>OW285202.1:0-5000000 GCA_935421205.1 Xylocampa areola
ACCTAACCTAACCTAACCTAACCTAACCTAACCTAACCTAACCTAACCTAACCTAACCTAACCTAACCTAACCTAACCTAACCTAACCTAACCTAACCTAACCTAACCTAACCTAACCTAACCTAACCTAACCTAACCTAACCTAACCTAACCTAACCTAACCTAACCTAACCTAACCTAACCTAACCTAACCTAACCTAACCTAACCTAACCTAACCTAACCTAACCTAACCTAACCTAACCTAACCTAACCTAACCTAACCTAACCTAACCTAACCTAACCTAACCTAACCTAACCTAACCTAACCTAACCTAACCTAACCTAACCTAACCTAACCTAACCTAACCTAACCTAACCTAACCTAACCTAACCTAACCTAACCTAACCTAACCTAACCTAACCTAACCTAACCTAACCTAACCTAACCTAACCTAACCTAACCTAACCTAACCTAACCTAACCTAACCTAACCTAACCTAACCTAACCTAACCTAACCTAACCTAACCTAACCTAACCTAACCTAACCTAACCTAACCTAACCTAACCTAACCTAACCTAACCTAACCTAACCTAACCTAACCTAACCTAACCTAACCTAACCTAACCTAACCTAACCTAACCTAACCTAACCTAACCTAACCTAACCTAACCTAACCTAACCTAACCTAACCTAACCTAACCTAACCTAACCTAACCTAACCTAACCTAACCTAACCTAACCTAACCTAACCTAACCTAACCTAACCTAACCTAACCTAACCTAACCTAACCTAACCTAACCTAACCTAACCTAACCTAACCTAACCTAACCTAACCTAACCTAACCTAACCTAACCTAACCTAACCGCCTAATTGGCACCTTTCATTTGATACCCACTTCATATATATATATATATTTTTTTTTTTTTTTTTTTTTTTTTTTTTTTTTTTTTTTTTTTTTTTCTGTCCCTAGTTTAGTCATGTAGTCTAACCATCAGATATATAAATAGTCGCTTTTTCCCCATACCCGTCCAAACATGACTCCCCCCGCAATCGACCCTCCACCCCTTCCCGCATCCGCCACCGATGCTACCAACATCGAATCATGCGCCAACATTATCAGCACGCTTGCGTCACACATTACGCGGACCATCGGCGAAGGCCGCAGCGTCACTGTGCTCAACAAGCGCATAATCCAACAGGCTGCCGAAGAGATACGCAGGGCCACACTACTGCTCCCTAAATTCTGCGATGCAGAGACGGAGAACGCACCACCACCTTCCGTACCTCAAACGCATGAAACTCTTAAGGCGGAAATCATCACCTGCGTCCGCGAGGAACTCATCAGGCATCTAGCTCAGTTCGAGAAACAACAAGCACCAATATCATACGCCCAAGCAGCAGCACCCACATCACCACCACGCACAGAGCTAATAAAACTTACCAAACCACCTCCTAGCAGACCAGCCATCATAGTGACCTCAAAGGATGACGCCCACTCCCGCCAGCAGGTGGTTGAGTCATTCAAGGCGAGCGTCAACTTCAGGACCACCACGTATGCCCCTGTACGGATTCAAGGAGTGTCGAACAATAAACTTAGAGTAGAGTTTCAAAACGAACGACAAAGGGACGAGACATTAAAACTGCTCAGCTCGGCTCCGTCTCGAGTTAGCGCAGAGCCTGCTCGCGAACTACGGCCCATGGTGATACTCAAGGGCATATCAACCGATACACCTTCTGACGACCTCATAACGATCATCAAGGGTCAAAACGAAGAGATTGCAGCACTCATATCACACGAAGAGGACCTCAAAATTGCCTTTAAGAGGAACAACCGCAACCCAAATCTTTATAATGCCGTGCTACAAGCTAAGCCGAACATCTGGCGAAAAATGACAGAGATGGGCAGAGTCGCCATTGACTACATGCGCGTGCACTGCGAAGAATTCTCACCCTTCACGCAGTGCCAAAAGTGCTACCAATTTGGGCATATCAAAGCCAAGTGCACATCAACTGAGGAACCCTGCGCCTACTGTAGCGAGCCAAATCATCAGGCACAAGCATGCCCGCTCAAGGAGAAGAAGGGAGCGCCTAAATGCGTCAACTGCTGCAACCACAACAACAAATTTAAGACCAGTTATGACATCAAACACAAAGCCAATTCACCCAACTGCCCCGTCATCAAGTCCATGCAGCAGCGTATAAACAACCGCATTAACTACGGACAAGATTAGTAACAACAGCCATCACAAAAGTTAATATCACTAGAGTGCAACATACTGATTCAAACATAGCCCTGACCAAATGCAAAACGAACATAAATATGAATGATGATGTGGGGGCGATGTATCAAATAGCAGAACCCCCACAAAAACATTCACACAAAATGTGCAGGAAACCAGAGCACAAGATATAGGCAAGCTACAAAAACGGGAGCAAACAGAAGCCAGAGACTTAACATAACAGAGAGAAAGCTAAATGAATGCTAGATGGGGGGGCAATGTATCAAATCGCAGAACCCCCCCAAATACATTCACAACAAACTAGAAGGAAACGAAACCAATGATACTGTGACATAATTAAATAAGAAGGAGGAGACCGACGCTAAGAGTGTATAACTTACATGAATGATAGATGGGGGGGTAATGTATCAAATAGCAGAGCCCCCCAAATACATTCTCACCAATGAGAATAAACAGAGAGCATGAGAGAGTCTCACACTATTTAAAACTACCCAACAAATATAATAAAAAAAAAAAAAAAAAAACCTAACCTAACCTAACCTAACCTAACCTAACCTAACCTAACCTAACCTAACCAGTCTGAGTCCAGCCCTTGCCGTGTAAGCAGCTTTTTTGCAAAGCTCTTATTTTAAAAAATCTTTTTTGTGGGTTTTTTAAGTGTTACAGTCACGTGTGATACGTCAAAAGTTGCGCACTCGCGAGGCGCTCAAGGCGACATATTATTTGTGAAATTTTAAAGTGACGGTGAAGTAGGAAAAGTGAAAAACCTAAAAATTTTAGGTTAAATTAATAAAAGTTTCAGTTTTTCCTCAATAAAAGTGTGTGTTGTGCTTAGTTTTCGACGAAAAAATCGCCGAAGTTTGGGGATGGGCTGTGCCCAACTTCCTGCACAACCAGAATATCGCCAACACAAAACGCCGAAGTAGGAAAACCGAAAAACAAAAAACCGCATGGCAACTTTTTGACACCGATTGAGCTGAAAAAATCTCTGGAGGTAAAGGCTAATACCATCAATAACCTTTTTTGATCAAAACAATTTTAACTCTTATAGTTTGTTTTTAAAAAAATTATCAAGTGCAAAAACTTTGAGCATCGATATCTCTAAAATTAGATCTATAACAAGACTTTCCATCTGAACCGTTTGCTGCGCGCTGGCTTGGAGAACAGTCCAGGATAAGATTTAGAATTTTAAGATTAATATCTTATAAAATAAAGTTAAAAATATCAAAAAATTTAAGCTTAAACTGTTATTCTTCAAAATTTTACTCATATTGTTCTAGTAACCTGTTTATTATAATTTTGTATTAAAGAGCGAAATTTGTAGAAAATTAACGTATTTTTAGTGTAAATTTAGCGTTTATATTTTAGAAGTAGCAATATTTTCAATATTTTTTTATGTTTTTTCTTGAATTAATTGAAAAGTATTAATCAAAAAATTCTTTGGTGACCGGATTTGGATTGGGGACATTTTTCCCTATCTCCAGATACCAAACACAACTGCATTAGGCCTGATATTGTAGATTTTAGACTTCATTTGACATATTTAGAGTGGCGCGGACGCCATCTTGGAAATGAACAAATGCGAATATCTCTGGAACCAGCGCTCGTAGCGAATTGCGGTTCTCTTTAGTGTATTAAGCTATCGATTTAGAACACCAATACCGGGCTTTTGGCCGGATTCGGGTTGTCACATTTTGGTGCACGGATCTCGCCAGATTCGTGTCGGGCGCGAAATTCTACGCACCCTAGACCCCAAAACCGCGTCTCTGCGACCCCTGGGGCCAGAGTTATACTAAGTTTAAGACTGACTTTGACGTTTGCGGCGCCATTTTGAAAATCTTCAAACGCCTATAACTTATCATAGCATTAAGATATTTTGTTGGAATTTTTTGTGTTGTGTTCGGTGGGGTTCAGAGCACATGCCCACGCTGTCAAAACCCGGATTGGGACCCTATAAATTTCTGTGGCCGCCGGTGGTGCTATCGTACGCGGGGCGTCAAGAACAGCCAGGAGAAATAAAGACCGATTTTCTGCGACCAGTAGGGACCGAGATATTGGCATTTTAAATTAGTCCGCGCATAACCCGGTGTATAATCCGAAGGCGCGCACTTGCTGTATCTCGGGAACTATTTTGTGTAGCGACCTGGGATTTTTTCGGGCACTCTTGGCGTGCTGCGGGCTACCTCCGGAGACTACAGACATCCTTCTGCCTCTTCTTCTTTTATCTTCTTCTGTTTTCTTTTTCTTCTTTCTCTTCTTTTTGATTTTCTTTTTTGGAGTCTGTCTTGGGGACCTCAGCGAGCACCTGAACACGTAGATTTTTGGCAACTACGTACTAAATTGACTTTGTTTTGTTTGTACAAAAAGGGAATTTCTCCCTTTAAACCGTTGACATTGACTGATTGGCGTTGATTTGCATTATTGCAATAACATTTAGATTAATTTAGGCTAGGTATACACTTTACATTTATTTTACAATTTTAGTGTTAATATTAGTTTATTTAAACTTTTATATTCTCTAATTATATATCTTGTGATTTTGTGACTTTGCGTATCTCCCCTTCATTATATCACCATGAGTAACCCCACTTCGAAACCATCGCCAAAGTACCCTGCAAGCAGGAGAAGCTTAAGTGGGGCTCTAAAGTGCTCGTCTTGGCTCCAGGAAGCCATGCATTACAGTAAGAAAGCCAAAACGGCCCTAAATGAAGCCAAGAATTTAAAGGGAGACCTAAAAGTGCTGAATTTTGACATGATTGACAGGTTGACTTCGTTGGTTGGTGATATGGAGAAACATTTTGAACAAATAGGGGGTGGGGAAAAGACGAGTAAGTTAGGAGAAACAGTTGACTCCATATCTGAGACTGTTACTACAAATAAGGTATTTTTGCAAAGTATGGGAGAAAACCTCGAACAGAGGTTTAAGGAATTAGAGAGTAATTTAATAGAAAGAATAGAAGAGGGTGTTGAAATGATAAACACAACCACTTCTATGGCAAAGGAACGCCAAACGGAGGAAACCTGTACGCTAGTAACACAGGTGGTGAATAAAAGTACTATACAAATTGAAAACTTTGTGGATGGCTCGTTCGATGCTCTTATTGACAGAATAGACGCGCAAACAGAATTGATAGTTAAAGAGGTGAAAGAAAATGTGGAGGTCCTAAAATCTAGCCTCACATCTGCACATGAGGACAGAGAGATTGTGGGAGAAATACGAGAAATAAAAACTGCAGTGGAGGGTCTCCAGATACGGGATCTCATGTCTGGAGTTTCTCCCTCGTACGCAGATGCAGTAAGGCAACCAAAAACACCATGGGAGCATAAGCCAACACACTCCCTCATCATCTCTTCCACTGAGGGCACGGACACTTCAGGTGAAGTGGTCGAACACATCAAAGGAGCGCTGGACGCCAAGAAAAGCGGAATTCGGGTGGAGAAGCTGAGGAAAATACGGGATGGGAAGGTCATCCTCAGCTGCTCCACCAGAACGGAGCTGGGTAAGGTAGAGGCTCAATTGAAAAAGAACGCGAATATCGTCTTCGAGGAGGCGAAAAATAAAAGCCCGTTGGTAATACTTAAGAATGTATTGTCCTACAACACCAATGAGGACATTAAGGCCGCCTTACATAAGCAAAATGACAACTTATTGGGGGACCTTACGATTGACATAAGCCAAGCTGAGGTCATGTATAGACGCAGGGCTCGAAATCAACATGAGTGCCATCTGGTGCTCAGAGTGACGCCCGCACTATACCAGAGGCTACTGTCAGTCGGCAGAGTATATATAGACCTTCAACGCGTCCGTGTGGAAGATCAGTCACCTTTAGTGCAGTGCACTAAATGCCTCGCATATGGACACGGGCGCAAAATATGCACAGAGGCCGTAGACTTCTGCTATTATTGCGGAGGCCCCCATCTAAAGGCAGAGTGCGAGCAATTCCAGGCGGCCCAAGCACCGACGTGCAAAAATTGTGTAAAGGCAAAGTTAAATGATACCGCTCACAGCGTCTACAGCGATCAGTGTCCTGTTCGAAAAAAGTGGGACGCGCTAGCGAGGACGGCTGTAGCTTATTGCTGAAGTCGCCGCTGGCGTCCCACATAACAACGTCACCGAACCGAGCACACCTGACGTCCATCCACATTCTATAATAGGGCACATATTAAAACAGAAACATCAAAACTTTAGGAAACTAGGCAACAAAAATTTCGATATGAAAATATTAAATAAAAAGGCCTTTCAAAATACTATAATACTTACACATTTAACTAAATTTGCAGATCCAATGAATTGGACGAACTTTCGTTTGAAAGCAAGCCAATCAAAGTGCAGGTTGGTCAATGTCAGCGGTTTGATAAGTCTTAGGTATAAACTAATATATGATGGGTATTAGAAACTATGCTTGTTTTATATTTTGATATAAATATATAAAAAGCATAATAAGAAAATAGTATAGTAATAGTTGAATGTAACGCTAAATAAAAAAGCCATAAAATATTGTTAGTGTTAAGTATTGTATTGAGAAACTGTATTAGGAACTGTTAAGCAAAACATATAAATGTATAAGTAAAATAGTGCATACCATGTATGTATGATACATGTACATACACTATGTAATGTAGAAGGTAAGTAACTATAAGATACTAAATAACAGAAAAAAGCAGCAAAATAATATAAAATGAAAAGAAAAAACAAAGTATACAAAAAGAAAAATAAAAATTAGAAAAATAAAAAACAAAGTATACAAAAAACAAAACAAAACATCAAAAAAAAAAAAAAAAAAAAAAAAAAAACAAAATATATATATATATATAAGATAATCTATAATTTTAAGATAGTCTCCTAGGAAATAGAATAGTAAGAAAATAAATTGTCATAATATATGTTAATGTATATATGTGATCCCTTTAAATAAGACAGAAATGATTCGATAACAAATTGTTTAAGTTAATCAGGATATAAACATGTAATAATAAAAGTACATGAAGTAAGTAAGGTGTAACAATATAAAGACATCAATAAACCATATATGTTAAGAACGGTACTGTAATAAAAAGTAGCCATAAATGTAAAGATTATTATCTGAAATAAAACCGTGTTGCGAAATTATTCATCCACCAAAGGGCCCCGATTATGTTGGGGGAGAAAACGCGGTCCGGACCTAGGTCCGGGCATTTAAAAAAAAAAAAAAAAAAAAAAAAATAACCTAACCTAACCTAACCTAACCTAACCTAACCTAACCTAACCTAACCTAACCTAACCTAACCTAACCTAACCTAACCTAACCTAACCTAACCTAACCTAACCTAACCTAACCTAACCTAACCTAACCTAACCTAACCTAACCTAACCTAACCTAACCTAACCTAACCTAACCTAACCTAACCTAACCTAACCTAACCTAACCTAACCTAACCTAACCTAACCTAACCTAACCTAACCTAACCTAACCTAACCTAACCTAACCTAACCTAACCTAACCTAACCTAACCTAACCTAACCTAACCTAACCTAACCTAACCTAACCTAACCTAACCTAACCTAACCTAACCTAACCTAACCTAACCTAACCTAACCTAACCTAACCTAACCTAACCTAACCTAACCTAACCTAACCTAACCTAACCTAACCTAACCTAACCTAACCTAACCTAACCTAACCTAACCTAACCTAACCTAACCTAACCTAACCTAACCTAACCTAACCTAACCTAACCTAACCTAACCTAACCTAACCTAACCTAACCTAACCTAACCTAACCTAACCTAACCTAACCTAACCTAACCTAACCTAACCTAACCTAACCTAACCTAACCTAACCTAACCTAACCTAACCTAACCTAACCTAACCTAACCTAACCTAACCTAACCTAACCTAACCTAACCTAACCTAACCTAACCTAACCTAACCTAACCTAACCTAACCTAACCTAACCTAACCTAACCTAACCTAACCTAACCTAACCTAACCTAACCTAACCTAACCTAACCTAACCTAACCTAACCTAACCTAACCTAACCTAACCTAACCTAACCTAACCTAACCTAACCTAACCTAACCTAACCTAACCTAACCTAACCTAACCTAACCTAACCTAACCTAACCTAACCTAACCTAACCTAACCTAACCTAACCTAACCTAACCTAACCTAACCTAACCTAACCTAACCTAACCTAACCTAACCTAACCTAACCTAACCTAACCTAACCTAACCTAACCTAACCTAACCTAACCTAACCTAACCTAACCTAACCTAACCTAACCTAACCTAACCTAACCTAACCTAACCTAACCTAACCTAACCTAACCTAACCTAACCTAACCTAACCTAACCTAACCTAACCTAACCTAACCTAACCTAACCTAACCTAACCTAACCTAACCTAACCTAACCTAACCTAACCTAACCTAACCTAACCTAACCTAACCTAACCTAACCTAACCTAACCTAACCTAACCTAACCTAACCTAACCTAACCTAACCTAACCTAACCTAACCTAACCTAACCTAACCTAACCTAACCTAACCTAACCTAACCTAACCTAACCTAACCTAACCTAACCTAACCTAACCTAACCTAACCTAACCTAACCTAACCTAACCTAACCTAACCTAACCTAACCTAACCTAACCTAACCTAACCTAACCTAACCTAACCTAACCTAACCTAACCTAACCTAACCTAACCTAACCTAACCTAACCTAACCTAACCTAACCTAACCTAACCTAACCTAACCTAACCTAACCTAACCTAACCTAACCTAACCTAACCTAACCTAACCTAACCTAACCTAACCTAACCTAACCTAACCTAACCTAACCTAACCTAACCTAACCTAACCTAACCTAACCTAACCTAACCTAACCTAACCTAACCTAACCTAACCTAACCTAACCTAACCTAACCTAACCTAACCTAACCTAACCTAACCTAACCTAACCTAACCTAACCTAACCTAACCTAACCTAACCTAACCTAACCTAACCTAACCTAACCTAACCTAACCTAACCTAACCTAACCTAACCTAACCTAACCTAACCTAACCTAACCTAACCTAACCTAACCTAACCTAACCTAACCTAACCTAACCTAACCTAACCTAACCTAACCTAACCTAACCTAACCTAACCTAACCTAACCTAACCTAACCTAACCTAACCTAACCTAACCTAACCTAACCTAACCTAACCTAACCTAACCTAACCTAACCTAACCTAACCTAACCTAACCTAACCTAACCTAACCTAACCTAACCTAACCTAACCTAACCTAACCTAACCTAACCTAACCTAACCTAACCTAACCTAACCTAACCTAACCTAACCTAACCTAACCTAACCTAACCTAACCTAACCTAACCTAACCTAACCTAACCTAACCTAACCTAACCTAACCTAACCTAACCTAACCTAACCTAACCTAACCTAACCTAACCTAACCTAACCTAACCTAACCTAACCTAACCTAACCTAACCTAACCTAACCTAACCTAACCTAACCTAACCTAACCTAACCTAACCTAACCTAACCTAACCTAACCTAACCTAACCTAACCTAACCTAACCTAACCTAACCTAACCTAACCTAACCTAACCTAACCTAACCTAACCTAACCTAACCTAACCTAACCTAACCTAACCTAACCTAACCTAACCTAACCTAACCTAACCTAACCTAACCTAACCTAACCTAACCTAACCTAACCTAACCTAACCTAACCTAACCTAACCTAACCTAACCTAACCTAACCTAACCTAACCTAACCTAACCTAACCTAACCTAACCTAACCTAACCTAACCTAACCTAACCTAACCTAACCTAACCTAACCTAACCTAACCTAACCTAACCTAACCTAACCTAACCTAACCTAACCTAACCTAACCTAACCTAACCTAACCTAACCTAACCTAACCTAACCTAACCTAACCTAACCTAACCTAACCTAACCTAACCTAACCTAACCTAACCTAACCTAACCTAACCTAACCTAACCTAACCTAACCTAACCTAACCTAACCTAACCTAACCTAACCTAACCTAACCTAACCTAACCTAACCTAACCTAACCTAACCTAACCTAACCTAACCTAACCTAACCTAACCTAACCTAACCTAACCTAACCTAACCTAACCTAACCTAACCTAACCTAACCTAACCTAACCTAACCTAACCTAACCTAACCTAACCTAACCTAACCTAACCTAACCTAACCTAACCTAACCTAACCTAACCTAACCTAACCTAACCTAACCTAACCTAACCTAACCTAACCTAACCTAACCTAACCTAACCTAACCTAACCTAACCTAACCTAACCTAACCTAACCTAACCTAACCTAACCTAACCTAACCTAACCTAACCTAACCTAACCTAACCTAACCTAACCTAACCTAACCTAACCTAACCTAACCTAACCTAACCTAACCTAACCTAACCTAACCTAACCTAACCTAACCTAACCTAACCTAACCTAACCTAACCTAACCTAACCTAACCTAACCTAACCTAACCTAACCTAACCTAACCTAACCTAACCTAACCTAACCTAACCTAACCTAACCTAACCTAACCTAACCTAACCTAACCTAACCTAACCTAACCTAACCTAACCTAACCTAACCTAACCTAACCTAACCTAACCTAACCTAACCTAACCTAACCTAACCTAACCTAACCTAACCTAACCTAACCTAACCTAACCTAACCTAACCTAACCTAACCTAACCTAACCTAACCTAACCTAACCTAACCTAACCTAACCTAACCTAACCTAACCTAACCTAACCTAACCTAACCTAACCTAACCTAACCTAACCTAACCTAACCTAACCTAACCTAACCTAACCTAACCTAACCTAACCTAACCTAACCTAACCTAACCTAACCTAACCTAACCTAACCTAACCTAACCTAACCTAACCTAACCTAACCTAACCTAACCTAACCTAACCTAACCTAACCTAACCTAACCTAACCTAACCTAACCTAACCTAACCTAACCTAACCTAACCTAACCTAACCTAACCTAACCTAACCTAACCTAACCTAACCTAACCTAACCTAACCTAACCTAACCTAACCTAACCTAACCTAACCTAACCTAACCTAACCTAACCTAACCTAACCTAACCTAACCTAACCTAACCTAACCTAACCTAACCTAACCTAACCTAACCTAACCTAACCTAACCTAACCTAACCTAACCTAACCTAACCTAACCTAACCTAACCTAACCTAACCTAACCTAACCTAACCTAACCTAACCTAACCTAACCTAACCTAACCTAACCTAACCACCCCCCACCCCTTCCCGCTTCCGCCACCGATGCTACCAGCGTGGAATCATGTGCCAATATAATTAGTACGCTTGCGTCACATATAACGCGAACCATCAATGAGGGCCGCAGCGTCACTGTACTCAGCAAGCGTATCATACAACTGGCTGCGGAAGAGATACGCAGGGCTACCCTACTGCTACCCAAATTCTGCGCTGAGATGGAGAGTGCGCCACCTCCCCTACTACATACTCAAGACAAATTAAAGGAAGAAATCATCTCCTGCGTTCGCGAGGAACTTGGCAGACATCTAGCTAAATTCGAGAAACAACAGGCTCCTAAGTCATATGCGCAAGTGACGGCACCTACAGCACCTCATCGGAAAGAGCCCATCAAACCAACCAAGCCGCCTCCCAGCAGGCCGGCCATAATCGTGACCTCAAAAGATGAAGCCCACTCCCGCCAACAGGTGGTCGAATCGTTCAAGGCGAGCATAAACTTTAGGTCGACCACGTATGCCCCTGTACGGATCCAAGGGGTCTCGAACAACAAGCTAAGAGTAGAATTTCAAAACCAAAAACAAAGGGACGAGACGTTGAAACTGCTCAGCTCTGCTCCGTCTAGAGTTAGCGCAGAGGCTGCTCGCGAACTCCGGCCCATGGTAATCCTCAAGGGCATATCTAGCGATACACCTTCTGACGAACTCATAGCGATAATCAAGGGACAAAACGAAGAGATTGCGGCACACATCACGCACGAAGAGGATCTCAAAATCGCCTTCAAGAGGAACAATCGCAACCCAAATCTCTACAATGCTGTGCTGCAAGCTAAGCCGAACATCTGGCGAAAAATGATAGAGATGGGAAGAGTCGCCATTGACTACATGCGCGTGCACTGCGAGGAGTTTTCACCGTTCACGCAATGCCAAAAATGCTATCAGTTTGGGCATATCAAAGCGAAGTGCACAGCAGCTGAAGAACCCTGCGCCTATTGTGGCGAGTCAAGCCACCAGGCACAAGGATGTCCGCTCAAGGAGAAAAAGGGCGCGCCTAAGTGTTTCAACTGCTGCAACCACAACAACAAATTCAAGTCAGGCTATGACACCAACCACAAAGCGAACTCACCCAACTGTCCAGTCATCAAATCAATGAAACAGCGTATCAACAACCGTATTGATTATGGATCAGAGTAGTATCAGGATTTTACAGTGTAACACAGACAGATCAAAGCATAGCATGCACGAATTGATTCACAGTTTCTACACACAGAACTATGACGTGGCGTTCTTGTCGGAACCATATGTGGGCACCGGTAAGGAGCTCAAACCTATATCGGGCATAGACATCTTCCAATACCCTAAGGACAAACACGTCAAAGCTTGCATACTCGTCAAGCCAGGAAAGGGAATTGCACTCGGCCAATCCCAGTACTCCACACCCAACCTATGTGTCATACAGATGGAGGTCGACAAGGAAAGGCTATATCTCGCCTCCGCTTATGTCGAACCCAACGATGACAATTCACACACTTTAGATGCCATAGACTTCTTTCTCAAATCCACTAGTAGACATCATAGGGTACTTGGCGGTGACTTTAATGGATGGCATCCAACGTGGGGTAGCCTCAGAGCTAATCCAAGGGGCAACGACATCATAGAGCTAGCACACACAAACGATTTGTACATCTGCAACGTCGGCAACACACCCACATTTGAAACTGTCACACATGGCCGCGACCGATCATCAATAATCGATGTCACTTTCGCGTCCGGTTCGCTACTTGGAAGGATCGAGGAATGGCAAGTCAACACACAGAGCTGCATCTCCTCATAACATAATGCAATAGATTTTAAACTCGTCGCCCGTAACATTACCAGATCCCAACACGTTAACACCTCCACATACAAATACAACACCAAAGCGGCGGACTGGAACGCCTTTAAGGACGCCCTTCTGCTGCACATGACCACCACAGATATACTGGAGCAAGACGTAGCAAGCCTTGACGCCCAACAGCTGGAACACCACATTGACAAAATCACTGATATCATACACACCGCCTGTGAGATGTCAATCCCTTCAAAAAAGGGCAACCAGAAACACCGACCACCATGGTGGACCGACAGGCTGGAGGAAATAAAGAAGGAAGTGATTAACCTTCACCGGAGAGTTAGCGCGGCTAAAAGAGCTGGCCTTTCCCTTGATGCCCTACTGGAAGAGCAACGTGCCAAGAAGACGCAGTACGCTGACCAACTAAAATCCGAGTCCACAGAAAACTTCCGCAAGTTTTGCGAGCTACAAACGAAGGAGAACGTCTGGTCACTGACCAACCGCTTGCTCAAGGAGACAGCATCAAAAAGACCTCCCATCACATTAAAGGTTGGAGATAAATTCACCACAGATGGAGAGGAGACGGCCACTGCACTACTGAACCACTTTTACCCGGACGATACCCCCGATCAACTTCCAAAACAACTCCAGCTTCGTAGGCAGTACAACAACCCCAATATTAACACCGCTGATGACCATTCATTCACAGAGGAAGAGGTACTGGAACAGCTAAAGGACATGAATCCAAACAAAGCGCCTGGGTTAGACCATCTGACCTCTGACATATGTTTACAATTTGCCAACCACTACCCTAAATTAGTTACAAACATCATGAATAGATGCCTCAGTTTGCAGTATTTCCCTCGTAGGTGGAAAGAGGCATATGTCAAAATTATACCAAAACCTGGCAAGGTCGATCAAGCCAACCTGAAATCCTTCCGCCCTATTGGTCTCATACCGGTGTTCGGGAAACTATTGGAAAAACTATTCATCAAAAGAGTTGTCCATCATGCCGAAGTAGGCAACAAACTTAACCCAAATCAGTTTGGCTTCCGCCAGCAGAAAAACACGACACAAGCCATTCACACTGCCCTAGAACACGTACGCAAAGCCAAAAACACCAAGCAGCTGGTCATAGCAATCTCTCTGGACATCAGAGCGGCGTTCGACAACGCCTGGTGGCCTGCACTCTTTCACCGACTAGCAAAGATTAAAACACCCAAGAACATCTATGGGCTCATTAACAACTATGTGCAGGACAGAATCGTCACACTAGACCACGCCGGAGTCCGAGTTCGCAAACCGTTGACAAAAGGATGCATCCAGGGATCGGCGTGCGGCCCCATTCTTTGGAACCTAATATTGGACGAGCTGCTGGACACGCAGCTGCCAGCAGGCTGCCATATACAGGCCTTTGCAGACGACGTATTACTCGTCGTTACAGCAAACAAACCGGAGGAGCTACAGCGACTCGCCAACAACATCCTCAACAATATTAACGAATGGGGCAAGCAAGCAAAGCTATCCTTTGGCCCGGAAAAAACCCAAGTAGTTGCCTTTACGCCTAAAGCAAAAACTATACGACTCCAAATGGACGGCACGGACCTTGGGTTCGTACCTGAAATCAAGCTGTTGGGGGTGATAATTGATGAGAAGCTGCTTTTCAATAGTCACCTGCGGCATGTGATAAACAAAACCACCCGGATATTCAACAAATTAACTATGTACACAAGGCCAACATGGGGTGCTCATCCAGAAAATACCCGAATAATCTATCATCAAGTGATTGAGCCTATCATCACTTATGCCGCGGGTATATGGGGCCATGTCGCAGGGAAAAAGGGCGTGCGAAGAAAATTAGGCAGTCTCCAGCGGGGATTTGCACTTAAGGCCATACGTGCTTTTCGAACGGTCTCCACCTCTGCCGCTCTGGCACTTGCGCAGTTTATGCCTCTCGACCTCAAAATCCAGGAGGTCCATTATGTGGAAATGGCTCGCCTCACCGGGACAACCCACTTACTACCTGAGGACATCAAACTAGAGTCTCCAACACCCCCATGCAAGCTTCTCCATCCAGCTCAGAGAGTATCAGGCGGGCACAGAGGTGCTAGAAAACAAAACGACGATAACTTTACGTCACAAATATTCACGGATGGAAGCAAACTAGAAGACGGGTCTGTTGGCGCAGCATTCGTGTGCTACGAGCCTCGAAACAATATTCCAATAGCCACCAGAAAATTCAAATTACACAACTCATGCACCGTTTTTCAAGCCGAACTGCTAGCCATCAGAGAGGCATGTGCATGGGCTGAAAACCAGAAACAAACGAACACAGAAATATTCTCCGACTCCCAATCCTCATTATTAGCAATCAAAAATAGAAGCAATAGCCATCCACTTGTATCAAACATCCACAAAATAATAAATAGTCACACCGGAACCATTCACATGGCGTGGGTCAAGAGCCACAATGGGACAGAGGGCAACGAGGCTGCTGACATCGCGGCTAAACATGCTGCAACTCTGCACAAAACCCCGGACTATAGTAGATTCCCCATAACCCACGTGAAGCACCTGACACGGAAACAAAATATGATCACTTGGCAACAAAGATATACCAGTGCGGAGCAAGGCAAACACACAGTCAGCCTGCTACCCAAACTGCATGACATCAGCAAACTATGGAAGCGCCTTGACAAAAATTTTTACCTAACTCAGGCACTAACTGGGCACGGATACAATAAAACCTACCTTTACCGTTTCAAAATAGTGGAAAATGACTGGTGCCCTTGCGATAAAACCACACCGCAAACAGTGGATCATCTCTTACGAGAGTGTACAAGATTTAGTTATCCGAGATTCGAACACGAAACGGTTTGTAACATCAACGGCATAGAGCCCTACCGGATCACTGAACTTGTTAGAAAGGAAGAAACCATCGAGGCTTACATAAAACTTATTGAAAGTATATATAGCCAGCTAAAAACTTTCAATGGAACATGACATAAGAGCAATATGAGAACAAGAATTATGGATGTAGGGGCTATGTATCCAATAGCAGCACCCCTACAAATATATTCTTAAAAATGTGAAACAAGAGAGCATGAGAGAGTCTCACAAAATCTAAACGAAACCAACAAATATAAAAAAAAAAAAAAAAAAAAAAAAAAAAAAAAACCTAACCTAACCTAACCTAACCTAACCTAACCTAACCTAACCTAACCTAACCTAACCTAACCTAACCTAACCTAACCTAACCTAACCTAACCTAACCTAACCTAACCTAACCTAACCTAACCTAACCTAACCTAACCTAACCTAACCTAACCTAACCTAACCTAACCTAACCGACAGTCCCCCGCGCGCGCGATCGCGATCGGTTCATTTTTGCGTCGCTCCGCGTACGAAAAATCCAAAAAATCGTAAAAGTTTTAGCTACAAAGACACAAATAGTACCAAAAGTTGCGCAAAAGTGCCAGTGACCTAGTGGTGGCATTAGTTTTTATCGGACACCTCAAATTTAGTGAATAATTCCATTTTAGTGACTTAATTTTACCGTTATTCCGTGCAAAAACAACTATTAGCTTTTAACTTCAGTTTTGTCGCGATTACCTATTGTTTTTAATTTACCATTATCTAAAGTAGTGCTGCTTACACGTTCTGTGAAAGTTTGGTAATTTTCCACCTCCAACTTCATAGCTTTCCATCGACTTTAACAAAATTTCAACCATAGTGCGAACTTTGCAACAAGACTTTGCCTACTCCTGTGTAAATAAATCGTACATGTTCCATACCAATCGATGAACCATTTAGTCAGCCATCACTCCTGAAATTTCCGTGAAGATCGGACATATTTTCATGGAAATATAAGAACTTTTCCGCGATCAGACTTCTTTCCGAAACCAGAAAAGGAAAGGAAATACTGGTTTCCAAGATCGTGCGGCTGATTCTGGCATATTGGTGGCATCCGTATATGCTGTGCACACATTCTCCGAAAAGTTGAAAACTTTCCGATAGTAGTATCAGTGCTTTCCACAAACTTATATCAAATTTAACCAAAAACAGTTTTGTGCAACATCTCTGTGCGTGCCCCTGTGACTTTTTAAATCACTTGTTATAGACTTATCAAAGTGCAATCTTGTTACCCACTACTCCTAAAAGTTTGGAAGTGATCTTTGGAAGATTCGGCAAGCTGCAACAGTTTCACCGCAACTCGGGACTTTCTCGTAAACGTGGAAAGTGCGGAAAAACTAATTTCCAAGATCGTGCGGGTGATTCTGGGTTATTAGTGGCATCCGCGTAATCAATACCTTTCTGTTGACCCCTTTCCCATCACAATCCATCAACTTCTCAAGCGATACGAGGTATTTTTAGATTATAAGTTTTTTCATTAATTTCATTTATTTTTATTTCAAAATTTTGCAACTATCCTTATTGTGTTTATTTCAGAATTAGGTAGGGAATTAACTAGCATACCCCAATTTTTAATTTTATAATATTCTGACTAGTATTTCCGGAGATATTACACTTCCCCTAACATAGTATTTTCCGTGACTCCCATCTTTTTGTATTCCGAAGTGGAGTCACCATAGCTCGTCAACTAGCCGTTTCCGAGGAAATCTAAGACCACAGCACATAGTTTTTGTTCCAAGGGCTACCGCATACCCTTACTCCCATCATTCTAGGACAAACCAAAAATTTCCCCGGGGTAAAGTTACGTAATTTTCGCCAATTATTAATCTTTTACCCATTTCCTTGATAACTTTGACACCGATCATTTTAAAATTATTTAGTTTTCACCACAATGTTCGCCTAAGTGGCACCTTTCTGATACCGATAAAATTTTAAATATATATATATATTTTTTTTTTTTTTTTTTTTTTTTTTTTTTTTTTTTTTTTTTCTTCCCACCTGTCACTTTTAATTCTGTAACCATATAGGTTTCCCTACCCTCCCCCCTTCTGGGGGATATCATTACTTCGCTTGAGAAGCAAAGATGACTCCTCCCGCAAATGACCCCCCGCCCCTTCCCGCTTCCGCCACCGATGCTACCAGCGTGGAATCATGTGCCAATATAATTAGTACGCTTGCGTCACATATAACGCGAACCATCAATGAGGGCCGCAGCGTCACTGTACTCAGCAAGCGTATCATACAACTGGCTGCGGAAGAGATACGCAGGGCTACCCTACTGCTACCCAAATTCTGCGCTGAGATGGAGAGTGCGCCACCTCCCCTACTACATACTCAAGACAAATTAAAGGAAGAAATCATCTCCTGCGTTCGCGAGGAACTTGGCAGACATCTAGCTAAGTTCGAGAAACAACAGGCACCTAAGTCATATGCGCAAGTGACGGCACCTACAGCACCTCATCGAAAAGAGCCCATCAAACCAACCAAGCCGCCTCCGAGCAGGCCGGCCATAATCGTGACCTCAAAAGATGAAGCCCACTCCCGCCAACAGGTGGTCGAATCGTTCAAGGCGAGCATAAACTTTAGGTCGACCACGTATGCCCCTGTACGGATCCAAGGGGTCTCGAACAACAAGCTAAGAGTAGAATTTCAAAACCAAAAACAAAGGGACGAGACGTTGAAGCTGCTCAGCTCTGCTCCGTCTAGAGTTAGCGCAGAGGCTGCTCGCGAACTCCGGCCCATGGTAATCCTAAAGGGCATATCTAGCGATACACCTTCTGACGAACTCATAGCGATAATCAAGGGACAAAACGAAGAGATTGCGGCACTCATCACGCACGAAGAGGATCTCAAAATCGCCTTCAAGAGGAACAATCGCAACCCAAATCTCTACAATGCTGTACTGCAAGCAAAGCCGAACATCTGGCGAAAAATGATAGAGATGGGAAGGGTCGCCATTGACTACATGCGCGTGCACTGCGAGGAGTTTTCACCGTTCACGCAATGCCAAAAATGCTATCAGTTTGGGCATATCAAAGCGAAGTGCACAGCAGCTGAAGAGCCCTGCGCCTATTGTGGCGAGTCAAGCCACCAGGCGCAAGGATGTCCGCTCAAGGAGAAAAAGGGCGCGCCTAAGTGTTTCAACTGCTGCAACCACAACAACAAATTCAAGTCAGGCTATGACACCAACCACAAAGCGAACTCACCCAACTGTCCAGTCATCAAATCAATGAAACAGCGTATCAACAACCGTATTGATTATGGATCAGAGTAGTATCAGGATTTTACAGTGTAACACAGACAGATCAAAGCATAGCCTGCACGAATTGATTCACAGCTTCTACACACAGAACTATGACGTGGCGTTCTTGTCGGAACCATATGTGGGCACCGGTAAGGAGCTCAAACCTATATCGGGCATAGACATCTTCCAATACCCCAGGGACAAACACGTCAAAGCTTGCATACTCGTCAAGCCAGGAAAGGGAATTGCACTCGGCCAATCCCAGTACTCCACACCCAACCTATGTGTCATACAGATGGAGGTCGACAAGGAAAGGCTATATCTCGCTTCCGCTTATGTCGAACCCAACGACGATAATTCACACACTTTAGACGCCATAGACTTCTTTCTCAAATCCACTAGTAGACATCATAGGGTACTTGGCGGTGACTTTAATGGATGGCATCCAACGTGGGGTAGCCTCAGAGCTAATCTAAGAGGCAACGACATCATGGAGCTAGCACACACAAACGATTTGTACATCTGCAACGTCGGCAACACACCCACATTTGAAACCGTCACACATGGCCGCGACCGATCATCAATAATCGATGTCACTTTCGCGTCCGGTTCGCTACTTGGAAGGATCGAGGAATGGCAAGTCAACACACAAAGCTGCATCTCCTCACAACATAATGCAATAGATTTTAAACTCGTCGCCCGTAACATTACCAGATCCCAACACGTTAACACCTCCACATACAAATACAACACCAAAGCGGCAGACTGGAACGCCTTTAAGGACGCCCTTCTGCTACACATGACCACCACAGATATACTGGAGCAAGACGTAGCAAGCCTAGACGCCCAACAGCTGGAACACCACATTGACAAAATCACTGATACCATACACACCGCCTGTGAGATGTCAATCCCTTCAAAAAAGGGCAACCAGAAACACCGACCACCATGGTGGACCGACAGGCTGGAGGAAATAAAGAAGGAAGTGATTAACCTTCACCGGAGAGTTAGCGCGGCTAAAAGAGCTGGCCTTTCCCTTGATGCCCTACTGGAAGAGCAACGAGCCAAGAAGACGCAGTACGCTGACCAACTAAAATCCGAGTCCACAGAAAACTTCCGCAAGTTTTGCGAGCTACAAACGAAGGAGAACGTCTGGTCACTGACCAACCGCTTGCTCAAGGAGACAGCATCAAAAAGACCTCCCATCACACTAAAGGTTGGAGATAAATTCACCACAGATGGAGAGGAGACGGCCACTGCACTACTGAACCACTTTTACCCGGACGATACCCCCGATCAACTTCCAAAACAACTCCAGCTTCGTAGGCAGTACAACAACCCCAATATCAACACCGCTGATGACCATTCATTCACAGAGGAAGAGGTACTGGAACAGCTAAAGGACATGAATCCAAACAAGGCGCCTGGGTTAGACCATCTGACCTCTGACATATGTTTACAATTTGCCAACCACTACCCCAAATTAGTTACCAACATCATGAATAGATGCCTCAGTTTGCAGTATTTCCCTCGAAGGTGGAAAGAGGCATATGTCAAAATTATACCAAAACCTGGCAAGGTCGATCAAGCCAACCTGAAATCCTTCCGCCCTATTGGTCTCATACCGGTGTTCGGGAAACTATTAGAAAAACTATTCATCAAAAGAGTTGTCCATCATGCCGAAGTAGGCAACAAACTTAACCCAAACCAGTTTGGCTTCCGCCAGCAGAAAAACACGACACAAGCCATTCACACTGCCCTAGAACACGTACGCAAAGCCAAAAACACCAAGCACCTGGTCATAGCAATTTCACTGGACATCAGAGCGGCGTTTGACAACGCCTGGTGGCCTGCACTTTTTCACCGACTCGCCAAAATTGAAACACCCAGAAATATCTACGGGCTCATCAAAAACTACGTGCAGGACAGAATCGCTACGCTTGACCACGCCGGAGTCAGAGTTCGTAAAACATTGACGAAAGGATGCATTCAGGGATCCGCATGCGGCCCTATACTTTGGAACCTGATATTGGACGAGCTACTGGATATGCAGCTGCCAACAGGTTGCCATATACAGGCCTTTGCAGACGACGTGTTACTCCTAGTAACAGCAGACAAGCTGGAGGAGTTACAGCAGCTCGCCAACAACATCCTCAACAACATCGTTGAATGGGGTAAACAAGTGAAGCTATCCTTTGGCCGGGAAAAAACCCAAGTGATTGCCTTTACGCCTAAAGCGAAAACTATTCAAATCAAAATGGATGGTGCGGATCTTGCGTTCGTACCTGAAATCAAGCTCCTGGGTGTCATTATTGATGAAAAGCTGCTTTTCAACAGTCATCTGCGGCATGTGATTAGCAAAACCACCCGCATATTTAACAAACTAAGCATGTACACAAGACCAACATGGGGCGCACATCCAGAAAACACCCGAATTATTTACCATCAAGTGATCGAGCCCATAATCACTTACGCCGCAGGTGTATGGGGCCATGTCGCAAAGAAAAAGGGCGTACGAAGAAAACTAGCCAGTCTTCAGCGGGGATTTGCGCTTAAAGCCATACGCGCCTTTCGCACGGTCTCCACCTCTGCCGCTCTAGCACTCGCGCAATTTATGCCTATCGACCTTAAAATTCAGGAGGTTCATTTTGTGGAAATAGCTCGCCTCACTGGGACAACCCATCTGCTACCCGAGGACATCAAAATAGAGTCCCCTACGCCCCCATCTGAGCTACTCCATCCAGCTCAGAGAGTATCAGGAGGGCACAGAGTTACCAGTCAACAAAATGAAGGAAATCTGACATCACGAATCTACACAGATGGAAGCAAACTGGAAGACGGGTCTGTAGGCGCTGCGTTCGTGTGCTACGATCTCCGAAACAATACCTCGATAGCCAAAAAGTTCAAACTACACGACTCATGCACCGTCTTCCAAGCCGAACTGCTAGCCATCAGAGAGGCATGTGCATGGGCAGAAAAACACAATCAAGCGAACACAAAAATATTCTCCGACTCCCAATCCTCAATACTAGCAATAAAAAATAGAAGCAATAATCACCCTCTAGTATCAAACATTCATAAAATAATAAAACGTCACACCGGAACCATTCACATGACGTGGGTCAAAAGCCACAATGGGACAGAGGGCAACGAGGCCGCTGACGCTGCGGCTAAGCACGCAGCAAATCTGCACAAAACCCCGGACTATAGTAGGTTCCCTATAACCCACGTAAAACACCTAACCCGTAAAGAAAACAAGAACACGTGGGAGCAAAGATACACGAGTGCGGAGCAAGGCAAACACACGGTTAACCTGCTACCCAAGCTGAAAGATATCAGCAAATTATGGAAGCGCCTTGACAAAAATTTCTACTTAACTCAAGTAATCACTGGGCATGGGTACCATAAAGCATATCTTCACAGATTCAAGATAGTGCAAAACGACTGGTGCCCATGCGACAAAACCACACCACAAACGGTGGATCACCTTCTTCAAGAGTGTCAAAGATTTAGTTATCCGAGGGTCAATTACGAAATGGTTTGCAACAACAACGGCATAGAGCCTTACCGGATAACTGACATAATTAAAAAAGTAGAAACCATCGAGGCCTACATTAAATTTGTAGAAAATATATATAGCCAATTGAAAACATTCAACGGAACGTAACATAAGGGCAATAATTAAATATGAATGATAAATGTAGGGGCAATGTATCCAATAGCAGAACCCCTACAAAAACATTCTAACAAAAATGAGAAACAAAAGAGAGCATGAGAGAGTCTCAAAAAACTATAACTAAACCAACAAATAAGGAAAAAAAAAAAAAAAAAAAAAAAAAAAAACCTAACCTAACCTAACCTAACCTAACCTAACCTAACCTAACCTAACCTAACCTAACCTAACCTAACCTAACCTAACCTAACCTAACCCAGTTGCGTGCTAGCGGCCGTCCGGAACGCCACGTTTTTGTACTGCTCTTGCTTTGAAAAATCGTAAAAGTGGTAAAGTTTTGCCCTACAAGTTCGTGTTACACCTTAAAAGTTGTGGAAAAGTGCCCCGCATATCGCTTATCCGGAGTGCAGTGAAAAACTTGTTATAGTGAAAAGTGCCAAAATTATATATTTTTTAAAATTTAAAAGCCAAATTACTTTTGATTTGTCGCGACGACCTATAAATTTTTTAACACATAATAGTGAAGGATTGTGTCCTTTATCTGTGGCGGACTTTTTGGATTTTTTCCGTGGAAAATCGCGGAAATATTGCCTAAAAAACAAAAACCACGTGGCCACGAGGTCAGTGATACGGAAGTGTCAGACCCAATTTGACAACAGGCAACCGTAGCAGACCCAAGCAGCAGCTGGAATCAGCTTGAAGATTCGCAAGAAGTTAAGTGATAGTAGAGTTATGGACTTTTCAAATTATTCATAAAATCAAAAAAATACAAAGATTATTAATTTAAAAACTAAATCGATAAGGTTATATTTTTATGAATGTAAATTTTACAACCTTGTGTCTTCTGTTCCTGTACTAAAATTCAGAATTTTTGGATTAGAATTAAGTAACTTATAAATGATTTCAATTTAGTAAACATTTTTGCAAACTGAAAAATACAAAAAATACATTGTAAGTATTATATTTTGCTTATCATACAGCTCTTCAAATTCTGAGGCCAATGAGCCCAAACACGGGTTATTTCTGACCACAGGCAACTGAGATGTTGGACATGTAAAATTGCGCCGACGACATATTGGAAATTTTAAAACTCCTGTAACTCATCGCGTTTTTGAACGAAGTCTGCCGTGATTGGGCTCATTTATGAGAACTCCGACTGGCCAACAACCTCATCTGACTGGCTCTACAATAGTAGAGACAAACAAATTTTTATTTTTTAATTATTTTTTTTTGTTTAAATATCGGCACGCGATTTTTTATATATAAGTTAAACCAGACCTATTGTCCAAGTTTAGAAACAGACTCTATGTAGTGTCGAAGCTATAAATTAGTCCTTATTTTAACAGAAACTGGATATATACTCAGCTGCTACATGTTTTGTGTGAAGGATTTAATAAATTTTTTTTTTTTTTTTTGTTATAAGTGTATTCTTTTCTTATAGCTTAAAGCAAACATCGTAAATAAAATCCTGTATACACTTAATTTTTTTATATACAACTTATACAAATTTTTATACATATAGATAACATTAGTTATTCAGTTCGTGCTCCCTAAGGCAACCCCTAGAAGATGTTTGGTTGTGGGTACAGGACGCCAGCAAAGACGTCACAACCTGTTAAATCTTCAAATCTTTCACCCAGTACAATGACAGAGAAGGCAGGACCTTCTGAATCTGACAATAGAACTAAGATGTCACAAGTTAGACGCAGCATTGGGGAATGGGAGACAGGAAAAACTGGATCCCACGAACTATCACCAATCACTCAAGCAACAAGTACGCAAATCCCGGAAAACGTCAAACCAAAGCGCAAAGCAACACCTCTGCCGCCGACCCAAAAGAATAAGCTTGTGACAGCAGCAGAAATACATAAAAAGCCAGACAGTCCTCCAAAAATAGAGGTAGTAACAGACAGAATAAAAGAGGCAAAAGCCTGTCTATGTAAAGCCAAAATGCAGATAAATAATTCCCGGAATCTTAAAACTGAGATTAAAACCGACGTTATACAAGCAGTCGAAAGACTCTACATACTAGTCAAAGAGGCAGAGGCAGGCAAAGATAATACTGGGAATGAAAAGAAGAAAGAAGTGGAAAAAGTAAAGACACAGCTTGAGCAAAAAATTGAAATAGAGCAAGAAAGAGAAAAGGGAATGGAAAAAGAGGGAAATGAATTAATGGGAAGATTAATAGCTCATAGCAAGTTATTACAAGAAAGTAATGAGAAAATTGAAAGACTACATATAATACTAGAAAAGCAAAAGGAAACTCTTGAAAGAACAACATACGCAAGTGTAGTAGCAAGCCACTCAGTGAAACAATCCCACGAGCGGACCGCATTGCACTCTGTGCTTGTTACATCCAAAGACGAGACGGAGACTGGAGACGAAGTCCTTAATAGAATAAGGAAGGCCGTCAACGCTAAAGAGGGTGGAGTGTTAGTGGAAAGAGTGAGGAAAACGAAAGACAGAAAAGTTATAGTGGGATGCAAGACAAAGGAAGAAAGGGAGAAGATTAAAGAAAGACTGAGAAAGGATGATAAACACCTCAATGTCGAAGAAATAAAAAATAAAGATCCTCTTGTAGTTCTCAGATATGTGCTACAGTTTCAGAGCAATGACGATATCGTAAACGCTTTAAGAAACCAAAACACAAACATCTTCAGAGGCCTGGAAAAAGAGGAAAACAAGATGGAAATTAAATTTAGAAAAAAGACCAGGAACCCTCACCAATGTCACGTAGTTATGAGAGTATCCCCTCAGCTTTGGAAAAGAATGACAGAATCTTGCACAGTACATATCGATCTCCAAAAGGTCAGAGTTGAGGACCAGTCCCCACTGGTTCAATGCTCACTTTGCCTGGGCTACGGCCATGGGAGAAGATATTGCAAAGATACAATAGAAAAGTGTAGTCATTGTGGGGGACCCCATATGAGCAATAAGTGCGCGGACTGGTTAGCTGGCATAACTCCAACATGTTGCAACTGTCAACATGCAAAACTGGACAGCACAGAACACAATGCTTTTAGTCAGGATTGTCCGATACGTAAAAAATGGGATATGCTGGCTAGAGCCGCGGTGGCGTATTGCTGAAGTGGTGATAAACAATCAAAAAGCAAACAACCCCACCCGAAACGCAGCTTACCTTGTGGCCCAGGCGAATCTCCAGAGAAAAGAATTGGCAACTAACGAGCTTATGATAGAGGCTTCGAAACGAAAAATTGCTTTTGCAATGGTACAAGAGCCGTATGTGGGTGGGATCAAAGCAATGAAGTCGTACGGGGGGGCAAGAGTGTACCAAAACGCAGACCGTGGAGGAGGCACCGTTAAGGCAGCTATAGTCGTGTTTGACCATGACATTGACGTCGTACAGTGCCCCAGATTCACCACAAATAATATCGTTGTGGTAAAGCTACGAACGAGCACTTGGGAGATTCTTGCCGTCTCGTGCTACTTTGAGCCTGATCAACCCATTGAGCCATACTTGGACCATCTGACACACGTTTTCAATGAACTAAAGCCCACGAAAGCCATAATTGGAGGCGATGCTAATGCTAAAAGCACGTGGTGGGGTAGCAATGTCATCGATGACAGAGGAGAAGAACTGGCAGGCATGATAGGAGAACTAGGGCTACAGGTACTTAATTGTGGGAACAAACCCACCTTCGACACCATTAGAGGAGGACGCAGACTTACAAGCCACGTAGACGTGACTCTGTGTACGGAAAACCTGCTAGACCTGGTAAATGACTGGATGGTTGCCGAAGATCTAACGAGCTCGGACCACAACGGCATTATTATCAAAATTAATTTAGAAAAAGGTAAATGCGTAAATATAAAAAGGACAACTAGAAAATACAACACGAAAAAAGCTAATTGGGAACTATTTTATAATAAAATGGACCAATTAAAAACAGATAACAGAATAAACAATATACAAATAGAGCAGATAAATAATAAGGAATACTTAGATAAAGTTATTGAAAAATACACAACATTAATGACAGAAGCATGTAATTTGGCAATACCCAAGAAGAAAGAAATTCAAAAACTTACCATGCCATGGTGGTCCGTTGAACTCGGGGCAATGAAGCGTGAAGTAGCCACCAGGAAGCGGAGAATCAGATGCGCTGCGCCATGCCGAAGAGACGGAGTGGTTGCACTGTACCTGCAAGCAAAAGAGACTTATGAACTAGAGGCAAAAAAGTGTCAAATAGAGAGTTGGAAGGCGTTTTGTCAAAAACAGAACAAAGAAGGCGTTTGGGAGGGTATTTATAGAGTAATGAAGAACACGATAAAAAGGCAAGAAGATCTACCATTAGTAAAAAACGGAAGGGAAGTTGGGCAGGAAGAGTCTGCGAGAGTACTGGCGGAAACCTTCTACCCTGAAGATACAGAGGAGAATGATAACATTGACCATCAACGGATCAGAAGCATTGCAAACCGAATAAACGACTTGAGTCATGGTGAAACCCATGACCCGGCGTTTACAATGGAAGAACTGAGATCCGCGATGGAAAGCTTTGACCCCAAAAAGGCACCCGGGGTGGACGGTTTCACAGCCGATATCTGCCAACGAGTGATAGCAAATGATTTAGATTTGCATCTCAAAATGTTTAACAAATGCTGGGAGCTATCACACTTTCCCACAGAATGGAAGGAGGCCGCCGTGGTTGTGTTGCGGAAACCTGGGAAGGATGATTACACCAGCCCCAAGTCCTACAGGCCAATTGGGCTATTACCAGTGATGGGCAAAATATTGGAAAAGATGGTGGTCAAAAGGCTAAGATGGTACCTGACACCCCTGATAAGCCCGTGCCAATATGGCTTTGTGCCACAGCGGGGCACGGAAGACTCCCTCTATGACCTGATGGCGCACGTGAGGAATAAACTTCAGGAGAAGAAACTCATCACGATGGTGTCCCTGGATATAGAGGGAGCCTTCGATAGTGCCTGGTGGCCGGCCATAAAGGTCAGACTTGCGGAAGAGCAGTGCCCGGCAAATCTTAGAAGAATGATAGCCAGCTACCTAAGTGACCGTAAGGTTCGGGTAAGATACGCCGGGCAAGAGTACGTAAAAAGTACAAACAAAGGGTGTGTTCAGGGATCAATAGGTGGCCCCATCTTATGGAATCTCCTACTAGACCCATTGCTAAAAAGCCTGACGCGGCGAGGTGACTATTGTCAAGCGTTTGCGGACGACATGGTGCTGGTGTTTTCCGGAGGGACAGCCCTGGAGATCCAAGAACAAGCCAATGCTGCTCTCGCGCATGTTTGGGAGTGGGGTATCAAAAATAAACTTAAGTTTGCACCACATAAAACTTGTGCAATGGTATTAACAAGGAAACTGAAGTATGATACACCACTCTTGACCATGGGTGGGATCGATATAGTGATGTCCAACGAGATCAAAGTACTGGGGTTCACGATAGACAGCAAGTTGACGTTTAACGCCCACACCGCAAATATATGCAGAAAGGCGTTGAACGTCTACAAACAACTGTCGAGAGCTGCCAGGGTCAGTTGGGGTCTCCATCCGGAAGTCATTTACACAATATACACCGCTACCGTGGAACCCATCATATTATACGCGGCTAGCGTGTGGGCACCTGCAACTAAAAAGGTATGTGTGCAAAAACATCTGAACACTGTTCAAAGGGGATTTGCACAAAAGATTTGCAGGGCCTATCGAACAGTGTCATTAAATGCCGCCCTGGTGCTGGCCGGGATACTTCCGCTTGACATTCGTATAAGAGAGACTGCTTCCCTCTACGAAGCCAGGAGGGGGATCCCACTGCTGGCACTAGGAGATAGAGAGATAGAAACACCACAGGCATACAACACTATGCCGCATCCGGCAGGGCATCTAAGTTTACAGATCGTAATTCTCACCTGCCAAGAGGATATTACAAGCTATGTGGACAGTGCAGTACAAATTTTTACTGATGGCAGCAGAATCGAGGATAAGGTTGGAGCCTCATTATCCATTTGGAAAAATGGTGAGGAAATCAAAGCCCACAAACTCAAGCTGTCCTCACACTGCACTGTCTACCAGGCGGAACTGCTGGCTATATGCCATGCCACAAAAGTAGCATTGGATGGCAAAGAACAAAAATATGCAGTCTTGAGCGACTCCAGAGCAGCTCTCCAAACCGTTACAAATAACGAATCTCTCCACCCACTGGCTGTCAACACCAGACTCAATATATGCAGCATAAAAAACCAGAACCGGGATATATCTCTGTTCTGGATAAAAGCTCATGTCGGTGTCGAGGGAAACGAGAGAGCCGACCAGCTCGCCAAAGACGCCGCACTCCGCCTCAAAACGAAGCCAGAATATGATCAATGTCCGATTTCATTCGTCAAGCGGCAGATCCGGATGGCTTCCCTCGACGAATGGAACCGACGCTACAAAGCGGAAAAAACCGCATCAGTGACAAAGCTTTTCCTGCCAGACGCTATAAATGCGTATAAAATAGTAAAAAAATTAGGTATCGATCACGTCGTTACGCAATTACTGACAGGGCATGGCGGTTTCTCTGAGTACTTACATCGCTTCAAGTGCAAGGACAGCCCGTCGTGCATATGCGACAAAAACAAAAATGAGAGCATCATTCATGCCATTACGGAGTGTCCAGTGTTTGGTAGGGAAAGAGTAGACCTAGAAATAGAAATTGGAACAAGTATAAGCAAAGATAACATAAGACATGTAGTAGCTGATAATGTTATCCGAAACATATTTATAAGATATAGTGTTAAAATCGTTAAAAAACTAATAGCTAGAAATAAATAGTACAAGAAAAGATACTTTATTATATAATAAGTATATAAAATAAGTAATCATAATAATAGACATAAAAAATAATAATATGTAATTTAGAAAACGGATTTAAACACATCAAACAAAATTGTTATAAATAGGCTAACAAAATGAAAATTGTAATAAACTAACAAAATGAAAATAAAGGTCTCTGATTACGTCAGAGGAGCTAGGGCCATAACGCCCTGTGATGGCGGGTGTTATTACTAAAAAAAAAAAAAAAAAAAAAAAAACCTAACCTAACCTAACCTAACCTTTTTTTTTTTTTTTTTTTTTTATGTGGAGAAATGCCCTCGCATACCGCTCTGACACGGGGAGACAGAGCGGTTATGTGGGACTCGAACCCACTAAAACTCCACAGTATACCTCCTCAGCTGCTTGAGGGCGGGACGCGGGAACGCTCTCGCACACAACCGCGAACCCGCTCGCAGCCGTCCGTTGCCGGACTCCCTCACGGGGTTGGGTATTGCACCCCCCCGCTATGGCACACCAGACTAATGGCGTGCCGCAACCACCTCGGAGACCATGTGCAATGGGCGCCAGACGACCCCGTGTCTGGACGCCCTAGGTCCCCTGCGACGGGTCAGGTCTGTGGCCCCGCCGCCTGCCACTACGGCCGCAGAGGATAGGGAGAGCGGCGCCTCGCAATACCAGCACTCCTCTTCCCCTGCGGCCCCACCGCGTCCGCCATCCAACGGTGGCGACCCCGTTAAGGCCGCGGAAGGTAGGGAGAGCGGCACATCGACATACCGGCACTCCTCTCCCACCGCGGCCCCCATCCCTCAGCTGCGGTGCCGCAACCTAACCTAACCTAACCTAACCTTTTTTTTTTTTTTTTTTTTTTTTTCTGTGGAGAAATGCCCTCGCATACCGCTCTGACACGAGGAGACAGAGCGGTTATGTGGGACTCGAACCCACTAAAACTCCACAGTATACCTCCTCAGCTGCTTGAGGGCGGGACGCGGGAACGCTCTCGCACACAACCGCGAACCCGCCCGCAGCCGTCCGTTGCCGGACTCCCTCACGGGGTTGGGTATTGCACCCCCCCGCTTCGGCACACCAGACTAATGGCGTGCCGCAACCACCTCGGAGACCATGTGCAATGGGCGCCAGACGACCCCGTGTCTGGACGCCCTAGGTCCCCTGCGACGGGTCAGGTCTGTGGCCCCGCCGCCTGCCACTACGGCCGCAGAGGATAGGGAGAGCGGCGCCTCGCAATACCGGCAGTCCTCTTCCCCTGCGGCCCCACCGCGTCCGCCATCCAACGGTGGCGGCCCCGTCAAGGCCGCGGTAGGTAGGGAGAGCGGCGCATCGACATACCGGCACTCCTCTCCCACCGCGGCCCCCATCCCTCAGCTGCGGTGCCGCCCATACGACGCCGCAGCCCACCTCAGTTGCGACACCCCCCATAAGGCCCGCAACCTACGCCGGCGCCGCTCCAACATGGGCTTGAAGGCAAAGCCCTGAGGAGCGGCCCTCCTCGGGTTCCGTTAGCTTCACCGTGGGTGACCAAGCCACGGCTACTAGAGCCCCCCCACCACGACAAGGTGGAACCCCTGGAGGGGAACCTAACCTAACCTAACCTAACCTAACCTAACCTAACCTAACCTAACCTAACCCAGTTGCACGCTAAACGCGATCAGGGGCGTCACGTTTTTGAGTCGCTCCGCGCCTTAAAATTGTTAAAACCGGCCAAAGTTCTCCAAATTGCACCAAAATAGGGTTAAATTGTGCGGTCTTATACGTGCAAATCACGGTGAAAAAATTGTGGAAGTGACTTGTTATACAAGGGTAGTACACCCGCTTTTGTACCTTTGAGGTTACAAAAAAGTGCAGTGAAAGACTCGAAACAGCAACAACGCGGAAACGAGATCGGCAACCCCCCTTTTTTCAACTGTGGGAATCTCGCCTGCTGCGAGGTGCACCTAATCCCATCAAAGGAAAAATTTTTCGGTGAAAATTGTGCAAGATAGGGCCGAAATTCCAAAACCACGTGGGCACGTGGTTTCGCATCTCGAGGAGCTGGAGCATACCTGATACCTGCAACGAAAGGCAGACATCACGGAGAGTAAACCGACACCTCGATTGCTGAAATCGGACCACGGGAAGCTGAGAAACTGACTTCTAATTCAACATAGAAAAAAGAAAATTTAAAAGTTAAGTCATCATAAAAATTTAAGCGACAACCCTATCATTTTTTGGTCCCAACTGAAAGAGCTCTTCAAGCCCTCTCATATGATACCCCACTTGATATAATTTGTTAATGTTTAAGTCCCATAAAAATTATATAATTAAATTCGTAAATCACGTGGGCGCCTAAAACTACCCCTAAAAATTTGAAAAAATTTTTGTAGCTTCAACAGGACTATTTTAGTGTAAAGTATTTTTTCAGAATTTTCCAATCATTTTTGTCATATAAAAAGTTTTATTTGCGGCTGTTGGTAACACATTTTCATTTTTCAAAAAAATCTCACCCCTTTTTGGTTAGTATATTAATTAAATTAAATATATTATTTAAATGACGATTTCCTCAGCTTCCAAATAGAATTTTTATACATATTTTTGGGGATATAGTATCTAGGATAACATATTTTATCTTAAAACCGGGAGTCTCGACAAACCGCAGGAAAACTTGTTTTCCATTTTCCGGGAAAACGGTGCGTCCTAGCTCAGTTTTGACATTTTTTTCCGGGTCCCCCCCCCCTGACCCCCCCCCACGGTTTGAACCGGAGTCAAACCCTTCGACACACGCGCATCATTTTGGGAAAATTTCAACCCCCTAGGGTGAAGTCACCCTATCGACATAGTCTCCGGCGAAAAAATTTCAAATTTTTTATTAATATTAAGTATTTAAATTATATTAGGAATAGTGTGTTCAGGAAACCGTGTTACGTTCGCGTTTTTGTGCAACCCTTAACGCTTTCACCCCTAAGGGAGAAAAATAATTTAAAGGACGGAGCGGGACGAGCTGAGTTTGGAGAGCCCAAACACGAGTATTCTGCGACCACTGTAAGGGAAGTTATACCGAGTTGAAGATTGACTTTGACAGTTCTAGAGCTGTCAAAGCATTTTCGGGCTCGGATAACTCCTGAACTGGAGGTCGTAGGAGGCTCCGGTTTTCTTTGGGGATAACGACTGGCTTTTCTCTATCCGTCTAAGGCACTCTCGCAGACTTTCAGGACTAATAAAATTTACAGCCTGAAAACTGAACCAAAAGCTGGATCTCGCTGAGCTCAGTTCGGGGAGCCCAAACACGGTGGTATTCGGCCGAACGGTTCGGGAGGAAACCCCGTTTGACTGGATTTTTACGGAACCTGGACTGAAAAACCAAAACTTAGAACCGTGTGTTCTCCTGAACCCTTTGGAGTAGGTGTCCCGTGTTTGGGCTCATCTGAAAGGGCTTGGGGAGAGCTACCATATTAACTGTAGAGACTTACTCTACATAGAGTTCAAATATTTTTATTTTTTATTTTTATTAGAAATTTGACCTGACACCATATTGGGGTTCTGGAAACCCATAAATTTGACAGAACGGGACTTAAAGAAATTATTTATATCTTTTATTTGACTTTTTACATTGTTTTTGTACTTGGCTGTCCCCCCCTATACAGGGTTACAGTCAAGAAATAACGATTGTTCTCTGACAGGATCAGTAATAAACGATTACAGTATGATACGCACACCAGCGAAGAAAGACGCGGACTCGCAGAGTCCCGGAGGCTCGCCGCGGTCAACAGAGAAAGCTGGGACCTCGCAGCCAAGCGTCAGACGAAGCATAGGGGACCGGGAAGCCGGGTACGCAGAGCCTAAGGCTAAATCCTCGGCCAACCAGAAACCTGGTGCATTTCCGTCTGTCGCATACGTCCCCGGCTCTCTGGGGACGCGGCAAGCTTCCGGTGAAGCTTCAGGGCCCTGTAAAAAGACCGGGCAGAAGTACCCTGATTTAGCAACTGAGGCGAGAGCTTGTCTAAATAAAGCAAAGTTTCATTTGGGCAACTCAAAAAACATAAAGACGGAAATAAAAATGGAGGTACTGGCAATCATAACACGGCTCTATGATATTGTTAAAGAGTCGGAAAAGGCACATAGATCCTCCACCACTGACGATGCTGCACCTGCCCTACCTATTAACCAGACTAGCCTGACCTCTCCCAGCGAGGAAACTGGTCGTACCGAAGATCTCACACAGCAGCTCGTTGCAAATAGCACATTGCTTAAGGAAAATCTTAAGCAAATGGAGCTGCTAAGAGATGCCTTGACAGCGAAGGACACTGCTGAACAGAAAAGTTACGCGTCCATGGCTGCTGTGCACAACAGCCAAACCACGGCTCATGCCCCAGGACGAGCGACGTTGCACTCCGTGGTAGTCTCCTCAACACGGGAAACCGAAACCGGGGAGGAGGTTCTGGAGAGGGTAAGGAAGGCGGTGGATGCGAAGGAGGGCTGGGTAAAAGTAGAAAGAGTAAGAAAGGCAAAGAATAGAAAGATTATAATGGGGTTTGAAACAAAAGAAGAAAGAAACAAAATTAAAGACAGGTTAGAGAAAAATGGAACTGACCTCACCGTGGAAGAGATTAGAAATAGGGACCCATTGCTGATCCTTAAGGACGTCCTATCGGTAAATACCGACGAGGGCGTCATTAAGGCTCTTCGCAATCAAAATCCGGAGGTCTTCCATGGCTTGGACGGTGAGGCAAATAACCTTGTTATAAAATATAGGAAGAAAGCCAGGAACCCGCACACAGGACACGTAGTACTGAGCACCTCGCCGAACATCTGGCGACGAATAACGGAAAGAGGATATGTATATATAGATCTCCAGCGCATTAGAGCTGAGGATCAGAGTCCTCTCGTCCAATGCTCACTCTGCCTCGGGTATGGACATACTCGACGTTTCTGCACAGATACCTTGGAAAAGTGCAGCCACTGTGGAGGACCGCACTTGAAGACCGAGTGTGCGGACTGGCTCGCAGGATCAACCCCAACATGCTGCAACTGCATGCACGCAAAGGCCGAAAAAATTGACCACAATGCCTTCAGCACGGAGTGCGCTGTTCGAAAGAAATGGGATGCAATAGCCCGCGCAGCTGTAGCATATTGCTAAGGATGCTCCTGGGTACACACCTGCAGAACAGAACACAAGACCATACCGCGTGGTTCAAGCAAACCTACAACGGAAGGAACTGGCGACCATCGAACTCTTCTTAGAGGCCAGTGAACGTAAGATCGCGTGGGCACTGATTCAGGAGCCGTATGTGGGAGGGTCGAGAGGTATGAAGAGCTACCGTGGAGCGAGAATCTACCAGTGCGAGATCGATGGAAGTGGGAGAGTTAAGGCGGCAATAGCTGTCTTTGATGATGACTTGGACGTCATCCCCTACCCAAAACTCACTACAAATAACATCGTTGTAGTGGGGATCCGGACTAAAGCCTGGGAAATCGCAGTAGTCTCCTACTACTTTGAGCCAGACAAACCCATAGGGCCATACCTGGACCAGCTGACCCAGATCAAAAAGGAAGTGGCCACCGGTAGATTGTTAATAGGGGGAGACGCTAATGCAAAAAGTAGCTGGTGGGGCAGCACCGTAGAGGACCCAAGGGGAGAAGAGATATCAGGGGTCCTGGAAGAGTTAGAGCTTCAGGTGCTTAACACAGGAGACACGCCTACCTTCGACACCATAAGAGGTGGGAGGACGTTAACGAGCCATGTGGATGTCACGGCGTGCTCTCTGGACATGTTTGACTTGGTGGATGACTGGAGGGTCGACACAGGAGCCACGAGCTCGGACCACAACACTATTTTATTTAATGTTAGGCTAAAACGAGAAAAAGGGATAAATATCACTCGAACCACTAGGATATTTAACACCAAAAAGGCAGACTGGGACAAATTTAAAGAAACACTCCAGGAATTAAAATTAGTTAGTAACATAAAATTAGATAAAATAAATTCAATTAATAGTAAACACGACTTAGAACAATTAGTAATTAAATATAGAAATGCAATAGAAAAAGCCTGCGAGAACTCTATCCCTAAAATTAGAAATAAAACTAAACTCACCGTTCCGTGGTGGTCCAAGGAGCTTGCGGCGATGAAAAAGGATGTAGCCAGGAAGAAGAACCGCATCCGCAACGCCGCACCGGTCCGAAAAGCGACAGTCGTTGACCAGTACCTGGAGGCGAAAAGTCTTTATGAGTGCCAAGCAAAACATGCCCAAATCACCAGCTGGAAAGAGTTCTGTAGGAAACAGGATCGCGAAGGAGTGTGGGAGGGGATATACCGGATAATTGGTAGGACCGCCAGGAGACAGGAAGACCTGACCCTGTCAAATAATGGTGCATTCCTTAACCCAAAGGAGTCGGCAGCCCTACTTGCCGACACATTCTATCCAAAGGATACAGAGGAGGCGGATAACGCAGACCACAAGCTCACTAGGGAAGCGGCCTGTCGGATAAATGAGTGGCACCATGATGAATACCATGATCCACCATTTACACCGATGGAGCTTAAGGCAGCAGTTGGAGGCTTTAATCCGAAGAAGGCCCCTGGTCTGGATGGATTCACGTCGGATATCTGCTGTCGAGCGATCTGCCAGGACCCGGACGCTTTCCTTGCCCTATATAACAAATGCCTAGAACTGGCACACTTCCCAAAAATTTGGAAAGAGGCCACGGTGGTGGTTCTCAGAAAACCGGGCAAGGATAACTACCTGAACCCCAAGTCATACAGACCGATAGGTCTCTTGCCGGTCTTGGGGAAGGTCCTGGAGAGGATGATAGTAGCAAGGATCAAATGGCAGCTTGTGCCGCGGCTTAGTACTCGTCAGTTTGGCTTTATGCCCCAGAAGAGCACCGAGGACGCCCTCTATACCCTAATAAAACACATACAGGACAAGTTGCGGCTGAAAAAGCTAATTGTCCTGGTGTCGTTGGATATAGAGGGGGCCTTCGACAGCGCATGGTGGCCAGCGATTAGGGTCAGGCTGGCTGAGGAAAAGTGCCCGGTGAACATTAGGAGGCTGCTAGACAGCTACCTCGACAGCAGAAAAGTCAATGTGAGGTATGCCGGGGAGGAGTGCACACGAGAGACAAACAAGGGCTGTGTTCAGGGGTCAATTGGTGGCCCAATCCTGTGGAACCTCCTCTTGGATCCACTACTCAAGGATCTAGAAAAAAGAGGAAATTACGTGCAGGCGTTTGCTGACGATATCGTGTTGGTAGTGGATGGAGACACAGCGAGCGAAATCAACAGTACAGCCAATGCAGCCCTCGCCCATGTCCTGGACTGGGGTGTCCGAAATAAGCTTAGGTTTGCACCGCATAAAACCTGTGCGATGCTTATAACCAATAAGCTTAAGTACGACGCCCCACGCCTGAGCATGGCCGGGGTCGACATCGGACTTGTTAAACAAATAAAGCTGCTGGGTCTGACAATAGACGAAAAGTTGACCTTCAATGACCATACTGCGAACATCTGCAAAAGGGCCGCCGAAATATACAAGCAGTTGTCTCGAGCGGCCAAAGTCAGTTGGGGACTGAATAGTGAAGTCATACACGTCATCTACACAGCCACAATAGAACCGATCGTCACATACGCGGCCGGCGCCTGGGCGCCAGCCACAAAAAAGCTGGGAATACGGAAGAAGCTAGGCTCCATCCAACGAGGATTTGTCCAGAAGCTCTGCAAGTCCTACCGTACGGTCTCTCTCAACTCAGCACTGGCACTGTCTGGGATACTTCCTTTAGACCTGCGCATACAAGAGGCAGCCGCCATGTATGAAGCAAGGAAAGGGTCGTCCCAGTTTATGCCGGGAGATAGAGAGATTGAAAATATGATGGGATTTGCTGAAGCCCCTCACCCAGCTACACAAGTGCCCCTGGAGTTCATGTGCTTGGCAGACCAACAGCTTGTGGACAGCAACAATGTGCAGACAGTGCGAATTTTCACTGACGGCAGTAGGATTGAGGGAAAGGTCGGAGCTGCATTATCCATATGGGATAATGAAGGCGAAATCCAGAACCTCAAACTCAGCCTCGCCGCGTACTGCACAGTCTACCAGGCGGAACTTCTGGCCATTTGTAGGGCAACGGACTTGATCCTCAAGCGCAAAGAAGCCAGCTATGGTTTGTATAGCGACTCGATGTCAGCATTGCAGACGCTTGCAAACTATGGCTCGCTCCATCCCCTGGCGGTGCACGCGCGTGCCAACTTGGCACAGGCCGTGAAACAGAATAGAACTGTGTCTCTGTTCTGGATCAAGGCCCACGCGGGATTGCCGGGAAATGAGCGGGCGGACGAATTGGCGAAAGAAGCAGCATTGACGTCACGGAGGAAGCCGGACTATGACAAGTGTCCGATTTCATTCGTCAGACGCCAGATCCGCATGGTTTCGCTCGACGAATGGAACCGGAGATATGTGACAGGCGAGACAGCCTCGGTGACGAAAATGTTTCTTCCTGACGCTGTAGCGGCATTCCGTGTAGTAAAAAAGGTAAGGCCAACAGGTGTACTCACACAGATTATGACGGGACACGGTGGGTTCTCTGAATACTTGAACCGATTCAAGTGCAAGGATAGCCCATCGTGCATTTGCGATCCGAGTGTGGACGAAACAGTTTCACACATTCTCCTTGAATGTCCTGTAAATATGAAAGAGCGTTTTAACCTAGAGCAGGAAATAAATATTAAATTGACTAGGGGGATCATAGGGGATGTAATGACTGGCAAAAACAGACAAAAATTTATAAACTACTGTGTATATATAGCAAATAAAGTAATAGAACGTAATAAAACTAGCAATTAAAACTATGTTTCATAAAATACTGAAGTATTTCGTATGTAAGCATAGGAACAATGTATTAAGTAGAAATAGGAATAGTAGTAGTCTAAATAAAGTAAAAAACTGTAACGTAAATATAATATTGAAATTAGTGTAATAGAATAAGATAGATTAAACATATACATATCCTACCCATGTAATACAGCAAATATATATGTAATAAAAATAAACTAGAATAGTAGTGGTTAAATGCATCAATAAATGTAATTACAATATAATAGATATAAGACATAAAAACATGTAATAGTATAAGAAAAAGTAAATAAACTAAGTGTAAACTTTAATTTCCCTAAAGAAATAAAGATAATAAATAAAAGAGTAGAATAGTAAAATGGGAGTCCCACCCAAAAGGACTGGCAGGAGATGGATGTAAGAAAGAAAAAGTATGCAGAATGAAAGTGCGAGAAGCATTAAAGCGAGAACTGGTATGTCAGAGAATAAGTGTACAGTAGGCGCCAATCATGTTGGCAGAATCAGTATAAACAAAAAAAAAAAAAAAAAAAAAAAAAACCTAACCTAACCTAACCTTTTTTTTTTTTTTTTTTTTTTTTTTTTTTTTTTTTATGTGGAGAAATGCCCTCGCATACCGCTCTGACACGGGGACAGAGCGGAACCCACTAAAACTCCACAGTATACCTCCTCAGCTGCTTGAGGGCGGGACGCGGGAACGCTCTCGCACACAACCGCGAACCCGCCCGCAGCCGTCCGTTGCCGGACTCCTTCACGGGGTTGGGTATTGCACCCCCCCGCTACGGCACACCAGACTAATGGCGTGCCGCAACCACCTCGGAGACCATGTGCAATGGCGCCAGACGACCCCGTGTCTGGACGCCCAAGGTCCCCTGCGACGGGTCAGGTCTGTGGCCCCGCCGCCTGCCACTACGGCCGCAGAGGATAGGGAGAGCGGCGCCTCGCAATACCGGCACTCCTCTTCCCCTGCGGCCCCACCGCGTCCGCCATCCAACGGTGGCGGCCCCGTCAAGGCCGCGGCAGGTAGGGAGAGCGGCGCATCGACATACCGGCACTCCTCTCCCACCGCGGCCCCCATCCCTCAGTGCGGTGCCGCCCATACGACGCCGCAGCCCACCTCAGTTGCGGCACCCCCCATAAGGCCCGCAACCTACGCCGGCGCCGCTCCAACATGGGCTTGAAGGCAAAGCCCTGAGGAGCGGCCCTCCTCGGGTTCCGTTAGCTTCACCGTGGGTGACCAAGCCACGGCTACTAGAGCCCCCCCACCACGACAAGGTGGAACCCCTGGGGGGGAACCTAACCTAACCTAACCTAACCTAACCTAACCTAACCTAACCTAACCTAACCTAACCTAACCTAACCTAACCTAACCTAACCTAACCTAACCTAACCTAACCCAGTTGCACGCTAAGCGCGATCAGGGGCGTCACGTTTTTGAGTCGCTCCGCGCCTTAAAATTGTTAAAACCGGCCAAAGTTCTCCAAATTGCACCAAATTAGTGTTAAATTGTGCGGTCTTATACGTGCAAATCACGGTGAAAATATAGTGGAAGTGACTTGTTATACAAGGGTAGTACACCCGCTTTTGTACATTTGAGGTTACAAAAAAGTGCAGTGAAAAACTTGAAACAGCAACAACGCGGAAACGAGATCGACAACCCCCCTTTTTTCAACTGTGGGAATCTCGCCTGCTGCGAGGTGCAGCTACCCCCATCAAGGGAAAAATTTTCCGGTGAAAATTGTGCAAGATAGGGCCGAAATTCTAAAACCACGTGGGCACGTGGCTTCGCATCTCGAGGAGCTGGAGCTTACCTGACACCTGCAACGAACGGCAGACATCACGGAGAGCAAACCGACACCTCGATTGCTGAAATCGGACCACGGGAAGCTGAGAAACTGACATCTTAATCAACACAGAAAAAAGAAAATTTAAAAGTTAAGTCATCTTAAAATTTTAAGCGACAACCCTATTATTTTTTGGACCCATCTGAAAGAGCTCTTCAAGCCCTTTCATATGATACCCCACACGATATATTTGGTCAATGTTTAAGTCCTACAGAAATTTTATATTTAAATTGGTAAACCACGTGGGCGTCTAAAACTACCCTTAAAAAATTTGAAAAAATGTTAGTAGCTTCAACAGGTCCTTTTTAGTGTAACGTATATTTTTTCGGAATTTTTCAATCATTTTTGTCAAATAAAAAGTTTTATTTGCGGCTGTTGGTAACTCATTTTCATTTTTCAAAAAATTTTCACCCCTTTTTGGTTAGTACATTAATTAAATTAAATATATTATTTAAATGACCATTTTCTCAGCTTCCAAATAGAAATTTTTATACATATTTTTAAGGCTATAGTATCTAAGATAACATTTTCTAACTCAAAACCGGGAGTCTCGACAAACCGCAGGAAAACTTGTTTTCCATTTTCCGGGAAAACGGTGCGTCCTAGCTCAATTTTGACATTTTTTTCCGGGTCCCCCCCCCCTGACCCCCCCTCACGGTTTGAACCGGAGTCAAACCCTTCGACACACGCGCATCATTTTGGGAAAATTTCAACCCCCTAGGGTGAAGTCACCCCATCGACATAGTCTCCGGCGAAAAAATTTCAAATTTTTTATTAATATTAAGAATTAAAATTGTATTAGGAATAGTGTGTTTAGGAAACTGTGTTGCGTTCGCGTTTTGTGCAACCCTTAACGCTTTCACCCCTAAAGGAGAAAAATAATTTAAACGACGGAGCGGGACGAGCTGAGCTTGGAGAGCCCAAACACGAGTATTCTGCGACCACTGTAAGGGAAGTTATACCGAGTTGAAGATTGACTTTGACAGTTCTAGAGCTGTCAAAAAATTTTCGGGCTCGGATAACTCCTGAACCGGAGGTCGTAGGAGGCTCCGGTTTTCTTTGGGGATATCGACTGGCCTTTCTCTATCCGTCTAAAGGATTCTCGCAGACTTTCAGGACTTGAAAATTTACAGCCTGAAAATAGAACCAAGAGGTGGATCGCGTCGAGCCCAGTTCGGGGAGCCCAAGCACGGTGGTATTCGGCCGAACGGTTCGGGAGGAAATCCCGTTTGACTGGATTTTTACGAAACCTGGACTGAAAAACCAAAACTTAGAACCGTGTGTTCTCCTGAACCCTTTGGAGTAGGTGTCCCGTGTTTGGGCTCATCTGAAAGGGCTTGGGGAGAGCTACCTTACTAACCATAGAGACTTACTCTACATAGAGTTCAAAAATTTTTTGTCTTTATTTAAAATTGTTTTTCCTGTGAAACTTGACCGACATCATATTGAGGTCCTGTAAACCCACATCTTTGACAGAAAGGGACTCAAAAAAAAAAAAAAAAATAACTTTTTATCTTTTAATTGACCTTTTTACTGTATTGTCTGGCTGTTCCCCCCTATACAGGGATACAGTCAAGAATTAACGGCTGTCCTTTGACAGGATCAGTTTTTTGACCGAGCTCAATATGATGCGCACACCGGCAACCTCCGGCGCTGCCATTAAACCAAGTACCTCCAGCCCTACTGCAACTCCATCTGCACCAGCGCAGGACGCTGCAAAAACTTTTATCCGGAGACCAGACCGGAAAAGGAGATCGCTGGACAACATGGCGATGTACAATAAGCATACGGAGGACTACGCGGTGAAACCGAGTGACGCGCTCCTACAGGAGGTGATGAAGACCTTTGAGGACATTCCATCTAAAGTCCAAGAATACCCTCAAATGAGGAGAGACATTAAGACCTTCCTGGAGGGGCAGTCCGATAAGTGCCTCCGTATCTTATTTGAAATAAGTAAGCGAGTGACAAGATTGGAAGCAGCAGCAACCAAAACACGGTCGCCCCATACAGCCATATCGCCCGAAAAAGACGACCGCATCTTAGAAAAGTTGGGGGAGGTAGAAAACCAGATACAACAGCGACTAAATGAACTGGAGAATAGGGTGGCGACTAGCTTCGACGAGCAAAACATGTACCGTAACGATGAACGCGCCGACACCATCTGTAGAATTGGCGAGAAAATTGACGAGGCTAAAGCTGCCATTGACCATACGACAGAGGGCCTCAGGATCACTCATCGCACTCAGATTGTGCTCGAAGAGAAACTCGACAGTATTGCGGGGGATGTCGCGGCGGCCAAAGCAACGGTGATTGAGGTCGCAAAGGATAGGCAGCCATGCGAACCTAGGACTTACGCTAGCGCCGCAGCAGCCAAACCCGGACATCGACCGGCACTTCACTCGATGGCGGTCACCCTCGAAGGCAATCAGGAGACTGCCGACGAGGTGCTAGAAAGAGTGAAGAAGGCGGTCGATGCCAGGGGTACTGGCCTGAAAATAAATAAGGTGCGCAAAGCGAAAAACCAAACGGTTATTTTGGGGTGCGACACTGAAGCGGAACTGGATAGGGTGAAAGAAACAATTGAAAGCCGGGGGGAAGGTTTAATTGTTTCCCATATGAAAAATAAAAATCCACTCGTCGTCTTAAAGGATGTCTTCCTCCCGAGTGACGACGAGGAGATAATCAAGGCGCTTCATATTCAAAATGAGGAAATATTTAGGGATTTATCTCAAGAAGATAGGGAAACGACCATAAAGTTTAAGAAACGGACAAAAAATCCCAAAACGGCGCACGTCATTATCCAGGTTGGTCCTGTAGTATGGCAAAGGATGACGGAGGCTGGAGCCCTCTACCTGGACCTGCAAAGGATCAGAGTGGAGGATCAGTCTCCGCTCATCCAATGCACTAGGTGCCTGGCATTCGGTCACGGTCGGAAATTTTGCTCCGAGAGTGCGGACAGGTGCAGCCACTGTGGAGGTCCACATCTGCGCGAAAAATGCGCAGATTATATCGCAGGCACTGAACCGCAGTGCTGTAACTGCTCGCGCTCTAAACTGCGGAAAACCGACCACAACGCCTTTAGCACCGAATGCCCCGTTCGCCGTAAATGGGATTACCTGGCTCGTGCAACAACGGCCTACGTTTGACTCACCACACACTGACTGGTACGCCACATACACAATCACACACATACACACACACATCATATGCAATAACACAAACCCGGTGGACAACAAAAACTGGAACACAATAATAGTAAAACAGGTACATGGCAACCGGATAAACATACAAATAAAAAACGATATGGAAATATATAGTGAACATATACAGACATATCGAAAACACACACAAACACCAAGCACGTACCGAAACCAAAAACTAAAAATCACGATTTAAAAGTAAGAAAGCACAAGAAAAGTTAATAAATATATATAAAATTAGTATATATATATTATTAATACAAATATGCACAGAAAGTAAACGTATCAGATTAAATTAAAGTGAGCAAAATACATACAAAATAGCAAGTCCAAAATTTACGGTCGTAATCTATCAACAATAACGTAAATAAAATCTGTATAAGTCTAAACATGCAAACATTAAAACAGCACCGGTTAAGAAATTGAAGAAACTTATTAGCAATAGAAAAGTATAATATTTACATGTGATGTTAGTTATTAAGCCGAAAACTAAGATTAAAATTGTTAGTAGAATAAGTTAGTATGAAATAAGAATACCTAGTTTTATAATGTTAGAAGTATTCATGTTATCACATGCCAGTAATAAGAATAAAAGTAATGTAATAAGATAAAAATAGAAAATAAGTACTGAGTGTTTGTAATGCTAAAAAATTAGACAACATTAGATCATTTACCTAAAAAGTAAGACAAAAACTGTAATTAGAAAAATCAGCAATAAGAATACCTACCCTGTTATAAACTAAGTTTAATGTTAAGTTTAAGGTGTATAAAATTATGTATCTAAAATTAAGAAAGTAAATAGAAAGTGTCAAATTAGATAACATTTAAAGTAAGCGCTCATTGTAAATATATAAAAAGCGTCGATTTTATTTGAAATAAAAATAACCTTAAAAGTAATTTCCCTGCAAATCTAACTAAGCGTAGGCAAATTAGCGGGAATCCCACCCGGCACAGAATACAAGATGATGAATGAATGCGTAACGTATGCGGCTTGAAAGTGCGAGAGGCATAAATGCGAGAACTGGAATGAATATGGTACCTAGAATAGTAAGGACCTGATGTATTATGATCGGGGAAAAGCAGAAAAAAAAAAAAAAAAAAAAAAAACCTAACCTAACCTAACCTAACCTAACCTAACCTAACCTAACCTAACCTAACCTAACCTAACCTAACCTAACCTTTTTTTTTTTTTTTTTTTTTTTTTTTTTTTTTTTTGGCGGAGAAAATGCCTTCGCATACTACACCGCCCAGGGTTGTACGGTGCAGTTATGTGGGGCTCGCACCCACTAAAAACTCCGCCATCTTTGCCATCTTCCACTTTTGTAGGAGGGGCCTCGAGAACTGCATTGCATGGCATTCACGACCCCTCAGTGTTGGTTGTCACCTCCTCCTTCCTGTAAGTCCGTCTCACAAGAGCCCTCGTGCAATGCGGATGGTAGTTTCCCTGCCCTACCACCCGCCGGCTCATGTTAGGGCGGCATTAAATTGGCGTGGTGCCGCCTACGTTGGCCAGTTCTTCGGCGGCGGATCGGATCCGCAATGGAATCTGCCTCTCTAGTTCGTTCCGCCGCCTCCTTTTGAGAAATGACTTCCTCGCAGAAGGATGCGACTGCCTGCCAACCTCTCTCACTGCCGATCATACACTTAACCAGTGCCGGCAGAGAGAGGTCTCCCCCAACTATTGCAGCGAGAACACTACGCTGTTCTACCCAAGCAGGACATTGCTCAACGGTATGCTGGGCTGTGTCCTCACTGCAGCCACACTGGTGGCACACGGGTGTCATCTCTCGTCTGGCGACTTTGTGCAGGTACCTACCGAAGCAGCCATGCCCTGACAATACCTGTGTTAGGCGGAAAGACAAAGCTCCGTGCCGCCTACGCATCCACTCTTCCAATACTGGCTGGATGGCCGCCACTGTCTGGTGACCGGCACTAGGGACTACCAACCTCTCTTTCCACAGAGCCATCATTAATCCCTGCGCTTCTCTACGCCATCTTAAAACGAGCTCTGGCGAGGGACCACTTCCATTCTCTGCACGTGCGTCCACTCTGAGCCAGTAGACCTTGGCGAGCACCTGCGCCTCTAAGTCCCATGGGGGTGTTCCAGCCAAAGCACACCCAGCTTCTGCTGAAATTGTGCGATATCCACGTATTATCCTGACTGCCATGACTCTCTGCGGTCTTCGCAGGAAAGCCTTGTTCTGGACAGTCAGGGATTCCGCCCACACTGGTGCACCATAAAGCGCCATTGAACGCACAACCCCCGTGTAAAGTCGTCTACACTCTACACTGGGCCCACCCAGGTTTGGCAGCAAGCGGCTAAGGGCAGACGCAGTACCAATAAGTTTCGGGGCAAGCTGTTGGAAGTGTTCACCAAAATTCCAACGTCGGTCTAAGACCAGGCCCAAGTACTTCATGTGCGTCCGGATCATTATTCTTGTGCCACATATGGTAAGGTGAGCACCGACAGGTGGTCGGCGTCGTGACCCATGAAATACCAGAGCCTCAGTCTTCTCGAGTGCAACTCTGAGTCCAAGCGCCTCAATACGACTGACGACCAACGACGCACCCTCAGTGGCCAATCGTGCAGCCTCTTCAAATGACGGACCTCGTGCAGTGACAAGGGTATCATCTGCGTAACATATGAGCCCCTGTTCGGCAGATAATGCACCACGTAAGACCCAGTCATACCCGATATTCCACAAGAGCGGGCCCAGAACAGACCCCTGTGGAACACCGCATGTGACCGATTTCCGCACGATTTGTCCATTACGTCCCCGATAGCAGACGCACCGTCCTCTCAAATAATTGCCAACGAGCTGCCGTAGGTACAAGGGTACTCCATGAAAGCAAAGCGCTTCCCCGATGCAACTAAATGGCAAGGTGTTAAATGCGTTGGCGATGTCTAATGATACGGCCAACATAACACCTCCACGCGCTACAGCATTATTCGCCTCGGTTTTCAGGCGAACAATTGCGTCAATAGTGGAACGCGCGGCCCTAAAGCCATATTGGGCGTCCGACAAATTTGGACCAACTGAGTCTAAATGCCGAACTATACGGGTTGCTAGAATCTTCTCCAGCATCTTTCCCGCCTCGTCCAGCAACACTATTGGCCTATACGCCGAAGGTGAGTTCTCGGGCCGCCCCACTTTCTGCAGAAGAACCAAACGTCCTTCCTTCCACTGTTGAGGAAACTGCTTAGACGCCAAGCAGGCGTCGAACAATCCCCGAAGCCGATCCTCCAGCGCGACATTTAGTGCTAGAGCCAATACTTTGGCAGACACGCCGTCCGGTCCCGGAGCTGTGTTTTTAGAGCGCGCTCGCAGTATCACCGCACCCATCTCTGCCTCTGTGATTGATGGAATGTACTCTTCCCCATCCCGCTCTTCTCCATTTGGGGCCATAGCCGGGGGTATATGGTCTACTTGGTCGGGGAATAGCGCTCCTATCACCTCGCTAAGGAATTGAGGCTGAAGGCTTTCTGTCAGCGGAGGCCCTTGGCAACGGAGTTTATTCCGCGCCGCAAGGTATGGGCGCCCCCAGGGATCGCGGTTAAGCCCGTCGACCATTTTGCTTCTTCCTTGCTCTTTCATTCGCAGTATCGCCAGCCGAAGAGTCTCTCGGGCGACTCTATAGGCACTGAAAAGTTGAGCCTCTTGGTCCTCATTGCGGCGTCGTCGCCTGCGTGCTTGAGAGTAAAGTCTCCGGGCGCGAATACAGGCCTCGCGAAGATCTGCCAACTCCTGAGACCACCAGTAGACCTCCCTTTTGGCGGGTCGTCGGCGTGTACGTGGCATGGCCGTATCGCAGACAGCCGTAACCTAACCTAACCTAACCTAACCTAACCTAACCTAACCGGAAGTTCTCGGGTCCTAATTGATCGATTTTCGTCTAGTTTTTGGCATTAACGTTTGTAATTAATTAATATCTTACTGTCCGGCGTGTGTCCGTACGTCCAGAATCCAAAAATTATATTATATTAACGAATTTATAATTTGGCATATAATTGATAGGGAATTAAATTGTTTTATTGATATCCCTATTGTTTTTTGGCAATATTTTGATTTTAAATAATTCACAACCACCAAATTGATAGCTGGCGTGCGTGTCCGCGACCGCGATATATTTAATTTTATTCTAAATTTATTTTTTTATATAAAAAACATCGAAAAACACGGTATTTCGTGTTTATTTTCAAAAATTTCCACTACACATCCCCCAATTTTGGTCTCATAATATCCCTCTCGTCCGCACCTATCCATTGACACCCCACAAGTGGGGGTTGCGAGCAGAGAAAGTCAAAAAATTCACATTGTTATTGTTCCACAGTACAGTATACAGTAGTACCGAGTCTACCTAAGGGGTGACATATTTTATTAAAATTTGAAGTTCTCGGGTCCTAATTGATCGATTTTCGTCTAGTTTTTGGCATTAACGTTTGTAATTAATTAATATCTTACTGTCCGGCGTGTGTCCGTACGTCCAGAATCCAAAAATTATATTATATTAACGAATTTATAATTTGGCATATAATTGATAGGGAATTAAATTGTTTTATTGATATCCCTATTGTTTTTTTGGCAATATTTTGATTTTAAATAATTCACAACCACCAAATTGATAGCTGGCGTGCGTGTCCGCGACCGCGATATATTTAATTTTATTCTAAATTTATTTTTTTATATAAAAAACATCGAAAAACACGGTATTTCGTGTTTATTTTCAAAAATTTCCACTACACATCCCCCAATTTTGGTCTCATAATATCCCTCTCGTCCGCACCTATCCATTGACACCCCACAAGTGGGGGTTGCGAGCAGAGAAAGTCAAAAAATTCACATTGTTATTGTTCCACAGTACAGTATACAGTAGTACCGAGTCTACCTAAGGGGTGACATATTTTATTAAAATTTGAAGTTCTCGGGTCCTAATTGATCGATTTTCGTCTAGTTTTTGGCATTAACGTTTGTAATTAATTAATATCTTACTGTCCGGCGTGTGTCCGTACGTCCAGAATCCAAAAATTATATTATATTAACGAATTTATAATTTGGCATATAATTGATAGGGAATTAAATTGTTTTATTGATATCCCTATTGTTTTTTGGCAATATTTTGATTTTAAATAATTCACAACCACCAAATTGATAGCTGGCGTGCGTGTCCGCGACCGCGATATATTTAATTTTATTCTAAATTTATTTTTTTATATAAAAAACATCGAAAAACACGGTATTTCGTGTTTATTTTCAAAAATTTCCACTACACATCCCCCAATTTTGGTCTCATAATATCCCTCTCGTCCGCACCTATCCATTGACACCCCACAAGTGGGGGTTGCGAGCAGAGAAAGTCAAAAAATTCACATTGTTATTGTTCCACAGTACAGTATACAGTAGTACCGAGTCTACCTAAGGGGTGACATATTTTATTAAAATTTGAAGTTCTCGGGTCCTAATTGATCGATTTTCGTCTAGTTTTTGGCATTAACGTTTGTAATTAATTAATATCTTACTGTCCGGCGTGTGTCCGTACGTCCAGAATGCAAAAATTATATTATATTAACGAATTTATAATTTGGCATATAATTGATAGGGAATTAAATTGTTTTATTGATATCCCTATTGTTTTTTTGGCAATATTTTGATTTTAAATAATTCACAACCACCAAATTGATAGCTGGCGTGCGTGTCCGCGACCGCGATATATTTAATTTTATTCTAAATTTATTTTTTTATATAAAAAACATCGAAAAACACGGTATTTCGTGTTTATTTTCAAAAATTTCCACTACACATCCCCCAATTTTGGTCTCATAATATCCCTCTCGTCCGCACCTATCCATTGACACCCCACAAGTGGGGGTTGCGAGCAGAGAAAGTCAAAAAATTCACATTGTTATTGTTCCACAGTACAGTATACAGTAGTACCGAGTCTACCTAAGGGGTGACATATTTTATTAAAATTTGAAGTTCTCGGGTCCTAATTGATCGATTTTCGTCTAGTTTTTGGCATTAACGTTTGTAATTAATTAATATCTTACTGTCCGGCGTGTGTCCGTACGTCCAGAATCCAAAAATTATATTATATTAACGAATTTATAATTTGGCATATAATTGATAGGGAATTAAATTGTTTTATTGATATCCCTATTGTTTTTTGGCAATATTTTGATTTTAAATAATTCACAACCACCAAATTGATAGCTGGCGTGCGTGTCCGCGACCGCGATATATTTAATTTTATTCTAAATTTATTTTTTTATATAAAAAACATCGAAAAACACGGTATTTCGTGTTTATTTTCAAAAATTTCCACTACACATCCCCCAATTTTGGTCTCATAATATCCCTCTCGTCCGCACCTATCCATTGACACCCCACAAGTGGGGGTTGCGAGCAGAGAAAGACAAAAAATTGCCCGCCCACCGTCCCGTTTCTCACTGGCCACATTACCTCGGTCTGGACGGTCCGAAAATGAAATCGGTCAGGGGCACTTCTAGCAACCGCGGCGCGCCTTCTCGTGGTGCTGGCTTGTCTGGGGCACGTAGCCTCATCTCCAGGCAGTTCTCCGTCCCGTCTGAGCCGACTCCAAAATCTGTGGAGCCGTCATCAGCGGGACCCGAGTCTACCCCGCACAGCCTGAATCTGTCCTTCGGGGGAGGTGATTCCCTTGAAGGAGATAGAGGGGAGAGTCAGGCTGTGGCCGAGGCACGCGTCAGCCTGGCCAGCATCTCTGATCAGGTCCCGATCCGTGAGATTCCGGTGAGAGCGAATGTTCTCCTTGCAAAATCAAAAAAAGCTGTTGAGAGCTCCCGGAATCTTCGGAGGGAGATTAAAGAAGTCGTGGTCGAGAGCCTGCAGGAGTTGTATAATATGATACTTCGACTTGCCGACTCCCGATCGCGACATGAGTGCGTCGCGGAGAAGCTTAGGGCGGACCGTGCTAGGGAAATTGCTAACCTGGAAAGGGAGCACACGGCCGCCCTGAAAGAGAAAATGGGTGTGCTCGGGGACATCGTTAAGACGAACCGGACGCTCATTAGCGAGATCGAGAGCGTCCGGAAAATGGTTGCATTCGAGGTCCCCGAGCACATTCGACCCCTGACCGATGCCTCCTCTAGTGTCCTCAAAAAAGTGATTGACCTGCCAAAGGCGGTGAGCTCTGAGGTCGTGACGGTCCTCATGAGTACTGATAGGGCACCGTTACAGGGGGCTCCTACTACCAACTTCTCGGAGCCCCTTAACGACCTCACAGAAAAAGTCTCCCGCCTTCAGAGGACATTGGAGGACGGTCAAGGAAGACCGACCTTCGCCGAGGTCGTGAGTCGAAGCCCCGGCCTCTCCGAGCTAACGCCCTCCCACACCCTACTGGTTAGCTCCAAAGTCGCCACAGCGACTGCGGACCAAATCTTGGAGCGGGTCAAGGGGGGCGTCGATGCGAGACAGCTCGGCATCGGGGTGCAGCGTATCAGAAAGGCCAGAAACCAGAAGGTGGTCCTTAGCTGTGCCTCGAGGAAGGAGGCCGAGACTCTCGGCAAACAACTGCAGTTGGTCGCCGGGGAACTGGTGGTCGAGGACGCTGCCAAAAGACTCCCACAAATTATAATTTGGGATGTGATGGCAGCGGAATCGGATGCCCAGATAGTTGCGTCGCGGCGTGGGCAAAACTCCAGGCTTTTCGAGGGCCTGACGTTGCAGGAGGATGCGAAGGTGAGATATCGCATCAAAGCGAGGAATCCCCAGCAATGTCACGTTGTCCTGGAGTGCACGCCCAGCTTATGGCGACGCATAGTTGAGGCAGGTCGGCTCTTCATCGGATGGCAGCGATGTCGTGTGGAGGAAAGATCTCCACTGGTACAGTGCGGCCGTTGTTTAGGCTTCGGGCACAGTAGAGGTTTGTGCAAAGCCGAAGTGCCCGGAGACCTGTGCGCGCACTGTGCCACGTCGGGCCATTCCGCTCGGGAATGTCCCAAACGAAGAGTCGTCCCACCTAGTCCCCCGTCATGTGCCAACTGCATGAAGGAAAAAAAGGGGAGCACCGACCACGGAGCTTTCAGTGACGAGTGTCCTGTGAGAGCTAAATGGGAAGCAATAGCTAGGGCCTCGGTCAGCTATTGCTAAAGTCTCCACAGTCAGCACCGGAGTAGACACGAACTCGCGGGCACCGCGCCTCTTCTTCGTCCAGTGCAATCTTAGGAGATGTAGGGACGCCACGGATGAAGTCTTCGGGATTGCCGCGCAACGTAAGTGCGACATTCTTCTGCTGCAGGAGCCGTATGTGGGTAGCACAGGAGAGATGTCGCACCGGCGCGGTATCCGGATATACCAGAAGACTGGCGTCCGGACGAAGAATGTTAAGGCTGCGGTGGCGGTCCTTAGGGATGAGTTCGTGGTCCAGGTGGACACAAAGTACGTTACTGAAAACTTCGTGGTCGTAAAAGTGGCCCGATCCGGGGGAGAACACCTTACACTCGTGTCATTATACTTCGAGGGCTCCGAACCGTTAGAACCCTACCTAAACGCGCTCTCAACGGCGATACCCCCCGCCGGACAAGTCATCATCGGCGGGGATTTTAACGCGAAGAGCGCATGGTGGGGTAGTTCGGAGGAGGACGACCGAGGAAAAGTTTTGTTAGAGTACTTGGCGTCCTCGGGGCTGCACGTAGTTAATGAAGGTGCAGTACCCACCTTCGAGGTGTATCGCGGTGGCAGATACTTTTCGAGTATCGTCGATGTGACCCTAGTAACGGAGGCGCTATTGAGCAGTGTCTCGGGTTGGAGGGTTGATCGGACATTATCACAGTTGTCTGATCATAATAGTATAACCTTCCAACTGGAGACAATCGCCTCCGGGGGTCCACGACCCACGTCTGCCACCCGTAAATATGACACGAGGAAGGCCAATTGGTCGCGGTTCCGCGGCGCTCTCCAGGAGAAGTTGGAGTTACTCGGCGTCTCTGCAGAGAACATTGCCACTCTGAGCGGGGACGACCTTGAGTCTTACATAGATAGACTCATGGAGAGCGTCGAGGAAGTAAGCGAGGGTGTTCTCCCGCGTATCAAGCCACGTCAGGCGATAAAGAACCCGTGGTGGACTCGAGTGTTAACGGAGAAGAGGCAGGAGGTGGTCAGACGTAGGCGGCGAATTAAAGGAGCGAATCCGGCTCGGAGACAGCTAGTGGTCGAACATTACCTGGAGGCGCTCGTGGATTACAAGAGCGCCATAAACCAAGCCCGCACCACTAGCTGGAAGAGTTTTTGCTCCGATATGACCCGGGACAAGGTATGGGATGGGGCCTGGCGAGTCATCAGGCGTTGTACGGGGCCCATGGTGACAGGCGTCGAATTAAAAGACGATCAAGGGAATACCCTGTCACCGGCAGAATCTGCACGTCTGATGGCCGCCACGCTCTTTCCCGACGACTCGCCTGATGAGGACACTCCCGAACAGGCTGAGCTTCGCCGGGTCATGCAAATTCCGCCGCCGACGGATTGCCTCGCTCCATCGGGTCCACCGATCACGGGTTCGGAGCTCTTCGACGTGCTGTCGACAATGAACCCCAAGAAAGCGCCGGGATGTGATGGTTTAACCGTTGACATCTGCAGGGCAGCGATTGAAGCCGACTGCCAGGTGTTCCTCGCCGTTTTTAACAGGTGCCTAGAGCTAGGACTCTTCCCCAGAAGATGGAAGGGAGCCCGGGTTTGTGTGATTCCCAAACCATCTAAGGGTGATTACACAAACCCGAAGGCCTACAGACCGATAGGCCTGCTCCCGGTGATGGGGAAGGTCCTAGAAAAAATTATAAACAACCGTCTCTTGTGGCACCTGGAGGCTAGAGGACACCTTAACACTAGGCAGTACGGCTTCATGCCACAGCGCGGCACCGAGGACGCCCTCTGTGACTTGGTGGCACTCATAAAGCACGAAGCGTTTACGCAGAAGAAAATCGTCGCTGTAGTGTCACTGGATATAGAGGGTGCATTCGATCATGCTTGGTGGCCGCAAATTAAGGCACAGCTGCTGGCCAAAAACTGTCCTGCGGATGTATACGGTTTGGTCGGTAGTTACCTTACCGACCGAGCCATCACCATTGAGCATTCCGGCGCTTCGGTCACAAAGACCACAACAAGGGGTTGCGTACAGGGGAGTATCAGCGGACCGCTGATGTGGAACGTCGTTCTCGACTCGCTCCTCGAATTGCTAGAGGGGGAAGAGGTCCACGTCCAAGCTTTTGCTGACGACGTGGTCCTCGTTGCATCAGCTTACTCGGTCGAGGAGCTCGAGTCAATGGTCAATCCTGTACTCGAGACGGTCGCCAACTGGGGCATGGAGAATAAGTTGCGGTTCTCCCCTCAGAAGACATCGCTTATGGTGGTGACGAGGTGGATGAACCCTCCCGTGCCCCGTATCACCATGGCGACCGTTACACTAACATCTGTGGAACATATCCGAGTACTGGGATTGATCATCGATAGGAATTTGACGTTCCGAGACCACATCCAAGCGGTCTGCGCGAAGGCCGCTGCGGTGTATAAAGGCCTGGCTAAGGCAGCAAAAGCCTCGTGGGGTTTAGGCCCGGAGATAGTCAGGCACATATACATCGGGGCGGTCGAACCGATTCTCCTGTACGCATCGTGTGCATGGGTCGACAGCACGTCGAAGAAATATATCGTCCAGCGTCTGAGGTCGTCGCAGCGTTTATTCGCACTGAAGATCGCGAAAGCCTACCGCACCGTCTCTTTCGAATCGGCGGTGACGATCGCGCGTCTGTTGCCGATCGAGCTGCGGGCTCGTGAGGCGGCCGAGCTATATACGGTGAAGCGAGGAAGACCCCTGCCGGAGGCGGGGGATCGGCAAGTCGAGACCAGGACTCCGTTCTTTCGCTTGCCGCATCCCGCCCTTCGGCCGGAGGTGCGCTTCACCGTACTGGACCGCCTCGATGATAGCGAGCCAGGGGCAAGACCATAGGCCCCCGTCAGCATTTACACTGACGGCAGCAAGATCGAAGGGAAAGTGGGATGCGCGATCTCCTGCTGGCGAGACGGTGGCGAAGTGTTCAACAAGAAATACCGGCTGGAACCATTTTGTACGGTATTCCAGTCCGAGTTGTTTGCGCTTCGCCAAGCGGTAAGGCTCACGATGGAGGACCAGCGTTTCAGGGAGTGTGACATATTGAGCGATTCACGCTCCTCCCTGGACGCAATGGGTAATCCGCGGTCCACGCACCCGCTGGTGTGCGACATTAGGAAAAGTCTGTCGCGGGCTGCCGAACAGGGCTGCATAGTCAATCTCTGGTGGGTGCGCGCTCATGTCGGTACCATTGGCAACGAGCGCGCCGATGAACTCGCCAAGCATGCAGCCCTTTATAAGAAAACGGCAGCAGACTACGACAGATTTCCGCTTTCGTACGCCAGACGGGCGATACGCCAACGTACCCTGAATGCCTGGCAGCAAGAATATACCCTGTCCGGAAAGGGCAGGATTACCAAGTTGTTCTTTCCGGACGTGCGCCAGGCATTCCGAACAATTGAGAGGGTTGGCGTGTCCTACTGGAAAAGCCAAGCGTGGACCGGGCATGGCGGCAATGCCGCGTACCTCCATCGTTTTAAGCGCTGCGACGGCCCGGGCTGTTTTTGCTCCCCTGACACCGGGCAGACAGTCGAGCATGTCCTGAATGATTGTCCGGCATTCAGCTCTCGAAGGTTGCAGCTCGAATTCGAGGTCGATGAGTCTCTATCGACCTCAACATGGAGCTCCCTTCTGGCCGGCAAGATTTCGGGACCTAAATTTGCCGACTTCTGCATCGGTGTAATGAAAGCAGTGGCACGGAACAACGGTGCCACTGTAGTTGATTGACTCGGAGAAGAGATGTGATTAAGACAAGTCTTATATGATGGAGAATAAGGATGAGTGGGGGGAAAAAAAATGTTAAATGTAGAAAATTAGGTAAAATTAAAACTCATTTATTAAAATGTCAATAAATTAGGAAAAATTTAGAATATAAAAAAAAATAAGGCCAATACAAAACAAAAATTTATGTTAACTTAATGGAATGCCAGCGTGAGTTTGCTGGGCACTACAACTATCAATATAAAAAAAAAAAAAATAGGAAAAAACAACAAAAAAACAAATGGTGGTGGTACTGTCCAGCAGACGGACGAAGGCCACAATTTTGAAGAAAGTGTATCGGTTGTTAAGAAATTTAATAAATCATTCAATCAAATTTAATCATTTCAGCTGTCAAGGGCCCTGAAATATAATATCAGGGGGTGTGTGAACTTCCAGTTTAAAAAAAAAAAAAAAAAAAAAAAAAAAACCTAACCTAACCTAACCTAACCTAACTTTTTTTTTTTTTTTTTTTTTTTTTTTTTTTTTTTTTCCGTGAGGAGAGGAAAATCCATTATGGACGCCTCCGAGCCCGTACTGGTAGGCAGTGTCCGACTCACACGGACTAAAAACCTCTCCTCCTTCTTCACTCATTATTGCACCTGTCTGGGACTTTTGTGTATTACATCAGACAGCTGCTGAGTTGTGCTTGTGGTGGCCTGTGCTCTCTTTTGGGCTTCTTCTTCTCTTTCTGAGTGTTCTTTCTGCTTCATTATTGAAGTAATGTAGGCTTTTACTTTTTCCCAAGATTCTTCGCTTCCTATCATTATTTTAACCATATTTTCTTTTGTCATTTTTGTGCCAAGATCCTTTTCCAAGGTATCTCTTCCTGTTGTGAACTTTTGGCACTCGAACACTGTGTGTTCGGCTGTGTCTATGGCCGGGCAGTACCAACAAGTGTCTGTCGAGGACTTGCCAATTCGTTTTCTGAACGAATTGAAAACGCCATGTCCTGACAGACATTGTGATAAGTAATAATCAACGGACCCGTGTTTTCGTTCGCACCAGGTCTGGACCATCGGTATGACTTTTTTAGTCCATAGACCTTTTTCTGAGGCATCCCAACTATGTTGCCATTTGGTGAAGGTCTGCTTTCTGAGGGCCGATTTCGTCTTTTCGTTTCTTTCCGAGTGCCTGTACAGTTGGCATATCTCCTCTAGTTTCAGGAAAATCGGTATGATGCCTGAAATTACCATCGATGCTTCGTAGGATACCGTCTTATACAAGCATGCAACTCTAATAGCTGCAAGCCTATGGCAACTCTCCAATTCTTTTCTGGCTTTGGCGTACTTAATCCCCCGTTCCCAGACTGGTGCCGCGTAACAGATTATGGATTGGATCACTCCCGCTATTAGCTTGCGCTTGATTGATTTTGGTCCGTCTATCCGTGGCATTAGTCGACCAAGGGCCTGGCATCGAGACGCTGCTTTTGCTGCCGTTGCCTGTATGTGAGGCAGAAAGTTGAGCGATTTATCAAGCAGAACCCCTAAGCACTTCACAGTACCAGTCGGTTTTATCCTTTTACCTTGTACCGTGAAGTGCACAGGGATGTGCTTCCTTCTGCCACTGACGACCAATGCTTCCGTCTTTTCTGGGACAAGCTGTAAGCCGCGGCTCTCCATCCACTCGCTTATTTGGCATACAGCCTGGTTGCCTCTCGCCATTAGGGTTTCTTCATGTTTCGCCCATATAACGATTGTCAAGTCGTCTGCAAACCCAATGGATTTTACCCCTGGCGGCAGTTCGAGCCTCAGTACTCTGTCATACATTATATTCCATAATAATGAGGCCAGAACTGAGCCTTGTGGTACACCTCTCTTTGTTTTAATTATTTCTTTTCCATCTTTATGCTCAATCTCGATAAACCTATCCGTCAGATATGAGCGAATGATTTGGATGAGGTATGGTTCGATTTTTAGCGAGATAAGTTCGTTGAGGATGTTGTTCCACCTCGCCGAGTTAAAAGCGTTCTTGACATCCAGAGCGATGACAGCGCTGAACTTGCGAGTGCGCCAAGTACCACTCCGGGCCCGATCTATGGTCTCACAGAGAGATTTTAGTGCATCCACAGTGGATCTTGCTCTCCTAAAGCCAAACTGGGTTTCAGCAAGGTCCCCTTTTAGCTTCAAGTCCGCTGTCAGTCTCTCCGCGATTAACCTCTCAAAAACTTTTCCTACATGGCTAAGTAGGCAAATTGGTCTAAAGGAATTTGGGCTAGAGAGATGCTCCTTGCCCGGTTTCTTAAGGAGAACCAGTTTTGCGCGTTTCCATATCTTAGGAAAAACTCCAGAAGTGAGGCAGGCATTCATGAGGTCTAAGATCACCTCTGGGTGTGCTTCTCCATACGTCTTGACCGCCACGACTGGAATGCAGTCTGGTCCTGGCGCTTTCCCCAATTTAAGGCGCGAAAGAGCTTGTTCCAAGTCCTTAAGTGTCCAACGCTGTGGCTTATCTTGTACTTCTGGAATTTTTACTGGTGTTTCCTCGTCACTGGGAAAGAGTATGGTGACTACTTCGCGTACCTTTTCGGGGTTGAGGGAGTCTACTACAGGTGGTGATTGTAAACGTTTAGTGACAATCTGGTAACCTTTCCCCCAGGGGTCATTGTCTAGCTGGTTTAGCGTCTCTTTCCAGGCTTCACACTTAGACTTGTAAATTGCCAGACCAAGCTGTTTTCGGGCTTCCGATAACGCACCGGTGCATAGATTTAGAGCATCCACCGGTGCTTTTTTCAGCGCTCTTCGGGCTTTTATACAGTTTGCCCTCAGGGTTGTTATTTTTGAGGACCACCAGTATACTTGTCTGGGACCTTTTAATGTTGACCTTTTCGGCATTGCGAGGTCGCAGCATTTGGTTAGCGCAGATATGAAATTGATAGCATATGTATCTGGATCGTCAGATGGAGAGTGGATCCTTGTCAGCGCAATGCAGTCAACAAAAATGTCCTTCGCAAACTTACGGGCCACCCACCCTTTTTTATTTGCTCTCCTTGGCAGTCTCGCATCAAGGTCGAGGCAAAAGGAGATGTAGCGGTGATCGCTTAAGGTTTCCCAAGTTTGGACTTTCCATTCCTTGAGTGAGCTAGATGCGTTGTCATCCGCCAGTGTGATGTCTAATATAGACTCTGACGTGCCTCTCACAAACGTTGGTTTGTGGCCGATATTACAGGCCACCAAGTTACAAGTTGCCATCATTTCAGCAACCAGACGGCCTCTCCAGTCCTGTTGCAGTGCACCCCATTCTGCCGATTTCGCGTTAAAATCCCCTGCCACGACCTTGGGATAACGGCAACCTACAACATGGCTAGTGAGATGCAGTAGGTCCAGCTCAAATTTTTGTGGTGCTGCATTTGGAGAAAAGTAGCAGCTAAATACAGCGTACGTACCAACTCTGGCGTACACAAAACCCTCCTCTCGTCCAAGCAGTTCAAAGTCTATGCTGCTATCGCCTTTTACAAGGATCGCTGCTTTGTTAGAGAGATCGCTAATCCATCTCTTATTGCAGGTTTTGTTGGGCTCTGAGACGATCGCTACATCAATGCGGTGCTCTTCCATGGTGGCTAGAAGAAGGTCCTGCGCATTTCGACACGTGTTTAGGTTGATCTGGAGGAACCTTAACTTTGTTCTACCCCTCCGTTTGCCTTTGTTGGTTTTAGGGGCCCTTGAACCAACTTTGGCACGTTTTTTCGAAACGCTTCGGTTTTGGTTCCAGGGATTATTGTTTTCCACGAGGGGCACATCCTCGTTCCAGCTCGATGCGTCACCTCTGGCAATCCTTTATCGAGACATACACAGCAGGATGTTTTCGCTGTGCAAGTCATAGCCTTATGCTCCGTATTCCCGCAGTTTGTGCATTTTTTGCTGCGGTCGGGACCCGGACATCTGGCAGCACGATGCCCGTACTCATAGCAGCGGAAGCATTTGATTTTTTCCTCGTAAGGTCTAACCGTGGCTCGCATCCAACCGACTCGTAGTTTTTTTTCTTCGGCCAGTTTTTTGGCGTCTTCCTTTGGGAGGTCGACGATCGCGGTTTTGGTGGCGCAACTGCTATCCCACATTCGTTTGACGGTGAATTCTTTGTACGTGTCTTTAAGGGCCTCTTCAATCTCAGTCATCTCCGTGGCAATATCCATGCCAGAAATCAGGACACTTCCCATGTCGCGAAGGGTCTTAACATTTAGGTCTGGGCAATGTTTCTGTATTTCCAGCCTAACAAAATCTGCCTGAAGTTGTCCCTTCTCTAGCTCGAGAAGAAGGTCCCCTTGTTGGGTCCGCCTAACTGATGTAAACGTAAGATTTGTCATTTCGCCGCCCATGACACCGGACTTTACTTGTTTGAGCACGTCCGAGAATGATGCGTCGGCTACACGCACCAATAGGGCTTCCGGCTTCGTTCTCGGTTTCCTTGATCGTTTTGGTTTCTGGCCCTTCTTCGATTCTTCTACCTTTTTGTTTGTAGATTCTTCTTTCCTTTTGGGATTTTCTTCTTTGTTACTTTTTTTCTTACCATTTTTTCTTTTTGTTGACTTTACCCATTCTTTCCCGTCTTTACTTTCGGTTCCTGATGCATGTGCGTCCGATGTAGGGATTTCTTTCGTTGCAAAGTATGCAGTGTTTGTGCCATCGGGAGGGAAATCCATGAAAGGATCCCATTCTGGGCCCGTCATTTGGCTACAAATGGTTGTATTTACACCTTTATCAATACCTTTAGAAGGACACATTAATGTCTCCTTCTCCCCGAGCTCACACTCTCTCCTCTGTCTTTTGGGCGTTGCCTCTTCTTCATCATTCTTCTTAAGTTTAGCTACCAGAAGTCTTGTGCGGGTATCTTTAATGGTGCCGCAGAGCTCGTGGATAGCCTTAACCGCAAGCTTTATTTCCGTATTTGTATTTCGGTACGGTCCTTGCTTATTACTCACCATACTATTAATACGGTCAGCTTTCTCAGAAATAAGGAGCCAAAGGCTCTCTTCTTCTCTTTCAAGTGATTCCAGGTCACCTGAAGTGGTTTTGAGCGGTGATCCGCGCTTCCGCTTGAAAGTCTTCGTCGCAGGTGTACTAGCCATTGGCGAGTAAAACTTCTCTGGGCTCCGCCTGGGTGGTGAGCGCGCCAAGGATTTTCTTGGTCTGAAAATCTCATCTTCGGTGATTACAAAATCAGAATCGGAATCAGTGTTTCTTGCCAAAGTCTTCGGGAATGTAGATTGACGTTTCTTGCCCCCCCCAGAGTACGCGGGGCAGACTGCGGCAGTTGATAGAACTTTCGCAGTGGGGGATTCTCCACTAGAATTAATGGTACCCCCCTGGGGTAGTTTACTTTTGAGATCCGTCATAACATAAAAGTCCTCAATTTTGGATTAAGGAAATCCACCTTTTGAATCTGGGTAAGGTCCCATAGGCCGCAACTTTCTTGTCTAGAGGCACGCCCATGCCTATCGGTTTTGGTCCACGCCGGATAAATCCGGTACCCTCCATATCTGGAGGGCATTCCCCTATCCGCCAACCGGGGGACGCGCCCGATGGGAGTTCCGACAACTCCACACGGGAACCTAACCTAACCTAACCTAACCTAACCTAACCTAACCTAACCTAACCTTTTTTTTTTTTTTTTTTTTTTTTTTTTTTTTTTTTTTTTTTTTTTTTTTTTTTTATGTGGAGAAATGCCCTCGCATACCGCTCTGACACGGGGAGACAGAGCGGTTATGTGGGACTCGAACCCACTAAAACTCCACAGTATACCTCCTCAGCTGCTTGTGGGCGGGACGCGGGAACGCTCTCGCACACAACCGCGAACCCGCCCGCAGCCGTCCGTTGCCGGACTCCCTCACGGGGTTGGGTATTGCACCCCCCCGCTACGGCACACCAGACTAATGGCGTGCCGCAACCACCTCGGAGACCATGTGCAATGGGCGCCAGACAACCCCGTGTCTGGACGCCCTAGGTCCCCTGCGACGGGTCAGGTCTGTGGCCCCGCCGCCTGCCACTACGGCCGCAGAGGATAGGGAGAGCGGCGCCTCGCAATACCGGCACTCCTCTTCCCCTGCGGCCCCACCGCATCCGCCATCCAACGGTGGCGGCCCCGTCAAGGCCGCGGTAGGTAGGGAGAGCGGCGCATCGACATACCGGCACTCCTCTCCCACCGCGGCCCCCATCCCTCAGCTGCGGTGCCGCCCATACGACGCCGCAGCTCACCTCAGTTGCGACACCCCCCATAAGGCCCGCAACCTACGCCGGCGCCGCTCCAACATGGGCTTGAAGGCAAAGCCCTGAGGAGCGGCCCTCCTCGGGTTCCGTTAGCTTCACCGTGGGTGACCAAGCCACGGCTACTAGAGCCCCCCCACCACGACAAGGTGGAACCCCTGGGGGGGAACCTAACCTAACCTAACCTAACCTAACCTAACCTAACCTAACCTAACCTAACCTAACCTAACCTAACCTAACCTAACCTAACCTAACCTAACCTAACCTAACCTAACCCGCCCATACGACGCCGCAGCCCACCTCAGTTGCGACACCCCCCATAAGGCCCGCAACCTACGCCGGCGCCGCTCCAACATGGGCTTGAAGGCAAAGCCCTGAGGAGCGGCCCTCCTCGGGTTCCGTTAACTTCACCGTGGTTGACCAAGCCACGGCTACTAGAGCCCCCACCACCAAGACAAGGTGGAACCCCTGGGGGGGAGCGTACCTATTGCCTTTTTCGGTTGACATCGAAGTGGTGGTCACTTTGTAGTACAGCCTGAAGTATTAATACCGGTACCAAACATAACTTGGATAAACGGGGTTCCGGGCTGCGGGAAGACGACGTGGGTGGTTCGGAACTTCGATGAGGAAAACGATGTCGTAGTCACCACGACAACTGAAGCAGCCAAAAATCTCCGAGACAAGCTGGCTCGCCGCTTGGGAGACCGCGTTAAGACCAAAGTGCGGACAATGGCCTCAATCCTAGCCAATGGGTTGAAAAAGCGAGACCAGTGCCACCGTCTCACGGTGGATGAGGCGCTTATGAACCACTTTGGGGCTATAGTCATGGCAGCGAGGTTGTCAGGTGCCAGCGAAGTAGTCCTCATCGGTGACGTCAACCAGCTACCCTTCCTGGACAGAGAAAACTTGTTTCTAGTTAACTACGCCCGTCCAAACCTGGTCGCAACCATCGATCAGGAGTTGCTATGTACACACCGGAACCCGATGGATGTCGCTTTCGCCCTATGCGATATATACTCAGGTATATACTCGTCAAAGTCTGACGTGTCGCAGGTCCACTCCCTGAAGGTGAAGAGTTACACAGGTGCGCAAATACCAATCACCGCCCAAAATACCCTATACTTGACTCACACGCAGGATGAGAAATCCTCACTGATCAGTAAAGGGTATGGATCCGGTGAAGGGTCGCGCACACTAGCCATACACGAAGCTCAGGGGTTAACCTGCGACAACGTCATTATCATCAACACCAAGTCCAGGAGGATACAAATCCACGACAGCGTCCACCATGCAGTAGTTGCGGTCTCAAGACACACTGTCAGCTGCGTCTACTACACCGATGACGCAAATGACGCCACAGGCCGTTTCGCAAGGAAGGCTATGGATGCGTCAGCTAAGATGGTCGTCGAATACAACCTAAAGACGGCCATGCAGCACAGAGACAAAGCGGTCGTGGAGGCTCTGATAAAAACCGCAAAATCCGTGGCCGAAAATGCTGCATAAATATGTATAAATATCATTGTTAATTTCCGTTGCAATCAATGTCAAATGCATCTGTTGTAATAATTGTCAAACTCAAAATTTTTAATTTGTATTGGAGTCGCTTGTAGTTAGTGACCCAGAGAGTCATGCTCACTAAAATGTCAAAGCCGACGGCGGCAGGTGTATTGGATCGCCCAGTTCCCCAAAATATGGTTGAGCTGGACGGTGCTGATGCAACTGTCATACCCGTGAACGAGTGCTGCCGGCGGTGACAGGTCATCTGGGACCCACCTCTCCAAGCGATTCCAACTCCTATTTTCTGTGTTAATTAAGACTGCACTAACAAAAACATAAGTTCACACTTTGTTTATAAGTACTCACATAGTAATTTGAACTTGGGAATAAAAAGATTCGGAATAATATGAAAACATTCTTCTTCAAACAAAATTTTCAAGTTAATCATCGATTACTTTTCGAATTTTGTGACACAAAACCCGTTTTCATATGTAAAGATTACACTAAGTAACGCCAAATATGATTTGCTAATGTTGCTGTTCATTGAAGCGCCTCATATATATATCCTCATATATCGTCTCGCGTCTCTGTGCAGTGACACGCACGATGAGTCGTCCCGTCGATGTGAACGGGTCAACGACCTCAAAAATGTTAAAGTGCGCGAGTTGTAATATAGTTATAAACGAGGTTCTAGCCTTTATACAGAACAAGTGCGATGTGATGGACGAGGATTCAATGATCAGACTGTGTACCACGGCGTTTAAATCGGAAGAAATTAGTGCCGCAAAAAATCTTTTGTTTACCTCAGTTAAGACAACGGAAAAAAAAGATCAACCGTCAAAGAGAAGGGAAAACACGAAGGGAAATAGAAGACATAATTGCACTGATAAAACAGAAAGATCCTGAAGAAATGCCGATTTTTGTCGCCCGGGACCTTCAAAAATTACCCCCGGTCACTTTTGATCACTTGGACGCGACGCGGATATTGAAAGACCTTATCTTACTCAAACACGAGATTGACACTATTAAGGAAACATATACACATGAGGATCAGTTTTCGAGACTGCAAAACGAAGTCATTAGTCTGCAACAAACATCCGTGGGTAATAATTTTGAGCGGGACAACTTTGTCAATAGAAAGCGAGGTGACACTAATTGTTTGTTAGATACCTCCGAATTTAATTGTGAAAGTGGCCCCTCAGGTATTATTCATATTACACATGAGCCGGGGACCGCTAATAATCATTCCAACATCATTGATAATAAGGAGGTAGATCAACACAGTCAAGCGCTGCACTCACAGACTCTGTCTCGCTCGCGCGCGCCTTCCGCGCCGTTTGGTGACGATCTCTATGTCGCACACAGCCCAGCGCGCGCAGCGATGTTTACCGAGAGACCTACTCATGACACCTCGACAAGTGCGATGACTAATACTTTCGTATGTGTAAGCGCAACAAACAATCAGCGGATTAGAGCGCCCCAGCCGCAGAGCGCTTTGTCTACGCATAATGCAAAAGATGATTGGCAAGTTGTACAAAGAAAGAGGTACAGGAATCGTTTTGTAGGTAAAAAAGGAACTTGCACTGAAATAAGTGATAGTTTTAAGGCTGCAAATATCACTGTCCCGATATTTATAAATAACGTGCATAAGGAAACTTCCGAGAATCACATAGTTTCATACATAAAGAGTAGAACAAACGTTGATATCACACTACAACGGATCCAGCCTAAGCAGCAGAAACAATATAATTCATATAAAATGTATGTACCTAAGGAGAAACTAAGTTTGTTCATGGACTGCAGTTTATGGCCAGACGGTATAACATTCCGGCGTTTTGTGGATTTCAGTAGACGAGATATAGACAGAAGTAAGAATTCTGATATTAGTGCGAAAATAAATCTAAATGGGTAGTACAATCAACAATGAAAGTTTAAAATTCATCAGTTTCAATTGTAAATCTTTTAAAAGATCGTCAGAGTGTGTAAGACGGCTGTGCCTAACTGCTGATATAATTGCACTGCAAGAAACTTGGCTCTTGCCGCACGAGATACCTGAACTCGGTAAAATAAGCAACGCCTTTGGATTCTCTGGTAAATCTGCGGTTGATCTAGCAAGCGGTATACTACGTGGGCGGCCGTATGGCGGCGTAGCACTTCTATGGAGAAACAGTAAGTGTTATGATGTGTCTGTGATTCCGTGTGACAGTGACCGAGTATGTGCAATTAAGATGTGTGTCTCGGACCGGTCGATACTCGTTTTTTCTGTTTATATGCCTACCGATTCTTCTGACAATCTCTTGGAATTTGTTCAGTGTTTAAGTGAAATTACGTCAATAGTTGAGAGTAATAATATTGAAAATGTATTTATTATGGGCGACTTTAATGCTCATCCGGGGGAATTGTTTGGCAATGAACTACAACATTTTTGTAATGAACAAAACTGGACGTGTGTCGACCTAGAGATGTTGGGCTTGATTTCAAATACCCATACGTTTGTTAGTGAAGCGCACGGCAGCCGCAGGTGGTTGGATCACTGCATTGTTACTGATGCTGCATTAATTACGGTTTCTTCAGTAAAGGTATGCTACGACATTTTCTGGTCTGATCACTATCCAGTTGAGATTCAGTGTAACTTAAAATCAGTGGGTCGAATAATTAAGCCACCGCTCATTAAAACAAATAAAGTTGTATGGGGAGACAGGGATTTAAGCCAAATAGAGAAATATACTAAACTTTGTAATAATAAATTAAGAGAATTTGGCTTCCCTCATGAATTCCACCAGTGTTGTGATAGTATGTGTAGTAATAGTAGCAAGGACCACTTGTCAGCGATAGACACACTTTACGGGGACATTGTAATAGCGTTGCAGGAGGCTGCTGTTGATAGCTATGGGGGCAGGGGCGGACGACACCCTGCTCGACATATTGTTGTCGGCTGGAACAAGTATGTTCGTGACGCTCACAGGGAGGCTAGGCACAAATTTTAAACCTGGGTATCTTTTGGTCGCCCTAGCAGTGGTAACATTTATAAAGAAATGTCTGAATCAAGGAAAAATTTCAAAAGCAAACTACACTATTGTCAGAATAATCAAGAATTGATAAAAATGAATATTTTGGCCACCAAACACAAAAACAAAGATTTTAAAGGATTTTGGAAACAAACAAAAAAGTTAAATCCAAAACCTAACGTTCCTGTGAGCGTTGACGGCATCAGTGAACCAAAAGACATTGCTAATTTGTTCAGGTGTCACTTTCAAGTGGAGTCTCCGCTAAAAGGTGAACAGACTAGGGATGCGGAAGTCATCGTGTCAGCGGTGCCTGAGCGTGTCACAGCGAAACAAGTTGCTCTAATAATAAAAGGCATGACACGAGGGAAGTCGCCCGGACACGACGGCCTCAGCGTCGAACATTTTCAGCATGCGGGGCCACACCTCCCGAGGCTTTTGGGACTGTTGTTTACGCTCTGTATTAGGCATGCCTACCTGCCAAATGAATTGATGAAGACGGTGGTAGTGCCTATAATTAAAAATAAGACTGGAGATAATTCCGACAAGTGTAACTACCGCCCGATATCTTTAGCTACAACATCAGCTAAAATACTTGATGACCTGCTTGAGAGACAGCTTAAAGAACATCTAAATTTAAATGACGCACAGTTCGGTTTTAGACCTGGACTTTCGACAGAATGTGCGGTTATGTCTCTCAAGCAGACTGTTAGGTATTACACAGATAAGAACACACCTGTGTATGCAGCCTTTCTTGATCTCTCCAAGGCATTTGACCTGGTTAGGTATGATATTCTCTGGCGTAAATTGAGCAGTACTGGTGTGCCAGGTGAGCTAATCAATATTTTTAAATATTGGTATGACCATCAAACTAATCGGGTCAAATGGCTTGGTGAATTTTCTGACGAGTATGGGTTGGAGTGTGGGGTGAGACAGGGGGGGTTAACATCTCCTTCACTCTTCAATTTGTACATGAACGGCCTCATTGATGAGCTGAGCAGCATTGGAGTAGGATGCTCAATTGATGGACACTTTATCAACAGTATTAGCTATGCAGACGATATGGTGTTGCTCAGCCCATCAATAGCCGCGCTTAGGAAGCTGTTAGGTGTGTGTGAGGAGTATGCGAGGGTGCACGGTCTCCTGTATAATACTAAGAAAAGCGAGCTCCTGGTATTTAAGGCCAGGGGTCGTAAACTGGAGTATGTGGCACCCGTGCTGCTTTATGATGTCGCTCTTCGAAGAGTGTATGAGTTTAAATACCTCGGCCATGTAGTCACCGAGGATTTAAAAGATGATAGGGACATTGAAAGAGAAAGGAGGGCGATGGCGGTCCGCTGTAATATGTTGGCACGCAGATTTGCGAGGTGTAGTATAGACGTAAAAATCACTCTGTTTAAAGCATTCTGCCAAACTCTCTACACCTGCAATCTGTGGGTCAACTACACTCGGCGGGCCATCAACGCTCTCCGAGTACAATATAATAACGCGTTCAGCTCCCTTCGCTCCCACGCTGCTGTAGTGCCTCTGCGATGTTTGCGCACGCGCACACAGACGGCTTTCATGCGGTTCTGCGGTGCCGCATTGCTTCGCTGATGTTTCGTACGCGTGGGAGCACCAACACCATCCTGAACGTGCTAAGCCACAAGTTGGACAGCCCCCTTCTGGGGCACTGGGTTCAAGCACAAGTGCGTGTGCTTGGGGCTCCAGTGGGCGGTAAATATTTAAATTAAATAGAATTTTAATTGATTAATATTTATTTTTGATTTTAATTTTGATTGTAATTTGATTTTAATTTTGATTTTAGTTTTAATTGTAATTTGACTTTCTATTTGATTTTAATTTTAATTCATTATTGTTACTCATACCATTATGGGCACTATGCCTGAAATAAATTATTTTTATTTTATTTTATTTTATTTTATTTATTTATTTTATAGTTAATAATAAAGTTAATATTTTTTTTTTTTTATGTGGAGAAATGCCCTCGCATACCGCTCTGACACGGGGAGACAGAGCGGTTATGTGGGACTCGAACCCACTAAAACTCCACACTCCGTTGCCGGACTCCCTCACGGGGTTGGGTATTGCACCCCCCCCGCCCCTACGGCACACCAGACTAATGGCGTGCCGCAACCACCTCGGAAATCATGTGCAATGGGTGCCAGACAACCCCGTGTCTGGACGCCCAAGGTCCCCTGCGACGGGTCAGGTCTGTGGCCCCGCCGCCTGCCACTACGACCGCAGAGGATAGGGAGAGCGGCGCCTCGCAATACCGGCACTCCTCTTCCCCTGCGGCCCCACCGCGTCCGCCATCCAACGGTGGCGGCCCCGTCAAGGCCGCGGCAGGTAGGGAGAGCGGCGCATCGACATACCGGCACTCCTCTCCCACCGCGGCCCCCATCCCTCAGCTGCGGTGCCGCCCATACGACGCCGCAGCCCACCTCAGTTGCGACACCCCCCATAAGGCCCGCAACCTACGCCGGCGCCGCTCCAACATGGGCTTGAAGGCAAAGCCCTGAGGAGCGACCCTCCTCGGGTTCCGTTAGCTTCACCGTGGGTGACCAAGCCACGGCTACTAGAGCCCCCCCACCACGACAAGGTGGAACCCCTGGGGGGGAACCTAACCTAACCTAACCTTTTTTTTTTTTTTTTTTTTTTTTATGTGGAGAAATGCCCTCGCATACCGCTCTGACACGGGGAGACAGAGCGGTTATGTGGGACTCGAACCCACTAAAACTCCACAGTATACCTCCTCAGCCGCTTGAGGGCGGGACGCGGGAACGCTCTCGCACACAACCGCGAACCCGCCCGCAGCCGTCCGTTGCCGGACTCCCTCACGGGGTTGGGTATTGCACCCCCCCCCTACGGCACACCAGACTAATGGCGTGCCGCAACCACCTCGGAGACCATGTGCAATGGGTGCCAGACAACCCCGTGTCTGGACGCCCAAGGTCCCCTGCGACGGGTCAGGTCTGTGGCCCCGCCGCCTGCCACTACGACCGCAGAGGATAGGGAGAGCGGCGCCTCGCAATACCGGCACTCCTCTTCCCCTGCGGCCCCACCGCGTCCGCCATCCAACGGTGGCAGCCCCGTCAAGGCCGCGGCAGGTAGGGAGAGCGGCGCATCGACATACCGGCACTCCTCTCCCACCGCGGCCCCCATCCCTCAGCTGCGGTGCCGCCCATACGACGCCGCAGCCCACCTCAGTTGCGACACCCCCCATAAGGCCCGCAACCTACGCCGGCGCCGCTCCAACATGGGCTTGAAGGCAAAGCCCTGAGGAGCGGCCCTCCTCGGGTTCCGTTAGCTTCACCGTGGGTGACCAAGCCACGGCTACTAGAGCCCCCCCGCCACGACAAGGTGGAACCCCTGGGGGGGAACCTAACCTAACCTTTTTTTTTTTTTTTTTTTTTGCGGGCGGAGAAAATGTGCCTACCGCATGCCACACCGCTCGGGGAAGCGATGTGGGTATGTGGGGCTCTCACCCACTAAAAACTCCGCCGTGTTCCGTCTCATCACCTGGGAGCTGGGGTAACGGGAGCATGTGGACATTCGTCCGCGACCCCAGCAGTGAGAGACCGCGTTTGCGATCATCGCCTCTAAGTCAAAAGTGAAGGTATGAGCTGCTCCACTTTTGCAAGCTCACCTTTCTGAGAGGTGCGCGGGAACACCACGCAACACCGTCTCGGGCCTTGTGTGTGCAATGGGCGACGGACTTCCCCAAGCCCGCCACCCGCAGGCCATTTTACGGGGGTCGGAACAGGGCGTTGTCCCTTCTACTACGCCCCGTTCTTCGGGAGCGGATAGGCAGAGTGGACAAGATCTCTCTCTCTCTTTCCGCTGTTTCCTTCTGCGACATAACGTCCTCGCAGAAGGTAGTGACCGCTTGCCATGAGCTCTCACTCCCAACCATGGCATGCACCACGGCTGAAAGCGAGAGATCATCCCCCACTTCAGTGATTAAGACACGGCGCTGCTCTACCCAGGCGGAGCATTGCTCGAGGGTGTGCTGCGCCGTGTCTTCCGGGCAGTCTCCACAGTGGTGGCACCTGCTGTCTGGTTCTCTCCCGGCGACCCGACACAGATACTTGCCGAAACAGCCATGTCCCGACAGTACCTGCGTCAGGCGGAAGGTCATGACTCCATGTCGCCTTGCAACCCACTCGCTGAGCACAGGACGAACAGCTTCTATGGTTCTATGGCCAGCTCCGGGCCGCAGCAACCTTTCCCTCCACACTTCCAAAGCCTCGTCCCGTAGCAATGACTTTTCCCGCTCCAAAACTCTGGGCAGGACCCAGCCCCCATTCTCCTTTCGCCACGTATACAGAGCCGCAAGGATCCGTGCGTCTAGGTCCCAGGGCAGTGACCCGGCAAGAGCGCACGCCGCCTAACCTTATTTTTTTTTTTTTTTTTGTTTTTGCGGGCGGAGAAAATGTGCCTACCGCATGCCACACCGCTCGGGGAAGCGATGTGGGTATGTGGGGCTCTCACCCACTAAAAACTCCGCCGTGTTCCGTCTCATCACCTGGGAGCTGGGGTAACGGGAGCATGTGGACATTCGTCCGCGACCCCAGCAGTGAGAGACCGCGTTTGCGATCACCGCCTCTGTGTGATAAGTAAAGGTGTGAGCTGCTTCACTTTTGCAATCTCACCTTGAGAGGTGCGCGGGAACACCACGCAACACTGTCTCGGGCCTTGTGTGTGCAATGGGCAACGGACTTCCCCAAGCCCGCCGCCCACAGGCCATTTTACGGGGGTCGGAAAAGGGCATTGTCCCTTCTCCGCCTGCGCCCCGTTCTTCGGGTGCGGATAGGTAGGGTGGAGGTGATTTCCCTCTCCCTCTCCGCTGCTTCCTTCTGTGAGATTACGTCCTCACAGAAGGTGGCGACAGCTTGCCATGAGCTCTCGCTCTCGACCATAGTTTGAACCACGGCCGGGAGCGAGAGATCACCCCCCACTTCAGCGATTAAGATACGGCGCTGCTCTACCCAGGCAGAGCATTGCTCGAGGGTATGCTGCGCCGTGTCTTCCCGGCAGTCTCCACAGTGGTGGCACCTGCTGTCTGGTTCCCTCCCGGCGACCCGACACAGATACTTGCCAAAACAGCCATGGCCCGACAGTACCTGCGTCAGCCGAAAGGTCAGCAGTCCATGGCGTCTGCCAACCCACTTACTTAGGACTGGATGGAGAGCTTCAGCAATCCCAAGTCCAGCTCCGGGCTGCATCAGCCTACCCCTCCAAATTTCGAGGGCATCCCCCTGTAGAGCAGCCCTTTGCCGCTCCAGCATTCTGGGCGCAATCCAGCCACCGTTTTCCTTGCGCCACTCGTATAATGACGCAAGGATCCTCGCGTCGAGGTCCCAAGGCAGGCTTCCCGCTAGGGCACACGCCGCCTCACCCGAAACTGTGCGATATCCGCGAATGGCCCTAATCGCCATCGCCCGTTGCGGTTTTCGCAGTAAGGCGGCGCCGCGCACGGTTAGGTTGCTGGACCAAACAGGCGACCCATAGAGGACCATTGAGCGGATGATCCCCATATAGAGCCGCCTGCAGCCGTTATTTGGCCCCTTGAGGTTTGGCAGCAGCCGACCCAGAGCAGCCGCCGCACCCATCACCCTTGGCACAAGACGCTGGAAGTGAGCGTCGAATCTCCATCTGCTATCTATCACGAGCCCCAGATAGCGCATGCTCGACTCAACCTTGATGCGGACCCCACTGATGACGATGTGGGATCCTAAGGGAGGCGCCCTCCGAGGCCCGTGAAAGCATAAGGCTTCGGACTTAGTGAGCGCTACTTCCAGCCCCAGCATTCGGATGCGTTGCACGATCTGTGCCACTTCTGCTGTAGCGAGACGGGCCGCATCGCTATACGTCCTCTCCCTGGCCAGGACCAACGTGTCATCTGCGTAGCACGTCAGACTGACACCAGGGAGGTTATCCCCACGCAGAGCCCAGTCGTAGCCGATGTTCCACAGAAGCGGTCCGAGGACAGATCCCTGTGGAACACCACACGACACGCGCTTTACACAGGGCCCGTCACGACCCTCATACGACACCGATCTGTCGAGAAGGTACGCCCCGATGATCCGCTGCAGGTAAGGGACGCCGCCTAACCTTTTTTTTTTTTTTTTTTTTTTTTTTTTTTTTTTTTTTTTTTTTTTTTTTTTTTTTTTTTTTTTTTTTTTTTTTTTTTTTTTTTTTATGTGGAGAAATGCCCTCGCATACCGCTCTGACACGGGGAGACAGAGCGGTTATGTGGGACTCGAACCCACTAAAACTCCACAGTATACCTCCTCAGCTGCTTGAGGGCGGGACGCGGGAACGCTCTCGCACACAACCGCGAACCCGCCCGCAGCTGTCCGTTGCCGGACTCCCTCACGGGGTTGGGTATTGCACCCCCCCGCTTCGGCACACCAGACTAATGGCGTGCCGCAACCACCTCGGAGACCATGTGCAATGGGCGCCAGACGACCCCGTGTCTGGACGCCCTAGGTCCCCTGCGACGGGTCAGGTCTGTGGCCCCGCCGCCTGCCACTACGGCCGCAGAGGATAGGGAGAGCGGCGCCTCGCAATACCGGCACTCCTCTTCCCCTGCGGCCCCACCGCGTCCGCCATCCAACGGTGGCGGCCCCGTCAAGGCCGCGGTAGGTAGGGAGAGCGGCGCATCGACATACCGGCACTCCTCTCCCACCGCGGCCCCCATCCCTCAGCTGCGGTGCCGCCCATACGACGCCGCAGCCCACCTCAGTTGCGACACCCCCCATAAGGCCCGCAACCTACGCCGGCGCCGCTCCTACATGGGCTTGAAGGCAAAGCCCTGAGGAGCGGCCCTCCTCGGGTTCCGTTAGCTTCACCGTGGGTGACCAAGCCACGGCTACTAGAGCCCCCCCACCACGACAAGGTGGAACCCCTGGGGGGGACGCCGCCTAACCTAACCTAACCTAACCTAACCTAACCTAACCTTTTTTTTTTTTTTTTTTTTTTTTTTTTTTTTTTTTTTTTTTTTTTTTTTTTATGTGGAGAAATGCCCTCGCATACCGCTCTGACACGGGGAGACAGAGCGGTTATGTGGGACTCGAACCCACTAAAACTCCACAGTATACCTCCTCAGCTGCTTGAGGGCGGGACGCGGGAACGCTTTCGCACACAACCGCGAACCCGCCCGCAGCCGTCCGTTGCCGGACTCCCTCACGGGGTTGGGTATTGCACCCCCCCCGCTACGGCACACCAGACTAATGGCGTGCCGCAACCACCTCGGAGACCATGTGCAATGGGCGCCAGACGACCCCGTGTCTGGACGCCCAAGGTCCCCTGCGACGGGTCAGGTCTGTGGCCCCGCCGCCTGCCACTACGGCCGCAGAGGATAGGGAGAGCGGCGCCTCGCAATACCGGCACTCCTCTTCCCCTGCGGCCCCACCGCGTCCGCCATCCAACGGTGGCGGCCCCGTCAAGGCCGCGGCAGGTAGGGAGAGTGGCGCATCGACATACCGGCACTCCTCTCCCACCGCGGCCCCCATCCCTCAGCTGCGGTGCCGCCCATACGACGCCGCAGCCCACCTCAGTTGCGACACCCCCCATAAGGCCCGCAACCTACGCCGGCGCCGCTCCAACATGGGCTTGAAGGCAAAGCCCCGAGGAGCGGCCCTCCTCGGGTTCCGTTAGCTTCACCGTGGGTGACCAAGCCACGGCTACTAGAGCCCCCCCGCCACGACAAGGTGGAACCCCTGGGGGGGAACCTAACCTAACCTTTTTTTTTTTTTTTTTTTTTTTGCGGGCGGAGAAAATGTGCCTACCGCATGCCACACCGCTCGGGGAAGCGATGTGGGTATGTGGGGCTCTCACCCACTAAAAACTCCGCCGTGTTCCGTCTCATCACCTGGGAGCTGGGGTAACGGGAGCATGTGGACATTCGTCCGCGACCCCAGCAGTGAGAGACCGCGTTTGCGATCATCGCCTCTAAGTCAAAAGTGAAGGTATGAGCTGCTCCACTTTTGCAAGCTCACCTTTCTGAGAGGTGCGCGGGAACACCACGCAACACCGTCTCGGGCCTTGTGTGTGCAATGGGCGACGGACTTCCCCAAGCCCGCCACCCGCAGGCCATTTTACGGGGGTCGGAACAGGGCGTTGTCCCTTCTACTACGCCCCGTTCTTCGGGAGCGGATAGGCAGAGTGGACAAGATCTCTCTCTCTCTTTCCGCTGTTTCCTTCTGCGACATAACGTCCTCGCAGAAGGTAGTGACCGCTTGCCATGAGCTCTCACTCCCAACCATGGCATGCACCACGGCTGAAAGCGAGAGATCATCCCCCACTTCAGTGATTAAGACACGGCGCTGCTCTACCCAGGCGGAGCATTGCTCGAGGGTGTGCTGCGCCGTGTCTTCCGGGCAGTCTCCACAGTGGTGGCACCTGCTGTCTGGTTCTCTCCCGGCGACCCGACACAGATACTTGCCGAAACAGCCATGTCCCGACAGTACCTGCGTCAGGCGGAAGGTCATGACTCCATGTCGCCTTGCAACCCACTCGCTGAGCACAGGACGAAGAGCTTCTATGGTTCTATGGCCAGCTCCGGGCCGCAGCAACCTTTCCCTCCACACTTCCAAAGCCTCGTCCCGTAGCAATGACTTTTCCCGCTCCAAAACTCTGGGCAGGACCCAGCCCCCATTCTCCTTTCGCCACGTATACAGAGCCGCAAGGATCCGTGCGTCTAGGTCCCAGGGCAGTGACCCGGCAAGAGCGCACGCCGCCTAACCTTATTTTTTTTTTTTTTTTTGTTTTTGCGGGCGGAGAAAATGTGCCTACCGCATGCCACACCGCTCGGGGAAGCGATGTGGGTATGTGGGGCTCTCACCCACTAAAAACTCCGCCGTGTTCCGTCTCATCACCTGGGAGCTGGGGTAACGGGAGCATGTGGACATTCGTCCGCGACCCCAGCAGTGAGAGACCGCGTTTGCGATCACCGCCTCTGTGTGATAAGTAAAGGTGTGAGCTGCTTCACTTTTGCAATCTCACCTTGAGAGGTGCGCGGGAACACCACGCAACACTGTCTCGGGCCTTGTGTGTGCAATGGGCAACGGACTTCCCCAAGCCCGCCGCCCACAGGCCATTTTACGGGGGTCGGAAAAGGGCATTGTCCCTTCTCCGCCTGCGCCCCGTTCTTCGGGTGCGGATAGGTAGGGTGGAGGTGATTTCCCTCTCCCTCTCCGCTGCTTCCTTCTGTGAGATTACGTCCTCACAGAAGGTGGCGACAGCTTGCCATGAGCTCTCGCTCTCGACCATAGTTTGAACCACGGCCGGGAGCGAGAGATCACCCCCCACTTCAGCGATTAAGATACGGCGCTGCTCTACCCAGGCAGAGCATTGCTCGAGGGTATGCTGCGCCGTGTCTTCCCGGCAGTCTCCACAGTGGTGGCACCTGCTGTCTGGTTCCCTCCCGGCGACCCGACACAGATACTTGCCAAAACAGCCATGGCCCGACAGTACCTGCGTCAGCCGAAAGGTCAGCAGTCCATGGCGTCTGCCAACCCACTTACTTAGGACTGGATGGAGAGCTTCAGCAATCCCAAGTCCAGCTCCGGGCTGCATCAGCCTACCCCTCCAAATTTCGAGGGCATCCCCCTGTAGAGCAGCCCTTTGCCGCTCCAGCATTCTGGGCGCAATCCAGCCACCGTTTTCCTTGCGCCACTCGTATAATGACGCAAGGATCCTCGCGTCGAGGTCCCAAGGCAGGCTTCCCGCTAGGGCACACGCCGCCTCACCCGAAACTGTGCGATATCCGCGAATGGCCCTAATCGCCATCGCCCGTTGCGGTTTTCGCAGTAAGGCGGCGCCGCGCACGGTTAGGTTGCTGGACCAAACAGGCGACCCATAGAGGACCATTGAGCGGATGATCCCCATATAGAGCCGCCTGCAGCCGTTATTTGGCCCCTTGAGGTTTGGCAGCAGCCGACCCAGAGCAGCCGCCGCACCCATCACCCTTGGCACAAGACGCTGGAAGTGAGCGTCGAATCTCCATCTGCTATCTATCACGAGCCCCAGATAGCGCATGCTCGACTCAACCTTGATGCGGACCCCACTGATGACGATGTGGGATCCTAAGGGAGGCGCCCTCCGAGGCCCGTGAAAGCATAAGGCTTCGGACTTAGTGAGCGCTACTTCCAGCCCCAGCATTCGGATGCGTTGCACGATCTGTGCCACTTCTGCTGTAGCGAGACGGGCCGCATCGCTATACGTCCTCTCCCTGGCCAGGACCAACGTGTCATCTGCGTAGCACGTCAGACTGACACCAGGGAGGTTATCCCCACGCAGAGCCCAGTCGTAGCCGATGTTCCACAGAAGCGGTCCGAGGACAGATCCCTGTGGAACACCACACGACACGCGCTTTACACAGGGCCCGTCACGACCCTCATACGACACCGATCTGTCGAGAAGGTACGCCCCGATGATCCGCTGCAGGTAAGGGACGCCGCCTAACCTTTTTTTTTTTTTTTTTTTTTTTTTTTTTTTTTTTTTTTTTTTTTTTTTTTTTATGTGGAGAAATGCCCTCGCATACCGCTCTGACACGGGGAGACAGAGCGGTTATGTGGGACTCGAACCCACTAAAACTCCACAGTATACCTCCTCAGCTGCTTGAGGGCGGGACGCGGGAACGCTTTCGCACACAACCGCGAACCCGCCCGCAGCCGTCCGTTGCCGGACTCCCTCACGGGGTTGGGTATTGCACCCCCCCCGCTACGGCACACCAGACTAATGGCGTGCCGTAACCACCTCGGAGACCATGTGCAATGGGCGCCAGACGACCCCGTGTCTGGACGCCCAAGGTCCCCTGCGACGGGTCAGGTCTGTGGCCCCGCCGCCTGCCACTACGGCCGCAGAGGATAGGGAGAGCGGCGCCTCGCAATACCGGCACTCCTCTTCCCCTGCGGCCCCACCGCGTCCGCCATCCAACGGTGGCGGCCCCGTCAAGGCCGCGGCAGGTAGGGAGAGTGGCGCATCGACATACCGGCACTCCTCTCCCACCGCGGCCCCCATCCCTCAGCTGCGGTGCCGCCCATACGACGCCGCAGCCCACCTCAGTTGCGACACCCCCCATAAGGCCCGCAACCTACGCCGGCGCCGCTCCAACATGGGCTTGAAGGCAAAGCCCCGAGGAGCGGCCCTCCTCGGGTTCCGTTAGCTTCACCGTGGGTGACCAAGCCACGGCTACTAGAGCCCCCCCACCACGACAAGGTGGAACCCCTGGGGGGGGACGCCGCCTAACCTAACCTAACCTAACCTAACCTAACCTAACCTTTTTTTTTTTTTTTTTTTTTTTTTTTTTTTTTTTTTTTTTTTTTTTTATGTGGAGAAATGCCCTCGCATACCGCTCTGACACGGGGAGACAGAGCGGTTATGTGGGACTCGAACCCACTAAAACTCCACAGTATACCTCCTCAGCTGCTTGAGGGCGGGACGCGGGAACGCTTTCGCACACAACCGCGAACCCGCCCGCAGCCGTCCGTTGCCGGACTCCCTCACGGGGTTGGGTATTGCACCCCCCCCGCTACGGCACACCAGACTAATGGCGTGCCGCAACCACCTCGGAGACCATGTGCAATGGGCGCCAGACGACCCCGTGTCTGGACGCCCAAGGTCCCCTGCGACGGGTCAGGTCTGTGGCCCCGCCGCCTGCCACTACGGCCGCAGAGGATAGGGAGAGCGGCGCCTCGCAATACCGGCACTCCTCTTCCCCTGCGGCCCCACCGCGTCCGCCATCCAACGGTGGCGGCCCCGTCAAGGCCGCGGCAGGTAGGGAGAGTGGCGCATCGACATACCGGCACTCCTCTCCCACCGCGGCCCCCATCCCTCAGCTGCGGTGCCGCCCATACGACGCCGCAGCCCACCTCAGTTGCGACACCCCCCATAAGGCCCGCAACCTACGCCGGCGCCGCTCCAACATGGGCTTGAAGGCAAAGCCCCGAGGAGCGGCCCTCCTCGGGTTCCGTTAGCTTCACCGTGGGTGACCAAGCCACGGCTACTAGAGCCCCCCCACCACGACAAGGTGGAACCCCTGGGGGGGAACCTAACCTAACCTAACCTAACCTAACCTAACCTAACGTAACCTTTTTTTTTTTTTTTTTTTTTTTTCCCGTGAGGAGAGGAAAATCCATTATGGACGCCTCCGAGCCCGTACTGGTAGGCAGTGTCCGACTCACACGGACTAAAAACCTCTCCTCCTTCTTCCCTCATTATTGCACCTGTCTGGGACTTTTGTGTATTACATCAGACAGCTGCTGAGTTGTGCTTGTGGTGGCCTGTGCTCTCTTTTGGGCTTCTTCTTCTCTTTCTGAGTGTTCTTTCTGCTTCATTATTGAAGTAATGTAGGCTTTTACTTTTTCCCAAGATTCTTCGCTTCCTATCATTATTTTAACCATATTTTCTTTTGTAATTTTTGTGCCAAGATCCTTTTCCAAGGTATCTCTTCCTGTTGCGAACTTTTGGCACTCGAACACTGTGTGTTCGGCTGTGTCTATGGCCGGGCAGTACCAACAAGTGTCTGTCGAGGACTTGCCAATTCGTTTTCTGAACGAATTGAAAACGCCATGTCCTGACAGACATTGTGATAAGTAATAATCAACGGACCCGTGTTTTCGTTCGCACCAGGTCTGGACCATCGGTATGACTTTTTTAGTCCAAAGACCTTTTTCTGAGGCATCCCAACTATGTTGCCATTTGGTGAAGGTCTGCTTTCTGAGGGCCGATTTCGTTTTTACTAGACCTGAGTTATGGAATCCTAAGTAAATATTACAACACTCACACACCTTACGGGTTGGACTTTCGGTCACTACACTGTGTTGCTTCAGGGGTATCTGGCGGTAGTGGCACAGCTTAGGATTAGTGTAAATTTATATCTTGTTCGTGAAAACAAAAAAATGTTGTTGTCATTTAATGGCTTGCGGCGCCACTATTCAGTTTCTTTATTCTAAACCGCCGGCGCGCGCGCACGCCACAATTGACATCCATCGTCGAAGGCCGCTCGAAGCAAAGTGAAATACATCACTGCTGAGAGTAAGCAGAAACCGCGTGGGCCGTCGCGTCGTCGGCGACGTCGCAAGCTACCTATTATTACTATTGTTAATACTGTGTACTCTTATTCGTGTTTATGTTTCCCTTTTGTTTTCTTCTTTGTTTTTTTTTCTTTTTATTTTATTATTATGTGTATTTTTACGTGATAGACTTAACCTAGTGTGATCTGTTCGTGTGTGTGATATTTGTGTTTTTAATAAATTAATTTCTTTCTTTTTTTTTTTTTTTTTTGATGGGGGAAATGCAGTCGCATTTCCCCTCCGCCACGGGGGTTGACGGAAGGGGGTATGTGGGGCTCTAACCCACTAAAACCCCCCCATGAGGAGTCCTCCGCCGAGATGGGGCAAGATAGGGTCGCGCTAGCATTCACCGTCTTGCCCCGGCGGTAGGCTCGGCCAAGCCGGGCCACTACGCTGTGAGGGAGGTGACCTCGCTCACCAAGGCCACCTCCCTCCCGCTTGTGTGGTGCCGTGCAATCCGGTGAAGACTCCCCCGACTTTTCACCGGTGACCCCACTACGGAGGATGGAGGAGGTGGGCAAACTGCCCCCTCCGCCTTCCTGTTCTTCTGCGGCGGATTGGGTCTGCTAGGGCGGCATTCTCCCTGACCCGCTCCGCGGCCTCCTTCTGCGACATAACCTCTTCGCAGAAGAAGATTGTTATTAGGAACCTAACCTAACCTTTTTTTTTTTTTTTTTTTTTATGTGGAGAAATGCCCTCGCATACCGCTCTGGCACTGGGGGACAGAGCGGTTATGTGGGACTCGAACCCACTAAAACTCCACAGTGTACCTCCACAGCCGCTTGGGGGCGGGACGCGGGAACGCTCTCGCAAACAACCGCGAACCCGCCCGCGGCTGTCCGTTGCCGGACTCCATGTGCAATGGGCGCCAGACGAACCCAAGGTCCCCTGCAACAGGTCAGGTCTATGGCCCCGCCGCCTGCCACTATGGCCGCAGAGGATAGGGAGAGCGGCGCCTACTCCTCCACTGCCCCGTCAAGGCCGCGGAAGGTAGGGAGAGCGGCGCATCGACATAATGGCACTCCTCTCCTGCCGCGGCCCCAACCTAACCTAACCTAACCAGGAGGTATACTGTGGAGTTTTAGTGCGTTCGTGTCCCAAATAACTCTTACCGTGGGAGAGCCATGCTTCGGCACGAATGGGCCGGCTCGACCGGAGTGATACCATGGCCTCACAGAAACCGGCGTCAAACAACGGTTGCGTTGTGTTTCGCCGAGTGAGTGAGGGTACCGGAGGCCCAAACCCCCAACCCTCCCTATGATGGCGCAGTTGAAAAATCGTTTGCTACCCCAGGAGGGTACCGACTGCGCTAGCGTTGGAGAATCCCTCTCTGGACGTCCGCGTTCCGGACACAACGCACCTAAACGTGGACGCCCAGGTGCCTCTCGTATGCTGGGGGTGGGGGCAAAACTACGCTCAAAAATGCCCGTTGCAAGAGCAGAAATGAATGAAATTGTTTATTCTGTAAGTAAGTCTTTTAAAAACTCTTTTACATGTTACTATGATCTAGATGGTGTTGGCGTTTCCTATCTGGCTACCTCTGAGAAGAAATGCCGAAACAAACTCAAAGGCAAGGTCTCTTTTAAAGTCCATACATCATTAAACATCCCTATGTGAGTGTAACCATGTAGGGTATCTGGAATGTCCTGTTTAAGAAAGAGCCATCTGGGGGCACGGCAGTGCCCGCGCCAAGTCTCGCGCAAAGCAGGCACGGCCGTACCATCCTTTTCTCGAAGCCATTCGCGGCCCTTTTACCCCCCCTATATCTTCACTGCGGACAAAGCTAGCAGTTTGAACTTTTGGTAACCAAGAGTGATCATTATAACTAGCCAAACTTCCAAAGTACATGATATTTGAGCCTATAGTTTACGAGTTATCGTCGATCAAATTTACATCATTTTGTCACTCACTGACTGACCGATCATCAAAAATCTAAGATACTTCTAGCAGACCTAGAACTTTGAAATTTGGCATCAAGATAGTTTATTAGGCACATATAAAGGAAAAATTATAAAAACACTAATAAGTAGTTAATTATAGAAAACAATTTTATATTTGCCGTTTTGCAGCAACATTGTGTAAGAATTTCGAATGCATTGTTAACTTTGTTCTTTCTTTACGTACAAAAAATATTAAATTGGTATAGATTATTAATAAATTGTTATTTACACATATAAAGGAAAAATTATAAAAACACTAATAAGTAGTTAATTATAGAAAACAATTTTATATTTGCCGTTTTGCAGGAACATTGTGTAAGAATTTCGAATGCATTGATAACTTTGTTCTTTCTTTACGTACAAAAAATATTAAATTGGTATAGATTATTGATAAATTGTTATTTATTAAAGTTAATAATAAATTTAATAGAGTTCATAATTCATAATTAATTAAATGAATAAATCTAAAAAACTTAATTTTAATATCAATGTAATGCAATAAATAGTCTGTGCTCGCTCGATAAATGGCGTTGTAGCTGGTTTCTAAATCGCACTATGGTTTCATTACAGGGCGTAATATAAGTAGAACTTTAGAAAATCTTGAATATTTTCGTATGATATCTATCTATCTATGAAAATAACCACTTAGAAACTAAAATTTATAATAACGAAAATTTATATTCGGTGAAACGAAGTTTGCCGTATCAGCTAGTTAATAATTACTAGCTGATACGGCAAACTATAGTTAGTTATTAAAAATACAAATTTATATAAATAGTTAGTTTATTATATACTAGCTGTACCCGTGGCTTTGCTCACGTCAAAGTAATCTTGACGCCAAACATTTCAATTATTCATACATACAAACTCAAACCTGATTCCCATCGAGGTAGGCAGAAACTATAGATTTTATTGTACATACGAGTACATGAGGAATGCATGATAGGTGTTTCAGGTTTATAAATCTGTTCTGTTTTGAGAAGGTCCGGTACGTTCGTTGATGTCAGACCTTTTACCTACCCCTTTCAGTTTTTACGTCTCGTAATAATCCATCTTGCAATAATTTATATTTATTTATCCTCATTGACGCCACCCATGAACAGCCAACCGTGTGTTTTCAGATTGTTAAATACCGAACTACCTAGGAGGTGGTCAGTATTTTGAGCTTATTGTTCTAAGTGTATACTAGTAGGGTTTAGAGTGAATAAAACAACCAAACTGTATACTGATCTATAGATAGCTCACATTTATTAAAATAAAACTGTTGGCTCGGTACTAATTGCGGTAACGAAACCATAGCGACTTCTATTTCGACGGCAACGCCATCTATCGAGCACGTCGGAAGCTTTGGAATAATTCCGTCGTGAACATACCGCCTACCAAGGACGTTACTGAAGGAATCGTCCTTCTAAACTGAACTAAACTGTACCTTGCAATAGCAAGTTGAACTAAACAGTTATAGTACAGAAGATATACAATTTAAACTAAAATCTAAAGCTATGATTCGGCTATTATAACACTCTAATTTTACAATAACTTAAAGCTAAACATGAACTATTCTATGTTGTAAATAGGTATACTTTTATACGAATTCATATAAAATTGTAAACAATGTAAAGAAAGGTATAAAATACAACCCTTTTTTTTAAATTGATTTAAAGTAAACAAAAAAAACAAATGGTTGTATAAATTGATTTTAACAAGATAAAAGTGTAAAATAGTTATGTTGAAACATGGTTAAATATTTAAAACATAAATACCTACTATACAACTTACTTAATTAACTACGGGTAAAATACATATTTTTGATGTTGGCCTTTTAATGGTTGAGGATTTGGTGCGTAACGTGACGACACGGGTGATGTTATCATCACCAGGGTGTTTGTGTAATATCTTACCCATCAACCAACGACTTGGCGGCAAGTCGTCTTCTTTGACTAGCACAATGTCTCCAATTTTAGGCTCAGCTACTTGGACAGACCATTTGTAACGATTCGTCATAGTAACAAGATATTCATGAGACCAACGTCTCCAAAACGACTGTAGCATTCGTTGAATGAATTGCCAGCGTGATAAATAATTAATATTAGAGTGTTCGTATTTGTTATCTGGTACATTTACTAAGGGCTCGCCAATTAAAAAATGTCCAGGAGTTAATGGCAACGGCTCACCAGGGTCATCAACTTTAATTATACTCATAGGACGAGAGTTCAAGCACGCTTCTATCTGACTGAGGAGTGTCGTCAGTTCTTCAAAGGTGAGAGTCGCTTCACCGATCACTCGTTTCAAATGGAACTTTGTGGATTTCACTCCTGCCTCCCAAAGTCCGCCAAAATTGGGACTGTGAGGAGGAATGAAGTGCCACTCCGTACCATTTGCCTCGAGGTGTTCGGCTATTGACGATTGTATAGCTGTCAACTGCTGCAACTCCCTGGAGGCACCTACGAACGTGGTCCCATTGTCACTCCACAGCTTGGCACAGTGACCTCGTCTCGACACAAAACGTCTAAACGCCGCTAAAAAGGCTTGAGTGCTCATGTCACTCACTGCTTCTAAATGCAGTGCTCGAGTGACCATGCATATAAACAGGCATATATAGCCCTTGTATGAACGGTGGCCACGACCTTTCGTTGTCCTCACATGAATTGGACCCGCATAATCAACCCCACTATGCAAAAATGGTCGGGCAGGGGTGCACCGAACGGCTGGTAGGGAACCCATAAACTGGTTTTTAATACTGGCTCTTTGCTTGGCACATGTCACACACTTGTTGACATGGTGTTTGACCAAGTTTCTGACCCCTATAATCCAGTAGGCTGTTCTCAAATAATTTATCATGAGCTGAGGACCCCCGTGAAGAGTTTTATGGTGTGCATCAGCTATGATAAGCCGAGTGAGATGACTGGAGTGAGGCAGAACTATCGGATGTTTCATCCTATCACTTAGCTGTGATTTCTCCAGTCTACCTCTAACTCTCATTATGTCTTTATCATCGAGATAGGGGCAGAGTGATTTTAATGAACTTGATTTTGATTTAATATAACCTTCGTCCTTTATTTCTTTATATTCTGTTGTAAATAGTTCTTTCTGTGTTTTCCTAATACAACATTCGAGCGCAGCGTTAATTTCTTGTTTTTGTAAATATATATTTTTCCTGTATATTTGGTTCTCCTTTAAAAATCTTCGACAGTACGCAACCATCCTAACCAATCTTCGTAACTGAGAAAACTTATCGAACAAGGAACAGTTTGGAATGATCGCTACATGTGCCTTTGCTGACTCTTCTAAATCTGTAGTACAACCTTTGTTTGGCCTATTATAAATTACGTTTTGTAATTTAAGAAATGGTGGTCCAGAAAACCATAATTCGTTTTCTAGAAGTGAACTGGGGAGTATCCCTCTAGAGGCGCAGTCTGCTGGATTATCTTCCGTAGGGACGTGAAACCATTGCGATGCTTTCATCGAGGTCAATATTTCCGACGTCCTATTGGCTACAAACGTCTTCCATTTACTTGGGTGGCTATTTATCCAGGCCAACACCACCGTGGAATCCGTCCACGCCTTGACCTTATCGTGGGAGATACTCAAGACTTCAGCTGTTTGAGACAGTATCTGTGACAGCAAGACTGCTCCGCAGAGTTCTAGCCGCGGAATACTTATTTGCTTTACTGGTGCAACCCTGGTCTTAGCAACCAGCAACGACACTTGAACACTTCCATCTGCGTCTTCAATCCGCAAGTAAATCGCAGCTGAGTATGCTGTTTTGGAGGCGTCACTAAAACCGTGAAGTTCCAGATAGTCATTCGACTTGGTGCCAAGCCAACGAGGAATCCGAACCTTGGTAAGTAGTACCAATTCTTCACGATATGATTTCCATTCACTTATTAGGTCGTTGGTTAGCTCTTCATCCCAACCAACACCTGCAAGCCATAATTTCTGGATAAATACTTTCGCTAAAACCACACTAGGGGCTAACCAGCCTAATGGGTCGAAAAGCCGTGCTATCACAGAAATAATGGTTCGTTTAGTTACAGGTGCGGTCGTCGGCGGCGGGAGATTCACCGTGTACTGGAAAGTGTCTGCGTTGCGGTTCCAGGTAAGTCCAAGAATTTTGATAGTACTATCTAATTTTATTTCTACTTCCTTTTCTTTGTGTTCTGATTTCTTTGGTTTGTTGTACTCTAGTGTTTGTTTTATGTCTTGTGTTATGTTGTGCTTATTTGTGTTGTCCTTGGTTATATTGTCCTTTTCTATGTTGTCCTTTGTCCTAATTTGATCTATTTGTCCTTTCCTTGTATTGCTTTCTATTTCGTTTATACTGTCTACTATTTCTTGGTTATTGCTGTTCCATTTTTGTAGCATGAATCCACCTTTTCCTAGTAACGCTGTCATTTGCCTGTATATCTCCAGGCCTGCTTCTACGTTATTACAACCTGTCATCAAGTCATCCATGTAGAAGCATTTTAAAACCAATTCTTTAGCGAGAGTGTAATTTTTACCTTCATCGTAGGCGACTTGATGTAGGGTTCTAATCGCTTGGTAGGGTGCTGACGCCGTACCAAAGGTAACCGTCACCAGCTCGTAATCCTTAATTTCCTTTTCAGGACTGTCTCGCCATAATATCCGCTGAAACATCGCGTCTTCTTCCGAAATCCTGACCTGGCGGTACATTTTTACGATATCCGCTACCAGTGCTATTGGATGAAGTCTCCATCTTAACACTGTGTGTCTTAAATCAGATTGCAATGTCGGTCCCACCATCAACGTGTCATTCAGTGAGACTCCATTGTTGTTCTTCTCGGATGCATTGAAGACAACACGTACCTTCGTGGTAGTTTTATCTTCACGGACTACCGCATGGTGAGGTAAGTAAACCGCTACTTCTTGATCGGTCTTATCTGTCTGTCTCATGTGTCCTAGCTGTAAATATTCTTCTATTACCTGCTTGTACTTTTCCTTTAGATCTGTGTTTCTTTCTAGCCTTTTTTCTAATGCCTTGAATCTTTTTTCAGCTATAGTACGCGAGCTTCCACCTTTGCAAGGAGGGTTTTCATCGCGGAAAGGTAATCTCACTATGTACCTGCCACTGCTATCCCTTTTTGTAGTTTCAGCATAAAACTCTTCACACTTCTTTTCTTCAGGTGACAGTATTTTTGTTGAACAATTTTGCTCTTCAATTTCCCAAAATTTTCGCAATATGTCATCATCATTAACTTGTGCATGCAACACACTAATTTTAAGTGATCCTTTAGATATGTCCTTACTAATTGCACCAGACAAGATCCACCCTAAGGTAGTGCTCTGAGCAATCAGAGTGCCTGAAGGACTCTTGATTATGCCTGCCTTAATAATGCAGCTGTAAGCATCAGCGCCTAGCAAAACATCGATTTGGTTGGGAGTATTGAACTCTGGATCTGCAAGCTGCAGCGTGTTAACGCTTAACCAATCTAAGGTAGTGTTAACTCTACACTCAGGTAAGTACGAGGTTATTTTCCGTAATACGTAGGCGTTAACTTTAAGATTAAAATTTGAATCTATCCGCGACTGGATATTCAAATGTACCATGTGCTTTGCCATGGTTGAACTATTACCACCAAGGCCTGAAATAGTTCCTTGAATAGGTATCTTTTTCAGGCTGAGTAGCTGAACTACCGACTCTGTTACAAAACATGCCTGCGAACCCTGATCAAGTAAGGCTCGGACAGTCTGGTATTCACCAGAACGTGACTCGGCTTTTATTAGCGCTGTGGCTAATAAAACCTGTCTGGGCTTGGGAATGTTACCTGTCGACAAGCACGACACAATCGGACTATTAGGTGAACTAACACTATCGATAGCCGATGATGTCGAAGGTTGGTCTCTTTTGTCCGAACCCTGACCCAAATGCAGCAGTGAGTGGTGGCGCTTCTGACAAACCTTACATGTGGTAGGTTTCCTACATTCAGAAACCATGTGATTGCTTCCTAAGCAGTTGAAGCAAATTTTATTTTTTGCTACGAAATCCCGTCTGATTTCTACTGTCTGCTTTGTGAATTTCTTACAAAAACACAGTTTGTGTCCTTCTGAGCAGAATTCACATTGTATTGATGAATTCTGGGCCAACATTGCCTTTGGAGAATGCGTAAATGGTCCTTTATGTCTATTGTTGCCCTGATGAACTGGTGCCCTGTTAGGTTCTAAACACTCTAACGCACGAAATCGATTTTCTATAAATTTTTTAAATTGGTCAAATGTTGGTAAGTCATTATTGGAGTCATTGTTGCAAACACTAAGCTCCCATTGTTTACGCGTTTCGCTGTCCAATTTAAAGGTTACAATATGTATGATAATGACATCCCATGTACTCACGTTTATCTTCAAATTACTCAACGCATTAAGACAATCACAAGTGGTATCAAGCAACTCCTTCAAAGATGGAGCTGATTCCACCTGCATACGTTTTTGACCGAACAACCTTTTAAGAATACAATTTGATAAGTATTTTTTATTGCTATAACGCTTCTGTAACTGAGTCCAGCACTGAAGATAGTTGGCATCAGTTATAGGAGTGTGTCTTATTAATTGCTCTGCTTCGCCAGAAAGGTGACCCTTTAAATAATGGAGCCTTTGCACATTATCTAAAGTATCATTTTTATGTACTAATGATGTGAAAAGGTCATGGAATGTTGTCCATTCATCATATTTTCCTGAGAATATTGGAATAGAAATTTTGGGCAACTTAACAAAGGAACTACTCGATTTACTTGTACTAGTCGAAGCGTTATCGGTTTGATTTACAGAATTCTTAGCTCCCTCAATTTTATTAACAGCTGTTTTCATTAAACTTTTGTAAATAATGTAAGTGTCCTCTGTCGCATCATAAATATCAACAACTGTCTGTGTTATATCTTCTGCTTTATACCGTTCATGTAATTTTGTATTATTTTCTTTAAACAATGCCCAATCCTTTTCCAATAATTCTTGCCTGGTTTCTATATATTCTAGAGTTAATCTATCTTTACCACATTTCTTAAAATTTGTCAATCCTTTTGAGATGACTTTCTGTTGATCTTTTAAAACATTAATTAAGCCTTCCATTTAGATGACTTACGTACTTAATAAAAAATGAAAAAATAATTTAAATTGATTTTAACTAACTAAACTTCATAAACACAACAAATGTATACGTTGATAAAATCTTAAATAAGCATGCAACTAAATAACAACTTTCTCAAAGAGATAAAATACAACATTTCTAAGTGTTGATAACATAAGCAGTAAACTTACAAGTTCATAAAGAATATAAAAAATTTCTAAGTTTAAAATTATATCAAACAAAAATAATACAAGTCGGAAATCACTACTTAAATTTTTACAAGTGTTTTGGTATTATCAAATCAGGTGGATATCGGGCATAGGTTCCCCGTTCCTCCGTTTTCTATAAAATATACTAAGTCCTAAATCTAACATGCACACAAATTACAAGTTCTTTTTCAAATTACGATTTCTATAAGTTTATGTCCGCGTTGGAATAGAGCTCAAATTTGTTAGGCTCGACCTGATTGTCTAATTACGTCGACACGATAAATAAATAAAATGTACTCACAAGAAACTGCACTTTACACAAACATCGAATGTCAACCTGCAAGTGGCGTCCTCTGTGACAGCTAGCTGAACTGCGCGTGACGTCCCCTGTGACGTCGCGTGATGGCTGCGCCTGCGTCACCTTGTTGTCATCCACTGATTGTTGATCTGAGAGTGGCGCGCTCTGTGGCCCCTCCTTGAACTAGTCCGCTAATGCTGACTCAGCTCACCGCATAAGTTGGGCGAAGCTGTCGTCGCTAGTGCGGAGAACCGTGTACCTTGCCGCAGCGATCCACTGCGAGTCCACGGGGAAGCCGGCTAATGCTGGCTCCACTTTTAACAAAAAATGTCCAAAGATCCGGCTCGATGGACCAATGTTAAATACCGAACTACCTAGGAGGTGGTCAGTATTTTGAGCTTATTGTTCTAAGTGTATACTAGTAGGGTTTAGAGTGAATAAAACAACCAAACTGTATACTGATCTATAGATAGCTCACATTTATTAAAATAAAACTGTTGGCTCGGTACTAATTGCGGTAACGAAACCATAGCGACTTCTATTTCGACGGCAACGCCATCTATCGAGCACGTCGGAAGCTTTGGAATAATTCCGTCGTGAACACAGATACTTGAGAGTTGCCCTAGTCACGCACACTCATTTTCTTTTCTTTCAGAGTTCGTTATAGGTTCCCTCATCTCATCCATCTTTTGTGAAGGACCAGGCATACAAACAATTTCTTCAACAAATTCTCGTTTGCCTAATTTCCCAATACAGATACAGTGAAAAATATTGTGAATAGTAATATAAACTACTAAGACCACCCCGGTGGTCATCATCAGCACGTAGAGGAGCGCTCAGGGTCCTTTTAAGAGACGAGACCCCTACTGTGCAACGTCTTTTAAGGCACACCCCTGGGGAAACTGTAAAGGGTTGTTCCCTGAGCCTCGATGCGCACGACATCTCACCGCGATCACTCTACCGCGATAACTCTTCTGAGTTGTGTGAATAAAGAGCGACAGCGAAACATGAGCACATATTATAATTAGAAGGATGGATTACATATGTTGTGACAAAGATAGAAGAAGGAGACCGTATCGGTGGCGGCTACCACGAACAACAGCATTTCCGATGAATGTTGACGTCAGGCAGGCGGCCGGTCATAAAACATTGCCAGGACTTAAGCAACATGCCCGTACAATAAGAGAGTACATACAAAAATACGTGCTGCGCCGACCCCAAATAAATTGGGATAAGGGGATGATGATATTATAGTTAGAAGGGATTACTTTACAATATAATTATTATACGATTTTTCTTCTTCTTCTTCGTGTCGGTGGTACAATTTTAATTAATTAGTTTCCTAGATTCACACTTGGTGTGGCCAAAATTTTGCCACGTCTATGAAGTTATTAGTGGCAGTGCTGAGGTAGGTGAAGGCAGACGAAGAGACAGTTGTTTGTGGTTCGACTCCACACTTACATCTCGTGGCTTTTTCGTCAATGTAGCCCCACTTGCTCACATTGAGATTCAACTTCCGTCCGGTCCGAAGTCGCTTAAGGGACCGTTATATAGGCCAGGAATTGGCCCAACAGCTAGGTTCTCTTTAGGCTCAATTTAGTTAGCGGGTGGTGGAAAAGTCCCTAGCCACAGTTTGCGGTGAGCCTCTAATAGGCTTAAAAACTGTTCGTGTTTTTTAGGCGTTGTGCTGAGCGAGCTGAGCATCAAGCAGTGGTTGTCCAAGATCTGACTCCTGCTAGCATTTTTCCACAGCCCACGCGACTTGTCTGTGGATATGCGGGGACAGCAGCACTACAACCAGCTGAAAGCTAGAAGCAACATAGATGATCTCACGTTGATTTTTGTTTCCCAATAATACTACCGACAAAAAATTTCGGTAACGACGGCATATCTCTACCGAGTGCACTCCCTCTTCCTCCACTCATATAGTCTGATGGGACGGTCATCCCACACGACCGGAGAGAGACACATACATAAAATCACCTCTATTTGAGAATGAGGGTAGGCAGACACTATGGAACGCCACCTGTTACGATCCTTACATACTCTTTTAACTTCTTCCGTGTTCATGCATCTGTTCACACATGCGTGCTGGTTGTGAGCACTACTTATTTGACCTTTTAGTAAGTTTCTGTAGTTCATTGTTTATACTTCTTAGAATTCCGGAATGTCCAAAAGTACCATGATAAATGGTAAGATCTGATTGATAAAACTTGTACATAACGCTAACGTGTAACATCTTCACTATACTTCACCATATTGATAATATATAAGACATATATTGAGTTTTTCTGTTTCCGGAGTTTGGAATTGTGCCCTGTTGATGGCAATAGGCTCACCACCTATTACATGGGACTTAGTAACAGCATTGGTGAAATGTGGGTGTACAATTGCGTACACCTCTGCCTACCCCTTCGGGGAATACAGGCGTGGTGCTATGTTATGTTTTATAAGACAGCAAGCGAAACACATAAATGGTATTAAACGGAAAAAGAAAACGGTCGCTAACAGGATTCGAACCTGCGCCTCCCGGATAAATAGTCTAGATGCTCTGACCACTAAGCCATCTCGACCTTAGCTCACCTTAGTATTTATTCGGGAGGTGCAGGTTCGAATCCTGTTCGCGACCGTATTCTTTTTCCATTTAATATAATAACTTTAGAGTTCGCTAAGCATACGTTAATGCTTTTTAAAGATTTGACGCTAGGACTTATTAACTGCATCGGTGAAATGTTTGTGTACAACAGTGTACACTTCTGCCTACCCCATCGGGCAATACAGGCATCATGCTATGTACGTATTGAGTGGCATGAACTATACATAACTTCTGGGGACTACACTGTCAAACAAAAAAGATTCAGTGAAATCGGTTCATAACTGGCGAAGATATCGACGGACATACGTACAAATCAAGGTAGTTGCTGTAAAATGTTGAGCAGTTCCCTTGGCTGTCCTTCGCCTTCATCATCAGACCCCTAATGAGAGTCACAACCCATCTAGGTGTATAGTTCTCATCAATATAAAATACTAATCAAGCTCAAACACCAGGTAATTGCTGTAAATCGTTGAAGAGTTCCCTCGACTATCTTTCGGATCCATCATCAGATCGACTCCAGACCTTCATTAAATAGTTTGCTTTAAAATACTTAATGAAAAAAATAGTTTGTAAATATTTACTCTACTGGCACTAGTCGCCACTACGATTTTCTAAGGATCCCCTGTATTTCTCCGGGATGCCACCCTTGGGAAATCTTCCTTCCAACAAATAAAGAATCATCAAAATCGGTTCATAAACGACGAAGTTATTCGCAAAAATACATTATTTTAAAACGGTCGAATTGAGAAACCTCCTCCTTTTTTTGAAGTAGGTTAAAAATGTTAACACGCTAGTTGCGAGTCATTTTTCATATGTTAAATTTAAATCACTCCATATGACGTTACTACAAAGTTCAGTCGCATTGAAGCTGTCACTTTTATTGACATCTGTCTTTCTAATCAAGCTCAAGCTATATTTTAAGTAATAGCTGTGCCCGCGACTCCGTCCGCGTGGATATCGTAAATTAACACCATGTCGTGAATGAACACAAATTCATAATAATAAATAAAAAACTAAAATACACGCTTTTGTAACTACTCGATCTAAAAAGTAGAAAATAATTTTCTATAAATGCAAAAACCAAATAGAGTGATTATGAAAAAAACATTTTATCGTAAAACCGCGTTCAACCAAACAAACAAACTCTTCAGCTTTATAATATTAGTATAGACCAGTCTTTCCCAACGTGGGCGATAACGCCCCCTTGTGGGCGCTGCAGGCCTAAAGGGGGGCGGTAAGAGACCCAGAAAAAAAAAGGGGGCATTGTGTAGGGCTTTGGGGTCGATTTATAATTTCATCTACCTAGCTAGGAAGACTCTTAGACACTCACTGAGCTCTCGACTCTCGACTACATCTTGTGAACATCAACTAATATTAATTAAGATATAGCTCAAACTCGGTTCGATATAAAAGACCGCGGGCAATCATGTTTTAACAAGTTTTTGTTAAATAATCCGAATTGTACATTCCTATACCAATCGGCTGGTTCTATAATACTTGTTCTTGCTTGTCGAGTACGATTGGGCGTCGAATGAGATAAACGAGTTTATGCACGTTTGTCTTATTCCTGTTGGTGCGTGCTGCTTATGGAATCCTATATAAACGACGTAAATTTATTTTATTTTCATTTGCGGTTTCGCGCATAATAGATAAGCAGTACTTGATTTCAACACTTACGTATTTCTTAAAACAAAACAATGTCGGAAGTAAAAAAGAAGAGACGGCAATACTCTGCGGAATATATTAAATTCGGATTTATTGAAAATCCCACAAACCCGTCGTCGCCTTTGTGTCTTCTATGTCTAAAAACATTTTCGAACGAAGCAATGAAGCCTTCAAGACTGCAAGATCATTTGAATAAAATGCATCCAGATAAGACAGAAAAGAATGTAGCATATTTTCAAGACCTAGAGAAGAAGCATAATACTCAGCCAAGTGTATCAAAACTATTTTCGGCGGCTGCTAAGCAAGATGACGACGGACTTCGAGCTTCGTACAATATCTCTTTGTTAATTGCTCAAAAAGGCAAACCACACAACATCGGAGAAGAGTTAATTTTGCCAGCAATAAAGGAAATAATAACTACTGTGCTTCATAAACCGGCCGCAGATATTATCCGAAAAATTCCTTTGAGTAATAATTCTGTGCAAAGACGAATTGATGAAATGGCTGAAAACATTGAAGAATCATTGTGCAATCATCTGAGGACTAGTCAATTCTCAATTCAGCTCGATGAGTCCACTTTACCAACGAATGAAGCGTTGTTGCTATCTTACGTGAGGTTTATTAAAGATGAGAAAATACGTGAAGAACTATTGTTTGCCAGAAATTTGGAGACAGATACAAAAGGCGAAACCATATTCAATACATTGGAAAAGTTTTGTGAAGAGAAAGAGATTCCTTTGAAAAATATTATATCAGTTGCTACGGATGGCGCTCCGGCTATGACAGGGCGCCATAAAGGCTTCATAGCATACTTAAAGAATAAAATTCCAGATGTCCTTGCTATACATTGCGTTATTCATAGACAACATTTGGTTGCTAGAAACTTAAGTGAACGACTATTTCAATCACTGCAATATGTCATCAAAGCAGTCAATAAAATCCGTAGCAGCTCTTTGAATGATAGATTATTTCATCAGCTTTGTGTTACTAATGACGAAGATTTCAACCGTTTGTTGCTTCATACTGAAGTTCGTTGGCTGTCAAGAGGCAATAGGGTTATTGACGAAATTTCACAAACGGCCTAACTTTAAAGAATATGGTATAGATTAACTAAAAAAAATATTTTGCAATTTTTTATGTACCTATTGATTAAATAATAGCTGTTTAAAATTCAAATTTTAAAGGTCGTGCCAAAAGGCGCGATAATGACGATCGCCATTTTGTGACGTCATTACGCAACAGAACTATTGTAAACAAAGGAAACTATTTTGTAAATCATAACATTAGTGCGTAGTATACCAATATTTCGAAAATTGAACTGAAATACGGAGAAAGTGGTTGCAACTGGCTTCCGAAATATCAACAAATTCATCGATTTATTTTGTGTCATGTGTCACAGTGACTGCAAATTGACAATCAATCCTCTCAGTAGTGACGTCACGCAATCATTGGTGTTTCGAGTCACATAACACATAGATTCAAAATTATGAATTTGTTTATCGAATTAAATGTATTTACGAGTTATTATTATTATTTTCAAAAATAACAAAATTTCTAATAAAATACATTCTATCATTATAGCTAAGTTTCATATTTTATTTCCATCAGTGTCAAATACCCTATTGTCTGATTCGATTTTACAACCTGTTTGACTCTATGATAGAGTTCTTGGAAACTAAAGATACAGAACTGCGCAACAAGCTCATAACATCAAAGAATGATATAGCTTACATGACAGACCTGTATAAAATGTTCAACGACATGAACCTCCAACTGCAAGGCGATGAACTAAATTTAATTAAAACAAAAAATGTCGTTGCTGCTTTCGCAGCCAAACTGCTTCTGCACAAAAAGAATATGGGCAGACGTGAGTTTCACAATTTTCCGAATTTATCAGTATACTGCAGTAACGACGACTTGTTTGCCTACTGCCAACATTTGGAAAACCTCCACATTGACTTCACCGAACGATACCAGGACATTTTAAACTTGGAAATACCAGACTGGGTGTTGGATCCGTTTTCAAATGTCAACACAGCAATGTCACCTCAGCTGGAAGAAGAACTTATAGAATTGACAACAAACGAAGAAATAAAAATCAAGTTCAAAAATGGATATCAAGAATTTTGGCTACAAAAACCGATCCCGCAATTGTACCCTGGATTGTGGTCAATTGTTCAATGATTTTTGATAGCATTCCCATCGTCATATTTGTGTGAACGTGGATTTAGTGCTGTGGCAACGCTGCTTAGTAAAAAGAGAAATCGTTTGCGTGTCTCCGAACGTGGCGACTTGCGGCTGTTTTTGAGTAAATTGGAACCTGATATCAACAAACTTATTGAACAGCATCAGATTCAACCTTCACATTAGTTTTTATATAAGAATTGATTATGTTTGTTTTATTTTCAATAAAAGATACTCTGTCCGAATACTATAAATTTGCGTTTCAATAATCAGTTATAAGTACTTAGCGGTTTTTAAGTATGTTTAAAAAGGGGGGCGTTAAAAAATAATTTATTCTTAAAGTGGGCAGTAGACAAAAAAAGGTTGGGAACCCCTGGTATAGACTTTACGGATCCTAGGCGTCATGGGCTGGTTGACGAACGGTACGGAATTGTAGCGATTGTATCTTTGTTCTGTCAGAAAAAAATACAATCGCTACAAATCCGTAATGTTGGTATACGAGTCGACCATTTCTGATATTGTTCCTAACCTTATGACAAGTTTAATATTATGTTGATTCTTGAGATGTTTTTTATTTTTGGGGTGTTGGCTACTGTATTTCTGTCTAAATAGTGGGTACCTATTATTGGCTTCGGCCGTTCTATTGAATGAATAAATAAACACAGTCGTTGGAGGCACGCCGAGAGATTAAATGGGAGAGAATTATCGGTCGTCGCTAAAGGAGTATCATACAATATAACTTAGCAACTTTGACTCTATTTAATATCAACTTATTTCAAGGTCAGTTTTAAACCTTGACTTGATTTGAAGAATAATAAAAGGCTAGGTAAAGTCTACAATAAAAGCTATTTTATTATATGTATTTATTTACAGAGCGCTAGCGGCCCCCGTAGGCGCGTCGGCGGGCCGAGGCGCGCGGCCGCCCCGCCCGCGCGGCGCGCATTGCACGCGCGGCGCGCACTGCACGCGCAGCACGCGCCGCGCGCAGTGCGCGTCAGAGCCCGTGCAGCGCGCGCGCCGGCGCGTGCCCGGCCGCCAGGTGCGGCGGCGGCTCGGGCTCGTCCAGGTCCAGCGCCGCGTCGATCATGGTGGTGTCGTGCAGCAGGCGCAGGCGCGACGCGCTCAGCCCGGCGGGCGCCGCGCAGCCCGGCGCCGGCGCCGCCGTCAGCGCGAAGTGCGCGCCCGGCGCCGGCGCCGGCTCCGGCTCCAGCGAGCGGTTCATGTAGGCGTGGCGCGCCGGCTCGCCGTCCGAGAACAGGTTGCCGTAGCTGCCGCCCGGCGCGGCGTCGCGCACGCCCGGCGCCGGCGGGGGCGCGGGGGCCGGGGCCGCGGGGCCGCCCGCCGCGCTCAGCGCGCGCGCGAAGCTCGGCGGCAGCTCGTCCTTGACGTCGATGGTGAACACGCCGCGCCTGCGAGTACCCGACATAGAGGCGATTAGTATCTCTGGAAGGCCCACGCGCTAGACACTCGTCCGCGCCGGCGAGCCACGTACCGGTCGATCAGACTGGGCGCCAGGGGGCCGCACAGCACGTGCCAACAGTTGGCGCATGCGTTGCCGCGCGAGTACGGGTTCGGGTTGGACACGCCGCGCCGTGTGGAGAACGAACCCTTGATCTGAAAACGAGCAAGGCGAGCGACGGATCAATGAAGGAACGTCAAATAGTCAGGGAGGCGCGCTCGCGCAGAGGTGCGAGACTCACGTCCTCGTTGGTGGTCTGGTCGGTGGAGGCCAGGTAGGTGTGGAAGCCGGCCAGCCCCAGCACGGACCACACGGACAGGAAGCACACGGCCGCCACCACGGCGGAGGCGGGCGTGGCGCGCAGGGCCGCCGCCAGCCCCGCGCCGCGCGCCAGCAGCGCCACGTGCGTCACGGCGCACGCGAACACGAACACGGCCAGGAACGACAGCGACACCACGAACGTGTAGAAGTAGCGGTAGTTGCGCTTGCCGACGCAGTTGCCCACCCAGGGGCAGTGGTGGTCGAAGCGGTCCACGCAGTTGTCGCACAGCGAGCAGTGCGAGGCGCGCGGCGGCCGGAACATCTTGCACGTGAAGCAGTACTTGAGCTTGACGGGCCGGCCGCGCACCAGCACCTCGCGCGCGCGCGGCGGCGGCCGGCCCGCCTCGCCCGCCTCCAGCGCGGCCGCCTCGGCCGGCGCGGCGCGCGGGATGATGCCGGGGTCCGACAGCGCCGTGCGCAGCAGCGCCGCCAGCGTCAGCGCGCACAGCGCCGCGCCGGCCGCCGGCACCGCGGCCGACACGCGCGCCGCCAGGAACGGGCAGTCGAACGCGAAGTGCAGCGCGCACGTGCCGCAGATGAGCGCGAGCGTCAGCGCGAACACGCCCGGGTGCGGCGCCGTCATCAGCCGCCCGTCGCACCAGAAGCGGTTGCGGCCCGCGAACACCTCCCACTTGCGCGTCACGCGCCGCGAGGCCATGGCCGCATCACCGGGCCCGCCCCCGCCGCCACCCCCGCCCCCGGCCCCGGCCCCGCCGCCCCGCTCCGCACGCAACGCGCCCGAGCGCCCCTCCCCGACACACCTAAAAGTGACCATGTCAGTTGAAAGACCAAAACAGATAATCCAGTTGCCAGTTATAAAGCAATAGAATAAAGATACGATTTCATAAACACCTCATTATTATTTAAATTTAATTTTGCGCAATCACTACACATTATAATAAAACAACTTTTAACCGGATTACTCGCGTATATTATTGTTTTTTTTGTCAGTCCTCCTGCGACCACGAACGCAGCAGTGTTCGAAACGTCAGGGAAAACAAAAAACCAATAATACACGCGATTAATCCGGTTAAAAGTTGTTTTAATAATTTAGTTTTAGATGGTGTCATTATCTGTTGATATATCTACCTAGTATATTAACAGATAATCATGCAGCACATTCCTATCAAGTATGTAGTGACCTGCGGCATACATGTACGTCGGACTTTCGTTATATCTGTGTAAGAGCTGTGTTGGTGTGGTGGTAGGCTAAAGTAATCAACGGCTATCTCGGCTGTCGGGAAGCACTTATTAACAATCAGCCGCCATGTTATCAATGAACACTGAATTATCAAGGTCTATTCCTATCAATACCAAGATATCAAAGATTATAGCGAGATCCATACCACGATCTCAAAGTCAACCAACAAAATAAATAAATAAAAATCATTCATGTATATTTACTATAGTAGGTACGAGTATAATACATATTATTAGTATTCAAACAATAACGTCTTCTGCATACACTAGTTTTACAGTTCTGCATTATGTGCAGTATATATCATAAACCCTAAATGAAATCAACATGGCATTCCCATCAACATTATTTTATTACCGGGACGCATCTCGCTCGTTTGCAGTTATTCTAACACCAAACACATTCAACTATACCAGATTAAGGCATGTTGCGCATTCATTCGCTCGCACACTACTCGTACGCCGTGCTAACCGTGCTTGTGGTGTACTCACCATAGGCGCGGCGACAAGATCGGGCCTTTCGCGGCTCTATTGACCTGTTAGATTTCTGCAGTGTAATTTCTGTAGAAGTACTAACTTCAAAATGGATAACTGTAGTGAGGGAAAAACATGCGAGTGTTTGTCAACCAGCTGTCAATATTATGATGAATATTTTTGTAAAGATTATATTTAAAACGCCAGTATATAAAATACTAGCTGTGCCCCGCGGTATCACCGGCGTTCATTTGAGGAATAGCCTACTAAAATATATTCCACCAGCGCCATCCCTCCTCATGACCGCTTACAGAGCATAAATGCGCGCGTTTACTTGATCATTACTTTGTTGCAGTTATTTTGCTACTGAACTATGATATCTCCTAAGATATTCATTGAAATCAAAACATGTCAAGGGCAATTTTGTTCAAAATTAAATACTTTTCATGAATAACGTATTTATTTGGATAAGAGTTAATATCATGGTTGTAAAATCACCTTCGCAAATAATGATAACGATTTTAGAACTTTGATTATCATAAAAATGGTTATAGTGAGTCAACCTTAAAAGATAGACATATGCTATCGCGGACTTTTTCTTAGAACTTTTAAAGGGAAACAATTCCGTCATACATGATTGTTGCGTAATTTTAACCGTTTACGCAGCGCACGCAACGGAAGCTCTCAAAAGGATCTTCTTTTTTAACCGACTTCCAAAAAGGAGGAGGTTATCAATTCGGTTGTTTGGAACCGCTTTGTTTTTTTTTTTTATTTGAAATGATTACTTTCAGATTGGTCCCATTCAAATTTTATGAAAATTGGTTTGGTAGTTTGGTATTTAAATCTATTTTGATATAAATACCAAACTACCAAACCAATTTTCATAAAATTCTTTTCTTCTTCTTTTCTTTTAAAATATGGTTGCCGGAAGTAAAAACGGCGTCAGCCTTTCAACTCTTAAATATTGAAATGTGTCGGCAGACGGTGACTCGCCAACTCACTACATGGGCCCCTCAAACGCCGCCTTAATACAGGCAGAAGGGGCAAACAAGGGTGTGAGCGGCTACCATCATTATTATTACGATAATGTATTATACCTAATTGAACCTATTTACAAATGAACACAACAACTGCCTAAAGCGAACGTAATACGCTACTTCATGAATGTACTTACACGTTTATTATCGTTTACTGGCACCGACTCCAAAAAAAAAAAAAATTGTATATTATTGTCCTAATAAATTGATATTATTCAGAATCCTCTAAAACTAAAAAAATATTTTTATATAAATTGTAGTAAGTAAATAATGCAATTATTTTATAACTTTTTAGTGCAATTTTACTTAACAGAAAGATTTTTGGAGTCGGTTCTATTTTTTGTTAAAAATTATTGTATATATATCTTTCGCGAGACACATTCATATTAATTATTGTTTAACGGTTATTACTCACGCGCATTCTTCCGGATTGCCTGACTAGTTTCGAACTCGAAAAGCACGTTAAGTTATACATGATTTTTGCGTAACTTTAACTGTTTACGCAGCGTACGCAACGAAAGCTCTCAAAAGGAATATTTTTTGCAACATTTCGCATTGATGCTCCGCTCCTATTGGTCGTAGCGTGATTTTATATAGCCTATAGCCTTCCTCGATAAATAAACTATCCAACACAACAATATTTTTTTCAATTTGTACCAGTAGTTCCTGAGATTAGTGCGTTCATCCAAACAAACTCTTCAGCTTTATATTATACTAGCTCTGCCCGCGACTCCGTCCGCTTTTCATATGCTTTGTATCTGTTAAGGTAATTTCATCTGTACAACATTTTTTTTAGTGTAAAGTTAGCCATGTCTGTTCAGTTTCCTGTACAGGGACTGAATAGATGGCAATGACGTCACCAAAAGACATATAAAAATATGGAAGAAGAATAGTAGTAGTGAGCAAGATGGCTTAGCGATCAGAGCGACTGGAGTATTTATTCGGGAGGCGCTGGTTTGGGTCCTGCTTGCGACCGTATTCTTTTCCATTTAAAATAATAACTTTTGATTCATTCGCAGTATCGAATCTGGCTCATGAAAATATATTTTTTTGCACAAAAATGTATAACTTTAGAGTTCGCTATGTATGCATAAAGCTATGCATGCGTTAACGATTTTCAAAGACTTATCTGTATCAGTATATTAAAATTCAATATTTTCCTTTTGTTTGCGAAAAATCATTGGAGGATCAAATTCTGGCAAATAATTACATACAGCAAACTAAAGGTACATGCTAAATTTGAATAAACTAATATAATCTTTGATTCTGTCCATATCTTGTTCAAAAGAATGCTCATCTTTTTTTTATTCCAACCATCTGCAGCATAATGAGCTCAACGGCATTATAGGCCATAATAAAAGAAAAATTATCTTGTAAAAGATTTAGACAAAATAGTACTATGTTAGAAATGAGCTCTTTGCTATAGTTTGCCATATTCCATTACTTCCCAGAATTTCATCCTTATTAGTGACACAGATGGTGTAATAATACATGGTGTGTCTTGTTTTCCAAAATGAATGGTTTTGATTCCTGGCTGGGAATAATGCAGTTTTGGATTGGATTGGAACACTGAAACTCTGACAGTTGATATTATTGTAACAGTAACGGTAGGTGACAACAAACACATGAACACCTTTAGTGAAGGGAATAATACTTGTCAAGTGTGTCTGAGGCATACAAGTGTACTACTACAGACTCTACATTGTCTGCCCAAGTACAATAGTTAGTTAGATCCTCATACATACCCAATCATATGGGTCAACCTCTAACAACATTCTAAATGTTGCTTGCCATATTAATTTGGTTGCCTCCAAATATACTTTGAAGATGTAGTACATAACCAAACTATCATTATGCAGACATTGTGTCACATGTATTATTAAAAGTCAAAGGTCCACAGGTGGTTTGAACAACCCTGACAGCAGGTTGGCCCCTCACCACTCCTAACAAAAATATAGATAATGTTATTAATGTAAAACTTATATTACTGGTAAACAAAGGCAGCTCAACAATCAAAGATAATGTTATTCTGAATTTTCTGACAGTAAATATGTTTCATTAAAAAAAACAGGTATGTCAGCTCTCTGAACTAATGCTTTCGATTTGTTCACAACTTAAAACCGAATAATGAAATAATTTTGAATGTTTTCCAGTATTCTAAGGTGGAGTTCAGCGATTTAGATGACAAGGGCGGAGATGGACTTTCATAGTTCTACAGTAAGAGTTGACTTACCTTAATCACAATACCACAAGTTGACCAGGGGATGGTAAGTTAACTCTAATATAGTCCATAAAGTACGTAAAGATAAAGTTTACAACTTGCAACTCGCTGAACTGCTCAACAAATATTAAAACATCTATATTTACAACTAATCACTTTGATTCGAGTAATGAAATAGAATAAATAATTATGTATTTAATCACGTTAAAATTAATAAAATAATAGTTTTTATGAAAATAAAAACTTTCTTGTTTTCTACATGACAGTCGACGACCACAGACTCAAACAGATCTAATAGGGAGTAGCACAGACTACTAAGAGATACTACGTATCAGACGAACGTCTCGGGAACAATTTTAGTCACAGACTAATAAGAGATACTACGTATCGTATCAGACAGGAATCTCCGAACAACCAATCCCCGACGTTCAGTTTAGAGTTTGTCAGGCTAATGCATCCTATTATAATTCCAATATATCCGAACATGGTATTAAGTATAATCATATAATTTTAGATTTATTTTATTCACTTGTATCCATAGTATTTTTCTTACAAGTGGATCGAGTTCGTTAGTTAGTTCAATTATTCCACATTTGGACAGAGTTTTCTGCAACATTGAGGCGTCAAATCTTTCGGTATTCAGACTCCAACTTCTTTACGATGACTGCAAAAAAATTAAAATAGATTGTTTACAGACGGTTTATAAACCCCTATAAGGATAGAATAGAATACTTATAGCTGGTATGGTATTGTATGGATGGTATGTGGTAAACTGGCAACGTGTGTGTTTAGTGCATAATAGATTTAGATTATTAATAAATAGAACAGGAAATACAAACTCTTAAATTAAAATGTTTATATGTAGCAACCTGCCAAATCTAATTTTATTCAGACCTGTTTAAAGTGTATAACACATCACCTACAAACCCAACACATGTTAATCCAGGATATGGTATATAAATATGTAAAAACAGTATGATTAAAATTATCCTATATGTTAATCCAGGATATGTCTATGCACCAAATATCTTTCCAAATTGGTTCAGAAATTTTAGAGCAATTATTAACAAACATTGAAAAAACTTCACAAACTTTACATTTATAAGTTATTAGATGCTTAGACTAGTGAAAATCTAAGATAGTTACCTAATTTAAAGTGTTATTGCTCTGCTTTGCTCCCAGTAGTTTCTTCTAAAATTATAGTTGTGAATAGAGTTATCTGAAAATAAAATAAAGTTATTATATAAATATGGAAGAAGAATTCGCGGTGGTGAGCAGAAGTCGAGATGGCTTAGTGGTTAGAGCGCCTAGAGTATTCATCCGGGAGGCGCAGGTTCGAATCCTGTTCGTGACCGTATTCTTTTTCCATTTAATATAATAACTTTAGAGTTCGCTCACAGAGTACTTTATAATATAGGAAATAGAGACCTCTCTCTCGTTCAATTTAGGAAACCGGCTACACAGACGCCATCTATAGTTTTAGGAATGCACTACTTATGCCACGGAGCGGGGCAGCGCGAGGGCGCGCGGTACGAGGAACCGATAACGGCCGCGCTGACAATCGCGCAGCCTGAAGGGTGCGTGTGAGCGGGATGTGACGTGGCGGTTGCCGGTCTTTTCCCAGTTTTGGCGCGCAATACTTCTCTATGACGATTTTCCGCGGCGGTCACGTAGTACGATCGGGCGCCGTTCGATCTATCTTTGTTTTTTATTATAGTCTTTATTTATACAGTCTTTACTTAGTCTTTTTTCTTACAGCTCTTTTGCTATTGCTGTAAACGATAGGACCCCGCTATGCATTTGTTTATATAGATACGGGTGCATTGGTATGTTAGTTATAGGTATCTACTTAGGGTCCAACCAACAAAGATATAAAAATACGTGATTCAACCGATTTCAATATATTCTTCCGTTAATTTTTTTATTGCTCATACATCTTATGAATAATTTGGAAGAATATAATGAAATAAAATTAATGGTTTTCAAAGATTTATCTTTAATTACTTAATACATATTTTTATTACCTTTAATAGGGTATTTGACACTGATGGAAATAAAATATGTAACTTAGCTATAATGATAGAATGTATATTAGAAATTTTGGTATTTTTGAAAATAATAATAATAACTCGTAAATACATTTAATTCGATAAACAAATTCATAATTTTTAATCTATGTGTCACGTGACTCGAAACACCAATGACTGCGTGACGTCACTACTCAGACGATTGATTGTCAATTTGCAGTCACTGTGACACATGACACTAAATAAATCGATGAATTTGTTGATATTTCGGAAGCCAGTTGCAACCACTTTCTCCGTATTTCAGTTCAATTTTCGAAGTATTGGTATACTAAGCACTAATGTCATGATTTACAAAATAGTTTCCTTTGTTTACAATAGTTCTGTTGCGTAATGACGTCACAAAATGGCGATCGTCATTATCGCGCCTTTTGGCACGACCTTTAAAATTTTAATTTTAAACAGCTATTATTTAATCAATAGGTACACAAAAAATTGCACAATATTTTTTTTTAGTTAATCTATACCATATTCTTTAAATTTAGGCCCTTTGTGAAATTTCGTCAATAACCCTATTGATTGCTGTCCTTATCATCGTCACAGTCCGTCTTCCCACATAATATTTTATTTAAATTTTTGCAATAATGGTGAATAAAAAATAGGGATGACAAAGTAATCTTAAATCTATCAAGTTTTCTTTAAGGATTTGGCAATGCAGAAAGTCGAAACTAATATGTACAAATATTATTATTTTTATAAATTGTTTTAAACTATTTAATGTTATATTTGCTTGTAATTCGGATATGCATATGTTCCGACCAGCATACTCCCGATATATAAATTCAAGTTCACTTTTACAATTAAGTCTGAATTTGAATTGCCTTTATAAAAGGTTTCAAGAGAATCTATTAACGATTAATATAACTAAAACGAATTATATTGTCTTTAGTGCAATAAACAAAAAAATACAAAACTATCAAGCCTTAAGTATAAATAATAATCCCTTGACTAAAGTTAACTCAGACAGGTATCTAGGACTATACCTGGATAACCGTCTTTCCTGGGAGCCCCACCTAGATAAGCTGCGTACTAAACTTTCAACCTTTGTGGGTAGGCTCCGAGGTATTGTTCGCTGTTTCCCAAAGTCTATCAGATACCTTATATATAATTCTATGGTAAAACCTCATCTCGAATACCTGATAGAAGTATGGGGGAGTGCTGCTAAGACCAACCTCAAACCTTTACAGACGGTACAAAATAAAATTATAAAGCTACTCTTCCACTACAATTATCTCACACCGACAGAAAAAGTGTACAAAGAAACAAACTTAATGACCCTATCCCAACTGTATAAGTATAATACGTGTATATTAGTGCGAAAAATCCTAGACAAGGACATTCACTCAAAATTATCTTTCACAAAAGTGGGACAATTGCAAAAACGTATATGTAGACGAAAAAACCACATCTGCCTGGCACATCCACGAACTAATTATGGTAAAAGAAATATACTATATGAAGGAGCACAAATTTATAATAAACTACCCAATAATATTAAAGAAATACAATCCCGCCGTTTATACAAAAAAACACTTAAGTATCACATCCTAAATGAATTCTCTAATTATTAAAACTAACTAACTCAATGCATTATTGTAACCCTAAATATAGTCGTAATTTTTTATTTGCTATTATTATACATAACCAATTATTCTACAGCTGTAACGATATATTGTTATTTTGTTTATCTTGTAAGTAGTTATAGCAATCAATGTGGCTAATTGCTATTGAGTGCTATCCGCATATGCAATATGGCATCTTGTTTTTTCTGTTACCCGCAATTTTATTTTATTTTATGCTAAAAACTAGGTTATATCAATGTACCGCCCGCATGCTCAATTTAATTTTATACGTATTAATAAGTTTATCGTGTTTTCTCAATGTCAAGTGAATTGTATTCTTTTTGAGAAATAAATTCGTAAACCAGAAGTCTTCCTGTTGCAAAATAGCATTAAGCGCCATCTATTGTTTTACGAAGGTAAAAAAGTATTAATATAACCCTACCAAATTGCAAGACTAATTGCCATACGACCATGGGATGTTTAAATGAGCTACTTTATTTTGTCGATTTATAATTGTCCGGTTTCCTACTCATTTGTTCGAAGATTGTACACCCTGGAGTTCGCTAAGCACGCGTTAATGCTTTTCAAAGATTTATCTTGAATTATTAAGGTAATTGCATTCTTTACGACATTGTATTAACTGCAAAGTTAGTCGTGTCGGTTCGGTCACCCGTATAGGGACTGAATTGATAGCAATAACGACGCCATAAGACGTGTTAAAATGTTCGCGACCGTATTCTTTTTCCATTTAATATAATAACTTTAGAGTTCGCTAAGCATGCGTTAATGCTTTTTCAAAGATTTATCTTGAATCTGAAATATTGTTTATCGATAATTGATATGTGTCAATATTTCCAAGTTGTACATTACGATTGCACGCACACATTGACAATTCAGAATCGGTAGAACTTTTTTGAGCTCTATTTCCTTCTATGGGGTACCAAAAATATTCTTATTCTATGATTTGTATGAAGATTACCAGCCGTGGCATAAAACAAATGTACTCTGTGGTTGTCAGCGCCGTCAACGCGTCAACTGCAACAACCAGCTGTTGGAGTTCGTGACTTCGTCTTGACAGCTATGAGCGAGTATCGTATTTTAGAGGAGTTTAGGCGGGAAAATGTAAAGTGCACGTTGTCAATTTTATATTGTTTTCCAAAACTTGTGTTTCTCCGAAGTATAATGTGTAATTATGGTGGATAATTAACCATTATGTGTTCATGAAGGTGTGCGAGTGTGGGCAAATTGTATACAATTGAAAATCATGACTTTTTGTGTTCACTCCTAAACTCCATCGAAGAATCAGTAAAATTTCCACCGTTTTACTGGGGCAATAACTGCAATAACTTTTTATACTTGATTAAAACAAGAAGGAAGTAACTGAAGACGAGGCTTTGGCCTTACTTTTATTCAAGAACACTGAAGACGAGGCGGTATGGTCTAAGACCTTAGCCTGCCCGATTAGGGCGAAGGATAAAAAAAAAAAAAAAGTATCGTATTTTAAAAGAATTATCATGTATTGTTTTCGTATTCGTCGATTAATATCAATGGTTTTAGCGTAGTGCTGACTATATCATAAGACCCAATGTTATGCTTATCTGTTTTAGTAATAAAAATACATAAATGTAAATAACCACTTGGGTGGATGTTATGCCATCTCACAAGAATTATTTAGCAATTTGTCATTCTTCCAATCTCCTAATAAAAAAAATGATTTGAATATGTGCCATATGTTCTTTGAAATAACAATGTGAGGGCGTACGAGTGTTAGCACGGAAGCACGGCTATCGGAGCGCGTTCCGCGAGTGGCGGTGATGGCGCTGGAGGGGTCGCGGCGCGAGGCGCTGGTGGTGGTGGCGCTGTGCCTGGCGTGGTACGCGGCCAGCTCGGCCAGTAACGTGGTGGGCAAGCTGGTGCTGACGGACTTCCCGTACCCCGTGACGGTGACCATGGTGCAGCTGCTGAGCATCGTGCTGTGCAGCGCGCCCGCCTTCGCGCTGTGCGGCGTGCGGCGCCAGACGGACTTCGCGCGGCGCTACTACTGGCGCACGCTCGTGCCGCTCGCCTTCGCCAAGTTCCTCACCACTATATGCTCACAAGTCTCCATTTGGAAAGTTCCCATCTCTTACGCACACACGGGTAAGTATTTCAGTTGACCATGCAATTAATATTTTACTCAATATAATGTAACAAGCTTGCAACTTCATTTGTGTGGACTACAGAATTGGCAAGGATAAAAAGTATTCTGTGTGTTAAATGCGGCTTACAAACTATCTGTATGCCAAATTTCATCTAAATCGATTCAGTAGTTATTGTGTGAAAGATTAACAAAAATCCATCCATCCTCACAATCTTTCACTATTATATGTATTACTAGTTGGATGATCAAAACTAAAACAATATGTATTGTCTAAACTTAGTTTTTCATACAATTATTACAAGATTGTGCCCATACCTATATAGTTATAACAATAAATGTAGATAATTGTGGAAAATTACTGCAAATTATTAAACTCATATCTAGCTAGTCTGTCCACAAGGAAATGTTTAAAAATCAAATCAAATTAATTTATTTTCATTAAACATGTGTGATCATATAATCATAAAAGATTAATATTATTGATGTTAGCAATTTTTAGTCCAACATGTTCTAGCAAAAGAGGCGTACAAATGAGTAATCTCCATAAATGTGAATTTAATTGTAATCTAAGTTAATAAGAACACAGTAATAATCATTAATATAATTATGGTAATAAAATCAGAATAAAGTCATAAAAGATAATAAAAAAATTGGCATAGGTAAATTAAAAATGTCAAATACTACCAAAAAAAATTAAACAAAACATTTTCATTTTATAATGAGCCATTAAAATAGTCTTTTATATTATAATAACATTTAGCAGTTAGTATGCCTTGTTTAGTCTTTTTTAAATAATATGGTATTTTTTTTTTAAGTTCTTTTGGTATTTTATTATAAATAGTAGGACCCATACAAAAGACACTGTTATTCATTAGTTCATCATGGTTTTAGCCGCGTGTATCCTCAACCTACTGTTATCTCGCCGGTTCCTAATGACTTTATCAGATAGCTGTTGGAAATAGTAGAGGATTGGTTCTCACAAATAGTGTGAACTCTATTATGTATATTGACGGAAGTGTTAGGATTTTATGTAGCAAGAAGTACAGCTTACAGCTATCTGTCGTATATATCGCTATAAGTCGGAACGTATATCTGAGGCATCGTTTTTGTGTTGTGAAGACTTGTTCAAAATCAGGTGAGTTAAACCAAAATATAATTCCATATTTTAATGTGGATGCGACTACTCTGTGGTATGCCATTATAAGGGAATTAGTATTAATTATAGGTGCAAGTTTATAAAGCGCATAAGCAGTGCTACTAATCTTTTAGTTAAATTCAATTTAGTCAATTGTTAGCCTGAGGAATTTTTCTGATTCAGTTTCAGATATTAATTTATTTTGAATAAAAATTTTATACCTTGAGAAATGTTTGGTCTTTGAGAGAAATGTATAATGTGTGTCTTATTGAGAATTACTATGAGATTATTCATTTCGAGCCATTGAATTACGAGAATTATTTTTATCTTTTTCGTATATTTCTTTTTCTTTACAAACTACAGTTACATACTGTCGTGTGCGAAGAGTGACATCGGGTACCCTGTAGCTTTGGCAAGTAATTTGTATATATAGTAAATAATATTCGTCGAGCAGTATCTAGATCATATTCCTTTGTCACGGAAGAGGACTGGACCATAATATTCCAGTAATTACTGAGGTACGATAAAATGAAACAAATGTATCAACGGGCGTTGCGTGTCCACCGACCAGTGAAGGCGACGACGCCGCTGTGGACGGCGGCGCTGGCCTGGCTCCTGTTCGGCGAGCGCCAGGCGCGCGGCGTGCGGCTGGCGCTCGTGCTCATCGCGCTGGGCGTGGGCGTGGCCTCCGCCACCGAGCTGCAGTTCGACGCGCTCGGGCTCGGCGCCGCGCTGGCCGCCGCCGCGCTGCTGAGCCTGCAGCACCTGTACTCCAAGCGCGTCCTGCGCGACACCGGCGTGCACCACCTGCGCCTGCTGCAGGCGCTGGGCCGCCTGGCGCTGCTGCTGTTCGCGCCCGTGTGGGCCGCGCTGGACGGCGCCGCGCTGCTGGCCGGCGCCGCGCCCGCCGCCGGCTGGGCCCGCGGCGGCGCGCTGCTGGCGGCCGACGGGCTGCTGGCGTGGCTGCAGGCGGTGGCGGCCTTCAGCGTGCTGTCGCGCGTGTCGCCGCTGGCCTACGCCGTGGCCTCGGCGGCCAAGCGCGCCGCCGTGGTGGGCGCGTCGCTGCTGCTGCTGCGCAACCCCGCGCCGCCGCTCAACCTGGCCGGCATGGCGCTGGCCGCGCTCGGCGTGCTGGCCTACAACCGCGCCAAGATTAGCGCGCGCCGCCAGCCCGCGCTACCCGTGTGACGCGCGCCCCGCCCGGCCCCGCCCGTGTGACGCGCGCCCCGCCCGGCCCCGCCCGTGTGACGCGCGCCCCGCCCGGCCCCGCCCGTGTGACGCGCGCCCCGCCCGGCCCCGCCCGTGTGACGCGCGCCCCGCCCGGCCCCGCCCGTGTGACGCGCGCCCCGCCCGGCCCCGCCCGTGTGACGCGCGCCCCGCCCGGCCCCGCCCGTGTGACGCGCGCCCCGCCCGGCCCCGCCCGTGTGACTTTACTTCAATATAAATGTTCTAGTATTAAACGTATTAATACCTATACCTCGACTGGCTCGTTGGTGTAGCGGTTCCAAGCCCGGCTGCTGAACGTTTCAGTGAAGAAGCTGTCAGTAGCAGCCCGCAGTCAGGAACCTGCGCGTGTCGGGTTGTCGTCCCTAAGGACTATGAGAGTGAAGGAAGAGGGAGTGCACCTGTGTTTGCGGATACACTTGTGCACTATAATATCTCCTGCGTAATGGCTAATCTCCGTGGACAGGCCGCCGTGGCCGGAATACGGTCGTATTATTTATATACCTACAGTACGCGACAGGGCGACATGGCAATTTTATAATGATGTGGCATCACGTACTAGGTAGTTCATATCCATTTTTTTTGCCATCTAACATATTGTCAATTTTATAATTGATATCAACGGGTCTGTATTGTTCTATCATTTCAAATAAATATGTAATGTAATAGTCACCGGTAGTAGTACCGGCCTTATATATCATAGAAGTCTCCGGTGGAAATCGTTTTCGCCTCCTGCGCTGACTTTTATGAATCTATTCCCAGAACTAGTATCTATAAGAATTCCTTTTGATCCCGTCATTTGCCAACACTTTTTGAAAGTTTAATTATTGTCTGACGTTTCATCTAAAAAATATATTTCTGTTGTCGGAAATCTCTAATTTTATTTAAACATTGATAACGTTTGAAAACTATATCTGGTTTTTCAATTAAAATAGATCGTTTGGTTTGACACTGACGTCACCTGTAACCCATTTTTTACAACAGCCGTTGTAACGTGCGGACAACCCAAGGAAAAGGTATTTTTTCGCGTACCGCAACAAGTAGCTTGGGGAAATTTCGGTACTATTGTCTTTTGTAAATAATATTCTGTTATAGTGTTATGAATCACTATACAATTAAAATTGTCTCAACAACATTTTTGGCCGGTCTTCTTCCGTTTTGTGGGCGATTTTTATTGTTTATCGTGTCCTGCTAATTTTGATACGAATTTTATTCTGGATTAAGTTCTGTTTCGCTAATCCGGTGCAAAACGCAGCCCTATCCAATATCTGATTGACACAGTATTTGAAATCATTGTTTTTCAATTCAATGTCCCAATTTTCTAATATTTTTCTTGCTATTTTTGTATAAAAACTTTCGTGAGACATATTCATATCAATTAATGTTCACCGGTTACTACTCACGTGCATTTTTCGGGATTGCCCGACTAGTTTCGAACTCGAACGGAGCTCATGACTAAGGGCTCCGTTCGAGTTCGAAACTAGTCGGGCAATCCCGAAAAATGCACGTGAGTAGTAACCGGTGAACATTAATTGATTTTTCTTGCTAGTTCTCGTGCTTGAGAATGAATAACAGTTTTTTCTTTTAACTCGTGACGAGAAAGCGACCGAAATAATTTTAATACAAAACAACAAATAAAAATAAGAGCGAGATCAAAATCGATAAACGCGGTCGATGCAGACTTGTCTCGGTAAAACTACGTATAAGATGGCGCCAGTGTTGCCGTTCACCAAATTTAAAAGTATCTAGCCTCTTTCAAAAAAGTCGCCAGAAACGCAAAAGAACTATTCCTAAAAATCCGCTAAATGTCGCTAACTAATATTGTATGTACATAAATACTTATATCTCAAATTGAAATGTCGTTTTTCGAAGTTATTTGTTCTTTACCAACTAGATAGCGATGCACTTTTAATTTATATTAAATAGATAATACAAGTCAATTGTAAAAAAAAAATCTTTGCAGCTTAAAGCTGCAAAAGAAAGTCCATATCCTTAATTATTAAAAATTCCTTTTCTTTCTTTGGAAATTATAACAAAATTAAAGCTGCAATGAGAACTTAAAAAAAATCTGCGGAATAAATTTGAAATTTAACACAAAACGCAAATTATTTAAGTCATAATGTCTAGTTTCGACAAAAAGATGCTCGCTCTTTTAGCATCTTTTAGATTCGTCTGAAAGTCGTTAGAAGTCGCTGTTTTTTTTTCTCCTTAAAGCCAGAATTTCGTCTGATAAACATTCATAAAATCCTCTAGTACTAACGGCAACATTGGATGGCGCGGGCGATGTGTGATGTGCGGGTATGGAGTGTGCCCCCCCCCCCCCCCCCCCCGCGCGCGCCTCAGCCCATACACGGATTGCCATGTCGACCTGTCGCGTACAGTACGTAATTATTATTTCAATAAAACACTTAAAATGTATGTATTGTGAAATGGTGATATAATAGTTAAGTACTAAATATTAGGATTATATTCATATGGTCACATGCATAATAACATAAAATAATTTTTACTTTCTATTTTAGGTTAATAACAAGACATAAAACAGAAAGATTTTAAATCCAAATGTTTCGTTGTGTTAAACCCACTCGTAGCTTAAGCATGGAATTCTTGTTAATATTAATTGATGTAAAACACATGATGACATATTGCTAGTAATTAGAATTTTTATTTTCTTCAAATGCACCAACGAGCTGTGGAGCCAGTGCATATTTACAGTGTATGTATCTCGCTAGATCGCTAGTTCTCCACCAGCAAAGTGCCCTATCAAGCGATGCACAAGGTGGGAGGATTCAGAGTATGATCTGATCTCTTAAGGTACCCAAAACCCATTTCCCAATGCTGATGGTGACGACCGAGGTGGTGCTATTGAAATCCCACACTCCCCGGGCCCCCCAAATGCCGGGTGCTCCTTGAAAGTTCCCCACGAAAACAAAAAGAAGTCGCTAGTACTGTAGTGGCTCGCCGACACACGAGTGTGTAACTTGCAACTGATGATATCGTGTACCTAATTAATGTGACTGTATTGTTGCGAGCGTTCGGCTTAGCCGTATTAAAATAATAGTAAATTTTTTAGATTTTTTAAATAAATAAAGTTATTTTGTTATTCCTTGTTTCATTTTTAAAGCACTAATTTATTGATGTTTAAAAGCTCAAACAGTTAGGTATTTAATACGAGGGGTTCAATGCGTGGGGTGCGTCGAAGATGTAAATGCATACCGTCACTGCGCATGCCGGTTACAGCAAGCCTACGTCTACTGTGCCACTAATAAATAAAAAAACAATATATATATGAGACGATAATAAAGCTAGTGGACAGCTAAGAATCCAAGATTGCATACTTATATACGTTATTAATTATTTTTTACCGTAGATGGTCAAAAATTTATTACACAAGGTTTCTATAGCTTAGCGACACTAGTCTTGAAAATATCGATATCAACTTCCAGGCAGGTCGCATTGTACATATGGCTTGCCCTCACCAGAAGGTAACCACCAGGTAAGAATTGTATCTATAATCAAACATCGTACTTCAGGAATATGCAGTAAATGAGATCTAGCGCAACTGTAAAACGTGCGGTTCAGTTTCTACGTGTACCGCAATTATTCTCTATCTACTAATGAAAACGGTTCCCTGCATGCGGCCCTATGATATGCATATGTCGCAAATGGATTGTAGAATCCGCTGTTTTACAAAACTGCTAGCTGATTTACAAAACAGTACCTACTGTTATGTAAACAGCTGAACGACGTTTAGCGGTTTTACATAATTACCGAATTATAACACGCAGAATTTTATGAACGTTATGCGTTTATCAATGCAGCGGGTCAACAATCGGAGAATATGTTTTTTTTTTTTCTTCTTTATGGCGATTAAGTCTTTACGACTATTCGGCCAGCGTCATGTTGTGACGGTTACGATGAGGACCGTGTACCGTCGATGCGTCGAACTGTGTACTTTGTGGTAGGTATGTTAGTAGTGCTGAAACGACGGGACAATACGAGAGAACCTAAAAAAAAAAAAATTTTATTTTACTACAATAAATACTTTTTTAAATAAATAAGATAAATATTTAAATATACACACAGTACTTATAGTTTCTATTATATATATATACACACACCCATTACAATTTTATGTCATTATCTTTTAGGAATTTAGATAGGATTTGGATGACCTTGGGGGAGAAATAAGACAAAAGTGAATGGAAGTTAATGGGAAGAGGAATTTTGGTTTTGGAAAGCTTCAGATATAAATCGAAGGATTTTGAATTTATAGGGCATGAAAAGAAGATATGGTCTAGTGTGCCCTCGTCAAGACCGCATTCGCATAGAGAGCTATCACGTACGCGGATCTTCCTCAGAAACACTGGGCTACAGCAATGACCCAGTCTCAGTCTACACAAGGATGAAACGGTTCTTTTAGAGAGTTTCGGGAATTTAGCAAACCAGGGTTTCCGTTGTATCTCGGGTTGTACAGCTGCGTAATAAGCTCCCTTGAGTTTTGAACTATCTTTCCACGCTGTTGTCCATGTGTTGTATAATTTAACTTTGGCATCATTACACAAATCGTAGTTGTGGACTTTATAGTGTTTCTGATCGACAGGGTTGGAGACTGCAAACTTCGCTAGTGAGTCGGCACATTCGTTGCCTACAATTCCCGAGTGACCGGGAATCCAAACAATTTCAACGTCCAAACCATTTTTATAACAATTGTATAGTCTATTCTTAGTGTCAATTATAATTGTACTATTAATTTTAGAGTGTAACTGATTATTTATTTATTTATTTATTTATTTATTGCACTATGTAGTTTACAGCATACACATTACATAATAATAGTATAAACTTTTACAGACATAGACCCTGTAAGGGCGTTGCAAGGTAACTTAATATCTAGGTTTCTTAAATTCTAAAAATGTATCTTCCATAAATTCCTTTATAGAATAGTAAGATTTCTCAACTAACATACGTTTTAACTTAAATTTAAATATGTTTGTTGTTTTTGTGTTTTTTATTTCATCGGGTAATTTATTATATATTTGGATAGATCGATACTGGGGGCTATTTTTATACATTTCTATTCTGGGTACTGGAAGAGCTAGTTTATTTTTATGTCGTGTGTTTGTATTAAAATTGAAAAGGTTGATATTTTTCTTTACAAAAACGGCAGTTTCGAGGATGTATATAGATGCTAGGGTGAGGATTTTTTCTTTAATGAAATGGGGCTTACAACTTGTTCGTGGTCGGATATTGTAAATTATGCGAAGACATTTTTTTTGGGAGATGAATAAGTCGTGGGCGTCCGTGCTATGACCCCACAAGATTATGCCGTACCGTAGCCAGGCATACGCGTAAGCGTAGTATACAGATAGGGCACATTTTGCATTTGTGTTAGTTTTAAGTACACTGAGTCCGTATATAAACTTAGATATTTTTGATTTAATTATTTCTACATGCATCTTCCAATTTAGGTGTGTATCCAGGGTTAGTCCTAATAGAGTGAAATGATCTACTTGTTCAATGTTAATGCTTTGTGTAATCGTATTTAGGTTTAGGTGCTGTTTTTGGTAAGGTTTAAATTGAATTACTTTTGTTTTCTTGTTGTTCACTTCTAGATTGTGGTTTTGTAGCCAGAGTTTAACTGTATTGTAGGTGTCTATTATAAGATTGTCATTGACGTTAGTTGTAGGTGACTTGAAGAGAATCGATATGTCATCAGCAAACATCACACACAGTTGGTCGTTTAGTATTTTTGGCAAGTCATTTATGTATACGAGGAAGAGTATGCAACCTATGACACTTCCTTGGGGTATGGACCAGTTTGTGGTTAGGGTGTCCGATCGCACGTTTTGAAGTTCGTTGGTGTCCTCGTCTAAATGTTCAATCTGAACACATTGGCGTCTGTCCAGGAGGTAGGATCTCAGCCAGTCGTGTGATTCTCCTCTAATCCCTACTCCTTCTAGTTTTGTGAGCAGGATGTCATGGGATACCTTATCGTAGGATTTGGTCATATCCAGCATAAGGCCGATTGCATAGTTTTTGTCTCTGATGTAAGTGAGAATTTCTTGTGTATATCGGTATACGGCTTTATGTTTTAATGCCTGAATACTACTGTGCGAGTCTGTGAAAATCACAGACTTTTTAATATTGTGAGATTGGATGAAACATATGGATTCTAAAATGCCAATACATTCTCCTGTGAATACGGAAACTTCTGGTGGACATTGAAATAGCATGGCAATCCTAGAATTCTGGTAATACGTTGCCACTCCTGTGCACCCTGTAGGAGATACCTTCGAAGCGTCAGAAAAGAAAAAGTTCCAGCCTTTCCAATACCTTTTGACCGCCTCGTCAAAATCGTCCCTCACATTTGGGGAAGTTTTGGTAATACCAAGATTCAAGACCAATTTGGGTTTGAAACTGATGGTTTCATATGCTGAGGAAAAGACCGGAAGAATGCGATATTCACAAATAGGAGAAGAGAGGTTTTTAATCTCCCTATACCTATTCATCAATGATGGGATAGATTTATTATTCCAATAAGAGGAGTTGTTGTAGGAAAGGTCGATTTGCTCTAAAATAGGAATCAAGGGATGGGTCGAGAGCGAAAAAACTTTAGATAAAAATCGATCTGCCAAATACTGTCTTCTAATATATAAGGGGGGCTCTACACATTCAATCTGTAGGGCATTTATGGGTGAGGACTTCATTGCTCCAATTATAATTCTAAGGCATTTAGCCTGAATCGAGTCTAATTTACGAAGTGCCTCCTTATTACATGGTTCAAGTAGGAAGGAACAGTAGTCCATCACACTCTAATCAGTGCATTATACACTAATTTTAAAGTGCATGGGCTAAAGCCTTAAGAATGGATACCGAGCGTTCGCACTTTTGAATGATGTTATTTATGTGGTCAACTCCGGACAATCTCAAATCCAAGGTAACTCCTAGAAACTTAGCATTTGTTTTGAGTGGGATAGATTGCTCAGCTATGTTGATATCCACTTGAGGGATGTTACGTCGACGAGTGAATATAACGGCTGTGCTTTTTGGAGCGCTTAGGGATAACCCATGTTCGAAAAGCCATTGGTTTAATGAGGCCAAAGAGACATTGATAGATAGAGCGGCATCCGGAATGGAACTGCCAGTGACCAATAAAGCGATATCGTCTGCATACTGAAGAATTTTACAGTTATTATTGAGGCAGGAATATAAGTTATATGTATAGATATTATAAAGAAGAGGACTAAGGACTGACCCCTGATGTAATCCCCTCCAGACTGTCCTCTGCTTAGGGTCTTCCCCCGGGATCCTTAGCTGGATAGTGCGATTACAGAAGATGTTGCTAATGATGTGACAAATCCTTGCCGGGATTCTCAGCTCATGCAGTTTCTGCCTGAGAAGTGGGAGGAGGACACAATCATAAGCAGATGATATGTCTAGAAAATCGGCTACCACAGACTCATTCCTGCTAAGAGCTAGTCGGATCTCTGATGTGAGTAGACCAACACTATCAGCAGTACCCATACCTTTTCTGAAACCGAATTGAGTCCTTGGAAGCAGTTCTCTGTTTTCGACAAGCCATTCTAGGCGATTTTTAATAAGGTGTTCCAAGAGTTTTAAAAGTATGGACGATAGGGCAATTGGTCGGTATGAGCAATGATCATTAGGATCTTTGCTAGGTTTTAATATAGGAATAACGACTTGAACTTCCAGTCTGGAGGAATGTAACCAGAAGTAAAACAAAAATGAACCAGGTCCAGGTAGTACTGGTGAGCTTTCAAACCGGCTTTAGTGATAAAAGAATAAGGAAATCCATCGACCCCAGGTGCTGAATCTTGGACATGTGAAAGAACCATCTCTAATTCATTTAAGGAGAAAGGCTCGTCAAGTGGGTCCTTGAGCGTAGTTGCATCAGAATCTGTGAACTCACACTCGTCCAGATTGGGAACATAAACAGGAGCGATTTTGGAAAAAAAACGCTCGCCCAAATCTGCAGTAATTATATTCGAGTTGGGCGGTGTAAGACTACTCCTAAAACATTTTATCTTCTTCCATACTACTGACACTGGGGTAGATGGATTGAGGTTGTTGCAAAAAGACAGCCAACCTTCCCTTTTCTTCTTCTTGAGTAGCTTTTTGGACCTAGCCAATATCTGCTTGAAAGCTATGAGATTGTCCAGGTTCATATCCGAGTCATAAATTTTTTCAGCCTCATTCCTAGCTTTGTTTATATCAGTACATTCCCTATCCCACCACGGTGGAGAAGGAATTTTACCTGAAGGTTCTTTTTTTGTAGGAAAGCAGTCATCTGCCGTAGAGGAGATTGTTGATGAAAAACTAGAAAAACACTCAAAGACTGTATTATGATTTATTGATGGGAGGGAGGGCACTCTTAAGTCTAGTAATTTGGAATATAGGTCCCAATCTGCTGAGTTCAGCTGATATTTTAATAAAGGAGGCGAGGCTCTATCGGGAAGACTCTTAGAAGGTATTTTTACCATAATGGGAAAGTGGTCACTGCCTTAAGTCATACCCAAACGACTCCAAATCAAAAGGCTAGCTATGTTGGACGAGCAAAATGTTAAGTCAACACAACTATTACTCTGTCCTGGTGCAGACCTACGTGTCACACTGCCATCATTAATGATACATAGGTTGAGTTCATCCAACATATCCACCAAACCAATACCAAAAGTGTCACATGAATCAGACCCCCAGCGATAATGATGACAATTAAAATCTCCCATAATGAGTAATGGGCCTGTAACGCTACTTAACAAATTGTGTATAGTGGCTAGGTCATCAATATGTGGGTGAGCAATATAAAAAGAGAAAACATTTATATCCTCAGCCTTTATAGCAACAACATTAACATTGTCACCAAGAGAGGGTAGAGGAATAAGGGAAAATGTCACTTTGTTATTAATGAACAAAGCGCATCCCCCATATCCATCAATTCTGTCATGTCGAACACTGCCAAAACCTGGTATTCCAAAATTACTATTGGGAGTAAGCCATGTCTCAGCAATGCCGCAGACTGATGGTTTATATTTATTAATTAAAGAAATCAAATCATGTTTCTTGGGAGAAATACTCCTCACGTTCCATTGAAGAAATGAGAGGGGAGAGAATGTTATTTAAATATTTTAAAATAGAAGCTAACTTTACGGCAACGTGGTCTGGTACAGATTGTTCAGGGTTTGATAAAACAGAACTTAGCATATTTGATATAATTTTTAGGAAGTTTTCTGAGGTATTTTGTCTGTCAGAAGTTGGTTCTGTTAGTTCCGGAGAAAATGCACAGCCATTTTTGGAAGGAGAGTAGGAGTAGTTGTGTACTAAAGCTTGATGTGCCTGCTTATCATAGCTAGGCGAGAGAGGTACTCGGGGTTTAGGTTTTAGGTAAACCGTTTTACGGTAGGATTTATTAGATTGGGGGGTCGGACTAGGGTATTGGGAAGAGTGGATATTGGGTTTGGGGATCTGGGTTGAACGGGAGACATCGGCATAAGATCTAGAAATGCGAGGGAAAACCATACTAGCCTCAGCATATGACACTGACTTTTCAGCCATTAGAGCTTTAATGCCCTTCTGGCGTCCCAGCTCGGGACAAGCCTTATCATTAGCGAAATGATTACCTGAGCATAGGATACAAAAAGCCATCTCAAGGGAAATCTCACAGCCGTCTCCTGGGTGATCATGACCGCATCGGAAACAACAGGGTTTTGACCGGCATAAATTACGAGTGTGTCCAAAACGACAGCAATTAAAACACTGTATGGTAGGGTACATGTATCTCTCAACCGGAAGAGCTGAGTAGAAACAAAATACTCTTGTTGGTAAAATCTGGCCGTCAAATGTCTAAACAACCGTTTGGGTTGGTTTCCATTCCGTTATGTCGAGAGAGGAGACCTTGCGGCTTAGTCGTCTCGATTTAATAACTGGACCACATCCAGTAGGAACCCTGATGTTGTTAATTATTTCCTCTTCTGACCATTCTATTGGGACATCTCTAACTATACCCATCCGTGTAATATTAAACTGTGGGATAGTGGCAATATACTTATTTTGTATTAGAACTTTATTGATTAAGAAACTATTTGCATCCTGGTGTGACTTGAATTCGACTGACAGTCGGTTTCTGCCTAGACGTTTAACACCATCAGAACGAACATTACTAATATTATTATTGTCTAAGAACATGCCAAATTTTACAGTGTGAAGTGCTGTGCCAGATGTTGTTTCATCTTTGAGAGAGACATGTACCACATATGGAGGGTTATCATGAGCCATATATGACTGTCTACCAATGATATTTTTAGCTACTTTTGGTGGATTTTTATCGAGGACCGGAGGGGAGAGCGCAGGTCGTTTCCTATTAGGACACTCAGTTTCCATTTCATTAATCAGATTTTCATTTGGGAGGGTAATAGTAAGAACAGGAGTATATTCAAAGGGTTTATCAGGGGGGTCAGGTGGTTTCTTTTTATCCATATTGAGTTGAATACTGAATAGTTAAAATATATAAAATAAATTAAGACTAACCTTAGTCTAATATACACAAATACTACGAATTGTCTCGATATAGGATGTCAAGTAAACAAATCCACTAATATCGAAAAAAATCACAGTACCCACAAAAGCACGTGTATCACCGTCACCACTACCAACGAAAGTCCCGGAGAATATGTAAAACAGTGTGAAATAAAATGTCAGATTGTTGATTTTAGTTCGAAATTTTGTCGCATATGGCTCTGTGTGTCTTAAAAACAATAACATAACTTTATTGTACTGTTACGTCAGTAGCAAAAAAAAAAGATGAAAATTTAGAATGGCGTAAATACTAAACCACTATAATCGTCGACAATATATCGGGATTATGAAAGAAAATAAATTAAATTGATTCATGAGCGAGCGAAGCGAGCTCGGGGGTACTCCGACACGGACAGGTTAGGTTCGAAGAGGATGACATTCGTCATCCTCTTCTTGTTTAGTTTTTTTTGACCTTACAGACACAAAAATAGGAGCCCTTCGTCGTCCCAGCCCCGGAAAGACAAATCAGAATACAGCATCTTTTTTTTACTTGAGTGGTGACTATCCATTTAATATACCTATACAATAAACAAATCTGTCCCACTGTAGATATGTCATTCTGCATTTCTAAACGTGCGTAGCAGTTTTGTTAAACATATCGCTATGGCAATCCAGCTGAACGTTGTTTAGCTGTTTTATAAAACAGAAGTGTTTTGTAAAACAGCGGATTTTACTACCCATCTGCGACACATACACAAATTTCGTGTACGAGGCCTATGAACCAAAGCAATTCTCAAAAAATTTAAGTCTCAGCATAGTAGGCATAAAAATTATTTGCTGAAAAATTATAAATGTAAAGATGTGTTCTGCTGCTTTTGTTATATGGATTACTGCATAAATTCGGTACAATTACAAGCACGCGTAATAAGCCTCACTAAGAACCTAAAAGCGATGCAATAAGTCATTTAATAACCAAGTGTGTTGAAACTTGAAAATGAAAAATAATTTAAGATGACGAATCCTTATCACTCGCATATTGACCCTACCATATTGTGCCGAATAAAGGACTTTTTTTTTCTATTCCGCGACTAAACTTCTCCTTCAATTAGAGGCCATATACTGCTAAAATCGCAGGATCCTGCTAAATCTGGTCAAACTGTTGACTAGGTTTTTTTATTTGATGTTAGTTATTGAAGAGTTCCATTGTCTATCTCCGATCTTCATCAGATCCTAATATATATCGTATACTAAAACCTTCTCTGAAAAATATGTATCTAAACAACGAAAACTCCACCCAAATCGGATCCAAAGTTTATGAGAAAATCGCGGACATACAAACTTACATACAGGCAGATAAATTCAAAATTTTACGTGTAGTGCCTAGATGAAGGAACCACAGAGTACTTTATAATATAGGAAAGACGGCACCCTGGAGGCGATGTGGAAACAGTTTCACAACATTATAATTATTTATTATTATTTCCAATTTTTAAGAGACATTCAATTCTATCGACCTCGAACTGAACCTTTAAATGTGAGATATAAGTATTTACCAAGAAGGTAGAGATCTCTTTCAAACATCTATGGAATACAGTTTTGGTGAACTTGAAGTAGTTTTGTCTCATTTTTAACCGACTTCAAAAAGGAGGAGGTTATCAACTAGTCCGGTTTTTTTTTGTATGTATGTCCGCCGATATCTTCGCCAGTTGTGAACCGATTTCACTGAATATTTTTGTTTGAAAGAGTAGTACCCAGAGGTGGTCCCATTAAAATTTGGTGAAGATCTGATGAAGCACTTCGAAGATAAACAATGGAACTGTTTAATGAATTACAGCAAATCATTCGCAATTGCTGTAATCTTATGTTCATGTATTTCATGCCACACATATCAAAAATCTAAAATCATTTATTTCAAATAAACCATTTACAGGCATTGGTTGCAACGTTCCGAAGTGTAGATTCCTATGGAGAAGAACGGGCAAGAAACTCAACGGTTACTCTTCTTCATCATATAGGTTTTTACAATAGTAGGTATTGGTTAGACTGTTTTTGTTGCAAAATAGTATGTGAGAACAATGTAATAGTCGCTAGTGACTAGCGATATTAGACACTGGTCTTGTTGTCATTGATTTTTCTAACGACTTTAATGTCGTGACTTTATTTCTATTAGGTACTCTATCTCTATTACTTCCTGTCTTCAGTGTCGAAATGTGCTACTGACAGATGAAACGTGATGCCATCCGATTTCTTCGTATGCCCGGTAGCATTTTTGCAAGTGGGGACGACACACGACGGCATAATTATTCTACTTTCTTTCATCTCTGCAACACCCAAAGGTTGAGTGGGAGAGAATGCCTAAGGCATTAAGTCCGCGTATGTACATTTGTTGCATAAAGTTTAAATAAATAAATAAGATGACGCCAATACAATTCAATATTTTTCTATGACAGTTTAGAGATGACCAGTCCCAAGTGAGTATGACATAATCTATCTGCCAGACAACAATAAAAAATAAACGAATAAATTCATTGTAAATGGTTACATAGTACTCACATGTACATTATGTATAATATTAATTTTAATACATTTACAAAAAGCAAATTTGTAATTAAAAATAATTCTTTATGATATTTTATATCTGTAGACCGGGTTTTCCTTTGTTTTTTAAACTTGTTTACTTTTGGAACCGGCCGCGAAACCGTCGATCTCAGAATACAGAATAAACTATCACAGAGTACTTTATAACATAGCAATAAATTAAAGGCAATAAAAATATGTATTATGAGATTATAGATAAATTTTTGAAAACCATTAATTTTATTTCATTATATTCTTCCAAATTATTCATAAGATGTATGAGCAATAAAGAATGAATGGAAGAATATATTGGAATCGGTTGAATCACATAATTTATATCTTTGATGGTTGGACCCTAAGTAGATACCTAATAATACCTAAACAAAAGTATATGCATTTCGGGGTCCTATCGTTTACAGCAATAGCAAAAGAGCGGACTGTATAAATAAAGAGTATAATAAAAAACAAAGATAGATCAAACGGCGCCCAATCGTATTACGTAACCGCCGCAGAAAATCGTCGTAGAGAAATATTGCGCGCCAAAATGGGGAAAAGAGCGGCAGCCGCCGCGTCACTTCCCGTCCCCGCGCACCCTTCAGGCTGCGCGGTTGTCAGCGCGGCCGTCATCGGTTCCTCGTACCGCGCGCACTCGCGCTGCCCCGCGCCGTGGCATTAGTAGTGCATTCGTAATACTATAGATGGCGTCTGTGTGCCCTGTTTCCTAAATTGAACGAGAGAGAGGTCTCTATTTCCTATATTATAAAGTACTCTGTGGACGGTAGTTTCTCTTTGGTTTCTTGTGAGCCGCCGTGGCGGACGGACCTCTACGCTCTGACTTATCTATCTAGACCTCTGATTGTACCTACATTGTACATTGTAATATAAAGTGACTCACTACTAATAACTAACCTAAAGTAAACGTGCTCTCAGTGGCGGAGAGCCTTAATATTGGTTTTATTTACTATTACCTTTAAAATCCGGTCAGACATACAGACCTCCGATCCTATTCTTCAATATATTTCCGACATAAACCATATTCTTTAAAATTAGGCCCTTTGTGAAATTTCGTCAATAGCCCTATTGACAATTTTACGAACCACGACGTTCCAGCGTTGACGGTTTCTGGTTTGTTCTGTATTCTGAGCCGTCGATACATATTAGAGTTGGCCATTTTTGTAAAATCAAATATTTTGTTCCGTCACTAAAAGACACTAGAAAAAGGATTACATCACTACATCTATGAGAACTCAATAGGCACGAAGACATGTTATGCACGGGTGGATTTAAAACTGCATGATTGAAAAAGAGTGTTAAGTGTATGGCTTTATGGCTCCACTTATTTATAACTACATACCAAAAAATATTAAAAATCTTTAAGAATATTTAAAAAAATGCATCTTGCCTGAAACACAGGATCACCTAGTTCAGGCACATGTCATCACATGTGTTATATGTATTGACTTTTAACTGTAACTGTGCACTTATGACTTTATTTTTGTATGGAAATGTATTCAATAAATATTATTATTATCTTAAAATTATGAATTTATCTTAATTTGAATTTTATTTGAAGTTGTAGAGGAACGCTGGCGCGCATATTATTGTAAGACTGGAGTCACATAGCGCTGGGATCTTTAGTTGTCCCGTACTTAGTAGTATGTGGTCCCGTACCCCGCACTACAGACGCGCGATTTAGGCCACATTAGCATTGTTGTCATATAAGTAAATAATAAATACAGTTAGTAATAATAAATCTTTCAGACAATACACGCACACACAAAATTGGTGACCCCGTCGTGCAACTCATATTTTGCGGTCTGTAGTGTCGCAGACTTGGGCAAAATGTAATCAGATTAACGATTAACGATTAAGATCACATTTTGTAATCTGTAATCATGATTACAGATTAACGAAAGTAATCATTTCAGTGATTAATGATTAGTAGTTGGTAATCGTAATCATGATTACTTTTTTTGATTACATTTTTTGATTACTTTTTTCGACTACTTTTTTTGATTAATTTTTTATTTCTTTTTTTGACAACTTTTTTGATTACTGTTTTTTATTTCATTTTTTACTACATTTTTGATTATTTTACGAGTACTTTTTAAACTACTTTTTTAATTTACCATTACATGCCACAGTCTTTCTAAAAGTTGAAAGAGCACAGAGAGCTGTCCTGAAGGTTATGCTTAAAAAACCTCGAATGTACCCTACCTCTCTCCTGTATAGCGAATGTAAACTTCTTACGGTGAGACAGCTCTTTGTCCTCCAAGCCGTTCTGCGGCAACATACAGCTCTTAACTATGTCCCTAAGCTACTGAGTAGGAAGCAACGAAAAAGTCACGTATGTCCCCCCGTATGCCATAGGACCACACTAGCAATTCGACATTTCCATGTTCTGGGTGCCCGTCTATAAAATAAAACAAATAAACACTTTGATATATACGCGACTTCCTTATCAAAGTGCAAAATAATGATCCGAGACTGGCTCTTAAAACTATCGTACGAAGAAACTGAAAGTCTTCTCTTACAAGCAATGTAATCCTTCAGTGAAATCCGTGCGTATAAACACAAACTCACACATACACACAGACCCACACACACAGACCTACACATCAACTCACACACACACCCACTCACACACACTCGCACACACACGCGCGCACACACAACACACAGACACACACAGGTGAAAAATTTACACGTAACACTTACACGCAATTTTTTACATTACTTGTGTTATTTTCTCTTTTTTATTCTTTTTGTTTTATAATGATCTTTTTCTAATTAAGGCATAATGGCGCCGTCAATACGAAGTACCACTTCAGATAAATCTTAATACATGGAAGGCCCTGTCTCCTGTGATACAGTTCTATAACTAGTACAGGATACAGGTGTTCTTTTTCCACTATCGTTTATCGTATTGCTTTGCACTGTTCTTGATATTGTATAACGAGTGGAAAAGAAAATGTAACTTTGTTTTTTCTTAGAACAATATTATATTTTTTTTATTTCTTTTAAATTAATTAATTATTTGCAAATGTGGTAAATTGGTTCAGGCTTATAGAAGTTATGGTTTTGCGGCCACCGAAGTACTCCTTCAGGTCACTCCAGCAATTTCTTAGGTAAGATTTCATCATAACTAACTAAATGAACCCAAACTCCGCACACTTAGCTCTTCTCGTCTAGGAGTTCCAGTAGCAGATACCGAAGTACACCTTCAGGTCACTCCAGCAATTTCTTAAGAAAGATCTCATCATGACTAACGAAACAAAATAAAACTCGGCACCCTTAGCTCTACTAGTCTAGGAGTTCCAGTAGCAGCTACCGAAGTACACCTTCAGGTCACTCCAGCAATTTCTTAGGTAAGATCCCATCATAAATAATATAATGAGCCCAAGCTCGGCACACCTAGTTCTACTCGTCTAGGAGTTCCAGTAGCAGCCATCGATGTATCCTTAGCGGACGGACATTCTACGTCAAAACCGTCTTCCGCAGCCTCACAGTGCGTCTGGTCTTTGGAATATAGTCGGTCGGTACCCTATAAATTCTCTTTCGAATTTCTAAATTAATTGTAATGTAACAAAGATGGAAACTCAGGAATACTTTGAAATTTTTGTTTACAACTGGCGTTAGATGTGGTTATGGTACGATCAAAAACATGAGATTTGGTTTTTGAGCTATATCAATGAAACACATAAAAGTAATGATACAATATGTTTATTACGTTTTTCTGTGACTTGTTTATTGTCAAGTATAGACGACATAGGCGCATAGGTCACGCTTGCGCATGTCGAGTATAGCCGACGTATGCGTTCAAAAGGTTAATATTATGACAGTGCCTTGTGAAATATTATGTATGTAAGAAAAACATATTTATGAAAATATTATGTACTAGCTGTGCTCGCGACTCCGTCCGCGTGGATGTCGTTAATTAACAAATATTCGACGTGATTCTTTAAATTGGCATAACTTATTTAGGTATAAACCGATTGACATGAAACAAACACTAAATGTTAAGTGAAACTTACCACAATATATTAATGAAAACCACATCTAAATCGGATAAGCCGTTTCTGAGATTAGCGTGCATTGATTGATAGATGTAGGAAAATCTATATCATATGAATTTGAATTTGATAAATTATGTACTTAATAGACAAAATAATAACACCAGAAATAAAATCAAAATTGCACCTGTGACAGCCACGATTTAGATTGTCTAAGGTACACATCTCCCAAGCAACACTTAAGCCAGATAAGAGTATAAAACTGTACTATTAAACAGTTAATTTTTTATTACATAGGTATTAAAGCTTACGGGATAGCTAAATGCTGTTTTGAATGGTTTTTGGCTACTGTAATTATATAAGCTTTATAGATTCAGCAAAAAACTTATTTTCGTTTTAAATGCTTGATATTAGTCGGGAGCAGTACTATTCTATTATATACGCTATTTAGTTTAAGGTATCCCAGACCGCTGAAAGCAGCATAATTGCTATTGTGACAGCATTTCTCTGTATAACGTTTGTATTAAACATTTTGTGTTCTCTTCAAGCTGTATTTTACTTCATATCTTAAGCAGTTATTCAGGAACTGAATATTTGAGTTTATTTATATTTTGTAAAGTAGAATGTTGCATAATCGAAAATGAGTAATTCTTTTAACTAATTTATAGCGGTTTAAGTGCACAATTACCAACTTGAACAGCTTATAGCATTAACAAATATGAATTGAAGATGTTTATACAGAAAGTAACTAGACACTGATACTAATTATAACGATTTTGGTGAAAAAGGAACGGAATTTGAAAAAAAAAAAAATTTGCCCTAACGTACATAAGTGTAGTAGTAACGGCAACCATTCAACTGTGGATATACCGACATTTTGAGAACATCAATCACAAGCTAGCATACACTAATAAAATTATGTAATATTGTAAAATGCTCAATAAAAAGGTTTATGGATCATGGACCTATAGCAAAGATGATCGACATTTATTCAGAATTGTAGACTATTTATAACTGAAGGGGTTGTAAAGAATAAAACCAGAGTTTGTATAAGTTTGTTTTTATTGTAAATAGAATCAGTCATAAAAAACTTACAAAAATAAAAACAGTATTGCAATATTTTTGTATAAAAACTTTCGTGAGACATATTCATATAAATTAATGTTCACCGGTTACTACTCACGTGCATTTTTCGGGATTGCCCGACTAGTTTCGAACTCGAACGGAGCCCTTAGTCATGAGCTGAACCCGCGGCGATGTCGCGAGTCAAACTGAAGCTGCATCGCGCCGCGAGGAGTTACGGACAAGATAGGCCATATACTCAGACGTAAATATAGTATTAAGACGGTCTACCGCCCACCCGGACAGCTAAGACAACTGCTACGTTCACCGAAAGACAAAGATCCATTAGGCGTCCCCGGCGTTTACATAATACCGTGCGACTGTGGCTTGAGTTACATCGGAGAAACTCGTTGCAATATCGCGACCAGGCTGAATAAACACATACGTGGTATGAAGAGTATGGACACCAACAAGTCGGCAGTTGCAGAACACGCTTGCAGCACGGGCGCGGCTCCTTTTATACGTTTCGATTAAGCATCCGTATTAGCTAGGGAGAAATACTTCGCACCGCGAAAAGTACGAGAAGCTATCGAAATAAGCCGTCGCCCGAACTTCAACAGAGACAGTGGTTAGACGTTGCCCCCTGCTTGGAAACCAGCTCTGAAGTCCACGTCATATGAAAGTGAGTTAAGCCTGGAGTGTGACACAGTCAGCGCAGTATGCACCGGCATGAATGGTAAAGACAATATCTCGTACACGACGAGTGGCGGAAACACACGAGTACTTCCGACACCGAGTACATCATCGGCGCGTGCGAAACGCTACGCGGCGCGATGCAGCTCCAGTTTGACTCGCGACATCGCCGCGGGTTCAGCTCATGACTAAGGGCTCCGTTCGAGTTCGAAACTAGTCAGGCATTCCCGAAAAATGCACGTGAGTAGTAACCGGTGAACATTAATTAATAAGTATTGCAATATTAGTTTTATATCCTATGCTTATAGAATTAAATTTCCACCTTTTTCCAATAGTTCATCATTCCTTTTCGGCCAGCAAAGTTTACCTTTTTTTCCTATAATTCGGGTACTGTGCATTGTTTACCCTTGCCTTTGCGGAGAGTAGATAAAATATTAAACGGCGTTTTCCTGAAAAACAGTGAAATCGTTACTTAATTACATCTAACAATATGTGGTTAAAGGCACCGCGGACATTTAAACAATATAATAAGTACCAAAGATTATCTCTGAAATTTGTACGCTATTCCAAAACAGAACCCTAATAAGGTGTTTAATAGCATTTAAATTAATGATTTTAGAACTTTTATCCCAATTATATTATTTTTGAACCACGTTTTCCCAAATTATAGCATCATAAGTGGGCACATATAATCTTTTATACATAACACGTTAACTGCCATGTCAGTCACCGGTGCCTGACAGACTCACTACCTGTTCAGGCCATGTCAGTCACCGGTGACTGACACCGAAGCATCAAATTCAAAAGACCGTTGTGTGCCGTCCGGCACGTCTACAGTGTTCTTTTCTGTTAGAAATGACTGACACGGCCCCAAGCAAGACATATTCAACATGGCCTTCGACTTTTATATCTAGAACAAAAGTTATCAAGTATTTTTTTGGAAAATGAAATAAAACACAATGATATTTTAAAATTATATTATTTACTGAGGTAATCACATATTTCGGGGAATTATTACGTTAAACAAACAAATTATATAATAAAAAATATTATTTATGTTCAATATTATAACATTCTAGACATAAATGAGGTTCATTTGGGCATTGAGGGCAGTAAGTTACAACTTGCTTGGTCTTTTTTCTGGCAAATATCCTATCAACTGTTTGTACATTTATCTTATAACATCTAGAGCAGTATTTCCGAATTTTCTTCACAGCCCCTTCTTTTCTTGCTAGCATATGCTTTTTCCTTGTATTTCTTGTGAATAACAACTCTGGTTCGCAGTTTTCTTTGCCTGATTCTGTTAGGTATTTGCACAAATCCTTTCTGTAATCTACTATCCCCCTCTTAGACTTAGTAGTTTCTTTATACATTATGTAAGAATTGAGCAAAGCTGTATTCAGTAGTAATTCCACAGCCAGTTTTCTGTGCCATTTTACAGACTTTCGTAGGGGTGTTGAGTAGGCGATCATTTGATCCGACAGGTCTACAGCTGCTTTTGCATTGTTGTAATCGGTCACAATTTTAGGTTTTATTATCTCCTTGCCTCTTTTTAGTGTCCTGGAAAATCCAATTGAATGTTTCGTCGAGAGTAAATAAACATCTCGTTTATCTTTCCACTTCATACACGTCATACCGTCTTCATTCTCTTTTGCTCGAAATTCTCCCTTTTTTAGGCTTCCTGTTATAACATCTTTAGGCAAATGTCTTCTATTTTTGCGCAACGTACCAACAAGATGAGTATCTTCTTCTAGAAGCTTTTTACCTAAATCAACACTGGTATACCAGTTGTCGGTATAGAGTGTATGACCCCTTTTGAGATAGCTGGTCATAAGAGACATAACGACATTGCTAGGTGATATAAATTCAGTCTCATCGCGTTTACCAGAGTAAACTTGAACCTTTAATGTATATCCTGGATTGGTACATATTTTAAATAGCTTAATACCGTATTTGTGCCTCTTTAATTTAATATATTGTCGGAAAATAACCCGCCCTCGAAATGGCACTAAAGACTCATCGATGCAGAGATTTTCCTGGGGGTAGTAATGTGCAGCAAAGTTGAGATTCAAAGTATCAAGCAAACTACGAATTTTAAACAAACGGTCGCCAGGAGGTTGATCTTCGTTATTAGAAAAGTGCACCATTCGTAACATAATCTCAAATCTGTTACGAGCCATTATTGTACGTGGAAAAGATTGGGAAATCAAAGGATCAGTTGACCAATAATCAGCTAGCTTTGGTAATTTGACAATTCCCATCCACAAAATTAGACCAAAAAATCTTTTGATCTCGTCCGTATTTGTCTTTGTCCAGCCAAGTAAGCGGGATCCTTTTTTCATTTGTTTTTTTGAATTTAGCTTTGTTATTGTTTGTTCGGCATAACGATTGGTTTCTATAACTATATTTTCGAAAACAGTGTCCGGGACTAACAAAGTATAAAATGATTCCGGTTTTGAATGAGCCATCAAACTTCTCAAACTATAAGGTCTCAAACCAGGGCACTCGGTAAATGGAACAATTCGCCTTTGGTTCCGCAACGGTTCGGACCACAAATCAGTTTTATTTTCAATAATTAGTGATCTAACCTGCTGATCTGTACTTTCATCTTCGTCTCCACTTTCAATTATATATCTCCTCTTCCTGTTGTTACACAAACGCAAAGTCTCTTCTTCTTCAACACTTGCTTCACCATTACTTAGAACATCTAATAACTCCAAATTACCTTGAGTTAGCTCTTTTTCTAATTCATCAATTTGATTCAAATCTAATAAAGAAATATCAGTCATCCATATTCGACATTATCAAAACATGGAGGCCACCACTAATTATTACGCGCACCCCGTCGCTTTCGTAATTCTAATTCAACTAAAATGCATGGAACTACAAATCAAAACATTAGTGCGGAGGTGGGCGGGGTAAAGGGGTAGGGAGCGAAGCGAATCGTGTCACACGGACTCACACGATCTAACACGACACCTGACCGATGATAGCCAAACGCAGCGAACGCGGGACGCGGGTGATTATTTCCCGCTAAAATGCAGAAGGAAGCGCGCTCAAACTCGTGAATTTTTACCTACGTGCCGGACAAAATGCCTGACACGGCGCACGGACTGCAATTTGTACCATTTGGGCCACGTCAGTCACGGGTGACTGACAGTTTTTTTTTTTTTCTTTTTTTGTTGATATAAAGAAAAGGGAACACTTTTTTATACATAATTATTCAATTTAATCCATTTGGAATCAATTCGCAAAAAAAATAATTTCACGGATTTCAAAATATGGCTTGGCAGATAACGTGATAAATATGCAAAAAAAAAAACGATTTATGAGCAGCTTATATTCAACATAATCGTCGCCATTACTTAACCTCTTTGATAAAAATATATACAACACAATACCTCATGAAAAACAGCGTTTTATTGAATATTAGCGACCCGCCCCGGCTTCGCACGGGTGCAATGCTGATACTAAATACACTACAGAAAAACTGTGAACATTATAGGCACGCTCTTGCCGCACCGGGCGGCCGGCCGGTACCGCCGCAAACGCTACGTCCCGCAATTTTTAAATCTGTAATATCTTCGAAAATATTCACTTAAATCATACGGTGTAAAGGGCCATATAGATCTATATTAAATGAACAATGTATTCAAGGTGTTTAATTGGTTAAGGATTAATGCTGTATTGGTTAAAATCGCTTCGAAAATTAGCCATTATTTGTCGTAAAAAGTAAATGACAAAAAAAAGTTATTGTGGGTTATCCATAAGAGATAGACATATACCATCACGGACTTTTCTGTAGACCTTTTCAATGTCTACAATACTTAGTACATTATTTTGATAAAACTCGTAGGGTTCAGCCTGCGTTTGCAATGTAAGCGGAAAAAATTTAATTATTTACGACATCACATTAGAAACCTCAAAAATAACAGTACTTCTCCACTATTTAATGGATGTTATTATACATATAAACCTTCCTCTTGAATCACTCTATCTATTAAAAAAAACCGCATCAAAATCCGTTGCGTAGTTTCAAAGATTTAAGCATACAAAGGGACATAGGGACAGAGAAAGCGACTTTGTTTTATACTATGTAGTGATGAATAGTTTTGTAATGATGTACAGCATTATCCACTTTGCTTTTGCACACATAAATTCCTAAAACAAACAAATTTTTTTTTGCTCCTCTTATCCAGGCTGTTACAAAATAGTTATTTACTTTCTGAATGATAGTACTACGCCGTGGCGCTTAAAAAAATTACAGTAATTATATATATATATATATACAGGATTATTCTTAGTATATACGACACGGGTCAAATATTTTCATCAATAGAACCAAGTATAAGAATGTATAAAAACTCACAAAGTTAGAAGCTTGATTTTTTAGCTCCTTGTCCTCCCAAAAATATGATCACCATTGATAACGTAACACACTGAGCCGTTGACACTTGCAGTCTTTGGACTATCTTAATACTCAATTGTAGATATTATGTACCTACCTACCTACTTTTTCGTAACCAAATAAAAACGTTCGTACAGATAAACACCTTGGCATGTTTAAAAATGTTAATTAACACAATTTACAATAATTATTTATCCCTTCTGCACGACGTCATCATTATTATTATTTACAAGAGCACTATTTACACACGACACGATATGGGAATGCGCGCGCAATCGACATGTGAGAGGTCGATCCTCTAGCTTCCGGGCGACAGGTGATGGCGCGGGGCCAGCCAGCGTGGGGCCGGCTCAAGGACAGCGCGAGTTACTGTATCAGCGGGCGGTAGGTACTGTATCAGCTGGCCCGCGTACCTAGTGTGTCCAACTTATAGGATTCTAAATATTATTTGGTCGATATAATTATAACGTGTGTAAACATTATTTTAATCGATTCTATTACTGATTCTGACAAACTAGTTTCAGGTTTCGTATATACTATGAATAGCCAGCGCAAATTAAATCACTTCTATTGTACAATATGTAAAACAAAACTATACTTACCAAATAAAACTTAAATCACCGATTGCAGAATATGCGTCTTGGCGAGAGTCAGGGTGTGAAATTATATAATAATATATTTCACTATTTTGCATATTTTCTCCACAAAAGTACGAAGTTAATCTAAATGTTGAATATTGGCTGACAACAGAACTTGAAAAGCTTCAACTGGTTAAGAGTTTTAATAGCTGGTGAATAGGTAGATTGGTATTTATACAGAATAAATTAAGTCCTTAATTAGCTACTATGTCGCCATTACATTGCTGATATTCAAAATAAAGCGTTTCATTTTATGCCCAAATTGCTTGAATAAATTCTGTATATCAGGTAATACAGCCATATAAATATGCCATAATAATATATAGTAATAAATACATTAACAAGATAACAATCCAGTTTGAAGTTTCCAGAAATGCTTTTATACAATGATTATTCAGCCAATCTGTGTTACTTGGGATATCATTTATGGGGTAAGGTGTAAAATATTACAATAAAATTTCCTCTGACGTACCTACTACAACTAAACGAAACGAAATTTAAAACTTCTCATTTAAGTGAACAAACTGTATAATAGGTTGCTCCCTATTCCTTAAAAAAATATCTAAACAATTTCTCAGTAAATTCATATTTTTTTCTAGAGTTGATATTGGTATTTTGAAAAGAGTTGACAGCCTTTCTGTCCCACTTAACCTCTTCCGAGTTTAACTAAAAATAAAGTAAGAGTAACAGAAGGGATTGCAAAATGATCATGTAACATTGGAACACAGTTTAAAAGTTCATTGAACTGCTCTGCATTAACACCAAACCAGTAATAGTATAAATGTGGACCCATTGAGTTTATGTCATTGAAGTCTATCTTTCAGCAGCTTTTTCTAATTTTGAAAATATGTCATCAACTTGAAATCCAGTGAAATCAGAATAAGGGGTCTCTAGTTCATCCCAATGATTGCTAAGCAAATGATATCTACATATTCTTGCAGTAAAGGGAATGTATATTTTGTACTGAAATAACAGAATTTCCTTTATAGTACCTGGTACTAAGAGACGATCTTTTTTTTTACATCCTAGAAACAGACAATGACGTGAACTAGCAGAAACTCGTTTATATTTTAAAGACTTGATTTTTGATATTGTTCGGGGTGTTTGTTGTTCCTGTGATGATGGAACTGGAACTGGCAGAGGTGGTGGTTCATGAATAACAGTATCAGAGATAACATTTTCTATATTGTCAGAATCTGCCTCTAGAGCAGGTCTGTTACTGTCACAAAGTGCTCGTCTTTGTACATCTCTTGTCGCAGCCTCCCAACAAGCACGACAAACTCGTTCCAAATGTATTACCTACAAAATAAAATATTATCATTACTTTTACAGTCAAAAACTTTTGTTCAATAATATCTAGTTATTTAATAAGTTAATAACACTTACATGATGAGCTGGAGTCCATCTTAAGATAGAAGTCCTTTGAGGACAGTCTTGGGAAACTCTGTGAGTTCTGCGACTTGCAATAGATATACCACATCCAAAACATACACTGTGATGTCCCAATACCTCTAGTTGAGACAGAGTTGGGTCTAATAAGATTTGCTCTTGCAATAACATAAAACATTCAATACACAAGATGTCATCAGAGGATACCTGAAGAAAGATAAATGAATTCACTCAAGTTAGCTCATTATCAGTATCATAGCTTATGATACTTAATGTTTCTTATAAAGACAATGGTTACACAGACTTGCCTAAGTTTGCCAATCACATAGGGACCTATGATAGTATTTATTCTATATAGATGTTAAATATGAAAAGGCAATAAAAGTATAAAGTGTCTACCTTAACATTTTTTACATTTAATATAACATCGTAAATATTGATGTTTTGTTTTCACAATAAATTATAGTTTGTAACACTAAACATGCTTTTGAAGAGTTCCACTGTCCAGGTGGCTTCATCATCACCAAGTATAATGTATAGGACTCATTAATATAAATCCAAGCTGTAATTGAGCTCCATCTTGAGAGGTTTGCTAATAGCCATTGAAGAGTTCCACTATTCACCTCCTGGCTCTAACATCAAACCAGCTCGATAGAACCAAATTATTGTATTGACTTTGCTATAACATAGATTTGCAAATTAGCAAATCTATACAACAATTAGAAATTGGTTAAATTGTTCCAAGATTTGTTTACATAGTTTGTTACCTCTAACTAAGTAATAGTTAGAGGTGAAGTATACAAGTGTATCATCATATCAGTTAGTAGACATTTAAAGCTAAAATTAGGCCTCCTCACAGACTTCTTAAATATTTAATGGTTATAAGTGTACATGTGAATGTTTTAAAGAACATTTATTATAAACTTACGGGCGTAGGCGTGATCCAGGATCGTAGACGGATAACCATTGTTTCGTCTAATTGTTCAATCAATCGTCGACGAAGATTAGGCGCCAAACGCAGAGAACAATTGATACACCGACGAGAAAGTGAACGGTTTATCCGAGCTCGACCAGAAGTAGACATTTTCAGTGTTTCAGGAGTCCAATCGCTCACTAACACAAGAGTCAATTCGCTCACTTGGCATTAAAACAGAGTCAGCTATCTCACAACAATACCACAACACAAGAGGACCTTAGCGCTCAACTCTCTAGCATTGAATGCTAACGTAACAGAAGTAAATACGGAGGAATATAAATTCAACTCGACGTAAAACAAACAGGACGAAACGTACAACCGGTAGCCAATAAAATATTGCTATTGATTTTGCAGGTGGATCACAAAATTGAGAATAGATTTCGTAGTTCGTAGTCGCTCGTAATGTCAAAATGTGTCAGTTGATGACAGCATTGTTGAGGCATTGACCATACTTAGAGCATTGACCATGGTTGTAGTGTTGCCAAGCTAGCAAGAGGAATTCGAGGAAGGTCTATTGATCTTGTGTGTTCCTATTTGACAAATCGGGAACAAAGGGTAGCTATTGATAAGGTAACTTCTTCAGGCTCACTTGTTAAAATGGGAGTGCCACAAGGATCGATTTTAGGCCCTTTTTTGTTCCTTGTTTATATTAATGACCTTCCATACGTCATAAAGGACACAATGTCAAACATAGTTCTTTTTGCGGATGACACCTCACTTATATTCAAAGTAAATAGAAAGGACAAGGATCTGGTAGAACCTAATAATACACTTAATAAAATATCTAATTGGTTTTCTGCCAATAACCTTCTATTGAACGCTAAAAAGACGAAATGTATTAGGTTCTCTATACCTAACGTGCCCAATGTAGATTCTAATGTAAAACTTGATGGTAAAGTACTAGATTTGGTTGCTTCAACTGTATTCCTCGGCGTCACAGTGGACTCTAAACTCCAGTGGGGACCTCATATTGAGGCACTTGCAGGAAAACTGAGCTCTGCTGCGTTTGCTGTTAGGAAAATAAGACAGATGACTGATGTGTCTACGGCTAGGCTGGTCTATTTTGCATACTTCCATAGTATTATGTCTTACGGCATTCTACTTTGGGGATCAGCTGCTGATATCGAGACCATTTTTATATTACAGAAAAGAGCAGTCCGAGCTATTTATAACCTTAGCTGCCGTGAGTCACTCCGTGAATTATTCAAGAAAATAAATATACTTACCTTACCATCCTTGTACATATTTAGTAACATAATGTATATTCGTAAAAATATGGTCGAATTTAATAAAAAGAGTGATTACCACAATTTAAATACGCGTAATAAGCACAAGCTTATAGTACCTGGCTTTCGGCTTAGAAAGACAAGCAAGTCATTTATGTGTAACAGTGTTAGGTTCTACAATAAGATCCCCTCTAATATAACTGAACTGCCGGATTTCAAGTTCAAGATTGTTATTAAACGCATATTAATGTCCAAAGCGTACTATAGTACTAATCATTATATGGAAGATAGGGATGCCTGGCTCACGATTCCTTCCTGCACACTGCGACCCACTGGCACCTTGCCTACTTGATTATGGCGACATTTTGTTTGCTTTCAGCTTAAATATTTCTATGTTTTTTCCTTTATTTTGACATTTCTGATTTTTGTTATTTTTTTTTAATTTATACAATTTATTTTATTGACGTACAATTTAATCCAATTGTATTATTATTTTATTTGACTCTTGGGTATGTAAATTTACATATCGATTGTATAACAGCTAGTATCGAACCTACTAGTTTTAAATTTACATTATTATTTCTTTATGAAATTTTCCATAATATATAACTTTGTAAAATGTGAGCATCATGTGGATATTAATGTTAGTTTTAATCTCATATTACATACATACTGCCTATTGTCAGGCATTACGAGTTTGTCATGCTCGCTAAAATGTCCTGCTGATGGTGGCGTCGTACATCGGGTCGTCGAGTTCCCTACAAAATGGTTGAGCTAAGCGAGGCTGATGTGCGCGTCATGCTCGTGAACGGGTGCTGTCTGTCGGGACTGGTCGGCTCCTAACTGCCTTGGCAATCATTTTAAAAGGCTATATAAGTTTACTTTCCTTTCTTAGTCTGCTCATTAACCTGCATTATTCTCACATTACCTTATTTATTGTTAAACCAATTTATTTTAAAAAGAGTGTCTATGGAGTTTCTTGCCGGCTCTTCTCCATAAGATCAACGCCTTGGAACCGTGCACCTAGTTTTGACTTTTCATAAGTGCCTGTAATATGGTTTATTTGAAATAAAAATATTTGAATTTGAATTTGATAGTCAATCGATCGTACGTAATTTTTTTTAAACATTACTGTCAGTTTTATTTTTGTTTAAGAGATATTTTGTTGTTTTAAAATTATTATTAAGATGACTCAGGAAACGGCAGAACATTCAAATGGTGTTCATTTCAAATGTACAATTATTTTAAAAATACATTCTGACGTTTAGAATGATGAAATCACACAAATAACTGTATACTGTGAGTTTTCAAGACTTCAGACAAGTTTGAGATTCTAGTATTTGGTAAAATAGTTTAAGAAAGACAGTACTCAAATTGAATTTATATAAGAATTGACTTGGTTGGTATCGACATATTGTTCGATTTCGTTAATTTGATTTTTGGCAACATTGAAGTATTATTGTTTTTTTTATGGATGTGCATAGATTCAGGAATGTTGAAACAAAACAATAATCTTTATAAAGGAGTTTAGGCGGGAAAATGTAAAGTGCACGTTGTCGGTTTTATATTGTTTTCCAAAACTTGTGTTTCTCCGAAGTTTAATGTGTGATTATTCATGAAGGTGTGCGAGTGTCCATCGAAGACTCAGTAAATTTCCACCGTTTTCCTGGGGCAACGCGCGCAACCACTTTTATTACTTGATTATTCTGAATACTTGACACTGGCAAGCACAAAGTGTGGCGCCATTTAATAAATAATCCCTTCACGGAATTCAAACTATTATAACTTGATTATTAAAATACACAAAAAGTGAGGTCCATTACGGGAATAAAAAAAAAAAACTTTAAAGAATAAAACATTTTAGAGTAAGATATAGCTTAGACACGATGCCACAAAGGGCCCCACGCCCGTCTGTGGGCAATCTCCTTTAGTATTAAATATTGTTAATATAACTCTATAATACCTGGACCTAGGGAAAGTGAATTGGGAAACTAATGCTTGGGTATGTTACGGTATGTATTTTTTTCCATTGTATCAAATAAATAAAAGATAAACTTTAATAAATATATAATTTATTTACATTAAACTAACAATTCATTATCCCACACATAACATGCCAGTAAGTATAAAAAGATTAGTCATCCTCTCTCTCGAAACATTGAGACGTTCACACAGCATACAGTGGCACAGTGGCCCAGTGGCCCAGTGGCACAGTGACGTGGCCGCCGAGCGGAATGTGTCGGGGCCGGCGCGGGCGGCGCCTACAGCTCCTCGTGGTCGTCGGGCGGCGGCTCGTCGTGCTCGGCCGGCTCGGCCTCGGCCTCGTCCTCGGCCTCGTCCTCGGGCTCGGGCAGCGCGTCGGGCGGCAGGCCCAGCGACTGCTGCAGCATGGCCTCGACGGCCTCGGCGAAGTCCACGGCCTGCCCCTCCTGCAGCATGTAGCCGGAGCGGATGGCGGCCGTGCGGTACAGCGTGTGGGCGGCGCGCACGGTAGCGGGCGCGTCCGGCTCGTCCTGCACCAGCCGCAGCAGCTCCAACATGAGCGGGTGCCGCGGGTTGATCTCCAGCATCTTCTTCTGCGTCAGGTGGTGCTTGCGCTGCGCGTCGTCCGCCTGCAACACGAGGGCGGGTCAGCGGGGGCCGAGCAGGGCGGACTACTGTACCTTCTGGTGCGCGTTGGACAGGGCGAGGCGCTCCATGTTGCCGGTCCAGCCGAAGGCGGTGGCGGCGAGGCGGCGCGACACATCCGGGCGGGCTAGTGTAAGGCGTACCTTCTGGTGCGCGTTGGACAGGGCGAGGCGCTCCATGTTGCCGGTCCAGCCGAAGGCGGTGGCGGCGAGGCGGCGCGACACATCCGGGCGGGCTAGTGTAAGGCGTACCTTCTGGTGCGCGTTGGACAGGGCGAGGCGCTCCATGTTGCCGGTCCAGCCGAAGGCGGTGGCGGCGAGGCGGCGCGACACATCCGGGCGGGCTAGTGTAAGGCGTACCTTCTGGTGCGCGTTGGACAGGGCGAGGCGCTCCATGTTGCCGGTCCAGCCGAAGGCGGTGGCGGCGAGGCGGCGCGACACATCCGGGCGGGCTAGTGTAAGGCGTACCTTCTGGTGCGCGTTGGACAGGGCGAGGCGCTCCATGTTGCCGGTCCAGCCGAAGGCGGTGGCGGCGAGGCGGCGCGACACATCCGGGCGGGCTAGTGTAAGGCGTACCTTCTGGTGCGCGTTGGACAGGGCGAGGCGCTCCATGTTGCCGGTCCAGCCGAAGGCGGTGGCGGCGAGGCGGCGCGACACATCCGGGCGGGCTAGTGTAAGGCGTACCTTCTGGTGCGCGTTGGACAGGGCGAGGCGCTCCATGTTGCCGGTCCAGCCGAAGGCGGTGGCGGCGAGGCGGCGCGACACATCCGGGCGGGCTAGTGTAAGGCGTACCTTCTGGTGCGCGTTGGACAGGGCGAGGCGCTCCATGTTGCCGGTCCAGCCGAAGGCGGTGGCGGCGAGGCGGCGCGACACATCCGGGCGGGCTAGTGTAAGGCGTACCTTCTGGTGCGCGTTGGACAGGGCGAGGCGCTCCATGTTGCCGGTCCAGCCGAAGGCGGTGGCGGCGAGGCGGCGCGACACATCCGGGCGGGCTAGTGTAAGGCGTACCTTCTGGTGCGCGTTGGACAGGGCGAGGCGCTCCATGTTGCCGGTCCAGCCGAAGGCGGTGGCGGCGAGGCGGCGCGACACATCCGGGCGGGCTAGTGTAAGGCGTACCTTCTGGTGCGCGTTGGACAGGGCGAGGCGCTCCATGTTGCCGGTCCAGCCGAAGGCGGTGGCGGCGAGGCGGCGCGACACATCCGGGCGGGCTAGTGTAAGGCGTACCTTCTGGTGCGCGTTGGACAGGGCGAGGCGCTCCATGTTGCCGGTCCAGCCGAAGGCGGTGGCGGCGAGGCGGCGCGACACATCCGGGCGGGCTAGTGTAAGGCGTACCTTCTGGTGCGCGTTGGACAGGGCGAGGCGCTCCATGTTGCCGGTCCAGCCGAAGGCGGTGGCGGCGAGGCGGCGCGACACATCCGGGCGGGCTAGTGTAAGGCGTACCTTCTGGTGCGCGTTGGACAGGGCGAGGCGCTCCATGTTGCCGGTCCAGCCGAAGGCGGTGGCGGCGAGCGCGGCGGGCGAGCGGTGCAGGCGGCGCGACACCACGCAGCGCGTGACGTAGGCGCTGAGCTTGTTGCCGAGCCAGTCCGTCAGCGGCTCGAACTGCTTCTTGTACGCCTCCAGCCTCTCCTTCTGCTGCTCGTCTGCGGAGCGCGACACGTACATGTAACGACGTTATGTTGCTATGGCGAGCGACGGGCGCCGTCGCAAGGGCACTCACTCTCGTCCAGGTCGAAGATCTCCTTAGCGATGTTCTGGAATTTCTTGCCGTCGTACTCGGGCAGCGAGGACAGGCAGTACTCGTCCACGGCCTCGGTCAAGTAGAGCACTTCGTACCCGCGCCGCACCAGACGCTCCGCGAACGGAGATTTCTCGACCTGTATCCCAGAATACAACATAACATGACGCCAGTTTTAGCCAAAGGATTAGGGAGAAGTGTTCTCTTGTTCACAGACACTTCACGCAACAGCACATCAAATTGTGTGTGCACACACTCAAAACCACTAGTTGTAAGCACTAAACAGGTGAATTTTTGAAAAGGGGTAAATCCGATGCTCTAAAGAATAACGAAAAATACTTGAACGAGTCTCGAGCCTCGAGTTTTGTATATGATAGCCAGATTCATGTGAAATAGTATACTTAGTACATCTAATAAAAAAAACCGCGATGTGATATGCCTATCTCTTATACATAAGCCAGATTAAGGCATACTGAGCCAATTACACAATGTTGTTGTTTACGGACTGCTCTAGTTTGCGCCCGTCTAGGTACAATATAACACAATCTATCACAAACGTCCAAGCAGTCATAAGCATTATTACAAAAGTCGTACAAGAGCATACATTCAAGGAGGATACGTCGACTACTTAATGGCAACAAGGAATATTTCTTAAGTCGACATAAGATGCAGTAGTACGAGAACATCTATAATGCATGGCCTTTAAATACTTTTTTTGCACCCTCTCAATACATCTTGAGTATTTATTATATAGAAGATTCCATACTGCAACCGCATAATCCAACTGAGATCTAATTAATGCTCTATACAAATGTAAGTACGTCTGTGGGCGCACAATATTCCAATGAAGATCTGAGAACAAAACCATACATACGCCAGGCATTATTAACGATCGTATTAATGTGTGTCGAGATGTAACTTTTCATCTATATATGGTCCTAATGTATTAGGTAATTTCCTTTTAAGGGGTCAATGTGTAAGTGATAAGGAGTAATTTAAGCCATAATTCAAATTTTTACAACAATTTTATTTTTTTCGTAATGTTCGCCGTTCAAGGAGCAGTTTTCGTCTTGCTAGTACTATGTTAATTACATGAAAATTGTTATATCCATTTAATTCTTAGCTTAACTGAATGTATTTGACTTATATATTACCCCTTTCAAAGGAAATTACCTAATAAATTAGGACCTTATATAGTACTGGTTGAATCGATTTAAATCATTTTGAAGTTTATATGAGCAGTTGATATCGCATACAAGAAAAACTTAGAGTTAGTTAAAACAACTGTTAATATCATTTATAAAAGTTATGAAGAGAAGAGGCCCCAGAATTGAGCCCTGTGGCACTCCTGACGTTACGCGTACAGATACCGATTGATAGCCACATTTTACCACAGATTTACCGGATTTTGGAATCTATTAGATACATATGAAGCAAATCATCTCAACAGATCTCCACGAATGCCATTATATGCAATTTTGCTCAGCAGCAATTCATGATCAACCTTATAGAAAGCTTTTTTTAAATCGGTGTAAACTCCTACAGCTTACACCTAATGCGCCAATTCCCCTGGCGCATTAGGTGTCACGACTAGGCCACATGACCAAAACCAGACATCGTCAGATGGTTTTCTTTTTTAAGTTATCCTCCTTGAACTCGCTTTATATTCGGAATAATGACCCTCAAAACATCAAGAGAAGCGTTTACTTAAAAAAAGTAAACGGCTTTATTTTGAAATAGCTAAGTGGTGTAAGAAGGACGATGTAGCGTCACCTCGGCGCGGCTGGAGCCGGCGATGTAGTAGATGTGGTGCTGCGCGGGCTTCATGCGCGCCACGTAGTCGGCCAGCAGCGCGCCGCCCGCCGCGCGCGACGACGGGAAGCGCAGCAGCTTGGCCAGGCGCGAGCGGTTGCTGGGGTCCTCGATCACGCCCAGCTTGATGCTGCGGGCGGTACACGCTCTACACTCTGTACACTCTGTGCACTCTACGTGACTACACCTAACTAGCTGACCTAACTCGGGGTTTGATATCAACTATGTAAAAGTACTCAGTCGATCTAGAATACCTTCAAAGAACGCAACTCGTTAATCTACAGACTTAAGATCTCAATATTGACGTCGAATTCAAAAATGAAATCTTATACTTTTTCAAAAATCTGCAATACGCCGCCCTATTTTTCCTAAGTTTCATGTCAGTTGGTAATGTCAAATGAAGGTCACAAACGTCAAACCGACAAGTGTTGCCAGTTCTAGTATTCAAATTTTGATGTTTATTAATATAAAACGCAATGTTTTTTACGTTTTTGGGCATAGATCTATTTTGATATACTTGTAGAAATAAACAAAGTAATAATAGTTCAAAAAATAAAATACATTCGTATCATGAAAGCGATTTTAGTTAAAATAGCTTCTCTATAAAAATGCCAGAAAACATTTGCTTTTACGCAGTCTGGCATCCCTAAAAATGACAAATGACCTTCAGTCCACAGATTATATAAAATATGAACATGTGACGTCACTGCAAGTGACTTCAGGCAAATGAAGGTTATTAGTTATTTTCGCCTTTTATTTTGTAATCTCTTACTTTTATAAGTGGAAATTAACAAAATATAGCACATAACCAAAAAATCTCCAAATGGTATTTCCGTTAGCACGTCTTAAGAAAAATCAGGCATGCCCAATTCCTAACAAATGTAAGTCCGTTTGCGGTCGGCCTCTCCCATACACTGAACTGAGGGGGGAATCTTTGCGCAAAGTTCATATAATATCAGATGGAGTGATGGTGTTAACGTATGTAACGATTGTACAATGAGCACTGACTTGGTAGAGTACTCCTTCCAGAAGGCGTCGTACTCGGCGTCGGGTATCTTCTTGAGCATGTCGAGCACCTTGCGCACGAGCTTCTTCTTGATGATCTTGATGAGCTTGTGCTGCTGCAGCGTCTCGCGGGACACGTTGAGCGGCAGGTCGTCGCTGTCCACGATGCCCTGGATGAAGGCCAGGTAGTTGGGCATCAGGTCGTTGAACTCGTCCGTGATGAACACGCGGCGAACGTACAGCTTGATGTGGTCCGTCTTGGTGCCGTAGCGGTTGAACGAGTCCGCCGGCTGCACGCGCGGCACGAACAGCAGCGCGCGGAACGTCACCTCGCCCTCCGCCACGAAGTGCGCCCTGTTACACACGGAACGTTAGGCGGTGACGTCACACGCGCGGCACGAACAGCAGCGCGCGGAACGTCACCTCGCCCTCCGCCACGAAGTGCGCCCTGTTACACACGGAACGTTAGGCGGTGACGTCACACGCGCGGCACGAACAGCAGCGCGCGGAACGTCACCTCGCCCTCCGCCACGAAGTGCGCCCTGTTACACACGGAACGTTAGGCGGTGACGTCACACGCGCGGCACGAACAGCAGCGCGCGGAACGTCACCTCGCCCTCCGCCACGAAGTGCGCCCTGTTACACACGGAACGTTAGGCGGTGACGTCACACGCGCGGCACGAACAGCAGCGCGCGGAACGTCACCTCGCCCTCCGCCACGAAGTGCGCCCTGTTACACACGGAACGTTAGGCGGTGACGTCACACGCGCGGCACGAACAGCAGCGCGCGGAACGTCACCTCGCCCTCCGCCACGAAGTGCGCCCTGTTACACACGGAACGTTAGGCGGTGACGTCACACGCGCGGCACGAACAGCAGCGCGCGGAACGTCACCTCGCCCTCCGCCACGAAGTGCGCCCTGTTACACACGGAACGTTAGGCGGTGACGTCACACGCGCGGCACGAACAGCAGCGCGCGGAACGTCACCTCGCCCTCCGCCACGAAGTGCGCCCTGTTACACACGGAACGTTAGGCGGTGACGTCACACGCGCGGCACGAACAGCAGCGCGCGGAACGTCACCTCGCCCTCCGCCACGAAGTGCGCCCTGTTACACACGGAACGTTAGGCGGTGACGTCACACGCGCGGCACGAACAGCAGCGCGCGGAACGTCACCTCGCCCTCCGCCACGAAGTGCGCCCTGTTACACACGGAACGTTAGGCGGTGACGTCACACGCGCGGCACGAACAGCAGCGCGCGGAACGTCACCTCGCCCTCCGCCACGAAGTGCGCCCTGTTACACACGGAACGTTAGGCGGTGACGTCACACGCGCGGCACGAACAGCAGCGCGCGGAACGTCACCTCGCCCTCCGCCACGAAGTGCGCCCTGTTACACACGGAACGTTAGGCGGTGACGTCACACGCGCGGCACGAACAGCAGCGCGCGGAACGTCACCTCGCCCTCCGCCACGAAGTGCGCCCTGTTACACACGGAACGTTAGGCGGTGACGTCACACGCGCGGCACGAACAGCAGCGCGCGGAACGTCACCTCGCCCTCCGCCACGAAGTGCGCCCTGTTACACACGGAACGTTAGGCGGTGACGTCACACGCGCGGCACGAACAGCAGCGCGCGGAACGTCACCTCGCCCTCCGCCACGAAGTGCGCCCTGTTACACACGGAACGTTAGGCGGTGACGTCACACGCGCGGCACGAACAGCAGCGCGCGGAACGTCACCTCGCCCTCCGCCACGAAGTGCGCCCTGTTACACACGGAACGTTAGGCGGTGACGTCACACGCGCGGCACGAACAGCAGCGCGCGGAACGTCACCTCGCCCTCCGCCACGAAGTGCGCCCTGTTACACACGGAACGTTAGGCGGTGACGTCACAGTCGCGGTGCACGTACTTGGCAAGCTGCGGCGACGTGTCCTTGGTGAGGCTCTTGTAGAACTGCGTGTACTCCTCGTCCTTCACCTCGCTGGGCTTACGTGTCCAGATGGGCTTGTTGTCGTTCATCAGCTCCCAGTCCCACACGGTCTTCTCGGTTTTCTTGGGCTCACGTTTTTCTTCAGCGGCATCTTCTACCTGTTGATAACAAATTAGTCTACAAAAGGGATAAGTAACCAGGGATACGCACACTAAAAGACACGGGATCGGCAAGGCCAGGTATTTATTCCACACATTGAAACTCCCTAACTACTCACACGTCTCTATCAGAACGACTGCACCAATTTTTTTTTGTGATCGTTATTGTCAGGATAAAGTTTATATAACGAAAATAAAAAAATAAAACGAACAGCAAAATATTGCGGTACGACGTTCGCTGGGTCCGCTAGTATAATATAAAACAAAGTCGCTTCCCGCGTCTGTTTCGCTCTGTACTTCTTTCTCCTAAATCCAAATTGCTCATTTGCTAATACATCGTATTTAACTAAGAAACCAAGCACTCTCTTATACATACCATTTCAAATATTTTAGGTAAAATCGGAATTAATGCTATCGGTCTATAATTGTTCTTATCTTTATAACTCGGCTTTATAACGGAATACTTGAGTTTTTCTGGGAAGTGCCCTTGTTCCAGTGATAAGTTGATAATATATGCCAAGGGCTCCGCTATATATTCTGCTATACGTTTTATTAGGTCCGTTGAGATATTATCGTATCCCGCTGATCTTGTGTTTTTTAGAGATTTAATTAATTGAAATATCTCATTTGCATTTGCGGGTTCTAAAAATATACTAAAATTATTATTATGTATATCAAGATCGGTTAGAGATACATTGTTTTTAATTCTATCCTTCGTAATCGGATTATTTTCAACCATTTCAATAAAGAAATCATTAAATTTATAGATTCGGGATAACATGAAGACAACATGCTTTAAAATTGAGGCAACTATAATGTTGGTAAAGTTATTTTAAAATTACGCGTTGCTTTAAGGTGTCTATTTAATATTGGAATTGGATTGGAATTGGTATTAGTTTCAAGAGTAACCCCACAGATGTCACTGTAGTTGCATTGTCAATAATACTACTAATATAATACTCGTTTATTGGTTCATTCCCCATATTGCGTCTAACAACGTCCCACGTCGCCTTACCTTTATTAGTGGAATGTGCAGTATGTTTCAGGTTACAAAATGATTGTAGGTTTTTTTAAATGCTATTTTATTTTTACTGCTTTTATTTAAATAGTAGTTATACCTCAGATTCCGATGTGTTTTCATGTTCATGTTCTGGATTAAATCAGTAATATCTGAATATTTTTGATTAATTCTGATTTTTGCTTTCTAAAAAATGTATTCGCGCATTATATGGTATGAAATGGTACGGGTCCTGTAAGCCGGTATTCAAATCAAATAATTTATTAACTGTTTCGAGTATTTACATATACGAAGTAGCTAAATTTGTAAAATCTAATAATCTCTGTTTGAAGACAACGACAATAGGCACAAGAGACAGGTTACACACTTGAATTAAAAAATGCCAGTGCCTAAGTTCGAACTATTTAAACGAAGCTGTGTTTATATGGCACCACTTATTTATAACTCCTTAACCTCCCATATAAAAAAAATTGCTGTGCATTACATAAATGGTTAAAACAGGAGAGTTTTTATTCCACTAATATTATTTAAAATAATAAGACACTATCACACATCTCTCTCACAGAACAACTTCAAGCATTCCAACAAATTTTCTTATTTCACTACTACACTTGTACTAGCAAACACGTCACACTCCGGATTATACCCGGATTTACACCTTCCCTCTTTCCGCGGACACTTGAACGGATCAGATGTGTTTTTGACTGTGTCAGTTATTTTTAAAGTTATTTATTTTCTACTAATAATTCTATTTAAGTGAACGATTTAAACATCGGACCCTCCTCTTCTATCTTGCGTGTGCGGCCATAAGGTGCAGCGGCCATATAGGCCTATGTCGGAAGTCTCGCTTATTCAACTGTGGGAGTAGCTGGAACATCACCGAAATTGATAAACTGGACAACCTACAAATTTTAAAAATTAGAAAAGTTGTCCCCGCCGACAGTGAGATTTGAACCTCAACCATCGTCGCGCACCGAGCCGAGGCGCATCCGTAAGCCGCTACGCCAAGCCAACATTGACGGCACCGCGCGAAATTAGTCTCCTGTTTACGAAGTACACATACATCACGCGCGCTGCGAGTGGGTTGAATACTTTGCTCCTAACATACATTCTGCGCGTTCACAATTAATAGAAGATTTTGAGTACATTTTTAACAGTTACTAATAATGCCGAAACTTAACCGTACGCCGCCGCCGACGCCATCGCCGACTCAAACTGAAGTACAGCACTCGTTCTCCAGTCCCGATATTGCAGTAACAGACTTTGTGAACTCTACGCAAAGATCTAAGCGTCAGCGATTCGAGAGTAGCCCGGTAAACGAACTAGAGAATTTCAAAGAAGAAATACGCTGCATGCTTAAGCTGTTGCGTCAGTCATTAGCAGACACAATAGATTTTTATTGTTACAACGTACAGATCTGTACGTTACTGAGCCGAAAGGTTAAAAAATGGCATAAAGATCAGGAATCCACTTTAAAAAGCTTTAGGTCAAAAATTACATTGGACCTGGCCAAATTGAAAACACAAAATGATAATTTGCAAAAAGTTATGTCCGATATAGAAGAATCAGCGAGTCTTATGAACGCTAAGTATGAGGAAATAAGATCTAGGATGAATAAACTGGAAAATGAGCGTTCAGAACAACAAAACTACATTAATAATTTGGAAAGAAAAGTACAGGATATACAGGAATGTCAGCGCCCTGCTGTGATTGAACTGCGAAATATTTCAGCGAAAGAAAATGAGGACAGAGATGATTTAATAAAACTCGCCACTGAAACGACCAAACTACTTCAAATACCGATTGAATCATCCGGAATTCGAGATATATACCGAACACGTTCCAAACAGGGACTATCAAAGCAGATAGTGATAGAACTTCATTCAGTCCTGCAAAAAAACAACATTCTACAGGCCGCGCGCGAGTTTAACAAAGGGAAGCCCAGTTCACAAAAGTTGAACAGTGAGTTGTTAGGTCTTCCAGGTGCATGCGTTTCAGTTTATGTCTCAGACCGCCTTCCATCATCTTTAAGACAACTTTTCTTCGAGGCACGGAAGTTTGCCAATGATAATCAATTTAAATTTTGTTGGACAACTAATGGCAAGACCTTTCTTAAAAAGGAGAGGGTGAGAAATCAATTCGCATCGTATCGGAGAAAACTTTTCACGATTTACGACAAAAGTAATTTTAAAATTAAACTATCTTTTAAATATTTAATTTCATACCATAATTTATGTTATTGTAAGTCTCACTTAAAAAACCGCAATGTATTTTATTGCATTCTAATATTCATCTTCAGTCATGTATTACTGCATAAAACACTAATAGTAATAATAATCTTATTCTATAATTATGAATATGGTGTATGTAAGCCTCTACTACGATACATTAACATAACTACTCACATAAGTCACACTAGGTCTAGTTTTAGCTGTCCTTTTAACATCTATATATATAAAATTCTCGTGTCACAGTTTTCGTTGCCATACTCCTCCGAAACGGCTTGACCGATTTTGATGAAATTTTTTGTGCTTATCCGGTATCTATGAGAATCGGCCAACATCTATTTTTCATCCCCCTAAATGTTAGGGGTAGTCCACCCCTACATTTTTTATTTATATGGCAAAACAACGTTTGCCGGGTCAGCTAGTATTTTATAACAATTTCTTTCTTAAATTATTTTGCTGCACATTCGTCTCTAAATATCAAATAGAATTATATTATGTTGTTGTTGTTATATTTACATCTATTACATGTATCAACACTAAGTGCATTTTGATAATAAACTATAATGCTTGACGTAGGTATATGTGACGAAATAAATGCTTTTGACAGAATTAATGCAAAGGTCTGTGAACCAGAGCAGTGCACCGCTTTCATTAAAAACACACCAGGATCTTTAAATATAATACACTTAAATATCCGCAGTGTGAACTGTAACTTTGACAGCTTCGCTATGTTTCTAACTAGGTTAAATATCTCATGTGAACTTATAATATTATCTGAATGTTGGTTAAATTCATGTCCAGTCATTCCTACATTGGAGGGCTATACATCATATCACACAAGTAAACCGAAAAACCAAAATGATGGTGTCATAATTTTTATTAAAATGGGATTAATTCATAATATAACAGAACCCCTTATACCAGATGCTAGCTGTTTAGTATGTCATTTGATAAAATATAACCTTTCTCTTGTTGCCATTTATCGTTCACCTTCTTATCACAATCGGGAAAGTTTTATTAACGGATTGAATAACGTGTTAACATATATATCAGCACATAACAACATACTAATCATCGGAGATATCAATATAGACCAAAGCTGCAAGAACCTTAACCAACAAGCACATGAGTACCTTAATTTGGCTGCCTCTCATGGCCTTCTGCCCTCACATTTATTTCCCACTCGCGATAACTCTTGCTTAGATCATGTACTCATTAAGTCAGATTTAAAAACCATGACATTAGTTATTGAAACCTCCATCACTGATCATAAACCTACACTTACTAATTTACTATACCCGCTATACCTAAATCTAATCGTACCATAGTAGATTATCCCGCTGTTATTACAGAAATCTCTAATGCTGACTTCAGCGAAATTTTGAAACTTCGAAATGCTAACTCTGCCACTGATCTTTTAGTCACAAATATTGTATCCATTATTTCAAAATATTCTAAATCAGTATTCATAACATCTAAACGTAGGATCATAAAACCATGGATAACAAACGGAATACTCAGGTGTATCCGTAATCCCCCCCAGGGGTTCCACCTTGTCGTGGTGGGGGGGCTCTAGTAGCCGTGGCTTGGTCACCCACGGTGAAGCTAACGGAACCCGAGGAGGGCCGCTCCTCTGGGCTTTGCCTTCAAGCCTATGTTGGAGCGGCGCCGGCGTAGGTTGCGGGCCTTATGGGGGGTGTCGCAACTGAGGTGGGCTGCTGTGTCGGATGGGCGGCACCGCAGCTGAAGGGTGGGGGCCGCGGCGGGAGAGGAGTGCCGGTATGTCGATGCGCCGCTCTCCCTACCTTCCGCGGCTTTGACAGGGCCGCCACCGTTAGATGGTGGACGCGGTGGGGCCGCAGGGGAGGAGGAGTGCCGGTATTGCGAGGCGCCGCTCTCCCTATCCTCTGCGGCCGTAGTGGCAGGCGGCGGGGCCACAGACCTGACCCGTCGCAGGGGACCTAGGGCGTCCAGACACGGGGTCGTCTGGCGCCCATTGCACATGGTCTCCGAGGTGGTTGCGGCATGCCATGTGTCTGGTGTGCCGAAGCGGGGGGGGGGGGGGGGGGTGTAATACCCAACCCCGTGAGGGAGTCCGGCAGCGGCTGCGGGCGGGTTTGCGGTTGTGTGCGAAAGCGTTCCTGCGTCCCGCCCTCAAGCAGCTGAGGAGGTATACTGTGGAGTTTTAGTGGGTTCGAGTCCCACATAACCGCTCTGTCTCCCCGTATTAGAGCGGTATGCGAGGGCATTTCTCCACATACAAAAAAAAAAAAAAGGTGTATCCGTAATAGAGATAACTTGTGTCGCAAATCAATGAAAAATCCGGATAATTATGTGCATAAAGTACCTTTTTAAGATATAGGAATTTTTGTAATAAACTGCTTAAAAATTTAAAGAGAGATTTTGAAAAAACTGAGTTCATTAAGGCTAAGAAAGACCCCAAAGCGACCTGGAAAGTTATTAAAAGTGTAACCTCCACTCATCGTAATGTCTCTTCTCCAATTAAACTATTAAATATTGAATCTGACGGTGGGAAATCAGTAAATGCTGTTAATGATTTTTTCGCTAGTGTGGGTAAGATTCTGGCTGAGGCATTTAAGTCTTCTACATCATCTATAGAACACTTGTCGGAATCAGGACCCTGTAACTCTTTTGTTCTACTACCGACAGACGAAGATGAGGTGGAAATAGAAATTATTGGACTAAGGATTGACACAGCGGCGGGTTGGGATGGAATATCAGCGAGGATTCTAAAATCTTGTTTACAAGCACTAGTTCCTGTCATTACGTATATATGTAAAATCGCCATATGTGGGTTGTTTTCCTTTGGCATTTAAATTTTTGTGCATCCAATCTTCAAAAGTGGGGACAGACACAGCGTTAATAACTATAGACCTATATCCATTCTACCTGCGATTTCGAAAGTCCTCGAAAAAATTATAAATAAGCGTTTAGTAAATTACCTGGAAACGCACAATATTTTAGCTTCCAACCAGTACGGTTTCAGAAATGGTAAGTCCACAGAAGATGCTGTTGCCTCACTTGTGGATTACATTGTGGCGAAACTGGACAAGGGAATGAAATGTTTGGGTATATTTCTTGACATTTCTAAAGCTTTTAATACTGTCTGTTCCTCATCTAACTAAATTGGAAAGCATTGGGATTCGTGGCGTAACTTATAAAATGTTTGAGGACTATCTAAGTGATCGGACCCAATTGTGTCAAAATGAATGACTTGATCAGTGAAAGCAAAACTTTGAGTTTTGGTGTTCCTCAGGGATCAATATTGGGCCCGACGCTGTTCCTTATCTACATAAATAGCCTCAGCAAACTTTCCCTAATAAATTTGCACTGGTATTACATGGCAAAGACTGGTCAGAAACATTAACTCACGCAGAAAATGCTTTGAAGCATGTTATGAGCTGGCTTTCTGCTAATCTTCTGACAGTTAATTTAAGCAAAACTGTGTACATGCCTTTTTCTCTGCAACCTGCCACATCCCGAATTCATGACTCATTTGTTTTGAAAGTTCATAAGACTAGCTGTGTACAGAGTTCGTCTAGCGGGTCTTGCAACTGCATAGCGTTGTCAAAGTGTACTACAGTCAAGTATTTGCGGATAATCATTGATAATTCATTAAATTGGAAGAATCATCTAGAAAATGTCACTTCACGGGTCCGCAAGCTTATTTTCATCTTCAAAAGGCTCAGACACTCTGCAGATTCTCCTACTTTAAAAAGTGTTTATTATGCTTTGTGTCAGTCATTGCTCACATATTGTATTACGGTGTGGGGCGGAGCACCTAAGACGCATCTTCTGAAGCTGGAACGGGCACAGAGGGCTGTCCTCGAGATAATGACCTTCAAACACTTTAGATATCCCACTACGTTATTATATACAGATTGTAAGGTCCTGACAGTGAGACAGCTCTTTGTGCTTCAAACCATTGTTCGTAAGCATTGCATGTTTTGGTATGAAGCTAATGCTAACCGACGGCGGTACTATCAAGTATGCCCCGCTCGCAAATCTAATAAAACCATTGCTCAGAGGCATTATCATATCTTCGGCAGTTTTGTCTATAATAAAGTTAACAAGCGATGTAATATACATATTTCCTCTTACTAAACATGTTTGCAAAATCAAAGTTTCTGAGTGGTTACTAACACTCAACTACGATGAGACTGAAACACTAATAAAAATGACGGTCCTGTAACATAAAATCTACACACACACACAAACACACACTAACGCACACACATACACACACACACACATGCACTCGTGGTTTACAGTAGTTTGTATTTTAGTTTTAATTTATCGCTTAATAATGATTTGGATTGACACATTAGAACCACGCTCCAACTCCAGATGCAATGTAACTGTATATTAAAAATTGGGAGAGCACTGGTACCCATAACACAAGTTTAATCTTATCTTGGGTACCAGAGTTCCTCACACTACTTACACACTTCTTATGTTATATTGTTTAGACATTATTATATAAAGATAACTCTGTAAGTGGTTGTACACTTTTTTGGAAATAAATCATTTTTATTTTATATTAATTTTTATTAATACCAGGAAACGGTCAGCAGATGAAGCGGCAGTGGAGCTTTAGCTCTGGCAATGGTTTTGCAAGATGGTATATTAAATAGTTTGTTTTCTATTACGACTGTAGTTATAGGGAGTGAAAATGCGGACAATCTCATTAATTAGATTGTACGTCTGACTTGCAAGGAATTGTATCCCAGGCAGCCAAGCAAATATAGTGAAGGGTATAAAAAAGGATAATAGCCGTATGTTCGTTTATAAAGAAAACTTATTATATTAAATGGAAAAAGAATACGGTCGAGAACAGGATTCGAACCTCGCCTCCTGGATAAATATTGAAAGTTTCGGTCACCGATACGGTGGTGAGCAGAGGTCGAGATGACTTAGTCGTCAGAGCGCCTGGAGTGTTAATCCGGGAAGCGCAGGTTCGAATCCTGTTCGCGACCGTATTCTTTTAGTTTTGAGTCTGCTTAACATATGACTTAAATCTGTAGAGACTTAATTCTTGAATATTGCTTGGGATTTTGTTGTAGAAGCGTAGATTTTGGCATTTATATGAATTACTAATTTTTGGAGCCTAGTCGATGGTAGCACGGGTTTATTTTTGTTGCTCGTATTGGGACTATTAATGTCGGTGTTTTTACAGAATAGATTAATGTGTTTCTTAACGTAGATCAAATTATCATAAACATATTGAGATGCGACCGTCAAGTATACCAATTACTTTGAATTTATCCCTCAGTGAGAGCCTATAACTCAGGTTATAAATTGCTCGAATAGCCCCCTCTTCTGCAACACAAATATAGTTTAAATGTCAGCAGCATTTCCCCACAACAAAATGTCGTACGACATTACACTATGAAAATAACTAAAGTATACTAATCTGTGTCTATATAAGTTAATTGACGTATTTTATAGACCGCGTATGCTGCAGGACTGAGTCTGTTCGACAATTTATTAATATGTCGGCCCCATTACAGTTTTGAATCTAAATTAATACCCAAAAACATTGTGGTGTCCACAAGATCTAAATGTTCATCATTTATCAATACACTGGTTTTTATTTGCTTAACGTTAGGTAATAAAAATCTGATGCATTTAGTCTTCTTCTCGTTTAAAAGTAAATTATTAACATTGCACCAATGTACTACTTTAGGAAGAGTGTTATTTACACAGTCATTAACTTGCTGTTGCCGTTTTAGTTTAAATAAGAGTGATGTATCCTCAGCAAATAACACAATATCTTGATCGTTTTTTTACCATAAAAGGTAAATCATTAATGCAAACGAGAAATAGGAATGGGGCCCAAAATTGAGCCTTGCGGAACTCCCATAGTAACCACCGACCCCTGGGATAGCTTTCCATTGACATCTACACTTTGGATTCTATTACTCAAATAAGATATAAGAAGATCCAGAGCAGTATCCTTTATTCCATAATGTTGTAGCTTCCTGATTAATGTTTCATGAAATACGCAGTCAAACGCCGTGAATTCTTCCAGGCATTATAAATATTATCTAAAAGCTCAACATCGGTATCGGTTGTTGAACGACCCCTTGTGAAACCAAATTGTTTATTGTGTAACAGATTATTTTTATTAAAATGACTTAGCAACTCATCAAGGACAAATTTTTCAAATATTTTACTGAATGTGGGTAGCACTGAAATAGGTCTGAAGTTAGTGGAGTCATTCGTGCTGGCCGATTTAAACAAAGATATGACTTTACTGTTTTCATTAAATCAGGAAATACACCACAATCAATACAATTATTATATATCATGGCTAATTCAGGCGCTACTATGTTGATTATTGATTTTGTAAATTCAACTTCGTCTTTTTAACATTTAGGGTATTAAACATTTTTACAAAATCTTTACCATTTATATAATTAATTAATGCATATATTAACATTTTCTTTTAATAAAGACTCAGTAACAATGGGACATGACCTCAGGGTTTTAGTGGTTGATATTGGAATGTCCGTGAAGAATTTCCAAATACTGTAGCAACTTCTAAATCTGATTTAATTTAAAGTAATTATAAATTAAAAGGAAAAATATAGTCGAGATGGCTTAGTGTTCAGACCGCCCGGAGTATTTATCCAGAAGGCGCAGGTTCGAATCCTGCTCGCGACCGTATTCTTTTTCCATTTAATATAATAACTTTGGAGTTCGCTAAGCATGTGTTAATGCTTTTCAAAGACTTATCTTTAACTGATTTAATTTCTTCATTACGTATTTATGTACTGTCAAAATATCATCAATAATTATAGGTTCTCCGTCAATCTTTTTCTAAATAAAGTGATGTGACCACTAGAATCGTTATAATCGTATAAAATACCAATAAAAATAATTATAGGCTATATATACGTAAGACATAGGTACATTATATTTTTAAGATTAATTTTAATTTAAATACAATCACAGTTTGCTTGATGCTAGCAAGTGATGAAATGATAATGACACCTGTGCTATTTTTTGCAATTCGTCCGACTCAATGTGCGATCTCTCTGTAATAAACAGAGAGATCGCACAGAGGCGGTACCTCTATTGGTTTTTGTGACTCGGCTTTCATTTTGAACTGTTCCCGCTTTTATATTAATTTTTTTCAAAATGTCTGAACGACTTTTGAATAGTTCCTAAATCGTGCAAATTGGTTTGGAAACTACATGAGTGCGTCAAACCTGAATCGAAAAAGGATGCACTTTTTAACAGGTTATGCTGCACGTCATAACAAAGAAGCCACCATTTACAACAAAAAAAATAACATTAATGCAAAAAGCTGTGAAAATTTCCGTTCGGTCACCTGTATGGGGACTGAATTGATAGCAATGGCGTCGCCAAAAGACGTGTTAAAATATGGAAGAAGAATTCGCAGTGGTGAGATAAAAATAAGAGAATAAAAAAAAAAATGCAATATATATTTAAAAATATAAAAAAACAGTATGCCACCGGTGTCGGGAACAGGGTCCAAGCTACCGGTGGTTAGGGCTCCAGCGAGAGAAACCTCCTCATAATTTGTGCCGTGTCAAGGAGTACTGCTTTCTGCATCAAGCCCTTGACCCAGCTGCCTAACGAGAGCCTCCTAAGATGTTGTTTTTGACGACTATCGGCACAATGATTGCTGAGTCAACATCCCACATATCGACAACCTCGTGTGCTAAGTCAAGATATTTGAATTCTTTATCTTTCTCGGCTTTCGCGAGGCTCTCGTCAGGAGCTATCATTACTATTACGATAATTATTATTTTAATAATTTGGTAAAGACTAGGAATATCGTTAAGAAAGACACTAGAGAAAAAGCTAGCAAATGCTTCAGCCGGTTCAATACCAGACACCGTTTCCCCTCTAAAAGTATGGTGAGATCGAAAACCTCCCTTAGTGCGCAGACTAGAAATGATATATCAGATAGTGTAGGTGTTACCTGTGCGTCGTCGTCGTCGTCGGCGTCGGCCTTGTCGTCGGCGTCGGCCTCCTCCACGGTCTCGGTGCGCGAGGCCCACAGGTAGATGGGGAAGTTGATGAACTGCGAGTACTTCTTGACGAGGTTGCGGATCGTGTCCGGCTGCAGGTAGTCCGCCGCCTCCTCCTTCACGTGCAGTCTGCGGAGAACCCGTACCGTTAGCGGCCATGCGCGGACTACGTGGACTACTGAGTAGTACTAGTGGCATGTGTAGAGATAGCGGGCGGCTACTTGTGTGATGTGTAGAGTTAGGAGCGGGCGGCTACTTGTGTGATGTGTAGAGTTAGGAGCGGGCGGCTACTTGTGTGATGTGTAGAGCTAGCCAGCGGGCGGCTACTCGTGTGATGTGTAGAGCTAGGAGCGGGCGGCTACTCGTGTGATGTGTAGAGCTAGGAGCGGGCGGCTACTTGTGTGATGTGTAGAGCTAGCCAGCGGGCGGCTACTCGTGTGATGTGTAGAGCTAGGAGCGGGCGGCTACTCGTGTGATGTGTAAAGCTAGGAGCGGGCGGCTACTCGTGTGATGTGTAGAGCTAGGAGCGGGCGGCTACTCGTGTGATCTGTAGAGCTAGGAGCGGGCGGCTACTCGTGTGATGTGTAGAGCTAGGAGCGGGCGGCTACTCGTGTGATGTGTAGAGCTAGCGAGCGGGCGGCTACTCGTGTGATGTGTAGAGCTAGGAGCGGGCGGCTACTCGTGTGATGTGTAGAGCTAGGAGCGGGCGGCTACTCGTGTGATGTGTAGAGCTAGGAGCGGGCGGCTACTCGTGTGATGTGTAGAGCTAGGAGCGGGCGGCTACTCGTGTGATGTGTAGAGCTAGGAGCGGGCGGCTACTCGTGTGATGTGTAGAGCTAGGAGCGGGCGGCTACTCGTGTGATGTGTAGAGCTAGGAGCGGGCGGCTACTCGTGTGATGTGTAGAGCTAGGAGCGGGCGGCTACTCGTGTGATGTGTAGAGCTAGGAGCGGGCGGCTACTCGTGTGATGTGTAGAGCTAGGAGCGGGCGGCTACTCGTGTGATGTGTAGAGCTAGGAGCGGGCGGCTACTCGTGTGATGTGTAGAGCTAGGAGCGGGCGGCTACTCGTGTGATGTGTAGAGCTAGGAGCGGGCGGCTACTCGTGTGATGTGTAGAGCTAGGAGCGGGCGGCTACTCGTGTGATGTGTAGAGCTAGGAGCGGGCGGCTACTCACGTGATGTGCGTGCCCCGCTTGAGCGTGTCGCCGCGCGGGTCCTCGGCGACGCTGAAGGCGTTGGCGTCAGACTCCCACACGTGCTGTTTGTCCTCGTTACTCTTCGACACCACCGTCACCTTGTCCGCCACCAGGAACGCGGAGTAGAAGCCCACGCCGAACTGGCCGATCATGTCGTTCATCTCCTGCGCCTGGCTCTGTGAACAGCGTACAGTGAGTGGGGCGCGTACCCCGCGAGCGTGCAGTACGTGCGCGGCACACGCGGGAGCCGTACCTTCTCGGCGTCGTGCATCTTGGAGAGGAACTCGGCGGTGCCGGACTTGGCGATGGTGCCGAGGTTGTTGACGAGGTCGTGGCGCGACATGCCGATGCCGGAGTCGATGATGTGCAGCAGGCGCTTCTCGGGCTCGGCCTTGATACGGATGCTCAGGTCCGGGTTCGCGTCCAGCACGTCGCGGTCCGTCAGCGACATCAGGCGGATCTTATCCAGCGCGTCCGAGCCGTTCGAGATCAACTCTCGAAGGAAGATCTGGAACGATACAATGGTTGGTATGACACGGGTGTGACGTCACTCGGGTATCGCAGCATCGTATGGCGGCCGGCGTCACCTCTTTGTTCCTGTAGAGCGAGTTGATGATGAGCTTCATCATGCGGTTGACCTCTGTCTGGAACGTGTAGTTCTGCGCGCGCTCCTTGATCTCTCGCATTTGTGCTACGCTTAGTTCATCCGGCGAAATAGCTTCCTCCTCGCGTAGTACTGCTTCAGCATCTATGGAAATGGTTTTATGAGTTTTCGGTTTTAAATAACACGTCATCATTACGCTTATATTCCCCGAAGGAAAAGTAACAGGTGCAAAACATAACTACTTCTAGGTGGATTTCACCAAGCCTAATGTCAATGCTGGGCCACAATTTTGTTTTATCAATGTATCCGCACTTAACCTCAATCTCAAGCCCAATGAAAAGCCTCGAATGAGGTCTACGATGGTACGAGCATATCCAGAAGTTGCCTATTGGCAGTATAAGTTCTTACTTTTGCGGTTTTTGGGTTACAGATAGCATAGGAACACAGATGCTTGTAAGGATTACCATAGTTTGGACTGGCGTATTATGAAGGTAAAGGAAAAGCGCTAACGACATAGAATATCGGCTAATGGTGACCTGCAGTGCGTCTGGAAGGCGACAAAACAATTCCAAACTCCGGGCTGAGAATTAAGAAAATTGGATTTTCTATTGAAATTAGACCCAGGAATCGTATCTCGACCGCTTAGCAGCCACGTTTGCAATCATTAGACTAATGAAGCAGGTCTTATATATTGTCGGAATTATTGATGTCTTCGTAGTCTACCATCTGATAATCGGGAAACAATCGTTATTTTTCGATTCCCTAAATATAAAAACTGGTTTCTTCAGCGACTATTACATACATGAAGGCAACTACTAATTTTAAATTTTGCGCCATTCATGTGCACCGGTATGACCGACGCGGCGTAATATTTGGTGCCTAGCAACCCGGACTATCGATCTAGCGGGACCGGCAGTGCACTGTACACAGAGGACGCGGCATGGCGGACGTTATAGAAAGCGAGCACTCGCAGGCGGACGGCGGCGGACAGACGGACAGCGTCAGGCAGGCGGACGGGCGCGGTCAGGCGGACGGACGCGCGGCCGGCTCCTGCCGCTCGCTGCACGCGCGCTCCTTCAAGTTGCGCTTTGCGTCACAGCGCGAACCGGGCCGCTCTTACGTGTCGCTCGTCAAACCTCTTGGCCTGCGTGAGTGAGAAGCCGGGAACGTGGGGCCGTCTGCGGGGCGCATCTCACGCGTTCCATCTGTCCACAGCCGCCACGGTGACGGGCAAGTTCTACGTGCGCGAGCAGGCGGGCGCGGCTGACGAGGATGGCACGCGCCGTGCGCTGCAGCGGATACACGACATGTTCAGCCGCGGTCCGAGAGACAAATACGACGCACCGCTCACCAGCTCGCAAGTGTTCGTCTATTTTATGACTCGTGCCACTTCTGGGACCGTATTAATAATACGCTAGCACTTTAGCAGCAATTTCAATTTTCATACATGCTGCGTGGACCCCAAATCAATTGGGATAAGGGATGATTCTTAATAAATTTTATTTTCTCAAATCAATCATATTGTTTCAAATGACGGATGTAGTCATTTGAGACAATATGATTATTGAATTCTTTGAATCAGCACTTCAAAAGTAAATGTAATTTAGTGTCTAGTGTTTACTAATACGTAGCATAGCGTAGTCTACCCTGACAGTGGCGCGGGCGTTTGCAGGGTGGGCTGGTACGCGGCGGGAGCGGAGAGTGAGGGGGGCGGGGCGGCGCGCGCCGACCGGCGCCTCAACCACCACATCCGCGACTCTGCGTGGCTCAAGGCGCGCCTGCGCGTGCTGGCGGCCGACGACAAGCTCAAGCAACGATAACTATAATGCTAATTGACGAGTCGTGCTCCGATATATTACATTATACATAATTATTTATTATTTTAGCCCGTTTTATCTCACTGCCGGGCAAAGGCCTCCCTTTCCTACTTCCACTTTTCTTTATCTAGAGCAAGTATGGACCAATCCTTTATGTAGGCGTTCAAGCTCACCCCCCATCAGCGCCTAGGTCTGCCGCCAGGCGCGGATCTAGCTCTCAAAGAAGGTTGTGGTCACGATCATCCAAAAATTGGCCAAGTGCGAGTCGGACTACGGACTTTCTCACGATCAATAAATTGCATTACTTTAATTAAAGAAGACGTTTATAAATTCATGACGCCGCGGCCAAGATCTTGTACAGATCGCAATGAAAATCCGGGTGAAGTAAAATTACAAAAGAAGCGATTTTACAGGCAGGTTTAATTAAATGTATACATTTGGGATGCTTACTATTTGAAGATACATCCTCATAGAGTTTGGTCTTGATAGCACCATAGAATAAAGAGCAAAAGTTAGAGCAAAATATTTTTAAAGATGAAGTCCGAACCGCGACGCACCTTATAACAGGAATAGCTACAGGAACTGGTTCAAATCCAGCTTAAATCATCAAAGCTTCTGGAGTACCAGGTGTCGATATATTTACTATCCTGTGTAACAGTCTGTGAGCCGGGAACTTAGCGCCACAAGAATGGGCAATTACGACATGTTTGTGTTGTGCTCATCCCCTAAAAAAAATTAACCCACTTTTTTTTACTACATATCCTCAATGATCGGCTTAAATCTCATTTATCCAAAGAAATTTCCCCAGAACAGGTTAGCTTTGTAAGAGGAAAAGGTACCGCGAGCAAATAGTTATATACGTTAGAACCGGTGTTGTGTTATCGAGCAATTTCCATCCTATCATCACTCATGTTCAAAATTTACACAGAACTCATCATGAGAACCACTTTAGAGAGCTGGAAAGGTGGAATCGCTATTGGTGGTCATAAAATTTCCAATCTACGATATGCGGATGACACAAACTTATTCGCAACCTCCATTAGCCTCATAGATATTTTTTGTGTAAAATGGAACACATGCGCCTTAAGTAGTTCGGTCTGAAGATCAATCGAAGCAAGACCAAAGTAATGATTGTCGGCCGTCCCAACCACGACTAGCCAGTGGTTACAGAAATGGCTAATTTTAATGTCGTTCAATCATACGTATATCTAGGGGCATGGATTTCAAATAATGGTGGATGCGTTGACGAAATCAAATATAACATAGCTATCATAAGGTCAGCCATGGATAAGCTCAAAAAGATATGGAACAATAGAAATATCACCAAAGCCACGACAACCCGTCTTGTCAGAGCATTAGTGTTTCCCATATTTTTATACGCTGCTGAGACTTGAACCGTGAGGGCGGCAAGCGAGAAAAAGAGGATTGCCGCCTTAGAAATGTGGTGATGGAGAAGAATACTTGGGCTATCATCCACGGTTCAGTACCAACGTGTCCATTGTATAAGAACTAGATGGCAAGCAGCGCCTATCTCCCATCGTACAAGCCCAAATACTAACATTCTTCGGGCACGTATCAAGACGTGGAAATGTTTCAATAGAGTGCCTTGGTGTACATGGAACTACTGAAGAAAAAATCACGCGATAGATCGCATATGCACTGGTCTGACCAGATTAAGGCTGTAGTCAATAGCCCCTTCTATGAGTACACCAGAAAAGCAAAAGTACGTGAGGAATATTGCAGGGTTGAAAAGCGTGCTACTAATCCTTAAATGACGACCACGACAACGCTATCAAGAATGTATCGATATAGAAGAAGAATACATTTTTGAAGATGAAATCACGGTCGAACTGCTACGAGCAGGTGGTGAACCAGTTCAAAACATTATTGTCGAACTTTTCAATAGTTATATACGACGTCCGCACATCAGAACCATGGAAGAACGGCATAATCCATAAGAAAAGGAAAATTGTCTAAGTAACTACCGCCCCATTAATCTACTCTCTCAGATATACAAGCTCTTCGCTAAGATCCACACCAATTGACTTACCCGTGGACTTGATGAAGCCCAACCCATAGAGCAGGCCGGCTTTTGGAGCGGATATGCGGCAATCGATCATATCCACACGGTAAACTATCTGATAAAGTAGGGTCACGAATATAACCGTCCCCTTTACATTGATTACGGGAAGGCTTTCGACAGTGTTGAAGGCCGACCATGCTCTTCATGCCACATCAATTCCCTTTACATATAGGGATGTGCTCCGCGAGCTATACACCTAGGCCACTATGCAGGTGCGGATGCATACGTTATCAAGACCCATACCGGTGAAGCGGGGAGTGAGACAGGGCAACACTTCACCGAAACTTTTCACAGAAGTCTCGCATGATATTATGAAAATTTTACATTGGGACCATTGCAGTATTAACATCAATGGTCAACTTAAGATTTGCCGATGATCTTGTGCCTTCCGCTGAAAACTATGATCTCTAGAAGATGCTCCAAGATCTCTACGATACTTCTTTAATGGTAGGGCTTAGGATGAATATGACCAAGACAAAGATTATGGCAAACAACTTTTACAATTGTGATTCTTCTTTTAAAGTTCGAACTCAATCGTTGGAGTGGGTTGACTGGTATGTTTATTTAGACCATATTCTGTCCTTTGCCGAAGACATCGCAATGCCGTATCAACAAAGTGAATTATCGAGAGGGATACCGCTTGGGTGGGCTGCATTTAATACATTGGATGACATTTTGAAATTAGATAACACTCCACAATGTCTCAAGTCCCGCCTCTATGTGCCAGTGTGTTCTGCCCACCATGAAATAATACGTATGGTGTGGACGCTCACACAGCAGGCTTTGCACAGATGAGATGCACAGAGAGCCATGGAGCATTCTATGCTCAGTACAAAATTGAAAGACCGGCTACCAAACGTCGAGATCCGAAGACGCACTATTTTTTTGGCGTTGGATATCGTCCGATGGTGCTAAAATAGATTTGGATAGGGCACCTGACAAGGCGTAGCGATGGCAGATTTAAAAAGGCTGTAACCGAGTGGCATCCAAGAAAAGGATGCAGAATTGTTCGATGATATCCAGTGTACTGTGCAAAGGACAATGTTCATGGATGTATGGATTCCCGTACCGTGCTGCATCAATATGAAACTTTGATTTTATAGTCTACATTTATCATATTAAATCTTACAAAAGTTCTTTTTTTGAACAATACCTGGGTTTCGGAGATATTTAATAAAATCTAAAATAACTTCAAAACTAGTTATCGATAAATCAAAAACTTTAGTAAGAATATCGATTTTGTGACAATTACCAATACTAAATCGATTTGGTGTACTTGTTTTACTTAATTGTTTAGGGGTTAGGTTTAAATACTCTATTCTCAAAAAGACAAATTAATTACTTGCATGAAAAGAAAGCAAAGCTAATACACATCATTCGTGATTTTTTTTTGAAGCAAACATTTAAATTATATAATAAACAAAAGAAACGATTGGAATGACTGGTTAATCGATTCATCATAAATAGTTTCTATTGCATTCCACATCCCTATGACTGGCTGTGTGAACGTTCTGTAAAGGGAGTAAAACAATGATCATACTTTTATAATTTAAATTATATTCCCTGTTCAAAAATCAATTCCATGAAACGTAATATCATAAAAAATTATGTAAATAATTACTATAGAATTTTGGTCTTGATGCATGAGACTTCTTGGTACCACTTTTGGTCATTGTCCTTTCCGCACAGTTATTTATTTTTGATAATTTCATTAAGGCATCAGCTCATCAGCTTGAATTAGGGTTGTGGACATGCCCACAATAGTGGATCCGCGCTTGTCTGCCGCGATTACATTGCATGATATATACCAATTATAATAATAAATACTTTGTAACCTTAACTATTGTTTTTTTATCATAGTAATATCTTAGGTTTTCACAATCATTAGACATTATAATATATATAATTTGTTTTATTATAATGTTTTTTTATCACATACGGCATCGAAACAGTATAACCTATATGGTTTTCACAGATGTTATAAGTTCCTTACACATTTTGAGAGTTCCTAGACATGTATGTTGGCCTATGTAGTTGTAGTTGAAGTTTATTTATGTAGATAATAGTAGAGTTACAACATACTTTTTATTTTAAACTGGTATATAACTTTAAGCTGTTGCGTCAGTCATTAGCAGACACAATAGATTTTTATTGTTACAACGTACAGATCTGTACGTTACTGAGCCGAAAGGTTAATTTTAGTGTAATACTGACCATTTTGAAATCAATTGGTTAGTACATTATGAAAACATATTTATTATCTACCTGTAGTTACTTCTATTTTACTGTATTAAGATAAGCAATACATCAGACTTTTAATCCTGCAGATTATTTATTGATTAAAATTAACAATCTTTAGACAAGACACTGTTTCTCAATGCTATAACTATTAGATCTTGTCATTTTATAAAATAAATGTATCAAAATGAGCTTGGACTATTTCTGTAATTTTTTCCAGGCATAGAAAGCAATAACACTGATTCAAGCAAAAATGTGTAGTGAAAGCATTCTTCTTTTGTGTAACATTTCTTTGTTATATCAAGTTTTTGTGTATTGCATAGGGTGAAACATGTGCTAGACACCCAGTACTGGGTGGTAAAGTGACAGGTGCAACTAAAACATTAAAAAATACCTACTTACAAAATCAGTTTTAGTGTTGTTGATTAGCATACATCTAAAGAGAATTGTTCAGTTTGTTAGTATGGTTTGGCTTAAAGTGAACATTACTACACTATAATAGGTAAACAACTGGTGATTTTAATACTTTTCAACCCGAATGATTTTATTTAAGTATTAGGGTTGCAACAGACTGTATAAATAAGCTATATTTGGAGTATGCAATGTTGTAATCTTATAAGTGAAACAGTTAATATTATCAGTATTTCCACATACTTCATAACAATAAAAATCTATTGTATCTGCTAATGAGCGAGCCAACAGCTTAAAATGGATGCAAATAAATACAATATGTAGCTAATTCCACAGTATTGAGGGTAGTCATGCAATTACTTGTGCACCACCCGCCCGCAAATATATGCACATATACAAGTGGTGGAAAATTTGAACTATCACCAACTACTCTATACATGATTCGCCCCTAAGATGACCCACTGACTGGCTGTTCCATAGAAATGTTCATACCTACTCAAACAAAATTAATCGGGCACCTGATTTTATTTATTTACATAAATGAAAATATATGAGTAATGGAGAAAAGTGATATGTGTGCAACTGAATGGACAGCCATGCAGATCGGGATAAGCGTAAATAGTTACCGGTGCGGGAGGCCTCGCGTGACGCGCCCAGGTCGGCGTCCACCGTCACCTCCTCCACTGAACCCACGCCCAGGTCCAGGTCCGACTCCTGCCCTTGCGCCCATCCTAGAACAATTCCACAACATGCACTGTCACCATCACATCCTTCGCAATAAATTACGAACACGCACCTACATCTACATGCGCGACATACGACAACAGAAGTTTCTAGTCGCCGCAATTTGACACGTTTCTTATAGAAAGTACATAACTTTACTACATTTGTGATGGTTTATTGCAAGTTCAATCATCAAAATTATTAATTTTCTTTCATAAACTGGACGTAATGGTAGGCTGTACAATAATCTATGATAAATTTAAATGCGCTACGTAGACATCTCACCTGCAAGAAACAGGACGCAGACTCCTAACAATAGCAAATACTTCATCGTGGGATTCTCTCGACCTAACAAGTCCTTGGTCTACTTCTTCTCGGGATATTTTTACTGATAGAGACACATTAAAACTACAGAAGAACTTCAGTTTTCCAAACGACCCTTAGTAAGCGAGCTCCGCTTGAAATTAAATGAGGTAGGTAATAACAAAAAAATTGTCAAGTTGACGGAGTTGACGTTTTAATTTAATAAAGTTGGATTTTATTGGTAAGACAATCCTGATACGAAATGCTGGACAAGTAGCATAACACCACGCCATGGAATCAGCAAATAGTAGATAACAAAATACAAATGTCGTTATTTCATTGGTCAAAAATTGATCTAAAGTATAAACCAATGGTAATTGTTCATACTAATGACATTCTCGCAGACCTTACTTACAGAGACGACATTCATGTTCTCTTGTCTTTCAATAATGCGAAGCATGCTTAGAATGGCTTAGATCTAATTAACTTCTAATTAAGGTTGTATAGTAGTATAGGATCCTAATAATTTAAAGGGTTAGAGAGTAAAAAAGAAAGTACCTATCGTGCCTCCGCAGAAATGTTTTCATTCCTATTACACAGTGGTTCCCTGAAATTCTTAACTCTTTAAATGTGAAAAAACGGCCTAGATGGGTCTCTCATGGTATTAAAATATTAAGTACATAGATGATAGCAATATAGACAAAAACCTACCGAAATGAATAAAAATAAATTTAAGAGTTATTCAAAATTGCTTATAGTGACCTGAATTTAGTTAGACCGAAGAAAACGATGCAACATTTTCGCTATTGTGATGTGACTTGGGGGAGAGGGATGAATCGCAAATTACAAAATATCGTAATTTATGCAATGACAGGCTGCGCAACATCGGTCTTCCTCACGAATTTCAAAGGTGTAGTTATGGTCATGTTGTCGAACATAAATGTATCCTGGATAATTTATATAAAACTATTGTAGATATTTTATGTGACGCAGCCGTAATGACGAGTGAGAAGGTTAGGTCCAAGCCAAGGAGAGACAGAGTGTTGTGTGGCTGGAACAAGCATGTTCGAGACGCTTACCGAGAGGCCAGGCTTAAATTCAAAGAATGGGTTATACATAATAGACCGACCTCTGGAGTAATATATGAAGAAATGTTGGAGACCCGGAAAATATTTAAGGGTCGTCATAAATGGTGCCAAAAAAATAGCGAGCAACTAAAAATTGATTTTTTAGCCGAGCAAAGAGCCGCAAACAACTTCAGTAACTTCTGGAAGGCCACAGGTAAGCTGGATACCAAGCCTGGGCTGCCGGTAAGCGTTAGTGGAATGAATGATCCAAAGCAAATTGCAAATATGTTCACGGACCATTTCAAAATGCGATCACCCCTTGGCCCCTCAGGTACGATGACCGGTGCCGTGACTCCTTCCGTGAGGGAGTGGAACCGGTAATGTATTTCTCGACAAAACAGGTCGGGGCGGTAGTGAAAAACATGAGTAGAGGTAAATCACCCGGACACGATAGACTCAGCATCGAGCATTTTAAGTATGCTGGTATTCACCTGCCGAGGGTCCTGTCTCTGTTTTATTCAATGTGCATTAGTCACTCGTACCTACCGGCAGAACTAATGAGAACGATTGTGGTACCGATTGTCAAAAACAGGATTGGGGATATCTCGAACACGGAAAACTACCGGCTAATCTCTCTTGAGTTGCAACTACCATTGCTAAAATATTGGACAGTATGCTTGATTCGTGCTTGGAAAAACATCTGGACCTGCACGACTCACAGTTTGGGTTTCAACCTGGGCTGTCCACTGAAAGTGCAATCCTAAGTCTCAAGAATACTGTTCAATATTATACAGATCGTAAAACGCCTGTATATGCCTGTTTCCTGGATCTTTCCCGGGCTTTTGACTTTGTGTCATATGATGTGCACTGGAGGAAGTTGGGAGACAGGAATGTACCGGCGGATGTTCGTAAGATTCTGCAATTTTTGGTATGCTAATCAAACGAATCATGTGAAGTGGTCCAACAGTCTCTCTGAGGCTTATGGGTTGGAGTGCGGGGTGAGGCAGGGAGGGTTGACTTCACCCAGGCTCTTCAACCTATATGTGAATGACCTCATGGTCGAGCTCGGCAGTATGCGTGTTGGCTGTCGGGTGGGTGGTGTTAATATTAACAGCATCAGCTATGCGGACGACATGGTGCTGCTGGGCCCGACTTCAGGTGCTATTGGAGAGATGTTGAAAGTTTGCGAGGACTACGCGGCTAGGCATGGGCTCGTGTATAACGTGAAGAAATGTGAGTACATGGTCTTTGGGGTCGCCGGTAGGTGTTCAGATTACTCACCTAACTTTACCCTAAATGGCTTGAGCATAAGAAGAGTAAAACAATTCAAATATCTGGGACATATGCTTGCCGACGACCTGAAAGACAATGTGGATATTGAGAGGGAGCGCAGGGCTTTGGCGGTCCGCGGTAATATGTTGGCTCGTAGATTTGCCCGCTGCACGGACCAGGTAAAAATAACGCTTTTTAAAGCGTATTGTCAGGGTCTGTACACGGGTGGTCTGTGGATCAGCTACACCAAAAGGTCGCTAGATGTCCTGCGCGTCCAGTACAACAATGTTTTTAGAATGCTCTTGAGACTGCCCCGGTTATGTAGTGCGTCGGAGATGTTTACGCAGAACCGTACTGACAGCTTCCACGCAATTGTGCGGAAGAAAATAGCGTCTGTGGCAGCTAGAACCCGGGCCAGTGGCAACAGCATTCTGGAAACAGTGACTGAGAATGTTTTTTCCCCTTTTATGAGGCATTTTGTGGAGAGGATGACCGGATGAGAAACTGGTTTCGTCTTCTTTGCAAAGTGACTCATACCCAAATTGTTATTTTAATTTATGTATATCACCAACACTAGGTATAAGGTACTTTACTAACACTACGGATCTCTGTTATCTGATTATTTGAAAATTAATTAAATTAAATTAAATTAAATTATAAAAATAATTTATTGAACTCAACTCGCACAAAACATACATAAAATTAAAATAATTTTTAACAAAAAAAAAGAACCGACTCCAAAAATGCACTAAAAAGTTAAAAAATAATTGCATTATTTACTTACTTCAATTTAAATACAAATATTTTTTTAAATTTTGAGGATTCTGAATAAAGTCAATTTATTAGGACAATAATATACAATTATTATTATTATCGGAGTCGGTGCCAGCCAAATATGCAAAGTATATTTAAAGGTACATTAACCATCATTATTATTACGATAATATAACAATACCTAATTGAACCTATTTACAAATGAACACAACAACTGCCTAAAGCGACAGCTTAGTTACGTAATACGCTACTTCATGAATGTACTTACACGTTTATTATCCTTTGCTGGCACCGACTCAAAAAATAATAATAATAGGGTATTTGACACTGATGGAAATAAAATATGAAACTTAGCTATACTGATAGAATGTATTTTATTTGAGTCTTTGGTATTTTTGAAAATAATAATAATAACTCGTAAATACATTTAATTCGATAAACAAATTCATAATTTTTAATCTATGTGTCACGTGACTCGAAACACCAATGACTGCGTGACGTCACTACTCAGACGATTGATTGTCAATTTGCAGTCACTGTGACACATGACACAAAATAAATCATAGAATTAGAATATTTTTGGTACCCCATAGAAGGACATAGAGCTCAAAAAAGTGCAACCGATTTTGAATTGTCAATGTGTGAGTGCAATAGTAATGTACAACGTGGAAATATTGACACGATATCAGTTATCGATAAACAATATTTAAGATGTAAAGAATTGGTATACAAAATTAAAATATTTTCAATCAAATTATGTTAGTAAAACTAAAATCACAAGGGTAGGTATTATTTATTGCACTAAATTAATAAATTACATTATTATAATAAAAAAATCATGCGCTCACATTATAACTATATTTCATTGGTAATAGGTACTTTGTAAAAAAGCAGCTTTTAAGGACCCTGAGCAGTGTATAGAGTATGACTGATTGAGATGATGATTGACTGAATGATTTTTACCTACCTATCCTAATACCACTGCGGAGTTGGTCTGGACTCAGCGCAGCACACTTTTGAGGTGTGCCCTGCCTAGACCACTGAGCGGCGGGTACTAAGAGCCAGTATCGGGCGAGACCTGTCTCTGCCGGTAGTAGTGAGGGCTGGCAGATTCAGTGAACTGGAGAGAAATGGCTTCCTTTTGTGAGACTGTTGGTGTCCAGAAAGAGGCCGCCGAGCAGGATTGTGAGAGGGCCGATCCCGCTCGGAGAAGAAAGCATCTCGGAGGAAACCGCCTCGGCGCCTAACAGCCGAAACCCCTCCTGTATGATTTAAGGCAGGCGGCCCTTTGGGGTCACAGATGCTTAGAGAGGGGACTTTATTTACCCATCGTGATCCCAGAGAAGACGGTGGAATAGTGGTCACGTGCTATCGTGTACAGCGAGGCTTAGAGGAGACCCCTTTACAGTCTCTTCAGGGATGCGCTGCATAGCGGGGATGCTGGAGCTGGTCTATTACGTGCCTCCGTCCATATGGTGACCACCGAAGTGGTTTTAGTGGGATAAGCATCGATAGGAAAGCTTTCTGTATAAAAAATATATCATAAAATTGTGATATTCTCTTGAATTTGTACTAAAAAATATATAAACAACATACATCATTACGCTATCACATATAGGCTCAGTGCTCACCGCCTAAAGGTGATAGCGCAGGAATCAACAACAAGTTTCATTCGGGGTCTGTTTTTAAAATTAATATTACTAGCGCAGTTCGTTAGATCATTATTAACAACCGAGGCCCGCACAAAGTAGGTTGGCGGTCCGGATTCGAGCCACATTTGGGGACTACTGTAATAGCGTGATTACGTAACCTGGGCCACTAAGCTACGCTTAGCTTCTTATATGTTATAAGCGTTCGGGCAGACACACCGACAAACAGACAGAAACGTTTCCAAACATTTTGGTTTCATCTTCTGTGTCGATAGTATTAGGTAATCCAATTAAGATTTTGGAAAAATAATCAATGTGCAGAGATACATCAACACTTTAAATAAATTCTGATATCGGAACTTTTTGTTCTAAAATTTCAGCGACACTATAGTCGACACTGACAAGTCACTATTTTGTGTACATGAAATGAAAATTTATATTAGAACAACGTACTCAATATTGCTTTTATGACCATTGTTTTTTACTAGAGAGAAAATTCACTATTTTCTAGATAGGATTTGGTTTTCCAAATAAATTTTGTAAAGATAGTTTTTTCCAAAATATGGCCATGACAATATATGCTGTTGTTTACAATTTACCTGTGAAATGAATGTTTTTCTGGATTATTTTTATAAGAAACATCGCAGTCACCAACACAACAACTAGGCATCCCTTATAAATTTTAAAACTTTATAAAATATACAGGATTCACTGACAATACAGCAAATATAAGTTAGCGTGACTTTTGACAGTGACACTTGAGAAAACAACATCTGCCAATAGTGCTGACCGAACCTAAATATGCTTTCTCTTTCTAACATGTGATATTTCCGTAAGAGATTCCATACCCAAAGTAGGCTTTGTAGGTCTTTATCTATCCTACGTTTATGAAATAAATCGATGAATTTGTTGATATTTGGGAAGCAAGATGCAACCACTTTCTTCGTATTTCAGTTCAATTTTCGAAGTATTGGTATACTACGCACTAATGTTATGATTTACAAAATAATTTCCTTTGTTTAAAATGGTTCTGTTACGTAATGACGTCACAAAATGGCGATCGTCATTATCGCGCCTTTTGGAACGACCTTTGAAATTTGAATTTTATATAGCTGTTATTTAATCAATAGGTACACAAAAAATTGCAAAATATTTTTTTTAGGTAATGTATACCATATTCTTTAAATTTAGACCCTTTGTGAAATTTCGTCAATAACCCTATTGTATATTATTGTCCTAATAAATTGATTTTATTCAGAATCCTCAAAATTTAAAAAAATATTTGTATGTAAATTGAAGTAAGTAAATAATGCAATTATTTTTTAACTTTTTAGTGCATTTTTGGAGTCAGTTCTTTTTTTTGTTAAAAATTAATTTATTTCTTACTTTTAAGTGAATCTTGCGTTCCATAATTGATTTATCGGAAGTGAATATGGGTAGACCTACTCAACGCGCTATTCATATGAGACAGGGCCATTTAATTGAGACGAGCAAAGAAGGGGAGAAACGCCTATATCAAAATAGGAAATCTAGATCTAAGGCTATTTCAGAAGAGAGTAGTGAACTGCGTAAAACAAGATGAAATTAATTAAAAAATTAAATTAAAATCTGACTAGCCTATATTACTCACGGGACAATGTAAGGATTCTAACGATACCCCATACATCGAAATCAGTTCAGGCATTTAGAAGTTATGGTGGAATAGGTAAAGAAACTCACAAACATACTTACATACATACATAGATACACTCCTTTTTTGGGCAGTCGTGTAAAAAGAGATGTTTGAGAATGCGGGCTTACACTAAAAAGCATTAAAATTAACAAAAAAAAAAAACCGAGTTCTTTAGAGCTTATTTTCCGGTTTCATCATGGTCATCTGATGATGAAGCTGGAAAATAGGCAGTTCATTAGAACTATTCTAGATACCGTAAACACCACTGGAAAGTCACAAGAAAGCAAAATACACCATTTCGTTTGCTTGGACGACGTATTATTTTTCAGTTATTTTGATTTAAATATAATTTTTATAAAATTCCAATGGGATCAATCTGAAAATAAATCCTTTCAAATAAAAAAATAATTTTCCAATTCGGTTCATAAACGACGGAGTTCTGAGGTAACAAACATAAAAAAAATAAAAAAATACAACCGAATTGATAACCTCCTCCTTTTTGGAAGTCGGTAAAAAAGATCAAATAATAGATCTAAGACCACCAGGGAAATAAGGAACCAAACAAAACTAAAAATACCAAAAACCACCATAAACAAAATTATTTTTAATAATGAAACTGTAATGGTGGGATAAGGGCAGGGGGATGAATGAAACTGTAACGAACCCCAAAATTATTGCAAATAAAAATAATAATTTAACGATTATTTTATAGATAAATTAAACCTGACTGAATAACTAGCTCGGGAACCTCAGTTACTAAATAAATTTTAGCCAGAGAAGTTTCGATGCTCATGGCCCCAAGTCTACCACTTGATATATTAAGGATTACCGTGGCCTTAAAAATACAAACAGTGTCGGATACGATGGCATATGTTAAAAAATTGTTAACATAACATAACATAGCATCACGCTTGTATTCCGCGAAGGAGTAAGCAGAGGTGTACACGGTTGTATACCTACATTTCACCAATGCTGTTATTAAGTTTCATGTAATAGGTGGTGAGCCTATTGCCATCTACCGGGCACAATTCCAAACTCCGGCCTGCTACTGAGAATTTATTAACAGAAAAACTCAGTAACACTTTGACCGACCCGGGAATCAATCCCGAGACCGCCTGCTCAACAGTTGCGCTTGAGACCACTAGAACAACGAAGCAGTTCATAAGTTCACGAGGTCGTGGCCCCAAATCTAGCACTTAATATATCAAGAATTATCGTGGCCTTAAAAATACAAACAGTGTCAGATACGATGGCATATGTACAAAAATTGTTAAGAATGTAGCATATGAAATCTATAGCCCTATAAACTTCATTATAATTTTAAGCATTAGTGTAGATATCATTTAAAACCACTGTATAAGAAACATGATAGGGAGCTAATGGAATTTTACAGGCCAATACCATTAATAGCAATAATTATCGAAGTTTCATCAAGGAACATACTACCTTTTCCGAAAAAAAAACCATATACTCTGTGATGAACATGATTTAGGGAGAAAAAACAATTAACTTGGCCATATACGACTTGTTATATACTATTATGACAGACATGGATAAAATATACATCAGTCTGTGCCATATTCTGCGACATGACACAGGCATTAGATTATTTCCAACATAATATATTACATAATAAAGTTGATGCATAAGAGCCTAGATACCTACATGACAGAAAACAAGTAACACAAATTAGAAGAATTTAAGACCTCCAAACGTGAAGAGATTTTCACGTCACGCGAGCGTACCGTCCCTCATGGAGTTCCGCAAGGCAGTGTACTCGGAACACTCCTGTTTACACTCTATATAAATGACTTCTCTAAATCCATTAAACATCCCATGACACTGTTTGCGGATTATATTACGATAACTATACCACGCCATAATAAGAATACATATGAAACGGACATAATTAATACATTATTTGAAGCGGTAACGTGACTGATTATTAATAATTTTAATATTAATATAAATAAAAATTTGATGATTGACTTTAGCCAAAGATCATCACTATTCTAGAGAATAACGATAATAATAGATTATAGTCTTGACATCGAATATTATATTATTAAAATACAGATAGCTAATATTACAAAAAATTTTGGCCTAACAATCGACAAAACTTAAATTGGAAAGCTAAAGCTTAAAGAGCAGTGGTGTATATGCGTTCAATACATTATCTTGTACTCTAAATATAGAAGCGCTATAAACGGCCTACTATGGTTTAGTTGAATCCATCATTAGATATGGTTGTTATCTTCTGGGGTAACTCAACCGATAAAGATAACATTTTTAAAAGACATAGGCTGCCTAAGATGCTGCCTATGTTTAATCTCAAAACTACCGATAGCTGTAACAATTATTTCACCAAATATCATATATTTACATTACCTTCACTATAAATATTAAAAATAGCAATGTTCGTAAAAATAAATCCACACTTGTGTCCTCGTATGGCAGACTGATTTCCAAGAAATAGGATGATAGCAAACTATGTGTACATCGAAAACTGCACTTATGCGCAGAAGTGTTTTTTGCATGGCACCAATTATCTACAACAAATTCCCCAAAAGTTGGAAAAATCAAACTATACCTAAACTTATACAAACAATAAAATTGTTTTTGGCACAAATAGCATATTATAGTATAACAGAATTTTTAAACGACTCAATGTGATTATTATAAATCAATAAATATAACTTGATACATTGTAGTAATTATAGTAATGTAGTAGTGGAGAACTTAAATATTATAAATATTATTATGATTGAATGCATTTTTTTTATGGGATAGAAGCTACCGAGCAGACGGAAGCGATTACCGTCGCCCATGGACACACGCAACCCCAGAGAAGTTGCAAGTACGTTGCCTGCCTTTTAAAGGGTTTGGGCCACCGGTACCCTCACCCACTCGGTGAAACACACTGCAAGTGTTGTTTCACGCCGGTTTTCTGTTATCACTCCGGTCGAGCCAGCCCATTCGTGCTGAAGCATGGCTCTTCCACGGTAAAAATGCATACTAAAGTGATATTAATCTTCATTGTGATAATTGAGTGATAGGGGCCTCACAGAAAACCGGCGTGAAACACACTGCAAGTGTTGTTTCACGCCGGTTTTCTGTGAGGCCCCTATCACTCCGGTCGAACCAGCCCATTCGTGCTGAAGCATGGCTCTCCCACGGTAAAAATGCATAATAAAGTGATGTTAATCTTCATTGTGATAATTGTAATCTATAATATCGGACAAGGAAAATTAATATTAAATAATTGGTTAATGTAAATGATTGATTATAAGAAATTTATTTAACTGTGACTGATATTTAATGTATAAGTGTAAAAATAGTGTAAAATAATTGACTCATATTTAATTATATTTTTTTTATACATGTTAAGAGTAATAACAATTTTGAAGGAAACATAGGCATAAAGCTATGTTTCCTTCAAAATTGATATTAATAATTGATTCAATAATAGTTGTGCCTAAGATATTTGACGCCATGAGAAATGGCAGATATGTCGTGAGACAGTTGGATTATCGAACGTTTCATATTTCGACATATGATCAAAATAATCAAGAACAATATAATAAGACAACAACATCAACTGCTGCCAATGAAGGTGATGTAGGAGATATCCGCTAATCCTGAATCAATTCAACCTGGGACGGCAACTATGGCGAAACGAATACATGTTTACTATTTTATTACATTTGTGTTGTTAGTACATAATATGTAAATGTTTTCATTTATGATTCCCAAAGATTCCGGATCTCTAAAAACAGTGGTTAAATAAGATAAGGTAAGACATACGATAAGGTATTATAACAACGACTAATTAATTCGATCGATGTAATAAAAACGATTAATAATTTATTAACTGCCATAGGCAGAACTACTTTCACCGTGGGAGAGCCACGCTTCGGCACGAATGGGCCGGCTCGACCGGATTGATACCACGGCCTCACAGAAAACCGGCGTGAAACAACGCTTGCGTTGTGTTTCGCCGAGTGAGTGAGGGTACCGGAGGCCCAAACCCTTTAAAAGGCCGGCAACGCACTTGCGACTCCTCTGGGGTTGCGGGTGTCCATGGGCGGCGGTATTCGCTTACCATCAGGCGAGCCGTCTGCTCGGTTGCCCCATATTCCATAAAAAAAAAAAAAAAAAACTATGTAATGGGCGGGGCCTACGCCTTTTTAGTTTCTGTACCATTTTTTTGGCGCACCAATTTATTGTTTAGTTCATGTCCTCTACCTATTCTTTGGTCATAGGTCTAAACATATTACTAATCTATGGCATGGCTGTGTATTCTGTGCTCTAAAGATGCTTAACTCAGCAAAATTCCTTGCGTCAACTCAGTAACTCTCGGGCAGCTCACTTCATCGGCTCTTTGAGTTAACTCAAAATTGGGCCATGGCGCAGTAAAGTCGAGCTTCTAAAATCTATGCAACTAAATTCAAATAACGTTTCTTAAGTGCAGGTAATCTGCCTATGTGAAGTAAAAACTTTTGGCTTTGACTTGGACTATGAGCGAGCTGCAAAGAACACCGAGCGCCATCTGCGCCCCACGCTCATTGGCATTAAGCTTAGAGCTGTGAAAGTATTATGTTCGCATCATTTAATGTTCACCGGTTACTACTCACGTGCATTTTTCGGGATTGGTTGACTACTTTCGAACTTGAACGGAGCCCTTAGTCATGAGCTGAGCCCGCGGCGATGTCGCGAGTCAAACTGGAGCTGCATCGCGCCGCGTAGCGTTTTGCACGCGCCGATGATGTACTGGGTGTCGGAAGTACTCGAGTGTTTCCGCCACTCGGACTTGGACTTACTATTCATACTGCGCTGACTGTTTCACACTCCAGGCTTAACTCACTTTTATATGACGTGGACTTCAGTGCTTGTTTCCAAGCAGGAGGCAATGTCAAACCACTGTCTCTGTTGAAGTTCGGGCGACGGCTTATTTCGATAGCTTCACGTACTTTTCGCGGTGCGAAGTATTTCTCCCTAGCTAATACGGATGCTTAATCGAAACGTATAAAATGAGCCGCGCCCGTGCTGCAAGCGTGTTCTGCAACTGCCGACTTGTTGGTGTCCATACTCTTCATACTACGTATGTGTTTATTCAGCCTGGTCGCGATATTGCAACGAGTTTCTCCGATGTAACTCAAGCCACAGTCGCACGGTATTATGTAAACGCCGGGGACGCCTGGATCTTTATTTTTCGGTGAACGTAGCAGTTGTCGTAGCTGTACAACAGCTACGTTCACCAAAAAACTGCCGACACCCAGTACATCATCGGCACGTGCGAAACACTACGCGCCGCGATGCAGCTCCAGTTTGACTGGCGACATCGCCGCGGGCTCAGCTCATGACTAAGGGCTTCGTTTGAGTTCGAAACTAGTCGGGCAATCCCGAAAAATGCACGTGAGTAGTAACCGGTGAACATTAATTGATATGAATATGTCTCACGAATGTTTTTATACAAAAATATTAAGTTCGCATCGAGTGAGAGAATGAATGAGAGAGGTCAGCTCACTGACGTGTTGACCACAGAGTACGTTATGTTTACGCGTATAGAGCTTAGAGGACCAGACGGAAGCCGGCTTCTGAATTAATCTCGAACAAATTTGCTCGCCACTTTTGGCGGGGGGTGAGGTAACACACAGGCTTAATTAAAAACTCACACTAAGGCAACATAGCTGTCATTATTACATTAGCACACAATAATAAAACTACACACCAACATACAATTGTGTCTCACACGATTAAAATCGTGTTCTGTCATTGTAACCATACAGGTAAAAAGTATATAGGTATCGTAGTGTGTGACAAGAGATGAGACATCGAAATCATGCCAGATAATGTCGATATCGATACATTTCAAATTGTTGAGTTTTACGTAAACTAGTTTTTTTTTTAAATTCTACGAAATTCATCCACAGATAAATCTTTGAAAAGCATTAACGAGTGCTAAGCGAACTTTAAAGTTATCATTTTTTTGTGGAAAAAGAATACGATCGTGAGCAGGATTCGAACCTGCGCCCAGATAAATACTCCTGGAGTACAGAATAATCTTAGAAAAGCATTAACGTATACTTAGCGAACTCTAAAGTTACTAATTTATTAGAAAAAGTAAATGTTCGTAATGACAATACAATATGATATGTGTTAGACATGGGCGTTTTTGGTATTTTCTGTAAACGGTTACATATCCGATATGAAGTTTTCATATCGATATGAAAAACCGATTTTAGATATTGATATGGAGAGTTTTTAGATATTTACAGCAAACGCTGCACGATATTCGCTTCGTCTCGTTATCACACCAGGTAACGTCATCAGATGGACAGAGAGACAGCGAATATCTAACAACGAGATAGATATGAATATAAGAAGTTGAGTAAGCTACGTTAACGGATATGAATATGGATAGTTCGTTTTTCGTTTAGTTCGTTATGATTAGATCGATATTGTAAAAACGGTTTTCTGTGTGTGGCATATCGATACGATATGATATATCCGTTTTTGATATATCAGACTCATGTCTAATATGTGTCAAAATGGCGTTCAACTAGTTTTTATAAACACATATGATTTATTTATTTATTTATTTATTTATTCATACGTACATGAACAACATTACAGATGGTTATCTAAAGTGTTGTACAGTGCAAATAAAAAAAAAATAAAAAAATGAAAACGAATAAGATCGTTAAATAAAAACAAATCTATTAAGAAACAAAAAAGAGTAAAAAAAATAAAGAAATATAAACACATCAAAATTCAAAGAGATGTAAACAGACATTAAAATAAAAAGAAACGTAAAAACACATTAAAATAATAAGAATATTTTAAATTTTCAGGTATAAAAAAAAAATCTAAATAAAAATAAAAATGATAGGGTATCGTATAATACTGGCGAGAGGGGTATGCCCGCTTTAACTACTCCTGTACTGATTCCTTCAAGGTATAGAGTCATCAGCATTTATTTCATTAATGCGCTTTGCGCCAATACTTTTCAAAGAAGTGAGTCAACTCACCAGCGCAGTGAACTTAGTTGGCGCAATTGCACAGCGTAGCGCAGTGTCCATCTCTACTGTGCTAGTGACTCGCGTGAGTCACTGACACTGACAGCTCACACACAGTTAAGTCAGTGACACGACGAAATTAAAGTAAACTAAATAAAATTAGAATGTTGAAATAATAGTTACTAGGTAGTTTTTTGTAATATTTTATGATATGATTTCGAATTCGAAAACTTTGAAATTATATTTTTATGAGGTTTATCTGGACGGCCCTTGAAGACACTTTTTAGAGCATGTTGGATTGTTTGATAGGTGTTCAGAGAATGGATTTGGGTACTTCTCCTCGAGTCATCAGTTCCCGAAAACGGATAACATACAAGGCCAGTGGTTGGCGGGTACATCAATTTGAAATATGGAGTGGCGAGTTGGTATGCAGAGCTGCGGCGCTGCGCGTTGAAGGGGCACTCTTGCTGTGGCTAGGCGGCGGAGGTGCTGCGGATCTGAATGAGATGGCTCTCGGTATGCCGCCGCCCGCCGATAGCGGGGGTCGCGCCGCACTGGCCTCAACACTGCTTGGCGCAGATGGCGATGCGGCGGCACTGGCACGCCGGCTGGCCGTGACTCTCGCGCGCCCTGTGTATGTGTGCAGCGGTCTGATGTTAGACCGCTTCACAATGCCACTCGTCGAACGCGGACTCATTACGGAAATCAAAAGCAGGCCAGAATGCTTTTAATGTTTGCACCCTACATTATTAAAATATCTTAGCATTAGAGTAATTTACACAGTTGCATATTTTAATTAGGAGTTCCGTTTAGCAACTTGGTATTTAAATAAAACAAGATAATATTAATTAATAAAAATCACAGCATGCTGGTGTGGGACTGCTTCACAATGCCGCTCATCACATGCGGACTCATTACAGAAATCAATAGCAGACCTGAATGCTTTTCATGTTTGCAATTTTGCATTATTAAAATGTCTTGGCATTAAACTAATTTCCTCAGTTGCCATTTAAATTAGAAGTTCTGTTTAGTAACTTGGAAATAAAATAAAACAAGATAATATTTATTAATGAAAATCAGATGCAATGCGTTTTTTTTTTTATTTCACACCTTTTTATGTTCCATAGCCTATAGATTGTTTTTTTTTTAAATCTTGCTTATGTTACCCAGGAAAATGTAAGAATAACATTACCACCAACATTATAACACTAAACACATCATCATCTAAATTGGTTCAGGCTTTTAAAAGTTATGGTGGAATAACCCTTAAAACAACACCCCTATGTGTATTAAGAAAAATTTTGTGATGGTGGTAAAAAAATGAACTCCTAAAATCCTTGCACAGCCTTTCCTACACTTTGGTTGTTTTTTTCAAAGAAAAACACAGGTTTGTTGCTGGATTATTAATGTTTGGATGGCGAAAGAAAGTGCATAATTTTTTTTGTTTATTACAATGTGTTTAGATATGGTAACTTGTTTAATTTGACCACTCATAATTTGGTTTAATCAGAATTTTCCTTCCAACTTTGCATATCTTACAGACATTACAGACTGATTTATGTTAATTATGAAATATTGGTGGCTGTGTCTATGTAATATGAAAAAAAAGGCAAAAAAGAACAATAAAAAATATATTATTATAAGTAGGTAATCTATACTATTACTAAATATTATAAAGTGGAAGAGTTTATTTGTTTATTTATTTGTACGCACTTATCTCTGGTACTACCAGTCTGATTCGAAAAAATCATTATATACGATAGCCAGGTTCGTGAGAAATAGTATACGCTATTATAATAGAAAAAGAATACGGTCGTGAACAGGATTCGTCTCCTGCGCCTCCCGGATAAATACTCCAGGCGCTCTGACCACTAAGCCATCTCGACCTCTGCTCACCACCGCGAATTCTTAATCCATATTTTAACACTTCTTTTGGCGACGTCATTGCTATCTATTCAGTAGGGACTGGATCAAGAATTCGCGGTGGTAAGCAGAGAGGTCGAGATGGCTTACTGGTTAGAGCGTCTGGGGTATCTATCCGAATCTGTGGACCTGCGCATATGTGGACATTAATGTTAATATTTACATTAAAGAAGTAGTCGCATATAACAGCCTATGACCAGGGATTATGGGTTTGTCATGCTCACTAAAATGTCTTGCTGATGGTGGCGTTGTGTATTGGATCGTTGAGTTCCCTTCAAAATGGTTGAGTTCAGCGATGCTGATGCGCACGTCATACTCGTGAACGGGTGCTGTCTGTTGGGACTGGTCAGCTTGTAATAGCTCTGGTTATAATTTTGGCTTTGAACATAATTAAAATTCTGCTCTTTCTTCAACATTAACCTGCATTATTCTCACATTAATACATTTTAATTGTAAAGAACACATAATTTTAAAAGAGTGTCTATGGAGTTTCTTGCCGGCTCTTCTCCATAAGACCAACTTCTTGGAACCGTGCACCTAGCTTTCTTTTCATAAGTGCCTGTAATATGGCCTATTTGAAAAAAAAAATTGAGATTTGAGTTTTTTTTTGGTTGAATCCTGCTCATGACCTTATTATTTTTCCATTTAATATAATAACTTTGGAGTTCGCTAAGCATGCGTTGATGCTTTTCAAAGATGTATCTTTAATAGTATAGGCTATCTAACATTGGGCTACACCAATCAGCCTTAAATATAGATTTTTGTAAATTGGAAGAAAAGGCGCTACCGAACTGCTTTCTCCGTGTGCGATAGCGTAATAGTCAGTGATACGAGAATATAATGTTCTACAAAAATGTCGGTCTTTAGTACATAAAAAAAAAACTCTGCTATGCCATATGCATAGGCATATAGGCTCTTATACATCCGCCACAATAAGGAATTTTGTGCCCGCACGTACGAGCCGTATGACGCGTAACGGCATAAGCCTAACCGCCCGATGAAGACTGAATATTGGCGAGATAAACTGTGAATTATTTTCTATTTGTTGATTAGTATTAAGGGTTCTTACATACGAGCGGCACGTTGTCGACGACCACCGCCGACCGCGTCGACAGCTGCCGCCGAGCGTGCCGACGGCTACCGTCGATGCAGCAACTACTGCAGTCGCCACGCCAACGTCGTTAAGGACCGCGGCAGCCGTCGCTTCACTTTTACGAAGAAATTATAAAAAGTTTTTTATTTTTTTTCGCCATTGGAACGTCTGTTTAATTAAGCGGAAAACCCGTAGAGAAATTTACTAACCTTCCTGCACCTTGTCTCATACGTAACGACAATTGTCTCGAGTCTTAGATATCCACAAGGATCGTAAGGCTGCTATAGCATTTGGTGGACTCCATCAGTGTTTGGGAATCTCACGATTTGAAGTTGTACCAAGCTGTATGCAAAGGTATTATACTACTACTGCTTCTGGTCTACGTATCGTGACCTGGTGTTTGTACAAAAGTTATATCAAACGTCTTGACACCTTCTATATGAAATATCTCCGAGCTATACACATAAACTAGCAAGATCAGGTTCGCAACATGGAAATCCTTCGTTGGACAGTTTCAGTGGGTATGGAGAGTCTCTAAATGTAATGCCGGCTACGCTGGTGTGGCTAATTGGCGTGAGATTGTGCACCTAGCTTTGACGTTTCTTATGAGCTTGTAATCTGGCCTACGCGAAATAAATAATAATAATTTGAATTTGAAGATTTAAACCAGTAATTGGCGAGAAATCGCGCAAGATCGTGCAAAGTGGTGAGTTCTCGTTTCAAAGGCCAAAATTCACTGAGCCAGAAGAGTTAGAAGAAGTCCATCGGTACCTTAGTATATCTACCTATGTAATGGTATGGTTTGTTTACAAAGATGAAAAGATCTATTGGCGGTGACTGTTAATATAGAAAGTATGTTTATTTGCGAGAAAATATATAGATTACAAACGAAAGATCTTAAAGCCTTTAGTCTTAGTGAACTGTATATTATATAATTATGACAATTATTATTAATATAATTAGATACAATTATTTAGACCCACAAACGGCGCAAATATAGCAACCTGCTCAGTTGCTACGACTTTGAGCTGTTTGGGGTCGAAACGCTTGGGTCATGGGGTCCGATTGCGAAACTCCTGTTTCGACTCTTCGCGTGACGGCTGGCTTGTTTCTAGGTCAAAGAATTAGAATTGCCATCCAACGTCACAATACACAGCGATGCGGAGGAATACTTCAACGCATTAAGTTTTCTTTATTCTTATATTAGAATAGTTTTTAAATTATTGTATACATGTAAATATAGTGTAGTTTGTAAATAATTAAATTAAATTTCATTATTTCAATAAAACTTAAGGTATTAGGGAAAAAAACATTCGTTATATTATAATAGATCATGTTAAATACATTTCTCTTATAAATATCTTTACGACTAGGTGAATGCGGTTGTCCATCCGGTCTTCAAGGGTGAGGACAGAAACTGTATCACTAATTATTGACCTAGTTCAGTATTAATTTCTATTTTTTTAAGAAACATTGAAAAAATAATAGACAAGAACGGGGCTTGAACCTGCGACCTTTGACGTTCCGTGTCATCACTCTACCACTGAGCTACCTTGTCGTGTTCAAACCTATTGAATTTTCAATCCTCTTTGTATACGTCTTAAGGAGACGCCTGGTGATATCTATCTAGTAATCATTTACAGATTTACTAAACTCAGCGTTACCACTTTGCAGTTGTAAATCGCCGAACAACATCCCAATCCTTTATAAATCATATATAATTATATTTTTTAATACATGTTGAGGCCATGTAATGCCTATATTAATTTCTATTTTTCAAAGAAACATTGAAAAAATAATAGACAAGAACGGGGCTTGAACCCGCGACCTTTGACGTTCCGTGTCATCACTCTACCAACTGAGCTATCTTGTCGTGTTCAAACCTATTGAATTTTCAATACTCTTTGTATACGTCTTAAGGAGACGCCTGGTGATAGTTATCTAGTAATCATTTACAGATTTACTAAACTCAGCGTTACCACTTTGCAGTTGTAAATCGCCGAACAACATCCCAATCCTTTATAAATCATATATAATCATATTTTTTAATACATGTTGAGGCCATGTAATGCCTATATTAATTTCTATTTTTCAAAGAAACATTGAAAAAATAATAGACAAGAACGGGGCTTGAACCCGCGACCTTTGACGTTCCGTGTCATCACTCTACCAACTGAGCTACCTTGTCGTGTTCAAACCTATTGAATTTTCAATCCTCTTTGTATACGTCTAAAGGAGACGCCTGGTGATATTTATCTAGTAATCATTTACAGATTTACTAAACTCAGCGTTACCACTTTGCAGTTGTAAATCGCCGAACAACATCCCAATCCTTTATAAATCATATATAATTATATTTTTTAATACACGTTGAGGCCATGTAATGCCTATATTAATTTCTATTTTTCAAAGAAACATTGAAAAAATAATAGACAAGAACGGGGCTTGAACCCGCGACCTTTGACGTTCCGTGTCATCACTCTACCAACTGAGCTACCTTGTCGTGTTCAAACCTATTGAATTTTCAATCCTCTTTGTATACGTCTTAAGGAGACGCCTGGTGATATTTATCTAGTAATCATTTACAGATTTACTAAACTCAGCGTTACCACTTTGCAGTTGTAAATCGCCGAACAACATCCCAATCCTTTATAAATCATATATAATTATATTTTTTAATACTACTAATATACCATGTAATGCCTATATTAATTTCTATTTTCCATAGAAAATTTTTTCAATGTTTCTTTGAAAAATAGAAATTACATGGCCTCAACATGTTATTGCCCTGCCTGAAATTGCCCTTTCTAGCGTAATGTCTTAGCTTGATACCAGTCTTCTCAGATTGAACGTTAATAAGACTAAATATATGACTTTTCTTCCTTATCCTCCAAACAACCTCATCAAGAGCTCGAACTAAAAGTTCACAGTTGTCGTTCAGTTAATTTTCAGATATACCTACTCAAAGCTTCACCTTGATGCTCATATATACAATATAGTCAATAGGGCATTTAAAATGTTTGGATTTGTAATGAGAGCATCGAGAGCGAGAACTGTCTCGTTGGTCTAGTGGTCCCAAGTGCGACTGCTGAGCATGAGGTCTTGGGTTCGATTCCCAGGTCGGGCAAAGTGTTATTGAGTTTTTGTGTTAGGAAATTTTCAGTAGCAGCCCGGAGTTTGGAATTGTGCCCGGTAGATGGCAATAGGCTCACCACCTATTACATGGGACTTCATAACAGCATTGGTGAAATGTGGGTGTACAATTGTGTACACCTCTGCCTACCCCTTCGGGGAATACAAGTGTGATGCTATGGTATGTAATGTTAGCATCAAGAGAATAGGCATGATGGCTGATATTGAAATTTCCTTTTATAATATATATTTCCGAAAAACACATTATTTCAGCAATAAACTAAGTTGTAACGTAGATTATTGCATTTTAATCTATCTAATTTGAATTAAGCCCGAAAACGCTCATGGGTGTCGTGGCGACGCTTATGATGGGTTGTGAAGTCACGCTTCGATAACATTTGACAAAAGTTCAGGCAAAACGTATGGCTTTGATTGACATTTATTGAAGCGTGACGTCATCCGCTGTAATTGGCGTTTCAGTTAACATGGCCGATTGCTTAATACTTTTATTTTAATGAAAATCTTATTAATACTAATGTTTATATTAAAACTAGGTCATTTTTTAGAATCCTGTGTACATACATAAATTTTTATAAAACCTTTTATTCTTTGGTTCTTTAATACTGTCATCATGCCTATTCCACCGTCCTTCTACCTATATAAGTCAATAATATGACTGCAATTGGCAGTACCACGCAGCAGTGGCGGGGCAACAGCTAAATTGTAGATATGTGGGCGAAGTAAATTTTGCGAAGCCCTTTATTGGCGTAAATTTTTTTTTTGTTAACCTACGTTGTTCCACTTCCGGGGTATGGTCACACCCATAGTTTTTCACGCCCCTTTGTCCATTGCCTTCTCGGGCCAATCTTGCAAAAACTACAAAGTCATCACGCCAGCGCTTTCTAGCGTGAAGAGCAGAAAGAAGCCCAAGAGCAAGTTACCATGTGTACATTTCACTCCTACGCATCGAGTGCATTTGGCACCCTGATTGATCAATGCATGACCTTGCGGTAAGAGCAGTCGGCGTGAGCCAATCAGCGTGCTAAACGCGCTCGATGTGTGTGATCGAGAAGTACTCACTGTAACTGGCACTTGGCCCTCTACGTCGGCGCCCGTCATCGTCACTATCATGATTAATAAAAAATAAAAAAAGCATTATTTCTCGCGGTCATTCCCCTTCAAAACCGTTTCTTGCGAAATGCCACGGTAGCCCCGTTTTATGTTCGCAACGAGAAAATACACCTTGACCTCCAAATCCCCACTAGCCAACAGTTCATCAAACGCATCTCCAATCGTTATTTCGACTCTGCTGAAAAGCACCCCAACCTCCTGGTCGTGGCAGCCGCCCAGAACACCCCCTCACAGATCAGTAGGATTCGCCGACCTAGGCATTCACTCTCCTATCCCGATGACACTATAGCCCTTTTCCAAGAGAGCAGTAGGGCCACCAGCACAGTACACAAAAACAGACCATCGTTATTCGTCGTAGTTCGTCACAAACTCACACAATTACGGAGGCGTCGCGACGCCTCCGTAATTGTGTGAGTTTGTGACATGTCAAGGTATGTCACAAACTCAGCACTTTTCCGTTACTAAAGTATCAATATAAATAGTTCCATCGTGGGAGTTATAATATAGATCGTGTGTACATACAAATAAGTTTTCCTTTCATAGTCAGCAAAGTCCATTTAGTTACAAGTGAAACCAATTTGTTATTATTTACATAAGAGTGTTTTTTACAGTATTTTAGGTTTAAGACTTTTACTTTTCTACTTGTAGGTAATCCGTATCCGCTAGACATCTTGTTAAAGTTTGTTGACGGAACATTCAGACGTGTTGTTACAGAATAAATAAGTAGAGATGGAAAAAAAAACTTTTTTCGTGCCAGCCCGCGCCCCTGAGCCTGTAGTTTTAAATTCGTCCCTAAATAATAATAATGATTTGAATCCAAACCAGCCAGTCCCTTTGCTGTCATTCCACCAGAGACGCCCTAAGCCGAGGCTTATACCCCGCAGGGGGTGCCCTAAGCGTGTTGTCGCTTAGTTTATAAATTGAATGCCTTGGCTGGGGGGCTTGAAACTCTTAAGACAACCACAGGAAAGCTCGAATAAGCATGCGGGATGTATACACAAAAAAAACGGTCGTCCTCAGTTTTGGCAGGTAAGGAAGTAAAGGAAATAAAAAAGGAATTAAAAAGCCAAATTCCCCGTGCCGCCAGCAAATGTTGCTAGACTAAATAAAAATAAAATAAAAGACGCGGTTTCATGATTAATTGAATTTAATTGGGCTCATATTTACATCGTTTAAAAATAATGTTTCAGTGCATTAATTTTCATATAAGAAAGGGAAAATTTAAGCATGTCATTTAAAAATAAACTATAAACGCAAATCTTGTCAAACTCTTGTTTTGTTACAAATAGTCCAAAATTTTTTAATTATAGAAAATTTACAATTTATTTTTCGGAAAATAAAACTTAGACAAAAATAATTAAAATTATGTTTTCTTAAGATGAATTTATGTTTTAACTGAACTGAACCTTTAAGACCTCGCAAGCAAAACGCTCGAAAATATACTCATTTGTAAATTTGACAAATCTTCAAGCTTAAAATATTATTTTTTACGTTTAGTTTTATTATCATAATGTTTAAACAATCATCATTCGTTAGAAGGATCATCATCATCATCCCCCTGCCCTTATCCTAATTTATTTGGGGTCGGCGCAGCACGTATTCTTATTCCATACATCTTTATTAGCTGTCATATCGTCAGTCACTCTTTTTTTAACCATATCTGGGGGCGCGGCAGTGCCCCAGCCAGGTCTTCAGCAAAGCAGGCACCGCCGTACCATCCTTTTCTCGAAGCCATTCCCGGGCTTTTCACCCCCTTTATATCTTCCCTGTGGACAAAGCTATCAGTTTGAACCTTCGGTAATCATCTTTAATACAATCCATCCATCGCTTCCTCGGTCTTCCTCTACTCATATAGCCATCTACATTCATACTCAAAACTTTCCTCGTCACATGACCCTTCTCCCTCCGCATCACATGCCCATACCATGCTAAACGACTTCTACACAACTTCTCAGTCACCGGTGCCACTTTCAGACTTCCTCTTATATATTCATTTCTAATTCTATCCATCTCTTAACATTCTCATCTCAGCTGCATGTAGTTGTCTTTCATTAATTCCCTTCGTGGGCCAACATTCTGAACCATATAAGACAGCAGGTGTAATAATCTAATATATAAAATTCTCGTATCACAGTTTTCGTTGCCATACTCCTCCGAAACGGCTTGACCGATTTTGATGAAATTTTTTGTGCTTATCCGGTATCTATGAGAATCGGCCAACATCTATTTTTCATCCCCCTAAATGTTAGGGGTAGTCCACCCCAAATTTTTTTATTTATATGGCAAAACAACGTTTGCCGGGTCAGCTAGTTGTTTTATAGATTTTCCCCTTAAGTTTAAGGGGAATTCGGGGGTCACAAATAGATCCCGTGACCTGCCACCATTTCATCCACCCTATGTTAATTCTGTGCTTGACGCTCCGGTCTATTTCGCCATCGCATTGTTAGATAGAACCCAGATACCAAAAGTCGAAGCAGACTGGTAGTAGCGCACCACCCAGCGCTATAGCACCAAATATTAAAATATTATGGATTAAACTACGTTTTGTTCTACGTTATATTTTTAAATGATATAATATTAGATAATAGAGTATATAATTAGGAGTATAATATATTTATGGAATATTAATCTTTAAATAATCATATCAGTTCAGATTTAGGTGATTCCGACTACTTGCATAAAATGCATCACTACCGTTATTTACCATTTTATTTGTCTACAAACCATAAATCTTCAATTGGTGGTATTTCATCTTCCTTTCTTAGTTTAGGAAAATTATCAGAAAATAATCAACAACAACAACAAATTACAAATTTCTTATAATTAAAAAATAAAGCAGACATTGCATATTTGCCTGAATTAGGTTGAACCTGTGCCTCAGGCTATGAAGTGCATAGTTTTATAAATTAACAATGATAAATAATTAAATTAGAGAAAATTAACAGTTATTATACAAAAATTAAAATATAGTAGTAAACATTACATTATGACAGCAGTTTATTTGCATACTACGAGTAAATTTTCTGGCTGTTCGTAGGATATGTTTTGCAAATATTGTCCTATAACATTTTTACCACTAAAATAATCTAACCTATAAATACTTAGTTCTCTATTTATCCTATTGTACAAAAATGGGCCTAGGAAGGTAAAGAATCTCTTTATAAACGCATATTTTGAGGTTGAATTTGACGTCCAGACTATATCATTCCGTCTCTTGTTATTAATGTCAGCATTGTAGGTTAGCATGGTCCATGGTGTTCTGTTTTAGTATTAAGTGCATAATGAAAAGTTGAGGAACAGTCAACACGCTGCAGGATTTAAATAGTTGATGAGTAGGAAAGAAAAAGGGATGGAAGTTGGCTACTTTTAAAACTGCTCTCTGAGCTCGTTCAAGAGAAAGTATATTAGTTTTAGGTGCGCCGCCCCATGAAGTTATACCTACAATATTGAATTATGGATTGACATAGAGCTAAATAAACTTGTGTGATTAATTTGGAATCTGCAATGGTCCGTAGTTTTTTGAATACGTATATTAATTTACGCACTCTTTTAACCAGACTGTCGATATGTTGTCTGAAGGAGAGTGTATCATCAATTACAACCCCAAGATATTTTATGTTGCAGGTTTTGAGGATAGTAGGGCAGTTACACGTGTTGACTGACAGATTTTCACAATAATGTGCATATAAATGAAGGTTAGTAGTGTTAAGTTGAAACTTACGCATGGTGAAGTAAATATATTTTGTCTTATCAGCATTTAATGTTAGTAAATTACTTTGAAGCCAATTACTCACAGTATTAAAACCTAGTTGAGCAATCTCATAAAGTTCGCTGCTGGTCTTAGCTGTAAAAATTAACGCGGTGTCGTCCGCGTACGATATAATTCTGCCTTGTTTAATATTTAGATTATACAAGTCGTTTATGTAGGTATACCAGGAAAAGGGTAGGGCCGAAAATACTTCCCTGTGGAATATCAAAACCAGTGTCTTTTTGATCATCGCTCGTGATATTATCGATTCTAACACATTGGTATCGATCGTTTAAGTAGTCAACAATGAGTATCAGAGGGATACCTCTGATGCCTACTATGGTCTCTAACTTGTTTAAAAGTATGGAAACGGACACCGCGTCAAAAGCTTTTGCTAAATCAAGAAAAAATCTTATCAATAATTACTAATTTTCTATCTAAATTTCTTATTTTTCTTATCAATAATATTTCTTATCAATAATTACTATAAGAATACCTTATTACTTTAAAATCCAGACGTTCTCTTCTTGAGATGATGACCCTATTTAGTATGTGTCGTAATACAGTCGACTGTACTGATATAGTGAACAGTTTGTGCTACCTGCAACAACCTGTTACCATGTTTCATGCAAATAAAGATTTCTTTCTTTCTTCTTTCTTTGTTAAGACTTTTAGAGAGGTGAGAGTCAACAATTTCAATAACACAAGGTATTTAAAAGGTTCATTGTGTTCAAACTCAAGCTCATTTTTTTTTATTTGTAATACATTATACTTACCTATTACAAGCACTTATGAAAAGTCAAAGCTAGGTGTACGGTTCCAAGAAGTTGGTCTTATGGAGAAGAACTGGCAAGAAATCCTCACACTGACACTCGTTTAAAATTATGTGTTCTTTACAATTACAATTTATTAATGTGAGAATAATGTAGGTTAATGTTGTAGAAAAGGCAGAATTTTAATTATATAAAAATAATTTTTAATAAAAAAAAAGAACCGACTCCAAAAATGTTTCTGTTAAGTAAAAATGCACTAAAAAGTAATAAAATAACTTCATTATTTACTTACTACAATTTATATAAAAATATTTATTTAATTTTATAGAGGTTTCTGAATAGAATCAATTTATTAGGACAATAATATATAATTATTATTATTTTTGGAGTTGGTGCCAGCCAAACTTTAAAAATATTTAGGAAGTTTACAAAAATTTGCAAAGTATATTTAAAGGTACATTAACCATCATTATTATTACGATAATGTATTATCCCTAATTGAACCTATTTACGAATGAACACACTGAGGCTATTTCAAAAGAGAGTAATGAACTGCGTAAAACAAGATGAAATTAATTAAAAAATTAAATTAAAATCTGACTAGCGTATGTTACTCTCGGGACAGTGTAAGGATTCTATCGATACCCCATATATCGAAATCAGTTCAGGTATTTAGAAGTTATGGTGGAATAGGTAAAGAAACTCACAAATTACTTACATACATACCTAGATACACTCCGATCCGATATCACATGATGATGAAGCTGGAAAATAGGCAGTTCATTAGAACTATTCTAGATACCGTAAACACCACTGGAAAGTCACAAGAAAGCAAAATACACCATTTCGTTTACTTGGACGACGTATTATTTTTCAGTTATTTTGATTTAAATACCAAACTACTGAACCAATTTTCATAAAATTTAAATGGGACCAATCTGAAAGTAAATCCTTTCAATTAAAAAAATAATTTTTCAAATCGGTTCATAAACGACGGAGTTCTTAGGTAACAAACATAAAAAACATAAAAAAAACAACCGAATTGATAACCTCCTCCTTTTTGGAAGTCGGTTAAAAAGCCAAAATTATAACCAGAGCTATTACGAGCTGACTAGTCCCAACAGACAGCACCCGTTCACGAGTATGACGTGCGCATCAGCATCGCTGAACTCAAACATTGTGAAGGGAACTCAACGACTAATACACAACGCCACCATCAGCAAGACATTTTAGTTAGAATGACAAACTCATAATCCGGAGTCATAGGCTGTTATTTATGTGTGTACTTATTTCATGTAAAGAATAACATTAATGTCCACATAATGCTCACATTTTACAGAACAGTAGTGAAGCTATAAGACATAATACAATATTTATTAAGAAAATTACATTAACTAACCGTAAAAAATAAACAGTCAGGTGAAATAACAATACAGAAAACCAATTTTTTTCACAAATTTAAACTACTAGATCAAAACAATAGTCATATTCCTTGCTAGAAGCTTCCCAATCGATCCCTGTTCGTCTACGCCGATGATACTACCCTGGTCTTCTACGATGACTCCTGCTCACGGTTTCGATGCCGTTACCGAGTGGCTGGCTCAGTACCTGCTCAATCTGAATATCGATAAATAAGAATGTCTCACTCTCTTACTATCAACTACTGATAAATAAGAATGTCTTACTCTCTTACTATCAACTACTGAGAAACTCTCTTCCTTCCGTTATTTTTTGATTACTCACTCTTGTATTGTTTCTTATATAATGAACAGCTTGCAAAGTTGCACCTGCATGGTGTGCAGATCGATGATTACCTAAGTGTATTTTATTATAATATACTTAATAATTATACGACGGCGCGGTTGGCGCAGTGGTCGTTAGACCGGCTGCTGCGTCACGTGTCGCAGGTTCGATTCCTGCTCGGAGCAAATATTTGTATGATCTACAGATAATTGATCCGGGTCTGGGTGTGTGTGTCTGCATGTGAGATTATGTGTTTGTAAACGCACCCACAATACAAGAAGAAATACCTAGTGTGGGTCAATGTTTAAAAAATATATATTTATAAATCCGTTGTTCCCAATTCATTCACAATCACTTATTTCCAACACCACCAAAGATAGAGCAATTTTTGTACTGACGTATCTATTTCGACTTCTACTAAATCGAACTTTTATAACTTAAGACCTAAGTCTCACAGAGCCCATAATGTTCATTTGAAAGGCCACAGCATACATAAACTAAGTATAGAAATATTCAGCTGTTACAGATAAGTTTATTTTAAAATAAGTATAGTGTATGTATGTTATCATGCGAGTGAGCACTGCTGAAGGACGCAGTGTCCTGGGGAGGGGCAATCGAAGAAGTCTGCCGACTCTTGACATCGCCTGACCTACATAAGGGCGGCACGACTATCATCGGGTGCCCCTGACAACCTAATTCCGTCGCATCATCGGGGCCTGTCTTAGTTAAAGAGCGTTCATCTGTCAGGTTCCGCTCTTGTGGAACATAGGTTACGACTAGCACCGCATGCGCAAGGGGCTTCTCATCGGTGTCGGTGACAATTGTTACGCCAAAGGTACATTGTTTGGAGAAACCGGCAGTTGGGCCTTGAGGTGGCGCTGCATAAGTCCCAGAACCTTGTTTGCGTGCCTCGAAACGGATCAGTTTGTCAGATATCCATCATTCTCTTTTTGGCGGCTTACCCTCAATTATTCAATTCAAGATGAATGGGTAAAACGAGTGCGCAGCTGCTAGTCGTGTGCTTGCTGTGTTGTGGTATTTGTTTCTCATGTGTTTTTGTCCCTCTTAGAAAAACATTTATTTGGAAAGAGATGAACACATACACAGCTCTGAACACATGAAGAGCTATCTATCACGGTATATGTATCTAGGTATATATGCACAGACCAATATGACGTCACGAATCCGGCATCGCGCAAACAGAGTTTGAAAGCGAACCGACCCGACGTGCCTCTATGCACACTGAAAGTACTATTCAAACCACCGGAATGTATAATAATAATACTATAATATTTTTATCTTAATTCGAAGAAGTCGTAACGGCCACTATTACATAATTATTTCTACTTAAAAAACCTGCCCGTAATAGGTACCTACTTAGATATGATATATGATGCACATTTGTGCCATCAAAGAACATCGATCGAAAACTTTAGGCAGGTATAAGCACTAATCAGGACACAGGTCACATAGATTCACAGAATTCTGTGTCTGGCGGGCGCGTCCATAAAAACACTGGCGGGGGCGGAGTACGCGGGGCAGGCGGGCGAGGGGCGTCTTGGGCGGCGCTGTGATTAGAGGCGGGGCGTGGGCGGGGCGGCGGCGCGCGCGCGGTGTCGGGCTCCGCGCGCCAGTGATGCGCGTCGCGCTGTCCCGCACGAACACCGCGCGAGCATCGCGCGCGCCCACCTCGCCGCGAGTGCTGTGACCTGCTGTGATACATGCTAGTGTTGTGCTCCTGGACCGGCTGCACCCGCTCACTGCACTGTGCGCCCCTCACTGCTGCCCACTGCCACCTGGTACGCGTACCTGGATAAGGATACGGCTAACATCGGTGACAAGTTCGATAAAGTTTACATCCAATATTATAAGACATGATTACAATGTTGTTGGTTCAATAAACAGTGATTGATTAGTGAACTACAGTGTCGGTGTGTGGACAGTGAAGCTTCATTGTTTCTACGGTTGTAGTAGGTATGAGCTTTCTAATCGGACTTCAATTAGTATAAGGCACATAATGATCAAGTACTAGCGCAAAATATTTCGGACTTCAAGTCTCTCAACTCACTTTACTTATCTCATCTAGAGCTGATGCGCAATTTAGTTGAATTAAATCAAGTTCATGATGAAGTATAATCATGCAAATATCTTTAAATCTCGCCTAATGTCGTTTAAATAAGTGGTTTGTTCATTTATATATATTTGATCACATAGGAAGTATAATCCTATGTAGGTACTTGTTCTACTTATCGTCATAATAATAAACATTATTATTTTATTTATATATTTTTAATACACAGAAACAACAAAATGAAATTAAAAAAAGTCCCACAAAACCGTATTCGGTTTGACTATGTGAGCGGGAACGTTAACGTTAGGCTCACCAATTATTATACCAATACTAGTGATAATTTATATTGATATGATACAGAGTTCAGTAAAGCATTTGATAAAGGGTTCGACCCAACACTTCAGGAAATATTAAATTATACCGTGATCTAATTATAATACGCGATTTACTAAGCGAGTATAGTCTAAGTAATTGAGATAATTATCTTTGTTTTTACTAATTCCACGTGTGCAAATCAGAACTTTATGTAATAATGTAAGGCGTCCCGCAGGGCTCACATATAGGCCTTAATTATATGATAAAACCTTTTTGTAAAAAATTGCTCCGACCAAAAAGTAAACTGAAAAGTATATACTTATCTAATGACATTAAACCTTTTTAGTCTTAATAATTCTAAGCTCCTAAACTAATGTAGTAAGTAAGTAATTTTGTTGTATCGGCGCCAATTTCACGTTGCATTTGGTTTTTTATTATAATATTTTTTGAAGTTATTTAATGATTATTAATTTTTGTATACGGATCCGTAAAAATTTGATGTCCGATCTTGGAGCACGAGATAAATAAGGGGAACTGTTCAAACGGTTAGGTACAGCAAGATTTAAAACAGATCAAAACAGAAGCAGATGTTTTTGCTAGTAGGATCGCAACTTCACGAACTTCACACGTACCTAACTACGACAAAAGTCGAGTGTACGGTTAACATACAAACATGTAATATACGAAGAAAACGAACGAATGCGTTAGTAATATGAAATTAGTGATTTTACAGAAATATTAGCGAAAAACATTATTTTAATAAATTAACATTTATAAAAAACGTAATAAATGTTACCTACCTACCAACTAGTCAAAACATACATTATGGAATCAACTTCTTCCATTGTTTTCTCAGCTCAGGTCGACAGTTATTTGATATGGACTCCTTTATATAAACAGTAGGTAGTCTTAAGTTACAATATTAAATGGAAAAAGAATACGGTCGCGAACAGGATTCGAACCCCAGGCGCTCTGACCACTAAGTCATCTCGACCATCTTAGTGGTCAGAGCGCCTGGAGTATCTATCCGGGAGGCGCAGGTTCGAATTCTGTTCGCGACCGTATTCTTTTTCCATTTAATATTGTAACTTTAGAGCTCGCTAAGCATGCGTTAATGCTTTTTCAAAGACATATCTTGAAGTAGGTAGTCTTGTCTCTTTTGTAACATAATAATCCCACCAAAAACATTACATGTAAAGTTGGTTGCCATCACTCCCAAGTTCAGTACATAATGCTTTCAATTTTAAAAAGTTATGAGATATCTAGTAGAGCCAAAGTCCAAAGTATATAGCTCCACGTACTCTCGATTGTACCTTATTTACAAGAATTAATAACAAATAACTCTACCTATAAGCCCTGACTCTACAAACTCTACATGTCAGTCACAAATTAAGACTTTCTTCGGACTTACTTAGCGAAAATCTATAGTTAAGGTTAGCTGAGAGATGTATTCGAATGTTAGATAGCTTATAAGTAGGTACTATTACCTACTAACGAATCTGGCTATATACAACAATATTTTTTAAATTTGATTGGTAGTTCCAGAGATTAGCGCGCTTAAACAAACAAACAAACAAAATAATTCTTCCACTTTATAATATTAGTAGATATACTTAATGCACAAGTGGGGTTACTCTTGAAACTAATACCAATTCCAATAATAAATAGACGCCTTAAAACAACGCGTAATTTTTAAATAAATTTACCTACAATACAGTTGCCTCAATTTTAAAGCATGTTGTCTTCATATTATCCCGAATCTATAATAATTTTTTAGACATTTCGGCATTTAAAAGTACGAACTGACACATATTCAATGTCAATCGAGCGGAATTATTTTCAAGAGTAAGCCCACAGGTGTCGCTAGAGAAAAAGTTTCTAATTTTCGTAATTTTTCTGTTGTTTATGAGCAAATCCTAGCCGACATACCAACTTTTAGTCTTCTAGGACTTCAGGAAGTTACCTAGAGGTTTTATTATGAGGATGATCATCAGTCAGACAGTCAGTGAGTCACGAAATCGACGTATTTTAAATGTCATTATATCTGAAACCATAAAAACTAGTTAATTGACACTTAGTGTGTTAAATAAGTCTGGGGAGGATATGATATTCTGAAAATCTCCGCAAATCTTAACATTGTCCCTGATGTTCAAAGAACTTATCTTATTTTGTGTTTTATTTTTGTAATTAATACAGATATTCCCATTCGGGTTTGTAACAGACTAATTACTAATAGATATGCTGCAATAATAATACCAACATAGCATTTTAAAAAACCAAAAAATATTTTTTTACCTATCTCAACAATTTTCAACAATTTCACCACCTATTACATGGGACTTAATAACAGCATTGGTGAAATGTGGATGTACGAATGTGTACTTCTCTGCCTACCCCTTCGGGGAATACAGGCGTGATGCTATGTATAATGCTCAAAAATTTTATGTAAGTAAGTTTTGAAATAAGGGGTAGAACATCTCGATTCAGGTATATTTTAGTAAATAAAGAAATTTAGGTATATACTAGTAAAATAAAGAAATATTAATATTATCTATTCTACAATGACAAAATAAAATAAAGAAATATTAATATTATCTATTCTACAATGACAAAATAAAATAAAGAAATGTTAATATTATCTATTCTACAATGACAAAATAAAATAAAGAAATATTAATATTATCTATTCTACAATGACAAAATAAAATAAAGAAATATTAATATTATCTATTCTACAATGACAAAATAAAATAAAGAAATATTAATATTATCTATTCTACAATGACAACAAATAAAATAATTTAACAAATTAAGATAAATATTAGCAAATATCCGCTGCATGCTCTAAAGTTTATACAGATATATCCAAGTCTGTTCAGTAATATTTGCATGATGGATTGACATAATTATATCCACACTAGGAAGTACAATGCACGAGTACGAAACATAGTATGTATCTACATGTTATGAGATAATTAAGGGATGTAGCACCAGTAAGTTAGCTACAGACAGTCTATCTTACACTAAGCCCGTGTATCCTATCATACTGCATCTTGGCCGGGGGTGGAACCGCTGCCACTCATTTCATTATGTTAGAAAGATCTCAGCGCGTAGATCTGACATTGATTAGCAAACTATTCCAACATCCAATGGCTCTCATTTTCAAAGAAATTAAAGTTTTTAGTGTCAGAAGACTGTACATAATAAAAATTGCACCTACACAAGTAAGTCCTTAGTTACTCAATACTTTATTGCACTCTATATGTTACAAAGGGTTTATAGAATATAATATTACAGTACACTATGGACCCTGTAGGGCACGGCAACGTAGAAAAGAGGACTACGAGAATATGGTCAGGAAACGTCACGAAAAGATCAAAATCAACATTATAAAAGCCGATTTGTTATTAGAACTGCTGAGCAGGAGATCCGGGTTCGATTCCCGGGTCGGGCAAAGTGTTATTGAGTTTTTCTGTTAGGAAATTCTCAGTAATAACCCGGAGCTTGGAATTGTGCCCGGTAGATGGCAATAGGCTCACCACCTATTACATGGGACTTAATAACAGCATTGGTGAAATGTGGGTGTACAACTGTGTACAACTCTGCTTACCCCTTCGGGGAATACAGGCGTGATGCTATGTTATGTTATGTTAAGAACCGATTTCACCGCTGACAATAAAAACCGAGTTTAACAGAACTTAGTTCTACGTAATCCAGTTCCAATGTTGATTTTATCTCAGTTAACGTCAAACAGATTTTACTCGTACCATCTACATTTCGATCGCTTTTATGAAAACGAAGTTTTCTTGGATAATTAATGTAAATGTTGTCACAATTAAAGATTTTAACTATTTTAACAGGTGATTACCTAAATATATATTTATTAATATATCTGTAAACAATAACACATTAAAAACCGAGTTTTTAATGTCAGCGGTGAAATCGGCTCTTTGTTGCTTAGGTTTTTTCTAACCCTACAGACACAAAGATAGGAGCTCCGCAAAGCGGGCCCCAGACACGGAAAGATAATTCATAATAAGTTGATTAAACGTCTTTTCTTTCTTTCTTTCTAATACAGTATCTTTTATTTTACTTGAATAGGTACATATAGGTATACAATAAATAAATCTGTCTGACTATAGACATGTCATTCTACGTTACGTCTAAAGCAGGCTAGCAGTTTTGATAAACGTAACGCAATGGCAATTTTATAAAACGGATAGGTTTTTTTAAAACACCTAGCAGTTTTGTAAAACAGCGGTTTTACAACCAATTTGCGAAATAAACATACCTAGATAATTGTTGTAATCTGGACTATAAATAAAGTAAAGAGAAATGAAAAGATTCGTGCGGGACAGGCTTAGCCTAGTGCAGGAAGTCTTATTAATACAAAGTTCTGTAAACATTTTATTAACAAAGAATTTGAATTTACAATGTAGATTCTGAGTGACGACCTGCGGGGTAATCGTGGAACTGATTTTCGATTGCAATAGCTTTCATTTTGACAGTTTGACATGAATAATGTATGTGATAACATTGCGTATATCTTATTTGTCTAGAAGGTGGTATAGGATTTTATTTTTATAGAGCACACGGCGCAATGTGTGTCAGATTTATACGTATAGTCATCGCAAGTCAGTTCCGTGATTACCCTGCTGGTTGAAGTAACAGATTAGTTTTAGTACGAAGTTCCCTAAACTCAAAAACATAACCTCAAACTCAAATAATTTGAAATGCTATAAGTAATGTTTTCCAGTACACAGCATGAACCCTGTTGTGGCACTGCAAGTCTTACATGCTAAATCATGTATATCAATATTACTATAGGATCAATGTTATCTTAGTTAAAGGAATATTAATAATATGTGATTTCTTAATTGATTTAATTTTATACTTTCGATTAATTTGTTATAGCGTTTTTGCGTCCAATCAAAATGTATGTATGTAGTATGTCCTCTCACTGAAAAGCTCCTGCAGAGTATCAAAGCTTTTCTGCAACAAGTAGTGGTTTAGTTTACTAACAAACGGTTTTTATGAATAATTCTTCATCTAATATTTGTTTTGGGAGTTTATTGTATATTTTTATCGCATTGACATATGGCCCCAAAGTCTAAGTTTGGAATGCGGCAAACGCATTTATTTTGATGTCTTACATTTAATGAAAGAGAATAGTTATCTTATGCTTGTGTGAACAAGTGTGCATTTTTCCTAACAAAACATATTTGTAAAATGTAAACAGAAGTTAATATTCTTAAATTGGTGAAAAATGGTTTGCAGCATACCATTACGAAGCACAGTCGAACTCTCTCTCGATTTGAAAAATAAATGTCTTAAAACGTAACTCTAAAGATAAACATTGATGTGGTTATGTGACCGCGTGTATTCTTTATAGGTATTAGTTCGGTTATGACGCAGAACGCAAGTTGTTCGGCTACCAATATGAACATTATCTAAGAGCTGAACGAAAACCTTAATTAAACAATTTACCTTGGTGAGAGTAACGGATTCATTTTACATATGGCGTGTTTTTAACTAAGTCGTTTATACTGTACCTAATTAATTATAGTAGTTTTAAAACCGTACTGTGTAAGTAACTGCTTCATCAATCAAGCACTAAACACACTTTAACTCTAAAAATTTTAAATCTGAAATATGTAATTAATTACCTGTATAGGTTGGTGCATAAAGTTTATTAAAGTATCTACAGATTTCAACTTTGAAAAGATTTGGTGGTAACACAAGAGAGATATCTCTGTGAGCCGTCATGTCGGCACTAACATACATACACATATACGCTTAGCGACCGCGCCTCCGAATACCAGACCAACATGGCAGCCACATATAAAATAATAATTTATACAATAAACCATATTTAATATAATAGGTATTAGTGAACAATTATAATCAGTCATCAGCTTAGTGGTGTGACCGTTGGACTGGCAAGTCAAAGGTCGCAAATTCGAATCTAAGCCACCCACCACTGACTTTTCGTAGCCATGTGCGTATTATAAATTAATGAGCACTTGCATTTTCAAGTTTATCCTAAAGTATTTAGGCCAAACTAGTTTATCCTGACACGCTCAGGATAAACCGGGTTGGCCTAGGACGAACTAGTTTGGCCTGAAATCAGGTTTGGCCGGTAACATATACATTCATACATATGAAGAACTGACGCCATTTTCTTATGGTGTTAGGCAAAAACATATAAACGTACCCATTCCTTTTGCTTTGACCATACATGTGGTCGATCATAGACGTGCCAGTTCCGATTTATATCACCAGGATAAATGTTGTCAAATAAAAACATCAATAACGACACAATAAACAAATCAAAAGGCGAAGTGTTGATCCTGCTTTCAGTTATGATACAATGTTCCTTAGCACGAAATGATTCTTGTCAAACACCTTATCAGTTGGTAACATAAGCATAGCCTACAAAATATAGTTTTATGTTGTAAACTAGCTGTGCCCGCGACTCCGTCCGCGTAGATGTCGTAAATTAACAAATGTTCGACGTGATCCTTTAAATTGGCATAACTTTTTTATTTATGAGCCGATTGACATGAAACAAACACTAAATGTTAAGTGAAGCTTACCACAATATATAAGTGAAAACCACATCTAAATCGGATAAGCTGTTTCTGAGATTAACGTGCACAAACGCACAGACAAACAGATAAACAGACAATTTTTTTTCTAATAATCATTGTTTTGGGTGCTATTTGCGTTGATAAAGGTCCCAATAATATTTTGTCTCATATATCTTCCATGTACAGACAGCGATCCGTTACATTTTTATTACATGTATGATTGGTTACTTAAAACCTATATATCTTATAGTTTCAAGTTTGTCCTTATTGACCTCTATAAATTCTTCATTTATATTTATTATAGAGATTATAGAGGAGAGACATTCATATGAATATCTCAGTGAATTACCATGTATGTATATGGAAACATAATTCCTACCTGTTATCCGCACAGTGGTTGAGCTCCAGGTGGCTGCCGTGTGTCATATTGATCCTGATAAGACTGTCGTGCTTCCACTTGTGGAAACTGTCGCGCCAAACAAATACTTAATAAAATGAAATTATACTTACTTAATATATTTTCTGCGATAGTGAAAATTGTAAAAAAACTGCGGTGGTGACACTTAATGCTTGTCTTGGAAGAAACCGAGGCCGAGATGATCAATAATGGAATGTACCACCAGCACACGTGTAGTGTAAGCCACGCTCTACTATGAACGTTTGTAAGGCGGAAAGAGAAATATTGGCTACTACCTGTTCCCCGCGGTTTCACCCGAGTTCATTTGATGTTAAAACAACTAACGTACGAGTATATTCCACCAGCGCCCTCCTCCTGCCATGCACATCTTAATTGCGCACGTGGTACTTGATTAAGTATTATTTTGTTGTAGAGTTATTTTAAATTATTATATCTCCTAAGATATTCATTGAAATCAAATTATGTCAAGGCCAATTTTGTACAAAATTAAAATTTGGTATAATTAAAATATTTATTTGGATAAGGATTAATATCATGTTTATATACCACCTTTGCAAATAACGCATTATTTTAGAACCTATTTGATTACTATAAAAAAGGTTATAGTGAGTCACCTTAAAAGATAGACATATTATATGCTGTCGCGAACTTTTTTTTTGATCTATTAAGGGGGAAAAATTCCGTCATACATGATTTTAGCGTAACTTTAACCATTCACGCAGCGCACGCAACGGAAGCTCTCAAAAGGAATATTTTTTCCTGGTTTTGTAACATTTTTGATTGATGCTTTGCTCCTATTAGTTGTAACATAACATAAATATCATCACGCCTGTATTCCTCGAAGAGGTAGGTAGAGGTGTACACAGTTGTACACCCACATTTCACCAATGCTGTTATTAAGTCCCATGTAATAGGTGGTGAGCCTATTGCCATCTACCGGGCACAATGCCAGACTCCGGGCTGCTACTGAGAGTTTTCGAGCAGAAAAACTCAATAACACTTTGCCCTACCTGGGATTCGAAACCAAGACCTCATGCTCAGCAGTCGAGAGTCGTATTAGTTGCAGCGTGATATTACTATCCTATAGCCTTCTTCGCTAAATGGACTAATGGTTAAATGGCTAATGGCTAAAACAAAACAAAAAAGAAACAATTCGAACCAGTAGTAGTTCCTGAGATTAGCGCGTTCAAACAAACCAACACAAACTCTTCATATTTATAATATTAGTATTAGTATAGAAGTATAGATTTATATTGTCGTATTAATTGTCGTGGTGGCTGAGATACGGGTCCGCCGTCGTGCCACAGGTGGCTTTTTCAATGTCATGTGTGCCTTTTAAGTTAATCTAAGATATCTCAGACATACGGTGAAGAAAAACATCACGAGGAAACCCAGACTGGATGGTCTACAATCGCTAATCCGCAGTGAGTTAGTGTGGTGATCAATTCTCGTGCCCTCTCTGTTTCAGAAGAGGCCCGCGCCCTGCAGTGGAACACTTACGGGCTAGGTCAAAAACAAATATTTTTATTTCAAATAGAGTACAGGTACTTGTGAAAAGTCAAAGCTAGGTGCACGGTTCCAAGACGTTGATCTTATGGAGACGAACTGGCAAGAAACTGCATACACATAATTTTTTTATATTAACATTCGTGGGACACATTCATATTAATTATTGTTCAACTTACGTGCATTCTTCGGGATTGCCCGACTAGTTTCGAACTCGAACGGAGCCCTTAGTCATGAGCTGACTCTGCGGCGATGTCCAATGTCGCGAGTCAAACCAACGAATTGAAAGTTTGAATCGCGACATCGCTGAAAAACGAATTGAGAACCTTTTTGAAGTAGGTTAAATTTTTTTTTTCTTAATTTCATAACTAAGTGAAACAAAATCATCAATACATATAATAAAAATGAAACGGATTGCTGTCTGTACATGGAAGATATATGAGAAAAAATATTATTGGGACCTTTATCAACACGAATAGCACCCAAAACAATGATTGTTAGAATTTTTTCTGTTTGTCTGTGCGTTTGTGGACGCTAATCTCAGAAACGGCTTATCCGATTTAGATGTGGTTTTCAGTAAAATATTGTGGTAAAATTCACTTAACATTTAGTGTTTGTTTCATGTCAATCGGTTCATAATATAATAATAATACCCCGGCTATCCTTTATTATACCCAACACTATTTGTGTTGTGTATGGTGGGATATTTTAAATTAGAAACACGGCGTGAGGTGGCACTGGCTACATATATGTTTAAAGTATTGCGTGGAAAAACATTTAACCCCGATATTTTAACGGAAATACGCTTATGCGTGCCGGATGAGTACGTAGGCGGCGGCGCCCGCGGCTGCTGGCGCTGCCTAACGCGCGTTCCAACTTGCTGGAGCGAGCGCCACTGACCCGCGCCTTACGCACGCTCAATACGGTGGCTAACCATATTGATATATTTACGTGTTCACTAAATGAGTTTACTAAAGCCACTTATAATGTAATTTGTTATAATTCATAGAATAAGGATACATAAGTACATTAGACATTGTTTTAGGCTACCTTTAAATAAATGTAAATCTGGTCTATCGCATTAGGTTAAACTGTAAAAATACATATTGCTTAACTTTTATAACCGTGAACCATACCTTGGCTTTTCCACTGGTCAGGTTTTGTTAATGTTTTTCACGTGTTTTATCCAATCTTGACATTGGCAGAATCATCGTTGACCCGATGGAGCCTAATTATCTAAAATTGGATTTGGAAGAGACATAAACAAAATTCGCCGACGAAGTGGTACATTGTCCGTTCTTTCACAGTAGACGTAATTGTTGATTCAATATTGTGCGTGTTGCTGAGGCTGTCGTGCTATATAGTGGATGTGCTTGTGTCCAGGTGCGGAGAGCGCGGGGCGCTTGGGGCGCCCGGGGCGCGGGGAGCGCGGGGGCGGCGGCGGCGCGGCGGCATGGCGCGCGCGCGCGGCCGGCCGGCGGCATGGCGGTGAGCTGTCCCGAGGTGATGTACGGCGCCTACTACCCCTACCTGTACGGGCGCGGGGCGGCGCGCTCCTTCCACCACGCGCCGCACTTCCAGTACGATCGGGTCAGTATATGACTTCCAGCTTAATGGGCTATACCAGCCAGTCCTAATTTGACAACGCGCCAGCGAAACGGAAATGCTCGAGTGAGGAGTTTTGTCACGTGGTAGACGCTTGACGTATATCCAGCCATTATCTAGTTAATTTATAAGAAAAAAAAAAACAAATCTTGTAACTGATATAGAAACAAAACTATTTTTCGTGGCGTTGGCGTACCCACCGGAGTAAGGAGATTATAGAGTAAACGGAACACAATACGTTCACTTGTGATGTGGCGTGTTCGTGCACCGCGGGGAGGCCATGCGTTCACACGCAACGCATTCGTGTTCGTATTGCAGTCGGTCACCATCTCGCCAGAATACACTTACCGAGGGACGGGTCAGCTGATCTATCAGCTTCGCTTCTCATAGTTTTTGTGTAGCGGTGTCAACGGATCCGAGTGCGATCGTCTCGAAAGTAAAATTGCCACACGCATGTGAAGCAGAAGCGGTTCATAGAGTTAAGTTAGTTTTTGTGCGGCTAGGAGCGCGGCGGGCGCGGCGCGGCCGGTCCGACCGGCCCATATGTCACGCGCGCAAAAACCCTGCGCCGAGCGCCGAGCGACGCCATCGCTGACATGCGCACGACCAACTATTTCCTCGCGTTCGATTTCATGGTTATCTACAGTTTCATTGTCGTTTATATTATGTTGGCTAGGTTGCCATGTTTCCAATTGCACATACCTAAATCTATGCGAACACATAATCTATACAAAATCAAAACCTTAATACCATTTCGGTCTACCGGGAGCTATATGCTGGTACACCATATTATTAATTTCAAAACAAAAAGTACTCATAAAATTTCCTTTTGTTACCTTTTATTAGCTGTGTTTCATTCATTCTGTCAATATGAGCCAACCGTCTACGCGCGGCGACCTTCCCTTGTGCCGCTGCCGCTGGCACTGTGAGCTCGTCAAACGTTAATGTCACATGTTAATTATAAGTATTCATGGACCGCTCCACATGAAGTGCAATATATGACTTTAACATCATGTGTTATATTGTATTGCTTAATAATACTATCGTTATATTCCCTGATCGCGTTACATATGTCCTACGTTACATTAATGTTGTGTTTATCCTAGTTAGTTAACTGTAAGGTCTTCAGTATCTAATTTATAAAGTAATAGATTGTCATTTGTAGCGAATACATATGAATAAGTAAGTGCGATACACACTAGGCGAGTACGTTATCAACTAGTTATAATAGTTAATAACTTAGGATTCGAACCTACGCCTCCCGGATACATACTCCAGGCGCTCTGACCACTAAACCATCTCGACGTCTCCTCACTACCGTGATTTCTTCTTCCACATTTTAACACGTATTTTGGTGACCTCATTGCTATCTATTCAGTCCCTATACAGGCGACCGAACCGACACGACTAACTTTGCAGTTAATACTGTAGATTATAACTTTAGAGTTCTTTAAGCATGTATTAATGCTTTTCAAAGATTTATCTTTAATAGGTTATCAGCTGTACCTACACTTTAGTATGTAGTATATACTTACTTAATAATGTAATAGTTAACAGACCACGTGGTAACACAACTGACAATGCCCAATAAAGAGTTCTGAGCAGCTCGTTGCTCTGCCCTCTAAAGTATTGCGAGGTAACTTGAAGGCTCAGGATTGAAGGTTGGCCGTCAGCAGCACAGCATATTCCTTTTCATTGTTTCTAAATACAGTGAACAGTTGTTCAACGCTAGCGATACTATTATTTATTGAAGTATGTAAGTAAGTAGGATGCATATGTCGCAGATGGATTGTAAAATCCGCTGTTTTACAAAACTGCTAGCTGATTTACAAAACAGTACTGTTTTATAAAACAGCTGAACGACGTTCAGCTCGATTGCCATTGCGATACGTGTAACAAAACAGCTACCCACCTTTAGCCTATAATATTTTCACCTTTTTTTTGCTATTGACAAGTAAAATAAAGTTAGGTTATTATTGTTAAGACGTACAGACCCATATGCGACAAAATTTAGAACTAAAATCAACAATCTGACAGTTCAATTCACACTGTTTTACTTAATCTCTGATCGTTGACCCGCTGCATTGATAAACGCAAAACGTTCATTCAATTCTGCGTGTTATAGTTTAGTAATTATGTAAAACCTCTAAACGTCGTTCAGCGGTTTTTCATAACAGTACTGTTTTGTAAATCAGCTAGGAGTTTTGCAAAACAGCTGATTCTACAATCCATCTGCGACATATATATAAGATAAGCTATAACGTGTTACAAACAAAAATAATTAGTGTTAGAAATAAAAAGCTCGCCCGATAATTATATCTTGTTACTTAATTATATTTACTTTATACTTTTTTTTGTACCACTTACAAGCCTATGTTACTCGGGAAAATGCAAGGATTCTAACGATAGCCCATACATCTGAATCGTTCCAGGCCTAGTAGATATATAGTTGGTTAAATGTCTTTGGTTCAAGTATTTACAAGTTATGGTCGAATAAAGAAACTCACAAACATACTTACATATATACGTGAGCCCTAAAACATAACACTACTGTTCTTGGGCAGCTTACCATATGTTCACTTAACGTTATTAGCTTTTAGGCAAATAATTAATGCGGTATCACGATAACGATTGAAAACTAGGCGTATCATCGTCTGCCTTCTCTGGCTCGTTAAGTACCTACTTACCTACTTCATGTAATTGTATCGTAACAGAATATATATAAATATATCTCGTTTCTATACATATGTTATGTAAGTACATAACAGTTACATATATTTTTATTTTTTGTGGGATAGGGGGCAACCGGACATACGGATCGCCTGATGGTAAGCGATTACCGCCACCCATGGACACCCGCAACCCCAGAGGAGTCACAAGTGCGTTGCCGGCCTTTTATAGGGTTTGGGCCCCCGGTACCCTCACTCACTCGGCGACACACAACGCAAGCGTTGTTTCACGCCGGTTTTCTATGAGGCCGTGGTATCACTCCGGTCGAGCCGGCCCATTCGTGCCAAAGCATGACTCTCCCACGATTCTATCTCTACCTATATATCTACTTCCCTACCACTGCACCACTAGTAGACAGACCCTAGCAGTGAATCGACCTGTACCCGTTGTGTCGCTACCCGCTACCGTCACCGCTGTGCGACTACCATGTCCGGCTGCAATCGACGAACCACGCGATGGTCATTTAAGTAATGCCATTCATTTAAATTACATTTTAAACATTAAAAGCTGTCAGTGAATAATATCAGGGAGTTGTATTTTTATATAATTAAAAATATTCCAGTAAATAAGTAGATATCTGTAGGTACAGAGAAGACATGACATAAAGATATATAAGTATATCACTTGTTTTTAGACTATTTCGCACGCACGCACACACACACACACACACACACACACACACACACACACACACACACAAAATCAAACACAAACAAGTTTTTGCTCTTTTTGTATAATCTTTTGCTCTTTAATTTTACCTTTGTTTGGGTGCATTACATAAATATTTTTTTTTTTTCTTTTGTATTTTTGGTAACTTTAATGGGGCAAACGGAAATCTCTTGCTGGTTTCTGTGATACTAGCCGCGAGCTTAGTGTAGAAACCACTGTTATTTACCATTACATGTAAATATATACTTTGCCAAATAAATAAATATAGTTATTTATTTATGTATTAAAGAACAATTCTGCAAATACGCGCCACTTCAGCAATCAACTTGGTCTCGTATAAATACAAGAACTAAAAACGGGAGCTAATCTAATTCTACAAGATAAATCTATGAAAAGCATTAACGCATGCTTAGCGAACTCTAAAGTTACAATATTAAATGGAAAAAGAATACGGTCGCGAACGGTCGAGATGGCTTAGTGGTCAGAGCGCCTGGAGTATTTATCCGGGAGGCGCAGGTTCGAATCCTGTTCGCGACCGTATTCTTTTTCCATTTAATATTGTAATCTAATTCTATCATATAAAAGCAAAAACATTCAAAGAATGTGATGTTGACGTAGTCAGTTAACTTGGAGCGCTTTCAAATATGTTGTGTGAAACACTTTGTGACAGGCTCATACACACTTATGCTGTTGTTATTATGAAAACTAGTGGTCGCCGGAATTCAACCATAATTCATTTAAATTTAAATTGTATTTAGGTTCTATTGACAAATATATATGTGTGTGTGTCAAACGCATAGTAGTGTGTGTAATAGTTTTTTAAATAATTTTACGTATTTCTAATGCATATTGTATAAAAATATAAGCTTTCTGCACTCCTTCTCCATATAAACTATAACTGAACCAAATTACATACTCCACCGTCCGCGTAATTTTCGTAAAAAGGGGTACAAAGTTTTTGCTTCACGTATAATATAATGATAATGTTGTTAGTTTTATGAAACGCCGACAATAATAATATAATGATAATGTTGTTAGTTTTATGAAACGCCGACAATAATAATATAATGATAATGTTGTTAGTTTTATGAAACGCCGACAATAATAATATAATGATAATGTTGTTAGTTTTATGAAACGCCGACAATAATAATATAATGATAATGTTGTTAGTTTTATGAAACGCCGACAATAATAATATAATGATAATGTTCTTAGTTTTATGAAACGCCGACAATAATAATATAATGATAATGTTGTTAGTTTTATGAAACGCCGACAATAATAATAAAATGATAATGTTGTTAGTTTTATGAAACGCCGACAATAATAAGTCGACCTGGGAGCAGGAGACGTCACCAGCTGATTCTTGTATTACTGACTCATTGATTTAGTGGTCGCTAGTGCGACTACTGTGCGTCAGATCCCGGACTCGATTTCCTAGGTCGGGCAGTGTTGTGAGATATTTTATTAGAAAATTTTGATCAGCCCGGAGTTGGGAATTGTATCCGGTTGATGACAATAGCTTCAGAACCTATTTAGGTAGATAGGATTTAATAATAGCATAAGTGAAATGTGAGTATACGGTACAACTGTGTACCTACAGCTCTACCTACCCTCTCTGGGAAGACAGGGGCGAATCTCAGGCAATAACATAAAGTTAAAGTGTACACATATGATGTGGTTACGTAGCCATTTATAATGTTGATTCTTAAAGGTTTGAAAATTGTAGCGTTATATTTTTATAATGTAATTTATCCTAAGTTCCCAAGCTTTGCTACAGTAAAAGACGTATTAAAATCGATCCACCGGTTGAAAAAGGTGATGCATTGTTCAGCTCCAGTGAGTGATAGCGTGATAGTACATATTACTATAATAAGTAAACAGATCACCCTTATGTATCGCTGCAGTTAAAGATTCATTTAAGTCGGTCGATTCTTCAACATCCATTATATTATCAATCATCATCAATCATCAATCAACAATACATATAATAAAAATGTAACGGATCGCTGTCTGTATATAGAAGATATATGCGAAAAAATATTATTGGGACCTTTATCAACACACATAGCACCCAAAACAATGATTTTTAGATTATTTGTCTGTTTGTCTGTGTATTTGTGCACGCTATTCTCAGAAACGGCTTATCTGATTTAGATGTGGTTTTCACTAATATATTGTGGTAAGCTTCACTTAACATTTAGTGTTTGTTTCATGTCAATCGGTTCATAAATAAAAATGCTATGCCCATTCAAAGAATCACGTCGAACATTTGTTAATTATGAATTTGTGTTCATACACGACATGGCGTTAATTTACAACCTCCACGCGGACGGAGTCGCAGGCACAGCTAGTTTATAATACAAATATATGTTGTACTGCTCAGTACCTATGAGTATAACATGATGAAATTATTATGTTTTCTGGACCACTATCACTAAGCTGCAGTGAAAAGCGTTCGGACAGACAGACAAATAAACAGACACATGAAAAATACTTTCGGTTTCTATATCGCTAGTTCAAACACCCTAATAAAAATCTTGGAAAAATATGTAATGTATAGAAATAGTCCCTATACAGTTTTATTATAGTATAGATAGATGATGTACTCGTGTGTGTTAGGCATTTATATTCGTGTTATGTGCAATGAAATGATTATCCATGATGAAATTTGGTGAGGTTTTGGATTCGATTCCCGGATCGGAACAAGTGTCATAAGGGTTTTTCTGTTAGGAAATTCTGTAAAGGAGTAGCCCGGAGTTTAGAATTGAGTCCAGTTGATGGCAACAGTCTCGCCGCATTGCACACTTAATAATTACTCTTACGTGGGATTAATAACAGCATTGGTTAAATGTGGTTGTACAATTGTTTACACTTTTGCCTACCCACTCGGGAGAGACAGGCGTACTACATATTTATGTAATGTATGTGTCAGTTTGTGTATCGTGCAGTACGTACGCACTAGCCACTAGATAGTGACGGTGCAGTTGTTTCCAGTTCAACGTGCAGAGTGGCGCGGGCAATGCGGGCAGCGAGGCGTACGGCGGCGGCGCGGCGGCTCTCAGCTCGGGCTCCGCGTCATCAGGTGCGCAGTCGCCCGGCAGTCCGCCGCACGCGCACCTGGCGCACCACGCCGCGCGCCTGCGCGCCAAGGAGGAGGACCTCTCCGCGCACGGACGCGCCAGCGCTGATGGTAACTAATCATTACTGGCTGATGTCGAGTTCATGACCACAGGATTATCACCTAAAGCTTCTGGTTGCGTTATCCTAACACGTTGTTGTAAAGGTTGATATCTGTAGAATGTATATGTTGTGTATTAGTTTACTCCTCATATACTTAATTTCAGTTTGTGTGTGTGTGTGTGTGCAGGCGGTGGGTCCTCAGAGTCGGAGGGTGAATGCGGCGGCGCCGGAGCAGCGCGTGCGCGGGCGCAATACGTCAGCGCCAACTGCGTGGTGTTCACGCACTATTCGGGCGATGTGGCCGCCGTCGTGGACGAGCACTTTGCGCGCGCGTTGTCGATCGACAAACCCAAGGGTCAGTGCTTCTCATACATTATATATGATGGATCATTATTAGTTTGAGTATGATTGAGGTGTGGCCCACCAGGGAAAACCTTGTACGTTGCAAATGCAATGTACATTTTATTCCATTTCAGATAAAAGTAAGTATATTTATTTGAAAGTTAATAGCAAATAAATATTTTGAACATTTAAACTGCATAAATACTAATCGATGCTAAATCGGGATTATGAAATAAAATTAATCAAATGGACGCATGAGCGAGCGAAGCAAGCACGGGTGTTCGGTGTACCCCGACACGGACCGGTTAGGTCTCGTAGACTAAGTACCCCCGTCATCCCTTTCCTGTGTTGGTTTTTGACCTTATTGATAAAGCTCCGTAAATCCGGCCAAGGAAAATAAAGATCAGAATACAGTATCTTTTCTTTTAATTCCGTAGCGACTGTCCATTTAATGTACCTATACAATAAATAAATGTGTGTGGCTGTAGATAAGCCATACTGCATAATCTCTAAACGTGTGTAGCAGTTTTGATAAACGTAGCGCAGTGGCAATCTAGCTCGACGTTATTCAACTGTTTTACATAACGGATCACAATTTTGAAGTCCATCTGCGACATGTAGTACATATACAAAGCTGTAGTAGCTTTCAGACTGGGTTATATCATATAAGTGCATATCGACAAGATGGACGACCAGTTGTCTTAGTCAAAGATAAAACGTTGTAGTACAGGCAGGCAGACGCGAGGCGCGCTCGACAATCCAGATACCGGGAACTTTGTATAAAAACGCTTCGCTAATGCAGAGATTCGAAGAACAGCGTTGTGATTGTGCTCGCTAGAGGAACAATGCGGCAGAAGCGGCCGCCAGCCGGCCCTGCGCAACTAACTAGATAAATCACTGAAGTGGTTGTTAGAGCCGCCTTAATTAAACCCGATGTTTAATTACAAACCAGAGCCCTGTCTCTCTGCCCGGCGCGCGCTCCGCGTGTCCCCAGCGCACGTTTCACTGCCAGCTCCACTCATTATTTCCTCCACCTCTTTACTTCCCCCTGTTGGCCTCGGTGTACTTAATTTGCGCACCCATTTTGTACTGTCTTAGTGTTACTGGAGCAAGTTTATTAAGGAAATTCATAATAATCTAACGCTGAAACCTTATCAGAGTCGAGTTAGAGCGTGTGATTGCTTAACTTTGGCGTAGGATACTTTCTATGCGTGATACTAGAGTATTGGCTCGAGCCTTACCCAAGCAAATGGAACTGACAAACCACGTGTTGCACTTCCCTGGGTCTGCATAGCGATGATGACACGAATGACGAGCGCAGTGGTGACGCAACTCGAGACCGGTTCTAGTGACCGACCGAGGGCCGCTTTGAACCAAAAAATGGGGCGAATCGTCGATTCGATGCGAGACCGAGCGACGAGAGTCGGGACATAGTTACGCGGCCGTGATTAGATCGGAAAAACTCAGACCATTACTTAAAAGATGGCCGAAAGGAGCCGCGCGACAAAAACGCATAACGTTGGCATAGTAGAGGGCGAGGCCGGGCGGCTTTGTGCGGTGTGCCGCGGCCGCCGACGCGCCGCGCATACCGCGCTACTCGCAAAAACCTCGCCGCGACCACTTCTAACCTAACCTCACCGTCATACAGCACAATCGCCCAATTGGAACTTCCTTTGATTTTGTGTATCAATTCGTAAAGATAATGTAATACCTGAAGTATCCAACGTATGATTGTGTCGACTCGTAACATAGGAATCATAATTATAATCGTATCAAACAAAGGGAATGTGAAATTGTAGGTAAATATTGAAACAAAAAAGCTACAGTAGTCGATTTATGTTTGTATGTTGTGTGTGTTATGTATGTTTGTGAGTTTATTTATTCCACCATAACTTCTAATAAACAGATAACATCATAATGGTTAGAGGAACCTATTTAGTTTGGTCCGCACGCCACGGATTCGTAGCTCCGGTACTTCTTCACTAAATACTAAATATTATCTCATATATTATTACTGCCTCGTTGGTCTAGTGACGCTTAGGTTGCGTTCTGGGTTCAATTGCCGGGCGGGCAAAGTGTTATTGGGTTCGTCTATTAGGAAATTGAGTCATGCTGCACCTTACCAGTCGATTAAAGTGTTTAATAAACTACCTCTACACTTAAAGTCAATATACAATTTAAATCAGTTTAAGCAGGAGTTAAAGTCATTCCTGATAGAAAAGTGCTATTACACACTTGATGAGTTTCTTTGTGACACATACAACTAGACTGTAATACATTATCATCCTTTATTATATTGACATTATATTAATTTTTAACATTTGTAAGGGTATTAGCAGTATTTTTATTGACATTGATTGTTTATTATTTTCTATTCTGTTTTAATTTCATTTTTGACATTTTGTAATGAATGAATTTCTTTAATCAACATTGATTTATTTTAATTTTTGACATTTTTTTTTATTGGATGAATTTCTTTATTTGACGTTATTTAATATTATTGTTTGACGTACATTATATTTATAAAATTACTCTTTTTATGGCCATTATTTATCATTTTTTTTTTACATCTTTAATGGTGAAATATATTGGTTTTGTTTTTGGGAATTAGAGAATTGCAAATATGTTTTTTCTTCTTTTTGTTGTGTATATAATTGTCTCGAAATTATCGTGAGCTATGTGTTTGATTAATATTGTAATAATTATTATAAATTTGTAGATTTAGGGTAAATTTTCAATACAATGTAAAAATTGTTAATGAAATAAATGAAATGAAAAAAATGAAAAATTCTCGATAGTAGCCCGGAGCTTGGAATTATGCCCGGTATCTACCGCATAATGGTAATAGGCTCACCGCTTATTATAATGTGACTTAATAACCAAAAAGTGTTATTATAATATCAATGATTTTCTAAATGATATTAATGTAAGATAAATCTTTGAAAAGCACATGCTTAGCGAACTCTATCTCGCGATATTCATTTAGTAGCGCCATGACATATTTTTTGATTCTATGTTGTCATTTCATTTGATATGACATGATAATTTACATTTACATTTACATGTTTTTTTTTATTATCTACTCAGTCTTATATTTTCTACTATTTAGATTCATATTATTGTAAATTTTGACATTTTAGTGTACTCGTATTTCATTTGCTGACATGTAAAATAAAAACTTCCGAGTTGAGTAATATCACTAATTTAATTACGTAACGCATGCAAATGTTGAGCGTGCTGGAACTGCATACATGTGTTAATGTGCGGGTTCACTGTACACTCCCCCAATGAATGTTTTTGCAAAAATACAATGTTCAGACACGTGAAACTTACATTCTTGTTATATGTATAGATAGAGATACGTATAGCTGATGGAATAAATCAATCACCGGTGCAATATCGGGAACAATTCCTTAGCCATTTGACTGACTTTTGAGTCTCTTATATATATAGTAAGTTCAAATAATATCTTCTTCTCAGGAAATCAGGTCTGCAAATTGTTTGCCTCATACGAGTAGCTGTAAACATAAAACGGCGGTATCCAGCAATTAGCCAGATTTGTTTTGAAATACAAATACGAGCCACATACAAAACGAGAACGTTCAGGAGAACTGTTAAGCACGGCGCGACCGCGGACGCGAGGCCGGGGGCGCGCGCCCATATAGGCCTACACTGTAGGAGCGCGCACAGCTGCTGTGGTCTCTAGTGTGTGCCCACATGAGAGTGGCCTCACGTGCCTCACATATATATATTTGTAAATTGAGGCATCCTTCAGTGGAGTGTACAGGAATCAATTTTGACCTTTAATGATATACCTATGATGATCCACATTTTTTTTCATTAATGTAAATCCAATCAAGTCTCCAGTTGATAGGAGTTTGCTCCTATCGACAAAATATCAACACTGTCCTCCAATAAACCTTTGCCAAAGTCCTAAGATCGTTACCTAATACACAACATCTTAGACGTTGATGATTGTTCACCGGATTTCGGGATTGCCCGACTAGTTTCGAACATAAACGGAGCCTTTAGTCATGAGCTGAGCCCGCGGCAATGCCGCGAGTCAAACAATTTTCAAAGAGTGCGATTGAGCCATAGGATGTGGGTTCAAACCTGGCATGTATGTATAGACCAACAATGTGAGTTTTTCAATGTCCTAATTATGTACTTTCTTAGTAAATCTAAGACATTAATAGTGTAGGAAAACATCCTGAGGAAACCTGGACTTGACGGTCTGCCATCGTCAATCTGCAGTGAGCTTGCGTCGTGGTCAATGCTTTCTCTGTATGAAAAGAGAAGCATGTTACTTAAATGAATGAAACTGGGGTAACAGGGTTAATTTAAGTTAAAGTAAATAAATAAATAAGAAAGCAAAATACACCATTTCGTTTACGTGGATGACATAATATTATTTTTTAGTTATTTTGATTTAATAACCGAGCTACTTTACCGATCTTGATGAAATTTATGTGGGACCAATCTGAAAGTATATAAATACAATAGTATATTATGATACAAGTGCCCTAAGTTGGTCATTACAGTTGAGGTTGAATTGCTAACCGAGCCTTGGCAAGGGTAGCAATGGCCGACCGAGACTTGTTGACCATTAGGGCACGCGGCTCATACGACATTATTCAACACTCTTGTGAGGAAAAAAGAATAAAATAACATAACATTACATTTTATAAAGACATTCAACTATATACATTTTTTTATTAAGATGACGAGCAGATTTCTTTTTTCGTACACCCAATACATGGTAAAGCAAATATTATTTAGTTAAAATGACGTCCGGATTACTTTTTTGTGTGCCGGGACTATGGTCTATGCACGCGCAAGTAGAAGCAGTCTTGACTTGACCAAGTTGCTTGAACTTTAGTTTCACAATCTATGGTTTGAAGTGTAAATATATTTTATATAAAAAAAAAGATTTAAAACACAAATTAATGCTAATTTGGTGATAAAAAGAAATGATTTGAAGAATTGAAATGTTTATTTGTCATATTTAATTAAGCACAGTCAAAAACATTTTGAACTCGTCAACGAGTTTTCAAACATCAAATCTCACGTCACGGTCATTGCTACCGTCACCTGCCAGTTCGGTTAGCAATTCAACCTCGAATGTAATAATCAACTTAGCGCACTTGTATCATAATGTGTAAAAAAATTGTTTTGTTAATCATAATTAAACAATATATAACTCATTTTAAATAACATAATTTTGACGCAACAGCGTTCAATAGTACTACTATTGAACGCCACATTACTCGAAAGTTTTTGATCTAAATGTACAATTATTACCTATACATTTCTGGAATGCTTATAATCTCCTCATAACGTTTCGTAATTAATATTATATATATTAGTTCAATAAAATAAAATTAACCAACACAGTTTAAGACAACATACCAATGTTTTTCGGAGTAATCTTTTTTTTAATGAGACCTTTACCCTTTACCACTACTGGCCGCTGTCGAGATATTTGTTGTATTATCATTTATATACATTAGTTTATGCAAAAAGAAAAAAAAACTTGTGCATACTTGACAGCGCGGTTGGCGCAGTGGTCGAGAGACCGACTGCTGCGCTGCGGGTCGCAGGTTCGATTCCTGCACGGAGCAAATATTTGTACGATCTATAGATAATTGCTCAAAAAAAAACCTTTATCTCGCGATATGTTTTGGCACTATCGCGAGATAAAGGTTTTTTTTACAATTAGATTTTATTTCTCATAAAATCATTTGTTATCAGTTAAGGTCAAATTGATAAAAAGTTCATTACAGTAATGAGTATTAGGTATAGGTATTTCTTCGTGGTTTTGATACAGTTTTGACCACCTTACTTGATAAAATATGGTCACTTATCTATTAAGGTCGAATTAAAAACAGGTTAGTTATATGCAAGAGTGCAAATTATTAGTTTCTTATCTTTTTGCACCATTTCATTGGCATATAAAAGGAAGGCGAACCCTGAAACATTTTCAGTTATTGGTCTATTTTACCTATCCGACAATTATCCGAAGACGCGCAAGAATCTCGAAATAAGGATTAAACAAGATTCTAAAAAGTTTAAACTTCATCATTCTAAAAAGTGTTCAAGAGCTGCTACCAATGATGACGTGTTCCATACCTTAGTGTACACTTCTGATCCATATATATCATGTTTGAGGAATAGCTCAGAAACAATATTTTTTTTTATGTAACTTTTCGATCGGCCCTTCTAGCTGTCAACGAAAATCTGTAGGAGATTGCTGACTTTTGTACATATATTTTCTCTTTTGATACTATTTATATTCCATTCTACGCAAATTACAAATAAAAAAAAAATATAATTTTATTTAAATAATGGATGTTTTTTTTCTGAGATTTATTTTTTAAATTAATTAAAAATAAAAAAATTCACAACAAAATTATTTCCATTAATCTTTATACATCCACGTATATGCGTGCAAAGTTACAGCTCATTTAGTTTTGAAACAACTGATATACGGAGTTTTGAGACGAAATATACGCGATTTTCCCATAGTGCGTCGGTTCGCTTTTTTCAAAACTTCTGTACTAATACCATCTTCTCCCTGGTACCTTGTTAAATATACTTCATGATACTCAGGACAACATGTACTTCAGAACCAGTTATCGGTGGGATAGTATCTGGACAAAAGTAGCTTGTATTAGGTAGTGGTAGTGGTAGTGAGGACCGCCAATTTGAATAAAGCCAATTATAATATTTTGTGCATATTTCTGAAATTCTTACAGATAAACATAGAAATCACGGGGGAGGCATTTACCCGGCAGTGGGATGATACAGGCGGACGGTAACAGTAATATTTTGTTTGTGCAGAGAGCGTGCCGATGGTGTCGCGCAACCTGCCGGCGTCTTTCTTCAATGCGGCGGCGGCGGCCGGCGTGGCGGGTGTGCCCCCCGGCGGCGCCTGCGCCGGCGTCGACATCTACGATTACGACCCCTGGCACCAGCACTACACCGGGTAAGACTATCTGCACATAATGTGTCGTGAGCCGGACCTTAACAATGGAACATGATCCAGCACGTTATGAGGCACTACGTCCGTAATGCCGTGTTTGAATTGATATTAGCATATGATTTCTTTATATGACTTTTAATGGTGTAATATATGTAGAGCTACGTCACTTCAATATTACCGCGGACGCTTGTTCTGACTGAACTAAATCACGCCCTCGCCCATCAGGTACGGGCATGCGGCACACCGGCACGCGGCCGAGTACCACGCGGCGGCGGCACACCACAACATGGCGGCGGCGGCGGGCTATGGCGGCCTGCTGTTGGGCCGCGGCGGCCTGCACCACCAGTACAAGCCGGTGGACTGGCCGGCGCAGCACCACGCCTCGCACCACCTCGACCCCGCCGCCTGCTCGCCCTACTCCTACCCCGCCGTGCCCGGTACGTCATCAACGCCACTTATATATACATTGCTCTTATTTCACACGCTCGATGAATTTACGACAGCTAAGGATGATTTTACAACAGTAAAAAAAAACTCAAAGTAAAAGTCAAAAATAAAAGTCAGTTCAAGATAAATCTTTGAAAAGCATTAACGCATGCTTAGCGAACTCTAAAGTTACAATATTAAATGGAAAAAGAATACGGTCGCAAGCAGGATTCGAACCTGCGCCTCCTGGTGGTCAGAGCGCCTGGAGTATTTATCCGGGAGGCGCAGGTTGGAATCCTGTTCCGACTGTATTCTTTTTCCATTTAATATTGTAACTTAAAAGTCAGTTATTAGTGGCAAAGTACAAGAAGTCAATTAAAAGTTGCGACCTGGTCTAGCTGTTATCTGGCGGCACGGTAGCACCTCCACCAAAACGAGGCAAAAAACCTACCTTTTCTCGAAGCGTTTGGTCATATTTTCACGTTTCTATAGCTTTGGCCTGCATAATACTAGTGAGCCCAGTTTCTTAGAAAATATTATGTTTAGTAGACTTATAAAACACACGGTTTTTCATTTGTTAGGCTTTTATATTTAGGATTTTAACAACACCTAAAGTACGTTGATTTCGCCACTGACTCACTGACTAACTTACTCATCAAACCTCGGGTACTTCCCGAAGTCCTAGAATGTTGATATTTGGTATGGCCTAGGATTTTAAAACAATTAAAAGTTAAGAAATGTGTAACTTTCACTCTCCAACCCCTATGAAGATGAGTGTAGTTCGTACCTACATACTTACATAAAATTGCTTATAAGTATAAGCACTTCCATTAGTTAAGAAAGCTAGATAAGCATCTATGCTTATTGGAAATAATAAACTCACAAGGAAAATAAACAGTGTGTGAGTGTGTTTCGTGTATATTGTACACGAAACACAACCGGAACAAAAAGCTTGGGCATCTTACAAAAAGAAATGAAATCCCACCAAAATATTTTATATAGGTATAATAGGTTTTCGAGTATTCAAATGATCAGATCTCATCAAGAGCCAAGCCTCTAAATGTACAAATCCTACATCTTCAGTCAATGTATGGCCTGGCTGTATCGCGGCGAGACCACCGGCTACATGGGAGTGTCTGCGTGACGGCCGCGGAACAGCCAAGTCTTACTATTTGTTTGGCCCAAAATGTGAGATGTTAGGACATGAGCGTGGCTCTTCATGTGATCTGATCTTTTTGACAGCGAAAGCGTTGTCAGCTTGCGAGTCTTGGCAACCTATTTTACATTAAATGTTTTTGGTGTAATGATAATGACAGATATTCTAAAACACGATGTGAAAATAATAATAGCCTTTCTGGTTACCGGCAGATATTTTGGCAGTTCCTCCGCTGTCACATGATATTAGTAATGTGATGAACATGTTATCAGCACAGGAGGCTCCAGTCCACTATGCTAATATTTGGTACTGCTCTAACTGGTGGGCCAAAACATTTGTATCTCCACTTCATCTAATCCAATTTTCTTGGTCTCGACACTACAATAAACACCAAACCAGAGCATCTTAACTTATGGTAGTGCCGAGTATGTGTCTGCTGCATTTACAGAGAGATAGTCTCAAACTTGCTGCAGCCCACTCTCCGAATGATCTGTCGCCACATATTCGTGGCTTTATATACTTCATCTAATCGACTGCAAACAGTTCTTTTTAACACGCTTTTTTCATGTCATAATTTAATTCTACTGTGCAAATAAATTCTCTAACCTTCCGCAACGCTTTAAACACTTGTCTTGTGTTGTTTATTTACTAGCTAGTTAATATGTTTATCGTCCGTTGTAGAAAGAAAATGCTAATTTTCAACACACATCAACACAAAATCGCACCTACTTAACCACAGCACACGATAACGAGAATGTCTTACTTTGTTCCAATGTTTTAAGTACTTTATTGCTGGGTTTTCTTGTGTAGTTTCTACAAATTAGTTTGCAAAAGTAAAAGACGTTTGAAAAAAATCTACCTTAGAAGTTAATCCTGAGGAATAGTAAGTGATCAAAGTGTGAAGATAATAATGACGGTTTGTTTATATAAATATGTGGTGTGGGCCGATGGTTGATGGGTCATCTGAATTAATAATAATACTATGTGTTCCGCCCCTGAGGCAGGGGCGCTCAACGCTCGGCGCTGATCACCGGCATGCGAGTAATCCCGGTAGCGATGGTTGTTAATGTGGGTGAATATCAAAGGCATTTCTATAATTCGGTCGCAGAGTAAACGATCAAACGCCGCGATAAATAACCGTACATACTTTAATGACAAAATGTTTTTCTAACGGTCGTGTATGCGGCCGAGTCTCGCGGTCGCGTGTATTTTAATTTTCAAAGAGATTCCGCCTGCGTCGGAAACAGATATTTTAATTGTGATGATTTAAGCGTTTTATCCGAATGACAAAACAAAGCATTCTTGCTTTGTGGTGCCCCGTTGGCCGTGGGCTCCGAGCGAACCGCAGAGGAGCCAAGCGCAGTCGAGCAGTAGATACCGAATGGAGCAACCCGTACCTATGCGGTGGACAGGTGACGAGTATCTTGAATACTTTGTGCTTACGAGCTGAGTCGTTGTACTCGGCTGCAGACGGTTCGTGCGACTGAGAAAAACCCTCGCGTGATTCGTAATCGTCCGCCAGCCGGAATTTAGATTCGCTTCTAAGGATAGGCACAATTGCCGCGTCGCGGATAAGAAACGATTATAAACGACGGTTGATGCGGTAAAAACGGCGGACGGAGGCGGCGAGTTGAAAGGGTCTCTAGTGTCCGTAGTGCTAGGGGGACGGGGAGCGCTCCCTAATGACGACGATTAAAATTAATTTGCGCGGCGCGCGGGGCCCGCGCCCCCTCGCTCTGCGACCAAATTAAATTCTTGAGTCGCGATCAAGCCGTGCTCCGCCTCGCCCCCGCCCCCGCTCGTGCCCCCGCCCCCGCACGAGGTATGCATCGCTCCCTTTTGTCTTGATGATCGCACCCGTCCACTTGACTGATAATGTTTTGCTTGAAGGTTAGGGGAAGCCCTTTCGATTCACTAAATGTGTTTTATTTATGCTTGACGCAAAGTACTTTAGTACAAAATGTCAGTAATCCGGTTCTGATGGCATTGAAACTAAAAAGCTTAAAAGTTTTGAGTTAGATTGTTTACGCATAAATATAAAAAAACTAAAAGTGGTAATGATAGAAGTAATTTGGATAAATAAATATTATGGGTGTCATTCGTTGGATATTAATTGTTATAGTCGTAGACATAGAGGAGACGTAGATATACATACCTACAATCACAGAAACTTATCCTCAGTTGCGGAAAAGTCGAATTCTAAACACGTTATATGTTCTTTGGGACTGGACAATAGAAATAACGTTATTTTTTTGTAAAGGTTGATAAATAGCTGATATTACAATAAGTTTAACGGTCCAAAAACACTACCTTGAGGAATTACGTACACGGCCCTCGTCCCTAACATCGCTCTAGTTTTAGTCCCTAATAACTAACAGTTTTCCAATTAACATATGTGAAGTAATTTGTAAGATGTGCTTAGGTTCGTAAAACAGTACGTTAGTCTATGTAACATAAGTTTAATAGGTAATGAAAAGATTTAGTCGACATGATTGAATGCCTTGCACTATTCAAGCAGAAGTGCGGAACCGGTATGCCTACTGTTATCCAGTTGAGTATAGTAGTACTTATCTGGTAATGTTTAGTTAAGTACATACGTAAGTATTGATTAAACACGTTCAATGAGTCGTTTCAAATTTCGACTGTTTCGTGTCATGTCAATATTAACAATTTAATCTCAGAATAGTTAACTGATGCTCGGGTTCCTATGGCATTAGGCCAGTGAATACAAGTAGATATCTACCTAGGTCCGGATGCTAGTTCACGTCACGTATCTGAAAATATAGTGACTTATGTAGTAGGCAGCTACGAGTATACAGGGATACTTCGGGATATCACCCGCAGGCACTAGCGAGGGAGGGTCGCATTACGAGGCGGTGCGTGTCCCTCCGACGTCGCATTCCGCGGCAGGGCGGGGGGACAGCTGGGGGCTGCGGGGCGGGAGAGGGTCGTAAAAGGAGATGTGGCGCTTATTGACAAATACCGGCGCCATGTCACGCGCCCCCATTGTGGCCACCACACTACGTACTATATGTCTACCTATGTCTTACCGTTTATCTATACCAAGTTTCATAGCGTATCCTGGACGTACATATGTGGATCGTGGATGCGAGTACAAACATATAATCTCACATGCACACACACCCAGACCCGGAACAATTATCTTTAGATCAAACAAATCTTTGGATCGTGTCGGAATCGAACTCGCAGCACGCGACGAAGCAGCCGGTTTCACGACCACTGCACCAGCCGCGCCGTCTTTTTCCGGTCATATTACGGCAAAATTCAGTTAACTACATTCTGGTCGGGGTTTAATGTAGAGCTACGTAACATAATATACGTTATTATTTAGTGAGCATAATATCGGTTCAGGCTTGATTATATTGTGGCTTGTTTAGTAGTATCCAGTACTATCGACATATCATTGCCGTCCAGCGCGGTACAGAGACGGCAGAGGGCGCGCGGGGGGGGCAGGGCGGCGCGAGCCGCGCCAATGGCGGCGCACTGACCAGTGGGCGAGCCCCCCGGCCCTCCTCCGCCTAACGCCCGGCACCACCCTCACCCGCCCGCGCCACTAAATCACCATCACCAGCTCCTTGTCAATTATCCGACCCGCTGTACCGTACACACACCCACACACACGTGTACGATGAACATAGACATATGCTGTATTCTCATTCTGTGACTGACACAAATGTCTAATTAGTTCAAGAGATTTATTGCCCTCATTATTGTATGATTCCATATCGCGCTTATTGTTCGTTTAATTTTATCTGCATTTCCAGAATGCTTCTCATAAAAAAATTATATTGGTATATGTAGGTACCTACTGTCTATAGCGAACAAAGCAGCGTGGGCGGTCTATTGCTTTGCCAAAAAGAGTTGGAATTTTGTTCACAATTTCTAATATTAGATATCTACCGTTTATTATTGAGTTTTCTATTATCACCACATATGATATTAATGGGTTGATAGGTAGCTACCTACTTTTGCCCAGACCCAGCTATTTAAATTGTCAGAAAACTGAAATACAATTAGCAGTCATGGCTTACAAAACAAGCCTACAGGATGAATATTTCAAATGGGCTTGGATGGCCAAATCCGAAATTATAAGAAATATCGAAAAATACTCAAAGGAGTCTCGGGGCCGATATTGATGAAAACTAAAACTACATCGTTTTGAAAAATCAATGTTCTTACCCAGCTATCGAACACGTTAACTTTAATAAAAACAAACAATTGAAGCAAAAGTTAGTTTGCCACATGTCATTACTTGCCAGAATTTCATCCTTATTAGCGATACTATCGAATGGTGTAATAATAATAACAGCTATAGCTCTTTCCTCAAAAGGCCATCCCAGACGTATACCTACAGTAGTACTTACATAGTTACATAGTTACTCATATATTCTCTAATAAAATCATGTCTGGACTTTAAAAGAGACTTTGACCTCTGAGTTTGTTTGGGCATTTCTTTTCAGAGCTAGTCAAATTGGATATGCCGAATATATCTAGATTAAAAAAAATTGTCTTGTAAAAGTGTCTTTAACAGATATACAGAAATAAATATGATTTATCATCATTTAATTCTGATATTTATTTCTGTTGTTTTCTAGTGTGTGTGTTTTTTTTCCAAACTTCTAGGTTCTAATCCCCTGATTTCAAAGCAAACGTTACGACGTTAGTTTCGAATTGACATGAATAAGATGCTTATAATAATAATTGTAAATTTCTATAGAGGATGATATAGAGAGAGGCGGATCGAAGGACCAAAACATTACTTACAGTGTGGATATAAAACCTTCATCAGTTCAAATACAATATTATGAAAAAGAATTTACTTTAATAATATAATTATCACGTTATTGGTAAAAAGTCAATGAAAATAATGACGCGGTGCCAGAATCACGATGAAATCAGGTTTTGGGGATTTTACTGGAAGGAATTAGTACTGGAGTAGTTTTAGCGAGCGTACCCTTCTCGCCACTGGCATATGATTTCCAATCAAACCTTTGTACCTTTTACCTGTATGATTAAAATGATAGTATACGATTTTAATCGTATGTGACACACATAAAAATGTTTGTGTTTAGTTTATTTATGTGAGTTTAATACTTTTAATGTAATGACGAGAGCAATTGTTGCTTTAGTGTAAGTTCTTTTGTGTTTGTGTGCTACCTCACCCCCCGCCAAAAGTGGCGACCAAATTTGTTCGATATTTAGTCAGAAGCCGTCTCCCGTCTGGTCCTCTAAGGGATTTTACAATAGAGATAAAGGCATGGTGTTTTAATGCAAAACTGTCTCTTTATGCGTAGTCTCGTTACATTTGAACTGCCTTAACACAGTAATAAGCTATGCATATGATGAGACGCAACGGTTGTCATGGCGTCTTCAGGGCCCTTTGAAGAAGATAATGCCAACAGCAATTGTCATTAAAGTTCGTTAGCTTCGATGAAATCGCGCGCAGTAATGGCTTCAGTCGCGTCCGAGCGATGCCGTTACAGAGTTCCTTCACGTAGAGGAGAGGAGAGTGGATCTGTTCACATTATTAATAGGTACCGCTCAGAGCGGCGCACGACGTCGCCGATACCATCGCATCATTTATAACAATCAAACCTCCCCCCCTCGCCCCCCTCGCCGCGCTGATCTACACCGATACAGCATAATGTAATAGTTGTTCTTTGTTATTAATACATGTAACATGCAGACTTGGTTGTACGACACGATACATTTAATTAGAAAAAGTAGTACGCTGTGTGTGTGCGTGCTTGTATGTAGCATTCATAATTTGAATAACTGTGATCTTGTCCTAATTGAACTACACACTTGATACATTTCTACTTGACGATAAGGTTAACTAGTCCCAATCATCACGTAAAACTGTACCAAGTGAACTAACAATATTGCAATTACCAGTCCCATACGACGCTGAAGTGTGACTGTGATTCGGGTAGGTAGGAATATTGGATGTAAAAATAAAATAGTTATATATGTGATTGTGTGCAGGTTTGGAGGCGCAGGTGCAGGATACGTCTAAGGACCTGTACTGGTTCTGAGAGGCGCACTCCGAGCGGCCACCGCCGCCGGCGCCGCCCGCTTCGCGCCGCCAGTGCTAGTGACAGTGCGTGAAGTGCTGCGCCTGACCGCCGCCGCGCCGCCGTACGCGGGGCGCTACTGTACCGTTCAGACACAGTTATAGATATGAACTAACACATCTGACACAAGTGCGACTCGTGAGACATTACTATTACTGGTGTTTGTTGGAATCGAAACGTCCCGCTACGATGAGAGTGATACAAATTGCTATTTTAACAATTTAACATATCAATACGCAGCGATCAACTAAAACTGATGTAGGATATTTCGGCAAACGTTACGTTGAGCACTAGTTAGATACTATTGTAAAAGTTGTGTGCAGTAGGGCTGGCCTGCGTGTCCCAGTTGTGTGGAGCGATGTTAGCGCTAAATAAATAAACACTTATGCGTCGCTATGTGTCAGCCGGCGACACGCTCACTCCTGAATAAAATATAAGCAGGTGCCGCCGCGACACCGGCGACCAGTGGTGCACCGCGCGTCGGACGTAGCGTTTTGTTCAGTTATATGACGCAGTCACATAACACCAGAAGTCCGACGACGCCCACGACCATTGTTGTCTAATTTAATTCATGGCTCACTTGATTTGCAAAACATTTATATTAGTCGAGATCATTAAGTGTTGTTTATAAGTACACAACACACGTCAACGAGCAAAAACTTTACAATCCGGATACACTTTAGATCGCACAGGAGTTTGGAGACTGGGGTTACATCTACGCAAATCCTAACGCTTTATCGTCAGCCAGTTTTAGCTCATTGTCATTATTTCCTTGTAACAATGTAGCACAGAGCGTGAGTCAGTACTGCACACAACTTACAGTTGGGCGATGCGTATTCATTCAGCTAACAATCGCGAGGCTCGGAGTGCAGAGCGTCAGAGCGTCGTCACGCGCGTTATACATATAGGTACTACTGTACGTACGTAGAGTAATTAGCTGTAAACACATATTGTACATAATTAGTTAGCTCTAGACTAAATAGCTAATAGTGACGTTGCGACAGACATTGTAGATAATGTACACTTAGGTGCAATCGTGGTTGACTTGGCTAGAGGAGCTGGTCGCAGTGCCCGGTTGAATGTGCAAACATTATTGTACATAATATGTTTTGAAGAATACATTTATGTAAGCATATGCAGACGAATAGAATCATTTCAGAATTTACACGAATTCGATTTCAAATTTTGCGAGGACTGCTCCGTCAGTGGTGCATAACTTGTGAAGATATAGAATAGGATGCCTTAGGTCAGCGAGCTTGCACCGGCTCCACACACAGTTGTTGTGCGACACAATATGCGAACACTCTACAACACGGAGTAGTAAACATGCTTATGTAGGCATATGCCCCAAACGTGTGCAATAAATACGACACACTAACAGACTAAACTGGTGGCTGCTGTCGGGTCTGATCTAGTAACAAGTATTATACTACAAGTACTGCACCCGTGACAGAGTGGCTCGGTGTTGCACAACTGTGAACTGCTACACCTGGTATCGCAATATCACTAGTACGAGTAACAATATACCGAGCACTTGTAATATGATTATTGTCGGCGCATGTCTTGGAAACCATGTATCGCCTCCATATTCATAGATAAATGAACTTAAATATAAATTCCATTATCTACTGTGATTGTTTCACTTCTGTTGTTTTATTAACATTACTTACATTCAGTAGTCTACCAAAATTTATGGTTATTTAAAACCCGTTGCGGCTTGAACTCTAAAACCTTCGACCATATTATGTGAAGCAATTGTCCTGTATTTTTATCTCCAAATGACGTTAGTAATGTCGTTTTATAATGGAACGTGCTTATTGTGGGAACATAGTGGAGTCACGGACAGTTTCGAGTTTGTGCTGATTGTCTGGGAGCTGACACACAGTCTGCTGACACTGGCGATGGGTATCTGCTCTAATTGATACAAGGTCTGTGACGGCAGTTCACTTCACATACATACGTTACATGCACAAAATGCCACGTGCGTGAGAAGCCTTAGATAGAGAAAAAAGTTACATTTACTTTTTACTTATTTTTCTTTGAACATTGTAAAGTGGGTCCTGCATGATCGAGTATTGCAGCTACCTTTGGAGTTTCTCGGCCGAATATCAAATAACAGCTTGGTATACTCGACTCGGTAGCACGCAGAGCTATGAAGCTCTATGAAGTGGCAGTAGACCAGTGGATAAGATAATTCCCAGCCTAGCTCACCGCCTACTACGCCGCCTACCACGCCGCCGTGAAGTAGCTGTGACAGGGCTGAAGAACTACACGAGCTCATCCAACCCGACCTACATCACCATATCCAGACGTACTCATCATCACGTCATCCTTTCCTGGTTTAGTGGCAAGGAATTTATTTCTGCCTCGTTGGTCTAGTGGTCCCAAGCGCGACTGCTGAGCATGAGGGGTCGGGTTCGATTCCCGGGTCGGTCAAAGTGTGATTGAGTTTTTCTGTTAGAAAATTCTCAGTAGCAGCCCGGAGTTTGGAATTGTGCCCGGTAAATGGCAATAGGCTCACCACCTATTACATGGGACTTAATAGCAGCGTTGGTGAAATGTGGTTGTACCACTGTGTAAATCTCTGCCTACCTCTTCCTGCAGTACAGGCGTGATGTTATTGACAGCGCGGTTGGCGCAGTGGTCAAGACCGACTGCTGCGCTGCGTGTCGCAGGTTCGATTCCTGCACGGAGCAAATATTTGTACGATCTATAGATAATTGCTCCAGGCCTGGGTGTGTGTGTGCTTGTGAGATTATATGTCTGTAAACGCACCCACGATACAGGAAGAAATTCCTAGTGTGGGGCAACGTTTTTTTTTAAAAAGAAAAAAAGATTTATTTCAATCCGTCAGCGTCGTCAAATCTCGCTTCTCTCTGCTTCTTCGGGAATACAGGCGTGAAACTATGTTATGAATTTATTTCCAGGGGGGTTATACCTTTTTCTCACGTATGGAACAAGTGTAAATTAAAGATATATTCAAAATAATTTAATTCTGGTCGGGGGTCTGAACCATCAAAACCCGCCTGGATACAGCCATGTTTTGGTGTGTCGAGGAGAAGAGTTTCTCTGCCTGTGTCTGTAGTATCGAAGGCTCAATTATTTAATAAGTAACTGATTTTTTTTTAGAAGAGTGGACATACTGCTTCTGTGTAAGTTTGCCCCATGTGTAGGGTGTCTCAGGGTTAGATTGTAGCTAGCAGTAAGCTCATACACCTTATATCTAAAAAACATACCATCATCATCCCCCTGCCCTTATCCCAATTTATTTGGGGTCGGCGCAGCATACCTATATGCTGCTAAAGTTTTGGCTATGTTTTATGATCGGCCGCCTGCCTGACGTCAACCCTCTTTGGGAACGCTGTTGTTGGTGGTAACCGCCACCGATACGATCTCCTTCTACCTAGCTATGTCACACCAAATGTTATCCACGCGCCAGGTTCTGATGTTAACCTAATATCAACACCACTAACTGAGCTAAAAAAACATAATTACTTTGAAATCTTTAGTTTTGTTACTATTGTAATCTCAACCTAGATAAGTAAAGTTTTTCAAATCAGTAATCACCGTTGTTAAATCATAACACGTATTTGCCTCACGATTATCGCTTAACTAGGTGTGTCAGACTAACGAGTATAGAATTGTGACTATTTTTGGCCAGTTGACTTTCTGAGGTCTTCATTTTCAACAAATCTAGCTATACCGAGTTTAATAAAACTGTAGAGGAACTGTTTCTGTACAAAAAGACGTATTCAAATTTGGAAAAAGAATTCGCAGTAGGGAGCAGAGGTCGAGGTGGCTTAGCGGTCAGAACGCCTGGATTAGTAACGAGAGGGAGAGGTTCGAATCCTGCTCACGAACGTATTCTTTTTCCACAAAAATTATAAATTTAGAGTTCGCTAAGCATGCGATAATGCTTTTCAAAGATTTATCTGTATTTGTTAAGCTAATTGCATCTGTAAGACATTGTATTGACTGAAAAGTGAGTCGTGTCGATTCGGTTTCCTGTAAGGAGACTGAATAGATGTCAATGAGGTCACCAAAAGACGTATTAAAACGTGGAAGAAGAATTCGCAGTAGTGAGCAGAGGTCGAGGTGGCTTAGCGGTCAGAGCACCTCGAGTATTTATCCGGGAGGCACAGGTTCGAATCCTGCTCACAACCGTATAATTTTTCGACAAAAATTTATAGCTTTAGAGTTTGCTAAGCATGCGTTAATGCTTTTCAAAGATTTCTCTGTGTTTTAGTACATTTAATAAAAAAATGACGATAATAAAAATGACGTGTACCAGAAGTCGGTACTCATACTTATGTGGGTCAATGTACACGTACAAATTTGCTATGGGAAAATATTCGAAAGTGCGGAAAACATCTCAGCTGCTCCATGGAAATGGTCATACCTACTCGAATAGATATCTCTCACTTATAGACGCAGAACAGCGCAACATTTTAACTACTACCCTTTGTGTATTTCAATAGATGAAATACGGTTCAAGAATCGAGCGATTTAGATGGAACCTTTACTGCAGCGGTACTTAAGGGTTTATCTTTTAAAGTAAATATGTGTCTTCTCCATTGAAATTCGGGTGTTTTTTAATTTCAATAGCCCCGCGACAAATGTCAAAATCAGAGACAAAAATAGACTGAAATAATTTTAAATAAACTGTTGAGACGCCTGACACCTTAGTCCTCCTGCGACCACGAACGCTGCAAAGTGTTCGAAACGTCAGGAAAGACATAAACCAATAATACACGCGATTAATCCGGTTAAAAGGTGTTTTATTATAATGTGAGTACTATATACTTTCCTGTTTTGTGAGAAGTACCTCCAAGGTAAAGAAAATTCATAGAACATATAGTCAAGGTGAAAAGAGAGCGCCAGTGATAACGTACGACCATTAATACGGTTTTTAAATGATGGCTCTTGTGTCTAAGTTTTTTATGTTACCTACTTAAACTATATTTTCGCCTCTATTCTTTATTAGAGGACATTTTTGTCCCGCATTGTCTTTTCATAAATATGGCTGTGTTACAATAAGTATTTTGTTCTTGGGATGTAGTTACAATTTTGACTACCCACAAGGCACACGTAGAGCACGGCCTGCAGGCCTACGAGTCCAGCCAGACGCCGCCGCTCCGATAGCAACACGTTTGTGACAGTTATGACTGAATAATGAACACGCGGTTTTCGTGTCCACTGATAGATACTTGTATCTGTCCACTACAATAATGGTGAGGCGTGACGCGCACCGCACCGCATCGCACAGCACCGCACCGCACCGCACCGCACAGCACCGCCCGCCGCTCTCATAATCTTATGATTTGCAATAAAGAATATGATTATATGATTATTCATATAATCATATTCTTTATTGCAAATCCACAATGTAAAGATAAGATGGTAATATAAATAACATGGTAGCAATCGTGGACCCTGATGGGCACAGCAAATAGTAAATTAGAAGAGAGGAAGGCGTTGTATATATAGAAATATTTGTTTATGCTCAATTACTCATATTCCTTTTTAATGTATGTAAGTATTGTTATTATGTTTGTATTTTTAGTAGGTATTTAGATATAAGTATATTTTTTGTATTTTAGTACATTATATTATTAGGTTATCCGTACTAAATTTTGTATAAATATATTTTGTCTCTCCGTCACCGAGCGCATTCTTCTTCATTCTTAGCTTTCTTTTCAATCGATGACTAAGTTTGTTTCTAATTGCCGCAACTAGCATCTGTCGAATTTGTATCGGTTGTGTTAATTTTCTGGTTTCCCCGACCGGCAATCGCAACGTGTTGAGCTGTTCCACACCCTCCCTCCCTTTTCCTGCTGCGAAAAATTTGTCGTTGTTGACGCCGTCGACAGTGGCGACGTTATATAATGAAAACAAGTGCTGCTTCTTCGATATCCATCATCATACTGTATGTAGCGTAAATTGAGCAACTCAGCTATCAAAGTTGTTCAACCGTAAACCAGCCTATTGGTTGTAGCAACTGGCAACTTTTAAAGGAAACTTTTAATAAGTTGATAGTGCAGCTAAAGTTAAGCTCGTACGATTCGTCCATCATTCGTAACGTTTGATTTATGTAACATATTAACCTTCGCATATGTTGTATTTTTTTTTAATAATTATTACAATAACATAACTTGAGAGCTAAGAGATAAGTCTACCGTACCCACTCGACACCGATAATCACACGGAGGTACGTAACTATGGCAGAGCAAGGAGCTGCACGGACGATTGGAAAATATATAAAAAACAATAGAGAGCTAAGAGCTGTAGGCAACACGTGGATCTGTTGGAGTCTGTCAGATGAAGCCTGGCTAGTCAGAGGTTCAATCATTTATGTAAGTATAAACATATTGAAATATAGGTAATATTGGACTTGTCATTATGAGTTACATATACAATAATGTAACTAGACAATTATTGGTAAGTACCTACAAACAGAGCTGTTTATCTAGAACATCTACATATTAATTATGTACTTACGTAATTTCCGAGAGTCTAAATCTGAATAAATAAGTAGTTGTCATGTGTGGAGTGTTTTGTTCTCGAGACGCTTAATGTGTTTCTAAATCGGAACCATTGTGTTCGGGTATTTCGTTATTTTGGAAAGGCGCTCGTAAAACGTCAGTTAATCAATCCGGGATGGGAGTGTGATTGTAGGCGCAGCACCGGCGCGGCGGCTCGTCGCGGCGCGCTACACACACGTCGTAGAGGAGCGTGCGGCGCGGGTGCGGCGCGACACAGCGCGGCACGGCGCGGCGCCGCTCGGCTCTCGCGCTGCACTAGAAATAGCGCCATTAGCTGCGGACGATGTTTGTAAACACGCGACACATTACGCCGCTGAAATAGACGACCATTGTCACCTCGAGACAATAAGCGCGCTGCCGATCACACAAATAACGCGCGCTGCACTAATAGTACGCCGCGGACGCTTTTGGACACATTATACGCATTCCACGGTTTCACGGCAAAAGCTCACCTAACTAAACATCGTCAACTGAAATAAAACTCCGGCACGTCTCGCGACACCGTGAAATTTGTCGCGACACTTAATTTATGCTAATGGATCGTTAATGGCGTCATAAATATTATAATTAGTGTCGGTTACGCCGTTCGGTGAAGACTTAATCTGGAGCTGTTAGTACCATCAGTCAAACGTAATCGGACGCGTCGTCGTCGCGGCGCCACTGTTACGGCACACTTACAGCTTGCACAAATCGCTCGCCATCAATCACCGGCGGCCGGCGGCCGGCGCGCGCCCGCACCCGGACGCTCTCCGGGAACTCCTCGCGCCGCCGCCGCCGTCCCTTCGCAGTTAGTATGCACAACACACGCTCCGGCGAATCCGCTAAGTATTGAGCAATAAATGAATGCCCGAGAGAATACAGATTCAGCTCCAAACAATTATGTATACCAACGAGCCTCTGCCATTAACTGAAGACATTTTCACAAGCGCCCCCACGTTTGGAGGACCAGACGTTGGAAATAAATTAACCGAATTACCATCCCGCGGTCGTAATGCGGCCCGGAATCTACCTATTGAATTACAGATGAGACAATTCGCTGTTAGTTATTGTAATAAGTTATGAGTTATGAGAATGTATCACTAAATAATGAACAGCCGGGGCAGAACAAAGCCCCGGCCGTCCGCGATCAGCAAAAAAGTGCCGCGACGCGCAGTACGCACCGCACCCCCCACTCCTAACGTACTGGAATTGTTTAGAAATTGCTTATTGTTATTATGATCCTATAATTATCATTCCAAATCATCTCATTAGTTTTATAGATACCTACATAAAAAATACTGCTCCGTTTATTCAACGCTATTTTGTGTTGTCCGCCTCTTAGAACTTTCAGTGACTTGCAATTCATCAAACTTCATATAAATTCAATTCTAACAGCGTAGCGAAATAAAAATATACAAATTATACTTAAAAATAAATAATAGCAGCCTCGTCGTCGCATACGATATAAAACAGAGCAAAAGGTGCTTGTTGTTCGGCCCGGAATGCGCGCGCGCCGCGTGGGAACCGGCGGCGGCACGTCTGCGCCTGCGCACACCATCGCCGCGCATCCACAGGGTCACAAAAACCAACATTCACATGCAAATATTTCCTATAATCGTGTCTATAAAAGCAGGGTGACGTCATTGTGGAAGTTGTAGTACATATTGACCCGCAGGCATAGGTACGTACGTAGGTAATCTTGAAAATAAATCCATTCCACTGTCATTGGAAATATTTCATTTTGTACTTTCGATTACAAAAATGGGTTAAAAATACTTTAACAATTAGCATTCTACTATGCAAAATGCGTGCTTTAAAATTGAGCAAACTGTGATGCAGGTAAAATTTTAATACATATAGCCAATAATGTTATAAACTAAATCTCATTGCCTATAGCGCATTGTTTTTAAGAATTAATTTATCATTGGAATTAGATTAGAATTGATATAAATTTCAAGAGCCACCCCAGTGGTCTCTTGCAAGAACCCTGTAAAATAATCTATAGGTATACCTATATTATTACGTAATGTACGAACTGATCAAATTCATAATTCAAATTATTATTTATTCTGTTGTGTTTGTGTAGGATTTCGAACTGTTTTACATGTCAAATTAAAATGTAAGACATTTCCTATTTGACTATCTCTGAGAAGAAAAACCGTAACAAACTCAGAGGTCACAGTCTCTTTTAAAATCCAGACACCTGTATATAAGGCTATGTGAGCGTAGTCGTAGAAATCGTATTATTAGAAATTATATTTAAATCGTATTTATATCAATAATTTAATTGTATGGATTTATAGTATTTAGTTTTATTGCATGAATGTGTAGTTATAAGAATTTCAGATACAATATTGTGAATTGTTAATGAATAAATTAAATGATTTGAATCATGTAGGGCGTCTGGAATGGCCTTTTGAAGAAAGAGCCATAGAAGTTTCAAGTTGAACTATTCTAACCGACGGCACGTATGCATCAGTCATCGTGTAGCTCGACCATAATTAAGGGAGCTCAATGACCCGTCACAAGACGATACCAGATCGGCATAGGCCAGCTAAAATACTCAAAACCACCAGACAGTTACGAATCATGATATAAAAGTACTTATCCTATATGACGCTCACATTTACAATTAATTATTCACAGAAAACTTCATATCACTCATAGTGTTATAGGTTTTCTGAGGAGGTTGCGCTCAATGTATTTAAGAAGCTGCTGTTTTCTTAAACACACTTTAGTTCGATTCACTATGCAAATCAGTGACTGCGCGGCAGTATCGCGTGCACCTGGTACGCTATGAACTAAAGACGTTCTGTAGAACGTCAGATTCCACATCTTGCCATCAAGCAAGTGCAGCATCCTGCGCATGTGACGTCAGTGCCGCCGGTACCTGCTGCGGCCGCGAACACGCGGAAGTGTGGCGCTCGTAGCGCAGTAGCTGCGACTGGGGCGCACATGTGCTGCCTACATATCTAGACACTTAATTTCTTCTAACAAACAATAGGTACTATGAACAGACGTTATACTCTTCCGGTGGTCAGCAAGACCCAAGAGAAAAAAAACAGGTAACTACTGTTATCTACTTACACTGAGATTATGGATCGTACTTTATATATTTCATTTGTAACATTTTAATATCTTTTTATAGTAGCAGTGGTCTAAGTTCGAATCGAAGGCATGTGTCGCACCACTGTCTTTTCGAAGACATGTGCGTATTATAAACTAATTATCACTTGCTTATAACGGTGAAGGAAAACATCGTGAGGAAACCAGCACACCTGAGAGATGTTTTCGATGGTGTGTAAAATCATGTCAGAGACTTACGGGTGGTTTAAACTCTGACACTAGGTTGTTCATCAACCACACGATAAGAAGAAGAAGAAATATCTTCCTGTTGTAATATTATTTATACCTATAGGTACTGGTGCCCGCGACTTCTTCTGTGCAACAAAAGGTTGCCTGTGTTCTTCTCCAAGGTCCAATCTATCTCCATACCAAAATTATCAAAGTTGGTTCACGGTTGAGGCGTAAAAATGTAATAAATGGATAGGCAGACATAATTTAGCATTTTTATTCTGGATCCTCAAAATTTAGTTAATTACGAGTAATACTTTTCAGTTACTTGAAAGCTTTAGAAAGGTTATATCGTAATATTGTGTACCTTCCTTTGTTTGGGCTCATTATGTTTTTGTCAGTTTTGTTTTTATACGGAACCTGCCACTTGTTGGAGATCTGTGCTGCGCCCCGTGTATGCTCCTAACGAGCGTGAAATCCAAATGTTCGTTTCCGTAAGTTTTTTGTGGTTTACATGCACATGAGACTTAATGATAATGTGTGTGTATATTAGTGCGGCACAACTGATTAGTGACGTTAGCATTAGAAAGATAATTGGACATAGTGTTGCGTGTTGCCGGAACAGCCATCGATCACCGGCGGCGGCTGCGGCGGCTGCGGCGCACATGCGCGTGCGGCGCGGCTCGCTGAAGTTAACGGTTTGTTTGTTGCCGCCGCACCGCCCCACAACGCATTACGCACTTTTTGTCACCAAAACTGGTGTAAAAACGTCACAGATCTCTTGTTACAGTGGCACCGCCTGCGCCTGCGCCTGCAGCGCCGCCGCCACATCCACACACACGTTCTGACGTTAATTGGATGAGATGTTCGCTTAATGAATTTTATTGTGAGACACCCATTAGCTAATTATTAGTCGGGCAGTCGGCGGCCGGCGTCACTCTCAGGTATGCGAGTGAGTGGCGGCGCTCGGCGGCTATTTTAAATTTAAGTGGGTTACACCTCGCCACCGTCGCGTTATATTGTTAATTTGTTATTATACTGAGAGCTGTGCACCGCCCGACGCCGCTCGCTGTAACATCAACTCAACACCAGGTCACTACATATGTCTAACTATAAATCGGACAGTGCACGTAAAATGTGGTCGCAGGAACTCGATCGGAATGTGTGTGATGTTTGATGCAAGTCGTTTGGCTCACTAGATAACATAAACGTCAATCCGTCACAAAATGAAGTCCGTCGGCGCGCGCGCACTACGCACGTCGCCATCGAACATGGTTCGAGTGCCAAAATTCACGACAAGTCGGCTAACATTACTTTAATTGGAGTGGTGTACTTGAGGTATTTATATGCGCATTCGTACATATCAGTATAATGATGTGTCACCGTCACTGGCGTAGGGTCCGTCTGTCCTCGTCATTATAACTGCGAGTGCGCTATAGTAATGAGTGGTCGCGCATACGCAAGCATGTGGCGAGTGTTATCGATCGCCGCCGCTGATCATCAACACGATATATTAAGTTTTGTTAATGTATGGTAGGTGGAGTAACTGAGTAACAATCTTTAATAAAATACGTTGAACAGAATTGTATTCAACGATACAACATATTGATAAAGGGCTGACTACGTACTTACTTACGGAGTACGAATACGAGATTACTAAGTAATTACGAATTCTTCGTCCACATTTTAATACGTCTTTTGGTCACCTATACTTTTGGTCACCTATATAGGACCTGAATAGATAGCAGTGATGTCGCCAAAAGACGTATTAAATGTGGACGAAAAATTCGCGGTGGTGAGCAGAGGTCGAGATGGCTTAGTGGTCAGAGTGCCTGGAGTATTTATCCGGGAGGCGCAGGTTCGAATTCTGCTCGCGACCGTATTCTTTTTTCACAAAAATTTATAACTTTAATTCATGATGTCAAAAATAACGAATATAGTAGATACTACTATAATTAAAGGATTTGACTTTGACTTTAACTTTATTGAGTTGTTACAACTTGGCCACGGATACAGTTAGTCGGTGGCAAAAAGTAAAGCATTTACACCATTTTGTAATGTTTTAGAGTCTCACTGATATTTTTCTTTGAGAATAGATTTGAGTGTTGTCAGACTTGAAGATGTGGTTGAAAGACATTTGGTTGAACTATTGGATGTTCATGCATTTCATCAAATCGAAGACAAACGTGCTATAGAACCTCCCAACATTGTTTACTGATATATTTGACGTAGGGAGCCTCTACATTATAGCGATGATTATTTGATGTACCTACAGCTATTCGACTAGTGATGTCCAGTAATAACATTATATGTTGTCAGGTGGAGATGCGTATGCGCAGGTGAGAGTACTATCGGCGTAGTAATTAAAATGGTCGGGGTCGCAGCCCAGCAGCCTCTCACACGGGGCGGAGGGACGCGGCACGACGCGGCACGACGCGGCGCGGGTGCGGAGCGGTGGCGTGCGTTATCGGAATAATTGTCACACCGATAATATATCTGTGTCGGTGCGTCGCGCGATGGTATCGGCGGCCGCGCGGAATTAACACGTCGCGCCGCAACGCGACTAAAACGACGCGCGCTTTGTTCGCTATCGGCCCATCGGCTTTGTCTCACTTGGCCACTATCGTTTATTTATGCGGGCGCGCAGGCGCGGCACGCCGCACATTTCACGCGTTTAGTCGGTAATTGCGGCCGCTCTGTTCGTAATGACGCCTAGCTATGTGCTGACGCTGTGTGTGCACAAGGAACACTAGCATGTGACCATGTGGCGGTCTCGCCCGCTCGCCTCGCCGACCTTAGGTAGGTATCATTCAACCGGGTGACAATAATTGTAAATAATTACTTACTACTTAGTTAACATGTATCTTAATATGTTTATGATCACGTTTGTCCGGTCTATTGAGCTAAAGTTTAAGATTGGGTTATTGCTTTACTGACTAGGCAGGTCCAACAGTACTTACACACCATAATGTTTCACATCATTAGATACCTAAGTACATTGCGAACGTAGATTTTCTGTTTTATTTTCCTATAAGCTGTTTGATTTATATTATTGTGCTAACATTAAATACAGCTCTGACTGTGAAACAAGTATCTACCTACAGATAAACGTTTCAAACGCATTAACGCGAACTATACAGATATAAATTTTTGTGAAAAGAAAAATACGGTTGTGAGAGCGCTTGGAGTATTAATCCGGAGGGTTCATAATCCAGCTCATAAACGTATTTCACATTCAACATAAAAAAAAGTATTATTATTGAATAGATGTGTATTTATTTGCATCCAAGGTATTATTACATACTACAACAACATACATCTGTTCATTAGGCATATTTATGGACCTCTGTTCGCAAAATTTTAAGGCGTGATTGGTGCAGTGGTCGAAAAATCTACTGCTGTGCCGCCCGTCGCGAATTCGATTTCCATAGATAATTGTTCTGGGTAATTTCAGTACATTTGTTTTCACAATCAAAATCGTACGTTTTGGTTTTGATTATTAAGTCGTACAAATATGATTTAAATCGTAAAATATATTTCTTTATTTAATGTGCATAGTGGAATTTAGGTGGTCTAAAAATGCAGGGACCCCACTGTGAGGCAAGATAGTGAAAGTATCATCAACATACCTCTTGAAAATCTTCAGCATTGGCACCAGGTTGAAAGAACACATAGCTGACGTCAAGAATAGACGCTCAACAAAATCTGCAGTCTGTGAACATACAACAGACAAACCCAACCATTTTCTACGTTTTGACCAACCCCAAATCCTCGCGAAAGAAAACCGATATATACCGAGAATGCTCCGCGAGGCTATTGAAATTAAAAAACACCCAAATTTCAATAGAGAAGATGGTTGGCAATTACCACCTGTTTGGAACCCTGTACTGAAAATAATCAAGTCCCAAACAAAGTCAAGTCACAAGAAAAATCAAGATACTGTGAGCGATTACTGCGTGCATCGGAACACCTTTTAGTTTATAATTCGATAAAATTGTAAAATTGTATCTCTAAATTTAAAACGACTGTGACCCCTGAGTTTGTTTCGGTATTTCTTCTCAGGGATAGTCTTAGGAAATACCGTCGCGATTTAGTTTTAAACATGTATCAGAGACAAAAATAATTTTATGAATTTATCAATTATATGTACGGTAGACTGAAATAATTTAAAATAAACTGTTGAGACACCTGACACCTTAGTCCTCCTGCGAACACGAACGCGAAACGTCAGGAAAAACAAAAAACCAATAATACACGCGATTAATCCGGTTAAAAGTTGTTTTATAGTAAAATCAGCTGTTTTACAAAACTGCTAGCTGATTTAAAAAACAGTACTGTTATGAAAAACAGCTGAACAACGTTTAGCGGTTTTACATAATTGCTAATTCAAACTATAACACGCAGAATTGTATGAACGTTTTGCGTTTCTCAATGCAGCGGGTCAACGATCAGAGATTATGTTAAATAGTATGAAATGAACTGTCAGATTGTTGATTTAGTTCGAAATGTTATCGTATATGGCTCTGTGTGTCGTAACAACAATAACTGAACTTTATTTTACTTTGAAGCCAGGAGCAAAAATATGCCATTAACATTTAGAATGACGTAAATACTAAACCACTATAATAGTCGACTATATATCGGGATTATGAAAGAAAATAAAGTAAATTGATCCATGAGCGAGCGAATCGACCTCGGGAGTTTCGTGTACCCCGACACGGACAGGTTAGGTTCGAAAAGCGAACTACCTCTTCGTGTTTAAGTTTTTTCTGACCTTACAGACAAAAATGGGAGCACCGCGAAGCGGGGCTCCGTCAAGCCAGCCACGGAAGACAAATCAGAATACAGTATCTTTTTCTTTACTTGAGTGGTGACTATCCATTTTATATACCTATACAATAAACAAATCTGTCCCACTGTAGATATGTCATTCTTCATTACGTCTAAACGTCGGTAGTTTTGTTATACGTTTCGCAATGGCAATCCAGTTGAACGTTGTTAAGCTGTTTTGTAAATCAGCTAGCAGTTTTGTAAAACAGCGGATTCTACTATCCATCTGCGACATATACATACCGATACGTATTGTACTCGCAATATTGGTGAGCGTAAGGCAGTGAGGCTATTAACTGTCAGGGGCCGTATTATGAACTTTTAAAATATCATGCAAGTTCCAGGCAAATCAGTTCGCGGTCTTATACTACCTTGCTAAATTTCGTATTATGACATGCATACAACTGGCCGACTTTTGATCGGATTCGTTGTGTATAGCTGTCTTGGACAAACAAACTTTTGACCAGTTGGAGGTGTAGGAGTTCCTAAATCCTCAAGGGATACAATAAAGCCACACATGCACGGGAATATTCAAGGCGGATGTGGGAACGTGTCACCGCATTCTTATATTCGCAAGGTCAAAGTTCACTAACTAGTTGGTAGGTATAGTTCAGTGTATGATTGTGTGAATCTACATTTATTATATTTATTTACATTTAGGCATACTTACAATAAATTAATTAAATATATACTTATTATATGAATGTATATCAAATATATATAATGTATAAAATAAATTGAACAAAATCATATGACAATATTAACATTGATTAATAAAATAATTTTACCTGAACATTTTTTTAAATGAATTTTTCTTATTTTATTCTTTTGACTACTTGGTTATCTTCGTTGCTCTCTAGAAATTCGAACTCTTCCAATTCTATAAATCTAAATAAAATAATACTTTGCCAAGGTAAATATTATGTACTACCCCATACAATATTATAAAACACCGAAATAAATCTTAGACAATTCAGTTTAAGTAACGATGGAGTCGCCTTAATTGAATGGTTAAAAGCTTTACGTTTTGCCAGCTAAAACGGGAAACTTAACGTCAAACCCAAGTTCATAATAGGTACGTGTAACGCCAGCCAGTCAACTAAAATCCGGGCAGTTGCCGGCTTGTACTGTCACGTGACCTCTGACTGGCTGGCAATGAAGTTCATAATACGAATTTGCAAGGCAGTTCAATTCACGGCGAGTACTTACTGAGTTCATAATACGGACCCAGTACTCGCTAAGTGAGTAGTGCGGCGGCGGCGGCGGCGCGCTACTCGCGGAGGCGGAGTGGGCGGGGCCGGAGGCTGCGCTGATGCTATCTCCACAATATAATTACGTTTCTTTGTCGCCACGTATAAGGCATGATGGTGTATTGATACAGTCCGCAAGAAATATCATGCTCTAATGATATCGACACGATTCCTTGAAGCGATACACCGCGAGTCCACCTTATTTATATCTAACGCGTAACAAAATCAAGCTAATATTAATGAGCCATAAAAACTTTTCTATTTATGTTTGTACAACTAGATAAATATTTTAAATTGTATGTTTTTGCTCTACTGGAGATACTTCGTTTCAATGAAACTGTTTTCGAAATTGCTACCAGAGAGAAGCGAGATTTGACGACGCCGACGGATTGAAATAATTAAGACGTATACTAAAACAAAATAACATCACGCCTGTACTGCTGGGTGAGGTAGGCAGAGGTACTACTACTACACAGTTGTAGACCTACATTTAACCAATACAGTTATTAAGTACTCGTAATAGGTGGTGAGCTTATTGACATCTATCAAGCACGATTCTAAGCTCCGGGTAACTGCTGAGAATTTTCTATTTTCCAATAACACTTTGCCAGACCCGGAAATCGAAACCAGGACCTGCGCTTGTGACCACTTGACCGATGAGCTAGTTTAAATATGAATCAGCAAAATACAGTCTATATTACTGAAATAATGTCTCCTTAGTGAACCGTTCCACGATAAGCAATAGGTACGACAGCCCCCCTCGGCTGTGACTCTGGACCCTCTCATCTTACAAGAACATTAATCGTGTGATTACTTCACAAATCAGATCCGCGCGAACAATTTTATATAAAGCAGGTCGCCAGTGATACGGGAAATGTAATTTTCACGGTTAATGAAACCGTAAAGGCAGCGCAACCCCGGAGTCACCCCTCCCCGCCGGCCTCCACCTCGCCTCACCTCCTCCCGCCGCCCTCCCCGGCGCAGGTCGCGCGGCACACCGCGCTGCCCTCTCACTTCATTTCGCGAATAAATTCATCACGCGCGTCACTCACGACACGCTCACATTTCACGTTTACCCTATACACACACATATTCACACAGTAACTAAAACATATGCGTCACACCGTGCACAGATACACACTCACACATGGCCACAGTTCGCTTACACAATAGGTTACACGTCGGTGATACCTATTAACATTTCAGCCTTTTCACGTGCAGATTCTTAACTTTCTGCACGTTTTAAAGGCACATACTTCGTTTAAGATCCATTGAAGTCACTCTTTTAGTTGGGAATGTAAAAATTTTATCTTATGTCATTAGAAAATAGTAAAATATTAATTGAAATCTAAATGTGTTTTACTGTATAATTATCCTAGCAGAACTAAACTACATGTGCTGTTATTAGGTACAGAATGACTTCATTAAATATTTTCAGATAATAAAACAATTATCGTTTCTCAATAACAATTCAAATGTTTGCTTTGCCGTAGTTGTGAAGGGTTTTTGTGTAGTTATTTTCTTTTTCTGTGTTCTCTTAAGGGTTTACGACTATAAGCTGTTTGTTTAAATAAACATATAAAGAGGGCAAATAAACAGATACATCAACTCTTCTCTAAGGAAGTCGGGGAACTGTTAATATTTTTGGGACGTATATGTACTCGTAGGTAACATACTAGTCGATAGGTACTATTGTAGTACATAGAGTCGATGGCATCAAGTCAAGGCAGAAGGCCCAGCCGTTGTTAACTATTAGCAGTCGGAGCCTTACTGGGCCAACCCAAGTAAACAAACTCAAGTGAGAGGGGTACGGGTGACTTGAACAACACTAAGTTGGCTCCTCTTAACTTATTTGCTCCGTATATTTGCTTACTTTGTAAGATGTAGCAATTATTTTGTCATAATATTTAATTTTTAAAAGGTGACGTTTCAATCACCCTTGCATAAACGACCTGTTACTGTTTGCAGCGAGCACGTGCGTGGCCGCAGTAATAATCAGTAGCAGTTTAACAGTGAGCATGGCCCGGAGGATTACACCACTAATCCGAGTTCGAGTGGCAATGTAAACACTCGTGAACTGTCGTGTTTGTGTAGCGTGCAGATGGCGCGTGCGCGTGCGCCAGTGACGACAGGAGCCGCCGATAATCCCGGCGAGGATTAGCGACCAGATGTGCGCCGAGCCCTCGAGCTACACGACACGACGCGCCGGTACTGGGATTAGGTGCGAGGTGTTAGGCCGCGGGTTAAGCCTGCCGACACTCGCTACACGCAGCGCCTCGTGTCAATCCTCTTAATAGTCGACACTCACTTGTTTATGACAGCGCTGACAGTCGCTACGTGTTCTTATTAACGACCAGGCCAATATGAGACTTTTTATTGGTTGAGGAAATTTTATAGCTATACTATATAAGATACTGTCTTCTCACCTGTAAGGATCAACCTTTCAATTAACGAAGCAGTCACTTAGTTATCGTGGACGAACAATCATTTGTTTGTGCTTGTGCACGATGCGACCACCGTTTAAATGGAAACTGTTATCAGACAATGAATACCTTTCATCCATCTACATCATTAATCACCAATACGTAGCTCTTAATAATATTTGACCTTAATTAAGTATATATTATTTCCCCAATTATCAAATATTTTATTACAATCAATAAAATTATTTATTTGCTCAAATATGGCACAATTGGTGTTACAATGGTAATATTTACACATAATTAATTATTAATTACAATTAGTAATTATTATTACTATTATTTAATTATGATTATAAAATTATAACTGAAATAATAAAAAAAAGTTAAATAGTCTAAATTTTACAATAATATTATACTCAATACTCAATTCATTTATTGTACTCCACAAGTTAAATAGATGTTACAATTTATTATACATATATTATGTGTGGGCCTTGTCGGCACGGCAAATGTAGGAGAGAAGAGGAAGTGTGTAACCCTTTTTAAACTTTATACTATTACATAAACTTTGTATTACTTATTGATGTATATATTATTATTATAAGAATATTATATTATTTCGCTGTATTTCAAATATTATTTAAATGCAGTTTTTATTTATTTTATTTGTATACTAACAGTACTTAGATGATAATGGAATGTTTATAAGATTAAGTAATAATATTAAAATGTATCTATATATGTTTATAATTTGTGCCTATATGTGTATGCGTTTATTATATTATTATTAATTTAAATTTGTTATTTATTCCGTTTTATATACATTTATCGTTTAAATATTCATTTATATGATAGTAACATTTACTTATTAGCATTTGTTTTAAGTTTTTTATGAATATATTGTCTTTACCTTCATTTTTTATTCGTGAGCTTATTTTATATTTTTATTGACATGACATGTGGACTAGATGAGTGCATGTTAAGCCGGGAGCTTGGTAGGTTTAAACGGTTTTTATGCCTCTGGTTTTTATCTTCCCGTTTTGTGTAGAAGTTTTCTAACAAACTTACATATTTCTAAAATGTACAGACTAGGCAGCGTTAGTATTTTATGTTTTATGAAATGGGGGTTACAGGTATCAGAATCTTCTATATTTACATGTATTCGTATAAGATTTTTCTGAAGACTAAAAAGTGATGGTGCATCTGTACTATTTCCCTTTTATTACTATTTTGTTTTACGATTCTGTATTTCTTGTATATATAACCTACTGTTACTGACAATTTTAATGTATAATGTAATAATTAAGTTGATATTTTTAATGAATGTTTTAATTTTAATAATTTTATTTAATGAGAATGACATAACTATTTGAATGTTCCAACAAGACTTTAAATTTTAACAATTTTAGTTTAATGAAAATGTTTGCATGCCGAATGGTGAAATATGGCAGAACTCTGATGAAAACCTACTACTACCTACTTATGTATAACCCATATTTGCAAATAAATGCTATTCTATTCTATTCTATTCTATTCTATTCTCCATAGGGTAATGCCAAAGCTAAGCCATGCGTAAGCATAAGCGTAGTAAGTAACGAGTGCAGTTTGAAAATTTGTGGATTTTTTTACTTCGCGAAGAGCGTATGAGAACTTAGCTAATTTCGATTTAATTTTGTTTATGTGAGATTTCCAATTTATATGGGTATCTATGTTTAGGCCTAGTAAGGTAAAGTTGCTAACGACTTCTAACTTCTTATATTGAATTGCAAAATTAAAATTTATCGGCGCTTTTTGTGGGGGGTGGAAAGTTATCAATATAGCAGCATACCTATTGCGTATTCTCTGTTGTTAATAATATTTTCTGTTGTTAATAATATTGAGCGCTTCCCCTGTATATATTTGTATACTGCTAGAGCTGTTGACCGACTTTTCCGAAAGCCATTTTGAGCTTCATCAAATATTTTATATTTCTCACAGAAGGAATATGAATTATGAAATTGGTATTGTCTTATCTTTTAGAAATTCCTTAATGCTATAATAACTTTTATTAACCAATACTTTAAACAATATTTCTTTAAATTATTTTAGTGGTAGAGATTTGAGATTCGAAATGGCCATACAGTAGGCATTTCTTTTAAATATTTCTAATTTTATTGGTGGTGTACTTACATCACGTTCCCGTTCTCCGGATAAGCACAGCGCTGCGCTGCGCTGGTCGGAACTCAGGGCGACATTAATCAGAAGACATAATAGGCGGCGCACCGGTTATTTACAGCTTCCCTGTTACCGCGGAACATTGTCACCCAAACGAGGTGCACACAAATAGAATGGTAAGCACTTAGTCTCTACACAGTTCTATTTGAACCACACAATACCTGCGCTTGGTTTACAGGTCTTGGTCAATCGCCGTCGAAGTTTTTAGGTGCGAAATGGTTTCTGTTCCAATGTTGTAGTGTAAGCGGGTTAGCTTGATACATAACTGGTTGATAGAAGGCAATGATTTTAGTTACTGCTGACATGTGTAGCTGATTAGTGAAATTGTAATTAGTTTCCTTTCTTTCCTGTATGAATCCGACTAATATTATAAACGCGAAGGTTACTTACAGTATGGATGGATAATTAAACTTTACAAAAATATAGCTTATACATCAGAATAACACATAGGCTACAATTTATACAGATATTGTGTGAATTGTCCAAAATATGACGATAAGTGTCAAGTAAGTAGGAAAAAATCTACCATCTGCGAGCTATTCTGGCGTGCGCTGCCTAAATCGTTTGTGATATAACAAAATGATGTATGGTGGAATTGTGTATCTTATATAGATCGATAGAAAAGTACGGGATTGCATATGTCTATCTCTTAAGGATAACATACTACATCCATTTTAATACTTAGAAAATGGGCAATTATGAAGCGGTAATTGGAAAGCGGGACCGGGATAAAAATTTCATGATTACTTTTGGTCGCGATATCCGACATCCACGCGTGTGAACACGCGGGCAGCAGCTAGTGTATTACCTATATTTTGAATGCACTTAGTAGGTAGGTATTAGGTACAATTCTCAATTAATGTATTAATTTGTATATTTAGAGATGAGCACCCGTATCATGTAAATGGGCCACCGCAGTGTAGCCACTATATTATTCTACACTATTCTAAATATCTAATGTTCGCACTGCATTATGTATGGGGTGAGGTGCGCGGGCGCCGTTTTTGCGCGCCCTGCTATCTGCACATACCGGCTTCTTCAGCGCGCGCATAATCATTAGGCGTTACCATTTAAGATACAATCGATCTCATTTTCATAATCATCAGCCGAGTGCTGATCCGCGCGGCAGACGAGTGGTGCGGGGGGCGCGGGGCGCGGGGGGCAGTGATTTACAGCGGCCGGTGTCACGGCGCACATTAGCCGCGCGACATAAATGCAACACTAAAAATATAACACGCGACATTTACCTTTGTGTTTTAATCCGGGACTAAATCGAGCGGTCCGCAGCGCCCGCCTACAAATAACGCACAATAAATCCCCGAAGAATGTGCGTTTTGTTGCGGCGCGCGTTGTCGCCTTAATCTCACGAGACCGTTCAACAGATTCGGCTATCCGCTCGCGTATTGAGATATACGCCGATCGTTAAACGCCCACTCGCACACATTACTCACTATATGCAACTAATTCCGTCGGCGCGCGGCGTCGGATCCGTTGCGCTCCGTACTCCCCGTTTAATGGAATTCGATCACTCGTTTATCTTGATGTCACGGAGGCTCGCTGGAACGTTTAGTTGCTATGCACGTGCACGGAGAGATGATGCTTTGTCGCCATTCATACTTCGTTCCGTGCAGATAGAATTAGGATGCCAATTTCCTTCAGGCGTTTGATGGTTTTAATGAATATAAAGGGTCCAAGTGCAGTTTTATTTTGCTTTGTGGTGTAGCTGTTGTATCTGTGGCGGTGTTAAGCAGTGTAGTGTCCTGTAGCGGGCTGGTCGCGGGCGTGCCGGCCGCCGATACATCTCGCCGCTGACATGTTTACGAGCGGCCGCCCTCCCCGCGCTCCGCCGCGCTGTGCCTCACACCCGCGGGCCCCTCATCCCGCGGCTTCTTATTGCATTGCGCGGGCGCCGCTCGTGAACAAATAAATTAATTTAAATGGAGGAAACGTCGGAGTACGACACAAAGTGAGAGCGCCCGCCTGCCCCGCGCACCCGGCAGTCCCCGCCCCCGGACCCCGGCCCCCGGCACCCGCGCGGACTGCACTGCTGATATGTTTATTGTATTATAACTGCAGGACAGACACTTCAAACTCAAAGCTGCCCGCTATGGATTTATCGTGACTAATAATCACTACTGTAAATCTGTTAGTCGGGTGTTGTGCGCACTGCATCATTACGTCACTGTCTGCAGATAACTGTACACTATACGAGAAACATGCGTTCAATTAAAAAGCGATAAGTAAACAGAATACAGAGAAGTTATAAACTGTTGTGGATAGTATATTTGCTACCCATACGGTAATACGTTTATAAACGGGATATATTTGAACAAAATATGTAAATAGAAATTAATAATTTTAAATTGTTATTTTATTTTATTCGAAGTATATTGTTTTTATAACAGTGTTTTTGAAAAACATTATAATTGATTATATTAACTATTGTGTATTACCCATATTTGCAAAATCAATTTCTATTTATAGTTTTTTATAATTTTGTCATCATCATCGTGGCAGGCCTAGAAGGAGATGAACTCGACACCTATCAATTGGAAGGATTGATCATAAAAAGCTTTAGACCGAGAGGAGTGGAAGGGGGCGAGGAGTGCCGCGAGGCCTTTGCCCTGAAGTAGGAGAATCATGGCTGAAAATAATAATAGTCATAATCAGTCTGCCGACTGTTCGATCTTTTAACATTTTATCAGAATATGCCGAACATAGATGGCTGAGGATCAACCTGGTTTGTCTTGACCCTATGGTCGTGCGCCAGGTCACATGATCTGCTGCTGTGTTGACACAGTTTGGAACCTCCAGAATAATTATGACAATGTCAATGGCCGGATGGTCTGCTTCCCTCAACTTTCGCGAGCAGGATTGCCTTTCCTTGCTGTTGGGATTTCATTGCATAAATTGGGATAAGGGCAGGGGGTTGATGATGACATGACTCAAATACTTCACCGCTTGCGTATGTGCACATATCTGCAGGCGGGCGGGCGGTGCACAGGTAATGCAATATTTTTATTTATTTAAACTAATATTATCTTTACAGGATTCCACCCAATACGATAAATTAGCCACAACTAAACTATTTACTTAACAGGTCTTAGGTCACTCCTACGAATTCCGCCATTGTACGGTTAAAAATATCCACCCTTTGTGCCACACGATTTAATATTCGTACAGCTCTTGCACTGGAGCGAACTTGGCCAGATTTGTACAGGCCTCTGGTACCTCACACAGCCTCTCCCTCGGCTCCCGCCGCCACCTAGGAACAAGTAGCCTCGATGCTGATACTTCCGTATTATTTAACCTACCACGGAATATCTCATACACATACTTCACTAGAGCCACGTCGCGTCTCACCTCTAACTTATAGTATCCAACCATCCCTATTACAAGTATTGTGGAAGTAGTACTACTAGATATTGTATTTATTTGCATCCATTGTAATGGACTTCTGCAAAAGTAACGTCTGGATCTATTCAATATCATATATTTAAATAGTACTTCGAATTTTCTTAGTTTGTCAGAAATGGATCGTTCTACATCTAACAGTCTAAGATATTGCACTCGTCGCCATCACGACTTTGCGATTTTTTTTTCCTAGTATAGTTACAGTGATCAGTGAAAGCAGATCATTAAAATCCTGTTCAATGTCTAACTTCGCCGTATCTGATACAACTGAACGGTTGGTGCACAGCCGAGTGGTGAGGTCTTCACTGACGGTTTCAGTTCCATTAATTGATATTTTTTCTTCGATAATTGTGACGTATCAGTACTACGTGTGTACGAGTGAAATTGTAAGTAAGAGTGAAGTGTAGGACGGTGCGGTGACATATGCCTAGTTGGTGCTGGTGCGTGACAGTTCGGGGTGTTTGGCGCACGTGCGCAGGCGGCGCGTGATAAATCTCGCGCGGCGCATAAATCCGTCCGGAGAGCGTAAATATAACCATGTGGAGTATTGTGGGCATTGTTGCCGCCGCCTGCGCGTCTTCATAAGAGCGATATGAATGACTGATATCCTGGGAATGTCTCACGAATAAGTTAAATGTAACGCAAGCATGGTGATTACATAGTGAGGATCCAAACTCCTTGTCATAATATCTCTGTTGTTTTACGTAAATATTATTTTTATTGACACAAGAATAAGCTGCTGTGTTCTAAAATTAGGAGTCTCATGAACATAGGACATGTATTCTACTCAATAGTATCTATTTCTTTTTGAATAAGTATTTATAATACCGACAAATCTTTAAAAAAACATTAACGCATGCAAAGCGAACTCTAAAGTTATAAATATGACTTCACCAAAAGACGTATAAAAATGTGGAAGAAAAATTCGTGGTAGTGAGCAGAGGTTGAGATTTCTTAATGGTCAGAGCGCCTGGAGTATTTATCCGGAAGGCACAGGTTTGAATCCTGCTCACGACCATAATTTATTTGGGGTCGGCGCAGCATGTCTCTTATCTTCTTTCATTACTCTCTACTTGTACTGGCATGCTGCTAACGTTTTGGCTATGTTTTATGACCGGCCGCCTGCCTGACGTCAACCCTCATTGGGAATGCTGTAATAAATGTTGGTGGTAACCGCCACCGATATGGTCTCCATCTATCTAGCTATGTCAAACCAAATGTTATACATGCGCCAGGTTCTGATGTTATCCTAATATCACATCACACTCCACTAATCGGGTTATAAATATATACGTATAGATATAATTATTTGATATCCAAAAATTCATTAAGACTATAAAAAGTGTTTTGAATCAGTCATTTCTTTAATTCATTTTGCATACGCATTAGAGAACGTAAACGAAGTAGTTCCACAGATTAAATTGCGATTCAACAGATTCAACTTCGATAGTACTAATTACTCTAAGTAGTAAGTAGTATCTGTTACGATTACCTACTTAGAAACATGTTAATATAAAACAGGACAAGGTAACCACCGAGTATTTATTAACGGGTAACACCACGTTCAGCAGTGATCGCTCACATTAGGGATAGTTATTTTAATAACTAGCTTCTGTTCGTGACTTCAGCTATGTGGACTTCAGAATTAGATTCAGCCAGACTAAAAATTCAATGTGTTATACAGGTTATAAACAACCTGTGTGCCTAATTTCATTCAAATCCGTTCAATATAAGTACTGAAGCTCTGAAGGTAGGACATTCCTTAAAGTTGCGTGGAAGAGTAACAAACATCCAGCCATCTTGACAAACTTTCGCATTTATAATATTAAGTAGGATGTATCGGTTCATAATTAGGGAATGTCCTGTCTATTGTAATCAAAGAGTTTCCACGTTTTCATTCCAACTTTGTTACACATTTACTTAAGTAGGCATAGTGCAGATCGACCAGTAGACGAGCTGACACAGGCAGAGTGCTAGCTTCAACTCCTATGTATAATCATTATTATTATCACCCCACATGTCAAGTTATATGTAAGTAATGAAATAAGAACGTCTATGGTCAATAATGGAAGGTGATCGGTGTTAGCTGTGCTGTTAACCTAACATTTAACGAATGTCACTGCAAAATAAGATGTATGCAGAAAATGTCACTAAATTGTAAGGAATGTCAATGAGGTCCAACGTGTATGAATCTAAATGAAAATGCAAGTTGTCCGATTCAAACCACGTCTAATGAGACACTAAACATTAATAATTATAAAAATGCAGTGGTTATACTATGCTGTATGTCAGTGCACTCTATAAAAGTAGGTTGCGATCAAAGTACGAACACACGAGCCTGTTAGCTGACTCGTTCATCTACAAATTAAACTAATATTTTAAAACCCATGTACGTGCACCGTACAATCGGTGAGCCTCAAGTTTTGAATATATAGTTTCGCTATGTTGGAAAGGTGCTTTATCAGAATTGTACTTGAAGCTAGCGTAGTAGCGAAGCGTGGGCGAGACGCGAGTAGCATGTTTACACACAACCGAGTATTAGGATGTCAGTTTTAACTGGAGCCTGTTTAATTTGACAACAGTTTAATCAAGCGGCCGCGACAACGTGATCAAACGCGACGCGACGTCGGAAACGAATACAAAGTAGATCGCTCCCGTCCGCCTCAGTGCGGCGCCGGCTCTGCGCTGTACCACACACTAGCGACTTACAGAAGACCCGCTTTTCATAACCAGTGCTAATCAACCTACTTGGAGTATCCCTGGGTACTGAATTACCTTTCTGAAATTTTCAGTGTCAGTGTGCTGGACTCAATCAAACTGCCTAGCCTTTTCTCACATTGAGGTCGGCTTTCAGTCTACGAGCGACTACCTATCTGACTTCCACATCCCAGTTACTGTGTAACGCGATATCTTGTGGTAAGACTGGTTGTCTGACTGTCAGGCCTCTTGTGACTACCCGTAACGGTTGTCAAAGATCTTCAATTGACAACCGGGGCCGACAGTTTAGCTACGAGTCCATCTGTGCTTGCAAAACAAATAAATTGTAAAAATCATCATGGTGGTGTTGTGCGTGAGAAACCTTGCTCATCATATATGAGTATATGTCAGCACTCTGAGCTACTGTGATAACATGTTCCCTCGTGTCTATAGCATATGCTACTTCTATGAAGACGTGTACGCGACATTAATGTCGTCATATATCGGTTTAACTATCTATGCTTTAACTGCTGCGAACAAACTCGTAATTGTTATGACAATATTAATTTATGCTTTCAAAAGGAGGATCAAAGTTACTTTGAAAAGTTAGTAGTATAAAGACATGTCAGAGAGGGATATATAATGGTGTGTATCAAAAGGTTAAGGAGAGCGGGTAATAAGTTAGTGATGTTGTCGTGTGGCGCGCATTCATTAGCCGCGCGGGGCGAGGGGCGCAGGGGAGCGGCGGCGGGGGGGGGGGGGGAGAGAGTTATGACAGTAAGTAATGGGCGCCGTTAAAAAGATGTCAAACAAAGTGTCGGCGGGATGCGGCGCGAGCGCACACATCTGTCACGCGCACTCTGACGACACTGAGACGTATACCGATACAAATATCTGGACATTTAGCATTCACATGTTTACTTCATGTGAGTCATTAGACGCAGCTCGTTGTCGTCACTAACTGGTCACGTTACACACAAGCAAACACCTCACATTGTGTGTCACCTGTTAAGTTATCTATTATCGGATATTGCACATCATGGACTCAGTCTTACTCACTCACTACAGTATCTTGAAATACAAAAGTTTTTCATATTTTTTTTTTCCACAGAAATGTATTTGCGTTTGGCCCCCAACTATGCGAGGGTGTGGCCGAGGATGGAGCACATAGATCCAGAAGAAATTGATTCACTCCAAGTAGAGTGGATAGATTTGGGGGAATTATAGTTGGGGAGTTGTTGCAACTGCCCAGACCCGTCTCCCACAACGGTTACACCGGACTACATCCCGAAACACGACTAGGTCGCTTCACGGCATGGCTTCGTCTTGTGGATGGTAACCAGCCGCGGCCAAGCCTCCCACCAGAATTGTGTTCCCAGTTTTATACCGCACCCGGGGCCACGTGTAGGGATTCCATTTTAAGGGTGCACTCCTACGAACGCGGGCTACTCAGCCCCCTACTGATGAAGGTAAAGTTACCTTTTGTTGGCTTTACTATTATCTCTACCTTTATAAGAGCGAGGGAAGAGAGAGTGCACCTATGTTTGCGCATACACTATAATATCTCCTGCGTACTTGGCTAATTACCGTGGAAAAAGGCCAATTTTACCGGTAAAATTCGGTCGGGAGTATATTATTATCTCTGTCTATCTCAGGTAGATCGATGGAGATTTTGAGAATAAGGACATTTGACGAATGACATCCGGTACCTGACTACAATATAATTTGTAATTGCATTTGTATATGACACTCAAGACAGACGGCAATCATTTTGTAAAACTAAAAAAACATTACGTACAGCAACGATAGATAGCTACCGTTTATCATAATGTATGCGTCGTGTGGCTACTGGCTAGGAACACTACAACCAGAATACTTTTTATTCTTTTGATATTATGCGTGCGGCTGGAATAAACTAAATGAATAGCGATATATCATCAAAGTGAACAGTTTTATATTCTTCAAATCGCTCACACTCCCACTTTTATCTGACTTTGACTTCGAGCTTTGACTTTTTATGAGCAGTGATAGCCTAGTGGTATGACCACTGGATTGACAAGTCAGAGGTCGCAAGTCGAATCCAAGGCACGCACCGATGTCTTTTCGAAGTCATGTGCGTGCTATAAACTAATTATCACTTGCTTAAACGGTGAAGAAAAACATCATGAGGAAACCAGCACACCTGAGAGATGTTCTCGATGGTGTGTAAAGCTATGTCAGAGACCTACGGGTGCTTTAAACTCTGAGACTAGGTTGTTCATCAACCACACGATAAGAAGAAGACTTCGAGCCAGAACTTGTGTTCGTATCTATAGTTAGTATAGACATAAGATAACTGTGTTCAAGACACTTTATTAAGTTGTGAGCCCTTTGAACTCGACCGCTTAGTCAAACTGAATATGCCCTAATCTGCACAAGTGAACGTAGGGGTTGATATCAGCTAGTGGTTATGACGCCGAAGCCCGACACCCGGCGCCCGGCGCGACCGCAGTGTTCACGCTCCACTGGCTGCACTACTCGTGCTAATTAGCGGCCGATACTATTAGCTGGCCGGTACACGGCGCGGCTCCTAATTACCGTCACCGCGACCCACTCCGCGCACAATGCACGAGTTTCACTGGCGCATACCACACATACGCCCGAAACAATAAAAATTTTTGTACCTAATGAGTTTCCATTATGAATAGCTCATAAAATTAAATAGCCAACTACGCAGCGCATAAATATTTATACTTTTATAATGAGTTTAGGTATCATTATACGGACACTAACTAGGTGGCCGGTATTATTTCAGTGTAATTATATTCAAATGTATGAATCGCTTGATACTATCATTAATTTGGCGGCGGTCGGTGCGGCGCGGGGGACGGGGGGGGGGGTCTGGCTCCTGTGGGTGTTGTTCTACACTGATACGTGTTTTGTATGTAATTTATCTGTGAGTGAAGAGAGCGCGTCAGTGTGATGTATTGCACACATAACACTTCTACTCTACACGATATTACAACATTACAGCACATAAAGAACACGAGCACTAAAGATTTCGGAAACTTCGGGAAAATCCAAGAGATTACTATGCAATGTCATACTAACTAGCGTAATCTGCTGACAATCTACTTGCTTTTTTGTAGCACAGATAATTGTATTATACTAAAGCTAGCTAAAATAGAGCTTTCAATGTGCGACTGGTATATATAGACTTGTGGATCTGTGACCTATGTAAACAAGATTAGGAACCAGAACAACTGGCAGATGGTCAGAATGATAGTCACCGACGATAAGATCAAACTAAAGGGAATGGAGGCTCCCTTACTGCACTAATTAAATGTATTAGTTAAGTGATGGGCGCGTGTTTATGTATAGACAGCGATCGGTATATTAGTGAAGTTTTTTATAAATTAGCCAAACACCACATATATCTGTATAAAAATATGTGATATGTGTATTACACCACAACCAGCACAACAGTCTAGGCTAGAACCACCACAGGGAAGAACGGTCGGTATGTACTTGTATAGGACGCATTACATATTAATGAATACTATCAACACGATGTGACACATGAACGTTTAGTGACACACACACACACACACACATACACACACACACACGACAATTAACTGTGACTGCTCCTCATCTACATATCGCGACTAGTTTTTGCAATCCACCCGCATCCGCCCGCCGCTACATTTGCAACCGAATATCTGGAATACTAATGAAATTGTGCCATATGCATGACCTGCAGATAACCAGGGCATCAATCCTAATGTGTTCTCCCCTATATTATTATTTATTACTTACATTGAGTGAGTACCAGAACAAGTATCATTCAACCACACGGAATCAGATACTATAACCTGAAAAATATTTCAATTTAAAATTATAATGCATGTGACTACGAGACCAAGAGGTTGCTACGGTGCTACGTCGTAGCAGGTTCCGTGTCCAGCGGCACTTTAGGCGTAGTCGCGTAGCGTCGCTTTATCTAGCTTCAAACAACAGCTGATTTGCATGAGTTTTTTTAGCTTGCACGCACACATGCACAGTGCTCGTTCGTTGCTGCACATGTGCACGTGTGCGTGCACGGAGTGGGCGGGCGCGCGGTCGTCACGCCCACCGATGCTGGCGACCCTCGCCAACTACGCGAGTATTATACTGCTCTCGTATACCTCACTCATACTAAATGCACACAAAACAATTAAAAATTTCAGCTCAATCGAAAACCGGGAAGTGTGTCAAAATTAACTTACAAGATTTGATTACAGACAGACAACGAGAAACTAAATAAAAGTTTGTAAAAAGAAGCCACTGTAGCCAGAGTCATCTTCGAAGAAAATACTCATAAACATGATGACGTCAGCATCGAGACACGTCTGTACTTTTGAACGCGCACAATAATGAGCACGTTTAATTAGAGGACGTGTGTGACCGCGCGGTGACGCGGACCACTGGGGATGATAATTCATAGAAATTGTACATAATGAAGTCATAAGTGGCGCCTGGGTTGGTCGGTGCCATCACTGCATTATTGACGTATATGTCGATAATTGTGATACTTAACGTTAATAGTGTGGCAGCGGGGTGGCGCGGGGCGCGGGGGACGCGGGGTCGCGGCTGTTTCATGGAAATGTTCGACCGTTTTGTACGAAACCCACTTAAGTGCTAACACATAACATGGTGTATGGCCTGCGAGCCAACAGACCCATTACCGTATTAAACGTGGCCGCCATAGCTCACCAGCGGATTGCGAAACATCGCCTAATATGGGCGCTGCACCGATTTGAGACCACTTTCTTAATATCGCCTCCCTCCAGGTGATTGGTTTATTCAGATTCCTTAATATAGTCTAGTGCGAAATGTTGTCAGTGACTACATTTTAGCTGACCATCAGATGACTGACTGTTACTAGAAACCTACACACACTTGGGTGTTAACGAATTCAGTCAAATTCTCTTATCTTTTTAAAAATAGTGATGTACTACCTAACGTAATCTATTACCTATATCCGACAACGTGCACTTTACATTTTCCCGCCTAAACTCCCATCGATATACTTAATTACTAAGCTTGCCGACTGGTAGACAACTCGTCGTCATGACTACGCGTCAACAATGTAGCGTTTCAGGATTTGTTTCAACGAGTTATACATTTTTGTGGCAAGAAACCCAGGTCAGCAGGATTTACACCTGCGCCTCGCGGATAAATACTCCAGACGCTCTGTCAATTAAGCCATCTGGATCTCTGCTCGCTACTCTGAATTCTTCCTCCACATTTTAATACATGTTATGGTGACGTCATAGTGACGTCTTCCCACGACAATGTATAATTTTAAAGTTTGCTTCGCTTGCGATAATGAGTTTGAAAGGATTACCTGTATTAGTTTCAATGAGACTTATATTCCTGCTACAACATAGCAAAAAAAAATGGATTCTTTGTTACAAGTTCTGATTGGAGCATCCTAAACTGTGAGAGTCAAAAGTGAAACGTGTGTGTTGTCGGAACAGGGACCGAACTTGGTCGGTTTGTGAATAATTGTGCTATGTAGGTATTAGTACGGATTTTAGCTCGTACATTGTGGTACGGTTAGTGGAGTGTGATAGTAGGATAACATCAGAACCTAGCGCATGAATAACATTTGGTGTGACATAGCTAGAAAGAAGGAGACCGTATCGGTGGCGGTTACCACCTACATTTATTACAGCATTCCCAATGAGGGTTGACGTCAGGCAGGCGGCCGGTCATAAAGTATTGCCAAAACTTTAACAGCATGCAATTTCAAAAACAATTAGTAATTGGAAGAAAAATACACGCTGCGCCGACTTCAAATAAATTGGGATAAGGGCAGGGGGGTGATGATGATGACTGCCAAAAAAGGAGCGTATTTTAAGGTTTCGTATGTATGTATGTGGATATATTTATTCCACCATAACTTATAAACGCTTGAACTGATTTATATGATATCGATAGACTCCTCGTATTATCTAAGGCAAATTTTTTTTTTTTTTTTTTATGGAATGGCGGGCAACCGAGCAGACGGCTCGCCTGATGGTAAGCGATTACCGCCGCCCATGGACACCCGCAACCCCAGAGGAGTCGCGAGTGCGTTGCCGGCCTTTTAAAGGGTTTGGGCCTCCGGTACCCTCACTCACTCGGCGAAACACAACGCAAGCGTTGTTTCACGCCGGTTTTCTGTGAGGCCGTGGTATCAATCCGGTCGAGCCGGCCCATTCGTGCCGAAGCGTGGCTATCCCTAAGTAAAGTTGGTATTGTGCGGCGTTTGTTGTGTAACGTTCACACGGGAGTGATGGCACTGTACAATTTACATTGCAATTGAGGAACCTTTAAGTAAATTTTCTACATAGCTGTCTGACTGCGATTCTTCAGTACGTTGTGCCCATTCAACACTAAAATAATTAGTTTTTCACTTTTTAACATCGTAGGCGTGGTTTTCATTATTAATATGATTTCGTTTTGTAAGTAAATCTTATTAAAATATTTCTATCAACAAAGATGAATGACATAATCAGAGTTAATGTAATAACAATAAATACTGTAAAATCTATAACAGTTGTCGACGTCCACTGTACAAATTGAAGTGATCACAGAATACATACATAGCATTACGTCTGTATTTCCCGACGGGGTAGGCAAAGGTGTACACAGTCGTACACCCACATTTCACCAATGCTGTTATCAAGTCCTATGTAATAGGTGGTGACCCTATTGCCATACACCGGGCACAATTTCAAACTCTGTGCTGCCACGGAGACTTTCCCTGAACCTATTAGTTGCACTTCAGTCCTCAAAACCTTACTATACATAAGCAATAACTATAACTTTTGATATGGCATGCCTTCTTTTAATGGCATCATATAAGTTTACTCGAAATTACATATACATCTTTTGAACGCATTAACACATGCGTAGCGAACTCAGCAAATATAATTTTAAAGAAGTAGAAGGAAAACGGTCTTTAAAAACCTGCGCCGCCTGTATAAATACTCCAAGCGCTCTGCCGACTACGCCATCTCTGCTCACTACTGTGAATTCTTCTTTCACATTCTAATAGGTCTTTTGGTGACGTCATCGCTACCTATTCAGGTGACTGAACCGACACGACTAATTCTAAATTCTAAATCTAAAGTATTTATTTTTGTACTCGTTATTATCTACATGCTACATGATATTATAACATGCTGCGCCGACCCCAAATAAATTGGGATAAGGGCAGGGGGGGCATGTTTTATCTTCCAATTCCGTCAATATTTTTTAAACACCTTTATTGTTGACGGTCATTACTCAAGTCGAATTTCGCGACTAGTTTCAACCTCTGACGGACACCGTAATCATGAGTTGGTTCCGTGACGAGTTTGTGAGCCGTACTTAAACCTTTGTCAATAATGTATGTCGTAAGTAGTAAAGCCAAGTTGGAGGCCTCCGGGCAGCTTGAACAGCTGTGCTGCCGTGTCACACGACTGAAAAATATCTTATAATATTTGCTATGACAATCCTACCTGTTTATATGTTCACATTATCCTCCCTTATGATGTAATGTTATCACTATACACACAGCCCGCGAGCATGTCTGCTAACACCCATAATATCATCAGTCGTTATGTCGATTTTAACAATTACTTCTTGAGAAACAATACATTGTAATATCTTAGGTTTTCGCAATCACTACACATTATAATAAAACAACTTTTAACCGGATTAATCGCGTGTATGTATAGGTAGGTATGGTTTTTGGTTATTCCTGAAGTTCCGAATACTGCAAACCACACCACCATTTATAATATATGGTCGTATAATATCAAATGTAATCTTATATTGTTTCGGTATTAATACATTTAGGGGTCCAATTATGGTGTAACCAGATGATGTGGTCAAATATCAGTATGCATTTCAGCAATTAATTTATATTTGACTGTTCTAGTAGCAAATGAATCATTTACCGAGCTCATTAAAACGAACTACTCGGCTGATGGCGGCCATGGCGGGTCCCCACACGCGCATGCCTCGCATACCTACTTGATATATTACATTTGTGATTCATTCATTATACTTCGTTTAAATTATGTCATGTAAGTGCGTCGTCGGGCGACTACTATAGTATCGGCGCGGCGTGTTAGAATAAAAGTAAACATGTGCTGATGTAACACGTATGTATCTATATGTATATAAAGCTAATGCGGTTGTGTACGTTCGCTATATTTTCAGGAGTCTTTCTGAGTTACTGGTTAGTACTATTGTTGTTAGCGAGTTATTTGTCAACCGATGTTAAGACGTTTATGTAATCCCCTAGAGAAAAAATATTGGTGCGTAGGTAAATAATGTAACTAAGAAATAACTTCATGTTATAACGAAGTGGTAATAGTGTTAGAACGAAACACATGCGCAACGAAAACAGTTACATATTGAAAATCAATAGTTACATGGCGTGATAAAACATCGAATGGAATTTAATTATTACGATTATGAATCGATATCAGCGCACTTTTGTTCGTTAACCTGCAACTTTTTAGGTTACTTTAACGTGCTTCAAATGTATTTTAACGAAAACTTTTATTATTTCTAATGTCATTTAAGCAGGTATAATTTAAAATGCTTTTAGAGAACATCGTTTTTTTTTATAAATTTGTGCTAATGATTTTCGTATAAAATAAATATTTCCTATGATAAATGGCTACATAATATCGTGTAGAACATAGGTGGTGCTGGCTCGAGCGCACATTATCAGTTGGAGCTTGTCTGTGTACAGTAGGTCAGTTCACAAGGAAGGCGTGCCGGGCGGACTGTCACAACCCCGGTCATTAACGACACAAAAAAAAAAACGCGATAATGCGACTAAATCAGGCAACAGTCGATAGTTCTAGGAAGCAGCGCGCGGCTAGTTCCGCGAATAAGCCGCCAGGCGCCGAACTGCGCCGAATCCGAGCCACATTCCTGCGCGCTGCCCGCCGGGGCACTTACCTCAAAGTAATTTACTAGCTCTGCTGCAGTTACTATGTAGCTCTACAATATTTATAGGAGGCATTATATACTTAATACCTACTAAACGACCACAATAATTAGTAATGTTTTGCAGTTCCTTATATTACAAAACAGTTAAAATATATAGTAATATCTTAGGTTTCCGCGATCACACATTTTAATAAAACAACTTTTAACCGGATTAGTTAAAATATAATTTGGGCCCTCAACGTTTTAGGAGAAGCCGGATTAGCAGTGCATTAGTGCTTAATATTAATGAGTAATATGTTAAGGTTGTTAGAAGGGCTACCTTAGGGAAGGCAAGGTGCACATAAAATATGAGCGTCAAGGTGGTGACGCGACATCACAAAATTACACCTATAGGGACTTCATGTAAACAATCGTTGATCTTTATCAAGTGTAGAACCATTGTACTACACCGTAAGCTATAGTAAAGTTTAGGCTTATAATATAGCTTAAGGCTATCCATATTTATATAGAAATATATATATATTTATTTGTTACAATAAGAACAGCATCAGGCCAATTTCACATCTTCATTCGATCTTGTGAAAGACAGATTCACTAAAATATGTTTGAAATTGTTGTATTTTAGTTGTACGAGCCAATAATGCTCATACAGCGAATTGCAGTTATGCGTTCGTAAACAATTAACTTTAGTCGTTTCTTAACCTCCGTCACGCGCTAATGTGTCAATATAAACAAACTTAGTATCGAATACGTAAAGGGCGACTCAGACCACTAATCATACGCGTACACAGAACCTTATAACAAATAAAACTTTTGAACAAATAGTGTTGACAGTGTGAATTATTTTTATATTGATTATTCGTTAAATAATTTTGTTTCTGTCCGCCCGAATGTACTTGTGTTTTTCTTTGATTACTGCTTGAATTTTTGTACATATAATGTTCACAATTATTACTTATTTTTGTCTCTTTTCAATCTTTATGTACTTTAATTTATATTATAACTATTTTATTTAAACTGTCACTGGTGTTATACCGTTGTAATTAATTACTTAATAAATAAATAAATAAAAATTCTCACCCGATGAGAGCGGGTTCAAATCCTTCTTACGGCCGTATTTTTTCCACTTAAAATAATAAATATAACGCTAGTACTAGCGCAAAACATTTTCATCTGAACGGATCTGTGCTTCGGTAGGCACATGAAACTATGGTTCCCAGCTGTTGTTAATATAAAGCAGTTGTTAAAGCCAGTCTCGGTGAGTCGGTGCCCATGCTTCAATAACTCTGATATATCAGGTTGGCGTCTAATGAACAAGAAAAAGATTATGGTCTGCAGGGCGCTGGTGACACACTAGTATTTATATAGAAGCGTAAGATTTGTATAAGCGCGGTACAGCAATCGTCTCCCCGTAACCATTCAATTAGGGCGTAGTAATTCTATATTTATGTACCCAGTTAAGTTAGTAAAGTTTATTATTACAGTGTTAAATCACATTTTCTACAGCAATCCATGTACTTAAGAATGCAATAAAATTTGCAGTTTTTATCATTTACTCCGGGTGGTGCACACTTGTGTACGAGGGCCGACGTAGGTCACAACCGCTGCAACTTGTATCTGTCACTTCTAATATTCAAGGTTAACCTTAATATTATAAATAACTATTTGAACAAATAGGGATTAGAACTCTATATCACATATTCAAAAAAATCGCATAGCATCATTCGAAATGTGCGCAGTGCAGAGATACGATGCCATTTAACTACAAGGAACCTTTTCAATGCCGCTATTAGATCCATTATAGGTAATAAGGAGTAAACTGTCGCCATTCATCGAGAACAGTTCTGTTCCAATCCCGGGCTTTTGCACTTCAATAGAAAACTCCATTTAGACTCCATCCGATTTAGGGATCGTGAACCTCAGAAGCTCAGAAGCGAACGAGATGCAATCTGGAACACCTGAAGCTAAGAGTTATAGAACATAAGCAGTAAGGAGCAAGTACATAGGTAAAGTTGGTATTGTGCGGCGTTTGTTGTGTAACGTTCACACGGGAGTGATGGCGGTGGTCAGTTGTTGTACCTACACACAGTCACATGTGTGATCGCTATAAATCTCCCGTCCATCACAAGGTTAGGAGCTAATCGCGTCGGACAGGAGGCGGGTCGCGGCTATTACCCGGCGGGCGGGTCGGGCGGGGGAGGAGGGCGTCTAATTGCACCGCGCCGCTGTTTTTGCGGGCGCCGCGCTTCAATCTGTATGCGGCCCGCTGCGGTTTCCACGAAAGCAATTACCGCATCCGCTGCGGCCATCTTGTCTCCACAGCACCACCGCCGCGCCCTCCGCTAACTTACGAGCCCGTCGGACAATTATCGGCAATTAACATAAAGCGCGGCGACCCATTCACGCGACATCAAGCCGCCGACACCACAATTAGCCACCGGCGGCCGTTCAGTTAGCTAATAGCTCACCATGTGTTTCGGTAATGGCTACGCACTCCTTTAGATACCTACATAGTACATACATACACGAACATCACAGTCAGCCGTCGGCGTCGCCTGACAACTGAACAATTAAGTAAACGATAGGTACCTAATTCGACGTCGCCTACCATTTATTCGCCACGTACCGGTGCTCGGTGACTCTACCTACGCACGACATATCTGCTTGTGGTACGAAAATCGACGTAACATTTCTTCTGTTTCCGATTTTATTTCAAGAATTTACAGACACGATTGTCTTAAGAAAAAAATACATTAGCTTCATGATTGTCTGCCTTATTCTTATGATAATACTAACCAAAGAAATTAGGCATGTGTAAGCAAGTCCAGCGGGTTGCGTGTGCGTCGGTCGCGTCCGAGTGTCCCTTGTCAGACGACTCGCCGCCTAATTAGTTAGGACTTGTTATTAAGTGGACACTTCGATAACGCTTAATGGCTTCGAGGAGCCCGTCGATACCCAGCCGTTTGTTTTTACGAGGTGCGCGGGAGGACGCACAATCTCGACACTGTGTCATTTGAAAATCAACCTAATTACATTGATATAAGGGGTCGAGTGAATGAAAGTTGTTTTGTTGTATTGGGGATGTGTAGACATTAAAGAGCTGCTTTTAATGTCATAGATAAGATAAGCCGAGGTGGTGAGTCGGCCGGTAGCCCACGGTAGCGGCCGCGCGATACACAGCACCTGCGTTTACATGCGCTTCAATGTAAATTGTTTATATTACTAAAAACCAGTTTCTAACCGAGATCATGAGGATCAAATGATTAAGGACCTATTTGCACTAGTATTGTGGTTTTAAGAAGTAACCCTGTATCTACTAAATATATAAAACGTTGTGTTTTGAATAATGTTTGAAAAACTCGGTGTTGTCCGTATAAGTGCATACACATAATTGGCGTTATCCCTAATTCTTTGTATAATGGTGGCGGAGCGGTGTACAATAAATTAGCACTAATTAGGCGGCCGTGAATTATCGTTGAAGATCACGCGGTGGCGACCGACCGGGGACTGCGGGGGCTGCGGGGCCTGCGGGGGCTGCGGGGGCCGCAGCTCTAATATATTCACTAGTCCTACTGATATATATATATATATATTATGCCCCATGTGTGTACCAACAAAGCAGGACAAACAAAATTTTAAATATCTCGTAATTAGGTAGGTATTGTTATGGATATCTTATTTATGAATAAGTTTGAGCGATTACAACATTTGTGTATCCGTTTCGTATTTAATCTTAGAAAATATGACCATGTGTTTGATTTTCGTAAAATGCTCAAGTGGCTCCCGATCCGTTTCCGTAGGAACACAGGCGGATATTGTGTCTCCTTTATAAAATCCTACATGATCCAACTGCCCCTTCCTACCCGCGGGAACATTTCTCATACACACGGTCATTACACGAACCCTGCAGGTCGCACATTCGAACCCTCCTTTAATTCCCTTCCCACAAAACTTTTACTCTTACTCCCTGCCTGTTCATGCGGTTAGGTTGTGGAACTCGCTTCCACCTGACATCAGAGATTGTAAAACTATCTCAACGTTTAAGATACGAGTGAAGGAACATTACCTCTCATCGATGTAGTCATTCTGGTATGCATGTATGTATGTATTGTATATTATGTATTTGTATGTAAGTTTATGTAGTTGTTTATTCTTATGTATATATTTACATCTATGTAGTTTATCTATTCGTCTACACACTGTCCACATCACTTGTATTTCAATCTCTCCTCTCGCAGGTCTGATAGAAGACATTTCTGTTAGAAATAAGCTGGCCTTTGTACTCGCAATTTTTTTTATATATTATTATGTCTAAATATGTGTACCTACATAAAAATAAAAATAAAATAAAATATATAAATATATTTACCCTTCGTGTTGTCAACATGCAACTGTGTAAGCCAGCGTGCTAGTGCAATACATTACCTACATAGCGCAGCGTGGAACATCCTACTCATAGAATCCTGTGGGACCTTCATATCTTACTTATGGACAATGTACCTCAGTAGCTACCTTATTGGCTACACTATACCTAATCGATTTAGATATTATTTATATTATTGAATTGAAATGGGACGGGGGCTACTTTAATATTTAGATTTGGAATGATCTGCGCAAAAGTTGATTTTTCGAGACGAAATAGAAGCCTGTCATTAAAAATGTATTTATTTTAAAACCTAAAAACTATGATTACAGGTAAGATACCTAATGCGATAGCTAGGCCTTATTAATTATATTCATCTATTTACAATATTTAGATCCTATTACACTTATATGTTTTAAAGCTACAACGTCTATTATAACTGCTATATCTAACCCTAACTTACATTGAATTTACATTTTTTCGGTCACCAGTATGGGGACTGAATTGATAGCAATGACGTCGCCATAAGACGTGTTAAAATATGGAAGAAGAATTTGCGGTGGTGAGCTGAGGTCGAGATGGCTTAGTGGTCAGAGCGCCTGGAGTATTCATCCAGGAGGCGCAGGTTCGAATCCTGTTCGCGACCGTATTCTTTTTCCATCTAATATAATAACTTTAGAGCTCGCTAAGCATGCGTTAATGCTTTTCAAAGATTTATCTTGAATTTAATTTACAATTTACAACCCAATAATATTAATAGGTATACCTACCTACTACCTATATAATAACAAATTTAAATTAAATTACTATACAATTACACGAATAATAGTACCTTAGCGAGTTTACTCATATTACACGTTAATTTATTACAATAAGTTTCTATTCAGTAAGTATTTTCAAGCAAATATTAAATAAAAGCTGCTTCACTCTTCGTCACAAAAACAAATTTGATGGTGACCACGTCATTATAAGGAGTTGACGCTGACGTGATGTCATGTCTGCCGGCTCCGTTCGAGTTCGAAACTAGTCGGGCAAACCCGAAGAATGCACGTGAGTAGTGACCGGTGAACAATAATTAAAAATCATCTTTTCTTAACAATGGATGACTCTGCTGAGGCTCCTAATATTTCATAGTGATTTTTTTATAGAGTATTAATATTAATATTTACTTTGTTGGTATGTATGTAATCTTGAGGCATTAAGCGCTAACTGAAAACTTTGATCCATAAACGATCGCTGAGATAAAGATCTAGTAATATGGATGAATCGTAATCTCCGTGTGACTATCAAGTGAGTAAGAAATCGCTTTTATAACAATTTAAACATCTTCAAATTGTGTGTAATAAAATGAATTTTATTACTACTCTGTTCTAAAATGTTAACACTATGTATCTCTTGTAATGTGTTAAATGTGAGTGGCTTTCCACACATCTTTAAACAATGTTCAATTAATAATTAACGCATCAGAGCCGGCTTTTAGGACATGACAGGCGGCCATTAGCCGACCTCAGAGTCGTGTATAATGAGCTGTAATGGCTTTCTATTTAGGGGCGAAAAATATATGAAAACTAAGTGTGAGCTCGCAGATTTATAGCTGGTGTTGCCGGGTGCGCCTGCGCTGATCTACGAGTGTTCAATTAGCAGTCATTAGCAAAGTGTGGCGGAATCCCTCGCGACGCATTTGTCACTTCACAAGTAAACAGATAATTGGCGGACGTTTGCCGAGCGCACCTAATTATGCATCAGCCAAATATTTGAGACGAATATACTGTACGCACTGTAATTAACTTTATAATTGTATTCTCAAGTAGTGAGGTATGCAGTCATAGCGACTGCTCCATTCCTCCGAGTTATATTATACAATGTCAGTCCTTCTGTTAATATGCATCCGGCCATAAATGAGCAATTAATGCGATTATAGTCTCTTAATGTAAAGTGGATTGCGTTAGATTCATTTTTATTGTGGTCTTAATACATTACACCTACCTATAATGTAAGAGCTCCGCTCATACGTGAGTCCTTACCTTAATACTTTAATGTACAGTTCTGTAGGACGATGTTCCTTATTCAACCTATTTGTTAGAATAGTACTGGTTATAGTGTTAATGAACATAGTTTTATTAATATGCAATTGGCTGTATGTCCCGCGGCCCGTCCGTGCTCGTCAGAGGCACCGACGACGGGTACTCGTTTATCGAACGTCATCGATAGTTGTAAATCAATAAAGGGTTCCGTTGTTTTTTCCTTTCATCTCAAATCTGTTGTATTACCTATGCTTAGTCGGTATACGCTGACCCATGGAACTTGATACTTGGCCCTTCATACTTATTTATCATAAAAAGGTTTGCCTTTGACGATACCAAATATTTTGAAATAGGCACTTTGGTTGTTTATTTATTGCACACTGTGAGTACGATTAAATTAATAATTTCTCTAATGTCAATAACTACATCTTTTCGGTATGCAATAACTTAATGCGAAAGTATATTTGAATTTTAAACCGACATGGAAAAACTTTGGTGTCTGTGTAACCAGATCGGTCGTATCAGGATATTATCAACATTTTAATTAATGTTAAATGTAGCATTATGTTGAGAAAGATATAACCTTCTACAGAAAGTAAAAAGCCTGTGCGGGGCCGTAAACCTTTTAAGAGTTGCTTTTATTATAATAAATAAAACAATGTTTCGCTTTTATCATTTCACCACTTTTTTAATAAGAATTCGAGGCTTGCTAGTATTGCAAGTGCAGGCAGCGGCGTACGACCAACTCTGTTTGGTCGGCACATCGGCGACGGTGCGGCGGCGGACAGATCGGTCCGCGCTCGATATCATCTAAATCAAGTATAATTCGTGCTGCACAGTGCTGCGCCGATGTCGCGATAGTGCCGCGACCCGCCGCCACTTTTTGTGTCCGCCAGGCGGTCTCCACTCATTTAAATTAATTAGCGACTCATCTTTATAGCGGTGCGGGCAGGTATGTGCGATACTATCGCCGGCGACGGGAGCACCGCGATTAATCAATTATTAAACGTCATTATTTATGTGCGGGCGGCTCCCGGGGCGCCACCCCTGCGCGCGCGCACCGCTCCCACCACTGCGACACATAAATCCTAGACGAACGTCCAGCGATCGAGCGATACTGATAGAGACATAATTTACTTCCGAATATTATAACGTGACTGTCTCTTCAGGAGTCGGGAAACGATTAAGGTCACTTTGCGACGGCGTTTAATAAAATAAAAACTAAATTAATCATGAGTTTGATATCAATAAATATCAGTTGTTTTGGGGCCGTTGATCGGTGATACGATAAACATTTATTATTGGTTTGTGTCTTTTTAAACATTCCCAGTAGGCTGCATTCCTTGTGTTTTATTTTGGAGGTCAACTGGCGCGCAGGTACCCGCGGACCGCGTCTAGCCGGTACTGCTTCAAAAGTCGACAACGCTTTCCATACTTCTTCGTAGCAGTGCAGTGCAGCGGAAGTTTTTACCATTATCAGTTATATTACCTATATAACAATTGGCAAAATACTTAATTTGAAGTAGGTGGCCCTGAAGTCTCACACTGTCACTGTCAATAGAAGAGAAGCAACAGCGACATTACAATTCTGAGGTCTACTTAAAATTGAGTAGCGTTTGAGTATTGGGCCAATTTTAAACGTAATTTTCAACTCTTTACTCAGAGAAATTGTTCGGTTCGTCTCTGTCCATTTTTGATACATAATTATTACGACTAGATTATAATCTCGTATTGGAAATGGAATTCGTTCGTAGAATCGACGCACGTACAGCACTTAACTAATGAGCTTCAGTTGTGACAGAACGGGCGGTGCGGCGGTGCGGCGGTGCGGCGGTTCCTGGAAACGTCGAAAAATGTTTACAAGTGGCCAGTAATAAAATTAGAGAGCTATCTATTCAGATATGCCAGATATGGGGAAGTGTTGGTGGGACATCTGCCGGCTCCCGGCGGCGACGCGCGGCGTGCGCTAATAAACATATCAGTGGCGGAGAGTGCGCGCTGCACCGTGCGCGCGCGCCACATCACGTCCCACCACGCGCAGAAGCTCCATTCTAATAACAGAGATAATTTTATATCAGTTGATTGGCGGTGAATGGAAATAACATCTAGTTAAAGCGTGTGCGTTTCTATTCGATAGTATTCCAATTTTGTTCTGTGTCATGTTCAGCGTGTGACAACGATGTGAGTGTTCCTAAACATGACTTGCATAGAGTGTGCCTTTTGTTCAACTCTACATGGTGTCAATCAGCCGGTCCGCTGCGCCCGCGCCGCATTCCTGGCTGCGCCCGAGCGCGCACAATATATGTGTCATCTGCTGCAAGTGGTCAGCTGATTAGCATAACTCATTTTATTGCCACCCCTACACTTTTGAGGAAATTGTTACATTCAGGAGCTGATGCATTGTGTAACCTAAACTTTTTTAAGAAACCTAAAAAACTGTAGGACATATAAGGAACATTTTTGATCTTCGCACTCTTTTTCCGTATTATTAATAGTAACGATTTCAAAGAAGAAGAAATTTTGCTTTGATTTTTTATTCTTTTAACGTTTTGGAGTTATTGTTAGTGTTACTTAGATAGTTGAGCTATCTAAAGGTGAAGGAAGATTTTAATTTAGGTCTAAAAAGGTCTCTTTGGCTGAACTATATTAGAATCCTAATACGATTCATTTCACAAATCGTAAAATGGTCACTTCATGGTCAAAATCATAATATAATTTGCGTGCAATTCATAAACAGTAATTCATCTATTTGACAGTTTTCTATGGAGATTCGTAAAATGGCTCACAAAATAGGAATTGCTAATGTGTCAAATAGCAGAATCTTAAGAAGTTACTCAATTCAAATAATGATTAATTTTTAGGAGAAATGCTCAAGTGGCCATTTAAATTCCCAAGTTTCTATGATTGTAGCTTATTTGTATAATAACTTTCGTGAGGCATATTCATATTAGTTATTGTTCGCCGGTTACTACTCACGAGTCAGACTCGCGACATCGCCGCAGACTCAGCTCTTGACTAAGGGCTCCGTTCGAGTTCGAAACTAGTCGTGCAAACCCGTACAATGTACGTCAGTAGTAACCGGTGAACAATAACTAATATGTAACTTATTTATCAAGATAATGCAAAAATTTAACAGTTTTTTAGCCTGTAGACCTCCGCCCATGTCACAGTAATTATACTGTATCCTCATAAGTTTTATTTTCGGATTCCCGGTCCTCTTGAATATTTAACTATACAAAGCGAGGATAGCCAAAGGGATGAACTCTACTCTACTCCCACATACGATCATTCATAATTTTAAAACGATAAGCTTAAAAATATACATTGTTTTGACGATCAGGTTCAAGGATTCGCTTCACTTCTGTCTGACGGACAGTCGAGACGATATGCTAGAAAGTGTCTGATGATAAATGATGCGCGGGAGTGCGTCGCCAGCGGTATGCGAGCACGCGGTGTCGCGCGCCGGGGGACCCGATCAGACATTACCGTAATGCTGTCCTTACTGTAATGAATGACCTTTAGCTGCCACGCCACTGGGTCACCCGTATGGTACCAGGCAGTTGTTATGGCTAATCGAGCTGTCACTTTTATGCAAATGCCACACCGATATCTCGTCATGACATCTGTCCAATGAGGTGAACTGGAATTCAGAAACAAAAGCGAACAGTTATGAAATAAACAAGAACTATGACAACTGCTTATATCACTATTACATAATAAGATAATGGTATGTGTGCAAGTATAGCTGGCGAACTAATGACTATATATTATGAAAATGTTGAATAAGTATAAGACCAGTGTTGAATGGCCGTGAACACTGCCCAAATGTTACATTCATACTTGAACAACTGAAGCTAAATAGAATAGAATCCTATTAGCATGATATAGCGTATCCGACAGGGAAGTTGTAAAACTATACGTTGTGGTTCAGACCCTGTGTAGTGTATAAACAATCGGTAGCCGGTAGCCGGTAGCCGCGCAGGCGCGCTGCGTCCTGTCGGCGCTCGGCGACGTATTTTTTGCGCTGCAGCCTTGTGTTGAAGCGACGTCTTTGTGGAGCCGCCGCACTTAATTAATACAAGTGGACCGAACTCAGCACCAAACAAATTTGCCTGCCCTCGGCACTCCTGTCCGACCCGAGTACGAGCACTCCCCGCCCCGCCCCGCACGCCTCTCACCACACCCCCGCCGCCTCAACCCGTGAGACCACTCCGAGACATTTAATTAAATTTATCGAGCTTATCTGTGGACATCTCACACGACCCGATGGGAATCGAATGCGAAAGCCTACCCGCGGACATTTTTAAAATTGTGGATTTCTGTGAGAACGTATCGTTGCGACGCTCGTCCGGTTAAATTACACGGAAAATGAATTCGTGCCGCGAAATAAAGCGATACACTGCCGACAGATGAACAATTGAACAAATTGTGACAAAAACTGGTGACGTCATGTGTTCGCATGGGATGGGATTGCGCGCGCGCACGCCGCTGCGCTGGCGACACGCCTTTGTTCTCTGATATTTTAACACTGACCAGCTTAGCCGATTAGCTTCAACAATGTTGCAATATCCGCGTTATTGATCCCTTCCGCGACTCCAACTGAATTGGAAGTGTCGGTGATATCTCCAGTTCCTGATTTCCAGCGTTTTAGAAAGTAATCCACTAAATATCAATTTTCATTTTTAGTGGATTATTTTCTAAAACGCTCACTTTTCACTCAATTCTGTTTTGCTATACAACATTGAAAGCTTTGAACACTGCACATTAACGCATAAGCGGATTAGGATAGTGCGGTTTCACACTTTGTTAAGTTTAAAGGGAACATTATGGATTTGGCGTATTTTCTAGAATATTATTAGATCATCTGTCAATGCAGCAGGTTTAATTATATGATACGCACTCGATGTACAGAGCAGTGAGTCCGGGCGCCCAGCGGTCGTCAGGAGCGACCATGACGAAGCAATCCACTGTTTTGAGGAGCCGTCCTGTTTGTTGTCATTATTCAATCATTATTTATATGCGCAAGTGACAAACGATCGCTTGTCTCGGTACCAGGGGGTGACGGGTGACGGGGTGGAGGGTGGGAGGGGTACATGTGAAGATTGATGTGTGGCTGGTAGATACAGATCTAGGTGTTTTTTGTACCGGCTCGGTTCCCAGGCCGGGCCCGCGCCGGCCGCGCCGCGGGGCGCCGCGCACACTGCATTCGTCTTACACTGTCACCACGTCCACCGGAATCACGTGAACTCACAGAACACGAATAAAACTCACTCGGCGAACCTAAACTGGGACTGATAATGAATTATATTCTGTATTATGAACTGTGGTCATTAATAAATTAACAATAATTAATAAAACCTGATAATCATGTTTATTACAAGTGCAACGCACAGCATACGACGGTGCTTAGCTCAAAGGGTAGCTTTAAAATGTTTGTGTGCGTCCATCCTTTTGTCCGAAGGTTAATAAAATGCAATAATGTCGACATTAGAGCGAGCGTCACGAGCTGACAATAAATCTTCGTATGAAATTAATAAGTTTCAATAAGTGGTGAATCAAATGAATACAGCGGCAGGGGTGCAGGGGAGGGGCGCAGGGTCGAGTGCTGCACAATGAGGGTCCCCTTTATTTGCGCTACAATTAGCTGCAGCACCACGTGGCGTGTCTTACAAACTATTTACATATTATATTTGAACAATGGTTTTAAAAGTCGCTCATGAAAGTATTAACGTATAATTCGGCTTCAATGTTTATTCGTGTGTGGATGTCCAATTTCAAGGTTGATATACCTACCTTGTAAAAATACTCTACTTAGGAAAGAGAAATGTCATGCCTCCAAGATTTTAACTGTATTTCTTTTAATTTATAACAGGTTTCTTTTAATCTAATGAATTAAATTAATGTTGTCAAATAGGTCGACAAAGCGGGACTGAGATGGAATGATATAGCTGATCCTGTGAAAATGTTATACTTACTAAGGGTCACCTTTAATTTGCACGAGCAAAGGGCTGCAGTACCAGCGCTACCTGCGTAAATACTTGCAATATACGAGTACTGTCCAGCATTGTTCTACGATAAAGCATTATCAACGTTTACGTTACTTAGCTATCACCAAACTAATGTGATCGTAACGAGAGCTTTTTGATCTTACGCACACTTCTTCTACCTAAGTCATTGTCACTGTTTTATAATTATTGGAAGAAAAAATATAAGGTTGACTGGCAGAGAATGCCTTATTAAGCAGGTATGGTTATGTGCCCACCTGTTGTACGTGTATTATATACAACGATAGTTGGGGAATCGATGCAACTGCCCAGACCCGTCTCCCACAACGGTTGCACCGGACTACATCCCGAAACACGACTAGGTCGCTTCACGGTATGGCTTCATCCGGTAGGTGGTAACCAGCCGCGGCCGAAGCCTCCCACCAGAGTTGTGTTGCCTGTTTTGCACCACCCAGGAGCCACGTGTAAGGATTCCATTTTAAGGGTGCACTCCCACGGACGCGGGCAACCAGGGCTCCATAAAGGCCTCCCATTTGGTTAATTGCAATACCATAATTTAAAAATCAATATTCAAGTTTTTCACAGTGAATTCTGTTAGAACTTATCTATTTTATACCCAGCACTTCCTATTGTTAACGCTAGAACAAGTAATGCTCAACAAGTAAAGCAAGAACAGATGTTTTCCTCGCAATAATTTTCATCACCGTTTCTAATATGCACATGATTTCGAAAAGCCGGTCCTGCGACCCCTAGGCTTCCTAAAAAATAAAGTACATGCATAGAAGGTACATGCATGTATACACATAATTTATGAGGTGACTATGACAGATTACAATGCCGCAATCCTCGTGGACGGGCGGCTCGGTGTCCGCGTGCTGACACGTTAGTGATATTTTCTCCTTATATGGCTAATTAGTGATACAGCGTTAGGTATGCGTGCAGTCCACATAAATGTTAATACATATGCAAACTCACAATTATCATAATGACACGTTGGAACTGTCGCGAAATTTCTGATATTTATCAATCTTTTCGCTTCGTTTCGGTTCTTAACATTATGTTTCATTAGTTATTAAACTTCTGATGAATCTGAAATCACATCTCTTCTTTTAAAATATAAACACAATTTGTAAACACAATTTAAAGTTCAAGGATGTGATCCCGTCGCTTAACAACGAACTATCAATACAATATGATCGGTGTGTCGTCTGGCGGCGCCTGCGCAACGGCCGCCGACGATTATCACGCGCGTGTCATCTGTTTCATTACACGTGCGAATACAACGCTCAGCTTTATAGACATTTCATATTTTTTATTTGTGTTAAATTAAACTGAACCTGAATTAGTTAAAGCTGTGACTTGAGTCTACGATTTTTTTTATTCGCATTGATTTCACGCATGATATTATGTTAAAAGCTGACGGAAGTTGAGTCCAGGTAAGTTTTACGAGTTATATGCTTAACTCCGATTAATACTGCACCTTTGCGTAAATATAGGTATTATTAAAATTTCATTTCTCTAGATAAAAAGGCTTACTTTATAATATTTACAACATAAAATACTCATTAAAGCGCAGATAACATGTTTCTGATCTGGTCTAACACAATAGATACCTACATAATTGTTTGTTCCGCTCGCCATCCCCCGCGGGACGTCGTCAAACACAGAGTGCGAGACGTCCCGCGTCTTGAGCCGATAATGTCCTCAAGACGCTTTTCATTAATACAATCGGCGGGACGCGCTCCATTTCACGCTCACTGAGCTAGCGACGACGTCGCGACTACGTTTTCCAGCTAGCGACACTCTACCAGCGTCGCTTACAAAGTGTTTGTAAAGTGACACCCCACGACACGGTGTGCACTGTTATGTATTGTGGAGCACACGGACCGTGCTCTTATTGTCACTGCTCATTTCCTAATAATGTCACATCAACGATGCTCAATTACAAGTACAAGGGAAGTACCTACATACTGGTTTATTGAATGGTGGCTTGATACAAAATAAAAGCACATGTGTACAAATTCAGTAGTCTGTGATAGCAAGAACTTGAGTTTGGATCTCACATATTTGCAACAAAAGGTATATAAAATACACCAAGCAACAAAAAACAATAACAACTGGATAAGCACACAGCACTAGATAATTATTGACATGAATCATTGCAAGTAATATTTGACATTTGTACTATTTATTAGATATGCTACGTATTTCCTGCAGTGCCGTATATTGCCGAGTGGGCAAGTAAGTAGGAACCGCTTTGTGTAGCATTAGAGCGGGTGTCCACGTGTCGAGCCGACGCGAATGAATTAGCAGGAGCCGCACACAATGGCACCAGCCACCAGCCGGAGCCGGCAGCGGAGCGGCGCGGCGGAGGCGCGCGGACATCGCCGCACTTGACAAATAGTCGCGCGGAGCCGGCGAGGGGCGACCACTCTCCGGTACAATATTAATTCGGTTTTATGACATGCGAAATTGCTCTCAATAAATTGTGCATTGAGAGATAACGCGCGAGGGGCGAGAGGGCGCACACGTGCTCGCCGTTATTAAACTTTTCATTAGCTGCGCGGACATATTGTACGCGCGCCGAGCCGACCTGACCCTTGCACTTGTTCAACTATGAATTAGGGCTGTGACCCAAACCGCTTTTTCATTACGCAGGGTTTGCTACCTGCTTTGTTTTGATGTTAGACACGTTAAGTACATACTCGAGCCTTATATAGATATAACTGCCACATTTTACCTGGTAGCCAATACTTTGTTCATGTTGCATTCCAACTGCGAATTCTTGGAATGTATACGTTTATTCTATCGCTAATAGATCATAATATCTTCTCATTTAATGTATCGTTGAATAATTTATATCAACTGATTGAGAAAATGTTGTGTTAATGAATATATACATTAAATGAAATCACTTATCATATATGCATATGCTACTAGCTGTGCCCAGCGGCTTCAGCCGCTGTTATCTCTTTGTCTGGCTCCTAAGGGTCGTAGCATTTAAATAGTCTATGATCTTCCTCGAGTCTTGGGCTATCAAATGTAGAAGGATTTGTTTAATCCGACTGGTAGTTCCAGATATGAGCGCGTTCAAACAAACAAAGCTTTACTATTATATTAGTAATATAAGTATAGTATAGATATTTCAATAATGAATGAAACGTTCAACCCTACTGGCGTTCGGTGGTGCTCCTCTCCTAATTCGCTATACACAACATTATTTGATTTTTAATTCGGCTCGGGTGCAAGTGGAATGCGCTTATTGACTCACTCGAGTGGATCACCCTCCATGTGTGAAATTGTTCCGGCGAAACTGAATGTAATGCAAGTCAGTGTTCACACAAATGTACAGGATATCAAAAAGCCCAAAACAGCTGGAACTTGAGGCCAAGGTGTATCTATGGTTGTTGACATGTATATGTATGTTGTTACATACAGGTATGTTGGCTGTTAAGCGGCTGAAATTCAGTGGAGCATCAAAGTGGTGCGCGGATTCCGCATGACATGCGAGGCTCCCGGGGCGCAGGAGGGGAGAGGGGGGCGGGGGCACGGGGGCGTCAGCGACCCTCACTCGTCTCGAACGATATATTGGCGCGTGTAATATTGCCTTTTATTAGTTTTTTCGCGGCGACAGCGATCCTCCGTCGATTCGCATACTTGCTTTGATGATGTGCGGCGGGCGCGCTCGCCCTCGCCGCGCGGAGACAATCGCGCGCCTTTGTTGTCATTCATCTTCCTCTCGGGTGCGCATCCCTTTCTCTCCCAGCTCCTATTATAATCTTTACGTTACAAATTAGACTACAAACGAGCTAATACCAACTAATCCCCGCGAGCGTTACAGTCGATGGCGGAATGTCAGATATGGCATCCGACGAATGCTCTCAATTAACGTTGTTATTCGGCTGTTTGGCAAATTTCTAATTGAAACGGTGAATATTTGAAACGGTTATGTGTGTGATGTCACGTGATGTAGTGCGCGGAGGCGACGCCGCGCGACATTGTTGGCGCGCGTCCAGCCCGCGCGGCGCTCGCGCCATCCGCACTACACTGAAAAATACTTCTCGAGACCATGTCTGTGGTTGTAGCTGCATTCATAATTCGTCGTGTACAATTAGCGCTGCCACTGCGGGCCGCGTGGGAATCGACGTGTCTAGACATGAAAATCGTTATTCGATGGCTGCTCCGGTTCCAGGAATGCATCGCTTGTCGCCGCCGCGCTATCTCATAATATATTGTTAGTCACTCATTTGCTATGTATAAAATCGATGAGACAATGTTATAGTGTCGAATTCCGTCGAAAGATCTACCTAATTCGATATAGCCGTATATATGAGCGGCCCTGAGCTCCGAGGCTGTAGAGTTCCGCGAATGGTATAACATAGTACCGCCTCGATAGCAGTTAGAATCCGTTAGCCCCTCGATAAATCTGTCACAAAATGAAATCACAGTTCGTTGCCCCGGGAGGCGAGCTTTGTTCTATCTAGTTTATTGGAAGCTTTTACTCATATCAATTTTATTTCAAAGACGTTCTGAGAACGTCGCCGGTAGTTATATAGAGGAGCCGTCTTACGTAGAGCCTATCGGAACACGTGTGATGTGTATCTATAAATAATTGGCAATGTGTTATTGTAAATGAAGTGCGCAGTTCATCAATATGTCAGTGGCGGGCGGCGGGCGGCGCGGCGCGGTACACACGTAACGGTGTTGGCTACTAATGTGTAACGGCTCGCCGCGCCGCGCACCACGCTCGCGGCGCGTCACGAGCGCGGGCCGCGCCGTGTGTGCGCCGCCTTACTGCGCACTTGTCGCGCTACACATCATCGCCACTCATTACTTACACACACCACATTCACTTGTAAGCTGAGGATATCTGCTACACTAGCACATCTCGTTAACAAGCTGGTATCCATCTTGCTGTTACGAGTACAGTAGTGTGACACCGGCACCGTGTCCAGTAAGTAGTACGTAGAGCAGTCTTACTTGTTATTTAATTCCAATCAGTATTCAAGTATAAAACTCATAAAGCCTTTTATATTTTACAAGATGTTGTAGATAAATTTTATTTTCTTGGCTCTAATGTAGATTTTATTACTCAGTGGCCATCAATGTTCGTCGGAGTCAGGACACGAAGCCTGTCCCGCCGCTCGTTGGTGCGCTCGCTGATAACAATCTATTGGATGAAGCTACAGTAGTAGGACATGTTATCGTAGGTATAAAGGTAATATGAATACCAACTATAACAACGTGTACGTATCATTAATTTGCCAAAATCTATTTGTATCTAAAACAGGTGACTTTGATGGACTGCAGCATTGGTATTGTTTTAGATCGTGACGTGTCATGATTTCATCAACAGCCAATAAACGTCTGAGCCGAACATCAAACTGCGCTATGCACCAAGCGGCTGATGGCTACTAACTCAACGGTGACATAATTAATTTGATGAATATGTGCTTCGATGTCATGCCCTTCAAGTATTTTTATTTATTATTTTAATGAAGACACAGTTGGCACAGTGGCAGAGATATCAGCTACTGGGCGATGAGTCGTACATTTGATTTTCGCATTGAACATAATAAACTATAATAGAGCGCGGGAAATATTTATGAGTTCTAAGCGTATTCGTCGCTGGTGGTGTTGGTGTAGACCGGTTAGTGCACAGACAGACAATAGTAACAATGATTATGGTGCACCAACCGAGGTGATTTCCACTCACAGCCAGTAGATAATATTCTTCAATATCGCCACGAGCTATCATGACTTTTGAATCACAATAAAAAAGCCTGTTTATTTCGTTAGCCACGTCGGTCCCCAGTGGCGCGGCGACCTCGCCGTCGGCTTCCGGCCGTGTTCGGGATATCCCGTCGGCTCCCGGGAGACTCGTAAACGCAGCTGACTGTGCAGATTTTGAATAATATGCGTGGATCAGATTCGCTCATTAAGAGCATAATGTACCACAATCATAACATTTAGATTTGATGTTACTTAAATACATTGTTGAACGTAGAGTTAGGCCTAATAGTATGCGAAAACCGTCGGATGCAATGAAGTCAATATTGATAATCAAATATTTTAATATTCCGGCTAGTACAGCTTAACTATGAAGTATGAGCAGGTATACTATACATATAGTATACATAGTATAGTATATTGTGATTCCGTGATACACTGGCGGTATGTAGAGCTTTAAGCTTTACTTTTTAAACTTAAGCGTCACGTGTCTTTAGGAAAGACACGACGCTTAAGTTTAGCGCGACGTCGCTCATTCGTGCTAACGTATCATGAATATGAGAAGACATAACTATGACATATTTTTTTATTCATATCGCTGTAAGGTGTTGTCGGCGAGTGTGTCACATCAATCACAAAAGAGCATCGTGTAGTAGGCGTCATGTGTTGAGGAGCAAATGTACCAGCACAATGATCGTCGCGAGCCGCGCACTAGAATGTCAGCGACGCGTGTTTGAAGTACTCTGTCGGTCCGTCGGCGAGCGGCGCGTCCATTGAGCAGCCGCGTAATTATAGCCGCGCCGCGCCCGCGCCGCGCCCGCGCCGCGCCGCGCGCCCGCCGCTCGCATGCCGCCGCCGACCACCGCCGATTGATTTACGAGCACGCTGTAATTTATGCACGTTTAATTAAAGTACCAGCAGCCGGAAGAGTCGTTGTTGTACACCGTCTCAACTAAACTATACGTGGATTACTCTTTTCAGATTGATGAGTCACTCCGGAGCCGCCGAGCTGAGCCGAGCTGACGTCACGCCGTCGTGCCGCGGCTGTGTCGCACCTCGCCTTCATAATAATCAAAGCTGACAGAAGACTGCATGTATTAGCAACACGGCGGGACATTAACATAAGCCACGCAACAGATGACACAGGTGCGGCGCGGAGCAGAGCGGTGCGTTGCGGTGCGGGGGTGGCCACATAGCGATGTCCTTAGCGGGCGATAGTAAGGAGATCCAGTAAGTCATAACTACATGTAGCGCGGCCATGTTAGCGATGTTGCTCACATAAACACCATATACGCGTGTCATTAGTTAGGGTAATTACCGGCCGGTCCGCCGCACGCTGGATATCTTATTTACATGCCTCGAGGTTGACGAGTGCCGCTCGTCGTAGAAAGCGCCGGCTCGCTATGCCAACATTCTCATCAATGTATCGCAGCATCAAAGCGACACGAATCAAAAAAGAGGAATTAAATTTTGAGGCGCCCATTGTGAATAGATATAAACGACTTTAGCAAATAACGTACAAAGAGGAAAAAGGAAAACAGCACGAACTCTTATTTAGCGTCGTTTCAAAGCTCCGGGAAATTGTTCGATAACTGTGAAAAATTGAGGCCGCGCCGCTAACGGCGCAAATTGAGTGAAGTAACCTCGAACCTGCGCTCTAACTTGCCATAATACAGCAGGAGGGGAATATGAAATGCCACGTCGATGAGTGAAGCGATACCTGCTACTACACGTCTATAGTGCCTAACGCGCATATTTTTCCACAGTCTGACTTTTTGTAACATACAAATTGAGCCCGCTGCATAATTCTGGAAGAGCGCGGTAGATAGATATTAAGACTGTGGCAAGAAAGTGGCGGCAGTGTTATATTGTGTGCATGTACTGCGGGGAGTCGATGGGGCCTGGTGCCGGAGGAGGGGCTGGGCGGCGTCTTTGAGCGGTGGCTGTGAAATTGATCCGTTCATACTTCATAATCATTGGTGGGAGACGGGAACTCACGCGAGCCGCGGCACGATGCGCCTCACTGCGGCCACGGGCCGTGGACACATCAGTAAGACAATACTTTTAAGCACATGTTCTGCATTATTATAATGACGGTGTACACGAAGCTATAGTAATGATATTACAATCGACAACAGAAACTCACAAGGTAAACAAGTTTAAATTGTCTGACACTTGAGTGACATCGTGGATCGAAGGGTGACGTTAAACGTTATAGAAATTCATATATTCATGGATTCGCAAGTTGCGCGAGGCGCGACGCACAAAAAGCGGCCGCTGCCGGAAAGCCGCCGCGTGGTCACCCCACCCACCGTATGAGTTAGTAGCGTGCAAATATGTGCCACTGACGTTAAGTAGCGATATCATATCGTTAAACATACATATTACTAGCTGATACGCACAATTGATCCTAATAATCGTTTATTGATCGACACGCGAGCCGGAAGTTTTAGTTGCCTAGCTCATTTAATTGACAAAATCACATACAATTAAATGCTGATTTTTGTTCACTTTGTCCCACGCATATGGTTTTAATTAATGCGAGTTGTCGAGTAACACTTAGTTACTTTATCTACACAATTAACGAATATGTTGTTCTAACTAGACAGGTAGACGTTTAGGAAAACCATAAATAACGAAACTGTACGTACTCCGCACGGTGCGCATGCGCAGCGCGCAGTTGCAGTCATTCAAGTATAGTTTTGATTTGTTAGTTAGAGGGCCATTATAACGTAAGTTATTAGTTGGTCGTACAATAAATAAGCTTCAAATAAGTTAAGTCGGTTCAATCGTAATGAATACGTGCGGCTGCCGGTCACGCCGGTCACGCCGCCGCTGATCTGATCAGTAAGGGCCAGCTGTCGGCCGCTATTGTATGCTAATGCGGTCAAACTGCGAACACACCTAACACCGGCCGAAGATTTGAAACGAGCAAAAAGTAGCGCGTGTTGACGTGTCCGACACACGGCGGCACCGTGCACCGGCGCGGGCGCCGCCACCGCCGGCCGGCTGGAGCAGCCGCGGCTTGTTATTGGAACGCTGAATAACATCTATTACATCGACCACTCCGCCATTATTTAGTGGTTCAGCTGTCGGCGCGGTTGTCACTATTAACCATTCCATGTCCGCTGTTGCGACACAAAGCTCTTTATAAGTGTTGACTAGACAAAACCTCGCGGATAAAAATCTGTCACCGCGCGGTTTGAGACCAAAATACACAATACCTACGATACCTACTCACTGGTTGCAAATTGACTAGGCATGTCGTGCTGACAGCTGAGACAGTTGCCGCACAATGGCGCGCGCGGAACTCCGCATGAAAATTAAATTAGCGGTTTCTGAAATGCCGCGGCACGCGCGCTGTAGAGATGTCGATGGATTATGTCGGAATCATTTATTTAATTTTGAAATACTTGGAACAATCATAACTATAAGTAAAGGATGTAACAAGTAAGTGTGTCATCCGGTAGGCTGGTGACGTGGCGGTTGTTGGTCGGGGCAGCTGGTTGATGCGCATAAATATCGCGAGAGCGGCCTGCGCGGCGCGCGACACGCTGGCTGGCGGCGCGCGGCGCGCAGCACGCGGCACGACGCGGGGCGGCGCGGACTGGAGCAACACAGAAGTCATACTCTTCGACAATCACAAACTAAGTTATTATGAGTCAGTACGTACGGTGTGGGTACCAACAAATACTTGCTGAACACTGAAGCTGCAGTAACACAATAAAGACCTTACCAATATGTTATTTTGATGGGGTTTTTATGTTACCTATGCATAAACTGTAATGACGTATTTTATTAGACTAGACTTTCTGTCCATGTCTTATTTGTCGGTGCGGGACGGCTGCGTGGCGGTTGCGGGGCAGCCGCGGTTGCAGTCGCTCCATTTAAAAACAATAGAGTTCCGGTTCCGGCGCGCGCAGACCACGCGGCGCCCGCGTCAGCTGAGTGACGTCACTGGACACATGTGGACACTGACTACAGAAACCGTTGCTGGACTTTGTAATAACAATATTTAACTGTATAATCACCCTATACTTGCATAAGTACCTGCACTGCTACCTGGTGTAAGTATCAGAAAGTTTATAAAATAGAACTGTATAACCGTGTAGCCTCCCGCCTGCGACACTTATTTGATTAAAAGTAATTGCTACCAACTGAAATGTAACTCAGATGCCTGTAGGAAAATTGTGCCACGTTTGTGTAGGTATAGCTACGCTACAGTGAAACATTACACCCTTGTAATTACAAGTGAGACCGAGTTTAAATTAGAAGTGGAGGTCGCACGACACGACCCGAGTCAGGGACAACTTCTAGCGCCTGCTGGGTGAGTTGTGCACATGTGTGATACGTACTTTCTTAATATATATCCTGGAGAGAAATTGAACTTATAATGAAGTGTGAGATTAACTGAAGAGTTAGGAGAGTCGTGTTAATTACGCGTGCCGTACCTCGCGGGTACGTTTTTAATATGAGCTCACTTGAGATCTACTTAAAGCGCTTAACTTTCATATTAACAGGAAGGGGATGACGCCGAAGAAAAGTTCAGACGAAGTCAGCGACCCTCGTGTGAGTACATTACATTACGTTTACGTTTCAAATTAAATTAAAATTGCGTTAGTTTGTTCTTTCGTTAGCACTAATTAAAGTAATTGAGCTATTTTCAAAGACCTTGTACGTTTTACAACGAAACTACTACTGAAGTAAACGGAGGTTTTATTATTTTTTAATTTACGTAACGTTTTATCATCAACACGTTTGCGCGACCTTAGCATTGTTCGCGTCAACAAACGCCCGAAATAGTCCGGAATATGTGGCAATGCTTTATTTCAAAGTTATATCTAATTATTGCGTTGTAAAATCAGGTCATTAAAATTTTTGATGAAATTCCTCTAATGTTTGCGTTGAGTTATGTTATTTCCTCCAGCTACGTATGCGTACGGGTGAGGTAGGGTGATGAGGGGGAGGGGGGGGCTGCAGTTGAGCAACAGCACATTCCACCTATGACTAATTACAGTTCATTAAAATACTTGCTAATGCGATCTTAATCGCGGCTGTGAGCGCGTTCGGCTCACTTCCCGCGATTTCTCCGCGTCACGGCGCGGCGCGGGCGCGGCGGCGGCACTCGGCGGATGAACTCGCCAATTTCGTCTGTTATTATCATACAAACAGCTCATTGTGAGCTCCCTCGGCGACACTCACCTTCCCTCTTTATTGTTCACTCGCGGGAATTGTTCGGAACATTACCTCACAATCGTTTGTCGAACTGTACGCACTTAATGAGCCGACGACTCGTGGTCTCTATTTAAACGTTTTCGCCGGAGCCCGTACGCGAACTTTTTATCGATCCAGTTAATCGTATGACTTACTACCACGATTTGTTCGGGTATTCGAGTTTCCACTGTAATTGTTTCTTATCTTGGATATAATATTTTTAAGACTACGGCAAGCACACTTGATTACAAACATCAATCGAGCCGTCAATCAGAGATAAGGGGATTAGATTAATGAATAATAAAAACGTAACAATTAGCGTCATTATCTGTTTCTTTGTGTTGTTAGCTGGTATTGTATCACACACACGAGATGTTAGCACGCGAGTGTGGAATGAAGTAAAAACGGATGTGCCTCGGTGTCGGTCACCACATCACACGCTGCTACTTACCTGCTACTGGTTATTGATGGGGTTGAATGTTAACTCTTCATTTAATAGTTTCGTGTAAACCATTATTGTTGCGTGAGCTTTGAAGTTCGCCGCCAAAGCTTATGTTGCTGTTGATAGCAATTCTCATAATTATTATATTAAGCCAAAAAATGTATTGTAAAATAGTCGTACTTACAAATATGTGTAGAACAAAGTCACAGAAGGGCGGGGCTACATGATTAAAGTATTGCAACATTTACTTATCTTATAAATTAATGTTCTATAATTCTACGTAAGGATGACAATAATTAAAATTATTTTGCTTCGCTGTTCAACAACAGAGGGTATTCGTACTGGGTATTTTTTCATGGTAAATGTATCACTATTGTCAACCCGCAGGAGTATAACTGCTTTGTGGTGGTTCAGTAGATAAGAATTTATGAAATTATACTAACTCATGTCTTTATATTTAAATAAATATCAATGCAGTCCGTGGATATGGTCAATTTTAACTACGGTTTACTTCGACATCAAATAACAAACAATCATTGTTCAGTAAAACGTCGCATGATTTCATAAGAGATTCATTTTTATATATTATGTACCTAAATAAAACTTGCTCGTTAAAACTAAGTACTCTTAATATCTATTATGATTAACTAGCTGTGGCCTCCGGTTTCACCCACGTTTTGTTTTTGCTCGGCTCCTAACAGTCGTGATGTTAAATAGTCTATAACCTTCCACAATATTTTTTCTTTATTATTTGTTTAATATTTTTATTGAATAGTGAACATCGAATAAAACCTTGAGGCTTTCCGCAGGATGTTACTTTGGCTTGAAGAGTTTAATAGGTAAATATACAATACGTTTGTTTTCATTGCATCAAGAAACTTTAAACGAATATATTGTCCTGGGGGCAGGTTGGTGTCACAAGCGCTCTTTGTGAAATGTACTCCAAGTAGGCGGCGCGCGGCGCGGCGTCGCTCGCCGACGGACACGGGGCGCGACGAGCCGCGGGACGGTCGCTAGCGTTGGTTTAATTCTCCCACTTTACGGCTTGTACAAATATCTCAAAAATGACGCGATACGACCACTTCATTATATTAATTCAATCTTTTAGTAATATAATTATGCTAATAGTCTGACTGTTCAGTTAATAGCTAGTATTAGCATACGCCACTAATTACCCGCGTTCCTGCCTCTGTATGCTCACGGCTTGTCACTTCGGGTGTAGCCAGATAATAAACTTGTATGAATTATATGTATACAGTAGACATGTTATGAGTTTTTTTATCTCCGTCGTAAATGCGTACGTATTTACTGAGTTAACAATAAAAATAATACAATGCTTTGACGTCAGCACGCCTAGGTGGAGGTGGGGAAATGAACTAGATACATACTGACTAAATTGAACCGATATAGCCCTTAACCGTAAGGAGTGCAAGGAGGGTAGTGAGACCATTGCCATGTAGTGGAAAAACTGTATCTGTTACTAACATATCAACATTAAAGTCAAATTAAAACAGACCTAGGTAGGTATTTTCTTTTGGAACTTCGTCGTAGGACAGCGCTCTATGGATAACACTTAGAAGCTCACATGAATCAGAACAAGAATTGTTTAAAACTTTAAAGTTATAAATTTTTGTGGAAAAAAAAATACGGTCGCGAGCAGGAGTCGAACCTGCGCCTCCCGAGATGGTCCTGGTCGAGATGGCTTAGCGGTCAGAGCGCCTGGAATATTTATCCGGGAGGCGCAGGTTCGAATCCTGCTCGCGACCGTATTCTTTTTCCACAAAAATTTATAACTTTAAAGTTTGCTAAGCATACGCTAATGCTTTTCAAAGATTTATCTGTAAACGGTTACTGATATAGTTTTAAACATATTAACGCATGCCTACCGAACTTTAAAGTTATGGATTTTTGCGGAAAGAACTCAAAATTTTTTGTTAATAGCGTTGTTCTAATTAAAGTTATATTTTATTTTATAATAGTAATGTTTCCGATAACGCCCGTCTTAAATTGAAAACAAGAAAAAAAAAAACTTCTGACCGTATTTCGGTCACGGCGCCCTATCTCCACGGAGATTAGCCAAGTACGCAGGATCTATATTATAGTGCACAAGTGTATGCGCAAACACAGGTGCACTCCCTCTTCCTTCACTCTCTTATTCCGATGGGACGGAAATCCGACACCACCGGGGAGAGATCATGCGCAGAACCGACGGCTTTACGTGCTCTCCGAAGCACGGGGGTGTCACACCGCCAACTGCCTGACTCCGGGCTGTTACTGAGAATTTCCTAACAAAAAAATTCAATAACACTTTTGCCCGACCTTGGAATCAAACCCAAGACCTCACGCTCAGCAGCCGCGCTTGCGACCACTAGACCAACGAGGCAGTCTACAGACAAGAAAAAATATTATAAATATGAACAGTTGTACTTTTTCCTAATTCAGAAGGATCACATGTAACGGGCGTTAGCTCTCAAATATAAACACGCAGCTGGGCGTGTGATACTACTACTACTGCACGTCATAGAATTTTACATTCCAAAATGGAGCTCCATCTGCTGCGGTACTCACACGCTCACAGCATACTTTATTATTGGTATAACTGGCCCAAACTAATGCAAGCTGTGTCACGGTTGTGTGCAGGTTGCGACATACATATAAAGCTATTTATTATTATTACGTTAAGCACCAACATTTATTTCACGGGAGAGTCTCAAAACTTTATGATGGACGAGATTAATGTACTTCATAAACTTTTTTAATGGACTATAATAAAATTAAAGTATCATTATAATTAATATTGTTTTAGCTATTTGCATAATATTATATTAGAGTAATATGTTCAAGTGAGCATGTAAATTAATTAGGGTAATGACATGCTACGGCCGCCGTAGCAGTTCGTAGCAACGCGTAGCAAGTTCATATTACGAGAAAAATACATTTATCATAATTATTTCATTGTCCTCCAATCAGTGAAGGTCATCGGCGGTGCACATCTCGTGCGCTCATCAGTGACGTAGTTAAAGCGATACCGTCCATTAACATTGTGGTATCGGTATGTCCTACAGTTGTCTTTGTCCGCGACTGACGGTGCCTTTGTCGGCGAGCGCGCGGTGCGGGGCGCGGGGCGGGGCGGGGGCGGGGCGGCGGCCTGTGATCTCGCCGCGCCACGCCCCCGCCAACAATGCCGCAGTACGTACGTAGTACATACGTGTGTATAGCACGAACAGCTTCCCAGAACAATGGTCGCGCACAGATCATTATTTGTTGCGATAAGTCATTTAGCGACCAAAGCGCAACATTTACGTGTGTTGTAGAGCTGCACCGTACCATTGCGTCAACGCAATTGTCTGATAGGCTTAGATACTCAGTAAGAGGTTGGCGAGAAGTTAAACTGTCGGATAGTTCGCATCAGTTGTAAAGTTCGTGTGAGAACCTGTACAAGTTACGTGTCTCATACATTATTTTACATTAATTAAAGTTAGAATAGAAGAGTTATCAACCATCATCAATACATATAATAAAAATGTAACGGATCGCACGTCTGTACACGGAAGATATATGAGAAAAAATATTATTGGGACCTTTATCAACGCAGATAGCACCCAAAACAATGATTGTTAGAATTTTTGTCTGTTTGTCTGTTTATCTGTGCGTTTGTACACGCTTATCTCAGAAACGGCTTATCCGATTTAGATGTGGTTTTTCACTAATATATTGCGGTAAGCTTCACTTAACATTTGGTGTTTGTTTTATGTCAATCGGTTTATAAATAAAAGTTATGCCAATTTAAAGAATCACGTCGAACATTTGTTAATTATGAATTTGTGTTCATACACGACATGGTGTTAATTTACGACATTCACGCGGACGGAGTCGCAGGCACAGCTAGTGTAAAAATATAAATCATAAACAACCAAAAGTCACTCATGTATTGCTGACCTTTTAAAAATATTTTGAATTTCTAGAAAACAGCGTATATCACGCTGTTTTCTTGAAATTCAATATATTTTTTGGAAATGCCGCTGACAAAAGTTGGTTCCACAATTTGGTGTTGCGAGGCAGGAAATGCCGAGTAAGTAGGTAATATTACAATATACTCCCGACCGAATTTGCAGTCACGGTGGCCTATCACCACGGACATGTGTTTGAGTGGGAAATTTCTTAGTAGCAGCCCCGACTTTAGATTACAGCTCTATTACATGAGATTTTATAAGAGCATTGGAGAAATGTGGGTTAACTGTGTACACCTTTTCCTACCACTTCGGGAAATATAGGCATGATGCATGGCCTTACATTAATAGAGAAGTCGAAACCGCCAGATTTCGTGGTAAAACCAATAAGTTGGCAACATTGCGTAGAGCTCTACCACCCCTTGGATTACAACAGAGAAAGAAACGCGTCGCTAAGTTGACGTGGGTGCTGGTGGCATTATGTATTGTTCCACTAGTTAAGTACTCCCACTGGCGTTCTAATGGAGTGGAAGTAATTCGATTCGGTTCATTTGTTTTTGTCACTCCCATTTATTTGGTTGATATTGATAGGTTCCGTACATTTCCCACGCGTGTGCGTCGCTTTATATTGATTATTTCGTTCGTTACACAGATAGGGTACTATTCGGTTGAACTATACTATATGAGTGTATTTAACTTATATATAACATGACCGTTGAGCAGGCTGTAAGTTCCAAGACTCGTCTGCTTCTGTAGCAATCAGTTCTTCTAAGTATTTACGTCTTCTTAGGTTTTTTTGCTATGATAACTGCTGTTACAAGATCTACAACCAGGCCCGTAAATCGTGACACTGTCTAGACTATAATTAATTTTACCTGCAAATGTATGAATCGATTGTAGTATACGTATTATCGTGGTGTAGGCAGATATAGTCTGCTTCGTTAATTCAATCTCTTGTGTAGTAGATACACGGTACGTTTCCTTTTATCTCCGGAATGAGTTCAGTTTAGTAACAAACGGTGACATTAATACAAGATTTACAGCGGTTTAAATGTGCAGTGTTTAACTGTGCCCCGTTTATAGCATTCCTTCAGGGACACAGTTAATAGACGGCTATTCCAGATATATTTAAACTTTTAAACCGCCACGTTTGTAACGTAAAACAAATGTAGCAATAAATTAGATAATAAATTAATTGTGGGTGTTAGGCCCGTGGCTCGTGAGTTAATTCGACACCAATACCTAAGTGATTACAATAATAAGTTAGAGTTTGTATTTCTTCGCAAGATTTCAGTTTTTGTATATTTCATATAGCATTTTAAACTTTTTAAAGTTCAGAGTTCATTAATTAACATGGTACGAATATACAACTAACAGTTAGAAGAAAAGTTGAGCGATATTGACACACTGAAACATTTTCCCATTACCTACTAGCTATAACAATCAAATGCAGCGATGTCTAATGAGTGTGCTTCGGTTGATTCAGTCGCTGTGTGTAATGAGTCGTGCGGCTCCGTCGGCTGCGCCCTGCCCGCACCCGCACCTGCACCTGCCACTGTAGCGCTGCGAAATGGATACGTGCAAACGAACATTCGCAAAATTAAGCTGATATTACGTACTCGAAGTTAAGCAGGGTCTAGCAGAAAACTTAACGTATACTACGTTCGGGACATAATATAGTTAATCTAATAGTAAACAATCGATCATCTAACCACATTAATTGCAGATATATGAATTTAACTGCCTCGTTGGTCTAGTGAAAGAAAGAAAGAAAGCATTTATTCCACACAGGACACAGTGACAGCAAAAAAAAAAAACAAATAAAGGCATGGTAAAAAAAACTATAACTAAACAGTTAATTTTTTTTATTTTAAAATATAAATTCTGTCAAATATGCCAGTGCCGAAAGGGTCAGCATATGCTGGACGTGGAACATCCAGCGCTGGTTTTCAGTTGGCACCCCTGCAGTGACACACGGTGGTCCCAATTGCGACTACTTAGCACGAGGTCTCGCATTCGATTCCCAGGTCGGGCAAAGTGATATTGGGTTTTTCTGTTAGAAAATTAGGTAGGCTCACCACCTATTACATGGGACTTAAAAACAGCATTGGTGAAATGTGTGTGTACCAGTTGTATACCTCTGCCTACCCCTTCAGGGAATACAGGCGTGATGCTATGTTATGTTATGTTTTATATGGATTTAGAGATGATTGAATATCTACTTATTTTTCTTTACATTGTACTAGGTCTGAATCTGTAGTAGGTACATTATTTGTAACAAACTAGCTCGATCCGTTGGAACAGCTTGTCCAGACGACTCGAGCAGTTCAATAAGAGTGCTCGAACGATTTGTGTATATTGTGCTCGTTTATTTTGGTCTTTTGGCGGCTCGTAGGTAAATAGCACGTGCAGTGATACAAACTATTCCTGTAGACCTAGGTCACTATCGCGTGTTGTTTAGAGCGAACCTTCTGTACGCCCTCTCCACGTGCATCAATGAACACGAAGCAAAACGTCTGCCTACCTAGGTATGTCGTGTGTCGAACAATAATTAAGTAGTTACTGAACGTGCTGACACTATTACGTCACTGGCTATCCATTACAGGGTAGTTGAAAGTATAACTTCGCTTTTTGTACGTGCTTAATTGGAGATTCAAAGGTAACAATGAGTATAATATTTTGTAAGAAAAACTGAATGTGTCGCTATAAGTAGGGGAATATTAATAGAAGTACATGATAGTGTGGTGAGGTCTTTCATTTATCACTTATTTTCTATTAATTAATATTTTACTTTTCTATTGTTAGTGACGGAAAGAGACACGTTGAGGAATGTGGTGACATTTAGCGAAATCCATCTGCCCACATCGTCATAATGTTAGGTAGTGATAGTAGTAGGTAGGGTTTTCGGAGCGAGTGATAATGAAATGAAGAGACAATCATTATTATTAATTGTTATTACTTATAAAAGTTTGTACCTATCTCCAAAATTATGCCGATTTAATGTTATACGAAATGAAAAGAATTGGACATAATATTAAACAGCATCACGTAGAGTACCTATTTAATTACTGGCGGAAAAATATTTTTATATCAGTTATAGAAATATGGCTTATGAAACACGTGACTGGAAAACCACACTAATCTGTCTTTGGAGTCAACCTATAAGTGAGAAAGAAAGAAACATTTATTCAGCCACAGCACAAGAGGCACGGTATACAATACTATATGTCAAAAACTTAAAAATACTTAACCCTAGAATCAACATCTATACTTATAATAAAATCGTAACTCGAAAGCCCGAAAATTTCAAATTCGCTTTTTGGATTTTTTTTCTTTCGTAATGTGTTATTCAATCGATTCTACTGCCAAATCTGTTGTTTTTAAAATTTGAGTATTTTTGTCTGTTTGTATGTCCGAGGTTGGCGTCCAAACCAAGAAAAAGAAACAACTGAAAATTTGAAAAAAATATCGTCAAAAGCCGGGTCAACTTATAGGCTATTCAAAATTGCGACTTTTCTCAAGGGAGCTGAGCAGTGATGTTAAACATCTGACACTCAGAATCTAAATTGGACGGATTTCAATGAAAATGGCACTGTTGTATAGCTTATCAAAAATGATAAGCACTGCAAAAGGCATCATTGCGCTTTATCACATGGGGACCAAGCATTTACCGGTTTTGTATTTTAATTAGTAGATTGTGAATGCCTATTTTAGCTACAATGTCAACTGAGTAATTAGTTGCATACAGTACATAGGTGACTGGCACAGTTTAAGTGTGGCGATCGAATCCCGGTACAGGAAATTATTTTTGCACATTTTTAATTTTGATAATACGAGGTTTTTATCTGTTATTTCGCAGAAAAACAACGTTATTTTAGTTTTTCATGTCCTTTTGTAATATAAACCCACTTTTTATGTGCTTCTCTTGCTGTCTCATATCAATATGGTGAAGCACAGTGAACATGTTACACGTTAGCGTTATGTAAAATTTTTATTAATCACATCTCATCATTAATCCTGGTACTTCTTTCCATAGAAAAGTCATTTTTAAACTCTGTCATAAATTATATAAAAAAATATGATCAAATGGATCTACGTTTGGCCACCAACTCGCCTGATGGCAAGCGATGGTGTGGCCGAAGATGGAGCACGTAGATCCAGAATAAATCTATTCACTCTTAAGTAGAGTGGATAGATTTTGGGAGAACGATAGTTGGGGAGTTGATGCAACTGTCCACTACCACAACGGCTTCGTCCGGTGGATGGTAAACAGCTGTGGTCGAAGCCTACAACCAGAGTTGTGTTGCCTGTTTTGCACCACCCAGGGGCTACGTGTAGGGATTACATTTTAAGGGTGCACTCCTACGGACGCGGACAACTCAGCGCCCAATACCTATTTAGTAACAAAACTACACATCCCCTCAGCCTGGCCTTAGGATTAATTTAATTGCCTAATCCATTAGTAGGTAATAGCGAAATATCAAATAAGCATTACTGACGATTTTGTTAGAGGCTGTCCAGCTATTGAGGTGGTTGGGTTACATTCTCGATGATATTTTGAATTATTTATTTTATCATCCTTTGTGAATTCGATTAAAATTTAAAGTTTTAAAACCAAGGGTAATAACTAAGAACGTTGTGCTCACCCTAACAATTACGGTACTAAAATTTATTTTGAACTGAAGCTTCACCAAAAATAAAAGTCCTACAAGAGCCATGGCGTGTTCTATACTTGGCATCAAAAATTTCTCTTTTACGATGTTAGCTAAAAAGCGTAAGCGTAAGCTTCAACAGTTGAAGTCGATCGATGTCTATTGTCAACAAATGGGACTGAAAAATTAATGGGCCATCCAATGCACGAAAGGGTTTAATGAAAATGCTGCAGTTAGCGTCATCATTACCCTATCCAATAAAATACCGTGTAAAACATTGCTTAACCTCAACGAATGTTTACTAAGCGGAGATTGGAACAGACTATCAGTACCTGCATCTTCTGCATTCGTTTTATAGATCGGGTATTAAATGTTGGAAAAATAAACAACAAGCCAGACCCAAGCTCTACTGAAAACTCCATTATGGAACTCAACAACACTTTTTTCGACCTGGTGATACCACTAGACTAATAAGTCAGTTTTTCTAAGATTCTTTTTACACTGCACATGATTGATGACCATTAATATTTAATTTTTAAATGAAGATGCAGTGACAGAAACTGAAAATAGTATGCTTAGAGTCATGTTGAAAAGACGAGGCAGGTGTAAGTGGAAATTCTGAGATCCCTAAATGGTTATAAACTGACTCACTGAAACTCACTAAAAGGTCAAAAAAGTAGTGCTCACAACCTGCACGCGTGTGTGAACAGACGTATGAACGTGATAGAAGCAAAAAGAGTATGTAAGGATCTTAGCAGGTGGCGTTCTATAGTGTCTACCTACCTGAAGCCTAGGCCAGAGACGTGAATTTATGTTTGTACCTATGTATGTGACATTATCATTTTGGCCAACACATATTGTCATGCCGTCAGTTCTGCGCCTGATCTCACTCCGGACGTGTCGAATTGCCGTCCCACCGGAATACGTGAGTGAAGAAAGAGGAAGTGCACTCCATAGATATAGGCCGTCGGTACAGTCATTCGGGAACATTCAGTCGGGAGTACTCCCAACTGAATGTATCGGTAACGGCAGCTTATCAAATTTCGGTAATACTGTTGGGAAACAGAAAATAACGTAAGATCATCTATGTCGCATCTAGCTTTCAGCTGTCTTCTGCGGTAGTAAACCGCGAATTCGCATAAAATCTGTACGACATTGTATTAACTGCAACGTTAGCCGTGTCGGTTCGGTCACCTATATAGGGACTGAATTGATAACAATGATGTCGCCAAAAAGACGTGTTAAAATATGGAATAAGAATTCGCAGTAGTGAGCAGAGGTCGAGATGGCATAGCGGTCAGAGCGCCTGGAGCATTTATCCGGGAGCCGCATGTTCTAATCTTGCTCACGACCGTCTACTTTTTTCCACAAAAATTTAAGAGTTTGCTATGCATGCATTTATGCTTTTAGAAGATTTATCTGTATGAGTTTGGGTTGCTATTGCCCTTGGGTAGCAGTCAAGTATCTGAAAAGTCACGGCTGTCTGTATAAGGGATAGACAATAATAGAATAATGCAAAAATTATTACCAAAAAAGGAAGGGGTGGAGGGTCTGACATCAACCAACGTACCGGACCTTCTCAAAAAAGGCAGGTTAATAAACTAAGCCATCGAGCATGTATTCTTCATGAATGTAAGATAAAATCTATAGTTTCTGCCTACCTCAATGGGAATCAGGTTTGAGTTTGTATGTATGATTAATTGAAATCTTAGTTTGGCGTCAAGATTACATTGACGTGAGCAAGGCCACGGGTACAGCTAGTAATATAATATAAGAAAAAAACAAAAATAAAGCAAGTAACCGGTGGGGACATAAATCAAAAAATTAATAAAGAATTAGCTAAGTTACATGAGTGTGTGTCTCACGGCTGGACCAAATAGGTACCCAGATCAGCTTAATGCCAAGTAGGAGGATCTACCTACTAGGCGCTGGTTTTCGTCTGGAACCTGTACAACATGCTCCACGGATGCCAACAGTGGATGGTGTACTCAAAGTGTGTGTAATGTTTCAAATTGTGTGTATTGTAACGACTATATATATAAAATAATGAATAATTAATTAGTAATAAATAACTAATAAAATTATGAAAAACATTAAATTAATTATACCCATACAAATCAATCAACAATATATTATTTAACTAAATAATTACGCCATTATAATATAGAAAAACCACTTTTCATTCCTTCCAAGGACTCATATCAATCTGAATTAGTATGGGAAGCAATATCTTTTTATAAAACGGCTACAAGATGTATTTAGTTTTCCAGATGACCATATGTTATAGTAATCGTCAGCGAAAGCGCACCTACAACAAAGTTGTCATCATCGTATGACTCCGCGGCCTGCGAACCTGATCGGTGGGTGTTTTTTCGTAAGCTAATGGCATCGCTTCCAATTACTAGGATAGTTCCTAGGTAGTGTAGTACGTTGCTAGGCAACCTGTTTCCCTGAACCAACAGTTATTGCTACTACCAAGAAAATCTTATCGTAACTATAAGCATTATTGTAGGTAGCCAGCATTTAATTAAATCCTGTCAAATTTGAACTGTTGGCGTAATTAATAATTATAATTGCATAGCTTATTTATTTATTAACTTCAACATGAATAATCGCTGAATTTATCAAAATAATTAGTTAAAATACCAAATTGTTTTGGTTAATTCATATAACAAATGTGCTCATTGTGTGGCAGTCGTTGATTTCAGATTACAGCGCACTTAAACCAAAACCAGGTTTTAGTTTCACACTGTCTTTGAAAAAAACACGCATTAAAATACCACACGATATCTTTATTGAGCATGAGGAATACCAGAACGTTCTCTTGGCCTCGTTCGGTGATCATTTCACCATTGTTTATGGCCGTAAAATTTGACACCTAGTTCTCATAATTTATACAATTTGTCAGCAATAAAACCGTAGCAGTACATAAGTAGGCGATAAGGAGATAGTGTTGCACCTAAATCACGTTATCTACGGTAGATAGTGGGCAGTGACGCGCTGCGCCTGCTCCTCGTTTTACTGCGGCTGGTGACTGGTGAGATATTAATGTGCGCGCCGGCGACGAGTTTGATTGATAGCGCATTACCGCATTATCTACAGACATTAGCTCCCACCGGGAATGCTAGCGAGTTATGGAAGCTATAAAAATTACACACGAGCGTAGCAGCGGCTATGTGCGGGACATAGCTGTGCCTCGTCGATACCAGCGGGCACTGCGCTCACTTAGGCATGCGAGCCTTGACCTTAATGAGCCATATGAAGGCATTATTTTATTAGTTCTACTTACATTTTTATGGTTTACTACCTGTTGTTCAAGGCGTACCGTTTATACGGGCTTTATTACCTGTTTTGTTAGAATGTTTATAATAATTACCTTCCTACTAAGTTGGCATCGGGTTCGACTCCAATAAGACACGATGAATAAAAATGCCACTAAACAAAGTAGATTTAGAGCTTTGTTGTCTTTTATGTATTAACAGTTACTATATGAGCAAGACGAGACAAAGTCATTTTAAGTAGGCACAATTTAGGGTGGCCTAAAATAAAATAAAATTATTGATGGCAAACTAAAATTATATGAACATTAAAGTTATACATTTCTGTGGAAAAAGAATACGCTCGCGAGCAGGATTCGAACCTGCGCCTCCTGGATAAATATACTCCAGGTTCTGACCACTAAGCCACCTCGACCTCGGCTCGCCACCGCGAATTCTTCGTCCACATTTTAATACGTGGCTACGTCATTGCTATCTATTCAGTCCCTATATAGGTGACCGAACCGACAAGACTAACTTTGCAGTACAATGTCGTAAAGATGCAATTACCTTGACAAATACAGATATATTCTTGAAAAGCATTAACGCATGCTTAGCGAACCTTAGGCAAGCATGCGTTAATGCTTTTCAAAAATATATCTGTATTCATATGAACATTTTAAGTTGACATGGCTTCATAATTTATAATTTGACCACATTTACTATAGGTAGGAGCGGGATAGAATGAATTTACGAGAAGTCACATTCAAATTTAATCATGTATCTAAAGTTCTAAACCTACAATTTCTGTACAATTTTAGTTTGATGTATTGAATTTTAGTGTGTAGTTTGCTACGTTAGAATTAACGTCACTATCAGGTTTTAATTTGACGTGCCTAAATATGAAATGGACATCTCCTAAATCGTCTTTTTCGAATTTGACGTCTCCTATTTCGCCTCGCCTTGTTAATATAGATTGATGAGTACCAATTCATTATGAGCAAAATCGTGTTCCATTAGACTTACTATTCGTACCTATATCTACTGTTCAATAAGCAGGTACTACAGTGTTCACAACTACAAGCAACACAACTATCGTACCAGTACCGTACAATTATCGTACATGGAGCAAAATAAATCCTATTAAATGCGATATCAATATTTTTGCGTATGCTAAAATGAATTACATGGAGCAAAATTCACGTACTTTTCAAAATAATGACTATAATTAATTAATATATAGCATAATGAAAATTATAGTACCATCTGCGTACGATAATAATGATATCGTCCATCGTCCTTTATCGTATAAGTAGGTACGATAATTACGTACGGTTGCGAACACTGAGGTACCAATGTAATTGCGGTAAAAAGGTAGTTGTTACTGAGAACGAAAAATATTATTCCTAAATCAACACTTCCCTACTGTTCGTCTTCTTATCGTGGGGTTGATGAACTACATATTGACAGAGTTTATCACCATCGAGAATATCTCTCAGGTGTGCTGGTTTCCTCACGATGTTTTCCTTCACCGTTTTAATCAAATGATATAAATTTCTAATACGCACATGTGACATGACTTCGAAACGCCAGTGGTGCATACCTTTGGTTCGATCTTGCGACCTTTGACTTGCCTGTCTGCAGCCGGTCATACCACTAGGCTATCACTGCTACACCTACTTATAAGGATATATAACAATTATTTACTTCATTTCAGATTGATACAACTAATACTTACTAACATAGCTACCAATGCGTATCTACAAACAGATTAATTATCATTAATTATCATCATAGTCGGATGACGGAGGACCTAGGGACAGACCCACTTCGACTACTTAGGTGCTACTGATTATACAGACAGAGAATGTTAAGTAGTTATTTACCTACGTTGAATACAAAAATAGATATAGCCATATCAGCTACGATAAAATGATATTAAACAAGAATGTGTGTAACAACATAATGGTTGCGCGGTGCTAGTTAGTACCACGTAGTCCTCTCATAAGCTGCGTTCATTATCTGAGTGGTCCTGGTGCCTGGTGCCGGGTGCCGGGTGCCGGCCGCCGGCAGGTAGGAGTGCAGCGCGCAGCGACTAATTATGTGAGTGCGTCGGTGTCGGCAGCCCAGCGGCCCACCCACCGCGGCCGCACTAGATTCCACGCCCGCCGCGTTTTTTACACCCTAATTAAGCTAATTTATCGGGACAATAAGAGAAATTATTGGAAGCGGCTCGGCGGTTAGTGGCCGCTTTATGAGAGGTATTAAATTGTTGAGTTTAAGAGCGCTACCGAGCTACACCGCCGCGCACCGCGGGCCCCAGCCCTCGCTTTGATGCCCCAATAAATATACAAAAGATCCCATCAGATAACAGGTGAATGGAGCCGCCGTCGATTCGACCGCTCTTAATGAAAGCCACGCCGAGGAATGCCGCGGACAAAGCCTTAAAATGCTAATAACACGAGCACGACACAGCCCCCGCCGCCCCCGCCTGCCCCGCGCCCCCGCGCCGCCTGCGCGTCTAGAATGTGTTCTGATAACGAAGGTGCCAATCTCGCAGGTGGACAGATTAAATGAGTATTTTATGGCAGATTAAGTAAACATTTTTTCTCGATGGGTGTTTTATTGCCCACCGGCGTGTGGGCATTCAATCCTTGGTATGGTTTTTTACAATTATCTATAGTTATGCACCTCGTTGAGATATTCCCCTATTATTTTTAAATGTTTCTTAATTGGTATGTATCTAATCGAAATGTATGAGATACCTTCGAATTTTATACACATGTCCGTTGATAATGAATGTATGTTTGCTTAGGACTGTCTTCTTACTTAGCCCTTTTGTTCATGTGTTGTGTGAATTCCATCATGGGAATTTGTGCCGGAGTCCTACCGACTGCTTATAACTAAGTATTCCACTTACCACTACTACTTAGCCAGGCTTTGGTCCGTCGAAGTTAGAAGGCACCTATATTCGGACGTCGGCATTTGTGCAAACAAAATTTATTATTTTTATTATTGAACTGATTGTAATAGATAAATAGGTATGTCACACTCTTCAGACTCAAAATTGGACGCCAATTTATTTGATTGTATTGTCAGTCATTATATTATTAGTCATACATTCATGGATATGTCGCAGATGGATCATAGAATCGGATGTTTTACAAAACTGCTAGCTGATTTACAAAACAGTACTGTTATGAAAAAAGCTGAACGACTTTTAGCGGTTTTGCATAATTATTGAACTATAACACGCAGAATTGTATGAAGGTTTTGCGTTTATCAATACAGCGGGTCAACGATCAGAGATTATGTAAAACAGCGTGAAATTTACTGTTAAATTGAAGATTTTAGATCGAAAATTTGTTTCTTATGGCTCTGTGTATCTTATCAACAATAATTTAACTTTATTTTACTTTTAAGTCAGTAGCAAAAAAAAGATGACAATTTAGAATTACGTAAATACTAAACTGAACCGAACTGAAAGAAAATTAACTAAATGGACCCATGAGCGAACGAAGCGAGCTCGGGGGTTTTGTGTACTCCAACACGGACAAGTTAGGGTCGAAGAGGATGACGGGGGCCAGTGAGCGAGCGTAGCGAGCGAACTATCCCTGTCATACCCTTCGTGTTTAGGTTTTATCTGACCTTACAGATATAAAAATAGGAGCTCCGTCGACCCAGCCACGGCGAGACAAATCAGAATACAGTATCTCTTCTTTTACTTGAGTGGCGACTCCATCTAGTATACCTATACAATAAAGAAATCTGTCCCACTGTAAATATGTCATTCTGCATTACGTTTAAACGCGGTTTAAAGCAGGTTTGATAAACGTATCGCAATGGCAATCCAGCTGAACGTCTTTCAGCTGTTTTATAAAAAGGATCTGTTTTGTAAATCTGCCAGCAGTTTTGTAAAACAAAGGATTCTACTATCCATCTGTAACAGATACATCACTAGGTAAAATTTCTTATTTATTACCTCTAGTATATGTATTTCACAGCGTGTAACGTGCGACTGACATCCGACTAGCGATTGATATTTTAACGCGATAGCTATACAGACTGATTAATTTACATGGATCAGTACTAGGGACCTGATTAAAACAAAGTACCTAAATTGTAACCATTAGAGTAATAGAAATTGGTATTATGCCACCATGGCGACAATTTCTAAACGCAAAACTGCAATCTAAGATTTTATAAAAGTATTTTGCCTGAGTCCGGCTAATCTAACCACCTGATCCAACTTATTGGATAACAAACAATCTTTCTCTTTTCATTAAATAGCACGAATACAGTCACTAATAATCATGAAGCAAAAATCTAGCTTTTTAGTGTAGAAACAGTAAGCGTGTTTAAATAGGCCTAGTGTGTAGTCGATAAGTACCTAGGTCCTAGGTAATTACAACTGTGATATGTAGGTAGGTATATTGTGATACGATGTGATACGATAAGCTTAAACTAACTCACTGTCATAAATATTTAGTAGGTATGTAAAAAGGGGCCATTCCAGCCCCTAATACTTACCTAATTAATTTTCTATCCATGAGAAAGAGACAAGAAATAATAATTATCTACTTTTAGTTAGGGTAGCGGTGTAGTAGGTAGGCGTCCAATTAAACGTTACTGAAATAAATAATATATTCGTATATACCTATATTAATAATATAATAGATACTATTTTATAAAAAGAGTAACCATGGAATTTCTTCCCCGTTCTTCTCCATAGGAACACTTCGGAACGTGGCAACTAGCTTCTGACAATTCAAAACTATACTAACTAAAGGTCTAGTTGAAATAAATGATTTGACTTTGACTTTGACTTTGAATATACAATACCAGGTCTACTAGCAACAATAAGGTGATGAGAAAGATAATTATACTAAACTAGCTGGTGCCCGCGCCTTCGCCTGCGTGACAAAAGGTAGCCTATGTCCTTCTCCAAGGTCCAATCTATCTCCTTGCCAAATTTCATTAGGATCCATTCAGCCATTTAGTCGTGAAAAGGTAACCAACAAAAATTAATTTTAAACAAAAAATGAAAACCGCCTTCAAAAATCATATCTTCAAGGTCATATATAAGTTTGTATACTTCATAAATAAATTAATTTAGTAATTTAATAATATGGGTACGCTTTCGAAAGCCGCTAGGACTTAATTACTGCATCGGTGAAATGTTTGTGTACAACATTGGGAACTTCTGCCTACCCCATCGGGCAATACAGGCATGATGCTATGCATGTATTGAGTGGCATGAACTATACATGAACATGCGATTACAGCAATTGAGAGTGATTTGCTGTAATTCATTGAAGAGTTCCATTGTCTAACTTCGAAGGTCTTCATCGGATCTTTACTAAATTTAAATGGGACCACCTCTGGGGACTACTCTTTCAAACAAAGATATCGACGGACATACATACAAAACAAGGTAGCTACTCTAAAACGTTGAGGAGTTCCCTTGACTGTCCTTCGTCTTCATCATCAGACCCCTAATGACAGTCACAACCCATCTAGGTGTAAAGTTCTCATCAATACAAATTAATCAAGCCCAAACACCAGGTAATTGCTGTAAAACTTTTGAGTTCCCTCGACTGCCTTTCAGCTCCATCATCAGATCGACTCCACACCTTCATTAAAAAGTAGTGCTTTAAAATACATAATGAAAAAATTAACAAATGCACTAGTCGCCCCTACAATTTTCGAAGGTTTCCCTCAATTTCTCGGGGATTCATCATCAGATCCTGGTTTCCTTATCATGGTACCACCGTTGAGATATCTTCTTTCCAACAAAAAAAGAATTATCAAAATCGGTTCATAAACGACGAAGTTATCCACGAACACACATAAAAAAAAAAAAAAATATACGGTCGAATTGAGAAACCTCCTCCTTTTTTGAAGTCGGTTAAAAAACAAACAAACAGTTACTTTCACATTTATAATATTAATACAAATGTTTTAATAAAACTTCATGTTTTAATTCGATACCTATACCTGCCTAAGTATTAATAATTTCGTGACCTATGTAGATCCATGGTTAGGTACCTAATCTAAGACATCGGAGTCATACTGAGAAGATACATTGTGAGAAAACCAATAAGGCTACTCTTGAAACTAATTTAAATTCCAATTCAACGCCTAAAATCAACCCGTACCTAATCATCATCATCCCCCTGCCCTTATCCCAATTTATTTGGGGTCGGCGCAGCATACCTTTATCTGGCATGCTGCTAAAGTTTTGGCTAAGTTTTAAGACCGGCCGCCTGCCTGACGTCAACCCTCTTTGGGAATGCTGTTGTTGGTGGTAACCGCCACCGATACGGTCTCCTTCTATCTAGCTATGCTATACCAAATGATATCTATACGCCAGGTTCTGATATTATCCTAATGTTACACTCCACTAACCGGGCTAATCAACCCGTACCTAATGTAAAATTAAAACAATCAAATAATTAAAGCATGTTTGCATAGTAGAATTCTGTTGCGTAAACATTTTAATGCTCTAATTGACCTTTAACGGATTTTTTTTAAGAGTAACCCACCACCAACTCACCACCCAATCACGACACGTGGTGTAGCAGCTGATCATAAATCATTCGACCTCTCCGCCAACTGTGTTGACCAACTAACCTGGCAAGCCTTGGTACCGTCTCTAGAGAAAGTCAGCTTCATTGGTGAGTATTCACATTTTTTCTACTTGTTTCCTACAAGTAGAAAAAATGTCGTCTGATACTAGGCTCTGTATGGGTACCTTTTCAAAATAGTACTACATCGACCACAAAGCCGAAGACCCAAATGTATTGCATATTTTACAATAAATTGCTTTTCTAGCTTACTAACGCCATCTGTTGGCTCTATCTGCAAAACCTGTTATGTTACATAGAATCACGCCTGTCTTCCTCGAAGGGGTAGGTAGAGATGTACACTGTTATACACCAAAATTTCACAAATGCTGTTATTAAGTCCCATGTAATTGGTGGTGAGCCTATTGCCATCTACCGAGCACAATTCCAAACTTCGTGCTGCTACTGAGAATTCGCTGACAGGAAAATTCAATAACATTTTGCCCACACCCGGGAATCGAATCTGAGACCTCATGCTCAGCAGTCGCCCTTGGGACTACTAGACCAACGAGGCAGTGTGTTATGTTACGGTATATACTTTTTGGAAGGCAGTATTCGTAGTAAATATTAACTAAAACGATTATTTATATAACTATGAATAAGGCATATTGTATTTATAATTATTATTTTATAAAATATATTCCAATTATTTCATCTTTTCAATTCCTTGAAACGTATAATGAAACGTAACTTTATAAATCTGTGGTAGGATTTAGAACTGTCAATGTCAGTATTGTCTGTCAATAATCAAAAGAAGTCGCATCGTCCGGCTGTTGTTTTTTCATAGATTTGTGGCTCTCTACAATAATAAACGCCGGTCACTGGAAGATGAGCCATCCTCATGCCGATGGCTAGCCTCAACGTTGCGGAGTGGTCGGTGGACCAGGTGGCGGACTGGCTGTCAGGTACGTGGTCGGCGTCCACTAGAGTAGTAGAGTGGTGGAGTACGAGTGAGTCACGGTTGTTGTTGTCGGTCGCGCAGGGCTGGGCCCCACGGTGGCGCGCTACGTGCCGGCGCTGCGCGCGCGCGGCCTGGACGGCGCCAAGCTGCTCACTCTGCGCTGTGACGACCTGGAGTACCTCGGCATGCACGTCATCGGCCACCAGGAGCTGCTGCTCGAGGCTGTCGAACATCTGAGGAACTTTGTGAGTACAACACTGCCACACGAATACGATTACACCCATACATTAAGAAAGTATTGTGAGCTCCCTATAGTAACGGGATGAATCATAGGAGAGCATAATGTTATACTTATCACGCCAGTGTTATCTGTTGGTGAGTGCCGCTACTGAACTATTTTAATACTCGTCTCTGTCGTTTTATTTATAGTAGTACTGTAGGCAATCATTTGTACGTGATTAAAGATTTCATTTAAAATAGTATTAGTAGTTACATTACTTATGGGATGTAACTTTTAACTGAGCATGTAATCGACGTACGAGCGTGGTGTACTCGCAGCAGTACGAGGTGTCCCGGGAGTGCGTGCAGCAGCTGGCGCTGCGCGTGTCGGCGGTGGCCACGACGCTGGCGCGGGCGCTGCGCGCGGCGGCCGACGCGCGGCTGGAGACGCAGACGCTCGCCGACGTGGCGCGCACCGTGCACGCCGTCAAACCACTGGTGTGCTGGCTGGACAGGTCATTATCTAAAATCTATTGTCAACAACACTTACCGCTGACAATGAGATCAATTCTTTTCCTGTGTTGTAATAAATTGTTATAGTTTCAGCCTTCATAAAGATAGTGTTATAGATGTAATATGAAATGAAAAGATAAGTTGCACAAACTTACATATGTCTTATCATTCTCAGTTAATAAATCTCTATGTCGACAGTAAATAATATATTTCTTCAGTTTATTTTGCTATCACTAAATATGTGCATAAGTATATGAATAACAATGTTTTGCAATATTTTTGTTTTTTGTTAGCACATGCCAGGTGAATTTGTAAAATGAAAAATCTTTGAAAAGCATTAACACATGCTTAGCGAACTCTAAACACCTAGAGTATTTATCCGGGAGGCACAGGTTCGAATCCTGTTTGTGACCATATTCTTTTTCCATTTAATATAATAACTTTAATTATATTCACTTGCTTTTTATCTTTAATTGATAAAGGAATGACAAATGTTCTTAAGTATGCCTAACTTTATACACCTAAATTGAAAATAATTATCATAGTATGATAAAAGTTCATTTAAAAGAACTATGTACCTACTTCAATACTAGCCTATAAAAAGCTTCCAAATAATGATAAAATATCATCATCTGCCTAGCCATTTCCTAAATACATTGGGGTCGGCTTCCAGTCAAACTGTATGCAGTTTAACACCAGTATTTTACATGGAGCGACTGCCTATCTGACCTCCACAACCCAGTTACTGTGTAATACAAGCTCTTCTAGATAATGATAAAATATGTATGCTATGAATAGAGCATAAAGTCACAAGGAAGCCAAAATTAGTTTACCATCAAATAAGGTTAAGTAATTGGTCTTTCCTGTGACAATATACATGTTTGGTAATATTTATTAACTAATTGATAAACCCCTTAAATAGAATCCTGAATCCCATGTAAAATTTATGTTTATTTAAACTTGATATTAATTATAATTTGGTTCAACCAAGTCTGCAAATCAAGGTCCTACATTATTGATCTGAAATATTTTAACATATAAATCTACTAGCGGTCCGTCCCGGCTTCGCACGCGACTATAATTTGAGATTTAAACTATCCTATCTCTCAAGTTGGATCGAACTGCATATGGTGTGCGAATTTTATTATAATCGGTTAAGTGGTTTAGGAGTCCATTGAGGACAAACATTGTGACACGAGATTTATATATATTAAGATGTATCTATATGTTAAAGATGTCATATCAATAATCAAACTTTACTTTTTTCTAAATAAATAAAAAAAATACGTTCAACTAGCCCATCCCTTCACATGCTAATGATTACTAGACAATATTATAAAAAAAATATCTACAACCCATTGTCACAACCCTTAGATTCACTTCTATAAATATTTCATATAAATAATAAAAGACCTTATTCATATATTGACTCCTATGAGCCTTTTGTTTTGATCTGTGTGTCCATGCATTTGAAGATAAGTTATATTTTGGGAGTGGCTGTCAATATGACACAAGGAAAGCAAGGAAAATGATGACATCAATAAACTTATTTTGTTATGAACCTAAACGCGGTGCAATACGCGGTACCGCACGAGCAGGAGTGTTGAATGATTACTTCTACACTGATAGCACTTGACTGACTATATCAAGGCATTTAATGAGCGAAGACATACTTACGGGCAGCGTGAACAACTGTGAGACCAGTTTGGCTACTACAGTAGCACAAGAGCAATGATTTGATGACGTAACTGTCAGATGGCCGCTGTGCTCCCACGGCGGCGCGGCGGCGGCGCTGGGCGAGCGCAAGGCGGCGCTCCTGAAGCTGTCGCTGGAGGCCGCCACCTGCGCGCAGCGGGACCGCTTCGCCGAGCAGCCCGCGCGCGCCGTGGCCGCCGCCGCCGCCACCACCGCCGCCACCGCCGACTATATCATACAGGTACGAGCTGTTACAGGCTCCCTCAGTAAAACTTTATTTTTATTTTAGGGGTTGCGAATAGACTGGAGTACTTATCGTCTTCTTAACGATATGTCATATAATTATGTTTACAGGTAACTCATGAATTAGCTGAGCTAAACCGATTCATGAGTTTAGGGTTCAGTACTCGGTTATAACAGCGCGTCATATGTAACTACAACGTGTATGAACTGCACCATGCCCCCTCCCCACAGGACGTGTCGGACCCCATGATCCTGCAGCCCGCGTCGCTGGACACGGTGACCCTGCGGCAGGGCGGCAAGCCGCTGGGCTTCGACGTGGTGCCGTCGTTCTGCGGCCACCACCAGCTGGCCGACATCCGCTTCGGCTCGCCCGCGCACGCGTCCGGCGCCGTGCACATCGGGGACGAAATCGTGCAGGTGCGATATATTTGCCAATAGGGTACATTCATGTATTTTTTTAGTATTTTTATTCGACTATATACGTTGGTACATTACCGCGAAAAAATATGACACGTGTAAAAATATGATTATTGAGTATTCAAATTACAAACAAACCTGCAATCAGTTTTGGGCGATGGAAACGCCGCCTTCTTGGCGCTGTTTCTCTGACATCAGATTACACATCTTAAAATATGTCTTGTATAGAATGGAGTGTTTAATTAACGAATTATACATTTTATTGAAGGGTTTTTCTTTATAGAATGACGTTTAAACTCAAAAAGAACCGCAAAATATGATAAACACTCAGTAAAAACATACTCGAGACCCCGTAGCTTCCAACACGAAGACAGATTAGCCTTACCCTCATCCAGTTTATCTATTTACAATTCAGGACCGTATGTCATGTCTATTAAAATATATAATAAAATACCCCAAGCTTTAAAAGATACAAGAACCTACAACATTTTTAAAAACAATTTAACCAAATCCTTAGTTATTAAAGCATACTATTCTTATATAGTTATATAGTTTTTTGATGGTAAGATACCTAACAGTGAGTTTTTTTTTACTATTTAACTATTATTCGTGTTTTTGTTATAAATGTAGAGATTACAGATAAGCCTTAAGCATTATAATTAGTTACTACTAATTGCTACGTCCTAACAGGGTTCATGTCGTACTTTATCATCTTAACTTTGTAACATGTTTTGGAAAACATGAGTGCAATAAATACTTTGACTTGAGACTTTGAGATTATATCATCGCGCAGGGTGACGTCACGTTTCATTCCAACCAATAGCGTGTGTTTTGATATTTTAAATTTCCCTCGCATTATTCTCAATTTTTAACTTTAATATTTAATAGTTAAAACATGATTGATTAAAAAAGTAATTGAATAGGTGTCATTCAACAGCAATAAGGATTACGATTAAAAAAATTGACCTAAATTTGAATCACATGCATATTTCCTATTAGTCGCTTTTGTCAATTATGATATAACAAGTATTTCCATTGTAAACAGTGAGAGTTTGAGTAACCGTCTGACTGAAGTTTGACGAACTGACGGTTACACCGGGACCGTGCCCCGTGACTTCCGATAGTCAAACGGGTAGTACATATGTCGAGCTTGTCGTACCGCAGGTGGGCAACCAGTGCGTGATCGGGTGGAGCGGCTCGGCCGTGGTGCGGCTGTGCGGCGGCGCCGGGCCCGAGCTGGCGCTGCGCCTGCGCCGGCGCGCCGCGCGCCCCCCGCCCGCGCTCGCCACGCCCCAGCTGCGGCCCCGCCTGCACCGCCTGGGCCACTACCGCCCGCCGCACCTGTACGCCGACCTGCGCCTGCACAGGTGAGTGCCGCGCCCGGCGCCCGGCGTCCGGCCTCCGCACACGCACTGCACGCCCGCTGGTGTTCCAGCCGCTGCGACACGCTGAGCCCGCTGCCGGCGTCCCCGCCCGCGGCGCCGGAGGGCCCGGCGGAGGGGAGCGCGGCGCGGGAGGGCCCGCCCTCCTCCTCGGACGAGAGCGAGCCGCTGTCGCCGCCCGCCTCGCCCACGCACCTGCACCTCGACCACACCAGGTTTGTGACCGGTTGGGCCGACTCAAATCCAATCTAATTTAACGCCAACAAAACCCAAGCCTGCTTTTTCTCCGCCAAAAAGAATCAGTTACCGATGTCTCCTACTTTCCACTTGATGCTACTTAGACTTACCCTAATCCCAACGATGAATTTTGGAGCCTGCCTCGAATCTAAGCTAAACTGGATCAATAATATAATAATAAATTTAACAGTACTTCTCACCGGGACAGTGCTTCACCTATATCACGCACAAATCTGATTGTGTGTAGATTTTTGTTATCACCCACTTGATGGGGCATCAAAGTACTAGCTGAAATATTTAGAGTCGATAGATCGGTTCCCTAAAAGACTAAATGTTGATGACCAACTTGTCACCAAAAAGTTACGTTGTAAAATAGCATGTCTATGTACCGGACACATTTCGGTGAATGTGCGCAGGGGCGTCATGACCACTACTTACCAATATTCCACCCTCCCCTTTTTATTATGGAACAGATAGAATTATTAGTTTATGTAATTTTATTAATCTTTTTTCCACGCAAGTGGGTTGATAAACATCGCATGAGACGCGTGAGTTGTTATGACATCGTTTCGGCACCATTGCTACCCTCAAGCTTATTGCTCGACTTCTTTTTGTATAAAAGCTTTCGTGAGACATATTCATATCAATTATTGTTCACCGGTTACTACTCACGTGCATTTTTCGGGATTGCCCGACTAGTTTCGAACTCGAACGGAGCCCTTAGTCATGAGCTGAGCCCGCGGCGATGTCGCGAGTCAAACTGGAGCTGCATCGCGCCGCGTAGCGATTCGCACGCGCCGATGATGTACTGGGTGTAGGAAGTGCTCGTGTGTTTCCGCCACTCGTCGTGTGCGAGATGTAGTCTTTACTATTCATACCGGTGCATACTGCGCTGACTGCGTCACACTCCAGCGTACCCATTCGCTATCTCGGTTGCCAACCGAATTGATGGACACTTTGTAGTACATTGCGTCGTATGTTACAGCTTGTCTATGATGAGCAACAATAGTAAAAACTTACGACGCAATGTACTACAAAGTGTCCATCAATTCGGTTGGCAAGCGAGATAGCGAATAAGTACTCAGGCTTAATTCACTTTTATATGACGTGAACTTCAGAGCTGGTTTCCAAGCAGAAGGCAACGTCCAACCACTGTCTCTGTTGAAGTTCGGGCGACGGCTTATTTCGATAGCTTCACGTACTTTTCGCGGTACGAAGTATTTCTCCCTCGCTAGTACGGATGCTTTATCTAAACGTATAAAATGAGCCGCGCCCGTGCTGCAAGCGTGTTCTGCAACTGCTGACTTGTTGGTGTCCATACTCTTCATACTACGTATGTGTTCATTCAGCCTGGTTGCGATATTGCGACGAGTTTCCCCAATATAACCCAAGCCACAGTCGCACGGTATTATGTAAACGCCGGGGACGCCTAGAGGATCTTTGTCTTTCGGTGAACGTAGCTGTCCGGGTGTGGGCGGTAGACATCGCCGCGGGCTCAGCTCATGACTAAGGGCTCCGGTTCGAGTTCGAAACTAGTCGGAAAAATGCACGTGAGTAGTAACCGGTGTACATTAATTAATATTGCTCGACTGTAATTACCAACTTAAGGCACTTGTGTCATAAAGTACTATGCTGCAATGGGCGTTATTGGTAATAATAATAAGAAGTGTTGTCAAGCTTGATGTTCCCTTGCGACTCCGCGTGCCGCGTAGGATTGCTCTGTCTAGACGGCTTCGGCGACCCGTTTTATGGAGAAAGAAAACAGAATTTTCATTGGCTCTATACTTTGTTTTCAGAAAAGATTTATAGAACACTTGAACTATTTTCAGAATGTATCCGCCTAAGCCTAGGTCTGCAGTACAAAGACGACACACGATCAGTGGCGATAGTCCCCTGTACAAGCGACCGAGCCACACTATTGAACAGGTACACAAATGAGTTATCCATTATTATTGATGTGCTATCCATAACATACTTATTTACTTGTTGCTCTGTATAGGGCAGTAGTACAATGTCAATGTTTTTTTACTAGTTCTGGCAAGAATTGAAGCAGCAAAGATGGGGCCACGAAGGAGGAAGTGCTAGTATGACGCCCACTCCAGACGACACCGCTCTGTATGCAAGAGATAAGGTAAAGAAAAGTTAATATGCAGATGGCTTGTCAATACGTCTTATTATTGATTTAAACTTTTTAATCTTTTTTTCTTAGGCGGTATCGTGCAGCACAGGCCTCGAGCTATCACCTCGTCCTCGCACCTGTCTCGGGGTAGTACTGGACCGACCGGCGCCGCGGCCGAAGCCTTCTCCCGGTCCCCCGACAGACGAGACTACAAACTCCGACCGAAACCGTGGGAAATTAGACAAGAGTCACTCTACACCCGCGTACGACTTCGACGCGAGTATCGACGAGCCGGGCCCGCTGGCCGCACAGACCATCCCCGAGTCGCCGACCACGCCCACCGACAGTCCGCTCGCGCTACATTCGGCCGGCAAAGCGGACCGAATTCTGGATTTTAAGAAGTCCAGTTCGCAGATAGGCGAAGCGATCCTTCAACGCGGTCGTCGCAGTAATGCGGACGAGCGGGCGGCGCCGGGCGCCGTGGACACGGCCGCGCTCCCGCGGCGCCGCCGCTCGGCCGCCGCCACGCCCGAGCCCGCCGACCTAGCGCCGAGGTTACTCGCCCACTGCCTAGTCTATTATATTACTCTCATTTTTCAAAAAAATTCAAATGAAATTTTATATTTTGTCATGTTTTACACATTGAATCGAATGTCGAACGTTCACGATCATCCGTCCCGCAGGTTCCCGCGCAGCAGCTCGGCGCGCGCCCCGGAGCCGCCCCCGCGGCCCGCGCCCCCCCCGCGGCCCGCCGCGCTGACGTCACAGGCGGGCTCCGCTCCGGGCCCCTACGCAGTGTTGCGCGCCGTACCTAGGACCGAAGAACCTCCCGCCTCGCCCTTAAAACCTGTGCGACCTGTGGACGCTACACACGTGAGTTACACACACATCGCATACCTCCTCATCCCCGCATACGTCCCCTACGTCTGGTCTTCATGTCGAACTAACGCTTAATAACACTGCGCACTCCAAAAGCGCACTTGTAACTAAATTAACAGTTAGACTCCTCCCTATATGTCCCTGTCTTAGTCCAGCAACCTTTTACGAATGGGCGAAGCCTTGTTTCCACGCATTACAGAGAGTTTACTACCAATACGTCAGTACCTGGGTACCTTTATTAAAAAAAGGTAATAATAGTTTTAATTTATGTAACACCTCTGTATGTTGTATTTATTGTACGTTTTTTTATTTATTTAGTCCCTTGTTAACTCGTTAAGGATTTATGTTTTGAAGAAGTCTATGTGACCAGAACACTCAATTTTTTTAAACATTTCTTTGCGGAATTATAAGAGGCAGACCTATCATGTTGGTACTAACACTTCATATTTAGATGATGTTTATGTGACTACTTGACCACATTTTTTAAATAAAAGCTTTCAAGAAATGCAGATAAATTTTTGAAAAGCATTAACGCATGCTTATCTTAAATTTATAATTTTAGCTTTCAAGAATTTGGTCCCACCACAGACCCGGTATAAGAACATGTCTAGCTATCACTCTTTTCTCTTGGACCACTCAAAATAGGACACACTGAATACATAATCACATAATGAATTAAAGTGGTCCCAGCATACTTCCTTGCGAAATCCCTATGAGACTCTTTTTCGAAATAGTATTTCGTTTTGTTAATGGGACATACTCGTATGTGAAATATTTGCGTTTATTGATTTCTTTTTCTAAGGTATGATTGAATAAGTTCTAAAATATTCCCCTGCCATATGCATATTTGTGTAATAGTAAATCATGTCAAATAAATCAAATGCTTTACTTAAATCCATGAAAATTGCACATACCATAATTTTTGATATCTATATTATGCATAACAATATCATGAATAATAAAACAAATTTTAACCGGATTAATCGCGTGTATTATTGTTTTTTTTTTTGTTTTTCCTGACGTTTCGAACACTTTGCAGCGTTCTCCTGCGACCACAAACGTGTAGTGATCGCGCAAACCTAAGATATTACTATAATATCAATTCATGAATGTTTTAAATTTATGCAATATTGATATTATTATTCTAAAGAAACCATACTGCTTTTCAGCAAATTTATTTATTTATTTATAGTTAATTAACACAGAAAACTACCAATTACATTAATTAACATAGAGACTCAATGATATAATACTTATGCTAATTAAAAACTAATATGGCGGCACCGTGGTCTTCCTTGCATACTTCCTCTACAAGAACGCCAAACATACTCTCATAATTTCTCCCCATCCATCCGCAAACACATCACATACAGCATTGACAGCCAGGAGGGCGTTGAGCACCCCTAGCCACAGTACGACATACCGGCTGCGCATAGTTTATGTCGACGACTGCGACAAGGACCAAGGTAGTTACCGGGCACATATAATCTATAAAATAGATTAGATTATTTATTATATATAAGTTCCGATATAGCCTTTTAAAAAGGAATCTGAGGAATTTTTTTTGTACCTTTTCAAGCATTAGTTTTTGGGTTGCTGTATCCCATATACAGGCACTAGCTTCGAGTTTACTTCGAACCAGAGTGATGCATATGTCGCAGATGGGTTGTAAAATCAGCTGTTTTACAAAACTGCTAACTGATTTACAAAACAGTACTGTTATGAAAAACATCTGAACGACGTTTAGCGGTTTTACATAATTACTGAACTATAACACGCAGAATTTTATGAACGTTTTGCGTTTATCATTGCAGCGGGTCAACGATCAGAGATTATGTAAAACAGTGTGAAATGAACTGTCATATTGTTGATTTTAGTTCGAAATTTTGTCGCATATGGCTCTGTATGTCTTAACAATAATAACCTAACTTTATTTTACTTGTCATTAGAAAAAAAGGATGAAAATTTTGAATGACGTAAATACTAAACCACTATAATAGTCGACAATATATCGAGATTATGAAAGAAAATAAACGATATTGATCCATGAGTGAGCGAAGCGAGCTCCGGAGTTTCGTGTATCCCGACACGGACAGGTTAGGTTCGAAGTTCGTGTTTAGGTTTTTTCTAACCTTAAAGACAGAAAAATAGGAGCCCAGTTCGTCGACCCAGCCACGGAAAGTCAAATCAGAATACAGTATCTTTTTTTTACTTGGTGGTGACTATCCATTTAATATACCTAAACAATAAACAAACCTGTCCCTCACTAGATATGTCATTCTGCATTACGTCTAAACGTGGGTAGCTGTTTTGTTACACGTATCGCAATGGCAATCCAATTGTTTTATAAAACAGTATTGTTTTGTAGATCAGCTAGCAGTTTTGCAAAACAGCGGATTCTACAATCCATCTGCGACATATAGAAGACTGATGACCTCTGGGTTCATAAAGATATGGGTATTACGCAAGTTTCATCCTAAGCGCTTAAATGATTCCTTAGCAATAGTTGACAAATGATCTCTAAACAATAATCCATGGTCGAAGGTCACACCCCAGTCCTTTATGCTGGTGACACGAGTAATTTCTTGACCATGTAACGTGTAGTTGTACAGGATTGGTCGCGACCCTCGACCGTAGGTCATGACGAAACACTTATTAGTGTTGAACAATAGTTTGTTCGCAATTCTCGATCGACAAACCGCGTGTACGTCATTTTGTAAAAGTTCACAATACTCAGTTGTATTTATTTCCATTATGAGTTTTAAATCGTCGCCATAAAGTAGGCATTTTGCAGACTTGACCTTGTTCACAAGATCATTAATCATAACCAGGAACAGAAGGGGGCCCAATACAGATCCCTGACTGACACCTGACTGCATATTATAAGGTTTGGACTCAAAACAATCATGCCTGACAATCTGCTTGCGATCGCGCAGGTAGTCCGCGAAGAAGTTGAGGAATCCCGCAGAGTAACCAAGTGATTCCAGTTTAGTTAAAAGAATATCATTGTCGACTCTGTCAAAAGCTTTGCAGAAGTCAAAGTAAAGAACATCAACTTGCCTTCCAATGTCCAAACTTCTAGAGATAAAGTCCACGTGTCCACTATTAATAAGATTGAGTCGACGGACCGACCGGACCGAAAGCCGTGCTGAACATCTGCCAGGTAAACGTGAATATTTTTATAGATGTCTGTATGGAGTACGTGTTCGAATACTTTCGCAATAGTGATCGAATCGGGAGGACAGCAATAGGCCTGTGCTTCTCAACTGATGATTTTTCATTGGTTTTGGTGATAGGAGTGACTCGGGATAATTTCCATTGCGGAGGGTACACGCCAGAATGGAGAACAAGGTTAAAAAGATGGCATAAAGGACCTACCAGAGTTTCTTTGCATCCCTTAAGGATATAGGGGGGAATAATTGATTTTAAACTTTCGGGATTTGTACACATTTTAGAAATATATAAATCGGGTCTATATCGCGATATTTTATATAAAAGGCTTTTACGATACCTTTTTTGTTTCCCGCCGTTTCGACCGAATTGCACCGGCCGCGGTCACGGGCAGACTGGCAGCGACAGAGCATCATCTTCGTGGAGTGAGGGATTTTTCATCCACCCTCACTTGTTCTTCATTTACGTCGGTACTTCGACATACAACGCTAACGACGTGTTCACACTGGCGCACTACGGCATTACGGTGCCGTTTACACTTACTTAATACCGGATTCCAAGATGTTGACAACTTGAATCCATCAACCGATTGAAATTTTTGTGTTTTTCAAGATAAATCTTTGAAAAGCATTAACGCATGCTTAGCGAACTCTAAAGTTATTATATTAAATGGAAAAAAGAATACGGTCGCGAACAGGATTCGAACCTTCGCCTCCCGGATGAATACTCCAGGCGCTCTGACCACTAAGCCATCTCGACCTCTGCTCACCACCGCGAATTCTTCTTCCATATTTTAACACGTCTTATGGCGACGTTATTGCAATCAATTCAGTCCCCATACTGCTGACCAAACCGACACGACTAACTTTGCAGTTAATACAATGCCGTAAAAGTATTCTTTTTTCCATTTAATATAATAACTTTAGAGTTCGCTAAGCATGCGTTAATGCTTTTCAAAGATTTATCTTGAATTATTAAGGTAATTGCATTCTTTACGGCATTGTATTAACTGCAAAGTTAGTCGTGTCGGTTTGGTGAAATATGGAAGAAGAATTCGCGGTGGTGAGCAGAGGTCGAGATGGCTTAGTGGTCAGAGCGCCTGGAGTATTCGTCCGGGAGGCGCAGGTTCGAATCCTGTTCGCGACCGTATTTTTGTGTTTCTTGATTTCAATCGCTTTCTTTATGTAGTTAGATTTTCCCCCTAATATCGTTGATGATGTTAAAGTAAACCAAACTGGATACCGCCTGTTACCAGAAGTTTGTCTCTTTTTCATAGGGATAGAGGAGTTAAATAAATTATAGATTATTGCTTAAAAGTTATCCGTAGCGGAGCATGTGTCGTCACAGCTAAGAACCCTGTGCAATGGGGCTAAGTGTATTTGGTCGTAAAAAGTGTATAATCTCCTTTGATAAAGTTCCAATCGTTACTTCGGTCAATGTTGCTGGGGTCTAATATTTCCTTACCTTTATGTGTAGTAACGGGAATCATGAAATATATGGTTTGTATCAAAATAATTATACGGAGTGGGGACGACGGTAAGACATTTAAAAAATCAGGTATCGCGTATCACTATCTGATCGTACACAGAAATTAATAAAATCGGATTCATAAGGAATTAAACCACAGGAAATTATTTTCATTTTCTTAATTTTGAACATGCTCTAAATGTAGTAATATTTTCCTGTGCAAAGATCATTAGGTCATAAACTTGTGCGAATTCATTGATAATTATCTCTCCTTACAATATTAATAAAAGACAGAGAAAAGTGACACACGTTGCCGCTTAGAAGTCCTTCTACTAGACAAATTAAAATAGTACGTGAGAAATACTTTTTACACACTCGAATACGTACGTAATTGTTTGTACACGACAGAGAAAGTAATAAGTATGATTTCGGCAATAATTTAATTTTTACGTTCACTGAGTCGGTACGGAAATTATGTCCTTTGGGAGAGCACGTGCCTTTTTTATTTGATTATTTCGATTGTGTAAGAGTCGAAGCGTGCGCGCAGCATTGTTAATGTGATCTGATTGTTATGTGGTAGTCGTTTATGGTATCATCAAGTGGATGCATGGTACACATGCGAAATGCTGCGGTCCGAAAGCATTATAAAAGTGTATGCCGTTTGTGCATAGAGAAGTTGTATGAACAAAGTGTTTTTTTATTTTGTAATTTTGTGTTTGTATAATCTATGTGACACAATTATTCTTTATTACAATAGTTGTCAATATGTAAAGTGAGCTAACATCTTTGCTTTATTTATAACCGACAAAAGAACAAACAACAATTAGAGAATACGCTCACTCTGAAAGCAAACATTTTTGAACATAAATTGATCCTATACATAATTTGGTCAATATTATCCAAAAATTTTAAGAATTCAATAACGAAAGAGCAGGGAGTGGTACTATTGGTCTACAGCAACGCATATCGATCTTATCGTCTTTCCTATATATAGATGTTACTCTTTAAAACTATTTCACCAGAATATTCAAGGCTTCTCTTCTAAGCAGTTAGAGATAGAAATATTTTTAGAAAAAACGAAGTTTGATGTTGTTTGTATAACAGAACATTGGTTAAGAGATTATCAAATGTTTATCAACTATGAAAATTATTATGTAGCTAGTCATTTTAACCGAATGTCAATTATTCATGGTGGGACGTTGATATTAATTAAAAATATTATCAAGTCTAAACAGCGAAAGGATATTGTGTGTCTATCAGTTGAACATAGCATAGAGTTGTCTTGTGTTGAGCTAGATAAGCATGTTATAGTGTGTGTCTACAGACCTCCGAATAATCAAAATATTATAGTATTTGATTCTGTGATGGAAGATGTTTTGAAAAAAGTTTCTAATAGTAATAAATCAATTATTATCTGTGGTGATTTTAATATTAATATTTTAGAAAATAGTTCCAATAGCTGCAGACTGTTGAGTCTTTTTAAATCTTTTAATTTGTCAAATGTTTTTTTAGAACCTACCCAGGTTACACCGACATCTGCTACTTGTTTAGATAATTGTAAAAAGCGATCAAGATATAGTGTTATTTGCTGATGATACATCACTTTTATTTAAACTTAAACGGCAACAACCAGTTACTGACGATGTAAATAACACTCTTTCTAGAATAGTGCACTGGTTCAATGTTAATAATTTACTTTTAAACGAGAAGAAGACAAAATGTATTAGATTTTTATTACCTAATGTCAAGCAAATGAAAACCAGTGTATTGATAAATGATGAACATTTGGATCTTGTAGACACCACAATGTTTTTGGGTATTACTTTAGACTCGAAGCTTCAATGGGGCCCACATATTAATAAATTATCGAACAGACTCAGTTCTGCAGCATACGCGGTCTATAAGATACGACAATTAACTGATATAGAAACAGCCAGATTAGTATACTTTAGTTATTTTCATAGTGTAATGTCATACGGCATTTTGTTGTGGGGAAATGCTGCTGACATTCAAACTATATTTGTGTTGCAGAAGAGGGGGCTATTCGAGCAATTTATAACCTTACTTTTAGGCACTCACTGAGGGATAAATTCAAAGAAATTGGGATAATGACGGTCGCATCTCAATATGTTTATGATAATTTGATGTACGTAAAGAAACATATTAATCTATACTGTAAAAACAGCGACATTCATAGTCTCAATACGAGGAACAAAAACAAACTCGTGCTACCGTCGACTAGGCTCCAAAAAATCAGTAATTCGTTTAGATGTCAAAGTGTACGCTTCTACAACAAAATCCCAGGCAATATTCAAGAATTAAGCCTCAATAAATTCAAGTCATATGTTAAGCAGACTCTTTGCAAAAAGGGTTACTATAAAGTCAAAGACTACATAGAAGATAAAAATGCTTGGGATTGTGCCGCTCGCTCTAATGTTTAGACACTACAGTTGACATTTTAATGTTTAACTTATTTATTTTTATGACATTTTTAATGAATCTATTATATTATGATTATTTTTCTATGATTCTTTTTGACATTAATTCTTGCCATTTTTTTATATTGTTATGGATATTAAGCACTATTTGCATTGTGAATGTGAGTACGATGTGGGCCAGAAATTCATACATGAACCTCATAGCCTGTCTGGCGGTTTTGAGTTGTTTTTATGTGACCTACGCAAATGTCCTCCTGATCTGGTATCGTCTTGTGACGGGTTGTTGAGCTCCCTTAGTTATGGTTGAGCTACACGATGACTGATGCATACGTGCCGTCAGACAGGACAGGTCACCTCAAAGCTGCTTTGGCTCTTTCCTCAAAAGGCCATTCCAGACGATCCCTGCATGGTTACACTCACATAGATATGTACTATTATGTCTGGACTTTAAAAGAGACATTGACCTCTGAGTTTGTTTCGGCGTTTCTTCTCAGAGATAGTCAGATAGGAAACGCCGGCGTCATCTAGTTTATAAAAATGACTTGTAAAAGTGTCTTCAACAGATCTATTTACAGAAATAAAATCATTTATCATTTATCATTTATAATGTTTTCTGTAGCTGTGACTACTTAAATAAAGAAATAGTAAATTACTTACCGTCCGATCACAGTGGACAAACCGTCACTTTTAGTTCTTACACACCATCGCAAAAAGTACAAATAAAGTTTAGGCAAATAACAACAAAAAAATTTGAAAAATTTAATACTTCTTTGAACAGAGATTTGAATGATAATAGTTACGATATGTTAGACCCAAATACTTTTTTCTCAGAATTCTTTTCAATATTAAGTTCGCAATTTAACTGTATTTTCCCATTGAAAACTAAAAATATTAATTCTAAATTCTTATTTACTGATTGGGCGACTACGGGTATCAGAAAAAGTAGGGAAAAGTTATTTGAGCTGTACGGTCTAAAGCGATATAGCAATAATGCCAGTTTTCATGAGTATGTAGCTAAATATTCTAAAACTATTAAAAGTGTATGTAAGGTAGCTAAAGCTTCCTTTATAAGTAACAAAATTAAATCAGTTGCTGATAAAATATAAACTACCTGGAAAATAATTAATAATGAAACCGGTAGAAGGAAAGTGCGTAATACAGATTTTAAACTTGACACTACGCATGGTCAAATTTGCTCTAATTTTGAAGTAGCACAAGAATTCGAGACATTTTTCACTAACATTCCTTTTAAAACTACTGAAGCTCTTCATTCGTCTCCCGCACTTTCTATTGCATTACTGAGAAACAATGTAACTGCATGCCCTTTAGAATTCAGATTTCATTACACCAATCCCCAGGCTATTATGAAAGCTTTTAAAGATATTAAAATTAAATCAACAGAAGACCTTTGGGGAATGTCTGTTAAAGTTTGCACATCAATTATAGACACTATTGCACCACTTTTGACTGTAATATTTAACATCAGTATAGCACAGGGAGATTTCCGGAACTCATGAAACATAGCAAAGTAGTACCATTATTTAAGTCTGGTCATAGTTCTGAACCTAACAATTATAGACCTGTATCAGTATTGCCGGTGCTCAGCAAAGTATTTGAAAAAATAATGCTAACAGATGTTACGTCATTTTAACACCAATTGTATCTTTCATGACCAACAATATGGTTTCATCAAAGGCCGTTGCACCACCGACGCCGGTGTAACCTTAATAAAGCATATTTATAGCGCGTGGGAAGATGCACAGGATACCATTGGAATATTTTGTGACCTTTCTAAGGCATTTGATTGCGATAGTCACGAGACGCTTCTGCTCAAACTCGAGCATTATGGAATTAGGAATATGGCTCTAAGTCTAATAAAATCATACCTAGAAAATAGAACACTAAAAGTTCAAGTTAACGGTGTAAATTCATTAGGCTCGGAAATTAAAATAGGCGTGCCTCAGGGTTCGATATTGGGTCCGTTCCTCTTTTTAGTATACATAAATGATTTACCGTATTTGTACCAAAATCAACCCGAAATGGTGTTATTTGCTGATGACACGTCTTTAATTTTTAAAGTTGACAGACGTGCACCAGATCTTGACGATGTGAATAACGCTATTCTTAAGGTTCAAAATTGGTTTACAGCAAATTACTTAGTAATGAACGGGAAGAAAACTAAAATATAAAATTTTCTTTGCCAAACCTAAAAAGTTGCGAATGTGACATTATATTGGGTAAAGATAAAATTGAATTTATAGATCAAACCGTTTTCCTGGGAATTACGCTAGAAGATAAACTACAGTGGGGTCCTCACATAACATCTCTTGCAGGGCGGTTAAGCTCGGCCGCTTACGCTGTTAGAAAAATAAGGCAACTAACAGATTTAGATACCGCAAGACTAGTTTACTTCAGTTACTTTCACAGCATTATGTCTTACGGTATTCTACTATGGGGACGTGCTGCTGACATTGAGTCTATATTTATTTTACAGAAGAGAGCTGTCAGAGCCATATATAATCTACGTATCGCGAATCTCTTAGGGATCTGTTTAAGGAGATTAATAATAATAACGTTTTTGGTTGAACACTATTAAACGAATAGATGCATAAGTTAATTATAGTCAGGATATTAGAAAGTTTAATCGACACGGCCTTTAACATTTAAGTTGATATACCATTGTAGCGACATCTACCACGCTATAAAGATTCTACGCGCATGACGCGCTGCATCGCGCAATTAAAGTTTGACGGCGAGTCCGTATATATACAACTTCCCGACATAATTCGTTGGGCCTTGGCCCGCCAGGCAATATCACCCGCCTGGTTAGAGGATCCTCCCTTTTAATTGGAGGAACACCACACCTCGTTCCTTCATAGGTTCATATTGTTCATATTGATTCTGCTACGTGTTCATCGTCGTTGCCGTAATAATGTTTTCAAATGTGAGGTGTCATTGTCATTGCAAATGCAATCGTGTATTCCTACTCTCCAGATATCAGTCCCACTCCGCCACATAACAAAGCACGACATTCGCGTTATTCCGAGCGAGCGGCGCGAGATGCCTGCTATCAACAGCTCTCCACCCGAGCCCCCTGAGCCCTCGACCCCCGGGGGCCCCCCCGCCCCGCGCCGCCCGGCCGCCGGGGACATCGTCATGGGGGCGCAGGCAAACACTGACGGAGCCCCAACCCGGGGCCTCGCATTGTCCCCGACGAGCGCAGTTCGAGGCATATTTCCTACTTCAAAGTCGAGAAGCTTGAAGAAAAAGAGTTCGATACTAGCGAGTGAGTAGTTTTAAATCAAAGTTTTGTTAGATTTTTAAGTATACGGTGCAGGCCAACTACTTGCGTCTTGCGTTTTGCAGAGCGGCGCCTGGTGCCGGCGCGAGTGCTAGCAGCGCGCGGCGCGTGCGGCGGCGTGTGGCAGCGCGTGCGCGCGCGCGCCGCGTGCCAGCCGCGCTGGGCGCGCCGCCACCTGCTCCTCACGCACAACCTGCTCTACGCGTACAGGACGCCCGAGGTACTGCCGCACACTACTCATGTTACATAGCTCTGCGGCGGCGTGTGGCAGCGCGTGCGCGCGCGCGCCGCGTGCCAGCCGCGCTGGGCGCGCCGCCACCTGCTCCTCACGCACAACCTGCTCTACGCGTACAGGACGCCCGAGGTACTGCCGCACACTACTCATGTTACATAGCTCTGCGGCGGCGTGTGGCAGCGCGTGCGCGCGCGCGCCGCGTGCCAGCCGCGCTGGGCGCGCCGCCACCTGCTCCTCACGCACAACCTGCTCTACGCGTACAGGACGCCCGAGGTACTGCCGCACACTACTCATGTTACATAGCTCTGCGGCGGCGTGTGGCAGCGCGTGCGCGCGCGCGCCGCGTGCCAGCCGCGCTGGGCGCGCCGCCACCTGCTCCTCACGCACAACCTGCTCTACGCGTACAGGACGCCCGAGGTACTGCCGCACACTACTCATGTTACATAGCTCTGCGGCGGCGTGTGGCAGCGCGTGCGCGCGCGCGCCGCGTGCCAGCCGCGCTGGGCGCGCCGCCACCTGCTCCTCACGCACAACCTGCTCTACGCGTACAGGACGCCCGAGGTACTGCCGCACACTACTCATGTTACATAGCTCTGCGGCGGCGTGTGGCAGCGCGTGCGCGCGCGCGCCGCGTGCCAGCCGCGCTGGGCGCGCCGCCACCTGCTCCTCACGCACAACCTGCTCTACGCGTACAGGACGCCCGAGGTACTGCCGCACACTACTCATGTTACATAGCTCTGCGGCGGCCAATATAAATTTTAACATCCTTGTCTAAAGCACTAGAAAAGATCTTAAATTCTCGATTAGTTGATTACCTAAAAAAAACAAAAAAACATAATACCAAAATCAATTCGGTTTCAGAAAATCAATATCTAAAGAGCATGCAGTACTCTCGATCAGATTGATCGATTATAAGTCTTAAAGTAATAGATAGGTTTCTCAATCTCACCAAAGCCTTTGACCCTGTGTCTTTATCCCAGCTATTGGACAAGATGAAATGGCTCGATATTAGGGGTGTTCTTCTGGATATCTTTCGGAATTACCTGACTAACCGTACTCTAAAAGTAAAAATAGGTAATGTCATTAGCAACGATGCTAGTCCGACCTTCGGTGTGCCACAGGGTAGTGTTCTTGGCCCTACATTATTTTTGATCTATATCAATGATCAGTGTTTAACTGATATACCCAACTGTAGCTTAATATCCTACGCTGATGACACAGTGTTTGTTAATTGCACATGGAACAAGTTGGGAGCAGGCCCGCCATAAAGCCGAAATTGCAGTCACGAAAGTGATGCAATGTTTTAATCAAAACCTTTTAACGTTGATCATCCCTAAAACTAAATTTATAATTTTTTCCCTCCGAACGCTATCATAACCTGCCATGGATAAGATTGTAATAAATAAAGCTGTATTGCAAAACTTATCTAGTGATCTTTGTATAAGGAGAGTAAACTGTTGACAGTAAGACAATTATACATCCTACGTACCATAAATAAGTTACACAAATGCTTGAACTTCACTCCAATAGTGCAAGGGTGAAGGGCCACAGTGCCACACCGCACCTTTCTGGCGAGAAGACAGTACTATGTCACTGCTCCGCGTCTCTATAGTAAAGTCAACAGAATCCACAAGATCTACGCACTACCATTTAACCGGTGTAAAAATGTTGTAAAACCCTGGCTGCTCGCACTCCCGTATCAAGACACAGAGGCTCTAATAAAGTCCACTCACACTAAAACGAACATATTACCACACTCACATGTTGCAAATTGCGCATATTACACCACATTTTTGCACATTCACAGAGCTTTCATTATCACTACACTACACGCACACCACACATCTCACCTCACATCTACTACCATGCACTCCTTTGCATGCTACTCTCGAATTGTCCGTTTGTGTCCTAATATTAAATACAAAATCAGTAATTTAATTTACTTATTTATTTAATTATTCAATCATATAGTTAGTTATTCAATCAAATTATACAATTAGTCAATTTAATTTATTTAGTCTTGCTTTCGATATGCTATTATATAAAAATTTACTAATTATAATGCTTAATTACTAAATCTATTATATATTATGACATGTACCATTTTATGAGAAGAAACTAGGTCCTGTCATACAGTTGATACTAGTACATGTGCTAGGGTTAAAAACAAAAGGTAATAAGTTTTTTGTCAATAAAGATTTTATTTATTATTTATCTGTATAGCCAGTGTTCTGTTGTTGTGGTTCCACAGTGTTCGAAGGCGGATTGTATGATCTACCTGGAGGGCTTCACGGTGGCGGCGGCGGGCGAGGTGAAGTCCCGCGCGCACGCCTTCAAGGTGTACCACACGGGCACCGCCTTCTACTTCGCGTGCGACACGCGCGACGCGCAGCAGGCCTGGATACAGCTCATACACCGCGCCACGCTGCTGCCGTCGCTCGCTAACAATGTCGGTATTGTAACAGAAACAAAACAGTTCAAACCAGAATGTCATTTGGTACCTCGGCACCAGTATAACACCGTTTGACCAATTTTATGAGTGCCGATTAAACTTTTCTGTACAGATGGACGTATCGAAGCAGTTCTCGGAAACGGATTATTCAGAAACCGAGTCTGACACAGAAAGTCCCCACAAGGAACGCGAACGGTCCCGCGACCGCGACAAGGAGAAGGACAAGTCGAAGTTCGGTTCCCTGAAGAAGCTGACGCACCGCATGCAGCGCAGCGAGTCGCACGAGAACGTGCCGCACTCCTCCACCAGCCTCGACAGGAAGTATCTGCGGTTCTTCTACAGGAATAAGACCAAAGATGATGCTAAGCTTAAGGTAAGTCCATTTCAGCTGCTGATTAATTTAGCAACTTCCTCAGGTCATCTAATGCGATTCAGTGGTAAATACCAAACATGTAGAACACACGTGTTGTTGTTGCAAATTGTTGCAGAACAAGCAGGCTGGCGTGCCCGTGCCCACAGAGCACTACCGCAGCTACCGGCGCGTGGCGCCGCACTCCCCCGCGGCGGCCCCGTCGCCGCCGTCGCCCCCCGCGGGCCCCTCGCCCCCCACGCCCGCCACTCCCCCCTCGCCGGCGGAGGGGGAGGAGGCGGCCCGGCGGCGGCTGCCGAAGCCCATCAACTACATCCACGCGTCCAACCCTAACCTGCTCGACTTCGACAAGAGCGACTTCGTTACCAAGCCTACGCTGCACGTGCCTAAGCCTAAGCCGAAGGTAAGTTCACTATTTAATCGAGTGTGGTTGAGCACGCGAGTACGCTTATGCACATCATGTTACTCAATACTCAATACTCAATATATTTATTGCTATTCCATAAAGTTGTACTTAGGTGGTAAATAATTAGATGAGATCATTTATGGACCCTGTAAGGCACAGCAATAGGGTAGGAGAGAGGAAGCTCTTTTTTAAGATAAATTATATAAATATTATTTGATGAAAAACATTATTTGTTTTAATTTATTTGTAGTTATTAATTTTAATTATTTGTAGTTATTAATATTAATTATTTATTTAATTATTATTATAGAATTATGTTATTATTATATTGCTTTTTATTATTTACATTTATCATTTAAATATTCATTTACGGAGTAATAACATTTGTTCAACAGTAAATTTTTTAGTTTTTTTGTGAATAAATTTAACTTTTCTTCTTTCTTTATTATTTCAGGCAGATTGTTGTAGATTTTTATAGACATTACGTAGGGGCTTGAAGAATGCATTTGTAGTTTGGATGTTGGTAAATTTAGCCTAGATCGGTGCCTGAGTGTATAGTGTGATTGAATGTCTTCACGTCTTGTGTAGAATTCTTGATGGTTTCGAACAAATTTACACGATTCTAGAATGTAAATACTAGGTAGGGTTAGGATATTAAGTTTTATAAAATAGGGTTTACAGCTGTCAATTTGCTCAATATTTACCAAGATTCTAACTAATTTCTTTTGTAAGGTAAAGTGTTCATGTGTTGTCATATGTGGTTAACTGCCCGTGTGGTTATATAGATTGTTGAGTGTGGTCATAGATTGTTGAGTGTGGTCATGTGTGGTTGAGTCACAGAAATATATCAGGATAGAACGGAAAAGTGGGCGGAGCATGCGTGCCAACAGTATGCCATATGCATACTATTTCAAACGCTTAGTCAGTACGCGCTCAGACTTGCTGCTAAAAAGACCTAGTACAAAATGTCGTAAAAATGCAATACTGTGCCATTTCTAACTGCAGAAACAAAAGCTGTGAAGTAAATATTAAAAAAGGAGACGTTTCTTATCACGCATGAGTCGCGGTCTATAGGCGCCATATTGAATTGGAGATTGCGCTAGTGATTAACTACAGTCGATAATATAAAAAAAAATGTGGAAAAAGAATACGGTCGCGAACAGGATTCGAACCTGCGCCTCCCGGATAAATCGCGCTTTGACTGTTAAGCTATCTCGACCTCTGCTCACCACCGCGAATTCTTCCTCCACATTTTAATACGTCTTTTGGCGACGCCATTGCTATCTACTCAGTCAGACAGAGTATTTATCCGGGAGGCGCAGGTTCGAATCCTGCTCGCGACCGTATTCTTTTTCCACAAAAATTTATATCTTTATAGTTCGCTCAGCATGCGTTAATGCTTTTCAAAAAAAAAACTAAATATTTCAAGGGCAATAATATTTTTTTATTTATTTTTGGGTTTCGTATTTTATATTCATTTGTACTTTAATAAACATTTTACATTAAGTATTTAGTATTTTATTTAATTTTTTTTTGTTAAGTTAGTGAAGAATTTGTTTTATTTCTATGTACACACATAAAAATTTACTCACATTTTATCATGCATCATGTGCATGACTCCCTTCACGAGGGCTATTGATAGTATCGATAAATTCGGTAAGCTGTCGATGTCGCCTCACTCAATGCTGCCAGTGTAGGGGGCGTGGTTTGACAGAAAGTTGGCACGCGCAAAATGTAAGTAAACAGTGACTACAACCGTTCTATCCTGTTCTATCTATATTTCTGTGGGTTGAGTGTTCGTGTTTAGATGTGTGTGGTTGAATGTTCGAGTGTGGTCATTTGTGGTTGAGTGCTCGAGTGTGTTCATGTGTGGTCATGTTTAATGAAGTGCTCGAGTATAGTCATGTGTGGTCATGGATGGTTGAATGTGGTGATGCATGGCTGTGTTTCCTTGCGTGGTTGACTGTTCGAGTTTGGTCATGTGCGATTGGGTCTTCGTGACTGGACATATGTGGTTGTGTCTGTAGTGTGGTCATATGAGGTAGTGTTTGTAGTGTTGTCCTGTGTGGTCATGTGTGTAGAGTGTTCGCGTGTGGTAATTTATGGTGGAATGTATGAAGTCATGCGTGGTTGAATGTTCGAGTGTGGTCATGTGTGGTTGAATGTTCGAGTGCGGTCATGCGCGGCTTTGTTCACTTGCGTGGTGGACTGTTGCTCATGTGTGGTCGAGTCTTCGTGTGTGGTCATTTGTGGTTCTGCCTGAAGTGTGATCGTGTATGGTCATGTGTGGTAGAGTGCTTGAGTTGTGGTCGTGTGTGGTCATTTGTGGTTGTGGTCGTGTTTGGTCATTTGTGGTAGTGTTCACTTGTGGTCATGTGTGGTGGAATGCACGATTTTAGTTATGCGTGGTTGAATATTCGAGTGTGGTCATGGATGGTTGTTCCCTTGCGTGGTTTACCGTTTGAGTGTGGTTATGTATGGTCGAATGTGGTCATGGATGGTTGTTCCCTTGCGTGGATGTCTGTTCGAGTGTGTTCTATGTAGTTATGTCTGAAGTGTGGTCGAGCATGATCATGTGTGGTAGTGTTAGAAGTGTGGTCGTCTGTGGTCATATGTGGTTGTCTTCAAATTTAGTCGTGTTTCGAGTGTGGTCATTTCTGGTTGAGTGCTAGAGTGTGTTCAGTATGAGTGACAGGTTTAGATGTCTGGTGGAATGTGCGAATGTGGTCATGTTTGATGAAGTGCTCGAGTATGGTCATGTGTGGTTGAATGTTCGAGTGTGGTCATGGATGGTTGAACGTGGTCATGCAAGGCTGTTTCCTTGCGTAATTAACTGTTTCGAGTGTGGTCATGTGTGGTTGAGTCTTCGTGTATGGTCATATGTGGTTATGTCTGAAGTGTAGTTGTTTATGGTCATGTGTGGTTGTGTGTTCTTGTATGGTCATGTATGGTTGAGTGTTCTTGTGTGGTCATGTGTTGTCGGGTGTTCGAGTATGGTCATGCGTAGTAGAGCGGTTGAGTGCTTGAAGTGTGGTCGTGCGTGGTCATATGTTCGAGTGTGGTCATGGATGGTTGAATGTGGTCATGCGTAGTTGAGTGTTCGAGCATGGCCTTGTGTAGTTGAGTGTTCGAGTGTGGTCATGCGTGATGGAGTGGTCAAGTGTCGTTACGCGTAGTTAAGTGTATTCATTCATTTATATATGTGGGTAACTGTCGGAATGTTTGATTGAGTGTGACTCAACTGGACAGGTTGAGTGTGGTCAACTGTGTTATAGTATCAGGACCGCATCTTCAATTGGTGTTTTTAAAGTATATTACACTTATCTATCATATACAGTCGTTATATTGTCGATTTTAACGATAATGACGGTGATGGGACTGTGACGGTGTACTTTAAAAGCAAGCCACTGTCGAGGGTAACAGCGTGAGTTTTCGCCTTGATCTCCCAGCAGACGGAGAATCTGGTGGGGCTCGTGACGCTGGAGCAGTTCATGCTGAAGAAGCAGGCGGAGGAGCGGCGCCAGGTGTACACCAACCGCGTGCTCATGGGCGTCGAGCACGCGCGCGCCGCCGCGCAGCACGCCCAGCACGCGCAGCACGCGCAGCACGCGCAGCACGACCAGCACGCGCAGCACGACCAGCACGACCAGCACGATCAGCACGACCTGTTACTACGCCTCGGCAACATCGGTGCGTACGTGGGGAAATTCACTTAACCAGTTGCTATATTACAGAATGTTAAACTCTCTCACAAAAACGCTTTGAGGATTGGTAAACTTTCACAGCATGTTTCCCGATCGAATTGGAAGGGCAAATGACGACAGCGAGGCGTGGATATGACTGTTATTATTTTTAGCGGCATAATTTTCGGCTTAATTCAACTAGTGCTGATTTTCAGTATACAAATAAATAAAATTGAAGTTTCAGTTTGTAATGTCAAAATAATTGTTATTTTTTAAACTCATACAGTTATTTGCACGATATCAATGGCAAAAAATTTGTATTTATTATTTTTGTCTGTCCGTTCCCGTAAGTTTGCGATACTGCTAGAATATATAAGGAGTAACTTGGCTGCAATTATACGCTGGTGAAACCGCGGGGCACAGCTATTTTTTTTTTCATAATTTAGTTAATTATGAAAAACTAATTTGGCTATTTTATTTTTTAGGACAATATATAATAGTATTTTTTTTATATATCGCTGAATGTCATCAGAGGTCCAACGTTTTTAACACAACTAGTTTCTAAACGGACTCAAAACAAGCAATTGTCAGTTTCATATCAGTTCGTACTGTCAAATGAAGGTCACAAACGTCAAACCGACAAGTGTTGCCAGCTCTAGTACACAAGTTTTGATGGTTAAAACGTCTTTTACCTTTTTGGGTATAGATCTATTTTGATATACTTTTAGAAATCTATCTATATCTAGTAATTTTAGTTCAAAAAATAAAATACATTAGTATCTTAAAATGTGAATTTAGTTAAAATAGCTTCACTATAAAAATGCCGGAAAACCTTTTCCTTTTACGAAGTCTGGCATCACTAAAAATGTCAACTATCTAATGTCTATCATACTTTCAGTCCACAGAATAAATAAAATTGAACTTGTGATGTCACTTTAGTTGACGTCAGGTCAAATGAAGGTTATTAGTTAGTTTTGCCTTTTATTTTGTAATTTTTAACTTGATGATGATGAGTGGAAATTAACAGAATATAGCACATAATCAAAAAACCTTCAAATGGTTTTTCCGTTAGCATGTCTTACGAAAAATTAGGCATGCTCAATTGCAGGAGTAGGCTGTGCGTAGACCAGTAGATATGTTATCTAACTCTACGAGTGAATTCAATGCAGACCAATCCAGAAAGAATAAGTTTACAGAAGGTACACAAGTGATTATCTAGGTGTGTGTGCAGAGGTGCACCTATAAGTGTGTCCCTTTATCTTCATGTCTGTTTTTACGTCAAACGCAATAACGTGCCAGAAATTCGTGCTGCAGGCACTTGGGTGAATATGTTTCGTTTTAGTTCCAGACGTGATATACGGCGAGGTGTGTGCGGGGGACGGGGACGGCGCCTCCGGGCCGGGCAAGCCGGTGTCCGTCCGGGGCAAGGACGGGTGAGTGACTGCGTTTATTCTTATTTAACCGACGAAAAAAAGGACTTTTTTACAATTTTGATATTTTTTTATGAAATATTTCAAAGTTGGTTCTATATAAATCAAAACTACTGGATCGATTTTAATCACATAGGCTATATATTTTATACCCGTGCGAAGCCGGAGCGGGCCGCTATGTTTTTATATACAACGTTCACAGTTTTTCTGTAGTGTATTTAGTATCAGCATTGCACCCGTGCGAAGCCGGGGCGGGTCGCTAGTTTGAAATAAAATAATACCCTAAGGGTGGATTATAGGAAAAATAGGGAATTATTGGCTCACATGTAAACCGATTCTGTTGAAACTTAAAACTACAAATCCGAAAAAGTGCTCAGTAAGTGTATTCTTATACTCAAACCGTCAACAGTCCTGTTTGAAAAGAAGAAATAAAAAGATTTTTATATCATTTAATTTTAATAATTCATTATAAACAATTTATTTTCGAGTTTTCATACATTATTGGACCTCGAATTTACTACGTACTAATTACTCGTGGAACCACATTGCGATTTGAGTTCACCACACCCTTACCGTATGCTTGTTAGTCTCTAGGTGTAACAAATCTGTACACCGCGACGATTTTGGGAGGCTAACGGTTTCGCCCGTGGAGTGCCATAGGCATAGCACAGAGTGGGCACTGGTTTGATCCACCCGAGTTAACGGTGCCCTCTCTTATGTGCTGCGACGGCCGTGTGGTTTTAGTCGGTAGGAGTCCGACATATCCCTCGCCATTAGGTAGAGGGCATCCATGAGGATTTCCACACGATAATAAAAAAAAAAAAAAAAAAAAAGGTGTAACAAATCTAAGTATACGACAAAAAAACAATTAACGATGGTCCTTAAACTTAAGTAATCATTAAATGCAACATGGAATTGCGTAATATAACATTTTATTTTTCATATTTCAGTTTCCTTTTTCGGTGATGTTTTTTTTGTGCAAAAGTTTTATTAATATATTGTTGAAATATAGCTATATGTATTTATTTATAATAAAAAAGTTTGACGTGCTTAGTACGACACGTACAACAGGTTAACAATTTGTAACATAAATAAATAATGTCCATATTAAAGACATATTATGATTTACTCGTTTCAAAGCAAAACGATTTACCAAAACATTTATTTACAAACAGCCAAATGATCTCATCGGCCAATTTAATTATTGACATACCGACTAATATTTACAAATAAACACTATATACATATAAAATAAATACTATTCTAAGTCTTTACTCAGGCGTCAAAGTATTCCACCGCGTCGCTGTCTTCTGGAAAAGTGCCCAGACGACTGGCAGCATTGCCCCGTTGTATGGCAATGCTTATTCCCTGATCGAGATATAAGCCAGCCTTCTGGTGACGCGAAGTGTCGACCAGTCTCCGCGAAATTTCTTTGTGCAGTAGTCGTGCACTCGGACCCCACGTCCCGAGCGTCTCAACCCCAAACGGCTCAAAGTCGTAACAGCCGACAAAATTACTGTATTTGCGACGTTCGAGGGTCTCCGTGGCCGAGGCAGCGGCGCCCGCACAGCCAGCCGAGCTTGGAAGGTGAGGTGGAGCAAGGGTGTCGACACATGTTGTGTCCCACACCAAAGGCCTACCCATCTTCCACGGCACTAACGACATACCATCTGGTCTCTTACCATCGTCCCTTGCCAAGCCATTGGGTTCTAGTACCGCTGGCACGCCGGCGGTGGCGAGAGCACGGCGGATGATGTCGTTTAAGTTGGCGTGTCGTGCTATGCGGCTTGCGCTTCTACATCAGGAATTTGGGCATTGGGAAAAATATACTCCAACCGATGAGTTTTGAGAGGACTACATATTGCCTGACAGTCAATGTGAACGGGAATAGATTAAAATGTGGATAAAAAAATTTGGTTTTGGAATTTGTTTAAGAATCCGTACATGTTTAAGTTCTTTATATTATTGCGTTATAATATTGTCGTCACAGGTAGTGATCACCGATTGGTACGAGAAACCTTAAATGTCGACTTAACGTTGGAGCGCGTCAGATTAATGAGCTCCGACCAAATCTGCTCCAAACCGTGATGGGATCTGAAAAGTTTCAACTTCAGCTTGAAAATCGATTTTCTGCTTTGGAAAATACCAAAGACGTGGGCCAGGATCGAGGACCTCGAACATGTTGTGAAAATCCTCAGGGATGAGGGTACAAGATTCTGCAAACTAAGACGTACAGGCAAGAAGGCGAAATACTCCGATGAGACTCTTCACCTAATGGAACAACGACGAGAGGTACCGATTAACCTCTCGACACTCTCAGAACATCGGGCACTCAGCAAACAGATTTCCAAGCACGTAAGAAACGACTTCCGACGCTCTAACACTCTACACATTGAGCAAATGATTGAACAGAATCGGGGACCCAAAGTATTCATGCAGCAACTTGGAAGAAGTCATTTAACAAAGCTCATATCTTCGAGGGGTGGAATCATAGTCTCCAGGCCAGATATCTTAGCCGAGATCGAAGACTTCTATAGCCGGCTATACGCCTCGCAAGCATCTTGTCCCAAACCCAGTACCGAGGATGCTAGAGCTACATTAACACGCCACTATGGAAGATCTCCCGGAAATCAGCCTGGACGAGGTTGCGATGGCCCTGAAACAGTTAGAAAATGGAATAGCCCCTGGGGAAGACGGAATCACTTCGGAACTCCTTAGGGCAGGAAGTACTCCTGTCCTGAGGGCAGTACAACGTGTTTTCAACTCCGTTCTGAAACTTGGGAGAACTCCAAAGGCATGGAGCAGGAGTGTCGTGGTGCTGTTTTTCAAGAAAGGAAACCAAGACCTACTTTAAACTATAGACCGATCTCACTCCTGAGCCATATATACAAACTGTTTTCTAGGGTCATTGCAAACCGTCTTGCAAGAAGACTTGACGAGTTTCAAACACCGGAGCAGGCTGGGTTTCGAGAAGGATTTGGCACCATAGACCACAATCACACAGTGCGGCAGATTATATAGAAGTCTGAGGAGTATAATCAGCCTTTGTGTTTAGCATTTGTGGACTATGAAAAAGCCTTCGACTCTATTGAGACCTTTATAAAGTCCCTGCAGCCATGTCAAGTTGATTGGCGATACATCGAAGTGCTGAGATGTTTATACAACGAAGCCACCATGACATCCAAATCCAGAACCAACAGACTAAACCGATCCAGTTGCGCCGCGGAGTGAGACAAGGGGATGTTATATCCCCCAAATTGTTCACAACTGCACTGGAAGATATGTTTAATACACTGAGCTGGAATGGATTGGGCATAAATATCAACGGAAAATATATCTTGCACTTAAGATTTGCGGACGACATCATCATAATGGCGAAATCGTTCCAGAACCTACAATAGATGCTGAATAGTCTAGCTGTTGCTTCTCGACGTGTTGGCCTGGGAATGAACTTAGATAAAACCAAGATTATGATCAATGATCTTATCACCCCAGAGCCAATCACTGTCACCGGGGAACCTCTCAAGGTAGTGCAGGAGTACATCTACCTTGGGCAGAGTTTGCGATTAGGTAGACACAATTTCGAGAAAGAAGTAAACCGGAGAATTCAGTAAGGCTGGGTAGCATTTGGAAAGTTTCGTCAGGTCTTCTCGTCGCCTATCCCTCAATTTCTTAAGACGAAAGTCTTCAACCAGTGCCTCCTACCTGTCATGACATATGCTTCCGAAACGTGGACACTCACAGTACAGTTGGTACATAGATTAAAAGTTGCTCAGCGAGCTATGGAGAGAGCTATGCTCGGAGTTACTCTAAAGGATAAAATCCGAAACGAGGTTATCCGACGGAGAACCAAGGTGGTCGACATAGCTCACAGGATCAGCAAACTGTGTGTGGCAGTGGGCCGGCCATGTATGCCGACGAACCGATAACCGTTGGAGTAAACGCGTACTGGAGTGGAGACCGCGTCTAGGTAAGCGGAGTGTAGGACGCCCCCCGGCAAGATGGTGCGATGATCTGGGGAAAGTAGCTGGTAGAAATTGCATGACAAGAGCCGAAGACCGGGCTCAGTGGCGCGTCTTGGGACCTATGTCCAGCAGTGGACTGCTATAGGTTGATGATGATGATTGTCGTCTGAAGATTTGACAAATGCGACACATGTGACATACATACGTTGTGAGACAAGTGACACAGGAAACTCACACGACATGGGAAACTCATGTGGCACATGCGACACACGCGACACAGGAAACTCATACGATCATTATGTGACACACCCGACATAGGAAATTCATGCAAAATATGTATCACGCGACACAAGCGATACACGCGACACATGTGTTACGTGACACATGCGACATACGCGACACATGTGACACACGCGATACAGGCTATTCATGCGATATGTGTGACTCACGGGACACATGTGGTGGGTGTATGTTTGCATGTGAGATTATATGTCTGTAAATGCACCCACGATACAGGAAGGAATTTCTAGAGGGGTGCTTTTTTTAATAAATATAAATGTCATGTGTCACACGTGACACAAGTGACACATGCAACATATGTGACAGACACGGCAAATGTCACACACGCGTATCATGTGACACATGCGACACATACTACGCATGTCACACGTGCTACACTCGACCCATGTTATTCAATGATTGGTTCCAGTTACGAGAAGATTGTGTATCGTGACGAGGTAACTAGTGCCAGTAACACTAGCAGTGTGAGCAGTGCCAGCAGCGCCAGCACACCGCGCGCGCGCCGCTCGCCTCCGCCCGCGCCCGACAGGTGGCGCGACTCGCTGCGGAGGAACGACAAGGTACGTAGTGACGTCATACAGTCACACTAGTAGTGTGCGCGCGCCGCTCGCCTCCGCCCGCGCCCGACAGGTGGCGCGACTCGCTGCGGAGGAACGACAAGGTACGTAGTGACGTCATACAGTCACACTAGTAGTGTGCGCGCGCCGCTCGCCTCCGCCCGCGCCCGACAGGTGGCGCGACTCGCTGCGGAGGAACGACAAGGTACGTAGTGACGTCATACAGTCACACTAGTAGTGTGCGCGCGCCGCTCGCCTCCGCCCGCGCCCGACAGGTGGCGCGACTCGCTGCGGAGGAACGACAAGGTACGTAGTGACGTCATACAGTCACACTAGTAGTGTGCGCGCGCCGCTCGCCTCCGCCCGCGCCCGACAGGTGGCGCGACTCGCTGCGGAGGAACGACAAGGTACGTAGTGACGTCATACAGTCACACTAGTAGTGTGCGCGCGCCGCTCGCCTCCGCCCGCGCCCGACAGGTGGCGCGACTCGCTGCGGAGGAACGACAAGGTACGTAGTGACGTCATACAGTCACACTAGTAGTGTGCGCGCGCCGCTCGCCTCCGCCCGCGCCCGACAGGTGGCGCGACTCGCTGCGGAGGAACGACAAGGTACGTAGTGACGTCATACAGTCACACTAGTAGTGTGCGCGCGCCGCTCGCCTCCGCCCGCGCCCGACAGGTGGCGCGACTCGCTGCGGAGGAACGACAAGGTACGTAGTGACGTCATACAGTCACACTAGTAGTGTGCGCGCGCCGCTCGCCTCCGCCCGCGCCCGACAGGTGGCGCGACTCGCTGCGGAGGAACGACAAGGTACGTAGTGACGTCATACAGTCACACTAGTAGTGTGCGCGCGCCGCTCGCCTCCGCCCGCGCCCGACAGGTGGCGCGACTCGCTGCGGAGGAACGACAAGGTACGTAGTGACGTCATACAGTCACACTAGTAGTGTGCGCGCCACTATATAACTGCGTGTTGCAGGTACACACGACGAGCGCGGAGGGCGCGGCGCCGCTGAAGAGCGCCACGCAGTACACGCCGCTCACACACGCCACGCAACACTTACATCTGGCGCTCGACAGGTAACTTATTGTTACTATTAATACAACTGTATTTTAAAGGAGGTTACTTTATATTTTTGAAGTTATTATAGATAAAGCGATTTCTTTTGTGGGGTTTTATAATATTTACCTAATTATTAAACTCAAGTTTACATCCCTGTATGTGTTGTAATGCTTGTAGTGGCAACAGGTCGGCGAGCCCGGGGGCCGGGGCCGGGGCCGGGGCCGGGGCCGGGGCGGGTGCCCGGGGCCGGCGCGGCGCACATTACCCGCACCTGCAGTGCCCGCCCACGTTCCAGCCGGAGACGTACTCCCTCGCGCGCCTGCCGCCGCGACGCAAAGACTACGACACGTAGTACACACACGCTATACACGCGCACTACCCGCACCTGCAGTGGCCCGCCCACGTTCCAGGCGCATTCCCAGTCCAGTTTGCACACTTGGGCACTAATTATCAACAGCAAAGACCATTCTTCCAAAATACACCTAGAAAAAAATTCAATACGGAACACTATTCTGACAGATACATAATTTTTTTGTGTTGAAAACCCAGCTATCGATTCCATTTTTATAAAACATTGTACGAAGTTATGTCGACACACGTATACAGTACGTAACAAAAACCCTGTTGTTCCTTGAATACATCTATACATATAGGCGTACCATTGATGAAAATCTACTCGAAAAATAATCAAGTAGTAGCTAGTTTTTATAATCAAAATATTTATAAAACATGGAAAAAATGTTTTTAGTATCCGTATTTAGAAGTAGTTATCTAACTAGCCTACGGCCGCATAGGTATGGCGGCGTCTTTGACAAGTTACCGCACATGCCGCCAACATTTTCAAGGCACGTCGTCGTCTTTGGCGTCTTTGCCGCTGCGCTGCTTTCAATGACTCGCGTGGCTATTAGTGGTCGGATGTGATCGGAAGGTGGCGGCTTAGTAAAAGGGACTACACCTTTTTCTAAATCGCCGCCGCCTTCATATTAATAGCATAGCATCATAACATGATCTTAACCCCTTTAGATTATTATCTCTAGGGCACCGTCCAACAGGTCGTTTTTAGAAAAACATGTGACTTTGAAGCCTAGATTCGTTTACGAATAGTCACTGCATTCGATGAAATCAAGGCCGATACATCTCTTCTAAGAAGCGTACGTGGGAACAATATTAAACTGTGCGAAAAGTGCATAGCGGTGCATATTGAGCTACATCACCGAGAATGCCAAGTAGACATTTATTGTTTTACGTTTGTATCGCAAAATTTATGAACAGCAAACAGCTGAGTGTAAACACGAGACGAGCTCAGAATTCACGGCCTTAGTGTAGGCGCACGTGTAGGTGCAAGCAGTGTGCTGCGGTGGCGCGGCGGCGCCTTTGACATAACTTTCTATCTCTGTCTGGCCTCGCGCTTGACGCGACAGAATCCATCATCATCTCCATGCAGAATCACAGAGGTAATAAATCACTATTATTTTACAATTAATTATTATTTAATATCAAATTTGTTTTTATTTTGTTCCTTTTTTTTATATGAAAGTTTTCTCGAATGCTTTATTTTATTACATATGAATATCGATTCTGATAGCGAGGAGGGGCTCGTGGCTAAGTAACAGCTGCACAGATCGATCGATCGAGGTTAAGCTGCGCTTGCTGCGGCCGGTCTGTGGATGGGTGACCATAATTTCCTACCGAGATCCCTCCGTGCCTCGTAGAGCACGTTAAGCCGTCGGTCCCGGTTGTCAAATTAAGATCTATGACAGTCGTTGCGGGTAGTCAGAGGCCTGAAAGTCTGAAAACCAGTCACACCACGAGATATCGTGTTACCCAGTTGTTGGGTTGTGGAGGTCAGATAGGCAGTCGCTTCATGTAAAATACTGGTATTAAGCTGCATCCGGTTTGACTGAATGCCGACCCCAATGTAATTGGGAAAAGGCTAGGCAGATATAATATCGATTCTGATAACGCAGCTAACAGGAACAACAGGGTTTTTGTTACATATTGTATACAGAATGAATTTTTTATATACGCGTCGATGGTGATATCGAAACTATTTAATTATTTATTTAAATCAGGCAACAAGGCCCGTATTAAAATATCATAATAATACTATACATACACATACATAATAAATACTTGTATACTAATTCCCACGAAGAGCCGGCGTGGCGTGTGGGCCGGCGTGCGGTCCCCCGGCCGGCGGCGCCTGCGTGGTGCGGTGCCACACTGATCCTGCAAGGGGCTTCTTCATCTTCTCAACTTTGTGTAGCCTCTTTGTCTATCTCTGGCAGATCTTTGTGAATGAGTTCACGGTGTCTTCCTTCTCCCTTCTTGCTATTTGGGTGGTGATGCATTAAGCTGGTTGGTAGCAATAATAGCAGCGTAAGCACGTTTCGGAGTTGACGTAGTAACGCGTGTCGTCATCCCTGCCGAAGTCGAGGGACTAGTTAATGCATCACAATCTTACACCATCCAATACTGTCTCTAATAAGGACCTAATTCTAAGAAATAATGACATATTATGGCAAAATAAAGGAAATAACTAATTCTTAACAAAATATTATTTTACAAATATGTTTTACTGTTGTTTTTAAACTTTAAGAGAACTTGTTACAAAGTTTTGAAGATCATAATCTTGGGCAACTGACTGCGCTGCAGGTGACTGTTGAAATAAAAAAATAATGAGCTTAATTTCGAACAAGGTACGGGTAATATATGAATCAAAGACATTACTTAGAATATAATCCTTATTAGCTAGCAACATTATCGGATGGTGTAATAATATGTAGTTGTTTTTTGAAGTACCTTAAAGTTTTTTTTTACAAAATATCCGGGTATGACGTATACTATAGATTTTTGAAAAATCCAATGATACCATTTTAATTTTCATCATAGTCGGGTCCGAGATCTAAAAATACTTAAAGGTAGTTTATAATTTTTCAATATTCCTTATATTTTTGGATTCGGCCATCCACGCTCATTTGAAAAATTCCCCTGTATATCCCTACTTCCATTAAGCTTTACATAGATTTTGAACTAATACTAATACTTTCAAAATATTTATGTACAAAATAATTTTATCTTCGATACTTCACATTGAATTCGCAAATTAACTAAAATTATATTTATCACAAAGATATGCTACGCTCAATTATTTTATATTTTATACTGTAAATAATAGAAGAAGGCAATGTCGCCAATAAGATAGGGAAATTGTGTTAAAATCAAATGTACGCAATGATATAATTAGAAATAATTGAAAACATATCTATATATTTGTTACATTAGGAATTAATTCAGTATTTCAAATGTATCTAACCAGAGTTATGGTTATTAGAAGGGATCCTCATCCCATGATATACGTATATCAACAGTAGTTACCTGTCCCGGGTCTTCCTGTGAGTAATTCCTTGCGACTGAGTCAACCTGCAGCAACTGAGTCGAAATGGTCAGACTGTCTGCTGCACGAGAGCTTGTGGTATTTTAATAAGAGTTACTAAACGAATACTCGTTATAATGTAGGTTAATATTAAATATTAAGAGTTAAGTGCCCCATGTACGCTCTAATACTTATCTAGCTTTTGATCCACTGCTGGACTTAATATCAATATCATGTGGTATTTTAAACTGTTATTTATTTTCGCGCGTATATATTTTCTGTTTTCTTTAACATCATTTATTCTTTATTATATCATGTGCTTCCTATACCATATATTGTCTTTGTAATGTAAATTTTAACTGTATTCATTTGTTTTCATTCATCAGATTATAATTCTTTAAAGTCTAATAGTTATTTTGTTTTAGTGTGAGTGACTGCGCAATGGTGCATCCCTCCTAAAATGCAACTTAATTTACCTGAAACCCCCCTTAAAAACGTAGATAGAAATGATCATCAAATTAATTATATTGCAATACCATCTTATGATTAATATTTTAGTATCAGTTTCGTATATGAAACATACCTTCTATTTAATTACATAATGATGTATAAAATTGTACATACAGAGAATGTGTGTGAGCTGTGAACTTTAGCGTCCGTTTGTCTAACTGTAATATATTACTTAATGTGGGTACGGTGATACGTTCGTTTAGCGACCGGTCACTGCTCAGAGATAATATACTTTAATATGTATTTTACGCGTTAAGAACTAGGTACTGTATTTTTATTCAAGTGGCATCGTGTAAAGCTGCGTATTCAATGTGGGACAAATGTCAGAAGATAACCCGCTTGACAAAACCTTTCATGTTATTTGTCTAATATTTAATACGCCGTTTTATCGTAAAGCTAATTCTAAAACCATCGGACTAAATTATATTGGGGTCGGTTTTCATTCTAAGGTCGACCGCAGAATAATTGTATAATGAAGGGATGATTCATGAAGAATTTTTAGTTTAATGTGAAAGTATGTAATTAGATATATTGGTCTAATATTTTGCGTGTAAAGGGTTTGCGCAGCGGTAAAGTTGTCATCATCGCCTCTTTTGGTTGAAATGAGAATTAATGTTGAACATGACAAACAGTATGTGATCAGCTTCTTGAAAACACAAAATCTAATAATCATCATCTCAAATTAACAAGTGCTGTAATTTACTCGTAATATCACTAGTTCATAATGTAGCCGATAGGAGCGCTGATGTGAACCGTACCGCGGCGGGTACTGGGGCGGTGCGGCCCGCCACACACAGATGGCGCTATTTTATACTAGTAGGTAGGAATATTTTATGTGAAATTGTGCTTTATGTCATACACCATTGCGGCTAAATTATTTAATCATGGCTTCCAACTTATATTGTGTTTTATTGAAAGATATTTTAAAATTAATATTAGGGCAAGACTGGATGTTGATAGCTTATTTATGAATATAGCTGTAAAATGCAGCATGTTATAAAGTGTGCGAGATCCAGTGCTGTTCCAGTATGTGTGTAGGTAGTTATGACGTCACATTCGTCTGAGTTTCGAGCTACGTTTCGTGCAGGGTGAGATATCAACCCGTCGTAGATAATTATAATACTTTATTCACAAAGCCGCCGCGCCACTTTGCAGTAAATTAAGCATTACTTATCTAGTACATTGTCGTTTTAACACATTACTCTATAATGACGACTCAAAGGACTCGTCAATGTATACAGTTCTGCGGTTGAAGCAGAGTGGTGTCGCGGCACTATATCACTTAGTTATAAATATACAATATTATTATACTTAGATCAATAAATTGTTGTCCTATTTTAAAATAACGCTTTTAACGAACCGTCGACTGTTTCGAGGAATTTTATTTTATATTAGATGTTATAAGATAAACAATTTCATCCTAAGTATAAATTATTGTTTTACAATATATTACGATAATGTCCACATGGTCGTATACGCATGTATTCGTGATACGTACAAACATGTTATGAATGACTAATAAATATATTTTACACAAAATAACTTGTACATCATTTAATATTATTAGAGAATATAGTATTCCTTCCTCTCCTAGTAGTATGGGCACTGCAAGCTGCGGCCGCCTGTCCCGAGATGTATGGTCTCCGGTAACAGTTCCCGAGGGACACTTAAAACCTGCTGGATAGTTGTGCACAACATATGGAGACATGCAAAGTATTCAATGTAGAGGTCAAACATGAGACTAGTGAATGAGAATATTACTGTTAACGCTACCGACCATTAGCCTATTCCCGGGTAGTGAGGAGGCGCGCAGGGGGGGGGGGGGGGAGGGAATCCGACTGACCATCAGTGTGCAGAGGTGTGCAAAGGTGCACGTACCTACTTATTTTAAATATGAAAGGGAATGATGTCCGCAGTTTTCTTCTTGAATCCTCAACGGACTGCTCGTAAATAACAGCCCCGACAGTTATTGGCTCTATTCTAGTTTAATAAGAATAGGGCGTGCAGTTTTGTCTTTGCCCCGGATTATAATTAATGATATGGCAGTGAAGCGGTATTTAACGAACGATTGCATGCCTTAATACAATAATCTTTTATTCAAGTATCAAGACTCAAAAATTGTTAGTAAAAATTACAACTATGTTAGTAGGCACCGACACTAAACAACAATAACACAAAACATACAATACAAAAAAAAACTTGATAACTGCGACAACCCCTGCGATGGCACAACAGTGACCCACGTATAAACGGTGGAGGCGACACTAAATACTGTGTAGGATACTGTTGGAGGTGCTCCACACCCAGCGCACCAGGGAAAAGTTTAACACAATTTTTCAAGGTTGCGTAGAAGCAATCAACATGCACATCTGCGAACGTAAACGTACACTAAAGATACACGTGCAATTACAACGTGGACACACCACATGTGTAGTGTGGCTTTACAATAACATCAAATAAGTATTACCTAATTTAATTTACACACAAAAGATAATTACTAAAATGAATTAACAATATAGATCGTAACATTAATGACTACACTATTAAACCACAGATATAATGTGAAAATTATTGGTCTGCGATGATTTATTCATCAATTCGTGTAACTAAGCAAGCTATAGTGATGACTTACATACATACATACAATCACGCCTGTATCCCATTGGGGTAGGCAGAGACTATCGATTTCCATTTGCTACGATTCTGACACACCTCTTTCGCTTCATCTATGTTCATTAACTCTTCATACATGCTCGCCGACTTAGGTTGCTCCTGACCTGTCCTTTATTGAGAAGGTCCGCAATTTGATTGCTTTACGTTCGTCGAGGTCGACCTGCCCCGACTCTTCCATCCACTTTCGCGTCATGTACTAGTTTAGTCAATCACCTTTCATCCATCCTTTCAGTATGCCCAAACAATCTTAGCATACCCTTCTCAATCTTTGTCACTACATCCTCTTTCACTCCACAACGTTCCCTTATCACACTGTTCCTCACTTTATCTTTTAAAGTTACGCCAGACATACTTCTAAGAGCCCTCATCTCTACTGCATTAATTCTGCTTTCATGTTTCTTCTGATGTGTGATGACTTATTACATCATATAAGTATATAAGTATGACTACTGTGGCCACTTACGATCCCGCCTAATGTTACTATCGAAACATAGTTTTGTACTAGTGAAATTCGCAGCACGTGAAGCACAAATTCTATTGCAATTACAAAATGCTAATGTGAGTTGTATTGTACTTGTTCAGTGCCTCATGTGTTTACGAAACATACTACGCAAACTAGACTTTAAAATGTGTTAATCTGTTTAGGTTTTTATGTAGAGTAAGCTTATTGTAAATTGACGCAAGTCGTAATAGTTCAGTGGGTAGCGTCGTAGTGCTAAAGTAATCTATGCCATAACGGCAAAGTGTACTATACGTCGTAGTACCAAAGTTACGACGTAGCAGAAAGTGAGCTACGTCGTAGTGCTAAAGCTAGCTACGGCGTAGCGGCAAAGTGAGCTACGTCGGAGTGCTAAAGCTAGCTACGGCGTAGCGGCAAAGTGAGCTGCGTCGTAGTGCTACAGTCAAAGAACTGCGTTACAGCAGTAAATTGAGCTACGTTGTAGCGGTAAAGTCAGCTGCGTCGTGGTGGTAAAACAAGCTACGTCTTTGTGCTTAAGGCTACTACGCTACGTTGTAGCGCTACAGTTACCTAGCGGTAAAGCGAGTTAGAACACAGTGGTCAAGCGACTAAGTGTCATGACGACGCTTTGATACAATTCATAGCTCGGTATCGTTTTAGCATTTTAAGTTGACTTCCCAATCAACGAAGACGATTCCTTATTTCCAGTAGGTATGCTTACTTAATTATGTATATAGCCTATTATTGTGTTGGTGTGAGTAGAACTGGAAGCGAACATGGATGCTTAATCCCGAGAGACATGTAGGTAGTCTGTCTTGGAACTCTCACAGATATTAATCAAACTAGCTGTCCTGATTCTCAGTAATCTTCTTATGTAGGACGCAGGAAACTATAGAAACGTAGAACTTTATAACTTGCTTTCTGATGACGTCACCAAAAGACGTATTAAAATGTAAAAGAAGAATTCAGAGTAGTGAGCAGAGGTCGAAATGGCTAGGTGGTCAGATCGCCTGAAGTATTTACCCGGGAGGCGCAGGTTTGAATCCTGCTCACGACCGTATGTTTCTTTTTACAAAAATGTAAACCTTTGCCCGCAGAAACGGGACAAGTTACCATTTGTAATACCTCTTCCAACCCCTTCAGAGACTACAGGTGTAATGTTGTGTATAGGTATAGTTTGGTTTATGATATTGTGGAGATATTTATCCTAAGTACTGCTCACCCACAGGAACCCACGTTTTAGTTATGATGTTTATCTATTTCTTCTTAATCATATCTGAATTCTTGTATGCATTCATCCTGTTTTATAACTCTATATTTATGTTTTAGTAGATACCTCATCCATTTGCTTGTCAGTGTAGCATCTGATGCTAAAAACAATATGATTTATTTAATGATTTCATAAATTTTTGAATAGAATCGCGTCTAATAATACGGTATGCAGATACGATGCCGGTAGCGGGAGGTTCCATCGTGAGCATGTACTCGTTTGTACGCGATACGTGACGGACAACCTTCCCCCTCCGCTCCCCGCGTGCCCCGCGGCCCGTCCTCGCAATCCAAATAAATAATATATTATGTATACATACGTATAAATTGGATCGAGAAGCGATTGCTCCGGCTCCGCGGGGACTTGAATTACGGTGAAGACATTCACCTTAAAATATTGGTACGTTCCAGCGCGCTCGATTTATGTAGGAACGGTCCGCACTAGCCGCGCGCCGCGGCACCGCCCGCGCTTACTCCGTTGGTCACAGAACGCCGGCGAACTCACAATAAATCCGCGGGATTCGTTTAGGCGAATTATCTACAAATCAAAGAGAATGGCCCGATTCGCAGTTTAATTTTAATCCCATTTGTCCTTTGGCTTAGTAAGGCTTAGTTAGAAACTGCCGCCAAAACGATAACTTAAAGTCTAAGTACTTGTGCGTGAGCAAAGTTTTAAGTAGCTATTGTATAGAAAATACATTCTTGTAATTCGTATTTGGAATCACTCAGGATACATTAGAAGATTTTTAAAGGCGATGTAATCGTTTCATTATTACCCGTTGTCGTTGTAAGATGTTTCTGTTAAGGATCATTCTTAGAATTACATGAATCAGCATTATTAATAGCAACATTCAACAAATTCCTCAAGCCTATAGATGACAACTGTTAAAAACCAATATTTGATCGTTTCTTTTTTGAAGTATATAATGGTGATGATTCCAAATAAGGTCTGAATGATCTTAGTAGTATTGATAATATTAACAAAAACGTGTCAATCGTTTCTCAAAATCAATAAATCTATCGCCGTGTCTATTGCTTATTGTTGGGCGCAGTATGGCGGCCGGTCGCATTAATTCGCGGCGGCGACACAGCCGGCCGGGACTCATTTGAATACGCGTTTGTCTGTTGTTTAATGCTAATGCCGCGCGGCCGGTACACACGCCGCGCCACCCGCCGATGTAGCGCAGCCTTTACTCGTCAGCTTGGAGAATGCCCGATTGATTCTGTCTCTGCAGATACTTTTTTGAATTGTTTTTCCATTGTCCCCTTATATCGTGAGCAGTGTTGATTATGAATTATGATTAAGCAATTTAAGTAGATGTATGCGTGTTGGGCTAGTGGTCCCGAGCGCGACAGTTGAGCATGAGGCCCTGGGTTGGATTCCCGGGTCGGTTTTTCAAAAATATTTATGGCATAGTTGTTTTCTTATCTGATAAGAGACCAGTTTACGTTTAACTGTATTCTGTATCTACAAAATATTCTGTAAATCATGGCGTAAATATAAAATCTGTGATTTAGGAAATGACACACAGTGCTATAAAAGCACATATATCCATTTTTTTTCCAATATACAGGTCACAGGTCAATGTCATGATATGTGTCATCATGTATCCTAGGACTCATCTCTTTGTGTAGGTATCTACATGATGACATAATTTACACAAAAACCTGAGTGCTACAGGCATCGTTTTGGTGTTACAAATGCAATTGAAACAACACAATAAACACTATTACCAATAAAGGTAAATAGGTAACACGTTTGCGTTCAGTTCTTGAATATTTGACAGTCGTCGTATGGTTCTAAAAAATCCCGGGACGCATTTTACGTGAAACAGAGTATAAATAATACACGAGCCATACATCTGGCTCCGTTCAACATAATACATATTAAATAGCCGTCAGTCGGGGAGCACTCTCGCCGATTACCTCTCATATCAGATTTCTTACGGCGGATAAAAAACGCACTTATCATTGGAGGCTGTGACTTATGACTCGAATCTAATGGCTCAGCTATTTCTGGAGCTTTTCCGATTACTTACCAAAATTGATAATTTAATAGTTGATTGAATTGTCATAGACAATAACTATAATGTACCTGTAGGTGAGCTTTTAGTATAGTTATGCGTGACCGTAAGCAGGTACTTGAACTGAGATCTACAAGAGAAAGTGGTGGCAATTAAGATTTGATTAAAATGCAACCTTATTAATTATTTTCTATATTTATCGTAAACCCCTTATAGCTACTATGTCTTTATCGTACCAATTTATTCTTACATAAAAACGGTTTCGATCATGCCGCTTGTTTGCAAGAACGCACATGTAGGGACGAACTGTATTTACGATAGGAAAAATATCTATCGTAAAAAGCTACTCAGCATTATGCTACCTGAAACACCTACCTAATGTAGATGACGTCATAATATGCAAAGCACTGATGACCCAATAACTATATTAATATGACGATGAAAACGTGGATATTACTCATGAGAATATTATTTTACAAAATCTAGCGCACTAGGTCCATTTGCGCCATGACGGTATAATTTCAGTATTATGATGGCAGCTTCCGTATTTCCCCATCTGTCAAGTGAAACTGTTCCTCACAGATATTTGCTGTGCAAGCTGTGTGTGCACAAAGACCAAACGATGAGAATTTACAGAAGACCCACTTTTAATGACGTATAATCAAATAATACATTGAATAAAAGTAAACAAAGGACTGAGCAACCACTGTAACCAGTCAATAGCTTTTATTTCATCTAATTGGCTGGCGGCGGCACTTTCCGTTGAAATCCTAACTGACCTTGAAGTTAGGCTTAGAAATAAGAATGTCGTCACCGTCCACATCTTATTTTCTCGTGTCATAGTCTTAGACCTAAGTACCTGAGCTGACAGGTTGGTCGACATAAACATGTTCATTAGTATTCAGCAATACACAATACATAATAAAGTTAATAATATTTGGGAGAGCTTGATATTATAAACTATAAATTTGCAACAAACTTACAACCTTAAAACCTTCTGTCTGTACCTATAGAGCGTGAGTCGGGTCCCGGGTAGGCGGTATCGTGTTGATTCAGCTCGAACTGTCGATGCGTCACAAGCCGGTGTTTGCGGAGAGATGCACCACACACACACACAAACACACACACATATATATATATAGCGGTACACACACACTGCTCACTGCTCTGTCTATGTGTAGGCGCGCGTGTCTTGAGGTTTTGAGCTTTTGGCTCACTGAAGTGTAATGATTCTGAGTTTATAGGAACTAGGCATAGGTTTTGTATAAATGTGTGTTAATCACAATAATGTATGCTTTTGATTCAGTGTATGTTAAGTAAGCTTTATTAAATTCCCATGTTTTAATTATTTAGCTACCACATAGCTGTTTATTTAGGAAATAATTCATTATAAGGATATTAAAAATTAGGCATTTGAATCTGTTAGTGGTATACATAGATTCGGTTATCTAATAATCCTTTCTTTAAATAATTCGTTAAACTTAAAAAAAAAAAAAAAAAATTGCGTAAAGAAAAATACGATCGTAAGCACGATTTGAACCTGCGCCTACCAGATAAATACTCCAGATGCTCGGCACACTGAACTGTCCCCATCCCTGATATGATCACTGCTCATGTATTTCTTACATGTTGTTATAGGGATTTTATGCTTTGTATGTAAATGTTTTCAATCGCCTGAATGAATCATGTGCCTACGCCGATACGTCTATATACCTATCAACTGCAAGTCATTCGCAGATAATTCCCCATGTACCTACGCCTTGTGACCGAAGACTGTTGTCCTTTGAGTGGGAGACCGAACTGTTTGCACACGACGGCGTCCCATACACATGTAGACATTCGAGTAAACTGCCCACTGTACTGTGTTCACTGAGTACTACTATACGATGACTAGTCTCATAAATTGGAAGACAGGCCGCATTTCACTCTTTGATTTTTTAAGTTTATATTAATTTTATGATATTATAGGAATGTATCTCTAAGGATATAAAAGTCAGTAGTGGTAAATATACATCGTGCAGCATCCGATGATGTTCAGATACTTATTTAAGTTAACGAAGTCTTCTTATTTACATGAATAGGTGCCAACTGTTATATATTTTATTTTTTAAATAATGATTATATAATTAATACCTACCTCAATATTAAATTTAATTCTCATAATATAATCTTCGCTAAGTCTCTATCTTAAACAATAATAATAATATAATATAACAATAACATTAATAATAAGCATGTATAACGTATTGTATCTATAGTGTAATTGTGTGTGTATATAATACTAAAACTGCCTCGTTGGTCTGGTGGTCCCAAATGTGACTGCTGAGCATGAGGTTTCGGGTTCGATTCCCGGGTCGGGCAAAGTGTTGAGTTTTTCTGTTAGAAAATTCTCAGTAGCAGCCCGGAGTTTGGAATTGTGCCCGGTAGATAGCAATAGTTTCACCACCTATTACATGGGACTTAATAACTGCATTGGTGAAATGTGGGTGTACAGCTGAGTACACCTCTGCCTACTCCTTCGGGGAATACAGGCGTGATGCTATGTTATGTTTTATGTTTATAATACTAACCAAGTTTAATAGTGTTATTGTTACTATTACTGTATATTTGTGCCAGTTATTTGGCGGAGCATATAAACTTAAGATCTGCATTTTACCTAAGTTTCACAAATAAATATGATTGATTGATTGATTATTTAAAGAAAAATAAAAGAATATTAGTAGTATTGCTTCAGTAGTTTGTGGAGTAATGGAGTACAATATAAAGTGTACTATCCTTAATTCTGCATACAGGTAGGACATGTTAGAAAATAAAATGTTTTTATTTCAGATAGGCAGAAAAGCTCTTATGTAACTTGAATTCAGTTTTAGTTCGTACATAAAGTTGTTTCTATGGAGAAAAACCGTTAACCGAAACTCAATTTTTGAGCAACTAGGATGTGATGAGAGCTACGTATAGTGTATGTGAGACACTAAGTTGTAGAATTAATCGATTTCAATTCTCTTAGTCCATTTGGAATACGTCTGCTGTACCTGACTGACATAGCCAATAGCACAAAGGTACCTTTGTGCTATTGGCCTTTAAGGTGGATATTCTGTATTATTCACACTCGACTTCATTCTGAGAAGTCCAAGCACTCCACACCGGCTTCGTTTGAGACTGTTACAGATTGGATGCATATACAGCCAAATACAGTTCGCCTGCAATAGCGCTTAAGTGGCGTATCGTATCTTGAGTTTGTAACGGGAACTAGTGCAGTGATCTCATTCTACAAAAAGCATCGAACAGCGCTGCCTCCCGCTTGGAGTGTAGTTTTATTTACTTTTATTCTGCATCAAGTTTTACGATTAAATTGGTTCGAAGATAATGTAGTGAAACTGTGCTAATTACGTAGGATCGGAAAATATTAATAATTGATTAAAATGTTATTGAAGGAATCAAGTGGTTCTTTTTTATGATGATTCTGAGGCTAATTAGATTATATGGCAAATTTTCACGCCTATTTTCACAGAGATTACCCAAGTACGTAGGAGATATTATAGTGCACAAGTATAAGCGCAAACATTGGTGCAGTCTCCCTTCTTTCATTCTTATAGCCCGATGGGATGAAAATCCGACACGACCGGAGAGATCGGGTGCAGGAACGACGGCTTAACATGCTCTCCAAAACACGGTGGTGGCACACCACCAACTTCAAAACTACTACTAAAAATTTCCTATAAAAAAAAAAACAATAACATTGCCCAGCCTGGGAATCGAACCTAGGACCTCATGATCACCAGCCGCGCTTGCGGACACTAGACCAATGAGGCTATCTCGATACGATCAGCTTCGATACAGTTTATCTCGTGATCGGTAATGAGTTGCCAGTGTATACACGGGTCGATGTAATGAGGTCCATTATCTGTGACTTAGTGATGCATACCATCAGGTTATATTGGACCATATTGTTATAATCAGACATCGATTTATATGCACTATCAAAATGCCTGATGTACTACATAGTTAATTATTTTCTAGATTATGCCCGCGGTACTTACTAGCTCTGTTAGTCTTACCAGTTTAGGCACTGTCTAGTTGGCCTAGTGTATGCAAGTGCGGCTGCTGATTGTGAGGATTCAATTCCCTGGTCGGACAAAGCGTTTTTGTCTGCTAGGAAATTCTTAGATTTATTAAATTCTCAGCTCGGATTATGGAATTGTGACTACTGGCAATAGACTTACAACTTATAAACATAACATGGGGCAGCGGAACCGTACCGGCGCCGGCGTACACATCTACCTGACTGTTTGGAGAGTACAGGCGAGATAGTATGTTAGGTTTTTTATTATTGTGTTGCTACAATTTATTGCTGAAATTGAGAAGCCCGAGTTTTTACATTTCTTTCTGCCTAGCCTTTTCCCAATAACATTGGGGTCGGCTTCCAGTCAAACCGGATGCAGCATGATACCAGTTTATTACATGAAGCGACTGCCTATCTGACCTCCACAACCCAGTTACTGGGTAACAGAATATCTCGTGGTATGAGTAATTGTCAGACTTTCAGGTCTTTGACTACCCGTACCGGCTGTCATAGATCTTAATGTGACAAATGTACTGTCACTACTGAGTCTTAATAAAGAAATATTTGTCAGAAAGTCTGGACTTGTCCCTGTGAAAGCATAGTCAGGCAGCTTGATACCATATGAATGTTTGTTTCTTCTGAGAAAACCCGTGTTCAATGTGTTAGCTATTTATAACTAATAGATTATTTAATTAAATATAATATTGCATATAACATTTATGTTTATATAAATATTTTGTTAAGCAGAGATTATTATGATCTGTTTAAAATGCTAAAATGGCGCCACCGGAAATAAGTGTCAATAGGCTATTTGAATTCACAAGGAAGTGGGGATATTTGAAATTATGGGTCGGCGCCATTTTAGCAAGGCAGTTGCTGTTGAACTGTGAAAGTGGAAATACGATTCTGGTATCCATGTAAGTACTGTAAATTAATTAAATATTACTCTAGCCAGTTAAGATGGTTATAATGTGCTTGTGCTTTACATTCGTAGTAAGAAATTATATCTGAAGTGTTAAATAAATCAATACATTTTATAAGCTAGCGCTTTATTATTTTTCCTTATTTCGGTCATTTCTACATCTCAGAAGTGGGATTAGAGCTAATGTCTTGTAATTGAACGCGTAAAGTATTTTTTTTTTTAATTTTAAATTATTTTTATTTTTCGTTATACCTTCCTATTTAGTATTGTTTGCGCTAGTGAAATAATTAGTTCATGATCCTGCAATATGTAACGTACGGGTTGATTGACGCAAAATGCTTCTTGAAAATATTTAATTTGTAGTAGATTAATTTCATAAAACTGTGCGATGTCTTTTGTTCTAAATCTGCAACAGTAACAATGCTGGGTATATATAGGTTTTATAATTATATGTATGATAAAGCAAGTGAATTATTACCTACAATAAAACCTTTTGAAGTGTAAGCATCTGCGTTAATTGGAGTACCTACATATTGTAGATGTCACATAATACAAATTAGTGGTAGCTTTGCAAATTGGTGTTAACACGTGTTCTATGTATATATGGCATTGAGGTGCAGCTATTTGTCCGATAATTTCTTGTTTCAGTAATAACGATGGACAAAGATAACCAAAAGCCACATAGCAGGCGATATCAAACGCAGGAATGTGATGAGCACGCACGTCATTCGCGAAGCCACATGTCTTCCTCTGGTGGTCGACCACGTCGGAGTTCCAAGAGGCAGTCATGCAGCCGGGAGCGGAGCCATCACCGCAACCGGATATCCTGCTCCAAGAGTCGTGTACGTACTGAACACGCTGGCCGGCGGCTGCGCTCCAGAAGCAAAACCCCTTCAAATCGGCGCGTCAGCCGATCTCGGAGCCCAGTCAGCGAGCGCAGTCATCGCTCGGTGGTGTTAGGAGCGCATATGGCTCGTCATGGCGATGAACGTCGTGGTGCTGGTAGCCGGCCAAGGAGTGGAACGCAGAGTCCAGTACCAGGTACAAGCAAGAATCAGACTAGACGCGAACTACAACCAGATAAAGACGGTGAGCTATTTTCTAATAATAATGTTAGCTTGCCCCAGCTACTACTTGCTTTAAAATCATTACGAGGGGAAGACCCTATGCTTAAATGGGGTAACCTTAATAATACTGTACCCGAGTTTGACCCCATGAAGAAGGAACAGACTATGGTCATGTGGCTACATAAGGTAAATGAATGTGCCTCTATTTATGGGTGGTCTGCAAAACAGACCGTCCATTTTGCACTTCCGAAATTGCGTGGTGTAGCTCAACGGTGGTACGAGGGATTGTCGTCTGTTCTTTTTACATGGGAGGAGTGGCAGGAGAAGCTTGGGGCAGCTTTTCCATCTGAAGAAAATTATGGACAAATGCTTAGTGATATGTTGTCAAAACGGGCCCGTTTTGGGGAATCTTTAGAAAATTACTACTACGATAAGATAGCTTTGATTAATAGATGTGGTATAGTAGGTAGAAAAGCCGTCCCCCCCAGGGGTTCCACCTTGTCGTGGTGGGGGGGCTCTAGTAGCCGTGGCTTGGTCACCCACGGTGAAGCTAACGGAACCCGAGGAGGGCCGCTCCTCAGGGCTTTGCCTTCAAGCCCATGTTGGAGCGGCGCCGGCGTAGGTTGCGGGCCTTATGGGGGGTGTCGCAACTGAGGTGGGCTGCGGCGTCGTATGGGCGGCACCGCAGCTGAAGGATGGGGGCCGCGGTGGGAGAGGAGTGCCGGTATGTCGATGCGCCGCTCTCCCTACCTGCCGCGGCCTTGACGGGGCCGCCACCGTTGGATGGCGGACGCGGTGGGGCCGCAGGGGAGGAGGAGTGCCGGTATTGCGAGGCGCCGCTCTCCCTATCCTCTGCGGCCGTAGTGGTAGGCGGCGGGGCCACAGACCTGACCCGTCGCAGGGGACCTTGGGCGTCCAGACACGGGGTTGTCTGGCGCCCATTGCACATGGTCTCCGAGGTGGTTGCGGCACGCCATGCGTTTGGTGTGTCGTGACGGGGGGGTTGCAAAACCCAACTCCGTCAGAGGGAGTCCGGCAACGGACGGCTGCGGGCGGGTTCGCGGTTGTTTGCGGGAGCGTTCCCGCGTCCCGCCCTCAAGCAGCTAAGGAGGTAAACTGTGGAGTTTTAGTGGGTTCGAGTTCCACATAACCGCTCTGTCCCCCCGTGTCAGAGCGGTATGCGAGGGCATTTCTCCACATAAAAAAAAAAAAAAAAAAAAAAAAAAAAAAAAAAAAAAAAAAAAAAAGGTAGAAAAGCCGTAGATTGCGTATTACATGGGATCGATGATCGTTCAGTACGTTTGGGTGCGGAGGCAGTGCAATTTGATGACCCTGATAAATTGCTTTCATATTTACGGAACTCCAAAAATGTTAAACCCAATGAACGTAGGATAAATCCAAATAACGGTAAAATTTTAGCAAAACTGCAAGATTCTCAGACGCGTACTTCTTTCAAAACACCACGTTGTTATAATTGTAAACAGGAGAGTCATTATATGGCACAGTGTCCGCAACCTACCAAGAAGTGTACCAGGTGCAACAAACTAGGGCATGACACAGAGCAGTGTTTTTCTAAACTTTCTGGGTCTGAAAAGAATGTTATGCGTGTATCTAGTCTTGTTAAAAGTAATGACAAGTACTTTAAAGTTGCTTTTGTTAATAACATTCCATTTGACGCATACATTGATTTAGGCAGCGAATGCTGTATGATAAAAAATTCGGAATTCCAGAAACTAGGGATTAGTTATGAAGTTGATAACTCTATTTTAGTAGGTTTCGGCAATGCAACCGTTTTTTCTTTGGGTAAACATTCTGTTTGTATGTCTATCGATAATGTAGTGGCCGACGTAGAGTTAATGATAGTGCCAGATAGTGTTATGCAGGTACCGTTGATGATTGGTCACACCTTTACAGAACAACCACACGTTGAAATTCATAAAACTAAAGACCAATTGGAAATTATGCAATTAACTAACTCGGCAGTAGAAAATAATAAGATATGTCTGTACTGTAAAGGTGATACTATCATATCCGGAATTACGATTGTTGAAGTGTATACAGAGCCTAGCTATGACGGAGAGATATTTATTGATGAAGGATATAGATTCGAGAATGGAGTGACATTATCAGTTCTATCGGGTTTATTTCGTATCCAGGCAGGCTCGGGGGAAGTCGTGCTGAACGTTCTGGGTAGGATGCCCATTACTTTGTTTAAAAACAGACTTATTGCTAGAGGGAGAGTTGCACGCGAAGAGCGTAACTTCAAAATTCAGAAGGTTTCCTCCTATGACGTTATTAGCGATCTAAATTTGCAAACTGGTTTAGACTTGGGTATCACTGAGCGTCAGCAGTTACTTTCTTTGTTGAATAAATATAGGAGTTGTTTTGCATTTAGCCTAGACGAGTTAGGCTGCACTTCTGTAGGGGAGATGAAAATCAATCTTGATAATAATGAGCCAGTAGTTTATAGGCCTTATAGGTTAGCTATAAAAGAAAAAGAGCAGGTTAGGACTATGGTCTCTGAACTACTGGACAACGATATAATTCGTCCGTCTACTTCGGCTTATGCAAGTCCCATAGTGCTTGTTAAAAAAAAAAGTGGAGATCTTAGACTTTGTATTGATTATAGAGCCTTGAATAAAAAGACGGTTAAAGAAAATTATCCTATGCCACTGATTGATGATCAGTTAGATATTCTCGCTGGTCATAAACTCTACACAACGCTTGATTTGAAATCTGGCTACTACCAAATATCTATTCGCGAAGAAGATAAGCATAAAACTGCGTTCGTGACTCCAGACGGCCACTTTGAATTTAACAGAATGCCGTTTGGCCTCGCGAATGCGCCGGCTACTTTCCAACGTCTGATGAATCAAATTTTAGGATCAGCACGTCATAGAGAGGCATTAGCTTATCTCAATGACGTCATCATTCCGTCAAAATCATTTGATGAAGGCATTACGCGGTTGGAGTCGGTATTACAGTTATTTCAGGAAGCCGGTCTCACTTTGAACCTATCGAAATGCATGTTTTTTAGCTCGAAAGTAGATTACTTGGGGTTTGAGATCTCTTCTGATGGCATCCGTCCAGGGTCGAAAAAGATAGAGGCGGTAGAGAAGTTTCCTACTCCCGTTAATCACCATAATGTCCGCCAGTTCCTTGGGTTGGCCAGTTTCTTTAGGAGATTTGTGCCTCGGTTCTCAATTATAGCCAAGCCGCTGACATATTTGTTGAGGAAGGATGTTAAATGGGTTTGGGGTTCAGATCAAGAGAGTGCTTTTAGAACTTTGCAGATTGAACTAGTGCGTAAGCCTACATTGGCTCTATATGATCCCAAATTAGCCACCGAATTGCATACTGACGCTTGTAAAATTGGGGTGGCTGGTATCCTTCTTCAAAGATATGACAGTGCTCTTAGACCAGTTGCGTATTTCAGTCGGCAAACAACGCCGGAGGAACAAAATTATTCATCTTATGATCTTGAGACTCTGGCGGTTGTGTCATCGTTGCATAAGTTTCGTGTATATTTAATCGGGGTTTCGTTCAAAATTATTACCGATTGTAACTCCTTGCGGGCTACCTTCCAGAAACGGGATATGTTGCCGCGTGTAGCTCGATGGTGGGAACAAATGCAGGAATTCAATTTTAGTATAGAATATCGACCAGGTAAATCGATGTGCCACGTAGATGCTTTAAGTCGTAACCCTATTAGAGATTTGCCAATAGAATATAATGTAATGTTGGTTAATAACGACAATTGGTTAACCACTATTCAAAGTTCAGATGATGAGATCCAAAGGATTGTTGGGATATTAAAAGATCCAAATTTTGATAACATTATAGATATTAAAACTAATTACAAACTGAAGAATGATAAACTGTTTAGGATAACGGCTAGCGGTGACAAGTGGGTTGTACCGAAGGGAGTTCGCTGGCAAATAGTCAAGCAGAATCACGATGACATTGGTCATTTTGCTTTTGACAAGACGTTGGATAAAATTAAAGCTAATTATTGGTTTCCGAAGATGCGTAATTTCATTAAGAAATATGTGAATTCTTGCTTAGAATGTAGTTACTCAAAATCCTTGGGTGGTAAGAAACCTGGATTTCTACACCCGATTGATAAAGTCGATACTCCTTTCGATACAATCCATGTTGATCATGTGGGACCATTCGTACGGAGTGGAAAAGGGAATATGTATATACTCGTAATCATTGACGCATATACTCGCTACATTTATTTAAAGCCAGTTAGAAATACGAAGTCCTCTACAACAATTAAAGTATTTCGGGAATATTTCGGAATTTTTGGAGTCCCAAGGCGACTGATATCGGACCGTGGAACTTCATTTACTAGCGCCATGTTTAAGAAATTTATAATTGATAAGGGTGTCAAACACATATTAAATGCCGTAGCCACCCCCAGAGCCAACGGTCAAGTGGAACGTTACAATAAAACAATTTTAGATTCCCTCACGACTAAGTGTATAGGCTCAGCAGATAATAAATGGGACGAGCAGTTACCTGATGTACAGTGGGGTATGAATAATACCTTTAATAAAGGAATAAACCGCACCCCTGCTGAGGCCCTTTTCGGAAAAAGACTTATAGGACATAGCGAAAATAAAATAGTTACGGAATTAGTTGATGATATAACAGATATTTCTGATGGTCAGGACATAGTAGAAATCAGGAAAAACATGAATGCTTATATTCAATCGTCACAACAAAAGTCTAAGGAATCTTACGATAAAAAACGTTGTAAGCCTCGGGAATATAGTTTAGGTGATCTGGTTAGCGTAGAGAGGCAAGTACCAGCTACTGGTCAAAGCAAAAAGCTTGTACCGAAATATCAGGGTCCCTATAGGATAACTAAAATTTACGATTGTGATAGGTTTCAAATAGAAGACACTCCATTAACAAGGAAAGGTAATAAACACTACTCTGTTGTTGTAGCCATAGATAAAATAAAACCCTGGTTAAATTTTAGTAGACCTCACGATTCGTGCGATGAAAGTGAAAATGATGATTGTGAATAAATGGAATATGGTTAGTCATAATATCATTATGATATTTGTATAGTAGATGAACATATATTTCTCATGTATAATTCAGTTTCAGTGAATGTACAATCATTAAGCGGCCTGTTGCTAGTAGTATTCAGGACGTATTGGGGCCTGTTGCTACTAGTATTCAGGACATAGTGGGGCCTGTTGCTAGTGGTATTCAGGACGTGTTGGGGCCTGTTGCTAGTGGTATTCAGGACGTGTTGGGGCCTGTTGCTAGTGGTATTCAGGACGTGTTGGGGCCTGTTGCTACTGGTATTCAGGACGTGTTGGGGCCTGTTGCTACGGGTATTCAGGACATAGTGGGACCTGTTGCTAGTGGTATTCAGGACGTATTGGGGCCTGATGCTACTAGTATTCGGGACATAGTGGGGCCTGTTACTAGTAGTATTCAGGACGTATTGCCAAGGATATTATGAACGTATTGGGGCCTGTTGCCAAGGGTACTCGGGACACTGGGCTGATATGATTTCTTCTTGTGTTGAGTCTTAAAAGTAATATGATTATATTAATTTAAAGTACTATATATTATAAGGTATATTGTGAATAATAAATATAGGAAATTACTATTTGAAATCATTTATGATATTTTAAGAATGATTAATTTACAAATATGTTTATCTTTACAATGATGAATTCTATATTCATCGACGACATGAAGTGAAAGTTGTTACTTAAGAAAAATTTCTTCATTATTATTATTTTTGTGTTTTTGTGTTTGTGTACCCGTACGAGGACGTACGGTATGCTTGGATGGCCGAATGTTAGCTATTTATAACTAATAGATTATTTAATTAAATATAATATTGCATATAACATTTATGTTTATATAAATATTTTGTTAAGCAGAGATTATTATGATCTGTTTAAAATGCTAAAATGGCGCCACCGGAAATAAGTGTCAATAGGCTATTTGAATTCACAAGGAAGTGGGGATATTTGAAATTATGGGTCGGCGCCATTTTAGCAAGGCAGTTGCTGTTGAACTGTGAAAGTGGAAATACGATTCTGGTATCCATGTAAGTACTGTAAATTAATTAAATATTACTCTAGCCAGTTAAGATGGTTATAATGTGCTTGTGCTTTACATTCGTAGTAAGAAATTATATCTGGAGTGTTAAATAAATCAATACATTTTATAAGCTAGCGCTTTATTATTTTTCCTTATTTCGGTCATTTCTACAAATGGGACTAACCCACCAACATTATAATTCATACTATTTACAAACTTTCCCAAGAAAACATTAAAACTAATATTAACATTCATTTAAAGAAGAAGAAAGAAAGAAAGAAACATTTATTTAGCCACAGCTCAAGAGACACGGTATACAATAATATATGCAAAAAAACTTAAAAATACTTAACCCTACAACCTACATAACCTTAAAAATACTAAATATAATATAATATAAGAAAAATAAAATAAAAAAAACAAAATTAAAACAAGTAACTGGTGGGGACATAAAAATTTTTTTATAAAAAATAAAATAAAAAATTAACTAAGTTGCATGAGTGTGTCTCTCACGGCTGGACCAAATAGGTATCCAGATCAGCTTAATGCCAAGTAGGAGGATCTACCTACTAGGCGCTGGTTTTCGTCTGGAACCTGTACAAAATGCTCCACGGATGCCAACAGTGGATGGTGTACTCAAAGTGTGTGTATATGTGTGTATTGTTTCAAATTGTGTGTATTCTAACGACTATATATATATATAAAATTAATTATTAATTAGTAATAAATAACTAATAAAATTATGAATAACATTAAATTAATACCCCTACAATTCAATCAACTATATATTAATTAACTATATAAATAAAATTAATAACGTATTTCAGATCAATTTAATTTAAGTCCACGAAAGGTATGCCCGATAGTTAAGGTTCTAGATGTTCATACCCACAACAACCGATAAATTTACATTCACGTTACCCAATTCATACTGCGCATTAATAAAGTACCGCCTTAGTCGTTTTTTAAAAGTGAATAAATTGTTTATTTGTCGCAAAGGGGGTGGTATGTTATTCCAAATTTTTGATGCTGCATAACGAAAACTACCTCTAAATGCTGCAGAGTTGTGGGTTGGAATAGAAAGTTGTTGTGCGCAGATTTCACTTAGTTGTTTTGATTATTACAAACGGCGCGGCGCAACTCCCGCTTGACCCGTTTGCAGGGCTATACAATAAAGTTGGCAACAAATACAGCCGTTACTGGGATGAGCTCGTAAAAATAATACCTTCGAGTCGCGCTCATTGTAAACGAGCCAAGTTTTTCTATTTCCTGCGTCACCCCTCCCCGTGCCTCGACCCCCGCCTACCCCTCAGAGCGTTGAGGCTGTTGATGAATAGTATGATCACCTGTCGGCGTGACGTCACGGTGGGAATTAGCGGCTCGGTCAAGTTCTCCGGGTCATGCGGGTCGCGGACACAAGGATGTATTGTTGTGGATATTATAACGATTAAACTTTGCTTTTGTTTTGCGACGTTTTTGTTAGGAGTATCGTGTGTTTGTGATCTCAATAACGAAACCAATATAAACTACAGTTTTTATTATTATTTTAATTTTTTATAATTTTTTTTTTTGACTGCCTCGTTGGTCTAGTTACTGGGTTCGATTCCCAGATCAGGTAAAGTGTTATTGGGTTTTTCTGTTAGGAAATTCTCAGTGGCAGCCTGGAATCAGGAAGTTGGTGGTGTGACATCCCCGTGCTTCGGAGAGCATGATGTCGTGTCGGATTGCCGTCCCATATAAATAAATATTTTATTTTTGTTTCGTATATTTTTTATATGTTCATATACAATACATTATGGAGGGGCTCGTGGCTAAGTAACCGCCGCACAGAACGGTCGATCGAGGTTAAGCTGCGCTTGCCGTGGTCGGTCTGTGGATGGGTGACCATCATTTCATACCGAGACCCCTCCGTGCCTCGGAGAGCACGCCGTCGGTCCCGGTTGTCAAATTAAGATCCATGACAGCCTTTACGGGTAATCAGAGGCCTGAAAGTCTGACGACCAGTCATACCACGAGATATCGTGTTACCCAGTTACTGGGTTGTGGGGGTCAGATAGGCAGTCGCTCCATGTAAAATACTGATATTAAGCTGCATCCGGTTTGACTGGAAGCCGACCCCAATGCTATTGGGAAAAGGCTAGGCAGATATATATACAATATATTATATTTTTAAATATATCTTATAAGAAAAAAAAAACAATATATATATAAAAATAAAGAAAATAGTAGGCCACCGGCATCGGGAACAGTGATTATTATTATTTAAAGAAACATTGCATTTGATGTTTTTTAATGGAGTTCTGTATAAAACTTCGTCTCTTTGAAAGTGTATATTTCAGTCATTTGTTTATTACTATCTATATCGACATGCTATACAACAGGAGCTCACGTGCCACCGTGACGATATTCGCGGAGGTTCTGATTAGGATTAAGTAAATTACGGCGCACTTCTCATTTGCGTGTAGTCTTGTGAGTTTCCGACACTCGCTCAATCCGCCGGCAGAACATTCTACATCTAAACTATAGAAACTATATAAAGGAGAGGTAAGATATAACGTTCGGTTTAGGAGACTACAGTTTACACGGAGTATTTTATGACATATAACCGCTTTCATAGAAATAAATTATTTGAGAATTAGTGGTGTTCTGTTTATCTATAGCGTTAATGAACAACCTACAAAAGTTTTCACCACTCATTGGCCTCTAAAATGGCTTTTCACACCATCATCTCTCAGGTCTGCTGTTGTGCTGAAGATTTTTGCAACAATGTATAGATTTAACCCTACTCCTCCCGACCGTATTTTGGTCACGGCGGCTATCTCCACGGAGATTAGTCAAGTACGCAGGAGATATTATAGTGCACAAGTATATGCGTAACACAAGTGCACTCCCTCTTCCTTCACTCACGTAGATGATGGTACGGCAATCCGGCACGACCGGAGAGAAATCAGGAGCATGACCGAAGGTTTTACATCCTCTTCAAAGCACGGGGGTGCCACACCACCAACTTCCTAACTCCGGGCTGCTAGTAAGAATTTTCTAACAGAAAAACCACTTTGCCCGACATGGGAATTGAACCCAGGACTTCACGCTCAGCAGCCACGCTTCGAACCACTAGACCAACGAGGTAGTCAAATCCTAGTATGCAGATGTTTGGATGTTTGTAACATAATCAGGCAGAAGCGACTGAACGGATTTGGATAAAATTTATGAAATACAGATAAATCTTTGAAAAGCACTATTTCTGAAGTTAAAATTTTTGTGGAAAAAGAATACGCTCGTGAGCATGATTCGAACCTGCGCCTCCCGGATAAATACTCCAGGCGCTCTGACCACTAAGCCATTTCGACAAAATCCTGTTCACATCCGTATTCTTTTTCCACAAAAATTTATAACTTTAGTATAAAGACTTATCTTAACTTATATATTGTGAAGAAGTCCCGCGTATCCGAGCGGCGTGTAATCCGCGTATACACAAAGGTCGTGTCAACATGCTCAGCCGCCATGTTTGCGCAGATCAGCGCGTTGTGCGCTAATCGCTAACTACACAGATACACACAAAGTCACAAGTCATGACGAAGACGTTAGTAAGGGCAAAATATAATTGTAACCAGAAACAAAAAGGAACTGCTATGATTATAAGAAAGAAAGAAAGAAATAATTTATTTTAGTCTCCCTGCAGAGTAAACTTAAACTAAAACTAAAACACATTTTAAAAAGAAACACATGTGCCAAAGAGCGTCATGAATAGCTGTCGTAGATAGATGGAGAGGAAGAGGCTGTGAAGGATGATATGCATGAAAAGGGAGTAAAAGATAATCTGACAACTAAGAAAGGAGAATAGAAGAGAAAACAGACTTCAAATAACTTGGGGCCAGAGCAGAGAGAAGAAATGAAGAAATGGCCTAGGAGTTCCTCACCATTGTTACTGATTTCTGTTGTAAACAGCGCCAACTGCCACTCTAATACCAATCAACTGCAACTGAAATCATTAACACTATTACTGTAGAGCCAGCTGTAAACAGCTGTGTACCAGTCGAATGTGTTCCTAATTAGCACCGGTTGCTACGGCGTAGCTCATGAACCCGCTACATTGCTACGCAGACGACTTCGTAGCTAGCGTAGCTTAACGCTTATAAACTAACTAACTAACTAACGCTTATAACAAAACAATGTCCTAATGAGTATTTTTTATACATTTTAATAGTATTTTACAATAACGTTCGTTCCAAAAATGGTCAAAAATTTTAGTATTCGTGGACGGTAATTGATTCTGTTGTAAGTATGGGGAGCCACCGTGGGAGAGCCACGCTTCGGCACGAATGGGCCAGCTCGACCGGATTGATACCACGGCCTCACAGAAAACCGGCATGAAACAACGCTTGCGTTGTGTTTCGCCGAGTGAGTGAGGGTACCGGAGGCCCAAACCCTTTAAAAGGCCGGCAACGCACTCGCGACTCCTCTGGGGTTGCGGGTGTTCATGGGCGGCGGTAATCGCTTACCATCAGGCGAGCCGTCTGCACGGTTGCCCCCAATTCCATAAAAAAAAAAAAAAAGTATTCAATTAGGGCCTTATTTTTCCTTACAAACTTCATAAAGAAGTACACAAATTAACAGAAAAAAAAACTAAATACGTCGGCGATCTTATTCGCGTAATACATTAAGGTTTCCTCGAAGTTTATCAATTACTAAATGTGGGTTCCATAATTTTCAAGGAACGAAATCTTTCACATTGATTAGTAAGTAAATTTCGTGAAACGTACTTTTACGAGAATTATAATGATTTAATATTGAACGCAATTATACTAAAAACAATTTTATTTTTGTCACAATCAGCAAACATTATTAACTCGAGCTATTAAATCTAATCTGAGCTGCTCTTTACTATTTTGTTATCTTTACGATATCAACTTAGCTAAGTTTTTAAAGTATAATCTTGCAACTCCTTTACATTTTACTAAATACACAAAAAAAAAGTTTCTGTCTAAAATTCTTGAGATCGTTACGACCACAATTTAAAACTAAGCCGCAATGTAATATATAAATACATTGTGATTACATAATTGTTTCGCTCACTTTTATTTTCCTTGACTAAAAATTGACGCATAATTTGTCGATGGTGAGGTGCAGCCAGACGCGAGTCGACGTGCTTTATGTTTAGTCAGACGGCGTGTTAAGCCTCTCCACCCACTGAGGCGCGTCGCAATAAATTGGTTGAACGCAATGCGTACCGTCACTAGCGCGCAACAATCACGGCACTACTGAGCGCGCACTGACAAACGATCATTACATTCATGACCACGAGCCTGATGTATAGTGCACGCATACGTTTATTTATATATTACGAGTTTAAAAATTAATGTTAATGGGACTACAACACAGCAACAGATATACATATATTTTACAGTTAAAATACTCGATGAACGTAAACATAAATTGTTTGTAAAATATTAGCTAAAGTTCAGGATTGCTATTGGGTAAAATCCGTGTGAAAATATCGGCAATATGTCAGTTAAATACCTACATATTATGTTACAGTTAACATAACAATTGAATCCACTGCATTGCTTTAAAAATGCTAAGTGTGTAGCGGTGTGAAGCGTAAACTGTCAGTCCGCAGCGGAGACAGCCCGCGCTGGCCCCGGAGTGCCGGCGCCGGACCAACTCCACCACAGCTTATTTGTTCATCAGCCGCCGCTCGCGTCATGTGCCTCACGCCCCGCACCCAGCCGCTCGGCACTTGCGCTTTGTAACGCTTATTACTTAACTTTATATCACTCCAGGAAGGTATGGAGGGTCAAACCTCATCGTGTTTTGTTTACTCGTTTTGTGCATTTGTTTCAAACGTTAAAGAGTTGTTGCCCTTTGGTGAATTTAGTCTGAAGACGCGAGTATCTCATTTGCGTGTGTACAATGCTTTGTGTCGCTTAGTTTATAATACCCGTGTTTATAAGAAAAGCATTAACGCACACATAGTATTTGTAATACTTGTTTGAAAATATTAAAATATCTTCTAAGAATTATTGATTTTATTTTATAAGAATTTCTTTTTGAAATACGTATGTCCAGCCTTTGTCTAACAGTAAACTCGTTGCTAAGTACGAGCTGGTTGTTAAAAGATCTAGTTTAATATCCCTTAGTTTGTTTAATCTCAATGTACTTGAGTACGAGTGGGGCACAGCCTAACAAATTGAAGCTAGCCTGCGTCACAGTGGCGTGAGAGTGGAGTCGACAGTGGTCGGCACCGTTAACGATTATGTTAATTATTTGTTGTTAGTTACGAACTAAACTAAAAGGAGGTTGTTTGCTAATGTTGGAAAAACATAGTAAGGCACACAACCATCATGGCTCTTTAGATGCGAGCTTATATTGATAATGTATGTTTGAGTATCTTGATTATGTGACATTTAAATATTATAATTTCTATTTATTGTTTGTTGAACCAAAATATTGTTATCGCGTGAAAATTCATTGTATTAAACAGCATACATGCATAGTGTATGAATCACTGAATATTTCATAAAAAAATCGGGAAAATTTGACTGTTGCATGCCCAAAAGGTGAAATGTGATGTACCTCTAATATTGTAACATCCTATAACCATGTTTCTTGCAATTAAACAATTCTATTTCTAGAAATAATTCTCATAGTAACGCTGCTGATAACCACTAGTCAAACTAATTCCAGTCAATTTGTCTAGCCTTTTCCCAATTGCAAATTGGATGCAGAATAATACCAGTATTTTACATGGAGCGACTGATTATCTGACCTTCACGATCCAGTAACTGGGCAACACGATATCTCGCGGTATGACTGGTTGTCAGACTTTCAGTCCTCTGACAACCTGTAACGGCTGTCATAGATCTTAATTTGATAAACTCGGACCGACTCTTTAACATGCTGTCGGAGGCACGGTGGGGTTTCGGTATGAAATGATAGTCACCATCCCGACGAACCGTGGCAAGCACAGCTGAACCTTGATCGATCGATCCGTGCGGCTGTTACTTATCCAAGAGCTCGTCACCACTCGTTCAATTCCGCTACGTAAATAAAAACAGATAAATTATTTAAACATGAATTGACTTAAAATCAATAGGAAAAAGAGGAGTCTTTAAAATTCCACACTAGTTAGTATCAGCTTTGTTAGAGCACTCTCAGTACTACACACCGACAGAAACGCTGCTCTAGTGCATTAGATGTACTACAAATTCGTGAACCATACTAGCTCTGACATAAAGCCTGCGATTTATAAATTCCGCTTCAGCCAGAACGCGGCGCGGGCGGCGTGGCGTGGCCCGTCAAAAGGCGCGCTGTCACTCGACGAGGCCGCCTCGCCCCGAGTAAACAGTTTATGCAAAACGAGGAATTGAATAAAGGGAAGGATCGTGGGCCCCGCACTGACACCTCTTGCACGTACGCGAACGTGAAGCTGGGCTAAGTGCGAGCGAGTCTTACAATCTACTCGTACATGAGATGGGGAGAATTTTACTTAGATTTCTTTTTGTATTAGATGCTTTGTGATCTGTATCTTGATTTTAAGTAATAATATTATTAATAGATTCTTCCAAAAGTTCTTTTGTAAGAATTTAAAGTTACATCTTTTTTAGCTGTAAATAGTTATTATTATTCATTAATCCCTTTATTATTCTCATACACAGCTCCGTAAGTAGTAAGAGACATGTCGGTGTCGGTGTGACACACCGTCGCCGCTGGCTCGGGGGCGAATGTGATGCGATATCGTTGCGATATCGTCATAAATATACACGCTTTGTGTTATTCAACTAGTCGGAGCGAACCTAGTTTACATACGCGGGCCTTATCGTATTACGTTTATTCACAACTACCGCCTCTGCAAACTCAGAACCCTATGAGATATTGTTTTTCAACTATAATGAGGGAACACGGCTCGCGAAGTTTTGTAGAAATTTTATTGTATATTGTTTATGTGAAAAACTTTAAAAGTTTCGCTATTAATTAGAGCATATTGCAATATGGTGGAGATGCTCCCTGATTATTCATCTCAATATCATGCAAAAAACTTGGAGTATGATGACATGTATTTTTACATGCAAACTTGCTATTGAAAGTTATGAATAAAAAGAGCTTTTCTAGTCAGTCATGTTTCGTTTTATTATCGATAATGCCCCTTTTGCCTTATTCGAACTATTTGGTACTTTATAGTATTACACGGAGCGACTGCTTATCTGACATCCACAACTCAGGTACTGAACAAGACGACATCTCGTGGTATGACTGGTTGTCAGATTTTCAGGCTTCTGACTACCCGCTGTAATAGATCTTCATTTGACAACCGAGATCGATGGCTTAACGTTGCATCCTTAACCATTCCCATACATTTCACCAGCAACGTTTTGTCAGTTGTGAATAAACAACCTAATTTATTTCCAATCGAACAAACTAGCTACATTTCCTAGCTTTTTGGCACAAATGATACTCCAATTAAAGTTGAAAAATAAATCGGATCTTAATGAAAGCGATTAGTTTCCAAACGACGGCGTAATGAATCAGTTCTCAATGGCGGCGGTAAACAACACGAGGTGCGAAGAGAAACGATCTACAAGTTTCGTTTGAATTAAATGCGAGTTGAGTGCAGACACTATCACAACTTCGCAGAAGGTATAGTCATGAATATGTACTCGCGGTACACGAGGACACAGATATACGAGGACACTTGTTGACTTATCCTGAGCATTGTACACTATGGTCAGGTACGAGTTTTAGAACGTAGGTATATCTTGTAAAATAACACGGACAATATGGATCAAACCTCTAATAAAGTCAAAGTCAAAGTATTTATTGCTTTCATGTGTACATAAAAGTGTTATAAATAAAAAAAAATAAAAAAAGAGGCCTTGTTAGGGCACAGCATATTTTAACATATAAATTTACCACAAATTATTATTTATTTATTATAATATGAACCATTTCAAAATAATAAAATTTTGTTGGTTCAGTAATAAATAAAGACGAATGAAACCTGGGATTTGTGGGATAATATTAAGTAATTCCAAACGCGACTGCTGAGCAGGAGGTCTCAGGTTCGATTCCCGGGTCGGGCAAAGTGTTATTGAGATTTTCTGTTAGAAAATTCCCAGTAGCAGCCCGGAGTTTGGAATTGTGCCCGGTTGATGGCAATAGGCTCAACACCTATTATTATTCTCGATAGAGAGGTACTTCAGGCAGTAGAATCCACAGTGTTTTTAGGTTTGACGGTAGACACCAAACTTCAGTGGGGTTCTCATATATCCAGTCTCGCGGGAAAGCTCAGTTCTGCAGCTTACGCTGTCAAAAAAGTAAGGCAACTAACTGATGTTGATACAGCTCGGTTAGTCTATTTCAGTTATTTTCACAGCGTTATGTCCTATGGCATTCTGTTATGGGGCAAAGCTGCAGATATTTAAAGTATATTTGTTTTACAAAAAAGAGCAGTTCGATCCATATATCAGTTAGGAGCTAGAGATTCACTTAGACATCATTTTAAAAACATTAGTATCCTTACTGTTGCTTCGCAATTTATTTTTGCCAACATTATTCACATTAGGCAAAATATTAATTTATTTGTTAAAAAGAGTGATGTCCACAACATCAACACAAGGAACAAGCACAAACTTTGCGCACCTATTCATAGACTTCACAAGGTGCATGAATCATTTGTGGGGCTCGGTATTCGCTTTTATAATAAACTACCTCTCTGTATATTAGAATTGCCATTCAATGCATTTAAATTTACAGTTAAATACAACCTTTCCCAAAGGGCATACTATACAATTAATGACTATTTAAATGATAAGAGTAGTTGGTCGCCGTGTTGAATGCAAGACAATCCTATATTTTTTTAATTTTCCAATTTTATTTTGGTTTTACATTGACAACATTATTTTTGAGTTGTTTAACTTCATGACATAATCGATGATAATAATTTTATTGTAATATCTGTAATGACAATAATGTGTTAAAAACACATTGCCGTTAACTGGTGACCTCGGCTATTGAGTAATGGTTTTATTTTTATTCTTCTGAGAGGCAGCGAGTTCGTCATGCTCCCCTTGACGTCATTGCTTGCGGTAGCGTCATGGATCGGGTCGCCACCTTCCCTCTAAAATGGCGAGGGAGGCGATGGCTGATCTTTGCGTTATGCTCGTGAACGGGTGCTGCTTGTGGTGACTGGTCGTCTTGCTGATCGTAGTTCCTAATTTATTAAAATGCATTTATTGAATTAGCCAAGCTAGTCCTAGTTAATGTGCAGTTTCTATCTCTTGGCATGTGTAAGTGGGTACGACCTTCATACGAAATAGTTTTAGATTGGACGCTTTCGGTAATTTTACATTGTTTCTCGATTCATTTAATATTTTCATGCATTGGCATGCATATTACATAGGCTCGTGCTAGCTAACTGTGCCCAAGATATTTTATCTCACTAGATATAATTATTTTATATAAATTCAATTTTAGATTTGTATAGAATCTATGAATCATTTTGATACAGACAGACGTGTTGCTGGGAAGTTTGATGCGCCGCTTCTTCTTTCCAGCTAAAGCACTAGGAAGCGGTGAAGGGTGGGCTTTATTGGGGGCTGTCTTAATGCTAATTTTTAGCCTAATTTGAATAAAGAAATTTTGATTTTGATTTTGATTTTGATTACATGGGACTTAATAACAGCAATGGTGAAATGTGGGTGTACAATCGTGTATACCTCTGCCTACCCCTTCCGGGATTACAGGCGTGATGCTATGTAATGTAATGTAAGGTACTGGATTGCTCCAAATAGGTAGGTACGTAATAGGTAATTAAATATTATTTATTTTCAAAAAATATTTGGATGTGTAAAACCACTTTTGTAGTAGATATTTGTTCAGTTTATTTTTAAGGATTCAGGATACTTAACAGCGTCTGGCTGCGGTTTGATATTTTTAATTCTTCATTGGAATTCGAGACTTTTAATTATTATTTAGCCTCGGTATAAAGTTAAGTGACCACATAGTTGCATTCGTGTCACAGTGTTTGTTATCGAACTCCTCCGAAACGGCTTGTGTATATTTAGTAGGTCTGAGGTCGCAGGTTATTTTTGATACCCCTAGGTGATATGGGTGGCCCTATCCAGAAAATTTATATGGCAGAACAACGTCTGCGGGCACAGCTAGTAAATAAATAAAATAAAATAATCCAGCCCAGCGCAACTTTTAACTTGTTTATCCAGCAATCATACTATCAAACCATCACTACTTACTATTACCATTGATTGCCATCCACTAAAAACTACACGACCACATTTACCACCTCATTCTGTGATTAAAAAATTCGAGTAAGTTCCACTTCTCCCACTAACGCTACATATCGTGTGAGCGTGTGAGCCTTCTACTCGTTCTTAGTTAGTGACCCTTCCATCAGTTTCCGAATTTGTGAAGTAATCGCGTTAATTGGAAGGCGTGCGATTGAGTCGTGTTGCCGTTAAACTGTTAAACGGCGGCCGCCAATCGACGCAAATCCCCAGAATGTTCACCCATTGATTCTGTAATGTAAGTTATACACAGTATACTAAGGACTTCAGAAATCCATCGACATTTATGTAATCTTATAGACAATTTTGTTGGTTAATGCATTATTTATTTTTGTGACGCCCACAATACAAAGAATTGAATTGCAACATAAAATAAGAATAATATGTGTATTTGGCTACTTAAAACACAATGCAAACTTTAGTTTTATAGGTTTTAACATAGCATCTTAGCATCACGCCTGTATTCCCCGAAGGGGTAGGCAAAGGTGTACACAATTGTACACCCACATTTCACCAATGCTGTTATTAAGTCCCATGTATTAGGTGGTGAGCCTATTGCCATCTACCGGGCACAATTCCAAACTCCGGGCTGCTACTGAGAATTTACTAACAGAAAATCCCAATAACACTTTTGCCCGACTTGGGAATCGAACCCAAGACCTCATGCTCAGCAGTCGCGCTTGGGACCACTAGACCAACGAGGCAGTGTAGTTATAGGTTTTAAGACTGTATATTTAGGACGGGTTGATTAGTTGAGACATGCAATTGCGAGCATACCTATTTCAACTAACAATAGCTGAGTATTTTGCGCGGTACCTACTACCTTGTAGAGTGTGACCAACAAATTGGTGATAAAAAGTTAGGATAGAAGTATAGAAATCCTTTGTAACCATACATTATTGACTGTCCTGTTGGTCTAGTGGTTAGTAGCCCTGACTGCTATGCCGGAGGTCGTGGGTTCGATTCCCACCCAGGACAAATGTTTGTGTGATGAGCACGATCATTTGTTCTGTGTCTGGGTGTAATTTATCTATAATATGTATGCATTTAGAAATATATAAGTATGTCTATCAGTTGTCTAGTACTCATAACACAAGCTCTGCTTAGCTTGAGACTAGACGGCGTTGTGTGATAGTTGTGGAATAGTATTATTATTATATTATTATTATTAACTATATTTTTTTACTTAGGTCCATAGTCATGGTGTTTGTTTTAATCCAAGTTAGGTGAATAAAGAGTGTCTACATTTAATTATCAGCCGTTTTATAGATTGGCAAATTGCTTCATGAGTGTCTTACCGAAAACTTTGCGAGTCTAATCGTATTTAATTTCAAGTATTTTACGAGGAGGCTGGGTGAACTTTTTGCATTGTATATGATCTTTAGTTAATATTTATTAACTGCCTCATTGGTCTAGTGGTCGCAAGAGCATACCGAACATGAAGTCCTGGGTTCGATTCTCGGGACGAGCAATGTGTTATTGAGTTTTTTCGTTATAAAATTCTCAGTAACAGCCTGGAGCTTAGAACTGTACCCATTTGACGGCATTAGGCACTTCTTATTACATAGAAAAAAATTAAACATATTAATTACTATTTTTCAAAGAAACATTGAAAACGTAATGGACAAGAACGGGGTTTGAACCCGCGACCTTTGACGTTCCGGGTCATCACTCTACCAACTGAGTACCTTGTCTCGTTATTACCCATTGAAATTTTCAACCTTCTTTGTATTCGTCTTAAGGAGACGCCTGGCGATATTTATCTAGCAATCATTTTCAGATCTAAACATATTATTAATTTACATTTGTCGATAATAAGTAAAACACAATTAATGCCCTAGAGGCCTAGACGGTGAGGGAGTATGTGTAGTTAGATACTATTTATGCTTTAAGCAGCTCAGAGCTGTTCTGTGCTCATCAAAATACAGTCCTTATTTGTAATCGATTAATACGAATCTATCGACTAATACACAATCAGTCATTATTTATTCCATGCACACTCCTCTTGGTCAGTTAGATACAAACGTTAACAACAGAATGATAAGATTATCCAAATGCTAACCGTCGGTACACGTTCTAGTAACGTCTATCTGTCTAAACAACGTGAAACTGTTTGCATTACCTGGCCGGTGTCCGGGGGATGCACCCATTCATCGTCTCCGTCTGGGCCCCGGCCCCCAGCCCCCGGCCTCAGACCCCCGACCCCAAGGCTTGGGCCCCGCACGTCCCCAGCGCGGACAATTAGCATTTAGATTAAACAAATAAACGGCGCCGCCGCGTGACCAGAAAGAATTATGTGCGTTATGTATCGTTCAATTAATTTATTTATTGCATTTTTAATTGTCGCTTTAGACTTAGAGACGCGACGCTATTGTGAAACTATCGTACAGACACTGTTCTGATATGAACCCTAAAGAGTTAAGCAGATGTAAATCTGTAAATATCCTCAGTTTGGCTACAGTATTAAGTCCAATATGTATGGTAGCAACCCTATCGCTGTTTGCTTTCTAGTCAGTCGTTCAGTAGGGAGGAGAGTAGACAAGTATAACCGCAGGCAAAACGCGATCAAAGCTATAAAATGAGGGATGGAGGCGATTGGCAAAAATTTGCCAACTATACTCAATGATTAAATGATAATCAAGAGTCAATATGTATGTAATAAATTTCATTAACTAAAATTAAAAATTGGTTTCAAAGGCATAAATCAAATAAGTCAAATAAATCACGCTGAATTACTGTTTAATTTGACAGTTAAATTCTTATTTAGATAAGCATTACCAAACTCAATATTAAAGAGACAAGATATCCAAAGTTAGATTTAACTGCACACTATTTGCATGGATTAAAGTTAATTGTGATGCCTGTCCATGCAAGTTTGAGAAACTATTTAAAAAAAGCACTCACATTAGATAACCCAAAAGTGTTCATGATGACTGGCGACTGTCACTCGATGACTGATTTGTGAACCCCTTGTAAACTGAAAGTCACACAATGATAAAAGTGATTTCACGAGGTGGTTAGTGTAGTGGTCGAGAGACCAGCTACTGCGCCGCGTGTCGCGGATTCTATTTGCGGACGGAACAAATATTTGTATCATCTACAAAAATTAATATGAATTAGGGTGTGGGTGAGAAATGTAGGTTCATTTTAAAAAGTGACTATCGATGACCGCTAAGATCGCTTGATTGTTAAGGACTTCGTTTATCTCATTTATCACACTATATAGACGGGACTAGCACCAATTCATCGCATGGCCTCCAATTGGTGTCGGCAGATAACGCGAAGTGTGACGTGGGCGTGTTGACGCCGCGTGCTTAACGACCAATCTTGACCAGTTTTACTCGTGTTCGATTTATACGTTCGAAATAATTACTATGACTGACTACTTTAAGATTGGGCAGGGCGTTTAGATATCGCGAGCCTTTGACAGCCAGCGTGCAGTCGAGGCACGGCGAGTCAGTGGCTCGTTGTCACCGACTGCTCCACTCACCGTTCACATAAGAACAGCTTGTGCGCGAAGCGATCCGGTGACGCATACGACATACGTATGGAAACTGAAATCCCCATATAACAAAATCACAACCGATCGAGGTGAGGCAATGATGGTCAGGTGGTAAGTGACCGATGACCCTGTACATTGAATGCACCTATCTCACCACAGCCACAGTCGAGTAGTCGACGTTATAACCGATGGGCCGCGCGCTATGATGTATGACTTTGTTTTACTTCACGTACGACGCGGTGCGGCTAACGTATGGTCGAGTTTGACTGTTGTTTATTTGTTTGGTGCAGTTAATATTACGCATTTGGATATATTCTGACCAACGAATAGATACAAAATGAAGCCACAAAATACTGGAAAAGAATGGGACATATGTAAAGCGAAGAATGAGATAATGATCACCAAAAAAATAACTTATAATTATTAAACGCATTTCATGCAATACTAACTACATACTATAATAAGTTACTGTCCGTTTACCAGAAGCTGGTTCCACAGCCATAGGACGGTACCAGTTTCAGGTTGGTAAAATAACCGTAATTTCCAAAAAGGGGCTGTTCACTGGGTTACCAAAACACCTTTACATCAGTAAAAATCTAATTAACACTCCAAACATTCTGGTCCGGTTCCGGGACCGGTGTCGTCCCTAATTTGTGGGCGAGTTAAATTAAAACACATATATCATTATCGGGTCGCGGCTTAGAGCGGACGCTGCCGAGCGGCGCCGAACCGCCCCGAACCGCCCCGGACGGCCCCGAACTGGGCCGATGTTAATACTTTAATTAATGTTGGACTCACCGACGCGTTGATATTTCAAAGATAGCTACAGTGTTCCGTTGAATTTGTATATTTTGTACCTGTAATTAATTAATTTATCTATTTTTACTTAATTATTCGAGTAACGTAACTCTTAGTGTTAGTAACAATTTGACTTATATCTATGTTAGTAAACTAAATATTATATAGTTAATTAAATGAACCTACACGTAACATGGCACATCTTTATAATGCTGCAAGTCCAGCAGAAAGTTTGCAGCTCCGGTTTATGATTGCGCAATCCAGTCGGCTGAAGATCATTTCTAAGACGTTGTTGGTGCTGCCCCGCACCCTGCGTACCAGGGATGCACATCTCTTACGCATTACTGTATAAAACAATCTACGCGGGCTTCTGCAGACATCCGTGAAGCACTACAGAAACGCGGCAACCCATCAGCACTCTAAACTAATGTAATGTAATGGTGTGTACTTAGAAATGTAATTATAATGCATTAAAGTAGGTAAAGATTTGCGATTCTAAGTTTGGTAGAAGTAAATGGAACATTATCAACGTGAAAAATGAAAAGCTCCTGCCACACTAGGAGAATGAAATGATAAATCGGGATAATACTGTATCCGTGCAGCAGCCGTTCATAAAACATACAAACTGTTTAGACCACGAGGTGATCTGACACGATTCCAGTTGACATAATAGTAGCTCCAAAACCCAGTTACTGGGTAACATGGTATCTGGTGGTTATAACTGTCGTAGATCTTCCTTTGACCACGAGCTCCTCTCATCTTCTTCCTCGGTGGAAACAAGTAAAGATACAAAGAAAATATTGAAATATTATAATATATTTATATAGTTTTGTATATGATATGTGGTACTTCTATAGTGAAGTATCATGAACTTGAAGTTAGAAAGGGAATATATATAATAACTATGAAACCAATATTAACCAAAAATCAAACGACAATAGCTCAAGATCTAAGCAATCGGATCAACACACTAAAGGTTTTAAGTTCGAACATGACCAGCTGCACTAGATGCGTATCACACATAGACAATTCGTAGAACACAAACATGACGATTGTCACACAGATTAACAGGAAAAGTAGTTACGTGCAAACTTTTGTGATCTTTTTATATGAAATACGAGCGGTGGTGTCTCCACCTTTGAGTTATACCGTATAACTTATGAGTAATAACATAACATAACATAGCATCACGCCTGTATTCCCCGAAGGGGTAGGCAGAGGTGTACACAGTTGTACACCCACATTTCACCAATGCTGTTATTAAGTCCCATGTAATAGGTGGTGAGCCTATTGCCATCAACCGGGCACAGTTCCAAACTCCGGGCTGCTACTGAGAATTTCCTAACAGAAAAACTCAATAACACTTTGCCCGACCCGGGGATCGAACCCGAGACCTCCTGTTCAGCAGTCGCGCTTGGGACCACTGGACCAACGAGGCAGTCTTATGAGTAATAGTCTAAGTAGTTTCTATACACTAGATTACTGAAGTTATATTTTAATTAAATAACTCATCCAAATAAATAGCTGCCGATCGTATCGCAACGCTCTTCGTCTCGCGGTCCACGCCATACATCACAGTAAAATAAATTCGCCTGAATTTATCCGCACTTACGGCGACGTTTTATTCGGTTGACCTGCCCCCACTCCCCCTCTAAGGCCACGTCGCTGCAGTTCAAAGTGCTGAGAGCTAAAATATTCAGACTGCACAGTCATGTTTATTGAAAGGGAACTCCGTCTCGGAATACTTGATAACCTGAAATTGTTGTGCAGTGAGGATGAGGAGGTGTAAGGGAGATCTTGAAATGGAGTCTGGTCAGCTAAAACTGTGTATGTGTGCATAGAGGAGGGTGGGGTTTTCCCTAGTACAGTAAGCGACAATAGTAATTGATTATCACGCACCAAAACTGCATCGACTTTAATGTGATGATCTAATGTGGAAATGCGCTTTTTTTTTTTAATTTTTTTGTCCACAACATTCATAAGTTTTTACTCCTGCTAGGTACACGGATACTTTAGGAGCTGAGATGATTTATAATTTCCGATGAGTTCAACTTATGTTGCTGTCCGTACTTCGTATTCGAATCTTTTTAATTTCATTAACTGTACTGCATGTGTTCAATTTACTTTTGTGTCATATATATATTTTTTTTTTCTGGCAATCCGAATAATGCAAAACATGGTGTAAGTACATTAATTTAAAATGAGTTAGGAGGTATCTTTTTGTCACACATTCAAGATATTTATATTTAATTATCTACCTACTTGCTGTTTCCTTTGGAGTTTCTTGTCCGTTCTTCTCCATACCTGCTACCTTTAACATTTATAATATCAGTGATATTACGTATATTAATCTGAAAATAAATGTTGTAGAGCTGAAAATCATGTGTTAAAATTACAATAAGTACCTATCTACTTTATACTAGTGAGTCATGCATCGCTATATTCTCATGCTATCAAATATACGTCTATTTGTGTGTTCTAACGATACCGCTTTTTACAGTTTCCAAGTAAGTTTTAAGTATTATTTGCCTTTATTAGTGGTATGATAAATCGAACTCCAAGAGCAACATATATAGTTAATTTTTAACTATCCTTACGATATACTACTAATATATTTTCTATATCCCTAATATAGTGTTGAACCCGTCAAACCACGCGTGGCGGCGCGGCGTGACGTCACCGTCGCGCCCCGTTACGCCAATTAAATCCGCGCGCGGCTGTGTGCGGCGAACTCAGCGATTACAGCGCTAACCTGAGCTATGTCTGAGATTATACGCTTGTGCATACGCATATTGATTTTGGTATCGCGTGGATTTATGCGCCGGATTTGGAATTGTAGTTATGGAAAAGTTATTAGGGAGATATCTAGAGAGATAGAGAGAGATACCTAGATGGAAGGGAAGGAAGCGTGTCATACGAGTGCTCAACATCTGCGCTTGCATTCACTAGATCGATAAAGCAAGCTTGATTTAAGGTATTCATTTATTTAATTCACTGGTCAATGAAATAAATAAATACCTTATGAAATGATTATATTGTGAATAATTTGACTGCCTCGTTGGTCTAGTGGTCCCAAGCGCGACTGCTGAACAGGAGGTCTCGGGTTCGATACCCGGGTCGGGCAAAGTGTTATTGAGTTTTTCTGTTAGGAAATTCTCAGTAGCAGACTCACCACCTATTACATGGGACTTAATTACAGCATTGGTGAAATGTGGGTGTACAATTGTGTACACCTCTGCCTACCCCTTCGGGGAACACAGGCGTGATGCTATGTGAATAATTTCGTGTGATTGAAATAAAGACGGGTCGTCTGTTAGCGGTGAACACACTGTTCACTTAAATACCATCTATTGATGTCACTAGCACCAGCGCCGGTGTCACTGTACTCTATAATAGGTCTCATTTCACCGCAGTGTTGCGTATTGTCTCCAATAATTCATATTTCAATGGCTAATCTAAACGTTGACTGAATTTAGTGTCTGCCTGTGATATTTTAATTTAATAAATAATTGCTTTAAATTATTTGGATAAAATTAATTTAGTCTTTGTTATTAAATATGTGAATGCTTGAATTTATGGTAACATGTCCTGAGGGACATCAAAAAAATAAATCTTAATATATATAAATCTCGTGTCACAATGTTTGTCCTCAATGGACTCCTAAACCACTTAACCGATTATAATAAAATTCGCACACCATGTGCAGTTCGATCCAACTTGAGAGATAGGATAGTTTAAATCTCAAATTATAGTCGCGTGCGAAGCCGGGACGGACCGCTAGTATATTATATTGCACAACTTTGTGGGTAAACACAGGTGCACTCCAACACGACCGGAGGTAGATCAGGTACAGGACCAACGGTTTTGCATGCTCTCCGTAGCACGGGAGTGTCACATCACCAAAGTCCTAACTCCGAGCTGCTACTGAGAATTTCCTAAAAAAATACCCCAGTAACACTTTGCCCGACCCGGGTATCGAACCTAGGACCTCACACTTAGCAGTCGGACTTGCTGCCACTAGAAAAATGGGGCAGTTTCTATAAAAAAAAAACATAACGACGATTGTGACATGGTGCACTAGATTTTATAAAAGCCATCCTCTAACTTGTGAAGACAAGGTTCCTCTACGGCATGATACTTGTTTGTACTTCACTCTATAAAACTTGATAAACTTGATAAATATTCAATTTCGTGTCATATATAATGTATGTCCAATTTATTATTTTAATCAAACTACATATCTGGTTAAATAAGTTTAAACTAAATGTCCCAGAATTCTAATTAACAATGAGTACTTACCTTATTGAATATTAAACTCATCTCCATACCACGAACACGCGGTAACACGTGACGCGTGACGTCACACCGTGTTACTCTCGTTAAAATTGGCAAGTATCAGTGGATCCCTCAGCCGACGTATTAATTATCTAGCACAAACAAAGTAAGGACGGTGTTTGGCTTCCTACGACACACTAAATATGAGAGAGAAGGTCAACTTAAAACATTTCGGAAAACGCAAAGAAACAAGAAGATATTAATAATATTTATTATTGGTCCACAACAAAAAAAAAATGATACAAAAAAATTGTGTTACTGTAATAAATTCTATATATATTTAGACAACCAGGTCTGTACTAGTATAAACTGTATCATAGACCCCAAAGGCTTTCACAAATTGTTATTTTTTATTTGCTGCGTATTGGCTGACATTTACTAGGTACGATGACGTTACTAGGTACGATGACGTTACTAGGTACGATGACGTTACTAGGTACGATGACACTACTAGGTACGATGACGTTACCAGGTACGATGACGTTACTAGGTACGATGACGTTACTAGGTACGATGACGTTACTAGGTACGATGACGTTACTAGGTACGACGACGTTACTAGGTACGACGACGTTACTAGGTACGATGACGTTACTAGGTACGATGACGTTACTAGGTACGACGACGTTACTAGGTACGATGACGTCACTAGATACGATAAAGTTACTAGGTACGATGACGTTACTAGGTACGATGACGTCACTAGGTACGATGACGTTACTAGGTACGGCGACGTTACTAGGTACGACGACGTTACTAGGTACGATGCCGTCACTAGATACGATGACGTTACTAGGTACGATGAAGTAACTATGTACGATGAAGTTAATAGGTACGATGAAGTTACTAGGTACGATGACGTTACAAGTTAAGATTACGTTACTAGGTACGATGACGTTACTAGGTACGATGACGTTACTAGGTACGATGACGTTAATAGGTACGATGAAGTAACTATGTACGATGAAGTTAATAGGTACGATGAAGTAACTAGGTACGATGACGTTACTAGGTACGATGACGTTACTATGTACGATGAAGTAACTATGTTCGATGAAGTTAATAGGTACGATGAAGTTACTAGGTACGATGACGTTACTATTATGGATTTTCCAGCAGAAAAACTGTCTAACCCGTGAATCGAACCGAAGGTCTTATGCTCAGCAGTCGTGCATGGGACCACTAGACCAACGAATGAGCTGAAAGCGGGAATTTAAATAATAAATATTTTGTAGCTCAATTAATACGTCAGGTGATGGTTAGTAGAGTTGTGTAAACCTGTGTACAGTCTTAAACCTACGTTCTTAGAACGTCAACGTATTTATTTTTATATGGTATGTGTTTCATAATTGTCTACCCCTATTCCATTTGTGAGTGCAAAATCTTTAATTCGTTAATAAGTCATCATATCAGCCACAGGACGTCCACACATTTTCAATAGAACCGGTTATAAGCAACTGCCTTGTTGGTCTAGTGGTCCCAAGCGCGACTGCTGAACAGGAGGTCTCGGGTTCGATCCCCGGGTCGGGCAAAGTGTTATTGAGTTTTTCTGTTAGGAAATTCTCAGTAGCAGCCCGGAGTTTGGAACTGTGCCCGGTTGATGGCAATAGGCTCACCACCTATTACATGGGACTTAATAACAGCATTGGTGAAATGTGGGTGTACAACTGTGTACACCTCTGCCTACCCCTTCGGGGAATACAGGCGTGATGCTATGATGCTATGCATCCAGCACGACCCTACGGACCCTGGTCTTCACTCTAGAATCTTACGGCCCCATCGGCCATCAGTTCTGCGTGCTATGTGCCCTGCCCACTGCCACTTTAACTTGCTAATTCCCTGGGCTATGTCGGTTACTATGGTTCGTCTACGGATTTCCTCATTCCTGATTCGATCTCGCAGCGAGACTCCGAGCATAGCCCTCTCCATAGCTCGTTGGACTATTTTGAACTTAACGATAAGGCCAATAGTTAGACACCACGTTTCAGAGCCATACGTCATCACTGGTAACACACACTGGTCCAAGACATTCGACTTGAGACACTGAGGTATTTTGGACGAGAAAACGCTACGCAGTTTTCCGAACGCTGCCCAGCCGAGTTGGATTTCGCAATTGACTTCTTTCTGGAAGTTAGACCTACCTAATGCGACTGTTTATCTTAGGTAGACATACGAGTCAACAACTTCCAGAACCGTGCTCCCAACTGAGACTGGAGTGGGTACAACATGGACGTTGCACATTATCTTTGTCTTGTCCATGTTCATCTTAAGACCCAAGACGTTAATAAGTATGTATACAAATGGCTCTCATGTTCGTTTTTATTTTGAACGTAATTTAAGATGCCACTGAAGAGAATATAGAGTAGAGTAACCTTTTCATATTCACACATTCACAGGTAAAGGACCTCATTGTTCATGTTCACTAGTGGAATACAGTTCACCTTTTGTACGTACCGCCTGTACGTCGGTGCTCCAGCTCCGTTCGCTTCCCGCTAGGCTCCTACGCAGCGCGGAGCAATCTAATCGCGATTCCAATGCTGTGTTAGAACGAAGACGTTGATTAGATAGGGATGCCATGTAAGGAGTCCCTTAGTTTGATATAATTAAATCAGATATTTTAAGGTATAATTAATAACTATTTTTAGATCGACTTTAGTACATAGTTCTTAAACATCGATTTAAAAGTCGCCTACGATCGTCGACGATGTCTATGACGTGTCAGCCCAATAGATGTGTGATCAAGGCGGACATATAGGTATCTATAGCACAGTAATGATTACGTACACCATGTTATTATTTTCTATTTAAAATTTAAAATTATTGGAAAGAAAAATACTGGCGTGAGTAGGATTCGTACCTGCACCCCTGGGTAAATACTCCAAGTGCTCTCACCATTAAACTATCGCGTCTTTTTTCTTTATTTTCTTTCAGACATGTCTCATAGATATGAAACTTAAAGGAGCTTATAAATGGATTAGGCTTGTTGAGGAACCCTATACAATAAAGATATTGGGAAATAATACACTGGAAATATAATATAATATTTAGTTTTCTAGGAGTCGTTGATATCGAAGAAGGGCATCTGCTCAAAGGGCCGCTAGCCAGTTCTTCGTAGAAACTTATTCAACCCTGTGAGTAAAGAAATTCATGAGAAAAACATTTATTAACATTAGTAAAAGAAATGAATCAAAAAATATAAACATCTGTCCTATGTTTCCTCGAAGGAAATATAAATAGATTTGCCGCAGATATAATGATATCTATTCCTTTGAAGCAATCTAAAGAAATCCCCTCTAAGATGTACCATTAAATATCATGGTACACATTAGATAGAAATGTAAGCTTAAAGATACTGTGTGGCTTTTACGTAATGATGTTAACAAAGGCATTACATTTCTTCTCAACTTTTGACTGTTAATATTCCAAATAAGAATTTTATTATTTCACCGATTGTTTGTATTAAAACCCCATAAAACACACCTACGCATCAATATCGAATCTCCTTACTGATGCGAATACTGATCAGAGAAAATAAAATTTCAAGCCGTATCCTTTGAGGCCGCGAACACCGAAACGTGTTTAAAACGCGCCAAAGCTGCTAAAAGATTGTTGGCTCAACACTTACGAACTCATTTCCCTCACAATTTATGGCACACAATGAGCCTTTATGAGATAATATATCGGTATTTTTATTTCTCCCACATTGGGGGAATGTTTTTGTGCGCAGCCTTCATTTTACAGTACATTTAATTTGTAATGCGCGTTTGTGTCGCGGTTCGTTTTGAAGACAGAATAATCGGAAGGTATTCACGAGTAGTTATAGACAATATGATTATCTTTATTGTTTAACTTCTTCATACCGTATGGTTAATGAACTATTAGTGTTAGAGTGTAAATCGTCCGTTGATCTTTTTGTTATGGCTTTACACACTATCGTCACATTCGTCACTGTGCCGGCCCGAGAACAGATTTTGGTTGGAGCGAGATCAAATTTTTGCGCCCCCTGACTCTTGGCGCCTGGAGCGGCCGCTTCGTTTGCCCTATGGACGGGCCCTGATCTGTCCAGTGTGCTGGTTTCCTTACGACGTTTATCTTCACAGTTTTGAGTAAGTGATAATTAATTGACAGAATGGTGAGAGTGATGAATATAGCAGTAATAATTGGTTAACTTGACATCAATATACAGTACGATATGTAAACACATGTTATTACGCACGTGTACATCGCGCACATCCTGCACGTGCGCGTGTGAACAGTGGCAGCCCTAGCGGTAAGTAGTGTGCGTCTTAGTGGCAACTCCCGCGGCGCGGCGGGGGGAATTAACTCGGAGCTTAGCTTGCCGAGCCGTCTGGGAGCAATGCTTGATATAATTGATTACAAAAACATTTTTATGTTTATGTGAAGGAAAGCATTAACAACAGGTGCCTATATTTCGATATTTTTACGGGTAACTGAAAATATCTTACCCACAGATCCATGTTTAAGATTCTTAATAAAACAAACAATTTTACAAGCACCCTAATAAATTTTGTGTCATCTTTTGTAAGAAGAATTTCTTAGAAGCCCACAAGAAAAATATTATTTTATGTACACAGTATCCACGAAATAACTGTACGTATGGGAACAAAATCATCTGGCGGGAGCTCATTGTAAACTTTACAACGCGATCTGCGGCCGGCGTAATTATTACAATAACAGTTTCAACCTTAACGTAATAGCAATAAGGGTGATGTGTATTCCTTATAGGAGACCAAAGCAGCAAACAAAATTCTTAAGTAAAGTTTCTCAGCTAATATTTGTGGTACATTTTCGCAGAATACATTTAATACAATCATAACATTAAATGTTGTTACAAAGTTTGTGCTCAGAGAAATTTGTGTTGTGGGGGAGTGACGAGAGATGTCGACACATGTGTCGCGACGCTGGCGACACCGCAGAGAATCGGTGTCATACGGTGTCGACACTGACACACTGCGGTGTAGGGTGTATCAATTGTAGTAACAGTTAGTGGCGCCGCTCGGGAATCAAACGCCGGATTATTTGCTCGACATGTTATGTAATTTCAAACTGCTCCAGTGTTGTTGGTACTCGTAAAGGCTTTGTTCATATCGTTACGTATAACGGTAGACGTTGGAGTGTAGTACCATTTACTGATATGTCGTTCGTTAGTTTTAGAGCGAACTGTTCAGTTTATACACGACTGCACAAACAAATTTGGGTTCATTTTTGTATGTAAGATTTTTGTGAGTTTCTATAATCCCTACTAATATTATAAATGTGAAAGTACCTCTGTATGTCTGTCTGTCTGTAACGCTTTTGCGCCTAAACCGGTTAACCAATTTTTGGTAAAGAGATAGATTGGACTTTGGAGAAGGATATAGGCTACCTTTTGTCACGCAGACGAAATCGCGTCACCAGCTAGTCTACTATAATTTCTAAATGCCTGCCTTCTCATGCTTAAGATTGCAACATTCTTAACTATATCTAATAGTTAAGAATGTTGCAACCTTAAGCATGTTTCCTAGATTTTCGAGATTTTTTATAAAAAAAAATGACGATAAATCTTTCAACCAGATTAAATCATACGCAGTGAACTCTACATTTAATCATAATAATTAATAATTACGTAGTGATCTCTACATTTAATCATAATAATTAATAATGCGTAATAATTACGTAGTGAACTCTACATTTAATCATAATAATTAATAATTACGTAATAATTACGTAGTGAACTCTACATTTAATCATAATAATTAATAATGCGTAATAATTACGTAGTGAACTCTACATTTAATCATAATAATTAATAATTACGTAATAATTACGTAGTGAACTCTACATTTAACCATAATAATTTCTGTAGAAAAAAATAATGTTTCGGGTAAGATGTCGAGATGGCTTAGTTGTCAGAGTGGACTCGAGTATTTATCCGGGAGCGCAGGTTCGAATCCTGATTTGGAACATATATTTTTTTCCACAAAAATAATACCTTAAAAAAATGCCATTTGGAATTATTCTAATCCATTTATGTCGTGGCCACGTGTTATGATAATTGGAAAAACTAAAAATCTATACTTATAATAAAATCGTAACTCGAAAGCCCGAAAATTTCAAATTCGCTTTTGGGATTTTTTTTCTTTCGTATTGTGTTATTCAATCGATTCTACTGCCAAATCTGTTGTTTTTAAAATTTGAGTATTTTTGTCTGTTTGTATGTCCGAGGTTGGCGTCCAAACCAAGAAAAAGAAACAACTGATTTTTTTTTTTAAATATCGTCAAAAGCCGGGTCAACTTATAGGCTTTTCAAAATTGCGTATTTCCTCAAGGGAGCTGAGCAGTGATGTTAAACATCTTGCACTCAGATCTAAATTGGACCAATTTCAATAACAATAGCACTGTTGTATAGCTTATCAAGTATCATTGCGCTTTATTACATAGGGGCCAAGCATTTACCGGTTTTGTATTTTGATTAGTAGATTGTGAATGCCTATTTTAGTTTAGACTGAGTAATTAGTTACATACCGTACATAGGTGACTGGCACAGTATAAGTATGACGATCGAATCCCGATACAGGATAATATTTTTGCATATTTTTAATTTGATAATCCCCACGTTATTTTAGTTTTTCGTGTCCTTTTGTAATATAAACCCACTTTTTATGTGTTTCTCTTGCTGTCTCATATCAATATGGTGAAGCACAGTGAAGATGTTAAACGTTAGCGTTATGAATTTTTTTTATCAATCAGATCTCATCATTAATCATGGTACTTATTTCCATAGAAAAGTCATTTTTAAACTCTGTCATAAATGATATGAAAAAAATATGATCACATGGATCTACGTGTGGCTACCAACTCGCCTGATGGCAAGCGACGGTGTGGCCGAGGATGGAGCACGTATATCCAGAATAAATCTATTCACTCTTAAGTAGAGTGGATAGATTTTGGGAGAACGATAGTTGGGGAGTTGATGCAACTGCCCATTACAACAACGGCTTCGTCCGGTGGATGGTAAACAGCCGTGGTCGAAGCCTCCAACCAGAGTTGTGTTGCCTGTTTTGCAACACCCTGGGGCCACGTGTAGGGATTCCATTTTAAGGGTGCACTCCTACGGACGCGGCCAACTCAGCCCCCAATACCTATTTAGTAACAAAACTACACATTCCCTCAGCCTGGCCTTAGGATTAATTTAATTGCCTAATCCATGAGTAGGTAATAGCGAAATATCAAATAAGGATTACTGACGATTTTGTTAGAGGCTTTCCAGCTATTGAGGTGGTTGGAGAGTTCATTCTCGATGATATTTTGAATTATTTAATTTATGATCCTGTGTGAATTCGATTAAAATTTAAAGTTTTAAAACCAAGGGTAATAACTAAGAACGTTGTGCAGTTGTGCTCACCCTAACAATTATGGTACTAAAATTTCTTTCACCTTTGCTTCACCAAAAATAAAAGTCCTACAAGAGCCATGGCGTGTTCTATACTTGGCATCAAAAATAAATCTTTTACGATGTTCTAGAAGCTTCAACAGTTGAAGTCGATCGATGTCTATTCTTCTTCTCTCAAAAAAGGCAGGTTAATAAACTAAGCCATCGAGCATGCATTCTTCATGAATGTAAGATAAAATCTATAGTTTCTGCCTACCTCAATGGGAATCAGGTTTGAGTTTGTATGTATGATTAATTGAAATCTTAGTTTGGCGTCAAGATTACTTTGACGTGAGCAAGGCCAAGGGTACAGCTAGTTACTAATATTAATTTGAATCTAACAAAATAAATATTTGGTAACTACAAGCAACAGTACTATCGCATGATTTATTAAAATTCGTATGAATTAAATCCATGCAGTGATGTTAACACTGATAATAATTATTACCTGTGCGTTTATGTTATTACATCGGTCACTAATTGATGTTCGGCCGTACCGCAGTGTACTGGTACTTATGGTATTGTAAGTACTGCGCAGTACAAGTGAACTATACATAGACTGTTTTAGCAGGGCGACAGATACTGATAAATCTTTCAGAAGCATTAACGCATGCATAGCGACCTCTAAAGTTAGAATTTTTTGCCGTAAAAGCAGGATTCGAACCTGCGCCTCCCGAATATATCTATCATGTATAGGGACTGAATAGATGGCAATGACGTCACTAAAAGAGGTATTAAATTGTGGAAGAAGAATTCGTGGTAGTGAGCAGAGGTCGAGATGGCTTAGCGGTCAGAGCGCCTGGAGTATTTATATATCCGGGAGGCGCAGGTTCGAATCCTGGCCACGACCCCAGTCGAGATGGCTAAGCGATCAGAGCACCTGAAGTATTTATTCGGGGGGCGCAGGTTCTTATCCTGCTCATGACCCCAGTCGAGATGGCTTAGCGGTCAGAGCGCCTGAAATATTTATTCGGGAGGCACAGGTTCGAATCCTGCTCACGACCGTATATTTCTTTCCACAATTTTTTTAACTTTAAATCTTTCCTCTTTATAATATTAGTATAAATGATTGCTACTAGTGGATAGCCCGATTTTAAGGGATGCTGCACTGTCACACACATCCAATCACAGTTCCCCGAAAGGCATCCTCAATCACGTGCGGGCAGTGCGTGACAAAAACACATGTTTATCTAAGGCTGGTCGATAAGCGATATAAATAAAGTGGCCGTCATAAATATCTGGCGGGCGGTGTGACGTCACGCGCGCTACGTCACACCGTGAAATATGGCGGCGGTCGACCGTGGCCGCGGGACGGCGCTAGGGTTGAAACGACAAGTTTTTGTGGCCCAAGTTTGTGTTTGATCTGTTGGAATCGTGGTGTTGTACTTGGAGAGTTGCTGTTTGTTGATTTATATTGTTTTTTATCATTAAGTAAAGTTAGCAATATAAGGTCCTAATTTATTAGATAATTTTCTTTGAAAGGGTTAATATGTAAGTCAAATACATTCACTTAAGCTAAGTAACAATTTTTTTGTAATAAATATTGTACTAGCAAGACGAAAACTGCACCTTGAACGGCAAACATTCAGAAAAAAATAAAGTTGTTGTAAAAATTTTAATTATGGCTTAAATGAATCCTTATCACCTACATATTGACCCCTTAAAAGGAAATTACCTAATAAATTAGGACCTTATATAAATAACTTAGTCCTATCCTCAGTTTTTCAGCGTTGTACTTATTTAATACTGAGGCAGTACTAACATTAACTTGGTTAAACTAAATCACATAGAAAGAACATAGAAACCGTGTTTTTGTCTCCAAAACTTGTGAAGTACCACTAACAAGAAGCAATTCGCAATAGTTATAACGAAACACGAAAATAATTCATTGACACTATTAATCACAGAACACAGTTATAAAGAAAAGTAAAGACATATCTAATATAAGTTTTTTTAATACTTTGAGTTTAAATATTGTGATCATAAAATTTAAAAGAAAATAAATACTTAAATTTGATATTAGTTAATGTTCACCGGTTACTACTCACGTGTATTTTTCGGGATTGCCCGTGAGTAGTAACCGGTGAACATTATTAATTAATATGAATATGTTTCACGAAAGTTTTTTTTTTAATTTTTTTATTCGATTTGATTTTGACTCTTCCCAAGTTCTCACCGAACACTTATTCGAGCAAATCTCGAAATAAGTAACATATCTCTGCAGTGGGTGACCAACCCTGGATGGTGCGTGTAGTGCTGCGCGGCGCGGCTGCTTATTGACACTGTCACATTTTATTATCATTGGACCGGGCCGCACCCGCACGCGCGCCCCTATATTGTTGCTCTATAATATATTTTAGACAAAACACAACTAAATATTAAACACCCTTTTTTCTTGGAAGACGGCGGCGGAATACTAATATGTACTATCGTCTTCAGATGTGTACGTGTGTAATTTGAAACTGTATGGTTTAAGTGTAATAAGTGTGTTATTATTAACAGATAAGTCTTCTGCTAACTGCCTCGTTGGTCTAGTGGTCCCAAGCGCGACTGCTGAGCAGGAGGTATCGGGTTCGATTCCCGGGTCGGGCAAAGTGTTATTGAGTTTTTCTTTTAGGAATTTCTCAGTAGCAGCCCGGAGTTTGGAATTGTGCCCGGTTGATGGCAATAGGCTCACCACCTATTACATGGGACTCAATAACAGCATTTGTGAAATGTGGGTGTACAATTGTGTACACCTCTGCCTACCCCTTCGGGGAATACAGGCGTGATGCTATGTTATGTTATGTTATGATAAGTCTTCGTTCTATTTGTATTTGTTAAGGTAATTGCATCTGTACGACATTGTATTAACTGCTAAGTTAGTTGTGTCGGTTCAGTTTTCTATGAAGGGACACAGATGGCAATGACGTCACCAAAAGATGTATTAAAAATGTGGAATAAGAATTCGTGGTAGTGAGCAGAGGTCGAGATGGCTTAGCGGTCAGAGCGCCTGGAGTATTTATCCGGGAGGCGCAGGTTCGAATCCTGCTCAGGATCATATTTTTTTTCCACAAAATTTTATGTCTTACCACGAGATATCGTGTTGCCCAGTAACTGGGTTATAGAGGTCAGATAAGTAGTCGCTCTAGATAAATACTAGTATTAAGCGGCATACGGTTAGGTTAGGTTAGCTGAGGTTGAAGACTTAAATTTAGCATTAATAGAGCCGAGAGATGAGGCCTTTCGCCCAATTCAATTCCTCGCACGGGGCAAACACATTATTATTATTATTATTATATACGACCTTAAAATACTTGGGTCTGGCTGTCCGCATGTAGGTTTTCTATCTGTAAATGCGACCATGATAAAAAACTAACACGTAGAACTGGGCAACGTTTAGTAAAAAAACAGGTCAAAAACGAAATATGCCATTTTCTGAATTTAAGTTAAAACATCTTTAACATGCGGTTAAGTAAACTGGAACTATTGGTATGAATGTGAGAAAAAATTAGTACTGACCACGTACGTTTAGAACGGATAACCTAATAATATAATGTAGTAAAATACAAAAAAAACATAATAACAATACTATACATACTTAGATACATTAAAAAGGAATATGAATACTTGAGCATAAACAAATATTTCTATATATACAACGCCTTCCTCTCTTCTAATTTACTATTTGCTGTGCCCATCAGGGTCCACGATGGCTACCATGTTATTTATATTACCATCTTATCTTTACATTGTGGATTTGCAATAAAGAATATGATTATGATTATGATTACTTGTTAGGTTTGTTGATATCACCAGATAGATTTAGAGCAGTGATAGCGTAGTGGTATGTCCGTTGGACTGTCAAAGGTGGCAAGTTCGAATCCAAGGTACGCACCACTGTCTATTCGAAGTCATGTGCGTATTATAAACTAATTATATCTTGCTTATAATGGTGAAGGAAAACATCGTGAGGAAACCAGCACACCTGAGAGATGTTCTCGATGGTGTGTAAAGCCATGTACATGACTTACGGGTGGTTTAAACTCTGATACTAGATTGTTCATCAACCACACGATAAGAAGAAGAGGACTAAAGTTACAATATTAAATGGAAAAAGAGGACTAGATAGTTATGCCTATTTCACTTCAAAGTTAGTCTTAATTTTGTTCGCAGATACAATCTCAACAGTATAATTATTATCTTAAGTAAATCTGACGATCAAACTATTTAGTATTTTATGTGAACCAAGATATTTATGGAACCTTTGCGTTTTATTCTAAAATAAGCTATTTGTTTCAGTAAGCTCCTCTGGTGTTTAGTACAGCGTACCTATATTAATTCATTCCTCTACTTTTAAAAGAACGATTGAAACAAGTACCGTACCAAATGAAATTATTTCAAGTTAAATAAACTGGTACAGACGTCTTAATACAACATTGTGTGTAATGTGCCGGTTGTTCTATAGGTACTGCTCAGTAAGCCATTATTCCTCGCCGTTATTTGCCTCCAACAGCCGCAGTCGCATGAAAAGCTGATACGTTATAACTTTGCTTACGTTTCATTTAATTAACACATTGTTCCTTGCTTCTTGTTCGTGTATTAATTAGGAACGCCGTCATTTCGGGGTAACTTGTATTCTAACAATTGCGATAATACTTGCGCTACTAATTGTTTTTATCTTTTATTTTATTATGTAAAAACTCCGTTTACTCACAAAATAATGATTAACTATTAATATAACATAACCAGCCCATAACTGTCCCACTGCAGAGCTGGGGTCTCTACTCATACAGAGATCGCACGATCCTGATCACCACCCTAGCGGGTTGGCGATTTCAGACCATTAAGTCCAGATTTCCTTGCGATGTTTTCCTTCACCGTATGTCTGTGATGTCTTAGGTTAACTAACAAAGTAGGTACATATGACATTAAAAAACTCACATTGGTACATGCTAGATTTGAACCCACAACCTGTGCTCAAGAAGCGGATTAACATTTTGATATGTGTGTGTATGTACTAGGTACATCTCTGGCTTGCCTCTCGATGTAAACAGGCGTAATGCAATGCATGTAACAGAAGTAACAATTAAAATATCAAATATTAAGTACCGCACATATTTAAATCGTTATATTAGGCAGCTGTATGCGATGAATTGAAACTGTCATTATTTAATATCTTCATTTATTGCTTCAAATACAAAAAACCTTTGATGTTGCTTGAGACTACGATGCATTTATAAAATATAATAAATTAAAGATCACACAGATAGAAAAAAATAAAGCGTAAATAAATAAATGATATGATGAACGGCGGTTAACTTACTTATAAACTAAATGATCCAGCAACACACATTGGTGACTGACTCCTAAGTTCCTGTGACTTAGGTGCTGACTCGTAAGTTACAGGGACTTAGGTGCTGACTCGTAAGTCACAGGGGCTTAAGAGTCAATTTTCTGCTGTCACTGTAATACCAAAAAACGTTTTAAAGGTGTGTTCTTAAAATACATAGTAAATATAGTTTTCACAGTACAACATTTTTCACAAGTAAATATGGAATTAAAATATTGTAAACTAATTTTGAATGCGAAGTAACGTTTGTCGTATAAACGCAACATTCTCATTACATCGAGGTTGTCTTAAAAACACTCATCACCGATGCCAAATTTATTTTGTATGCTTGGGCTCTAAGTAGGAGAATGCACGTCCAACTAAGTAGGAAGTAAGTAGCGCATTAACATTAGCGCGGTAAGCGGCTTATAGCGCTGCGATCCCGCGGCTTATGACCGCGCTAATCTGGGATAAAGCGCACTAATTCACACTTGTGCGAATGGCCGCGACGACGCATGACCGTATTGCTTTTTAGTTGAACAGTGTATATGAGCTCTGGAATTTCGCAATAGCATGTACACTATAAAAAAAAACTATCAAAGATGTAGAATAGATGTTATGAATTTTTTATTTATTTTTATTTGCTACATTTTTCTCTGGGTGATATGGTGGCCAAGCGACAAAGCCCTTCCATTAAATAATATTTTTTTTTATACCACAGCTAAGTTTTTTTTTTATTTATTTAACCCTTTTGCCGGGATAATGCAAGGATTCTAACTATACACTATACATCTAAATCAGTTCAGGCGTTTAGAAGTTATGATGAATCAAAGAAACTCACATAGTTACAGACAGAAAAATAGTTAGGTTTACACTAAGTATTTTTAAATTAATTTATCACAAGAGCTTATATTATTATTATTTAACATTTATTAAAATGGCATTATTAAAAATATTCCGTTTACCAACACAATTATACAAGCACATATATTTATTTCTGTACCAGTCGGGCACAATTAATACCAAAGCTGCCAAAAAAAATATACATAAGAACCCGACACTGCCTGACTTGGGATTTGAATGTAGGACCTCACGCTCAGTAGCCATGCTTGCGACCACTAGGCCATATGAGGCAGTTGCTTAAGTATGCAATATATAAAATAGATTTTATGTACAAAATGATAACGAAAAAAGTAATAAAAACTTCTTAAAAAAGGAAATTAACTAAAATTATGTATTAATATTAATAATGTATTAATATTAATAATATTAGTAATATATTTTTATATATAGAAAAAATAATCAAAACCAAAGTAGGTTTGAAACAAATTAAGAGGCCTTAAATTGTTAAGAACTCGATGGTTTACATTAAGTTTTAGATTAAGTTTTATATTCGATGACTTAGATAAAAGCATTAACGGATGCTTAGCGAACTCTAAAGTTATATTAAAAGGAAAAAGGAATACGGTCCCAAGCAGGATTCGGACCTGTGCCTCCCGGATAAATACTCCAGGCGCTCTGACCACTAATCCACCATCTCGACCTCTGCTCACCACCGATGACTTTGTTGTCATCGACCACAAAAATATCTTTAAGCCCATAATTTGTTAAAAACCCACTCTTGATATCCCGTACTATGTATTGCAAATTCTATATGTGAAGTTCAAAGGCATTAAGTAACCCGTCCGTGTGTGCTCGCCGCGAGGTTAAACAACGTATGAAATGTTCCACGGTTGCATTAACCATTGTTCGCGTTGGGATTAGCCGCACGCACAATTGCACGCGCGCCGTCAGCGTGAACGGGCTTATGTACGATATATACGAGTACTATGTGTTCTGAAACACATGTTTGGATGATTCAACGAAATAATGTCTGTTGCAGAATTAATTAATTATTATTATTATTAAATACGTTTATTTTTGTTTGGTGTCCTATACCGTGTTTGTTTTATGTGTTATTTTTATTATTATGTTGTTAATGAATATAGCCTAAAGTTAATTAATATTTTTCAAGGAAATATTTAAAAATACGAACGGGGCTTGAACCCGCGATTCTTGACATTCCGTGTCATCACTCTACCAACTGAGCTACCGTGTCGTTGTTCGTGTGTCTTTATATTTTTCTTAAGGAGTCGCCTGGCGATATTTATTTAGCAATCCTTTACAGATTTACTAAAGTTTTTAAGTTGAATTTTATTTGTTGTAGAAATGTGCTACGGTGTTACTACGTTGACGCTACGCAGCTACGGTCGCTACGAGTCGTAGCAGATCATGAAACTATTAGACATTTCCAGTATAATCAGTATTCTTTTTCTTATAGAATGTGTTATATTGTATTCCTTTAGCTACAAGTATTTATTAATACACAATAAATTGAGAAAACACGTTTATTTAAGAAAACCCAATCACCTCAGATGACAGATCTCCCCGGCACTGTCAAACAACCTCTACGTCTAGTTCCAAACAGTTTGGCTGATGAACAACCTAGTATCAGAGTTACAACTACCCGTACGCCTCACAAAAACAGTGTAACCTATTGGTTACATACTATTGTATTAATGGTTTGGTTACATACTCTTGTATTAATGGTTTGGTTACATACTATTGTGATTTTAATACTGTTGTAAAAACCTATATCATGAAAAGAGTAACCGTGGAGTTTCTTTCCCGCTCTTCTCCATAAGAATCTACACTTTGGAACGTGGCAACTAACTTCTGACAATTCAAAAGTGCCTGTACATGGTTTATTTGAAGTAAATGATTTTGATTTGATTTGATTTCCTTCACTGTGCACCGTTTTGAGCAAGAAATAATAAATTTATAATACGACTTTGGAAAAGTCAGTGCTAAGTGCATTGGATTTGAACTTGCAATCTTTGACTTGGCAGTCCAAGGTCATGACATGACCTTGGACTGTACTGCTAATAATTATAGACTTTGTAGACGATATGATTAATTTGATTAAATCCTCTTACTCTTTTACGTTTAACTTTATAAGAACTGTGTAAACAATTTTAACTAATATTAGACTAGTGTGTACTTAATTCAAGATAAATCTTTGAAAAGCATTAACGCATGCTTAGCGAAATCTTAAGTTATTATATTAAATGGAAAAAGAATACGGTCGCGAACAGGATTCGAACCTGCGCCTCCCGGATATTTATAGTATGGAGTATTTATCCGGGAGGCGCAGGTTCGAATCCTGTTCGCGACCGTATTCTTTTTCCATTTAATATAATAACTTTAGTGTGTACTTAATTTATTCAAAATTCAGTTTCTCATTAAAAAGGTATTAACAACGGTACACGTATTCACGGTTTTAGATTTATTAGTAATTAATTGTGTCTTGAAGCCGTGAACGAGCAGTTTCTCGCGCCATCGACCTGCGCCATCAACCTGCGCCATCAACCTGCGCCATCAACCTGCGCCATCAACCTGCGCCATCAACCTGCACCATCAACCTGCGCCATCAAACTGCGCCATCAACCTTTTTTTTTTTTTTTTTTTTTTTGCCGGGGTGGAAATCCTCATGGATGTCCCCTGCCTTGGGGAAGGCAGAGGGGTCTGTCAGACTCTTACTGACTAAAACCACCCCGGTGTTCCCTCGCACACTTAGGTCAGAGACCCCGGGAGCAGATACGTCGTCCGCAGCCCCTGACTGGTGCTGGCCCTCTTAATGAGACCCATCTAATGGAGGGTGGTAATATTCCCCCCGTTACTTACAAGAGGGGCGCGCATGGAGCACTACGCGCCGCCACCTCGGGGTCTGTTTGATGAGCAACGGACGTCCCCAAGTCCGCTGCTCCTGAACCCATTTAGGGAGGTTGGAAGAGGGCGTTATCCGCCCTCCGCCGGCGCCCGGTGCGCCTTCTGCGGGCTGGGAAAGAGCTCGTCTTCTCCCTCTCCCTTTCCGCAGTTTCCTTCTGTGACACTACTGTTTCACAGAAGGAAATCATCGCGTCCCATGACTCTGCGCCACCGACCATCGAACGAACAACAGCCGGCAGCGACAGGTCGCTTCCCACTCCTAAGACGAGGGCACGGCGCGGCTCCTCCCATGCGGCACACTCTGCCAGCGTATGTAGCGCCGTATCTTCCCGGCAATGGGCGCAGTGATGGCATCGAGCTTCCGGCTCCCTGCCTATGCGACACAGGTACTTCCCGAAGCAACCATGCCCCGAGAGCACCTGCGTCGCCCGGAACGTCAGAGAGCCGTGCTTCCTCTCGAGCCAGTAATTGAGCACTGGCCGAACCGCCTCAATTGTACTGAAGCCGGCGGTAGGGCGCAGAAGCCTGTCCCGCCATTCTGCTACCATGATCTGGTGGAGCTCTGACCGATGCAGCGTTATTTGTTGCTGCGCCAGTCTTACTCCTCGCGTCCGCGCCTCCTCACGCCACCGATGTAGTGACGCGAGTATTTTCGCCTCCAGGTCCCAGGGCGGAGATCCGGCCAGTGCACACGCCGCCTCGTATGAGATCGTGCGATATCCTCTAATAACTCTGACGGCCATCGCTCTTTGCGGTTTTCGCAATATTGCGATATTGCGGGCCGTCAGGTCAGCTGCCCACACCGGGGCCCCATACAGGGCCATTGATCGCACGATCCCTATGTACAGCCGCCTACAGGCAGTGCTCGGCCCTCCCAGATTGGGAAGGAGCGTTGACAGCGCCCCAACAGCGCCCAACAACTTGGGCGCCAGCCGCCGAAAGTGGGGGCCGAAGTCCCATTGGCTATCGAGCACCAGACCTAGGTATTTCATGGTTGACTCGACAGCGATCCGAGCCCCTCCAACCACGATGTGTGATCCCGATGGCGGCGCCCGTCGGGGGCCATGAAAAACGATAGCCTCCGACTTGTTGAGGGCCACCTCCAGGCCTAGGCGCCGTATGCGGTTCACAACCTGTGACACCGCAGCTGTAACTAATAACGCTGCCTCTCTGTGCGAACTCCCCCGGGCCGTGACGAGCGTGTCGTCCGCATAACACGTCAGATTCACTCCCGGTAGGCGCTCGCCCCTCAGCACCCAGTCGTACCCGATGTTCCACAGGAGTGGGCCCAAGACGGACCCCTGTGGAACACCGCACGTCATTACACGCCGCCCTGTGTTGTCACGTCCCATGTATGTGACACACCTGTCTGCCAAGTAATCCATAACAATGTGGCAGAGGTAGGGAGGCACTCGATGGTAACGTAACGCCTCCCTAATACAACTCCAGGGCAGAGTGTTGAAGGCATTAGAGATATCCAATGACACCGCGAGCAACACCCCGCCCCGGGACACCGCTTCCTCCGCCAAGACCCTCACTCGCATTATAGCGTCAATGGTAGAGCGCCCATGCCGAAAGCCAAACTGGTTGTCGTCCAGGTCCGGCCCCTCTCTATACAAGTGACTGACGAGGCGGTCTGCAATTATCCGCTCCAACAACTTGCCCACCTCGTCTAGCAACACTATTGGCCGGTAAGCGGACGGCGAGTCTGCTGGGCGCCCCGCTTTCCTGAGCAGGACCAGGCGACCCGTTTTCCACTGAGTGGGAAACTGGCCCCGCTCGAAACATGCTGTGAAGAGTCCTCGCAGTTGAGGCTCCAGTACCTTGAGAGCAAGGACGAGAGCGCGGCCAGGCACGCCATCAGGCCCCGGGGCAGTGTTTTTAGCCCGAAGGCGGAACACGGCCGCCCTCATGTCGGGTAGTGTCACCTCTGGGACACTTGCGTTCTCCTCTTCAGCAGACTCCGTGGCTGCGGGTGGACTCATCTGTGGCGGCTCATGCTCAGCTCTCGCAGGAAATAGGGTCGCAACTACATTTTCCAGCAGCTCGGGCTGGAGACTCTCCGTTAATGGGGGGGCCCAGGGGCGGAGTTTACCTCGGACCATACGGTAAGGGCGTCCCCACGGATCTCCATCTAACGTCTGCAGCATCTCTTCCCTAGATCGTGTCTTAGCCTCTTCAATGGCCAGCCACAGAGTTCTCTTCGCTGCTCGGTACACCTCGTACAGGGCGGCTTCCTCCTCAGGAAACCGTTGACGTCTCCTTCGGTATCGAGTGTACGGGCGCCTAGCCGCAACGCATGCGATGCGCAGCTGCGCAATCTCGGCGGACCACCAGAACACTTGGCGCCTTGAAGGGTATGTGTGGACGCGAGGCATGGACGCGTCACAGATTTGCATCATCGCCCCGCTGAACCACTGCGCCTCTTCCACAACGTCGATGGATCTGTCCACCTCGGACCCCCAGATCCAGGCCTGGACAATGGCAGCCTCCTCGAGAGCCTCGCCATCGATGCGCTTCAGTGCCCAGCGTGGGCTATCTCTTTGTGGAGCCGATACACTGCGGCCACTCGCGGTTTGAATGGAGACGTCGAAACGGATGTAACGGTGATCCGACAACGTCTCCACCTCCACAACGACACACCAGTCACAGACGCGGCGCGCGACTTCTGGGCTACCAAACGAGACGTCCACTATCGACCCACCCCGCTGCCGCACGCATGTATACTCCGTGCCCCGATTAAGGACGGCCAAGCCCGTTGTGATCACCCACTCTTCCAACACTTCACCCCTGGGATCGGTAACTGGGGAACCCCAGGCTCTCGATTTAGCATTCAGATCCCCGAGTAGCATCGTGGGTCGAGGGTGGTAGCGGCCCACAACGGCTCCTAACTCAACTAGGAAATTCTCGAAGTCGGTGAGACTCTTATTGGGCGAGAAGTAAGCCCCGATGGTGACTATGTCGCCCACGAGGGCAGCAACCCAGCCATGACCTCGGGACGTATTTACAAGGGTCCCACCAATGATGGCCACTAAACTGTCAAGGTCTCCCACCCAGTTATCACGGAGAGGGACAAAATAAGGCTCAGCGACCACAGCCACGTGGATCGACCACTGCACCATACTTTGAAGCAGGAGATCCTGAGCTCTGGCACAGTGGTTGATGTTACTCTGGAGGATATGACATTGCGCCATTATAAACACTCCATTTCTTTGGCATCTTCTTGTGCCGCGGGCCGGGAGTCGACCGCAGGGCAGCTAGACTGCGAGAGGGGTGCAGATCCCCTGGCAGTCTTGGTTCTCCTCTTTCTTTTTGTTTTGGGCGTGTCGCAGGCCTTTCCACCTATCTTGTGCTCTGCGGGCTTTCCTGCAGCTGCACAAAGGCTGCAGTTTGGTGCCTCGGAACACTGGGCCGCCTTATGACCAGCCTGACCACAGCGATAGCATTGATCGCTACGGTCTACTTCAGCGGTGCATCGTGCCCTGACATGCCCGATTTCCAGGCAACGGTAGCACCGCATGACCTTGGGTGGTAAAAGTCTGACCCTCGCCGCCACCCATCCCACCAGCAAACGCCCAACGTCAGCGACCTTTTTTGCCGTCGCTACCGGACACCGCACCCAGATCGTGCCGAGCCCGGCAGGACTGCAGCGAATTTCGCCTGCATGCACATTTTCAGGCGGACACCCACCGCTTTGGGCAATGGCCGCAACTACCTCCTCTGGGGTCACCGTATCGTCCAGCCCATCCACGCGCACTTCAGCAGTCTTAATGGGCCTGGACACCCGGGCATCCTCCGACTTTAGAGCTTCCCGTAGCTTGGCAGCCAGGGCATCCGCCTTCTCGTCGCTTGCAGCACCCGACAACTCAAATATCTTAGCTCCCGTGACAGCTGTTTTAAACCGGAAGCCGGCCGGGGTGCCAAACTCACTGAATTTGAGTTTAGCTTTTGCCTCCGCCAGGACCGCCTTGTAAGTGACGCCCCTTTCTGAGGCTCCGGGCTGCAACGTGATCACCACAGCTGCAGAGCGTGGGATGCGAATCTTTGGGCTCTGGTCATCCTTGGTGGCATGACCCTTCCGTTCCGGTGCCGACTTGCCCTTACCGTCTTTCTTTTTATTAACGACCGTCGTCCAGACCTCAGTGTTCAGGCCGGTCGCAGTCACAGGTTGCGCGGATTTGCAGGATGTCTTCTGTATGGCTACTTTGCCACTATCCATGGGCTTTTTGGCCCCTTCCGCGGGTTTTTTGGCTTCCTGCGCAGCCGCGGCCTTCGGAGTCTCCTCCTTTCTCCGTTTGTCCGCTGCGAGTGGCGGTCGGAGGGTAACCGCAGGGAGGAGTCTTGGCTCTAATGCCTCGAGGCATTCATCATGCCCCCGACTTGAAGTGAGACGGCCCTCACAATTTCGGCAACCTGATCAGATTGTAGGGATCCAATTGCCGGAGTGGAGACGTCGGCTGCAGGAGACACACGCTCTTGCTCACGACTGAAGTCAGCCCTTAGAGCAGCAATTTCCCGCTGGAGCTCCTCCATCTTTGAATGGAGACGGCTGTTCTCCTCCTGAAGTTTCAGGGTCTCCTCCGAAGCCGTGCGATCAAGGAGGACCCCAACCGCCTCCTTTATCCCGTCCGCCGCCTCTTTCAGAGCCCGCGTGAACGTGCCCTTCAGATTACCAGACTTTGTGGCAACCTTCAGGACTACGTCCACCCCGTCCATCACCTGGCGACTTAAGGTCGCTGCCGTCAAACCCTCCGGGGAAGTGATGGTTGTGAGAGCAGACCGCCTTTCTCGAGCCAGTCGGGCCATCTCTTCGACCTCCTCCGCTACGATTGCCCGACGCCCCTCTCGTCGTGCGGCATTGAGCTCCGCCTTGGTGCTGACCAATGAAGCGGAGACCTCAGATACGTCCTGCTCTGCTTGCATGGCCCCGGAGTCACTGTCCTCGCTGGGTCCTGGTGTATCAGGGCGCCTAATAAAGCGACCCCGGGAGTCCCGTGTCGACGACTTGGATGTCCCGCGACCACGGCCTCTCATTGTTGTTGGCACTTTGGCAGCTGATAGGTTTTCCTCGCTAGAGGAAAGGCCTATGGATCCCGCGCGGTCGGATTCTTCATCGCGCGGACGTTTCCTCAAACACTTGGAAGAATACCCGTCTAACTCCAAGCAAATATGTGTTTGGTCCTCGGAAGGACGTGAGCCTCCTCGGCTCTTGTTGCCGTCACCGGCAAACGGATGACATTCGTTGCCCCCCCCTGAATACGAGATGGGGCTGACGCAACCGGAAGGTTGCGTGGCGGATTCTCCGACTGCTGAGCAGCCGGTACCGCCCTGGGGTAGTCTTTTCGCGTCTGTCATGGCTTTCATTCATATCCTTTGAAGGGTGTGGTCCCTGTTCTTTTTTTTTTTTTTTTTTTTCTGGCGCTCGCGACTGAACACCCTCCAGCCATTCATCCCCTCGCCGCGCCTCAACTTGGGATTAGGTGAAATCGGTTTTTTATTAAAGAGGTGGCCTTCCTCTGGGCCGGGTAATGTAGCCAAGCCCCCGGCGGCAGCATTATACATGCCAACGTTCGCTATCCGGTCAACCCGACGCAGCGAACCCGCCGAAAATTCTCTCCTTAAAGAATACTCTTCAAGGGAGAACCATACGCCGCATCGTTGCGCCTGCACCAAAGCGGCGTTGTTGCGTCATCTGTCAATCGACTATCATCGATAGATCAGGAGCAACCCCCTCTCGGTGTCTCTCTTAGCCTGGTCTCTCACTTGGACCTTTCCGGCATGAGTGACTCTACCGGCAGAGCCCCAAGATCATTGAGACACGCGAGCCCCACCACGACAACAACGTGGAGACACCCTCGGTGGGCGCCATCAACCTGCGCCATCAACCTGCGCCATCAACCTGCACCATCAACCTGCGCCATCAAACTGCGCCATCAACCTGCGCCATCAACCTGCGCCATCAACCTGCGCCATCAACCGGCGCCATCAACCTGCGCCATCAACCTGCGCCAAGGCTTAAGGTCCGTGTTCTACTACACACAAATTGTTTGTACACCGTTACAGGTACCTTCACAAATAATATAATATAACAGGTTGTAAAGTAGGGTCTGTAAATTTATCTGAATGGTTGTCGATGTTGTCAAATGTTGGTCCAGTGTCCCAAGCGCCACTGCTGAGCATGAGGTCCCAGGTTCGATTCCCAGATCCGGCTAAGTGTTACTGAATTTTTCTGTTAGGAAATTCTCAGTGGCAGCCCGGAATTTGGAATTGTGCCCGCTAGATGGGACGTATTACATGGGACTTAATAAAAGCATTGGTGAAATGTGAGTGTACAACTGTGTACACCTCTGCCTACCCTTTCGGGTAATACAGGCATGATGCTATGATGCTGCTTGAAAAACGAATGCGATGAGCGATGATTTCATCAAAATCTTTATGGAGGCTATATAGAAGGGAAACCATTTTATTTATTAACAATAGGAGTAGACATCGCTTACTCCTCTGCCTCTGCTTCGGGGAAAACAGGCGTGATACTATGAATTAATGAAATGTGTACCTTCCATTGATCAAAATAAATATCAACTTCAAACATAGCATCACGCCTGTATTCCCCGAAGGAGTAGGCAGAGGTGTACACAGTTGTACACCCACATTTCACCAATGCTGTTATTAAGTCCCGTGTAATAGGTGGTGAGCCTATTGCCATCAACCGGGCACAATTCCAAACTCCGGGCTGCTACTGAGAATTTCGTAACAGAAAAACTCAATAACACTGCCCGACCCGGGAATCGAACCCGAGACCTCCTGCTCAGCAGTCGCGCTTGGGACCACTAAGCCAACGAGGCAATCTCAATCTCAATCAAAATATCAACTTCATTCACACATAATGTATGGCGACGCGCGAGCGTGTGCCGTTCCGTGTTCGTTGAAAAGATATCAACATCGACATGGTTATGTCGTCAGTGTGATCATTATGACAATGTTAATTTTAACTGCCTTTTATGACTGCCTCGTTCGTCTAGTGGTCGCAAGCGCGGCTGCTGAGCGTGAGGTCCTGGGTTCGATTCTCAGGTCGGGCAAAGTGTTATTGAATTTTTCTGTTGGGAAATTCACAGTAGCAGCCCGGAGTCAGGAAGTTGGTGGTGTGACACCCTCGTGCTTCGGAGAGCACGTAAAGCCGTCGGTCCTGCGCCTGATCTCTCTCTGATCGTGTCGGGTTTCCGTCCCATCGGAATATGAGAGTGAAGGAAGTGTACGCACTTGTGCACTATAATATCTCCTGCGTACTTGGCTAATCTCCGTGGAGATAGGCCGCCATGACCGACATACGGTCGAAAGGAGTATTAATTTTAAATATATTTTTTTTTCATGTCCTTTAATATAATGTTTGCTTAGTTAATGCCTAATGAATTGCGTGTAAGCATATGTAGTACTACATTATATTAATAAATAAATAACAGCGGCATTACGTTTGTCTCACTCACTCTTTTCCTTTTAAACAACAATCCGGCTTACATTCCAAACTCCGGACTGCCAGTAACTGTGCCTGTCCCATCAGACTTAGAATCTCACCAATAATACATTTTTCGTACCTTTTATTCACCTATTTACCAATACCTGTCGTATATTTACTTCAATAAAACTAAAAACATCTTCCAATTTTCCGCGGAACCCTGAAGGTTGTTTGAGCACAAAGCCTTCCCTGCTGGCGGCAGTCACGCGACACCGCGCGCCGGTGTCCGTTACCAATTACCGACGCGAGGGGGCGCCACCGTGAGATAGTGTCCCTACTCCTATAGGTAGTGTGCTGTTTAACTGAAGACGATTGGGTAAACACCGGTGAAGTGGAAATAGTTTTAATTTAGATGTGAATGTAATTAGAGTGTTTTCTGAATTCTCAGTCGCAGTCTGCAATTTGGAATTTAGCTCGGTGAATGGTATCAGTATACTAGATTGTAAAGTTATTATATTAAATGGAAAAAGAATACGGTTGTGATCAGGATTCGAACCTGCGCCTCCCGGATAAATATTCCAGGCGCTCTGACCAATAAGCCATATAAGCCAATTATAGGGACTGAATTGATAGCAATGATGTCGCCAAAAGACGTGTTAAAATATGGAGAAAGAATTCGCGGTGGTGAGCAGAGGTCGAGATGGCTTAGTCCGTACCGTGTTTTTTTTCCATGTAATATAATAACTTTAGAGTTCGCTAAGCATACGTTAATGCTTTTCAAAGATTTATCTTTAAAGCTAGATTCTCTTTGAAGTTTTCTCTTTCATGCATAACTTATAATTATGTCTGATGATGTGTGACGGTATCATGATGCGAGACGGTAACCATTCGGTTATGAAACTAAGAGGTTATCGTTCTGCATTTTAATCGACAGGTTGTGACTTTAAACTCGGCATGAAACAATGTGTATTTCGCAAGAGAGTTTTTTTCAATTTTATACATACAAAATACGTAAGTCTTTTTCTCCGACCTGGAATAACACATAGGATCCTGGATTTCATGTTTTAAGTACTTTGTTAGTTAATCTTTTAGTCACAGACACAAGGTGGACATCGTGAGTAAACTTAGGCTTAATGAAATCACAAACCTGCAGTTAGCTAGCGTGGTGATCAACGTTCGTTTATTCTATATATGAGAAAAAATTTAAGAAATGAGGCACTTCTTAACATTTCAAATGGGGACTTCATCTACTATTTGCTATCACCTAGAACCTGATTGAATTACATGATTCTAATCGACTTATTTGGGAATCTATTTTCAAAGTATACAATTGATTCAATTCTGTTAATTGTCGTACTTATACAATTGCTTCGATTATGTTAATTGTCTTACCTATACAATTACTTCGATTATGTTAATTGCCGTACCTATACAACTTCTTCGATTCTGTTAATTGTCGTACCTATACAATTGCGTCAAATCTGTCAATTGTCGTACCTATACCATTGTTTCAATTCTGTTACTTGTCGTACCTATACAATTGCTTCAATTCTGTTAATTGTCGTACTTATAAAATTGCTAAAATTCTGTTAATTGTCGTATTGTGTATTTTTTAATTTAAATACTGGTATGAGATTTAGGCGATGCACTTGTTTATGTCCTACAGGTATTGAACAAATCCTGCCATCGTATTTAGCAAATTACAGTATTCAATCTAACCTTATTTACAAATAAATAATTGTTTAAAGGCCTGTACTTTATAGTTTGAAATAAATAATTAATATTGCTGTACAACCAAATTATTGTCAACTACCGGCCACAATTCCAAACTCCGGGCTTCTATTGAGAATTTACTAACAAAAAAAAAAACCATATGACCGTTACACATCCCAGGACCACACACTCAGCAGCCGAGCTTGCTTCCACAAGAACGCTAAGCCGGGTAGATGTTTCCCCATTAATTTCTCTAACTTAAACTAAGTAGCGTTCGCAAGATCATCTGCTCCGCGGCAGCAGTCGTGCGGTGTTCTCAACAGCTGTAAATCCGGCGCGGTGACGTAACGACGGCGAAAATACCGTCCGAAGGGGAGTGGGGTGAAGGAGGCGAGGTGAGGGAAGGGGTAATGTAGTGTTTAATTGCACGCCATCTATTAGAATAGCGGTGCAAACTTGAAGCGCAAGTTGAGAAATCAAATGATCGTTTTTGTTGCAAGTGACTGTAATTTTGTGATTTAAAGTATTTAGTACAGTTACATGTAACTATTATTTGTACCTAAACCCCGATCTAAAATAATATTATATATTATATATATATTTCTAAACGGGACTTAATCGCGATAATAAAACTGAACCTATTACCTCGACGTTTCTTACGATCTAGTGGCACTGGCCGTGGTCATGGGGAGTATTCATATTTGTTCAATAACATACATTCTTATACTTCCTGTCAACTATGTCGTATTAAGAACGAACAATTATGGAAACTAGTAAATATACATGTTTATAGTACGAATTTAGTCCCGTATCAATTTATTTTTATTTATCCCCTTCTGCCTTAGCTATTTACTCTAATTGAAGACACAACTAGCACACTCACTTCTCACAAAACTCCAAGCAAACCTATAAAATCTCCTTGCATTCATCAGCAAACATATCTTAACCATATTATGACTATTTAAATCGCACGAACGTCGTTAACAAAGGTCGTTTAAACCTAAGATATCAAGATATAATCAATATCTAATAAAAATGTACCCCTCCAGCTATATAAGTCCTCTAGACTTTAATAGGAGCGCTGCGTTTTTTAATAAAATAACTTCTAATATAATTAAGTAGACATCTCTTTGGAGACAAGCTTTAAATTATAAGTACCAGCAGCTAATTCCCACGGCGAGTACCTCCATTCTATTAGCAGCAATACGTTTAACCGTTTCTCTCGGCTGTCTGTGTTTCTTTTGAGTAATGCCCGCGGCTCGTCCCGCTAGATCAACAAATAAATGGCGCTGCTCCGGCGCTCGGGAGCGACACAATAATGTACCGCACATTACGTATGACACGAGTGTATTGCTCACTTCTTGAACAGGGCTGACTGCTTTTTATAGAGAGAATACAGGGAAAGCATTGCATCATTTTTTAAATTCGTTTGGATATAAGGTAACATAACCAGCCCATAACCGATTCACCGCAGGGTAAGGGCCAAGTCCTTTCGTTGGTTAACAACAGGAGGAGGTATTGCTTAATAAAAATCAAAAAAATATCGCTATGAGGATCGATCAGTTATATTGATTAGATACTACTGATTCTGTTTTGGAAATCAATGAATTAGCGAACTATATACGTTTAATTCGAGGCCCATATTACAGCAATGTTGTCTCATAATCTGAGTAGACAGCCCTGTGTTATGACAGTGGAGTATATTGGCCGCATACAGAGACGTTTAATTCGGCTAATGGCGGCGCGGGCCGACGCGGCGCGGCGCGACGTTCATTTGTTCACGAGTGCGACACTTCAGGTCACAACCTGAGGTTAGATAAGATCTAGATGCGTAGATATTAGCATACAGTACACGTGTGCTAGGCTACTTATTTTTTGCTTCATTGAGTTTAATTTGACGTGTTTTATAATGTAATTTAGTCTGTAGCAAATTTTTTTAATGCCTCTTAAAGTTTTTTTTTTACAACGCACTGTTTGGGGGCTGGTACTATACGTTATATGTTTACATATTAAACGTTTTTATTTAAATAAGTATAAAACTGCTACTTTTCAGCAAAGTTAGCTAGAATTTAGTTTTTATTCCAAATACCAAGCATTTGGAATAAAAATTAAATTCTGGCTACACACTAACACTAAACTAAACATTTCAACAAATTTTGAACCTAAAGTTTATTAAATGGAAAAAGAATACGGTCGCGAACAGGATTCGAACCTGCGCCTCCCGAAAATTTGAAAAAGTCCGAATTTTGAACCAGTACCAACATCTTAATATCGCTTCCTATAACAAATAGACGTGATACAGTCACACTTATTTCTACTCTCAGTCTACATTTTATTGATCTTAATTTTATTCATATCTTTCATTATGTAGTGTATAAGTCCTTAGATTATTTTTGTATAATACCACTGCTTAAATTGGAGTTTTTTTTCTAAATCCTATCATTACAAAAATATAATATAACATAGCATCACCCATGAAGGAAGGGGTAGGCAGAGGTGTACATAGTTATACACTCACATTTCACTAATGCTGTTATAATTTTTATATTTATTTATTTATTTAAATCAGGCTACAAGGCCCATATAAAATACAAATACTATAATACAATATAAAACTTAAGAAACTAACATACAATACTATATATAAACATAAAAATATTAATTTACACGAAGAATTTACCGGGTACAATTTCAATCTCCGGGCTGCTACTGGAATTTTCTAACTGAAAAACTTAATAACACTTTGCTCAACCCGGGAATCGAACCCGAGCCGTACTACTTAACAGTCGCGCTTGGGACCAGAACACCAACGAGGCTAATCCTTATCACTTTCACGTTACCCTTAAAAGGAAGTCAACTAATAATGTAAGAGGTTGTATAATACATCGCTCAGTATAAGTAATAGCGGCGTCACATCGCGCGCTCATACAGTCGCGCTAACTCGACGCGCGACTGACGCCCGCCAGTTGTTAGCGCGATTGTTGCCCCTCTCTATTACGAACAACACTAGCCGGCGTGACGTCACCGGGATTGTCCCGGGATACGCACTCTGGCGATATTAAGTGATCAATGTTACATTACTTTGATAGAAGTGTCTTGTCATAGTGTATATATTATTGTTTTATGTATTTGATTTACTTGATAAATATACCATTTACTTTCTGAATATTTTATTTCTATTCTTTTTATTCAGAAGAAGTTTTTTACCGTGGGAGAGCCATGCTTTGGCACGAATGGGCCGGCTCGACCGGAGTAATACCACGGCTTCACAGAAAACCGACGTGAAACAACGCTTGCGTTGTGTTTCGCCGAGTGAGTGAGGGTACCGGAGGCCCAAACCCTTTAAAAGGCCGGCAACGCACTTGCGACTCCTCTCGGGTTGCGGGTGTCCATGGGTGGCGGTAATCGCTTACCGTCAAGCAATCCGTCTGCTCGGTTACCCCCTATCCCATAAAAAAGTATACATTTAACTAAGTCCCACGAGTTCACCATAACCAAGTACTCTTTCAAAGTAGACTGAAAAGGAGAAACGTGGGCTAAAACTTAAACATTTCATGTTTAATATTTAATATTTCAAACAGGACATAAAACGAACGAGTCTATTAATCCGACAATAATAACAAAGAGCAGCTATTTGCACAACATTCGATATTTCACATTCACTATAAAATTGAATAATATTTCATAGTGACTGCCGCGTGCTATTTGTTCGACACCAGGATGATATCCTAAAAGGTTCTACAATGGGGTCGTCGGCAGAGGGCGCCGGTGACGAGCCGTGCGGGGGTGAGGTGAGGTGACGCGGTGTAGAGGGGGGCGGTGCAAATGTGCATCTCACGAGATGAGCCGCTTGAATATGCCTCAGTTATGCAAGGCGCTCGCTGTTAGACTAGTATAGAGGGAGCTTCTGGAAGATTATAATAAAACAACTTTTAACCGGATTAATCGCGTGTTATTGGTTTGTTTTTACCTGATATTTCGAACACTTTGTAGCGTTTGTAGTCGCAGGAGGATTGCACTGCTACAATGTGTAGCGAAAATCTAAGATATTACTTCTGGAAGTTTAATTGAAATTCAAAAAGTCTTGCAAAAGTGTAATTACGCTTGCAATGAACATATAAACTAAAATAAGATAATTAATTTGTCTTAAAACATATAACAATATTTAAAAAATAGTCTGTTCTATCCAAATAAGATTACACCTTCATATAGAATTTCGAATTAATAGAATGCTTTATCATGTTGAATGATCATTTCCTATTAAAATAAACGTTATAATAATATCTTTATTACATGGCACATTACTCAAAAACACACGGCAAGCAAACCGATTAATTTTAAATCATATATTGGCAATTTACATAGTAATTATGAATCGTTTTAATTTCAAACGATTGGGTTTATTACAGTTACCTTCATTGTTTAATATAACGTAATTAGTTTGAAATTTACAGAGTTATTTAGTTAAATGGCAGCTTTTTTGTAACTCACACTTTAGGTGATAAAGGTGAAATTGTAAATACACTTACCGAACAAGATTGCATAGTAAACACACCTGTTTGTTGGAGAAATGTGGGTGAAAACTACCCTCTCTGATTTTTGGAGAAATAGGTGTTAAAACATATTTATAAAAAAACACATTTCTATCATTGTGAGCCTTCTCCACATGTTTTAGCCAGCTAAGCAAGCCAGGTGTGTGAGTGGCGTGTCTCGCGAGAGGCGACGTTTTGTTGCTACGTCGCTACACCGCTACGTTGCTACACAGCTACGTCGCTACGTGGCAGAGGTCGCGATCCGACCGGAGTCGAGCCATTTGTTGCTATTGTGTGCATATGTGAATATTTAAAAATATGCTTCGTATATGCTTTATATAGTATATCATAGCCGAGGGAATAGAAATAACTGATTGTACGACGTTCTGGTAAAATTTTGCTTTTTGAGACGTTAAAAATACCTATGTATAATAAAATATATCTATACTTATATTATGAAGCTGAAGAGTTTTTGTTTGTTTGGTTGAAAACACTAATATCAGGAACTGCTGATTAAAAATTATAAATTCTTTTTTTGTTAGGTAGTCCATTTATCGAGGAAAGCTATGTCACATTACGCTACAACCAATAGGAGCGGAGCATCAATGAAAAATGTTGCAAAAACAGGAAACTATATTCTGCCTAAACGGTTAAAGTTAGGTACGTAAAAATCATGTATGACGGAATTGTTCCCCTTTACGATGTGCAAGGTCGCTGGTGGAACATATTTTAGTAGGTTATTTCCTCAAATTAACGTGGGTGAAACCGCGGGGCACAGCTAGTTTCATATACAACGATGGTATCTTATGTATTATTATAACAGTACTTCAGGAATAATAATTTAATTGACCGCATTATTTATTGAACACTGGATTTTAATAACTACAAACAAATAAATATAATATAGTAAGGACAAGGTGTACATACATAATTTATTATACAAACTTGATCATAGCTCGTGTATAATTTACATGAAAGCTGGAGAAAATGCAGGGAATCCATTTAGTGTCAATGTGTGCTCATTTTTATGGAGCGGTGTGTGTGACGTATGTGACGAGGTGTGGCCTCATGTCATGACGTCAATGACAGTTGGAGTTAGATACTTGGTTAAAATAAATAATTTGCTATTAATGGCTTATGCCCTGGTAATCGTTGAGTTCCATTGATTATGGTTGAGCGTTGCATTGCATGCGTGCTGTCAGTTACGCCCTATAGTGTAGTAGCAGCTCGGAGTTTGGAATTGTGCATGGGAGATGGCAATAGGCTCACCACCTATTACATGGGACTTAATATCAGCATTGGGTTAAAATCTGGGTATACGACTGTGTACACCTCTGCCTACACCTTCGGGGAATAGAGGCGTGATGATATGTTATGTTATAAATGCGCGCGTGGTACTTGATCATTATTTTGTTGCGGAGGTATTTTAAAACTATCTCCTAAGATATTCATTGAAATCAAATGCTGTCAAAGGCAATTTTGTTCAAAAATAAATGTCTGTAATGAATAACATAAAAGACAAAAGATAAAGAAAAAAATGAAAGATAACAGATAACAGATAAAATATAAAAGATAAAAGGTAAAGATAAACGGTAAAGATAAAAGGTAAAGATAAAAGATAAAAGAAAAAGATAAAAGAAAAAGATAAAAGATAAAAGATAAAAGATAAAAGATAAAAGATAAAAGATAAAAGATAAAAGATAAAAGATAAAAGATAAAAGATAAAAGATAAAAGATAAAAGATAAAAGATAAAAGATAAAAGATAAAAGATAAAAGATAAAAGATAAAAGATAAAAGATAAAAGATAAAAGATAAAAGATAAAAGATAAAAGATAAAAGATAAAAGATAAAAGATAAAAGATAAAAGATAAAAGATAAAAGATAAAAGATAAAAGATAAAAGATAAAAGATAAAAGATAAAAGATAAAAGATAAAAGATAAAAGATAAAAGATAAAAGATAAAAGATAAAAGATAAAAGATAAAAGATAAAAGATAAAAGATAAAAGATAAAAGATAAAAGATAAAAGATAAAAGATAAAAGATAAAAGATAAAAGATAAAAGATAAAAGATAAAAGATAAAAGATAAAAGATAAAAGATAAAAGATAAAAGATAAAAGACAAAAGATATAAGATATAAGATATAAGATAAGAGATAAGATAATCAAATCTTTCCTCTTTATAAATCTTTAAAGATAAAGGACTGTCACGGTCTTTTTTTTAGAACTTTAAACGTGAAACAATAATTTTTGCGTAACTTTAATCGTTTACGCAGCGCACGCAACGGAAGCTCTCAAAAGGATTTTTTTCCCGTTTCTGCAATATTTTTCATTGATGTTCCGCTCCTTTTCGTCGTAGCGTGATGTTATATAGCCTATGTGACCCGGGGATAGTGTAGCTTCCTAACGGTGAAAGAATTTTTCAAATCCGTCTTATAGTTTCGGAGCTTATTCAATGCAAACAAACAAACTAACAAACAATCAAATCTTTCCTCTTTATAATATATGTATAGATTAATATAGATATAGATTAGTACAGATTACTTAAATTTATACAGAGTGAACCCAGTTGCAATTTTGACACCCCGGTAAAGATCAGTGAAAGAGCGCGTGGATTTTAGTTGGTAGGAGACCGGCACAATGTGAATGATAGATTTTTCACCATGTCAAGAAATAAATAAATGTAGTGTAATAGAAATAATAATAAAAAATTAATAATAATATATCTTCATATCTACATAACAAAATTCTTAGACGTCTCCACGTGAACAGCGCTGCAACGCCTCATCTCCTGACATCAATTACGCTGCTAATCCACTGCAGCGCTGCAAGCCGCTGCGGCGAGCGGCCGACAGAGACGGATACCGTATCGTGTGAGGCAGTGGGAACAAGCGGCCGATGTATCTCGGAGATACGAGCTGTACTTTATTAAATCTTGAGCTTGGACTTAGATGTACTATAGACTTCAGCAGTACATTAAGTGGAGCGGTGAAGTGTTCGCGAATTATGTACCACAGTAATAGTATGTTGTATCATCACGCCTGTTTTGTGTGTACAATTGTAGGTACACCGGCATTTTGCCGATACTGTTATTAATGAAAAGTATGCCTTTTGTTTAGGTGGCTAATCCCAGCGGGGACCGCACAACTGATCTGCAATAACTTTCAAATTGCCATATATTAGATTAGAATAGAATAGAAAGCTTTTATTTCAGACCGGAGCCCATAGGGTTAGAAACAATTTTAATTATCTTCTAGTATTAGTCCTTTACAAACACAGATACAATTCAGCGTGGAGCTGCATTCACCTCTGCAACATCGGGGAATCTCACCGATCTGTAGTGTACTCACACTGAGAATACTGTTGGTACTGTCGCGAACACTCGTCATCAGGGACGCACATCTGTTCCTAATAATAGTGGCAAAACCATTAATATTATTTTCTGTAAATATCCCTGACGCATTGCAACGCAATGGCAGCCGCAGCAGTACTCTCAGTGCATTATTATATTAATCAATCAAGCAATCATTATTGACCGCGTAGGTCCCCACTGGCATACAGTGAGTGCAGTTGACCCACAGGCTGCACTTGTAAAAGGACTGACAGTAAGCAGTTCCCAAAAATGAACAGGATTTCACGTTCAGCAGTTACGCTTCTGTTTGTTAGATTAATAAGTCATTGGTAATATGTTCACGGTTGACTAAAATGTTTTTAATTCATATGTGCTCAGACTCGGTGACCACAGTGGTCAATTCAGGCGTAGGTTAATTTTTACAATAGTAATACCACAATATTTATTATCCTGACACGATCCATAAAGAGCAGAAGAAGAAATATTAGAAGTAAATAAACATTATTACTATGCAGATATTTTTTAAGTACTTACTACTAAATATTATCATAAAAAATATTATTTTTTAATATTTTATGTTATAAAAAACGTGAGTAAGGCGACAAAGTTCCTCCGTATCCGCTAAGTGCTCCTATGTGTACTAAAAGGTTTCCTTTTAAAACTAATATTATAAACCAGCGAGTGATCTTCGTATATTGTTTATCTTTCTTACTTATATTATTTATCATGTATAATTATATTTTTTTTAATACATGTTGAGGCTATGTAATGCCTATATTAATTTATATTTTTCAAAGAATATAAATTATACATGATTTATAAAGGATTGGGATGTTGTTCGGCGATTTACAACTGCAAAGTGGTAACGCTGAGTTTAGTAAATCTGTAAATGATTACTAGATAAATATCACCAGGCGTCTCCTTAAGACGTATACAAAAAGGATTGAAAATTCAATAGATTTGAACACGACAAGGTAGCTCAGTTGATAGAGTGATGACACGGAACGTCAAATTTGCGGGTTCAAGCCCCGTTCTTGTCTATTATTTTTTCAATGTTTCTTTGAAAAATATAAATATATTATTTATATATATTATTATTTATCTTTAGCTGATGCCCGCGACTTCTCTTGTGTGACAATAGATCACTTATGTCCATGTCCGAGGTCAAATATAATTATCTCCATAACAAAATTCATCGATATGGGTTCAGTGGTTTTGGTGTGAACACGTAACAAACAGTCAGATAAAATTTTGCATTTATAATATTGAAGCACTGATAGTCTAGTGGTATGACCGTTGGACTGGTAAGTTAAAGGTCGCGGGTTTGAACTCAAGGCACGCACCACTGACTTTCTGAAGTCACTAGGCTATCACTGCTTTTACGCATTAATATCAGTGGAAGTAGATGATAATATACTTTAGAAACTTTAAGAGAATCTAGGTTTTAAAAACGGTCTTATTGGTGTGGTGGTAGTAAGTGCTGCTGGTGAGCATAAGGTTCTATGTTTGATTCCCAAGACAGGCAAAGAGAGACCGAGCTTTTTTTTTATAGAAATTTTCAGTGTTCAGCCCGGAGTCTAGTGTTGTGCCTAGTTGACGGCAATAGAACCACCATGTGGTTTTACATACATCTCTACTTAACCCTTCGTTGAGTACAGACGTGGTGTTATGTCGATGTTCTAAAAACGATGATTAAATAAATAGTATGTGTTTTGTAAAGCCCCATTTTATATAAACACTCCACACTCCAACCCCGTGACATTACATTCATTACAAAAAACTAAAGGTGCTCGACGTCGCTTAAAAATACTTCTACACAAAATGTTTAATTAGCTCCGCAATAAATAACTTGCAGAACTTTACATCCAACCTGTTAATGTACATTCATTGTGCTTCCATATATTTTGCGGAGGTGCGCCTTTAAACGCTAAACGAAATAAACTAGCGCCGGCGAAACTAAAACAGTTTTTGTAAAAACATTTGTCCATAGAATGTAGCGACGGAGAAGAACACAGTAGTGCCACTACAAACAAAACGTAAATAATAATTTGTATAGTCGTACTGTTAGTAGTAGTTAGTAGGTACAACTAAAGTCCGGTACAGTTCTACGTACCTCTCTGAATTCTAATCACACCATCATAGTATTGAAAGGTAGATGTACTGGTGGTAGATGTATTGTGGGTTTTTCAAATACTCTGTATATAAATACATTATTGACAATATTTTTGACTATAATTTGATATTTATAGCTCAAGTGTTTCGTAAAGTCGAAGGTCACAGTTTTAATGATTAATCAACAATCAACGGAACCTATCGCAGTCCACTGCTGGATATAGGCCTCTCCCAAACAGCGCCATAACACCCGGTTCTCCACATTACGCATCCAGTCCGTCTCCACCGATGTTTAAATGTTCGTTAGAAGTAAATAAATAAATTAGTTACTCTTTAATTATAATTTTAAATTGAATAAGAGCGCCTGGAGTATTTATCCGGGAGGCGCAGGTTCGAATCCATTTCAAATCATAACTTTAGAGTTCGCTAAGCATGCGTTAATGCTTTTCAAAGATTTATCTGTAGTTACTCTATGTTTCATAACTGTAAGTTTTCCTCAATAAGTGTCAGCAGACATATAAAAAAAGGTTAGAGAATTAAACATACAAATAAAATCAACTTTGGCGGTCGTACGTATGAATATGTTGTATTATTCTTAGTGTAGCAGATACCAAAAAGATACCAAAAAGGGACAATGTACAGTTATCGTTAGGTAGATCTCCTTTTATTACTAAACTGCACTTAAATAGAAAAAAAAAACACACACACACACCATTACTCTGACGTCTATGTGAGTGTTGCGGTTCGATTTATCCGTGTTACACCTGTTAATATTTTCCTCATAACAATTAACCAACCAATGTAAGAAGTGGGCCTTCTTTATCTAATTGTTTACTAAAGCAGTTAACCCCACGTATGCGCGGCAGGCGCGGGCCACATCCGCGACTACGTCCGGGCTCGTGCCGCGCGCCGCCGCCGCCGAGCCCGTGCGGCTCGCGGCACAATGACGCGGCGAGCAAATGTTTCCGCAGTTAGTTGAGCGAACACAACACAATAAACACAGGAATACGCTAATTACTAACACTGCAAATAAAACGGCTTGATGCTTGTATTGTTATAACTGGCTTTATTTGTCTAAACTGTAGTTAAACGTGAAGTTGTAATTGTGCATATTTTTGGAGTTCTAATTTTTATTTTATTTAGTAAGCATAGTAAACATGAACTCCTAAGAATTAAAATATTTGTAAAGTAATTCTTCAAGACAACATTAACCTTACAATCGTCATTTTAAAACAAAAGAATAGGGATTGAAAACATAAAGTGTTAGTGTAGGTATATTTAATATCCTTTTGATTTTTCTTCGAAACAATAGTATTTTATAGCGGCCCAAATTGACCCTCTGTTCGTTGTCGCAGAGGCGCGGAGTAGTGAGTACAAAGTGCACGTAATTTATGGGCCACGCGGGAAATTAGTGGCGCGCGCGCCCCCGCCGCGGTCGCCGCGGTCGCTAGGACCAGGCAGCGCGATCTAGGGTCGGCAGGACCGCAATTAGTGCTGATCGAAGTAGAGGGTTATTAAATTCTTCTATGAATGTGGTCTGATTAAGCTTTGTTGTATGGTGTGTCTAAGGAAATGGTGTACAATAAAGTAATGTATGGTAATTATATTGTTAACCGCAAATCAATTCAAAGTGATTCCTTTTTCTTTTCCTCCTTGCAATGCGTTTATCTAATAATGCTTACACAATTATTGGTTTATATAAGTAAAAAGAATGAATATCTTAGGTTTTCGCGGATCGCGCAATTTGTACGGTAGACTGAAATAATTTTAAATAAAATGTTGAGAAGCCTGACACTCGTCACAGTCCTCCTGCGACCACGAACGCTGCAAAGTGTTCGAAACGTCGGGAAAAACAAAAACTATTAATACACGCGATTAATCTGGTTATAAATTGTTTTATTATAAAAGGAATTAAATTTATAGGAATAAAATATTGAATATACAATGTTCTCATTCATATAGTTAAAATTTTGGCAATTATAATGTGACATAAAGTATAAGCAGCGTAGCTCGTTTTATCTGTCTAGTAAGTATGTAATTAGACTGGTAACAACAGGTTATATTCACAGAAAAATTTATCATTACCTTCATTACCTAATGAATGGCTCGCGTGTAGCCGACCTAAGACCCGGCACGCGACTAACTGAGACAAAATAGAATTAATTTCAACACTAATTCATTATTAATTTATATTATTATAAATTACTCTCGTTTTTTTAGTTCAATATACAATAAAATGATTAATAGTGATGTACTTTAGAAGAGGTTACTGGCGCAATTACCCGGTGACTTTTAATTACAATTGACGGTGCTATTAGGATATTCAGGTTTTTGGAAAAAATAGCTGTGTGTTGACCCCTGGTAATTGTTTCTGGAGGCACATAATGTGGTTGTCCGCATATACGCGGCATATCATCCAAGGGAGTTCACGTAAAAATATTCTAATATGGTATAGGACTCAATATTGTAGGACATCTAGAAGGTATTATATCCGATGTTAGATACAGGGGCTCGTGGCTAGGTAACAGCCGCACAGATCGATCGATCGATGTTAAGCTGCGCTTGCCGCGGTCGGTCTGTGGATGGGTGACCATCATTTCATACCGAGGCCCCTCCGTGTCTCGGAGAGCACGTTAAACCGTCGGTCCCGGTTGTCAAATTAAGATCTAAGACAGCTGTTATGGGTAGTCAGAGGTCTGAAAGTCTCACTACCAGTCATACCACGAGATATCGTGTTAGTGGTGGAGGTCAGATAGGCAGTCGCTACATGGTAAAATAATGGTATTAAGCTGCATCCGGTTTGACTGGAAGTTGACCCCAATGTTATTGGGAAAAGGCTAGGCAGATAGATGTAGAAGGTAATTTATACTTAAACAATCACAAAGAAAACAATCACATTTAATATTTACTCCAACTTACTCGTAAAATTTACTTTTAAAACAACTCAGAAAGAGCACGATTAACTTGTTGAGAGATCACCCACTGAAGCCTGAGTGTTCCTAAATTTTAAAAGCCAAACATCTTTCACGGAACCAATTGTATGTAGTGTGCGGTATAAGTCAAAATCCGTGGCTACGCGCTTCGGATTCCACAGTAGCAAACGCGCCGGGAAAATACAACGGGATCCCGTCGAAATCCCGGGCAGCCCGGGATTCCTGGCGCGCTTCGCCCAGCGCTGCAATACACCCAATGAATTGCTGATTGTGCTCTTACTGTATTTAGTGGTTTATTAAGCAGTTACTACAAGCTCTCGGTTTGGATCAGACGTGGATGCTGTGGGTACTGTTGTTGTTGTAAATCTATACTGCGATTTATGTGTGGTTCATTCAACTATGAGCTAAGTACGCTAATACTTTATTTTTGGTCCTGGCTGTAGATTGCACTTATACTTTTATCTATTTTGTTTATCTATTTATTTATTGATTGAAAAGAATCAAGTACGCACAAGCTTGTAAATAAAATTTAAGAATACCAATAACATAACATAACTCAGCATCACGCATGTATTCCCTGAAGGGGTAGGCAGGTGTACAAAGAGTAACATCCACGGTTCACCAGTGGTGTTATTAACCCCCATAGGTGGTGGGCCTATTGCCATCTACCGGGCACAATTCTAAACTCTGGGCTGCTACTGAAAATTTTCTAACAGAAAAACCCAATAACACATTGTCCGACCTGGAAATCGAACTCAAGGCCTCATGCTCCGCAGTCGCGCTTGGGACCACTAGAACAACGAGGCAGTTATATAAAATACTAATGAATAAAATAAAATAAAGTAAATCATTATTTCGAATAACGGGATGCATATTTTCGTAAACATATCAATTTAATCTATGAACAAACTAAAATACATCAAATGACTTAATTAATAGCCGCTATAATTATGTGTAGTTTACTAAAACGTTAATAAAATTGTGTAAGATTTTCTATTCTTGTAATCAGTGATATTGTTTCTTTTTCTGATTTTGGCGTTAAATCATCAGTATCAACATCGGCGAACATACCGGATGAACTACAAAAACGTGGCAGCCCCAATTAGTACACATGATACTGCAACGTGCGATTCCTAATTATAAGGACTATATGCGTGTAATACAACAATTATGCAACTTGAATAATAAAACAAAAATTGTGTTACAAAAAAGAAAAACCACTAAAATATAAATGGACCAATTTGTTGAGCAATTCAAAACCACGTATTTCGATACGGACCCCAATCGTTTTATATCGTCCATTTTTTGTAATGTGTATGTGGCGGGCCGCCGATATATTACATTGAGTTTGTTAAAGGCAAGCAGGTTGGACAGGGGCGCTGGGAAAAGATATTAGTTTTCAATATTTAATATAGAGGTTGCGTCGATGCGGGATCCCGGGTCCCGCGCTGACGCGACCTGTCGCAGCACTAACCAGTATTGTTTACCGCAGGTGTTGCTGTTATGTAAAGTTTTGAGCGAGTTTATTGTGTTGAGATATTTGCTTTGTTATGTTATAGTATGGACAAGGTTTGTGGATTATTATTACATAGTAATGGGATAATGCCTTCTGACCGGAATTATCTATAAGTTTGTATAATAACTTTCGTGAGACATATTCATATTAATTATATATTGCTGCGGACTCAGCTCATGACTAAGGGCTCCGTTCGAGTTCGAAACTAGTCGGGCGAAGAGTGCACGTGAGTAGTAACCGGTGAACAATAATTAATATCTATAAGTTGTCCGCCTGCTCACTCACTCACTCACTAAACTGCCTCGTTGGTCTAGTGGTCCCAAGCGCGACCGCTGAGCAAGAGGTCTCGGGTTCGATTGCCGGGTCGGGCAAAGTGTTATTGATTTTTTCTGTTAGGAAATTTTCAGTAGCAGCCCGGAGTTTGGAATTGTGCCCGGTTGATGGCAATAGGCTCACCACCTATAACATGGGACTTAATAATAACATTGGTGAAATGTGGGTGTAGAATTGTGTGCACCTCTGCCTTCCCCTTCGGGAATACAGGCGTGATGCTATGTTATGTTTTTATGCTATGTTAAAGTTGTCCGCCGGGTCTAACTTTCAGAGTAAAAGTCTATAAGAGTGTATCACTGGTGACTTTCGTGCTATAGGTTGATCCGATTACCGTGATGATCAGGCTCGTGCCTTCTCCGTATGAGAAGAGGCCCTTGCCTTGCAGTGGGACAGTTATGGGCTGGTTATTTAATATTATAAATTCTAAAGTTTGTGAGGGTGGATGGTTGGTTGGATGGATGGATGGATGAATGTTTGTTACTCTTTCACGCAAGAATAACTGAACGGATTTGGACGAAATTTGGCACACATATAGAACCAATTCTGAAGTCCATGTAGAAGCTAGTCTACAATATATGCTTTATGTGACATAAAGTGCTTTCCCTTTATTGCATATTTCGGAAATGTATTTAAGCTTCAAATTAAATTTAAAATGTCGATAAAATTTTTGCGCTAAGAATACTGCAATAATAATTAAGAATTATTTAATGATATTATAATAATTATTTAACCATAAATCGTGTATGGCAACAACGCCGACTGTCAGTCTTCGTGCCTGACATCTTGTCATTGTGAGAATAGACACTACATATATCTGATTGTGACGAGGTCTGTGTATATTAATACGATTACTAAGAATTATTTTCAACTGCTTTTCTGTTTTTTTATTTATTTAATTAATGTCACGTTGTAAGCCGACAGCACCAGCAGCATTAGTTTATTTTGCTTTACAAATGACCTGTTTATCATATATAATTATAATTTTTAATACATGTTGAGGCCACGTAATGCCTATATTAATTACTATTTTTCAAAGAAACATTGAAAAAAAATTGGTTTCTTTGAAAAATAGTAATTAATATTGATTTATAAATGATTGGGATGTTGTTCGGCGATTTACAACTGTAAAGTGGTAACGCTGAGTTTAGTAGATCTGAAAATGATTACTAGATAAATATCGCCAGGCGCCTCCTTAAGACGAATACAAACAAGGTTGAAAATTTCAATGGGGAATAACGAGACAAGGTAGCTCAGTTGGTAGAGTGATGACCCGGAACGTCAAAGGTCGCGGGTTAAAACCCCGTTCCTGTCCATTATTTTTTCAATGTTTCTTTGAAAAGTTGTAATTAATGACCTGTTTATTTGATTGTCTATGTTAACGACATAATTTTGAAGACCTTAAGGTCTTTAAAGTTATGTCTCGAAGTGGAATATATTTAATTATGGACTTATTTGAACTAAAACTGTTTAGGGATTCAAACTCTATTCTTTCTTTCTTTCTTTCTTTCAGACGCAAAGGAAATATGTCAACAAAAATTTGTATGGGAGATTGCCATTGTTCTTTCAATAAAAAATATATTATGTGAAATGGACAAAATAGTTATATCTGACGTTTTTGTGGCGGACATGCCAATTATGCCCCCGGTCAAACCGTTTCGTTTGAACTATGATAAATATATGATGGATAACCCGGGCCGGCGTGGTTGTTCAAGGCTCACTTCACACAACGTTCTACTGCGAGGTCACCGATGATATGAAGAAAGGGAAAGGCGGCGGCGTTGAAGATGAAATTTTGAGGTAGTTGAAAAATCAATTCCCGAGTTCAAATAATGGATCGCGGGTCCCGGACCACTAAATAGTCCGCCAGCTTGTCTGTCCGGACTCATGTGGTTTCTACGACACAAGGCAGACAAGTTCAGAAAGTCATGTCAGAGATACTGTGATGAATGCAAAATCTTTCAAAACGATGGATTCTTTGCTACAAGTTCTGAATGAAGTAACCTAAATCCTGTGCTGGGGTACCTGGGAAGAAGAAGCCGTGTAACAAATTCCCCACCTCAACAAATTGAAGCCCTGTGTTTTCAAAAACATATACTTTAAAAAAAATGTTAAGTTACTAAAATGTTAAGGTACTGCACACAAGTGAACAATACATTCTCGATTCCCCGAAGGCTAAAATAACGTACAAACGCAATACGTTCCGCGTACTAACTGTCAGGTACCGAAGTGCATACATACGTTTGAGTCCTTACTGCTCCTTACTCGATGTTTTAACATTCCGATCCCGTCACACAACTCCAACTTAACTCCGCGAATGTGTAATGCACTCTAAATACTTGACAAACTTTAAATAGAACTGGTTCATGCAATTATAGAATTTATGCAATACAGTTAAGAGCTACGGTAGCCGCATTATTAGGTTTGAATGTGGTATTCGTAAGGTGAATGCCAGGTTACGGTATGGTAGGGAATGGTAGGTTTTTCTCACTCAGCGTATGTACGTGAACGTTTCAGGTATTTAGGTTCTAGTTTTATATTGTTCTGTGAAATAGCTTTACGTGGTGGAGAGTTCCTCGAGAAGAACATTTTAGTGACTTTCCAGATCGAAGAAAATTGTGAATTTCACCTTACAACGACGGTATGTTGTACTCACAAATAGGTTCATATATATAGATTAGAATATGAGTCGTGGTGGCCGAATGGTTGCGGACCCGCCTTTTTAGGTGTGTGGGTTTAAATCTGACATGTATTAATGTGACTTTTTCAACGTCATATATACTTTTTTACATACATACATACATTCATATCATGCCTGTTACCTATTGAGGTAGGCAGAGACTATCGAATTCCTACGATTTTGACACTCTTCTTTCGCTTCTATGATTCTATCTTTTTCCATTTAATATAATAACTTTAGAGTTCGCTAAGCATGCGTTAATGCTTTTCAAAGATTTATTTTTTTATTGATTCTATGTACATTAACTTCTTAATACATGCTCACCGATTTAGGTGGCTCTTGAACTGTCCTTTTTTGAGAACGTCTGCGATTTGATTGCGGTACGTCCTGCCTGCCCCGACTCTTCCATCCACTCTCGCCTCATGTACTAGTTTATTCAAACGCCTTTCAAACTGGACTTGATGGTCTGAATTTGCCAACCCGCAGTGAGCTAGCGTGGTGATCAATTCTCGGGCCTTCTTTGTATGAGAAGAGGCCCTTGCCTTACAGTGGGACAGTGATTATGGGCTGGTTATGTGTTGGTAAATTTTTCTTTCAAATTATATATCTGTCATATTCTTCGTAAATACTCTGAAAGCTTATTTTCCTATAAAACAAAACGATGAAATACTGGGCTATAAATACCACGCTGTGATAGCAGCGAAGACATGAACATGAACATGAAACAGCAAACAGAATTTTCACCGTGGGAGAGCCATGCTTCGGCACGAATGGGCCGGCTCGACCGGAGTGATACCACGGCCTCACAGAAAACCGGCGTGAAACAACGCTTGTGTTGTGTTTCGCCGAGTGAGTGAGGGTACCGGAGGCCCAAACCCCTTAAAAGGCCGGCAACGCACTTGTGACTCCTCTGGGGTTGCGGGTGTCCATGGGCGGCGGTAATCGCTTACCATCAGGCGAGCCGTCTGCTCGGTTGCCCCCTATACCATAAAAAAAAAACAGTAAAATTCATAGAAATTTGGTATTAAATACCAAACATTGACATTAACCCTATAAATACCTGTGAATGGTAGCGACCAATCATTTGAAGAGCAGTTCCCTGTCACCCGCTTGTGAAGCAGTCTTCAGATAAAACAGTAATGAACACAAAAATACCAAGAAATAGAAGTAAGTTAATAGACCAGTGTGTGGTTACAAATGGGTGGGAGTCGTGCCGGAGTCGTTCCGTTGTCGTGTCGTGTCGCGTCGCGGATGTTTCGCGTCGCTTCATTGCTGAACATATCTCGTGACTCCCTCCGCTTTGAGTATATACAAAATGTTACTGTGGCGGGAAACGCTGCAGTGCGTGCGGTGAGACTTGATGAAGTTTCTCGAAGCCAGCTTCTATGTAAGTTACTCGTAGAGTACTTTAGTATGAGTTATTTAAGAAGTAATAATAGGTTTTTAGAGAGTTCAATGGTTCTTTTGTTTTAAGTGAATATTTTGGACGTATGTCTGACCCTTTATAATCTGATTACAGAACTGATTAATTAAACGTAGCAGCACGACTATATTGGCCGAAGGGGTAGGTAGAAGGATACACAGTTGTACACCTACATTTCACCAATGCTGTTGAATAATAGCATTGGTGAAATGTGGGTGACTTAACAGTCCCATGTAAAAGGCGCTGAGCCTATTGCCATCTATCGGGCCCAATTCCAAACTCCGGCCTGCTATCGAGAATTTGCTAATAGAAAATCCAATAACACTTTGCCCGACCCGGGAAACGAACCTAGGATCTCATGCTCAGCAGTCGTGCTTGGGACCACTAGATCAACGAGGCAGTAACTAATAACTCATGTACAAAAAAATACATGGCATTACCAGCCCATAGCTGTCCCACTGTGGGGCATAGACCTCTTCTAATACAGCTAAATAATAATAATTAATAAAATAATGTAGGTTTGCCTAGATTTTTATTACTTTTCGTGTCATCAAATAATACCATTTAAAGTTAGTCGTGTCGGTTCGGTCACTTGTATAGGGACTGAATTGATAGCAATGATATCGCCATAAGACGTGTTAAAATATGGAAGAAGAATTCGCGGTGGTGAGCAGAGGTCGAGATGGCTTAGTGGTCAGAGCGCCTGGAGTATCTATCCGGAAGGCGCAGGTTCGAATCCTGTTCGTGACCGTATTCTTTTTCCATTTAATATTGTAACTTTAGAGTTCGCTAAGCATGCGTTAATGCTTTTCAAAGATTTATCTTGAAATGACATGTCGTTAGCATCGCTTCGTGCACGCCCGTGATACATGCCCGTATGTTTTGGTAACAGAGTTGTGACTAAATATTATGACATTTGTCAGTGCCCCAGTGAGTGAGGCCGCGCGATATTCACGCTCTCTTATTAGGGATGGTTCTTTACTATTTTTGTATAGTATTCCAGTGGAGCATTGTATATATTTTTAAGACCGTGATTTGGGTGCTTGTCAGGTAGTATTGGGTACCAAAATAAGTTTGTTTATTTATAAATTCCTTATGTAAGGTAGATGAATATTTCATACGCTTTAACGCATGCATAAGGAACTCAAAAATGTGGAAAGAAAAATACGGTTGTGAGCCGGATTTGAACCTGGTTTTCCAGTATAAATACTCCAAACTCTCCACCAACTGAGCTATCCCGACAAATGTGGAGTATTTATCTGGAAGGTATAGGTTCAATTCCTGCTCACTACCGTATTTTTCAAAGTCAAATCATTGATTTCAATTAGACCATATTATACTTTTGAATTGTCAGAAGCTAGTTGCCACGTTCCGAAGTGTTCCTATGGAGAAGAACGGGCAAGGAACTCCATGGTTACTCTTTTTATAAAATAGGTTATTACAATAGCAGGTTTCATTAAATAAATCCTTGATGTGCATAAAGTCAGGACGATGTCAACATCTACAAACAAACTTGCCTACTTCAATATTAAAATAAATACAACCAAAAAATCTACATTCAACGTCCGGAGCCATACATATAAACTCATAAAGCTAGCAGACATTTCACAATAGTGTACACCAATTCCATGTGACGTATATAGTGTCCGCGCGCGGGACGCCTCATCCGCGGACAAATGGCAGCGCGTCCGACTCCGCATACTGGCACATGATTAAGTTCCGCGCTAAGGAGTCCCGCTAATAAAATAACGTTCCTTCTTGCCTTTGTTATAAGTGTTTCTTTAGCTGTATGTGGTGTGACTGGCCGTTTAACTACTTAATAATGTGTTAGAAAAAAAAGTTCTATTAGGTATACATATTATTTACGTAAATTATCTGAACAGGAATAAGTTACAGTTTTTTTTTTGAAAACCATTAATGCATGATTAGTGAACCTTAAAGGAACAAGTTGTATTATTGTATTGTTATTATTATTTTATTACGTAACTTTGTATTGAGTTCTCATAGGACTACATCTATGAGAACTTAATACAAAGACATGTTATGCACGGGTGGATTTAAAACTGCATGATTGAAAAAGAGTGTTATGTGTACGGCATCTCTTAATTATAACCATATACCAAAAAAAGAGTGTTATGTTTACGGCATCTCTTAATTATAACCATATACCAAAAAAAGAGTGTTATGTGTACGGCATCTCTTAATTATAACCATATACCAAAAAAAGAGTGTTATGTGTACGGCATCTCATTATAACCATATACCAAAAAAAGAGTGTTATGTGTACGGCATCTCTTATTTATAACCATATACCAAAAAAATATTGAAGAGCAATTTTTTATTACATAAAAAAAAAATGACATATAAATATATAGCTATTAGTTCAAAAGTGTTATTACTCGGTAACGGATTTTTTAGATGGCATGTTAATTTAAAATTTAGTTTAAAATAAGTTAAGTAAATTTTTAGGTCATATTTTTTGACTTTAAGTTAACAACATTTTGCATGCCATAATGCAAAATGCCATTCACAAAATCTGTAACACCTCAAAATGCACCTGCATTCTAAGCAAATAAATATCTATTCTATTCTATTATTATTAGTTACTTAACTTAATTAATGAAAACCTTGGATAATGAATTTCTATTAACAATAATACTTTAATTCGCCATTAGTGATGTATATGCGTGCGTGCGAGACTGGGTGGTTTATAAAGTCCAATAAATGTTTCAACCACCATCGATTTGTCTTGTGATTTCGAGTCTTACTTCATGACCACCACTGTCATTCCATCCTGCGATGGCGATCTATATAGTAAACTAAAGCTCTTTGACTGATTGAGTAGGTGTAATAACATACATAATTTTTATCAATTATTGTTCACCGGTTACTACTCACGTGCATTTTCGGGATTGCCCGAATAGTTTCGAACTCGAACGGAGCCACAAACTGACTGTTTGACTCGCGACATCGCCGCAGGCTCAGCGTATGACGGGCTCCGTTCGAGTTTGATACAAGTCGGCCAATCCCGAAAAATGCACGTGAGTAGTAACCGGTGAACATTAATTGATATGAATATGTCTCACGAAAGTTTTTATACAAAATTACATAATTTTCGTCACTTCTACACAAACAATCAATCGGCCTAGCCTTTTCCAAATGACATTGTGGTCGGCTTCCAGTCGAACCGGATGCAGTTTAGTACCAGAATTTTACATGGAGCGACTGCCTATCTGACCTCCATAAGCCAGTAACTGTGTAACACGATATCTCGTGGCATTGCTGGTTGTCAGACTTTCAGGCCTCTGACACGAGTCCTCCTGCGACCACGAACGCTGCAAAGTGTTCGAAACGTCAGGAAAAACAAAAAAAACAATAATACACGCGATTAATCCGGTTAAAAGTTGTTTTATTATAATGTGTAGTGATCGCGCAAACCTAATATATTACTATGTTAACCTCGATTGATCTGTACGGCTATGACTTCGCTACGAGCCCCTCACTTCGCTCGTTACTTAGTTATTGCGTGAAAGATTCAAATTCAAATTCTTTATTTGCAAAAAGTGGTATATACAGGTGTTATGGTAGGTGGTATAAGGTCCAACACATTTTCCATTTTAATTTATGGCATACAAATAAGCATGCAATTAATACGGAACAGTAATCTTAAAAAAAAACAAAGCATCCAACTACATTTTGCAGATATAAGTAAATTCCATTTACATTATTATTATATATTGTTGGGGTATGGTGCCCAACAGTAAAGAATGTTTGTTAAAATGTTAATGTTAAATGAGTAGACGACCAATTTCTGTACTGGTTTAATTGCTAAAAATAATATGTAATGTAATAATACACAATGCATGTTAACTTAAATAATTGCAGCGTTTGCGAGTAGATGTGACGTATATAACATAAAGGTCAATGTACTGCGTAGCTCGTACATATATAGGTAAGTTAAAAAAGAATAATAATTACAATATGAATATTATGTAACTTTAAAACTTACATTTCGCACATAGCCAGAGTAACAAACATCCATCAATACTACAAACTTTCGCATATATAATGTTAATAGAATTAGGATAGAATACGATTCATATTTCAAATTTATTACCTACGCACTAGTGCGTACCATTTAAGAATGATTAAAACGTTTCACTCGTACCAGTCGAAACACAACACTCTGTCCTTTACGTGCACCGAGCAACATATATTTTGTCCATTCATCTACCGGTTAATGCCTAAAGCGGCTGAAGCGCAGGGAGGATAACTCTCACCACCTCGATGCAACAACTCACTCGTAATGTCCGAGATAGCTAAGACTCCGCTTAATCTATGACGGGTACACTGATATATAAAATGGTTCCAGCTATAGTAAACAAAGCATGGCTGTATTTCTAATATTATATTTATATCTACTGTCTAGTGCAAGGGTGACTGTTGAGCATGAGGACCTGCGTTCGATTCCCGGTCGGGCAAATTGTTATTGGGTTTTTCTGTTGGGAAATATTCAGTAGCAGCCTGGAATTTTAGACGAGCAAGTATAAATATAACTCATAGTAGGTATAGTAACTTAAAGCGCATATACGTCCAGTGATTGCATGCTGTTGATCGTTAATTCCTTGGTTTGATTTCCGGAGAGGGCAAAAAGATATTGGTCTGTTAGAAAATACTCAGTTGCAGCCTGAGTTTGGGATTCTGCCTGGTAGATGGCAATAGGCTCTTCAATTATAATGATATAGGGCTTACTAACGGTGTCGGTGAAATTTCAATATACATCTCTGGTTACCCCTTTGAGGAATACAGTCGTCCTGCTAAGTTATGTTATAGATTTATGATTCTACTAATATTATAAATGTGAAAGTTTGTATATGTTTGGATGTTTGTCCGTTCAGCTGTTTTACCGTGCTTGAGTAGAGCACGCAAAAACAGCTGAACGGATTTGGATACATTTTTGTAAAGAGATAGATTAGACCTTGAACCTACCTTTTGTTGCGCAGTAAACATAAAAGTCTACCGAGCACCAGCTAGCAATTTTTTTTTATAAAATATTCGCTCTATTTTCATAATCAGACTCATGATTCTGACTAATCAATAATAATATCATTGAAGTGTAGAGCAATTTAGCTGTGTTTAGGTAAATGACCTCAATAGGCTCACAAAATCTAAATCCTAAGAAAAGAGTAATTCATGTGAGGCGAAATGTAAATATTCATTGCTCACTGGCCGAAATTCGAACATAATTCAATTAAATTTTAACATTATTAAAGTTCTATTGTCAAAGATTTCTATTGACAAAGATATATGTGTGTGTGTGTCAAACGCATGGTAGTGTGTGTAATCATTTTTTATTAATCTAATGTATTTCTAAAACATATTATTAAAAATATTAGTTTACTGCACTCCTTCTCCATATAAACTTTAACTGTGCCAAATTTAATTCCTCTGTCCATCTGCAAAATAAAAATCTGTGCCAGGTATCGCACACACTCTTAATCCATAAAAGGCATGCGAATAAAAAGAAAAAATAACCACAAAAATGAAATAAAAATATTTAAATATTTTGCCATTACGAAACCGCACAGTAAAATTTAATTATATATATATGTGCAACAATATATTGTAAACTGTTATTGCATTCATTCTTCGTCCTTCATTTAATCGAAACATTAATTTTCTCTCGTTAATTTCGACTGACCTGCAATCGAATCTCATTTTATATCGACAATATGACGTCACGTATATTGCATTATTCGAGAATTTTGTATGCATGATGTCGTTACAATGGAGGCAGGTAGAGAAGGTACACATAGTATGTGATGAGCTAAGGTGTGCAAGGATGCCCTACATGGTTAGATTCGATAGCCTTATACAATGATGTCTTGACCTTAAAACAATTTTTGACCTATAAGTTGTTCCGAAATTTCTTCTCAGAGATAGTCACACAAAAATGCCGACACACTGGATTTATCAAAATAGTACAATACAACATAATAAAATATAATACAATACAGCATAACGTAACACAACGCAGCACAACGCAGCACAACGTAGCACAACGCAACACAACGCTACACAAAGCCAAACAACGCAAAACAATGAAACACAACGCAAAACAACGAAACACAACGCAAAACAATGAAACACAACGCAAAACAACGAAACACAACGCAAAACAATGAAACACAACGCATTGCAACACAACGTAACGCAACACAACACAATACAATTTCATTTCATTTCAAGGCTATGAAGCTGTTAGCTTGAGGTGGGCAGTAGTTAGCTGCAAGCTTTCTTTATTACTGGTTTCTTTTACTGCAATGAAGAGGTGTAGTGTTTGGCCTGGATTGTTCTAGAATAGGTTCTTGAGATTTATAAAACGATGATTGTTACACTTGAAACTTCTTACAGTGAAAGAGTTAATACCAGAGGTAACTCTTTCACTGTCACCTTCTCAGGGACACCTATATTCGGCAGTGGGTTGCTATATACGATTGATTACAGGGACCACTCAAGTGTTCTAAGCAATGGCTCTTCTGCACCTCATTATTGTATGACAGAGTGGTCTCCGCATTACCCGGTGACGTCACACGTTCACGTAATGATTAATGAGTGGAATCAGCGCCATCTCTGGGCGTTTCCCGCGCAACTCAGCGCGCCGCACTGCCGCACAAATGCAGGCGAGCATTTATCTCCCAAATGCACCGTTTAATTCACTACCGGACCGCTAACTGTGTTTAAACCCGATACACGCTTCGGTTGCCCATCTCATTCTAATATCCTACGGTAGAAAGGGATGGAATGATTGATAGGATTTAATGAGGTGCGGTGAAGTAACGAGGTGCTATGAATGATTGATTAGAGTATTGAGCAAGTTATACTGTTATAGGTGAAAGGTAATTAGGTGTCCGGCTGAGCGATGTATTGTGGAGCTGCCTCCAATGTTAGCGGGTACTGTATTGTTCTGTTACCTTTACTAATGTAGCATGCTCAATTCCGTACTTCAAATAATATTTGAAATATTGATAATCATAGTTTTAACTGCCTCGTTGGTCTAGTGGTCCCAAGCGCGACTGCTGAGCATGAGGTCCTGGGTTCGATTCCCGGGTCGAGCAAAGTGTTTTTGGGTTTTTCTGTTAGGAAATTCTCAGTAGCAGCCCGGAGTTTGGAAATGTGCCCGGTTGATGGCAATAGGCTCACCACCTATTACATGGGACTTAATAACAGCATTGGTGAAATGTGGGTGTACAATTGTGTACACCTCTGCCTACCCCTTCGGGGAATACAGGCGTGATGTTATGTTATGTTATGTTATAATAATCATAGTTTTAACTGCCTCGTTGGTCTAGTGGTCCCAAGCGCGACTGCTGAGCATGAGGTCTTGGGTTCGATTCCCGGGTCAAGCAAAGTGTTTTTGGGTTTTCCTATTAGGGAATTCTCGTTAGCAGCTTGGATTTTTGACCTGTGCTCGGATGATGGCAACATGCTCACCACCTATACATGGGGTATAGGTGGTGAACATGTTGCCATCAACCGAGCACAGTTCAAACTTCTAGACGCAGCTTAACCTATTGATCGATCTATGCGGCTGTTACTTAGCCACGAGCTAACAAACTTACTCTATACACGAGCTAATTAACTTACATTATATACATAATTAAATTTGAATAATTTATTTGCACATGAGTATTTTTTTATTTGAAAAATATGATATTGTCCTACACTAGAAATTGATCCTGTATATTTTATTTATTTATAGTAGTTATCATGACCGCGTGCTCAAATTATTATCATCAAGATAATTTAACGTCATTCCATGGCCGCAATAGGGAGATATAATGTACTAGACATAATAAAATATTCTCTACTTTTCTGTCCTGTAAAAAGAGAAATAGTTCTGACATAACTAATGGCAGTAGTCTGCAGTCCAGCGCGCTCTATAATGTAGGTTGTATTTTTTTACAGGTGCTAGTGGAAAATGTTGTGCTTTTGTAAAAACTTATATATATAATATATCTCACACTCCTTTTTCAAGACTAGATGGTAGTCTATAAAAAAGAGTATATCATTTAAAATTTATTTTTATTCATACATTATCAAACGTTACATATGTGTTCAATTTAAAAATATATATAATATTCATATTAAAAATATTAAGGCAAGCAATTAAAAATGAAATGGTTAGCCTAATTAATTTCCAAATGTCACTTAATAAAATCATGTAAATTACTAATATCTATTAATTATTGTTTGATGGTTATTACTGACTTCCATTCTTCGGGATCGCCAGACTAGTTTCAAACTCGAATGGAGCCCTTAGTCATGAGCTGAGCTCGCGGCGATGTCGCGAGTCAAAACTTTTGACTCGTGATATCGCCTAGGCTCACAATAATGAATATGAATGTGTCTCACGAAAGTACAAAAAAATACTAATATCTAATATATTATTATTATATATGATCACATACAATTCAAGTTTTAATAATCACTGTCATATAATTAATTAATTTCATTATTATCATTTAACACACAGGACATCCATTAATACAAATTTACATTCATCATTTTTATTTTAAAACGAAATCTATGTAAGTGTGTTACACGAGATTATAATTATTGATATAAAAATACTATAGTTACCCCTTTTCAAGAAAAATATTTTTAAATCAGGGTTCTTTAAGAAGCCAAACAATTAAGATCAGTAAGGTTAGCCTACTTACTAACTTCAATCACAATTCAATTCCAATGTCAAAACAACACATAAAATTAATTAACACAAGCTACAAAAATATATTTACTGTAGAACTTAAATAAACAACCAACTGTTTTCTAATATTACAGCACATTCATTTGGGTTTTAAACATTAAAGAGTTGGGACAGACATTATTTTAATTGAAATCGACCTTAAACGTCTTAATGATTAACTGAAGAAATATTGTTATAATAACTAAAGCTATTTTAGAGGGTGCCGCCGTCTGTTCGTATAACAAGCGTGATAGGCAGGTGGACGGCGCAGGCGGCACCCTTCTCTACTCCGTCATTGTTATTTTCAAGAACAACATCAATTTAACACATTTAGTCCCCTGCTATCTTTTCAAACTTAATATAATATATAAAACTGTTTAACGAGAATCACTAGACCAACATGACTGGTCTCGAGTGTGACTGCTGAGCATGAGATCCCGGGTTCAATTTCTGGGTCGACCAGTGTTAATGAGTTTTTCTTTTAGGAAATTTTCAGTATCCGCCCGGCCTTTGGAACTGTGCCCGATAGATGGTAATAGGCTGACTAACTATTACATGGGAATTAACAACAGCGTTGGGGAAATGTGGGTGTATGCCTTCGCCTACCACTTCAGGGAAAACAGGCGTGATGCTGTGTATGTAAACTTAATATATGGTTTCTCAGTCTTTTTATCGTGTGGTTGATGAACAACCTAGTGTCAGAGTTTAAACCACCATGGCTTTACACACCATCGAGAATATCTCTCAGGTGTGCTGGTTTCCTCACGATGTTTTCCTTCACCGTTTTAACCAAGTGATTATTAATTTATAATACGCACATGATTTCGAAGAGACAGTGGTGCGTGCCTTGGATACGCACCAGCGACTTTTGACTTTACAGTCCAACAGTCACACCACTAGGCCTACCTACTGCTGCTGGTTTCTCAGTAATAGTGTTTCACACTCTTTGGATACGAAACCCTATAAAATACAGTAAACACTATAAGAAAAAAAAAACGAAAAAGAACATAACTAATATTGTTTTCGATGATACAGCTGACAAATGTCCACTAGAAACGTTTCTAGTCGGTATTGCGGTAATCGTGAGCTTAACAACGATTCGAGATCGCAATATGATGTTCGGGTAACAATGGATAGAGCTCAGTATTGCTAAGTCTACACTCTTGATCCGTGTTTATAGCAAGCGGTCGCGGTATAGATGTCTAATTTTAGGTTAATGGGTCGTCGCATCTTTGATCTTTAAGTACATTTCCGGATTCCTGAGATGATGATGGTTTGTTTGCTGTGCTGCGATATACTGATCATTTTGATACCGTGTTACCATTGGTTCTCTCTGAAGATTATCTTGCTATAACAAGCAATATAGGTAAAATAAATAGTTCACCAAAACCTTCCACACTTTAAACCAATTTGAAAACTTAAAAACATTTTGTTATCCACTTGAACGCATGAAAAATACGAGTAAAACGCTGCTAGCATAAACGTCTCGGTATAAAACACAGCTAATAATCCTTTGCTCTCATATAATTGGGTGAGGCGAGGTATGATGGTGGCGATTTATAAGAGCGGCGTAAATAAAGTGTAGTGCAAATCCAGGCTCCGGTGTAAGTAGATGCAGATTTTACACCGGCTGCCGGTGGCGGGTGATCTATCACTGGAGAGAGAACTAGCACTGCCGCGAAGTTAGCGGGAGCTTAGGCTGCAGCGGAATACGCGTGTAAGGCTGTCATGGGTTCTAATTTACACTGGTGATATCAGTGGTCGGTGATCTGTCACTGACGGGAGAATTAGAACTGCGAGTCAGTTTATTATGAGTTTTACTTCACAATACCTGTATCCCACGGACGCCGCAAGAACTGTGATTTTTTTCCAGGATATAAATTATCCTATGTCCTATTTCAGGACTTAAAGGAACCGGTCTGGCTGACGCGCTGCAGCAATAGCACCGCGAGCAAAGGCAAACAACGCATCGGTTCATCTCTTCACCACTTCTGTGTATGTATTTTATAAAGTTACATTTATAATAATTATATATTTATTTACTGGTGTCAGATATTTAATTCGTCACCCATAATGCCCAATTGTAAAGTAACTACGTATAATTATACCGAATACCATTCAAATCTGTTCTGTAGTTTTTACGTGATTGATTAACAAACATTCAAATTCACTAACTCAAAAAATTCTTTATAACTTTTTAATATTTACTAGGTAGGGTAGGAAACTAGTATGATATGATTGGCAATCGGTGATGGGTTATCTATAACTGGCGAGAAAACCAGGACTGCTGAAAATGTAATAGCACCTTAAGTGATAGCGATATTGTGCGCATGTGTAGTGTGTGTGCACTATATAAATGGAAGTAGTCAGTAAGTTGATTGACACATTATTACATATAATAATGAAACTACTTGTCTTTCAATCTTCTCCTTTCCAACTACATTGCACATGATCGATCATAAGTTGAAGTGTGAATACTTCTATTAGTAACAATATAGTTATTGACTACAAATGAGTATTGCAGAGCTCTATTTTGTGGTAAAACCTGCTTATCTTTGTTTCAATACGACCTTGTTTTTTACGAGTTGTCAAAATCCTAGTCCTCATTTACATCTCATCAAGTGCGCTTGTCTCGTGGCCTCTGAGTACACGAGAGCTCACCGGGGTTTAATAAATGCCCTGTCTTTGCTTTGCTTTATAATTTCTCGGGTGAAAATAAGGTGTCTATAATACTGCGACACCGGAAATGAAACGAAACGGCCCAATGAAACGAAACTTTTTATTTTATTCATTTTATTTTGTTACAAATAGCTGTTTTATGTTCCCAAAATGTAAGGATATAGATAGTACTATTTTAGGTTGTCACTGTGAATTGTAACGTACTGATTTAAATATTATCAGATTTTCATTTGAAAGACTTCATCTGGGAAGGCGCCACCGTATCAATTTCTACGAAGGTGTCGGTAAAAGTCACATAGCTCTTCCCGACTTCGCCTCTGGATGACGGGAGCTATACAATAAGACGTGAGCATGTCCAGGATGTGAGCCGCAACATATTTGTTCACTTAATATATATGGGTTTGGTACTCAACATTACATATTGTGTCATTCGCCAGTTTCTCTACCTAGTGAAATCCTTATTATTATTATTTGAACTTTTTACAAAGTATTGCATTTTATTAGTGTATATTTAATAAAAAAAAATATGTAGGTATAAAATTAAATATGTAGGTTTTATTCCGTAGTTCGCACGGAAAAGGATACGCCAAGCGTTTTGCGAAGTTTGATAAAAATAATTTGAAAAAACTAAAGCCACTGCAAAATGTGGCCATGTTTAGTTACACGTAGTAAGTAATGCAGTATCCGTGTCTACCCGTGTTCCGGTAGATGGCTCACCACCTCCGAATAATAGTACATCTCCACCTGTATGAGTAATACAGGCATTATATGAAATTATATATGAAAGAGATGCGATTAAGTGACATCACGACAACCTTATTGTGTCTAAACATGATTGTTGTTTCGTGGAAACAAATACTCTGAAGGAGTATTAAAAATGGAGATAAATTATAAATTCCTTTTCCAGGGCGTGAGGGGTTGTGAGGGGTAAGAATAGCAGGGAGGGTGGCTTACCTTAAAAAACGGTTAAAAATGAACGCGCTCCTACATTCAGTACTCCGAAAAAATTAAATCCACGGACTTTTCGACGCCGTCTGAGAAGGGAATCGTTGATTGTTTTAAATTGTCTGCGATACCGCTTTTCTAAAGGATAGCAAATGTTTTTTTTTAAACTTAAACTTTATATGAAATTAGTGGTAAATTAATTATTCGATCAATCCAAACCTCAAAATGTCTTCAACTTCAATTCTATTGACTTATACTCGTGTTTTAATTTATGTGCATTTTGTGATATATTTTTTAACAAATAACATTATATTTGTATGGACTCAGTTTAGGTCTAGTTATGTGCATGTGAAATACGTGTCTTCAAAGTACGTTTACATCAACAACACAGGAAAAAATTATCATAAAATGATAAAGAGAAACGTACAATAATAAATTCTAAATATAAAATAGTATTCTAGAATTTAATTTGTTTCCATGTAAAAGTACGCTGTATGAATAAAACAATTTGCCCTAGTATATATATACTATGCCCAAGATAAGATTCAACTTGAATTTTGGATCCCAAGGCTCTCACAGTTTCAACAATATTAGCGCCAACACAATTGAGCAGACAATTCCGCGTGGCGCCCTCTGTCCGCTGACGGAGGCGCACTCGGCTCGCGCCCGGCAAGTGAGAGGAAAAAGCTAATTTCCCTTCGCATTATAAATTCATGGACTCTTTGTGTTGCCCAAAATAACTTGTTTGTTTCGACATCCAAGTTTTTTCCGGCGGCCAAAGTCCGACATGTAATTGCTAGCTGCCTGATCCCCGGCCGGCATTTACCTCCGAGCAGGCTTAGATTTATGCGAATATTTAATAGCTAAGGGTAGTTATTAGGTGGCAATCCTGTGTTTTGTTTTGGTTTCCTGAAGTAAGGAAGTGAGTATGTAACTAAATTTTTTATATATATATTTTTGAGGTTCTTTTCTATGTCATCCACCAGTCTCGATTTTCAGACTGTTATTAAAACAGGATTCGAACCTGCGCCTCCCGGATGAATACTCCAAGCGCTCTGACCACTAAGCCATCTCGACCTTTGCTCACCACCGCTCCATTTAATATAATAACTATAGAGTTTGCTAAGCATGCGTTAATGCTTTTCAAAGATTTATCTTGTGTTATTAAAACGTCAAAAAAGTTGTACATGTATTTATTGAAACTATCTTGAGTTATCATACGAGGTTGTTGAGGTATGTTAGTTTTATATTCACTATGCCACTTATTGTGACGGCCAAGAGCCTCTACAGGTAACGGGCTATTAGGTCAAGGGCTTGGAATAGGATGCAATATTCATAGATACATACTTTAAAGAACAATGAACGCTGGGATCGTGCTTAGGAGGCCGGTATCATATATATTTTTTAAATTTATTTACTTTTTTGAACTATGATATTTATGTACTAAACGAAATTAGATAATCCAGTTTATTCGTATTATCAAGCAAAAAGACTGATAGTGTAATCTAATCTGATATTGTAATACCTCTGTTCTGAAAAAAATCTTCTTTTACATCAAGCATCTACTTTAATACACACAATAAGTTAAGCAACAGCTGTGACAACTTATTCGGCGCCAACTATTTTATTCCAACAATATGAAAATGTTACGTCAACTTTCCTAAAATATTATCCGCTCCAACTTTCTCACGGCGACTTTTCCTATGCATTTAAAGTTTGTTCCAAAAAGTAAAAGTGAGCCAACTGAACTGCAGTATACGTCATAGAGGGTAAAAAATCCCGAAGTATTACGACCTCATTCACGACACAAGTAAGCCACTCAGACTTGAAGCACTTTTCCACTTAGGAGCGAGTGTTGGCGTCGATTGGAGGACAAATCGGCTACAAGTGGGCGGCGTCAGCTAAAAGCATTGTCTTGTTCGGCCGCCGCGAGCGAAGTCGGGCGCCGATATAACTTACTGCCTATTAATGTTTCTACGTGCGGTTCGAGATAACGAGCTGATGGGAGTAGCTGAAGTAAAAAATCTAGAACATTGAGTGTTTCGTAAGCATAGATGTGCTACGTCGTAGGCGGGCTACGACGTAGGCCTACTGCGACGTAGCACTTCTACGATGTTATATAATTAGCTCCTCGATAGTCAAGAGATCAACGTCTACGCCGTAAAAATTTTTTGCACCGAACATGTATTCATAACGCTTACAGATAATTGTTTAAGGTGTATGTGAGTTTGGTATTATCAACACTCCCTTACAAAACTACCCCATTGGTCTAAAATCGGAAAAGCGGCTGCTAATCGTGAGATCATGAATTCCTTGTTCGGGAAAACTTTAATAAGGTTTTTCAGGTAGTACATTCTCAGTGATTGCCTCGTAAGTCTAGTCCAGAACGCGACTTTTAATTATGGGGTCTCGAGTGCGATTCACGGGTCGGGAAAAGTTTTATTGTGATTTTTTGTTAGGAAATTTTCAGTGCTAACCCGGAGTTTGGAGTTGTGCTAGGTAGATGGCAATAGGCTCACCAACCATTGGTACCATAAACTGGACTAAATAACAGCATTAGTTAAATGTGGGTGTACAACTGTGTACACCTCTACCTATCCCTTCGTGGTGTACAGGCGTGATGATATGTTATATATATATTACATTCTCAGTAGCAGGCGTAATTCCAAACTCCAAGTTTGGAATTATGCCTGCGGCAGACTAAATAATTGGTGTAAAGTCGAGTTACAGCAGTACTTCTCTGACTAACTCTTTAAGGATACAGGCGCAATGCTATGTTATTTTGTCCTACGTTTTAAGCAGGCGTTAAATAATTTTCCTAACCAATGTAACTAACTATACACTAATAATGATAATTGTGTCAACATTCGACAGTAACTTCATACGATCGCGTGGCGGCCGCAGAAAGTATAAAGACTATTAGGTCGCGCTAATGAAAACGCACGCGTTACGACACAACGTCAAATAGGGCTGAGGGACCATACGGGTCGGACCGGGGCACACAGGGCGGGTACAAGACCCGGATAATATTTTACTAAAAATATTCCAAACATAGCTTCATGTCTGTATTCCCCGAGAGGTAGGCAGACGTGTACACAATTTTACACCCACATTTCACCAATGCTGTTATTAAGGCCCATGTAATAAGTGGTGAGGTTATTGCCATCAACCGGGCAGAATTCCAAACTTCGGGCTGCTACTGAGAATTTCTGAACAGAAAATTGAACCTGGGAATTGAACCCGAGACCTCCTGCTCAGCAGTTGCGCTTGGGACCACTAGACCAACGAGGCAGTCTTATTCAAAATATTCTAGTTTACATATATGTATGTAGAATTAACCAAATTAAAAGGTTACCAAATAAAAATATTTAAATAGTGTTTGGAGATGAAAACGGACTATAAACAATTATAGTCCGTTTATTGTGACTAATTATGATTGAACAGAGTATATTTACAATAATGGAATAATAATATGTAATAATAAAATAATAATTGATAAATGATATATAATAATAATATAAGTTCTTGTGATAAATTAATTTAAAAATAATTAAGTGAAAAAAAAATCTATTAATTTTGTTGACGGTACATGATTACATACAGTCATAATTAATCTTTATTTTTTCTTTAAAAGTAAAACGTTCATTCGCATTAGTAATTTCTAGAACGCGTTTACAGACACATAATTTTGCATACACACACACATACCCAGACCTAGACCAATCATCTGTAGATCATACAACAAGTTTTTATTCTATGCAGGAAACAAACCCACGACACGCGGTGAAGCAGTCGGTCTCTCAACCATCACTACGGTGACCATTAACGTTGGTAAATGATAAATGATAAATGCTATTTATTTCTGTAAATAGATCTGTTATAGACACTTTTACAAGTCATACATTTTTTAAGCTAGATGGCGTCGGCATTTCCTATCTGACTAGCTCTGAGAAGAAATGCCGAAACAAACTCAGAGGTCAACGTCTCTTTTAAAGTCCAGACATCATTTTATTCAATATATGAGTGTATTTTGTTGGGATAGGTCTGGGATGGGCTTTTGAAGAAAGAGCCATAGCTGTTTTGAGCTGACCTGTCCTAACCGACGGCACGTATGCATCAGTCATCGTGTAGCTCAACCATAATTGAGGGAGCTTAACGACCCGTCGCAAGACGATACCAGATCGGCAGGACATTTGCGTAGGTCACAGAGAGATCTCAAAAACCGCCAGACAAATAAATTAATTATAACTTCAAACAAACCCTACACAATACTCACATTCACATTTTTATAGTATTGATAGACATTTCATATAACAATTAATTTCATTAGAATGTCAAATGTAATAATAAATAATCAATTAAAATGTCAAATGGTAAATGGTAAATATTGAATAATTCTGAATAATTCTAACATAAAGTTAGCAACAGTACAATGTCAAGTGTCAAAATTTGTGTAAAGAAGGTATACAATATAAACAAGCATCATTTTATGTTAGAGCGAGCAGCACAAAGTAGTACTGTATTTTGGTATCAGCAAATAGGGGTAATCTAAATTAATTTAAAATAAAATTTCAATCATGAAACACTTACTACTACGGCTTCGTAGCCTACGCCGTAGTACAATCTGTCAGTAGACTACGGCGTAGCAGTTTAAGACGTACATTTCTATCCATAGGTTTTTCCTCCTCTCATTGTACCACCAGTATACGCAAGCAAACAGAACTAAAACATGGCACTCATTACGGCGGTGTCCGGCCCAAATCCCCCATAACGCCGGATAACTGCCGTGAAATTTGTATAAATTATACAAACTATCCGGGCCGCACCGTGCCGGCCGCGGTCGCGTGCCTAACAATTTGCGAGCCTGTAAATCAGGCCTTTATTCGCTTTGGCTTAAGAATTTACTTTAATGGTCGTTGTGACCTTTTGAGTTTAAGTGTGACTGTATACATTTTTTTCGGTAGTTTCAAACTTTAGTAGCTTTAAAGACTTTTGTTGGGAAACCACATTATTATTCCCACAAATTTTTCATTCGTCTTTCAATTTAACTACAATAATAAAGAAAATCTGTTTCTATTCAGTTTGCGCACGAATTTTTCCTTTCAGTTGACAACAGATACGACTAATTACTAGTAACAATGTAAAATAATCACAAAACTACATTACTTCAATATAAAACTACTAAGAAACCACAACAGCCTTCCCCGAAGCGTGTCACTACGGTATCACATGACGGTTACGCTCAAAGTATTTGCGCGGCATGTTTAGCTGCATCTCTCATGCAAATGCGTTGTCTCATCTCAGAGGGATTGGTCCCGCCGGGGAGGATTCAATTACCTCCGTTTGAATCTGCTCTGCCTTCTGTATGCCGTCTCTTTGCGGAACCGTATTCTGCGTGAAAAATGTATCATTTGCTCGTTTTAAATGGGATTTGGTCTTTTGAATGGCGCTAATTAAGGATTTCTTTTCCTGTTTTTTGTTTCTGTTTATTGTTTTTGCAGTTACAAATTATGGTCATAATATAAGTATAGATTGTGTCAATTTAATTTGATAAATAGGAAGATAAAGATTACGTGTAATAGAGTTACATGAAAGAAAGAGATAACTACGTCTATCCCAAATAAATTTAAATGATGGCGGGGGTATATAAAATAAAAACATTAGATCTAAGCGATTGAAATTAGAAATAGAATTGTAATAAAAATTTCTAAAATAACGAACTAGTATGGTACCTTATAGTTATTTATTTTTTGAATAGTTTCTTTGTTAATTTAATTGTTTGCGTAATCTTAAAGATTATAACTAAACTATCCATGTCCCCTGATAATAAGCAAAAGTCTATAGGTAAATAAATGAATATTCAGACATTTATCGTGATAATAAATAATCTTGGCTGTTAAGGTCAACACGGTAACAAGCTTCATTTCCTCGAGATGAGTGCTTCTCATGTAAATCAGTTCATTATGTATATGTGTGTGTACGCTATACGTATAAAGATATCCATGTGAGAGCTGCTGCGGTATGCAAACCTGTCGTATAACTCCGAAGGACTTTAGAATCACTTGAAATTCTGAAAAGAAAATCGTCAAAGCTTTATATTGCCTCGCTCGATTTGTGGCCACGACTTCAGAGGATACAAAATTTATATACTTCTATAGTTTTGCTTTTGTTTACTGTATATATCATATCATAAAACCTGCGTGAAGTCCTGGGTTCGATTCCCAGGTTGGGCAGTGTTTGTGGATTTATCTGTTAGAAAATTATCAGTAACAGCCCGGAGCTACAAAGGCGGCGGTGTGACACCCCCGTACTTCAGAGAGCACGTTAAACCGTCGGTCCTGCGTCTGATCTCTCTCTGGTCATGTCGGGTTGCCGTCCCATCGGACTATGACAGTTAAGGAAGACGGAGTGCACCAATGCAATGCTGTCATTAAGGTCCATGTTATTACACGCGAGCACAACCCCATACTCTGTTTTGCTATCAAGAATTTCTTAGTAGAAATACCCAGAACCCCGTATTCATAAATTGCTTCGAGACTACTAGATCAACGAGGCAGGCACTAATTAGTAAGAAATATAATACCTGATACTTATTATCTACTTGTAAGTATTTTCTACCAGGACAGCTAAGAATTGTGTGATTTTTATCTGTTTTTATTCCCGCTTCTTTTATTCTGGCTTTATTTATTCATTCTGATACTTTGATAATATGAATTATCAGCTTATTAAGTGAACAAAGGCACAGGATTGTTCTCAAACGTAAACAACGTAAGGTATTGTCAAACATAAAAAACACGACGCAATGCAATTCCACGTTCCATATTGCACCACCCTTAGATATTCAACAAATCCGCTCTTTTAGTGGCTCCATCAAAAAGGCTAGAAGCGACGTATGAGTAAGAAATGTTTTATTCATTACGAGTACAGTCGACGTCTAAACAGCGGGCGAAAATATTTCAAATTAAATTTGGCATGCAAACAACACACCGCTTACCTGCCGAGCAACGCGTTGATGCAATTATATTAGTTGTGATATTGTGCGTTCATGCTATTTACTGTGTGCTGTGATATTGTGGGCTAATGAAATCTTATTGCTGTGTCATTGTGGGTTTATGCAATTATATTACCTGTGTTAATATGGGCTAATGCAATGATATTGCTGTGACATTGTGAGTTTATGCAATTATATTAGCTGTGATATTGTAGGCTAATGCAATCATATTGCTGTGACATTGTGCGTTTATGCAATTATATTAGCTGTGATATTGTGGGCTAATGCAATCATATTGCTGGGTCATTGTACGTTTATACAATTTTAATAGCTGTGATATTGTGCGTTGATGCATTTATACTATTTATTATTTATTTAAAATACACAAAACCACAATACAATTAAGAAATATGAAACGTGATTGAGCCCTCTCGTTGAGAAAAAATACAGTATATCGTTCAGAGTGGAGACTTCATGTACAGCAACATTTTACATTTAAACGTAGAACGTAGTTGCGAACTTAATGTTAAACGCGACCATATTTGAAACAATTTACCTGCATATATTAATTTTAACTGACAATCACTCTCTGTACACGTCATTTTAAGACTAAAATTACCCTCAATAATAAATCTAAATAGGCATAAATAATGATGCCATATATTTGTGCTTGATTGCATTTTCCAGTGCAAGTTTAAAGCTAGATATTTAAACTGTTGTAGTTGATGGAAGATGCAATGCAGCTGCAGCGAATGGGCTACAATGATGCTCTCTTATACGCGAGGGGTTTGCAGAATTATTTTATTCATTCAGTATTAAGAAGAAATTCAGCTAACAGGGGGGTCGTGGCTAAGTTGCGGCCGCACTAATCTGTCGATCGAAGTTAAGCTGCGCTTGCCGCGGTAGGTCTGTAGATGGGTGAGAATCATTTCATACCGAGGAGACCCCTCCGGGCCTCGGAGACATAGTTAAGCCGTCGGTCCCTGTTGTCAAATTAAGAATATTGACAGCCGGCACGTACCCGCCAGAGGCATGAAAGTCTGACAATCAGTCATACCATGAGAAATCGTGTTACCCAGGAACTGGGTCGTGGAGGTCAGATAGGCAGTCGCTCCATGTAAAATACTGGTATTAAGCTGCATCCGGTTTGACTGGAAGCAGACTACAATGTAACTGGGGAAAGTCTAGGCAGATATATAGTAATACCTAAAACAACTTTTAACCGGATTAATCGCGTATATTATTGGTTTTTGTTTTTCCTGACGTTTCGAACACTTTGCAGCGTTCGTGGTCGCAGGAGGACTAAGGTGTCAGGTTTATTTAAAATTATTTTAGTCTACCGTACACATTATTGATAAAATTCATAAAATATTTTTGTCTCTGATACATCTTAAAACTAAATCGCGACGAAAAAAAAAAAAACAATAATACACGCGATTAATAAAAAAAAAAAAAAAAAACATTTATTTCAAGCAATTAAATACTCATATGTGAGGTACACACAAATATATAGATACACAAATGAATAAGAAATAACACCAAAAGACACAACCACTTAAGTATCTAACCGGCCCTGCTGACGGCAACATGCCTTTCACAACAGTGCCGTATGTATGGGCAGTCCATTCGCACCGCGATCATCGCCAGGACAGCATTGGTGCTGCCCCACACCCTACGCACCAGCGACGCGCTCCGCTTGCGCATGGTCGCGTAGAAGCAATCAGTGCGCGCCTCAGCGAACATACCTGATGCGCTGCAGTAGCGGGGCAGCCCCAATACAGCCCTGAGCGCGTTAAGAACTGGACGCGGAGGGCCCCGCATGATGCACGCGTGTACCTCGCCCACAGGCTACACGTGTAAAGGGATGTGCAGTACGCCCTGAAGAGCGTTATCTTCACCTCCCTCGAACAGCGCGCAAACCTACGTGCGAGCATGTTCGCCCGCACCGACAGGGCCCTCCGTTCCCGTTCCATGTCAGCATTGTCCTTGAGGTCGGTCGTAACTAAATGCCCTAAGTACTTCAATTGATCCACCCTTTCGAGTGGAACACTGTTTAGAAAAACTGGTGGACAATTTTGCGAACGTTTTGTACCAGCCTCAAAGACCATGCATTGACTTTTGGTCACATTGTATTTCAACCCATGACCAAGAGCATACTCCTCACAGGTCTGTACCAGCTTTCTGAGGCCACAGACCGACGCGCTCAGCAGCACCATGTCGTCCGCGTAACTGAGATTGTTGACACAGACTCCACCGACATGGCAGCCAACATGCTGACTACTGAGCGCGACGATCAAGGCATTCATGTATAGGTTAAAGAGGGAGGGGGAAGTTAACCCCCCCTGTCTCACCCCACACTGCAGCTGATACGGCTCCGACATTGTGCCCGCCCACTTAACGCTGTTGACCTGATGACTGTACCAGTATTTAAAAACGTTCATCAGTCTACGCGGAAGGTTTATTTCCTCGAGCCCACAGGATGTCGTATGACACCAGGTCAAAAGCCTTGGACAGGTCGAGGAAGCAGGCATGCACTGGAGTCTTACGATCCGTGTAATATCTGACGGTATGCTTAAGACACAGTATTGCACTCTCAGTAGACAGTCGGGGTCGAAACCCAAACTGATTATCGTGCAGATCCAGGTACTTGTCTAACTGTGTATTAAGCAAACCGTCAAAAACTTTTGCTATGATCGTTGCAAGAGAAATCGGCCTGTAGTTACTTTTGTCAGCAACATCTCCAGTTTTATTTTTCACTACCGGGACTACTACGGTTTTCATGAAATCAGGTGGTAGGTATGAATGACTCACGCATAGTGAGTAAAAACCGGTTAAAATCCGGTTAATCCGGTTAAAAGTTGTTTTATTATAATGTGTAGTGATCGCGAAAACCTAGGATAATACTAGATATATAGTATTAGGGATTAATTTCAGAAATGTGTCTGATATTATCAGATCAGTATCCTTGGGTTTATGATACTATGAAAGTTTAATATTATAACTAGCCGATTAGCTTGTAATAATTCTTTTAAATACATAATACAGATACATTCTGATTATTCCATCTGGTCCTAAAGTCCTGTTTCCAGGCAAGTTGTGAACCTATAAAATTGTGCATAAAAAGAAAATCCTTTTAGTTAAGGTGCTCCTTTCAGCTGACTAAATAATAGTTTTCTGTTTTTACAACGAATATTTGGCATCGAATTCGTTTCCAGGCCAACACTTCAGCAATCGTACAAACGTCACAAAAATATGTAGAATTCATGAACAGCTATCGAATGCTGCGTCAAAGTCGCGCACTTCAGCATACATCACTCAGCTCTTCACGAGTTTGCCTTTGCTATTCCGTCACCGATGTTTTATGACGTAGAAACAATGTGCATATGTGTGCGAGTATTTGAGTTTGTTGTATGATATGAAAACTATGCGCATATATGTGAGTGTAAAATAAAGTAACACGTATGTAAGTCATGTGATATTATAACAATGTGTGCGTTTGTGACAAAAATAAACGTGTGTCAGATAAAACATGGAGCGAACTTCATCAAAACGATATCGCTGCGGAAATATTTGGTTTTCCACACACAACTATTTATAGAGTCGGATTTTGTGTTTGTATTAGAGTTTAGGTTGAGCACTGAGTGATGACCGCGACATCAAGCGCAAGCGAGTTTGTCACTATAACAATTTTTTTCTTGCTGGTCTTATTTAGCGAACTATCTTGGTCCCTTTAAATCATTGTTAGGAAAATATCTTATTATCCAGATGTAATCAGGATAAAATGGTTGTATGTAAAATAAAAGAAGTATCACAAGGATAGTATATCAGTAATAATGAAGGCTTAAGAGTTGTGTTTTCACATTGTTACGACATAGCAAAGTAACTAGGTAAAAATAAGCCAGTATTATAATAGACAGTGTGACTTCTGTTGGATATGTCTCGATTTTGCTCTTTGGTTTTTATGCACGGCGTTACCAAATAAAAGAACTTATTCAGAGTATTTTAATTTTGTACTAAACAGTTAATAAGTTTTTTGTTTATATATATATATATATCGATATAACATAAATAACAGGCCCATATCTGTCCCACTGCAGGGCAAAGACTTTTTGTCATACAGAAAAGATACGAGCATTGATCACCACAAGTCACTGCAGATTTCGGACTATGAAGTACAGGTTTCCTCACGATGTTTTCCTTCACTGGATGTCTGAGATGTTTTAGATTTAGTAAGGAAATATGTATGACATTGAAAAAGTTACATTTGTACATTTGTGCACACAATCCGTGGCTCAAAAGGTGGGCTGTTAACCACTCAGCCACCATGACATTGAATTCTACGAGTATCTATTGGAATTAAATCAAATAATTATTATTTATTTTACTTTTACCAATTGATTTGAGAAATAATGTCTTGTGACCCATTGACTTGCAATGAAAACCTTGGAGAATAACAAACATTATTTAAAAAAATCAGAAACACGCTCCGCTTATTAATCGGGCGCGGTCTGTCAGCATAGGGTTGGCAATCGTCAAAATTCCGCCAACAACGATCAGCCAGAACGTTTTCTCTTACAACAGGGCCGTCGCACATGAATCATTTATAAATGCAAATGCCCATTGTTCGCAACTACCCGCGATTATTCACGTTCGGTTATCTTTGACGTATTGAAGCTGGGTTTGTCGCAGCCCTGATTTATTTATACACACACTTTTATTGATGTGTCTATAAATTTTAACAGCTTTATTAACGATTTTATTTATTATATTTATGTATACGTTTATTTGTATGCAAATGTTGGTGAAATTGCCAATCGTCTGCTCATAAATAGGTCTGTTTTCAATGTTGGAATAATTATTTTGTGTTGTTTATTTTTGTAATTAACTCAAATTAGAAAGGTCGTAAAGTTGATGTAGGTAGCACTGCATCATAAGAATAAGATAACATTTAACTACTATGTTTAGTAACTGATTAGGCCGTAACGGGTCTTCAATGAATAGTGGACTGTATTATAAACTGTTTTAATAACTTAAAACGTATAACGAACTAGATGATTCAAAGATATGCCGAGGTCTAACGCGGGCGCCGTCGATCAGCTGAGTGTTGAGGCAGCGACGCGCGTCAGCCGGGTTTAGGTCCCGGCCCCGGCGCGGCCACCGACCCCGGTGTCGCCTGGTAGGCAGGTTAGGTGCGCCGACAGTAACCCAATAATTAATGTGTTGGTTTTTGAAATAATGAAACCTTTTAAATTATTTTTAAACTTTCCAAGTAATTATTTATTGAATCCCTTAATTATTTTTGTATATATGTGTATATATAACTGCCTCGTTGGTCTAGTGGTCCCCAACGTGACTGCTGAGCTTGAGGTCTTGGGTTTGATTCCCAGGTCAGGTAAAGTTTTATTGGGTTTTTCTGTTAGGAAAGTTTCAGTAGCAGCCCGGAGTTTGGAATTGTGCCCGGTAGATGGCTCACCACCTATTACATGGGACTTAATAACAACATTGGTGAAATTTAGGTGTATAATTGTGTAGACTTCTGCCTACACCTTCCGGGAATTCAGGCGTGATACTATGTTATGTTATGTGTATATAGGGATCTCAACTCTACTACTTTGCTGTTTTGCCAAAACGTCTCACATTTTCACAAACAAACGTGTAACTTGTGATAAAAATGTACTCTACTTGCAATTGCTACTCACAATTACAATGAATACCTCAGAAGATTAACATTTGAAATTCACAAACTGTATACATTTTATTACACGCCACTAGACGAAATTACACTGCTCACTAAATAAAATAATAAAACTGTTCGGTTATATTTTTAATTCTCCGTGAAAACAAACGCATCAGTGATCAATGTATGAATATGATAAACATGTACAAACAAACGGATGGAGTATTATATTATATACATAATTTGTTAAAGTTATTGTTATTGAGCATTAATTAACATTAAATGTTATATATTTCCGCCATCATAACTATGTCTAGAAATAACGGTGATAAGGTCATGTATGGACTTAATTGTATGATATTAGTAAATTGTGTGTGTACAAAAATAGGTACATCTCTAAACTTATAATAAGTTTTTTTGTGAAAATGGTAATCGGTCGTGATCAGGATTTGAACCTGCGCCTCGCGGATTAATACTTCAGGCTGTACTACAAAGTGACCATCACTTCGATTTCAACCGAAAAAGGCAATAGGTACGCTCCCCCCCAGGGGTTCCACCTTGTCTTGGTGGGGGGGCTCTAGTAGCCGTGGCTTGGTCAACCACGGTGAAGTTAACGGAACCCGAGGAGGGCCACTCCTCTGGGCTTTGACTTCAAGCCCATGTTGGAGCGGCGCCGGCGTAGGTTGCGGGCCTTATAGGGGGTGTCGCAACTGAGGTGGGCTACGACATCATATGGGCAGCACCGCAGCTGCGGGATGGGGCCGCAGGGGAGGAGGAGTGTCGGTATAGCGAGGCGCCGCTCTCCCTATCCTTTGCGGCCGTAGTGGCAGGCGGCGGGGCCATAGATCTGACCCGTCGCTGGGGACTTTGGGCGTCCGGACACGGGGTCGTCTGGCGCCCATTGCACATGGTCTCCGAGGTGGTTGCGGCACGCCATGTGTCCGGTGTACCGTGGAGGGGTGTAATACCCCGTCAGAGGGAGACGGACTGCTGCGAGAGTTCCCGCGTCCCGCCGTCAAGTGGCTGAGGAGGTACACCAGGGAGTTTTAGTGGGTTCAGGTGTCGACCTCTGCTCACTAGTCTAGATATGGACTAAATAGATAGCGATAACGTCATCAAAAGACGTATTAAAAATGTAGAAGAAGAATTCGGACTAGTGAGCAGAGGTCGAGTTGGGTTAGCGGTCAGAGCGCCTGGAGTATTTATCCAGGAGACGCAGGTTCGAATCCTGCCCATGAACAAATTTATCTTTCCACAAAAATATTTTAAAATGTTTGTGTTCGCTATGCATGCGTTAATGTGTTTGAAACATTTATTAAACATTATTTAAGGTACATCTCTGCCAACCTTTTGGTTAATAGAGATGTGATGTTAAGTTGGAGAAAGTGGCATATAAAAAAAATTTACATTTTTAACCGACTTCCAAAAAGGAGGAGGTTATCAATTCGGTTGTATTTTTTTTTTTTTTTTTTTTTTTTTTATGTTTGTTACCTCAGAATTCCGTCATTTATGAACCGATTTGGAAATTATTTTTTTTATTTGAAAGGATTTACTTTCAGATTGGTCCCATTTAAATTTTATGAAAATTGGTTTAGTAGTTTGGTATTTAAATCAAAATAACTGAAAAATAATACGTCGTCGAAGTAAACGAAATGGTGTATTTTGCTTTCTTGTGACTTTCCGGTGGTGTTTACGGTCTCTAGAATAGTTCTAATGAACTGCCTAACTGTCAGATTGTTGATTTTAGCTCAAAATTTGGTCGGCTCTGTATGTCCTATCAATAATAACCTAACTTTATTTTACTTGTCAATAGCAAAAAAATTATGAAAAATTTTTATGACGTAAATACTAAACCACTATAATAATCGACAATATATCGGGATTATGAAAGAAAATAAATTAAATTGATCCATGAGCGAGCGAAGCGAGCTCGGGAGTTTCGTGTATCCCGACACGGACAGGTTAGGTTCGAAGTTCGTGTGTTCGTGTTTAGGTTTTTTCTAACCTTACGGACACAAAAATAGGAGCCCCGCTAAGCGGGGCTCCGTCGACCCAGCCACGGAAAGTCAAATCAGAATACAGTAAAGTAAATCAGAGTACCCTTTTTTACTTGAATGGTGACTATCCATTTAATATACCTATACAATAAACAAACCTCTCCCACTGTAGATATGTCATTCTGCATTACGTCTAAAGGTGGGTAGCAGTTTTGTTAAACGTATCGCAATGGCAATCCAGCTGAACGTTGTTAAGCTGTTTTATAAAACAGTACTGTTTTGTAAAGCAGCTAGAGATTTTGTAAAACAGCGGATTCTACAATCCATCTGCGACAGATATATATGGACAGCGCGTTGAGTAGGTCTACCCATATTCACTTCCGATAAATCAGTTATGGTACGCAAGATTCACTAAAAAGTAAGAAATAAAATAATTTTTAACAAAAAAAAGAACCGACTCCAAAAATCTTTCTGTGTAAAATTGCACTAAAAAGTTATAAAATAATTGCATTATTTACTTACTACAATTTAGATAAAAAAAATTTTTTAATTTTAGAGTATTCTGAATAAAGTCAATTTATTAGGACAATAATATACAATTATTATTATTTTTGGAGTCGGTGCCAGTAAAGGATAATAAACGTGTAAGTACATTCATGAAGTAGCGTATTACGTTCGCTTTAGGCAGTTGTTGTGTTCATTTGTAAATAGGTTCAATTAGGTATAATACATTATCGTAAAAATAGTGATGGTTAATGTACCTTTAAATATACTTTGCAAATTTTAGGAAACTTCCTGAATATTTTTAAAGTTTGTCTGGCACCGACTCCAAAAATAATAATAATTGTATATTATTGTCCTAATAAATTGACTTTATTCAGAATACTCTAAAATTAAAAAATATTTTTATATAAATTGTAGTAAGTAAATAATGCAATTATTTTATAACTTTTTAGTGCAATTTTACACAGAAAGATTTTTGGAGTCGGTTCTTTTTTTTGTTAAAAATTATTTTATAGTTAGTCGCTTTTATTTGTCCTTTAACATGAACTGTAAAGGTCAGTAATATATGAAAATAAAACATAAATATAATACTTAGCACTTTAATAATACATCTGTAGAATTGAAGAAAGATCAAAGACCTAACGGTTAAATTTCAGCTTTCATTTCACTTATATAAATTATTTGATCATCTCATTAGGTGCTTGCAACGAGTTCGTTCATCTGAGAAATTAAGTGTCCCTATAGAAACACGCCTTTTGAAGCACGCCTTAAAAACTTGATACCAAAACATTAGTATAATTAAATTACGCAAATAATTGTGTGCGTATTATTTTGTCAATTTATTCAGTGAGACCTATTATAAGGACTCACTCGAAGGATATTAAAAAAAATTACCACGCAACCTTTGAAATTCTTTTAAATAAACTGAATTAGTTACAGGTTAATTCGCTTCTATTATCACTACTAACTTTGTGTGAATTACTTTTTGTATTAAAGTATCACGTCTATTTATTTTGGGAGTGCCCAGCTGGGTATCACACAAAACGTAGGTATTTCTAATCATACCCGAAGAGACTCCTAAAGTTATTCATGTTCTAAAAATAAATGATTTGTGTATTGCATTTTATTATAAGTCATAACAAAGCTTTCACTCCATATTTATATTGAGGTATTACCACTTAATAAGCAGTGTTAATCTAGTGGTACGGCCATTAGATTAGAGAGTCGTATTCGGTTCCAATCAGAGGCATGACTTTTTGTAGTCATCGTGAAGGTACCAACATACTTAACAGATTCTCGATGGTGTGTAAAACCATATCAAATGTCTAAGGGTGGTTTAAACTCTTAAAATAGGTTTTTTTTCAACACACTATAGGAATTATTTATTTTATTTATTTATTTATTATTATTATGTTTACTACGGAACACCAATTACAGTAAACAGAGTAACTTGCTTACACACATTTGACACATTGACGCAATAATATGTAATGCTAATATGCCAGATAAGTATCCTTTTTTTAAGTAGTGGACTACAAATACTAGAACTAATGCCTGACTTTCCTCATGTGATTTGATGTAATCTATAATAAAATAAAAATAAAAAAAAACCGTTACAAAAATTTTATGTAGGCAAATTTGAATCACGGCCAGATTGAAATATAATACTGCCATTTTGTGGATCTTTGATAAATTAATACAAAGCAGTAGCTTTCTCTGTATAGTTCACATTTTAAGAAGTCAAGTTTTTGATAATAGTAGAGTAATATGCACAGACAGGTATTTTTTCCAAATATTAGTAAATATTGTACGCAGAATATATATGGAACTTTATTTATTCTAGTAGCCATTTGCCAAATGTTTATTAACCATAATTCCACAAAACTCATAAAAATCCAAAATAAATTTAGAACAAAGATAAGGGACTCATTATACGCTGAATCCTTTGTTCAACAATGGTAGGTATTTATAATTTTTTGACATTGTTCTAGGGAAGGGACGCTGGCAATCTGTGTGATGTGTAGATACCAGTCTCACACAAATACAAAAAAATATATTTGAAAAACATACATACTTCAGCAGTGCCCCACCCGTATTTTGTTCGTCTGGAGGGGGCAGTTCCATGCCCTCAGATACCCCATAAATACTAACACAAATCTACAATACCATTAATTAAATCCCTAAATGCGAACTCACAACATTGTCTCGAACAATACGTGAAGCCAGACACAATGCATAATATTCTAACTAATTAGCGGGCAAGTTGTAACACGGCGAGTTGTAACGTCGCGAGTTAAAGAGCTCTGCCCCCTACGTCGCCTCAGAGTGAGAGGAAACTTTTCAAGACAGACAATGCCTAATTTAAAGTGGTATGAACTGAGATAATAATGTTAAGTATGGCTGATACTTTGGGTAGGGATGGGGAGTGCGGTTATTTGGCGGATACTAGATTTTAAAATCGATTTTTTGGTGAATATATTTTATGTAAAAGTCGCGTAGGTGCTGTATATGGTTGAGTATGGTTACAATTAATATTTATCCTGTCTTATTAATATACTCGACTTTTGGATAAAATATCCGAATTGTTTTCATAACTAATAGGCATTTTTATGTGTGGAAAATCCATCATGAACGTTGCGCCAACCGAGGGTTTAGGTTCGCAGCTTCATTCAATAGGCTGCAGTTGATACTATTTGAGAGTAAGAATGAGTTTAATATAACGACGAAATCCTGCTTTTAAAAAAGGGCTCTTCCGAATTAATTTATTATAAGATTTTTATATGGCTAAACATAAATAAATATCCGATAAAGTCATTTTATCCGCGGCAGAGTATCTAAGTTACAAACACAACACTATTTCATACAGAGGCGCTGCGGTGAGCTCATAGGAAGTTATGTTTGGCGTGCTTAACAACTTGTTGTGATCATTTTAATCCGCGGGGACCAACCCTCTCGACTAGAGGACCCGAGTGCTAGGCACTCATGTAGGTACAGAATGTGATTAACTATTATGTTTGTTTAACCTCTCGGTTATCAACATAGCATACTGAAAACGACAAAATATTTTTAGTTGTCTTAAGAATCGAACCCACATTTCCTACGCTTTGTTAGCCATTAGCTAGTATTCGCACAATAGGACTAATGATGACGTCATCATCACGATGACTTGTGTAATTTCTTTAAATATTCTAGACGCTGCTCATTGTCCGTCCACGTGTATTACACGTGACATCCAAGAACGTTAGTACTTCAACATAAAAATATACCTATTTAATATGATACATTTCATATTTTAATATACAGACTCCGTTTAGCATATTGCCGTGCAATTGTAGAAATATTAAAGGCAATTTTATTTACAACTACAATTCTCGAGTGTCGAGACTCGAAATACATGAAAGCAGTCTGCAAAATATTGTCTAAATAATATTTCAGCATTCTTATATTACGTTAGCTAACCGAGCGTACTAGCTGAAAAATAACCCTTTTACTCAAAACAAAATGGACTCCATAAACTTGGAACAAAAACTATTGATGTATAACGCGCATGTTTACAAGCAATTCACTAAAATACCGTGCACTCAGGTACAGTGAAGGGATAAAAAATAAAAATGTTGATTTACTGCCACCCATTTAGTAGGGTTCGCGCAAACGCTATAAAAGATATGGTATGGCTGCCGACGGTATTGGCGGAACATCCTTTCTCGCTTCTGTCAACCTTAATAAATATAGGCACAAAGAGGCCCGCTGCGTTCTCTCTCAACATTTTATTGGTCAGCTGTTTTGTAAAGGCTTACAGTATTGGTTTGGCGATTACACGTTTTACACTATATGTTTTCCTATTATTGTTTATAGATACTTAGGTAGTAAATATATCGAGATGACCTGAGAATTACGAGCCTCTTTATTGAGTACTAGTAACCCACACTGGCTTCACACCTTGCTCATCAATCACACGCAGTGATTGGTGGAAACCGTATGAAAATTTGTTCAGTCGTTTTTGAGTTTACCGCTCATAGACAGACAGACAGATGCGGCGGGGGGACTTTCTTTTATAATACGTAGTGACTAAGAGTTTAGATTTCAAAGCTGTCAAGTACCAATGTGACTAACTATGAAGGAGACACATCAAGTGGACTCTTGACCTACGGTTAAGAAATTTATAGCACGTAGTGAACAATATGTATATTTATTATTATTAAAAGGAATCTTTGCCATGCAATAGGACTGTTCCACAGTGGTATTATTACAGGCAATAAATAAAATAATTTGACTCTGTATTCAAAATGGTATAAAATGAGCTTCATTAAGCATACTGAACTATCTCGCATTACGAACTATTTGGCACAACAGAGCTAAGTTAATTTTGTTAGTACAAAATATATAGCGCAGAAGTACCACTGAAAAGATACTACTGGAGAGATACCAGTGAGTTGACATGACATGACATATTCAACAGGCTTCCAGTCTAGTAGTATTTATACGTAGTATCTTACATGGAGCGACGGCCTGTTTGATCTCCACAACCTAGTTAGTCTTTCAGATATCTGACTAACTGTAACGACTGTCATGGATCTTCATTTGGAAACCACCGATGCGATGGTATAACATCCAAGGCACGGGCACTAAGGGGTATCGAAATTAAACGATGGCCACCCATCCACAGAACCATCGTAACTTAACCACAAACAATTGATCTGAGTGGAAATGAGCCCCGCAATGTATGATTTATACCTACATTTTGGGCGATACGTTCTCAAAGCGAGAAAGTCCAAAGTCCTTTGAAATAATAAAAAATAAAAAACACGTTTTCTTTGTGAGCATCTGATGTCGAATCGTGGACGTTTTTGACCAGCTGAGCCTACAAGATCCGTGCACAATCGCCACCACTGGAGTTTATCAGGAATGGTCTTACTGTCGTTTACCTAGCGTGTGTACACTCGCGAGCACGGTAATTGTGCGCGGGGCTTCGCGACGCAATCGAGAGGGGGCTAATAAACTCGCGCGTAATGTTCGCGGGATATAAAATAACACCAATTAGGCTTCATACAGGCGCACGCCCCCTGTATGCGGCCGCCACCGCGAGGGTGGACTTGGAACAAAATATTAAACAGTGTTGTGTAGCTTTACATTGAATTGGTGGGGGATGTAAGTTTTACATATAATAATAAACATTTATTTACTAAAACAAGAAGTTCTTACATTTCTTTAATAGCTATGGATAATACAATGGAATCTTACAAAGTATTACTGATGTGTCATTAGTTGTGAACTCCACACTAAGTCGAACCTGTCTCGTGGAGTCCTGAAGTGGTAAATGATCAACTTGATATTTTACGATGTCGATACTGTATGATGATCACTAGATTTTGTGGGAAAAAATATAATATTTAAAAATAAATAATATACCACTTAAAATTAGTGTTTTAAATGTTAGATATGTATTTGTCTCTAAACGCTCCCACGATACAAATGAAATTAGCAATGCTTTTTTTGTGGGAAGAATAAAAACGTTGATAAAGCCATCCACAACCCCGTCTCTTTCAGGCATCTGACCACGCATTACGACTGTCATCTTTTTTTGACAACCAGTACCGATAGTTTAACGAGCTCTCCATGGCACGGTCCCGATACGAACTAAGCCGATATAAGTCGACTCATAACCGACATATTGTAATGTGAATAGAGAAATATGACTGCAGGGTTTGAACTCGTACTCAAATGCTTGCAACTTGCAAGGGTTCCAAGTGGAACCAATATTGACTAAAACCTTTTAATTCTGTGCCCAAGTCCCCAGTAATAGTAGCCACACATTATCTATGTGTTGTACGTAAAGTTTGTTCAGCGCAGGTATTAATTTCCCGACGGACACGGAACGAACCCCGACCCGGCAAGAAGCAAACATGCTGTTAACTTAGGCGCCTATGCCTCATTACACCGGCTTAAATTGAATCTGTCAACTGATTAGCTGTTCCGAAGAGGGTGTGAGTACTTGTGACGTAGGGTGTGGGAGGTGACGAGGCGTTGAGTCTTCGGTTCGAAACGATGTGTGAAAATATTGGCTTAATTTTGCATCACGCTTGGTTATTTCGGAGGGTTGGGTAGAGATGAAGTGTTGTTATACCAGTATTTTGCATAGAGTATCTGCTTATCTGACCTCCACAAACCAGTTACTGGGTAACACGATATCTCGTGGTAAGACTGGTTGTCAGACTTTCAGCTCTGACTACCCGTTACGGCTGTCAGATATCTTAATTGACAACCGGAACCGACTGCTTAACGTGTTCTCCGAGGCACAGAGGGGTCTCAATATGAAATTATGGTTAACCATCCACAGACCGTGGCATGCGCAGCATATCCTACTTAACCGCGAGCTCCCATAGTAATGATTTATATCTAAATGTCAAAATAATGTCGACACCCTAAACCAACCCTAAACCATGTTTTTCTGTTAGGAAATTTTTAGTAGCAGCCTGGAGTTAAGAATTTTGTGGTGTGGCACCCTGGTGCTTCAGAAAGCACGTAAAGCCGATGGTCCTGCATTTCATCTCTCTGCGGTCATGTTAGATTGCCGTCCCATCGGACAATGAGAGTGAAGGAAGAGGGAGTGCACCTGTTTTTGCACATAGACTATAATATCTCCTCCGTAATTGGCTAGTGGGCCATGAAATACGGTTGGGAGGATTATTATGTATGTAATTAAGTATTTTGTGTACATATATTCAATATTTGCGTACACGTGTGTATGCTGCAATCAGGCGCAATCAATTGGCCGGTCCCTGGCGACACCACCCGTGTATTTCATAAAGCACCATTAAAATGTCCGCCGCCCGGTATAATTGACCAACGCATCGTATTTCATGGCACTATTTTATTTTGAAAAATAAATACTTTAATGGATTATATAGTCATCCGAATTTTTAAACACGCTTGACTAGTAGAATATAGTTTTTTTACTGCCTCGTTGGTCTTACGGTCGCAAGCGCGGCTGCTAAGCGTGAGGTCCTGAGTTCGATTCCCACGTCGCGCAGTGTTATTGGATTTTTGTGTTAGAAAATTCTCAGTAGCAGCCCGGAGTCAGGAAATTGGTGGTGTGACACACCCGTGCTTTGGAGAGCACGTAAAGTCGTTAGTTCTGCGCCTGTTCTCTCTCCGGTTGTATCGGGTTGGCGTCCCATCGGACTATGAGAGTGCACCTGTGTTTGCGCATACACTTGTGCACTATAATATCTCCTGCGTACTTGGCTAATCTTCGTGGAGATAGGCCGCCGTGACTGAAATACGGATGGGAGGAGTATAAGTAGATATTATTATAGTGCTTTTATTATTTCACAAAAATTGCCTTGTTAGTAAGGGACAGTGTGGTCTACGATGCTTACTCAACAAAATCTATTCAGTTTTATTTTGAAGGCTATCTTTTGCTATACTCTCTGTTTTAATAAGCATCAGGTAATATTCTTAATCTATATATAACATTCTGGGTTGCGTGTGTTCGTAACTTTTCTCCTCTTAAACAGCTCGACAGATTTTGATGATTTTTTTACTCATGGCGCCACCTCCTTATCTATAGTTGGTCCCGGTAGGTGGCGCTGTTTTCGCGATCCAGAAAATATTGTCCACATCTGCCTATCGCGTCCGCTAGTAGTATATAACATAACATCACGCCTGTACTCGTCAACGGTATAGGCAAACACAGTTTTACACCCATATTTCACCAATGCTGTTATTAAGTCCCATGTAATAGGTGGTGAGCTTATTGCCATCTACCAGACGCAATTCCAAACTCCGGCCTGGTACTAAGAACGTCTTAACAAAAAAATTCAAATTTGCCTACCTGAGAATCGAACCCAAGACCTCATGCTCAGTAGTCGCGCTTGGGACTACTAGACCAGCGAGGCAGTCAGTAGGCTAGTAGTAAGTTGATTCGATTTCAACAGAACCATCTTTAATTCTTTAATAATCTAAGTTGTGACCGACTTTATTTAGAGCGCACTTTTCTGTAACACGTTGTAAATGTAAACACTGCATAACTGCTCTCGAATGTTTTATTAGTCTCAGCGGGTTTGTGTCCACGGCGCGCATACTCGACTGGTCTCGCCGCCCGGCTTCGCTCATCAGCTCCCCTCGACGACAATTATTGTTTACCTTTAATGTTTGTTATTTTCCGAAAAGACAGACAAGGGGAGCCCTCCCCTGATGATGGGACGTAGGCGTGGGACATGAATAAAATACATGTTTACTAAGAACCAGTTGTGCTTGCCTTGATTTCGAACTTGCGATTTGATTGATTGATTTGCCAGCCTAGCAGTCATTATTTTATCTTTTTTTATCAAAAACTGATGCTACTTTTGGCCACCAACTCGCCTGATGGTAAACGACGATGTGGCCGAATATGGAGCACGTAGATCCAGAATAAATCTGTTCACTCTTAAGTAGAGTGGATAGATTTGGGTAAAACTATTATAGTTTTCCCCAAATCTAAAGGTCTGGGCAGTTGCATCAACTCGCCAACTATAATAGTTGGCAAGTTGATGCAACTGCCTAGACCCGTCTCTCACAGCGATTGCCGACTAGGTCGCTTCACGGCATGGCTTAGTCCGGTAGCACCCGTAACTAGCCGCAGCCGAAGCCTCCCACCAGAGTTGTGTTGCCTATTTTGCACCACCCAGGGGCCACGTATAGAGAGTTCTTTTTAAGGGTGCACTCCAACGGACGCAGGCAACTCATTCCCCAAAAATCTAATCTAATTATTGATATAAGAAAGGGCACAGCAATTACCAGACAGTTAGTAGGGGAAAGAGAAGGGAATATTTAGATTCAGCTACTACACTATGAAAATCATATTTTTCTCCAAATTATGAGCATTACATATGGTTTTGTCAAGTACAATACAAACCATTCCGGTTTGGAGGCTTTATGGCTGATTATGAAAGTACTAAGTATGTAATATGTAGGTAGTGGCGGCGAACACTTCACCCGCGTCACTTCTGATCAGCGTCTATTAGCTTTCATATTGTTTTTATTTTTATTTGTCCCAAGTTATAAGAGGCACTAATGCGAGCTTCAGTCGAGGGTGTCCAGCGTGCCACTTACTGGTCCAAATGTATTTAGGAAACTCATAAATATTGAGCCATTGACCCGAAAAGAAGAAGAAGCGGCATTTTACTTTGGAGTTGCAACTTTTGATGAAATGTGCCTACGTGCTCAATTGGTCAGCTCGCTAAAATTTTCGCAGAATATGTGTTATGAGAATTTCTCTCATGTCAAAAAAAAAACGAATAATATAATATATAGAATCCTAAGAGCGTAATATGACTCAAACTTTTTGTAACTGACGTACTAGCGTTTTTGTTGTTCAAATATAAATCGCTCTTGCTACCGCTATGCTCATCACTTGACACACGCTCTCAGTCGAGGCCGAATGTCTCGCAGCGGGCGGTTGAAGTGGGTCTCAAATTGACGTCCATCTCTCTATTAAATGCGATGGCTCGCTTTTAATATTTCACAAATGTCCTTTTATATCACTCTTGTGTAAATATTCGGACATATCGTCACAATGAGTGCACTTTTACTTTTATTTTATTTACTGGAGTTTAACCTTTTTATTAGTTGTTGCTGATAAAAGAGAGCGATTTAAATTAAGCGATAATTTTAAAACAGCCTTGACATAATTAATCTTTCCAAATGTCATGTTTTTTAATATTAAAAAAGTCTATTTAGCGTACGGCTAGAGAGTCTATTAGTATTCATGTACTCGCAAAAAATAAAAGTATTATTATTTAATCCATTGCTGAGAACTAAGATGTAAAAGTTTATTAACACATCTGAAACTATGTAGAATCCTTCAATTACAAGTGAAACTAAGCATAGAAAAATTGAGAGACTCCATTATAAAAATTATATCACAAATCCCAATCATAATATCATAAGTATCATTATTTGAAAACGCAAACAACATCGGTTTTCATCAAATAAAACCGATATTCACATCGAATATAAAATAACCATTGTAGCACTATTACAATAGAACTTCATTCGCATTTTACAGTGCCTAACAAATATTGACACCGCCCTATAATTATATAGAACAGACGACCCGTTGTTTCCTTTCATAACCACTGAAATACTACGCTAACGTGAAAGTAACTTAATATTGTAACAACTTTAAATCAATCGGCATCCATTGCTAACAAAGTTCAACTTAAAAATTTTACACAACTAAATTTCCGCGCAATGTATGTTAACAGAGCAATACTATCGCTGTTAATGTATCGTCAGCGATGTCATGGTACAGGAGGGCCGATTGAGACGTACAAATGTTTGGAGTGGGATTACTTTTGAATTGGAACGTGCCTACGAAGACAGCCGCGGATCGAGTTATTTGAGTTTCAATTATCGACGGACTCAAAGCAAATACTAACCGGATTGAGTAACGATATGCATATTAGCGGGCACTGATCTCTTTCGAGTTTTTGTTCTATAACAAATATTAAATGAATTAATTCGGGTCATCGGTGCAGGTTCTCGAGTTAGGATTCCGAGAGCGTGTGGTGTAAATCAAGCGAGGTGACGGCGATTGACGCATGCGACGCGCGGGTAATATTTATGTAGCTTTTATTTATCGTACCTACATAGTTGGTAGCAATGCGGCTGTTTAATATTGTGCATTTTATATACATATTGGGGCGACACAGTAATTATGTAGCAGTAATTATGTTTCAGTGATAGCTGTAGTTGCTCGCTTTGCTGGACAATGCAATTACATTTTTGTAAGGTCTAATAACATAACATAGTATCACGTCTGTTTTCTTTGACGGGTTAGGCAGAGTTGTATATAAACAGCTGTACACCTACATTTTACTATCGAGTATATTGCCATCAACCGGGCACATTCCAAACTCCGGGCTGCTACTGAGAGTTCCCTAACAAAAAATATATCGAATCGATATATAATTATATTTTTTAATACATGTTGAGGCCATGTAATGCCTATATTAATAACTATTTTTCAAAGAAACATTGAAAAAATAATGGACAAGAACGGGGTTTGAACCCGCGACCTTTGACGTTCCGGGTCATCACTCTACTGTTACTCCTTGTCTCAGGAGACAAGGTAGCTCAGTTGGTAGAGTGATGACCCGGAACGTCAAAGGTCGCGGGTTCAAACCCCGTTCTTGTCCATTATTTTTTTAATGTTTCTTTGAAAAATAGTTATTAATATCGAATCGAATTCAGGACTTCCAGCTCAGGAGTTGCTATAACGAACACTAGACCAATGAGGCAATTACTATGGTACCATTTTGTTGTATGTATGTGTGAGGGATACTGGACGTAGTAGAAATTTGTACCTAAAAAACAAAATACCCTCGTGTATCTTGCCAATATAGTATTTACTTATTAATACAATTTAAGTGATAGCTTAGTGTAATGACCGTTAGACTGACAAGTCAGAGGTAGCAAGTTCGAATCCAAGGCACACACCACTGTCTTTTCGAAGTCCGTGCGTATTATAAACTAATTATCACTTGCTTATAACGGTGAAGGAAAACATGGTGAGGAAACCAGCACACCCGAGAGATGTTCTCGATGGTATGTAAAGCCATGTCAGAGGCCAACGGGTTGTTTCAACTCTGACACTAGGTTGTTCATCAACCGCACGATAAGAAGAAGACTACAATATTCATTGACAGCAACTACAAACGCTTAACAATGTCTAATTGGTCAAGAGACCATCTGCTTCGCCGCGTGTTGCGGGTTCGGTTTCCGGATGTAGAACATATTTGTATGATCTACAGATAGTTGCTGTCTGCCTCGTTAGTTTAGTCGTCAAAACGTGACTGTTGAGCATGAGGTTCTGGGTTCCATTGCCAATGATTAAGATTCATTCTCGATAGCAGCCCGGAGTTTGGAAATGTGTCCGGTAGATGGCAAAAGGTTCACACACATGAGACCTAAAAATGTGTACAACTTTGCTTACCTCTTTGGGGAATATAGGTATGATGCTATGTTACCTACTACTATGTGTGATGCTGTGGGTACCTATCTGTTTTGGATTGGTCTAGTCATCTACGGTAAAAGATAAAATCCTAGTAAGGGTCATCCTTTTTTAAGGAAAAATATAATATACCAAAGAATATCTGTCTTAACTAATAGTTTCCATGTATTTTGTTCGACAAATTCCAACTGCACGTTAATCTAGAATAGTGTAGGTACACGTTACAAGATTCTCTTCTGTTTTTGTCGACGCTACACAACCCTACCCACAGTAGACGTAAATGCCAATACTGCAAACAAACAAGCAGTCATCCTTGTTCAAACAATACGTGTTATTTTATACTCACCTCTTGTTTACCTGTATAAGTCAATCGCCCTGTAATGTAGAAACGTCACACGAAATTAGACTGTATATGCTGTTGCACAAAGTTGTATATTCAATGGTTATGTGTATCCCTGCGGCTGCTAGTACGGTTGCAATAAATAAGTCCATCTGTCTGGGTGCTTACGGCGGAACGATACTGCAAGACTCCTTAAGGCGTCGTGTCACATGCAATATATCTGAACTATTCTGTCAGTGCTCGTTATAAGTTGTGCTCTCACGTACTTTTGGTGTGTACTTGAGATTTGCAGGTCAAGTTACCTCTGAATGCTCTTTAAGTTCGGTTTTTAGTGAAATATTGATACGAAATGTATGTAAGTTTCGGTAGATATAATAGGCCATATAATGCTTTAACAATTTTATAAATGTGAGGTTGAAAGTTATAATTAAATTTTTAGGGTTATACATATAATTTCCAGTATGTCTGTATATCCGTATATCGACGTGTCGGTCAAAACTTCTTATCTCTTTTCCCAGCAATTCTTTCTTAAACTACATAACCACCACACACTGACTAGTTTTTCTATATAATATCGAGCATTGTCCTGATTCCCCCTGGCCCAGCAGTGTGGCGTACGGGCCAGAGGGGTGACTATTTTTATCGCGTCGTTAAAAGCCTACGTCTAAGCTGACGGTCGTCGCCGGTTTTTTGCCGATACTTCTCCATCTAGACCGATTTAGAACTCTACTGAAATTGATTGAATAGATTATGTCGAAGAAGTGTTGAGCTGGATTCAATGAGATTGCTTGTCGTTCGTGTGATTTGTGGGTTCTTTTTGTGGTGATTTTTTTGAGGCTGTAATGGCAAAAGTCTTATGAACAAATAACGTGACCTTGGGCCAAATAGCATGACGATGTTAATCGAAAAGATTTTTTATGTTTACAATAACATTGACGTTTCGCTTCAGCGTAGTTTTCAAAGGATTTCACTGACTGAATGGCAGAACTAAACAGACTAGAATAATTTCAAATAACAGCATATCAAAGTTATAAAATACTAAGTTAAGCCTTGAACTCTTAGTCTTCTCACAAACCCACGCTAACAGCCGAATGATTTATTCCCAGAAGAGCCGCAGCGCTAAAATAACATCAGATCACTAAACGAACATTTGGTTCAGCGGTTTTAAAACAACAGTTACTGAATCAAATCCAGACAGAGCTTGATTAAATAACACTTAATATGATAAGGTTAATTAAGCAGTCAGTAGATTCCTCCCACTTTTATTCGAAGTTGAGGCAGCCGTAAAAATGCGGTGTGAAATACTCACGAGAAATGTTTGAAGTTATTAATGAATATGACGCAGTTGTACCAGTGTTATGACGCAACTCATTTTAATTTTACAACTTAGTAATATCTTAGGTTTTCGCGATCACTACACATCATAATAAAACAAATTTTAATTGGAGTAATCGCGTGTATTATTGGTTTTTGTTTTTCCTGACGCTTTGAACACTTTGCAGCGTTCGTGATCCTGTTAAAAGTTGTTTTATTATAACACACAACTTATCGATCTTCGTATGGTTGGATTTTTAATTTTTAGAGTTTATGGCGCAATGTATTGTGGAATGAAAGCTATTGCTAGTAAATGTTGATTTTACGGTGCGGTTGGCGCAGTAGTCGAGAGAGCGGCTGCTGCGCCACGTTTTACAGGTTTGATTGCTGCACGAAGCAAATATTTGTATGATCTACAGATAATTGTTTCGGGTCTGGAGGTGTGTGCATTTGAGATTATGTGTCTGTAAACCACGATACAGGAAAAATACAGAGTTGCGCAATTACCCCGAATTTATGAAAACTATTTCTTTGGCTTTTAGAATATATATTTTACATCTTATAGGTACCTAATATGTTGTTTTATACTTTTAATGGAAAATACCAGATAGTAGAAGCTGTGATAGCCTAGTGCTATGACCGTTGGACTAGCTAATAAAGTCAAGGTCGCATGTTTATACTTAAGGTCATTCACTTATCCATGCCAGGCCATGTGCGTATTATAAATAATTAAGGATATCATAATACTGTGAAAAAAAAACAACAACATCAGAGGGATACAAGCACACGCGTGCGTTAATTGACGCCCGAAAATAAAAACTTTTTCTTTCTTTCTTTCTTTCACACAAGACAAACATTCTTTATGGTGTGTCAAGCCATGTCAGTAACATATAGCCGGTTTAAAATCCATCAGTAGGTTGTTAATCAGCTAAACTATAAGAAGAAAGATAATAAATTACCTACCTTTAAACTATTACACAATATATTGAAGTTTATGTTGTAAAGCCTTTATTGACTATCCACTACGTACAGTGTAGTTAATGGAAGCAGCGATTAGTTGCGCTAAGTCTCAATGGACGCGGGACAGGCACAGATGCCCGTTCATTCTATATTCTGGACTTAGCGGAGTGTTCGGTGTATTACTTAGTCGTAGCTTAATGTACTTGTGTTCTTGTAGGACGGGTCTGTTGTCGTTACTACTTGGTGCGGATTATTTTGAAGATAATTTATGTTTAACATAACATAGCATCACGCTATAGATGTACACCCACATTTCACCAATGCTGTTATTAAGTTCCATGTTATAGGGGGTTAGCTTATTGCCATCTACCTAGAACAATTCCAAATTCCGAGCTGCTGTCGAATTTTTTTTGAAAGGAAGACCCAAGATCAGACTTTGCCCGAATTGGCAATCGAAGCCAGGGCTTTATGATCAGCAGTCGCGCTTGTGAGCACTAGACCACCGAAGGGGTCAAATTTATGTTTAGGTATGTTGAAGTAGGTTTAAGTATGTTGAAGTAGGTTTAAGTATGTTGAAGTAGGTTTAAGTATGTTGAAGTAGGTTTAAGTATGTTGAAGTAGGTTTAAGTATGTTGAAGTAGGTTTAAGTATGTTGAAGTAGGTTTAAGTATGTTGAAGTAGGTTTAAGTATGTTGAAGTAGGTTTAAATATGTTTAAGTATGTTTAAGTATGTTTAAGTATGTATATGTTACAGATGGATAGTAGAATCCGCTGTTTTACAAAACTGCTAGCTGATTTACAAAACAGTACTGTTTTATAAAACAGCTGAACAACGTTCAGCTGGATTGCCATTGCGATACGTTTAACAAAACTGCTACCCACCTTTAGACGTAATGCAGAATGACATATCTACAGTGGGACAGGTTTGTTTATAGTATATGTATATTAAATGGATAGTCAAGAATTAAAGATGATATGGCTAGAAAAGGAGTGACTGACGATATGACGGCTAATAGAGATGTATGGAAGAAGAATACATGCTGCGCCGACCCCAAATAAATTGGGATAAAAAAGGGGATGATGATTATTGCTGCTTAAACAACATTTATATTATAATCAGAGAAGTGAACATTGAAAATTTTGAAAATGTAAATTATCTCGTTACCTCAACATTTATTTACAAAGTATACGACTCGGCAAACTCGCAAGTCGATACAACAAGAGTTCAATACTTTTGTACGGAACAAGAAAACTTGGCTATTACCATTAGCAGTAGATCTTCAGACAAGGCTCGGCTCGTGTAGGCAAGAGGCCGCGGGCCTTACAACTTGGTTCAAGTTGCTAACATGCAACAAGAATATTATAACAATCTGACTATAAGTGACGGCAAGGTGTCAGATTTTGCTAGCAGAAATTTTTAATTATAAATTTTGTTTATAAGTTTGGACGTTAGACTTTTTATAGGTGGATGATACTTTATTTTTGTTGATACAACCGCTTCATAGGTCTAACTCGTAAGCGCGGCTGCTGAGCAAGTGGTCTTGGGTTATTTCCCGGATTGATTAAACTATCGTTAGATTTTTTTGTTAGGAAAATTTAGTAAAAGTTTCGATTTTGGAATCGTGTTGAGGCTCTCCACCTTACAAGGGGCTTATAATGGATAGAAAAATATGGGTGTAAAATAGTACATCATTGCTATACCCTAAGTAATAACATATTATATATTACATTTTCGTTTTCTTATCATATAATAATATTAAAACTTAATAATTTTTATTTTTCTTCAATTATTCTCCTGTATGTCGTAGCAAAATGCTACGAATGCGTAGTTGCCGTAGCACCACCGTAGCCAGTTCGTAGTATCTTATCTCTTTACCTAACAGCTTGTCATGTCATGGGCAGGAATGGTTCATCTACCCTTTGTTTTAACGAAAATTCATACTTGAACAGTTAGTTGAGTTAACTGCTGGCTGTGGAATGTGCTTACAACTACTGCTATTTTCATTATGCTGAGATTAATAACAGTATTATTACAAACAATAATAATAATAATGTTTATTGAAGTAGAAGTAAGGTTGTAACCATGTTATAATATATGTCTGACGTAAAATATATACCCTAAATAACATTCAAATGTACGCATAATTTTCAGGTCAGAAAATATATTATGTATGTCTAATCTTACAACGTAGTTATTCAAGCTTAAAAAAAAGTTAAGCAAAAAAGTTCCAAGACTGTTATATATTCAGCATAACAATGCTATTGGGTATTAGAAAGTATCTGAAATAAGGATTTTTATAACTTAAATTTAGCTTGAGCTTAACTTAGATCTACATTATTCAATACTTCAGTGGATAAAAGGTATTCTTTCAGTTGAAATAGGTAGGCATCCCTTACCAGGGGTCGCGAGTGAGAAATGTTGGTTCAGGGATTTGAAAATGCCTAATGTGCAGTTTTGACCCGCGTCGTAAACATGGATTTGTACTTATCTAGTTGTTTTATTGCTGAGGGAGCTGTTTATATTTTCTCGAAAAGTACGTATTATAGTTATCAATTTTCGTGGAAAGAAAATACGGTTGTGTGCAGGATTCAAACTGCACCTCATGGATAAATACTGCAGACGCTCTGTAAACTTAGCCATCTCTGTTGGAATATTACAAAAACCCAATCCTCATTATTATTTCATTCATATTCAATTAAATCACTCTATCCATTCAATCAGTCATTCATTCGTTCTTTAGTTTCAGTTTGCCACTTGTATTATTCGACACATTAAATCAAACTATCAAATGGTACAGACGTCTTTTCTTTCCTCCTGCTACCTTTTCCCAACAATCTCGATCCCTGCTCGTGGTGAGCAGAACTCTTCTTCGAACGCACTTTGCACCTACCAACTCAGACTTGTGCATTTGAGTTTGTGAATATAATTCAAGATATGTCTTTGAAAAAGCATTAACGCATGCTTAGCGAACTCTAAAGTTACAATAATATAATAAGAGGTCGAGATGGCTTAGAGGTCAGAGCGCCTGGAGTATCTATCCGGGAGACGCAGGTTCGAATCCTGTTCGCGACCGTATTCTTTTTCCATTTAATATTTGTGAATATAGATCATGTGTGATGAACTGTATGGATGAAATTATGTCAGAAATCCTATATCACATAAGATACAGCCGTGATGCTAATCACGGCTGTATTTCTTTTTCACCGATTCCTATATTAAGTCCTATTTAATAGGCAGTAGCTTATTGTCATTATTTAGGCACACCTCCAACCTCCGGACTGTTACTAAGAATATCTTAACAGAAATTGTCAATTACATTTTGCCCGATCACGGAATGGAGCTCGGGATCGCAAGCCTGACTGTTGTTAGTCAAAAAAACTTCTTATTCTATATCGGATAAAATCTTAGAGACTGTACTAAATGGCGGTCCCAGTAATTCAATTCTATAAGATCCTTGTTTGCTCTTAACCAAGTAAGTACTCAATATCGACTTGTTTATTTATATATTTATATAATTGTCTAAAAAACAAGTAGTTCAAATAAAGCTAAAGAAAATCACGAAGAATCCATACATGTAGACAATGTTCTTACATTCAAACTTTATGGTAGAATCATTTGATCGGAAAATCTTCTTCTTATCGTGTGGTTGATGAATAACCTAGTGTCAGAGATTAACCACCCGTCGAAACTAAACTAAGTTTATTTAATTATATAAGATCCTTCATTATAATTCAGAAACATTTGTAGAAATAAATTTAGGTTGTAATGGTAAGGTAGTTGCTTTGTAGAAAAAAATATTAGCATTCTTTTTTTTACGCCTCAACTAAAAGAATTCTATTAATGTTTGTGTCCAATCGCAAAAAAACATTAGTCTAGGAGTACCGCACTATTCAATGAACATTCATTAGCACGTAACAAGGAGAGCTGTGTTTCTCATACTTTGAAATTTGCGTCTCACTCTCTTACTCTTATAACAGCTAAAAGAGTTTTTTATTTTGGTAATTATCAAAAATAGAATCATAAATAATAAATTTGATATTTGATATGACCTCTTTATCATTCGTATATCTGCCTAGCCTTTTCCCAATAACATTGGGGTCGACTTCCAGTCAAACCGGATGCAGCTTAATACCAGTATTTTACATGGAGCGACTGCCTATCTGAACTCCACAACCCAATTACTGGATAACACGATATCTCGTGGTATGACTGGTTGGCAGACTTTCATGCCGTAACCGCTGTCATAGATCTTAATTTAACATGCTCTCCGAGTCACGAAGGGGTCTCGGTATGAAATGATTGTCACCCATCCACAGACCGACCGCGGCAAGCGCAGCTTAACCTTTATCGATCGATCTATGCAGCTGTTACTTAGTCACGAGCACCTCTTTCTACCATTCATAGATATGTTAAAATATTTTAGGATGTTATATTTTTTCTCATAAAAGAGTCCTAATCGACGAACCACTTCATGTAATTACTCAAAACACAATCGGAAAAATTCCCGGCAAATTCCCCCTCATATCTCGTGACAGACCGCAGCGTGTTTGTTCATGATAGCCGTATCGGCGGCGTGTTGTGACAGCCGGTACAACGTTTATTTAACATCTAACCCATTGTGGTGACGCCCGATTCAAATTAAATATAAGCTTTGATGATGAAGCGATTGAATACTTGATTGATTTCGGGTTTGATTTAGTTTCAGTTTGGTTTGATTTAGTTGTGACCAACTAAATTATAGTGACGTCATGTTGTAATAAACACTTTACGTTTGAGTTTTATAGTTATTTTATGGTGAATGAGGCTTAAGGTAAGCTCGCTTTGTACCAGGCTGCACCAAGCCTGCATTCCCGAAGGGTAATACAGAGATGCACTGTTATACATTTTACTAATTTCCATCTGATATTATAGAGATATTGACTTATTGCCATCAATCGAGCACAACTCTAAATTCTGGCTGTTACTGAGAATTTCAAGAAGATTCAATCACATTGTCTCCAATCCGGAAATCGAACTCAACATCTATAACACGATGCGGATAAAATTTAAAGATTAACTTGAGTGAGATACTTGTACCGCAGCATACTTTTATTTGTAATTATTAATCCTTACTTACATCTATACTGTGTACTGCAAATACCAGTTTTGTGAAATTAAGATGTAGCAGTCAAATATAGATTCTAACAGGCTCGTTCCTTTCAGCATAAAATAGGATTTGCTTTGCAATATGGTATGGTATTAAATGGAAAAAGAAGACGGGCGTGAGCAGGATTCGAAACCGCGCCTCCCAGATAAATACTCCAGGCGCTCTGACCACTAAGCCAGCTCGACCCCTGCTCACTCCGGGAGGCGCGTGTTCGAATCCTGCTCACGAACGTTTTCTTTTTCCATATAATATAATAACTTTAGAGTACGCTAAGCATGCGTTAATGCTCTTCAAAGATTTATCTTTAATATGGTATTGATTCTGATAGTTGTATATGGCCATGAGAAACATGATTACCATATGAAAATAATATTAAATATTCTATTGTGATGTGTATTTATGAAAATAGCTGTCTTCGTGTTTACTGACGCGGTTTCAAAAAGTATTATATTGGACTACGAGATGTGGGATAATGTATTCTAAATAATATATACAAGCTAATATAATATATGTACTGTTTACTTTGTATTTGAATTTGTTATTGTATAACAGAACTAGGGTGGTGCTATTGATCGTGACTTAGCGAGAAATTGCAGAATATACTTATAGTTGACGAGATCTAAAAAGCTACATTCGAAACCTAACATTTGGCTCAACTAAAGAAGTGAACACCGTGGGAGAGCCATGCTTCGGCAGGCACGTATGGGCCGGCTCGACCGGATTGATACCACGGCCTCATAGAAAACCAGCGTGAAACAACGCTTGCGTTGTGTTTCGCCGAGTGAGTGAGGGTACCGGAGGCCCAAACCCTTTAAAAGGCCGGCAACGCACTCGCGACTCCTCTGGGGTTGCGTGAAAACGTGAAGCGTTCATATCGATAACAAACTTATTCGAATTTTGAAATAAATCGATTTGAAATTCTAATAGTCCATAATCGAACAACAACCAACCAATATTAATATTGTCAAGTTACATTCTATCCTTCTTTCTATCTGTCAAATGTCTTTAGATCACGTCAGGTATAGTGTTGTGTGCAATTTTACAAGTGTATGTATCATTTCTGCTTAAGAATTGCAAATGATTTTCTTTTTTAAACACCAAATTTAAACTTATTCTGTAGTAAAAGATTCATTGACAGACACCTATCTTGTGCATCACAGATCTTAGTAGAAAAGAGACAGTAGCTGTTTGTAAATGTAATATTTCTGACGAATATTAATAAATATCTAATATATGCCTTAAGATACTTAAAATAATCACTCATGCTTGTCTATTACAGATAAATCTTCGAAAAGCATTAACGCATGCGTGGCGAACTCTAAAGTTATACATTTTTGTGGAATGAAATATATGGCCGTGAGCAGGATTCGAACCTGCGGCGCGATGACCCCAGTCGAGATGGTTAGCGGTCAGAGCGCCTGGAGTATTTATCCGGGAGGCGCAGGTTCGAATCCTGCTAACAACCATATTCATTTATTATATATTAATATTTCCATAAATATTTATAACTTCAGCTTGTCTGTTTATAATCTATTCTAAGATTGCAGTAAGAGTACAATACTTTATCAATCACTGTTCACCGGTTACTACTCACGTGCATTTTTTGGGATTGCCCGACTAGTTTCGACCTAGGACGGAGCCCTTAGTCATGAGCTGAGCCATATGTAAACACGATTAATGAGAACTAATAATTATTTGAACATAAGGGATAACAAAAAATTACCGTGTTGGTCGACCGCAACCGCAACCGTGGTTTCAGAGCGCAATGTCACGCGACACTGACATTACTGACACTGGCAGCCATAGCGCGTTCCACAGACTACATCACTGAACTATAGTTAAACTCGCTAGTGTCTGTGACTTTATCTACACAACCAAGGCAGCTTCTGCACTCCTTCAAGGTCCACTCTATCTCTGCTCCAAAATTCATTCCAATCCGTTCAGCTGTTTTCCTGTGATTGACACGCATATTTTATAAACGTAATGAAGCAATACACCCTTACTTTATCGAAGTCGGTAGAATAACATTTTTTTTTATTGTATGTTGTCTATATACTCTGGCGTCAATTCTGATGGAGCAAATTAAACTAACATAAGAGCTTTGCTGTCTTTATTTAAGAGTTTACTATAAGAGTGGGATGGAATAATAAATTATCAAACAATCATTTCATGTCAACCTAAAATTTGTATACAATTTTAGTTTGATGTCTCTAATTTTAGTGGCTGCCTAAATTGTGGTTTCTAAAAATGATCGGAGATTTTAATTTGATTTGCCTAAATTTAAATTTGACACCTCTAAACTGATTCCGTCTTGCTCTTTTATTAGCTGCTACAGCAATATTTTAAATTAAGTTTAGGTGGGTTATATTAGAATCGACGCCACTATGTTTCTACTATGAAACCAATGTTAAATAATTAAGATCTGTCTTTAGTTTCCCAATCACAAAAACAGTCCGTATTTTATCATATACGTAATTAATTATTACCAGATTCAAGGCTCGTATCTAAGTTCTACAAGAGGCTCTTAATTTTATTATGTGTTCCTTAAATAGCTTGTCGCTTGGATTATGTCACGCGAGCAAAGAGTCATCGCTTATTTATGGCATCACTAATGCTATAGACTTAGGTACCTAAATTTCTGCAACGAGTTTTACGTAAGTGTATACAACAAAATGAAATTAATAAAAAAAAAGATGCCTGCCATTTTTTCGGGACAATGTAGGGATTCTAAAAATACCCCGTACATCGAAATCGGTTCAGGCATTTAGAAGTTATGGTGGAATAAAGAAACTCACAAACATACCTAAATACATACTTATATAGACATCACACACCTTTTTTTGGGCAGTCATGTAAAAATTAAGAAATATATCTATAAAGTTATTATATTAAATGGAAAAAGAATACGGCGCTCTGACCACTAAGCCATCTCGACCTCTCGAGGTCGAGATGGCTTAGTGGTCAGAGCGCCTGGAGTATTCATCCGGGAGGCGCAGGTTTGAATCCTGTTCGCGACCGTATTCTTTTTCCATTTAATATAATAACTTTAGAGTTCGCTAAGCATGCGTTAATGCTTTTCAAAGATTTATCTTGAAATATATCTATGGTAAATTAAGAGAAATATTTATAATCTAATGGCGTTTATGTGCCATAAAACATGTGAAATAATCACACTAAAATGGCATAATATTTCTTAGATATTTATTTAAAGATTAACACTTTATCCGTTCTTAATATCCATCCATGTAACGTGCCACTCTAAGATAAACACATTTATAGACACGTCCCAAATACTCAAAAAATATATCTTCAAATGTTTATTTTTCGTGTGTTATTCGAACAATATTATACGTTGCGAGCTCCGGTGGATTACGAACATGTCACACCATGACGGGGGCAAAGCTGGCGTGAATTCCGTTTTGTGTAATCCCACAAAATTGAAAATACGACATTGTCCTGCTTATGGGCGAATCGTTGTTACTATGTGTTTTTTCTTCTAAATCATAATTCTTGCCAACTTGTGTGGCGTTTCTTTTGTTTTATGGTTTGTTGTATTTTTAGGGGATTGACTATGTATGCGTGTAGTGTGATACTCTCTTACAGAGTGGTTCTAGTAACTGTGCATCAAAAATATTAAATTTACAGCAGTGTAACTTCCTCGTTAGTCTAGTGGTCTCAAGCGGAACTGCTGAACAAGATGTCTTTGGTTCGATTCCCGGATCGGATAAGTTGCTATTGAGTTTTCGTGTTAGGAAATACTCAGTAGTAGCCCAGAATTAAGAGTTGTGATCGGTTGTCGAGATGGCTTAGTGGTTAGCGTGCCTGGAGTATTTATCCGGGGTTAGTAGGCGCAGGCTCGAATCCTGCTCACAACCGTATTATTTTCCATTTAATATAATAACTTTGGGATGATTAAGTTTTTATTAAAATAAAAAAATACACAATATGTAATTACATTCATAATCAACTCCAGCTTGAATATGAAGAGTCGCAAAAATATATGATTTGGCAGCTCATTAAAATATAAAAGGCGAGATGTCGGCGCCTCAATGAATGGCAGAAAAAGTGTGGCATGTTTTATGCAACAGCCTCAGGTGTCTAAATTAAATTCGGGCATGCCGGTGTCAGTCAAACGTGGAGAAGTGGAGAAATTACCGCACTTCACGAGGCGAGGGTCATCAGCTGCGTGTGACGCCTTTGTTATGGCATGTTTTAATTATTATGGATTTATTTTCGTGTTTTATTGAGTTTTTAGACTGGGCCTTGTTGATGTGTATGCTTTGTAATTATTTTTAATATAAGTTGTTTAATTTAAAAAAAATACGCTGATTTCGATAAATTTTGATTTGAGCGGCATAGGAACAGTTTGTGATTATGAAACAATACTGAAAGATACAGTTACCGATCGTCGAGATGGCTTAGTGGTCAGAGCGCCTGGAGTATTTATCCGGGAGGCGCAGGTTCGAATCCTGTTCACGACCGTATTCTTTTTCCATTTAATATTGTAACTGTAGAGTTCACTAAGCATGCGTTAATGCTTTTCAAAGATTTATCTTGAATACTAAAAGATGTTCAAATTTGACTTATAAATTCACAAAAAATTGATTGACGTGATTCTTTGAGTTGGCATTTTTTTTTATTTATTAACCGATTGACATGAAACAAACACTAAATGTGTGAAGCTTACCACAATATATTAGTGAAAACCACATCTAAATCGGATAAGCCGTTTCTGAGATTAGCGTGCACAAACAAATAGATAAACAGACAAAGACAAAAATTCTAACAATCATTGTTTTGGGTGCTATTTGCGTTGATAAAGGTCCCAATAATATTTTTTCTCATACATCTTCCATGTACAGACAGCGATCCGTTACATTTTTATTATATGTACAGATAGATGTGTAATTCTGTTTTAGTTTGGTTCAAGGTGTCTTCATAAAGACCGTTGCTGTAGCAAAAACTAAATGTAATAACTAAAGCAAAAACTGTTTGCTGGCAGCCCTGCACGCAACTGCTCAATCTTGGCGCCGTTTTTCATTCCGTCTCGAATTTATATATAAACGTTATCGCGGAATTATGCCCGCAGTTTATTTGGTCCCAAACAAACGCCCGCCATTTTTCTTTGTGATCAACAACACAATTAAATGTTAGGCTGTTGATAACTTTGTACCTGTCTCTTTATGGTTTTATTAGAAGATAAAGCATAGGGGAGATAAATGCGAGAAATTAGGTAGATAATAATGGATAGGGGATTGAATAATGTTTGCATAACAATACATAACAATTTTCCCTATGTACTGGTAACTGTTTGACTACGGCTCTTTGTGATTTTATTTAAAGAGAAATCTATATGGGTCGTGTATTACTTACTAATTTGCCCCTTGAACAAAGATTACGCTTAGTTTCTATAAGTCCAAAGTCACAACCTATCAGACACCAGTAAATGGACGTCGACAGTTTAATTACCAATAATTTTTTTAATGTATGTATATTGTGGGCAACTTTACGAACACCAATGATGACCAATCCCGAAGTCAGTGTGCCAAGCTAATTAGTTACTTTTAAGAACTCAAATAGAGTTGTTTTTCAGATAAATTAAGAGTGTAACAAAACGCCATCTACCGGTTCACATACATACCACTGTGTTACCCGAGTAGATTGCAACACGAGCAAGATTAACCAAACATCACAAGTAACAGTATAAACAACTAGTGCCATCTACGTGCATCGTGTGAAAACTCAGCGAGTAACATCAATGAAAAGCCACTACATATGACAACGTATATATGAAGCACAAACACACAGTCATCGGCCGCCTATAAAAGCAGTATTCCTCCGAGTAAACATTCATTCGCTAGCCAGACGGCACAGAGGTCGATAGCCCCGCAGTCCGTTGTCCAAAGCTTCTACTGAGCGGAAGCCCCGCAGCCCTCAGGAAAAGCACAGCTAGGAGGTTAAGGGATACGATAGCCCCGCAGTCGATCCCAAGAACCACAAATAGGTTTAATGTAGACCATACTTTGCAAATTATACTTGTCTAGTTTAATGTTCATATTGAATAAATTCCTATCTGTCATTCATCATTGGTTTCATTCACCAGCCACCATTATAAGAGGTAAATCATGAAACACATGATGGATACGATGCAGCGCCAGTTCCACTCGCGACACCGCGGTGGACTCGGCTCACGATTATGGGCTCTGTTGAAATGTCCGAAATCGTAAATCATATATATCTGCCTAGCCTTTTCCCAATAACATTGGGGTCGGCTTCCAGTCAAACCGGATGCAGCTTTATATCAGTATTTTACATGGAGCGACTGCACCAGATCTCGTGGCATACCTCGAGATATCGTGCAGTCGTGACTGGACGTCAGACTTTCAGGCCTTTGACTACCCGTAACGGCTGTCATAAATCTAATATGACAACCGGGACCGACGGCTTAACGTGCTCTCCGAGGCCGATATCGTAAATAATAATTAAATTAAAATCTACAAACGCTTCCACTAAACAGCTTCTAATTTCCACCAAATCTAAAGCGTCGGTCGCCGGTGGTTTAGTGGGCTACATTAGCGGAATGATTGTCAAGCGCAGCGACCGGCCGAACGCAACAATATCGGTCGAGCCGTTCACACATAATTGCATGATTAAATTTCGCACAGTTGAGAGATACGCCCGTGTCCCGATATTTCCCGTAATTTATATGGTATTTTGCTCGTGATATTTTGTCTGTTTTGAATTGGAAATTGTTGGTACCTACTAAGTACTTAATACGAGAGTAAGTATGTAAACATTGAAATATGGGATGTATTAAAGACGGACTGTCTTTAGTAGTGTTAGTTGGGAAGTTCATGATGTTAGAAGAATGGTTTAATGTAGTGCATAGTATGTTTTTTATTAAAATTAGCTGTGCCCTGCGGTTTCACCCTCATATAATTATATTATAATTAGTCTAAGTTACTCCTTATATAGTCAGCTACCTGCTAGTAAAATCTTATCAGAATCGGTCTAGCCGTTTCGTAGATTAGCCGGCACAAACAGACACAGACAAAAATTTATAAACTGTTTTTAAACATAAGTGTCGTGCAAATAAAGTAACTGCCCTCGTTGGTCTAGTGGTCCCAAGCGCGACTGTTGAGCAGGAGGTCACGGGTTCGATTCCCGGGTCGGGAAAAGTGTTATTGAGTTTTTCTGTTAGGAAATTCTCAGTAGCAGCACGGTGTTTGGAATTGTGCCCGGTTGATGGCAATAGGCTCACCACCAATTACATGGGACTTAATAACAGCATTGGTGAAATGTGGGTGAACAATTGTGTACACCTCTGCCTACCCCTTCGGGGAATACAGGCGTGATGCTATGTTATGTTATGTGTAACGGTATGGTCTTAAAAACTATTATTTTGACATTACAAATAGACACTTCAATTTTATTTATTTGTATTGATGTAGTTGATGAATTTTCTAAGTGAATTATGTACCATTTATATAAGTCAAGGAAACACTGTATAAAAGTTGTGTAATATTTATATCAGGTGCATAAAGGTATCATATGCAGCAAAAAACGTCATTGAATTCCAGTAATAAAGTAAAAAATGTAATATTGTAGACGTTCTTTTAAAACCATATTAATATCAATCTCATATATTCTCCAAGTAATTTGTAATAAATTCTAATTCAATTTCTGAAATAATTAGATTGTACTCCAGATATATTTTCTGTGAAGAGGCGAGTAATAATACTTTAATGGAAGCATACTGGTTCAATGTTATTCGGTCGAGTCACCCTCTGTAGCTTTAGTACTTAACATTATTAATTCTTTATCCTATCAAGTACAACAGTCCCTCTCAGAATAGTATCTTTGAGATTAATGTTTGGCCAAAAAGTATTCGAGAGGAATCTTTATAAAAAGTAAGTATCCGATGATTAAATTGATAACGTGGTGTTTTTTGTGAAGAGATTGGCCCAAACAAGTCTTATCTGACAAAGCCCTTTTGGGCTCCTATGGACGGCTTAGAAGTGAACCCTTTCAGGAAAGAGATCAATGCGCACACGGCGATGGCACAAGGTACAGGCGGATTGACTGTAAAAATGACGTTTACCTTTGAGTTTCTTTAAGCATTTCTTCGCAGAGATAGCCAGATATGCGCCAACAAGTTTAAAAAACAAAGGAAAACCCGGTCTACAATTTGGATTATTTTGAATTTCAACTTGGTCTGTGTAAATGTATCAAAATGAATATTATAAATAATGTACATGTGATACCATGTAACCATTTACAATGATTTAATCCGTTTATTTTTTAATAGTTGTCTGGCAGATAGAGTATGTCATGCTCACTAAAATGTCCCGCCGATGGTGGCGTGTGTGTTGGATCATTCGATTCCCTACAATATGGTTGAGTTATGTGATGCTGACGCATGCGTCATGTTAGAGAACGGGCGCTGTCAGTTGGGAGAGGTCACCTCTAAACTGCCACAGCAAAATGTTGAATTGTTAAACATATTTAGTATTGGCGTCATATTACATTGTTCTCACATACTATTTTGCTACAAAAACAGTGTAACCAATTTCAAACCTACTATTGTAAAAACCTATATGATGAAAAAGAGTAACCGTGGAGGTTCTTGCCCGTTCTCCTCCATAGGAATCTACACTTTGTAACGTGACAATTAACTTCTTATAATGGATGCAAATAAATACAATATCTAGCTACTTCCACAAAATTGAGGGTAGTCATGCATTACCTGTGCCCCGCCCGCCCGCAAATATATGCACGTGTTTCGCCTCCCACGGGGCATCATCAGGAGCTGTTAGACCGTGCAGTGTCCGCCATCGAGTAGTAGTCTCGGTGGCGGACACTGCACGGTACAGGTAATGCACCCTAAATTTTGTGGAAGTAGCTAGATATTGTATTTATTTGCATCCATTGTAATGGACTTCCGCAAAGTAACGCCTGAATCTATTCAATAACTTCTTACAATTCAAAAGTGCCTGTAAATGGTTTATTTGATATAAATTATGTTGATTTCATTTGATCATTTATGATGACTAATTAATTCACACTATTGGTAAGCGGACTGGCCACGTATAGCATTAGTTGATGCGGACTACATTTCCTTTTCATAACTAACGGACAGATTCTTAACCAAAAACTCAGCTTTGTACTATTAACTAGGCTAAGGCGTCATGTTCAGTTTCACTGTTACATTTAGAATTACTAATTTAGTGTACATAACTACAAAACATATTGTTTATGGTGGTTGAGACCCTAAAGATAATAAATACTGCCGTTTGTATATAAAACTTTTGTAAGTAGAGAAGGATTACACGAAACTGATATAGAGTTTAGCACCCACACGCCTAAATTACATATAGCATTGGCGTAAATATGGCGGTTGTATTCCCAAAGGAGGACTATTGCAGACCCATACTTTAATAATGCAGTTATCAAGTCCCGTGTGTAGATTTAATAGGTGTTGAGCCTATTGCCGCCTATCGGGCACAGCTCCGGGCTGTTACTGAGAATGTTCTAATACAAAAAGTTTTTTTTTTGTTTTTCCTGACGTTTCGAACACTTTGCAGCGTTCGTGGTCGCAGGAGGACTAAGGTGTCAGGCGTCTCGTCAGTTTATTTAAAATTATTTCAGTCTACCGTACATATAATTGATAAATTCATAAAATTATTTTTGTCTCTGATACATATTTAAACTAAATCGCGACAGTATTTCCTAAGACTATCCCTGAGAAGAAATACCGAAACAAACTCAGGGGTCACAGTCGTTTTAAATTTAGAGATACAATTTTAATTTTTTTATCGAATTATAAACTAAAAGGTGTTCCGATGCACGCAGTAATCGCTAACAGTATCTTGATTTTTCTTGTGACTTGACTTTGTTTGGGACTTGATTATTTTCAGTACAGGGTTCCAAACAGGTGGTAATTGCCAACCATCTTCTCTATTGAAATTTGGGTGTTTTTTAATTTCAATAGCCTCGCGGAGCATTCTCGGTATATATCGGTTTTCTTTCGCGAGGATTTGGGGTTTGTCGAAACGTAGAAAATGGTTGAGTTTGTCTGTTGTATGTTCACAGACTGCAGATTTTGTTGAGCGTCTATTCTTGACGTCAGCTATGTGTTCTTTCAACCTGGTGCCAATGCTACGCTTTGTTTGCCCTATGTATGATATTTGTGTAGTATTCGATTAAATTACAAAGTTCTGCAGTGCCCAAAAACGCCGCTAATCGCTTGTAACTCACGACACTTGCGACACACATCAGATACAGCAGTATAAAGTAAAACTCCGACATAGTGAAAATCCGCGGCGGCCGGCAACTTCTAATGTTTCGTACAACCGGTAGATTTACCACTCTATAAGTGTTTGTATTCACTCTGTGTTATTATCATAATGCTATTGGTTGAATCCACTTTTGAAGCGAGGTTTAGGTCATGGGAGTATCGGTAATTGCATCTGAGATCCCACCCCACAGGTAGGAATTTCTTCCTGTATGGTGGGTGCGTTTACAGACATATCTATAATACACAAGCACACATACATGTTTGAAATCTGGCGGTTTTGAGGTTTTTATATGGCCTACACAAATGTCCTGCTGATCTGGTATCGCCTTGCGACAGGTCGTTGAGCTCCCTATAACATGGTTGAGCTACACGATGACTGATGCATGTGTGCCGTCAGTTAGGACAGGTCAACTCGAAACTGATATAGCTCTTTCTTAAAAAGGCCATTCCAGATACCTACACGGTTACGCTCATATAGGGATGTTTGATGATGTCTGGACTTTAAAAGAGACCTTGACCTTTGAGTTTGTTTCGGCGTTTCTTCTCAGAGGTAGTCAGATAGGAAACGCCGACGCCATCTAGATTTTAATGACATGTCACAGAGTTTTTAAAAGACCTACTTACAGAATAAACAATTTCATTTCATTTCATTTCGTTTCATTACACACACTCAATTATCTGTAGATCGTACAAATATTTGCTCCATGCAGGAATCGAACCTGTGACACGCGGCCCAGCAGTCGGTCTCTTGACCACTGCGCTGACCACGCTGTCAGTTTTTAGCCAGAAGCCATTATCCATAATGGTCATGGGATTTTGATTGTGATGTCATAGTGTTCTTGGTTATTGAGATTTATTTCTTCGTCTTAAATCGTAAAGTAACAGTATGACTGTTGGAGTAGCAAGTAAAAGCGGTCGCAAGATCAAACACAAGCCACTCTCTGACTCTTCATAAAGCATCGAGGACATCTCTCAGGCTTACGGCTAGTTTTCACTGTGCCATTAAGTTGTTCACCGCAAAAACGATAAGAATAAGAAGAAGTCGTCATGATCATCATCTCAGCCCGCCCAATCATCATCAATCATCTTACATTAGTCATATATTTTAAGATTTATCTTAATTTTCAGTTTCACCTTGTCGTTTATATGTTTACGAGTATACCACGGAATCCGCGTTGGCATTTGAAAATTCAAATTCTGATTGTTTTAAGAAAAGAAAGAATTATTCTGTAAATAGATCTCTCCAAATTCTTTTACATGTCACTATGATCTGGAAGGCGCCGCAATCTTTACTTTTTAACATAACTACATATAATTATACTTAATTACGCTATTTTAACTTGTTATAAGTGATAGCCTTATGTTATGACAGCTAGACTGGCAATTCAAAGGTCGCAAGTTCAAATCCAAGGCATCATTGACTTTTTGAGTCATGTGTGTATTCTAAATGTATTATCACTTGCTAAAAACTGTGAAGGAAAACATCGCGAGGAAACCAGCATATTCTCGATGGTGTGTAAAGCCATGTCAGAGACCTACGGGTGGTTTAAACTCTGACACTAGGTTGTTCATCAATCACACGATGAGTGAATATGACTTGATAAAATTGTTGATCTATGTATAAACAAAATAGTATTAGAAAAAAAAATACACTATTTTTATTTTAGCATTAATTTGATTGATGTGAGGGGCTCGTGGCTAAGTAACAGCTGCACAGATCGATCGATCGAGGTTAAGCTGCGCTTGCCGCGGTCGGTCTGTGGATGGGTGACCATCATTTCATACCGAGACCCTTCCGTGCCTCGGAGAGCACGTTAAGCCGTCGGTCCCAGTTGTCAAATTAAGATCTATGACAGCCGTTACAGGTAGTCAGAGGCCTGAAAGTCTGACGACCAGTCATACCACGAGATATCGTGTTGCCCAGTAACTGGGTTGTGGAGGTCAGATAGGCAGTCGCTCCATGTAAAATACTGGTATTAAGCTGCATCCGGTTTGACTGGAAGCCGACCCCAATGTAAATGGGAAAAGGCTAGGCAGATTGATTAAATTGATTGATGTCATATACGTAAAAAGTACAACCTCTCGTGCGCCCAGCAACAAAATAACGATACAAACTTATAGTCAAAGTGAATCATCACAAATATGAGCACACCACAACTAAACGTAACTGTTGAAGTTGTAAGCGCAACTAATTTGTTCACAAACTTTGTTGCCAACAGTTTCTCTGAATATTTAGGGTTTCCTTCTATTTACTCAAATACAGTTTTTGGTTTTTGTTCGGTGTTTGGTTTTGATAGGAGTAACATGTTGGCTAAAAGCGTAGAGGCGTAGAGTGTGTAAAGAAAGTGACGCCTTCCCGATTATCATTTTTGTGTGCAGTATTAGTCATCACTTCAATGAATTGGAGTTAGGTTATCTGGTGGTAGATGATGTTTTTTTTTTTTTGTAACATTATGTTTAAAGGTCTGTTTTATTGAATTTAAATTCTAAAACATTATTTGCGTGAAATATAGTAACAGGATGTTATAGAAAAGTTAGGTGCTCTCAATGTTTTGCAAAATTATAAAACCGTTTTTATGGCATTTTGGTAGCTTTTAGCATCTTGATCGAACCGACCGACCGTTAGTTTGAGAGAATTGGAGACAATCTAACATATTACGCTGCGCGATCCAGACAAGATGTTACCAATATCACAGAATGGTCTAGCGATCAGCGTCAAAATATTTTTCCTAGACGAATCGCCATAAGATCTAAATAAAACTCAGAATAAAGTGCTGACCTTTATCCCACGCCTAGGAGATCGGGTAACAAACAAAAATTTACGACATAATCCGACAGCTTTCCATATCTTGACCATCTTTTAAAAGAGAGGCCTTTGGCCTACTTATATAACATTCCACTAGAAGTAAATACCCGTGAAACTCATCGCGCCGCGCCGGCCGACCCGTCCGGTAAATCGCTTTAAATATCCATTACTCACGGACATGCATTTTATAACGGCACGGTATAAAAAATGTTATTGACGTCATAAAGCGATAGTCAATATTGAGTCCGGTGTCCGGCACCGTCCGGGAAACGGGAATGTGACGATTTATTGGCGGAGCTCGTCAATCCGTGTTGAACTTTAGTTGGTATAAAATCGCTTTTTTCTTATTTTTATGATTTTTCAGTCCGTGTTGTTTGTTGTCGGCAGTGTGTGATGTTAGAACATGTTATCTTGTTTTTTTCTATATCTTCCAACATCTGTATTGGATTTTTATTTTGATAGCAACTACTATATGTTATTATCTACCTATTTGGAATCGGTTTCTTTAAAATATTCAATTGAACAACATCTACAAATAAAAACATACTCCCCATAATACCTATACGTTCACGAGAGTATTGTTTTTTAACAGAACTACAAATAATTAAAAATAGATCGAAGGAGGTATATTACCATACTTCCATAAACCAAAGTGCGAAGGAAGTTTAATGGCCAAAATTCAACAAAATTCTCAACTCCAGCAGCATAACATTATATCCTAAGCAGTGTTATTTGAACGCAAATTGAGTTTATTTCGTCAGAGGCATAAAGCGACGACTGTGTACCGTAGTTAGCATATTGTAGTAGCTACTGTACAGTACTAGACGTAACAGTATACTGCCTTCAAGGCTTCGTCGCATAGATAGCGGGTCAGTCACAGGCGAGAGCGGTGTGGGCTCGCGGTGAGACGAAGTGAGGGTCGTATTGAGAGACTGTTCCGTTACGCCACGCTTTCAGTGCTACTTAATTTCATTTTTACTTCATGGTTATTTTTTATTTTTAAACCATATTTTAAACATGCTTTTTAACAGAATAGATTGTTTTAAAGATGATATGACTAGAAATAGAGTGACTGCCGATATACAACTGATAGAGATTTATGGGAAAAGAAAGCAGCGCCGACCCCAAATAAATTGGGATAAAGGCAGGGGATGATGATTTTACACCTGCTCCCCTCATCTGATTGAGCTGAAATGTTGCAGATATCTCTAGTTTAATAATTATATATTATTTTTACATTAAAATGTGGTATACTATTATTCCTGATGATTATTAGATATGGCTTTTTTTTTGTTATTTCATGCCAAAGGTTATCGGTCAAGTTTAAAATAAGTCAGCGTCCGCTATCCGCTTTCTATATAGCGTTAGGTTCAACTGTAGCAGCAACTAGCCAGACATAGTAGAAAACGGCGAGCTCTCCCAGCCGGAAGTAAGGTAATGCGCTATTATAATATTTAATGCAATATTGTTGTAACAATTGGATAAGAAAACCACTGGTTGAGTGCCAATTGTAGTCGTGGACGGCTTGCATGGTAAATTATGTATTAATACGTATGCACGTTACGTGTAATGCTATGCAGTTCTGTAGTTATGAATGCTCCATTCCTACATCATACCGACTGTTTTTTAACGTTGTAGTACTTTGAGATTTTGTTTCCTAATTCAGGAGTTCGTTTATGCAGACAGTCTGACATGCACACACACGCCGAACCTAGCATAATGATCTGTGGATCGTACTAATGTTATCTTGCAGTAGTTGGAACCACCACACCTAATGCAGCAAATGATCTCTCGATAACAGCATCGAACGCCCCATCATCATTTTTGTTGAAATAAATACTCGCATAGTATTGCCAATGTCGAAGTTTTTTATAGCTTAGAATAGGATACGCTAAATAATATCCTTTAAGATCCTTTAGAAATCTTTTAAATAAAATAGCTTTTACATCCATTTGAACGGACTAATTATTCAGGATTACCTTTTAGTGTGACCAGCCATAGGAGGTGCCTGGTAGGTATTACCGAGTTATAATGTTTTGTATACTTTGAAGAAACATTTAATAAGCATATTTTTTCATACGTTTATTGAGTTAGATAAGTAATTGAAAATGTTAGTGAAAGGAACAAGAACAAAAACCACCACCACCTTTCCATTGTGAGAAAGCCATGCTTCGGCACGTATGGGCCGGCTCGACCGGATTGATACCACGCCCTCAAAGAAAATCGGCGTGAAACAACGCTTGCGTTTTGTTTCGGCGAGTGAGTGAGGGTACCGGAGGCCCAAACCCTTTAAAAGGCCGGCAACGCACTTGTGACTCCTCTGGGGTTGCGGGTGTCCATGGGCGGCGGTAATCGCTTACAATCAGGCGAGCCGTCTGCTCGGTTGCCGCCTATCCCATAAAAAAAGTACTGTTATTCGTCGATTTATAGTTTACTTTTGAATTAGTTTGTGTTCGTCTGGCCGTCCGACTACAATCAAAGGATACGTACAAAGAATATACGTAACTTCGGGCTACTAATAAAAATACTTAACAATAATACAACATTTTCATCAAAAATGGATCTACGCTCAATCTTCCGACCCAGGAATCAAATCCAAGACTACACGCCCAGCAGCCCCGTTTGCGACGAGTAGAATCAACAATATTATAATTATACAAATCGCGTATATCAAATTCAAATCAAGAAAGTAAAGATACACTGCCATTTAATTAAAAATCTCGTCCAATATTAAAACCAAATTACACCAGATAATAATTATGACAATCAAAATTGTTACAAATGAAGCAAAAACACGCTTGTAATAATGAGGTGCCGATCCATTTCCAATTAGGCTTGGATCAACAGCTGGAACATTTCAATATGTGCACAAATATCTGGCAGGGGAAGCGTTCCCATTACCTATCATAACTGTACTCCTGGTAATTCTGCGAGCGATTCTTTCTAATTACAAAGATCGTTTGCTTATAACAATGTGAAAATTTAATGGAAATATGATTCAGAAGTTTAAATTGATGAAACGTTTGAATTGGAATTGGAGGCTTGTATTTACGGTAAAAATATTTCAATTTTAATTTCTAGAATTCTTACTTTTTATATAAATTAGTCATTTGATTTCGGTTAAAAATGAATAGATTTCATCGTGTTTTGAAAATAAAAACAGTTAAAGGTTTTATACTGGTATATTTTGGGGACAAAAGTTAATCCTTAGTGGTGTCTTTTTGTAAAACGGTGCCTCCAACTGGTACGTTTATATATATAAATATCATATGCGAAAACACCCAGATCAAAAAAAAAAAATTTAATTGTAGGCCATACAAGTAATTAATGATAAATCTTTGAAAATCATTAACGCATGCTTAGCGAACTCTAAAGTTATAATATTAAATAGAAAAAGAATACGTTTGTGAGCAGTATTCGAACCTGCGCCTCCCGGATAAATACTCCAGGCGCTCTGACGACTAACCCGAGATGGGTTAGTCGTCAGACCTCTGCTCACCTCCGCGAATTCTTCATCCATATTTTGACACGTCTTTTGGCGACGTCATTGCTGTCTATTCAGTCCCTATACATGTGACCGAACCAACACGACGTCGTGGTCAGAGCGCCTGGAGTATTTATCCGGGAGGCGCAGGTTCGAATCTTGCTTACGAGCGTATTCTTTTTCCGTTTAACATTATAACTTTATACAAGTAACTGTTCCATGTGGGAATCGAAATTGCAACCTGCGCCGCAGTAGTCAATGTCTCGACCACTGCGCCAATCACGCCGTTTTTTTGCTAATGCTTGACGCATCATACAAACCGATACTGCAGTACATATTAGGAATCAGCAATAATTAGTTTAATTGATACCACTGATTTCAAGTCAAAAATAAAAACGATAGTGTAATTTAGAAGTCCAAGTAATGCCTACTATAGGGAAGCTACAATTTGAAGAGACATATCTGTATCTATATCAATCTGCCTAACCTTTTCCCAATTAATTACATTAGGGTCGGCTTCCAGTCAAACCGGATACAGCTTAATACTATTTTACATGGAGCGTCTGCCTATCTGATCTCCACAACACAGTTACTAGGTAACACGATATCTCGTGGTAAGACTGTTTATCAGACTTTCAGGCCTCTGACTACTTGTAATGGCTGTCATAGATCTTAATTTGACAACCGGGACCGACGGCTTAACGTGCTCTACGAGGCACGGAGGGGTCTTTTGTGAAGCGATGGTCACCCATCCATAGACCGACCACGAAAGCGCAGCTTAACCTCGATCGATCGATTTGTGCGGCTGTTACTTAGCCAGAAGCCCCTCGTCTATCTGTATCTATATCAATAGTGATCATTTTTTTATTGTCTCTTGATGGGTATTAGTCTTCTATAATTAGAGTTTTTCTTGCTTTAAAGGCCACATTAAATTGCGTATCCTAAGTCCATATAATGAAACACGGGAAATGGTACGTACCTGTATGTACAATTATCCCAAGTAATACGTTGTGTGACTTAGTGCTAAATTGTACTGTCTGAATACTAACAACATATGAAGGAACAATAAAAAACGTTCCTACGTTTGTGACGGTGTACCGCACATGAATGAGTGTAATTTCATTTTTGAACAACCCATCTCAAATTGAACTCTATGCCGCCGTAATAAGGGAGTTACGGAGTGTATCAGATTATTTTTTGTAACAGTCTCGCCAGTTAAGTAATATAATATCCGAGTGACGTTTTCCATTTGTATGCAAATGCAAGCGACGAGGACGCGACGAGCGCGCGACGATGCCACTACGACGACGCTGCGAAATGGATACTTCTTAAGTAATGGCTTTATTAAAAGTATTCTTATTCATATTTGTTTGTTTTGAGAGGGTATCTAGTACATATCTAGGTAGTAGGTTTTGAACCTAGTTCCCAATTTTGGTGCTTGCATAGTTTTTGAGTAGTGTTGGTAAAAAATTACATGGTGGACAAGTTATTACGGGCCCGCTCCTTGAACCACAGGTTGTGGGTTCAAATCGGTCACGTACCAATGCGACTTTGTCAATGGCATATGTACATTCTTAATTAACCTAATACATCATAAAGTGAAAGAAAACATAGTGAGGAAACCTGGATGGTCTCAAATCGCCATTCCGCAGTGAGATAGCGTGGTGATCAGGCTCGTGCCTTCTCTGTGTGAGAACAGGCCCTTGCCTTGCAGTGGGACAGTTATGGGATGGTTATGTTATGTTATGTATTGGTAAAGAGACAGTTGACCTCTGTTAAAATGATGTAAGCATGTTACAGATGGAAATTAATGACGAAATGGAATGATGCCTAGACTTAGAGCAAACAATCGCTTAAAAATTAATTTCAATATTACAGAATATTTCTTAACAATTCAAGATAAATCTTTGAAAAGCATTAACGCATGCTTAGCGAACTCTAAAGTTATTATATTAAATGGAAAAAGAATACGGTCGCGAACAGGATTCGAACCTGCGCCTCCCGGATGAATACTCCAGGCGCTCTGACCACTAAGCCATCTCGACCTCTGCTCACCACCGCGAATTCTTCTTCCATATTTTAACACGTCTTATGGCGACGTCATTGCAATCAATTCAGTCCCTATACTGGTGACCGAACCGACACGACTAACTTTGCAGTTAATACAATGCCGTAAAAAATGCAATTACCTTAATAATTCAAGATAAATCTTTGAAAAGCATATTTCTTAACAGTTTATATGTATATGCCTCGATTTTTTATGATATTAAGATTACCGTAATACATAATTTTATATCAAAAATGTATGAAAATACTGAAACAAACGTACATAATATAAAGAACAACACCAAACTTAATATACTTACAAGGTACCGTTGGATAGGTACCGATGCACCGTGAATTGAATCTCGCGCCCCGGGAGTAAACAAGAATTGATCGCATCATTTATAACGCGCGATTTAGATAGCCCAGAGACGCGCAATCATTACTCAATACGTAGTATAAGGCTGAACAGAAAGACAAGTAGAGACATTACTTCTCTTTTAATTTGGTAACAACTTGTGTCAAGTTATTAACCACTGCTATTCAAAAAAAAAAAAAAACATAACACTCCTTTTTTGGGCAGTCGTGTAATAACAATGTTTAACGCAAAATTAATGATACATACATATATTAGGTACATAGCATCACGTCTATATTCCCCGTAGGGGTAGGCTGATGTGTACACCAGTTTAAAGCTCTGCATTTCACCAACGCTGTTATTAAGTGCGTGGTAATCCTACCACCTATATAGCACAATTCAAACTCCGGGCTGCTATCGATAAATAATTAATATAAAAACCCAAGATCACTTTACCCGACCCGGGAATCAAATCTAGGACCTCGTGCTCAACAATTGCGCTTGGGACCATAGAGCAACGAGGAAAATTAATGATAGGATTATAAAAAGGGTTTATGCATTTAACAGAATAAATTGCACGTACGCAAGAACTCAAATCCAGAACTAAGAAGTAACTAAGGAAATAAACTAACAAAGAACAAACTGAAGTTCTACAATTTTATCTTCTGTTCAAGAACAAAATCAGTACCCAGTGAAAGAAGTAAGCCGCTTAGCTATCTCGTGTAAATAAATTTTGTGTGTTCTGAAACCAGATTTCTGGTCCTTTCGGACAAAACGTAGTAATTTAATTTTCAAACGGAAATACGTTTTTGGGAATCTTTGGGGTAGATATTTAATTATGAAATTATGGGTACATCAAAATATTTATTAAAATGGAAAAAGAATACGGTCGCGAACAGGATTCGAACCTGCGCCTCCCGGATAAATACTCCAGGCGCTCTGACCACTAAGCCGTCTCAACCGTATTCTTTTTCCATTTTAATATTGTAACTTTAGAGTTCGCTAAGCATGCGTTAATGCTTTTCAAAGATTTATCTTGAAAATATTTATTGTTCAGGTTAAGAATAATAATAATACTACTACTGAGATCAGCCACCACAGATATTATAGTGCACAAGTTTATGCGCAAACACAGGTACACTCCCTCTTCCTTCACTCTCAGTGTCCGATGGGACGGTAATTCGACAAGACCGGAGAGAGATCAGGCGCAGGACCGACCGCTTTACGTGTTCTTCGAAGCACGGGGATGTCACACCACCAATTTCCAAACTCCGGGCTACTACTGAGAATTTCCTAACAGAAAAACCCAATAACACTTTGGCCAGACCAACGAGGCAGTCAAGGTCAAGTCAGGTTAACAATATGCATGCTGTTGCGCTAGATGTAAATTATTTTAAGATGACTATACCAAAGATAGGCAAAAGGTATGATAATAATTATGAAATGTATGTGGGATACTTTTATTCTTTGCGCTACATTATTTCTTAATTTTACTCGTTATTACTACTAGCGTCACAAATAACCGCTTATTTAAAGAACACCGTGCAGTTAGCCTACTGTGCCGTGTCTTTTGTGGTGAGCTCCTTAACGCCGCGTCAAATGTCTTCCCCCAATTGTTTTTTGTGTATAGGTGTGCCTTTATGTGCTATGATTATGGCCCGATTATAGGTGACGTCAGTTTTTTGTTCCACGATCACTGCCCGCGCTTTTTCATTCGGACCCTGAAATAAATTATGTGATTTGAAGAGTCATGATGTATAGAAAGTCGATATTTGCAGAAATTCGGTTAACCCATCTTGTTAAGCCAATCCTGACTGAACTAGAAATAATTAATGTTCAAAGAGCTACGGGTAGGGTTAGAACTGACGATTTCCCACTCCACAGTCTAACGCCTTTTAACAATGGTTGTTCTTGCTTAAATCTTTAATATTAAGTGAGACAAGTTTGGAGTGGATTTTCTTGTAATTTTAAACTGGAAATTACGTATTTTGTTTTGGCCTGAATTTGGCTAATCGCCAAGACTACACAAGGAAGCCTGGAATTTAGAATTAACATCAGACGGAATCGCTCCTTGTAATTTGCTGCTCGTCTGAAATAGGGTCATCTGGTTTCTGCAGTCTAAATACAATAGTTATTCTACAAATAAAACGTCAAAATAAAATAGAACAATTATTATTATTGACGGACAGAGCGGTCTAGAAATTGGAGTTTAATAACAAGTTCATAGAACTATTTCGTTTCACGTTTAAGAGAGTATTATTAAATAAATCTCATATGTAGGCTTACATATGAGATTTATTTAATAATACTCATATAATATTTTTTAAATGAAAGTGCTTTATTAATTGGGCCTTAGGGAACTATACAATTACGTTTAGCTTATAACGTAATATTACTGGATCATTGAAATAATTATTTTTGTCCAATAGTAATTAATGTATTGCCTTAATAGTGACGGCGGTCATCATCCATAATTATTTGGGAAGGTTTAAGTTCAATACCGTACTGTATTTAATAATAGCTTACCTGTGGCATAGCACTTCAACAACTAGTATCATCCAGGACAGTACAGTAGAAAGAAACAGCATCATGAAGGCTGGTGCGGCCTGGCCAAGAGCGAGAGCGCGAGGCCTAGCACCAGAACAAGCAGGCATGGTACCGGCGAAGCGCGCTCGGATAGCCTTCACGTGACCACGTTCCAAAAGTCGAAGAAGACTACAACATAATGGTCTTCTTATAATATGAATATATTTATTAATCATATTATTCAACCGTCTAAGATAGTGTTGATATTGAAATAAATAAATATTATTTATTCGTAAGTTATTTTTTTATATAATTATAAATAAGAATTGAAATTCGAATGGATCCCCTTGAGTTAAGATAAGATGTGTTGTAAATTTATTCCCAGTTTCACTGCGTTGAAATTACGTCCCGCGTGCTGTGGAGTAAGAATGTCGCATTTATTCAATCGAAAAGTTGAGAATAAGCGCAATTTTTTGACGATAATGATATATTATCACTATTCTGTATAAAACACTACTTTGCAGTCCATTAACAAAGGACGTTACCAGTTTTTTTTTTCATAGTCTAGTTACTTCAGCCTTAACCTCTTACCTCCAATCAAAGAACTCCTTATAAGGGCTTCGCTTCTGTGCCATTATATACACATGAGCCGGTAACATCATCTGCAGAGCTCCGAGGTTGCACAATTCTTCATCTTCGTAGGTTCTCGAGATCACCTGGCTTGCTGTGTAGGGTTCGGTGTGGAATGCATATTCTGGAACCAATGATTATCTTATATTTCGGTATCAAAGGAACTTGTAAACAAATAACAAACGCACGAATCTATCAGCCTGCATAAGCTGCACTTGCCTAAGATGAGTAAACTTAATTTACTTTTTGAGACCAAACCTGTCTTGGAGAGCGCATTAGACCACCAATAGCTTCTTGTCTAATACCATTGCGTTGATTTTCATAGTATAATTAAATAAAATTGTTAATAATGTCTAAACATACTTCCAGTTCGCAACAGTTCAATGCCAGTATTCACTGTTTGTAAAACCGCAGCTGTCCGTTTAGCATTTGTCACCTTCTTGTCTCTTAGCTCATCTTCTTTTACATTCTTGAAACCACTGTAGTAGAAGAACCCGGGATTCTGCACAGGGAGTAAAAAGGAGATTTAAGTAGAAGTACAAGTTTCATGTGAATATATGATTTTAAATTATTTCCAAGAATTTAGGGAATATAATTTTATCTTTGGTGCGTAATGTGTTTATTCAATGTCATTAGAAAATCAGTTAAACAGTTAATATTTGATGCATACATCAAGCCACCCCCTTGTATATCCAATGTCTTCGAAAATCAGCTCAAAGTCGCTGTTGATAAGGCCGTCCAAATTCGCAATTGATGGTGCTGCAGCGCTTAGCAGCCAAGACACTACGCTGCTAGTGTAGTAATTATATAGCAGCATACTTGTCAGCCCGATTACTAGAAGAGTTAACCTGCGACCTGCAATCAAAAATGAACCTATTACTCATTGCCATGAGGTACTTTTTTAAATAATAATATTTTTGGTCCTTCGTACCTTGACTTGAAAATGTCTTCTCTAACAATTGAACGCCGTCTTCATACCCTGAGTACAAAATTATCACCATTAGCAATATGTAAACATTATCTGTTAAATTAAAAATAGGCCATAGAGAACATAATGAACCATATTTTTATAATAACTTTCGTGAGGCATATTCATATTAGTTATTGTTCGCCGGTTACTAGTAGGATTGTACGTGAGTAGTAACCGGTGAACAATAACGAATATAATGAACCATATAATAAACATGGATTCCCCAGGTTAACCTCTAAACATTTTAGGTCCTATTTCATGTTTAACCTGACTATATATGTATATACGTTGTAGTAAAATAATTTTCATACCTTGTTGACACACAGCAGCAAATACACTAAAAAAAGCATACAGGCCAGGCTTGGGTCTGCTCTCCATCCAAGCGGCGGTTGCAAGGACCAGCGTGCAGGCGACGCCAGCAATGAACGCGCATCCCCAGACACCGCTAGACATAGGTGTGAGGAACCGGTTCTCATACTGCCCGACGCCTTTCTCCGGGATCAAGTAGTAGAATTTAGTCCTGGACAACATTTGAAATTACATTCAAATTAATGAGTATTTTTAGTCACAACTTTACAGATGATTTTCAATTGTTTTTTTAATCCTATCGTTGTGAACTAATGGCCCTTTATCAGATATAATAACTTTTGATCGACATTCATATTAATTAAGGCTTACCGGTAGCTACTCATGTGCATTTTATTTAGTCAAACCGTTTGACTCATCTCTTGACTAAAGGCTCCATTTGAGATCGAAACTAATCGGGCAATCCCGAAAAACTAAGTTAGTAGTAGAGAGTAACCGGTGAACAATAATTGAGATATTTGCGGGAATCATGGTTTTTTATTCTTTTTTATTTATTTAATAAACGTTTCCCCACACTAGAAATTTCTTCCTGTATTGTGGGTGTATTTACAAACACATAATCTCACATGCACATACCCGCAGACCTGGAAAAAATATCTGTAGATTTTACAAATATTTGCTGCGTGCAGGAATCAAACCTGCGACACGCGGCGTAGCAGCAGATCTCTCGATCGCTGCGCTGAAATATAACCGCGCCGTCAAATATATAAAAGATCTATATTTACTGAAGGTTAGTAGTTGGCGGATGGTATATGTCGACCCAGTCGAGCCACTTGGGGAAGATCCTCGCGCAAGTACTGGACAGGTCCTGTTCTTCCCATAACAAAGCGTTTGTTACTGCCTGCAAGAAACAGTTTGGTTTCTTAGTTTATATTTGAATTGGAATAGATTATACAGACAAATCTTTCAAACGCATTAACGCATACGTAGCGATTTATAAAGTTATAAATTATTGTGGAGAGAAAAATAACATCGTGAGCAGGATTCGAACTAGAGAAATTGCAGAGGTCGAGATTATTTAGCGGTCAGACACGCTGCAGTATTTATTCGGTAGACGCGGGTTCGAATCCTGCTCCTGACCAAACTTTATTGGAATAGCTTGTTTATTAAGAGTGTCAGTCACCAATGTCGTATTCCTTTCTGGAGATCCAATCCAACGCCCTGCTATACTGTAGTTGAATCTGTAAACAAAGCCAAACAAAACAATATACCTACTCAATATATACTTATAAGCAATTTTCACTTATATATCTACTAGCTGATGCCCGCGACTTCACTTGCGTGGATGTCGGTTATCGCGACCAAAAGTAATCATGAAATTTTGATCCCGTTCCCGTTTTCCAATTATCGCTGTATAATTGCCCATTTTTTTAAGTATTAAAATGATTTTACTACCCTTACGGGAGTCATGTAAGACCACCAATTTAGAACAGCTTGGTGGAACTGGTTTCCCTCGAGGCCACTGACCCTTTTATTAGCCAATGTATACAAAAACTTGACACATTATTTACTAAAACCTTTCTCGAGAACCACTCTATTCATCGGTGAAAACAACATGAAAATCGGTGCTGTAGTTTTTGAGTTTATCGCGAACAGACAGACAGACGCGGCGGAGGACTATGTTTTATAATATGTAGTGATTTAATGATTGTGTGCTTAAGATACTTCTTTATATTTATAATCCCATCTGACCTGAAATTGTGCTGTTCCTTAATAGTGTTGAGTATCTGCGAAGTAATCTTAGTCATAGCGGCCACTCCTGCCGTGTACACCAGCTCTGATAGCATCTCCGGGTAGAACACCTCAGGTTGGTCCACGATCTGAACATTTATTAAGGGAACATTATTCTTTGTGACAGAATTATTTTCCAACTTCTAATATTTTTATTTCATAATACATGAATAACAAGCTACGAGTAGTAACTGTACTGTGCATTGATCACCTTAACACGTGCTATTTTTTTTGGACAAATCTACGCTATTCTTGGATAAAACAATTCTCAGATAAAGGCAATTTCTTGAGATTGACATAATTATTTCCAATGTTGATGTTGTAGATGAAAATACAAGGATTCGTGTTTTTGTCGGGTGCACTTAGAAGTAATTAGAGAGGGAACTGGCAATTTTCTATGGTGACATCCTTTGCTACATCCTAATAAAGGTCATTGATTTTAAAAATTTCGCGATTTGTATACATTTTAGAAATATATAAATTGGGTTAAGATCGCGATATTTGACGGGAGTCTGCCCGTGACCACGACCGGTGCAATTCAGTCGAAACGTCGGGAAACAAAAAAGGTATCGTAAAAGCCTTTTATACAAAATATCGCGATATAGACCCGATTTATATATATCTAAAATAATAAAAAAAAAACTTATACTTCCGACACGTAATACAAGATAAGATACTTACCACAGATATAGCTCTCAGAGTCAAATTATGGAAATCCCATCGATTGTAATACATGTACCCTTTGAGTACTATGTCTAAACCTGTCAAAATGAAACCACGCATTGGTAAATAGTTACGTATCACAGTATTTTATTTGTATACGTTATGTCAGTTTGTAGAAATGTATGTCAAGAAATATAAATGCAAACACGCCAAATCAATATTATGTCATAAAATACAATATAATGCAGTTAAATGTTTTTCGTTTTTCCTGTTTGTGCAGTAACTTAGAGTGTTCATGCATAGACTATTTATCTAAGCGTAAAATTCACGGCTACTCGCATTGATCATTAAACTCCCAGGTTAGTATGCCAAGAAGATTTCCAAAAAAAGATTTAAAATAATTTACGCATAAATAAAAATATTGTTCACCGGTTACTACTCACGTGCATTTTTCGTCAAACTCTTTGACCCGTAACATCGCCACGGGCTCAGGTCATGAATAAGGGCTCCGTTCCAGATAGAAACTAGTCGGGCAATCTCAAAAATGCACGTGATAACGTAACCGGTGAACAATAATTGAAACATAATTTACGTTAGAAAATCTTTTTTTTTTATACAGTGAGAGTTTGATGTTGTTACCGACACCAAATTGTTGATATTATAATCAAGTTCTTGTGAGCTGCTGAATACGGGCAATTCTTGATAACTGCGTCTAGGTAACATTGTTAACATTGGTATTTAGTTAATATGGAACCCATCGACGGTAATGTAAAAGATGGATTTATTATTTATTCTCCATCACCTGTGTCAGGTCGCCATCTTCCGAGGGGTATCACTTCCAAGTGATTTCCTTGTATTTTACCAAAATTGTATACGTCCATCATATTATAATTATTGTCACCTGAAAATATTCATTTATTGTTGCATAATTATTTACTAATATTAATATCGAAGATGAAAATTGTAAGACGTCAAATAGCTGGGGCTTCGTATAGGTACAAATTATATTATATTTACTAACATTATTCATTTGTACATGTAAGATATATCTTTACTAAATGCTTACCGGTACTAGTCATTACGGTAATATCAGCATCCACACTCAAGTTAAGCGATCCAAACGTTTGCAGTATGTGTTGGGTGCAATTGTCTGGGTCTTCAACATCAGTGAGAACAAGCCAAGAATGCATGGCGTCAAACAATTTTATTATTGATGCCTGGAGAAACAAAACACAATTAATTTTGTAACACACTATAAATTTTATTTAAGACCTTTCATCACTCAAGCTCTATTTCAATTCTAAGAGGATTAATTCTAACCAAACATTCCAAACATTGAGTACTAGATTCTCGGAACCAACTAGGCTACAAAACATATGTTCTAGTATCAGAAACCTCGTAATTCATGCAGGGTTTAAAGCATCATAAGCTTGCAACAATGTTACCTGGTGCATCATCCGTGGAGTATTGTGGCAGCGCCCGTCGACCAGCAGTCCTACAGCAGCAGTCCTTTGATCCGCAACACGCACCAAATCAATATTCATGTTTTCATCAATACGTTTCACGGAAACACGGACGCTCTGTTTTGTTAATTTGTGTGCCAGGACTGTGTTGTCTGGGGATATATTCAATAATATAGGAGAATTCTGCCTCGTTGGTCTAGTGGTCCCAAGCGCGACTGCTGAACAGGAGGTCTCGGGTTCGATCCCCGGGTCGGGCAAAGTGTTATTGTGTTTTTTCTGTTAGGAAATTCTCAGTAGCAGCCCGGAGTTTGGAACTGTGCCCGGTTGATGGCAATAGGCTCACCACCTATTACATGGGACTTAATAACAGCATTGGTGAAATGTGGGTGTACAATTGTGTACACCTCTGCCTACCCCTTCGGGGAATACAGGCTGCTATATGTTATATAGGAGAATATTGAATTATCTTCCAAAGTAAACATTAAATTGTCAAATTCATGTGTTTATTCTGACTGTCGCAATATGCCAATACAATCTGCAGAGAGGGACTGATCGGTTTGGAGATGAATTCGATATCCTGCAATATTTTAGGGGTTCACATAAAAGCGGACCCTTCAAATATGGTAGAAAACAAGTTCTTTTCGTTTATTTAGTCATATATTTTTCTATGCAAAGTAAGTGCTGGTACCAAATGATTCGCCAATAGTCCTGTTTTATATAAACTGGGGCAAATTGGGCTGAAAGTATGTACATCATTCTAATCATCAAAAATGTTACGGGTCGCTATCTGTGATCGCTATGTGTGTGGTCGATATCATGGAATATATATGAGAAAAAATATTATTGGGATCTTTATCAGCGCAAATAGCACCCAAACCAATGATCGTTAGAAATTTTGTCTCTTTGTCTGTGCGTTTGTGCACGCTAATCTCAGAAACGGCTTATCCGATTTAGATGTGGGTTTCACTAATATATTGCGGTAAGCTTCACTTAACATTTAGTGTTTGTTTCATGTCAATCGGTTTATAAATAAAAAGGTTATGCCAAATTAAAGAATCAAGTCGAACATTTGTTAATTATTATGAATCTGTGTTCATACTCCACATGGTGTTAATTTACGACATCCGCAGATGGAGTCGCGGGCACAGCTAGTAAGTAATAAAAATATAAACTCAAAAGTTTTCTATGTAATTCGTTCTCAAATAATATTTTACTGTTTTCTCAAAACCAGTTTTGAGCACGTACAAATTATTTATTAAGCTATGTCAAAGTACACTAATGATAAGTTACTCACAATAATGACTTTCACACGTAAAGTAGCAGATGAATCTCAAATCCTTGTATGAGACGTAATCAGCAACAAAATTTAACAGATCTAGGCTTAAACCAAATGTACTTGGAAATACACTAAACAATATTAGGCCACGCCAATTCATTTCGAAGTTCTACTTTAAGTGCCTGCCTGAGGTTGCAAATTTCATATGAGCGATAGCTGTTCGACTGCGATTGAAATGCTATAATAGCGACCTATTTGCCTGTCTATCAGAATCAATGTCAATCATAGTTGACTTGAGAGTCAGCTGCCAATAATATTGCATTTTCCTAATAGTGTTGGTATATTACTCCAAATTAGGCCTGTTATTTTGATTAAATTGTTATTCAGTAAATTGTGGTATCGGGGCATCACAAATGAAGCATATTTTATGGTTTATGTTTTTAATCATAGAATCTACTTCCAAAGAGGTTTTTCATAATCTAATGTAATATATAAAAATCTCGTGTCACAGTGTTTGTTATCGAACTCCTCCGAAACGGCTTGACCGATTTTTATGAAATGTTTTGTGTATATTTGGTAGGTCTGGGGGGGGGGGGGGCGTAGGCTATTTTTTATACCCCTAGGTGATAAGGATTTTAAAGGATTTCACATTCTCACAGTCATTGAAAATTTTACCTTGCATTATGAAATCTGTTTTCGTTTTGGTCATTTCAAATGGATTTATTACAGAACCGTGTACAGATAACTTATAGATTTTTTAAAATCAAGAACACAGTTAACCACAAACAGTTGTTAAACAAAACTGCACGATTAAAACAACAACCAATTTTATACAAAAAACAACAGTCAATAGAGTACTCTTGTATACTGCTGACGTTTCGAGACCGTGGCTTTAAAATTATGACCTAAATCGTTTTACTTTCATTTACTTTTTAGTGGCTTATGTAATGACGACTTAAAAAAAGTCATAGGATTAAAGTCTGTCGAGCTCCTTTTTGTACAACGTTAATATAAAATTAGCTGAACTCTTACATTTACAAAAGGACTGATTTAGGCCTTTGTCGTTCACAGTTCTGAGAACAAAGTATTGTGAGTGCTTATCTCCAAACTACAATCTGACCTCAACAGAACTCATACAGAACGAGTGTTCGGAATAATAGGACAAATCCGGGATCTATGCGGAGAAAACGACGTGGGTTGATATGAAGGTAGCATTATTTATGTTGATGATTCTTGTTGTTTTTGTATAACCTTATTAAATATATTTATGTTGAAGTAGAGATTTTTCCACAAAAAATTATAACTTTAGGGTTCATTAAGCATGCGTTAATGCGTTAGGTTTTATCTGTATTTGTTATGGTAATTGCATGTGTACGACATTGTATTGACTGAAAAGTTAGTCGTGTCGGTTCGGTTTCCTGTAAAGGGGCCGAATGGACAGCAATGACGCAACGAAAAGACGTTTTCAAATGTGGTCGAAGTATTCGCAGTAGTGAGCAGAGATTGAAATGGCTCAGTGGTCAGAGCGCCTGGAGGATTTATCCAGGTGGCGCAGGTTTGAATCCTCCTCACGACCGTTTATTTTCTACATAAATGTATAACTTTAGATATTTTTACTAACAACATGTCATTTTGTTTGTATAATAACTTTCGCGAGACACATCCATATTAATTACTGCTGTACGGTTATTATGCATGTTTGACTCGCGACATCGCCGCGGCCTCAGCTCATGATTAAGGGCTCCTTTCGAACCTAGTCGGGCAATCCCGAAAAATGCACGGGAGTAATAACCATTGAACAAAATATAATTGTCATTGAAATTTGATGAAATTCGAAAGAATAATATATTATAGTTCTGGAATACCTGAAACAAAGAAAATGCATTTATTCAACACTGGGCTCAGTCACAGCAAAAAAATTAATTAAATAAAAGAGCAAAAAATCAATATAAAATCTTTATGTAATTATAAAGAAATAAAATATATATATATAAAGAAACACAACAATAAAAGCTACCTACTAAACTTCCACATATAAGTAATTTGTTTAATATGATAAAAAAAATTAAACAGGTTTATTTTCAGTTTTTGTCACTCCAATATAATGTTATTGCATAAAAAGAGAGACAAATCCGATATAAGCAACTACCGCCCCATTAGCCTCACACCTGTTCGAAATCCTAATTACAATAATTGAAAATCGCATTTGGACAGTTAGACCTTCACCAACCCCCTGAGCAAGCCGGTTTTCGTTTTGGCCTCTCCACTACCGACCACCTTCAGTCCCTTAACCGTGTCGTTTGGTTGGTGGTCTGGGCCAATTAGTATCCTTCCAGGCAAGACAAGACAAAGAAGTTGCCGCACCCTAAATGTCTGAAAGACCTATTGGTCGATGAAACACCTAATAAAAGATTCACTTCCTCTGTCACTGAAACGGAAACTCATGAACATGTGCATTCTCGCCACCTTTACATATGGAGCGCAAATATGTTCATTAAATAAGCGTCAAAAGTCCGGTCTCGGGGTGTATCAGAGAGCAATGGAACATAGTATCTTGGGTGTCAGGCATACAAACCGCGTAAAAAACTCGGTACTATATTCCAAAACTAACTAAATTGAAACAGAACTGGGCTGGTCACATCCGCCACATATCGGAGGAACTATGGGCTAAAACTACCATGCAGTTTCTTCCGAACGGCAGAACCAGCAGCGCGGCAGGCCCAGAAGGAGATGGTGGGATGAGCTAGACTCCCACCTAAATGACTGGCCCCAAATAGCCAAAGACCGGGAAATATGGAAAGAGGGGAGGGATGCCTTTGCCCTGCAGTGGGACACTACAGGCTAATAAAAAAAAGAGTAAACAGATTTAAGATCCTGGCTGATTTCCTACTGAAAGTCAACGGCTGAAAAGAGCTCTTCCTTGAAAACAACTTTTCAGATGCTATTCAGTTTCCCCTGGTTTAGTCCCTATCCCTAAAAAAATGAAGCGCCCCTAAAAAAATATCCTGCAAAAATCATGAAAACTATATACAGCGTACATTGTTTAACGGCCTTACCCCTGATGTTATTATAGAATTCAGTTTGCGGAACTGTTGCGATTATACAAATTGCCTCAATTACGGCATCGTATGAATATTTAACCCTTTGACCTTTTAACCCTCGCCCAGGTAATGGTATGTTTGGTGCTTTCATCTTTTATATGTTTATTGATAGCGATATAAAATAATTCTTTATGAGGCACCTTTTCCTTTCGTAATGGACTAGCATGGGTGATTGTATTGTGATTTTGGTAAATTGTTAATTTTTGATTTGATCCATTTTCACATTGAATTTGGGTGGTCTGATGAGAAATGCGACTGGACATGATAATTTTATTTAATAAATTAGTTAACTGTTCAGTCGCCAGTTAGCTACAAAGTTTATTTGAAAATGTATCTTGGGAATTTGTTCATAAGGATGTTAATTAGTTGTTACTATAATGCGGCAGCTTTTACAATGATTCAGTCGCAAACTGACACGGAAACGCCCGTTGTCCGTTAATAATTCAATAAAAGTTTAAATTGTATCCATTTTTGTTGGAGTGAGCCTCTAAGAGTGTCTTGTTAACTGGCTTACTTAGGCCATTACCGGCAAATTATTGAAAGAAATTGTTCCCCCCGGGACAAAAGGCGATCGCACGGAAAAATCGTTCCTAAGAAACACAATCTGAATAGAAATAATGGTGATTTTCCCTTGATGGAGATGTTTGGCTTTGGAGAAAAATTATCCGACTTTTTTATGGTTTCAGCCCTAATAATGTACCCTGTGTTGCTCCATTAGCTACTAATTAGGAGCGAACGTACCTTTTAAGTCAGATTGTGCTCAAAAAAATCATATTCGGTTGTAATGTACTCTTAATTCAGAGTTACAACGAGCGTAGCCTAATAAAATGGGTCTTAATTACGGAATATGGATGCAAACATTTTCAATAATATCATATATATATTATTGAAAAGGTCAATATACTATAATTATCAATAATAAGGTGGTTTTGTTAAGATTAGAGTCATGCCACTGAATAAGAAAGAATAGTTCGTACCAATATTAGCGAGCATCATCCTGAATTTCCCGAAGGGGTAGGTAGAGGTGTACAGTACACCCACGTTTCACCAATGCTGTTATTAAGTCCCATGTTATAGGTGGTGAGCCTTTTGCCATCTACCGGGTACAATTCTAAACTCCGGGCTGCTACTGAGAATTTCTAACAGGAAAACCCAATAACACTTTGACCGACCTTGGAATCGAACCCAGGATGCCTGGACCTCGGTCAGCAGTAGTTTTTGAGAATAAGTTTTAATTTATTTTATTTGAGGATTCTTCTTTTTTGAATGTTTTTATCAACACAAAAAAAAAAACAAGAAGAAAAAAGAATGCCATATCAATTTCCGTATCAATCGTCTCTCAACTCTGATTCGTATTTCTAGCGTGATCTATTAACGAAGTTGTGTTAGTTCGACAGCGTGCAAAAGGACCAGTAAACACAACGCTCGGTGTTTACGCCCGCCGTCCGGTCGGTACCAGCGCCGGTAGCCATCACCGGTAAAACCGCCGGCCACAATCACACCGATGCAACTTGCACAATATTGTGCTCGATGTGTACTGTATGTTAGCGTTAAAGTTTTGATTTCACGGTGAGATATAGTTTATGTCTTGTTCCTGGTTGAGCTTTCATGTTCTAATAACGTTTTCGTAATATTTTACTGAGGATAAATATTAAATGTTGTAATTCAGAATAATCAATTGATAGATCTGTACGAAGACCTTTCAATTTTTATCTGTTTTACTTAGGATGTGATATAAATAATACTATTTAACTAAACGCATGTTTATCATTGCATATAGATTGTACATACATCTATTTCTTGTTTTTACTATCATCCTTTGTGCCTTTCCGTGTGTGCTTCCTCTCTCTCGTGTGTTATTATGATTTTTTGTCTTGTTTGTAATTTAAGATCCTTTAAGTGTACATTTTTTTACTTTTATTGTGTGTTTCCATGTACATGTGGTTTTGTGCTAGTCTAATAAACGTTTCTTTCTTCCTTTCAATTGCGTTGTAATCAAAGTCTACCTGTTTAATTTCTGATCAAAATTTTACTTAAAACTAATAGGTACATTATTTTACTAAATGAATTGGAATAGTTGACTATAATTTGCTAAAATGTTGGCAGATTAAGAAAACGTTGAGTTAATTAAATTTAGTGAAAGGACTGTGGAACGAAGGATTTCAATTTGTAATATTAAAATTCTTAGAAATATTACTTAGAAGTAAAAGAGTTGTATCGCAGTGAGATGACTGGATGAAAAATATAAGAGCTTATTGCTATTTTAAATGAAAGTTCACTAAATTATTTTCTTGTTAAACCGAAAATATGATCTAATTTATATGTAAAAGAAAATAAATTCGCTGAAATCATAAAGATAATTGAACCTGCAGGAGTTAAACTAGGCATCTATTACGTCATACGTACTAACGTTTGGTGTGACATGCTCCCAAATAACAAGCGAAAGCAAAAGGCTTGTTGCGCGCGCGCTCGATGCAAGGAGACAATATAAATGCTAATTCGAGGCGCGAGCGACCACGGTACACAAGAGTGAGGGGAGCGGGTGTGGGGCATAGACGACGAGTAACGAGGTTTTTTAATGACTTTGTTTGTGCCATTAATAAGCTTTAGGTCTGGTTAATTTCGTAATACGTAGCTACTTGACCCGATTGTTCAGTATGTCTCGTGTTTTAAGAATTTAATCGTAATACATTATTGTGCAAAGAAATATACGGTCATGAGCCAGGTTGCAGTGTGTGTGCAGGCTAATGATGGATGGTAAATTTTTAAGTCTGTTCATACCTTCTATGGATCCTAACCTGCTGGGTGAATACAGCTCCAATCGTGGGACCCCGGGAAAGGTTGGTGGGTTTGGTCGATAGGAGACCGGCACAGCGTCCACGTTGCATTTCATAAATGCCAAAAAATAATTGCCACTGGAGTATTCATGCACTCCCCAAGTTTAAATCCTGCTCACGACACAATTTTTATTCCACAATTTTTTTTAAGGATTTATTAGTTTTGGGTCACGTGAATATTTAGATGTTTACATTCCATATAATCATATTCAAGCTCTTTAATTTGGGTGTCGTGTGATAATACAACTGGATTATGTATGGCTGTACTTGTGAGTATGTGAGCCCTTAACCATGAACTGGTGTAGCGCTGAAGTCGCGAACAGGACTCACAGCACACCCAATACAATGCATGTGAGTAAAGCCTTCCATATTCCTAAATATAAATGCTACAATCGTAGACCGCATTATCGCTTAACATCAGGCGAGATAGCAGGGAGAAAAAAATAAAAAAGCTCAACCGTTATTTAACCGAGATCAAAATTTACCATTTTCACTTACTGTGAGTGTATTAACTCGTGGCTAAAGATTGTTTAAGGAAATTATCCTTATCATGGAACCAACGAAATAATATTGATTCCACACGATACGCTTTGCAACTTGTTCTCCTTCCATTTGTTTAGAGGCCAACCTAGTCTTCTTCTCCGTTTGTATTTCATTCGTATGACAAGAAGCTAAGCCTAGCGTTATAGTTATTCAAACTGTTTGCTAAAAACTCAGATTTCTCTCAAAACTAACAACACCCCTGACCCACTAATTAGCAGACACAATAGATTTTAATTGTTATGACGTACATAGTTATACGTGGGTGAGTCAGAGGGCTTGAGGTCGGCGCAGCATATCTTTTTCTTATCATTATACATCTCTGTCAGCCATCATCTCCCTAGTCACTTCCTTTCTAGCCATATCATCTTTTACACAATCCATCTATCGCTTCCTCGGTCTTCCTCTACTTGTGTAGCCATCCACATTCATACTCAGAACATTCCTCGTCACATGATCCTCATTCCTCCGCATTACGTGTCCATACCATGACAAACGATTTCCACATAACTTCGCGGTGTAACATACATAATGAATTAAAAAGCACGCCTGTCATGTGTGAATAATGATTTTGATTAACACGTTTTTGTGTACTATATTAAAATATTTTTTTATCATACTAGCCTATATTACCCGGGACAATGTAAGGATTCTAACGATACCCCATGCATCTAAATCGGTTCAGGCGTTTAGAAGTAATGTGGTGGTAGTGGAGTAACATACATGTATGTATGTTACGCCTGAACCCTAAAAACATAACACGCCTTATTTTCGGCAGTTGGGTTAAAATAAATGCTCTTGGCGATCTTCAGTTTGTCCAAGAGCTGTTTAACCTCACAGATTGTTTAACGATCACAGTTTTCAATGAGCTATGAGCACTAAATTGTTTGTTTTCAACTATATATCGACAACATTAGGCATGATGTGGCATCACGAACCTGGGACCTCGGTAAAGGTTGGAGTAGGATCGTGAGGTTTTCGGTCGGTACAGCGTCCATGATGGAAGGATATTCCATATTAAAAAAAAAGTATGATGTGGCATTGCCGTCACCTTTTTTTAAGTAGGGCAATCTCGCAGGACAACCTAGGAGGTTGTCGACTGCTTAACCGGGCTTTACTGTGGTTACCTTAAGAAAATTAAGCCCCCCAGCTAGGGAATTCAACTACTAATAAACTAATCGAAAACACGCTACGGGCACCCCCTGCGGGGTACAAGCTTCGGCTTAGGGCTTCGCTGTCGAAAGGACAGCCAGGGACTGGCTGGATCGGATTCAATTGCCGCTAGCGGAATCCGATTTTTTTAACTAAAGATGGAAAAGTATTTAACTCGATTTATGAATTCCAAAAAAAAATATCGTATGGTAACCTTTGGCTGAATTAAACGAGATAGGTACTGGGTAGTGGCCAAGAATAAAAATTGTAATTTTACTTCCTTTACTTTTTAACTTCCACTCGTTTTCATTAGGGGCGAGGCAAAATAAGAGTTTCTAAAGTGTTTTAAGTAAACTCGTGAAGTTTTTAAAAGTACTTCATTTATTCCGTCTAATAATAATTTGTAGGGCGGTTATGAAAACTCGTTTCATAATTCATTATTATTAACTTAACATATCTTTGACTATTTTTCTGGATCGGCCTCTAGTGTAACAACATTTTGCTGTTTTTTTTACACGACTGCCCTAAAAAGGAGTATTATGTTTTTAGGATTCCTGTATGTATGTATGGAAGTATAGAAGTGTATTGTGAGTTTCTTTATTCCAACATAACTTCTAAATGTCTGAATTGATTTTGATGTACCGTGTGGGGTATCTTTGGTAGGCATGCTTTTTAATTTTTAATTAATTTCATTTTTAAACGAGAACAGATCGTAGGTTCGTATACTGAGCTGCTACTGAGAATTCCCAACAGAACCACAACAGAAGTTACCGTGGGAGAGCTATGCTTCGACACGAATGGGCCGGCTCGACCGGAGTGATACCACGGCCACATAGAAAACCGGCGTGAAACAACACAAAATCATTATTATTAAGAATGACTCGACATGTATCTAAAACACAGATATTATAGTATGCCTATCCTGCATTGAATAATTAAACACTTATCTATCCGTGTTCAAACAAAATCGAACATACAGCATTCCACACAGGTTCTCTCACATTACAGTACGCAGTCAAAGCGAAGTAAATTGCATTCGTGGACGTCCGTACCAAGGCTCCGTACGCATTGTAAACAGCTCAAGTAAATAGGGGGTGCCGTATTAAGGGTATGTTCCGCGCAAATAGAGCCCTCTTTGATAAAAATGCTTCGAATGGACTCAGCCTTTTGCAGACGTTTCATCTTGAGTGCATACAAGATGTTACTCTCAAGTCTTAGAACGTAAAATCCTTTAAGTGTGATGCACGTAGATTTCCTGAAAAATTGTGCCTCGTGTACGCTTTGCTTATTCGAATAGCTAGTTGAATCATCTTTATACGTTCAGTGTATCTGTTGAAGCTTTTGCAGAAATTACTGGAAGAGCTAAATGGTTTTATGAATGAAATTAATATATATATTTTATTAGTGAAAGGCTTGCGTTTCTCTGATGTTAAGCGATGATGCGGTCTACGATTGAGCACGCTTGCCTAGAAGAAACCGATTCACTCGCGTCTTGAAGACACCCAGATTGTAACTATCGGGGAAGACCCACTCTGGCAACGCATTCCACACATGTTTCGCGGTTCTTAAAATGAACGATAATATAATATAATTTGTATTATTTTCAAAGCAAATAATAAACTTAAAGCTATAAGTTAATTTATTGATGAAGTACCTAATGGTTGCTGGAAATTGAAGGCCCTCAAATTTTAATGGAGCATTCCTGTTTGGGCTAGCATACGCAAGCGTGACTGCTGAGCCTGGATTCGATTCTTGAGTCGTGCAAAATGCTACCGAATTTTTCTGTGAAGCCGTTCTTAGTAAGAGCAGCTTAGATTGTACTTCAAAGATGACAAGAAGATAGTTAGGTAGTGGCGTTAGGGGTCCGCGACGTCGGAAAAGTGTACTAAATAATGGCTTCGGTGAAATGGTTAATGGAGGACCTTACATTTGTTTTAACTTTCTGGGTCAAGAAGGAAATCCAACCATTATTTATCTATTTCTCAGTTGGCTTTGAAGAAGATACATGTTGCTAACAGCAGTAGAGTCCATTAAATAAAGCTTCAGTTTTTTTTTTGTTTTATATATGTCGATATCTGCAATCAATACTTTAGTACAGCGGTTCTCAACCTTTTTGCCTGGCGACCCACATTTCAAAAATATTAGATGGCCGCGACCTGATAAAAAATAAAAACATCAATTTACTACATTTTCTGTATTCGAAGTAAGTTAAACATATTTTTAGGAATCAACTAACTTATCGGTCATTGCCGCGCGAGCTCGATACCTACGTCATACCTCCCCCACCCCTCACATGGCACGGTGCATTTCGAATCAGGATGCAGTCAAAAAGTCCCGCGGGTCACCGCGACCCGTCTCAATATGGCCCGCGACCCAGATTTGTGTCGCAACCCGAGGTTAAGAAATAATGCTTTATTACTTTTAGCAGATTTGTTGTATGCATGTTGTCTATGCTGAGCGTGTCCTCCAGTGAGGGCAGCTACTCCTATCAAATATCACCATTCGTGGTGTCAAGATGTCTTCTTTGAAATATAGTTTAAAATATTACTACACTACACACCAGTATTCTAGCCAATTACAGAACACAACTCTCTAACCACGAACAAACAAATGAAGATCCACATCACACTGGTAATAAATTGGGCAATACCAAGTGTTGTTAAGCTGAATGCGAGCGGCGGTTACCGCTCATACTGCTTCAATGGAGCGAGCGTAACTTTACCGCCGGGGAGGTACGTTTATATGCCAGGGGTTTCAGAGGCCGGTTGGTGATTCCATTCTTGAAGTATGAAACCGAGTATCATGAATAAATAAGGTAAGTTTTTAGAAAAGTGGCATCTGTAAATTAAAAAATATTATTTTAGAAACAAAATATAGCGCCCACATACACACGCGCACTAAATCATCCAATATTTATTCTTAATTTAAGCATTTCTTTGGTGTCAAACGCATTTTGTTCTATTCTAGTACTTCTTTTTCAGTACTTGCTTCATAGTAAATACTGATGCACTGCTCGCAGCATATTATGGTCTAGTTGAATCTTTAATTAGGTATGGGCAAATTTTTGGGGTAACTCAACTAATAATAAATAATAGTTTAAAAAACAAACAAAAAACACGCTTTTGTAACTATCCGAACTAAAAAGTAAAAAATAATTTTCTAAAAAGCTTTTAAAACAAAATAGAGAGATTATGAAAAAAAAAATCGTTAATAAGCATGGGGTGCTTCTTATGATATTTTATAATAATGCAAAAACGTTACTTGAAGGCAATTTTCGGGATTAACTCTACTGATCGTTGCAGGCTACTGTTTGTTAAGCATAAAATTGTAATTCAAGATATGTCTTTGAAAAAGCATTAACGCATGCTTAGCGAACTCTAAAGTTACAATATTAAATGGGAAAAGAATACGGTCGCGAACAGGATTCGAACCTGCGCCTCCCGGATAGATACTCCAGGCGCTCTGACCACTAAGCCATCTCGACCTCTGCTCACCACCGCGAATTCTTCTTCCATATTTTAACACGTCTTATGGCGACGTCATTGCAATCAATTCAGTACCAGTACGCCATAAGACGTGTTAAAATATGGAAGAAGAATTCGCGGTGGTGAGCAGAGGTCGAGATGGCTTAGTGGTCAGAGCGCCTGGAGTATCTATCCGGGAGGCGCAGGTTCGAATCCTGTTCGCGACCGTATTCTTTTTCCATTTAATATTGTAACTTTAGAGTTCGCTAAGCATGCGTTAATGCTTTTTCAAAGACATATCTTGAATTATTAAGGTAATTGCATTCTTTACGACAATGTATTAACTGCAAAGTTAGTCGTGTCGGTTCGGTCACTTGTATAGGTACTGAATTGATTGCAATGACGTCGCCATAAGACGTGTTAAAATATGGAAGAAGAATTCGCGGTGGTGAGCAGAGGTCGAGATGGCTTAGTGGTCAGAGCGCCTGGAGTATCTATCCGGGAGGCGCAGGTTCGAATCCTGTTCGCGACCGTATTCTTCTTTTTCCATTTAATATTGTAACTTCATAAAATTGTATCTACAGAAATTGTAAAAGATATACAGTTTAAAAGAGTAACCATGGAGTTTCTTGCCGGTTCTTCTCCATAGGAAGCGACTTTTTGGAACCGTGCACGTAAATTCTGACTTTTCATAAGTGCCTTTGTATGGTTTATATGAAATAAAAACCTTTGACTTTGACTTTGACTATAAGGTCCTCAAACTTCCGTCGTTTTATATAGTTGAAATTACTTTATATATCAATGAAAGTCTTTGTTTACACCCTGCTAAAACAGCACTACTGCACAAAAGCGTAATTTGCATGGGACCCTTAATTTATAATAAAAAATACCAAAATACTTTAAACAAACATTTATATACGACAAAATTCAAGCAATTCTTGATATTTCGTCTTAAATGAGAAATTTGAAACTGTGACTATCGCTTAATTTATTTTATTTAAACCATAGACATTGTAATTTTTATTTAATTGTTAAATTTTTCGGTATACCTATATGTATAGTGTAATTTACAATGTAATTTTATGCACGGTCCAAGTATGTCTTCTTTTATAATTTTGCACGCCGATCACGGCAAAACATGTCGGTGCCTTTTATCTCTAAAATTAGCATCTATCTATGCATGATTACGTATTATGATTAACACATGTTTATGGAAATAAATATATCTTGTGTCTAGTTCAGTTACTATAATCCTGTAAAGTTTAACAAAATCCGTTTACTAGTTTTTGCTTAATTGAGTAACACTTAATACTATAAAAGTTAAAGTTAGTGTAAATGTATGTTACATTTACACTAACTTTAACTTTTATAGTATTAAGTGGTGTATTCGTTTTATCTTATATTTTGTCGTTATTTTCATTGTCATCTATGTTTTAACTCTTATCCGGTACTACTTTCTTAACTACACTCATTTGTTAATCTATATTTACTTCACCTAAACTAATAAATATTATAGAATCTAAAGACTGTTCATTTCCTTTACCAATAACATTTAGCACTTTGATAACTAAATTCACAACTACATTGACATCTATGTACTTATTGTCTTAATTTATATCGTTTTCCCATTTTATAATTATGGTAGCCAAACAAAAACAAGACAAGTTCGTATTAATTTTACTATTATTTTCCCTAAATCAGAATCAATATTAAAAGTTATGCAGATAGAGTTTCCAGAATATTTGGGTGCACATATATGTGTTCCACCAAAAACAAGGGAACTATGTTATCAACTCTGAATTGCTGACGAAAGTTTACCAAAACCAGTTCATATAAAAACAAAGTTTATGTTTGTCTGTACATAAGTTAAACTGTGAGCTCTGGTCCAGGTTTTTGCCAAAAAAGCCAATACGAAATAGTAGTACGACGAGACTTTCTATATACCCGTCACCCCATAATATTCGATACAAAAGTTCAAGACGCACCACTCGTCCAGTATTTTCCCAAATATGTTTGGATTGACTGCCTGTCCGAGTACGTTCATAATCAGCTATAAGAATGAATTGTAAGTGGAAACTTATGCTAGTTTAAGGTCAGTTCTCAGGGATGTGCCTAAACAGGCGTTGCACAGGGGGGTTCCGGAGCTGGTCTCCTTAGAGGATCCGGAGTTCCCCTCCACGTGCTGATGGTGACCAGCTGGTAGGTTTTAGTCAGGTATAAATCCCACACTCCCCGGTCTTATCCCCAAAGGCCGAGTGCCTATTGAAGGTTTCGCCCCGACAACAACAAAATAAAAAAAGGTTAATGTCAGTTAAAATACTATTGTATACTTATTATAGGTACCCTCGCTTTCCAACTCTTTCAATTCTTGCTCACAATGCAACTGGCAAACTATAAGCAGGTTATATAATACACAAACAGGGCCTAGCTCATGAAACATTAATGCCGTGGAGAGGAGCGGCCATATTTCTCGACCGGCTGCCGTATGGCGCCACTGCGGCCGCCGACCTCCGCCAATGATCTTTGAATTACCTTTATGGGGATTAACGGACGAATTAGTTTTGAGGATTTTCATGGATTATCTTTTAATCTTGATACTGTTACTGTAGAGTGGAGTATTATTGGATATATTTGCATATTAGAACACAAACAAATATAAATAGTAAGCCAAGAGATGATACAAAAGAGTGAGCATGTCAGAAGACGATAATATATCAGACGAGAAAAAAAAAACGAGGAAATAACGGAAAAATCGTAACAACGACACATAAACCCCACAAAAAAGTAATATGTTTACAAAAAGCACCGCAGATAACATAATTGCATAACACACTGAATAAAACCGAATTGTCGCGCCATCGATGTTGGAGACGGCACTAAATCAAATAATCTTCAGCTGACAGGGAGTGCTCATACGGAATCCCACGATAATACGTTCAACCTTTGAGAAAAATATTATTCGATAATTCGGCTGGAATGGAGGGAAAAGTGTGGTACAATAAACAGGCTGTATTCAAATGAGGCGCCCCCGAGGAAGGGCGGCGGCGCGCGAGAAAACAATGATAATATTACAAACTTATTTAGATTGGGGCCACAAGGTGCGCGAACGAGCGGCTTGTTATTTGTGTGTTAATTGCACTTGAGACTGCACGTAATAATGTTAAGGTGGTTGGTGAATTTTAAGCGGTTTTAGCGTTTAATTACATTAAATTAATTTGATAATCCTGTACCGAATTGGCTGAGAATTTGTTGGACAGAAACGCATTTAATTTAAAACACAATTTGTATTCCAATGTACAAATAACAAGACCGGACTTTATGTTTCAGGGTGACATAAACCTTGTTTTGCTAGAAGCGAACTGATTGGGTGAGTGCAATTTATAATTAACACGTTTGTAAATATGAGTTGGATAATAAATAAATAACTCCGTCACTACCGCCATTTGTAGCAATAGGTAACGGTTTGGGACTTGATACTTCTGTTTGGATAAATAATATAAATAATAAATGTTTCTCTTCTACACGATAAGTATAGTTTTATTTGACTCTAAGCAAACTCAAAATAAACATCTTAGTCGCGGTATTTTCCTCACACACGCTTCCTTTCACAAACATATATATTTAAGTTACATCACTTACGTGGAAGAGAGCTCGCCCGTAACGCGGCCCCAGTGTTTTAGGGACAAGTAAATTCAGAAAAAATTGTGAGCACAAATGTAACCTTGAATATTTACGAGAAGTGACTCCCGAAAGGGTTGGCGGGAGCAACGTTTTGGATAGGTGATGCCTTATGAAATTTTGTCTTTGTATCAAAATGTTACGAGGAAAACAAGCCCTATACCCGAGTAGGTTATTAGGCCGAATTAGTTATCCGAGAATTTATAAGCAAAACCTTTCCAAAAACAACTTATCGCTTTAATCTTGAAATATCCCTACATTATATAACAAGAAATTAAGTTACAACTTCGATCTTTCAAGAATATTTTTCAAGCTCTAAGAATTTTGCAATATTCTTTTCGGTATTTAAACGAAAATGTAAGAAAAATAATTTTACAACCGAGACGAATCCGCCTTAAAACTGGCTTCACGGGAAACGTGTACAAAATTAAACTGAAGAAAAAAAAAGCAAGCTGGGACGAGACATTTGGGACTAATAAAATTATAAGCATAAAAATGTTGTACATTTAAAGAGTGGAGGTGCCTATTACTCAATTTTGTGAAGCAGTCGACTTGTCTTAGTACCGAGACAATCAACACTTGAAGATTACACACGTAACTGGAAAAAAATAGCTGAAAATAATAGAGGAATTTGTACCGCCGGTCACGTGCGTGACACATTGAGCTAGGAATATTGTATGCTCGAGCCGACGGCGCGTAAGCTTTGTTACCAATGACTACGTCGATATGGAATTCTGGCTGAGAAATAGGTTGGAGATCCGAATTTGATTGTAGTGTCGTGTCGTACTACTTGTTGTAAAAATAGATTCAGTTATAAATAAGTAATATCGTATAAATAGATATTTTTTCGATGTGCCCAGTGTGACAAATGTGTGCAGTTGGAGAAAATATACATAACAATTAAAAAAATAGTTTTTCTAGGGCATCGTTAAAAAGGTATTTTATTTATAAGGAAACTTATTTTTAATGTGTCGATGTCTAAGTGATAAGAATTTTTAATCCATAATTTAATCTATTTTTTTTTTAATGATTGCCGTTCGAGGAGCAGTTTTCGTCTTACTGGTACGATGGTAATTAAAAATAATCTGTTATTTCTATTAAAATTTTAATTGTTGGCCATACTTTAGATCAATAACTAAAATTGACTTTATAATAAAACAACTTTTGACTGGATTAATCGCAGGAGGACTGCGACCGCGAACGCTGCAAAGTATTCGAAACGTCAACCTCAAAAACAAAAACAAATACACGTGATTAATCAGGTTAAAAATTGTTTTATTATAATGTCAATTGTGTGATCGCGAAAACCTAAGATATTACTATAAAATTGACTTATAATTATATCAATTTTTTCAAAGAAAGTTACCTAATACGGCCATATTACCTACTAGCTGTACCTGCGACTCCGTCCGCGTGGATGTCGTAAATTAACACCATGTCGTGTATGAACACAAATTCTTAATTAACAAATGTTCGACGTGATTCTTTAAATTGGTATAACTTTTTTATTTATGTACCGATTGACATGAAACAAATACTAAATGTTAAGTGAAGCTTACCACAATATATTAGTGAAAACCATATCTAAATCGAATGAGCCTTTACTGAGATTCTCTGCGCGCACAAACGCACAGACAAACAGATAAACAGACAAACAGACAAAAATCTAACAATCATTGTTTTGAGTGCTATTTGCGTTGATAAAGGTCCCAATTATATTTTTTCTCATGTATCTTCCATGTACAGACAGCGATTTTTATTATATGTATAGATAGAAGATAAGTAATTAATTGTTTTCTTACTATTTAACATCTCTAAACTTCATAAAATAAAACCCACAAAACGTCCAATACAAAAAGATTGTCTATAAAAGTCAGCACAAACCGCTAAACAAACGAGTGGCCGGAGGTGCGAACAATCTTGTCCGGTCGTCGCATAGTGTGTCGCGTCTCGATCTCAGGACAAAATTTATACGTCCGCTGGGAAATTAATATCAGGTGTTAGTAGCTGAGCGACCAGTGTAGTGTGTAACGGGTGGGGTATCACCTTGACGACGACTCAAGTGATATTGTGTAATTAGATAAGTGGTGCTTCAAAGTAAAATTTTGGGGTATTTTGTGTGCACATTTACACGAAAAAGATTTCTAAGATAAGCCTCTTAAATAATGTATTTTAACGTGCTACTATCTGTGACTCTTAATATAAAATAAAAAAGTCACATTTTCGTAAAATACGTCACCTGATAAATAATTGCTAGTATTTAAAGTTGATAAATGCTTTTTCTGACTTAACAGGCAGACCGCTTCTGAAATGTATTTCTAATTTGATTACTGCGGTAGTAGTTTTGATTTCCCCGGAGAATTATTTTGTAACTAAAAAAATAAAGACTAAAAAGTTTTGGAATCGGGTAAACAATTTAAAATTCTGCAAAACGTTTGGTAAAGCCGTGTTTGTATAGTCGTTCTTATATAGAGTGTAGGATTGCTTCGTAAGTGGAGCCAGCGAAATTGGGGGGAAGCTTATAAAAGCAGGTGTAAGTAACATTTGGCGCACGCGGTATGAATACTTAATTGTAATTCGAGTTACATGGCAATGTTTGCGTGATAACAAAGTGGATTAAGACTTCGAAATTCCGTTAAAGTTTTAGAAATCTCTGGGTACAATGAACACGTATCAATTAATAAAACTTTGAAAAGATTTGCAATGGATATCACATACGAATATTATATCATTACATTCTCTAAACGCGCCTTTACTATTAAAGTAATTATTTGGGGCAGTTAAAGCTAACATAGTAAATTGTTTGACTCACGTCTCGCGTTCAACTTATTAACTTGAAAAAACAATCGCGAAATACAATAGCAATACGAGCTCCAGTACACAACACAAGGCTTCAGATTGCATTACAATTATTCTAACATGACAATGTGAGCGACAAATTATATATCTGGAGGCGCGGGCTGAGGCGCCGCCGCCGCCCGCCGGGATTACCGCGGCCTACACCGAAACAAAGTGACAGGTGCGCCTTTATTCCCCCAAATGATCTGTAATTCAGTTTTGAAATTCGTAAGCAAACAAATCTTCACGCCTCATCCCACGAGAAGGTAGACTGCTTTAGAAACAACGATATAAATGTCGTTGTTGTTCAAATTAGATTTTTCCACTTTGTCCTCGCTGTTTGAGTGAAAAGCACACTGTGCGGGTTATATTCAATTGTAAATATTAATGGGTTAATCAGTGTGTTTGTACTATTCTCGATTGCATGAATTTGGAATGGCATCGATGCAAATTTAATTTATTTTGATTTTAGTCTAGCTTTATTATAATTTCTAATGCAAATACAAAATTTTCACGAGCTAAGTTCTTGATAAATGTAAAGCGTATTAACTCGCTGTTTTCTTGTTCAAGTCGTAAGAGTAGCGGAACTGTAGTTAGCAACCTATCGCTACTTTGTACATCATTACAAAGTTTAAACGCGTCTTTGGTAAACGTATCATCTACGATGTAGGTTAAATGCTTGGAGTTAGTTTATCAGGTAATTTTAAAGTGTGATTAAATGTTGTAAACATTAATGTGAAGATCTCTTTTTCGAAGAATATAAGTATACTTTTCCCAATACAACAGAACTACTACTTGTATCAAGGATGAGCATACCTATATTTGTTAATAGAAATGCAAATCAATGTTTTATACCTGTCAATGAAACACTATCTATAGAATTCTATCCAGGCGCATCGTGATTTTTTACGCGATGGCGCGATTTGAAACTATCATAATTGATTAGAGAACACGATCACATTTTCAAGTTGTTCATTCAAAAACGCACTCGTTCGTTCTTATTCATTCAAGATTAATTTATATTCGTACCCCGGTCGTCCATCTTTGAAAAAGATTTTATTAGTTACCTTGTTCCTATCACTAATCATGTAAAACGAGTATATAAAATAAATAATTATGATAACGTTATGCGTTGCTGATTTTAACAATATACAATATCACATCCAATCTTTAAGGAATTAGTACTGGAGTAGTTTTAGCGGGCGTACCCCTCTCGCCACTGGCATATGATTCGCAAACATATAAAGGTACCTTTTACCAGTATGGTTACAATTATAGTTCACGATTTAAATCGTGTGTAACACAATTTTTTATTTGTGTTGAGTTTTTTTATATATTTTATTAATACTGTTAATGTAATGACGAGAGCTATTTTAGCATGATTACAAGTTCTTATGTGCTTGTGTGTTACCTCACCCCCCGCCAAAACTGGCGAGCAAATTTGTTCGAAATTTAGTCCGAAGGCGTCTCTCGTCTGGTCCTCTAAGCATCCAATGTTTTCAGATAGGTCAAATAGGTCAGCAATCGTTCTCTCAAAATAGAGTTGTGATTATCGCGCACTTGTTGAAATTAGACGTTACCCTTTTCCAGAGAAATCCATCAGAATGTACCTCCGCGAACACAACAACCCCACAAACGAAATCAAAATTTCATAACCCCAATTCATCTCTACACTACCCCAATTACCTAATTTCTAAGACAGGCGCCCTGAACTAAATCAGTAAAAGCAACTTGACCTGGAAACACTGCAATCACACTAATACCAGGAGATAATAAGTGGCGAGGAGGAACGAAGTTAAATAATTTGTTGGCGGAGGAGGCGCAGCTGCATGATTGACAAACCGAGCAGCCGACGTAATTAGTTCACTGAATACACTTGATGCGCGGTTGGTGTCACACCGACGTGTAACATGGGAGAATGTTTTTTTTTTACATTATTTAATCATCACGCCTGTATTCCCCGAAGGGGTAGCCAGAGATGCATACCCACATTTCACCAATGCTGTTATTAATTCCTATGTACTGAGCCTATTACCATTTACTGGGTACAACGTCTTACTCCGGGCAGAAACTGAGAATTTTTTAACAGAAAAACACAATAACGCTTTGCCCGACCTGAAAATCGAAACCTAGACCTCAGCAGTCGCGCTTTGGACCACTAGACCAACGAGGCAGTTATCTATTTTTACATAGTTTCATTTTGGTATTAGCTGGTGCTCCTGACTTTGTCTGCGTGACAAAATGTATCCTTTGTGTTAATCCACGTTATAAACTATCAGTGTGGTCAATTTCATCCAAATCTATTCAGCCGTTGGATTAACAAACATGCAAAGGTACATACAAACTTTCACATCTATAATATTAACGGGATATTTTGAATCGTACTTTAATACTATTAGACTATATTCTCAAGGTCCACACCACATCCAGTTACCAGCCCAGTGGTCCACAATAATTGGAATATATTATCTGAAGAGGTTATTTTTGCTCCCCCAGTTAAGTCGTTAACTTACATAAGTACTGCAAATTAAAATAAATTTTTTGAAGATTGTGATATAAAAATATCGCGTCTGAAACTATTTATATAAATAAAAATCAATTGCCACATGTATGAAAAATTATCACTTGAGAACGGTTCGACCGATTTGGCAGTTTTCTTTTGGTGAATTCGAAATTTTTTGGATTATCCACCAGAACAGTCGAAAATTTTTAATTTTGTATATATTGCTTTCGTGCGAACCCAGAGTGGGTCACGAGTATGAAATAATAAATAATGTTTTTTTGATAGTTCGTGGTTTACCAGAAATGGCTCATGTTTCAGCTAGATCTAGCGGTGGATTACACTACATTGTATGACTAAGCGTATTTTGGTATTCTTTTTTGTTACTGTTAAATGTGAAGTAGATATTTTGCTTTGGCTTACTCAATTAGCATTTTAGATTCAATCGTTTAATTATTGATATTAATTCAGGACGAAAACATTTTCTCATATTATCGAGAGCACAATTTGAATGCTGTCAGATCATTCACTTAATGGACGGTTTTCTATAATTTTTTCTTCTACCTGGAGTTTAAGATTCGGATTTAACCCCTTCACTAACTCACTGTTCATTACGGTGTAAACTCACCCGTTCAACAGTGTGTTCGTATTCAACTAGCGCATTACACATACATGAACTGCGGCATAAATCGCTCGCTTTGCATACATTGCGCGCTGAATGCAACGCTCTGTTTCTCTGAGCGGGGCGCGCGTTTTAATGCACGTAATCATATCGCATAAGTACGTATAGTCGTATACTTCATTAGTTATATTCACTTGCTTGGAAGTTGCAAGTACTTTTGTTTGCTTGTTTCATCTTGGTTTTCTTGGAAATTTGTAATATTGGAACTGACTTCATATTATATTGAACGCAAATCTCTTACTCGTGTGTTACGTCAACACTTAAGCTTCTTATAGAGGGACTGTCATTTGACAGTAAGACGTCTCCAGATGACTTCTTATTGTACTATCAAATGTTAGTCCCACCTTAAGATGCTAAGTGTTGACGTATCTAGTTACACTACATGTGAACTAGATCTAGTTGAAATAGAACAAGGCGAAGTAAGGGATAAATAAGACCTTATAATTGCTTTCTCTATTTTCACTTTGAGCGTCATCTTACTTGGTAAGTTAATCCGTCGCTGCTTCTATTATCAATACATAGCAGTTTTTAAGCTGGACTATCATTTGACATCCACAACCCAGCTCTTTGGAAAGACAAAGAAAGAACATGTATTTATTTAAGTCTCATAAACTAAATTGAGCAAAATTATTTTATCTGCTAATTCTAAGACATAAGTTCTCAATTGAGTTGCGGATCTCGAATGCCTATGTATACCACACGACATAAATGAAGATTAGGTCTCATATTCTTTACGGAGAATCAAGCTTGAGCTACTAAACCATGTTATTAATAAGTTTAATCTAAGACAGTGTAAGTAAGTACTCAAAGTTTGCTAAAGTTACTTCAATAATAACATTACTCAATTATAACTTCAATTTGACAAACTACCTTTTAAGTTCTAAAACTTAACTAGTTCGTTATTTAATTCGTTTGTAAGTTCGCTGAAGTGGTTCAGTTCGTCACGGATGCTCGTACGATTAATCAAGGTGTATGTGTTTGTAGAACAAAGGTAAATGAAGTGCGGTGTGTTCTACACGTGTGAATATTCTGATTCTGTTAATTTGAAGGTCGTGTGTGTACGAGTAGTAATTCATAATTTTTAGGTTACCTACTGGTGTGTTATGGAAAATAATGTAGTGTTATACATATATATTTTAGTAATGTAATCTGGACTAACTATAATCATGATGAAAATCGTTAGGGATTGACCTGGTAAGTTATTTGGGAGAGAGAACAGCGCCTTGCAAAGAGGTGAAATAAAAATTATAATATAATGTTTGTTAGCTCAAGTAAAACAAAACACGAAGCGGAGCAACTATCCGTGATATTATACATGACACAGTAGCAACTATCAAATATCCACGATACCTCAATACACGCAGTAACCACGCAGTGCATTTATAATATTTATCGCCATACTTGATCAAATAGCAACTATCAACTATCCGTGATAGATTAACGCACACCGTCAATAGATCGGCAGAACATGTCTCTAATTTTCACCGCGAATACAAGCCCATAACGGACCTAGTAGCAACTAACAACTATCTGCGATATATCAATACACGCAGTCAATACTCATGCGGCGCGGGACGTCTCTAATGTTCGCCGCGGATACTTCACCCATCTAAACTGCGAAACGCAACTATTCCCATGTGAGACCCGCTGGGTAGCGGGTATGGTGATAGGCGGCAGCAAGAAGATATTTTTAAATAATTGAAATTTCCAGCTGGCTGACTGCAGGTGCAGTGAATTTTTGTAACACGACGTATATAATTCAAATAATTTATATCAACACAACGATAAGCATAACATAATTATTTATTGTGTGTGCATTATATATTAGATGAAGGAAAACACAATAATAATAATTACAGCGAATCTATTTAGCGAAATTATTATGAGTGAATTATTACTATGCCGGTTCCACGAAAATAAGTAGTATAGTAATTTTAAACTGTCATAGATAATCCCCGAAAAATTACACAACAGTTATTTTGCAAATGTAATACTGATTTAACTTATGTTAAACAGTAAATTAATTAATTTTACTACAACCAGATTACAACAATAACAGCTACCGTGGCAAACGAACTAAAATTCCCTACCAACTTATTATCCACACCCGCTAACTCCCATCACTAACTTACGACCCAAACTCGAGACAATAAATGAATGGCAATCGCGAAGAGATTATAGCAATTGAGAAGGGCCGAACTTCGGCGCTTACCACAACTTGGGCGACGTATCACTTGGCCGGGATTAGAGACACGAACGTTACATCTGTAGGGATGTGACTAAATCGGAACGTGTTTCGATGTACATGTGTGTTATACGAGTATTTGTTGTCATGTTATTTGATTTACGATTGTATGTTAGTACATAAGTTAGGTTAATTTAAGAGGCAATTCAGATAGTTTGCGAGAAGAATGAGTAATAGTTTCACTGCCGAACTTCGATTTCAGAAGGGGGTTATTAAAAGCTATCGCCGGCTCCGTAATTGAGAAAGGTTCATGAACTGATGATACAATTATATTTATGATCATTTTTGTTTTGTAGCAAATACTTAATTCAAGGTATATAGATCATACATTACTAAATAAACTAATAGTTTTAAACTACTTTATTATAAATTATAATGATAATAATGTTTCTGGATTATAGATAGAGAATTATGACTGAACTTACTTTAGACAATGAAATACAATTTAATAACCTTGTAACTACTATTTGGATGTCAAAGAAAAGATGTACTGATCGCTAAATAATTTGTACTGATCGCTAAATAAAAGTACTGATCGCTAAATAATTTGTAACAACCGATGTACCTACCACATTTTACTGCAAATAAAGATAAACAACTAACTGTTTTTTTTATATAATATTTGTAAAGTTCATACATTTAATGATTGTAGTAGTACTACTATTACATACAATAACAAATTATATTAATAGTCTTTAATCAATTATAATAATACGCATACGTATGCGCAAACACAGCTGCACTCCCTCTTCCTTCACTCTCATATTCCGATGGGATGGCAATCTGACATGCACGAGAGAGATCAGGCGCAGGACCGACGGCTTTACGTGCTCTCCGAAGCACGGGAGTGTCCCACCACCAACTTCCTCACCCCGGGCTGCTACTAAGAACTTTCTAACAGGAAAACCCAATAACACTTTGCCCAACCTGGGAATCGAACCCAGGACCTCACGTTCAGCAGCCACACTTGCGACCACTAGAGCAAATGAGTCAGTCATAGAAACAATTATATGCTAGTAATAAATAAATATCTCGCCGGATGATGGTCAAAGACCAATAACAAGGTATATCTTGAATGCCATTCCAAATTAATAAAATAACAATTAAGTAAGAAAAATTTTTTAGTTTGAGCAGCTTTAGTTTTCGTCGTTTCGTTAAATACTAATTCACAAATTGTAAACCTACAACACTATCATATAAATGTGACGAATGCATTCCACAAAGCAATAACTTCCAATCTAATATAAAGGAAAAAACTTAAAATGCAATTTCCTTTTATACAATTCCTTCTGCTTGTAACCCAAGAAAATAGTGAGACAATTTCTGAAATTGCGTAATCAGAGTTGTCGGAACGAACGGACGGTCAAAATGGCCGCTTTTACATAAATACTTATATACTAGTCGTTTTGGAGATAACGCAATAACAGACAGGCGAAAATAAGGCTTGAAATCTTGGCATATTGCGGACCAACTATATTTTATACGAAATACATCTTTTAGCAATATTGTATTCTGCGGGTATTAAGTAATATGGAATAATAAAAATGTGAATGGGTTATTTTGTGGTGCGGGATTGTATTTTATGTAATAACTCGATTTTGTTTATGTTTCAGGTTTTGAGTGCGATTTTATTAGATTTTCTAAATATTCAATAACAGTGTTCTGGAACAATGTCACAGACAATTAATATCCCACATATACTTAATTTTTATTATAAAAATGGTTTATTTATCAAAGTATATGTTTGTGAATTTTGTCGATTTTTAATTAATTACGTGAAAAATACTAAAGATTCAGAAAGAAATACAGTATATATTTATATACTATAGTTACTTTAGGTAATGAAATCATATCTGGGGTATTTTATATGTCGGAAAAATGTAGACTCCTATGGAAAAAGCAGAATTTCACAGACGAAGCTACGGGATGCAACTAGGTTTTAATAATGAAAGACCAAACTATTTCTTTTTCAATTCCATTGTGAGTCTTTAGACGGTACTACAGTTTGACGTGAAGTGAAGTTATACTGATGGACCGTCAGATTTTTGAATTGTTTACTTGAATACCGACTGCACAAAAAAGGCTATTAAAATAAAGAAAATATTATGTTTTTTTTTTCATTTTTACTGGTTTTATTGTGAATATTTTGTACTAATTAATGTTCACCGGTTATTACTCACGTGCATTTTTCGGGATTGCCCGACTAGTTTTGAACTCGAAGGGAGCCCTTACTCATGAGCTGAGCCCACGGCGATGGCGTGAGTCAACTTCAAATGCACGTGAGTAGTAACCGGTGAACATTAATTGATATATGTCTCACGAAAGTTTTAGAACAAAAATATTTTGTACGCGCAAGAATCGAATCCATAGTCCATAGTGCTAAGCCACTACACCAAAAAACTCACAAAATCCCACAGATATGAATAGAATAAAACATTATCTTTTAGACAAGGCCTGCTGATGACTTAAGCCGACCCGTCTCAGGGCAACCCTTACTTTCCCTTTCATTTCAAATATAATGTAAATAATAACGTAAGCTTAACTAAATAGAGATTGTGTAAAGAAATACTGCCGTCGCAAAAAATACGTATCATAGTGTATTCAGACCCATGTTAAGGTAGACGGACAGACGGACAGATTAACGCACGGTGGCGACAATGAGTGGACCCGGATATGAAGCTCGTACTGTACTAGTACGGCTGCCCTTTGAGTTGTCGTACTCTATTAAAATGTAGCCGGGACAGGTGACTTTGACTTTGTGTTTTAGTTCTTTGAACTTTTGGGGTTGGAGAGGGTTAAGTATGTATTATGATAGTGATGTAGATATGTGTGTTATGTGAATGTTAATAAATTGTTTGTGGTTTTATAGTTACGAGTATGTAAACTTTATACATACATAGCATCACGCCTGTATTCGCAGAAGGGGTAGGCAGAGGTGTACATAGTTGTACACCCAGATTTCTGTTATTAAGTCCCATGTATAATCCCAAACACCGGGCTGCTATAGAGAATTTCCCATTATTATTATATTAAGAAAAGCCCAATAACACTTTGCCGACCCGGGAATCGAACCCAGGACCATGCTCAGCAGTCGCGCTTGGGACTACTCGTACCAAATCAACAAGCCAGTGTTTATTGAAGTGTTTTTGGTTATTACATGTTTTATAAATAAAAGTTAACGCATAAACAATAAACACAGCAGAGTAAACGGTCATATAAAAACTATATATATATATATATCTATTAATCATGTAAAAGCTATTTATATGTGCTGTAAATCGATAGTCACTCCCCACCCCAATAGAAAACAGACGTGCCTGTTTGTATGTATGTATATCGAACTAATATTATAAAATAATATGAATGTGTGTTTGATACTTGTACTAACTACTAAACTATTGAGCGGATTTTGATAAAAAAGGATAGTACCTATATATGACACTTTCTATCCCAAAAAATGCATAATATTATCGTGTTATGAAAGACTCCCTTAAAGACATCCTTAACCTGATGGCGGAAGGGTATGCTGGATCTCCTATAGACTGACTAAAACCACGGCTACCTCAGCACAAAGTCTGTCTACTCCAGGGCTACTAACCGGTGCAATCCCAACCCATCTCAGTACGTTTTCTCAATCCTCTAAAAATACCTAAAACACACACATATAAATGTCTTCGTTGTCATATCAAGTTTATTTATGTAAAGGCGTTGTATTAATGAGTATACCGCAGGCAGCGGCCGCGACGTACGCGTTACTATGTGCAGGCGCAGTTGACTTGCAAGCAACTTGCAATAAAACTTGCCTCCGGGGAAGGAGCGGCTATGAGACGGTGGCGCAAGGTATGAGAGCTAGCGGTTTGGGGTTCTTTAAATATTGTCAAACTTAAACTGATTGTGTTTTTTATTATCAAAAATGGATCTACGTTTGGCCACCAACTTGCCTGACGGTGAGCGACGGTGTGGCTGAGGATGGGGCACATATAATCAGAATAAATCTATTCACTCTTAAGTAGAGTGCATAGATTTTGGGAGAACGATGCAACTTCCCAGACCCGTCTCCCACAACGGTTGCACCGGACTACCTCCCGAAACACGACTAGGTTGCTTCGCGGCATGGCTTGGTCCGGTGTGTGATAACCAGCCGCGGCCGAAGCCTCCCACCAGAGTTGAGTTCCTGTTTTGCACCACTCAGGGGGCACGTGTAGGGATACCATTTTAAGGGTGCACTCCTACAGAAGCGGGCAACTCAGTCTCCAAAATGTTTGTCATGCTCCCCTTGACGTCATTGCTTGCGGTAGCGTCATGGATCGGGTCGCCACCTTCCCTCTAAAATGGCGAGGGAGGCGATGGCTGATCTTTGCGTTATGCTCGTGAACGGGTGCTGCTTGTGGTGACTGGTCGTCTTGCTGATCGTAGTTCCTAATTCATTAAAATGCATTTATTGAATTAGCCAAGCTGGTCCTAGTTAATGTGCAGTTTCTATCTCTTGGCATGTGTAAGTGGGTACGACCTTCATCCGAAATAGTTTTAGATTGGACGCTTTCGGTAATTTTACATTGTTTCACGATTCATTTAATATTTTTATGCATTGGCATGCATATTACATAGGCTCGTGCTAGCTAACTGTGCCCAAGATATTTTATCTCACTAGATATAATTATTTCTATATAAATTCAATTTTAGATTTGTATAGAATCTATAAATAATTTTGATAGAGACAGACGTGTTTCTGGGAAGTTTGTTGCGCCGCTTCTTCTTTCCAGCTAAAGCACTAGGAAGCGGTGAAGGGTGGGCTTTTTTGGGGGCTGTCTTAATGTTTGATAATTTTTAGCCTAATTTGAATAAAGAATTTTTTTTTTTTTTTTGATTGTGAAACTCACAAACATACATACATGAACCCTAAAAACATAACACTCTTTTTTTGGGCAGTCGTGTAAAAGTAGGGGATATTGTCTAAGCCTATATTATTGGTGAAACGTCAATGTTTGAGTCTGCTAAGTCAAGTGTATCACACACTAGCATCTACGTTTAACGAATACAAAAGGCTCGAGATATAATTTTAGGCTATCACTGGCTAACTAGATGCCTATTTTCACAATTTCCTTGCATCCCAAGCCTACAAAACCCTAAGTGATAACTTAACCTAAAGATTTGTGATATTTCCATCCATCCTGAGCCTACTTTACCCGCTATGCGCCCCTACCTTGTTGACGTAAAAGGGGACATGAACTCAAAAGCGCTGTGTGCAGCCCAACTTTGCGCGGGAAACTTTGCAGTCGCAAGGCACACCTCCCTAATTGGGTAAATATAGGAGCCGAGCAAAGTGCCCAATTCATAGATAAATTAGTGTCACCATCGATACTGGAGGTCATAATGTAATGAATGTTTTCAATAAGATACGTAATAGTTAAAATTTCTTTAAATTCGGTTTATTACTAAATGCGTGAACTCTTTAACAATGATCTTTATAGCGTGAAGGTAATTAAATTTTTCAGAAAATAGGGTTTTAAATATCTTAATCATATGTATCAAGTTAAGATCAAGTCAATTAGTTGTCAAATTAAGATCTATGACAGCCGTTACGGGTAGTCAGAGGCCTGAAAGTCTGACAACCAGTCATACCAAGAGATATCGTGTTACCCAGTAACTGGGTTGTGGAGGTCAGATAGGCAGTCGCTCCATGTAAAATACTGGTATTAAGCTGCATCCGGTTTGACTGGAAGCCGACCCCAATGTAATTGGGAAAAGGCTAGGCAGATAGAAATATCTTAATCATATTACTATTTTTCAAGGAAACATTGTAAAATAATAGACAAGAACCGGGCTTTAACCCGCGGCCCTTGAAATTCCGTGTCATCACTTACCCAATGAGCTACCCTGTCGTTGTTCGAATTTATTGAATTTCAAGCTTCCTTGTATTCGTCTTAAGCAGACGCCTGGCGTTTAACAATCAATTTACAGGTCTACTAAACTCAGCGTTACCACTTTGCAGGTGTAAAGCAATATAGGCATTACATCGCCTCAGCATGTAACTTTTTTTTTATTAAATATGATCTTAATCATATATTAATATAAATATTCTAGCGTTAGACTAATTGTTGGATTTTAGATGGCTTAATTAAATATCAGTGGGCTTACTCTCTCTTATATGTACATAAACACCGCAGTATAACCACATTTTAAGCAAATAAATCTTTGAATCTTTTTTTTAATATTGACTCTTGAAAATAATTCCGCTCGATTGATATTGGAAATATGTCAGTTCGTAACATTAAATGCCAAAATGTCTAAAAAATTAATTATAGATTCGGGATAATATGAACACAGCATGCTTTAAAATTGAGGCTACAGTTGCCTGTAGATGTAGGTAAATTCATTTTAAAATTACGCGTTGTTTTAAGGCGTATATTTAATATTGGAATTGGATTGGAATTGGTATTAGTTTCAAGAGTAACCCCACAGATGTATTCAAATATAATATGTAATGTAAACTATTTACTCTATTAGTTTATATAATACCAATATTGTATTTTTTTTATGAAATGCAATCTCCTTACAAGTTGAATACAACCATTACTATCTAAATACAAATCTGAACAAGAACATCAAATTCATAAGTTTATTTGTAAAGTTGCGTCAATAAATTCCACATAGTAAAAGCGTATTGTATATTAAATAACTATTTTAGCGTCACAGGTAAACGCCGGAGTCGGTCCAACACTTAAAATTCAAACTCTTGGCTCGGAAACAAATCCTTTGATGACGTTTATTTGCTTTTCGCTCATTGGAAATTAGCTCTTAATGTGCATGAGGTAAGGTTGTAGGTAGTAGTAAAGTGGGCGTTTTAAAGTTTTACAAGCGTTTTTAATAATGTGCGGGACATGTAAATTCGGGTGAAGTTTTCCAATAAAAGTTGCAACGCTGTTGGAGTACGCCGCTCGCGCCGTAGCACACAACTGTGTGTAGCGTTGTGCTACGTGTGGCGTAGCATCCGCTACGATACGTAGCAGCAAGCATATTAAGTTGCAACTCCAAGTAGTATACGAATATTGTAAAATGTATTTATTTTATCGCCTAGAAAGTCACTTTATTGGAACTTATAAACTTATTTCAAAGTTATAATTTTAAATGGAAAAAGAATACGGTCGTGAGCAGTATTCAAACCTGCGCCTCCCGGATAAATACTCCAGGCGCTCTGACCACTTTGACCTCTGCTCACCACCGCGAATTCTTCTTCCACATTGTAACACGTCTTTTGGTGACGTCATTGCTATCTATTCAGTCCCTATACTAACGACCTAATCCAGTTATCTGCTTACATATAAGTAATTTTTAACAATGACTTTTTGTATTTATAGTAATACTCCTCCCGACCGTATATCGGCCACAGCACCTTATCTCCACGGAGATTAGCCAAGTATGCAGGAGATATTATAATGCACAAGTTTATGCGCAAACCCAGGTGCACTCCCTCTTCCTTTACTCTTAAAGTCCAATGGGACGGAAATCTGACACGAGCGGAGAGAGATCTGGCGCAGGACCGACGACTTTACGTGCGCTTCGAAGCACGGGGGTGTCACACCACCAATTTCCTGACTCTGGGCTGCTACTGAATATTTCCTAACAGAAAAACCCAATAACACTTTGGCTGACCTGGGAAACAAACCCAGGACCTCACGCTCAGCAGCTGCGCTTGCGACCAGTCAGTCAAGTCAGTGTATTAAATTGTTTTTTCTAATAAGAAATCTAGTATTGTATTACGTTGAGTACGTAACAAAGCGTTCCCTCGTTCAAGTAGTGGGTGTTCGCGATGTAAACTTATTTGCATATTAGGGGCTATTAGACTGCACCTTGTTACCGTCGCCTCTTTGTGCTCATTGCAAATTACACGAGTTTTGTCCTGCAACGGATAATGTTTGAGACGATGTACCTGTGATTAGCAGCATTTAAAGTGAATGCTATATTTCTCTATAGTTGTCCACCTGTATGGTAGCTATTTAACGATATGAGTGTAATTAATATTTTTCAAAGAAACATTGAAAAAATAATGGACAAGAACGGGGTTTGAACCCGCGACCTTTGACGTTCCGGGTCATCATTCTACCAACTGAGCTACCTTGTCTCGTTATTCCCCATTGAACTCATGTAAAGTGGTAACACTGAGTTTAGTAGATCTGAAAATGATTGCTAGATAAATATCGCCAGGCGTCTCCTTAAGACGAATACAAAGAAGCTTGAAAATTTCAATGGGGAATAACGAGACAAGGAATGATGACCCGGAATGTCAAAGGTCGCGGATTCAAACCCCGTTCTTGTCCATTATTTTTCCAATGTTTCTTTAAAAAATAGTAATTAATATAGGCATTACATGGCCTCAACATGTATTAAAAAATATAATTATATATGATATGAGTGTAATTTTATAAAGACTGCCTCGTTGGTCTAGTGGTCCCAAGTGCGACTGCTGAGCATGAGGTTCTAGGTTCGATTCCCGGTTCGGGCAAAGTGTTCCTGGATTTTTCTGGCTATCATTAAGAATTTCAAAAAATAAAAGCTTTGTTTGATTCGCGACATCGCCGCGGGTTCAGCTCATGAATAAGGGCTCCGTTCGAGTTCGAAACTAGTCGGGCCACCCCGAAGAATGCGCGTGAGTAATAACCATTAAACTATAATTAATAAGAAAAACTCAATAACACTTTGTCTGACCCGGGAATTGAACCCGGGACCTCACGGTTGGCAGCCCTTGCGACCACAATTATCAGGGAATATAAGCATAATATTATGTTCCATAAATAAATAAAGAATACATGTCAGTAAGGTAGCGTCAATTTAGAAATTGATGTAAAAAATAAAAATACGGTCGTGAGCAGGATTCGAACTTATATTTATCCTCGCAGATAAATACTCCAGGCGCTTTGACCACTAAGCCATCTCGACCTCTGCTCACTACCACGAATTCTTCTTCCGCTTTTTAATACGGTACTATACAGGGGACTGAACCGACACGACTAACTTTGCAGTTAATACAATATCGTACAGATGCGATTACCTTAATAAATACAGTTAAATTTTTAAAGGCATTGATGCTTGCTCGGAGAACAGCAAATTTATAAAAAAAAGTGGAATGAAAAATACGGTCGTGAGCAGCATTCGAACCTGCGCCTCCCGAATAAATACTCCAGGCGCTCTGACCACTAACCACCATCTGGACCTCTGCTCACTACTCCGAATTCCGAATTTATAAATTTAGAGTTCGCTACGCATTTGAAAGATTTATTTGTAACTAGCTGGTGCCCGTGACGTCGTCTGCGTGACAAAAGGTAGCCTATGTCCTTCTCCAAGGTCCAATCTATCTCCTTGTCAAATTTCATTACTATCCGGTCAGCCGTTTAGTCGTGAAAATGTAACAAAGAAACAAACAAGAGTTACTTTCTCATTTATAATATTAATATCGATGTAGCGTAACTTTTCGCAAAAAAAAAACCATTCCTATATATAAAAGCTATTTGAAACTACATTCAAATAGCTTTTATATATAGGATTTATTTTACATTACATCAAACTAACCGAAATTGTTTAGCTAACGATTTGTTCATTCACCAATACATTGGTATAGAGGTTTTCAACAATGAAAATAAAATTTCATTCTGTGTAAGACACATTGCAGTCGGTAAAGAAGTAAGTTCCACGTTTGCAATGCACGTGCTTACTGTGCGAGGGAACGTTGTAGCTCACTCGCTCCTAGCACTAGCACTAGAATTAAAAATTAGATTGCATATATCGCATTATTAATCAAAACTGAATCTCTGCTATAGCAATCGTTCCTGTAAGGTCTCCATAAGAATTTAGCATAAATAATCTATATTTGTTTGTAAATTCGATCGTACAGTTTCAAAACTATTATAAAAATAAATATAATATTAATGTATGTACAATTGTACATATGTAATTTGTAAGACACCATCTTGCTTAAAAAAATGTTTGACTTGTAAAAGACTAGTCTAAGATCGCAAATAAACATTCTTATTCTTAAAAAAAAAAAAAAAGACAGTATTTATAGAAATAAATGTAATAAAAAAAAAACAGCTCTTAACCGTCTCACTGCAGGACAAAGGCCTCTTCTCATACAGAGAAGGCCACGAGCTTAAACACCACGCTAGCTCACTACGGGTTGGCGATTTCAGACTACCAAGTCCAGGTTTCCTCACGATATTTTCCTTCACCGTATGAAAAAGTTGGTACATGCCAGGTTTGAATCCACAACCTGTGGCTCAGGAGGCGGGTCCGTAACCACTCGGCCACTACGACATAAATGTTATTTATCAACGAAAAAAAACACATAATTTCCATCGATGATTTTTCTTTCTTGTGGTTAAAACTAACCTGGGCTGTTCTTACCTCTCGTAGGTTGTCAATTTATCTTAATAATTACTATTCTTCTTCCTGCCCTGGTCCCAAGCTATTTGGGGTCGGCGCAATATGTTTGTCTCTTCCATTGTTCCCTGTTAGCCGTCCCTATATCGTTCACCCCCTTTTCATTCATGTCATCGATCACACAATCCATCCATCTTTTCTTTGGTCTACCTCTACCCCTCCATCCATCAACATTCATATTCATTACTCTCTTAGTCACATGTGTCTCATCCCTCCTCATCACGTGTCCGTACCAAGATAAACGGTTTCCTCTTAACTTTTTAAAAGCACTCCGTCTAGAGTTATAGGCACGTGACTGGAGAGACCGCCGAAATCACAGAACATATAATGCGTCTTGCTTCTGCTAATTTTTAAGCCAACACTCTCCAACCTTTGCCACCATGCCTCCAATCTGCTCTGGACCTCAAGGCCACTCTCGGCAACCAGGACAATGTCATCGGCGAACAACATACACCAGGGAGCCTCTTCTTGAATGTCCGATGTAATAGCATCCATTATCACCAAGAAGAGGTATGGACTAAGAGCCGATCCCTGGTGTAAGCCTACCGTCACATTAAAGCTGGCCGTGGTGCCCGCAGTAGACCGGACTTGGGTACTGCATCGACTGTACATCGATCGGATCAACTGCACATACTTCCCAGGCACACCTTTCTCCTTAAGGGCCCACCATAAAACATCACGTGGTACCCGGTCATATGCCTTTTCGAGGTCCACGAAAACCATATGCAAGTTCTTGTGTGCGCCTCTATATTTCTCACACAGCTGGCGCATTGCAAATACGGCATCCGCTGTTCCCCGACCAGGCATGAAACCAAACTGGTTTTGTGAAATTTCACTCTCCTCTCTCAGTCGTCGTTCAATAACTTTCTCCCACACGTTCATACTATGTGACATTAACTTTATCCCTCTATAGTTGTTGCACTCCAGCACATCACCTTTATTTTTAAAGATGGGCACCAGTGAACTGTTGCACCATTCATCAGGTATGGCTTCTTCCAGCATCAACTTATTGAAGAACAAAGCCAACCACTTCCATCCGTCTAGATGTAATAACTTCCACACTTCAACTGGTATCCCGTCTGGTCCTATCGCTTTTCCATTCTTCATTCCATTTATTGCTATTTTCTCACTAATCCTTCATTCACTGGTTTATTCTCAAGCACACCATTCCAATCATTTTCTTCATTCATCAGTCTTTCGAAATATTTTTTCCATCTATCTTTAATTCTCTCGTCATCTGAAATTACCTTTCCATTTTCATCCTTTACACACTATATTAAGCATACATCCCTCGCCTTTTTCTCTCTAGCCTTGGTGAGCCGGTATAAATATTTTTGGCCGGCTGGACTATCCAGTGTGTTATATAGCTTTTCCTGTGCTTTAGCTTTCGCTACAGCAACAGCTTTCCTGGCTTTTTTCTTCCATACATCATAATCCGTTTTCTTTACTGCTTTTAAACTTTCATTCACCATCTCCATATTTTGCCATTCCTTGAATTTCATCTTCTTTTCCTTCAACACATTTTGTACCTCTGTCGACCACCACCACGTATCCTTATCGATCGTACCTTTCCCTTTTGACTCTCCCAAAATATCCTTTCCTGCACTCCTAATACACTCTGCCATCTCACTCCAACATTCATTCACGCTTCCGTTATTCATGTCTCCCATTCTTATCATTTTATCCACGACTTTCTCTCTGAATTTACTCGCACAATCACCTTTCTCTAACATATACCATCTTATTTTAGGGGGAGGTTGCTCTTTGGCTTTATTTAGCTTTATTTTTACTACTACTTCCATAACCAGGAGTCTGTGTTGTGGGACTAAGTCTTTCCCTGGTAAAACTTTGCAGTCTTTGATGTGCTTTAGATGATTGCGTCTGACGAGGAAGTAGTCTATTTGGGTAGCATGATGACCACTTTTATATGTAATCAAGTGTTCATTTGTCTTTTGGAACCAGGTGTTAGCTACTACTAGATCTTGCCCTTGCCCTATCGCGCATATGATCATTTGTACTGTACATACTGCAAAGGTTTTGGCAAAATTTCTACAGTCGGCCGCCTGCCTGACACTAACCCTCCTTGGGAATGCTTTTATTGGTGGTTTACCCGCCACCGCACGGGTTACCCATGTTGCTTATTGGTATGCAATGGGTTAAACTCCCTTAGTCGCCTTCTACGACACCCAAGGGAGGAAATGGGGTAGTCCTATTCGTGACCGGGAACTACACGGATCTTAATAATTACTATTAAAGGTCCTAATTTATTAGTTAATTTCCTTTTATCGTACCAAGGTGAAAGTGACAAGTATTAAATAAAGATAAAGATCATTTTATTTGTATTAACATGATTATGCATGACAGCCATGTTTAGCCTTTACGGCGTACAAATATAAGAAAATTAAAACTATAATTTAAAATTTGATTTGTATAGAATCTATTGTAATCTCCTGATACAGTTCCGATATCTTAGGTAAAGCGTGATGGTGTTTTTTTCAGTTCCTGACAAGTTATCTAAAAGAACAAATACTAATAATGGTGAGAAACAAGGATCGGAGTTTAGTCAAGATACTTTTTCAACAACGCAATTAATGTGATTGACACTTAATTTGCTTAGTTCCTAAACTGCCAAACTCAACTTCCGCAAATTAAAATTCTAAAAGAGATGAATTACTTTTTTTATTGTGAGGATGATCATCATTAATCATAACTGAAACTCTGCTATAGCAATCATTCCTGTAATGTATCTTTATGATTTTTGCTTAAATAACCTACACTTTTTTGTAAATTCTGCCGTACAGAGTTGAAACTATTAAATAACTATCCCACTGCGGGCCCCTTCTCATACAGAGAAAGCATGAGCTTAATTACCACGCTAGCTCACTGCGGGTTGGCGATTGATGATTGATGATGTGTAAGGTCATGACGGGGGAGGGCGCTGGTGGAATATATTTTAGTACCTACGTTTTTCCTCAAATTAACGCGGGTGAAACCGTGGGGCCCAGCTACTTAATATATATTATAAATATAAGTATAAATTTCATAAATAAAAATAAAAACATTTTATTATGTACTGAAAATTACACAATCACGCCTGTATCCCATTGGGGTAGCCATAGACTATCGATTTCCATTTGCTACGATTCTGACACACCTCTTTCGCTTCATCTATGTTCATTAACCTCTTCATACATGCTCGCCGACTTAGGTTGCTCCTGACCTGTCCTTTATTGAGAACGTCCGCAATTTGATTGCGGTACGTTCGTCGAGGTGCCCCAAGGTGGACCTGCCCCGACTCTTCCATCTACTTTCGCCTCATATACTAGTTTAGTCAACCGCCTTTCATCCATCCTTTCTACATGCCCAAACAATCTTAGCATACCCTTCTCAATCTTTGTCACTACATCCTCTTTTACTCCACAACGTTCCCTTATCACACTGAAATGAAAATTAGTGTCTTTAATCTGTATTAGGAGAAGCGAGTTACTTGCACCAGCTTGCAACTTAGTGCATGTGAAGGAAGCACCGCGAAGCGAACGGGCGGCGCGCGGCGGCTGCGTGACTGGAGCCCCTAAGTATTGCTTTGACATAATAGACGTAGATAAAGTGCCTACGTACTTCAATAAACTTGCACTACTCATAACTGGCGGTGGCATTCCAGGTCCTTGGTGATGGAATATAAACAGGAGTTTAGAAATTTAATTAGTGGAAGTCCTTTGCTAAGGGATTAGGTGCATTGTATCGACTCCGGGGTCTTTTGTTATCACTTAGTCAGTGGATCAGTGATTAAATACAGATAATTCTTTCAAACGCATTAACGGATGCGTAGCGAACTCTAAAGATATAATTTTGAGTGGTTAGAAAAATACATACATGCATATATTTGCGGCCGGACGGGCGGTGCACAGGTAATGCATGACTACCCTCAATTTTGTGGAAGTAGCTAGATATTGTATTTATTTGCATTCATTGTAATGGACTTCCACAAATTAACGCCTGAATCTATCCAATATGTATAACTTTAGTATTAGTACAAATATTTGTTAAATTAAGCTAATCATCCACACTTCTATCGCACACTTCTAAATGTAAATATAGTCCAAAGGCTAAAAGAAAGAATACGAATAACAAGACACTGAGCCCCGACGAGATAAGCTCAAAAACATACTTAGTTAAAACTCAGCACAATAGAAACGCTCACCTAACCTTGCGAGACCCCAATTATGTAGATGAACTCAAAAATTACACGCACAAACTCATAGGAACGGAGTCGCGCCACTCAATCGGTGATTCCACAAAAACTTGGAAAGTAATCATCATACAAACAGGCCGCGTTATCTCCACTCGAGGCAACGAGTAATATGGACGGAGACGATACAATTATCCTCGCCAAATTGTCTTTAGTTAGACCGAATTACCCCTCCTCATAAAGATTTAGTATAACGGTGGAAGCAACCGTTTACTTATCTTGCGGGAAAAAACAAGATGAATACAGTCTTATTATAAGCAAAGGAATCTCTTCACGTGGAGACTAAATTGCTGTTGTCCTTGAGAGGTTTTAAAAAGTTTCTTAATAGACCACGTTATATTATAGCTGCCTCGTTGGTCTGGCGGTACCGAGCTCGACTGCGGATATATGGTCCTTTTTTATTTCGGTTGAAACCTTCAATAGGCGCCCGGCCTTACTAAAACCACTCCGGTGGTCACCATCTGCACACGAAGGGGGCATTGGATCCTCTTAAGAGACCAACTCCAGAACTCCCACTATGCAATGCCTATTAGGGCACATCCCTAAGGAAACTGTAAAGGGTTTTCCCCAGAGCCTCGCTGTGCACGGCAGCACGTGACCACTGTGCCACATTCTTCTCTGGTTTAACTTGATGAGCGCACAGAATCTCCTCTCTTTGCTCTCGTGACCCCAATAATATGAGGTCCAGGGTTCGACAGACGATTCCTAGGTCTGGCAAAGTGTTATGACATTTTTCTGTTAGGAAATTCTCAGTAGCGGTCCGAGAGTTTGGAATTGTGTCCGATAGATGGCAATATGCTTACAATTGCCCGGTACTTAATAACAACGTTGTTGATATGTGGGTGTACAAGTGTACCATTGCCTATCCCTGTGGGAATTACAGGCGTGGTACTGTGTATGTTAAGAATATCACAGCCTTCTACGTGTAAAGTTTGGCTAGAAATGTAAGAAAGTCATATGTTAATTTTTGACGGTATATAGAAAGTTTTGAAAAGTAGTGTTCAGTTAAAGTCTAGGGATAGATCACCCCTCGGGGTACTCGAATCACTCCCAACTATGTTCCGTGGTTTTGTGTAGTTTTTGATTTTATTTAAGTATTTCATTGCTTTTTAAAACTAGTATTTATTCTAGTTACGATTTCAGTTACACTTAAAGCTATCGTTTTAAATCTTTATTGGACGATCGAGATAATTTTGTAAACATATACTTAATTTCAAGTAGTTATGTACAGATTTCCAAGACAGAAAAAGAAAGAAATATGCAAAACCTTACACAAAATTCATAATTTCAGATTTATACATTTTATTCAATTGTGCTCAAAAGCAGCCAGTAGGTATTATTGTAAATTATGTAGTTGAAGAATAACTCCAGTTTTTTATTAGGCCCTTTCAACAAAACTCAGTTATTTTTTTAAATTCCGGCAATTAGTCAGGGTGTAATCTTATGCAAATGGCTTGTTAACTGTCAGTTTCCACTGTTAATTTAAGGGGTGCGCCCGAGGCGTGTAGCGACGAGAGCAGGGATTCATAAGACTAATACTGCCTACTTGTTTCTATTGCGACTGTAATGAATTGTGAGCTTATGCCTTAATTACAAGGCATTTTGTTTAACTTTATTTCGGGCTTTTTTAAATAGACTTGTGAGTTACTTTCCTTAAAGATAAATCTTTGAAAAGCATTACGCATGCTTAGCGAACTCTAAAGTTATTATATTTTTGGTTCGGTTACCTGTGTAGGGACTGAATAAATAGCAATGACGTCGCCAAAAAGACGTGTTAAAATATGGATTAAAAATTCGCGGTGGTGAGCAGAAGTCGAGATGGCTTAGTGGTCAGAGTACCTGGAGTATTTATCCGGGAGGCGCAGGTTCGAATGCTTACGACCGTATTCTTTTTCCATTTAATATAATAACTTTATAGTTACTTTCCTGCTTGGCTAGATACATAAACAATTAGTTATTTCCGTCGTTTTGACGTTTAATGGTTTAAACATCGTTCTGTCCGGCAACGAACTATCCAAATCCGTCACCTAAAGGTTACGGCACACGGCCAGAGATCGTTAAGTGTCCTCCGATGCTTGGCGCATCTTCTGCCATCAGTTCCCAATACTGAAGCGCAGAATCATATCGTCGGTTGAACAAATATTTGGTTCAAGTGGTATTTCTGTACTTTAAATAAAGTAAGCTTTAAAAAGGAAAGCATGTAGAGCAAAAGTTATACATTTTTGGGGGAAGAAAGATATGATCGTGAGAAGGACTCAAACAAATACTCATGGCGCTCTGATAACTAGACATTTTAACCTATATTTAAACAAATGACAATTAAATTTAACCTTAATACTAAGTTAAAATTATGATTCTCTAGTCGTACCTACTGGGGTTACAATGCGACACAGTTACCGCGGTATGCACCATGGGCAAAATGGACACGACGAATGACAGAACACACAAACACTCCCGACGCCGGCACCGAGTACGTCATCGCACGCGCGCGGTGGCGTGCGATGCGGTGCAGCGCCAGTTTGCCTCGCGACATCGCCGCGGGCTCAGCTCATGACTAAGGACTCCGTCAGACTTCAAAACTAGTTGGGAAATCCCGAAGAATGTACGTGAGTAACCGTTGAAAAATAATTAATATGAATGTGTCTCACGAAAGTTATTATACGAAAAAGGTGCAAAGTTTGGAACATTACCGGTCAATGACAATATTATTATGTATCTTTAAGGACTTAATAACGACATCAATGAGTACGACAACAGGTATAACCAACCGAGAAATAAAGGTGTGATTTATTTGTTAGTATTAATTCATACATATGGCCCGGTTAGTGGAGTGTGATAGTAGGATAACATCAGAACCTGGCACATAAATAACATTTGGTGTGACATAGCTAGATAGAAGGAGACCGTATCGGTGGCAGTTACCACCAACAACAGCAGTCCTAATGCGGATTGACGGCAGGCAGGCGGCTGGTCATAAAACATTGTCAAAACTTTAGCAGCTACCAATTAAAAAAATTATTAGAAAATGGAAGAAGAATACATGCTGCGCCGACCCCAAATAAATTGGGATAAGGGCACGGGGTGATGATTAATCCATACCATACATACGAGTAAATACTAACTATTTCAGTACCTAGTACAAGTTAGTTAAAGTTTAAGCTCGAGTTCCTCCAGAAGGGGATGGCTCACACGATACCTGTTTAATTTCCTAAGAATTTTGTAAGTTGCGCGTTACGTAACTTGCTCACTATGTCAGTTCTGGGGACTTATTCTCATGAGAGCTTTAGTTTGCAATAAGTTTATCATTTATTTATTTTTTAAATTTACAATGTCTTTACATTTACATAACTAACACGACAATAAGCATAAGTGTAATAACAAATGCATTTAATTGCAATTTCCGTGAATTTCCTCAAACAACATGTGAAGATATCGAGATCCGTATTCTCGTCACAACCTCTGTTTAAAATACGAAGAGCTCTGGTGAATGGCGCGTGTTGGAGCTTATTAGTTCTAGCTGACAGCAGCGCGAATAGACTGTGTTGCCGTGCACGCAGATAATCGCTAAGTACATACAAGTCAACCTTCATTAACACTCGAGGTCTGTGTACTATATCTCGTAGGAGTGTAAAAACTCTCTCCTTACTTCCAATTTTTTATATCCTAACATTCTTAATACGAAAAGGGGGTAATGGGATACATCATCTAACTTTTACTCTATAAATATAAATGCATATTAAATTAAGAGCTCTAAGCTGAGTGTATTATTTAGATCTTTCTAGGCTAACTTTCTAGCTAATTTGATTTATTGATTAAAAATATATATTTGAAATATATTATTTTGTTGTGAAAAGAAAACCATAATCAGTGGTAAGCAGGGATGGAAACTGCGTCATTCCGTGGATTACTTTAGGCATTTTTTTTCTTAAAGTCAAATATTTATTTGTTAGAAATACAGTATTGTTACAAAGGTAACTTTTTATAACCCAAATTTCACTGCAATTTTAGGGCAATTGCAATTATTTTTTGGTGCAAAAAATAGATAAAAAATAAACTTTAATTAGCTACTAAATATGTCTTAATCGAAAGGAGCTCTGTCTCCTGGACCAAGTAAAAACCTGTGTCTCAGAAAACAGTGCCTTCTCTAATACTTAGTTCTAAGTTTTATATTCGGTAAGCATTTGCATTGCTTTTCAATATTCCTAGAAATAATAAATAAAGAACCGACTCCAGAATAGGTGTGTATGTACTTATAATTTATTATCTATATATATTTTATAAAAAAATAAGTAAAAAAAAAATTGAGCCGGTACATAACTCGGCGAAGTCTTCCAGATTCTACGTAGAGACAGGAGAGGGGTAATGTTCGCTTTTTTCGTTCGGAGAATACAGTTCCAAGCTCAGCTGAGACGGCTGCTATTATAATCCGTCCGTCCGTCGCCCCTGACATGGGTTAGGCCTGAACAGCTGATGTTTACACCCTTGCATTTCCATAGTACCATTTATATATTTTTTCTTTAACAATGCACGTTTTTTGATTGTCTGCTTTCGGATAATAATATCATTTTTAGAGTTCCGTATCCAAACTAAGCCTATAGCGTATGTTTGTTTATTTTGGAATACAGATCATTTTATCATAATAGTTATAAGAAATAGTTGTTGTAGAACAATATATGTGCCTACCTCTCGTAAATTTGATTGAAGATTGCATTTTTTTATAAATATTTTTATGGTGTATAGCAGTACGTACCGCTTCACGAGTGAGAAATTTTAAGAAACACATTGTTAGGAGCACATATTCACATATTAACCTACCAAAACTTTGCACGGCACAAGTCAAAATTTGTACTATATAAATAACTATATTTTATGTAGATGTATTGTGCAAACCACCAGAAAATTAAAGGAGAATGGGTAACCTGTAGGGTGGTAACCGCAAACATTTAGGATCGTGTGAAGTTCCACGTTCTCCACACGTGTTCAGAAATGTTGTATTAAAACACACCAATAGAGCATTACGAACAACATTCCGATAAAACACTGAGAACCAGTCACTCAACATTTTAATTCAGTGCATAATGTTTTCGATCGAGCACGTCATCGACAAGAAATATAAACAATCGTATAAATATAGCGATGAAGACGTATAAAGTGTTAGTGTTGTTAATCATATTAATCAAAACTGTTCTCCCCGCACCTTTAATCGCAGACACGCCGGAAGTATCCAGTATTACGAACAGCGAAATCTATAAACTTGAAAATATACGCAATAAAAGGATCAGAAAATTTGGATTACCATTGAATGAGTGTGGAATAGACTCATTTGAAGACGATTACTACGGTTGTATAGAGACCAACAACATAGAAACTAGCAGTAGTAAGCCTGTGATTCCTTCCGACACTACTGCGTATCAAAAATATATCACGAAAACCAGTAGTAGAAGCATAAAAAAACCTTATATAAGAACGCCTAAACCAAGGATGCGTAAACCTAGTTCATTGTCAACAACTACACCGAGAGCGAGTAGCCTGAAAACTGAAAGAATTCCTAGAACCACTAAAACTACGAAACCTATCAGAACCACTAAGTTGAAGGTTAAAGTCCTAAAAGGTCATAATTGGTTTCCTCAGATGCTAGACTTTCTATCCACTCGGACTACTTCAGCGGGCCATCGTTATCACACTACGACTGCAATTAGCAAGACAAACAAGGTACACAAACTTAGGACCATAGCGAATACCAAACCAATAACCAAACCAACAACGAAGGCAACAACGAAACCAACATCTAGACCAACAACAAGACCAACAACAAGACCAACACCAAGACCAACAACAAGACCGACACCAAGACCGACACCAAGACCAACAACAAGACCAACACCAAGACCAACACCAAGACCAACAACAAGACCGACAACAAGACCGACACCAAGACCAACAACAAGACCAACAACAAGACCGACACCAAGACCAACAACAAGACCAACAACAAGACCGACACCAAGACCAACAACATTTCTAACATCCACACCAACAATAAAGTCAACCAAACTAACAACTTTCCATAGACCAAGTATCACTACCACACGAATGACGTTCCCGACGATATCACCGGTCAGCAAGAACAGCGCAGAGAATACATTTCGTAATTTAGAGAACAAACCAATCAATATGGAAGTCACAAGCGCTAACATCCCAAGAAAACCCATCGTTCCGACAATTCCGAAATTTACTGAAGCAACCGGGACCGGTACACCAATATGTTATGAAAAAACAATAAATATTAGAAGCGCAGATGGTGACAGTAAAACCTCAAGTACCAATATTATATGGGTCAGTAACACCCTACCTGCTATGATTAGGTATTTAAGCTAGTACAGTCTACATTTAATTTGACATGCATTGTATTATGTAGCTTACTCCCCGACACAGATAGATTAAATTAAATATATTTATTGTCTTTAATTTTTTGTCAAATGTAGATCTATGACAGCCATTACGGGTAATTCCTTCTCTCTTCTACCGGTCTGCGTGCCCGACAGGGTCCACATAAGATTCTTGTCTCCTTTATGTTATACTTGTGAATAGACAGTCAGAGGCCTGAAAGTCTGACAACCATTCTTACCATGAGACATCGCGTTACCATGTAATTGGACTGTGGAGGTCAGATAGAAAATAAGAAAGAAAAAAAAATTGACCCAAAAACAATTACTCAAATACATTAAAAATAGATATTATAACAATATAAAATGCTTATGTGGCAAAGAGGCCACAGCTCAGTATAATGTTAGGTGACAGAAGTACTGGTTATCTATTTAAATAAATATGTTTTGTCATTTAAGGCGTCTTTTATTTAATTATTCACGAACAAATATATTTGGTGTCGAATAAAAAAAAAAATAGAATTGAAATCTATTAAATCAATCAATAATAAATAAATAATAATATTAAAAAAACAAAATTGTGAACAGACACACTTTCAGATTTAAAAGTTGATGACAGTGATGTCATCAGATGAACCATCTGATTTTGACTTTGGTGACATTGTTTCTGCCTGTTTACATATACTATAATATTGGTGTGCTTTGAGACCGCTAAGAAACGTAATTTTAGAAGTTGCTTCCGTAGTAAGGATTGTGATTTTATTTAGTTAATATTCTTTAATTTTGATAAATAGTTAATTTATACCATTACGATAAGATTAATTAAACAATAAATAAAAACCATACAGATAACACACCATTCTTAGCACATTATTTACATTCCAACAGTGTCAACTTTCATTCATCTGTAAATACATAAAACACTGGGTTCAAGTTCAGAAAAGCATCAAGTTTAAATCAGTAAGAGAATGCGGAACAGGCACTTTTAAACGTGCAACAGTGCACCATGTAGGTACTGTTAACTATTTGTTGCTGCTGCCTCAACAGAAAACTGATAAGTTTTAATAGGAAGATCAATCAGTTTCATTTTCATGACTACCTGAATCGTACAATCAACATCCCATTAAGAATTTCGTTGAATATGATTAAATCACAGGTACCTATGATTTTGTTTTTTTTACTGCACATAGTGATTTTAGAAGCGATTCAACACGCGCGACCTGTATTATAGCTTACTGTTGAATAATTCCCAAAAAAAAGTTTGATAGCAAATATGCAGTATTGTGTTGCACGAAGAATTAAATTGGCGTGGAAGCGATGGATGGGTTGTGTTAAAGATGATATGCCAAGAAAAGGAGTGACTGACAATCTAATTGCCGATGGAGATGTCTGGAAGAAGAATTTATGCTGCGCCGACCCCAAATAAAGGCAGGGGGATGATGATGCCTTTTAATTGCTGTCTGAGCATAAGCATTGCACGATATAATATTACAGATTCGTTAATTTGCCAATATAGGTGAAAAGATTCTTAAACAGAGGCCAAGGCTAGAATAACTATACATTTTTATCTGAAAATTTTATAAAGATAGAATTTCGGTACGCCGATTAACAAAACATGCGTTTTTGAAGGGTGCTGTTGTCGTATCAACGGATAAAATCATTAAAACCGTGTCTGTAAGTTTAAAACTCATTCTGTATACCGAAAATGATCCCACCTACTATACTACCCACACCTACGCTATCTTAAGGTCCGCCTAGAGATTAATCCATTAACAGAAAATCAACTTTGCACTAAATATACTTTCTATTCCATGAAAAAAGGGTAAATAAAAAATTTGCCGAACTTATTCAAGCATTGAATTGTAAAAGATTCCAGTTCAAATCGCTTTCAATCGGTGTAGTTGAAATAATGACACGCTATGAAATCATTTTCATACTAAATCATAACAATCAGATTACGAGCTTAATTGTTTATCCACTCTATACTCACTAGTTGAATGTGCTATATTTTTATATAAATATGGTTGAAAGGTTTTCTAATGCGTTATGTGGTACATTTATCTTTATTATATCGTTATCACACACAAATTACCAACAGCGATTTCTCATTTTCCGATTCACCCATTCATTCCAGATACGGACTTTGAAAAATCATTTGAGAAGCAAATAAGGCCTATAGAGCCGATGCGAATTGAAAAAAAAGAGAACGAGAAATATTTGTGTGGTCCAGTGCCCTTTCCAGAATTTGATTGTGAAGAGGAAAATGAAGCTCCAGAGCCCAACTTTGCTGTTTTACGCAAAAACCAAGAGGCAGCGTTGAATGTGGATTATACACAAAAGGAAACTGAAGACCCGGAAATACAAACACAACAGATTGAGCCGGTATTCCGAGGCACAGCAATTCAACAGTTGCCTGAATCTAAGACCACTACAGCTCAAGATGAGCGGTTTCAAACATTATTACAAACTAGGACGCCTCAAGGCATATCGTTTAAAGGAGGTCGAGGAAAAACTCCCAGCATGACTTTCAAAGATGTGTCATTACAAACTGAGTCAAAAAGTCAGCCAGTTACAGTTACTACTAGTAAAAGTAACAGAACTGATCGTTTTACATATGAAAGACTAACATCCCAAGGAATTTCTTTAGAAAATTTGGCAACTAAAAACTTCATATTTCTAAGTAAACAGGTGACTCCATATACTCCGTTTAAAAATAAAATTCCTGGATATATTCCGTATATTCAAGATTCAATTCGAGATGCAAACTATCTTAACGAGCCTTCTCAGAATGGTCCAAGTCTAAGCGAGTTACTTGAAGATGGTCCAGCAAGAGATATCGCAATGAGTCAGCCAGCGCCCGCCGTTCAGTTTCAGAGCGAGACACCTCAAGGCGAACAGTATCGTAGTAAAACAATTCCAAATGTGCCATATCCAAGTGTTGTACCTCAAAATGTGCGTTATGGCCTCGAGTCAACAAAAACGGACCAAAATAAGTCAGCGCAAGTAGATCAGGATAGAAGTGAATCACCGCAAGTAGACATGTATCGAAGTGAATCACCGCAAGTAGACATGTATCGAAGTGAATCACCGCAAGTAGACATGTATAGAAGTGAATCACCGCAGGTAGACATGTATCGAAGTGAATCACCGCAAGTAGACATGTATCGAAGTGATTCACCGCAAGTAGACATGTATCAAAGTGAATCACCGCAAGTAGACATGTATCGAAGTGAATCACCGCAGGTAGACATGTATCGAAGTGAATCACCGCAAGTAGACATGTATCGAAGTGATTCACCGCAAGTAAACATGTATCAAAGTGAATCACCGCAAGTAGACATGTATCGAAGTGAATCACCGCAGGTAGACATGCATCGAAGTGAATCACCGCAAGTCGACATGTATCGAAGTGATTCACCGCAAGTAGACATGTATCGAAGTGAATCACCGCAGGTAGACATGTATCGAAGTGAATCACCGCAAGTAGACATGTATCGAAGTGAATCACCGCAAGTAGACATGTATCGAAGTGAAGCACCACCGGTGGACCTGTATCAAAGTGAAACACCACAGGTGGACATGTATCAAAGTGAACTTCCACAAATGGATCAAAAGGGGAGTGAATCACCACAAGTAGATTTAGATGGAAGTAAATTATCACAAGTAAAGCACTATCGAAGTAAATTTTTACAAAAAGAATCACCACAAGCAGAGCAGTATCAAAACGAGACACCTCAAGATGCCGAGCCTATTCTAAATGTACCATATCCAAGCCTTACACCCCAAGATGTGCATTATCGCCTCAAACCACAACGAGTGGATCAATATCAAAGTGAATCACTACGAATAAATCAGTATCATAACAATACACCTCAAAAGAAACAGTATCGTACTGAGACTCTTCTGAATATTCCATATCCAAGCGTTACTCCTCAAAATGTGCATTATCGTCTCGAGCCACCACAAATGAACCAATATCGGAGCGAGTCACCACAAGCAAAAACTAGTTTAAGAGAATCACAACAAGTGAAAAAAAACCTAAGAGAATCATCACAAGTGGATCAATATAGAAGCAAATCACCGCAAATGGACCAGTATCGCAGTGAGCTACCAAAAGTGGACCAGTATCACAGTAAATTACCACAAGTAGACCAGTATCACAGTGAATCTCCACGAATGAATCAATATCACAGTGAGTCACCACAAGTAAATCAGTATCAAAGTGAGTTGCCACAAGAAGACCAATATCAAAGTGAGTCACCACAAGTGGACCAACATCAGAGTGAACCAACACAAATAAATCAATATCAAAGTGAATCACCACAAGTAAACCAGTATCACAGTAATTTACCACAGCTTAATCAGTATCAAAGTGAGTCACCAAAAGCAAAACAATATCAAAGTGAATCACGGCCAGTAAACCACTATCACAGTAATTTACCACATCTGAACCAGTATCAAAGTGACTCACCACAAGAAAAACAATATCAAAGTGAGTCACCAAAAGTGAATCAGTATAAAAGTGAATCACCACAAGCAAACCAGTATCAAAGTGAGCCACCACAAGTAAATCAGTATCACAGCGATGTATCACAAGTGAATCAGTATAAAAGTGAATCACCACAAGCAAACCAGTATCAAAGTCAGCCACCACAAGCAAACCAGTATCAAAGCGAATCATCACAAATAAACCAGTATCACAGTGAGCCATCACAAGAGAACCAGTATCACACCGAGCCACCAGAAGTGAACCAGTATCAAAGTGAATCACCACTAATGAACCAGTATCCCAGCGAGCCATTACAAGTGGACCAGTACCACAATGTGCCATCACAAGTGGACCAGTACCACAACGAGCCATCACAAGTGGACCAGTACCATACAGAGCCATCACAAACGGACTTGTATCGAAGTGAATCACCAGAAATAAACAAGCATCTCCACGAACCACTAAAAGTGAATGATTATCCCAGCAAGACTACTCGAGACGAACAATATCGTAGCAAGACTATTCCGGATGTACCAAATCCAATCTTAGCACCTCATAATGAGCACTATCGCATTGAACCATCACAATCAAATCAGTCCAACATCATGACACCTCGAACTGACCAGTATCGTAGCAAACCTATTTCAAATGTTCCATTTCCTCATGACGTACATTATGGCAGCGAGCCACGACAAGTAGTAAAGTATCAAAGTAATTCACCAAGGGTAGATCAGTATCGGAGTAAATCACCACGAATGGACCAGTATCGCAGTAAGCCGCTACAAAATGTTCCCTATTCAAGCCAATCACATCAGCGTATCTCATATCTAAGCAAATCTTCTACTCCTTACCGATACCAAAGGCCGTTACCACGAAATACTCAGTCTTCCAGCAAACCTAGTCGACAACTTTGGCAACCACAAGGGATACGTCAGTTTATCTCGTTTCAAAGCAATTCACCCCGATTTAAGCCCAATGAGAATGAAGCAACTCAAAGTGATTACTTACATCGTGTTGTTGTGTCTAAAACTATGCCTGATTATGTAACATATCGAACCGCTAAATTATCTCATACTCCGTATCGACTTAGGCCGACTCGAGATTTCCCGCATGAAAGCAAGCCGACATGGAATGTCCCATATCCAAGCGAATCACCTCAAGGTGAATCATTTCAATATGTGCCGTTACCTGACAATATTCCGTACTACCCCGTCTCACCCCACCAAGTACTGTATGCAGGCGAATTACCTCAAATTTACCCATATGGTGTCCCATCTCACGATTACCCATATGCAAGTAAACCACCTCGCAATTATCCGTATGCAAATCAACCACCTCCTGACTTCCCCTCTGCCTATGGACTATACTACCAAAATGTGCCTTTACCGGTTGAGATTGATGATAATTATCCGTATCAGTACCACAGTAAGTTGTCTGAAGAAGAAATGTTTCGTGGTGTAGAAATGGAAAAGCCATCAGAAGGCCCACCAACAACAACAACCACCCCAAAACCGAATTATATAGAGGTACGATATAAGTCAGTGGGACCTCAAGATAATTTTGAAGCTTCAAAGAGTACCAATCCGCCTTACAGAGGCAAACGGCCCGATTCATATGCAGAACCTAAAGTGTTCCGCCAGTGCATCAAGTTCGCCGACTGTCAAACATTAGATTGGAAGATAGCTATCAAAAAGGCCACTACAAAAACCGAAGAGGAGACAAAAAATAATTAATACATTTATTTTTCTGCCACCATGCTGTTTCAAGCATTGTCATAGAAAGCTAAATTACGCTTTTTAATTATTAAAAACACAATTATTGTAATTCTATGACACCAATGAACTCGATAAAATGCGCTGTTTCGAACAAATAATTATATTATGTTCCAAAATAGATATTATGATGCAGGAAGCACAACTGTTATTTTCAGGATTTAATAATAAACATACAACATCATATCTGTGCTCTAGCAGAGGTATACTGTATACCCACATTGTGCCGATGTAATTTTTATACTCTATGTAATGGTTGGAGACGAATCCCACTGCTATCGGACACAATTCCAAACCTCAACTACAAGTTGAGGTGATATTGTAAATAGATAAAAGTAATTGCAGTAGAAATTGGATGACTCTTTTTAAAGTGATTCTATCAGAAAAATATGCTCGATTGTAGTGGATCGGCGGATGCCGCACTCGTGAGTTTGTGTCCATGTGCTGCATCATAACTTGTTAACACAGGTATCCCTCATCGTGCGAGCTGGTTTCGATCGCTCTTGGTAACTCGCTTAAACATTGCCAGCGTCCCTGTGTCTAGTTATAATTTAGCAGGTGCCAATTAACCAAAATAAAAGGAAAATAGTTTTGTGTTTTTATTTGATTTTCTTCTTCTTTATGCAAATGACTGTAGTTACATTAGACTCGTCATCAATGAGATATTAAGTAAATAAATAAAGATTTTCTAACCAGTACTTTAGGGTGGCCATTCTCGATAAAAACCTGTAAGAGTCTTTTGGCCAAGTTTGAAATTTGATAAAGGTTCAGTTTTTGAAATTTTGGTGGTACCAGAAAGTAATGCCGCTAAGATTATATATGATATGGCAATGTATCAGAGACTCCTCTCTTGGTTAAATATTGTTAGCGTGTAGAATTTTTTATATTGTTTAAATGTAGGGTAGGTTACGATGGGGCTGATATGCCTTAAAAGGATAAAAGTCCCTTAAAACATTTATTTCCACACAGAGCAGTAAGGATACATAAACTTAAAATAGATGAGATAAATAAGCAATCCTATTTTAAAATCCTACAACGCAACTGTGCGAAAAATGGTCACCACTCAGCCTAATGCTGATGTGTCACCTGTATGGCAACCCAACCAGCGCTGATATTCTGTGGCAACCATATTGACGTGTGGCGTCTTCCGGTAACAGGTACACAATTATGTATTTTATAAGCCCTACTGCGATCGATATAGAAATTATTTCTGCATTAATTGTACATTCGAATTCGACATTGAATTAGCAAAAAAGTGCTGTACAGGAGTAACCCGACCCCGACCAACAGTCTCTTTCTCTTATATTTACATTGGTGTGAGAGAAATCTTGAGAAGTTCAAGCTGCATGATGGTTCATTACTATTACCTACTCTATCATCCCCCTGCCCTTATTCCAATTTATTTGGGGTCGGCGCAGCATGAATGCTTCTTCCACTTTCTAATTGTTTTTGAAATTGCATGCTGGTGGTGCTAAACTTTGGGCAATGGTTTATGACCAGCCGTCTGCCTGACGTCAACCTTCATTGGGTAATACTGTTGTTCGTGGTGACCGCCAACGATATGGTCTCCTTCCATCTAGTTATTTCACACCAAATGTTATTCATGCGCCAGGTGCTAATTTTATCCTACTATCATACTCCACTAACCGGGCCGCTACTATTACCTACTCCATTTTACATAATAAAAGACAACAACTTAATAACACTTCTTCTTTCTGTCCTACACTTAATATAGTTATTATCGAAATAACAAAATCAAACACAACTTCTACGGGTCTAGAAATACTAATTGCAAGTAGACAGATTGAAACATTTGTGATAATCCCTACCGTGAGAGGTTTCTTACGGTAGGTATTATCATTATTATTACATTGCGAGTAAAACATGACAGTTGGACAAAGTGTACAAAAATACTGTAGGTACATATTAGTGACAAGCATGAAAATAAGCTAGATTTGCAGGAAAAGGGATAGAAAATATTTATCGGGATCCAGTTATTATTAAAGTAAACGTAAATATGCAATTACCTTAACAAATACAGAATTAATAAATATTCTTTATCCACTTAATTTAATAACTTTAGAGTTCGCTATGCATGCCTTAATGCTTTTCAAAGATTTATCTTTAATCGTTTAGGTAGGTAATTGCATCTTTACGACATTGTATTAACTGCAAAGTTAGTCGTGTCAGTTCGGTCACCTGTATAGGGACTGAATAGATAGCAATGACGTCACTAAAAATACGTGTTTCAATGTGCAAGAAGAATTCACGGTAGTGAGCAGAGGTCGAGATAGCGTAGTGGTCAGAGCACCTGGAGTATTTATCCGGGAGGCGCAGGTTCGAATCCTGCTCCCGACCATATTCTTTTTCCATTTTATATTATAACTTTAGACTATTATTATATATATATCTCTTTAAACGTTGGTCCAGCTTAGAAACTTCTTCCTGCATCGTGGGTGCCTTTACAGACACTTATAATCAGCCAGCCAGCAGCAGCGGCAGCAGCCGATCTCTCAGCCAGCGCGCCAACCTTGCCATCATATTATTCAAGATCAATTTGTACTGTAATTAAGATAGATCTTCTTTCCCAATTTGTTCTTCTTCATTCGTGTGGCTTAGAATCAACTTGTATCAGACATGTTCAAACCATCGGTAGGTTTCTAGCCTGACTTAGAGATTGCTGTTAATTAACAGCTGGAATCGCTCAAATGGAAATGCTACTACCGGTCACGCATCAATAGATTGACCGCGTTTTTGGGTTACCTCTCTAAGAATACCTCTCAATCTGTCTAGTGTTTTCCCAATTACATTAGGGTCGGCTTCCAGTTAAACCGGATGCAGCTTAATACCAGTATTTTACATGGTGTGACTGCCTATCTGACCGTAACAACTGTTACTGGGCAACACGATATCTCATGGTAGTACTGGTTGTCAGACTTTCAGGCCTCTGACTACCCGTAACGTCTGTCATATTCTGTGTAGTTGCCCGTCCACAGACCGACTGTGGTATGCGCAACTTAACCTCGATCGATCGATATGTGTGGCTGTTACTTAGCCACAAGCCCTTCAAAGAATGCTTCTAAAAAAGATAATTAGCATCCTTCTTCAACATCATCCCATTTTTTTATCGTATGGTAGATGAGCAATCTAGTATCAGAGTTTAAACTACCGGCAGGTCTCTGAAATGGCTGTATGTATACTACGTTGAGAACATCTCTCAGGTGTGCTGGTTTTCTCAGAAAGTTTTAGTTCACCGTGGTTTCCTCACGAGGTTTTCCTTCACCGTTGTAAGCAAGTGATAATCAATTTATTATACGCACATGACTTCGTAAAGTCAGTGGTGCGGGCTGTGGATTCGAACATGCGACCTTTCCCTTGTCAGTCCAACGAACATACTACTAGGTTATCACTGCTTAAATATCCTGGTAACTATAATTTGTGAACCATCGAACCACCAGCCCTCTTAAATTATTGCATGCTACTAATACAGAAAGTTTCATTCACTGCGCACTTCATATGTATGTAACAATAAGGTATGATTGCCATACCGAAACACAACAATCTGATTAACGGCTTGATTGTTTTTTCTCCCGTTCTTTTCTAGTAGTTTATTAAAAAAAAATGATTAATGTTTCCTTCGTATAAAACATAATGTGGAAAATATTTTTTTATTATATGATTATGATCAATAAGTTAACCTCATTGAAATCTATCTTCCAGTTTCGCCCAGTGATACCTATGACAAACCTGCAAAATTTAAATGCACCGCCAGATCCAACTGAAACACAACTTGAAAAGAAAGAAATACCTAATTGTGGATCTCCTTTTCGTTTTCGGGAATTTGATTATGAAGAATCTACTCCTCGTCCGGCATGTGAAACAGATCAAATGTTATCAACCCATGACGCTAAGTTTAGAGCAGCTGAATCTAAGGATCGAGAAGCAAAAATGCACCACGTCACATCGCATGCAAATAGTAGGCCTGATCGTATTATGTTCCGTGGTGTCTCTAATGCCAAGGACACGTCTCGAATTATTTGGTTCCAGAACAGAGCATCGCAATTTTGGAATAATCAAACGAAACATGTCACCAATCAAAACAAAAAACCCCAACGTGCAACATTTAGAAGTATTGTAACTGAAACTGTGGTGTATCCAAGCCAGTTTTTTCAAAATGAATGGTTTCAAAATAGACCATCGCTTAATAAGGAACCTCAAAGTGAAGAAGTGTCGAAGTCTCCAAGTCAAGAAGTTCTCCATAAGACAACTCGGAGGGTGCCATTGCTAAGTGATATAGTATTTCCTACTGTAACACGTCGACATACCCAGAATTTAAGTGCATCACCTTTACCAACAGAGATCTTCAGTAGAAATAGCCCAACCAATAATTTCTACAATCGATATGAAAACAATCAATCTTTTTCGTTCGCATATAATACATCTCAAAGCAGTACAACTCAAGATGTCACGGTTATAGACATTTTACGTGTTCCAACGGTTTCAAATTCTCGGTTTCAAATCCAGTCAGTTCGTAAAAAAGTGGTTTCAAGTGTATCACCTTATGGTACTGCGAATCAAAACTACGATAATCGCGTGACGGCGTATCAAATCAAGCATTCTGGCAATGTTCGGTATCAAATCCAGTCAGCTCGTGAGGAAGCTGATCCAAGCGAGTCACCTAGTCATACCATTACTCAAAGCAATGAATCCTACGTTACCAAAAATCAAACCGAGAAATCCGGTGATTGGAGTCAGCCTTCTTTTGACGTCTTTGCTCATAGCAATGCCCCGTTTCAAAAAGAGTTCTACCGTGATGTAAGGTATCAAAGTATGGAGCCTCGTGCCGCAACCTCACAAAACTATACAATATGTCTCAACAAAAGCGACTCCATTCGAAATATATCAGCACTAAATAAAGCTATAACATCGCATGTAAAGGTGTCACGTGGCACCGTAACATCTCAAAGTCGGACAACTCGAGGTCATCTTTATGGAAGTGACTTAATTCGAAACAAGCCAAAGCAAATTAAAGTAACATCGTATGGAAAGACATCACGTGAGATAAATTGTCAATCTGGAGAAGATTCCAGTCAGTGTATCTCAAAAGCTCTAGAAGTGAGCGTTCTGTAACTCTGCTACTACATGGCAGTCTAGTGTCTATAAAAAAAGAAAGAGTATTGATCACCAGTCCCCATGTTTGCTCACTGTGGGTTAGCGTCATCAGATCGTTAAATCTTTTCTTCGCGATGTTTTCCTACTCCTCAACTTAGTTATGTCTTAGAATAACCATAAATACTTTAGCATAGGTGAAATACTTACTAATAATGTTAAATAGTTATCCAGTGTTTAGTTGCGTTTTAAATATAAGATTTTAAGTCATCGCCGCACACCGTGGGAGAGCCACGCTTCGGCACGAATGGGCCAGCTCGACCGGATTGATACCACGGCCTCACAGAAAACCGGCGTGAAACAACGCTTGCGTTGTGTTTCGCCGAGTGAGTGAGGGTACCGGAGGCCCAAACCCTTTAAAAGGCAGGCAACGCACTCGCGACTCCTCTGGGGTTGCGGGTATCCATGGGCGGCGGTAATCGCTTACCATCAGGCGAGCCGTCTGCTCGGTTGCCCCCTATTCCATAAAAAAAAAAAAACAGTAAGTGTGGCACTGGAGCTGCGCTACGGCATGCGCAACTGTATTTTTTGTTTGACACTGCGCAGTCCTAATATTATAGTTGTGCATAAGTTTAGTGATCGCGCCGCTTTTGTTAGTATTTTGTCTCAGCGTTCTTTTTCTTTTTTTTTTCTTGTCCTGGTCCCCTGGTAGTTTTTCGTGGTCGGCGTAATATATTTTTCTCTTCCATTCATCTCTGTCAGTCGTCAGGCTATGTATCGTTTACTCTCTGGCTAATCTCCATGAACATAGGCCGCGGAGACCGAAATACGGTTGGGAGTATATTATTACATATTTTCTTTAGTCTCCGTCTTCCCCTCTATCCTTCAAAATTAATGTTTATTACTCTCTTAAGTTAGAAGGTAGTAGTTAAGTTAGTAGGTAGGTAGAAGGCCTTTAATGGGATTATAAACCCTTAAGTGATTTAAAGACCCTATCACGTAGTTGCAAAACAACACGCGACACGCAAAACAATACGCAAAGTCCGTATTGCAATATCACGTCATATTTGTGTGAGAGCCTGACTGACTGACAGACTTACATAATATTCAGCCTTCCTTACGAAGTCACTAAGCTCGATAGATTTTGTATGAGAAGTATTCTCGTAAGTCGATGAACAAAAGTTGAATTGTTGAATGACTAGAAACAGGCATAAAAAAGTTGTATGATTGAGTATAATTATGAGAAAAATATACATAAAGTAGCAAATTAGGAGAAACAATAAAAAGTGTAACATTGTTTTATTTACTCCTTTTTTTATTTTTATTAAAGTGATGACTGTCGGTGCACCTCGCCTAGGTACAGGGCACGACCTGTACCCAAAAACGCGCGCACCACACCTCGTAACTCATGGACGGCTGACGTACAAGATCACGGGCATTTAATTTGTTTCAATGTTGTTCATTGTACAATCTAATGTGATATACTTATTAAACTTTATTTTATCATTTATTGTACCAGACGTAAACTTGAAACTAAGCTTAATCGGGATTTAAATAAAAGGCCGTCCAACCCAGTGTCACTTTGTAACTAGGAGAGGTGCGCTGAATATATTGTACCTAACTTAAAAGAGCGTACAAAATATTTAATCGAAAAATTACCAGAATTTGACAAAAATATGAAGCACACACATTTGATGGCAATACTGCTTGTAATGGCGCTGGAAGAATTTTTTTCAGTGGGCAGGGGCACTTATAGATTTCATCACGGAATCACGGAACTGACTTATGACTTAGTTTTTTTATTTTATTTAGTACATACCTACATTACATAGTTAAAGAACATACATTAAATAGTTCAAACATAACAGTATAATAGATTTATGTGTGTTTGTGTGTGTGTGAGAGTGAGTGTTTGTGTGTTGTGTTGTGTGCAATCTATATATTTAACTTTAATAGATTTTCTGTTTGTTCGTAGTTAAGCTCCTTCAAACGTTTTTGGGTATAGGGATTAGCACTCTGAGGCCAAACGTTAATTATGCATTATTTATCATTTTACTCCTGTCTCCCTGCTACCTCACTTATTATTCCTTTCACTGTCACACAACTGTCCAATTCTAAGTGCAAGATAGAGACGGCAATATAGCTGAGCTAAAGCACGGGCTAAGTTATGTTAATTTATGTTGGTTTAAGACTTGTGGCTTCGTCTGTGGATGGATCATATTGAGACCCCTCCGTACCTCGAACAGCACGTTAAATCTTCGGTCCGGATTGTCAAAATAAGAACTATGACAGTCGTTACAGGTAAGTTACAGTCAGATGCCTGAAAGTCTGACAACCAGTCTTACCGCGAGATATATATACTATACTATATCATATTAAGCATCTGTTTAGACCGGTCGCCGACTCCAACGTGTTCCGGAAAAAGCAGAGGCAGGCAGGCATCACTCTGAAACTACAATCAGATGAATTTTATGGAAAAGCACAAAAACCTAAGTGCATTAAATTGCGTAATAATAATAACATACCGTAACACAATATTCATACCAAAAACCAACATGCTGATTACGAATTTGATTAGTAACATATTCAACTAGTGGCAAGAGTAAACCGGTCAAAAATATGGTCTATGGTTGTTTTCGAAAACGTAATGCGAATTCTCCTGTTCCCCGCAGTTATACTAAATGTAATGTTCTCAGTGACTCATACTGGTTTACAACTACGCCCAATGATACTAGAAAAAGATGATAAACCAATTTACTTTCGAAAGAAAACTGAAGAGCCAATGAACATAAAAATTCAAAGGAAATTACCAAATACAGTGCCGGTGTATGCATTCACTACAATATATGAATATAAAAATAAATACATTCGGTTCGACCTACCATCGCCTCCAATGAGGATGATAAATCAAAGGCCGTCTTTGCGACCCCTGCGACCACTTAGGCCCGTTATAAGTATCACACAAAGAAACGATTATGGAATATTGCAATATGGAAATAACTATCTACTGACTGGTGAAGGAGTTGAAAGTTTCCCCCCAATAGTAGATGATGGTCGTACAACAAGCACGTATGCACCGTATGAAGATGGGAAGTTGCATAGCGACGAGATCAAGCTGAAATGCGTCAGTTGGGCTAATTGTCAGCAACGTATCTGGTCTCCCGGCTTTCTGAGAAGTGGATCCTCAACGCATCATCTGTTAAAGTGAAGGACAAGCCCAGTTATCCAATAGTTTTGTTGGAATTTCCTTGATTGCAGACTATCAAAATGATAATTTGTTTTAATTTCGTCTAATGTACCATTTAAGGATTTTTTTTACGACTCAGAATAATGTTCGAGACGATTTAATTTAATTTTGTTATTTCGTTTTTATATTATTATATAAAACATCATTAACATACTATGATACATAATACTAATAATTGATAGACACATTTAATTTATAGCTTTTTATAATAATATCATATCTTTTATCTCTTATTGTAAATTATTTTATAGTTAAACGTGCCGTTATTCCTCTTCACTCCGGACATTAATATTTTATCAAATAAAAAATAAATAAATAAAACATCAGAATCTATTGAATAGATTCAAGCGTTACTTTGCCGAAGTCAATTACAATGAATGCAAATAAATACAATATTTAAAAAAAGAAATATGGAAAAATTAAAGTGAAGAAATATGTCATATTGAGAATAATAATTATGATATTTAATAGATAATAAAAATAATTTAAAGTTACAATATTAAATGGAAAAAGAATACGGTCGCGAACAGGATTCGAACCTGCGCCTCCCGATAGATACTCCAGGCACTCTGACCACTAAGCCATCTCGACCTCTGCTCACCACCGCGAATTCTTCTTCCATATTTTAACACGTCTTATGGCGACGTCATTGCAATCAATTCAGTACCTATACGCGACCGTATTCTTTTTCCATTTAATATTGTAACTTTAGAGTTCGCTAAGCATGCGTTAATGCTTTTTCAAAGATATATCTTGAAAAATAATTTAATTGGTTGTTCATGTAACTTTAACTTTAGCAGCATGCAACATATAGGTATGCTGCGCCGACCCCAAATAAATTGGGATAAGGGCAGGGGGATGATGATGATGATGTTGTTCATGTAAAAATACGCAACAGTGGGGACGAGGAAACATGAAATGCTCATTTAGTTTGTTCCAACACGGTGTAAACACGCTTGTAGTAAAGGTCTAAGGCTGAGCGTGTTGGTTCTTTACTTTCATTTTTCTTTCTTTAATAAATACAGTTTGTTTTAAACTTGATTCAAGTAAAAAAAACATGCCGTAGATTTCCGTTACAACAGGTGGGGGCGAGTAAGCATAGATAGTGTGGCGTGCGGTATAGCTCAGGCCTTCGCTGTCGGTCATCTATTCCCCATGACAAACGAGCGCAGTAAAATATTTCTTAAACATAAGATCAGGCTCTACACTACGTACATCCGACCCATCATGACGTATGCTAGCGTCGTGTTCGCACACGTTAAGTATTACAAAATTCATAAGATTCAAACCCTGCAAAATCCGTAAAGTGACAGGTGCCCCATAGTTCACTAGGATTCTTCAAATACACCTCGACCTCGGACTGCTCACCATTAGGCAATTCCTGAAAAGGGCATCGAATAGATACTTCGAATCTGCTCCTCATCATTTGAATCCCTTAGTTATCTCTTCCGCCAATTACTGGCCGTCCCAGATTAACAAAATCCGCCGACCACGACACGCTCTCCTTAGACGCGATTATAGAATCACTGTAGCTCACAAATCCAACAAATTCACAAGCACACTCCGACGCGCTTTCTGCCTCGTTATAGACCTCACCGGTGAGGTCCGCGTCCGTCACGAAATGTCTCATCATCTCCCCCCCCGACCCTTGCTCGATCCGGCTCGCACCGAGTCAGTAACTTTAAAGTTCCTTAATAATAAGGAAACTGATATGATCTAATTCAAGATAAATCTTTGAAAAGCATTAACGCATGCTTAGCGAACTCTAAAGTTACAATATTAAATGGAAAAAGAATACGGTCGCAAACAGGATTCGAACCTGCGCCTCCTGGATAAATACTTTACGACATTGTATTAGCTGCAAAGTTGGTCGTGTCCGTTCGGTCACCTGTATAGGTACTGAATTAATTGCAATGACGTCGCCATAAGACGTGTTAAAATATGGAAGAAGAATTCGCGGTGGTGAGCAGAGGTCGAGATGGCTTAGTGGTCAGAGCGCCTGGAGTATTTATCCGGGAGGCGCAGGTTCGGATCCTGTTCGCGACCGTTTTCTTTTTCCATTTAATATTGATATGATCTAGTTAGTTAACCTCATCGCAATGCCCTAAGCCGAGGCTCTTGTCCCGCAGGGGACGCCCTTAGCGTTGTTGTTGAATTTTTGCGTAGTTTGTAGTATTTTAAAATATGCTCTGGCTGGAGGCGTCAAACTGCCTCGCCTTAGATATTGTCCGGTTACGCAGACAAAACCCCTCTGGGCTTCTGCAAGAGGCCATCACAAAAATAAAATGGTTTAGATCACTCGGTGGCGGACACTGCACGTTCTAACAGCTCCTGATGATGCCCCGTGGGGGGCGAAACACGTGTAGAGTAGTTGGTACAACTTCTTGGTCAATGATATTATAAACTAATAGATACGTTACCCGCGCTCAAAAACGGCGATACAAAAGTAAGGCAATTGCCCGACTTGCATTCAGTCATGTCCGAACCATTGTCGCGGTTACGTGTCACTACGAGTAGATATTGTATTTATTTTCATTCATATCAAAATCTGTCTTACAAAGCGAAATGGTAGAGGCAGAAAACTAAAACAATGGTGGAATTGATTAGACACCTAGACACCAACTGGACATCGATAGCGTAGAACCGTATATGTACTCTCAAAACCAAGGAGAGGCGTTTGCTAAACCAGTAACAGTATTTACTCTGTATGTACTTACTTGTGTTTAAGTTTGTTAATTGTTGACGGCCTATCAAACCTACGACGACGCTGTCACGATCTGGAAGAGAAGCCATGTCGGTTTCCTCAGACACAAAACACAAGATGGATCTGGTAGGTTAATATTTAGAAAAAGATAATACAATCAAAAGATGACACTGATTTAATAAATACGATATCATCATCATCATCATCACCCTGCCCTTATCCCGATTTATTTGGGGTCGGCGTAGCATACCTATGTTTGGCATGCTGCTAAAGTTTTGGCTATTTTTTATGAACGGCCGCCTGCCTTACGTAAGCTCTCTTTGGGAATGCTGTTGTTGGTGGCAACCGCTACCGGTTCCCTTCTAACTTCAATTCTTTGTTCTAAATGAGTGCTGAGACCTATTTGCACGACCGGTGCATCAGATTTTGCAGTATCTAGTCTCTCACAAAGTAATCTGATTGTAACAGACACATTCTTATTATTCAAAAAAAAAAAGTTAGCACTGACGATATAGCTGTTGCCTCAGTCATTAGCAGACACAATAGATTTTTATTGTTACAACGTACAGATCTGTACGTTACTGAGCCGAAAGGTTTACTCGAAAATCTACTAAACTACCAAGAGGCGGGAATTTGGCTGCTTCTGTTTCTTTTATTTATGACGCAGAAGACGATAAAGAAGAAAAAATTAACCGCCTCTGCTAACACGAGTAGTAATCTGTTGACTCGCTAATTACCAGACAAAACAGAAATAATTTGAAAATAATATTGTAATTTCGCGAGTATAGAAATTAATAAAAAGAAAACATTACACGCACTGCCATGCGTTTTGTGTTATCAAATTTAAAATTTATATGAAAAAAGGTCATATTTCATATCAATTATTGTTCAAAGTCAAAGTCAAGTATTTTTCTTTCCACGAAAATGTATAACTTTAGAGTTCGCCACGCATGCGTTGAAAGATTTATCTGTAAGAGATGAATAGTCCATAATCTACTAGACACGTTTGATCCCTAAAAATCACAAAAATTACTGTTGACCGTTCAATACCACAGGAAAGATACAATAGCGTTTAAAGTTGTTTTAAAATAAATAAAACGCTTAATATTATTATAACCCAGGCTTTATAATATAATCATAGCCCGTAGTACTTATATATTGACGTATACATCATATTAATATCTAATGTTTCTATATAATTTTTGTTCGGGTAGTATAGAATCTATATTGGCAGCAAAGGGGTTAAAATTAAATGTATAAAAATTAATTTCACACCAAAACAAAACAATTTGATTACATCGGTCTTAATATGTACGTACTCCTCATTCGCTAGTCGCATTGAATCGTTTTATAAATATGTTCATTAAAATAAGTTGTAAGTGATGTGGTACATAATAGTCTACTACTTTGTTATTCTTAAGCAGCCAGTGACTTCAAACTCACTCCGATTTCGTCCAATGATAGCAATGGCAGATCTTCATCCACCAAACGGTTTTCCAAATTACCCACCAAACGGTGTTCCCAATAACCCACCAAATGCTGTTCCAAATTATCCACCAAATGCTGTTCCAAATTATCCACCAAATGCTGTTCCAAATTATCCACCAAATGCTGTTCCAAATTATCCACCAAATGCTGTTCCAAATTTTCCACCAAATGCTGTTCCAAATTACCCACCAAACGGTTTTCATAATTATCCAATTCGAGGACAACCAACGCCAGAACGAGTATTTCAGCCCAAGCCTATGTGTGGTCCGTATGGCTGTGAACCGATGACAACTTGTAAATACAACGATGACCCTTATTCGGATCAAGGACTTTTACATAAAAATCAAGTGGTGTGTAATACGGTTAGACCACCGTGGATAAAAAATATTCGCCAAGAGCTATCGCCAAATCAAATGCTACGACAGCCTCGAGTAATGCCGAATCAAAACCCGTCAGTATTGCGAACACCGGCGCGGACTTTGCCAACCCGGGCATTTCAAACTGAACAATCGATGAATTATCCTCTTTTGCATAAGCAGCCCCAAGTGAGGATTCCAGATTATTATGTACAGCAGTATCCAATGTATCAACAGAGTGCTGAGATTTTTCTTCAGAAGAAAAAAACTACAACAACTGAAAGAGTATCAAAAACAACCCGCTATATCAGAATGTCATCCAGTACCCTGCCGCCGTTTCCCGGAGGTATTAAGCCTGATACGGAAGAAGTTTCTGGTGATTACACTATGTGTGACGGAAACGCTGTATGCCATAAATACGTTTGGACAACTCCAAAAAGTAAAGGAAGTTCTCCTTCGGGGAGAGGGGACTGGACTACCTAACCAGGCAGATTCGGGCTCAATTGAGCTTGTGCCAACACTAGGTTTAGAGCCTGTAGGTCAACCACCACAATCCTCATACATTTTGTGGATTATCCTGTAAAAGAAATGGATGACAATAGGCAAGTGGGCGCAGCATATTTCGTTTAAAAAGCATTTGACGGAGTCCATAACGACGTGCTTTTGCCGATATTGTAAAATATCATGATCTGCTTCTTTTTTGTAAATATTTTTTTTCCGTAATTCAGTTGTTCATACTGAGGTACCACAAAGAATGCCTATTTGTGTTTCAACCATGAACACTTAATGGAAACAATGTATGAATGTTGTAATAATTAAAATATAAAAATAAATAATTCTACTCTTACTAGTCAAAGGTGCGCCAAGAATAAAGAATAAGAAGCTATAATATATATTAAAGTGTATATTATAATCGAGTTTCAATTGATAAAACACCAAATATTTTTGAGCGATATTGGTTTCATCAGATGAGTCAAAACCTCTTTTAGCTTATTTCAGTTTTTTTTTACTGTTACAATGAATACACTTAATATATTACTTATTTACTATTATTTATTAACATGATGTTATATGTATTTAATAATAAATGTATCACAGGAAAATAATTTATAAGAAGTTGGATTATTCTAAATTTAATAATATTGTATTTATGAATTAAGGGTATTTGGTTTTACTTTCTGAGAAGCTGAAAAAAGCATAGAATCTTAATTTTAGAATAAACTTTATATAATCTGTGTATAATCGGGAACTTCTGGTGGGATACCCATTTATAAAGTATCCTTATTTGTCCAAAAAGAAGTGTATTATTTTTAATGTATACATAATTAGGATTTTATGTTGATACTTATGTTTTAATTAATTAATACATATTAAGATATATTTTAAAGTGCAACAAATAATGAATATTGAATCACTACATTAAGAAATTGTTGCTTTGTATTTTTAATAAGCCAAATCTATGTAAAATCGATCACAAATGAAAACCAAGATTTTTCGTTATTAAGTTTCGGCTCTACCTAAATTTGCCATCACAAACAGTTTTTATGATTGTACTGAACGACACCTCTTTATGTCATTCAGATTTATAAGAGATACAATTTACAGAAACTTCTTATGCGTTTGACAAACAGAGTTGTGATATACGCTTTACAAAATATTATTTTATGTTATGTAATATCATCAATAAAATCAACATCTGCGTGGAAGCTTTTGTTGTGCAGAGGCTCTCGGAGACGCTGAAAAGCATTTGTTGAAACTACCATTATACAATATTTTTTCTTTTATTAATCATACTTAGGGCCCCTAATTATTTTACTAAATACCTACCTACTTGTATAGAGAAGTATATGGATATTTTATATTTATTAAAAACTGCCGCAATAACAAGAAAAAATAAGAAGGTATTATGATGCTTAGCTTGATTCAATCTTATGTCACTGGTAGACAGCAAGCTACAAATATAAATCAAAATAAGTCCGGTACAAAAAAATAACTACGAACCCATACATTCTGGGGTACCACAGGGAAGTATGTTGGGTTCATGCTCGCTTACACTAACGGCAGAATTGTATTGGCATTAACATTTATCAGCACGTTACATCCAATAAGCTTTCTTAAATATGTTTATTCCATATATATTTTTTAACTGCATTACCGCATGCGAGAGATATATAAATTTATTATTTTTTTGTGGTGAGATAAGAGTATTCATCCGGTTGAACCTGCACCAACCGGATGAATACTCTAGGTGCTCTGCACATCCGTCTTGATCTCTGCTCACTATTCTAAATTCTTCCACATTTATACGTCATATGGTGACTTATCACCATCTTTTTAGTCTCTATATAGTGACTCAATAGATACATTTAACTTGAGACTAAATTCAATATTGAATAGATTCAGGCGCTACTTCCGCAAAATAACGCCTGAATATATTAAATATTAAACAATTTATGTAAATAAATTACTAGCTTCCACCCGCGGCTTTGCCCGTGCAGAAAGTATCTTTTAAATATAATATTTTTGTTACTAAAAGCAATAACGTACCAGCACAATCTAGCTTTTATTTTTTCTGACCTTCAGTAGCTAAGCTATACCAAAATTTATTGAAATCGATTCAGTATTTATGACGTGAATAAATAAAATAACAAACAGACTTTCGTGAGACACATTCATGTTAATTATTGTTCATCATCATCACTTGCATTCTTCGGGATTGCCCGACTAGTTTCGAACTCGAACCTTAGTCATGAGCTAAGCCCGCGGCGATGTTGCGAGTCAAACTCAGTTTGACGAAACTAGTCGGGCTATCCCGAAGAATGCCAGTGAGTAATAACCGTTGAACAATAATTAACAAACCGACTTTCGCATTTATAATATTAGTAAGGATAATTTTTTTTTTGTAACATTATTCTTTAAAAAATACAGTTTACATTACATACAACTTGGGGGTTAAAATAATAATACGCTTGATATAATATTCAAACCAAATCACAACAATGTAACTAAAAATTTTATTACCGTCGTAAATATTCGTTAGTTTAGTCCCAATTTTTTTTATAAATATGGTCGATGGTTTCCGTTATGAATATTATTTTATTATGCATCGTAATTCTCCACAAATTGCACTCAGTGAATTTAGCATCCTACTTTGATCCGGATTTGAAGTTACAGTTTCCTATGGATAACCCAGGTGCCGCATCAACTGAGCCTACACTCTCCAATATTATGTTGGGAACGAAACCTACATGTGGCCCAGTATCATTTCCAGACTACAGCTGTGAAAGCTTTAGCACTTTGCCGGCTGTGTCTAGGCTACTCGAAGAGACGACAACGACTTGGAAACCCAAAGAGGGCGTTTTTGCACAGGGGACCGCTGAAAAACGAGTAGGAAATCTATTTGAAGCCTTACTAAACAAAAATGAGGACACGTATGATACCGAACTACCGTTAATGGTTGCATCTCAATACAATCATCAGACTCACCAACATCCATCATCTCTGAAGTTGTTCCACAGAGGAGTAAGTAAGTCCCCGTTTCAACAAATAACGTATCAAGATGAAACAGCAGATGTGGACTCTGATATTAAGTCGTCACCAGATGTGTTGTCTCAAGATACAGAATATCGCAGTCAGACTGGGGGAACACCGAAAAGTCTTAGGTCTCAACCCAAATCTCAATATAATACCAATATGGTGACTGGAACCATGGCATCTCGAGGCGTGATGTCGTCACTCATGAACTTTCGTAGTAATGGTGTGGTAATGTCTCGAGATATTAAGTCTCAATATTTAGCGGCTGGAAACATGAAGCCACTACTTTTGAGGTCTCAAGGCCCTCAAGGGCTTCAAGGGAATCAAGGGCCTCAAGGAAATCAAGGATATCACGGCCCGCAAGGATATCAAAGACCTCAAGGGCCTAAAAGACCCCAACTGCCCCAAGCTCCTCAAGGGCTACAAGGGCCTCGAGTGCCTCTAGGGCCTCAAGGGCCTCAAAGACCTCACTTTCGTAGTATGACATCCCAAAGTGGGGCGCAAAGTGTAACATATTGTGGATTGTAATAATAGTGTATTGTATATAATGTATGTAGATGTGTGGGTGAGTAATGGTCCTTCGTGTACCCATCACATGTACCATAATGCAGTCCATACTTAGTTTGATAAATAGTCATGCATCCAATGACATGACGTGCCGCTGCAATCGGTTCTTAGTTTTTATATTATGATTTTATAATACAATGCGTATCAAAAATGTTACTCAAATGAGATCACTTCTCTTATAATTATGATTCATAAATCAATAAAAGACATTGACATCTGATGGTTAATATGATAGGTGTGGCGTTTTAATAAATAAGAAAACATAATTTGTTTTATTTACTCAGGGACAATCACAATACACCGTACTAAAATAAGAATCGATTTCATTATGAATCAATTTTCAGACACGCAAGCAAACCACTAAAAATAAAACTGACGTAAAGAAATGTCCAATGCAAAATGTATATTAATGTCAAAAATAAATAAATAAATATTTATAATCTACATAGGTAATAAACATATTATTGGTGATTACTAAATTAGCGGTTTGACAAATATACTAAGACTAGCTGTGCCTGCGACTCCGTCCGCGTGGATGTCGTAAATTAACACCATGTCGTGTATGAACATAAATTCACAATTTACAAAAGTTCGACGTGATTCTTTAAATTAGCATCACTTTTTCATTTATGTACTGTATGACATGAAACAAACACTAAATGCTAAGTGAAGCTCACCACAATATATTAGTGAAAACCACATCTAAATCGGATAAGCCGTTTCTGAGATTTGCGTGCACAAACGCACAGACAAACAGATAAATAGACAAACAGATAAAAATTCTAACAATCATTGTTTTGGGTGCTATTTGCGTTGATAAAAGTCCCAATAATATTTTTTTCTCATATATCTTCCGTGTACAGACAGCGATCTGTTACATTTTTATTATATGTATTGATGATGATGCTCGACTTGTAGCGGATCGAGCCTAGTCACGACTTAGCTTGCCACGTCGTCATATTTGTTATATTGTTAAAAAAAACTAATTTGTAGTTTTGATGTCAATGCTAAACTAAACTGTGCAACTTTTACGCTGTTAAGACAGGTATGCTGTCCACAGTTTTTTGAGTCAAATATCAGAAAATGAAAGAATGCTGAATTATGGCATACACTGTATAATATTTCAAAAGTATTAGTAGCCGAGTGAATGGAGATGTTTTATTTCTATTTTGAATTTAATGAAGGCACACAAAATTAGACGCTCTCAGTTTTCTTAGTTACTTCTGGCATGTCTTTAAATATAAATTTGTGGTAACCGAGCATTGTGGTCAAACTAATCGAGGTCACCGTTTTTTTTTTGTATTATTTTATACTTTTGTCCATTTTGTTAGTCCCATCATGCTTTTACTATTAATATTAGTTAGTTGACTGCTTCATTGGTCTAGTGGTCGCAAGCTTGCCTGCTGAGCGTGAGGTCCTGGGTTCGATTCCCAGTTCGGGCAAAATGTTACTAGATTTTTTTGACAGGAAATTCTCAGCAGCAGCCCGGAGTCAGGATGTTGGTGGTGTGACACCCCCGTGCTTCGGAGAGCACGTAAAGCCGTCGGTCCAGCGCTTGATCTCTCTCCGTTTGTGTCGGATTGCCGTCCCATCAGTATAATATGAGAGTGAAGGAAGAGGGAGTGCACCTGTGTTTGCGCATACACTTGTGCACTATAATATCTCCTGCGTACTTGGCTAATCTCCGTGGAGGAAGACCGCCATGACCGAAATACGGTCGGGAGGATTATTTATATTTTAGCATATTACATGTTACTTTTACAAATAGAATGAGAATTTAAGCAAGCTTACCTACACCATAGACGTAGGCTTTTTTTAAAAGTTTTATACAATGTCAAGTTGTATAATAATTTGGCTTTGTTGTATGTTGGTACAGCCAAAATACTTTGGATAACACTAACAACCTAACGATTAATGTTTAACATTAATGTCAATTGATCCCTCAATGTTTTGTTCTTGACACATTCCATCATCTATAGTGTCACATATTTCATAATTTTGCAAACTATTTCGATGTTTTATTTTTTATTTGTCCAGAATGCAATCTATGAGCAATAGTCACATCATTTCTACTATTTTAAGGTGTCGCCGACTCCTGTATTTGTAAATTATCTATCTAGATAATATTTATTTTACCCTGTAAAGTAAGAAAATTGTTGTCATCGTTTACATCGTCATGTTTTGAATAAAATTTTACTAGTAATACCGTACTGAGGCACTTGTTAATTATTTAAATAGCCAATTTTTTATGATATTTAACACATTAACTGAGCGCGAAGTAGACACAATTGTTAAAAAATCGCCGTGCGCCACATATGGAGCACTGCACAGGGAAAGGGTTAAATGCGCAATTGGGGTACTCATAGTCCTTTCCTTAGAAATTTGAGGGCTTTTCGTAGAACTTTTAGGTTAAGTAAGCCTTAATTGACCTGTTTATCTATGGATAAGTGATCACTAGAATCATTTCCATTCCAGCATCTCCGTGTATCTGACGAAATAATAAACGTCTGCTGTCATTATAATGGCAGACGTTAACGACGTTGATGGGGACTTGAACAACTATGACAACAGAGTGGATCTTAACTAAGAAGAATACGACCGAAGAGATAGTGATGGCGTCACCATAAGATGTATTAAAATGTGGAAGAAGAATTCGCTATAGTGAGCAGAGGTCGGGACAGTTTAGTTAGCAGAGCATCTAGAGTATTTATCCAGGAGGCACAGGTTAAAATCTTGCTCACCACCGTAATTGACTTTCAACAAATTGTGTAACCTTAACAAGACTTTTCTAAAAAATTTTAATTTGCATCAACCAACTGATCACTCCGACCGACTCATAAGTTTCCACAACATTCTGGACCCACATTCAACACAAATTAGCCATTTTTTTTCGAGTGTTTATGTTCTCAAACAGGTTATTCCTGAACCAAAAATAGAGACAGGTGTCTCAAATTTTCACTCTAATTAGAGAATTTTATAACGGACTTTTGAAAAAAAATATAGTCATTCACGAGTTCACTAATAGTTGAAATTCGTTTTTATGAGCTAACATTTCTGCCTAGTTAGTTTAAGGAAACCGCTATTAAAAATAAAGGCAGTACCGTTCTAACAAGGCCTATACACAATAATACGCTTGAAAGAAAAATCATACCGAATCACAATAGTGTGAACTTGAATTTGATTACATGGCCGAATGCTCGTTGGTTATATCTCAATCTTTTTATAAATATGGTCCATGGTTAATAACTAATACGTAATGTTCATTTATTTCTTCTTCTTCGTAATTTTTAATGAGTTTCACTCAGTAAGACTGGCCACGTTTGGTTTACACACGGATTGGATATCGGACCTCAGTGTGCAAAATACTTTGCGTGATGACTTGCTTGAGTCGACACATTCAAACCTTGTCACGACACAAGAATCAGGATCTTTGCAACATGAACAGAGTCTATCAAAAGGGCCAGATATTGGAAAACCCAATGGAGAACAGCCAACTACTTCGGAACCTTTAATAACTCCATATAACGTGATACTGAACAACCAAATGAAAACGGCGCGTGATGCTGGGTCTTTAGCGTTCAGGGTAAATTTTATAGAAACGACAACAGTGTACCAAGAAGATGCACATCGAACGACATCTCCTATTATTGCATCGCGCATGGAACAAACACTTCGCATAAATTCTAATACGCAGTCTAGAAATAGAACGTCTCAACATGATAAGGCATCTCCTAATAAAAATTCTCAGAATACAATATCCAAACAAGTTTCCCGAAATACAACGGCACCATATGTGGTCAGCAAAACTGTGACATCACGAAATGAAGTGGCTGAGCGAGGGACGATAACTAAAATGGTGCGCCGAAGTGGGTCTTCAAAAACCTCACGTGGAGGTTTCACGAACAGACGTGCTCCTAAACATAATATTCAAGTTTTGCAAAAAGTTATTCGTACAATGAGCACTTATCCACCGTTCCCAGGAGGAACAACGCCAACAAAAGATATAGAACCAACAGAAATTTTAATGTGTGGTATAGCCAAGTGCTTAATGCTTAATTGGACTGATCCAGATGACGCAGTTCTAAGAAGTAATAGTTATCCAACGATAGCAGTGAACGACTTCGTACAACGTGGTAGGGAAGAAGTTACTAAAGATGTTATAGCAGATTCACAAGGGGCAGTCATTTATGAATAATAGTTTAAATACTAAAAAGTGTTTGTTTGTATGCACGGCGATGGTTACAGTGCCGCAGTGTGACACAGGCTACATTTTACTCCAGAAAAACCAACGATTAAAGAATCCTTCAAGAAATAACCATGCATATGGATGGAGCCACAAGGGGCACATGATTTCAATTAATGTTCACCAGTTACTACTCACGTCCATTTTTCGGGATTGCCCGACTAGATTCAAATTCGAACATGCACATGATTTTGTAAAATACCGGATTTTTTAATGTTTAATAACTATTAAAAGTGGACGTACAATTTGTAACTCTCAGCACGATACTATACATGACCTTTTTGTACATGTATAATTGTGTAATGAATTAAATATTACATTGTTTAATATAAGATAAACATATTTTATCCCTACCAAATCCATTTTTACTGTGAAATGAACAGAATACGGCTGAGGCTTCTATAAGGCGGCTGCCTTAAGGAAGCCTACCTATACACCCGAAATAACTACCGACGTATTAACGGCCACCATGGTTCGTCGCCTAAGATACATTAAAAATGTCAAGTGAATAATTTGACAGTATTATCAAAATTCAAAAATTCAAAATTCATTTTTTATTTCACATAGACCAGATTACAGGCACTTATGAAACGTCAAAGCTAGGTGCATAGTATCATCCCGTCTCGCTCTATTACTGGATGTTAATAAAAGAAAAATGACACTGTTCTTTAACCAACTGTTCTGTAACTCATTATACAGAAAAGTAACGCGAATTTATCACCATGCTTACTTAGTGTGAGTTTGTCACAATATTATGCCTTCATCGTCTCGATACTCAATATTTATTGCATATATTAGGGGTGTTAAGTTATCTAAATATGCTAAGATTGAAGGAAACTAATTGAATATATAAGATTCGGAACAATACAAGCATTCTTCCTTTGTATAAATCAAATATACAAAGCAGCCATCCCATCATAATGGTGGCCATCAAAAGACCTAGCCAGCTAGGAGCCATGGTGTCTAAGAGGCTTTTGGATAATGTTTTTTTGATGAAACATCACGAAATGTAGTCTCATGGTCTTGAATAATAGCACGCATATACAAAAAGTAAATATTATCAGGAATTCACCTATATTAAACCATAAAATTGCTTCCACACCGAATCACAATAATCTGATTACAAGTTTGATAGTAAAATAGTCGTTTTCACGTCTCAGCCACTCAGAAAACATGGTCAAACGTTAGTAACGTGATGCGGAAAATTATCCTTCTGTTGTATATTACAGTCATGATCAATATATTCCACTCAGTGACAACAACTTCGTTGCGACGCCGTCCACAGATACCGTTAATCGCTTATCGACGAGAGGAGGAAACAACAACTGATACAACGACACAAATCGAATACAAGAAAGAGAAACCTATATGTGGTCCGATCCCATTTGCAGACTTGAGCTGTGAAATGCCGACTTCATGCTCACTGATGCCGCAACCACTTTATCTAAGGCTGTTGAAGAAGCGTCCAAGCTCGACATGTAATACCGTTGTGATGCAGGCTCGTGGCAGAACTGTTACTATGAAGAAAACGCATGTGAGATCCCATGGAATAAAGAAAAGGATCCCAGGGTCACAGCAGCCAGTGGATAGTAAGAAGCCCTCTCATAAACGTGGTTCTTCTAGTACTATGGCGCTTATGTTAATGAACGGGTTGTTAACGACAAATCAATGAGCCATAGTTACAAGCACGTGGCAGTTGCGGGCGGATTTAATTTATCATTATTTTATCACCTTAATGACAGAAGCCTCACAGAGGTAACGGTGCAATTGACTTGCAATAACATTTTGATATTATACATTGCGTTGATCTGAAAAGTCAAGGCGGTGGTGTAGGATTTTAAGTTTTTACAGCTTACGTCGCTATTGTCATTGCAAGTGAGCTGCGAAATTACCCCGTTGTTGTAGTATGTCTTTGTTATTTGTTTTTACAACCAATCATCAACAGCATTATTAAGTACATTAATACCCTAATTATTTATAAATAAAATGCTTTGTAATTTTCTGTTTTCTGTCAGGTCCTCTGTAGGTACTGCACTCCTTATGTGCTGTATTATTTTGTTAATTCTCAAGAGAGCTGAACAGGTACGCGTGGGTTGTACTTACCAATATGAGAGACAGGAATTCTATTCAGATCCACAAGAATGGCAACTTGTCAGCCAACTTGACTCGCCACTCTCTGATCGGTCTTTAACCATCGTACTTACTGACTTTACTAAAAACTTGACCAATGTAAATCGGGCTTACATCCCATGTAATAAGCTTATTGCCATCTACCGGGCGCAGAATAAAGTCCGGACCTGAAAATTTCCTAAAAGAAAAATCAATAACACTACCCGGCCCAACATCTTGCCCAATAAAACCCAGGACCTAACACTCAGAAGCCACATTTACAATCTTACTAGACGAATGGCTCAAATGATATTTATTCTACCTTAAAGATAGGACCATATTTCCGACTTCATGGATATTCTGTAATGAGATTTTTGCATCCCCTTAGGAAGGTGTTAGTCCGAGAAGCGTCTGTAGCTCACATCATCAACATTGTATCAAGAGACGTCGTTATTGAGTTCCTTTTATCTGGGTTGCTCTCGGTTATTACGGAGCCCGTCGCACGGTTGACAAGGGTAAATCCCCTTTCTTCATATTCCTGCGCACGTTCCGTACGCCTGACGGTTTTTATGTCTGTCCGTAACAATAAATATAATATAGCGGTAGACATGTCGAATATGGACACTGTTTACAAGTTTTAAGTGGAAGTGAAGTGTGATGGAATACTACACCTTGCCTACATCGGTCTTGCTGTAATCACCACTTGTAGTATTTTTTATGTTTGTAGGGATTATGGTCGTCGCTAGATTTAGATCAGCAATTTTCTCGCTGAAAGCATAGTGTTTATTTACCTCGACGTTTCGATCAATATTTTCGATAGTCTACGCGTGACCACGATCAATGCAACTTGATCGAAACGTCAAGGTATTTTAGGATTCAGCCCCTTTGAATTCAATAATTATGTGTTCGAATTGCGAAAGTTTAAAAAGTACGGATTTTTTTTTCAAGAGACTATCAGATGTTGGCTGACGGAGTTTTATGGTAGAAAAAGACATGCTGTCAATCTGCCTAGCCTGTTTCCAATAACATTGGGGTCGGCTTCCAGTCAAACCGGATGCAGCTTAATACCAGTATTTTACATGGAGCTACTGCTGACAAGAAATAGACGTACTGTGGAGACTCCAATTAAATTGGGATAAGGTCAAGGAGATGACGACGATTATTTCCAAGAGCGACTGCGTAGCATGAAATCTCGGGTTCGATGCTCGGGCCGGGCAAAGTGTTATGGATTTTTTTGGTTAGGAAATCCTCAGCTGCAGCCTGGAGTTTGGAATTGTGCCCGGTAGATGGCAATAGGCTTATCACCTATTACATGGGACTTAATAACACCATTGGTGAAATATGGGTGTGCAACTGTGTCCACCTCTGCCCTCCCCTTCTGGGAATACAGGTGTGATGCTATGTTATGTTGGTATGTAGAATTAAATGAAAGTGTCTCAAGAGTAAATAAATATTAATTACACTTAATGAGCTGTTAAACCTAGAGACGTTAAGTAACTTTAATGATTATATATTATTATTATTAAAATGTCGTGGTGGCCGAGTGGTTTTGGGCCCACCTCCTGAGCCACAAGTTGTAATGGCAATAAACCTGGCATGTACCAATGTGACTTTTTCAATGTCATATGTACCTTCTTATTTAATCTAAGACATCACTGACATACGCTGAAGCAAAATATCGTGAGGGAACCTGGACTTGTTAGTGTGAAATCGCCAACCCGCAGTGAGCTAGCGTGGTGATTAAGCTCGTGCCTTCTCTGTATGAGAAGAGGCCCTTGCCCTGCAGTGGGACAGTTATGGGCTGGTTATTTTTTTATTATTTAATTATGGACGAGTAGCAGATTTGCTGGTGTGTCGTTAAAGTTTTAACACTTGTGTTAGTCCAATTAATAATTTTATGTTTTAAACGAAGCCATATTAATTACCATTGTATTAAATTATTTCTAATGCCCACGACTTCAACTGTTCAGCAAAGCCTTTGTTCTTCTCCAAGGCCCAATCTAAACTAAATTTTATCCTAATTCGTTCAGCCGTTTTTGTGTGATTGAGTAACAAATATACAAACTTTCATATTTTTAATATTAGTTGTATGAGGCAATAATCACCTCCAAAAACTGGTATATAAGGTTATCAGTGACTTGCCAATCAATGCTGCATCGCATTTTGGCAATTCTGCGTTTAATTTCGGTAGTTCAATCGAACCATAGAGAACATCTCCAAGATGTGCTGGTTACCTCACGAAAGCTAATGATGTTTTCCTTCACCATTTTAAGCAAGTAACAACACATTTCTAATACGCACATGATTCGAAAACTGATGTAGGCTTAGTTATAGTTTAACGGTTATTACTCACGCGCATACTTCGGGATTGCCCGACTAGTTTCGAACTCGAACGGAGCTCTTATTCATGAGCTGAGCCCGCGGCGATGTCGCGAGTCAGTTTTGACTCGCGACATCGTGACGTGAGTAATAACCGTTAAACTATAACTAATATGAATGTGTCTTACGAAAGTTATTATACAAAAATCATGTAGGCTTGGATTCGAACTTACAACTTTTGATTTGCCAGTCTAACAGTCATATCTTTAGGCTATCACTGCTCTCAACAACCAGAAATAAAATTTGACTCGTTCTCAATTATGTTGACCTTGTTCTAGAGAATTACAACCATTCCACGTATTATAAGTGTTATTAAGGACAAACATCTGCGACTTTGTCTATGTGGACTTAAGAATCGGGTCCAGCCGGTATGAAAAAGTACCTATACTATGTGTTAATCCAGATTATAAACTATCTGTCTACCAAATTTTTCTTTCCGGCTTGAAACAACGTTTGCGTTGTGTTTCGCCGAGTGAGTGAGGGTACCGGAGGCCCAAACCCTTTAAAAGGCCGGCAACGCACGCGACTCGACCTCTGGTATTGCGAGTGTCGAATACGTTCAGTAGTTGTTGCGGTATAGAGTAACAAATATCCACCCATCCTCAACAACTTTCGCATTTATTATAATAAGTAGGATAAATTGGCCTGCACTTGCTAATAGCCAAAAAGTCAAAGTCAAAAGGTTTTTATTTCAAATAGGCAAATTACATGCACTTAAGAAACTTCAAATGATTCTAGTTGCTCGGTTCCAAAAAGTTGATCATATGGAGAAGAGCCGGCAAGAAACTCCATAGACACTCTAAAGAATTGTTTTGTGACATTATTTTTCTTAATAGTAATCATGTTTAACGAGTTCCCTTTCAGTTATTGAACATGTTCTTAATTATTAATTGGTATATATATATATTAATGGCGACTGCCTCGTTGGTCTAGTGGTCATAAGTGCGGCTGCTGAGCGTGAGGTCCTGAGTTCGATTCCCAGGTCGGGCAAAGCGTTGTTGGGTCTTCACTGTTACGAAATTCTCAGTAGCAGCCCGGAGTTACGAAGTTGGTGGTGTGACACCCCCGTGCTTCGGAGAGCACGTAAAACCGTCGGTCCTGCGCCTGATCTCTGTCCGGTCGTGTCGGATTGCTGTCGCATCGGACTATGAGGGTGAAGAAATAGTGAGTGCACCTGTGTTTGCGCATACACTTGTGCAACTTTAATATCTCCTGCGTACTTGGTTAATATCTTCGGAGATAGGCCGCCGTGACTGAAATACAGTCTGGAGGAGTATTATTATAATTATTAATGGGTATTAAAAAGAGTCGCGTATAAAGATCATTAAATTTTTTTGTTTGTTATCAGAATTTAGAAAATGGTACGAAACAGTATTGTATAGTTGTTTAACAAGAAGTACCTACGTACTAAGGTTTTTTATATATTCTAAGGTATTCCGTCTATTTCAATATTGTTTTAGCGAGAATATTTTTCCAAGAGCTTTACGCCGTTACCTAAATCAGTGACTGTCTGCGTAAACTTGTAGTGTTTTTATTTCTAACTTTGTTTTTTATTTATTTATTGTTTGTTTCGGACTAGTGTTTTAGCTTTTATTTTATTATTTGTAGTGTATATGTGTAGTAACGTCACATTGACCTTTACTAGGGCTTGCTCAGCATAATAAGATGTGCGGGAGATTTTACACGCTTTATATTAGCTTCACTTGTATGTATGTTTGTATGTTTGTAACCGACTCCTTCGGTCGCTATTTTGACCCACTTCCCGGTTTCCGATTGAGCTGAAATTTTGCATACACGTTTAGTTTGGATGACAATGCATCGTGAGTTAAGTGACGTCATTCTAAATCCAATATGGCGGACTCCCAAAGATGGCGGACTAGTAATTTTTTATGCACTCCTGCGATATGGGTATCAAATGAAAGGGTTTGCTGAGAAAAATACGAAAAATGAAATAACGTCACTCTAAATCCAACATGGCGGACTTCCAAAGATGGCGGACCAGTATTTTTTTATGCACTCCCGCGATATGGGTATCAAATTAAAGGGTTTGCTGATAAGAATACGAAAAATAAAATGACGTCACCCCAAATCCAACATGACGGACTTCCAAAGATGGCGGACTAGTCATTTTTTATGCACTCCCGCGATATGAGTATCAAATTAAAGGGTTTGCTGAGAAGAATATGCAAAAAAATGTTGTCACACTAAATTCAATATGGCGGACGCTCCAAAATGGCGAGCAAAATCTTATTATTCAGATAAATCTTCGAAAAAAATAAGACTAAAAAAGCAAAAATAAATAATAGTTTAAAAAACTAAAAAACGCGCTTTTGTAACTACCCGAACTAAAAAGTAGAAAATTATTTTCTATAAATGCAAAACCAAAATAGAGTGATTGTGAATAAAACATTTTATCGTAAAGAAGCGTGGGGTGCTCGATGTCAATTGTTGTAAATATATAATCGAAGTTATTATAATATGGATTCAATATGGATTTCTACTTTTCGTTCGACTAGTTACAAAAGCGTGTTTTTTTGTTTTTTTATTATTGTAACTAGCTGTACCCGTGGCTTTGCTCACGTCAAAGTAATCTTAACGCCAAACTAAGATTTCAGTTAATCATACAAACCAACTCACACCTGATTCCCATTTCAGTAGGCAGAAACTATAGATTTTATCTTACATACATGAAGAATGCATGCTCGACGGTTCAGTTTATTAACCTTAATTCAAGATATGTCTTTGAAATTTATTAACCTTCCTTTTTTGAGAAGGTCAGGTACGTTCGTTGAAGTCAGACCCTCCACCCCTTCCTTTTTTGGTAATAATTGTTGCATTATTCTATTTTTGTCTATCCTCAATGACGCCTCCCTCATACAGACAGCCGTGACTTTTCAGATACTTGACAGTTGCCCTAAGAACCCAAACTCATACAGATAAATCATAGCAAACTTACAAACTTACATTTTAGTGGAAAAAAGAATACGGTCGTGAGCACGATTCGAACCTGCGCGTCCCGGATAAATGCTCCAGGCACTCTGACCGCTATGCCATCTCGACCTCTGCTCACTACCTCGAATTCTTCTTCCACATTTTAATACGTCTTCTATCTATTTAGTCCCTATACAGGTGACCGAACCGACACGACTAACTTTGCAGTTAATACAATATCGTACAGATTTTATGCGAATTCGCGGTAGTAAGCAGAGGTCGAAATGGCTTAGCGGTCAGAGCGCCTGGAGTATTTATCCGGATTAGGATTACTTTACAATATAATTAATAAACGATTCTTCATCTTCATGTCGATGGTACAGTTTTAATTATTTGGTTGCCTAGATCCACACTTGCTGTGTCCAAAATTGTTTTCAGGTAGGTTCACTTTATGCTTAATTTGTTAGCGGGTGGTGGAAAAGTTCCTAGCCTCAGTTTTGCGGTGAGTCTCGACTGGGCATCCTGACACTGCTTCGGTCAGTTTTAAATAACTGTGCCTGGCTTGTTAGGTGGTTAGGTGTTGTGCTAGTAACTGGCCGTCATACAGTGGGTGTCTAGGGTCTGACTCCTGCTTGGATTTTTCCACAGCACACGCGACTTGTCTGTAGATATGTGGGGCGCTATATCAGCTGTCGGATACGGTTTTGAAGTGGTGTAGATTATACGATGCAATATTAGGATTCCACTCATTAATTAGATTTTTACATAATCTCAATGGGCCTACGTTTGACCGCCAACTCGCCTGATTTTAAGCAATTATGTAATTGACGATGGAAAACGCTTGACCACTAAATACCTATTCACTTGAGCCTTGAAAATCAACAGATTTATATTTATTGAGAAACACGGAAGATGAACGAATTCGGCAGCAGTACAACCAGCTGAAAGCTAGATGCGACATAGATGATCTTAAGTTATTTTCCGTTTCCCAATAGTATTAACGAAAAATTTGATAAGCCGCCGTTACCGATACATTGGAGATACCGGGATGTTTTACCACCTCTTCGATACCGGGAGTACTCCCGACTCCCCCCCAGGGGTTCCACCTTGTCGTGGTGGGGGGGCTCTAGTAGCCGTGGCTTGGTCACCCACGGTGAAGCTAACGGAACCCGAGGAGGGCCGCTCCCCAGGGCTTTGCCTTCAAGCCCATGTTGGAGCGGCGCCGGCGTAGGTTGCGGGCCTTATGGGGGGTGCCGCAACTGAGGTGGGCTGCGGTGTCGTATGGGCGGCACCGCAGCTGAGGGATGGGGGCCGCGGTGGGAGAGGAGTGCCGGTATGTCGATGCGCCGCTCTCCCTACCTGCCGCGGCCTTGACGGGACCGCCACCGTTGGATGGCGGACGCGGTGGGGCCGCAGGGGAAGAGGAGTGCCGGTATTGCGAGGCGCCGCTCTCCCTATCCTCTGCGGCCGTAGTGGCAGGCGGCGGGGCCACAGACCTGACCCGTCGCAGGGGACCTTGGGCGTCCAGACACGGGGTTGTCTGGCGCCCATTGCACATGGTCTCCGAGGTGGTTGCGGCACGCCATTAGTTTGGTGTGTCGTAGCGGGGGGGTGCAATACCCAACCCCGTGAAGGAGTCCGGCAACGAACGGCTGCGGGCGGGTTCGCGGTTGTGTGCGAGAGCGTTCCCGCGTCCCGCCCTCAAGCAGCTGAGGAGGTATACTGTGGAGTTTTAGTGGGTTCGAGTCCCACACAACCGCTCTGTCTCCCCGTGTCAGAGCGGTACGCGAAAGCATTTCTGCACATAAAAAAAAAAAAAAAAGGGAGTACTCCCGACTGAAAGTTCCCGAATGACTGTACCGGCGCCCTATCTCTATGGAGTGCACTCCCTCTTTCTTCACTCACGTATTCCGGTGGGATGGCAATCCGACACGTCCGGAGTGACGGAGTGAGATCAGGCGCAGAACTGACGGCATGGTAAAATGTGTTGGCCGAAATGATAATGGCACATACATAGGTACATACATAAATTCACGACTTTGGCCTAGGCTTCAGGTAGGCAGACACTATAGAACGCAACCTGTTAAGATCCTTACATACTCTTTTTGCTTCTATCACGTTCATACGTCTGTTAATACACGCGTGCAGGTTGTGAGCACTACTTTTTTGACCTTTTAGTGAGTTTCAGTGGGTCAATTTAGATCCATTTAGGGATCTCAGAATTTCCACTTACACCTGCCTCGTCTTTTCAACCTGACTCTAAGCATAATTTTTTCAGTTTCTGTCACTGCATCTTCATTTAAAAATGAAAATATTAATGATCATCGATCTTGTGCAGTGTAAAGAGAATCTTAGAAAAACGGACTTATTATTCTAGTGGTTGCAAGTGAGTATAAGCGTAGGTAAGTCTTGGGTTTGATCACCAGGTCGAAAAAAGTGTTGTTGAGTTCCATAATGGAGTTTTCAGTACAGCTTGGGTCTGGCTATCTATAAAATGAATGCCCAAGATGCAGGTACTGATAGTCTGTTCCAATCTCCGCTTAGTAAACATTCGCTGAGGTTAAGCAATGTTTTACACGGTATTTCATTGGATATCATCGAGAATGTACTCTCCAACCACCTCAATAGCTGGACAGCCTCTAACAAAATCGTCAGTAATGCTTATTTGATGTTTCGCTATTACCTACTTATGGATTAGACAATTAAATTAATCCTAAGGCCAGGCTGAGGGAATGTGTAGTTTTGTTACTAAATAGGTATTGGGGGCTGAGTTGCCCGCGTCCGTAGGAGTGCACCCTTAAAATGGAATCCCCACACGTAGCCCCTGGGTGGTGCAAAACAGGCAACACAACACTGGTCGGAGGCTTCGACCACAGCTGTTTACCATCCACCGGACGAAGCCGTTGTGGGAGTGGGCAGTTGCATCAACTCCCCAACTATCGTTCTGCCAAAATCTATCCACTCTACTTAAGAGTGAATAGATTTATTCTGGATGTACGTGCTCCATCCTCGGCCACACCGTCGCTTGCCATCAGGCGAGTTGGTGGCCAAACGTAGATCTATTTTATATATATATATATTTTTTATATAATTTATTACAGAGTTTAAAAATGACTTTTCTATTGAAAGAAGTACCATGATAATGATGAGATATGATTGATAAAATATTTACATAGCGCTAACGTTTAACATCTTAACTGTGCTTCACCATATTGATATGAGACAGCAAGAGAAACACATAAAAAGTGGGTTTATATTACAAAAAGACACGAAAAACTAAAATAACGTTGTTTTTCTACAAAATAACAGAAAAACCTTGTATTATCAAAATTAAAAATATACAAAAACAATATCCTGTACCGGGATTCGATCGTCACACTTATACTGTGCCAGTCACCTATGTATGGTATGCAACTAATTACTCAGTTGACAGTGTTGCTAAAATTGGCATTCACAATCTACTAATCAAAATACAAAACCGGTAAGTGCTTGGTCCCTATGTGATAAAGCGCAATGATACCTTTTGCAGTGCTTATCATTTTTAATAAGCTATACAACAGTGCAATTTTTATTGAAATCCGTCCAATTTAGATTCTGAGTGTGAGATGTTTAACATCACTGCTCAGCTCCCTTGAGGAAATGCGCAATTTTGAATAGCCTATAAGTTGACCCGGGTTCTGACGATATTTTTTACAAATTTTCAGTTGTTTCTTTTTCTTAGTTTGGATGCCAACCTCGGACATACAAACAGACAAAAATACTCAAATTTTAAAAACAACAGATTTGGCAATAGTATCGATTAAATAACACATTACGAAAGAAAAAAAATCCAAAAAGCGAATTTGAAATTTTCGGGTTTTCGAGTTACGATTTTATTATAAGTATAGATTATGAATCTGTAATTTTTTATCAATTTGTTATTTACAAATATTTAATACATATCTTAACTTCTGCGAATTTATTATTATTGTAGGCCCTAAATGAAGATTATACTATGTAATTTGTAGGTATAGCTATTTTCTATCATTTCTGTGTTTTTGAATTATCATTTGATCATTATTTAAGACTTAATGTCGTTTATGGATTTTAATATCAATTTGCATCGCAAGGGGTTAGTAGCGACTCACATATTTGATTCGCTTGAATTTATTTTTAATGCATCTTGTTTTCAAATAATACAATAAAGAACTATCAACAAACAGATGAAAATGAAGAAAAAACATTCGTTATTATTTCCATACCATAACACAACAATCTGATTATAAACCCAAATGTTTACATACTCCACCATTTGCTGGTCGTGTTGGCGCATATTTTTTTATGAAAATGGTAATTGAAATGTAATTAATAAGTGATGTGGTACATTTTATTCTACTGCATCGTAATTTTGAAGCACCCGGTGTCTTCGAACTATTTGCACTTTCGTCCGGCGGCACCAATTACAGATTTTCATTACAAGTACATAATGCGAGTTGGACCAACCCCGCAAGCTAGACTACTCGCACCGGTAGCACTGTTCGCGCAAAACGCACCAATAGCGCAAAGAGCACAGGTGTCTCAAAAAGCCCCGCCGGTACCAATAGCACAGTTATCGGGAAAAGGACCACCCGCACCAAGGCCCCAGGTGGCACAAAAAGCACCAATCGCGCCTAGCCAGCATGTAGTGCAAAAAGCACAGCCAATGCAAAATACACCTACCGCGCAAAAAGCACCGACCGCGCAAAAAGAAAAGTTCGTGCCGAAAGCATCGAACGCCCAAGAAGCACCTTCCGCGCGAGGAGCTCCAGCGCCGGCTCAGCATAACGCAAAACCTAAACCCATGTGTGGTCCTGTTGACTTTCCAGACTTCAGCTGTGAGAAGACTACAACTTGTAAAGACAATGTAGATCCACATTTAGATGCAGCTTTATTACACAAAAATCAAGAAAGAGTGTGTTATACGATTCAGAATTTACCGGAAACTAGACGCCCATTCATGATGTCATCTCCACCGGTACAACGTCCTCCAAGTCCACCGCTTCCACCCAGCCATCAGCCTCAAATTCAGCAACCAATGGTGCCGATGATGGCATTTACGACTAGAAAATCACCACAGCCAACGTTTCGGATTAGTTCCGTTGACCACCAACCATTTCCAACACCCCCACAGCAGCGGGCAACACGAGGCAGACCAGTGCCCCAATATAAATATCCCTATAGAAATGTCCAGAACATAGACTATGTGAACATTAACCTGCAACCAGAATTGCTACGGTTTTCAACAAGTACGCATCCACCGGATACTGTGCCAGATATTAATCCCACTACAAGTACTATGCCACCATATCCTGGGGCTGTTAAGCCTGAACTGGATAAACCTGCAGTATTCTTCTTGTGTGGAGATAGGGCCAAATGCAATAATTACGTTTGGACAACAAAAAAAGCTCACAAAAGAAAAACAACAGAGAACAATATTAATCTTATGTTGCAATTAAGTTAATCTTAAACATGATGTGGGAATTCTCATCCCTCCCGGTTTGAGAGGATCCAATTTACCCACAATAGAACTTACATAATTACTAACTTTAAAAGAAAACACATATGTTTATATTGAACACAAACAACATAATATATACCGCAGGCATTAAAGTATGATAATTAAAGAATATTCTCGTACTAAAATTATTGTATTACAGATTATAAAAACAAACAGATATAATAATACTGGTAGCGAATTGAAACATTACCATGCAAGGGTATACAAAAAGAGATACTCATAAAAGTAACAAGCGCGCGTCCGAAGGGAAACATATGATATTGCTTTTAAATATGAAATATTACGCCGAAAGTGTTCTTGTATTATGAAGAAAAGGGTTGGGGACGTGACGGTGGCGGCGCGGCCACGGAGACCTGCCGGCCGACGCTATGTGTCTCTATTGTACAAACAATGAATTGATATAGCCCGCATCGTTCTATATTGTGCCTATACTTGCGACACTTTTATTTTTATTTTCGATGGCCCAGCTGGTTAGAGTATTGTCAAGTGTCATGGATTCATGTCCCGCTTTTTTCTGTTATTCAATAAAAAACTGTTTTCAAGAAATAAAACATTCAACCTTTATTATTGGTAACAACATTAATATTGTTAATGACAGAATTGATAATTCACGTAACGTAATCATTTATTACGTAAATAAATATTATACAGAGAAGAATGGAGAATTGATTCAAATAAAAATAAAAATATCTTTATTCAAATTAGACTATTTGAAATGGTATTTTTTTAACGTCATAGTCCCTTAAGAACGCCCACCCTTCACCGCTTCCTAGTGCTTCACTGGAGAGAAGCCAGATTACCCGAAACTCTTACTTACTGCATGTGGGCAATTAGAAATAACTTATATCAGATGATTTTTATATAATATCACAATATTTAAAAAAGTAAAATATATGCTAAAACGTTGGATCCAAAATCATGATGCGACTTGACATAAGAAATTAAATCAAAAAACGTAATTATTCAAATAGGTAAATAAAAGCTATACCTAGGTTCTTCAGTGAAAATCGTCGAAAACAACTATGTCACCAGGTTATTCATCAATTTTACTATAAACTAGAAACCATCTTGGCATAATTAGCTTATCCACCACGAACCGAAAAATATGCCAGCCTGCGTCGCTGAGCCTGTAGCTTTATATTCGTCCCTAAATAATAATAATTTGAATCCGATCCAGCCAGTCCCTTGCTGTCCTCCCACCAGCGATGCCCTAAGCCAAGGCTCGTGTCCCACAGGGGGTGCCCTTAGCGTGTTGTCGCTTAGTTTATAAGTTGCTTGCCCTAGCTGGCAGCGGATGGATGCGGGTTGCCCAAGACCGGGATGGTTAGCGCTCTTTGGGGGAGGCCTACGTTCAGCAGTGGACGGCGATAGGCTGATATGATGCCCTAGCTGGGGGCCTTAAAAATGTTAAGGCAACCACAGGAATGCCCTGTTAAGCAGTCGACAATCTCCAAGGTTGACATGCGAGATGCCATACACAAAGAAAAGGTATTAATTTAATTCTAATCTTTTAAAGGATTAGATAGGGTCGTATTAGCAAGAAACCGAAACAGTAGAAACTGTTAACTCCTACAAATCAATGGTAAATTAACTATAGCCGAACCGCAGTGGCTAGGCGATATTTATACATAACCAATATTAATAACAGTCTATTTACCTGTTACGTTTACGATACGACTTTGTCACGAGTTCAAATATATTGTCGTTCACGGTTCATTATAGTTAGAGAAACTTTCAAATACCAATCGTTTTAAGAGCGTGTAATTAATTAGCTCTATGATACTTAAAATGATTGTTGTGTTGCTAAATATTATTTATTAAAATAATTAAATGTTTTCGCTAATTATATTATTGCTGGTGATCTTTCAGTAATTAAATAATATACGTATATAAATGTATGGAACCTCAACAATTTTAGTCTCATTAAACTAGATATTGCAAGCACGTGAACATGAAGTCTTCAGTTCGAATACTGGATCATGCAGTGTTTAGGGGTGATTTAAGGGCAATTAGGAAATTCCAGAGTTATCATTTTAAATGGAAAAAGAATACGATCGTGAGCAAGATTCGAACCTGCGCCTCCCGGATAAATACTCCAGGCGCTCTGACCACTAAGCCATCTCGACCTTTTTTCTTTTTCCATTTAATATAATAACTTTGGAGTTCGCTAACCATGCGTTTATGCTTTTCAAAGATTTACCTTTAGGAAATTCCAAGTTGGGTCATGGTTCTTGGACAAGGAAGGGAGTGAAGATCATACGTCAACACCTGTGGCAAAGGAATACCACCATGAAGATGGGTTGATGACATCTGGGAACAAGTGCTAACTGGATGTAGAAGGTGCCAAACTAGAATGATCATACACTGAATGTGCGCAGACGGACAAAATGAAAAGTGAAACCGGGGTAAGACCAACTAACTTACGAGTATAGAGAAGAGGTCCAAAAAAAAAGATAGATGACAATACGCTCACCACCATTGGACTCAATAATAAAGTGGAAATGGGTCAAAAACCTTGAAAATCTGCGTGGTATATCAGTAAGAAGCTCACAGAACCAGTTTCCGTGAGTTAATTAAATCTTCCGCTGGGATATCGCACATTCACACTCGTGTTAAATTGAAATGAGAAAGGTGGGGAATTGTTTTGATAGCTTCATGAGATCATGCGTCTCCTCCAATGCTCTTATCGAACTAATGAAATATTGAAGATTTTGGAATATATTCAATACTCAAAATTGATCCCAATAATTGTAACTAAAATTATTTATATTGTGTTAGGTAAAATTAGGATAACATCAGAACCTGGCGCATGGATAACATTTGGTGTGACATAGCTAGATAGAAGGAGACCGTGTCGGTGGCGGTTACCACCAACAAGCAGTCCCAAAGTTTGTAGTTGACATTAGGCAGGCGGCCGGTCATAAAACAGCCAAAACTTTAGCAGCATGCCATCCGCATACCCCAAATAAATTGGGATAAGGGCAGGGGGATGATGATTGTGTTTAGTAAAAATATCATTATATCATTGAGTTTTTTTTTTTTAAAACATTGCCCCACACTAGGAATTTCTTCCTGTATCGTGGGTGCGTTTACAGACATATAATCTCACAAGCACACACACACCCAGACCCGGAGCAAATATCTATAGATCGTACAAATATTTGCTCCGTGCAGGAATCGAACCTGCGACACGCAGCGCAGCAGTCGGTCTCTCGACCACTGCGCCAACCGCGCTGTCAATTATTTATTATTATTATTACTGGAATGCCAATAATATATATATATATTTTTTTAGTAAAGACAAGTAACAAGTAAGTACCTATATAAATAATTATTTACATCTATATCAAAAGTAATATTATAAATGCAAAAGGAACTCCGTGTGTATGTTTGTTACGTGTATTTTTACGCCTAAACCGCTAAACCAATTTTGATGAAAATTGGTATAGAGATAGATTAGATCAGATAAGGGCATTGGCTTCGTTTTGTTGCGTATACAAACTCGCGAACACCAGCTAGTTATAAATTTAACTTTGGCAGCACGGCTGACGCAGTGACCGTCAACTTCTGTAATGACGTATGTATGATAATTATTTATGTTTTTTTTTACTCTCAGAAGCTTTTACCTCGATCTACGTTATATTTGTAGGCCTGTAGAAACGTTGAACTTGGTTGTCATAATTCAAGATAAATCTTTGAAAAGCATTAACGCATGCTTAGCGAACACTAATATTGGTTGTCATACTTAATCTATATTTGTATAATAACTTTCGTGAGGCATATTCATATTAGTTATTGTTCACCGGTTACTACTCACGTACATTTCTTCGGGTTTGCCCGACTAGTTTCGAACTCGAACGGAGCCCTTAGTCATGAGCTGAGTCCGCGGCTGTCGCGAGTCAGGCTCTATGTACGTGAGTAGGAACCGGTGAACAATAACTAATACTTAATCTATATACAGCGCCACATACGCTTTAACATTCGCTTTATTTACCACTTTAAGTCTTCGGGTACTCTCTTATTGACAAGAGAGACCCTGAAGACTTAAAATGGTAAATACTTGCCCGCAGGACAGACAAAACTTTATTAGTCCTTGTGTAATCTATAAATATGATTACAAAAATAGAATATCACAAATCACGACACCAAACAACACCCCATGCTCGAGCAAACATCACCACTTACATTACATTTGAGTTCATTCAAACGAAAAATGGTATTTCATAAAAATGTGTATTTTACTTGAATCATAAGTTATCCCGTATAACCCGACGCGAGATAAGGGAGGCAACGGACCGTGAAATTTTACAAGTGTCGACGGACCCAACCGTGTCCTGGGATCATATACCCCGTCCATGCATTATAGCTACGCTTAGATAATTTTAGCAGCTCAGAATATGTACCTTTTTCATAATAATAGATTTTTTTATTGCTTTATTTAGTATTTAAATCTTTGAAAAGTATTAACGCATGCATAGCGAACTCTAACGTTATATTTTTTTGTGGAAAGAACAATACGGTCTTACACAAAAATTTATAACTTTAACTCGTGTTTTTAAACACATCGGAAATCGCAATTAATTAAAACCTAAATCCTATTCTAGTTTTAAACTATAAACACGTAAAAATTACATCAAAATCCGTGCAGTAGTTTTTGGGTGCTTGTGTAACAAACAACTACAAAAAACAGTCTAACCTCACAAACTTTTTGCATTTTAAATATAAGAAGGACTGTTATTTTATTTAATAGACAAAAAATTGCTGTATTATATTGATTTTATTTTGTTAAAAATGGTATAACAAAATCAAAACATACATAACATAACATAGCATCACGCCTGTATTCCCCTAAGGGGTAGGCAGACGTATACACAATTGTAGACCCACATTTCACCAATGCTGTTATAAGTCCCATGTACTAGGTGGTGAGCCTATTGCCATCTACCGTACACAATTCCAAACTTCAGGCTGCTACTGAGAAATTCCTAATAGAAAAACTCAATAACACTTTGCTTGACCCGGGAATCGAACCCGAGACCCCGTGCTCAGCAGTCGTGCTTGGGAACACTAGACTTACAAAAATCAAAACCAAGATAGAATATGTTACGCTAATAATAAGGCATTTTAAGATGGCCGCTGAATGCTTAACGCCCTTTCCAAGTATGCATTTGATTATTCCCTGCGATGCAAGCATGGTTCTTTTTGACGACACGTATGTCGATTTTAAACGTCAACCTTGACATAAAGTGTTGATAAAACGGTAAAATTCGATACATAAAAACTTTTATCGAGTCGACAAGTTTGTCGAAAAGATCCGTGCTCGGACGCCTGTTGCGGCTAACAATTGACCAAACCATATGTCTGTTTTCTTATAGGCCACGTCTTTTTTCCACTTCTTATTGTATTATCACGTCAAAATTACCACAACCTTCTGACGTTCTTCTAAGGTAGTAGGCGTTTCAGTATTAAATTCTTCTTATCCACTCAAGCTCTCGAAGCAGAAAAGATGTCATAAATATGTTTGCAATAAGGTCTAAAATAGCATGTTTTTCTAGAGCCAGTTGGTTCCAGCGTGACCAGCTATACTTTGGACATCTATAACAGCAGCACAAAACCTCAACACTTCTGCCAAATCATCGTAAACAAACTTTTTATATGGCAAAATGATAAATTCAAAGTACATGTTTCAACGTCAGCTGATAAGTTAGCTTCCGCAGTAAATTCGGTAGCGCGGCCGCCCGCTCGGCAAAACCGCTCACCAAGGAGCAAGTTTAATTGACACAAGGAACCGCGACCAACTAGACTCGCCTCCTATATTTTGAATACCGCACTGTTTCAGTTTCGAGCCAATTTTGATGACCAGACTGTTCTTCGGTTAAGATTAGAAATTTGTTTTGTTGGTGTACGTACATAGTGGTTTCATTTTCAATTTGTTTGTAATTTGTGATGTTGTTGCTGGCTGCTGTCATTTTTGTTTTTTGTTTGTGACCTGGAACTATAGTCCTAACATATTTTAGCATCACGCTTGTACTTCTTGAAGAGTTAAGTAGAGGTGTAAAGTTAGACACCCACATTTCTCCGGTCAAGTTATTAAGCCTATTGATATAGTTTGTATTACATTCAACCAGGTATGTATATTCTTAACTCCAGGCTACTACTGGGAACTTCACAGCAGCTGTTACGACCCTCTAGACCAACAAGGCAGTGATTATTAGCTCCTCTCATCAAATATTTGCTTCAATGTCGTGAACTTCCAAAACTGATTCTGATGCCCAACTGAATAAAAGCTCTGAGAAACATAAATACATAGGTAAACAAAATGTACCTGTATTGTAATACATGATTGTAATATAAGTACTCTTCCTATTCCTGTGGGAAATAACGCAACATTTTTTTATTTGAACCTAGAGTTGTGAGCCATATAACCATACTATTTGTGGCTCCGAAGTATGTAACTGAAATATAAAAATGTATGTTATATATGTTACAAACAATATTTCAGCGTATCGTAATAATTGTAGGTTAACGAGTGTTTTCTTTTGTGTTAGATTTTTATTGTCATGAAGTATAATTTTATACTTCCTAGAGTCGGAGAGATAACGCCCGATCCGGGAATGGAACCCGGGACTTCGAGCTTAACAGTCGTGCTTGAAACCACTAGACCAACGAGGCAGTTTTTTCATATAACAATTTTAAGCTTACATACCAATATTTTAAGGGCATTATAAGACTGTTTATTGCCCTTTACGATACTTGCCTCATACATTAAAGATACTTACATCATAAAAATATTTCAAATGGCTTCCTACATATCAAAAGAAAAAGGATAAATAAAACAACAGATTCCATACCACCGATACCCGCTCTGTATTTGTATCAACATTAGCAATATATTTGTATCGTTAGCTTCGGGAACTCCAAACCGAACCATTAAGGCTTCTATTTTAACGCCACTTGTTTTTCCAACTGCCACGAGCCACTTTACCAAACAGTATTTATTTTCTGCTTCCCATCGGCCGGTTGTTTCAAGAAAAATTTCGTTAGCGCCCTCCTACTTCGGCTGAATTTCGATTAGAAAAAGACAAAGAGCCGATTGTAGAGCTATTGAAAATGGGGAATCAATTAAAGCGAGCCATAGATTCTCGGCGTGCGATAACGTCTGTCAGTGAGTGAGAACGGTGATAAGATTGTCTGGGCGCGACCCGGCCCGCGCACTTTTAATTATTTCAAACGTTTATCGCTATCACGTGTCGCCGTATAATGGCCCGCTACAGCCACTCGGTGCGCCCCGTTTCTTTGTGCTTCATTTTTAAATATAGAAATTGATATGATCTCAATTAATCTGGGTCAGCTGTATGGGTTTTTGACGCGTTTGTAGACCCTGTAGTTAGAGTAGAATAAAGAACAAAAGAAATTTCTCGACATAATTTTATACTAATTTATTATAATGTTTATTTACACTTTCAAAATCACACAATCTGTACAATAAATGTATGCTGTATAATCTAGTGATATATCTCTTATTCTTAATAAAAGATATATAATTTATACATTAACATATATCTATATTAGGTCGAATTAACAAATAATATTCAGATACGAAGATATATTACGTTTAAAATTTTAATTATTTATTTACTGTGCATTACATTTTATATTTACAATTTTAACAAGCGTGAATAGCAAGCTTGGTTATACTATTACTTAGATAAATAATATCTATAACGTTGATCATAAAATTGGTAATCGGACAACAAAACTGGAAGTTAAATACTACGATAAAGGTTAAAAGAATAATAAAATTGATATAAATAACTCTGTAGATGCTTATCTTTGGCACAATTTCATGAGGATTATTCTACGCAAAGCACTGAATCACAAATATTCGTATGACGCTAGACTAGTCGCCTGCGGAAGGACAATGCACGTATAATACGTAATGTATAATTTAAAATGGAAATGGGAATAGGAAACACCGAGTAGGTTAACGAGGTTCATGAATAATTACATGAAACTATTGTGAAGATTTGCGTGTGAACTGATGAAGGATTCTCAAATAATAGTATTTCACTCGAAACGTTCAGCATTTTGGGCAACGATTTTAGATTCTCTGTTCCGAAATATACAGTAATTTTAGTAAATTCAGCTGTTCTGATTAACTGTTTTTCGCCAATCTGCGCTTTTAATGAACAAATAGAACACATGAGTTTCTTATTTGTATACGTACAAATTCAGTATACGGAATGATTCGAACGACATCATGAACTTTGATTATGCATTTTGGAAGTGTGATTTAAATGAAGCTATTGTACGGTTATCTGTAACCCATTACGCAATTAGGACCTTAATTCTACGACTTATATTGGAACTTGAAATGAAAATCGTTCATGCCATTATAAAATTCTCACTCACATACATGCTTCACTCGGGATATGACATCACAATTTTGGGATGATATGTTTCAATTTTACATATAATTTAAGAGATAAATTAAAATAAATCACCTTTATAGGAAGACAAATCTAAACTGCTTCGGATAAAAGGAATTAAATAGGATAAAAGGAGGTTTGTAAAAACAAATACAAAAGGTAATTTTAAACGATGAGGTCCACTTGTACTAGAACAATGATCGCCAGAAATGATTGCCGCCAACAATGGATTCTTTTTGTTCCTGGAACAAACAAAATATACAGATTTTTAATAATGGCGTGTAAGATTAAATATTTAGGTATATAATTATTGCAAATATCTCATCGCAGAGGTATTTGTGATTTTTTTAATATAAGAGTATAAATAAGATTGTATTCTGGTGAAGGGGAAAATAAACCAAAAACTAACCAAAATGGTTGTTTTTACTAGGAAATTACAGTTATAAATAAAAGAAAAATAAAAAGGAAAATAATTGGCGAAGTTCTAATGAACTGAATATTTACAACCAATAGAGTAAGTACATCATAGATTACGATACTTGTATACATTTTGAGTGGTAAGTCACAAAAAGCAGTGGAGCGTACACAGGTAGGCGATATCGCCCGAACGCTTTCTTTATTATAAATACATTCGTTGGTGAGAGCATTGTCGCTATTTTTGTTTGCCACGATAAGAGCGTTTCAACAGCTTACGGTATACTTTCAAAGCTTCGCAAACAATGGGATTTGTTTTGTTTACTACCGTGATGTGTTTGAATTCGTGCGTAATTTATTTAACATTGATATTACATAGATAAACAGGGCTTTCTTTGTGAAGTACGAGATAACAACATAATATTGGATATTATTTCCCGTTTATTTAGACGACGTTATGTTATTTAAAAATATTACCTGATCACGTTCATACAAGATAAGGTCGGGTAAAATTATGGAACTTAATATCTCAACAACAGTTTCATGTTCTATTTACATTTCCTTCGAGGAACGTGAGGATTTGGCCAGTTATAAATCAATCGCCAATATTCTCACACCACAAAGCGTGCACGAGGTACCACAAAATAAACCCAAATTCGAGATAAAGATATTCACGTTTCATATCCCCAATATTTATTCAAACGCTAGGCGTCTCTATTTGATATCATATTATTCGGCTGTTCAAACACTTTTTCGTTGAGAGCGGGAGCTGCAAGAATTGATTGTACGCGGTCTGCACTGAATATTTATGAGGGTTAAGTGTGTATGCGAACTCGTTGAATGTTTAATCTCTATTTGGGTGTACGGGAAAGCGACCCGGGTGGATCTCAACCGCAGTAGTCAAGACTGTGCGTCGGAGAGACACCGACAGCGGACTGTGGGTTCATATATATACGTACATAAATACAATGCGCACTTATTTATTACACATGTATGCCTGTGTGTGTTTACCACAGCGCCCGGGCCTCGTACTACAGTTGTTACAATAATTATGCTGTCTGAAATGTTGCCAGTCGTGCGGTATCTGTACGTAAAAGACGTGCGAGGCAGTAAATTTAAAACTATTCCATTGTGATTGTCCCGAAACTTTGTCCTCGGCTGAGAAAATCGACGAGCTGTCATGAACATTCCATGCTATTTACTGAATTTATATTGTGTCGTTTTTAGAGGAAAATAGTTTTGCTAAGTTTAATGTGAAAATAACAGTACATTCAAAACTTTCCAAAAATTCAAAGATTACTAATATTTTAACTGAAAATTGATAGATAAGTGCACAAAAAACCGGTAAGAAACTAAAACGATACACCCATCCAATGGCTGGAAGCTAAAAAAAGACTTATGCGCTAGGACACGGTAATGCGACTGAATCCAGAATTCTTCCTGCAAAGATAAAAGCCCGAAATGCTAAGAGCATTTCGAGTCATTCAAACAATTGCGACGTTCAGGCCTCGTAACATATTCCTCAACCCATTCCGCCGCGACTTCTCCGGGCACATTTATTTTTTACCATGAGACGGGAAAGAGACGTTTTTAATAATGCAGTATATTGTAACAAAGAATACAAAGAGGTAAGTAAAGCCTCCTGTGGCTCGAGACTCGCTTTGTAGACGCTATTATATTAAAGGCTTTATGTATTAAGTTTTGGTTGTTTGATGGTTTCGAAGAACTGTTAGAAGATAAGCGTAAGGGAAACTGTATAAAAATAGGAAGAACGACATAGTAATTGATTTAGTCATGTATGTTTATTTTTTTGGAAATATATTTATTATTAGCTCAGTGAGAGGTAAGCATCAAGCATGAAGCCAGAAGGGCTTCTATAAAAAACTCCATGTATGTAATATGATTTTCCTGCTGCCAGTTTCCTATAAAATAAACATAACAATGTACGATGATGCGTAAAATGGCGCATACGGCGCGACGCACGACGTAAGTTAGAGAGTCAACAATGCGTAAAGTTGGGGTTTCATCGTTAGCGGGCCGAAAGGTTAATAAACAGCGCGAGTGTGTGTATCAGGCTTTAGGAGTGAGAGAATTCTTTCTTACAATATTTTCAAGCGTAAAATTACGAAGTAGGGAAGAGTATGAAGCCAATGGTTTGGAGGCCATAATTATACCACAATGTTGACGATTGGGAAATTAATATGTAATATTAGACTTTCATGTCACATTTTGCAAATGAGAGTCACATATTCCAATTAAAACAGTGTAATATACCTTTTATTCAGCTCACTGCTCTAGAAGTTAAAAAACTGGTTGGTGGTTGTAGAACGGTAATTTGCAACTGCAAATATGCTATTGCTAATTTTTAATATTCTTTAATTCAATGACACATTATTAAATCGGGTGAATTGCTCAATGGCGGGAAACAGGTTACCAAAAAGCTACTTAATATTCCAATTCTTTAGGAGGTAAATAGGAATAAGTAAATGTCCCGATTTGCCATAGCAACTAGGATTATAAAGCCATGATCTATTATGTGGTGTGGTGTATAATGTTAAAATGGTAATTATTACCTGAGACGTGCTGCGGGTGCGGCGGGCGGTACACATGGTGCGCGGCGTCGCGGTCGGGCGCGCGGTCGAGCTGCGCGCGCACTACGCTCGGGCGCTCTGTGCCCGTGCCCGGCTCGGCGCGCGCCACCGACCGGCTGACGTTCACGCGTCTCACGCCTGCAACACGCCTCGGATTAACATGCAGCTAAGATGGTGGCGTAGTGGCTCTTAAATAAATTTATCAGCTTATGTTATTTTGATGACATGCAATGACGGGAACCGTTGTTATGTAACTGCAGTAATCGGGTATACCTCCCATTAACACGAGTGTGTCGTATGTGGGTACCATTTTAATGAAACTATTTGTACCTTCATGATGTTGGATAAGTTGATGGTGAGTGTGAAAATCTAAAGAGCGAAGCATTTATGGGGACTTATAGATTATTCTCGTTATGGTTCCTAACGGACTATTGAAAAAAAAAAAATACGGTATACATATCGGAAATGAATATCGAATAAAATTTTGTTGCGATTGTTATGACTAGGGATTCAAAAACCCCTCAACTTCTTCTGATCTTGCTGTAACTGTTATATCTTGGAATTAATGAGCATTTTGGAGCACACCAATAGTTTTAAAAGAAAAACACTCAAGTTGTCAAACCCATACTTATTGCTTGACATAAGGGAGCATTTTTGGGGCATATAAATTATAAAAAATTAAAAAAAAAAAAAACACAACCAAATTGTCTTTACAGAAACCCATACGTCCATAATTTTCATCGAAACGTTACCGGACCGGTACGTTAGAGTTTGAGCCGAAAATCTGGCTTGCATTTTCGGCACAATATTTTGTCCCAGCCTTATCAAGCTTCGTATGTGTATGCACCGAGCCTTAAGCTGCGTTAAGCCTTTCACTGTGGAGTTTATGGTTTTACAGTGTTGTTTTTTGTTCAGGCTCCAGCTTATTTATTTTGAAAAATATTGAGATGATTTCAATATATCTAAATTCAATATAGAAGTGTGTTTATCTACTTTAAATTTGATTGCAAGTTTGTTTTTAGTAGGCTTGCTAAAGTGCTTTTAAATAATTAATTTTTCTAACTCTATATATGTATAACCGGAAAGAGTAAGATTTTAACTTATTTTGTTTTTATACATAAAATAATATGACTATACACACATTAACTACGACACACGATTTCATAGTTAATAAATATAAGATTTAACAGTCAAGAAGGACCAATTCCAACAAGAAGGACCCGGTCTCGTGATCGCAGGCGCATGTGAGCGTGGAGAGGGGGCAATTAGATTTTTTTCGTATAATAATTGTGATGATCATCTGATTTTGTTGAGTTGAGTACTTTAATTGACGCCGACCTAATAATAATCATTCCGAGTTCAACATTAACCACTACAACGGTTTGCTACTTCAGAAACATTGGTAAAATTGAAATTATTCGTTACTCCAACACCAGTGCGATTGTTAACAAAGATAATACGCACATACGTGTACGTAATTACGGCGCGTATCATAAAACAAGTCATTAAAATGTTAATTAGGACGATAGTTTACCGAACCCCGATGAACGTATTAAAATGACCCGCAATGATTAAACCTTTTGCAATTTGCCGATAATACTGACTATGGTTGAATACGGAGCGTTATTAAACATTAATTTTTGTAATTAGGTTGGTAACGTGATCTAGCTTATCTATTAGTGCCGTAGATATAATGACGACTGATTGGTCACGGGTTGATAATGAATATTTTGGTAATATTATATTTTATATACAAAGGGGCTCGTGGCTAAGTAACAGCTGCACAGTTTGATCGATCGAGGTTAAGCTGCGCTTGCCACGGTCGGTCTGTGGTTGAGTGACCATTATTTCATACCAAGACCCATCCGTGCCTCGGAGAGCACGTTAAGCCGTTGGTCCCGGTTGTCAAATTAATATCTATGATAGCTGTTACGGGTAGTTAGAGGCCTGAAAGTCTGACAACCAGTCATACCACGAGATATCGTGTTACCCAGGAACTGGCTTGTGGAGGTCAGATAGGCAGTCGCTCCATGTAAAACACTGGTATTAAGCTGCTTCCGGTTTAACTGGAAGCCTACAACATAACATAATTGGGAAAAGGCTAGGCAGATAAATAAAAAAATCTTTTATATACCATCTTTTATATACCATTAATGTTTCAAACAAGTTACCAACCCTGTTAAAGGAATCACCGGCTATATAGGGAACAAAACATGGTCGTTCCCTACTGCCACCACATTGTTCCCTCAAGAAGTACTTTAATGCGACCTTTCTCATCATTAGAAAGAGTGTTATTTGGCTATGAAGTTCTGCAAGTATTTCCTCAGTAGCGCAGCTACAGTTTCTCCAAGCCGTGTCTACCATGTCTGAATATTGTAGAATACAGATGTCCTATATGATGGCACTAACATAAAATATATAGAATGATAAAAAAGTCCTTGAACTCTGAGTTTGCTTCGGCATTTCTTCAAAGAAATAGTCTCATAGTTAATGCTGGCACTTACTAGATTATAAAATGACATGTAAAATAAATTTTTGTAAGATTAATTCACAAATTTCTCATTTTTACTTCATCAAGACAAGTCACGTAATTTTTTAAATTTGCATTTCTTAGAAGTGCTTAGTAAAATTAAAAATATTAGATATGTGGAGCAATGAAATGCTCTAAATTGCTAATATAATTAATTGATGATCTACTCTAAGAACCATGTTCCAGGAAAATAAAGATTTATATTATGTCATATGGTTAAGTACAGTCAAAATCAAAAGAACAGTGAAATTCTAAGATTTTAGAAACAAATATCAGAGCATTTTGTGAAAATTTATTGTAAGGCAATCAAATTTAAATGCAGTTCTCATTTCAATAGAACTGATATTTGTCTGTTCAGTTAAAAATTTATCTGACAGAATTATGACATGTTTGTTATAATCAGATTATCTTAAAAAAAAACATCGTATAATGCCCGTATTCCCCGAAGGGGTAGGCAGAATATACACAGCTGTACACCCACATTTCAACAATGCTCTTATTATAAGCCCTAGGACCATATGGTGAGCTTATCCCATCTACCAAGCACTACACTCTATACAACTCCAAACTCCGGACCGCTACTTAGAATTTCCTAACAAAAAGATCCAATAACACTGAATGCACACCAGACCTGGAAATCGGACCCAGAGGAGGCAGAATATTTTTAATATCACTATAATTTTGTTGCTCACTGTACATCCAGAGCTCCTCAACATTTACTTGGGACAAGATGCGAGTCCTAGGCAGGAGTCAACATTAACTTAGATTAGTCATTACGTAACGCATGTTTACCGTCTCTGAGCTACGCCAACTTTACAAATCAAAATGTTTACTTGTGCAATGCGTTGCTACTTATGCTGATTAAAATCGTGTTTATGTATAAAATGGTATGTTATTAGAAGTTAGGCGAATTTTCTACTTTCGCCATATAACAAACCATGGCCCTAAAGATAGTACCTACTGTGGAACATTTTCTTATAGGTCCCCCAACTGCGACGATTTTTTTTTTATTGACTTGTTTTTCAGTTTTATTTCAGACGTGGCAGGCGTTTAGTTTTTTTTTTTATCAGTTATTTGATTTTGTTCCTTGTAGAGTACAAAGGGAAAAATTACCAAACTTGTTCTTATTAACTTGGGCAGGACGAGAATATTATAAATTTTCTGCAAATATTACTAGTTTATGTTACCTGATCCTAACGATACCCCATACATCTAAATCGGTTCAGACGTTTAGAAGTTATGGTGGATTATAAAAACTCACAAACATAGATATACACCCTGAAAACATAACACTTTATTGGGCAGTCGTGTAAAAACCATGTTGTGTTGGAGGGCAAACCAATTGTGCCTAGCATTGTCTTATTTTATTAATAATTTATTAATATTAATAATCGAAGTATTGATAATTATTGATATGAACTTACTCTCTTTGTTGGCATTGCTCTTCATTTCCGTGGCCTTTGGTGACGTTGACGGCATCGGGATTTCTATTAAAGAGGAAATATTTACTCAGTTACTTAAAATTGTATCAGTATAGTAAGAATTATTAGTCTCACAAGAGCTGGGTGTTAAAATCACATCTTAATACCATTAATAAAAGGATTATCTATTCTGTTTTAGGTTGTCTTGCAAAAAATAACATTGGAAAGTTTGCCGTACTATTAGCACTAACTATTATAACAGGTGATTGTGGAGTGTCATAAAATTAAAACAGAAATGACTGAATTGTGTCACTGACAATGTTATTATTGACCTGTTTTGACATTTTATTGAGTTTGACAAAAAATTATTCATTTAAATACCTACTTATACTGTATTTTAAATATGTATTTAAATTCGTAGCCCATAAAACATGCTGTAAATGTGAGCTCAATGTAGAGATTAATGACCCCTGTGACATAACTAATTATTTGTATTCGTAGCATTATTTATTAGATAATATTACATCTCACACATTAACCTCCATTGTTCTTGCACCTACAAACTTTGTAACTATGCAAAGATCTTGCATCTTTATTGTATTATCTTGCCGGTTCTTCTCCATAAGACCAACTTTTTGGAACCGTGCAACTAAAATCAATTGACGTTTCATAAGTGCATGTAATTTTGCCGATTTGAAATAAAAACCTTTGACTTTGACTTTGACTTTGACTTTAGCATATGTAAAATACATTACAACAATTTTTTTAAATTCAGTAGTAATATCTTAGGTTTTCGCGATCACTATACATTATAATAAAACAACTTATAACCGGATTAATCGCGTGTATTTGTGGTTTTTGTTAAAAAGAACAATAATACACGCGATTATCTAAATACTACATAAGTAATGAAGTACCCATTTAGGAACATATAAAATATGAATCTGGCGTAATTCCTTTTTGTTTTTTTTTTTATATTTATAGTCCCGTCAATCAACAAAACGCACGAAACTTTAGAATTACGCCATATACGAATTCGCAATGGCATTCGTTTACTATTACGAACCTAACTAATAAATAACTCCGTCGGTATTATCAGTCTCCTTTACTTTTCTCGATTTATTTAGAAACATCTCAATGAGTATTACTCCAAAATACATTTGTATTAGCCTTCAAGTCGGTGTTCACTTCCTTCCTTACCACTCCCCCAATCCTTTCATCTCTTTAGCTCAAATCCCGTCCCTTGAAACATTAAGTTCCTTTTCGAGCAAATTAAGCTTTAGTCTAACAAGAACTGTGCCCATTTCAAAGTCACAAAGTCACAAATTGGCAGCGAATATTAACACACAGTATCTCCTAACGACTAGAGACTTAACACAATGAGAATATGTAATGACGTCAGAGTTTCACTTACCGTACAGTCGGATAGATCCCTCGGTCTCCCCGAGGGAATTTTTGGAGATGCACCTATAGTTGCCGAAATCGCCCGTTTGTAGGTTCCGCACAGTTAGTTTCATGTGAGCCCTGTTGGGACAAATAATATTGTTAGACGGTATTACACGAATATTGGAGCAAATTAAATAATAGTTAGTACTGTTTGAGTGAGATAGGGTATCTTCAGTAGCTTTCAAATAGTGTTTTATCATCGGTATGAACCGTCTAAGACCGTAGTCTTAGACGGTTCATACCGATGATAAAACACTGCCTAGTTCTTACAAAATATATTTTTTATTGTTAAGAGAACCAATTGATTTGGCTGGGAAGGAAATAGGGACATTTATAACATAACACAGCATCACGTCTGTATTCTCCAAAAGGGTAGGCAGAAGTGAATACAGTTGTAAACCCACATTTCACCAATGCTATTATTAAGTTCCATGTAATAGGTGGTGAGCCTATTGCCATCTACCGGGAACAATTCCAAACTCCGGGCTGCTACTGAGAATTTTCTAAACAGAAAAACACTGGCCAACCCGGGAATTCAACTCAGGATTTCTTGCTTAGCAGTCGCGCTTGGGACCATTAGACTAACGAAGCAGTTATAACACACAGTAATAGCTTTTCATGAAAATAAACGGACAATCTCTCTACTAGTTTTATATCCGAGTCCCGTTACTATGAAACTAGAAATCTCCTTTTTTTAACCTAGCCTCTTTTAAATAAATATTATAAATAATTTAGGATTTTTATTCCATCTCAAATTTATTACATGCCTACCACAGTGAAGTTTAAACTCGATTACAATAACAACCCATAATGGATTGTAATATTCAAATTTATTAACAACGGATCCGTTAACAAGGGGATTGCAAATGGCGCGTATAATTCTCTTGTTTGTTCTATACTACGGCTGCCCGCGGCTCCGTCCAGTTTGCTTAACATTAACTTGAAATCTGTCAAGTTGTTTATTTATTCAGTATCGTTTTCTTCAATGAAACTTTGGGTAATAGTGGAATGATTTGAAGTAAGTCGTGTTTGCTTCAAGTAAGTAACTAAACAACTGCTTTCGTAAGCGAGTTTATCTTTTGAGTTATACCAATTAAATGCTTTTTTTTTGTATCTACCTTTTCATAAAAAAGTTTCAGTAAACTGAATCAAGTTTAAAAGTTTAAAAACACATTCCGTAGTTTTCCGTTACAACATGAGGCATAAATACAGGTAGAGGAGGGCTTGCGGTTTTGGCTCACTTGATGGCGGACACTGCACGTTCTAACAGAACCTGATGATGCCCCGTGGAGGGGCGAAACACGTGTAGAGTAGTTGGTGGTAGTCGGAATTTTCACCGCTTGCGTATGTGCATATATTTGCGGGCGGGCGGGCGGTGCACAGGTAATGCATGACTACCCTCAATTTTGTGGAAGTAGCTAGATTTGTATTTATTTGCATCCATATTCGGAAATATTACCACTGTACCATATTTGAGCAAATAAATAATTTGATTGATTGACTTATGTTCTTAATTATAAATTCCGGACAGCTAATGACATTTTTTAACAGGAAAACTCAATAACTGTTTCCAAACTGAATCGAAAGAGGAATTGGACTGAGGGAGTCCGTAGTATTTTTTAATATAATATACTTAATTTAATTAATAAATAATTTTTATAATTGCTTAATAATATTCGAACTTTATTTTCCATGGCTTCCATTATTAGGCATGGAATTATTTCAATATTTTCAATATAGAATGAACTAAGTACACCTCACCAACCAAAAAGCGAAAATATAATTTGTGATATCTTCGCTTAGGAAAATAAAATAAAAATGTAGCACCGTAACGCGCCTACACATTTCAGTGGAGCAACATTTAACACTGTGCAATATTTTTGTATAATAACTTTCGTGAGACACATTCATATTAATTATTGTTCAACGGTTATTACTCACTTGCATTTTACACCACCAAAGATTTACGGTTTACCCAAGATCCATAAACCGGATTGGCCTCTGAGACCAATAGTAAGTCAAATAGACGCACCTACTTATAAACTGTCGCGTCATTTGGCTTCTATACTGCAACCATACACCGGGAAGTCAAGTAGCTTTATAAAGGATTCAAGGCACTTCGTCACCTTATTAGCAGATGTGCAGCTTAAGGATTCGGAGATAATGGTCAGTTTCGACATCACCTCACTCTTTACCAATGTTCCAGTGGAGGAAGTCATAAATATTATATCTACACTACTAAGTGGTACTACGTTACCCACTGGATACATTGAGTGCATTAGATACTGTTTGAGAAGTGGCTATTTTCTGTGGAATGGTGAGTTTTTTCTGCAGGTAGACGGAGTGTCAATGGGCTCACCGATCGCGCCGGTGGTTGCCAACATTTTTATGGAATGGTTCGAAGATCAAGCCTTGGAGTCCGCCATAACAAAACCAAGATACTAGTGGCGGTATGTGGATGACATATTTGCAATCATCGACCGGGATGCGCTTAGCGATTTCACAGTTCTCCTGAATGGGATACATAGGAAGATAGCGGTTACAGTAGAAGAGGAGAATAGTGGAGTCTTGCCATTTTTAGACGTTCTCGTCATATGAGAACCGTCGTGTGTCACACACTGTCCATAGGAAACCGACACACACCGACCGATATCTACGCGCAGACTCCCATCACCATCCAGCACACCTATCTTCCGTACCCAGATCGCTACTTAACCGAGCGCTCAGTCTGTGCGATCCTCAGTATGTAGACGCGGAGTTAGGTCACCTACGAGACGTACTGGAGAGCAACGGTTACCAGTGGCGACGATGCATACGCAGCCTAAATACGGTAGACATGAGTCGTAGTCGACTGGCGGGCGCGGAACGCAATCCAGCGTTCCTAGCTTTCGTGCGAGGAGTCACGGACAAAATAGGACATATACTACGCCGAAAGTATAGCATTAAGACCGTCTATCGCCCACCCGGACAGCTGCGACAGTTACTACGGTCACCGAAGGACAAAGATCCGCTAGGCGTCCCCGGAGTGTACATGATACCGTGCGACTGTGGCCTAAGCTATATTGGTGAAACGCGTCGCAACATCGCAACCAGACTTGGTGAACATATACGTAATGTGAAGAGCATGGACACTAACAAGTCGGCAGTCGCAGAACACGCATGTAGCAAGGGCGCGGCTCATTTCATACGGTTCGATAAGGCGTCCGTACTAGCGAGGGAAACATATTTCATTCCGCGAAAAGTACGTGAAGCTATCGAAATAAGTCGACGCCCAAACTTCAACAGAGACGGTGGTAGGACACTGCCTCCTGCCTGGAAACCAGCTCTGAAGTCTACATCATGCAAAAGTGAGTCAAGTCTGGAGTGCGACACAGTTAGCTCGGTATGCACTATGGGTAACTCAGACACGACGAATGACGGAAACACACGAACACTCCCGACGCCGGCACCGTGTGCATCTACAGCCCGCGCGCGGCGGCATGCAATGCGGTGCAGCGCCAGTTTGACTCGCGACATCGCCGCGGCCTCAGCTCATGACTAAGGGCTCCGTTCGAGTTCGAAACTAGTCGGGCAATCCCGAAAAATGCAAGTGAGTAATAACCGTTGAACAATAATTACTGTGCAATATTGTTTATTCGTGCCTTTATGGCAGAGTGGGGACGTTAAAGGCCATGTCTTCAGCCACAGGTTGTGGGTAAAAATCTTGCATATACCAATGCAACATTTTCAATGTCAAATGCACTTTTTTAGTTAATCAAGACATCACAGACATACGGTTAAAAAAAACATCGTGAGGAAACCTGGACTTAATGGTCTGAAATCGCCTACCCGCAGTGAGCTTGTGTACTGGGCAATGACAATTGACAATGAATTAGACAGCGCGGTTGGCGCAGTGGTCGAGAGACCGACTGCTGCGCTGTGTGTCACAGGTTCGATTCCTGCACGGAGCAAATATTTGTACGATCTATAGATCATTGCTCCGAGTCTGGGTGTGTGTCTGCTTGTGAGATTATATGTCTGTAAACGCACCCACGATATAGGAAGATATAGCAAGTGTGGGGAAACGTTTAAAAAAAAAAAAACATGCCTTCTCTTTGCTCTGTCAAGCGCGACTGGTGATCATGAGATCTTGGGTTCGATTCCCAGATCCAGCAAAGTTATTTAGTTTTCTGTTATTTAGTAGTAGTTTACAGTAGCAGCTCGGAGTTAGAAATTGTGTCCGGTAAATGGCATTAAGCTCACCACTCACACAAGGATCAACATTAATTTAATGTGGGTGTACAACTGTGTACACCTCTGCCTACCCCTTAGGGGAATACAACCGTGATGCTATATTTCATGCCCTCTCTTTGTGAGAAGTGGTTACATTTATCTCAGTTTAATGTCAACATTATTCGTTAAGCTTTTCTCGCAGTAAATTATTTTACAAAGTGCAGCCTTCATTATTTACCAAAAGACCTCGGTGAATATTAAAATGATATGACACGACATTATTATGGGGCATGCTCAATAAATCCCTTTGGCATCGATAAATACATTTTCACGCACAACTAGCGGTGATTTAATTTAAATTTAAAATTTTATGAAAAGGTTGAACGTGACGTCATCGACAACCTTATTTTATTTTGTACTAGCTGTGCTCCGCAGTTTCACCCGCGTATAATTATATTATAATTAGCCTTAGTTACTTCTTATATAGTCAGCTAGTTGCCAGTAAAATCTTATAAGAATCGGTCCAGCCGTTTCGAAAATTAGCCGGAACAGACAAACAAACAAATATTTTAGAAACTGATTCGTGCAAATAGCTGTATGAGGTTAAAAAAAAAACTATTATTTTGACATTACAAACAAACACTTCAATTTTATTTATTTGTATTGATTGCTTTATGAAAGGTATCGGAGAAAGTTACTGGTCGTTAATGTTTTCTTTATCGATTTTTTTTTTCGATCACGGCGCTCTATTATCGGAGATGCCAAGTAGGCAGGAGATATTACAGTGTACAAGTGTATGCGCAAATACAGGCGCATTCCCTCTTTCTTCACTCTCATAGTCCGATGGGACGGCAACCCAACACGACCCGAGAGAGATCAGGCACAGGATCAAAGGCTTTACGTCTTCTCAGAAGCACGGAGGAGTCAAACCGCCAAACTCCGGGCCGTTACTGAGACTTTCTTAACAGAAAAACCAAATAGCACTTTGTCCGACCTTGGAATAAAACCCAGGACCTCAGGCGCAACAGACACTCGACCAACGAGGCAGTCAATCCTTTGCCTAATCCTTGAGGACATAGGTATGATATATGATCTTATAATTCTAAATATATTATGTTATAATTATTCGTATAAAAAGTACGTTGGTCTCAAACACGACCCGGTTAGAAGATTGCACAATACAATTATTTACAAGCAACAATTACTTGGAGCATTAAAATAGTGATGAAACCGTTCTAATAAACGTTTGAAGTCTAAATTTGTTAAATTATACTAACTATTAGGTAACACAGACGTTTTGGAATAGAAATTAATTTTGTAATTTGTTACGTAGCTCTGAAACAGCGTGAAATGACAACACTGTAGGACTGTCTTCAGTTTAATAATAAAATATACAAGTATTAGCGACTGCCTCGTTGGTCTAGTCGTCGCATGCGCGGTCGCTGAGCGTGAGGTCCTGGGTTCGATTCTCAGGTCGGGCAGTGTTATTGGGTTTTTCTGTAAGAAAATTCTCAGTAACAGCCCGGAGTTAGGAAGTCTGTGGAATGACACCCCCGTGCTTCGGAGTGCACGTAAAGCCGTCGGACCTGCGCCTGATCTCTCTCCGGTCGTGTCAGATTACCGGGACGGGATTATCGGACTACGTGAGTGAATGAAGAGGGAGTGCACCTGTGTTTGCGCGAACACTTGTGAACTATAATATCTCCTGTGTACTTGGCTTATCTCCATGGAGATAGGCCGCCGTGGCTGAAATATGGTAGGGAGTATATTAGTATTAATACAAGTATTATGTTTTACCATTCCGTTTTATAGTAAGATATAATATTTTTATTCTTACATACATGCATACAATGACACCTGTTTCCTATTGTAGTTGGCAGAAACTATCGCGATATGACGTCGCCAAAAGACGTGTTAAATATGGATGAAGGATTCGCGGTGGTGAGCAGAGGTCGAGATGGCTTAGTGGTCAGAGCGCCTAGAGTATTTATCCGGGCGGCGCAGGTTCGAATCCTGCTCACGACCGTATTCTTTTTCCATTTAATATAGTAACTTTATTATATAATAGTTATCAAGTACAATTTTGTACTTTCGCGAGTATGGTAATCAAAACTTATAATAATAATTAAAAATTTGAAATAAGGGTGTTTTAGGCGTTAACGTATTTTGTAGTAATATCTTAGGTTCGCGATCACTACACCTAAACAACTTTTAACCGGATTAATCACGTGTATTATTGTATAATAAAACAACTTTTAACCGAAATAATCGCGTGTATTGGTATTGGTTTTTGTTTTCCTGACGATGACGTTTCGATTTTCATGGTCGCAAGATGACGAAAGTTACAGGCGTCATAATAGTTTCTTTAAAATTATTTTAGTTCATCGTATATCTTTTTTATTTTTTATTTATCACACACGCATGTTTGCTTTGCCATTACAAATAATAAAATATTGTAATATTGTGGTAGTTCCTAAGACTATCCCTGAAAAGGAATATCGAAACAAAATTCAGAGGTCACAGTAGGTTTATACAATACAGAAAGATATATTTCATATAATTTGTGGGAGGAACCAGCGTCGTACGCTATTCTACTGCTGGTTGATGATTTCAGACCATTAAGTTTGGGTTCCTTACAATGTTATAAACTAAGAAAGTAAATGTAACACTATTTCTGCTAACAAACAAATATCCGTTCCAGAAATAAGATACAGAAAATCGGCCATCCAATATTTTCCTCGCAATACAGATCATCGCCCAAAATCGGGCTTCAAATTTAAACGACGGTACCGTTGTTCAATACATTTATCACGTACCCGTATTGGTAAGACTTGAAGGCAGCTCCAGCATTGGTAACTTCACCATACTGTTAATTCATACCTGTATGAGTTTTCCTCTGTATTTATGGCGTATTTCTTGGTAGGCAGCACCATGACGTTGTCGTACACCCAATAGGAGATGGCGCGGGGATGGGCCTCGGTGTGGCAGTCCACTGTGACATCAGTCCCTGCGGGGGCCCCCACTAGCTGGTTCGGCACCCATATCATGGGAGAAACTGAAACAATGTACATTAGTTAGTATTTTTTATGAGTCACTTGGAATTGTAGAGGTATGTATTTCTCAATACACTGGTGTAGACTAAAGCTGCAGATACGGACTTAGGAAGTTAGTCCCTCACACAAAAACATCTCGGGCCTGTTTCTGGTTGGCCTGCACAAAATTAAGCGAGGTTCTCTTGAGTTTTTGTGACTTTAACCTGAAGGATGTACCTTAAAAAAAAGTAGAAAGTATTACCTAAATACCGCAGCAAATCATTAAATTACTGTCACATTGTACAAGCAATCTCTCTAAAATCCCTAAGCAGTGCCATTATACGCATAAAACAAAAAAAAATGGCTTAAAAACAAAGCCGAGCTCCATTCCAAACTTGAATCCTAAAAGATTACTTGTACCTCTATTGGTGAGTATTTGTAACTTAGGCTCAGCAATAAATTCAAAGTTTGACAATTGTCGCGGCTTTAATTTGCCACTTTTATCATTATTTATCAAACTTCGCCATTGAAATATTACCAACAACGATCATAAGAAATGTAGATTTTATCCAAGCCGCCTGGTGGGGCCGCCGCATGAGCGGTTGTATGTACTAATGTAACTTTTCCAATGTCATGGTTTCTTTCTTAGTTAATTTATGACATCACGGGCATGTGGTAAAAACGTCAACTCGCATTGAGCTAGCATAGTGATCAATGCTCGTGAATTCACTGTAGGTATGTATGGTCTTTGCCTGCAGTGGGACAATTACGAGCTGGGTACCATGTCATGTTAAGTACGATCTTCATCAAAGTATTTAAATAAGCATATTTAAAGATCAGTGAGTCTACCAATTTGATAAACCAATTATGACATAGCTAGATAGAAGAAAACCGTATTGGTGGCGGTTACCACCAACAACAGCATTCCCAATGAGGGTTGATGTCATGCAGGCGGCCGGTCATAAAACATAGCCAAAATTAATTTTAATGTGCCAAAGAAAACCGATATATACCTAGAATACTGCGGGAGGTTATTGAAATTCAAAAACACCCTAATTTCAATAGAGAAGATGGTTCCGAAGTACCACCCTGTACTCAAAATAATCAAGTCCCAAAAAAACTCAAAATACTGTAAGTGATGAATGCGTGTATCGGGATACCCTTTAGTTAATAATGCGATAAGTTTAATATAATATATATTTTTTATATTTTATGCCAATAGCTCAATCATATCTTTATTTTAACTAAACAATACTCGTATAATCTTCACAGCCTTTATTCCTTTAAACGCGGTCAAAAGATTTGTATCAATTTTATACAAAAGAAAATTTTCTGAGACCGGCGTCATTTATATAAAATTTTAAAATCAAATTTCTTTCAGAGAATGTATCTCTCAAAGTGATTTATCTGAAAGAATATCAAAGAGAGTGGGCTAAAGAGGTGAAATGATAAAAATAATACTACCCACATTAAAATACGTTGCATTAAACTTTTATTGCTTAGTGGATGAATAAAAGTCTCGTTTCAGACCGCTTTGTGTACTAAAACTAATAATATAATCTATTGTCATCTTAGAATGATTCATTCGTGTTTGCATGAGAATATTATTTTTGTATTTTTATGCGTTTGTTATTTTTTTTATTCTTTAATTCTATTTCTACATGACTGCCTAAAAAAGGAGTGTAATGTTTTTAGGGTTCATGTATGTATGTATGTATGTATGTTTGTGAGTTTCTTTACTCCACTATAACTTCTAAACGACTGAAACGATTTAGATGTATCGTTAGAATCCTTACATTGTCTCGGATAACATAGGCTAGTAAGATTTAAAAAACAGTAATATAGTGGCTATGATACACAAAAATGTTTTAAATTTTTCAATATACCGGGCAAAAATTCAAGCTCCGGACTGCTATTCAGACATTTCCTAACAAAAAAACCCAATAACACTGCCCGATACGGGAATCGAACCCAGGACCTCATGCTCAGCAGCCGCGCTTGAAACTACTACACTAACGAGGCAGTTCATTGATTAAAATGGTTAGAAAAACACATCTCATGGATCATTCCATGAGATATAATATATTTTCCATGGTGTGTAAATTCATGCCAAAGGCCTACAGGCAGTTTAAACTTGACAATAAATTGTTCATCAACCATACGATAAGTAGGAGGTCATTCTTCGAGTTGTGTCCTTTGCGTCATTATCCTCGCTTTTAATATTTTTATGAAACTAACTTCGAAATAATAACATTTTCATTAATACAAGCTGATTGTATATCCATGAACTTATATTAATGAAAATTATAACATTCTGAAGTTATTTTCATAAAAATATTAAAGGCGAGGATAATGACGCAAAGGATCCAACTCGAAGAATGACCCAGGAGATAGTTACATTCCCATCATAACATTACCAGCCTATAACTGTCCCACTGCAGGGCAAGGGCATCTTCTCATACAGAGAAGGCACGAGATTTCATCACCACGCTAGCTCACTGGGGGTTGGCAATTTCAGACCTTCGTTTAAGTCCAGTCCAGGTTTCCTCACGATATTTTCTTTCACTCTTCGTCTGTGATACCGGTCTTAGATTTACTCAGAAAGTACTTAATTGATTAATCTGGTTAAAAGTTGTTTTATTATAATGTGTAGTGATCGCGAAAGCCTAAGATATGACTAAAGTACATAATGTTATTGGAAGTCACATTGGCACCAGATTTGAACCAGCAAACTATAGCTCAATAGGCGGGCCCGTAACCACTCCGCTACCACGACATTTTTTATGTTAATAAATGAGCATTCCCATAGTCTATGTTAATAAGCGAGACTGTACATTATAATAATAATAGTAATATGTTGTGGTGGTCTACTATTTTATACATTTTTAAATGTATATTGTTTTATTTTTCTTATGTTATATAGTTAAAAATATAATTTATATAGGTCTACTCGTGACCACGATCAATGCAACTTGATCGAAACGAGTCGAGGTAAATAAATATTATCCTTTCAGCACGATTAAGTCCCGTTTGAATTCAACAATGAAATTGATATGAACCTTTAAAAAATAAACGAAATAAAAGTAATATTTATTTGACACTAGGTGACCCGGTGTACTTCGTATCACCTCGAACGTCAAATGTTTGACAGGAAAGTAGGTAGAACAGATTATGTGGGCAAATGAAATTGTTGTTATTACTATCTTCCTCGCAATTTTTCTACATTTTCTTACCGTTTAAACCTTCCCTGGACAAACATATCAAAACCAAAATTAGCTAAATCGGCCCAGCCATTCTCGAGTTTTAGCGAGATAAACGAACAGCAATTGATTTTTCATATATATAGATAAAAATTACACAGATACAAACAAAGTGACACATAATTTTTGCGTACAAATAGTCTTCATTCAATAAACGAGAGTACTTATTGTAACTCGCCTCAGTTTACCGGACAACTACCGCAACAGTTTACCTATATTGTATGCGGTACACTGAGAGAAATCGTAACGTTGTCATTTTATTTTTATTTCTTTGTCAGCTGAAGGTTGAGAACAATGCACTTTGTGCCTGTGTATATAGTTTACATTTGTTAGTTAGAATTTTATTTTATTGGAGGCTAGTTGTATGGAATCATTTTTACTAGTGAGCATTTAAACGCATTTAACTAAGCACTACTTTTCAAAATAAGCAAATAAGCACAATAGATATTTTAAGCAACTTTCGTTCAAGATAAATCTTTGAAAAGCATTAACGTATGCTTAGCAAATTTTAAAGTTATTATATTAAATGGAAAAGAATATGGTCGCGAACAGGATTCGAACCTGCGCCTCCCGGATGAATACTCCAGGCGCTCTGACCACTAAGCCATCTCGACCTCTGCTCACCACCGCGAATTCTTCTTCCATATTTTAACACAACTTATGGCGACGTTATTGCTATCAATTCAGTCCCTATACAAGTGACCGAACCGACAAGATTAATTTTGCAGTTAATAAAATGTCGTAAAGAATGCAATTACCTTAACAATTCAAGATAAATCTTTAAAAAGCATTAACGCATGCTTAGCGAACTCTAAATTTATTATATTAAATGGAAAAAGAATACGGTCGCGAACAGGATTCGAACCTGCGCCTCCTGGATGAATACTCCAGGCGCTCTGACCATTAAGTCATCTCGACCTCTGCTCACCACCGCGAATTCTTCTTGAGGCGCAAGTTCGAATCCTGTTCGCGACCATATTCTTTTTCCATTTAATGTAACAACTTTCGTTTATGGTCATCTGAAAATTTAAAAGACACCGAGTTGAATACTAACAAATTTTTCAACAGAACCATCTAGTGGCTATTTTGAGAATCATAAATGTCAGTAATCTCAAAAATATGTGAGATTTAATTGGAAAGATGGTGCAAGTATCCAATTGACGTATTTAATCAAGTTTTTACGAAACCTTACGTCTACTGAGATAGGGCCGAAAATTGAATGCGCAATTTTTAAAACATACAGGCGTTTCATTGTATAATCCTACCAAAATGCATACATCATGGCTTAGAATGCATTAATGTTAAATGAATCCCATTGTACTTTTATTATAATATTTGTATTTATAAAACTCTATTTTGTATTTTATTCGGTTTATCGTATTAAATAAAGGAGGTCTATAAATTAGTTCATCAAAATCTATTCAGTAGGTTTTGGGTGACCGAGTAATAAACATCCATTCATAAATCCATCCTCACACAAACTCCGCATTTATAAAAATACGTGTAGAATATCCATACAGTAACCTATATTTACTGACCAAAATAGAATCTCCTTTAGGATATACGCTACACCAATACCTAACCTTCCTGTCTAACACACGGAGCGTGTGCAGTGCTGTGAAAACGTTGATGGATAGATAGGTAGCGCGATAGACGGCGCCGGCGACTAGGTCGTAGGTTACGTGCGATACCCACGGATCAGCAGTCGATCGAGTGTTGCATTTCGCTACACTGCACAATTTATATCTTGTGCAGGTATATCTTAAATCATTCTGGAATTGGTTGTGTGTTTTGGCCGAAATGATTTCAGATTTAAAGTTATTTGTGCTTTACAATTGATGGACAATGATTACTTACAAATAATAAAGATTTTGATAAGGAATCTCTGCTGTGTCTATTGCGTTTACAGATTCAAATCTCACATGCACGTACATCCGGACCTGGACCTCTATAGACGATAGATACAAATATAGATTCTGTGAGTGAATCGAACCCGTGACACGATCACAGCGCCAATCGCGCTGACTTCAAATAATATCAGGCCTATATTACTCGTCGTCAAACATTTTTCAATTACTATAAATTATATACAAGATTAGTAGTGCAATTGTTTATTAATGATTATTTTTATAAGAAGTCATTGTAAAATAATAGACCCATGACAGTTTAGTAAATCTGTAAATTTTTTGCTAAATAAATATCGCCAGGCGTCTCCTTGATACGAATACAAGGAAACTAGAAATTGAATAGCATCGAACAACGACACGCTAGCTCAGTTGGGAGAGTGATGACACGGACGGTCGCGGGTTCAAGCCCCGTTCGTGTCTATAATTTTACTATGTTTTATTAGAAATATAGTAATTCATTTATGCATTACATGTATAAAAATATCATTATATACAGTTTATTAATATTAGCACCCAGGATAATGGTGTCCATTAAACTTTACTGTTTTGTAAATTAAACATTTACGATATGTCTTTGAAAAAGCATTAACGCATGCTTAGCGAACTCTAAACTTACAATATTAAATGGAAAAAGAGATGGCTTAGTGGTCAGCGCGCCTGGAGTATCTATCCGGGAGGCGCAGGTTCGAATCCTGTTCGCGACCGTATTCTTTTTCCATTTAATATTGTAACTTTAGAGTTCGCTAAGCATGCGTTAATGCTTTTTCAAAGACATATCTTGAATTATTAAGGTAATTGCATTCTTTACGACATTGTATTAACTGCAAAGTTAGTCGTGTTGGTTCGGTCACTTGTATAGGTACTGATTTGATTGCAATGACGTCGCCATAAGACGTGTTAAAATATGAAAAGAATTCGCGGTGGTGAGCAGAGGTCGAGATGGCTTAGTGGGCAGAGCCCCTGGAGTATCTATCCGGGAGGCGCAGGTTCGAATCCTGTTCGCGACCGTACTCTTTTTCCATTTAATATTGTAACTTTAAACATTTACGAATAAGTAACATATCGTTGAACCGTAGATTGTCCACATGAAACAAACACGATTTTACTTAACACAAAGACATATTAAAGCGGTCTTTACTATGTAATATAAATACAAAAATAATGAAGGTAACATTTCACAAAGTGAATATCCCACAGGCAACGCCATAGCAGGACTCAGCGTAAAGATAATCTGACTCAAAGCGGTTGTGGAATGAACAAAATAGTATCCGTGGAGTAGATTACCGAAATATGAATTTTGCATCAGTATCGTCTGTCTAGCTGTACTTAAGTTTTAATCGTTGCTAAGCTGTAATAACTTTGTATTAGATGAGTTAACTGTTAAGAGATAACTGATGAGAATACAGTGTAACAATGAAGATGGAGTAGAGGTTATAAAAACTTGAATAGGATGGTAAATGTAGTATTTAAAATACACACTGTTTTTTCAGGACTATTTTATTTTATTTATTTTAGAAAAGCTTACAGCTAAATGTAATGGAGTAACAAATTAATTAAACAATTTGCTAATTACAAGCTTTCACAGATAAATTTCCACAGCACTAGTCTATAATAATTATAATTATGTCCCCAACCATGTATGACATAGAATGATAGGGATGGAAGGGGGATCAATAATAATAATATTTAGGAACTAAGGATAAAAATAAAACGAGAACTAAAAAAGAAATAAAAATGAGTAATGAACATGAGGATTGCAGTCTGAGCACTATCGATCGGTATCTTTAAAGAAATCTTGATTATGTTTTTCCTGATTGATTTAGAATTAGTACAGAATAGGTCTTTTTCTAATTTTGATGAAAGATTGTCAAGACTCATTGCACTGCGCAGGAAGAAAGCATTTCGTCTGTAATTTGTTGAGGCAAATGGTACAGCCAGCAAAGGACGCTGTCTAAAGCCTAATATTGTAACATACTATAAAACAATTATTATTCGCAGCTGAGTATACAAGAATATACATTTTAATAACATCACTCCTATATTACTTGAATGGTTAGGCATAGTAGTAGGTGCTGTTGTACACACCCACGTTTGGCCGATGCAGTCCCATGTGGTTTTGTACGTCTATTGTCTCAGACACAATTTCAATCTCTGAGCTCCTGAGAATTTCCGTACAAAATCTGCCTAGCCTATTCCCAATTACATTGGGGTCGTCTTCCAGTCAAACTGGATGCCGCTTAATACCAACATTTTACATGGAGCGACTGCTTATCTGACCTCCACAACCCAGTTACTGGTTAACACGATATCTCTTGGCTGGTATGACTGGCTGTCAGACTTTCAGGCCTCTGAATACCCGTAACGGCTGTCATAGATCTTAATTTGTCAATTTCCGAACCTATTAATACTTTTGAATCGGTACTTCTTACTGGGGCAGTTGCTTCACTATATCGAACGTCAGTCTGTGTGTGGAGTACTGTTGGCACATTTTTGATAGAACGGTGAAGTATTAGCTGGGAGTTTTAGAGTCGGTAGACGCGCTAAGAGGACTGAAGACTGAATAAATAGAATAAATAAGAAAAGATAATACTGAGATAGGCGTCAAAAATCAGTGGTAAGTGCCATGGGTAATGAGCCTATGACTTGTAAATCCAATTATTATATCATTAAGCTATGATAGATCATCTTAACTTTCTCTGAAAGTGACAAAAATCTACCTTAAATGGACGTATAAATATGATAAATAGCGACTTCGAAATGTTTTATCTGTTATAGGTTCATTTTTTTATACAAGGGACGATGATGATTCCGATAACAATCCCACCAAAAACATTTCATGTGAAGTTGGTTGCCAAGACTTACAAGTTCATAATTCTTTCACTGTTAAATAATTATGAGCTATCCAGTCGAGCCGGACTCCTAGCTAAGCTCCAATTTGCGCAATTGCCGATACTGCGCCTCATTATCTACGGGCCCGCTCCAAAGTCTAAAGTATCTTGACTTTACCACATTTATAACAATAATTAACTCTACCTATAAGCTCTGACTCTACAAATTCTACATCTTGGTTAAAAATGGTATGGTTTTGTCATTGTCACACAAATATTTCTTATAGGCTTACATGTTATATTACGTAATAGTTCCATGAACATTAAACAGCCCAGCCATTTCTAGCGTTATCCAGACCGAAGTCGACCGATGACAGTTCAAAAATGGGACGAAACGCTTCCAGAAGAGGTAGGTAGTGCCCCGCATCCTTCGGCTTATCTTGGCGGGTACACTACCGTGCCCTCAGATGATGTTAGTTCTCATGCTGATAAAGTTAAACACAGTGTATCTAATGATTACAGCTTGGCACTGGATGTAGCAGTCAATTGGGAGAAACGGGTTGACGCAGCGTTCGTGTCGACATACAGGTAATTACACCATTAGACACTATCTGTGTGTTAAGTTAAGGAGATGTCAACGTGAATCTGGTAAACACGTTTATAGCGTTGTATCCAAACATAGTTACTTTCATTATACTATGTATTTATATTATTATTAATACCATAATTATTACTACCATAGTTTGCATGTTTGCGTACACCATTCCGAGCCGTGGCCGCCCTGGGCTGCACTATTTTTCACGACCTATCTGAAAATCAGCTCGACTTAATGAATCATGTGTAGGTGGTATGTAAGTTCTGTATTTTTTTATTAATATTTTTTATTTTCACTTGTTCCTTACACAATACTGTTTTAAGTTTAGTTTGCAGTGAGACTGAAATAAATAATTTATTTATTTCATTATTTTATCCTTCTTCTTACTTAATTCTTGTTTAAATATAAAAGATATAATTTCTCTACCGATGTTTCGGTCACGGTCACCTATCTACACGGAGATTAGCAAAGTAGCTAGCATTATCCAGACTGATGATCGTTCGAAAATTCTACGAAACGCTCAAAAAAAGGTAGGTAGCGCAGCGCTTCCTTTGGCACGTGTTTGCGATAAAGATGATAATAGTAATATTCGCTGAAAGGAGTTTACTTTAATTAAAAAAACTGGTTTATTTCAAACAAACGAGTCTATAAAAATACTCTATAAGTAATCAATTGAAGCAGCACTACGACTAGAGCTGCAAGTACATACAAACTTGAAGGAAGCAATTTATAAACTTTCAATAATGACGTATCGCCCGAAGTTTGCCGAGTGCACCCGAACACAGCCCGACGATTTTTCACATAACGCCCAGATAATAAAATCCACACTTTGAAAACGTAATTCACAACGCTCCAGTTTATGGTGGCAATTTTCGCGAGGCATAATACTCGCTTCAGTAATACAGTTTAATATTCTACGACGTTTTAAAATATTTATAAAGTTTGCGTTTTTTTATGTTCTCACGACTCCATTATGGCGTCTCATGTTGACTGTATGCGCGTTTAAATTAATACGTAATTTATTTAGATGTCGATTTTATTTTCTGTTGCGTCGTGAAATGGATTTAACGTTTATTTTATTGTGTTTGTAAATTCTGTAAGCATTTTCATTTATGTTATGCATCTTATTATTTTTATCAGGTATATAGTGCTGTATTTTCGCATCTCGCTAGAACATTTTACTGGAATAATACAAGTATTCATTTATATGTATCGCTCATGTTTTATTCGAGGTGAGTAGAATTTTAAACTATATCCAGGTGAGGAGGTATTTTCAAGTCTTGTGCCATGTTACATTATACTGTCTGGAGACTGCAATATTATATGAAAATAGTGAGACTTCCAAGAACCACAACTATTGATAATATTGCAAACAATATGGATTAGCTAAAGGTCGATTTCGCAATTTTAATTCAAATCCAAGTTCTGCAAAATTTAAAGTCTTGATTCTGATAACAATATTTCTTTTTATTTTACCGGATATCATATTAAAAGAGTTGACTCACAAAGACTCACCACGCCTGAGACCTTTTAATCCTTTTTTTTTTCATAATTTTATCGCAAATATAACCATACATGTTGATGACTCACTTATTTCTGCTGACTGTTGCAATTCTGGCCAAAAATTAACTGTCACCCGTTTTTGCGCTTTCATAACCAGACGCGGGGAACAATACAATTTTAACACGGGTGACTTTATTTAACATCGACCCGTGTACATACAATAAAGTAATCACAGAAATCTAAAGTGGCCGACCAGCTGTGGTTGGTCACAAAAAGAACACTCCATTTTAAGAACCTGCTGAAAGGACGCCAACAAAAAACACGGGTTCCTTTTAGCTATTCAAAAGCGATTAATCGCAAACTACATTTCGTCTTGCAAACATTTCAAAGGCTTTTTTCTTTAGCAAAATGGATCTGCAACCACAATCATGTCAGAGCGTGCACCGCGAAAAAATATTATCTTTCAATTATTGCGAGACATCGCCGTCTATTTACTCAGCCGCAATTTGTAATAAGAATTGAAAATAAAGGGGAACCCCTCTCGAAATTCCCATTGAAATTTTAAGATTTCTTTTTAATCATTTTCGAACATTGAATGAGAGTTGTTTTATTCAAAAAATCTTTAGATATAAAACATTTAAATGATGTCCCTTTTGTGGTAGACATTGGCTTTGAAAGACGGAATAAACTTGTCCTGTGCTAGTCATATGATATGCATTAATATGAAGGAAATAGGTCACGAAGGTCACGTGCATGCTCGCAGTAGATATGCTAGACTGTTCTTATCACGCCATCCGGAAGACGGTCCCTTTTGTACGGAGGCTCACCTGAGCAGCTTATACATAATTACAGAGCAGGTTTACTCGTAGGCATACATTGTTCTAGCTGTGTGTAGTTGGCATCATTAAGTTACCTCGTACGTACAGCCATGCGTAAGAAGATAATTATTGTACAAGATATATATCGTCAATATTGTAGTGATGTTGTACTGGATGTATAAATAATTTTATCTAGTTTTAAAAGCTAAATTATTACAAATTTAGGTGCTCAAATTTGTTTTTGTATAAACCGTTTTCGTTCACTCTTTATTTTCCTTAATAATAAAACAAATTTGCCTCATTTGTCTATGATGGTTGGGCTGCTGTCGTTTTGGGTTCCATTTCTGGGTTGGGCAGTATTTTTGGGGTTTTTCTGTTAGAAAATTAGTTAGTTTCTGTTATTTTAGTTACAAAAATATTATATTTGATTTTTTGTTTATATATTCGTCTTTGCTGTACCTGTGCCAATGTGTAAAGGTGTGTCTTTTTTCCGTAAAACAATTGCAGTACATCGTAGCTCTCAGGTATTCTCGAAGGATATTAAAACAATGAATACTTAGAAAGTTTCCGTTGAAGATTGATGGTGAAACTTCACCGTATGAAACGTTCATATGTTTGTTTGTTCTGGTGAGTAACTACAGTACAGGAATATTATTTTATAAACATTGTACTTATTTATTCTATTCATTTTTTAAATGGATCAAAACGGACCATCCATAACCTGTTATTGCTATTAAATGTATAATAACTTTACGGTTAACAACGGTTATTACTAACATGCATTCTTTGGGATTGCCCGACTAAACTCGCGACAATCTAAGAAGTCCGATTTGACGTTTTTCATTTTACCTTTGTTAGAACGTCTACGTAAGAAATTTAATAATCAAATTAATAATCCTAAATAATTACTATGTTACCCATACACTATAACAACGAGTATCATTCGTAAACCTCAAGTTTAACTTTATATTGAAAAAATGCACTCAATAAAGAAACGTCAGATCGGACTCTTAGATTGTCGCGAGTATAGTTTCAAACTCGAAATAACCGTTGAACAATAATTAATATATTATACAGGCTGTGGTTTTGAACAGTGGCCATATTGTAGGAACATATACAGCAACAAGTTATGTTGTATAAAAATAATTAAAACAATAATAGCCAAGAGGTCAACGTCCTATTCTTCTCGTAACAGCTAACGCTTCTCTGTGAAATTTTCGTATACGGCCTTCGTCACAGCGCGGTGCTGTCCTTATGCCTACTGCGCGCAACGCGGCGATAGCTTTGACACGACGTATACGCAAAAAACAGTAAAACTGCGAAATTAATTCGATTTTCTAAGGTATACTTTTTTTAATTGTTTTGTAATCGTTTACACCTATAGATTCACCTCCTTCAATTTGGCCACTATTCAGAACCACAGCCTGTATATATTTGATTCAGCATTATTTTTAATTAAAAAATGTTTCATTTGTTTTCTTTTTCTTTAATGTGATATGTGTACGGTGACAGTCTGATAATGATGATAAGCCAAATTAAAGTGTATTTTCATTGCAAGTAAGTTGCGCAATTACCCCTCTAAAATATAGTATTTGATTTTATTAATCCTATATGCTATAATATTTCAGGTTAACAGGTTACGTTAAAAAATGTTGGCTTATTAGTATCCCGATCCCTTAATTATTTTTAGGACATTTTTACATTTAAAAGTATCAATTGAAATATTGTCAATCTCAATCGATCGGATTTATTTCAAGGTTACTGTTGTGAAACTTTTGGAATAAAAGATGCAATGGCATAAAAGTAACATCTATCAGGCTTTATTTTGGAAGTAGTTATAAGAACTGTCTGTCTCTGTAAATCAGTAAGGTGTATGCCAAGTTATGACGAGTACAAGGCAGTGATGTCGCCTCGCCTAGTGCACCTACTTACGTACTATAGCGACGAACTACAAAGAAGTTTGTGTTCATGCTGACAAAAATAATAGCACGGAGACAATGTTTAAATGAAATTGATAGTAACGAAAATGTGTCAAAATAGTGCTTTTATTGTTGAGGTGATCATGCAAATGCCGAAGTCATAGAACACTTCTTTGAGAGGATTCCACTTTTATATTTAAAAGTATAAAAATGTGTATAGAACTACAACGTCGATATCAACAAGCACAAACAAAACTCTATAAAAATATTTTGTGAAAAAAAAACGGTTGTGAGCAGGATTTGAACCTGCAACTGTCGGATAAATACTCCAGGCGCTCTAATCACTAAGCCATTTCGACTTGAACACAATTTCAACAGTTTTACTTTACCTGATTACTTCTTAAACCATCATCATCATCATCCCCCTGCCCTTATCCCAATTTATTTGGGGTCGTCGCACCATACCTTTCATATATCTGGCATACTGCTAAAGTTTTGGCTATGTTTTATGACCGGCGGCCTGCCTGACGTCAACCCTTGATTACTTCCTAAATATATTTACTTAAAGATGATTTATTTTTGAAATCTACAAATCATGTGTACCTAAAAAACCTTCAACTTTATCATATCAATCATACAGATAAACAAAGGTGCAATGAAGGAATTTACAAACTTATCACAGAAATCCTTATAAATGAAATCTAAATACAATCGCTCGTTTATATCGCAGTCATCATGCTCAGAATACACCTTACATATCGAAATATACATTATTCCAAGGCATTGAAATCTTCACGATTCAAACCCATCTCAAGCCTAGTTTGCCGGCCGGAGTTGAAATCAATAATGACATAACAATACAGTAAGCTTGTAATGCGCCAATAGCGCGCGTACGTGAGTCAATTGCGGATTACTGCTGCGTGCCTCCCGCGATTTTACACACAATTTTCATGCCCAGATTGAGAGCCATCCACGTTGGGACCATTAACGATTAGGTTCGTTACTTCTTTTTTGTAGAAAGTTTTAAATACAGCACTTTTGTTACGGCCCAGTGAGGGGCTTGCCGCATTGATCAACCAATTCTGGTTAAACTGTGATTGCTGCGTTTAATCAGTAAGTGACTATTAGACCTTTCCATACCTCAAAGAGCAGTGAATCCCGTAATATCGGTTACCCAACGAAGAATCTACGACAGTCTTTACGAATAATCAGATTCCTGACAGTTTATAACCAGTCCTACCACGAGATATCTCGTTACCCCGTAACATGGTTGTGGAAGTCAAATAGGCAGTAGGTCCAGGTAAAGTACTGGTATAAAGCTGTACCCGTTTAGACTGGAAAAAGAGAGCCCAATATAGTTATGAGGCCGGCAACTCTTTTTATATGACCTGTCTGGTGTCTGTCAGGACTTAAATTTGGAGTTTATAAAACTGAAGATGTTGCTGTGACTGTGGACAATGATAGAGTGTACACGATTAGTAAAGTAAGGCCATTGGTTAAATATTATGCAATAACAAGAAGAATATCAGCCCTATAGAGTACGTGGTCTTATGAATCCAATACGCAAAGCAAGGCCAAAAGTTACCTTTCTCGATGAATCAGTTGCTCCATATTCTCGAGGATGTGGCTCTAAATGTTCACGATATACACGATATATATTAGAAATACAATACCAAAGTGCTAAGACTAACTTTGGGATTTTGGTGAATAATAATGCAACGTAGTCTCATATGAATTCAATAGCAAGTGTAATGTTCGTTAATAATAGCGGTCAAGGGGGCGTGGGAATAATGATCAGCCAATCAGTGCACATATCACGCCATTTTTATACACTTTGATTGGACGGTGATGACGCGACCAGGGGTTACTGGCTCTGATCCGCAATAGAACATGATTTAAAAAGGTTTACTATTATATTGATATGTTATTTTCGTTGTTAGGATCTGTTTTGAATGAGAATTTACGATACGGTATCTGGTACATCGATATCAATATTTAAACGGAGCGACTGCTATCTACGGCCCAATAAATGTAAGCTAAGGATTGCACTGAAACATTGAATTATGAATGTGAATTTACGCAGATGGTCGATGCAAAATATGGATGTCGTGAAGATGTTCAGGACAATGATCGAGGTTACATTAGAACTTGTGAAACGTTAAAGCTGTTTTAAGTCAAACAACAGCATGAAAAAATGGCGCGTTAGAATTTCTTTTCGAAACACTTTAAAATTATAACCCATGGAAATGATTATTATTTTGACGGCACGATTTGCGCAATGGTCGGGTGATTATCGGGAGGTAGATGCGCCGAAAATTATGGATTTGATTTCCACACGAATGAAATATCTGTATTATCTACAGATAGTTGTCCCGGGTCTCCGTATCTCTAATAAATTAAACTCAACATTGAATTATTTAGGCGCAGTTGCGGGTTTTTTTTTTTTTTGATAGTGGCATCTCGCAGGTCAACCTAGGAGGTTGTCGGCTGCTTAACCGGGCTTTCCTGTGGATGCCCTAATAATAAACTATTATTAAGGCCTCCAGCCAGGGGCTTACGAATTAAACTAAATCTAAAGCGACCACGCTAAGGGCACCCCCTGCGGGGTACGAGCCTCGGCTTAGGGCGTCGCCTCGGCTTAGGGCGTCGTCGCAGTTGCGGGTTTATGGCGCCCGTAATTTATAACGCATTGCCTAAGATAATATAGTAAATTCTGCTCTGATTGCGATGTCAATTGTTGTAAATATTTAATTGACGTTATTTTAAAATATTATAAGAAGCACCCCACGCTTTTTTACGATAAACTGTTTTATTCATAATCACTCTGTTTTGGTTTTGCATTTATAGAAAATTATTTTCTACTTTTTAGTTCGGCTAGTTACAAAAGCGTGTTTTTTAGTTTTTTAAACAATTATTTATTAATTCTCCTATTCTTATCACTTTAGAAATGCATTGTAAATTCATATTTCAAAATGTTTCTGTAGTTGTTACTACCTGTCTACTCATAATTTTTTATTGGCCAATTTGAACCTATATATTATGTATTGTAACTTGTATTTTTAATTATGTGAACAAATTAGAGTACTGTAAATATTTGTATCCAGGGTAGTAATTAATATATTATACTTATTAAAGTGATCATTCAAATTGTACGTATATATTTGGACTGCCTCGTTGGTCTCGGGGTCGCAAGCGCGGCTGCTGAGCGTGAGGTCTTGGGTTATTGAATTTTTCTGTTAGGAAATTCTCAGTAGCAGACCGGAGTCAGCAAGTTGGTGGTGTGATACCCCCGTGCTTCGGAGAGCACGTAAAGCCGTCGGTCCTGCGCCTATCTCTCTCTGGTGGTGTCGGATTTCTTTTGCCGTCCCATCAGTATAATATGAGAGTGAAGGAAGAGGGAGTGCACCTGTGTTTGCGCTTACACTTGTGCACTATAATATCTCCTGCGTACTTGGCTAATCTCCGTGGAGATAGGCCGCCGTTACCGAAATACGGTCGGAAGGAGTATATATATTTTGCATGCTGGTTAATTATAGCGGAATGTGTATTATTTCTGGAAATTCATGTGTATCTTCTATCTTATTGCACCATTTTATGCAAATAAATATAAATCTAAAATCAATAAGGTAGAAATTCCAAGGGATGAGCAACATTTTACTTAAAATAACATTACATAGCATATGCCTGTATTTCCCGAAGGGATGATAGGCAGAGGTGTACACAGCTGTACACCCACATTTCACCAATGCAAAAAAATAAATGTATTTACAAACTAATTTTATGGGAAGCACCTATATGAAATGCCAGACTTTTGGTCCCATACAATAATGGTTACAATTCTAAACTATATCTTAATTTAATCTTGGCAAGCTGCGACAGTTGGGTCCTATTTATGTGAGGGGACTTCCGTAACCTTAGAGAGAAACAGTGAAGCGAAAGATATTATCAGCCCATTAATGGGATTCAATACCCACTATAAGATAGCACATGGCTTACTCCTGATTGATTTTAACTAACTATATGAGAAATCAAATTATTTTGGTTTGTTAGGATTCCGTACCTCAAAAGGTAAAAAAAGGAACCCTTATAAGATCACTTTCTTGTCCGTCTGTCTGTCTGTCCGTGTGTTATAACGGGTGGACCTAGCCAGTTGAAATTTATACCAGATACTGAGATCTATAGTCCTTATTAGAAGTAAAATCAACGGTCCTGAGTCAACACGATAAAAAGATATGGGATTATTATTAAGTATCCTACTAAAATTGTAATTATAATAAGAATAATTAGTGTATAACCATGAAAAAAAAATTTGTTCAACGAAGTTAAGGGTACCGTTTTAACCATCATTGTATTATCAATCTTACGTCTAGACAGAATTGTCTTCTAGCGTTCCATATAAAACAGATCTAAGCTGTTTCAATTCATCAACACGACAATTTCACCCTCATTAAGTTTAAAATAAAATGGTTCTAAAACGTCATTACGTCACGAGTAGAGCAAAAGCAATTCAGTCCACATTGTCACCGCTCGAATTTCGCTTAGTCCATAATGGAAAACGAGCTAGAAGCTGTAAGCTTGTAATACGACAGTCCTGAACGTACGTGAGACAATTGTGGATTACGGCGAATCCCAAGTGATTTTACACGCAATTGCTCGGATTGAATCTGAGTGAGCAATATCTTGTGCCGGACAATCAACGAGGAAATTTCTGGTCACATTTTGGTCGAACATTTTAATTCCATTTGATTTCAATAGGAAGTATTTGTGAAATGTTGGCTGTTGAATTTTGATAAAATTGTATCATATTATCTTCTTTAAAATCTTTTATTACACCGTTAGTTTCTTCTTCCACATCTGGTTCATCCAAGTGTTCTGCAAGCACATTTTTACATACATCGAGTGCATTTGGCAAGTGCACGTTTTTTTTTATTGTTTGGTGATAACTAACATAACACACCATAGCATCACACCTGTATTCCCTAAATATGGGTGTTCAATTGTGTACAGCTCTGCCTGTACACAATTATACACCCATATTTCAGCAATGCTGTTATTAAATCACATGTGGTTATTCCAATTGCTATCTACCGGGCACAATTCCAAACTTCGGTCTGCTACGGAGATATTCCTAACAGAAAAACCAATTAACATGTTGCCCGACCTGGGAATCGAACCCAAGACCTCATGCCCAGCAGTCGGCCTTGAGACCAGTACACCAACGAGGCAGTTTGATAACTAAGTGAGATTAAATAAAATAAAATGTTACCAGAGCAAATATTATGAATAGTTAGAATGCTTTTAGTGAGATAATCTCAAAACGAAGATATATAGGAATATAGTACTCACATTCAACATCAACAATGATCCTCTTGGAGACGGAGGGCGGCACAGCGTTGGTAGCGATGCAGAGGTAGGCGCCCATCTCCGTGCGGCTGATGCGCTGCAGGCTCAGGGTGTCACCTTCATAGACCGTCACTGGAACAATATGGAACCTTCAGTATATTTGAGATGATAAAGAACTGTACCTATATGATACACCAAACGTGATGGACTCAAAGCTTTGTATAAACAGTATAACTCAGTTATTAAGTGTCTTTTAACTTAAATATCAATAAAGGACGTAATTATGATCATTATATTATGTAATTTTTTATCAAATACACTTAAATGAACTAGTTATTAGGTAAAATATTCTAATAATATAAGTTATTCATGAAAGAGACTACGCTGTTGAATAAAATTGTGTCCTAAATGTAGAAGACGAGCGATTTTGATGTCCAGAAATAATCGTAATAATTATAAAGACTATTATTCTTTTACCTTCTTACAATATTTCAATACTTTATAGGTAGCTATTTAAGATATTTCAAATTTTCACTAAAAAGAAAAAAAAATCTTTAGTACTCAACTAATATTTTGTCCTTATTATGTGTTATATAAAATCAAGATTCAGTATTCATTGTCAACTCACGATCAATTGGTCAGCTCCACAGTGAAACTACCCACGTTGAGGTCATTTAAAACAATCTAGCTGGTGGTATAAAAATTAAAAATTCCCGGCTCGTAGCCGTTGGGTCGGCGGCCGCCATCAAGTGCCCAAATGAGTTTGCCTCTATTTACAATTACGTAACGTTTTCTACCGCGGCATCGCAATGAATGTAATGAGAGAACGCTCGCCGCTCGCTACTTGAATACATTAAGCAATTAGTGCCTTACCCTGCACCCGTGTAGTTGTTTTTAATGTTTATTTTATTGTTTAGATTGTTTATTATAGAGGCAGTTAGGTTTGGTGATCAGCTGGCGCGTTATTTAGTTGTTTCGTTTTTGTTCGGTAATGTTGTGGTTCTCGGCTTTATTATCCAAAAGGTTAGACAGAGGTGGATTGTAAACACACATTTCATTGATGCCGTTTTTAGCTGTCATGTGATTGATGGTGAACATTGTGCCATCTACTAGACACAGTACGAAACTACGGGCTGCTACTGAGAATTCTCTCACAGAAAAACTCAATACACTTTGTCCAACCCGAGAATGTAATCCAAGACCTGCAAGCTAAGCAAGAGTGCTTGTATCCACTATACTAATAAGGTCGTTAGGGGCTAACCCTGTTTATGTATTTATAATGAGATAAAATATTTGAATAGTTATACAATAAAAGTATTTCAATCACACACACACACACATACACACGCACGCACATACACACACACAAGCACCGTGCGGTTTTAATGCCATGCGATATTTCTTTTTTTGTACTTTGTTTTGTACTCTTTTCTTATAATATTTTTCAGTTTTAGTTCTTATTTTGGTTTTTATATAATGTGAACATAGATCGTTGTAAAAGGAAGGAAATGATCTCCAAGATACAGTTTTTTTACTAGTTTGGACATCAGGGACTTAAAATTGTGGAACATGTATTAAGTTCTTAAAAAAGATAATAAAAGTTAATTATTAATCATATTTGCAAATAAATTATTGTATTGCTTTAAATTACATCATCACGACCCATAAAATTAACTACGTACTCAAAACTTGTCCACTTAAGTGCATATTTAAATGCTTTAGCAACAATGTCAGAGCTTTAAAATAGAGCTGCACTAGACAACCTTTCATTATACAACGAGCTAGAGTAGTGAACTAAGTGAAACGATTACAGCTTGCTCAGCCCGATGACAGCTGTTACCTCCTTTTACTTTTATATTCCAATCCAGCCAGCAAAAAATGAACTTACATTTTCTTAAATTGTAATGCATTTGGGAATTTCAAAAAGGATTTTGCTAACTAAAAATGTTCTTACTTCCTTCTCATTTTTATACAACGAATGCAGTAGGTACATAACAGACTGGGTTCCACGCTTCACTGTTGAGCGTCAAATCTAAATGTTTTCATAAAAATACTGGGCATAACAACTTTTATTCAGCCGCACGAGCGGTCGCACTGGAGTCCTCCCATTCACCGCGAGCAAAAAGGGGACAACGCGACCGTATTAATTCAAACAAAAGATTAACACGTATAGAATCGAAAACGGGAGTTTTTCGATGGCGGCCGTAATTAAAACATCCGTCGGGACAAACATACGTGGGAATGACAGGAGGGGAGAGGGTCACACACAATTAGCGACAAGTACCTCTCGACACCACACGTTAATTTTACTCTGTACAAGGAAATCGTACTTGAAATTAAACTCAATTTTTGTACGCCTTTGTCGGCGCGCTCTGGGTACTCTCAACCGGTTTAATTTGGCGGCACAACTCAGCTTTTCCGCGCCATAATTATCTTTAAACCGTTTTTTTTTTCTTGAAATGAGACTTAATCCTCTACTCGGAGGGAAGCCATATTGGATGTGGGATTAAGGTGTAGGAAAGTGGGTTTGTTATCATATCTCCACTATGATTATGAGTATTGTCAAGTGCACGTAATTGAGAGTAACGTTACACAGTGCTCGATTAACATTACACAATATTTATAACAGACTTCAAAAACGAAGATGTTCTCATTTCGACCGTATGTTTATTTTGTATATTTGTTACGCGGTTATTCCACCAATTATGAATTGATTTTGATGATTCTTTTTCATTTGGTAGGTCATACTTCAGAGGTGGTCCCATCAAAATTTTTATAAAATTGATTAAGCGCTTTTTAAAGAATCAACAAAAACAAAAAAAAAATACACGGATAACGTTTTTTAGTTTAAATTTGTTCATGTAGTAGTAGAGTGTATAGTCTTGAAGTAGATTTAGGTTTTTTTTTTTTTAAATACTTTATTTGATTTTTCCGTTTTAACTATGACAGTATTAATATACAAAATTATGTAGATGCATTGAGATTTTAATAAAATACAGCAAGTCAAGATCAAGAAAATTGGCTCCACTTTATTATCCATTAGCTAATGGTTTATGAATCAATGAGTGCAATTGTTTTAGCAACAAAACTGTTCGATGCCGTTAAGAACGCATTAGGAAATGCAAACAAAACCAATTTTATGGACAAAGATAAAAGAAAACAATTGCATAAGTAGCGATAAAATGCCCAATGTTAGGGTGGGAACATAATCGTAAAGATTTTCCGTATGGTCGAATCAAAGTTCGAAGCTGTCTCTAATATTACTTCATCTCTTATTTACATTCAAGATAAATCTTTGAAAAGCATTAACGCATGCTTAGCGAACTCTAAAGTTATTATATTAAATGGAAAAAGAATACGGTCGCGAACAGGATTCGAACCTGCGCCTCCCGGATGAATACTGCCACCGCGAATTCTTCTTCCATATTTTAACACGTCTTATGGCGACATAAGACGTGTTAAAATATGGAAGAAGAATTCGCGGTGGTGAGCAGAGGTCGAGATGGCTTAGTGGTCAGAGCGCCTGGAGTATTCATCCGGGAGGCGCAGGTTTGAATCCTGTTCGCGACCGTATTCTTTTTTCTTATTTACATGTTTATACAAATCTGCTGTCAGTTTACACACCCTAAAATTAATAAAGTGGTCATTGAATATATGGTTTGCCCATTTGAGAGAGCATAATTTAGCAACAAAAATTTTTTAACCAAAACCTACTATTGCAAAAAACTATATGACAAAAAAGAATATTTTCTTGCCCGTACTTCTCCATAAGAATCTACACTTTGAAACGTGGCAAATAACTTCTGACAATTCAGAAGTGCCTGTAAATGGTTTATTTGAAATCAGTAATTTTGATTTGGTTTAAGCTGTTGCGTCAGTCATTAGCAGACACAATAGATTTTTATTGTTACAACGTACAGATCTGTACGTTACTGAGCGGAAAGGTTAAGGCTGTGAGCGTAAGACTGGCCAATATTTTTCGAGACATCATTGAATTTAATTGTGTCTAGAGAAAGGTATGCCCCTCTTGCGTTCACGGCCTCATTTTACTACCTGTGGATAGATTTGGTGTAAAATATATTTCTATCTATATTCCCCGAAGGCAGAAGTGTACACAGTTGTACTCGTGGGTGTACGACTACACATCTTCTTTCTTCACAATTATTAAGTCCCATGGAATAGATGGTGAGCCTATTGCCATCTACCGGGCATAATTTCAAACTCCGGGCTGCTACTGAGAATTTCCTAACAGAAAAACTCAATAACACTTTGCCCGACCCGGGAACTGAACCCGAGAGCTCCTGCAGTCGCGTGGGATTACTAGACCACAGAGGCAACATCGAAATAAGCCTTTAAATTTTTTACAAAGCAAAACCCTTACTTAATTAAATGAAATTTATCATCTCCCGAGAGTAGCAACCCTGCTATAGAGATCTGTAGTTGGCAGTGGCAACAGCTGCGCTCTGCGGATTGTTAAAATATATTATATCCTACAGTAGCAACATGTCCCTGCACAGTGGTTTAACTTGAAATGTCGGCGAAGACTTGTACATGTTCAGTTAATAGATAGTTCATATCACAGAGACTTCGAAAGTGCTTTCACTTCACAGTGCATAATTTTCCATATTATTGTTGCCAATTTGGTTTCCATAATATTATTGGAAGAGCTATGAATCACTTAATTTAAGCGAATTGTTAAAGTTTTTGTTGCAAATTGTTTGATGTTAATGTGAAAGTAAAACAGGTTTGAACCTGAACTTTGAACCGCTACATAAGGTCCGAATTTCTCAGTGGGCATAATTTTATCGGTGTTTGAAAAAGTAAATATCCTAAGTTACCCACATTTCACCAATTCTTTTATTAAGTCCTATGTGATCGATGGTGAGCATGTTCCTATCTCCTGGGTTCCGTTTCAAACACCAGGCTGAGAAAACTCTAATAACAATACTCGACCCGGGAATGAACACTGGGACAAGACGCATCTACCGGTCACTAGATCAGTAAGGCATTTAAGTTACATTTAGGTTAATGTTGATTCTTCAAACATTAATAAAATCTGAATTCTGTTGAATATCTCAGATCGAAAAATGAGGATAAAGATATTGTACGTAATAGACTGTTCCATTTTATTGGGGAATTAAAACTAACTGAGCATTATTTCACGTTTATTGCGAGTACTGCTGTGTAGAAGTCTAGATGAGACAATGAAAAGAAATGTAGCCAATAAAGGCGAAATGAACCGTTAAGATAGTTTTATTGTAATCTATAATCTTAATGCTTTGAAAATATTGTCGACCTATATTTTGCTGTTTTGTTTCCGGAAGAGAATAAACCAGTCCGCCGTAAAGATCAAGAAGACAAACAGTTTCCAGTTCAGGAACTGGTCACCTCCAAGAATTTTGAAGATCTACTTTAGCACAGTGCAATTTAAACGATTTTAAAGACTAAGGTCCGTATTATTTAACCTCATTTCAGAAGCTACGTCCCTTTCAAAATGGCGCTATTTCAACATATCAAGGTAATCTCAAGTCTGATCCACACTTATGATATTTGTTTTGCATTCCCACTTTAGTCTACATTATTAAACTTCAACTTTTACTTTATAGAGATAATTTGGGTTTGTGATTCTAGATTTTCTGTTATATTGCCAATAAACGAATCTTTAAATAAAATATTCTGTGTTGCAGGAAGATAAATAACTTTTTAACAGCGATTGCCACCCTATCAGTGCAATGTAGATTAATCGCGCACAACACTCCCTTCTAATTGACACTCAATTAAACAACTTTGCTAACGCCACCAAAGAACTTTACTTGGGCGAATTGCATTGAGCACAAAATGTGATTTTAGATACTGGAGATTCGGGAGTTCCAGTTTCTGAAGTGTATATATCGTAGCTTTGGCAGAACATTGACCTAAATACAGAAATATCTGAATCCGACCCAATAATGGGAGCTGATTTAATGACTATTATAGATAGACTAAGATACGGTATCGATATTTATTTGTGATAGTAGTAAATGCTGCTACAGGGAAGCTTTCTCGTTGTATCATTGCAGGAGTGATTGAAGACGAAAATTTATTTCTAAAGCATTTTCCTCGAATATGATGTACCTAGTTGCACTTACATAATCGAGTCCAGTAACTTCATGTATTAAGACAAGCTATGTATGTATTGCTATTGCTTATTGGAATTTGATTAATTCTGCAGAATTTGTAAATATTACGGTAATAACAACTTGACGAAAACGTATTTAATATAATTACGATGTTTTCTCCAAAAAACCGGAATGAATGCACACAAGTGCTTCTTGGAGAGTTTACACTGCGTACATTTATAAATGCAAGTACATAGTTTACCTTTCTTCCTTCTATCCACTGATATGGGCTGTCCATCCTCTCGGCGCCACATGATCTTGGGCGTGGGGAAGCCGTCTGCCTTGCACACCAGGCTTATGTTTTGGTTCTCTCGGACTGCTACTGCTGATTGCGTGCTTTCGTCATCCAGGATGTTTGGTGGCACTGGTGGAGATAATAAATCGTGAAAAAGAATAACTGGACATTAAAGTGAAGAATCAGTTAAAATTGATATCCAATCGAATCAAGTCCTTCAAAAAAAATTATGTCATTTGACGAATTGCCAATAACCAGTATTTTTTTCTAAGACTAAGCAATATTACTCTTGTAATCGGATAAGTACAAAATTGTACTTCATAACAATAAAAATCTATTGTGTCTAGTAATTAATGATCCAACAGATTACGATTTTGGTTTAAAAATTTTCGTGGGTCAGCATATAAAAAACCAAACATTTCCAATTCGATAGAAAAACCCCATTCCTTACAAAAAAAGAGTAGATTTAGAACACGTAAGCGGCCACAAGTTGCGTCCTAAAGCAATAAAAACAAGATAAAAACTACGTGGCACGTTTAAAATGCAAACACGAGAAAAAACCACCGCTTTATTTCCACTTAAAAGTTTGTAGGAAACGGCCATATAAAAGACTAAGTGTTACCCGTATCGGTGATTTGGGACCGAACCACGCCTACACAGTTTTATATATCTAAAATTTCCACTGGGCACCAGATACGAATGATATCTCGACTGAATTGTAACTGAGACTTTGGCTGCGTTCCATATTTGCTGATTTTCGGGTCGGAGCGCTAAAATTATTTGTTAATAACGACAAATTTAGTTGTGTAGTAGAGTAAATATATGCTGGGAAGTAAACAATGGCAGCTGTACAAGCGATAGATGCCAAGAACAGGTAAATTATTGATATTGTAGATTAGTAAGACGACAGTTATATTGCTGTTGTAACCAGCAATTTATGTTTAGACGATATGGTGTGATCATCGGTATGAATTATGTTCTCATATGTATGTGACAATTGCAAGAAATTATAAATTAATGTTATAAATTTTGCTAGAAATTAAAATACGGTCGTGAGCAGGATTGAAACCTGTGCCTCCCAGATAAATACTTCAGGCGCTCTAGCCACAAAGCCATCTTGACCTCTGCTAGAATCCTGCTAACTACCGTATTTTTTTTTCACAAACATTTATAGCTTTAAGGTTTGCATCGCATACGTTAATGCGTTTGAAAGATGTATCTGTAATTATAAATTAACTTTAAAGAAATATGTCAATAGCTACATCACATTCTTGAAAACTTAAAAACAAATAATTATTAACCAAAGTAATCATTTTCGTAACATCCCTGAATAATTTGCATGGAAGGCTTAAAGCAACAATTAAATTTTGCCGAAGAGTTTATTCCACAAAGCGATAAGAATCAAAAGAAGACGCTATTACCCCTTTCAAAATACTAAAGGAAAGTAATTAAAAGTTTCTACGTTGAGCAGGATCAGCGGTAAACAGCTCCGTCGATACCTACCCATTTCTGATTAATAAGTTTCTATTATATTTCCAAATAGCTCCGGTTGTGAATGGGAACATATAATTAGGTGCTAATGGTTTCAGCAAAAACAGAGCCAGTATTAAAGTACGGAGATTAGTTTTGTAGAATAAGAAATTCAGATTCAGATATGAATAAATAAAAAAAGTTTCAATAGACAGGAACATGGAAAAATAAAAGCTATTCTGTAAAACATAAAGATAACTTTCAATTTTTACCCAACGTATAAAAACAATATCCAATTCCTCTGTGAGTTTCAAGAAGTATCTATATTCTAGTTTCACTACTACATAGAACACTGGCGTGAGAGGTACAGCCGTGTGTAGTGTTACAAATACATAAGTGATGCAGATCCATCGCACTTAATCGCGCCCGTCGGTGTATATCGACAAATTCTGGGTTCTAGCATTTGCGTCTCATAGGACCAACACGTTTGAACAACGTGAAGTTCTTTGTTAAAAAAAATGAAAAAGTTTTATAATTAGGTTGTTTTGCGTATGACAAGTTAAAAGGACAAACATTAAAAGAAGAAACAAAAATGTAATTGCGACACATAGCCATAGTGAAATATATTTTTCTTAATATTTTGATGACGTAAGTGCCCATATCCACAGCAGTTATTCTAGTTGATATCCCTAAGGTATAGGCCTTTCACAGAGAAATGTTGTTAAATTGATGAGTCGCAGAAGAGTCCAGACCAGAAATATATATACCAAAAAAAAAAGTTTAAATAAAGAAAACTTCGAATTTCGAAGCGATGACGGTACATTAATACGATCATAAAAAATTGAGGCAATTTAAATAATTATTGTCCTATAATATTGAAACTACAAATTACCACAAACGTAGGTAATTATTAACCGTTGCAACAAAATATGACTACATTTTTCTGTGATATATTATAAAAAGAACTCAGTAACACTTATGCAATCCCTACAAACGAGCTGTCATTAGAAAAAACAAAAGCTATCTCACTCACCGACAACCTGCAGATACCCGACTTGGCTGATCATGGGATTGGTGTTAACTTGGCACATGTAGTACCCCCTATCCTCCTGCTGGACTTGGCTGACGTGCAGTAACCACGTCATGGCGTTGTCATGGGAGACGCTGAAGCGCGCCAGGCGCGTGATCACGTGCCGGTGGATCGTGAGGATCATCTGGCGGTCGATGTGGATCCATGCCACCTGGGGACAAGGAAAACAGGAATATTTTTATTAGTATGAGAGTATGATATCATTACACTGAGAATTTATCCTTTGAGACACGTTATAAAGAACACATTTTGGCTTGTAGAAATACCCGACCAGACCACATTTCACGAAATATTTATTAAACACCGGTCACAGATTATCGCACGAGCATTCGTATGAAGTATTACATACTTGTAGTAAAGGCACACTTGTATAAAGTCTGAGCATGTTGCAACCATAGCGTTGATGCGACCATACTAAATGAGCAGCTTAATGTTTCCTCCTCCCCACTGTATTTTTACATCAATCAAATTACATCAAATTTTTTTTTTGTTAATTCTGTACAAATACACACGATCAACTAAAGTAGTTTACTTGACATTATCGTTGAATTGTAACTATATCTAAAAATAGAATAGAATAGATCGTTTATGAGGTCAAAGATAAAGGTCGAAGACAGCGATCGCCCCGATTTATTTTATCAACTCTAGATTGGGACTATGACGATAGATAACTTAAGTTTGTCCCTAGAAACCCGCAAAGTCAGCATGCTATATATAGCTTTAGATTACCCTACAGTCATTTTCAAATGATCTGAGGAGTACAACCGAGCAAAAACATTAATAGATTACACAAATCATTGATTTATAATCACGGTTTCTTCCCGAATGGGTGCTTAACAGGCCTCTTTTACTGAGCTTACAACGTCTGTCTATCTGTTTGTCGCAGGGCCTGTGTTTTTTTAATCGTAATAGTTGAATGTTTAGAGAACGTTTGCTATTTATATTATTCTATACGATGAAAAATTCTCATATGGGAAACCTCGTCAATATATTAAACAAATAATAATCAAAGAAATTACAAACAAATCTTGCTGCAATGAGAATATGACAAAAGAGAAACGATTATCATATACAACAAAAATTAAGCACACATTTTTCTTTACATCCTACATTGCATCCTGTTATAATAACCTCCTTCTGGGCCAGTCGGGTAAAAACAATGCTAACTATTCTTCTTCTTATCTTATGGTTGATGAATAACCTAGTGTCAGAGTTTAAACCATCCGTAGGCCTCTGACATGGCTTTACAGACCATCGAGAACATCTCTCAGGTGTGCTGGTTTCCTCACGATGTTTTCCTTCACCCTTTTAAGCAAGTGATAATTAATTTACAATACTCGAACTACGCGAACGACTTCGAAAAGTCAGTACCTTGGGTTCGAACTTGCGAACTTTGACTTGTCCGTCCAATGGTCATACCAATTGGCTATCACTGCTACTACGGAACTATTACTATATACACTTGGCCTATTTTTTCCGAACTTATCAAAATTTTTACTACTCATATTAAGGTAGTAAAATATTGATAACCGAGATCAAAACATTAGTATTCATACAAGTTGCCGCATCAAAGCCACGGGTTATCATTTGGATGTCCGAACACTTGATATATCGAGCAAAAGCGAGTTGTTCTACAAATTCCCTACCAGGTAAAAGTAATAAAACTAAAATAGAAAGTTTATTGCGGCTGCTTTTACTATATCCACGTGAAATTTATGCCGCTCTGAAGTCAGGTTATTGGTCGGGAATGGATTGAACTGTAGTATAAATTCACTTCTAACTCGATCGGAAATTGAATTCAAACACATACCACTATCCTATTATGTGGTAGTTGGTATCATTGAATCCTGTGTGGTTCTACTAATGTGTGTGTTGTTGTTCTATGTTATGGTTTAGAGAACATTTTTTTTTTGTTTATTTTCACGCACATACAACTATTATCACAGGTCATAACCTAATACAATAGCGTAGTTCTGGTACTTATACATAATTATATCTAATATTAGTGACTATGTGATAATAAACAATAGACGGTTCGTGTAAATTCACTCAGTGTGCAGCTAAATAAATCTATATGTTGTGAAATCGTGTTCAGCGCCCGCAACGCGCGCGTAAGAGGCGCCTGCTGCAGCAAGTTGGTGCGCGCCACCGGCACACGCAGCAGCGGCGGCCGGCGCCGGCGCGACACGTACTCATCCGGGACACACAGCCCAACCATCCCTAGTACGACTGGATTGTGTATCTCACCACGCACCACTTTAAAAACATTAGTGGAGAGAGCTACCTCCCTCCTCACCTCAAGCTTGAAATAGCCAATAATACCTAATAGAAACAGGGTAGGATACAGCAGTGGATAACCAGGGTATACGCCATACTGTTTAAAATACATAAATCTTAGAAATTTGTTTCCCAGGGCCCCTAAACTTTACTTATTTTGTGATGCACAAAACGTATATGATAGTGTATGGTAAAGGCAGATTATTACGTATGTAGTACGAAATATTGTAAAAAAAATTGTCAATACTGCCATAATATTTATTTCAGTCTCAGGTTGGCAAGAAAAATTAAATAAATAAAAAATCTTATTAACTACAGGAAATAATATCAAAAATTAAAATATTACACTCAAAAACCAACAAAAATAAAAAGAGAAACACATAATAATTAAAAATATTACTAATGAAATAACAATATGCTGCCTCATTGAAATGTGGAAGCGCTGGTTTTCAGATAGGTCCGGTATTGCCGATGAATAATATTTCATCCTATATATATAGGTACCTAGTTAATTTACAACGTCATTTTTGGGTACCTACTACCTACGAGTTAGAGCTCGTGGACGAAAGCAAGGCATCCTTATGTTTTATTACAGTTTTAAAACCCACAAGTTTACGACCATACGTGACCTGTGCGACATTGATGTACTACTGACAATCCTAGAAGTTCAACTATCCGCGCTTACAATAAAATATAACTGATGTTGCTCGGAGATATGACACTAATAATTGAACAGTTGATGCAGTTGAGGTTTGCTGGTTAAACATGAGCATCACGCTTGTATTCTCTGGGTACACAGCGGTGTACATGGTGTTACATGGTGTTAATTTTAAGTCACATGTAATAGGTAGTGAGGCTATTGCCTTCGACCAGGCACAATTCTAAACATTACGCTGATACTGAATTTCCTAACATAAAAAGCCAATAACACCGTGCTCGACCTATAAGTTGAACCTAAGACCTTACGTTCGTTCGTATTATCCACACTTGCGACCACTAATTAAATTATTAATCTTTAAATGCCGTAACAATAAACTATTCAGAAAGATAACTCTATAAATATCAATATTGAAAGGCTAGATATGTGCCTACAAACATCCCCAGAGATATTATCGTATTGTTAACATACATATTAACAAAGATAATCCATATAGCAAACATCCCAAACAGATAAATAAAAGCCGACCGGCGACCGCTTAAAGCCGAACTTCCTAAGCTCCAAATCTGTTTCTATAATTCTATAGTTGGTGAGCACAGGCGAGATAGACAAACAGATAAGACCACCAACAATCCTAAAACCAAACGACAAACTACGAAACTGGTTTAACCACGCATCGTTGTTTACTTTGACGGAGTCTGCCGTTAAATTCAGAGTCGCCGCAGACGGCTCGCGGTGCCGCACTGCGGAACACTCGATACAGTGCATATTTTACGAGACCTCATCCAGATACCCTCTGCCTCCCTCTACAATCGGATTTTAGTTCTTTACTTATTTATCTTAATTATCGGACCGGGAACGTTTGTGAGGCGACGACTGCAAGGAACGTTGCTGCAGTTAATGCTGAATTATATATGTGTATTTATGAAGTTAGAGATTTTCTACCCTTTCACTGTCAGTTAGAAAGAAGTTTTGGATTGAGAATTTGTTTAGATAAAATAATAAATCCTGATTTTCACGAGATTATAAACAAGTCATGCAATATAAACAATGGTTGATTCCCCGAAAGAGCAAATAGGGGATAGACAACAATATTTTTAGTTCCCTTAAGCAAGACAAGAGTGATAATACATTAAATAAAGCAAATAAAAAGTCATCTGGTTTTATGTGCCGCGTTATGCTTATTAGGAAAATAATTTAGTTTTATTCAAGCTTTATTTGATTGTAGAAATTAACAAAATGATAAATGATGAAGAGAACCTAGGGTATAGGAACACACGTGTTGCGTAGATAACTTCTGTGTAGGCGGTAACTTTAAACCCCATAAATGCTACCGTGAAACATAATAATCTCAACTGTGTGTATCGTTATCAAATAAGCGCCCACACAAAACGAACGTTCAAATACTGTAAATATTCCAAAAATATTTATACCTATTCCATTTCAAATTCGATTTTAATATTTTATTATTTGAGTGATTTGAGGCAGCCAGAACCTTTGAACTCAGCTTCAGAAAGATTTTATATACCCTCTCTGTACTAATTGATAATACAGAAGACTCAATTTAGAAACTTAACGGTTGAATTTCGATCACAAAGCGCCACAGTGGGATAATTCTCGGTCGAATTAGTCGTTATTATAAATCAATGCTTTTCGACCTCTGCTGCTATTAAGAGCAATGGCGGATTTGTGATTAAGTGACGTCATAATTTATCTGGCACAGTTCCGGGTATTAATAAAGTGGCACCGGCTGGGAGTTCCTACTCACCTTCACTCTATTAGCTTTCAACGAGATGAGTTATAGTCCATTGAATATCAGTAACAATGTTCTTGTGAATTGTAGGGTAGTTCGAAGTTTGTTTAGAGAGTGATGTTGTATGATTCAAGTTTCGCTTGTATTTGTAAGGGATTATTGTATACTATTGTGCTTATGGAAATGTTATTTATGTTTTTATGGCAGTAATTGGGTTTCAGGAATGCCAATTTTTACGCAAAAGTTGACAACGTATACGATAATCTTAATATTATTAGGAAATTCGTTGAACAAAACCTTGAATATGTATGAGTAATTTTTTTATTTAATAATCCGCGTAATGTAAAACGAACATGTTATGACAGCTCTCTTGAGAGTTACAGAGATCATAAACATAATTATATCTTCGTACAAAATGTAGGTATATTCTGCATTTAAACAGTACATAATGATTATTATTCGAGATAAAACCAGGAAATAATATCAAAGCGTTTTAAATAAATTCTAGCTTCAAACAAGTTAATCCCACGGTGTGCGCCAATATCTGTAATCGGTGACCAAATAACAATTCAAACAATAGTTTTAAGAGATAATCATATAATGAATATAATAAAGTTAAAATAGTAGTAGTGTAGAAGAAAATCACATCTTACGAGTTTGTCAGATTCTTAATATTGGCACCCAAGTGGGGCTGACGGCGTTATACAGACTCTTCCGTTGCGCGTACATTGTCACCGTGGCCGTGTCGCTATATAATTGCATTACGCTCGGCTTTCGCGTGTTGCATGCAAAATATTGAAATTGTCGGGTAATTTTCCTTTGAAGATAAAGTGTTGAAAGACATTTTAATGAGTTTCTTGTTAAATAAACTCTCGGGATTCTCAGTTTAGGTGTGGAGCTAGTTTTAGCATTGGAGTAATTTGGGTTATAAATAATTTAATTGTGTTTTTACTTTGTCTTAATTAATTAAGTTTTTAGTTATAAGTAATTTATTTGGTAATACTTTACTTACTACTTTGATTTTAATCTACCTCAAATAAACAATACGTAAACACTAAAGTAAAACACTATTACTATCAAAACAAATAACATAACAATTAATAATTCATACTTCTCCATTTTCCTTTTCTTTTCAAACTTTATCATACAAAATCCACCACTTAATCACATAGGAAATGGCACGTGAACAAACAAGCTGTAAGGGCATAACTCCGTGAAAACTTGGCACTCGGGAGCCCCGCAAAGCCCTTTAAGCCTCTTTGCCCCCTTTTTATATCCCCACCACATACTTAACGGCAATTTCAAGCGTGCCTTCATCCAACGTTACTTTGGCCCGCTTGAGCCCGGCGACGGTTCGAATGTTCTGAATTCGAATTCGAAACTATTGACTTTTGAAATATTAGTTTTGTTTTGTTTGTTGACAGTACTAAAAGTTTTCTATTCGGTGTGAATGTGTTGTGGGTTTTTTGTATAAATAGGGATCTAATAAAAGTAAAGGATATACTGTGTGTTCAAGTTTGTAACGATAGTTTTTGAATAGACTTTATGGAACAGTTTTGTTCTTTTGAATCATTTAATAGTTTGCCAAGACAAATACCAACCAGATATAAGTAAAAATCAAATGTTAAAGATCAGTCAGATTTTGAACATTTCTATTTTTAAATATTAATGTACAGATAAATCTTTGAAAAACATTGACGCATGCTTACGAATACGGTCGTATTCTTTATCCACAAAAAATTATATCAATAAATATTAATGTGCACGTAAAATAAAATAAAGTTTCCTTCAATAATAACCTGAACATTTGTTACTATTACGACGAGATTATACATTAAATTTTTAATGTATCTTGCTTTCGCAAAACACAAAAAAAAAACTGTTAAATCTTCGAAAAACATTAACGCATGCATAGTCAACTCTAAAGTTATAACTTATATATTTTGCCATAAATTTTAAATTATTTAATAAATTATTGACATAACATAACATAGCATCACGCCTGTATTCCCCGAAGGCGTAGGCAGAGGTACACAACTGTACACCCACATTTCACCAATGCTGTTATTAAGTCCCAAGTAATAGGTGGTGAGCCTATTGTCTAACTGTCTCTCCTAATCACAGGTTATTCAGTAGCCTATCTAGGAGAACAGTACTCAACCCAATAACTAGGTTAAAATGACGTTGTAAGCATGTGCTAAATTTACCTTACCATGTAATCTAGTCTAAGTTAAACAATAAATAATTTTTAATTTTTTTAATTTTTTTAATTTTTTTGCTATCTACCAGCGACAATTCCAAACTTCTTGCTGCTACTGAGTATATTCTGATACTTTTAATTTTTCCGTTATGGCCTCTTGCATGTTATACGTAACCGAACAGAAATAATGACGAGACCGCAGCCGCTTCAACAGAAAAAAAAAAAAACAAATTACAACATAGGAATTTATACCTTTCCCTTTTACCGATAGGTATCAATAATTTGTAACAGACACCGCTTTTTTCTAACAAAAAAACTCAATAACGCTTTGCCCGACCCAGCAATCGAATTCGAGACCTCAGGCTTAGCAGTCGCGCTTGGGACCACTAGACCAACGAGGCAATTCTGTTTTAACAATTTATTGTAAACTAGAAATTAGTCCAATATCCTAGGACGCCCACTAATTAGCCCAATATCCTAGTCTCGCCCACTAATTTGTCCAATATCCTAGTCTCGCCCACTAATTAGGTGCAGTCCACATGATCGACTCACCGGCACATGTTTACTTTTGACAAATATTTGCGCGGGCTGGTGAGTTTGTGTTGTGTTATCTTTGACACCGCAACCGCCATCCTTGTTCCCACCACTGTGTATAGGCTTAGCTAAAGTTAGTCTAGAGATTATTTAGTTAACATACCATCACGCGTATACCCCTAAAGGGTTAAGCATAGGAGTACTGTTGAACAACCATATTTCACCAATTAAGTCCCAAAAACAGGTGGTGAGCCTATTGCAATCATAACATAGCACCACGCCTGTATTCCCCGAAGGGGTAGGCAGAGGTATACATACTTGTACACCCGCATTTCATCAATGCTGTTATTAAGTCCCATGTAATAGGTGGTGAGTCTATTGCCATCTGCCGGGCACAATTCAACCTCTGGGCTGCTATCGAGAATTACCTAATAGAAAAATCCAATAAGACTTAGGACCTCACGTTCAGCAGCCGGGCTTGCGCCCACGACACCTACAAGTCAGTGATTTTTTTGCAGTAAGAAACTGATAAGATTATTTAGGCGTATGAAATTTTATTTTATTATGGTTTTAATAATTCAAGATATTCGGATGTCTTATTCATTAAGTTCCTTGTATCATGATCACTTAAACAAAACATTGGACAGTCCAATTTCTGAGTTCTATCATAGTTTGTAGACCAATCATCTTTAAAATATTTACATAAATAAGTAGTAATAGCTCATAAAAGTAAAAACCCTGCTTCACAAAAGTTACCAACACTTGATTTAACGGTGTGTAGACCAATGACCTAATTTAATGACAAAAATATCTATACACTCTGGAGTGAAAAACTGTCTTTTAGACAGATATTTAAGTCATTAGATTCATATCATTCATTCATATCAGCCTATCGCCGTCCACTGCTGAACGTAGGCCTCCCCCAAAGAGCGCCAACCATCCCGGTCTTGGGCAGCCCGCATCCATCCGCTGCCAGCCACCTTCTTAAAATCGTCGGTCCGTCGTGCCGCAGGGCGTCCTACACTACGCTTGCCCAAACGTGGTCTCCACTCCAACACGTGTCTGCTCCATCGACCGTCTGTCCGTCTGCAGACATGGCCAGCCCATTTCCATTTCAGCGTGCTGATTCTGCGAGCAATATCGATTACTTTAGTTCTCTGGCGGATAACCTCGTTGCGAATCCTATCCACCAGAGAAACTCCGAGCATCGCTCTCTCCATTGCACGCTGAGCTACCTGAAATTTGTGGACCAGACCAACGGTGAGTGTCCATGTTTCGGCTCCGTAAATCATTACAGGCAGGACGCACTTGTTAAATACCCTGGTCTTAAGGGATTGTGGGATCGACGATTCAAAGATAGCACGCAGCTTCCTGTATGCCGCCCAGCCCAAGCGTATTCTTCTGTTCACTTCCTTCTTGAAGTTGTGCTGCCCCAGCTGTATAGTTTGTCCAAGATATATGTATTCTTGCACAACGAGATTAGCGCGATTTACGACTACAGGTCTCGGAGAAACGTGACCATTATGCATGACTTTGGTTTTATCCAAGTTCATCCCGATACCCACCCGTTTTGATGAATCGCTCAGGTTTAGCGTCTTTTCCACCTCTATTAGATTACGGCCCTACAATTATGACGTAGTATTGGAACAGCAGCTACTCGCAGTTAATCTTTAGAAATAAATAAAACAGAAACATATATCCCTACGAACATAACTTTAGAAAAATGTCCTCTATGAACGTAAAACAATACATATTTTTTTCCCTGAATGCTATCATTACAGTATAGTACCCGAATTTCTAACAAGAAATTGGTCACAGGTGCGACCAAGTAGAAGAATAAAAGTATTTCCAAAAATCACTTAAGGTCCCAACATAATCCGTGCTGGTTATAAACTGGGGCTACGGGCCCAAGTAAGGTATATTTGATTAGGGTCCCTTGTCCCACTTGAACCTTTGCTCATGCAGCTATTTCATTTGCCTCGTATTAAATCGTTTCTCAATGATACATATTGTGCAATACATTTTTTAATATTATTAAAACTGCCTCGGTGGTCTAGTGTTCGGAAGCGCGGCTGCTGAGCGTGAGGTCCTGGGTTCGATTCCCAGGTTGGGCTAAGTTTAAGTGTTATTGGATTTTTCTGTTAGGAAATTCTCAGTAGCAACCCGGAGTCAGGAATTTGGTGGTGTGACACCCCCGTGCTTCGGAGAGCACGTAAAGCCGTCGGTCCTGCGCCTCTCTCTCCGTGCGTGTCGGATTGCCGTCCCATCGGAATACGAGAGTGAAGGAAGAGGGAGTGCACCTGTGTTTTCGCATACACTTGAGCACTATAATATCTCCTGCGTAATTCAAGATAAATCTTTGAAAAGCATTAACGCATGCTTAGCGAACTCTAAAGTTACAATATTAAATGGAAAAAGAATACGGTCGCGACCGTCGGTCGGACCTCTTAGAGTTCGAGATGGCTTAGTGGTCAGAGCGCCTGGAGTATTTATCCGGGAGACGCAGGTTCGAATCCTGTTCGCGACCGTATTCTTTTTCCATTTTTAATATTGTAACTTTAGATCTCCTGCGTACTTAGCTAATCTCCGTGGAGATAGGCCGCCTTGACGTTTTCTTCAGTACACTAACACAACTCGTTTTTTATTACTTCTTAGTTAACTAATGGCAGGCGTGCTTTTGTTTTTTTTTTTTAATATTTTTAGTTTACCTTTTTGTGTACTGTTTTTCTTACTAGCTTATATTACCCGGATACATGCAAATATATATAGCCCGGTTAGTAGAGTGTGATATTAGGATAACATCAGAACCTAGCGCATGGATAACATTTGGTGTGACATAGCTAGATAGAAGGAGACCGTATCGGTGGCGGTTACCAACAACAGCATTCCCAATGAGGGTTGACGTCAGGCAGGCGGCCGGGCATAAAACATAACCAAAACTTTAGCAGCATGCCAGATATAGGTATGCTGCGCCAACCCCAAATAAATTGGGATAAGGACAGGGGGATAATGATGATAACATGCAATATCTAAATCGGTTCAGATGTTTAAAAGTTAAGGTGAAATAAAGAAACTAAACTAACAAACATACATGCATACATGAATCCTTAAAAAAATAACATTCATTATTTGGGCAGTCGTGTAAAAAAGATAGACATATATAATTACTTATTAAAGTCAATATAAACAGCAAAGCATTAGCAAAAGCTTGTTTATAAATAGTTTGTACCTACAATGGTTTTGAAACTAATAATCGTGGCGTATGGGCCGCTATTTGAATCGAGCTCATTGTGAGCACACCTCCATTTTACAAACACGTGTCTAACGTCACCGATGGAATTAACAAAATTAATGTTTGCACTGTAATCGAGTATGCGTCATCGATACCCATAGGACTATTAACGAATTATTAAGTCATTGTTATTTTCATTCTCTGTGAAGTTAATATTATATGTTAGACAAGAAACCAAAAAGAGTAAATTTGCTGAATTACATAAGCTATTCCGTAGAGGGGCTCATGGCTAAGTAACAGCCGCACAGATCGATTGATACAGGTTAAGCTGCGCTTGCCGCGGTCGGTCTGTGGATGAGTGACCATCATTTCGTACCGAGACCCTCCGTGCCTCGGAGAGCACGTTAAGCCGTCGGTCCCGGTTATCAAATTAAGATCTATGACAGCCGTTACGGGTAGTCATAAGCTATTCCGTCCAGGTCGGGAAAAGTATTATTTTGATTTTTTTTTTGTTAAGAAATTCTCAATAGCCACACGAAGTTTGTAAGACCAGTAGATAGCAATAGATTGTAATAAAACAAGTTTTAACCGGATTAATCGCGTATATTATTGGTTTTTGTTTTTCCTGACGTTTCGAACACTTTGCAGCGTTCGTGGTCGCAGGAGGACTAACCTACTTCCAGAAACGTCAGAAAAAACAAAAACCAATAATACACGCGATTAATCCGGTTAAAAGTTGTTTTATTATAATGAGTAGTAATCGCCAAAACCTAAGATATTACTAGATAGCAATAGACTTAATAATAGCGTTGGTGAAATTCTTCTTCTTATCGTGTGATTGATGAACAACCTAGTGTCAGAGTTTAATCCACCCGCAGGTCTCTGACATAGCTTTACACACCATCGAGAACATCTCTCAGGTGTGCTGGTTTCCTCACGATGTTTTCCTCTACCGTTTTAAGCAAGTGGTAATTAATTTTTAATACGCATATGACTTCGAAAAGACAGTGGTGCGTGCCTTGGATTTGAACTTTGACTTGTCAGCCCAACGGTTATACCACTAGTCTATTACTGATCTCTCTGTTGGTGAAATATGGCTGTACAGCTGTGTACACTTCTAACAATACCTCTAACAATAATATTTATATTGTCTGGTATTGGTGAGTTTGTTACTACAGGAGAGACTCGTAGCTAAATAGGTTGGCTATCATTTCATATCAAGATTCCTTTGTGCCTGGAGAGCACGTTAAACCATCGGCCACGACTGTTAAATGAAGCTCTATGAAAGTCTAACAGCTAGTCTTACCATGAGATATCCTATTACTCAATCACTGGGCTGTGAAGGTCAGAGAGCGTCAGATTTAGCGTCAGACTACGCTTCATGTAAATTTTGCTGGATCCAGTTACACTGGAAGTCGACCTCGACGTAATTGGAAAAAAGGTAGGTGGATTTGGGATATTGTTAAGTTGAATACTTAAACATAGCTATACATAGCTTTGCTAGTTTGTTAATTACGTCACGTCACACGAAGTAAATTTCAAGCTGTGTCTACTCTAGATACTTTAGAAACTGTTTCAGGTAGTATGTTAAGGAGACTTACTGCTGTGTTGAAGTACTTGACGCTACTGAAGAATTACGTTGTGTTTTGGTTGGTGTAATTTTAAAGAAGATGTAATATACATAAATAAATAAAAATCTAAAAGAAAAAAAAATTGGATAAAAATTTCGGTCTTTGGCAGGATTCGAACCTGCGTCTCTCGCGTTAATACTCTAGGCACTCTGGCAACTAAGCCATCCCGACCTCTGCTCACTACATGAGGTCTACAACTTTTTCAAAATTAATTTATTGCTTTAAAATTAATTTCTGTTATTTATTTTGTACATACAAATGTGTTTGCTTTGTATAATTATTGTATCTAATTAGAAATAAAAATAACACTGTTCATCTAAATAAATTTAACCACAAAAAATACATAAAAATAATTATAATTATACTATACGACTGTTCGAAGCTGCGGCAAGGTATTAATAAGTCTAGAACGAATAGTTTCATTAATAGTAGGTACCGTACTATTTGTTTATGCCTACATAAAGGGTCTCTTGAAGACTTTACCTGTAAATGCTTCTAAAGAATGGATGGGTACTACACTAAGCTAGGGACTACGTTTTGATATACGAGCCTCCCGTATTTTGTCTAATAAAGGTGCGTTAGACAGAATCAGACACAAAACGATATAATTATTAGGCACTTCGAGAAACTTTATTTCCTTTCTCAAATTAATCTGCTATAAAACTTTATTGTACACTTAAAAACAGCATCTCAATAAATCCACCGAAGATAAACATGAAAATGATTATACAATAAACTTCTTAGAAGCAGAACGACCACATACATCAAGACACCAACAAATCTACAAGTAATATAAGCCTCGTCTACAACGCCTTTGAAATTACTTCAAAATTCAAAATTACCCTCCACTGCTCAAGTATTTACGAGGCGGGTGTTACAGGATAATAGGCATCGTAAAATAAAATAAATAATTAGGACTCGAGCACATTCATGAATAAGTTAATTGTTCGTTGCAAGGGAGCTCCCTTCGCTTAATTACGGGCCGGAAAATATGACAGTGGAATATGATTGCGTAAAGGATTGGGCACCAGACCTGTTTATATTTGTACAGGATATTTAAGGTGAGAGAAAGGTGTACAGGAGTTAGGGGTACGATATAGGTGTTAACAGGGTTTTAGGTGGAAGTTTGTAAAATAGCAAAACCGATTAATATTCCTTTACTCTTATTAAAAAAATCTTAATCTTATAGACCCGGAACACTTATCTATAGTTCATATGTACAAAAAAATCTTTGTTCCGTACGGGAACCGAATCCGCAAAACGTAATCATAGAAAGACTTTGTTTTCTAATTCAAGCAAGACCTTTTTCATAATTCAAGCAAGTTTTTTTTTTAATGTCACTTGCTGGATTTTCCTTAATCTTAAATCAACGACATTACTTGTAAAAGCTTTTTTCAGATTTGTTCTTAATGGCCTATCTGAATGAATCGTCCCATATATTATCAGTGCTCTGACCTACCTATACCGTACATAGCCAGGTGTACTGGGACACATAATTGTCGCTGACGCAGTTAACTTGCACATCCATTGTGGCGAACAAGACAATGTACTTAATGAGAGCTCCGAGGATACAAAATTAAATTGATAAACGGAGGTGATAATATGTAGGACATTATTGTGGTGTGGCTACATGGTTTATATAATTTAGTGTTATTAATTACCCGGTACGAAAATATGGTCGTAAAAATTTGGTCTTATGCTTGGCGAGTGCAAGTTGTGTCGTTCATTCGTTTGTAAACATTGAATTATGTATAACTTCAATGGGATGGGTAGCAGAGTACCTAAAATATTTTTTTTTAACTTAAATTACTTTTGTGGTGCCTATATTAATTACCATTTTTCAAAGAAACATTGAAAAAATAATGGATAAGAACGGGGTTTGAACCCGCGACCTTTGACGTTCATCACTCTACCAACTGAGCTACCGTGTCTTGTTAATATCCATAAAAAATTTCAATCTTCTTTGTATTCGTCTTAAGGAGACGCCTGGCGATATTTATCTAGCAATAATTTCCAGATCTTCTAAACTCAGCGTTACCACTTTACAGTTGTAAATCGCCGAACAACATCCCAATCCTTTATAAATCATATATAATTATATTTTTTAATACATGTTGAGGCCATGTAATGCCTATATCAATTACTATTATTCAAAGTAACATTGAAAAAATAATGGACAAGAACGGGGTTTGAACCCGCGACCTTTGACGTTCCGGGTCAAACTCTACCAACTGAGCTACCTTGTCTCGTTAATATTCATTGAATTCAATGGATACAACTGTAAAGTGGTAACGCTGTATTAGTGGATCTGAAAATGATTGCAAGATAAATATCGCCAGGCGTCTCCTTAAGACGAATACAAAGATTGAAAAATTCAGTATATACGTACATCAGAAAAAAATTGATTTAAAAATGATTGTTTACATAAAAACTACATAATGTAGTCCTCAGTAGCTGCTTTGCATTGGGCTCAGTATCAACATTTTTGATTATTGTGAATTTGTGTTCATACACGACATGGTGTTAATTTACGACATCCACGCGGACGGAGTCACGGGCACAGCTAGTAATAAAATAAATGCAGTTAACAATTCGACATAATTAAAAGTTATGTCATTATGCTTGGTCACTATAAAATTATGCTTTATTTGCTGTTAATAACCCACTTCGATCAACTTTATATCACTTCCACTGATTCTTCAACCTACCTTTAAAATTCACAAAGTTATGTTACACATTTCAGCGCCTACAAGTAATAACGTAATTAAATATGTTTATATTTATTTATTTAAGAGTCGCCAACAAAGATATACAGACAAATCTAAAAATCATTAATTCGGTAATAATTGTGTGTAGTCCTCAAATTATAGGAGATCACAGCGTGCACTAAATAAACAACAAAATTAAGATAATTAACAAATTTAAACGAATATTTATTATTAATAATGGTCTGAGATTCGTCTTAAACTACTAAGTAAGATTTATAAAATAATTTGTTTTTGTTTTGTTATTGTTTGTTTATATTATTGTTGGGCCACTAAGGTATGCTTCACTAAAAACTCCATCAAAATCGGTCTACTGGTTCTCAAATTATAAGCATTTGGACAGACAACTTATGCAAAAATAGTGATTCAGCTTCTATATCGATAGTATAGTACAAATCAATAGTTTCTTTTATATTCTCTTCAGTTTTACTATAGTATAAATGATATACCTTCCTATAAGTTAAGCAAGAATTTTCCTAGAGACGTTAGAAAGGCTCTTTCAAGACTTCAGCCAACGATCTAAGCCTCTTGAGATGAATACGTCTGCTTGAGCAATGTGCAGCTATCGTGCTTCGTTCAAACATGGCAGAAATGCATTAATAATGACAACGATAAGCAGCAGCCGTTCAGAAAACACGCTCTCTGCTCGTGACGTATGAAAGTACCGAATATTACTGCAGCAAAAAGAAGAAGTCTGATTGAAGGACAAATGTTGCAGTTGAAAAAATATTCTTGCGATATTGATATACCGTATATAACGGTCAATTCTCTAACTGCAAATGTATGTTATTAATCGAAAAAGAATATGTTGATGTGTCTTGGTACGAGTATATATGAGTGACATGAGTGGCAACGGGCGCGCTGCTTGAGCCGCAGGTTGTGGGTCCTGGCATGTAACAATGTGACCTTTTCAGTAAAGTAGTAAATCTAAGACATCACAGACATACCCACAGTGAAGGAAAATCATCGTGAGGAATCCTGCACTTGATGGTCTGAAATCGCCAACTCGCAGAGAGCGTGGTGATCAATGCAACTGCATTCTCTGTATGAGAAAAGCCCGCGTGCTGCAGTGGGGCAGCTATGAGCAGGTTTTAATAAGTTATGTTAAACTACAAATTATAGATTTTTGGATTCTATATTTACTTGTCGTGTGAGACCTTCTTGCCAATTTGCATAATTACAAGTCAACAGGAAGTAGGTACCCAATAACAACTGTTTACAGCTGCAACTATTTGCCACTTACTTCTGAAGAAAGAAGAAAAGGTCTCGATAGACACACATATAGACGGAAAACGAAGTGTTGATAAGGGATCGGTTTTCCTTCTGAAGAATGGGACCCAAAAATATTACTATGGGATTATTTACAAGCAATCACTGTTGATGAAATAAATGAAATAAAATTAAATAATTTAATGACAACAGCTTCCAAAACTGGATCAATTCTTTTAAAACTCACGCTTGGAATCTACAAGTTATAATTTTGCATATTATCATTCGTACATTTTAATACCCATAGTATTTTCTACTTCAATTAAAATAATGTAGAGTAATACCTGTTAATTATTCATAAAAACTGCAGTGCAATTAAACCCTTATAGGTTTGGTAACAAATGATATTGAAACTGCGTTCAAACAATTTTAGCAATAAGTAATTTCCGTATTTTCCTACTTAATCTTTGTCATTCTAAACTATTAAGTCACATGACAATGTTACAGAACTGAACAACCCACTAAACACGGCTGACGTATAAACGGTCTATAGGTACACCGAACAAGTTTTCTGCGCAAAATAGAGGTGAGTCCACAGTTACGGGAGCTGCGCGATAATTAGTGAAATGGTCTGAATGTACATTATATATATAAATGTTGCTGCGCTCATCCAAGCCATTCATGAATAAGTTAATTGGTTCAGTGCAACTGTTAGCGTTAGGCTCGGTCCAGACGATTTTATGACTTAATAAAGCGGAGTAGAAGTGTTTTTCGTTTTTTTGCAAAGTTATGGTTATGGAATATGTTATTTTATGCTTCTGTTAGGAGTGGGTTCATTGTTACTCTTGCAAATTTTTGAAAGCGTACAATTGTTGACATCTTGTACTTTGTACACATTCAGGTAGTAATCTATCAGATCATTAAATCAACTTTTATTAAAGAACTCTTTCTTTTTTCGAAACTAAGCATCATACATTTACTAACTATTAGGTTGGCTGACGTTTGGTATGGGGGCTGAGTTGCCGGCATCCGTAGGAGTGCACCCTTAAAATGGAATTCCTACACGTGGCCACAGGGTGGTGCAAAACAGGCAACACTACTCTGATGGGAGGCTTCGGCCGCGGCTGGTTACCACACACTGGACGAAGCCATGCCGTGAAGCGACCTAGATGTGGTCCGGTGCAACTGTTGTGGGAGACGGGTCTGGGCAGTTAATTCAACTCGCAAACTATCATTTTCCCCAAATCTATCCACTCTATTATTATCTTTAAAGAGATTGCAAGGCGATTGGTCGACAGTTCACGTGAACCGAAGGCTGGTCTATTCTTCGCACAGAGAATCAGTATTGCCATTCAACGTGGCAATGCTGCCAGCCTTTTGGGCACGTTACCAGTTGATAGTGATGCGGATGAATTTTTCGACGCTCTATAGTATATATAATTATTATTATTTTTAGTTATAAGTATATTGTTTAGGTAGTTTATTATATTTTTAAATATATTACTTAAATGTATATTTCATTCCACTCTTTTAAGGGGAAATAGTTTTCTTATGGATCTACGTGCTCCATCCTCGGTCGCACTGTCGTTTACCATTGGGCGAGTTGGTGGCCAAACTTAGAACCAGTTTTGATAAAAACATAAGTGACACAAAACATAAAACACTCCATTAAATTAGCTGCGCAATAATGAGTGAAAATAAGTAAACAAAAAAGACTTTAATCATTAAGGTTTTCAAATCTGGATCATACCCAAATAATATAGATAAAATAAATAAAATTTTAAGTAAAGCTCGTATTAATTTCACATCCAAACCATCTTAAAAGATTACATCAAAATTCTCTATAATCTGCAACACGCCTAACCCTATTGTATTCATAATACCTAAGTACGCTACCTTTGTGCCGGCTATGACGTAGAACTTAATGAATAACCGTGGCCTGACTGAAATACAGCCTGAAATTACTGCATTAATTCCTTCAGCGATATTTATTATCGCGTAATAATTAGTGGAGGAGACAGCGGCTCGAGTAGGGGAAACAACGAACCTTACTAGCGTAGCCTTTTTAATAAAATGTATAAAGACGTTAAATTATACGATTAATTAGGATGATTAATGCTTCTTAGCTCGGCACGATGAGAAAAACAATGTAAGAAAAGGTGGAAGATACTCTTGTTTTAATTAAGTTATTATTCTTGGGAAGTCATCTTTGCCTCTTGATTTTGTTTTAGAACAGCGTTCTTTGTTATTTTAAATTAAGAACAGATATCTGGGTTGCCTGATCAGATAATGTTTAATACGCAATATTTTCTTTTATGATTATTTAGTTTTTATTTTAGATTGGATTTGTAGCCAAATTTTAGTGGACAGAGACGTCTTTGAGTGAAAGAGGAAAGGTATGTCTTCACTCTCCGGTGGGATGCTATAGATAATAATAATAATACAATTTAATTCTTTCAAAAGCAAAAATCACTGATCCAAGATAGAACCATTTTATTAATCGAGAAAACCACTTTCCTCTCCACAGGAATTTGTACATTGGAATTTGGCAATTTGGAAAATTGAAATAAATTAATTGACTTTTGAACTATGACCTTTCGATTCCTAGTAATACTGCTACATTATAGTATACCTACAAAATTATAAATAATAAATCATTGATGGCATTGGCCTGCTGCTTAAGAGATCAAGGACATAAAAAAAAATATACGAGTATAAATAAAAATATTTAATCTTTCCTCCTGCCCACTGTAGATTTTGTCCTGTGACCGCTCAATTCGACAAAATAAAATAATTTATTTAATAGGATAAATTTATTACTTAAAAAAAAAAACACCAATTCAAACAGACATAACATAATATCACCCCTGTATTCCCTGAAGGGGTAAATAGAGGTGTACCCAGTTTTTACCTCTCATACATACCTAAATCTTAATCAAAACCAAAATTCCTTTATTCAAATTAGGCTAAAAATTTGCTGTCAATAAAGACATCCCTCAAAAAACTCACCCTTCTCCACTTCCTTATTTTAGTTGGGAATAAGAAGCGGTGCAACAAACTCTCCAGCAACACGTCTGTCTGTATCATGATTATATATTTAAAGATTTTATATGAATCAAAATGGAGTTTATATAAAATAATGTTTACTATTCAGTATAAGACAAAATGTTTAAGGCACGCGCCTATGCAACATCGTATATTTGTGATACCTACGGTTATCGTATCAGAAGTTAACATTTATTTTTGTCTAAACACCCATCTTATCTTAGGCATGGGTGTTTAGTTTTATTGGTAAAAAAAGAAATCTAATCTTTTACCTTCTGCCCTGTATTATAAGTACTTAAGGCTTAAACTTGGTGAAATTAATTCGTGGAATTACAAAATTGGCCTGATAATGGTCGGTATAGCTTCGTATTATACAGTGAGGGGGACGGTTGGGACCGAGCGTCGTCTCACGAGATAATTACATTATATTTCATTCAGTCCAAGGCTGATTGGCGCCAGAGCTGAACCCATTAACAATTTAAAATAATATCTCGACTTTACTAGCTGAGAGGTTAACAAGCCCTAGACTTTATCGTTTCAATTATTGTTATATTACTCACGTGTTTTTTTCGGGATTGCTTGACTAGTTTCGAATTTGAACGGAGCCCTTAGGCATGAGCTGAGCCCCAGCGACATCGCAAGTCAAACTCTCAAAAATACAAAAATAATTAATTCAGAGAAGGCTCTTGATTTTAATTTGACGTCTCTTAATTTGTTACGTTGCGCTCTTATAGCAATTTTCAAGTATTTAGTTAATCCTCATCAGAATCGAGAACAATGTCCAGATAGGTGGAAAAATCCACAAGAAACTGGCAGAGTCCTCTCACCAATGTGTACCTATACGTATTTATATATATTATATCATATAGTATATATGTATTGTGTTTAAGTTTGTGTATGTACTTGTATAATTTATTTATGTATTGTTGTTTTTTCTTGTATCTATGAGTTATTTTTCTAATAACGTTTCTTTTAAAGTGCCCCTGCTCTCTTTTTTTTTGTTTCTGCACCACCCGAAGTTTGACTGGCAGAGAATGCCTAAGGCATTAAGTCCGCTTCTGTACTTTCGTGCATAAAGAATAAAATAATAATAAAAATAACCTCTTGGGATCGTAGAATCCTGATACACAAGTAATCAAAAAAAGACTGTGTAATCCAAGCTCGGCGTTCGCAACAGTTTCCTAAGTACAAGAATGTTGCTTACCTTATAAGTGCCGAGGTGTTCGACGACGCACGGCAGGCTAGCATCCCTGCCCAGCGCCACCGTTACGTTGGGAATCGGCTCCGCGAAGCGAGGCTCCTCCGTTAACACTGAGAACAACAATATTAAATACAGGTATGACTAAAAGAAAACATAGAATAATTTTTCTAGAGTTATATATCTAAAAAGTACCTAATAGGGTCTTATTACTGAACCAATGCTGATAAAACCGTTCGTCTATCTGTCTGTGATAGGGCTGTCACCTTAAAACCGCCAGCTGACAGTATCACAGAATTGTATAGGATTTCTACAATTCGTATTTGAAAAAATATATGAGCGATTTATTAATTAGTTGATGAACCGGACTCACTTCGCACCAAAGGCGCTTTTGTTTAAAATATTTGTAGAATAAACTCGCTTTAAAGCACGTGAAGAATAAACTCGGCTAAAAGTTTAGACTCCGAGGGATAACACGCAGGATAAAGTAGCTCATTACCTCTCATCATTAAATTTGTATTCCGTTCTCATCTCAGCACCGTGTACCGTTAATAACTCGAGTTTTTAATTACGGTGAAGACCCTCAAAATATCAGTCGTTTGCAACATCATAAATTCAACAAATTATCTTCTTAAGTAGCAACTAGAACCGAAAATATTATCGCGTACATAAATCAAGAAGAAAACGACACATTTTTATAACCGTACAAGTAATACTTTAGTTAAAATTACGAATGTTCTAGAAGACAAGTCATATTTTAACCCAATTTTAAGTTTATAGTTACGACCTATGAATATCCAATAACCTCCAAACTTACGCTGCTCTTAATGATAAGAATATAAAAAGTTGATTAGATAAAATTATACTAAGGTATTTGAGTGGAGTAGAATGTAAAAGGGCTTAGATTGATATTTTTAATCAACCGCAAAGTTATAAGGCCGGGAGCTGTCAGCTCGTTATGACAAGCAAAATATTGTTTATTACGGAACTTTGGAACATTCCCCCACTTTGGATCAGCGGTGATAACGCTGAGTTTGTAAAGGGTACGCGGAACTTCGGCTGTGAGCACATCAACAAGGATAAATTAAGAAAACGGAGTTTTAAAAGGCGTTCCATCATTAAAATCTTTAAGAAGTTTGAAGAAATTAATTGTATGTGTCAACTACATTCAACGCAAGTTGCCAAGTTCAGTTACGGAAAATTGGCTGTTTTATTTAATTGATGACAGATTGGCTCTTTTTGTCATCAAATTAAAAAGGTTTTGCTTACAACTATTTTGAACAACCTTCGTCCTTTTTCATCCACTCGTAAATAAAATAAAATAAAATAACTTTATTTGCACAAAATGCAGATACATCAAAGATGGATATGTCAAACAAACAGAGCCAGATACATTTTGTCGCTGTACGACATGCAAATATTAATTTTATTTATATTCTAATTAATACCGATAATATTAAATTGTCTAGCTTAATACCTACTTATGATCATTACAACACAACGTAGATCATATTTTTCTAAATAACCAGTACGCAGTTGACTTTCGAGACGATCAATGCTCGTGCTTTCTCTGTATAATAAATGGCCATTTCCTGGCACAGATACGGGCTAGTTGTTTTATATTAAATTTATATTACTTAAATAAACATGGAATCGTGGTATATTTAGAAGTGAAAGAGAGCCAATGTTCGTGAATGATGATTTAAGAGTAAAAGAACATTGTTTCTGTTCTTATATCGTTTATGTCACGTACGGCAAAATGTTACAAAGATAATGTTTTTCCAACTAGCAATCTGTATTTGTCTATGCATAACATAACATAACATAACATAGCATCACGCCTGTATTCACCGAAGGGATAGGCAGAGGTGTACATAGTCGTACATCCACATTTCACCAATGCTGTTATTAAGTCCCATGTAATAGGTGGTGAGCCTATTGCCATCAACCGGGCAAAATTCCAAACTCCGGGCTGCTACTGAGAATTTCCTAACAGAAAAACTCAATAACACTTTGCCCGACCTGGGAATCGAACCCAAGACCTCATGCTCAGCAGTCGCGCTTGAGACCACTAGACCAACGAGGCAGTTATTCAGTATTTGTCTATGCGCTCTTTGAATATATACCTATACCGTTTGCTTTGTAGGCATTATTTAACAGAATATAGTTGAGGATTGTCAATTTATCGAAAATTAAAGACAATACGAGCCCAGATTTATATAGTTTTATAACGAAAATAGAGAACATGATAGAAGAAGGTACGGATAAATAAATATAAATGAAATTCCCAGTTGTTGTGTCTCGTCGATTGAAACATTAACCATGCATGAAGGAGCTAAATCTCATCTAACGTTGATAATAGGATAATACGGGATAACTGCCTGTTCGATAAGGATTAACGTTAACTTTATTACATCACTGAATACCTGAACGACCCCTCTAAACTCCGATCCAATATTTACTTTCCATCAGTTTACATTTACTTCCCCACCTTCATTATACGCAAGACAAAACACGAAACGAGAAATGAGTACACATATTTTATAAGAGAAAGCAAAATGGATGAATTTGTTCGGGATTCATAGCTATGAATCGCGACTTCGTTGCGCATATAGCCTAATGACTCATACTTCGCCGAGTATGGTAATTAAAAGTACGTTATAAATTCAGATGTTTATATCATTTGAAAGCAAAAAGCGCCTTCAGCGACAGGGTTTGTAAATGAAGCTAACATTTTCCTTTTAGTAAAGGACACGATATTTTTTATCAATACAACTTTTTTTGTGTATCAGTTGTACGATATTATTTTGTTCTTCGTTCCAATGATTACTTTCTTAGAATTCGCATTCTAATTTGCGTATTAATATCGAAAAGCGATGGATGGAAATTACTTCCTTGTCACGATTAGGTATCTTTTAAGCCTACTATTAATGTTTCCATCTCCTGTTTCTTTTTTGTTTGGTTTTTATTTACTTTTGATTTTTGTACCTAATGATTGCTTGATGACTTTTAATATATACATAGTCGATGTCGCATTGTTACTTTTCGAAAATACATTTATGTTGAATATATAATATATATTGTTCATTCACAAAGCCTTATTCAACGTACCGACTCAGTATTATGCATTCAACAAATCACAGAATTATGTAGGGCCCATTACAAAAGATATAAACACAGTTTTGCTCTCACCCGGCTCTCGTCATCCGTTAATTAATTTATTTGTTAATGAACCACGCCTTCCTGACTCACAAGTTATTTTATATGACATCCTCGGTTTTTAGTATTTTAGCAGATTGATGTCATGTACTTGGTAGCGGGATTCTAACAGATAGGTTAAAAGGTAGTATATGTTACTTTCGGGTTTTTTTAACCTGTGGAATTCCATCACGGACAGTGTGCCGGACTCGGGAGTGAATAAAATCACGCAATCCTCTACTAATCTTTACCCGCGTTCAGGGATCGCAACTGCATTTCCCGCAACCCGGAAATGAACTCGCTTCTCACAAGAACAAGCTTTCAAACAAATATATTTTCTTGCTAAATCTAAGACGTTACAGACAAACCAGTGAAGAATGTATCTGAAACTTTCTGCAATAGAAGAGACTCAGTAAAGAGACGGTTACAGGCTTATTTAACCTCATGCTTATATCTTTTAAGTTGACCACACATCACAGTCTCAAAGCCATAAGTTATTTGCTTTGTATAGCTACTCGTAAGTACCGATAAGCCATAAAGTATTGCCATTGGTTCGCTGTTTCGGTTATTATGGGTATTGGCGCCAGTATGTATAGTAAGAATAATTGTGTACCATTGTGTGTATTTTTTTAATAAAATATTTGTTGTTTTTACGCCTCGAGCAATGTCAGATAATCTAATATATAAAATTCTCGTGTCACAGTTTTCGTTGCCATACTCCTCCGAAACGGCTTGACCGATTTTGATGAGATTTTTTGTGCTTTTCCGGTATCTATGAGAATCGGCCAACATCTATTTTTCATCCCCCTAAATGTTAGGGGTAGTCCACCCCAATTTTTTTTATTTATATGGCAAAACAACGTTTTCCGGGTCAGCTAGTAGTATATATATTAGCGATTAAACTTAAAAATTACAACAGCACAAAATTAATTTTGCTAAATCTACAAACAGTTATTGCACACTAATAACTATGACTATTTTGTAACCCATAACTTCTAAATCAAACATTTTAATGGTAATTTATCTTGCCGCAATAATACCAAGTGTATCATTTTCCCCTAATTCACCGCTGTCCCTCCGATAGCTTTGTCTTTGAATAATTTGCGAGTCGAAATGGCAATAAATTTTATATTTTAGACAGAGTTCGTTTGAAAGAAAAGTAATATTGTTTCTTGACTGTGACATTTTTCAACTTGTTTACCGTACTGAGACCAACATCTGTGTCTTGGCATTTATAAAATACCGCCAAATTGAGTGTATGCTTGACATGTTGAATAAGCTTGTTTCATGTATACCTTTTAGAATTTGCCGTTTAATATATTATGCTGTGGTGTATTAATGGTCGGTAGTAACTTAATACTTTTTAATTTTTTTGAGATACGTTTTGTAACTTTTATTTATTATCATGCTAGTTTCTTTGTTTATTTTGAAAGACATGATTTATTTTTCAAATAAACCGATTTAAATTAAATCTAATTGATTATTAAAATATACGCGTTTTATTTGTGATAACTATGAGTTTCGGTCAGTTTATTTTTTTAATTCTTAATGTGCTTACATTTGTCCGCCACCTCACTTGATGTTAAACGATGGTGTGGTCAACAATGAAACACGCTTGCTTAGAAACAACTTCGTCACGCTAACCTCGAAGGCCACTATATTCATATCGGGTAACACAGATGCAAGGAGTTCCATTCCTTAGGGGTGCGCATAATAAAACTATAAGTTAACTTTTAACCGTAAAACTAAATCGCGACGGTATTTCCTAAGACTATCCCTGATAAGAAATACTGAAACAAACTCAGACACCTGACCTCTGAGTACGTTTCTCTCTCTCTCTCTAAATATGTATAAGAGACAAAAATAATTTTATGAATTTTATCAATTATATGTACGGAAGACTGAAATAATTTTAAATAAACTGATGAGACGCCTGACACCTTAGTCCTCCTGCGACCACGAACGACTCAAAATGTTCGGACCGTCTGGAAAAACAAAAATCAATAATACACGCGATTAATCCGGTTAAAGGTTGTATTATTATAATATGTAGTGATCGCGAAAACCTAAGATATTACTAAACTATAAATTATTAGAATGATAATACTCATTGCCTTATTGGTCCAGTAAACTCAAGCACAGCTGCAGGTGAGCTTTATCAGGAATAAAGATTACACTTGATTCGAATCTAGGTTCGATTGCGGGCCCGAGCAAAGTGTCATTGAGTTTATTGTTAGTAAATGCTCAGTGACAGACTGTAGTTTGATATTGTCCCGGGAGGTGGTAAAAGGTTAAAACCAACCATTAAAATATATGACAACGGCTTTAAGCAAAATTGATCTAAACCTCTGTCTAAATGTTCAACGGGAACACAATTAACATACTATGATATGTGTTTTCACTTGTCACATAATCAACTACCTGAAAACGTCTTCAAATTTTTATCTCTAATTGAGAGTTACCAAAAACTTCCACTGATTACGTCACTTCAAAATTCCCCACTGGCACATCCAACCCAAACTACAATTACGTCGTGGAAACACACAAATTGATCGACACCGCGACTAATTTAATAACCAATTACTCTGTCTATACCCTCAGTTATACTGCTCGGAGATATGAGCCGCGAGATTTAATTACTCGAGTTGAGAGCCCCTCAAAATATTGTCTTCATTAAGGGCTCGCTCCCTTTGTGTCGCGTTTTATTCGAAAAGTTCGCGTGTAATTTCGGAAAACTTAGTTAGGTGGCCTGTTAACGTTCGCGTTTCTGATTCTCATCACATTTGAATGTGTTGATGTTTTTGTCATTTGCTTATCACCGTTTTTGGCCTAGAGCTACCATAAACCTATGATACAAATCAGTTTATTCTTGAATGATAAAAAAAAATTATGTTGATGTTGCCAAAGACATAATTTTAACATAACATAGCATCACGCCTGTATTTCCCGAAGGGGTAGGCAGAGGTGTACACAATTATACACCCACATTTCACCAATGCTGTTATTAAGTCCCATGTAATAGGTGGTGGGCCTATTGCCATCAACCGGGCACATTTCCAAACTCCGAACTGCTACTGAGAATTTACAAACAGAAAAACTCAATAACACTTTGCCCGACCCGGGAATCGAACCCGAGACCTCCTGCTCAGCAGTCGCGCTACGGACCACTAAGCCCGAGGCAGTTCGAAGTGTAGACATAATTTTGTAAGTTTATTAATTAGTTTATTGTTTGATGTAATGCTTAGAATTAGTCATGAGAGGAAAATGCAATCATTGCAAAACTAAAACTAAAATAATATTTAGACCTGAAGAATTAAAAATTACAAACTATTAAATCAATTCAAATGCCATTTCTAGTACTTGTTTAGTCGTACGGGAAAATGATCGTAAAGAATGTATTTTCTAATAGCAAAATATATTTTTATTTATCATTTTACGACTTGAAGTAAAACCCACTGAACTGAATTTTCAGAGAATAGAATCTTTCTGCAAAATGTTATCAATGGTTAATCAAAAAGAAACATAAACCCTTTAAACTTAGATCTCAGAAGATCACTTCGAACAGAAAAATAAATAGGATTGGAATGAAATAAATATGATTTGTTGTCATCACAATTAAGAATTTGAGCTTTTTAAGAAGTACCTAATAAAACTGACCCAGAAACCACACAACTCATTAGATGGATCATTTAAATCAAGAGTCAAGATATAAAGTTATACATTTTTGTGGAAAATTAGATATAAGAAACACATAAAAGCTGGTTCTCTTAAATCTCTCTCATCTAATATTATACCTTGACATATAATAGTGATGATCTGTATGACGCTGATGGCAAAGCTCCTGCACGGTCCTCGTCGGGTCATGGTGTGTCACGTTTGCATCTCGTCACCAATCAACCTCTCGTGGCCCGTCCACGCTCGTGGCTTCTCGTCACCATCTGCAAATAAAAAGTGAGGGAAGTTAGTAAATCATCGACATAGTCAAATAATTTGATGAAACGTCTGAAAGTAAAACAGTAAACAAATATGCATAGTGATAATTTTATTAGTTTCTTCTTTAATTGTGAGTTTATTTGTTGCGTAAATACGGGTGGAATAATAATAATTTGGAGCCACAAAAGTACTGGCTAAATAGATGTATTTGGTGATAAGGTGGTGTAGTGTCACCTTTTACGATTGTTCATAAAAGGACGCTTTCACACGAAGAAAAATATAAATTTACCTCCCCTGCAGATCGCTATAACACTCCTGATAATAATTTATGCTATGTATATTCGAGGGGGCTTTATTTTATTATATTCACCCTGCGAGGATACCAGGTAAATACTGGCCTTCCCCTTGACAAAATTCCTTTGTCTCCCTCTTACAGTACCCATGGGAGATGATGGGGTGGTACAATTTGTAACCGAACATGTAGATCGCGTTTAGCTAATCTGTTTGAGAATATTTTTTGAGCGCACTGGGCTTCTAATTCTATCATTTTTAAATAGCAATCTACACAATACCTAGAATCTTTTTTTAATTAAACGGGAAATTTTAATTATATAAATCAATAAAATATATACTTAAATAAATCATTTTTTTTTAGAAGACGATTAATCGAATACAGTTCAAATAAACATCACACCTAAATAACTATATATCCTTTAAAACAATTTTTTATTTCTATTTATGTGGTCAACCTATTCCCCTATGTCAAATTAAAACGATTCTATCATTATAACCAATAAGTTTTGTATTGTCATTGCCGATACAAATTGATAAACGATTGGGGTTGCCCAGTAATTAATCACATACGAACCGTATTTTAATGTTTATCACGTATTGTGAATAAATTGTCAATGAAATGATAACAATGGAGAATTATTATCATATTTCAATGGGTTATGGGATGTGGTGATATAATACTTTTGTGATAAATAAAACGTGCTTTATGACCAAATATGTATGTTTGGCATAGCAGACCAACAGATAAAGATCGCGATTATCAGTAATGGTTATGAAATGGTTACTACAACACAAAGCGTAGGCGATATATTCATAAGTTTATTTTGGTAAAGCTTGGCATAGTTCGGTACAACAATTTTCCAGGGGAATTTTCAAAGACTTCCTGGAAAATATAGTAAGGTATGGTATTAAGATCAAGGAGGCTGACAAAAATGAAATGATGCCGGCTGGGATGATTTTGGGCTAGTGTGACATTTGTTATACAGATGTTCATAAACTTTTGCGAGTAATAACGACCACAACTAATCTTATAAAATGTTAAACTGTGAGTTTACCATTTGATTCACATACCCATAAGTATTGAACTGCATCGAAAGTTGCAAATTTTCAATAATATTTAACACATTTGAGATAAAAATTAAACAATAACTCAAAAATTCCTTAATGTAATACAAATATAAAATACAAACATTGAAAATGAAATGAATATCTTGATAACATCGCAAATAAATCTATATCAAATGATATGCAAATTAAATTCCATAGTAAAAAATTCGCATGATACTATATCGAGTCAGGCTGGCATTGGGATCTAAATATGTTGGCTGGCTGGGTTAAATTGATACGGTAGAGGAATGATTAAATTATCAGTACTTAAAATATTTGTACCTATTTTTAATGTTTTGGATCTTTTTCCAAACGTTTCAGTTTTGAAGACTAGATTTAAATTTCGTCAAAAAGCAAGTATTAGAATGGCCCGATATGAGCCTCAGATACTACTACTTTTGCCGATAAGATGTACAATTTGAGCATTTGTCTTAATAAAGTCAATCGCAAACCCCTCACGCAAAATTCCGTCCATTCTATCCATTCCATCAATTCGCAGAACACGACTTATTATACTATTACGAAACATAAACAAACCAAACAAAAGACAGAGAAGCGACAAAATATTCTGTTAAGCCGTCAGTCGATTTGCATTAGGGCACAAATGAAGTAAGAATTGAGCAGGCGACTCGTTAAGTAGCCTCAGACGAGTCATCCGAGGTCGCGACTCAGCGCCGAGACAAAGGTTTGGAGCAAACGATCTAAGTTATTGACTAAGAGCGGAAAATACAGAGATACAAAGAGATATTGATTAGTCATAAGATTGAATAATAAAGATTTTTAGAAATGAGTAAAGCTATTTTGTTAAATTGTAATAATTTAAAATGAAAGAAGAACTTTAATAAATAGAGAACTAAAGCCGGTTAAAAGTGAAAATAGGAAGAGAATAGAGATTTTTTTTTTGAGATACAAATAAATATTCTCTATCATAGCTTTGGAGTCTATTCTATTCTCTATTTAATGTTCAGGATCGGCCTTATCGACCTCATTTAGACACATTGATGTGTAAAATATATTAATTATATTAATGTCTGTCTATTCTCTTATGCAAATGAAATGCAAATTAATATAAGCGACGTATTGACAGATATTTCCCAAGCACTGACAACCGCATAAATCCTAAAATACATACAGACTATTCTATATGACTACAATTTTAGCGTAGCTGCGGTCAACCGAAAATAGAAATAGTCCTTGTAGTTCTAACATTCGGTTCCATTATACACTGTCGTTGCTTCGACCACAGCCGACGGATTCAGCGGAAGTCAGCGACGGTCGTGCCCAGAAACTTGATTTATCCCGCGATCAAATTCAATTGTGTCAAAAGAGAAATTGACTAAAAATTCCGCTGTCGCCCCGCCATTCGGTAGTCGCGTTACATTTTTATACCATTTTTTGATTGTAATTGTTTATGAGAGCATCATTTCAATATATGCAATATAGAAGTTATTTGATCTTGTAAGTGCACAATCAAAATTATATTATTGTACGTTAATATGACATGTCGTCTATAAATAACTTCAAATTTCAGGCCCCCTTGAAGTTAGTTAAATATTCCAACATCCTACAAGGATTTCTGGACACTTCATAATAAACAATGTTTGACTATTATGCAGCTACACAAAAGTTTAGATTAACATATTCCTATTGTTTCTAACTAAAAACCATATTGTTGGCAAGTTGCCAATCCCTTGTTTTATGCTCTATTCCACCTTCTTTACCACGTTAATATTGTACGTGACTGCAAGCACTAAGTCATGGTGGCCTGTATCAGTATGAATTCAATTATGCTTTTATTTAATGCACATGGTATATTGTGGGAATACTACAATACAATCCATACTTCTGTGTGTTTATTTATCTTAAATATCTACTGTCAAAGTAGCGATTCTTAAAGTTTTAACTGAAGCTTTTTACCAAAATCGATGGAAATGTTTTGTTACATCCTATGTATTTATCCAATTTATATGAAAATCCAGATACTCAGTACACCACCAGACTCATTAAAATTCAAAAATAAAACCCGAATATCCATCCAGAAAAATAAACAGAATAAAACCGGACATTTTCAGTCGATCCCAAAAGTTAGGCGAGCAAAACCGCGGCAAAACGCCAACAATACATCATTACTTTCCCGTTATTTGTTGCAAATCCTCACCGCTTACTGACGGACATCATCATAGCTCCATTACAAGCAAATATTACTGATAAAAAGCCCCAAAAGGCCCGTGTAATGAAAAAATAACAGCGGTTAATGCTGCCCCTGATCGGCTAATACCCTGTATAAATATCCCACTACCGTACCATTATCACCGATAAAAATGTTTGGCTCGCCAACATTATCGCAAAATTTCGCATCCAATACCTGTTTTGTTCGTCGGAAATCAATCGGTGGCGCTTTTGTAATAGAATTGTGAATTGAAACGCGATCGATTGTAGGGTCGTCGAGAAACCGCTGCGGGCGGACATCGTCTGGTTGTGATTCATCTTTACGTCGCTGTCGAAGGTTTATGCAGGGTTGACACTTGACACTTTTATTTCGTTTTTTATTTTATTTGTGAGATAAGCAAGTTACGATTTTAAGAATTTATTAGAGGAGTCTGTCGCCCTTAATAAATACCAGGTTTATGAGTAAGTTTCTTGCTGAAAACATAAAAAGTATTTTACGTAGCAACATTTTTATAGATAAAGTCAACAGAGTAAAATTGTCTGTGGAGAAATAAGTAGTTACGTAAGAAAAAAAAACTATCTCAACTAACACTTACAAAACTTTTAAAGCCATAAAAAATAAATTATTTTCAAAATATATTAAATGCCGTAAACGCTGGAATTATTTCCTTTTCAAGAAGCGCGACAAATGCTACTTTATTGTAAATTGTGCTTAAGATTTCTCGCCGTCCAATATCTCACTAATTAGACTCCAGTTATGATAATCCAATCACTGAACTCCGTCTGTTCTAGCGCTATCGGGTATTTCGATTAGATTCATTTAGCCTTAGTTTAACTTTTATTTGAAACTTGGCTTGTTTCGGGAAAAACTTATACAATAGACATGAATCCATTGAACAATGTTTTCAGTTAATTAATTTTGACTAGAGAGAGTATCAAATTATTTTCCAGTCAGGAATAAATTTAAGACTTTAAATTATAGTACCTTTTAATATTTGTTACTATAATAAAAATATGAATACTACAATCTGCCTAGCCTTTTCCCAATTGCATTGGGGTCGGCTTCCAGGCAAACCGGATGCAGCTTAATACCAGTATTTTACATTGAGCGACTGCCTATCTGACCTCCACAACCCAGATAATACTGGGTAACACGATATCTCGTGGTATAACTGGTTGTCAGACTTTTAGGCCTCTGACTACCCTGTATACCTGTAACGGCTGTCATCAGATCTTAATTTGACAACCGGGACCGATGGCTTAACGTGCTCTCCGAGGCACGGAGGGGTCACGGTATGAAATGATGGTCACACATCACAGACCGACCGCAGCAAGTGCAGCTTAACCTCAAGCGATCGAGCTGTGCGGCTGTTATTTAGCCACGAGCCCCTCAAAAATATGAACACTAAAATACAATATAAAAGAAAATTTGTTTAGCAAATGCGTTTTCTTTACCTTTCCTTCGCAATTGCATAATGTTGACATCAGCCTGATGTATAAATGTATATCTTCTGCTATTTCCCTTAAACTTTTGAGTTACAGATTCAAAGACAATGTAATAAAAAAAACATGTTATAAAGTACGTAGATTTTAGTTAAAAATACCAAACCACTGAAGATGAAGGTTCTATAACTTGGAAAGGAAGGCAAAATCTTGTATTCCTTGTTTACCGGATTTGTACCGAAAACCAACATTGAAAATGTATGGCGGGATTATTAAAATGTTTTAAGAAGCTTAACCCAATGAAGGGTGCTAGACGTCTATAGACGTCATAATCAAACAATTTATTTTGTGTCTCGTTTAGCACCCCTCAATGAGTAAAGTATTTTTTTGTGTACACGAGAATCAAACTGAATAAATAAAACCTTTGTAATGGAACAGATATTCATTCATAATGAGGAAATGAACAGTTTTTGAAGTAAAGCAATTTATGATTCCAGTTTCCAGCAAAGCAAGCTATTCACGAGTTATTTTGCGTATTTTCCTTCTCTTTGAAATGAATATGTAATAAAATGAGAATATAAAATCAGATTCTAGGAGCCGTACAACGCCGTGCGACTCTCAATATAATTTTCTCACGTAATTCTAGAAATCAACTTGTCTGGAATATTTATTTTCAGACACTTGTGTGGTTAGAAGTTAACCTGATGTCACAGTATAAGAAGCCATCCGGAGGCATCCGACTTGGCTTAACAATTACTGGACCGTGATGCTTACATGCTCCCTCCAGAGACGCTCTTCATAACCAGCCCATAAACGCCTTCTTTTTTTGCACGTCACCCCATAAGCTCGTACTCCCGGCCATGAATCTAATCACAGTTGGAAGCAAGGCTCGATGAGGTCATGGCGCAGCCCATAAATGCTCCACTGCAGGACAAGAACCTCTTCTTCTAGAGAGAAGGCAAGAGCATTGATCACCATGTACCGTATGTGTGTGTATGTGTACATGTGTGTAGCTCAGTGCGGGTTGGCGATTTTAGACTTTTAAGTTCAGGTCTCCTCACGACGTTTTCCTTTACCGTATGTCTGTGATGTCTAGTCACATTGGTTCATGTCAGGCCTTAATCCACATGGCTACAATACCTTCAATCGTTGGTTAACCTTAGTGACCCTTTACCAGCCAGAACGGACTGATTAAGAAACCTATTGAATGGAGACGCTCAGATAAAAATGCTTCAAGTGTTTTTTATCGACAGCATAGAGATTGCAACGGGTTCTGACCACCTCAATTTACGAGTATTATTTTTCCTGTTTAGTGGTAACCCTAAACGATCTGCCGCAGGGCAGGCCCAGTCCCTTGGCCGAAGTAGCCGAACCGTTCATTTTGTTAAAATCCTACTCGGAATGTTTTTTTTTAGGGCGCCCCTGTTTGTCTTGTACTTCATCAGATCGACCGCTGTCATTAGCCTGTAATACTGTTTTAATAGAAGCAACACTTTGTTTTCATTATTTTATCTCTTGGGGTTTTCTGTGAAAATAAAGCGAAGAGTGTTGATAATAATATTAACCTTAAATAATTATTAATTTATACATTTGAATAGTTGTACATGTGTTTGCGTGTTGAAATGTAAATGTATTTTTAATATGATACAACAACGGTTTTATACTATTGGTGGAATGTTATAGTAGTATCTTGTGTATTTTTATGATATAACGTAACATATAATCATGCCTGTATTCCCCGAAGGGGAAGGCAGATTAGTAGACAGTTGTACACTCAAATTTCACCAATGCTGTTATGAGTCTTATGTGGTGTGCCTTCTGCCATCTACCGGACACAATTCTAAACTCCGTGCTGAGAATTTTCTAACAGAAAAACCAAATAACACTTTGCCTGACTTGGAAATCGAACCCTAGACCTCATGCTCAGTAGGCGCAGTTGAGACCACTAGACAAATGAGGCAGTGTATTTTTATAACGATGCGATTGCGATTAAAACATGGGTACAACTTAGATTTGCTGATTATTAGAAATACTTATGTTATTAATTATCACAATACCTGATTCTTTATCTATTTTTACACGACTACCCAAGAAAGGAGTTTTATACTTTCCTATTTCATATTACGAGTATAATATTCTCAATTGGAACTTCGCTATCATTATCATAAAACCTAACAACATCCAAATACCAAAAAGTTTCACGTTCAGAACAATAACGATTCTTTAAAGTGAAGCGACCCATCTAACATGGGTTTAATAATTTGTTGGCGCAGCAACGCTATTACCGGGGACAAAGTAGAAATTCACTCGCTAAAAGCCTGGAACCAAAGCGTCCCTGTTGTTACTGTATTTTGTGATTTAGCCATTTTGGTAACTTTAGTTGGTTGAAGGAACTAGGTTACGGGTTTTAAGTGACAGTCTGCAGTCTGAACCATTTTTCTTTTAGAAAACGTAATCTCAGGCAGTTTCCTTTTTCTAAAGATGTGAAATGGTCGTCATTAAACAGCAAACGTTAATTGCAAAAACAGATCCGGTTAATCATATTTGTGCACGAAATACTCCTGTTTGTTTATATGTATTTTTCGTACATGTTAAGGGCATGTAATGCCTATATTTCTAGCGCTTTCCTTTCTTATTTTGCTCATTAACATGCACATCTCACATTACCTTATTTATTGTAATACCAATTTACTTTAAAAGAGTGTCTATGGAGTTTCTTGCCGGCTCTTCTCCATAAGATCAACGCCTTGGAACTGTGCACTTAGTTTTGACTTTTCCTAAGTGCCTGTAATATGGTCTAATTGAAATAAAAATATTTGAATTTTGAATGAAGAAACCTACCTAGCTACGAATCTAGCTACCTTCGACATACCGTGTCATGGCTCTCTGGCCACCGTGTCGCATGTTTGTATCTAATAAATTTCAAGTTCCCTTCTTCTTGTCTTAAGGACTCCTGTTTACTCCTGATCACGACGTATAAAATTTACAACTAAAAACTTCATTAACAAAGACTTCCATCATTATTAATAAAGCTATCTCATATTTGAATAGTTTTGTGTCGATGTGATATTGATTGAAATGTTGAGATGTGTTGACTAAAAATGTTGAGATAACTTTATATTAATAGCCGTAGTACCAATAATGCAAAATAGCAATGCTAGGAGTACAAAACTCCATAAAAACTCAATAATTCACCGTCCGAAGAACTATTATGAGATTCTGGAACGTCTCCTCGCTGGGCGAAGGTGATAGTCGGTTTAACGGAAGCGGGCTTATTTATCTTCAGCCCGTCCATGTAAACCTTACACTGGCGGCCAAAATGGAAGATATTGTTTATACGTTTATTAGCTTAAAGCTTTCCTTAGTTCTAGTCGTCTATTTGTCGACTTTATTGCTTTATATTGTGATAATGGTAAGCGTTTGTTATTTTCTTAGTTTCTAGATAAAGTGGTGTAGAATTTTTTATTGTGGGTTTCGGACTCGACTGTATTAAGTGCCATATTTCACCCAAATTCTTATAAAAACGTCGTTTAAATAATCTAAAGTTTTATAAAACTACGAGCAAAGCCATTTAGTAACACTATTACGTTGAATTCAGAGCAAAAGTCTATATACATATATAAGTACTAGCGGTCCGTCCCGGCTTCGCACGCGACTATAATTTGAGATTTAAACTATCCTATCTCTCAAGTTGGATCGAACTGCACATGGTGTGCGAATTTTATTATAATCGGTTAAGTGGTTTAGGAGTCCATTGAGGACAAACATTGTGACACGAGATTTATATATATTAAGATATAAACGAATACCTACTTTGTACATCGTTTTGAAATTTATATTAAAATACTACGTTTCAGATTAACATTTGATGTGTTCAAATACATGCATCACTAGGATTGATATTGATTTAATTTTGGATGGATGGCTCTATGAAAAATTGTTTATACGCTTACTATTGAGACATTTATTAAGATGAAATAAATTTGCATTTGTAAGCTAATAGAAGGTGAATGAGCATAGATGAAGCGAAAGAGGTGTGTCAGAATCGTAGCAAATGGAAATCGATAGTCTCTGCCTACCCCTATGGGAAACAGGCGTGATTGTATGTATGTATGTATGTATGTAAGCTAATTATTTTTAACATATAATTTTTTAGTTTTGCCATAACAACAAAAAAAAAAAAAAATATTATCAAAATTAATTAATACGTACTAACACGAAATAATATCAAGAAATAAATCAACTAAAACAACTAACAGAGAAAAAGGTAAATTAGGTATAATTCTGAAAAAAAAAAAAACCCAGACAAATAACTTATTTATTAGAATTATAGGTACACTGTTATATACATAATTAAGATTCATCTAATATATAAAATTCTCGTGTCACAGTTTTCGTTGCCATACTCCTCCGAAACGGCTTGACCGATTTTGATGAATTTTTTTGTGTTTATCCGGTATCTATGAGAATCGGCCAACATCTATTTTTCATCCCCCTAAATGTTAGGGGTAGTCCACCCCTAATTTTTTTATTTATATGGCAAAACAACGTTTGCCGGGTCAGCTAGTAAACTATAAATGTTTCAGTAATATATCAGATACTAGAGTTTGTAACTAACTAGGTATTTTCATAAAACAAGATGATCCCTCAGATTAACAACAGCCTCGCTACATCCTTGGTAAACCTTCAACGGCGATACCATCCAATCTGTATAAATTGGGATTTAATTATATATAAGGACGACCACATTAGCCCATCATATTTCATCATCTCAAATTCTTTCATGGGCATCTATTGAAAAATTCTAAATCGGAAAATCCTCGATGCGCAGATCATTTTTTGCGTCAATATACCAATATTTCCAAGGGTTACAGTATAATGCGATTAAATTGAAAATGTTAAACCTTTAGCCCGGTAATAAGGAGCGTGACTATCAACATTTTTCCACGGTCTTATATTGAACGGTATTAAGAGGCCCGCGGATGAGTTTCGAGAGTTTTTATTATGAACGATGTCACGATTCAAGGGAAATAGGGGATTGAGATGTTTGCCTCTATAAATTGGATTTCTGGTCATACTTTGTCATTGCTTTCAGCTTAACATGTGCTGAAGAAAATACTGCAAGTGCTAATAATGCAACGAGAATTTGTCGAATACAATAGAGTTTTTTTTCTGCATTTATTGTAAATGATCTTTGTGCGGAACGCGTTCTTACTCCGATAGTCCTTTGTGTATTAAAGTGATGTACTTTTACTCCGAATGCCCTTCGTTGATTTAAGTGATGTACCTAGTTTCTTCATCATTGCATTTATGTATATCAGTTCATATTCTACTTATTTTTAGAAACCTCAAAATGATAGGAAACCCTTGCATGGAGGTGACACGTTAAAATTAATATCAATTATGGAGGTCTACTAAAAAAAAAAATGGCTATTGAGCCACCTATTTCGACACTCGTCAATAAATTAAAATCTATTAAATATTCCCGTTGATTCAGAATCATGACGTTTTCCAAAGAAGCAAGGTCTTAGTGCACAAGTAAAGGAATAAATCGAAATAATATTTTTGCGATTACAAACTTACATTTGCTATTGGAGAATCGCCCGTGACGTAACACTATTTATAGGAGAACATTTTAAATACAAAGCTAAGATTGTTTTCGGGCAAAAATCTTTGATACTCGATTCCCGTGATAAACAAATTAAGTACATACAAGTTTGTATGGAACCCACGGTGTGCCAATCAGATTTGCACTTACAATATTAAATGGAAAAAGAATACGGTCGCGAACAGGATTCGAACCTGCGCCTCCCGGATAGATACTCCAGGCGCTCTGACCAACTAAGCCATCTCGACCTCCGAGATCGAGATGGCTTAATTAATCCTGTTCGCGACCGTATTCTTTTTCCATTTAATATTGTAACTTTAGAGTTCGCTAAGCATGCGTTAATGCTTTTTCAAAGACATATCTTGAAGATTTGCACTTATTTGGGTTTTTATTAGGTATATATTTGTACAATGACTTTCAGATGCTTATTTTTTCCTGCTCTAGGTAACGCACTTCCGTTTTTCGGTATACCTGACTAGTTTCGAACTCGAACAAACTCTTATCTAATCATGAACTGAGCCTGAGACGATGTCACGAGTATAATTGTGTCAATCGGAAAATGGATGTCAGTAATACCCGTTAAGAATCCTACTTCCTACTAATATTATATATTTGGTACTCTTTCACGCAATAACTACTGTACGGATTTGGATGAAATTTGGCACACAGATAGTTTATAACCTGGATTAATACATAGGGTACTTTTTATCGCGGTTGGATCTAATTCTGAGATCCACGCAGATGACGTCGCGGGCAGAAGCTAGTAATTAATAATTGTATTGCCAACCAATCTCATATAAATGAAGCTGCGAAATTCCTATGCCACTACAATTTTTCAGAGTGTTTTTATTTTATCATAGATAGCTCAATTTTAACAGTGATACTCTGAGGTAAGGTCATAATTTGCAGAATATTCTCATGGGTAGCTTGAAAAATATAACCAGAGTATAATAATTACCGCACTTGTAGATAATGGTTTGGCAACTCCGTTTTGTTAACAATTTTAACTGAAGTGCTATTGTTGGAACTGTAAATGGCTTTAGGGAGAATTTGTATATCTTTTGATAAGGTTTCATTTACTTTGACGTCTGTTTAATCTTTTTATGTAAAATCCTAGTTTTCAATTCACAATTGCTACCTAACCTTTTTAATTTTATCACTGTCTCTCAAACGCAAATTTACAGTACTCAGAAAACAAACATGGATCAACTTACTGTAAACCATTTAAAAACTCAATCTTAATATTTGCAAAACAATTACTTTTCAACTGTATTATTTTTTCATACCGCGGAGACACAGAGACACTGTAACTGATACATATTTTAATAAAACTTTTGTCAGAACAAAAAACATGGGACATACCGGCGCACGTAATCCACATTATTTCCGAGCAGCATTTAAAGTTTCATTCCCAGTGTCACAGACAGTACCCACAGCCTCCCCGAAATAGAGGGGAGACGCCCAACCGACGAGTAAAATGAAATATAGGCGGACGCGAGCTCCGTGGAGCGTTTTTATTACCGCTATGTGTAAAGCTTGTAGAAAAAAATTACTCTCAACTCACTTTTTTATTTGGGTAACACAGGGACGTCTGAAGTTCGGTTACAGGCGCGGAGACGATTCAGTGCACAAGTATCCCCGTTATAAACACCTGGCCAGGTGGATGATGGATCGTGGAAAAACGAGGTCTGTTTCCTTTGGTACGGACGGGACGGTGGGTGAGTGGAAGATATTTTTAAATTGTTTGGACGACAATAAAGTATCGTTTTCAACGTTTAAATGTACAAAGAACGTACCGATGGACTAAAAGCTTCAGACCAGTTCGTAACTAGTCGGGGAATCACTTCCACAATTATTATACAAAAAGTAACAAAAGGTATATGTAAAGATCGTGGCAGGCGGCGTTTTGTAGTTTCTGCCTACCCCCTGGGATGGGAGAAAGGCGTGAGTTTATTCCAGTATACAAAAAGTAAAAAGTTTTTTAGTGTCTATTTTATTAAGGGGAAATCTAGTTAATATTGGAACAACTTGCACAAAAATCTTAGCTTAATCGGTCTAGTTTTCTAGTTTAGTATGCATATGCGCAAGCGGTGAAAATTGCGACTACCACCAACTACTCTACACGTGTTTTGACCCCACACGGGGCATCATCAGGAGGTGTTAGACCGTGCATATTGCGTATGTGCATTATATGCATATTGCATGTACATATTTGCGGGCGGGCGGGCGTTGCACAGATAATGCATGACTACCCTCAATATTGTGGAAGTAGCTAAATATTGTATTTATTTGCATCCATTGTAATGGACTTTCGCAAACGCTTTAATCTATTCGGTATATTTAACGTCAGGAGTTGGTCTTCAAACGTCACGTTGTCACTCGTGCAGTGGTATGTTTTTGTCGGCCGTAAAAAACCCCCAGCAGTACCTGGACAACAGCTAAATCGAGGATTATCAATAAATAAGTAGGGATTTGGCTAGTTTGATAATGTTTATGTTTGCAAAATTAACGGGCCGCATATAAAATTATAAAAAAAAATTAACCATTCACATTTTGTTACTAAATTTCCCAAAAATACAAAGTAGAAATGTCATAAAAAGTAACGTCATGAAATATTGCTTGAAAGTACCATCACTCACAAAAATCCCTTACATTGCACCCTTCTCACATGCAACCCCAAGTCCACATCTGTGTTCCCATCGCTGTCGAGATGAGGTGATGATCATTTTTTCTCCCACGCCTTCCTTCCCGTTGGATATTGCCCTCCAAACGTCTTTATTTGCAGCCGTGCGTAATTGTCGAAAAGCGAAATAATGGCGCCTTACTCGGCTGTTAAGCGTTTATTATAACCTTTTTTTAAGGTATCTTTGAAAGAATTCCCGTTGTTGAAAGATGAATTAAAGTGATCTTTGAAGTTTGGATTTTTCGTGTGGATTTGTTTTTGTTGAATTTGGCTAATATTGATATAACATAACTTAACATAGCATCACGCCTGTATTCCCCGAAGGGGTAGGCAGAGGTGTACACAGTTGTACACCCACATTTCACCAGTGCTGTTATTAAGTCCCATGTAATAGGTGGTGGAGCCTATTGCCATCAAACGGGCACAATTCCAAACTCCGGGCTGCTACTGAGAATTTCCTAACAGAAAAACTCAATAACACTTTGCCCGACCCGGGAATCGAACCCGAGACATCTTGCTCAGCAGTCGCGCTTAGGACCACTAGACCAACGAGGCAGTTCCATCTATTCGATACTGATATATATTTACTTATCTTATTATGTTTGATGGACAACCTAGTGCCAGAGCTTAAACCACTCGTAAGGTCACTGACATAAAAAATAACTGCTTGGTTGATCTAGTGGTCCCAAGCGGGACTGTCCGAGGCCATTGGGTGTCATGAGGTCTCGGGTTCGACTTCCAGGTCGGGCAATTGTTATTAAGTTTTTCTGTTAGGAAATTCTCGATAGCAGTCCAGAATTTTTCCCAGTAGACTCACCACATACACGAGACTTAATTACGGCATTTTCAGTGTAGGACAGCTTACCTACGCCTCTGTTTGACCCTTCAAAGACTACAAGCGTGATGCTACATTCATGTTACTAAATGTGTGCTTTTTAGTGTTCTGTGCGATAAGCTCCTTTATAATGTAGTAAATAAAGCTTCAGTTTCGACACCTCTCTTCCAAAAACAATAGTTAGAAAGAAAGAAAGAAAGAAACATTTATTTGCACAGAACACAGTTGGTACCAGATTTAACAAAGGTGCATAATAGTTCAAGCTATATTCTGCCTATATTAGGCATGCAAATATTTATAATTATATATATATCAATTAAAATGCTATTATATTATCATACTACCGAATGTCAAGTTCTATTATTATTATTATTACATTAAATTTTACAAATACAATACAATAGTTATTAGTTAACTAGTCTAATTATATTGTAATTTACTTTATTTAATAATTAACTTTAAAAGATAAAGTGAGGAACAGTGTTATAAGGGAACTTTGTGGAGTGAAAGAGGATGTAGTGACAAAGATTGAGAAGGGTATGCTAAGATGGTTTGGGCACGTAGAAAGGATGGATGAAAGGCGATTGACTAAACTAGTACATGAGGCGAGTGGATGGAAGAGTCGGGGCAGGCCGACCTCGACGAACGTACCGCAATCGAATTGCGGACATTCTCAAAAAAGGACAGGTCAGGAGTCACCTAAATCTGCGAGCATGTATGACGAGGTTAATGAACATAGATGAAGTGAAGAGGTGTGTCAGAATCGTAGCAAATGGAAATCGATAGTCTCTGCCTACCCCAATGAGAAACAGGCGTGATTGTATGTATGTTATATATGTATAATTATTGTAACTTACACCAGTCCTTAAACCCAAAGTTCTCGGCATAAATCATACAAAAACATCTCACAATTACACACACACACATACATAAATATATGTGTAATGACGTCAGGTGAAATTCAAGGGTGCTCGGAGTTTAATCAAGCCAAGCTCTTCGTAATAAGTCGACCCGAGGCGTTGCTAACAAGGGCTTACGTACACACGATGTATGAACATTTGACTTTAGTGCACGTCGAAATATGTAGCGGTGAGATAAAAATCTCAGAGTGGAAGATTTGGGAATTAGGGTTCCGTTGGTTCAGGTGCGGAACGAATTCTTAAATGAAGGAAATGTTCTGTCTTCTCGCGACAAAATTTTCGGCCTACCTGCAGGGAGATATGCCAAATATGCACAAGATACTATAGTATATAATGCGCAAACACAGATGGATTCCCTCTTCCTTCACTCTCATAGTCTGATGGCACAGCGATGGCTTTACGTGTTCTCCAAAGCACCCCGCCAATTTCCTAACTCTAGGCAAGAACTGTAAATTTCCTAACAGAAAATCTAATATAATACATGGCCCGACCCGGAAATCAAACCCTGGACCTCACGCTCAACAGCCGCGCTTGCGGCCACTAGACCGACGACGTAGATTTTCTTCTTATCGTGTGGTTGATGAATAACCCTAATGTCAGAATTTAAACCACCCGTAGGTCTCTGACATGGCTTTACACACCATCGAGAACATTTCTCAAGTGTTCTGGTTTCCTCACGATGTTTTCCTTTACCATTTTAAGCAAGTGATAATTAATTTATAACACGCAAATGATTTCGGAAAGACAGTGGTGCGTGGCTTGGATTTGAACTTGCGACCGTTGACTTGTCAGTCCAATGGTCATACCACCTAGGCTATGACTGCTTAATGAGGCAGAAAAATTATGGCAATATTGAAGCCCTTATAGTCTGATCCAATCTCTGATCTGTAAATGATCTTGTAACTACTAATGAACGAATGTGTCGGTGTTTCAGAGGGCACGCCTTTTTTAACCAAGTCTTAACCTTTGGATTAGTGGGAGAAACACGTGACAGATTGAAATAATTATGGATGAGATCTACGTCTCATTAAGAAGGTTGTAGAAAAGTCAACCTTATGTAGTTAGATTTCTGTTTTTCTTTTTTATAACATCTTCTTTTCAAGTTGATAAACAATCAGTTTCAAGCTGATTATGCAGTGTCAGTAAGTGATTGTCTGTTTAGATCAATACTTAGATATATATTTCTTTACGGAACTCAATTTTCAACTCCGACTCGCACTAAGCCGAATTTTATTATATCTAAAAATATACTCCTGTAAACTCCGCGTGTGGGAAATATCATGGGACATTTAAAAAGTATGAAAATAAATATTAAACGTGTATATTAAAGCGAGGAAATGATTATAACGGAATGTCATAACCTGATATTTATCCAACAAAAATGAAGAGAGAAATTTTACACCTATACAGTTTAATGCTTTATATATATTACACGACTGCCTCGTTGGTTTAATGGTCGCAAGCGTGGCTGCTGAGCGTACCTCACGCTCACACCTGGTTTCGCTTTCCAGGTCAAAATATCACACGACCGGAGAGAGATCAGGCGCAGAACCGACGGCTTAACGTGCTCTCGGAAGCACGAAGGTAAAGCAACACCAACTTCCTGACTCGGAGCTGCTACCGAGAATTTCCTAACAGAAAAAACTCAATACTTTGCCTGACCTGGGAATCGAACCCAGGACATCACGCTTTGCAGTCGCGCTTGGGACCACTAGACCAACCATATATAGCTTCTGCATTCTGATTTCGTGTGCATGGACTTTAAAACTATCTGTGCGCCAACAAAATCCGTTCAGTGGTTATTGCGTGAAAGAGCAACAACAAACATTCATCCTTCTTCACACACTATCGCATTTTTAGTATTATATATTAATAAGAATAGGATGTATTCATTAGTCAATTACATAAAAATCATCGAACTTGGATTAGATATTTTTCCGTTTTTGCCCTTTAAGCATTTAGGTCACTATTGGTCGAATCAAAGCCTTTAATTTTCTTAAGTACATGAAATGATATTTTAATAACATTTTTTCGATCAGCGATGAGTAATAATACTTTTTGTTATTTGACCTTTAAAACTTGCGTAGGCAGGATAATCAGTCTACTTTTTATATGCCATCTGTAATGAAGGAGGAATGATTAAGTATTGAATAATTTTGTTTGTTACTAGCTGTGCCTGCGACTCCGTCCCCGTGGATGTCGTGCATTAACAAATGTTCGACGTGATTCTTTAAATTGGCATAACTTTTTTATTTATGAACCCATCTGTAATGAAGGAGGAATGATTAAGTATTGAATAATTTTGTTTGTTACTAGCTGTGCCTGCGACTCCGTCCCCGTGGATGTCGTGCATTAACAAATGTTCGACGTGATTCTTTAAATTGGCATAACTTTTTTATTTATGAACCGATTGACATGAAACAAACACTAAATGTTAAGTGAAGCTTATCATAATATATTAATGAAAATCACATCTAAATCGGATAAGCAGTTTCTGAGATAAGCGTGCACAAACGCACAGAAAAACAGACAAAAATTCTAACAATCATAGTTTTGAGTGCTTTTTGCATTGATAAAGGTCCCAATTAAAAATAAGACGCATATATAATAAAACAACTTTTAACCGAATTCGTGGTCGCAGGAGGACTCCTGCGACCACGAATTCGAAATTCGAAACGTCAGGAAAAACAAAAACCCAATAATACACGCGATTAATCCGGTTAAAAGTTGTTTTATTATAATGTGTAGTGATCGCGCAAACCTAAGATATTACTATAAGACGCATATATTTCCATGTACAGACAGCGATCCGTTACATTTTTATTATATGTATAGAAGATAATATCGTGATTATTTTTGAAAGGATGGTAATACTGTAAATATGGAGGAAACAGACGAAAAGACTATATAAGAGGTGTAAAAAGTCATATAATTACTACATTTTTAAACGGATTTTTTCAGCAGACACTAGGCCTATTTTTTTATTATTTTTTATTATTATTAAATAAGGCTTCTTTTCACATCTCTTTGATGATTTTGTTAAACATAATCTACAGGAGGGAAAAGAGTGACTGTTTTTTCTGCCATAGTCCTGGCTTATGGAAGTAAACAATGCTGTCACCATTCTACGGTACTAGTATTTTGGCAGTTCGACAATATATATAGCTTCGGTCATAGTAGCCGAGTAGGTGGAATAGGTTTTTTTTCTTTTTAGAGCATACGGCGCAATTTTATTGCCATGACAAGTTGCTCAATTACCCTGATGCATCTAGTATTTTAGATTTAACGACAGCCTATCTGACTTCCACAACTTGATGGTGCTAACAGCATTGCAAACTATGAAACTAGAAAGTTAAAAATGTTGTGTCAAAATAGTGATGAAATCGCTTCAGGTTATCTATTATTCCAAACAAGGCATAGAAAACAGCATCAGCATATTTCAAAATTACGCAGAATTCCCGTCCCCGCAAACCGCTGCGTACTACAGAATCTAATTCATTTGCTAATCTATTCAGACACAGTAATGATCCCGGAATCCACATCTCATTAATATACAATCATATTTAAACCTCACGTAACTCGAACACTGTGTTTTATTCAAATTGGCTAAAGACAAACACTGAGATAGTTGAACCGGTTATAAATCAGAATCAACTTCGCGCCATACTTTAGAGCGATTTTCGTCCATATTACCGAGGCATTTAAGTCGGATATTGTGTAAGTTGAATAAATTAAAAGAACTTCTCTGGGTTCCAGTGTAATTTCCTTACAAGGCGGCGTAAGGCAGTAGACGTAGCGGTAGTAATTTTTAAGTGGTAAATATTTTATGCTGTGAGCTAGTGGGGTTACTTGAAAAGTTGGCACGGAGAACATTCAAGACTTGTTCCAACTTAAACTAAGGTTTAGTGTGAATATGTGATGAATTTTTCAGTACGCCTACGATTTTTTTTTATTTCCTTCCTTGGCTTAGCAACAAGATTCTGCATTAAACTTTTGCAATTTTTCTTAAATATTTAAAACAAAAGGCGACTGCACCATCTCTTAATAACAGGTTGGGTGGCGGGCAAACGCAAGCACTATAAGAATAAAAATAAATAAATGAGACAGCTATATACATACGTGCCAATAAAACCAACACACATCTTCCATTTCGATTGAAATGGAATAGTTTTCTCTTCATATATATTTTTTGATACATATTCCGGCCATATGATACGTACCTACGTATACCATTTTTTTTTAATTAGACACTAGCCGTGCTTATGCCTACGACATTTTCCGAACCATGGTAATGCTCTTATTAAGCTATAGTAACACTGCTCGTAACTGTCCAATTTTAAATTCCTTCATTTTTATTTTACTATAGTTTCAGGTACAGTAAGGTAAGGGACATTAAAAGTGCACCCTCTTCAGATCTACAAAACTGTGAAGCGTTGATTTCCCCACGGATGTCGAGCTCAAACGGAAGTTACTCGTGGATCTGGAACTCGCTAGAGGGCAAGAAAATACTGGCCAACAACGTTCAAGTGGAGAATAGAAATGGTAGTGCAGACATTATACATATAGTGTAGACACACTACACTGATAGTATAGTTTTATGATATTAATAATTCTAGTTCAAGGTATCGTTTGTAAAGGCCCCTACAACTAACAAGTCATAATAGAGAATGTAAATGATGAAATAATTACTTCAAATTCCCACACATGAATACTTCAAGGCTTGAGTGAACAGGTTGTGTAGTGTCTGTTGGGCAAGCGTGATCTATCGTCGACCGCATTATCGCTTAAAATCAGGTGACGTGGCGATCAGACGTTTTATTATAAAAAAAAACTTTTTTTTCTGGGCTACGGGGCAAACGAGCATACGGATCGCCTGATGGTAAGCGATTACTACCGCCCATGGATACATGATGGCAACCCCAGAGGAGTCGCAAGTGCGTTGTTGGCCTTTTAAAGAGTTTGGGCCTCCGGTACCCTCACGATCACCCTCATATGACTCGCTAGATCGACCTTGGTTTTCAATAGCTAGAGACATGGGCGCAAAATTTAAGTGGACAAGTTGTTGCGCTAGTGCAAGCCAACTCTCTCGTCCTGCTCCCTGTGGTCCAATGGACTGGCAAACCAGTACGATAGACAGAGTTAAGGATGCATTACTTATTTTGGGGAATTCCCTATTTCATATCCCCTAGTCTTACGACACCCATAGGCAGAGATGGGTTGGTATATTCTTTTCCGGAACCACACGGAGAGTCAGCAGTACTACAGTACTATTAAGAAAATAATATAACTCAATTAATCTGTTGACTCGCTAATTAACAGACTGAATAAAATTTTATTGTTATAAAGTACAATTTTGTATGTAAGCGAGTCAAGCGATTAAACAAAAAACACGCCATACACACGCACACACACACAAAAAAAAATCTTAAAAGAATATAACACAGTATACAAATTAAAGGACATAAAAAAATGACACGATTATTTCATTGGACCACAGCCTAAAAAAACAAAACTCGCGTTCCTTTACTCCCTCGCACCACATTCGATCCGCTCCACACTCCACCGGCTCGAGAGTTGCGAAGTTTCCCCTTTTGTTACTTTTTCATAACAATAACTAATTTCGTTGGTTAATTAAGCAACTGAGAAATGTTTGCCGCGCTGAAAATTTTAATGTTTCAATACAGGTCTGGGGATTACATGAGTTAAAGTTTTCTAGTTAGCTAAGTTCGACTTTTGTTGCTATACTTAACGCTATTGGGGTTAACTGGGGATACATGTTTCATACTGGATATTTGGAATCTGTTTTGTTAAATACATTTCTGGGTTGTATTTTATAACTTTTGTAATTCATTGTTATCTGTTGCGTGGTTTTTGGTTTTGAATACGGCACTTCTTTTCTCGTGGGTATTGTTAAAGTGACTTAGACATTATGTTACGATTATGAGGCAGCAGTATAGTGTACTATAATTATTTTTCTTTGGGATCAGAATCACTTGTTAGACTTTCTTTTTTCATGGGCCAGTCAGATTTTCTAGCAGACATCCGACGTGCCTTACACTGACTATTGCTTCACCTTAACGGGCGTTTACTGACCACAGTTTGCAACGGGTCATTAGCGCCTTAATACTTTATAACTTTAAGTGACTTTGGATGCAACCGAACGATAAACCGTTGTCGTTTCAAGACATTTCATTCAGATACCGAAGTCCTGCATAGGCGGTAATTACAAACCAAGAGATTCTTAAGAATGATATCCAGCGTAAATGCTTGAATTCCAGAACGTAGAATTCAGAATACTTTTAGAATTTCAGAGGCATCAAAGACCTTAGTATTGCGGAGAGAAAAAATAATCTATCAATATACAATGCCATTATCAATACGGTGTCGCGGTGTCTGGACCAAACATACGAAGCAACTGTAAGTGTAACGTGCGAGTAACAATGTTGTCGTAAACGTGTCCCGTCCGCATCCCTCTACGCAGATTGAAAGAAGATCAGTGTGATATCCGGATCCAAATCAATGTAATTGATTAGTAATAGTTGCGATGCGATGCACATCCTCATATAATACACAGATTCTAGAAATAAGCCCCTATCTTCGGTAAAAATGTACATCTTTTTCCATTTAATATTGTAACTTTAAAAATGTACATTTTGTAGAATAGACAAACGAATACAGATACCACAGATAAAATATACCACGGTAGTTGTGAGTTGTGACCACAGATTATTATTTGTGTCGTATAGTACAGGGGCACCACCCAAGAAGTGTAATTATAATTTATGTTTAGTTAATTTAGGTAACTTTAAATAGGTATGTAATTTTTTTTATGTGTGATTTAATGCGTCAAAATGGCGGGCAAAAAATAAAAACTTTTTCTCTCTTTTGTCTTTTTAGTTTAGATATTGCCAGGAGTCTCCATAAGACGAGAAGAAGCGAACTTGAAATTTAATAGATACGAATAGCGATACGGTAGCACAGTAGGAGAGCCATGATACGGTATGTCAAAGGTTGTGGGTTCGAGTCCCGTTCGTGTCTGTTATTTTTTAATTACATGGCATTATTATATATATAAAAAAAAAAACAATGTATTGAGATAAGATTCCCGTTGAAAATTATTTGTGTCTACGTTTATTCTTACACTTCGAATTTTTCCGTTACGGTCTCCTGCATAAGTAACCGGACAGAAACTGTGTATAACGAGACCTCCAGCCACAGAAAATAACCAAATTATATTACAAAATACGAATTTATACATTTTCCTTTACCGATAGGTAATAATAATTTGTAACCGACACCGCTTATCCATCTCGGAAGCTAAAATGTGAGTTTCAGTACAACAGTTGCATTAAGTACTGACATTGGCTCGAGTCTTGTTCACTCGAGCGCAAAGATAAGTAGGTACTGTTTATATCTTTTGAGGAAAGGAGACTGGAAGAGAGTAAGTACACCTACGAGTATATTACACCGTGTCTATAGAAACAGAACTGAGAAATGTTTATGGATAGAACTTGAATGATGATGCGTTGCGGGAGTTTGGTTTTCCTGAAGATGCTTTATCAAACCAGACTGATTAACGAAAATGTTTGTTATATCATCAATACATATAATAAAAATGTAACGGATCGCTGTCTGTACACGGAAAATATATGAGAAAAAATATTATTGGGACCTTTATCGACACAAATAGCACCCAAAACAATGATTGTTAGAATTTTTGTCTGTTTATCTGTGCGCTTGTGCATGCTAATCTCAGAAACTGCTTATCCGATTTAGATTTGGTTTTCAGAAATATATTGCGGTAAATTTCACTTAACATTTAGTGTTTGTTTCATGTCAATCGGTTCATAAATAAAAAAAGTTATGCCAACTTTCGAGCTCGCTACGCATAAGTTAATAATTACGTTTACGTTATAATACATTTGAAAGAATAATCTGTATTTGTTAAGGTTATCGCATCTGTGCGACATTGTATTAACTGCTAATTTAGTCGGTTCAGTTACCTATATAGGGACTGAATAGATAGCGATGATGTTACAAAAAAACGTATTCGAAATGTGTTAGAGTTCGCTACGCATGCGTTAATGCTTATGCAAGATTTATGTGTACCTGTATTTATTAGTTCATACTGTATTAGAGTAATGACATTTCCCAGTCATATTAAGTTATAGGGATCCTAGTAGCAAATAGTTCTGTGAAGTTGGATGGACAAAGTATTAGAAGAAAAAACACTTCAGTAACCAACCAAAACTTCTACTTTTACAAAAAAACAAAACAAGCTATCCAATCAGAGGCAGACAGGTAGGTACCAAACAATCGTATAACTAACAACCTGTTTTTATATAAACAGTGGAAAATCACGGCACTCCTGCAAAGTGTTGGGCTCGGTCCCGGGCGGCCGTGTCGCGCAAATTCCCCCGCTTTGTCCCCAAATAGGTCCGTCCCCTGGCACGGGACCCGAGGGACGTTCTCCTATTGAAAATGTCGGGTCAACCCTCCAAACCGGGTAGTTTTATTTTATTGAAAAGGCCTCGTGTTACGTTACTGCAGTCCCGATGAATTTTTGGCAACATTTCTCCTTGTTATGCTTGCGTTGTTTTTATATGTAATTGCTGTCTAAATATTTGGATGCAGTTTTCAATTCGAGGTTTTGTTTTGTGCAATTTTGTTTAAGCCCTTTCATTTTTGTTTTGCAGAATGGAGAACTGTCATATTTATTATGACTACATGTGTGTGTGTGTACTGTGCTACAAAGTTTTTTTTCCAAAAAACCATCTTCGCATTATTGCCTTCCTAATGAAACCGGTTTTGTGGTATATTGGTTGGCTAGTTTTAAAGTCTGTAATGGACATCATTGTAGAAACAATCTCTGTGTAATTTTTATTGAATTATATTTATTTTATTTTAAAATGTAATAATCTTTACACACTATTCAAATACACTTATCCAATTCCGTTCTTGTTATATGACTGCCCAAAAATAGGAGTGTAATGTTTTTATGGTTCATGTATGTATGTAAGTATGTATGTATGTTTGTGAGTTTCTTTGTTCCACCAGAACTTCTAAACGCCTGAACCGATTTCAATGTGTGGGGTATAGTTAGAATATTTACATTTAAAAATGCGTGGCAGGGATGTTTTTTTTTTATTAATTTCATTTTGTTTTATTTTTCTTCTTTCGTGGAATCCAATCTAGTATCGGATTTATTCAATAGGAGCATAGCCTTCTGACTTGGCTTAGTGACGAAACAACAGCTGGGACCGACGGTTTACCGTGCCCTCCGAAGCATGGAGACGCTTTAATGAAAATATTCCCAGCGGTCACCCATCCACAGTCACACTGCTTAACTTCAACGATCGTTTACCGACCACAGTTAGCAACGGGCTATGAGTTTTCGTTTTAATGAACTAATATTCACAAGTAAATTCTGTGCGCAATAGCCGATTAAATCTGTGGGCATCATCTGAAGCCTTTGAAATTAAGCGTATTGAGTAGCAATTTATACATATAATATCGGAGATAAGAGGTATTGTATCTAAACCAGACTGAACTCGTACATATGAGAGTTGCACTTTAAAGTTAATCTGATACATGGCTTAGAACTGAAACTGATATTAAAATATTAAATACTAGCGGTCCATCCCGGTTGTGCACGGGTGAACATTTACACCTTGGGCTACATTATTGAAGTTTTAGTAAAGATCCTTAATATTTTCTAGTAATAAATATAGCCTATGTTACTCAAGGATAACGTAGCATTCTAATGATGGAAGAATTTTATAAATCGGGCTAGCAGTTTTTGAGTACGTTCGTTACATTCAAATATACAAATCTTTCCTCTTTATAATATTAGTGAAGATGTAGATTAGTGTAGATTGATGCTTCTAAACATTGTAATCCTTTACTATTTTAACTCAAGTATTGAGAATAACATTTAAAACATATACACATTTAAACTACCCGAAAATTCTGACATGGTACTATAAATTACAATATTAAATGGAAAAAAAAAACGGTCACGAACAGGATTCGAACCTGCGCCTCCCGGATAAATACTCCAGACGCTCTGACCACTAAGCCATCTCGACCTCTGCTCACCACCGCCTTCTTCCATATTTTAACACGTCTTATGGCGACGTCATTTAGAGTTCGCTAAGCATGCGTTAATGCTTTTCAAAGATATATCTTGAATGGTACTATAGATGTTTCAAAATATCTCTTAGATGTGGTTGTTTCTCCAGATTAGGCTTAAAGCCAACTGATCATTAATCTTTTATTTTTTATTTCTTTCGTTTCTAATGCACAATTATATTTGAATCGCGCAAGCGACTGGAATAATTTATTAACATTTTTGTAGGACGAAAATACGGCTGTGAGCAAGATTTAAAGAGTTTGTACTTGTAACACTCACAGATTTTTTTAAGTTGTGGGTTGGAATTCGCAACCTTTCATTTGCCAATGGTTATGCCACTAGATTATCATTGCTTTTTGGCATAAACGGTGATTACGACTATACTGTTAAATGTGTTAAACGATACAAATGGACCGGTAAGTGGAATGTGATAGTAGGATAACATCAGAACCTGGCGCGTGGATAACATTTGGTGTGACATAGCTAGGTAGAAGGAGACCGTTATGGTGGCGGTTACCACCAACAACAGCATTCCCAATGAGGGTTGACGCCAGGCAGCCGGCCGGTAAAACTTTCGCCGAAAATGCCATGCTCCTCGATTCTTAAATGTTCATTTTAATCTTTTTTAATATAGTGATAGCCAACTGGACTAGCAAGTAGAATTTCACATGTTCAACCTCAAAACGCGCACCACTGACTTTCGTACACAGCAATCACAACTTGTTTAAAACGACGAAGGAAAATATCGTCAGAAAATCATCATACAATAATAATAATAATATTCCACAACTATCACACAACGCCGTCTAGTCTCAAGCTAAGCAGAGCTTGTATTATGAGTACTAGACAACTGATAAACATACTTATACATTTCTAAATGCATACATATTATAGATAAGTTACACCCAGACACAGAACAAATGATCGTGCTCATCACACAAAATTTTTTTCTGAGTGGGAATCGAACCCACGACCTCCGGCATAGCAGTCAGGGCTACTAACCACTAGACCAACAGGACAGTCGAATTTATGAGTCAATGTATTTAGGCGAGACAAAATGTATGTTATTGACTTTTGCAATTTCATACTTGATTTTCCATTGTTAGAAAAAGATAAACCTTTTAACGTGCTAGCAGTATGGTGAATTACTATTATCTAAATATGGTTTTACATGTACTTAATATCATCATTAGTGAAATGTAGGTGTACAACTGAGTACACGTCTGCCTACCGTCGCGGAGAATACAGACGTCATGCTATGTTTATGTCGTTATGTTCTCGATAGTGTCTTACGCCAAGTCCTCGGATTAAACTATGACACCTAGATTGTCAATCAATCATACGATAAAATGAAGAGATCTTATGCAAAATGGGTATTTTCAACAATTCTTTCGTCCAACACACCTGAATAGTTAACAAATTTCAAGAATTAGTCCAATTTTATTCCTTCAGAGCTAAAATAAAAGCGTTAATTTTACCCCAGTTCCTTCTAGCAATGTTCATAATCGTCGGGAGCACGTAGAAGACTATTTTTAATTAACTTTTCTTATTAGACGCTACAGTTGATCAAATTATATGTCGACATCTTTTTATTCTGTTGAATTTTATATTGGAAGAGAAGGGAGGATTTATATTTTTTTTCAAGGTACCTACTAAGTACACGAAGGAAGCGAAAATAATATAATATAATCTTAGAAGGGTCCTGACAAAAATATGTCAGCCATACTAGTTCAATATTTTTTCGTGTTTCGTGTTCGTGTTAGTGATAACTCCCTTATTAGTCTAGTGGCCGCAAGCGCGGCTGCTCAGCGAGAAGCTCTTGATTTGATTCCCGGGTAGGGCAAAGTTTATTAAGTTTATCGTCATTTCATATTGAGACCCTCCGTGCCTCGGAGAGCACGTTAAATCATCGGCCCCGGTTGTCAAATTAAGATCTATAGCAGCTGTTACGGATAGTCAGAAGCCTGAAAGTCTGACAACTAATCATACCACCAGATATCGTGTTACCCAGTAACTGGGTTGTGGAGGTGAGATAGGCAGTCGCTTCATGTCAACTACTGGCATTAAGCTGTATCCTGTTGGACTGGATGTTCATCTCAATGTAATTGGGAAAAGACTAGGCAAATTAATTATAGGAAAAGTTAAAGTAGGATATTCAATTTATTGACAACGGGTTGAATAATTTTGGACATTTATTTATTTATTCATACTTTATGCTTATTGGTACAAAGGCGGTCTTAATGACATAGGCATTTTCTGTCATTTGTACATAAGTCACTTTAATAAAAATAAGAGATCCAATTTTTGTGTTAATTTCTTAAACAGGGAGGTGTACCTCCTTTCAGCCCCACCCCGGCTCCTATCATAACACCTACATTTTCGGAACGGTTCCACAGAAGTGAACTACCAGATTTCACCAAAATCAAAATCATTTATTTTCAAATAAACCATTTACAGGCACTTTTGAACTGTCAGAAGTTAGTTGCCACGTTCCAAAGTGTAGATTCCTATGGAGAAGAACGGGCAAGACACTCCACGGTTACTCTTTTTCATCATATAGGTTTTTACAATAGTATTGGTTTCACCGTTTTTGTTGCAAAATAGTAATTATATAAGAACAATCTAAGAGTTACAAAAATACTACCAATACTAAAAGAGTTTAGTTTAACAATTCAACATTTTGCTATGACAGTTTAGAGATTACTAGTCCCAACTGACAGCGCCCGTTCACGAACATGACACATGCGTCAGCATCACCCAACTCAACCATGTTGTAGGGAATCGAATGACCCAACACACACGCCACCATCGGCGGGACATTTTAGTGAGCATGACATACTCTATCTGACAGAAAACAATAAAAAATAAACGGATTATACCGATGCCGTTATTACGTCTTATAAAGGCTGTCCCAGGAAGGCTGTACCAGCGAACATCTGGAGTTAAGGGACACTAATGCTATCCATCGATTAAATCCCTTTTAAAAAACATAGTTTTTTTTTTAATAAGTTGTTGACGCTGTTTGTCATCTACCGGGCGCAATTCCAATCTCCGAGCTGCTACTGATGTTCACCTAACAGAAAAACCCAATTTGCCTGACCTGGGAGTTGGGCCCAAAACAGGGATATGTAGCGACAACTCATGAAGGCTCTGTGCACCACCTTGGAGGCTTATAAATTTAAGACTACCACTACTAGGGCTTCGGAGAAGAACTGGCAAGACACTTCATCGTAACGATGTAATATATATATTTATACAGTCGGTCACCTATTCTCTGCGCCTATGATTCTATAAAACATTTAATTTTGAGGCTCAATAATGGCCTATTTTCGTCATGATTTTGGAACGGTATTTTATAATGCGCTGAACGGTATGATGTTTGTGCAGTGAGGACCCTCAACGCGGCATCAAATATTGACCATCCGCTGAGTACTTTAGATTTAAACTTAATTAATTTTGTTTAATTTTATAATAATTGAAAAACGGGCATATAATTGACTATGATAAGTTTAAGTGTAGTAGTAGTAATTAAGTGCTTAAGTAGCTAGAAGGCTTTAAATTGGTAGATTTGATAATGATTAAAACGAAGAAAATAATGGTTGATACAGTTAATTAATCTGTTTAGCCTTGCCCTCCCAAGGGTCAGCTTCCAGTCTAACCAAATGCAGCTTAATAATAGTATCTACATGAGGCAACTCCCTACCTGAACTAGACAACCCAGTTACTGGGTAACAAGATATCTCGTGGTAAAACTGGTTGTCATACTTTCAGATTTCTGAATACCCCTAACGACTGACATCGATCTTCATTTGAGAACCAGGCTTGCGAGCACGGATCTTTTCGACAAATTTGTCGACTCGATAAAAGTTTTTATATATTGAATTTTATTGTTTTATCAACACTTTATGTCAAGTTTGACGTTTAAAATCGACAAACGTGTCGACAAAAAGAACCATGCTTGTACCGCAGGACCGACAGTTAAACGTACTCTTAGAGGCACGCGGGGTTATCGATTTGAAATGTCCATCACTCATACACAGCCCGAACGCGGCAAGCGCAGATTAACCTCGGTCGATCGATCTGTGCGGCTGTTACTTAGCCACGAGCCCCTCTAATGATATACATTACGCATCACATAGCATCACGTCTGTTTTCTCTGAAGCAGCGTACTATTCTACACCTACTCATTAATGCTGTTATTAAGTCCCACGTAATAAGTGGCGGGTCTATTGCCATCTTCCAGGCACCATTTTGAGAACTGGGTTGTGATTGTGAATTACCTATTAAAAAAAAATTTGCTTAATATTGGTATTGAACCCAGGACTTCATGCTCAGAAACCACGCTTGTATTATGCAGACATAAACATAAAAACATAATACAATCAAAAATAAAGTTTGTAAGAAATAAAATAGGATATTTCTGTGTATACCTATTGCTACATTATCAGGATTACCATACCTCGAAATCGGGAAATCAATAGAGCTTACTTCCACCAATTGGTATTAGAAGGATACCTAAGGCATCAAATAATTGAAGCCTCAGTTGTATCGGCTAGCAATTGCATTTCAATTATACATTTCATCTCGCCCCTGTCGTCTGCGAGCAATCAATGCTCTTGGTCCTCAGAGCCGAAGTCTTGAGATGACGGCGGTCATGAGAACATTCAATTCCTGGTCCTTTAGTCTAATCCAAATCCATTTATTATTATCTATTATCTAAACTTATATAAAGAGAAAATTCGTAAATAAACAATATTTTTCTTTCAATGCTCAATTATATTGAAATACTGCCAGTTAACCAGATATTCTACAATCATTATTTTAATAGAGAAATAAATATTTCTAATAAAAAAGAAAAAGATTTTCGCCGAACAACGCACGTGTTGTTCGGCGAAAACACACAATTTCGCTGAAAATATGCCTTGCAAAAAGCTTTTTCACGACAATTACCCTAATTTCTTCTAGGAATCCAATTTTAGTATCAATAATATTAAGTGGGGAACATACTGAAAATATAAATATTATTTGGATGTGTTACTGGGCAGATCAAGGTTTAATGGAAAAAGAATACGGTCGCAAGCAGGATTCGAACCTGCGCCTCCCGGATAAATACTCCAGGCGCTCTGACCACTAAGTCATCTCAACCTCCGCTCACTTTCGTGAATTCTTATTCCACATTTTAACACGTCTTTTGGTGACGTCATATAATATGTTTTTAAAATCTTATTAGCCTATGTTACCCGGAACAATGGAAGGTATATGCTACCTATGTATTAACATTATGGAACGCAATAAAGATATTTAATATTGAGTCACCCTAAAAACACAACACAGTTTTGGACAGTTGTGTAAAAACCGCACAACACAAACACCGCACAATTACAGTTCTCCAGGGAAATGTTAACAAGTTAAAAATGTTAGTATGAAATAAATACGCGTAATGCAAATTACAATATATTCGTGTTCATCTCAGTGGAAACAAGGAACATACGCGTGCTTACTTCAATGTATGGTTTTTGTTTCAAATAAAGAGTGGAATGTAGTTTTCTGTTTTCCTAGGCATGTTTTTTTAAAGTTCTTGGTTTTGAGTGCTGTGTACTGCTATGCTTTTGAATACAGTTGAAGTATTAAATATTTATACGTGAGTGTGTTTCGTTTCAAATACATAACATAAAACACTAGAAAATATTTTTTGCTTTCTTTTGTTTTGTTAATCATACTTTTTATATATAAAACTTTATTATGTTGAAAGTGTAGTATACAAATATTAGCCTCATAGGTCTTGAAGGCGCCAGTGAGACATAATATTAATTATTGTTCACCGGTTACTCACGCGCATTCTTCGGGTTTGCAATGTCGCGGAACCAGCTCATGATTTAGTGATCATAGTGAACTGCTATGGTGCGGTAGTGCTAAACAAACTAAAGAGTATAGGGACTGAATAAATAGTGACGTCATCAAAAGACATGTTAAAATATGAATGAAGAATTCGCGGTGGTGAGCAGAGGTCGAGATGGGTTAGCGGTCAGAGCGCCTGGAGTATTTATCCGGGAGGCGCAGGTTCGAATCCTGCTCACGACCGTTTTTTTTCCATTTATTATAATAACTTTAGAGTTCGCTGAGTATGCGTTAATACTTTTCAAAGATTTATCGTTAAACTGAAAGAGTTTACGTGACTTAATAATCTGAGGTCATAGATTCAATTCCAGGTTAGGAAAAGTTACATTTCAGATTTTATTGATTAGAAATTTTCAGTAGTTTGTGAAATGTACGTGTACTACACTACCTCTGCCTAACCGTTTAACCTGTTATCCGGGAATATAGGCGTGATACGTTTTATACATAAACAAAGCGTTCTCTCCTACTACGTCATTGGATAATAAAAAATATGTACATATAATTATATTTAAACCTTAATACAACACGGTGTAAGTATCCGAATGAATTATATTAACATAACATATCATCACGCCTGTATTCCCCTAAGGGGTAGTCAGAGGTGTACACAGTTGTTCACCCACATTTCGACAATGCTGTATTCAACCAAGCACAATTCCAAAATCCGGCCTGCTATTGAGAATTTCCTAATAGAAAACCTCAATAACACTTTGCACGACCCGGGAATCGAACCCAAGACCTCATGCTCAGCATACTTGCTTGAGACCACTAGACTAACTAGACAGTAATTATATTACATACAGTTAATATATTATTTTCTACAAAATCCTACCCATACGTAGCAACGTTTACTGATCCTCTCTATAGGCCCAAATCTAATTTATAATTTACATTGAATTTCGGGATTATTCAACCATATAATAATCCCATAGTATTTCATCAAACGCAAATAAGACCTCATATAGCGCCATTGTCTTGTTTGTTCCGGGTCCTGCAACTGACATGTATAGAAGTCTCCTACCTAAATTCTAGTAAGCGAACTTAAACCTTTACGTCGACGTTTTAAAGTTGAAATTAGCATGCAAAATGTCTAAGTGATGATAAGAAACGGGGAGGATTTTTTGTTTAAATTATAATTATTCATTTCGGTTAGCGTCGTTGAGAGGGATAAGGACTAACGGAGTCCATCATGATCCTTTATTTAATTATCTTAAGCTTGTTATCTTAGTTAGTAGAACGGTTAACGGGTAATATTGAACAATATCGCTTTGGGCTACGTAGCCGTAGCGGCGTAGCAAGCGTAGCGGACGTAGCAGTGCCTACGACGCTTTGGTTTACTCTGCTTCTCGGATCGTTGGGTTGTATTTATGGATATAAATTAATTCTACTTGTATATCTGTGGTCATATTCTTATAAGCGTCTTCGGAATATTGTCACGAATGTTTTTTTTGTAGTTTGATAAATTCAGCCTCTTACACGTCTTTAACTTTTGAGTTGTTTTGGAAATGCGTGTCGCAGGTTCGATTCCTGCACGGAGCAAATATTTGTACGATCTACAGATAATTGCTCCGCGTCTGGGTGTGTGTTTGCTTGTGAGATTATATGTCTGTAAACGCAGTCACGATACAGGGAGAAATTCCTAGTGTGGAGCAACATTTAAAAAAACAAAAACAACATCTACGTATTAATCTCATCTTGACGGTGAGGTTGGTGCGATGCGTCGGGTGTCACGGGTTCGATTCCCGCAATAATTGTTCCGGGCCTGTGTTTATGTGGGATTATGTGTCTGTTAACGCACCCATGATACAGAATGCAATTCCTAGTGTAAGGCAACGTTTAAAATAATCTATGAACAAAAGTAAGCATCTTATAAATCAATATGTATTCTTGTTTAGAAGTTTTATGTGAAACCGAGAGCTCCATTCAATAATTCCAATATTATGAAGAGGAAAGTTCCCGGTCCTTTGTTACGAATTCAAGAGAAATCGACGTCTCTGATTGATGGATAACTTTGACTAAAGATTAGTGAGATTGAGAGAGTTTTGATAAAGATACAGTACAACGATTACATAATTCTATACATACTGTCACGTCATGTAGTATTGTTTTTAAAAGTTATTTTTTTACTGAAAGCTTTTCAAACATACCAAAAAAATTAACTTGACCTGGAGATGTTTAAACACGGCAAAACATACGAAGAAAACTCTTCCTTAAGCATAAGTTAAGGTAGATGACAATCACCTGTGCCAATAAAGCGAACCACACATTAATTACTTCCATCATCATCATCATCATCCCCCTGGATTATCCCAATTTAGTTGGGATTGCCGCGGCATGTCATTTTCTTCCACACTTCTTTGTCAGCCGTCACCTCAGTAGTCACTCCTTTTCTAACCATATCATCTTTCACACAATCCATCCATCTTTTCCTCTGTCTTCCTCTACTATTATAGCTACACATTCTTACTTAAAATTTTCATCATCTTTGCATCACATCATGTCCATACCACACAAACTTCTCGGTCACCGGCGTTACTTTGTGACTTCCTTTTACATACTCATTCCTCAAGATAAATCTTTGAAAAGCATTAACGCATGCTTAGCGAACTCTAAAGTTATTATATTAAATGGAAAAAAAATGCGGTCGCGAACAGGATTCGAACCTATGCCAGGTTCGAATCCTGTTCGCGACCGTATTCTTTTTCCATTTAATATAATAACTTTATACTCATTCCTAATTATCCCTATCCGCGTCACACCACACATCCCTCTTAAAATTATAACCTCAGATGCATGCAGTTGTCTTTCATTGATCCTTTTTGTTGACAAAATCATATTAAAGTTATTATATTAAATGTAAAAGACGTGTTAAAATATGGATGCAGAATTCGCGGTGGTGAGCAGAGGTCGAGATGGCTTAGTGGTCAGAGCGCCTGGAGTATTTATCCGGGAGGCACAGGATCGAATCTTGCTCACGACCTTATTCTTTTTCCATTTAATATAATAACTTTAGAGATCGCTAAGCATGCGTTAATGCCTTTCAAAGATTCAGCTTTAACAAATTATATTAAATAGACTATTCATTTTAATAAATAATTTTATAAACTGCCTCATTGGTGTTATAGTCGCAAGCGCGGTTATTGAGTGTGAGTTCCTGTGCATGAGAGTGAAGGAACACTCCCTGTGCACTTGTATTTCCGCATACACTTGGGTACTGTAATAACTCCTGCGTACTTGGCTAATCTCCGTAGAGATAGGCCTCTGTGAGCGAACATTTTGTGTCTGGACTATATTGTTATTCATTTTGAAACTAATAAGTCCAACAGACGTTGTTCGGGTAAAATTGGGAATCTAAATTCTCCGGGCACCCACACAAAAACAACAACAAAATTGGTCTAGCCATTTTCAAGTTTTTGCGAGAATAACTCACGGCTTGATTTTATAATTATATAAACATAGCTAAATTATTGTGCAATAATATTTAATCATCTCATCTGTTAATGATGTTATCTGTCAAACCGTGCTTGCCAAAAACTGCCGCCTCAAGCGATTTACTTGTAGCATTTTTCAGTAAATATTTGTCCTCATAAATTATATTGCAGCATTTGTAGCGGGCTTCCGTGTGTGCACTTGACAAGTGAAGAGTGACGTCAAGACCTCCTACCAGTCGCGGTCTCTTGATGGTGGAATAATTTACTTGAACATAAAACATAGCATGTTTGTAATACCTGAAAGGTTTCTTATTTACTCCACTGCCCAAAAAAGGAGTGTTATGTTTTTGCGGTAAACATACATACACGATGTATGTATGTAAGCATGTATGTATGTATGTTTGTGAGTTTCCTTATTCCACCATAAATTCTAAATGCCTAAACCGGTTTAGATGTAAGTCCGGGTTCACATAAGTTAGAAAGATTAAAAAAAAAATAGGTATGGGCTATGGTACACAAAAAGGCGTGGAATATAAAACATTTATTCACACATGGCAGCCGTGCTTTTTAATTATTTGGTCTTGTTAATTCTATATTTAACGAGGGTTTAATACCTGAAGGCATTAGCAGAGATATTGACATATACCCAAGTTTTAGCAATGCTGTTATTAAGCCAGTGTATAAGGTGGAGAAACTATTGCCGTCTACCGGGCAATTCCAAACTCCGATGGTTACTACTGAAAACTTCCTATCTGATGAATACTCCAGGCGCTCTGACCACTAAGCCATCTTGACCTCTGCTTACTACCGCAAATCCTGCTCACGACAGAGATATATCTATATTTGTTAAGGTAATTGCTATTACGTCACCAAAAGACGTCATAAAATGTGGAAGAATGGTTCGTGCTAGTGAGCAGTGTTATTGGATTTTTCTGTTAGGAAATTCTCAGTAGCAGTCCGGAGTTTGGAATTGTGCCCGGTAGATGGCAATAGGCTCACCACTTAGTGGTGCATTGGTGAAATGTGGGTGTACAACTGTGTACACCTCTGCCTACCCCTTCGGGGAACATAGGCTTGATGCTATGTTATGTTAGTGAGCAGAGGTTGACGCGGTTCAGCGGTCAGAGCGCCTGGAGTATTTATCCGGGAGGCGTAGGTTCGAATCCTACACACGACCATATATTTTTTCCAAAAAAATGTATAACTTTAGTAATCCCTATGCATGCATTAAAGCTTTTCAACAATTTATCTGTATAATTTCCTATCAGATAAACCCAACACTTTGCCCGACCCGGGAATAAGACACAACATCTAACGCATAGCAGCCCTGTAACTATTTTTTTAGTATGCAATGGCATTTGACAGGTATCAATGACGTCACGTTGTTCTCTCTCTATAAGGTAGATTAAGCCTACCAATCTAGTAGTATTCGTGAATAGTTTATTGTATCTATTTGATCTCTGTGGTAGGGCTCTGTGCATATAACAGGTTAACGTTGACGTGGATCTTTCTCCTACATAAAAGGAATTAGTCCTATACTTGAAGGAACTAGTACTGGAGCAGTTTTAGCGGGCGTACCCCTCTCGCCACTGGCATATGATTCCCAATCATATATCATATGTCATTAAAATTATAGTTCACGATTTTAATCGTGTGTAACACATTTTTTTGTTTATGTTTAGTTTTTTTATGTATTATACTGTTAATGTAATGACGAGAGCTATTTTCACTTTAGTACAAGTTCTTTTGTGCTTGTGTTACCTCACCCCCCGCCAAAAGTAGCGAGCAAATTTGTTCGATATTTAGTCAGAAGGCGTCTCCCGTCTAGTCCTCTAAGGTCCTATACCATGAGTGCGTTTACAGACATAAATTTTCGTACACGCACTCAGACACTATTTTTAATTATCTGTAGATCATTAAAATGTTTGTAAACCGGTATCTAACCTGTTACAATGAGAGATTGCAATGCCCTGTGTTGCAATCATTCAATGACATTAGATTAATGAAATATAGCATCACACCTGAAGGTGTACGCAGTTGTACACACTCATTTCACCAATGCTGTTATTAAGTCTCATGTAATAGGTGGCAACTGTCTCGTTGGTCTAGTGGTCCTGAGCGCGACTGCTGAGCATGAGGTCCTGGGTTCGGTCGGACAAAGTATTATTGGAATTCCTATTATTTATGTACATTTGGTTTGCAAATAAACATTTGAGTTTAGTAATATATATTATTTTCTATTAAAATAAGCCTTTCAAAAGCATTAATAAATGCACAGTGAACATTAAGTATTTTTTTGTAGAAACAAAATTATTTTCGTGAGCAGGATTTGAACCTGTGCCTGGTAACTCCAGGCGCTCTACCAACTAAACTACATAAAGGAAGAAACACCCACTGTTTATATTTGTCATTTCTCCTAAGCTATATTGCAGCCTATTGTCTGGTAGTGCGTGCGTGCAAGTGACAGGTAAACGGTGACGTCATCACACTGCCTCCCCTTGACAGCTTACTTCGCACAATTTCAATTCCGTATTGTTATATATTTGATAGTATTCTGCTTAGTTTGTTTTGTGACAGTTAGTCAAACTGCGTCGGGTTTGCCAAGCAGCAAGGAGATTATTAAGAATAGGAATATGAGACAACGTGGATATTTAAAAGTATTGAGAAAAATTTTAAAGTGTCTGCTTAGTAATATCTTAGGTTTTCGCGATCACTACACATTTTAGTAAAACAACTTTTAACCGGATTAATCGCGTGTATTATTGGTTTTTGTTTTTCTTGTCGTTTCGAACACTGCTGCGTTCGTAGTTACAGGATGGCTGGTGACGAACGCTGTTTTAAAATAATGAGTATGCATAGATACATTGTTTGGTCATCAAAGGATAAATGAAAAAATATTAAATAAGGACAGGTATAAGTGGAAATGCTCTATTTATATTAAGGAGATGCCCTAAAGGGATACATACTGTTGTTTTTGGTAATGTCTTCTGAAAAGGTTAGGTTTGAAATTTTTATTCATTTTTTCTATCAAATGTTGGTCTACGTTTAGCTACCAACTCGCCTGATGGTAAGCGACGGTGTGGCCGAGGATGTACACTCTTAATTAGAACGGATAGATTTTGGGAGAACTATAGTTGGAGAGTTTATGCAACTGTCCAGACCCGTCTCCCACAACGGTTGCACCGGACTACATCCCGAAACACGACTAGGTCACTTCACGGCATGGCTTCATCTGGTGGGTGGTATCAGCCACGGCCGAAGTCTCACACCAGAGTTGTGTTGCCTGTTTTGCACCACCCAGGGGCCACGTGTAGGGATTCCTTTTTAAGTGTGCACTCCTACGGACGCGTGCAACTCAGCCCCCAAAACTAGTATAGGAAGAGGAGACTAGGAGCCGGCGCGCGTGTGCGATCAACACTGCTATTTTCTGAGGAAAAAGTGTTGCGTGCAGCGTATTTCCTTAGAGAATATCAGTTCAGATATATGAACGTAGACACGGAAAATGGAGTATGTAAGGTTTCGTTATAGGTATTGTTCTGTAGTACCTGCGTGCCCCCATGGTAAAGACGGAGCGGTTTGGGCAGTGGTCGAGAGACTTTCAGTCTTCAAGTTCGATTCCCGCACGGAGCAAATAATTGTATGATTTACAATTACAGATACATTTTTCAAATGCACGTATGCGTAGCGAATTCTAAAGTAAGATTTTTTTTACGGAAAGAAATATACGGTCATAAGCAAGATTCGAACCTGCGCCTCTCGGATAAATACTCCAGGTGCCCTGACCACTAAGTCATCTCGACCTCTGCTCGCTACTCCAGATTCTTCTTCCACATTTTAATACACCTTTTGATGATCGTCAATGATGACCATTCAGTCCCTTTGCAGAGGCACGAACAATATCTTTTTCCACAAAAATTTCTAACTGTACCTATAGCTAATTGTTCCGTTCGTGTGCAAGTGAGATTAAATGCAAACACACCCACGATACAGAAATAAATTCCTAGAGTGGGGCACCGTTGTTCATAAAAAAGGGCGTGAGTTAATTATCAATTGCGGTGAATATGAATATCGTTAGGAAACCAGTACCCGTGAGGGACCTTCTCGATAGTGTGTAAAGCCATATTAGGAGACCTACGGGTATGTTTAACTCTGATCATAGATTGTAAAACACAGTAAGAAGAAGAATAAAGAACGGATCTGGTTGTGTGGTAAATGTGGTGTCTGTGTCATTTTATAAACGTATTTGTAAACTTGTGGCGTAATTCGTAGTGTTTACATTTAAATAAATGCTTTTTAATAATTTATGATAGTTTCTCTTTGGACAACAAGTTAGTTGATTTTTTGTAAAACATAACGCGCCCTAAATTTGGAATATTAGTTTTGAGTAGGGCTTCAATTCTATAAGATGACTTAGTAATTACGTCAACATCATATTGGATAATGTTAATATTATTGGGTCTAGGTTAATATCTGTTTTGACCCTTAATTTTCGCGTTTAAATGGGCTCATTTTCAGTGGTGATCATTTCTATATTGTAGTAATTATGATTGTATGTACTTGTGATAACTAGGGAGTACAAGTAATTAAACTATTGAATATATTAAACATATTCGTATCTAATTTAGCTATTTTTGTGAAAATAAATGTCCCGAACAACGCCTCATTGGTCTAGTAGTCGCAAGGGCAATTGTCGAGCATGAATTCTTAGGTTAAATAGCCGGGTCGCGCAGTGTTACTGGATTTTTCGGTTTGGAAATTCATAGTACCCAGCAGCCCGGAGTATGGAATTGTGCCAAATTGATAGCCATAGACTTACCACTTCATTAATAACGCAGTTGTAATAGTAGAATAAGGTAGTTAATAACGGCATCGGTTCAAAGTGGGATAGTGTGTGTGAGTGTGAAGTGGTATACTACAGTATAACTTACAACACTGCCTAAGCCTTTAAGAAATAAGGGGGATATGCTATGTTATGTTAACATAACCTACACATACACAAGCACTGGTAAGGTCCGATTCCTAGCAAAGATATCTAAGTAAATCTTCCTCATTCGACGGCCTTCTTAAAGATAACTTGGAGACCTCATCAAGAACGTAGGCAACTGCATCTTCTACCGTCTGAATCAGCATCTATGACTTCGGTTTCGTAGGGTAGTAGGGTTCCGTAAAATCGAAACTATTATAATTTAATTCAAGATATGTCTTTGAAAAAGCATTAACGCATGCTTAGCGAACTCTGAAGTTACAATATTAAATGGAAAAAGAATACGGTCGCGAACAGGATTCGAACCTGCGCCTCCCGGATAGATACTCCAGGCTATGACGTCGCCATAAGACGTGTTAAAATATGGAAGAAGAATTCGCGGTGGTGAGCAGAGGTCGAGATGGCTTAGTGGTCAGAGCGCCTGGAGTATCTATCCGGGAGGCGCAAGTTCGAATCCTGTTCGCGACCGTATTCTTTTTCCATTTAATATTATAATTTATCTCTTTTTATTTATCTACGTACTTACAATTAGAAAGTGGAAGGAAAATACATGCTGCGCCGACCCCAAATAAATTGGGATAAGGACAGGAGGATGATGACTTCGCACTACAACCTGACCAATTTACATGAATTTTTTTACAGTTTTTATTATAGATCCGGAACAAGAAACGATTATATAATGTTTTAGTTGAGGTTGCTTGAGGGGTCCCATGGGTAAAGGGTCGAGTTGACACCCTGCTCCTCCCTTGTCTTAACATAACATAACATAGCATCACGCCTGTATTCCCCGAAAGGGTAGGCAGAGGCATACACAGTTGTACACCCACATTTCACCAATGCTGTTATTAAGTCCCATGTAATAGGTGGTGAGCCTATTGCCATCTACCGGGCACAATTCCAAACTCCGGGCTGCTACTGAGAATATTCTAACAGAAAAATTCTTATTTTAAGATTCTTATTTAATCATCCACTTCATTATTAATTGAAGAGATAATTAAAATCGTGTATTGTATTGTGTGGGATACGAAATAAGGTTTATTACTATTATTATAATGATGAAACTTAATTATAGCTTTGGAAGTTTAATGGCTTTTAAATGGATACTAACTGATGGCTACTATTTTTTAAATATTCCATATTTCATTAAATTAAATTAGATACTGTTTTAGCCTAAGTATTTGGCATATTCCCGTGTTTTGTTATAGGATCTATAAAGAGTCCATATTTGTGTGAATCATAATGAAATCAAATTGTGAATATGACAATGAGAAGACTTATGTCTGAAGACCAACCCTTGCTTGGTGATGATGTGTTTAATTTTTAAATTATTTATACTCCTTAAATGATCTCTGAGTAGCTTTTAAAGAAAAAGAAATGTAGAGCATTGCATATTTCCTTTTATCACCATTTCCTTCAAAATAATATTTTCTAGCACCTCGTAACCCACAGTTAAATTCCCAAGAAAAATTGCATTAATTAAATAATTTGTCATCTTACTTAATTCATATATATATATTTTTTTACTTAATTCATATACATGTTGAGGCCTTGTAATGCCTACATTAATTTCAATTTTTCAAAGAAACATTGGAACCAGGCGTCTCCTTAAGTCGAATACAAAAAGGATTGCAAAATTCAATGGATTTAGAACACGACAAGGTAGCTCAGTTGGTAGAGTGATGACCCGGAACGTCAAAGGTTGCGGGTTCAAGCCCCGTTCTTTTTCTATTATTTTTTCAATGTGTCTTTGAAAACCAGTAATATCTTAAGTTATTATATTAAATGGAAAAAGAATACGGTCGCGAACAGGATTCTTAGTAATATCTTACTTAAATTAATTATTGTTGGTGTAAAGTTCTCAAGTTCCAACGGTTTAACTAACTGACATGAAAGTTTCATTATCCTGTTGTTAATACTGTCCCGGCAGACGACGGATTTTAAACTAAGTTTGTTAAGCCTTTAGGTTTGGGAATCCTAAAGTTGAGCAACGCTTGTTATTTAGCTTTAATCGTACATCATTTTATGGAGTAATAACTTCAATTTATTTGTAATTGATATTATTTTAATTTATCGTTTTATTTTCATACGTGGCTCATATTAGCAATCTCTAGAGCTTGTGCATTATAAGATACTTAAAAATACTCGTATTTTAATCTAAACTCACCACATAAAACAACTGCAATAAATTTTATAAACTATATTATTTTCTTAGACTCACCTTCTCATTATTCTCGAAAAAACACAAAAAGATCTCCAAAAACACCGTTCAAACACAAATCCAGGTACACTTTTATTCAAACGTTAATATTTATAATTCAATCCAACACTTCGAACGTCCGACGGAAACTTGAAAAACTTTTCGCGTTCGGAAAAAATCCGTGTGACGGGAGGGACGCGCGCTGCCGACGGCGTTCGGCGACTCACTGAGCTCTCGTGCCTCGCCGCCTCCCGCTGTGTGAACGCACCACCAAAACGATCCACTCAGTTACATAGTAAGATCGAAATTTGATCGCAGTTAGAACGCGCACTAAGACGGCCCGTTGGCTATTTAGACCGAAAAAGGTAGTCTGTACGCATGCGCGCGGTCGTTCAACCCTTGCAGTGATGCTGCAGGCCTGATGAGCCACATTAAGCTGGGTTACGTGGCTCGAGTCGTAATGGCGAGTTACCTGTGTTAGCGGTCCTGGCTTGTCGGACCGCAGTCGCGCCGCACGGGTTAGGTTAGGGTTTAGATGACACTACGTATAATCTGAACCCTAACTATACCCACAAATTTAAAACAAGTTGAGTCGACTTTGTAAATCTTTACTGATGAATGATGAAAGTAGTGCACAGAGTTCAAAATCAAAAATATTTAAAAGGAAATGTGTGCTTTAGAGAAATAGTAAAATGTCGATGTGGAACTTGAAAAGGAAGTTTGAAAGATTACAATTTTAGTGTTTTTCTTGTATTAATGAGGCTTTATTTCTTTTGCCGTAGTTAGCATTTTATCGTTATTTTATAATAACAAGTTATAATAACAGTCACGGTGTTGGTTTTAGGAACTAGCATACACATTACTTGACCGAACCTAAATCAGGGTCACGTTTGTTATATTTCAAAATCCATTCTATCCGATACAACAGTTAAGAAACAAAACGTTAGGTAATAAGTCTATTTTGTGTTATAGATAGCAGATTATTCACTAGAACTTTTCTTTTTTTTTTCAAGGATTAGGCTGTATACGCACACATACTTTCGCCGATTAAGTCCCATTTAGTGACAAGTTTTATCATAGGGAAACAATTCCAATGTTGAAGCTGCTACAGGGAATTGTCTAATAGGAAAAGCCCAATAACACTTTCCCTGACATGAAGTCAAACCCAGGATCTCACTGTCAGCAGCGGTGCTTGCCACTAGAATTAATAGGCAGTCTTTTCTAGATACTTATACTAACAGAACCATTACAGTTTAAAAAAATATGTAAATTTCAAGTTCCTCAAATACCAAAATAATCTACTTGTATACCAGAGGCAATCATATTGGAACGAAGTTCCTTATCGCGCGTTGCGAAAGGGGGCTAGACGGAAAAAATTAAGACGAAAAGTTGTAACGACACTTTTTGCTATAGTAAGCTATTGTAAGCCGTGCGGCGTGCGCATGATTCTCTGTCTGTCTCTCTCTCTCTCTTATAGAAAGCAAGCCAGATATATATATATATTTTTTTCTCTCTTTATCTTCGTTCCGTCCGGGTGTCCCATGACACCTCTCAAGTTTTTTTTATTTTTTTTTATTACGTTGCCCCATAGTAGGAATGACTTCCTGTATCGTGGGTGTGTTTACAAACACATGCACATACATGCACACACACACACACCCATAACTACACTGTTAAAATAAAACAAGAAACTATAAATTATTATATCTTTATTAGATTGCTATAGTCGCCATAAGACGTGTTAAATATGGAGAAGAGTTCGGGTGGTGAGCAGAGGTCGAGATGGCTTAGTGGTCAGAGCGCCTGGAGTATTTATCCGGGAGGCGCCGGTTCGAATCCTGTTCGCGACCGTATTCTTTTTCCATTTAATATTATAACTTTAGAGTTCGCTAAGCATGCGTTAATGATTTTTCAAAGATTTATCTTGAATAATCTGTTAGTTTTGGAGTCGGTGCCTCCTCCTTTTTTTGAAGTCGGTTAAAAAGTAGTATTGTAGGTGAACAGACATTTATTACATGACGAAGTCGAAGCAAAAGGTAGTTAGAATTATAAATATTTTTTTCACGCCGTATTTAGTGAAATCCCTAAATTACCAAAACAATGAATGAGAAAAATACTGGACTTATAATATTGTTGAAAGAAAAATACTACCGCGAGTGGGAATAGAACCCGCACCCCTTGGATGGGTACACCAAGTGTGTTCGTAATTTTTGACCCACAAAATTAAATGAGTAGCGTTAAAAATACGACATCAAAGAAATAAACTTAACATAACATAGCATCACGCCTGTATTCCCCGAAAGGGTAGGGAGAAGTGTACACAGTTACACGTAAATACTGACATTTCTCCAATGATATTAAGTCACATGTAATAGGAGCCTATTGCCATCTACCTTCCGGCCACAATTCCAAATGGATCCGAGAATTTCCTTACAGAAAACTTAATGACACTTTATAAATAATTATATTTTTTTATAAATAATCTCAAATTTACCATCTATTTTCTCAAAGTCACTCAATCAATTACCCCCAATGCCAAACCAATATCAATAATATTACACCAGAACACTATGAAAAACTACTAAATAACCCACGAGCCAAGACGATTGACGTATAAATCAAATCAGGTGTATAGTGAGGCCCAAGAGATGAATAAATCTGTGAGTAGCCGAGACTGTATCGACCAATATTACCGTTTTGACGTTAATTGCTTCTGATTTAGACGCTGGGCCGCTAAAATGTGCCCTCGGGACGATCTGTTTGTTATTGCTAGGTATTGTATGGGATTCGGTCGGTTTGCCGAATGATGGATTTGGTAGAATTATTGTATGTGTTATTTTGATTGTGAGGTTATATTTTGTTCTATATCATTGTGTGAGTGGTTACAAGTATAGCTGTTGAGTGGATACAGGGTTCAATACCCGGGTCAGGCAAGTGTTATTGAGATTTTTTTAAGTAACCCGTAATTTTAATTGTGGATTGTAGGTAATAAAATGTTCATCGCCATGTTGGAGATCGAGTCTCACTACTCTTTCAGTGAATTTAATATAATGGTAATGTGTCCCGTGTACCCAAGATTCATTTTATTAGTAAAACAAGAACATAACTTTTTTTTGTCTTTACCCTGATAGTTACATACATACATAGGCAGAGAATAGTCTCTCTGTCAGAATCAAATGCAATCAATAGCGTATTTGTACGATTCTGACACACTTCTTTCACTTCATCTACTCTATTTTGACATCTATATTTTTTAATTCTGTAATTGATGATCTCGGAATAATTCAATGATATATTTTGAACAAAGTACTAATTGTAATCTTAATTAAAAATGTTGTATTAGACAAATAATCTTTGTTTACGATGAAACATGCAGCACTATACCTATAACATACCACCCTATTCACCGAGTTTCTTGCAAATAAACAATTTCAATTTTATTTTGCTAGTTAATGTAATGTAATTAAAATATGAACTTAAATTTTATCAGTCATCTGTTAGTAAGTGTCGCATCGTAATATAATAACCGCAAAGTATCTACTACAATTTTTTCTACACCATTTACATCCTGCAGCCCCCTGTAACCTACTTCTACGTTCTCACAACGACTTGATACTAAAGTACAAGATCTAGGTACCTCTATCCAGCGCCATTTTATCCACCACCGTGCCGTAATCGGCGTCTGCTACTGACTTTCATTGACAAATTAGATTGATTCTCTATTAATGTAGCGACTAAAATTACCGAGTCCGAAACGTCAAACGTTGCCGGTTCGATTCCCGTCCGGTTATTAATAAACGGATGATTGAAATTTAGATGAAACTTTGGGCTGCATTGAGAATTGAGGGTATTTGGGTTGCGGCTGTATTGTTAAATTTAATTTGGAATAGAACAGAGTTTTGCTTATTGGCAAAAAATAAATAAATTAGGCGTTTAACTATCGTTTCTGTTAAATGAAAGTGTTAAACATTTAGTTTTCTCTTAGGAAAAGTTTTGAAAAAAAAAAATTATATATAAGGTTATCATACAATTGAACACAAAAAAATAAGACTCTTTCTTTGGTGGTAGCTTCGGCCGCAGCTGATTACCACCCACTGGACGAAGCCATGCCGTGAAGCGACCGTCGTGTTTCGGGATGTAGTCCGGTGCAACCGTGCTAGACGGGTCTGGGCAGTCAACTCCCATCAACTCCCCAACTATCGTTCTCCCAAAATCGATCCACTCTACTTAGAGTGAATAGATTTATTCTGGATATACGTGCTCTATCCTCAGCCACACCGTCGCTTGCCATCAGGTGAGTTGGTGGCCAAAAGTAGATCCATTAGTGATAAAAAGAGATGCCCAAACAATTAATATATAAAACAATTAGTTATTTCAGTGTTTGGCGAACGATTATGAATATCATTCGAGTTGGAAAGTATCATCTAATCAGCTCCGAAAAATGGACATAAATAATAATTAAAACAAATACGTCTTCCAAAAGTGGTATTAACTGCATAGTTGAACTAACGGTTGTAAATGTGGTTGCTGAATTGAGGTCCTGGTTTCGATTCCCCGGTCCGAGTGTTATTAGGGTTTTTTGTAAGGAAATTCTCGGTAGCAATCCTGAGCTTGGAATTGCGCCTGGTTGATGGCAATAAGCTAAACACCTATTACATGGCACTTAATAACAGCATTGGTAACGTGTGGCTGTACAATTATTGTAATTCTTCGCCTTATAACAATAACAATAATAAATCGTTTATTAAAGTTATTATATTAAATGGAAAAAGAATACGGTGGGAAACAGGATTCGAACCTGCGCCTCCGGGATAAATACTCCAGGCGCTCTGACCACTAAGCCATCTCGACCTCTCAAGAGGACGAGATGTACGGTTCGCGACCGTATTCTCTTTCCATTTAATATAATAACTTTAGAGTTCGCTTAGCGTGCGTTAATGCTTTTCAAAGATTTATCTTGAATCGTTTATTTTCTTCACAAAACATACTTAATTACTATAGTAAATATTTGTATGATTTACAGATAATTGTTCCGGGTCTGAGTGTGTGTGCATGTGAGATTATATGTTTATAACGCACCCACGATACAGGAAGAAATTCTTAGTGTGGGGCAAAATTTAAAAAAGAAAGAAATATATATATATATATATATTTGTTCATGTTAGTACATATATGTTGTAGCGACTGGAGCCTGTACTAGGTTTAACCTACGTTACAAGTCTCCAGGCTAAAAAACTAATATTGTTGGCGGAAACACGATTGATGTTAAACAAAAAACTTCAATATTATAAACAAAGAAGGCTTTCTCTAGCCAAACAGCCTCCAGCGTAATTCAAAAGCGTAAGAAGGAGGAACTTTTGTAGCCTCTTCTGAACTTTGCTAACTTATTGAACTGAAAGATCGAAATAATACCGCCAAGTTATACTTAACTAGAGCATTGGTTACAAGCATCTCAAAACCGGTTTCTGGAGTTAACTTTTACAACTTGCTTGGAGTACCCCTTTCTTCTTCTTCTTATCGTATGGTTAATGAACAACCTTGTTAGGTTGTATTTGGTAGATATTGTAAAGGAATACAATGGATAAATATATTTAAGGCTTTTAATAAGAGCAATAATAACTTTTTATAAAACCTACTGCCTCGTTGGTTTAGTGGTCGTGACTAATGAGCGTGAAGTCCCGGGTTCGATTTTCGGGTTGAGAAAGGTGTTAAGGAGCTTTTCTGTTAGGAAGTTCTTAGTAGTAGTCCGGCTATAATTAATTTCTTAATAGAAAAAAAATTACAATAATATTGTCCGACCGACGAATGGTTGTAAGTGGCTAGTACATTATTGTTTTTATAATATTCACAAATTTATGACGTAATATTTTTGCTATTATTGTATATTTGGAGTGACAAATATGGCATAATAATCCTTACGAACGAAAGTTAATTCATTTTCATCCAGACAATTTTATGAAGACTAACTAAAACTATGTTTAGGATATAATGGAAAATGAAAATAATTCAACACTCGCGCGAACAAGTCGTTTGACGCATAAAACCGCCCAACGCGAACCGAGCAGTGCCGATAAGACATGAACTGAGAATTATATTCTATTTTTTGCTTATTACTAAGTAGGTAATTAAAGTATAATTATACGTGGCGGAAATCGCGGGATACAGCTATTAAGTTTATATAGGGAGGTTATGTATTTTACGTGAAGCTACCTTCGGTTCATTCACTGAACGTTTGAAAAGGCTGATTCAGCTAGTCATCTTGAACACGCGCTATCGTACAACTATATATACATATTCATGTAAACGTTACCTTTACGATAATAACTAATAACAAAATTGTTGGAACGTCTGAGATTATAGATTTTATTGAGTGCTTTTAAAAGGATAAAATTATTTAATTGTAAAAAATGTTTGCAGAATAATAAATAAAATAATAAGAAAAATACAGGGAATGAAGAAGCCATCATTTGATGTACAAAGAAAGAAGATTAACAGTTATAGGGATTAATAATATTTTAGACTTTTGCTATTACTATACAATGTATAAAAAAAAAACGGATTTATTTATTTTATTTCTCGGATTAATCGTATATATTCATTATTGGTTTTAATTTTTTCTGATATTATGGCGTTTGTGGTTTATTCAGCCATCCTGCGATCAGGGACACGCCGTCACTGCAAATAGTTCGCAACGCCAGGAAAAATAAAAACCAATAATTTATGCGATTAATCTATATATTGGTTCTTTTTATTTTTATAGTTATGGGGATTTCATAATTATTGTGCTTTGAAAACCTTTTGGAAATGGTATTTAGTGTTAAGTAGTTTGAAATTGGATGAAACTATTTTAATTAATCCTGATAAATTTTTAGTTAAACCTAGGACCCAATAAAATTTATAATTGCATTTACCATAAAACTTATAATTGCATCAGTAAAATATGGGTTTACAACATTACTCTTCTGCCGAACCCATCGGGGATATAGGCGTGATGCTATTTGTATATTGTAGGTTAAATTATCTTCCTGTTTGTCATCATGTTGATTAAATGACAATAATCCATAATCCTTACATGTGGCAGTATATTACGGAAACCGGAATTGTCTTGGCTACGCGGTTACTACGGCGTAGCTATCGCCCCGCTACGCTGCTATGCCACGTAGTCGACTCGACTATTCGATTTCTATTGTTCATTTAACGTGTATTTCTCGTAGTATATTTTATTGTTATGTAAATTTACATATTTTTCTCGTAATTGCAATCTTATTTTATTGGAGAATCTTTATAAACAGCCCGTAACTGTGCCACTGCAAGGCAAAGGCTTATTCTTATATAGAAGTAGAGTATAATACTACGGTTGCTCGTGGGCTAAAGAGTTGCTAAACAGGACGTCTAAAATTTCCAGACCATTAATTCCAAGGTTCCTCACGTCGTTTTCTTGCTCCATAAAAATATACTTCAGAAAATTACAAATACTCACTTGTACCTATCGGGTTGGAACCCACACCCACCACTAAACCATAGTAAATTATCACTTGCTTAAAACGGTGAAGGAAAACATCGTGAGGAAACCAGCACACCTGAGAGATGTTCTCGATGGTGTGTTAAGCCATGTCAGAGACCTACGGGTCGTTTAAACTCTGAGACTAGGTTGTTCATCAACCATACGATAAAAAAAGACCATAGTGACATCTTGAATTTCAATAAAGTTTTTATAACAAAACAGATTTAATATTTAGTTATTTTGTAAACCACGATTCATTATATTAAAAAATAAAGGTGTTACTGGTAAACCATCAAACGACCAGTAGCAACCACAAATAAATTACGGTTTGGGTTTAAACGTTGAACCAATGGTTAATGGTTGGTCCGTCGTTTATAAACCCACAATCCGTCAGTGTATCTCTCAATAAATTGTCATTCACTATTATTTTGTACGGAAGATACCGACGAACAATATTTTATCTGGAACGCGCTAAAACAAGGATAATATTTTAATTATTTAATATTGTTTTAGATAATTTTCCAGCAGTGTTTCTTTAAAGTTACTATATTAAATGGAAAAAGAATACGGTCGCGAACAGGATTCGAACCTGCGCTTCCCGGATAAATACACCAGGCCGAGATGACTTAGTGGTCAGAGCGCTTGGAGTATTTATCCGGGAGGTGCAGGTTCAAATTCTGTTTGCGACCGTATTCTTTTTCCATTTAATATAGTAAATTTAGAGTTCGCTAAGCATGCGTTAATGCTTTTCAAAGATTTATCTTGAAGTGTTTCTTTAACTGCCTCGTTGGTCTAGTGATCCCAAGCGCGACTGCTGAGCTTTAAAGTGTTATTTGGTTTTTCTGTTAGGAAATTGTCAGTAGCGGCCCGGAGTTTGGAATTGTGCCCAGTAGATGGCAATAGGCTCACCAACCATACCAACATACCAACTTGTAATTGATATATTTTAGTTTTTTACTAGGTTTAGCGTAAAATTATATATTATATTTCTTTTGTTAATACTGCGGCTGCTTGTACTAAGATTTTGTAAAAGTTTTAATTATTATTTTTATTGGTCAAATTTGGGTATACCTTTGTGTACACCTCTGCCTACCCCTTCGGGGAAAACAGGCGTGATGCTATGATGTCTATGAGTTTCTTTAAACTAATAAACATTTTTACCCATTATTATTACAGGACCAGTAGAAGGACGGTACACTAGGATGGTAAAGCCTCCTCGTAGAAATTTCTTAATTTCATACACTACGATTTGGATCCACCTTCATGATTGTACTGCCCATGAATGGAATTCCCTGCCACCATCCATATTTTGCCATTGCTTACCATAAGATGGGTTGGTGGCCAAATGTAGATAAAAAAAAAATTGTAACAACTAAAGAACACTATAATATAGTGTTCTACATACAATATTATCGTCCATAGCCGTTGAAAGTACTAATACTACTTTTATAGAGGTGACTGTTTGTTTTTAGAACGTAGTTTTAGATTTCTCCTCACTGATCTATTTCAATGACTCATCATGTACATCTCCATTATCAAGAACATCCTCCTGTTTTTACCCAACTTATTTGTCGTCATCACAGCATCATCAAAGCTTCAACTTTCGTTCATCTCTGTAACCCGTCATCTTATCACCATTTATTTTCTAGCCATATCATCTTTCCACAATCCATCCATCACTTCATTAGTCTTCCTCTACTGTTACGGCCATCCACATTCACAGTTAAATGTTTCTTCGTTATGTTATGATGCGTATTACTACGCATTACCAAAAAAAAAATTACGCATATTTATATTTCCGTCTTATATTTAATATCGACCTGAAAATGAACTATTATCTACTGTCAACATACGAGTATCAAAACATGCTTATCAATTTCTATACCATCTCAAAATACGACATAACCATAATTGATAAATTGCGAGCAAAGCCACGGCACATAACTAAAGCTGCCTCTATATTACGCGTCAATTCAGTGACCCACAAGTAACCACCGATTACAGTTTCAATATACACCAACACATTCACGCAGGACGGTATTAGGCTACACTAGCTTGCCTTGTGGATTTACTCGGATTTAATGGACAAGCGAGTTATTAATTAAAAAAGCTTTATTATCGTCAGTTATAATTATTATTTTCTTAATTGCAAGCACTGACCCATACGCCATAAAAAATTGCTTTCCTGTGTTAGCATTACCTTATTGCCTTACCATAACCATTACTATTATTAACCATTGTAAAACCTCTTCTTATACCGAGAAGGTTTAACATTGATTGCCACTGTACACTATAAATTGGTGATTTTAGAACATTTTGTCTAGCTGCAACGCAACTTGATAAATCAGCAATGTTACTATCCTTGCTGGCTAATCCATCATCTAAGCAGAATTCATCATCAATGTATATTTTGGTTTTTATCTCATTACGAGACCATCGTAAATGAAACTCTTAACCATGCTCTCGTATTACTTACAATAAATAACAAAATGCCAGTCAAACCTTTACAAAACTACTGCAGCTGCTAATTCATTGAGCAAAATCTAACATTTTCTTAAACCACTGAGTAAGTCGAGAGTCGCGGTAAATTTATCGAGTTTCCCGATAGCGAATCGAGTAGTTTGACTCACTTAAGTTTGAACTCAAGTTTGTCAACCAGTACAAGTTGCACGACTTGAAGGAAATTGATTTAATGTGGTGTTCGAGATGAATTTTCGGTCTGTTTATATAAAATTGTAGCTTGATTTATGTAAGTTACTTTTTTTTGTGGGATTAAAGATACGCCCCCCAGATTAACACTCCTACTTTAAAAGAATGTAGTATTGTTTTTTGTCATACTTCTGCTATGGGAGTTATATCTTTAAGGCCATAGGATTATAACATTCTATGATTATTTTTTGTGCTTACTTAAGTTAAAACGAGTTTATTTCATTTCGTATTTAGTTTATAAAAAATTCTTTGCGCCAGTATCTTCTCCAGTATCGTGGTTACATTTGCAGACACAATAATATCTAGAGATCTTATAAATATTTATTCTACTTGGGAATCGAACCCACGACATACGGTACCGCCGCCGATCTCTAGATTTCTGCGCCAACCTTATAATTTCATAAGATTTGAAACGGTTTGATCTATTCTGTACAGCTACACGATCGTTTACCTTACCTTAAATTTTTCCAGGTAACTTTACCTTATCATATTATTCTCGACTCACCAAAGAAAAACAAGCCACCCATTTTAACAAGACAAAGAATATTTTAGATTTCAAAGCATATTGTCTCAGCTGTTATCGAACCAGTAACAAAGTTCTGTTGGCCGAAGTTTTACACTTTCACAGAGTTTCTACAATGCTGTTGTATGTTTGGAATGGAACTTGAAACTGCGTGAGTTTTGCGCCTTTTTCCTCTGGACGCCTGGTTTAGCTTAAGGAGTTTAAAAATAAAATCGATATAGATGTTGTACATGCAGGTTCATACTGATAAATCTTTGAAAAGCATTAACGCATATTTAGCGAACTTTAAAGTTAAATTTTAAATGGAAGATACGATCGTGAGCAGGATTATAACTTGCGCCTGCCGGATAAAAACTCCAGGCGCTCTGATCACTAAGCCATCTCGACCTCATGTAGTTTTTTTTTTTTAAAACTTCAAAGCCATAAAATCGGTGTGGTTCACCCTTAAACTAAATTCTGTTTGACGCGCGTGGGTGTGTGAGTGTCCTGGAAAGCATGTGTGTGTGTATATGTTCACGTATCTGTATGCACAAAGAAACTATAATATTATTTATAAACAGCCAGGACCAACCGATTTTTTCTTACTAAGTAGCTAATGATAAATAACATGTCGCTGGGCAGGTGACGTGTCGTTAGCGTGTCACTGCTGAGATAAGGAGCCCAGCGCCCAAAGGTTTCTATTCAAACATCAATAAGGTATTGACTATGTTCAAAATGTTTAGTGAAAGAGTTTTTTGTATTCAAAATTTGTTATGAACGCCGTAATGCGTACATCTTTTCCTGAGGGTATGGATGTACCGTATTATAAGGTCAGGACTAAAGTAAATAAAACATCTCTAATTCTGAGTAGATACTGAGTACATTTGGTAAACGATTAGATATTATAAACACGCACACATAGTTAATATAATGTACTTACGTACTACACTACAGTATCACCTTAGGAAAGCATTCACCAATATAATACTATGTTAACTTGGTGACAGATATAAATATATTCTCTGACACTCTGAGGAGATTAAAATACACTATAAGTACTCATTTTCATAATATATAAATGTTGACCTGCGCTAATTTGCCTTTAATTTACTAATTTTATAACTGTATTTTTACAATATAAAATATTACCCGACTGGTTTCGAACTCGAACGGAGCCCTTAGTCATGAGCTGAGCCCGCGGCTATGTCGCGAGTCAAACTGACGCACGTGAGTAGTAACTGGTGAACCATAATTGATTTAAACTAATTATCACTGGCTTCCTCACGATGTTTTCCTTCATCATTATAAGCAATAATGGTGAAGGAAACATCTTGAGGAAACCAGCACACCAGATAGATGTTCTAAATTGCGTGTAAAGCCATGTCAGAGACCTACGGGTGGTTTAAACTCTCACACTAGGTTGTTCATCAACCATACGATGAGAAGAAGAAAACTGTTGTTCTGTTAATATATAACTATTACTAGTCAACTACCTCATTGGTCAAGTGGTCACAAGCGCGGCTGCTGAGCGTGAAGTCCTGGGTTAGAATCCCAGGTCGGGCAAATCGCTATTTGGGTTTTCAGTTAGGAAATTCTCTTTAGTAGCCCCGAGTTGGGAAGTTAGTGATTTTATACCACCGTGCTTCGAAGTGCACGTAAAGCCATCGGTCCTGCGACTGATCTCCCTCCAGTTGTGTCAGATTGCCGTCCCATCGGACTATGAGAGTGAAGGAAGAGGGAGTGCACCCGTATTTGCGCATACACTTGTGCACTATACTATCTCCTGCGTACTTGGCTAATCTCCGTGGCGATAGGCTGCCGTGACCGAAATACGATGGGGGAGTGTTATTTTATTACTCGTCAGTTAATTTACCATTTAGTAAAGTAAGGGTACTGTGTCATATACGAATAGTATAAATACAATACAAACACAAAGTAATCTATTCAAAGAAAGAGAAAAGTTGCCTACCCGTTTCAAGCATTAATCCGGATAACCGGTAACTAAACATAAATTATATTTCAAAGACAAAAAACGGTACTAACTTGTGATGAGTGAACTCAACCCTTCCACTGGTGACGGTGGAAATTCCTCAAATTCACAGCGTACACTAACTGCATTCAATTTTCAATCTTCATACAAAGAACGTAGAACACTATTTCCTTTGTACTAAATAAGCTTATCCATTCATATGTTGGTATGAAACAAAAAATGTTGGAATACAAGGTGATACAAACTTTAACTGTGTTAACATAAGGTAACATTTTAATTGAACTGTCTTCAGTAGTGTTGGTGGAATTACAAACTTCTTGCTTAGCTCACTTTTGTTTCGCTGATACTGGATAAATATTATTCGGAACTAGTTTCGGCCAGTTGATTCCAGTTACAAACAGTTGGTTCTGATTAAAAGTCGTTCTGGATGCTTTAAATTTTGTGTGATTTCACGTTTTAGGTAACAATTAGTTTAAATCGTATGTTATTTATTGATATTTTATTTTTACACGACTGCCCTAAAAACTTTTTTTTTTACGGTTCATGTACCTATGTATGCATGTTTTTGAGTTGCTATATTCCACCATAACTTCGGAATGCCTGAACCAATTTAGATGTAAGTCAAAGTCAAAGTCAAAAGTTTTTTTATTTCAAATAGGCAAATTACATGCACATAAGAAACATCAAATGATTCTAGTTGCTCGGTTCCAAAAAGTTGATCATATGGAGAAGAGCCGGCAAGAAACTCCATAGACACTCTTTTTAAATAAATAATAGTACAGTCTTGCATTGTTACATTTTTGTGATCAGAAATATCCAAGAGCAATGTAGATTAATGCGAGAAATAATATAAAAAAATAATATATATACTGAGGAAACCGATACTATGCCATCTGCGATAGGAACACAGGTTAACGCGATTTCTTCAGAGACTCAAGTTCTAGAACATTAATGACTACATTGAGCTCGCATTCATAATATGGTGATGTTGGAACGACTATCTTTATTAATAAATTTAGATACAATGTCAGTGCAATGGTGCTATTATGGAAATGTCAAATTTTATAAATTCATTGTATCGGGTACAGTTAGAATCCTTACATTGTCCCGGGTAACATAAGCCAATAAGATTTAAAGAAAAGTGGCCAAGGTACAGAAAAGGGTGTGAAAATAATTAATAAGTAATAAAATAATAAATAATATAATTAAAAAGAATACGGTCGCGAACAGGATTCGAACCTGCGCCTCCCGGATAAATACTCCAGGCGCTCTGACCACTAAGCCATCTCGACCTCGGTACCTCGACCTGTATAGGTACTGAATTGATTGCAATGACGTTGCCATAAGACGTGTTAAATATGGAAGAAGAATTCGCGGTGGTGAGCAGAGGTCGAGATGGCTTAGTGGTCAGAGCGCCTGGAGTATTTATCCGGGAGGCGCAGGTTCGAATCCTGTTTGCGACCGTATTCTTTTTCCATTTAATATTGTAACTTTTAATTTCATCTTGTTAATAATTTCGAACATTTTGAATCCCTAACTGTACAGTAAACCATATAATGGCTCCCATAATAACAATTGAATCGTAAAGCTGATTACCTAACAACGTTTGCGGCAGTAAATATTGTTATAATGCACGCCATCCCGGCTTGCATACAATATCCCAGTGATGGGAACAATGCAGTCTCCCGGGATCCCGTACCGCGGGATGTGGGTATAACTTACTTTAATTAATATGGCGTAACTGAGATTATAAAGATGCCAATTTTGGTGCATGCGCCGTTGTTATTGTACGATACAATGCAGATATTGATGTATTGGGATGTTTGTTTGTAGTTGGAATAATTTGTTTTCATGAATTGTAATGTTCAAAATAATATGTTATTGGAACATTTAGTATAATTTATTATGTACACCACATTTTGGAACATGAATTTAGTGACTCTCGAATTTGAATCATTTGTTAATGAAACATCGTTAAAGAAATTGAAAGGTCTTCTTTCTTATCGTGTGGTTGATGAACAACCTATTTTCAGAGTTAAAACCACCCGTAAGTCTCTGACATGGCTTTACACACCATCGAGAAAATCTCTCAGGCGTGCTGGTTTCCTCACGACGTTTTCCTTCACCGTTTTAAGTAGGTGTAAACTACTTTATAATACGCACATGACTTCGAAAAGACAGTGGTGCGTGCCTTGGATTCGGACTTGCGACCTTTTGGCTTGTCAGTCCAACGGTTATACCACTATGATATCACTGCTCTTAAAGTTGAAGGGAAAATAAATTGAAAAGTGAAACATAGCATTATACATTTTAATCTGAAATACATAAATAAGAAATTTTATTCTACTTGTTTTCTGTGCGTTTCTCAAGGTTGTTTTTAACCGACTTCAAAAAAAGGAGGAGGTTTCTCAATTCGACCGTTTTTTTTGTTATGTGTATTCGCGGATGACTTCGTCGTTTATGAACCGATTTTGATGATTCTTCTTTTGTTGGAAAGTTTGAAATAAAAAAAGAAAGGTTAAAAGGTTAAAATTATTTTATTATAAGCAAATTTTGATATTATTTTGAACTTTTTAGTGTAGTAGATTTTTGAAGGCGGTTTTTAAGTTTTGTAAAAAATTATTTATTTCACTCGTGGTGGGCGTGCTTTTTTTATTTCATACTTTTTTGAACACCTTTGATACTATATATATACAAGCTGTGGTTTTAGACAGTGGCCAAATTAAAGGAGGTGGATCTATAGGTGTAACTGATAAAAAAACAGTTAAAAAAAGTATACCTTAGAAAATCTAATAAATTTCGCAGATTTACTGTTTTTTGCGTATACGTCGTGTCATAGCCATCGCCGCGTCACGCGCAGTAGGTACAAGGACAGCACCGCGCGCCGACAAAGGCCGTACACGAAAATTTCACAGAGAGGAGTTAGCTGTTACGAGACGAATAGGACGTTGACCTCTTGGCTATTATTGTTCCTACAATATGGCCACTGTTCAAAACCACAGCCTGTATATATTTAGTCTTACTAGCCTATGTTATCCGGGACAGTGTAAGGATTCTAACGATATCCCATACATCTAAACCACAGCCTGTATATATTTAGTCTTACTAGCCTATGTTATCCGGGACAGTGTAAGGATTCTAACGATATCCCATACATCTAAATTGGTTGCGGCGTTTAAAAGTTATGGTGCTAACGATACCCCATACATCTAAATCGTTACAGGAATTTAGAAGTTATGGTGGAATTAATAAATTTACCAACATACATATATACTTACATACCTAAAAACAGAACACTCATATTTTTGGTCAACCGTGTAATGATTACTAGTTATAAGTTACGATTTAACCTTTGTGAGACCTGTACTTGGTTCAAGATCTGTATGACGCTCCAGACTAGGCCCTCACCTTCTTAAATATAACAATAAACATGAAATTAATGTAAATAAATTAAAATTACGCCTGCCTTGTGATATTTTTTTTTTGTAATCTTACCAATCTATGTTACCCGGGACAATGTAAGAATTCTAACGATACCTCATAATTTTGTAATCTTACCAATCTATGTTACCCGGGACAATGTAAGAATTCTAACGATACCTCATAATTTTGTAATCTTACCAATCTATGTTACCCGGGACAATGTAAGAATTCTAACGATACCTCATAATTTTGTAATCTTACCAATCTATGTTACCCGGGACAATGTAAGAATTCTAACGATACCTCATAATTTTGTAATCTTACCAATCTATGTTACCCGGGACAATATAAGAATTCTAACGATACCTCATAATTTTGTAATCTTACCAATCTATGTTACCCGGGACAATGTAAGAATTCTAACGGTACCTCATAATTTTATAATCTTACCAATCTATGTTACCCGGGACAATGTAAGAATTCTAACGATACCTCATAATTTTGTAATCTTACCAATCTATGTTACCCGGGACAATGTAAGAATTCTAACGATACCTCATAATTTTGTAATCTTACCAATCTATGTTACCCGGGACAATGTAAGAATTCTAACGATACCTCATAATTTTGTAATCTTACCAATCTATGTTACCCGGGACAATGTAAGAATTCTAACGATACCTCATAATTTGGTCGAGGCGTTTAATAGTTATGGTGGAATAAAGAAACCCACAAGCATGCATACACACAGACATACATACATGATCCCTAAAAACATAACACAAATTTTTATAGTGTACACTTGTGTAATGATAAAAAATAAAACAAGACTATCAAGATGTTCTATAAACTGATAATACCTCATACTAGCGTGGGAATAAAACAGTTTTTTTTTTTATAAAATATGAAATATCAAAGCATTTGTCGGTATTATCTTAGGAATAGACGAAGATATTGAAAAACTAAATATTCAGTGGAAATCTTTTGGTTTTCTATTTTAGTTTTTCTGTTAGAATTCCTGGTATACGAAAAAAAAAACGAAATTCCTTTGATATTATTATCTTCAAGTGAGCGTCTATTTGAATTCAGGCCTGAAAGTTATGTAGGTATAATAATATTGAACATTTTAATCAAACCTTGCTGAGATTTTGGGAGTTTAGATACGTTTTTTGTTCCTTTTATAAAGTGATGGGTGGATTGTATAGTGATAACTGAATACTATTTAATCTTAGTTAACAGACTTAACATTACTACACAATCACCCCCACTCCCGCTCCGGGATATCATCAGGATCTGAGACAATGCAGTATCCACCACTGTCATCATCTTCCTGCCCTGGTCCCAAGCTATTTGGGGTCGGCGCAATATGTTTGTCTCTTCCATTCTTCCCTGTTAGCCGTCCCTATATCGTTCACCCCCTTTCCATTCATGTCATTGGTCACACAATCCATCCATATTTTCTTTGGTCTTCTTCGGTCTTCTTCTCCCCCTCCATCCATCAACATTCATATTCATTACTCTCTTAGTCCCATGTGTCTCATCCCTCCTCATCACGTGTCCGTACAAAGACAAACGGTTAGTCGTGTCGGTTCGGTCACTTGTAAGTACTGAATTGATTGCAATGACGTCGCCATAAGACGTGTTAAAATATGGAAGAAGAATTCGCGGTGGTGAGCAGAGGTCGAGATGGCTTAGTTGGTCAGAGCGCCTGGAGTATCTATCCGGGAGGCACAAACGGTTTCCTTTTAACTTTTCTGTCACTGGTGCTATTTTCAAACTTCCTCTAATATATTCATTTTTTACCTTATCCATTCAACTTAACATTCTCATCTCCGCTACATGTAGTCTTCTTTCATCCGTCTTCTTCATGGCCCAGCATGCCAATCCATACAGGACGACAGGTTTTATAACGGATTTCAGTATACTGTCGTAGTTACAATTGTTCACAGCTTGCATTATCACATATATTTTCGGGCTGGCGCGCGGTGCAGAAGTGCGCAGTGCTGAGTAAAAACCCCAAATATTGTGGAACTAGCTAGATATTATATTTATCAATACAATTACAAAACGAAAGTTCACAAAAGAATTTGAAACTTACTTGAAAGTGTAGATTTTAAAAGTGCAGTCCATAGATTACACAAACCAGATTCAAAGGTCCCGACGCAGTCGGAACAACTTTTATAAGTGTCCCGAAGGCGGCGGTAGTTCCGATACCGATCGCCATGTCGGAACCGGAACCGTTTTAGACTTATGTCCCCAAGACTCCTGAGGAATGACCAGAGTTCACTTTGTTACCAGCGAGTTTTACTAAAGTAGTTTTGGAAACTATTGAGGCGTGTTCACACGTACTATTGCGATACTTTATAACATGATTTTGAGTCTCCTTTAGTTTAAAGCAGTTACCTAGGGGTGTGTGCGCATCATTATGAAACTTGAACCCACAACGTGGGGCAACGGGTTTTTTGTATACGGCCTATTGTGTAAGAACTCCTTTTTAAAAAGGGGGCAACGCACTTGTGACTCCTTTGGTGTTGCGGGTGTCTATGAGCGGCGGTAATCGCTTACCATCAGGCGAGCCGTCTGCCCGATTGCCCGTATAACATAGAAAAAAATAAAACATGTAGTGATGTATTCCTCATGAATCTACTAACTAACCTTACTGCGGACAGTTTAAACCCTGACACTAGGTTGCTCATCAAACATGAGATAAGAAGAAGGAGTATTCAAGAATTTGAGCACTTTGTGGTTATAGCTAAATAAGCAGATGCAGAAACAGAAACAGCCACTACATCACTGGCAACACAATTTAAAAAACGTATAATATTTTATATGAAAATGAATAAAAACGAAATTCCTTTGATATTATTATCTTCAAGTGAGCGTCTATTTGAATTCAGGCCTGAAAGTTATGTAGGTATAATAATATTGTACTTTTTAATCAAACCTTGCTGAGATTTTGGGAGTTTAGATACGTTTTTTGTTCCTTTTATAAAGTGATGGGTGGATTGTATAGTTATAACTGAATACTATTTAATCTTAGTTAACAGACTTAACACTACTACACAATCACCCCCACTCCCGCTCCGGGATATCATCAGGATCTGAGACAATGTATCCACCACTGTCATCATCTTCCTGCCCTGGTCCCAAGCTATTTGGGGTCGGCGCAATATGTTTGTCTCTTCCATTCTTCCCTGTTAGCCGTCCCTATATCGTTCACCCCCTTTCAATTCATGTCATTGGTCACACAATCCATCCATATTTTCTTTGGTCTTCCTCTCCCCCTCCATCTATCAACATTCATATTCATTACTCTCTTAGTCCCATGTGTCTCATCCCTCCTCATCACGTGTCGGTACAAAGACAAACGTTTCCTTTTAACTTTTCTGTCACTGGTGCTATTTTCAAACTTCCTCTAATATATTCATTTCTTACCTTATCCATTCTTGTCACTCCACACATCCATCTCAACATTCTCATCTCCGCTACATGTAGTCTTCTTTCATCCGTCTTCTTCATGGCCCAGCATGCCAATCCATACAGGACGACAGGTTTTATAACGGATTTCAGTACACTGTGGTAGTTACAATTGTTCACAGCTTGCATTATCACATATATTTTCGGGCTGGCGCGCGGTGCAGAAGTGCGCAGTGCTGAGTAAAAACCCCAAATATTGTGGAACTAGCTAGATATTGTATTTATCAATACAATTACAAAACGAAAGTTCACAAAAGAATTTGAAACTTACTTGAAAGTGTAGATTTTAAAAGTGCAGTCCATAGATTACACAAACCGGATTCAAAGGTCCCGACGCAGTCGGAACAACTTTTATAAGTGTCCCGAAGGCGGCGGTAGTTCCGATACCGATCGCCATGTCGGAACCGGAACCGTTTTAGACTTATGTCCCCAAGACTCCTGAGGAATGACCAGAGTTCACTTTGTTACCAGCGAGTTTTACTAAAGTAGTTTTGGAAACTATTGAGGCGTGTTCACACGTACTATTGCGATACTTTATAACATGATTTTGAGTCTCCTTTAGTTTAAAGTAGTTACCCAGGGGTGTGTGCGCATCATTATGAAACTTGAACCCACAACGTGGGGCAACGGGTTTTTTGTATACGGCCTATTGTGTAAGAACTCCTTTTTAAAAAGGGGGCAACGCACTTGTGACTCCTTTGGTGTTGCGGGTGTCTATGAGCGGCGGTAATCGCTTACCATCAGGCGATCCGTATGTTCGTTCGCCCGTATCACATAAAAAAAAAAAAACATGTAGTGATGTATTCCTCATGAATCTACTAACTAACCTTACTGCGGACAGTTTAAACCCTGACACTAGGTTGCTCATCAAACATGAGATAAGAAGAAGGAGTAGTATTCAAGAGTTTGAGCACTTGTGGTTATAGCTAAATAAGCAGATGCAGAAACAGAAACAGCCACTACATCACTGGCAACACAATTTAAAAAACGTATAATTACACATTATAATAAAACAACTTTTAACCGGATTAATCGCGTGTATTATTGGTTTTTTGTTTTTCCTGACGTTCGAACACTTTGCAGCGTTCGTGGTCGCAGGAGGACCTCCTGATAATGTGTAGTGATCGCGCAAACCTAAGGTATAATTACACATTGCTTTTTAATAAAAAACACAGGTTAGACAATATTATGACTTTCATGTTCTGTGTTACTCGTAGGTGCATTTCAAATGATTAGGGAACGTCTGCTAATTATTTATCATCATTGTTACTGTGTGATAAGAATTCAGTCATGGTTTTCATAAAAGAATTCAAAAGAGAAAGTCCTTCAAAAAAAATATTCGCGATCAGGATATATCTAATTCAAGATAAATCTTTGAAAAGCATTAACGCATGCTTAGCGAACTCTAAAGTTATTATATTAAATGGAAAAAGAATACGGTCGCGAACAAGATTCGAACCAGCGCCTCCCGGATGAATACTCCAGGCGCTCTGACCACTAAGCCATCTCGACCTCTGCTCACCACCGCGAATTCTTCTTCCATATTTTAACACGTCTTATGGCGACGTTATTGCTATCAATTGATGCAAAGCAGTATATAGTAAGAATTCGTGGTGGTGATAAGAGGTCGAGATGGCTTAGTGGTCAGAGCGCCTGGAGTATTCATCCGGGAGGCGCAGGTTCAAATCCTGTTCGCGACCGTATTCTTTTTCCATTTAATATAATAACTTTAGGATTGATCTAGTTTTCATATTTAATGATATCCTATTTCGTGTTAAGAAATGTCATGTGTTGGACCTTTTCCGACTAAAACCACACTCTTTTTTTTATGAGATAGATGCAAACGAGCAGACCTCGCCTGATGGTAAGCGATTACCGCCACCCATGGACACCCGCAACCACAGAGGAATCGCAAATGCGTTGCCGGCCTTTAAAAGGGTTTGGACTCACTCGGCGAAACACAACGCAAGCGTTGTTTCACGCCGGGTTTCTGTGAGGCCGTGGTATCACTCCGGTCAAGCCGGTCCATTCGTGTCGAAGCATGGCTCTCCACGGTGAGAACTCTTTCTACCTACACAAGAACTCCAGGTTTGCAGATGTACGACAGGTATCTAGTAAAATATTAATATAACCCAAAATCCAAGAGCTAAAATGCTATAAACATATTAATTGCATATTTTGTTTCCTTTTTAAAATCAAAACAGAAACAAAACGCCGACCAACAAACTCGGAGCAAACAGAATTGTGCACAAAATTTAACTAAAAGTGCATAAAATAACCTGACTAGCAAAACTGAAGACACAGATATGCAAAACTGTACAACGCTATTTACATAATCCATGGCAAGAAGCCGGCCGTCGACGTGTGCCCCTTGTAAATAGAATAAAACCCATTTATCCTGGGGCTAAACTGTACCCCGATGGATAAGGCTGGTATTAGCCGAGATAGATTATGGTTTCGGCCTGAATTTTGGTTTCAGCTTAGTATAAAGTGGTGACCTGAACAAGTGACCTTCGAAGTCTTGCGAGGTGAAGGTGAGGTCAGGAACCCGCCATACTACTATTATATACACAAATTTAAGATAAAAAAACTTAATCATAAAACGAAATCTCACAAAACAGTGTTATCGGTTTTACTGAGAGAAAGAGAACATTAGACTTTTAATAGATCATAAAAATATCGTTTTATTATTATAATATTTTTTATACATGACGCAGTATTTCAATATCTTATAACTATAATGACATATATAGGTATCTGTCGGTACCAACTCAGCCGAAAATTACTAACTAGCCATTTTTAAACAGTTTCGGCCTCGTCTTGTCTTTCAGTTTCGGCTTCCTTCTCAGTCTCGGTCAACAATCAGCCCTCACAACACTATAGCACGTTGCTAGTTTTTTGGCGCGAACACACTTCTACATTGTTGTCACGCGCACTCTCCGTATGCACTCCGCTACCCTGTTTATAATACAAAAAAACTACAGCAGACATGATCTTGTACATTTTACATTAAATATAAACTCGTATGCCTGACTGTGAAGGGAGAATGAGTTGCATTTAGGTATGTAACTTGAGAACTGCAGGTTTTTATTTGCAATGACTTTATGTATGTCGACTGTTCCTCTAAAATAGAAAAATAATGTTGACTAATATGTTTTTTTGAACATAATTTACTTAACAGTGTGAGTTTGAGAAATTACCAAATATTTTTTCTGTTTACGTAGGTTCTGGAAAATAGAAGGAGACCGTATCGGTGGCGGTTATCACCAACAACAGCAATCCCGATGAGGCTTGTCGTCGGTCAGGCGACCGGTCATAAAACATAGCCAAAACTTTAGCAACATGCCAGATATATGCTGCGCCGACCCCAAATAAATTGGGATAAGGGCAGGGGGATGATGATGATAATGTAGGTTCTGGAAAAGATTGAGTTTGTTTGAAAATCAATTTCAAATAACTGCCTGTCACAAACCATTTATCAATCATGATTCCATATTTTCCAGTTGATCATTGATATGTTACATTATTGTGCCAGATAGTGTAGCTCAAATATTTGCGTGGTATAATGAATAAAATATATACTAAAATATTTATAGAAGTATCCGTTAATTATAAAGAACCGCGTCCACACACCAGTTTCAAATTGCTTGTACACTCGTCCACACAAGTGTCTTTACATAAACTGAACAAAACCGGGCGAGTACGCGCGAAGCCGCGCCACGCGCCCGAATTCAATTCCCACTAAAATTCAATAATATTGCCAATCGGAGGCTACAACGGGCCCCATTGTGTTTTAGAAACGTTTTTGTTGTGCGCCGATGGAACGCCGATGGATCTAAACTGCTGAACCACTTTCGTGTGGTGCGCGAATATTTTTGATGTTTCGAAAAATATTCAACTGGGTGCTTACAGTTATGGCGACTATGGGGTTTGTTTTTGTAACTTTTTTGGTTGTGTTTTCAGTGAATGACTTTATGTAAAACTAGTTTCACAGCCACTATTTCATAAAATTTGGAAAGGGTATCAAAACTCATCATACTTTTTTTAAGTCAAATATTTGAATTCTTAGCATGTTATATAATTTTAACACTATAATATGGTAAAAAACCGCTGCACTATATTTTTGTCCAAAGCTTGGTAAGCAAAATAATAAACCTAATTAAAAATCTTATGAATTTATTTAATATCTGAACGCACAAGAATGAGGATGTGGAGAACGGCATATTGAAATATTTTACTGTGTTAATACTTAATTAACTTTTATGGTTATTAATATACTCCCGAGCAAATTTTCGGTCACGGCAGCCTATCTCCAAGGAGATTAGCCAATCACGCAGGAGATACTATAGTCTAAGCGCAAACGCAGGTGCACTCCCTCTTTTTTCCTGTCATGGAACGTCAATTCCACACGACCACAGAGAAATCAGGCGCACGACTGACGCCTTTACATGCTCTTTAAAGCACGAGGACCCATCAGAAAAACCCAATAACACTTTTCTCGATCTGTGAATCACAGGACCTCACGCTCAGCACCTGCTTGTGGCCATAAGACCGTCAATTAATTCAGTTTAAAGTTATTGCTCACGATAAAGCTATTTCCTAACCAACTTCTAAAGAGTTGGGCACTTATCACTCATCATACAAAATCTTCCTTTTTCGACGTTGTTGCTGGCGGGAGTTGACGAAACGATGAGCAAATAGTGATGAGCGATGAGTGATGAGCGATGAGTGATGAGAGATGAGTGATAAATGATGAGTAATGAGTGATAAGTGGTGCAAGACTGCATTTATAAATGATTAACTCAACAAATGCGTTGAAGGTCAAACCTCCACTAGTTATGTACCTATGTGGTACATTTGACATTAAAGAGACTGAAATAGTTCAAATAATTTCTCCATTTTACGATCCTAAAATACTAAGGTACTGAAATAATTAGGTGTTATTTCAGAACTCTCTATTCCAATTTCAGGTAAACCTAACATACTAAATATATATATAGTAGCGTTATTTGAAAACTGTAATTATTATGTATTTACCTCTTCTATCGTACACAGTACTTGATTGATACGTGCGAAGACTTAAGATTTATTAGACACGTTATGAAATAACATACCATTACTTTCATATCCTTTGAAAAGTAGTCTCTTGGATGAAATGGATGAATATTAACATATAATTCACGTACTTACATACTGGCTCGTTGGTCAAGTGATTCCCGGATACACAGTGTACAGTGTTATAAGGAAATTTTTAGTACCAGCCCGGAATTTGGAAATTTGGTAGAAAATAACATTATCACACCTATTGCACGGGACTGTGCACGTCTCTGCAAACCCCTTCAGGGAATACAGGCTTGATGTTATGATGCTACTTAGTATCTTATTTGTGCATTATTATGTTTTCATTCTTCTTATTTATTGTAATACAAAAATTTCAAATGAGTAACCAAGGAGTTTCTTGCCCGTTCTTCGCTAAAGGAATCTACATTTTGCAACGTGGCATTTTTTGACTTTCAAAAGTACCTTTATATGGTCTAATTGGAATAAATGATTTTACTTTGACTTTGATATCTTACTATAATTCTTGTAATATTGAGAGAGCATAAAAGAAAGAAAATCAATTTATTAAAACACACAAAACCAGTGTTATTGCTGTTTCTGCTATTGTGTGTCAGAATAAACTACATTCTTACTCTCTTGCACATATTACTATTAAATATAATAAACAAGTATGTAAATATTTCGTACGGAGAGGACGGCTTCCAAACCCTTTTGTCTATAGCGGCATTTTTCAGCAGTAAAATCCCTATCTACCTATTCCTTGGTCTACATTTTGTCGAGGCGTAATTAAGCGTCGGGATTAGTTCGCGCGACATTAATCTAACGATTTTAGATAGTAAATCACTTAGTATGATTGAGACGACTTGATTAATATTGAACTTAAACAACTATAGTATTTGCTAGAGCTCTGTCGAGTTTCTAGTTCACGTGTGTTTGAATTGAGTGTTGAACTAATTTAGGAGATATTTTTAGCCACTTAATCAGTAGCTACGTAGGGTTAAGTATGGGTCAATGTTAGTTCGTAATTCAGTTGTTTCCTAACAGTTAATAGATTCTTATTGATATTTCATACTAATATTATAAAAATAAATAATGGCAAGCGTTCTTCGTGTACCACAACATAATAATCTTAAGTAGCTTAAGTTACCTGGGAAAAAGCAAGAATTCTAACGAGACCTCATACATCTAAATCGGTTCAGGAATTTTGTTAGTTAAGATAGAATAACGAAATTCGCAGACATACATACATACGAGTACATACTTGTACGTGAAAACTAAAAACATAACTCTCTTTTTTTGTAGTCGTGTAATGAAAAGGTTTCGATGCTTGTTAATACATAACACAAAAAGTACGGAACGGATGTCCGATTTAGTATATAGTATTATGTATACGCTTACATGGCTTAACAATAAGACATCAGAAAAAAAAATTCTTAAGAAAATTCTGACTTCTAGCGGGTAAAGACAGTAGTCTTTATTTTAAACAAAATAGTCTTATAACATAAAAAAAATACTTTAAACAACCTACCATAATAATATATTCGTTCACCTGCAATTCTATGAAAAACCCAATTTTATAATGTGCTATATCAATAATATTCCAGCAGATCAATATTAAGCCGTGGCTAGTGACGCGAACAATATGTTTGGCAATCGAATTACACTAAGTCAACGTGTTCCTAATTATATTCCCTGTGCAGACATGTCCTCAGCAGGGGTAAAGCGTCAGGTCAGAGGTGCCCAAACCAGTCCAGGTTAACTACACGGAGCATGCGCAGTGCGCCTCTCTATTACATTGCAAACTGATATATTAGTGGGTTATGGGGGTATTAATAGTGATGTGCTTAATATTAGTTTATTTTTTATTGAATAAAATAGTGGATTAGAATTCTAATTTGTGTGAGAGAAACTCGGTGAGATTTATAGTAATGAATCATCTGCCTCATTGGTCTACTAGTCCCAAGCGCGACTGCTTGATCCTGGATTCAATTTCTTAATCTTAATTCATTGATGCTTAGCTAGGAGGAGGCCCTTTCATTATGATGAGCACGGAGTAATTGCGTTGATCTTAGTACTGCAGGTGGTATTAGAAATTAACTTTTAAACTCTATTAAGCTAATTCTTTATATTACCTTCTCGACTAAGTATTGATCAGAGCATACGGCGCAACGTATAGCAAATTGAAAGCTTTTATAATTACGAGTCAGTTGCTTAATTGCCCTGCTGATTAATATTAACAATTTAATCATTTTATAACAAAACAACTTTTAACCGGATTAATCGCGTGTATTATTGGTTTTTGTTTCAAGTCCCAAACTACACATCTCAAGAAAAATCAAGATACTGTGAGCGATTACTGCGTGCATCGGAACACCTTTTAGTTAATAATTTGATAAAATCGTAAAATTGTACCTCTAAATTTAAAACTCTGAGTTTGTTTCGGTATTTCTTCTGAGGGATAGTCTTAGGAAATACCGTCGCGATGTAGTTTTAAATATGTATCAGAGACAAAACTAATGTAATATATTTTTTTTCAATTATGTGTACGGTAGACTGAAATAATTTTAAAATAATAAAATAACCTTTATTGCAACAAGACCATACATAACATAAGTTGTCATAAAAACTAATAATACAGTTCCATTTTAAATAAACTGTTCAAACGCCTGACACTTAGTCCTCCTGCGACCACGAACGCTGCAAAGTGTTCGAAGCGTCAGGAAAAACAAAAACCAATAATACACGCGATTAATCCGGTTAAAAGTTGTTTAATTATAATGTGTAGTGATCGCGCAAACCTAACATATTACAATTAAGTTATTACCATGGTCATACTAGCTAAAGCCCAATAAAGTACTTGTACAAATACTCCTCCTTACTGCCTCGTTGGTCTAGTGGTCCCAAGCGCGACTGCTGAGCAGGAGGTCTCGGGTTCGACTCCTGGGTCAGGCAAAGTGTTATTGAGTTTTTCTGTTAGGAAATAATCAGTAGCAGCCCGGAGTCTGGAAATGTGCCCGGTTGATGGCAATAGGCTCACCACCTATTACGTGGGACTTAATAACACCATTGATGAAATGTGGGTGTACAATTGTGTACACCTCTGCCAATCCCTTTTGGGAATACAGGCGTGAAACTTTGTTATGATGCTATGTTACAACGACTCCGCCATAATACATAACATATCGGTGTGTAACGATCTGTCGCATCAAAAGCCAGTCCTCGATGCCAGTGAGCCATCGCAAATAGTGTTTCCTCTCCACTGCATAGGCGGAGTACTATGAAACATTGACATGAACATATTTTTTTAATGTTTTGGAATGGCAAACGAGCTGGTGGTCAACATCATGGTAGCGCACACACACACGCACACGCACACACACACACACACACACACACACACACACACACACACACACACACACACACACACACACACACACACACACACACACACATAAACACATAAACACATAAACACATACACACATGGTAATAGTGAAAGGATTATGAACCTGGGAGTCTTGGCAACCATCTTTAGGAGTACATTCAATGTCTTTGAAATGAGTTAGTAGTTACACCTACTTAGCTACGAGTTAAGAAAAAATATATTACTTTATAAAATTTAATATGAAATATTTACCAATTAAACTGTGAACAAATTTCCACAAATCATAATATGAGCCAGACCGTAATTATCAAATTTCCACCCACCCCTAAACAGATTAGTTCGGTCATAATCACGGCGCACTGAATCCGCATGATACGGCGCCATTAATAATATATACCGGATTAACTACTGGTGTACTTAATATAGGGTTTTCATTAACAGAATGTTATTGACCTACACAATTATTATACTTCATTAAATAATTTGCAAAGGCATGTAAACTTTCTCTCTCTATATACTTAAGAAAAGATAAAATGGTTCAAGATAAGTCTTTGAAAAGCATTAACGCATGCTTAGCGAACTCTAAAGTTATTATATTAAATGGAAAAAGAATGATAGCAATGACGTCGCCATAAGACGTGTTAATATATGGAAGAAGAATTCGCGGTGGTGAGCAGAGGTCGAGATGGCTTAGTGGTCAGAGCGCCAGGAGTATATAACCGGGAGGCGCAGGTTCGAATCTTGTTCGCGACCGTATTCTTTTTCCATTAATAACTTAAGATAAAATGGGTTGGAGCATATACCGCATGTCGGATGAACTGTGGGCTAAAATGCCCACTGACTACCATCATAGTATATATAGCATAGTACCATCAAACTCTAGGCGACACCGCGGCAGACCAAGGCCAAGATAGTGGGATGAGCTTGATTCCTACAGAAATAGCTGGCCCTCACTAGCAAGGAACAGAAGTATGTGGAAAAAGGAAGCTTTACCCTGCATTGGGATATAGATTGTATAGTGCATGACCCTAGCCCAAACCCTCAACCACCCCCTCTTAATTTTGCACGACTGCCCTAAAAAATAAGTGTTTTGTTTTTAGTCCAAATATGTATGTTTGGTTGTGAGTTTCTTTATTCCAGCATAACTTTTGAATGCCATAACCGATTCAGGTGTATAGGGTATCGTTAAAATCCTTACAGTCTCCCGGGTAACATAAAATATAAAATTGAATAAACATTAATTAAAAGCACGTCTTACATATGTGAACTAAAAAGTAAAACAAGGGGCTGAAGAATTTTCGAAGAAAATTGAACTATAAGAAAATGTAAAAATAAATAAATACTTTGTTCAATTTTGCCTCAGAAAATAATAACGTTTTCTTAATACCAACAGTATTACGTGATAATAGTGTCTATAGAAAAGGAAAAAAAACTTCCAATTTGTGTAATTTCCATTACAACGACCTATAAACTACTAGTCTTATCGGTAACATCCGGAATCAGCAGCGTTCAGCGACACGTACAGTGCAATAACGATCGTCGATATCAAACGCCACCGTTTTCCGATATTGATGAGCAGCGAGCGCCGACGTCCACCGCGCTATGAATCACTAGCATTACCTGGTGCCGTACCATGGACCTAAAGCGATAGTTTCGCGGTTGTATCGTTGTGATAGAGTTTGAAATACATTGCTGTTTTCTGCTAAAGAAAAATTGTTGACATTCTCAAAAAAGGCAGTTCAGGGGCAAAATAAGACGAGCACATATAAAGAGGTTAATGAAAATAGATGTAGCAAAAGAGACCGATAGTCTCTGGCTACTCGAATGGGAAATACGCGCGATTGTGTGTGTACTGGAGAAAGTTAAAAAAGAGTAACCGTGGAGTTTCTTGCTCGTTCTTCTCCATAGGAATCTAGACTTCGGAACGTGACAACTAGCTTCTAACAATCAAAAAGTGCCTGTAAATGATCTAATTGAAATAAATTATTTTGACATTGAAAAAGAGACTAATTGTATGACGTTCAAAAAGTACCATTTCTAATGGTCTAATTTGAATAAAGATATTTTTGATTTTGATTTTTGATTTTAGACTATCCAGCTAAATCTTGAAAAGCATTAACGCATGCTTAGCGAACTCTAAAATTATAATTTTAAATGGAAAAAGAATACGATCGCGAGCAGTATTAATTCTCTCCCCGATACAACTCCCGGATAATTCTCCAGGATACTAATCTTTTTCCATTTAAAATTATAACTTTAGAGACTATCCAGTTATAGAGAAGATACACAAAGCGTAAGACGACCGATGCTATTCGACAACTTTAGACGATTAAAGATCGGTGACAGTACCATAAATTTATTTTTCATTTCTTTTCAAATGTCATAATCAATCAATTGTATCCGGTATGTAATGAGGATGAACAGTAATATACCTTTGTAATATCTTATTATACGCCCTTTGGTGAATACAAGCGTATTGCTATGAATGTAATGACCACACAATTTTGTAATTTACTGCTTAATACTTCTAGTATAAAGCTGCAAAATAGTAAGTATGATGGTATCTAGTGTAAGGCTTCAACAGAATTATTGAATTTTTTTGATGTAAAGTAAAATACGGTCGTGAGCTGGATTCGAACCTGCGTCGCCCGGATAAATACTCCAGGCGCTCTGCCAACGAAGCCATCCTGATCTCTGTTCTCTACTCCAAATTCTTTTTCTACATTTTAATATGTCTTTCGGTGTCGTCAACGCTATCTATTTATTCCCTATATATGTATGATCCTACTACGCGTCTTTTTATGATACCAGTGGCAAGAGAAAACATTAGCTGTTCATAATCGAAAACCATACGTACGTATGTCTTAATAACATGGTTCTAAAACAAGCCAGCAATGTACGACATCCAAATAGTTTGTATCGTTCCCAGTTATCGCAAAGGAGTAGGTATTGGTGCAACGCATCAGGCGAAACGCGTGATATATGCTGTAGTGGCAACGTTTAAATTTAATGCTTAATGAGGTTGAAACATGGGGCTGAAGGATTAACAGAACGTGTTGCAGGTTACTGGGATTATGGACTGAGTTCTTGCTTAAATTAGAACTAATAAATTTTCTTACGAGGAGATTAATGAAAAGATTTATAGTAGGTGAAAAAATTAACTTTAAATACCGTTTGGCTGCAAAAAGAAGTAGGAAACACAATTTACCAAATTTTAAAGTTATAATATTAAATGGAAACAGATTTTAAAGTTATTATATTAAATGTTCAGCATGCGTTAATGCTTTTTAAAGATTTATCTTCAATTACTAAATTTGGCTAGGCAGTTTACAAAATAAAGAGATTATATATATTTAATTGAGCAGATACATTCTCATATATATTATAAAATGGGTGATTAAAATACACCATATAAAATAAGATTCTAGGCTTAGGTTAATTTAAAATGCGAAAAAAAATTGTTTTCTTCGGACGGACTGATGGTTGGTCAGTCCGTAACTTATGGCAGTTGGCAGCACAAAAGCCTGATTACCAATAGTATTTAAGAGTATGGGCATTATCCTGTAGCCACCAGCTAGCTCTGGAGATAAAATAGGTATTGACTTCTAGACGAACTTGTAACAACGACACTTAACTGAAATTGAACTCAAAACCGTTAGTACTACGTTAGAAAATTGAGTGTACGACAAAAACTTAGCTAAACACTGTTCAAGTATTCTAAAAAATACATTTTAACAAAGCAACATATTTGCATATCTGTATAAAACAAAAGAAGTAAAAGTATCAGCTGGTTTTTTTCCCGCGCAGATTGTGACGCCATTCGCCAAGTAATAGCTATCAATTGAATAAGACTTTGTATATTATTCCATTCAAGCAATAAAGCTATGGCTTTGAAATCGTGCATTTCAAAAGATAACCTTAAAATAAATGTTCAGCAAAAATTATGTCACCCTTCCTCCGATAAAAGAGAAAAAAAAGTAGGGAAACATTTCAATGATACCGTTATTTTATATTAAAAAAAGAATTCACAGAAGAGTCTTTATAGGATCGTTAAAAAGAAGAATTCTTGTGCAGCGCTCGTACGACCTCGGATTTCATAAATTATCAGGCTAGCGCACGACGACGCCTCATCTAAAATTACACATTTTCTTTGTTCTTATTAGAACTTCCACAGGAAAAACGTATCTTGTTACATTAAGTTTTCACTTTATTATAGTTATTCAGTGAGGCTATGTCCATTGCTTATAAATAGAATACAAACTGCAATTCGCATTTAGACACGACAATCGATACATCCGAAGCCGAACTCCACAATACGAGTTAAACCCGCTGTCAAAGTTGCTAACAGTTGGTTAAACCATCTCTAAACATTAGCGAAACTGAACTAAGTTTACGATGATGCTCGCAATGCCCCGGCTGCAGTAATTCCATCGACTCGCCGACTGCATAATGCATCCCTGCACTTACACCGTGCACCTCTCACGATGCCCGAGCATCGGTGAGTCCGTACGCTTCATTAAACACGACTATACCGATCTATACCACATCCATTGCTGGTTAGTTTCGGATATTTTTTGTACAGTTATACTTTTCCAGAAATGTATTGTAAATTTTGGTTATGAGGAATTTCAGTTGGGTAAATAATGGTCGCTCGTGGTGAAAGTTAAGGGAAGCGCTCGTTTCGAAAGCAATAACTCGAGTGTGCATTGACGAACGCGTTTCGAGTGTCGGCCTCTTAACTAAGATGGAGATCGTTTTGAATGCCTCTTTGTTGTCGGAACGTTAACGTGTTACAGTTTCTTCTATCGCGCAACTCCGTTGTGGATTTATGGGTTGACGGCTAAGAGAAAATTAGATGGTTTTTGTGTTAAAGTCGAGAAAGCATTGTGAGTCATCTAGTGTTCTGAGTTCGCTTGTTAGTAAATTTGTTTCAATTTGTATTTTTGGTGATTGTTTTAGCTTGAGAGAATGTTTTGGTGATTGACTGTTAAAATACGACATTATTTTTAGTTGTGAACGGTACAGTTTTAGTATATTTATGTACATGTTAGCGACTGCATTAGGTGGGGTTTTCTGTGGTCTTATATGATGTAGATAGGACGACACTTTAGACAGCTTTAGAGGATGTGGAAGGTTCTGGTCAATGCTTCACTCGGCTCTGAATTGAAGCATTTTCTGCGAATATACTTTTAATTTTATTAAATGATGCTACGTGTGTTTATATCGTAAATTATCTTTCTCACGGTCTTTTGTAAAATATGTATTTCTTAGCACGTACTTTCTGCATATACATATGAAAATTGTTGAGTTTATGTATGTATGTGTGTATATAAATATGTACTAACACATGACTACTTCGGTGTAATAAACTGTCTATCATAATAATATAGTTATTTTCATCATAAAGAAAACACGAATATAAAAGTACAGAGATCTTAAATAAAATATCAAGATCAAAATTCATACCGAGATCACTTTCAATTAATTCACTCTCATACTTAAGATAAATGCAAATTGAAGAATTGAATTAGCAAAGATTCCATTAAGGCTTGCTCCGTCACAATTATCAGCTATAGATATCCAATTGATTTAGGCTAAGCTATTAGCCAGGGGCCACTCACAGGAGTTGACCCAATTATGCTACGTAATTGCACACCCAGCCTTACAAATTCCATACATTATTTAACGTTTTATTATAATTTATAGCAATAACCGGACCGTTAAGTGTGTTTATATTAGAGGTTAATAAGGGTTCTGGATTGTAATTGGATGTTAATTATTAATAGTATATGGAATTATGTTTCGTGATATATAATTATGATTAAAGGAATTATGTTTTAATTGATCGTATATTTTTGTTAGTGTATGTGTACGTTTGAGTTCTAGTTAAAAATTGCCTGAGACTGGTCACAAGATAAGTGATCGGTTTAAATAAAAATAATAAACGTTTTTATTTTCATTTGAATATTTATTTCATTAGTTGCAATATAAAGATCAATTTTCTTTTTTTTTTAAACGTTGCCCCGCACTAGGAATTTCTTCCTGTATCGTGGGTGCGTTTACAAACATATAATCTCACAAGCACACACACCCAGACCCGGAGCAATTATCTATAGATAGTACAAATATTTTCTCCGTGCAGGATCGAACCTGCGACACGCAGCGCAGCAGTCGGTCTCTCCATTCTATTGCGCCAACCGCGCTGCCGATATTTAATTCTGCTGAATCCAGCTACACCACTATAAAGTGATTGATTAAAATAAAGCTGTTAAAATTAAAAATATAGGTATCTATAGCCGTGCCATATTTTATAAAACGAATGATAAAAAATGTGCGTAACTCATTTTCCTTAAATAAATCTAAGGTTATTTAATAGCCACATTTTCACTTTGAAACATTAGCGGATTTTTCAGAATTCAACCCACAATGCCCCGAACGGCTCTAAGAATAAGTTGTCAAAGGGCAGCGAATTCCTATGTCTATTTTTTGTTTTGTGATTTTGCATGAGTTGTCTTGCGCGGCACACGAGACGATTCTATAAGTTTACAAATACTTCTCTATCTATATTAATAAAAATGAATGGCTAAATATGTTACTAAGGGCAAAACTCGAAAGCAGCTGGACCAATACGGCATTTTTATTTTCAAATATTATTCCCCTGTAGGTTCTTGTGGGGAGGGGCTCGTGGCTAAGTAACAGCAGCACGGATCGATCGACCGAGGTTAAGCTGCGCTTGCCGCGGTCGGTCTGTGGATTGGTGACCATAATTTCATACCGAGACCTCTCCGTGCCTCGGAGAGCGCGTTAAGCCGTCGGTCCCGGATGTCAAATTAAGATCTATGACAGCCGTTACGGGTAGTCAGAGGCCTGAAAGTCTGACAACCAGTCATACGAGATATCGTGTTACCCAGTAACTGCGTTGTGGAGGTCAGATAGGCAGTCGCTCCATGTAAAATACTGGTATTAAGCTGCATCCGGTTTGACTGAAAGCCGACCTCAATTTTATTGGGAAAAGGCTAGGCAGATATATAGTCCCATGTAAGATCTATGGAGTTTTTTTTTTTTTTTTTACAAAAACCAGTTTTTTTTTTTTTTTTTTTTATTATCACAACGAAACTGTTCCTAGCAACAGCCCAAAAGCTTTTGACAGAATGATGTCAGTTGGGCCAGTTAGTTAATAATAAAAATAAATTTTTCACCTGTATATGTATTGAATAGACAGCAATGACGTCACCAAAAAACATTAAAATGTAGAAAAATGTTCGGGGTAGTGAGCAGAGGTCGAGATGGGTTAGTGGTCAGACCGCCTGGAATATTTTTCCGAGAGGCGCAGTTTCGAATCCTGCTTACGACCGTATTCTAATTCCACAAAAAATTATAACTTTAGAGTTCACTAAGCATGCGTTAATGCTTTTCAAAGATTAATCTGTATCGATTCTTTTTCTTTAGAAATATCTATCAAAAATTTATTGATTTGTGTTCAGTATCGCTGATGTAGTCACCTCTTTTATTGTGGCACTGGTGTAGATAAACAGATTCTATAATTTAATTCAAGGGGTAAGTTTAGTTTTGAAGTGAATATAATTTCCTAATTTTTTAACTCAAATAAGCGATTCAAAATACCCTTTAAAGCGTACGAGCAATACGGGTAATAATTAATTTCGGTTGCGTCCGCTAGCGCCCACTGAACGATGTGAAATCGCCCCGCTACGTACAGAATTTTGATTGCTACGTACATGCTACGCGGCTACGTTACCGCTACGGTGCTACGGCCTACGAGCTATTCCGCGCATACCGTTGTATGAATAATGCAATCGTTAAGGTTCAGTAAGCGATACATTTTTTATCGATGTTGGAAAATCTAGGGCTTTAAGATGATGACGTCATGGACGTATGATAAGAGTCCCTAGAATAAAATTTCTATTAAAGATAAATCTTTGAAAGCTCGCATGCTTAGCGAACTCTAAAGTTATTATATTAAATGGAAAAAGAATACGGTCGCGAACAGGATTCGAACCTGCGCCTCCCAGATAGTTACTCCAGGCGCTCTGACCACTAAGCCATCTCGACCTCTGCTCACCACCGCGAATTCTTTATCCATATTTTAACACGTCTTATGACGACGTCATTGCTTGCTAGCTCAGGTTCGAATCTTGTTCGCGACCGTATTCTTTTTTCCATTTAATATAATACCTTTACGTATATTTTTAAACTAAGCTAAATTATGAGCTCGACTTTGGCTCGGGCTGGAGGCCACCACCTTATTTAATGAGAAACTTAGTGTACTTGTATTAAAATGTGCTATTTCCTTAACTCCATTACAAATGCGACTAATTCCATAGTCATAAGTAATTAAGTAGCTCTAGTACCTCCCACCGGACAAAAATCCTTCGCCTCGTTCGAATTGCAAATGAATCGTCTCACTTGCCACGATATCTTTCGTTGCGCGCTTAGTAAGATTTATAGCGGAAGCCTGCTAGGAGTTTGCAGCAATGGATACTGAATATTGCAATTTTATGTAAAAGCATAACTGTATCCGTAAGCTGATTTGTTGAGAAGTGGATTGAGTTATATGAGTCAATGTTTTGTGTAATTTCTTACAGAAATTACAACGAAATGAATTTAATATTTTTATGGAAAATGTGTGAAGAAAAAATTTGTGTTATAAAAGCCGGTAATCCTGCGTACTGTCAAATATTATGTACGTAGACATCACAAATGTACAGTAAAAGAAATTTCTAAATGTAAACTAGACTTAAGGTCTGAAATCGCCAACCCTCACTCGCCAACCTGGTGAATGTTCGTGCATTCCCAGTATAAAAAGAAAAAATTAAAAAGTTTCTTTTATCAATCATGGGTGCGTTTACATAATATATAATACAAATATTACCTTTAAGGCCTCCCTCGTCGGTCTAGTGGTCTGAAGCGCGACTATTGAGCATGAGATCTTGGGTTCGATTCCCGGGGCGGGCAGTGGTATTGAGTTTTTATGTAAGAATATTCTCAGTTGCAGCTAGGAGTTTGGAATTGTGCCTGGTAGATGGCAATAGGCTCACCACCTATTACATGGGACTTAATAACAGCATTGGTGAAATGTGGGTGTACGACTGTATACACCTCTGTCTACCCCTTCGGGGAGTACAGGCGTGGTGCAGTGATGGTGCTATAATACAAATATTACAAATTTCACTGCCATACACACCCAAATACAAATATTTGGACCATGCAGGATTTAAACTTGCGACACACGGCACACAACTGCGTCATTTGCATCAACTGTTTTCTCGTAGTAAAATAGTGATGAGCTGATTATATTATGTTTATGTGAAGCTATTTATATATTATTATATTATGTTTATGTGAAGCTAGGAGAAATAATCACAAGACTCTTGAATAGAGCATATCCAGTACTAATCATCCCCCTGCCCTCATCCCAATTTATTTGGGGTCAGCGCACCATGAATAATTCTTCCACTTTCTAATTGATTTTGAAATTGCATGCTGCTAAAGTTTTGGCAATATTTTATGACGGGACGCCTGCCTGACGTCAACCCTCATTGGGAATGCTGTTGTTGGTGGTAGCCAGTGAGACGCTCTGGGATATGTTAAATAAAACCAGGCGTATACAGATACAAACGGATAAATTAATACAAAAAATAATAATTAAAAAACATAGGGTAGTTAAGTCCAACGACCATCACAAAATTTTGTTCTCTCACAAATTACAGAACTTCCCTGAACCGTCTAGTGGTGATGAGGTTGACTTGTTGACGTAAGGTAGAGGAATTATGATGATCCCATCGGAACAGGTAAGCACCGCGCGACGTGAGCTGTAAGGTGGGCTAAATGAGCCCCCAACGTAGTAGTAACGTCACGGATACAGTCTCCAATAATAATAGCATTAATCAGTACTGCAATAACAAATTTATATAACCCAAATAATAATAACATAAATGTATTAGACCTACATAAATTTATAGAACTAAAACATACGACAACCTTTGCTATTACAAGGATCTTGAGTGGAGACGTGGACCAAAAGGCGACGGCTCTCCACTAAATCGTACCGAAACGCGGCCTTTAGGATTAGGTGATGTTACTAGACGGATACACGACCTGTAACGGTCAATGACCTAGGAGGTGATAAGCCTTTAGATGTAGGAAAGCTAGGCAAAAGTTTTAGACCCTCAGCAGACTATGAAGTTTAAGTCGATTTGCAACTTAGTCGCCTGTTTAAGAGAAAAAAATGTTTATTGGCAAAAATAATTCAACAAAGGAAACAAATAGTGAGAAGATGGTTGGCAGTTACCACCTGTTTGAAACCTGTACTGAAAATACTCAAGTCCAAAACCAAGTCAAGTCAAAACAAGACAAATCAAGATACTGTGAGCTATTACTGCGTGCATCGGAACCGCGTATAGTTAATAATTCAATAAAATTTAAAAATCGTAACTCCATATTTAAGACGAATTTAAAATCTCTGAGTTTGTTTCGGTTATTCTTCACAAGGATAGTCTTAGGAAATATCATCACGATTTAATTTTAAATACGTATCAGAGACAAAAATAATTTTATGAATTTTATCAATTATATGTACGGTAGACTGAAATAGTTTTAAATAAACTGTTGAGACTCCTGACACTTAGTCCTCCTGCGACCACGAACGCTGCAAAGTGTTCGAAACGTCAGGAAAAACAAAACCCAATAATACACGCGATTAATCCGTGTAGTGATCGCGAAAACCTAAGATATTACTATGTCTGAAAGATAATCTCGAATAAGCTTTGAAGTGGTTCAATGCGTTTAAATGATTACAACAGAAACCTTAAAAAAAAAACCATTCAATGATCAGTTACCAAGTTTAAATTTAAAGAACTTAATATGTGTGTTTATCTAACTCCAATTTAATTAAAGTTGAATCTTTGAAAAGCATTAACTCATGCCTAACGAACTCTAAAGTTATTATATTAAATGGAAAAAGAATACGGTCGTCAGCAGGATTCGAACCTTCGCCTCCCGTATAGATACTCCAGGCGCTCTGACCACTATGTTATCTCGATCTCTGAATTTTATTCCTTATAAAGTATTTAAATACAAAAGAATTATTGCATAGTTGATGTTGTTGTATTAGTTTAATTATTATGTTAAAGGTACTAGAGTAAATTTGTATTGATAAACTACCGTGCTTGAAACATAGTCAGTCGTTATCCAGCAACGTTGTGTATTACTTCTTTCTTTTTCTTTGTTTTTTATCCGAAATGGATCTACGTTTGACCACCAACTCGCCTGATGGTAAGCGATGGTGTGGCCGAGGATGGAGCACGTAGATCCAGAATAAATCTGAAATATATCTGAATCGAATTGGGGAGAACGATAGTTGGGGAGTTGATGCAACTGCCGAGACCCGCGTCCCACAACGGTTGCACCGGACTACATCCCGAAACACGATTAGGTCGCTTCACGGCATGGCTTCGCCCGGTGGGTGGTACCAGCTGCGCCAGAAGCCTCCCACCAGAGTGGTGTTGCCTGTTATACACCACCCAGGGGCCACATGCAGGGATTCCATTCTAAGGTTGCACTCTTACGGACGCGAGCAACTCAGTCCCCATCACTCTCCATACTTCACCATACTTTAGATATATAAATATATTTATTCTGGATATACGTGCTCCATCCTCGGCCACACCGTCGCTTACTATCAGGCGAGTTGGTGGTCAAACGTAAATCTATATTTGATTAAAATAAAAATATGTTATTTTGTATTAGGAAGAAAGAAAGTAAATCAATATGGACATTAATGAAAGAATAATATGGCCATAAAAAATGTGGGAGAACAATTCAGTGTACTGAGCAGACGTTGAGATGGCTTAGTTGACAGAGCGCTTGAAGTATTTATTCGGAATGCGCAGGTTCAAATCCTGCTCACGACCTTATATCTCTTTCCCCAAAAAATTATAACCTTAGAGTTCACTAAGAATACGATAATGCATTTGAAAGATTTACTATATGACAATCATCTCACATCTCGATCTTCTGACTTCGTATTTAAACAATAGAATTCAGAGGGTTGATGTTAATGGCACAAAATCTTCAGGATCTGCGGTCACCATGGGAGTTCCGCAGGGTTCAATTCTTGGTCCGTTTTAGTTCCTCATTTATATTAACGACTTGCCCAATTACATTAAAGAAAATCATGAAATTGTACTGTTTGCAAATGACACGTCTTTAATTTTTAAAATTAAACGACAGTTACTCAATTATGACGAAGTAAACAATGCACTTTCCAAAGTTGTTCACTGGTTAAATTTTAACAATCTTCTCCTTAATGAGAAAAAACCTAAATGTATTAAATTTTCAACGCCAAATGTTAAACAGGTACGATCAAACGTAACATTAAATGGATTGGAGTTGGACTCTGTTGAGTCTACTGTGTTTCTTGGAATCACTATTGACAGCAAATTACAGTGGGGTCCGCACATAGAAAAACTATCAGCTAGACTTAGCTCAGCCGCATTTGCTGTTAAAAAAATCAGACATTTAACTGATGTAGATACGGCCAGGATTGTTTATTTCAGTTATTTCCATAGCATCATGTCATATGGAATTCTTCTCTGGGGAAACTCTGCTGACATTAATATCATCTTTGTCTTGCAGAAAAGGGCTATTCGCTCTATTTACAACTTAGGCCCAAGAGTTTCCCTCAGGGAAAAATTTAAAGAAATTAATATTCTAACTCTTGCTTCCCAGTACATATATGAAAATTTAATGTATGTATGTAAAATCATTACAAAATTTATCAAATTATCAGATGTCCATGCTGTGAATACTAGAAATAAGCACAATCTTGCTGTTCATAGTACTCGTCTCCACAGAGTAAGCAACTCGTTCATGGGTCAGTGTATACGCTTTTACAATAAATTACCCATTGATATCCGAAATTTACCCGTAAATAAATTTAAAAATGTTATTAAAACCAAACTTTGTAAAAAAGGGTATTACACAATTTCGGAATATTTGAACGACAAAAATGCATGGGATTGATCTGCTATTAAAAATAATATGATGGATATGGAACAATATTTAATAATGTTCAAATTTTTTGAGATTGGTTGTTTTTGACATTGTTTATATCTGATTTTGACAATTACTTTGACATTGTTATAAAATTTAACTTGACATTTTGATTAAATCATAATATATTTTACATTTTGAATATAATAATAGAAATTTGTGAATGTGAGCATCATGTAGGTTATATATTCCCTTTCTTTTAGATTTGTAACTGTCTGGCAGTCTTTTGTATTTGTATGGCCTACGCAAATGTCCTGCCGATCTGGTATCGCCTTGCGACAGGTCGTTGAGCTCCCTAAATTATTCGAGCTTTACGGTGACTGATGCATGTGTGCCGTCAGTTAGGACTGGTCAAATTAAAATTGCTACGGTTCTTTCTTCAAAAGGCCTTTCCAGACACCCTACATGATTACGCTCACATAAGCATAAAAATTATGTCTGGACTTTAAAAGAGACAGTGACCTCTGAGTTTGTTTCGGTTTTTCTTCTCCGAGGTAGTCAGATAGGAAATACCGGCGACTTCTAGATTAAAGAATGACATGTAAAAGAGTTTGTAAAGACCTATTTACAGAATAAAAATTTGAATTTGAATTTGAACAATACAAAGAAATTTTTTTCTACAAACATAGCATAGCATCACGCCTGTATTTCTCGAAGGGGTAGGCAGAGGTTTACATAGTCGTATACCCACCGGGCAAAATTCTAAACTCCGGGCTGCTACTGAGAATTTTGTAACTGAAAAACTCAATAACAATTTGCCCGACCCGGGAATCGAACCCGAGACCTCATGTTCAGCATTCGTGCTTGGGACCACTGGTCAACGAGACATTTTTTATATCATTAATTTTTAACTGAATATTTAATTTTCTTAATCCTTAACCGTCTGCTAAGTTTAGAGAAAGTTTAAACGAGTTTTAGGAAACAGAGGATTGATTTATGAAGTTAACTTTAAGATAGTTTAGCGGTTCGCGTTTCCTCTATTACCTTGCCGAGGTTTCGGGTCTGGAAGTGGCGGTCTTATCTGCATCAGGGCCTGATGGTCATGTCTGTGATAAACGCTTAATAGGAAAAGTGGTTAAAGAGTTTCTCGACGGTTTTTTTTCTAAGTACCTACACTTAATTGTAAGTAAAATGTTGGGACTTTTAAGAGACTGGAATTTTTAATGTTCTGAAATTACTTTAAATATGATTTAGTTGGGTTAAATAAAGGCTTTAGTCTATGTACCAAAAATTTATCTGCTGTCTAACTTTAAACGTCATAAATAATCATTCTGCCTATGTATGATGCTTTAAAAAACATTAAAGTCCATTCTCTAGAATCTCTAGATGATAAACATTTCTTTTATGGAATTTTATCTTTCTCAGTTTAGTAATCTAGCCATGAACAGTCAAAAAACAAATAACTAAATTGAGGAACGGAGATGTAACATTTTCTTTTAGTGTACAAATACCTATTATGTCCAAGATATGTCTTTGAAAAAGCATTAACGCATGCTTAGCGAACTCTAAAGTTACAATATTAAATGGAAAAAGAATACGGTCGCGAACAGGATTCGAACCTGCGCCTCCCGGATAGATACTCCAGGCGCTCCGACCAACTAAGCCATCTCGACCTCTGCTCACCACCGCGAATTCTTCTTCCATATTTTAACACGTCTTATGGCGACGTCATTGCAATCAATTCAGTACTTACAAGTGACCGAACCGACACGACTAACTTTGCAGTTAATACAATGTCGTAAAGAATGCAATTACCTTAATAATTCAAGATATGTCTTTGAAAAAGCATTAACGCATGCTTAGCGAACTCTAAAGTTACAACAGTCTTTTTCCATTTAATATTGTAACTTTACCTATTATGTGTTAAATCCTGGTGCACATTGCATCTGCATCGCAATGCAGATACACCTAACGTGCAATCAGTCAGTGCATTGTAGTGCGGCCCTCCTGTAGTTCATAGAAAATATTTTATAAAGAAATATTTTTGAAGTAGAATAAGGAACGGGGGATGATAATGATGATAATAAGGGAAGATTTTAATAATATGGTTTGTTGCCATTTTCTCCTGTATTCTGGGCTGTATTCTTGTATTCACAGCTTTATTTTTTATTTATGCTTGTAAATTGGCCCTAGGTGTGTACATATCAATTCAGTCCCTATACGGGTGACCGAAGATTTATCTTTACAATATACTTTTCAAAGATTTATCTTGAATTATTAAGGTAATTGCATTCTTTACGGCATTGTATTAACTGCAAAGTTAGTCGTGTCGGTTCGGTCACCAGTATAGGGACTGAATTGATAGCAATGACGTCGCCATAAGACGTGTTAAAATATGGAAGAAGAATTCGCGGTGGTGAGCAGAGGTCGAGATGGCTTAGTGGTTAGAGCGCCTGGAGTATTCATCCGGGAGGCGTAGGTTCCTGAATCCTGCTCACAACCGTATTCTTTTTCCATTTAATAAAGTAACTTTGAATTATAATTGTTATTAGTCTGTAAGCTTCCCAAAAATAAATACTAAATATTATACAAGAAATTACGTGTGGGAATCAAATCCGCGACACGTGGTGTATACGTCGACCTCTCGTCAATAAAATGCCAACAGTCATCAAATAATAGACATTAAAATGTCCCTGTTACCTTACAAATGTCCATGTCATTACCGTCATTACATTCATAAAATGAACCACGTCTTACTGCACCGGCCGCTGGACGCGCCATCTATCGGTGCGCGGCGGCAGTTAATCTCGTCTCGGCCATTTGCCGCGACAAATCACCGTCCCGCTCTGCACTCTAAAAACTTCGTAACGTATTGCTTTCAATTTTACTAATAGTATAATTCTTTGAATGCAAGTGAGTAGATTGTTAATGAAAGAATAAAGTTTAAAATATCAGTGTAAAATAATTAAACTGCCTCGTTGGTCTAGTGGTCCCAAGCGCGACTGCTGAGCAGGAGATCTCGGGTTCGATTCCCGGGTCGGTCAAAGTGTTATTGAGTTTTTCTGTTAGGAAATTCTCAGTAGCAGCCTGGAGTTTGGAATTGTGCCCGGGTAATGGTTGATGGCAATAGGCTCACCATCTATTACATGGGGCTTAATAACAGTATTGGTGAAATATGGGTGTACAACTGTGTACACCTCTGCCTACCGCTTCGGGGAATACAGGCGTGATGCTATGTTATGTTATGTTATGTTAAAATAATTAAAGAAAACTATAAATAATGTGCGTACGGAGATATACGAATAGTCACTGGATGTTGGTGAATCTGTGTATGAATATAATTGAAGTCCGTGAGCTCCCATACGCAAAGCGTTTTGCAAATTAGTAAGTACATAAAGGACAGTCACCGTTTTTGTAGGACGATTGGTGTCTTTTTTATTTCGGTAGCCAGCGACCAAAACATCCTGCAGGATGGCAATCAAAACACGGTTAGACATAACAACAATTCAATCTAATTAAAAACTTTTGTACTTAGTTCAGAGGGAGCTAGCAGGATCAGAAATTTTTAAGTTTTAACAGCTACAAAAAAAAACAAATGATTTAATTTTTCAATAGTGTACTAGCTTCCCAAACAAAATATGCACGACTTTTATAGCCAATGAAACGATGACAGCAAATTACTGAAGGTAATAATTAATTGTATACTATCTATAGTATGGTAAAACTACTTTTAATTAAAGAGGTTAAATTAATTTAGCTGACGAAGCTACGTCACATTAACCATCACAGGTAAAAACATTTAAGTTTCTGAAACTGGAGTCAATGACCTGTCACCTATGTGACGACACCGAACAGTGTTATCAAAAGTTCGATGGCTCCGATCGAAAAAAGATCATTAATATAGCATTCACGCCTCTAACCACTATTCTGGTTAAGGTTTTCCTATTGATTTAATTGAAACTTGTATTTAATAGTTCTTTGAAATGTGAATATAATAGAAATATTATACAAGGAAAGAATTGTAAGGTTGTTATAAGTAGCACATAATACTGAACCGCAAACCGCCTTAAGTTCTTTTGTTAAGGGATTTTTATATGTGATAATATTAAAGGCTACATTCACCCCTTATAAAAGATGAAAATAGTATACTTTGTATGGGATAAAATGATACATCAAACAATTCTTTATATTTGTTATCTATTGTTGATATAATCCTTTTGAGTTTTGACAAAATACCGGGAAACGGTTCATCAAGTAACGATGGATGATGTAAAGTCTGAACTAAGCTTCTGGCGTTAATCATGTACAGACCATACGAGTGGAAATTAATTTGTTAATACCTATTCATACACTGCCTCGTTGGTTTAGTGGTCCGTAGCGCGACTGCTGAGCAGGAGGTCTCGGGTTCGATTCCCGGGTCGGTCAAAGTGTTCTTGAGTTTTTCTGTTAGGAAATTCTCAGTAGCAGCCCGGAGTTTGGAAATGTGCCCGGTTGATGGCAATAGGCTCACCACCTATTACATGGGACTTAATAACAGCATTGGTGAAATGTGGGTGTACAATTGTGTACACCTCTGCCTACCCTTTCGGGGAATACAGGCGTGATGCTATGTTATGTTATGTTATTCATACACAAGAGCAATTTTTGTTTTTAAAAAAAACGTTGCCCCACACTAGGAATTTCTTCCTGTATCGTGGGTGCGTTTACAGACATACAATCTCACAAGCACAAACACACCCAGACCCGGAGCAATTATCTATAGATCGTACAAATATTTGCTCCGTGCAGGAATCGAACCTGCGACCCGCAGCGCAGCAGTCGATCTCTCGACCACTGCGCCAACCGCGCTGTCGTAATATCATGCACAATTATAACATAACATAGCATCACGCTGTATTCCCCGAAGGGGTAGGCCGAGGTTGTATACACCTCGTTGTACACCTACATTTAACCAATGCTGCTATTAAGTCCCGTTTATTAGGTGGAGAGCCTATCTATGGGCTCTAAATCTATAATTCTAAAAGTTCAGGACAGTAAACCTGCAGTCAAGGTAAATGGTTGCCTAATTGAGCGAGTATTGGAAGCCCGCAATTTGGGGGTAGTCTTTGACGGCTTACTACAGTTTGAAACTCACATACTCGAAGCTGTACGCAACTGTTTCTACAGGCTAAAACTACTGTATCGGGTTCGTCCCTACATCAGTGTGGATATGCGAATCATGCTCTGTGAAACACTAATACTATCCAAGCTGAACTACGCGGACACGGTGTACGGGACCTGCCTGCTAAACAGAACTGAGAGGCTTATACAACGGGTGCAAAATGCATGTGCTCGGTTCTGTTTCAGTATTCCACCACGATCACATGTTACTCCCTTCCTCAACGATGGTAACATGATGAGAATGTCGTCACGAAGGAAGCTTCATTTAGCCACCTTACTTTTCGGTGTCCTAATTTCTGAAAGGCCCCGATACCTCTACAGAAAACTCACTTGGTCAAGTGACCATAACACTTATAAAACTCGGGCTTCTTCTTACCTTCTGATCACGCAGAGGCATCATACCGCAGCATTCCGTGGAAGTTTCAAATTTGCAGCCACTCGTTGTTGGAACGATTTGCCACCGCCTATTCGTTCTGTAAAATCACTATTTAGTTTTAATTTAAAGTATAGAAAGTTTCTACTTGATATACAAAAACAGCTGCCATAGTTCACTTACAGACAGGCATACAGGCTTACAGGCAGGATGCATTTATTTTTCATATCGCATATTTTTCGTTATTCCTTATATTTTTCCATTCCTCTTCATTCCTTTATTTTTTCCAATCTTTATATATTTCCACTTATGTACATCTAAACTACCACTTAGGAGTTCCTTTTATAATTGTAATGCTAAATCAATAAATCAAATGTTACACACTAATCACTCAATTAATAAAAATCACATATTTCACTCATTCAGTAGGTCAGCCATTTTCAATGATTTCCAACTTTTCCAAGAATTGGAGAATTTAAACTTGAGAACCCCGTGTTATCTATGTGCCATAGACAATTGGGACGGAAAGGCACAGATAATATATCTCTGCGTAACTCATTTTATGGTAGTGACGTCTCCATATGGTACCTGTGACACGGAGTGTAGACGATTAGAGGAGAATACGCAAGGCGTATTCTCCTTTGATTGTCTATGCTCTGTTACACACTAGTTGTTGTTTAACCAATTTAAGCAATTTTATTTTTGATTATTCTTTACTTTTATTCTTTTATGTTTATTATAAATCATATTATTATTTTAAATAAATGTTGTGTTAATGTAGGTATCACGATAGCGATAGCAGATGTTTGTGTTGTAACTATCCGTGAAATCACTTGGTCCTAGCAGAATACCAGCGCTGCTTATTATAAAGTAGCACAATGCTGAGCTAGGGTCCATTTTTGTCTCTCTTGTTTTGTTTGTTGTTGTTTTTTTTTTATATTTGTGTACAATTTATGTGAGAGATCAAAATAAATATGTTTTCTTTCTTTCTTTCTACTGAGAATTTCTTGACAGAAAAATTTAATAACACTTTGCCCAACCCGGGAATCAAAGCCGAGACCTCATAGTTGCGCTAGATCACCGAGGTAGTATGCACAATCATTCACCGAAAACGTTTATATCACAAAATCCTACATACATTTGTTTACGGATATGGGATATATCATCAAAAAAATGTTAACATAATACCTTGTCGCATAATATTCCATTCTTGGTTAGCATTCCTCATCATTTCTTTTTCTATTCCGTGAGCATAGCTAAGGCTTTTATCGTCTAAGTTGTTTTAATCATTATTTATATCAGAAATCAATTTTAAATCATGAAATCAAATTGAGGTTCATTGAATATACACATTCATTTTCCTCCACAGGTCTTCCTAAGACTTACTCCACAAGTCTACATTCTCCTTGAAATTTAACAAATCTACTTGAAAAATAAATTCTGCGAAACATTGTCGCATTCCATTCGATACAAAAGGACCCTTGAATTCATATTGTAACTATAGATAATAAAGCTAGACTAGAAACGATTTTCTAAAATAAAATTTATTGGAAATAACAAACAGAAGAAGGCAGATCAACGAACAATCACTTAATATTGAAGAAGAATCATAAAGTATCTATAATTAAAAATTCTTCCGACAAAAAGTCCGGAAAGAATTTCACAAATTGGAAAGTTATTAAATCAAACTATCGAGCTGTAACATCCGTTATACCAACGTACCGCCCCGTAGATTTCATTAGACTTAATTGAAAAATAAAAAGAATTCCTTTACTTACATTGCATTCAGTCTTGCCTGCCATCCCGCAGTTTAGTCTACAAATGCTATCGTTTCTTCCTCATCCCTGCTAAACGTAAACTCTTGCATTTCACATCTAAAACCTAATTTATATTCCAGACCATAAGGTTCAAATCCTTTCATCATCAAACGAAATCTTACATCCTTTTCATTAAAGGTCACTTAAACAGTAAGTTCAAATTCTTAGATTCGATTATCGACTTTATTTTTGTGATATAAAATCCTTTTCTGTTTGCGAGTTGTTTTTATAAAAAGATCTTCTAATACCGAGGGAAAGTTCCCAGTACTAAGTGCATCGAGATCGGTGTACGTGCATCCGCCGACGATGTCAGTTGGAAATTTCTCGTTACCGCAATAATCCACCATCGGGTATAGCGTTTTGCAATATTTTACAATTTCACGTGAGCGCTCAGAAGCGGCCGGCAGCGGCTCGCAAAGGAAATGCTTTCATACAATTTCTTTGAGCGTGTATATTGTGTTCGATAACAAAGAAGATTCTTAGCACTTGTCTGTCGTAATGCTGTCGAATTGAGGGTAGATTAAGGTGCATTGTTGAATTGAACGTCACGAATGTTTGGCCTAATTTGAAATAAACGATGGTATTAACTGTAATAGACCTATAAATATATAAACAATTTAATTTCAATCTTAATACATTGAAAAGATAAAATAAGTTAAAGAATTAGAATTAAAAAACTACGCCTTAATTTTTGTGGACCATTACATTAGGTACTATTTTTTAAAATCTTTCTAGCCTATGTTACCCGGGAAAATGTAAGGATTCTAACGATGCCCCATACATATAAATCGATTTATAAGTAACATATGGTGTAACCCTAAATGCATAACACTCCTTTTTTGAACAGTCGTGGAAAAACAAAACATAGAGCACAGGATTAATCCCCAGTCATTGCAAGAAGATAAAACATTGAACACTCAATCATACCACACAAAACCACCAATCTTACGTAACTGTATAGTGTAGGTATACATAACTCACACAAACATACTTGAAGGGCTGCAGTTTAAATATTACCGGCTGAGAGACGTTACGCTCGGTGCGTGTGCGAATACGGAATGAAGGGCGCGTTTGAACTGCCACAACCTTGTACACGATAGGTACTTGATTTTACCCTACCTTTAACTTCTGTATTTTGCCAGTTGAAGTTCATGGTGTGATGGACTGTAGACACTGTTCATGTGGTCCTCAAAAATATAACCGACACACTTAAATACGTGTTTTGGTGACGTCATTGATGTCTATTCAATCCCTATACAAGCGACCGAACCGACACTACCAACTTTGTAGTAATTACAATGTCGTACAGATGCAATTACTTTAACATATATTTAAAACCAACAGTTGCGTGAAACTTTCCGAAAACACACGCTAAATTAAAGTTATAATTTTTGTGGAAAAAGAATACGGCCGCGAACAGGATTCGAACCCGCGCCTCCCGGACTAGTACTCCAGGCTCTCTGACCACCAAGCCATCTCATCACCGCAATTTCTTTATCCACATTTTAATACGTCTTTTGGTGACGTCATTGCTATCTATTCAGTCCCTATACAGGTGACCGAAGAAGAATGCGCAGTTTCGAATCCTGCTCGCGACATTTTTTTTCCACAAAAATTTATAACTTTAAGGTTAGCTAAGCATGCGTTAACGCTTTTCAAAGATTTATCTGTGCATGTTAAATTATCTAAAGGTTTCACTTTTTGTCGTTTTTAAACGTTTCGGTACTTTGTCTGCAAGTCCATTTGTCATAAACTGCATACATCCCTTAAGTCCATGTATTTCAATTAATTAAAATTCTCCCGGTGTGAACAATAGACCAAAAACACGCCTCACTAAATAAAAAACCAATAAATTTGAAAAATAAAAAGCTCAATCGCAATTCAAGATCAACTAACCACAACATCCGAACTCAACAATCTTAGACCCAAAGGACCAGTTTGATAGTAAAACATAATCTCAAGTCATAAGCAATAATAATAGACACGCAATAAATAAAGTTTTGATGACGAATCCCGTGTTTACGGCGCCCTCGCTCCGATCACAATATAGCTAATCCCCGAACGACATCAAGATATGTTTACACAACTTATGATACTGTTAAGTGATGTGTAGTATCTTAGAATTTATGTTGGAGAATATTGAGTCCCTAAAGAAAAATGTTTTAGAATTTTAAAGGTCTTCTGTACGTTTCATTTTGTACTAGACACTAATAAATATATAAATAAAAGTAATGCAATTTTTTGTTGGATTAAATTATGGGTTTCGTCCACTACATTATAATTTAAATACACTTACCAAAGGCTGATATGGTATTAAAATATAAATAAGATTATTCTATGTATCGGATTGGTTCCGAGTAAATCTTTCCTAAGTTACCATTTTTGACCGATATAAAAAACCACTTCTCCTTCTTATCGTGTGGTTGATGAACAACCTAGTATCAGAGTTTAAACCACCCGTAGGTCTCCGACATGGCTTTACACACCATCGAGAACATCCCTCAGGTGTGCTGGTTTCCTCACGGTGTTTTCCTTCACCGTTGTAAGCAAGTGATAATTAATTTATTAAACGCACATGTTAACAAAATCAAGCCATGTCAGAGGCCTACGGGTAATTAAAACTCTGACACTAGGTTGTTCATCAGCCACACGATAAGAAGAAGAAGTATTAACAAACGCAATATTGTAACAAATGAATAATACGGAAAAAAAAAACCTTCTCATCCCCATACAAAACTTACGTGTACAGAAAGACCAAAATCCTGTCCATCCACAATTACACATACCTACAAATAAACATTAAAAAGAAACGTAGTTCGTCTCTTCATAAAGCAAGACAGAGCCTCCCGGCTGTAACTGAAGAGTGATATTGGAATCCCTCGGGGCCTGTGAGTGCGCCTTAGAAACATTGTTTCAGATTCAGGTGTCAAATTTTCCATTGTCCTGTCAGGAAATATGAAATAAGCTTGCGTTAGCGGAGTGAAGGTGTGTTTGAGGTAGGTTATGTAGTTTTGATATATTTCTTTTTTACACAACTGCCCATAAAAGAAGTTTTATGTTTTTTAGGGTTCATATATTATGTATATATGTTTGCGTGTTTCTTTATTCCACCATAATATATATATTAAAATTCTTCTTGTAAATAACCAGAACTTCTAAAAGTCTGAACCGATTTAGATGTATGAGGTATCGTTAGAATCTTTATATTATCCCGGAAAACATAGTTTAGTAACCTTTACACAGAATAGTAGTATAGTAGCTATGGTACTCAAAAAGTTGCAAATAAAAAAAATATTGCCGGCGTGCTTTTTATTTTTTTAATTAATTTATCTTATTGTGTTATGAATTTATATTTCAGTTTATAAGTCGTCGGGAAGAACCGTTTATAGGCTTAATTAATCTATAGTTACATTGTAATCAATGCAATGGTATATGTATGCTTAAATTTATCAATACATATTCACATTTGAAGGTTGTATTTTCACAATATTTTTGGAGAAAAATCACTTTTATAAAAACATCATACCGATACACAAGCCTAAAATATGAAACACATCTTATAATGTTTTGTCTCCAAAATATATATTTTATTAAACTCAGTGGAACATTATTTCATTTTCAAATACATTTGCATAAGTAAATTGAAATAAATATCACATTACCACATACATACGCAGTAAGAACGAGAAATATGACACTCCCCTGAGATATAAAAAATAGAGTACGAAAGCTCTCAAGTCCTACAAAATACCTGCAACGATTTTTATTTAATGCTTCATTATTCTACATCATTCTGATACTGCAAAGCATCCGCCTCAAGGCAAAAAAAATACACATAATTGCAGCTCACAAAAATATCTTTGAAACCTCCCACCAGACGTCAAAAAGAGCACTAGGTATTGAAAAAAAAAATGTCCATGGTTGAGACAAAGACGCACTACACATTCGCGCGCCCCCCTCTCCCCACTCAATTGTCCTTACATCTTACATTTCTGCATCATATTCCGTCGCAATGAAAAGTAAAAACATTGCAGATAGAAATTGTTCTAATGTAATTTGAACCTTAAATGAGGCGACTTAGAATTGAGTTTTGATCGTGTTGATAATTCAGTAAATTCAGATGCAGGGAAAGACGAGAGTGGCTGAATTGAGGTGGAAGCCAAAGTGCGGAATAAAAGTGACGAGCTAGACTCGAATGGAATAAAGTGAGCGCTGTTGGCGAATTGGCGGCGAGTCGTTTCACTGCTCTGTTGATTGTGCCATCGATTATAACCGCTCATATTTTATTTGCTGATGGGATTATGGTTCTTTTTCTTATTGAAATGAATTTAATGCAGTTTTCTTTTAGTTTGAGCTGTAAAAAGTACTCACATTAACAGTTGAATTGTTTTATTATTAATAATAATGAGCTGTGGTATTTTTTCCGTATAAAAACCATTAAAGGATGGCTTACAGAATTAAATAACATTGAGCTTTTTGCAACAAATGAAATCTTATATTCAAGAAAGATATAATACAAATTCTTGCCTTCAAAAACACCTACAGACAAACAAATCTTGAAGATACAATCTCCTTTTTCCTGAACATCAAAATATAAAACAGGAAAGTAAATACGTTGTTTCGAGTGTTCCAAAGAACTGTTGGATTTAAATTATGCATGTAAATACTTTGAGTACCAAGGAGAACTAAGTGAGCGGGGATTAACATTGTAGGCTAAATGTTGTTTATTGTGTTTGAGAATCATTCTGTTACTCACTCAGTCGGGGGCACATCTCTTAAACTCTGTTTTTCATCGAACGTGAAAGTTATTTTAATATGCATTAGGAGCTCTGTTAATTTCACTATTATCGAATTAATATCAGTTTGAAATATCCAGCGCAGGTTTTTCCCAATGGACATCTAAAATGAACGATCCTGTAACAAATTTTGTCATTACCATCTCACTTGGGACACAGTTTTTTTTAATAATATTGCTACACTAAAATTAAGGTATGTTTGACAAATGTCTGGTTATGAAGGAAGATATTTACATGAAAAATGCTGTTTGAGCATCTCGTAAGGAATCCAAATTCTCGTTGAGGATGGAAGGTTTAAATAAATATTCCGTACCAGAATCCTTTGTTATAAATACAATATTATAGAAAGAAATAAGTTTTGAATTTGTTAATGTACTTAGTAGCTTCTCAAAATAAGGTAGGGTAGTTAAAATTAGTAAAATTTTCGTTCATTTTTAATTAAATACGCTCGCTGTTTTCGGTTTGTAAAACCATAAGAGAAGTTAGTTGCATATGTTCAAAACCAATTTCCTACACTCTAACATTGCACAAATTTCAGTGAACGCTACCTCCACTAATATCAGTGTACTTAATCATACTATAGTCGTACTTAACGCAGATTATAATAGTTAATGCCTTTGTTCCGCGGCCCTAAATGTGCGCGCGCCGCAATCCTCATTACCGGCAATCCGGTTACATGCAGCTGCGATGCGTTCTCGTGAAAATATTAACAATTTGTCCCCAAGCGATTACTGGTATGTTCAACACTATATATTTCTATTTGGTAAATGGTATTAAGTATTTTATTGTAACTTGTTTTGGTCTTTACGATCTATTATTGGTAAACCTCGTAGTTCGAAGGACCAATTTATATGATATACTTATTTGTCTTTATTGAGGCAACATTATATCTTTTTGGGATTTTCTGTTAGGAAATTCACAGTAGTAGCCCGGAATCTGGAAGTTGGGGGTATGACACCAGCTGTCGGTCCTGGACCTGATCTCTCTCCGGTCGTGTCGGATTGCGTCACATCGGACTATGAGAGTGAAGGAAGAGTGATTGCACATGTGTTTGCGCATACAAGTGTATGCAGTGCACTATAATATCTCCTGCGTCATTGGCTAATCTCCATGGAGATAGGCTGACGTGACCGAAATACGTTCAGGAAGAGTATTATTTTATTCGATGTTACTCAGTCGATTTGATTTGATCATCGGCCCCCCAAAGCGATGACATTTGATTATTTAAGATATTCATAAGCGTTTCGGTTTTGTTTTTCAGTCTTTAGTTTCCGTTGGTAAATATAATTAATGTCTTGTATGCAGTAACACTAGATCAACGAGGCAGTCAGGTTGGTCTTTTTTATGTGGAGAAATGCCCTCGCATACCGCTCTGACACGGGGAGACAGAGCGGTTATGTGGGACTCGAACCCACTAAAACTACACAGTATACCTCCTCAGCTGCTTAAGGGCGGGACGCGGGAACGCTCTCACACACAACCGCGCACCCGCCCGCAGCCGTCCGTTGCCGGACTCTCACGACACACCAAACGGATGGCGTGCCGCAACCACTATGGAAATCATGTGCAATGGGCGCCAGACGACCCCGTGTCCGGACGCCCAAGGCCCCCTGCGACGGCTCAGGTCTGTGGCCCCGCCGCCTGCCACTACGGCCGCAGAGGATAGGGAGAGCGGCACCTCGCTATACCGGCACTCCTCTTCCCCTGCGGCCCCCATCTCTCAGCTGCGGTGCCGCCTATACGACACCGCAGCCCACCTCAGTTGCGGCACCCCCCATAAGGCCCGCAACCTACGCCGCTCCAACGTGGGTTTGCAGGCAAAACCCAGAGGACCGGCCCTCCCCGGGTTCCTCTAGCTTCACCGTGGGTGACCAAGCCACGGCTACTAGAGCCCCCCCACCACGACAAGGCGGAACCCCTGGGGGGGGGGCAGTCAGGTTGGTCTAGTAGTTCCGAGCGCGACTGCTAAGCATGAGGTCCTGGGGGTTGGATTCCAAGCTTGGGTGAAGTAATATTGGGATTTTAGAAAATTCTCAGCAGCAGCCTGAAGTTTGGAATTGTGCCTGGTTGGCTGCTGGCTCACACCTTGGACTTGATATAATAGCATTGATGAAATGTGGGTGTATGACTGTGTACACCTCAGCTTACCCCCTAAGGAAATACAAGCGTGATGCTATGTTACGTTGTTACAGAGCTAGTACCGACTCATCAAATTGTTTGAAAAAAATAATTACATCGCATTACCGGTAGTCGACGAAAATTGGTAAAATTTCGAAGAATAAAGTGGTATCACATTATTCTAATAAAACATGGCACATACGCGAACACCTAAACACAATGAGACATTAAAATTCCCCACAACAAAATCACCGCGGCCCAGCGGTAACCGGCCCACTTTATATTCAACAGAATCGATAGCTACTGTAAAAGACTCTTTGAGTATTGAACCGAATTAGAATTTAAAATATATTGATTCCCTCATGAAATGGTAGGAGCTCGGATGAAATATTAAATGGCGGGTTTTTTTTTCCAATTGGCCGCGCGAGCAGCTGAGGCGGCTGTAAAAACGATACGTGACCGGCGGTGCGTCGAGCTGAGAACGCTTCTCGTCTCGCGGCTTTGAATTAAGAAGTCAGTTTGATTATGTTACGTGTGTTACGGTTTGTGGGGCGTTGGGTTTGTGTTTTTCTTTGTTTAGTTTTTAACCGACTTCAAAAAAGGAGGAGGTTTCTCAATTCGACCGTATATTTTTTTTTTAAATAGTGCGTCGTTGGTCTTGTAATCCCAAGCGTCGGTGTTGAACATGAGGTCTTGGATGGATTTCAGAGTCGGGCAAAATGTTATTGTTTTTTTTTTTTTAGGAAATTATTAGCAGCTCGGAGATAGAATTGTGTCCGGTTGATGGAACCTATTACATGGGACCTAATAACAGCATTGGTGAAATGTGGATGCACAACTGCGTAGACCTCAGCCTTCGTGGAATACAGGCGTGATGCTATGTTATGTTTTTCTAAGAACGGTCGAGGAAATTATAATTATATCCAATCATTTATTTATTTGTGAAAGTACTTAAGTTACTTAATCCTTCAGTTACTGTAGCAGCTCGTTCAACGTATTTTTTATCAATAGGAGATTTATAATGTCTATAATAGACTTAGTACTAAAGTTTTAGGAGACTTGATGTGTTTTTAACATTCTGATTATTTTATTGACAACTTTTTCAGAATCTAAAAACTAGTACATTAAGTCTCCAAATTTTTTTGTATAAAGTCCATTACAGACAATATCCGCCATATATCTCTGACCTACAGATTTTAATCAAAGGACATTAATAACATTTAATATTATCGTGTCTGGTGTGTTTAGTATAATAATTTAGTAACAGTAGTAATCATAAAATAATTCTAATATACTCCCAAGTAATTTTTAAATACCTTTGAAGTATCCTACTCACAATAACTCTAGTATTACACTGCACATAATATTTTTAACCGACGGTATCGTGGACATTTGTACTCGAAGCACACTCGATCACAATTGGTCACGCGTCGCGTTCTGTGCTGCACCTATGTGTAAAAGTATTGTACATCTTTTCTATAATATAGGGTGGGCAGAAACCCTCTTCATGGAATACAATAATTACAACATGAAGTCTTGAGTTCGATTCCCAGGTCGGGCATTATGTTATTGGGATTTTCTGTTAGGGAATTATCAGTAGCAGTTTGGGATTGTGCCCGGTTGAAGGCAATAGGCTCACCACTTATTAACATCGGATCTAATAACAGCATCATTGAAAAGATGTGGGTGTACACCTCTTGCTTATCAGGGAATACAAGCGTGATGCTAGGTTATGTGTTCGGTTTTATATACCAACAGGCCTAGTATTTCGTTTAAATTTGCACCTATACTTCATTTCCTCAGCAAAATTGTATTTAAAGCTATTTTATTTAAATACTTTTTTGGATAGAAAGATACGACCACGAATAGGGTTTGAACCTACATTCCATGTATCAGTACTCAAGAGCCAAACTATGCAGACTAGAAACAAAACCTTGCTCACGTCCATTTTCTTTCCACAAATAACTCCTTTTTACCAGCAGTAATGAGTTAAAAATATATAATAATAAGAATTTGTGGTTACTCAAAAGTTATAATTTTAAATGGAATAATAATACGGTCGTGAGCAGGATTCGAACCTGCGCCTCCCGGATATGTACTCCAAGCGCTCTGACCACTAAGCATATCTATTTCCATTTAAAATGATAACTTTAGAGTTCGCTAAGTATGCGTTAATGCTTTTCAATTTCATTTTTTTTTCTTTTTTTCTTTATTGTACTTACTCAGTTAAGTAAGTGAAAAATATTCCAAATACCAGATAAACTTTAAAAGCAACATAAGTTATTCAAAGCCACATAGAGCGGTGCGGCAAAGTGTCGGTTACGAGGCCTAAGTTCTAAAGTAGTTCCTAAGTTTGGCTTGGCAGCAACCACCCCTTTACCGTTCACTAATAGGTATTCAGGTACAATATGCATGGATAATACCTTCGTAGATCCTACTCAGCCATTCATGTATCTCTAAAGAGTACGTTTAAAGGGAACTAGTTAGGTACCCTAAATCTTTGAAAAGCATTAACGCATGCTTAGCGAACTTTAGAGTTATACATATTTGAGGAAAAAATGATGGTGAGCAGAGGTCGAGATGGCTTAGTGGTCAGAGCGCCTGGAGTATTTATCCGGGAGGCGCAGGCTCGAATCCTGCTCGCGACCGTATTCTTTTTCCACAAAAAAATATAACTCTACCCTTTAAACGTTAGCAAATGTATATGTGTATAGGCAGATACCTATATGCATAAAATCTTTCAAACGTAGCTCTGCTGTTCCTTGAGTATTCATCAAGTGGTGTAGGTTCAAATCCTGCTAATGACCGTGTTTCTTTAAACAAAAACTTATAAGTTTTAAGTTAGCCACGCATATGTTTAGAAGATTTAACTGTATTTGTTATGGTAATCGCACCTGTACGACATTGAATCATGCATCGATGCGACTGTAAAGTAAAAAGAGTTTTGTTGAAAGTTATATACGGTCGTAAGCAGGTTTCTACCCTGCACCTCTCGGCTAAATACTCCAGGAGTTCTGAAAACTCGTACCAAACAAAGGGGGCGGTCTAGTGGGCCTTGCCCATCCTAGACCAATGAAGCCCTACCTAGTACATTGTTTACGAAGAAATAACCTGACCTCACCTCGGAGACCATGTGCAATGGGCGCCAGACGACCCCGTGTCTGGATTCCCAAGGTCCCTTGCGACGGTTCAGGTCTGTGGCCCCGCCGCCTGCCACTACGGCCGCAGAGGATAGGGAGAGCGGCGCCTCGCAATACCGGCGCTCCTCTTCCCCTGCGGCCCCACCGCGTCTGCCATCCAACGGTGGCGGCCCCGTCAAGGCCGCGGCAGGTAGGGAGGGCGGCGCATCGACATACCGGCACTCCTCTCCTACCGCGGCCGCCATCCCTCAGCTGCGGCGCCGCCCATACGACGCCGCAGCCCACCTCAGTTGCGACACCCCCCATAAGGCCCGCAACCTACGCCGGCGCCGCTCCAACATGGGCCTGAAGGCATAGCCCTGAGGAGCGGCCCTCTTCGGGTTCCGTTAGCTTCACCGTGGGTGACCTAGCCACGGCCTAGCCCCCCCACCACGACAAGGTGGAACCCCTGGGGGGGACTAGATTTATTCTGGATATAAGTGCTCCATCGTCGGCCACACTGTCGTTTACCATCAGGCGAGTTTGTGGCCAAAGGTAGTACCATTTTTGATAAAAAATAAAACATTTTTTAACGTGTTGTTTTTTAAAGTACCTACTACAAATCCATAGACATTATTCAGTGGCATACTCACTTTTATGTTTCATAGTCTTTAAATCGGTATTGTTTATTCTTTTTTTTTATTACTAAACACTTGCTTAACATTTAACGTGAACAGTACCTTGGCTTTTCCACTGGTCAAATTTTATTAATGTTTATAACGTGTTTTATCCAACTTTGACATTGGCAGAATCATCGTTATACCGTAGAACCATAATTATCCAAAATTGGAATTGGAATTGGTACACAGTCTAAGTACTACAGCAATAGTACGTAATAGAATTGGGTGTATTGAGTCATATTTAACTTTAAAAAGCAGGTATTAAAATCAAAATAAAAAAATACGTTCAGAAATTCATTCCGTTGTCAAGGCCAAATAGATTTGTAGAAATATTGAAAACTTATATGCTAAGACAAACACACACAATACAATATATGTAACAGTCGGAGACAAGACTTAGAACCTCTGACACGAACAAAGTGCGCCCCTGGTCGGATGCGGCGGCATTACGTCGCAATCAAACGCTCGTTAACACGAAGTAATTACTGTACTGGACCTCCTGACTAATATCCTAGCAGTTCAGTAAGACAGGTACAACTAAACGTAACAGTATATTAGTCAGGAAAATATATATTAGCGTAAGACAAAATATCTATTGCTGCATAACCCTTAGTTTTATTGTTTTGGTTAATTATGGAAATATTATATTATTGACTAGGTGTGCCCGCGACTCCGTCCGCGTGGATGTATTAAATAACAAATGTTCGACGTGATTATTTAAATTGGCATAACTTTTTTATTTATGAATTGATTGACATCACACAAACACTAAATGTTAAGTGAAGCTTACCACAATACATTCGTAAAAACCACATCTAAATCGGATAAGTCGTTTCTGAGATTAGCTTGCACAAACGCACAGGCAAACAGATAAACAGACAAACAATATATTCTAAAAATCATTGTTTTGGGCGCTATTTGCGTTGATAAAGTTCCCAATAATATTTTTTCTCATACATATATCTTGCATGTACAGACAGCGATCCGTTAAATTTTTATTATATGTATTGATGATGATCAAGTGTATACAAACGTGGCTACTTAGTGTATCCTGGATTCAATAGCAGGGTTGGGCAAAGTGTTAATAATTTTGTTTTTGTGGCAAAAAAATCTTATTAGCATAACGAAGTTTGGATTTGTGCCTGTAGAATGTCCACCAATTATGGTAATACGGTTTAATATATTTATTTTCTCAAAAGATTACTATAATCACTTAAAGAGAAAATACAATTTGAATAAATACTTTACATTACATACACTTGTAAGAGTTCTCTTTTGCCAGGGATACAGACATGAATGATAATATATGATGATCTGTTAAGTGAATAATAATGATGGCTAGGAAGACTCCTCCTTTTTTTAAATGTGGAAAATTCATTGTTGACGCTGTGCCGAAGTCCTACTGTCTAAAACCACACGGTCCTCACCATTACCGGGTCCCCAAACCGTAGCTGCACTCACCGCGATTCCGGTAGTGAAAAAGGCTAACTGTGCAAATCCCAAATTAATTGAAAAAGCATGACGAAAGTCCCAGAAAAATGTGGTGAGCTGACTTGGATACGTTCCATGAGAGCTGGTTTAAGGTGGCGCAGGGAAAACTTGGAAAGACTGGGAGGGGAGGGGCGGATTTCGCCGATAATAGCGTTGTCATACGATAAAAATGGAAGAAGAACCGGGATGACAAACTCCAAATAGAAATTTATCTTAATGCTAATGAACTCGCGACGCATGGAATCCTTTCCTCACTATACTAGGCTCATACACTCCGTTACAACATGATAATCACACCGACCTTCATACCACCACCCCAATTCTTCCCAACACCAAACTAGCGAACAAAACTCATCATTCCATAGGTAACAAACGCACGGCCCCGCGTATAAACAACATGAATATTTTAGGGAGTGTATCAAAGTGCCCGATAAACGTCGGGATCCAATATCGGGCCCAAACAAAGGCTTACAAGAGTTTAGGGCACGCCCAGTGCACTGCATATTCAACGGGGCTAGAGTCAACATGGTAGACCGGGAGTTGGGCGCTCTGGACAATATGTAATATAAATATATTTTTAAAACGCATTTACATAATTATGCGAAGCGAAATTTAAAGTTAAATGTTTGTGAATAGAAAAATATGACCACGAGCAGAGTTGGAAACTTTATAGAGACTGAATGGATGACATTACTTTATCACGTATTAAAAGGTGGAAGAAATATTCATTTAGCTAGAGGCCTAAACAACCTATCCAGGGTGCGCAAGTTCAAACTACACTCGCAGTCGTATTTTATACACAAAAAGACAAAATATGTCTTAACTAGCTTTTAAATAATTAATATTGGAAAATAATTGACAATAACTTCCATTATAATAAAACAACTTTTACACAGGAGGACTCCTGCGACCACGAACGCTGCAAAGTGTTCGAAACGTCAGGAATTACAAAAAAACAATAATACACGCGATTAATAAGGTTAAAAGTTGTTTTATTATAATGTGTAATCGCGCAAACCTTAATTAAAATTAATAACATCCATTATATACCTATATTATTTTTAAGCTGTTTTAAGAATAAAACAGAGCCAGGTTGTGTCAGCAGTTACCCATCCACACGTCGTGGAAGAGAAGAAAGTGAAATTAATGATCTCTAAAAATACTGGAGGCGTTACTAACGAGTACTAGTTTTGTGCAGATGGAGCTTAGTATCTTGGAGCTTTTCTTGTCTGGCCATAATATAGGTAAGGTACGTATATTTAGTAATGTAAGGCATAATTATGTTTATTTTTTTTAGGGGAATATGTCTCTAAGGTTAGAAGAGTCTAAATTAAATATAATAATAAATATCTCAACAAATTAAGTTAAATGCAAGATCATATTCTTAATTATAAACTTCGCAGCATCAAATGTTATTTAGATGATATAACCGAAAATTGGACATCTACATATGTATCGACAATAAGATATGAAGGTTATAAGTTAGATAAAGCGATACATAACCTAGGTAGAAATATCGAAAATGTTTTTGAGATACTTTTCATAGCTTATGCAATTTGAAGGAAAAAGCGTGAGGAGACCTACGGAGTAATTTCGGAACTAGCTTTCAATTGCAATAAACATTACGTCAGTCTTAGTAGTCGAAGAGGATATATAAGATTTTTACTTCTTAGAGCATACAGCGCGATGTAGGGCCGACAAATTAAAATGTAATAATGCCCAACTACACTTATAAATTGGAAATATCGAACCTAAAAATCAGCTGCCGCAACAGTGATGCATCTATATGGGTATTTGAATTATTTACATAACATTACTATGCATAATTACATTACATTTTCGCATAATGAAAATACTCATATAAAATACTGTCGACTCCCGGTCTACTTATACGCATCGCTGCCCCGTGACCAATATGTGAGCGTAGTCCCGTATACCTGGCATTTGCATACTTTACACGCACTCATTAAACTCCCGCCATATTGTTATTTATTGGAATTTTAATCAGTAAACTCATTAATAACCTTCTATTTGGAAATTGCTTTATTGATGCAATTCGAGGACTTTCCTGTTTTGTTATTTTCTAAGAATGGGAAAGAGGGGATGTTGAATTGGTATGAAGGTATTGCGAGCTACGTAATTAATGTATTATTTATTATTAGATAAACTTATTTTGAAAACAGTGTCTGTGGAGTTTATTGCCGGTTCTTCTTCATAAGATCCACGCCTTGAAACCGTACTAGCTTTGACGTTTCATGTCTTCATGATATCCTGGTCAATTAGAAATTAAAAAAAAAGATGGATTTGAATTTAAACTAAAACAAAATAAAACTACGCATAGTTTTTAAAGAAATAATATCACACAAGGATCAAATAAATCAAGTAAAGAAGAAGGTTTTGTTTTTGTATTTTTATAAAAATACGATGTCATATTGTTTCCAAGTTTTACAAAAACAGTTCTTATAAAAATTCATAAAAAAATATGATATACCTACAAATACTACTTATGGTATACGCAACAAGATACCAATATATTTTATTACCCAACTGCTCTGGAAAGACGGTTTTTTATTTACTTAAATCATCACACGACTTCAGCACCATTTTTAAATGTATATTCCTCATTATACAAATATCTGCACCAGGTAGTTGAGCCCCTCTCCCCGTTCGCTCCTGATCCTCAGGTTGACGAAGGTGGACCCCACGCCTCCCGCAGTGACTATTGGCTTGGCCTTTGACCTGTCTATGTCAACCGCTGATATGGCCTGAAATAAGGAAAGAGGTGGAATATAGCTTCAATAATAATGATTATCTTAAGTTTCCGCGATCTGTACACATTATAATGAAAACAATTTTTAACCGGATTAATCGCGTGTATTGATGTTTGTTTTTCGTGACATTTCGATTATTTTCAGCGTTCGAGATTATGCGATTAATCCAATTAAACGTTGTTCTATAATACAAATATTGTGTAGTGTCAATTTGACACTTACAGAAATAAGTTATGGTGGGAATGATCATGCTTAGAAAACATAAAAAAAATACATTATTATATTTTGAAATCAATAACAATATTTAACATTTGTGACTGCCATCTTGCGGATGGAGGCGGTGACATATAATTTGTAAAATAATAAAAACAAACAATTTAGAAAATTAAGATGCGCTTTAATATTAGAAAAAAATATGTGGACAATGAATTCCGCACAGCGAGCAGAGGTAGCGATAGCATGGTTAGCAAAGGACTTGTAGTACCGTATTCAGGTATGCAAATTCAAATCCCGCTCGTGATCGTATTTTGTATGTACAAAAATTCAATTTTAGTTTTATATACCTAGAGTACATAAAGAGAAAATACTATTTTTGTAGATAGGGGAAAAAGTTGTTTCGAAGATTCAAAAAATTTTTGGACACCCAAGAAATATATTGCATGGAATATTGTAGGTTAAATTGAAACGAAAAGTGAATATTAAGTAAAATAATCATCTTTACACAGATAAATAGACTTACCTTAATAGTCTTAGTATTGTTTGAGTTATAGAACACGTTTTTGGTCCTAATAGATAGAGGTACAGAGCTCAACCTGACAGTCTCCTGGTACCCCAATTGACCGCCGGCACTTGACCCTACTTGCAAATCCTCGGCACTAAACAAGGCGACGCAAAATACACCCACAAACAAAACATTTATTAACAAAGACATTATGTAAATACAATAATATTAAAAATATCAGTTTCAGATGAAATTTGCTTTGAGAATGTTCAAGAAGATTTTTGTGTGGAATTTATATTGCTGTTCTAAGGTGCACTTGAGATAAAATGATAAGTGACTTAGTGAATCATTTTATCTGAAGATAGATAGATTATGGTTGACTCATATCTATCGATAATCAGGTATTCAATTCAACTTATTTATTTATTGCATTCCTTAATGTACAAAAATATAAAACAGGTGGCTTAAATCTAGGGATCAATTATGGCCCCTGTTGGGCACAGCACAGTTTAGTAGGAGAGAGGGAGACGTGTCTATTGATTAAATTATTTTGATCTATTTATATCTTCCAAGTTGAAATCAATATTATTTATTATTATGAATTTTGTTTATTACATTTGCTTGTTGTTTTAGATTTTAATTGTGGCATTTTATTGGACAATTTTTTTTACATATTGAGTATGTCTGTAGTTAAGTGTATTTAATTTAATTACTACCTACACGAGTAGTATATTGTATTCTGATTTATGATGTTTCTCATTCACAATATAATTGATGCACTTAGTGAGATTTAATTTATGCATTTTTATCTTATAGCAAATTTATATTTTATTTCTACAGTAAATTGTTGGTATCACGAAACTCGTATACCTGACGAGTTTCGTGCTACCATCAATTTTAGACAACTTTATACGACGGACCAAAAAAAGAGTGTTAAGTTTTAAGGTTTCATGTATGTAAGTATGTTTTCTAATGTCTATAAAAATAAATATCTCTCGCCTTATTTTAAACAAAAAATACGATCTCTTTTCAACCTTAAAATATCACTTAGCAGTTGAACATGAAAAAGTGTTTGAACGCACCCAATTCCCCGGTCAGTACGGCTTTATCAAAAGTTGGACACATTAGTAGCAGATGTGGGCGATGTCGAACGACTCCAACTTATTTTTTATCCCGTTCGCATTTGAGGGTTATGACGCCATCTATTACTGGTCGCCCTTTACTCGTCAACTGAGATTTGAAGTTACTTTTTTTCCTGAATTTTTTTGTGTTAATTGATTATAATGTTTGGTAAGGACTGATTTTGTGAAAATGGGTTCACGGGGTTTTGTGAATAAACTTTTGCAGAAGAAATAGCTGCGGTCATCACAGTTGTTGTGGATCGGTAATCATATATTTTGTATTATCAGACATAGGCATGCTGCTTCTAACCTCCCAAGACACCCAAGAAAGAAGTCAAAAGAGAGAGGTTATATTATATTATATTTAAAGTTTACAACAATAATAATGTAAAAAATATTCATTAGTAATACAGATAAGGGTAATTTTCCTTTTCATGCTTATAATCTAAAATTTTACATTATATAAATTGTCGTATAATATATTTCGTGAGACACATTCATATTAATTATTTTTCAACGGTTATTACTCACTTGCATTGTTTACTTCTATTTCAGTTTGACTCGCGACATCACAGCCCGCTCATTAATTAAATTAATTATCACTTATTTAAAACGGTGAAGAAAAACATCGAGGGATAATCTGCACACGTAAGAGATGTCCTCGATCGTGTGTAAAGGCCATGTTTGGCCACCAAATCGCCTGATAGTAAGCGACGGTGTGGCCGAGGATGGAGCACGTAGATCCAGAAGAAATCTAAAGTTATTATATTAAATGGAAAATTGGATTTATCTTGAACAGAAGACATCTGTTTCAGAGGTCTACAGGTAGTTTAAACTCTGACACTAGATTGTTCATTAACCATTCGATAGGAACAATACTAGATGTAGTTTTAAATCAAAACTGATCTAGTCAAGTCCCAAGTTCTCAGTTACAAAGTCCCGTGTATCGGCGTAAGTAAAAACACAGAAGTTGTTCCAACTCATACGATTGACTTTGACAAAACAATGACAAATATATGTTCGTGTTATTAACGTTTATTTATGGCTACGGTGTACGAAGGCCGTGATGTATGCTTTTGATATGACTTTTGAAGTTCATGGGTGAAATGTGTTTTGGGATATAGGTAGGTATTTATTGTTATGATTACAGTATTCGTTGTATATTCTGAAGCATTTTTTGTCAGTCAGTAAGTTTGTTGGCTTACTAATTACCAGAGATAATAGATTTTTATTGTTATGAAGAACAATTTTGTACTTCTCTGATTCGAAGGGTTATCGATTCGGTCCTTTTTAATCATAATCATAATCATTTACCTCTTTACCCGACTGACCCAGATAGAGGGTTATATTTTTGGAGTGTATGTATGTATGTCGGTTTCTTTGGCACGCCCGTCAGCCTAAACTGCTTGATGGATTTTAACATACAAGGTATATTTAGATTCGTGTTAACTGCGGGAGTGACAAGCTATAATATAATTAAAATATGGCATCTACAACTCAAAAACAGAGTGGCGGAGGAATACAAAATATTTCGTTTTTAGAAGAATATAGTTATCAAATGAAAGCTAGTAAATGGCGGATTTCGAATATATATACATTGTAGCACTTTAATGCTACTATTTTGACACAAACGTTAAAACTAAAAAAAATAAAATAAAAAAAATTATTAATAAAAAAAAACCCGACTACACTGAAAAGTGGGAAACAAGATGAAAATAGATAAACGAATATCTATTTCTAAAAATTGTAACATGCATCTAGAATATAACCGAACGTATATTATGCCTCCAACTGTAAGTAGTATTTCTTTTATTTTTTTTAACGGCTCGTGGTCATCCGAGCAGACGGATCGCCTGATGGTAACCAATTACCGCCGCCCATAGACACCCGCAACACCCAAGGAGTCACAAGTGCGTTGCCGATCTTTTAAAGGGTTTGGGCCTCCGGTACCCTCACTCACTCGGCGAATCACAACGCAAGCATTGTTTCACGCCGGTTTTCTGCGAGGCCGTGGCGAGAGGGAGCGTGGGAGGCTCCAGCCGAGCCGGCCTATTCGTGCTGAAGCATGGCTCTCCCACGGTAATTTTTTATTGGAAAATGGTGTACGTTTCTCTATTTTTTCATTTATGTATGGTTAGGTAGAGTATGAACCAGCCGCAGTAGGTTATACATGGAACATTATATCATTAAATTACAGTAGGTAAATACATACAGATAAATTTCAATGAAAACATTAATACGGACAATGTTTCTGAAGACAAACTGATTTCAAAACTAAATCCCTGGGACTTAACATAACTGTCAAAATTAAAAGAAGATTACAAAATCGTTTAAGTCAAATAATCATCTTTCTGTATTAGACTCCTATATAATGATATGCCACATGTCAAAATAATGACCCATTAACACAATTCAGCAAATTTGCTACTAGTACAAAGCAATACTCAATATCAAATCAACAGATACATATAAATAGATCAACGATATCGATTTAACTCGAATTCAAATGCCAACACGCTCAATCGCCCACTAAAATAATGTCCCAAATTCATTACAAATGGGATATATCACAAATCCGATACATTAAACAAAATTTCACATTTCAATACCGCAGCTATATTCAAATAGCACGCGTACAACGGGCAACGCAGTGTGGTCATTACTTTTATTTTACGACGTGATAACACCGCACACTTGTTTGTAACACAACTTTTGGGGACGGCTGTACGCGCTTTAAGCCGTACTGTGGGGGAATTAAGTTTCATGTTTTATTTGGAGGCGTTTGTGTTACATATACCCGGAATGTTTATTATGAATATTAAATGCATAGGAAAAACGCGCTGAAAAATCTGGATAAGACTAGTACAGGAGCATGGAAATTGACATAATCCGAGAGAGGCCTATGCGCTGCAGTGTTTGAAGTCAGGCTTTGGATGATGATGGTGATGAATGCATAGTGTAGGTAAAGCAACGTGAAGTAAACTGATACAGATAGGGCACCGAGTTAGGGCAGCATTTTGGAGTAAAAGAGGATGTAGTGGCAGAGTTTAAGTAAGGTGTTAAGATGGTTTTGATTTAAAGAATCTATCCTTAACGACAGGAGATTGACGAAACGACTGTAGGAGGCAAGTGGAGATGGTAGCTTCAGAATAAGCGGACCTCATCAAACGCAATCAAAATGCGGACGTTCTAAAAAAGGATAGATCCAAGTAACCTATGTCGACGAGCAAGCGTAGGACATAGATGAAGCAAAAAGGCGAATCATAATCACGTCCGTGGCCTTGTCTGCGTAATTTGTGTTTTTCAAATTTGATCCGAGTGACCATAAAGAAATAAAGTCCAGAATTGATATCAGCAATGTAAATAATATGTAGAATGTTTGGTGGATAAAAACATTCGACTGCGAACAGGATTTCAACCATCTACTTTTTAAAACTGTTTAATCATTCTACAGAAACTGAAGAGATATCGCTGACGTTTTTAAAGAGAGCAGAGGAAAAACTAAGAAATTGTAAATATATTCACACATATTATAAGTAAAGATCCTATTTTATTGATATTAGGTACCTGGCAGGCGTATATTTTGCACGGCAACTATACCCATGTTATTTTTACGCATTTAACCAACAACACAGTTTTTACAAAGGATGTGTATAAGGAAACCCCAAAATAGGCCGCCGGAAGAATTACAACGTTATCATATAAATAAGGATTTAAAGCCTTCACGCCAGCCGCGGACGTGGCAGAGGGGGTAAGGCTTCTTGCATTATGTACCAGCAATTTGTTTGTTTTTATTGCCTTTAGAAATATCGTAACATCACGCCTGTATTCTCCAAAGGGACAGAGACAGAGGTGTACACATTTATTAATGTGGTTATTAGTAAGTCCCAAGTAATACGTAAAGCCTTTTGCCATCTACGGGACACAATACAAAACACCGGGCTGCTACTGAGAATTTCCTAACAGAAAAACTTAAAGAAATTTCGGTAGAAGATCATAAACACTTCACCTTCACTGCAGGGTAAAGGAACCTCCATCAAAAGCTCCTTCACTAATTTCATAACAACAAACCCTCAAAAAATTACTCCAAATTATCCATCGCCCCTTATTTTTACTTACAGATGTTTCCCACACTTGGAGGGTACTTCACAATATAATGACAATTCATTGCTGCTCCAACCAGCGAGGCGTGTCTGGGGTAAAACAAAAACATGAAGTAATCGCTAACTTGGGCTCTTTCGCACGACGCCTGAGTTTCGCATAATTAAATAGTGATTAAGGCCTCTGTTTAACGTTCACACTGGTGGATTGGGTGTGAAGGTATTTTGGAGTTAGGAAGTCGGTAGTGTTTTAAATTTTTTTGTAGCAGGTTCTGATTATATGTGCTTTTTCCTTCGAAACACACACTAGTGTTTTTTATTATAATAAAATACCGAAACATTGATTCAACTGAACTCACAAGAATTGTCGTTGGCAATTTTATGTAATAACTATGGAATGTGTAAAAATAGATTTTGCAATAGTACCTACACATTATAATAAACTTTTAACCGGATTAATCGCGTGTATTATTGGTAACAAAAATCAATAATACACGCGATTAATTCGGTTAAAACTTTTATTACAAAAATAATTTTATTGATAAATCTTTGAAAAGCATTAACGCATGCTTAGCGAACTCTAAAGTTATAACATTTTTGTGGACAAAGAATACGATCGCACGTAAAGGGACTGAATACTGGCTATGACGTCACTAAAAGAAGTATTAAAATGTGGAAGTAGAATTCGCCGTAGTGAATAGAGGTCGAGATGGCTTAATGGTTAGAGCACCTGGAGTATTTATCCGGGAGGCGCAGGTTCAAACCCTGCTAGCGACCGTATTTATTACCACAAAAAAAATATAACTTTTTTTTAATAATTTGATTATTTCTTTTAGTTAACACGAATGACAGGCTACACGAATAGCTCCAAGTTATCCAAAACATGTTGGCAAGGCATCCTATTGCGAACAGACAGCTCCCTATAGTAGGTGACTCGGTAAATGTCTACGCTACACGCACAGTCGATGCTGGTGTTAACCTAATTAATTACTTACACCTCCCGACAATGTGGCTGATTTGAGACGGCTCGCGTTAAATTTTGATAAGGTGATTAATTCTAATTCTATTTTTCAAAGAAACATTGAAAAAATAATAGACAAGAACGGGGCTTGAACCCGCGACCTTTGACGTTCCGTGTCATCACTCTACCAACTGAGCTACCTTGTCGTGTTCAAACCTATTGAATTTTCAATCCTCTTTGTATACGTCTTAAGGAGACGTCTGGTGATATTTATCTAGTAATCATTTACAGATTTACTAAACTCAGCGTTACCACTTTGCAGTTGTAAATCGCCGAACAACATCCCAATCCTTTATAAATCATATATAATTATATTTTTTTAATACATGTTGAGGCCATGTAATGGCATTACATGGCCTCAACATGTATTAAAAAAAAATAATTATATGTGATTAATTCTGTTGATTTTTTTTCTTTCATGTCATTGCGTGTGTATTTTTGGTCACATTTCTTGGATATTTTCTGGCTTTTTTTTCTTATGAATTGTATGATAGAAACAATGTTTTAACAGAATATAAACGGCCATAGATGTACTTAGTTTTCAATCTTGGCAGTTAAGCTTGTAGTAATAAATTAATCTCATGTGGCGCCATTTTAAAAATGGCGCTTTCTTAGAAGTTATCACTTGTATACATTTTAGCATTTGAATAAGTCATTTCAGATCAACGGCTAGGACAAGCTCACAGTCATATTTATGAGACTAGTTTATTAGGACTTTGGACTATGATATTTAATTTGTTAAAATATCACCGTAATTTACACACTAGCAGGCAGGTAGATAGAAATAAAAATAGAATTCAAAATGATATTTACCCGGGAGGCGCAGGTTCAAATCCGGCTGACAACTATATTTTTTTTACACAATTTTTTTAGATTACCTTGTCGTTGAGTATTCGTTAAATGACCAACGCATGATAAAAAAAATAGCCAGCCCATAACTGTCCCATTGCCCCTGCAATGCGACAGTTATGGGCTGGCATGGCATTAATTTAAGGGCCTCTTCTCAAACACCATTAATCACCACGCTGTGGGTTGGCGATTTCAGACTATCAAGTCCAGGTTCTTTCACAATGTTTTCCTTCACCGTATGTCTGTGACGTCTCAGATGAACTAAGAAAGTTCTTATGACATTGAAAAAGTCACATTGGTACATGCCAGGTTTGAACCCACAACCTGTGGCTCAGGAGGCGGGCCCGTAATCGCTCGACCACCATCAGACCCCTGGATAAACAATATTTTATTTTTTACTAGCTGAATCAGCGAACTTCGTACCGCAATTATTACATTTTTTTTTTAATTTTCTTGTATACAAATCATGTCTTGTTAATAACGAAACACAAAAAAAAAAAACAATATGGTGCAGTCGTTCGGAAGTTATGCGCGTACAAACATTTCAGCGATTCATTTTTATATATATGATTAAATACATTTCCGACGACCAACCCCATCACACAATAATCACCTTAAGAGTGTCCAACAAAAGCTGTTTACAAGAAAAAATGCGACACAAAGGCGAGTAAACAGGGCCTATTTAGACGAGCGCCCTCACTTCAAGAGGTCCTCCACTTGACAGAAGTATACAAAGTTCAAGAAGAACCGTCATTGTTCTACTTCTTGCTGCAACGTGTTACAGATGATTGTTATTTATTCCTATCTAGACAAAGGTGAAACTACCACGTTAACATACCTCTATCGGACCAAAACGGCAAAGTTTAATTCCCTGTAATACAATTTTTATTTAAGGAAATTGTACTCTACTCTTGGTATTTCTTCCTGTGTCGTGCATTTAACATTATATAGCATCACGCCTGTATTCCCCAAACAACACATGTACAACCACATTTCACCAATGCTGTTATTAAGACCCCTATTGCCATCTACCGGGCACAATTACAAAAATTGATAAAGAAAAGTAATCAATAAAATAATTGTATAAGGTGTTCTGTAGTACCTATATTCACATTTCATCGATGGCCCATGTAACGTGAAAAACTAAATATCACTTTGTCCGACCCGGATATCGAATGCTAGACCTCACACTCAATAGACGCTTTGCAATCTATAGACTAACGTGGTAGTCTAAATATTATAAACAATAATAACTAAAAATTGCTGATACAAAAAATTTGCAATCTAAAGTAGGCAAATAGCATCTGTTTAGGTGAGATCACTCTCCTCTAGTGAAGGACTCTTGACAGAAGGACCCGACACTCCCGACGTTCAGCGAAACTCTTCATTGTTAGTCCTGATCGATACTAGTAATTCCTGGTGTGAGAAATTTTAAACGATGGGAGGTTAAACGCTCATGTTTAGAATTCACTAACTAAAATATATCGCAAAAGTAAACATTTTTTGAGTTAGGTTTTTGGTAAAAAAATATGGTCGTAAGCAGGATTCGAACCTGCGCCTCTCGGATAAATACTCAGGGCGCTCTGACCACTAAGCCATCTCAACCTTTATTTTTCTTTCCGCAAAAACTTGATTAGATTTATTTTAATTTTGATAGATTTCGTATCGAAACTGTAACTATTAACCTATATAATTTTTTTTACATAATTGTATTGCCTTTTTGTTTGTTTCTGTGATGTGTTTTATGCAAGATTAGAGTTTTAGCTCCAATATTACTGTAACACAAAGTTAAATACACGGGCGACAGTACTGCAAACGGGACTGTTTCAAAAACAATCCAACAAACTTTATCAGTTAACTAAAACAGGACAACGGCCTTGAAATAAAATAAATTGTACCTTACTCCTTCCTTGATGCGGAATGAAAGAAAAATACCCAGAGTATCAGCTTATCGTGCTCGCAAGTGGAGAGTTAGCGAACGAAATGGGTTATTTAATAGGGTTCAACTGCGATAAGGTGGCGACCTAACGTTAGTTATGCACTGCGAGCTCCTTAACCGACGGTAGTGGAATGACTTCAATTTTTATTTGATGCTACAACGATACCGTGTGTGCGGGTAGTTGGGAATTTAAGATTATTGGTACGTTTAAGTAAAATAAACCAGATCAAATTAATTTACAAATTTTAAATCACGTCTTCCATGTGTGTATGTTTTTTTATATACTATAAAACAAAACACACATTAGTATGTATATCCATATATTATTTACACATAAATGTTCACACAGGTACATATAAACACAATTGAAGGAGTCAGAACATATCAATCATATTTTAACTACCTACTTAGCACTCCAAATTTAAACCAGCTTAACAAAAATATAATAATTAGGCTCAATGCCCACGTTAACTCGTTACCCTCTTCTGGCTTTTGAATACTTGTTCACTTGTTGATAACTCCACGTAGAATGCCCCTTGATCAACTGAAACAACACTTTATAAACTTCTATTCTCACGTGGTCGGACGCCACGTGGCGGACGTGATGTCACTTATTCACTAATTCACTTTAATAGAAATGTAAATGATAACATTCGGCCGTCCTGCAGACGCGTTCGTCCTCGAACCGCGTCGTGGTCCGATGTAGTAGCTGAGAACAGATATAATAGTTAATAATTAAAAGGCAAGAGACCGTTTGATCAAAACTATCATTCTATTGCTATAACCTGTGGATATGTATTAATCGGACGCCTCGAACTCAAGCGTACCCGGTAGAGTGCTTAGCCAGGCTGAGGTAGTTATCCCATCGTCGGCCAACTACTAACTCAACCCGTGGTTTGAACCGAGTGACTTTAAGGCCATCCCAGTTGTATATCACCACGTGTGTATTAACGGTGTTCACCACGGATCTCCGTTATACACATAACTTCACACTCCACCACTACACCAAGCTGTTCGAAGCGTACACATCAGACCACAATTTACTAATCAAAGCTGGTTACTGAAATTGCAATGATTCATGACAGATGATCATTAAGATAAAAAAAATAAGTTCAATGTTACCTTAATCACTGTTGATCTTCATAACATTCGGCGTCTCTAGAGTCATATCTGCTATATGAATCCAGGGTTTCATATTTTCCACACATGCGACACCGTCATAACGTTTGGAAGTTCTTTCAGCTCCTCTCATATCGGCAACCCTATATCTATCTTTACCAAGTAATTCCATAATCTGAAAAGGTCCTTTGTACAGAGGCATCAACTTGGTGCTCTGTCCTTCGTTAGATGTGCTCGAGATTTTGATGACAACTAAATCTCTACTTTACATATTGGCGCCTCTTTCCGTTTGGCATCAAAGGTTGATTTTTGTTTCTCGGCATCTTTCTTAATATTGAGGTCAACTTTTTGCCTCAAGGCCGTGAGATCAACCAGGGGCTCTACGACACCATCATCAGTAATTCCATCATTGTTCATACGAATTCGATAACCAAAGAAAACCTCGCTAGGGATGGCCAGGATAGTTTTATTGACCGTGCTATTAATACCCTGCTGTATGCTTGTTATATGCTGGTCCCACTTATTGTTTTCAGTATTAGCACCCATACTGCGTAATGCCTCCAAAATTGTCAAATTATAGCGCTCGACTTGACCGTTGGAGCGCGGAACACCAGTAGCTATTACATGTGGTCGTATATTCCTTTCAGTGCAGTATTCTTTAAATGCTTTGGACGTGAAAGCACTTCCTGCATCACTAATCAATCGTTTGGGATTACCAAAGATTTTAAAAATTTTGTTAATCTCGTTGATTACGATTTTTGTCTTTGTGTTTTTTACAGGAGAGATAAAAACAAACTTTGTGAAGGAATCAACTATGACTAACAGATATGAGTTTTGTAAAGTGGTTTTTACAAAGGGGCCTAAATGATCCAAGTGCAATGTGTGAAAAGGTCGGGCGTATTTCGGTATAGGATATAGTTTACCGGGTTTTTTACCATGTATATTTTTATAATAAATGCAATTTAGACAATTTCCTATGTATTTTTTTATAATTTTGCTAAGATGAGGGTTTCCTCAAATACTGGTTTCAGTATTTGGCACGAATTCTTTCTACAGTTTTATCTACAGCAAAATGTCCTATGTCATCATGGTTTATTCTTACTATCTGCCAAATACACTTTTTTGGCACTACCCATCGCCTACCATACTCTGTTCGCCTATAAACCTTATTACCTAGCAACTCGTAATTTTTAAAGATTTGTTTATATTTATCAGCTTCACCAGACTGTAAAATGTCTCTAATATTAGTAATATCCGTAGTATAGTCCTGCAACTGGACTGACAACATCCAGTCTCCCTCAGTAATTGACAGAACATTAACTATATTCTCCGATATTATAAGGCTAGTGTTTTCCTCAACAGGATTGCGACTTAACGCGTCTACGTGTTGCATTTGCGTCCCTGGTCGATGTATTATTTCAAAACTGAATTCTTGGGTTTGCAACACCCATCTACTAATACGTGGAATAATTTCTTTTTTACTAAGGGCATATTTTACCGCATTGCAATCAGTTATAATTTGGAAATTCACCCTGATTAAATAAAGACGAAATTTTTGCAACCCACTTACAATAGCCAACAATTCAAGTTCAAATGAGTGGTACTTCTTTTCGTCATTACTTGTCTGTCTTCTATAAAAATAAACTGGTTTTTCCCCATTTTCCGTAACTTGAGACATTATACACCCTAATCCTTCCCGACTAGCATCAGTATATAATTTGACAGGTAATCTAGGATCGAATATATTTAAAACGGCATTTTCAATTAGAGCTTTTTTAACTGTACTAACTGCTTGACTTTGTTCAAGGCCCCATTTCCAAACTATATCTTTTTTTAGTAACTTAGTTAATGGGACACATAAATATGCACAATTTTTTATAAACTTTCTAAAGTAATTTATTAACCCTAAAAATTGTCTGAGTTGGTGGACTGTCTTTGGTAAGGGAAATTCTTCAATGGCTTTGAGTTTTTTTGAACTAGGGCTAATGCCTTTTTCTGAAATGTCATATCCTAAAAATGTAATATTAGTTTGGAAAAATGAACATTTTTGTAAATTGATTGTCAAACCATTGCTTTGGAGTATTTCTAACACACTTTCTAAACATGCAATGTTTTCCTCTACACCTTCGGTGCTTATAAGCAAATCGTCCATATAACATATCACCCTCCCAAAACGTAATTTTCCCAAAACTGTATTCATCAATCGCTGAAATACAGCTGGCCCATTGCATAACCCAAATGGCATTCTTAAAAACTCAAAATGGCCATCAGGTGTGATGAATGCAGTTTTGTGTATATCTTCACTCTTAACACAAATTTGATGGTACCCACTTTTCAAATCTAATGATGTATAGCATGAACATCCTCGCAACCTATCAATAAGATCCTCTATAATAGGCATGGGATACTTTTCCTTAATCGTAATTTTATTCAAATGACGATAATCAATACAGAGTCGTTTTGATCCTGATGACTTGTCCACCAGTAGGGCGGGGCTCGCGTAAGCAGAGTTGCTATGTCTAATTATTCCATTCTTTAATAGCTCATCTGTTATTTCCCTAGTTGTCTGTTTTTCCGATTCTGACATTCTATATGGCTGAAAGCAAATTGCTTTATTTGATACTAATTCAATTTCCAGTTGAACACGATCAGTTTTGCCTATAGTGGACAAATCATCCGAAACACAACGATTATATTTTAATAGTATGTTATTTAGTCTCTGTTCAATATGCGATGGCAAGTTATCATTTTTAAGTAAATTAATCTTTAATACATCGAGAGTTCCGACGGTTTTAAACGTTAATGTATTACCTACCCGAACGTACATTAAACTACTGTCTTCAGTAAAATTTCGACCTATTAATATCTCGCAACCAGCTAATTTTTCAATAGCATATAATATTTTTACTAATTCTACAGAGTCTACCTTTAAATTAGTAGCCACAGCCGTACTAACTTGAACGGCTTCGCGATCAGTAAAGCCTACTAAATTTATTGGGTTGTTCAAACAAAATGTTTTTAAATTATATCTCTTAATTAAACTATTAGTTATCAGAGAGCAATCACTGCCCATATCAAAAAAAGCTTTGCATTCAGTGTTATTTAGGATAATATTTTTATAAAACTTCTGTTTACTATTAGGCTCCGAAATTATTTTCACTTCCGCATCTGGTTCCGTTTTTGGTTTGCCTTTAGACTTGCAAGCTTTATCTAAATGTCCCAACTTATTACACAGGGTACAATGAACATTATCTTTTACACTACAGATATTTCTTCTATGACCTAATTCTCCGCAACGGTAACAGGTTATGTTAGTAAAACTTATGGATTTACTTGTAGATGGTTCATGATTATTTGATTGACTAGTGGATGTTTGCCGGAAAGGTTTAGCTCCATAACTGTTATTATTCTTTAAAGTTTTATCCGTATTACTATAGATTTTACTATGTAAAAATGATGCTAAATCATCGCAATATCTAAAACTACCGGCCTCTGCTGCGGTACTAATATTTGGGTCACCAATTGAGCCTACTATAATTGAAATAATATCACAATCTTTAAATCCTAGCTGTAACCTATCTATTTTTCCCTTTTGTTGAAAGTAAAATTCATACAAAGACTGATTAGGTAACGGTTTTGTTTCTACTAATTGTTTAAGCAAAATATACATATTTCTCTTAATTTGGAATGTACTAGATAATGTATTACTCCATTGTCTCCACCGCCACGTGGTCCACATGGTTTCATTTTTCTGGAGTGCATCTAACCATGTTTTAGCACTTTTACGTAGTTTTTGTAATGCCTGGTATTTTGTCATACTGTCTGACCATCCAAAAGCCCTTGCATTAGCTTCAATAACATTTATCCACATGTCAATATCATCGACAGGTGGGTCAAACTCCGGAATTACTGACGATAATACAATATTCTGACTCACAGTTGGTGACTTCTTACGGCGTCGTTTCTTGTTCTGCTTGCGGCGGTCATGCTCACTGCTGCTGCTTGAGCTGGTACTAGACCTCGTGGACGAACTCGAACTGGACGGTACTCGACGACGCTTACGCCCACGTGCCATGATGTCCTGTAGGCCAGAACCAATCCCACTTCTGATATAAAACAAAACACACATTAGTATGTATATCCATATATTATTTACACATGAATGTTCACACAGGTACATATAAACACAATTGAAGGAGTCAGAACATATCAATCATATTTTAACTACCTACTTAGCACTCCAAATTTAAACCAGCTTAACAAAAATATAATAATTAGGCTCAATGCCCACGTTAACTCGTTACCCTCTTCTGGCTTTTGAATACTTGTTCACTTGTTGATAACTCCACGTAGAATGCCCCTTGATCAACTGAAACAACACTTTATAAACTTCTATTCTCACGTGGTCGGACGCCACGTGGCGGACGTGATGTCACTTATTCACTAATTCACTTTAATAGAAATGTAAATGATAACAATACCTTTTTGTGTACCATAGCAAAATCAAAATCAAAATCATAATTTCTTTATTCAAATTAGGCTAAAATTTGCGCTTTTTGAACGTCAAACATTAAGACAGCCCCCAATAAAGCCCACATTTCACCGCTTCCTAGTGTTTTAGCTGGGATGGAGAAGCGGCGCAACAAACTTTCCAGCAACACGTCTCTCTGTATCAAATTATTTATAAACTCTATACAAATCTAACATATATATATATACTATAGCATTTTTTTAATCTTACTATCCTATGTTACCCTGGACAATGTAAGGATTCTAACGATACCCCATGAACTAAATCGGTTCAGGCGTTTAGAAGTTGAATTGAAGGTGAAATAAAGAAACTCGCAAACATACTTACATAACACGCAATTTTTCGGGCAGTCGTGAAAATATTAAACAATTCGTGGTCCATTGTTTATTATAAAGCTGTCAATTAATAAGATAATTATTTAACAAGTGAACCCTATTAAAGGATAATCTTGACTGTTGGTGATCTCTAAATTGAACGCCAATTAAATTAGAAATAACGAAACCAGATCATTTCAAAATAAACTGAATATAAATGAAAAGAAATCATCACTCAAATCTCAGCCAAAAATCCTGTACATTTTCACGCATAAAGAAAAACTTCGACAAAACAGTCTCGATCACTCAAAAAGAAAGACTGTACCAGTTAAATTAAGAGAACCGTTACCGAGTAACTTAATACAAGAACGGAATGAGCACAAAATAAAATGACCGAGATCCCCTCGCAGATAGAATGGTAAACAAGACGGCTTATTAAAAAAAGCGGACTGGCAGGTAAACGAGTAAATGCTTGATAAGTATCTTGTTTGAGACAAAGAACGACCTAACAAAAGAGGCGTATCGTTGTTTTTCAATTTCACGAGAGCGTGAAGGCGGGTCTGAAGTCGGTGGTGTTTTCTGAAGTGACAATGGCTACTCGGATGAGGACTAAGAAAATGAATTAAGCTGGGGAGTTATCTGATAAACATTTCCGGGGTTTCAATAATGTTGTGTCAGAGCCCATTCAAATCATTATTAGCTTTCTCAACAATATATAAAAAAACTATAAGATAATCAGTAATAAAATATACTCCTTCCGACCGTATTTCGGTCACGGCGGCCTATCTCCACCGAGATTAGTCAAGTACGCAGGAGATATTATAGTGCACAAGTGTATGCGCAAACACTCACATATTCCGATGGGACGGAAATCCGACACAACCAGAGAGAGATCAGGCGAAGGACCGACGGCTTTACGTGCTCTCCGAAGCACGGGGGTGTCACACCACCAACTTCCTGACTCCGGGCTGCTACTGGGAATTTCCTAACAGAAAAACTAAATAACACTGCCCGACCTGGGAATAGATTATCTGTGAATTAGAAGTCAGCGAGGGGCTCGTGGCTAAGTAACAGCCACACAGATCGTTTGATAAAGGTTAAGCTGCGCTTGCCGCGGTTGGTCTGTAGATGGGTGACCATAATTTCATACCGAGACCGCGCCTCGAAGAGCTCGTTAAGCCGTTGGTCCCTGTTGTTAAATTATGCCTTGACGTCCGCTACGGTAGTCAGAGGCCTGAAAGTCTGACAACCAGTCATACCACAAGATATCGCTAGTGGAGGTCAGGTAGGCAGTCGCTCCATGTAAAATACTGGTATTAAGGTGCAACCGGGTTGACTGGAAGCCGACCCCGATGTTATTGTGAAAAGGTTAGGCAGGCAAGCAGAAGTCAGCGATTCTCTCAAAACGTAATTTAAAAATTAATAAAATAGACGATATATTTAATAATTAGCAATTAATTTGTGTGTGCGTGTGTGTTTCTTAGTATGATTGTTAATTGAAATTGATTTGACATAAATATTTAATGTATAATTGAGTGATATACTAATTAGTGCTTTAATATAATGTAATCTATTATTAATTTTGTTATATACCATATAATAAATTTCACATGTCTACCTAAGGCAAAATAGGCTGACCAATTTAGTAGGTTAAGACCATGATAATGTAACCTATTTTATGTGAAATAAATGAATTTGAATTTGAAATCAAACCTTTTAACTACACGAAGTATTAAATTAAATTAACGATGGTATAAAATATAACTTCACTATTTACGTCTATCGAGTGCATTTATAGTTTGACTTGTGTTAATTTGAGTTCAACAGCGCGTAAAATATAGAATTATTCTCTTATTTTACTTTAGTTTAGTTGTTCTTAATCAGAATCAACCCCACTGCCTCATATTAGATTTGAATGCCACATAATTTTACATGTAATATGATCATAACATTTGTTCTATGGAAATTAAACTTGCCTAAAATTTGAGACTTGGTTGTAATTTCTGTTAGTTTTAATTTATATAATTACTATAGGACTCCATTGGTAGTGATATCCTATTGGTAGGACCATTGGGCTGGCATGTCAAGGGTTACAAGATCAAAACCAAGGCACGCACCAGTTTTCTAGTCATGTCAATCAGTCTGCCTAGCCTTTTCCCAATTACATGGGGGTCGGCTTCCAGTCAAATTGGATGCAGCTTAATACCAGTGTTTTACATGCAGCGACTGCCTATCTGACCTCCACAACCCAGTAACTGGGTAACACGATATCTCGTGGTATGACTGGTTGTCAGACTTTTAGGCCTCTGACTACCCGTAACGGCTGTCATAGATCTTAATTTGACAACCGGGCCCGACAGCTAAACGTGCTCTCCGAGGTACGAAAGTCTCGGTGTGAAGTGATGGTCACCCACCCACAGACCAACCGCGGCAACCGTAGCTGAACATTCATAAATCGATCTGTGCGGCTTTTACTAACCCACGAGCCATCTGCGTATTAGAAAATCATTATCACTTGCTTAAAACGGTGAAGGAAAACATCGTGAGACATGTTATTGGTTTGTAAAACCATATCTGAACCTACGGGTGGGTGGTTTAAACTCTGATACTAGGCTATTGATCAACTATCACCATGCTGAGAGCAAAAGAACTGCTCCATACAAATCACACTACGTTAGTCAGACAAAAGTTTGTACTTCTCTTTTTCTTCAACATAGCTTACAAAATAACAACAAAACCATCAGGCACAGAGTATAAAATAGCACTGTAACCACTGACAATGTCACCCGTGGAGTGTGCGGTCCGCTTACAATGCGTCTGTCGGCTGCAGGACGCGTCTTTCTAACAATAATAGCTTTAGAGAACTGATTGTCTATGTCGGACGTTTTAGTAGAATTATATTATTGGTTTTATAGTTTCTGAAGTATTTTATATGTTTTTGTTTATGAAAGGCGTGATTTTACATTTATCTTCAAATTAAATCGATCTTTAAAGATTGCAATATTTTTTAATTTTTATCAGAAATGTGTGACGTTTCGTCACCAATTTGTCTGATGGTAAGCAAAGGTGTGGCGGAGGATGGACCACGTAGATCCGAAAGAAATCTGTTGACTCTAAGTAGTGTGGGTAGGTTCGGGGAGAGCGATAGTTGGGGAGTAGATGCAACTACCCAGACCCATTTGGCCCACCAATACGGTCGTGAGAAGGATTCGAACCTGCGCCTCCCGGATAAATACTCCAGGCGCTCTGACCACTAAGCCATCTCGACCTCTGCTCACCACCGCAAATTCTTCTTCCACATTTTAATACGTCTTTTGGTGACTTCATTGCTATCTATTCAGCCCCTATACAGGTGACCGAACTTGCATTAGGTAGATGACGAACTTACACTTAACAAATAATTTACATAAGCTTTTCATGTTGGTTGTGCACACACGTGTTCTATTAGCTTTGAAACATAAACTACTAAATAGTTAACTTTAATAAATATCAAGTGATACCTTACATTAAACGCCAGACAATTACAAAACATCGTTTAACTGTACAAACGGTGTTCAAACTGCTCCACGTCCAACTAAACGAGAAAACAGCAGTCCAGAACATTCGCAATGGAAACTGTAATAAAACTCGCTCGGAGCCAACCGCAATGAATAATTCGTTACATATTTGATGTTTATACAAAAAGAGGGAGAGCTGTCAGTTTGACAAACGCCGTCTCAGGTGCCGCTTGTGTGCCACAATCATGGAATGGAAATTATTCCCGACCCTGCTTCGAGCTGAGTTGAAGCTACTCATTATAGTCACAGACTAGAAAACTATTGTCTCATTGGGCTAGTGGTCGCAAGTGAGGCAGATGAGCGTGTGGTTCTGGGTTCGATTCCCAGGTCACGAAAAGTGATATTGAGTTTTTCTGATAAGGAACTCTCAGTAGTAGCCCGGAGTTCTAAATTGTGCTCAGCGCAATAGTCTCATCGTTTATTATCAAGAGCATATTTGTTAAATTGGGGTGTAAACAGTAGGTACACGTTTGCAGAACTCATTATGCATTACAGGCACAGCCTAGATAATCAATGAACAAATTATTTTTTGACACTGACAAATTGGATTTTTTAAATCGAATTTAAAATTTTACTCTGTGTCATATTAGTGTTCCAAGTTCGCAGTTGTATAACAAATCAGCAGGGATGACGAAACAAATCCAACAATCCGTATTTTCGCTTTCGCATTGTTCGCCGTTCGGTTGTTTTTGTTGAATCTACTGATTGACGACCCTGACGAGTTGGGATTGCTCTGTCGTTCAACTTGTTTTAGGCATTTTAAGGCTTCGTCTGGCCAGAAAGTTGGGCTGTTTTAATTGTAATGTATATTTAATTGGTCCTATTTTTGGAATGAATTTTTTTACAATTTTAGAAAGTGATGAGTTTTTTTTTTTTTGTTTGTTTATTGTTAAATTGTCCTACTACACGATGGCTGTCGACTCACATCTGTTATAGATCTTACCAAATGCGTACTATGATATCTAAATTTCAGACCAAGACCTGTAAGTTTGTAGTGTCTTTAAAAATATACTTACAGAAAGAAACAAAAACATGGTCAAGTATACTCAAAAAATTTATAACACTCTTCCCACGATTAGCCAAGTACGCAGGAGATATTATAGTGCACAAGTGTATGCGCAAACACAGGCACACTCCCTCGTCCTTTACTCTTATATTCCGATGGGACGGCAATACGACACGACTGGAAAGACATCAGGCGCAGGGCCCTCCAAAGCACGGGGGTGTCACACCATCAACTTCCTGAATCCGGGATGTTTCTGAGAATTTCCTAAGAGAAAAACTCAATAACACTGCCCGACCCGGGAATCAAACCCAGGACCTCACGCTCAGCAGCCGCGCTTGCGATCATGAGGCAGTCCCAAAAAAACTATATAAGTAAAGTCAAAGCAATTATAATTATTTTCAAGCATTTTTTGAATTGTAGGAAGGTAATTACCACGTTCTAAATTGAGAAAATTGTTCTAAAAGAATGAGTAGCCAACTCATGACTCAGGGCTCCGTTCGAGCTCGAAACTATTCATCCCGAAAAATGCACATGAGTAGTAATCGGTGAACAATATCAATGCCCTTATCCCAATTTAATGAGGGTCGGCGCAGTCTTTTTCTTCCATACATCTCTGTTAGCCGCCATCTCGGTGGCCACTTCTTTTCTAGTCATATCATCTTTCACACAATCCATCCATCGTTTCTTTGGTCTTCCTCATCTCTTGTAGCCATCCACATTCATACTTAGAACTTTTCTCGTCACATGTTCCTTATTCCTCCGCATCACATGTCCATACCATGACAAACGATGTCCACATAGCTTCTCGACAGCTGGTGTAACTTTCATTGATATGGATATGCCTCACGAAATTTATTATACAAATAACTGTATGCTAATTAATGTTATGACTTTCTTTATATTAATAATATTTGTGTAGTCGAAAAGTCTGATAAATCTATTAAGTCTAATAAATTGTATAACCATAATAATATCTAAGTTATAATATTAAATGGAAAAAGAATACGGTCGTGAGCAGGATTCGAACCTGCGCCTCCCGGATAGATACTGTAGGCGCTCTGACCACTAAGCCATCTCGAACTCTGTATATAGGGACTATGTGTGTATAGGGACTGAATGGATAGCATTAACGTCGCCAAAAGACGTGTTAAAATGTGGATGAAGAATTCGCGGTGATGAGCAGAGGTCGAGATGACTAAGTGGTCAGAGCGCCTGGATTATCTACCCGGGAGGCGCAGGTTCGAATCCTGCTCACGACCGTATTCTTTTGCCATTTAATTTAATAACTTTAGAGTTCGCTAAGCATGCGTTAATGCTTTTCAAAGATTTATCTATAATAATATCCTTCAATGTTTATACAGTTCTACTATACTTACATCTCAGTACATCTCCACTAGTGTATTACGCCATCTTTTACAACGTTGAGCCGGTCCAATCCATTGCTACGCTGATATATTTACGACAGCTTCGACCAACGTATTGGCAGACGATAGTCGTACTTTTTTGATAGAGAATTCGTGACTTGGATACTGGTAGCTCGTACTTACCTGCTTGCTCTGGATAACTTGCTTAAAGATTTATAATTTTGAAGTAAAAAGGACCCAATCCTACAATTATTAAGGATCAAGACAGTATACCCGAAGAGTTAGACAGAAGAGGACTATTGTACAAATGTAGGTACATCCCATTCCACCAATGTTGTAATTAAGTTCCATGTAATAGGTGGTGGGCCTATTGCCATCGATCGAGCATAACTCCAAACGCCGGACTGTTACTGAGAATTTTCTACCAAACAAACTGAATACTTACTTATTACTACTTGTAACATATTAACTTCCCGACCTGGTAATCGAAATCAGGACTTTAAGCTCAGCAGCCGCGCCTAGCCTAACAAGGCAGTCATTGAAGAATTATTTCCTTTAATTGTTATTATGAATGGATCTACGTTTGGCCACCAACGTGACATAAACGAGGATGGAACACGTAAATCTAGAAGAAATCTATTCACTGTAGCATTAAATATGGTTAAATTGTATTTCTCAGGAAACACGGATGACGGCAGGGAGTACCATTCACGAGCAGTACGTATCATGAATGTGAAACCAAATCGTTGTATACGAATTTTCGGAACTTCAACGAGGTTTTTAATGTACAGTTACTAAAAATAATCGGTTCAATATTCAGTCTCTTTTACCATTCATTTGATCCGAATAATGTAAAGAGAGGTCTGACTTTTGTGTTACAATTTTTTTTTAAGACAGGTACTACACTAATGTCTTACTTTTGATGCGACAATAAACTATTATCTACTTACAGGGCATAGCTACCACCGTATCAGTCATATTAATGATACGGGTCCCCAAGCCACAAGAGCCCCCGACTCACAAGAGCCCTCGAGCGACAAGGGCCCCAATCCATAAGGACCCCCGAGCCACAAGGGCCCCCAAGGTACAAGGCCCCCCGAGCCACTATTGCCCTCCGAACCACAAAGGCCCCGAGCCACAAGGGCCCCGAGCCACCACAGCCCCCCGCCATAAGGGCTTCAAAGTCTGTACTGTTTAAGCAAAAAATCGTAAAATGTTATAAAAGGGCCTCGATAAAATTTTGATACGGTTTCTATTAAGCACTAGCTACGCCACTGCCTAGATTGCAATGTAATCGGGTGTGAGGAGTCCATTCCGCTGGGGATACACATTACATTGTTCTCACATATCATTTCTATATTATAAATACAATGTTACCAACAATATTGTAATTGTTTGATGAAAAAGAGTAACCCGGTGGAGTTACTTGCCCGTTCTTCTCCACAGGAATCTACACTTTGGAACGTGGCAACTAGTTTTTTTTTTGACAATTCAAAAGTGCCTGTGAATGGTCTAATTGAAATAAATGCTTTGACGTTGATAAATCTCTCAATTTACGCATTTACGCATGCGTAGCGAACTCTACTTATATTTTTTGTGGAAAGACTAATACCGTTGCGAACAGGATTTGAATATGCATCTCCCGAGTGTCTAGTGATCGAGTTAGCTCAATCAGTATACCGTCTGAATTACCATTAATCCGGGAAATGCAGGTTTAAATCCTGCTCGCGGCCGTATTTTTCTTTCCACAAAAATAATCTTTTGGTTTAAGCATTTGGGATAAATAAATCTATACAAAATCAAGTGTAATAATACTGAATTATTCATCCCCTAACTTCAAATTTATCAACTATAATATTAATATAATTACACAAAATTCTTGTTAACAAGAATCCTTTTAAGACGTCCCTGTAGATTATTAACAAAACTGTTACATTTTAAGTACCCACCACCTAACTTCTTATAACCAGCATAAACTTTTACATCATAATCTAAAGCAAAATTAACAGAGTCTTTTATTCAAATAAACTTGTAAGGGATCCCAAACGGCAACCAGACCGCGTCGGTTACGACAATCGACAAGTTATTTAGCAACCTAACAAACATAAAGAGATGTAAATGACCTAAGAAGTAACAAATACCGATACCGTCAATGTAAAAGGAGTAGGGACTGTGATATACTGAAAGCCAGAAATCGCTACGAATATCTTCGTTTTGTATTTTCCAAGGACTCATTTACGGAGTCTGATCAGAGTAAATATCAATCTGCGTAGCCTTTTCTTGGGTCGGCTTCCAGTTAAACTGGATGCAGCTTAATACTAGTAATTTACATGGAGCGACTGCCTATCTGACCTCCTCAACCCAGTTAGTGGGTAATAAGATATCTCGTGGTATGACTGGTTGTACAACTTTCAGGCCTCTGACTACCCGTTGAGGATGTTATAGATCTTAATTCGACAACCGGGACCGACGGCTTAACGTGCTCTGCGAGGCACGGAGTGGTTTCGGTGTAAAATTATGGTCACACATCCACAGACCATGCAAGCACAGCTTAACCTTAATCGATCGATCTGTGCAGCTGTTACTTATCCTCGAGCCCCTCTTCTGATCGCAGTAGGTACGTTTCGCTTTATTGATAAATTTATTATCCAAACCCGTGACCTTTGTGAATCCGTGACATCGCTCTGACAACTGAGCTATTGTGTTGTGTATTTGTGTCTATTAAATTTCAATTTCCTTTCTTTTCGTTTTAAAGAGGCGCCTGGCGATTTCTATTAGCAATCATGTTTTTGTTTTTGTGTACTTTAGGTTAACATTCAGCAAATAGCAGTTAATATATGGGTGTAGAACAAAATGGTACCCATATATCTTATTTTGATTTCTCCTGAATCGTGGGTGCGTTCAAATACATATACAGGTATCTACAGAAGAGCTAAACTTTAATAAGGACACTCAAACGATACTGATATACTTCCTGCAGCAGTTTATGTTGCATTTGTAGACCAAGGGCATCGCTCAAGGTATTAACATTCACTTATCTGCTATTCTGTGAACGCTTGAAGAGTAGATTGGCATTACACATTGTATAGTTAACATAGCTTCATAAATCTTAATCTCGCTATAAAACCTTCGTGTATCTATCGCAATTAAAGAACTAAAACCTTTAAGTTGTGTATGGAGGAATGAGGTGAGGACACACTATCGACACTCAACTGAAGCATTGGTAAATTAGCAGAATTAGGCCCCAGTTGACAGATCTGTCAAAGATTCCCCAAAAGTTGGGATATTTTATATAATATTCGGTATTTAAGGTGAAATATATCTTTTCCTTGTTGTGATGTCATAATTACTTCCATTTTTACCTAAATACTTATGTAAAGATCCTTTATGGATGTCGTGCCGGACTTCTATCATCTTAAACTACATAGTTCTCTACTAACCTTTCCCGGGATTGAAGCTGCATTTGCCTTGACAAGTACATTTATTACACACACACACACATATATTATAACTTCATATTGTCGTTTTGAAAAGCTAAATCATAATAATATTTAACTGACTTCCAAACTAAAGTACCTAGGTTGTTATATCCGTTTATTTTTGTTTTCAATTTAAAGTTTACATAAGCGAATTAAGCAGTTTCAACAAGCAACTCTCTCGTTCACAAACTGCAGCGTCATCGCTACACCGAGCAGTGGGCGACGAACTTTAAACTCTACTCCGACTCCCCGAGAGTATCCGCTCAATAATAAATGAGACGACCCAACTTCACGCCTGTGCCGACACTCTAGCTCTCCCCATGAAAAACTTCGAAATGATCCCATCTGAAAACTTTGGCCAAACTAAAAACAACTTTAAAATTAACAAAATAGAGCTGAATTTTAATTACTGTTGCACTAAAGGCCTGTGTACACGTGCTCCTGAATTAGACATGTGTTAAAAGCTTAATGCATTTAATAGGTAAGTAACGTTGCATATCTAGTTGGTGTAATATTTTCGCTTCGACAATGTACCTTTATTATGAATTATCCTTTGGGATAATAGCACACCTTATACACTAGTCATATTCATAAAAACTGGCGTTCATAAAACGCTTCTTAAATTATACCTATCCCTTTCACTTCAATGTCGTTGAAAAGAGACAAGCAGATAGATCTAAGAGACATTTTAGCACTATCATAAATAAGGTGGATGTATGTGCAGGTGGTGATGGTAGTTCTTTGTGCTCATCTAGATAGGTATAGATTACATCAGCTAAACCTCTTAAATTTGTCGACAAAATTTATTAAATTATTATTTGAATTATTATTGTTCACCGCTTACTGGAGTATTTTTTTTGGGTTACGAGACTAGCTTAAAACTCGAACGGAGCCCGCGGCAATGTCAGGATTCAAACTCATATTTTGTATAATATTTTGTATTTCCGTACATAACAAGCATCACGCCTGTATTCAGTTGTCAGATGTAAGAAAGAAAGAAAGAAAGAAAATAAGTTTATTAAACCACAATACCTCAGAACATACAAACAAAATTATCAAAAAACCAAGAAACAAAACTAAAAAACAAAACACAACAAATAACAATCATTAAGTACACCCACACAATTATACACAAATATAGATTTAGATGCACACCAAAATGAAACGTGTCGCGTCGTGCCACTCAATCATCGCGTACAAACTGCTATCTATGGTATAGGCACATAAATAATAAACAAATGCACTATAAATACATAAATATAGTAATAATAAAACTGATCGCACTCGGTGACCGGCGCGCACGTCACATTCTACCGTGGCATCAGCCATGGTGCGGACTCGCACAATCGCGTCGCTGCCGCTACACACGCAATAATATACATTTTTACAATATGTGTATGGTTTTTAATACAATACTGAACACGTTGATAGTCCTCAATCGCTCAGTTCACTGATGGAGTTCATCACAATGACCGAAGGCCGAATACCGTGTGGTATGTAAGAACATTATTTATTATTATTTTACGTAATGTGATGCTTAAGTATGTATAAGTAATAAATACTTAATGACTATTATTTTGAACTGTCCTACCGCAGGCTTCGAAACTATAGTTGGATCATCCATCAGCGAGTAACAGGCGCAGAAATTTATGGAACATATCAAAATATTGTTCGGAAGTCACATAATCGTAGATTGTGTACGGACTACAGAAGTGTGAGTGTGTGTGACGATGACGCTGCTCGCCCCACCGAAAGGACACCTAATGCCCGCCAGCCATGAACTTAAGGTAAGAACATAACATGCAAGTACAGTATACAGAAGTACACTTTTTATTAAATTAAAACAAACATTTGATAATAGTATTCATTTCGATGTTTATACCTTTAGGCTGCCCACGAACACGGTGTCAGTTCAATGCCGCGCAGCAGCGCCACCGGATTAACCGTAAATAAAAATGTACATATTTTATAAGTTTAATAACATTGAGAGTATAAGTTGCTCATTAGGAACGGTGTGGAATTGTGTGTTTAAAAGGCCGCAGCTCAGCATATGCTACAGGTAACTGCAGCGCTGATTTTCAGCTGAAGCCTCATACTATATATATACTACTGTACATACTATAAATACTCGGAAGAAACACAACCTTGCTGTACATGCTACTCGTCTCCACAGAATAAGCAACTCGTTCATGGGTCAATGTATACGCTTTTTCAACAAACTGCCCATTAACGTTAGAAATTTACCCTATAATAAATTTAAGAAAGCTATTAAAGCTAAACTATGCCGAAAGGGGTATTACACTATCTCGGAATGTTTAAGCGATAAAAAGGCATGGGAGTGATATGAAAAATGCTTAATTATATTGTTTTGATTTTACCTGACATTGTAATATGAAAAAATTTGGACATTGTATAATGAAAAAATTTGACATTTAAATAAGATAAAGTTGACATTGTAATATCATAACAATTAACATTCTATTAATTGTCAATTTTTATTGTGACATTCTTAATAATACAGACATTGTGAATGTGAGCATCATGTAGGAAGTTTTTCTTATTTTTTATTTATTGTTATACATATTTGAAATCTGGCGGTTTTGAGGTTTTTATATGGCCTACGCAAATGTCCTGCTGATCTGGTATCGCCTTGCGACAGGTCGTTGAGCTCCCTATAACATGGTTGAGCTACACGATGACTGATGCATGTGTGCCGTCAGTTAGGACAGGTCAACTCGAAACTGATATAGCTCTTTCTTAAAAAGGCCATTCCAGATACCCTGCATGGTTACGCTCACATAGGGATGTTTAATGATGTCTGGACTTTAAAAGAGACCTTGACCTTTGAGTTTGTTTCGGCGTTTCTTCTCAGAGGTAGTCAGATAGGAAACGCCGACGCCATCTAGATTATAATGACATGTAAAAGAGTTTTTAAAAGACCTACTTACAGAATAAACAATTTCATTTCATTTCATTTCATTTCATTTCATTCCCGGACTGGGTAGGCAGAGGCGTACACAGTTGTACACCCACACTGAGAATTCCAGAGAGATTCTTAAACAGAAAATCCCAATAACACTTTGCCCTGGGAATCGAACCGAAACCTCATGCTCAGCAGTTGCGCTTGGGACCACTAGACCAACGAGGCAGTATACAGATAATACTTTCCATTTTACTATATCTATATATTATCTCTGACTATTCAAAATAAGTATAGTTCCTTCTAAAAATATATTTAAAATTTAATGTCAAAGTAAATAAACAATAAAATAAATAAATCTTATGTAGGCAGTAACCACACGGTTTAACTTTACTACTGCAATAAAACGAACAACAAAAAAAAAAAACCACCTTTGAATTCTTGAAACCAAAATCTCCCCAAACAAAACCGCGAACTAGCGCCAGCCCTAACATATACAAATACAAGACAGAAGGCTAATTCAAACTAAATTATTAGAAATAACTCTGTCTGTCTATTTGTTTTTTACGGTTTTACGCCTCAACCAGTGAACCAATTTTACATAATTTTGTTATAGAGATACCTTTTGTCGCACAGACAAAGTCTCGGGCACCAGTTATTATGAATGCACACTACACTTATAGATACAAAATAATTGTACACAAACTTACTATTAATTATTGTTCACCGGTTACCACTCACGTGTATTCTTCGGGTTTGATCGACTGGTTTCGAGCTCGAAAGGAGCCCTTAGTCATGAGCTGAGTCCGCAGCAATGTCGCGAGTCAGACAGAGAGGGCAAACCCGAAGAATGCACGTGAGTAGTAACCGGTGAACAATAATTAATATGAATATGCCTTACGAAAGTTATAATACAAACAAACTTACTAAGTAAATGTTGTGGCAATACGTTTATATGTTTATGCTATCACGCTGAAATGCATTAAACAATTATTGAAATATTACTTGATAAAACTTAAATAATGGCTTTTAGTGTTTTAGTTAGTCAGAAATTATAGGTCAAAGAAAACTGAAATACTCCTATATTTCAGTTTTCTTTGACCTATAATTTCTGATCGTTTCTTTTTCACTACGTAGTACCATAGATTTATTTAGTCTGAAAGAATATTCAGAAACTCGAGATACGTTTATAAAGAGATATTCAGATTCCAAAGAAAGCTCTAAAATTGATTACAGTTATTGTCATACATATTTCTTTTGAGAGAAAATCGGACGTTGTAATCAATGCTCGTTCATTCTTTGAATTAGAACGGGTCTGCAAGGTAACTGTCTCGTTGGTCTAATGGTCTTAAAAGTGACTGCTGAGCATGAGCTCCTGGGTTCGGTTCCCGGGTCGGGCAAAGTGTTGAGGTTTTTCTATGAAGTTTCTTTATCTTTCTCCATATTAGCTCTGAGTTTGGAATTGGGCCCGGTAGATGGCAATAGGGTCACCACCTATTACATGAGACTTAATAACATTATTGGTGAAATGTAAGTGTACAACAGTGTACACCTCTGCCTACCCCTTCGGAGAATATAGTCCATTGGAATGGGCTGGTTATGTTATAAAAGTACCTTAATCTGGAAAAAGATCGAACAAGATAAAGGGCATTAAGAAGTGAACCTTTTTTATCTATTTTGTGTAATACCGTTCAAAAAGGCCTTGCGTTGCCTGGCCAAACCACGTGTCCGTGGCCAGCTATATTGCTCTTTTGATGTGAGGCCGCTTCACTTTTATACCGTTGGTCTGCCTTTCATAATTATTCAGTAGATTCTCATTATAAGTCGGCTTACTAATTAGAAGGCACGTTGTTATTTTATGTTCCACTAGCTTTTGACTCCGTTTTCGAAATGGCAGGATTTTCGAGGGATAATAATGTATGGAGGTCCTTCCGGGCGTTATTTATTTTGTGTGAGGATTCCTTTCAGGGCCATCATTATATCTGGTTGAAAGGATTCTGTATGTCATAGTCTTTCCTAGAGTATGGTCTGTTTAAATAGACGCTGTTGCTATGTAAACAAAGCGATTGAATAATTCAAAGATTCTATGTAACTGAGTGCCTCATTGGTATAATATTCCCAAGCATGACTGCTGAGGTCTCAACTTCGATTCCCTGGTCGGGCAGTGTTATTGAGTTTTTCTGTTAGGTAATTCTCAGTAGCACCCCAGAATTGGGAATTGAGCCCGGTGGATGGCAATATCACCATCTATTGCATGGGACTTAGTAAGAGCATTGGTGAAATGTAGGTGTACAACTATGTACACCTCTGCCTACGCCTTCGGGGAATACAGGCGTGATGCTACGTTATGTTCTATATAACTGCTTTCTTCCATATTTCACCCATATGGTGGTGACACTTCTTTATTACGCGATTTATAAAGTAATTTTTCAGAGACCAATGATTCTACTAATATTATACATATGAAAGTTTGTACGGTTGGATATTTGTAACACAATCACGCAATAACAGCTGAATGGATTTTGATGAATTTTGATATAGAAATAAATTGGACTTTGGAGAAGGACATAGGCTACGTTCTGTTGCGCAAACAAAGGCAAGAGCACCAGCAGGTTAGTAATAAAACTATTCCAATATCTCAGCGTAATTTTTTTTTTTTTTTTATATAAATTCTTCCATGACTCTTCTTCTTCTTCTTTAAATATAGATTTAAATAAATTAAGGCTCGGTTGAACCAATATAACTGCTATACTACTATAACCATAACCGATGTGTTACTAAGTGAATTCTGTCAAAAAGTTGGTGCAATGGAGCTTAAGACGCGAATATCCAGTAGACAGTTACGAGCTGACAACTCCTTGCGATTCTGTTGTTTCTACAGTTAATAGTGTTAGTTTCAAATTATAACCTATTTACAATTTATATAATCCGTCATAAGCCGGAGTATATCCGTGTCAGGTGAGTCAGCAATTTAATGTAATTGCTTTGTGGTTGCTATAAATAATAGATGTTTTAGTACTGAGAGCTTATTATGTCATAGTGTTTGCATGATTATTGTGTTATATTTGTGTGAATTATTTATTGTTTTGTCACGTCCGTTATCCCTGTTACGTGTAAACTGTATTTATGTTTATTTTTACGCTCATTTTTACGTCCACTTTTAGGTAGACACTAAAATTGTAAAAGTCAAACTAAAATTTACATACCTTAATTTGAATTTGACGTTCCATGTTTGTCTTTTTCGCTGTTATAGTGACTACAAACAATATGATTTTATTTTACTTCGTTTCTAATTTTGGTTTGACTGACATTATACGGAATTTAAGTTTCATGTGTCTTAATTTTAATTTGGCGTTTCATCTCTCTTGTAGTACTTAATTCTTAGGAATGTATTATTTAACCAATCAAATAATTGGACGGGTTCTAAGTGTCAATCTATTGCTGACTCAAGATGGAGATGAAATGTATATTTACGATTTCTGATTTCTTCGTTTTTCGAAATAAGATTACATTTAATGCAAGCCTTTGTATAATTATTAGAGTAGGTAGTTTTCTGTTTTTAGCTTACTTAGACTAGTTTAGTAAATCAGTAAATGATTGCTAAATAAATATCGCCCGGCATATCCTTATGACGAATACAAGGAAGCTTGAAATTTTTATAGTATCGAACAATGATACGGTAGCTCAGTTGGGAGAGTGATGACACGTTAGCATAAATAATTGAAGAGTGAATCTACTATATTTGAACATAAAATTACCTTATTTTTGTCATCAAGTAATGGTTAATAAAAGCTCTTATTTCATGTAATAAACTATCTATTTATAATGTCTGTGTCTAACTGTCAAGGGTCACGGGTTCAACACTTTCGTGTCTATATTTTTCAATGTTTCCTAAGAAAAATTGTAATTGCTAAATCTATATCAAAATCGACGTCAGTATGTAAATAAACTATCTCATTTCTATAAACTGCTCCAAAGCTCTCAGCCCAACAATATAACAACAGTTGCAACCGCTAAAACAATTACAGTTAATTCATGTTTGAAGTCACACAGCGCCCGGCTCATAACGGATTAGTACGGTGCCCACTTCTAAGGGAGAATAATTACTGTGTTACAACTAAACGAGCTATACTCGTTTAGTAACTGCAAAGGGTTGCAAGCGGTTGTTCACGAGGGTTGTGAAGTAATTGTGCTATCGTAGTCGTTGTTTTAGCAGGTAATTTATGTTATAGCGGTTTACATTAAAAACTTGATGCGATATTTGTAGTATATGTTTTTTAAACATAATTAGCAATAGCCTTAGGTGTGGTAATTTTGCTCTTTCTTATTAAATAGATATTATGCTTGTGCTACCTTGTATTACTTATGGATGCGAAACATGGGCGCTCACAAAACAACCTAGACACAAATTTGAGTACTGCCAAAGATCCATGGAACAATGTCAGGAGCTAGTAAAATGGACCGAAGTCCGGTCCAGAATTGACCAGCTAAAGTGGAGATGGACTGGCCACATGATGAGAGAAAAAAGGGAAGAATTGTGTAAAATCGTAACCGATTGGTATCCCAGGAACAACAAACGGAGCAGAGGAAATCAAAAAAGGAGATGGGAGGACGAGTTAAAACATACAGCGGGTCCTAACTGGATGAGAGCGACTCTTGATAAAAATCAATGGAAATTGCTAGAGGACGCCCTTGCCAAGAGGTATGCTGAATTAAGGGACATACTCTAACTTGAATGTAAATAAAAAACCTTAAGCAATGCAGAATAAAAGGGCTTTATTATTATAACGCTTATGCTAGTTGTTTGACTCTCAGGCGAAGCACTACTGAATAAAAAAAAAGAAAACTGACCATCCCTCGCTTGCCATGAACGGAAACAACATATCGATATAAATATCTCCTTCTTCTTCTTAATGTATGTATGGTTGATGAACAACCTAATGTCAGTGTTGGTCTCTGACGTGGCTTAACACACCATCGGGAACTTCTCTCAGGTGTGCTAGTTTCCTCACGTTGTTTTTCTACACCGTTCTAACATAACATAACACAGCATCACGCCTGTGTTCCCCGAAGAGTAGGCAGAGGTGTACACAATTGGCCACCCACATTTCACTAATGCTGTTTTTAAGTCCCATGTAATAGGTGGTGAGCCTATTGCCATCTACCGGACACAATTACTAACTCCAGGCTGCTATTGAGAATTTACTAACTCAAATCTCAATAAAACTTAGCCCGACCCGGGAAACGAAACCGAGACCTCATGCTCAGCAGACTCGCTTGGGACCACTAGAACAACGAAGTAATTTTATTTTTCCGGTTTAAGCAAGTGATAATTAATTCAAGTCAGTGGTGCGTGCCTTGGATTCGAACTTCCCGACCTTTTATTTGGCACTCCAATGTCCATTGACCATTAGGCTATAACTGATACTATTGTATTCAAATCGCATTATACTAGTGGTTGCAGGGTCGGCCGCTCAGCGTGAGGTCATTGGTTTAATCCACAGGTCAGTAAATTTTTTTTTTTTTTTTCGTTGTCACTTTAGCAGTCCGTAGTTTGGAATTGTGTCCGGTATGTGGCGATCTGCTTTAACATCTGATTGACAACGGCATGTGAAAATGTCGGTTCACAACAGTTATACACCTCTGCCTAGCCTATCAGGAGTACAATCGTGATGCTATGTTATGTCAAACTTTACTCTAGCATCAGGTGTATATTAGCTATATATCGCTGGCTGAATTCAATAGTGGCCAAAGACAAAAGTATAGAATTTGAGAAATCGAACATTAATAATTTTTCTTGTGCCACAATCGAATTCAGCCAGCGATATATCAGGCAATTAGATACCTCAAACTTTTTAGTAACAGTTGATCCAAAAGATTAATAAAAATACCCCATAAACACACACAAAACTTTGATCGCCCCACGACACGTAACCAAAAACAGTGACACAATAATGCAACTATTGCCACTTACATAACACAGCATTACCATAATGTTCAGGGTACAGTCATGGCGTACCCAGCTTATGGAGATTATTAGGGATCGCCTTGTTACGGTACCTACCCGTTGAGCTTAAGTGTGGTGTTAACGTTATGGTGTTTAATATAATTAATATTATGCTGATGGGATACGCAGATGAAGGAGTATTCCTTAAGACTTTAAAATGGTGCATGTGAAGATACTTCTATTGTTTAGTATACTTGTAGATTAGTAGTTAAAAAAAAAAATGAAAAATTTAATAGTGGCTTTATAAAGGCCTTGTCAGTATAATGTATAGTACAAGAACGGGGGCAGCTGTATGGGGCTTTGTCAACTCATTTAAAGTAGGCATGTAAATTAATTGAATAAGAATAAGATTATAATTATACAAAATCACATGATTATATATATTATGTAAATATTATAGTATAATCCATACTAATATTATAAATGCGAAAGTAAATCTGTATGTTTGTCTGTTACCTTTTCACGACTAAACGGCTGAAGGGATCGTAATGAAATTTGGCAAGGAGATAGATTGGGCCTTTCAAAAGGACATGGGCTACCTTTTCTCAGGCAGACAAAGTCGCGGGCAGCAGCGAGTAATTAATATGTAGATAGCGGCTTTTAAGAGGCCTTAGGCCTTGTCAGTTTCTGCGCTTTAATACTGTATACCATCTTGTATGGTATATTACAAAGATCTATATTTAAAAATTAAGACCTTTTTATGTTACTCTGTGTACCTGTAATAACAATAAATGATTTAAGATTCTGAATATCACGCAAGATTTTTTAATGGAATGTGTACCGACGTATGTGGCCTATCTGTTTTAGTAAAAGTTTTTCAGTGTTAATTGGTAGAATTTACTTTTGGTACGCACAATTGGACTAGAGATGTATATTTTGTTATTTATATATATACCTTTAAACGAGCAATTCTTAATAATTATATAATCTGAATCTCGGAAACGGCTCTAACGATTTTCATGAAACTTAGTATGCAAGGGATTTCGGGGGCGATAAATCGATCTAGCTAGGTTTCATTTTTAGAAAACGTCGTTAGACCAATAAAAAAATCCAGGTACTTTATTGTTATCAACGGAGAACACACAACGATATAGCAAGTCCTCCAAAAATATACCAACTGAATTGAGAAACTCCTTTTTAAAGTCGGTTAAATATGTGTAAAACTTCTCACGTCAACCAACCACAGTCTACAGCGCGAAGCATTACATCACCTCAACAGTCGTTTACCGATAGACCGTGCTTTTACAACAGAAAACAAACAAAAAACAATTTACTCAAATTACATAGCCAACCAGTGACAACGACCACGACACGGTTGTAGTTTTGGCTGCCAAAAAAACTTCGAACAAACTAATACTTTTTTAATTTACCTATCCCGTAAACTTTTTGGGGATGACAAAACAGTGGGTTTGAAAGAATAAATTTTATTAAAAGTAAAGTAAACAGTTGAACGGCGGTTACCGAACTATAGAAACGTCTAACTTTATAAGTATACGAGTATATAAAAAACAAAATATTTAATTTTCTCTTGATTGTGTTTAAAACACTCGTTGTCTTCGAAAATGTATTGTTCAAGTTGAGATTAACTGCCTCATTGGTCTAATGGCTGCGCGCGCTATTGCTGATCGTGACGCCCTGGGAATTTCCTAACAGAAAAAGCAAAATAGCACTGCCTGAATTGGGAATCGATCCTAAGAGCTCATGCCCAGGAATCGCGCCGAGTACCACAAAAAAAAACCCATAAAAAAAAAAAACAATAATAGTAACAACATTTTCTCCCAGTTACCAAGAAGCCATACCAGTCTGCTGCAATTTTATATTGTTCACAAAGTATTACAACACGAATACATACAAAATGACACGTGTATGTATGTATGGCAGTGTTGCGTGTACTCGTGAGCAAAGTACGACTAATTCTATGTTTCACAATGAGACGGCAATCTTCAGGAACATACAGCGAAATTACAAGTTACAAGCGCTGAGCGAGCACATCGATATTTTTATGTGACCTGTTCTATAGATATCTCTCTCTATTATGTTATAAAAAGTGAGTTTTTGGGAAATAACTGTTTTGTAGTTTATTTTCAAAATAACACTGATACCCATCGTATAAAAAGTCCTAGTCGTATAAATTTATTTATACTTAATATATTAAAGCGGTATTAAGATAAAAAAAAATGGCGGGCGTGCTTTTATTTTTTTAATTAATTTCATTTTGTTGAGTATTTATATTAGGTATGTCATATTAATCCTTACGAACGAAAGTTATTCGTTAAGACAGTTTTATGAAGATAAACATTTCCCTTTATAGCATGTTATTTGGATGCATAGTTTAGGCGGTAACGGAAAAATTAAAATAATTCAATACTCGGGGCGGGATTATGAATATAATAATAGTGGTACGAACGAGCAACGAGCTATTTATAAAAATACGCTCATTAACATAATTTGAACCTGTTCCTCCCAGATGAATACTCCCGGCGCTCTGCCACAAGCACACACTCACTAGATGGGGAGCGCCTGGAGTATTCGTCCAGGGCAACGGTATAATGCTTTTCACAAAATAATAATATATTTTTTTGTTTTTTTTTTTTTTACTAAAAAAACAGATTGATAGTATGTTCATGTAAAATTCGCATTACAAAGTATGTATGTAGGTTAGATCAAGGTACATACATCTCCAATCAGGTGGGTGAAGTGCTGATAAAAATATACCTTCTCTGTAATACATAGGTTAGATATATTTGATATCTGCTGGGTAAACGTGACTGCCTCGTTTGTGCGGTGATCCCCTGCGCAACTGCTGACCTCATGCGGTCTCGTGTTGGATTACCAGGTCGGGCAAAATTTTATTGAGTTTTTCTGTTAAGAAATTCTCATTAACCGACCGGAGTTTGGAATTGTAAGAGGCATCACCACCTATTATTACATAGGACTTAATAACAGCATTATTGAAATGTAGGTGTATAGCTGTGTACACTACTGCCTTCCTCTTCGAATACAGGCTGATGATATGGAAATCTAATCAAAATAAAGCGTATGCTATCTTTCAACTTGTACCGCGTCAGGTGTACGTCGCGGTTTAATGCCTATTCTTGAAGATGACAATATAATTTACATAAGCCAGGGCTTCACTGAGAGAACTCGGAATACACGTCATTAGGCTAGCAGTGAGCTGCCTAATTACAATTCAAATAATACCTATAATAATATTATCTTCAGTACATGTTAAAAACGAGGGGCTCGTGGTGAAGTAACAGCCGCACTGATCGATTGATCGAGGTTAAGCTGCGCTTGCCGCGGTTGGTCTGTGGATGGCCCCATCATTTGATACCGAGATTCCAGCGTGCCTTAGAAAGCACGTTAAGCCATTGGTCCCGGTTGTAAAATTAGATCTATGACAGCCGTTACGGGTAGTCAGAGGCCTGAAAGTCTAACAACCAGTCATACGAGGAGATATTGTGTTACCTATTAACTGAGTTGTGGAGGTCAGATAGGCAGTCGTTCCATGTGAAATACTGGTATTAAGCTGCAATACGCATACGGGCCTTATGGGGGGCAATATGTCGCAATTGAGGTGAGCTGCGGCGTCGTAGGGACGGCACCGCAGCTGCGGAATGGGGACCGCGGTGGGAGAGGAGTGCCAGTATGTCAGTACGCCGCTCTCCCTGCCTTCCGCGGCCTTGAAGGGTTCGCCACCGTTAGATGGCGGACGCGGTGGGGCCGCAGAGGAGGAGGAGTGTCGGTATAGCGAGGCGCCGCTCTCCCTATCCTCTGCGGCCGTAGTGGCAGGCTGCGGGGCCACAGACCTGACCCGTCGCATTTGGGCGTCCGGCCACGGGGTCGTCTGGCGCTTATTGCATAATTATGGTCTCCGAGATGGTTGCGGCACGCCACGTGTCTGGTGTGCCGTGGAGGGGTGCAATACCCCGTATGAGGGAATCCGGCAACGGACTGCCGCTGGTAGGTTGGCGGTTGTGTGTGAGAGCGTTCCCGCGTCCCGCCGTCAAGTGGCTGAGGAGATACACCGTGGAGTTTTAGTGGGTTCGAGTCCCACATAACCACTCTGTCTCTCCGTGTCAGAGCGGCATGCGTGGGCATTCCTAGACTTAAAAAAAAGCCTACTCAGTAGTGTTAAAAATGTGTGTAATGGTTGTTAAATGATGCAGTTGTAAATGCCTCAGTGAAGTACTGACAGCTGGTAAGATTGAGGTTCTGGGTCCCATTCCAGGTTTGGCTTAAGTACTATTGTGTTTTTGACCATTTAAAAATTCAGATAAATCTTTCAAGCGAAACGCATAACTCTAAATCTATACATTTTAGTGGAAAGAAGAATACGGTCGCGAGCAGTATCCGAACCTGTGCCTCCCCTGATGCTTACGCCATCTCACCTCTGCTCACTACCCCGAAGTCTTCTTCCAAATTTTAATACGACTTTTGGTAACGTCATTGATATCTTACTCAGAACTTTTAAAAGTCCTTGTTTAATTTAAATAAATGCTTTGACTATTGACTATGGTTTGTATTAACATAACATCATCATAACATGGCATCACGCCTGTATTCCCCGAAGGGGTAGGCAGAGGTGTACACATTTGTACACCCACATTTCACCAAAGCCGTTATTTAGTCTCATGTAATAGATGGTGAGCCTATTGCTATTTACCGGGCACAATTCCTGGCTGCTACTGAGAATATTCTAATAGAAAAACTCAATAACACTTTGCCTGACCCGGGAATCGAACCCAGGACCTTATGCTCAGCAGTCGCATTTGGGACCACTAAACCACTGAGGCAGTTTGCATTATTTGCGTTTCTAGGTTTGCATTCAAGTTTGCGGTTTATCAATAAGCATAAAGAAACCTTATTTTTTATAAGTATGACTGATTGGGGTAGTTAGTGATCGCGTACTGCGCCGCATATCTAGGTTTCGATTCCGTATCTATCTGCCTAGCCTTTTCCCAATTACATTGGGGTCGGCTTCCAGTCACACCGGATGCAGCTTAATACCAGTGTTTTACATGGAGCGACTGCCTATCTGACCTCCACAACCCAGTTACTGGGTAACACGATATCTCGTGGTATGACTAGTTGTCAGACTTTCAGGCTTCTGAGTACCCGTAACGGTTGTCATAGATCTTAATTTGACAACCGGGACCGACGGCTTAACGTGCTCTCCGAGGCACGGAGGGGTCTCGGTATGAAATTATGGTCACCCATCTACAGACCGACCGTAGCAAGTGGCAAGGTTTCGATTCCGAACAAAATAAATAAATAAATGCATGATTGGCATGACTCATAGTTCCGGGTCTGGGTTCAGATTTGTGCCTTTAAACGCACTCATGATACATAAGAAATCCCTTGTGTGAGGCGTTATAAAATAAAAAAGAATTATTGACACTTTTGTAATTTAATTACAATACATAATAAGGCACGAGTCTAAATATAATATTAAGCTTTAGTCCCACCAAAGAAAATTAAGATAGCTAGATCACATGACAAATCGCAGCTACTTAAACATCCGATAGCAATTTCCGATCGAATCCGGCAGCGTTTGAGACGTGGCCATTTCTCATCAGCCATTCTGATTACGAGGATCTTCGAACACCTGGGCAAAAGCTGGATGGAAAAATATGGTTCCGCTAATGAAACGCTTAGTGGGTTGGCATCTGTCACGAATTTGATCGATGCCGAAAAAATTCGCGAAGTAAAGGAAAGACGAACCGTAATGAGTTCGAAAAAGTTCGACAAATGAATTTATAGATGAATAACGGTTTTTATATCGGAGTTTAGCGGAATGTATTTTTTTTTACCGTAAAGGAAAATAAATTATGTCTAAAGTTCGCAAATTAACTTTGATTCGAATCCCTAATAGATTTTACCTTCAATACAAATTGCTTTAGTTCATGAGATAATTAACACTTTGAATGGTACGTAAACTGTTTACTTGTTTGTGGAATAAGGTTTGATGTGTTCAAAACGTGTTGAGTATATACATACTAGTACAATTAAGTGAGTACCTGTTTCTGCTAACCGACACCCAGGTCGGTCTGTTTGTCGGACGCTAAGCTTAAATCGGTTGCTATTCATTTGCAAGTCCTATTATTCCATTCACTAGTTTATTTGTTACACCTACTAAATCCAGATGCTTGGTTCCATAATAATTAACATTTTATTTAGTATCTCGGTTTTTGCAGCGTTCGGCACGAAATAAGTGTGTTATGTAGACAGTAGACCCACTGGGTCTAGTGGTCCCAAGCGCGACTATTGAGCATGAGGTCTTGGGTTTGATTCGTGGCAAAGTGTTATTGCGTTTTCCTGTTAGGAAATTCTCAGTAGCAGCCACTTATTACATGGGACTTAAAAATAGCTTTGGTAAAATGGGGGTGTACCTTTGTACATCTTTGCTATCTCCTTGGGGGAACGCAGTCGTAATGATGCTATGTTAAAAAGACATAGATTACAACCAAAACTTCTTCTTAGCGTGTCGACGGCAATCTTATTTTATCAGCACAGAACTTAGATACACGAATCGTATCACATTATAACAGAAGCATCCTTATGATCCTCTATCATTCAGTTATCTAATGCATCCATCCATGCTATCATTTGTGGAATAGCACCAAAGTTGCACTTGCAATTGGAATTGTTTACATATATACCCATAATCATCCCCCTGCCCTTATCCCAATTTATTTGGGGTCGGCGCAGCATACCTATTTCTGGCATGCTGCATAAGTTTTGGCTATGTTTTATGACCGGACGTCTGCCTGACGTCAACCCTCTTTGAGAATGCTGTTGTTGGTGGTATCCGCCACCGATGGTCTCCTTCTATCTAGCTATGTCACACCAAATGTTATCCATGCGCCAGGTTCTTATGTGATCCTAATAGCACACATATACATGTAAATAAAGTTTATCGCCCTTTATTCAATTTAAATTTGCCGCGCTTAACTAGATTCGAATTTGGCGCGCCATCAGTGAGTGATGTTTGAATTTTTTGAGCTGTGCCACTGTTGTCATCATAAGAAAGAATTTAAAATAGTGAGAGGTTAAGTATAAAATAAAATACCGGTGAATATAAAGTAAATAAGTAAAAATATAGCTTAAATTTTGTTTCTCTTTTCAGGTAAGGATTGCTATTGTTTGTAAATACCTTACTGATGTATTTATATGTTAAAGCATATTATTTATAAAAATTAATCTCTTTTCAGAGCAACACATTTCGCATTTATTTCAAAGCCAGTCAAAGTTAATAATTTTGAACATTATATACATATATACCCAGCTCAGCAAATTTTCTTTATTTCGACCACGATGATAGCCTTAATAAAGTTAATAGTCTTTCTTTACAAAATTATCTAACCACATTTAAAATCTCCAATCAAATCAAAACTCAAATGACGGGCAAAATACGAACCAATAATTTAAATGAGGGTTCGCCGTATGCTCTTGTTTAGGGTTACAATATTGTAAAGCCACGTCGGACAGGCGAGGTCGACGGGGGCGCGTAATCGCCAAGAGTATAGACAGCATAGACAATAATACTGTGATGATGAATACAAAAATGGGCAAGCAATGCAGCAGTTTTTGTGTTTAATAATAACAATAACAAAAGTGTACTGTTTACATTTTACAGGTGCAGTTGTTAAGTCCTATGTTAGTGTAGATGAAGACTCATCTCATTGCCATCTGCTGGGAAGAATTTAATAACACTTTCTGACCCAAGAATCAAACACAAGAACTCACGTTAGACTAATGAGGCAGTTAAAAATATAATTTTTAATAATAATAATAATAAAAAACAAATTATATGTCCCGGCTCATAGCTACAAGTCTACGGACACAATCTTCGATATTTCGATGACGTCATAAAGACGTCAGTTACGCAGATAAGTACGATTGTCTGTTGTTTATCGGTGCTGGTTCGCGCTTCCGCAGCAGCAGTTTCAAACGATTTTTGTTATTCATTTCGCTTTTTAGAGTAGTCGTGCGACATTTTGTCGTGGTGACAGTGTTAGTAATATTGATATTTTTGACCTTTATCGTCACAATGTGTAATTTATTAACGATCGTCTTCTTAATCTGTTGACTCACTAATTAGCAGACACAATAGAAATATTATTGGTATCAACTACAATATAGTGAAACATCTTTTAACGGAATTAATCGCGTGTATTATTGGTTTTTGTTAAGATAAGATAAGATAGTATTTATTTGTATAAACATGGTGTCCATACATTGCATAAAATCCGAAAATGTCCAATCATGTTCGGCCGCATATCATGGCGTACAAATTGGTCATGGAGATGGTGCATAGGCCGCGTTAATATTTATTACTTAATACTAAAGCTACAGTACCTACATTATTATAATTAAGTAACAAATATAATTATTATGACGTTTTTCCTGACGTTTCGAACTGTGGACTGGCACGAACGCGATTAATCCGGTTAAAAGTTTTTTTTTTTTATAATGTGTAGTGAACCTAAGATATTGTCTAAAGAGATCTATACAATATTGTGCTTTCGCGAGTATACCAATTAATTGTCATATTTATTTTGTTGAAAATATCGTTTTTAATTGGCTTATATCTGAAACGATTCACCTAACTATCTGAAATACAAACGTAATCATGTTGTTATCAAATAAATATAGAAAATGCAAAATACTCCTTTAGTTTTATTCACTACAGTGGATGTAGTTTCAATGCGTGTTAGTCGAATTCTGGCGCTGACTGTACTATAACATTAATTTATTACATAACATAGGCACACAGGTCAATTTCATGTACATTCTTAGTGAAGGAAAATATCGTGAGGAAACCTGGACTTGGTGGTCCTATATTGCCAAACCGCAGTGAGCTAGCGTAGTTATAATGTTCGTGCCTGTATGAGAAGATGCCTTAGCCCTGAAGTGGGAAAGATATGGGCTGTTTATGATTTGTTTTTTTTTTTGTAATTTTTCATCAGAAATCTCGTCTTATTATTTGTAAATGCAAATATACTGGTTCTAACAAATATAATTAGCAAAAAACTGAAGAAGTGCGAGTCGGACTCGCCCATCGAGGGTTCCGTACGAATTTGTAAGTACAAATTATAAATAGTTCGGGTTTCAAAATCGAGTCATTTTGAGTTCTTTTCGTACATAATCAATCATCGTTCATGCCGTTGCTTAACATCGATGATTGATTATGTACTTTAAAGACTGTATACCTATTTTAAACTCGATACCTCCACGCGTTCTCGAGATAAAGGGTCTTGACAGACAGACGGCCACCAAGTGATCCTATAAGAGTTCCATTTTTTCCATTCGAGGTGCGGAACCCTAAAAACAACTGCAAATCATAATCACATAAAAAAAGTAACTTAATCATTCAACTACTGGTACTAGACCACGACCAGACTACCAATATTTAAAGTCTGTATACGTTCATCATATTTTATGAACCACATCTCGATACATTCATGAATATCATATCATTTTCTCGATATTACAAAACTATACAACTCTATAAACATAAAAAGCGTCCCGTCTGCCCGCCCCCTTTTCAAAATCGAGAAATTGTCTTGCAATCTTTTTCAAATCAAACCTTCAGTGAGTTTTAAACTTTGAGTTTAAAATGGTAAGGTTTATTTTTGATTGTGCAAGTAGCGTGTTGAAACGGACATTTTACATGGAAAAATAAAAATGTCTGCGTGTTTTATCTAAAGCGCAATGAATGGCAAATGCAGCTCTGGATTATTTTACATACAAGATAGCTACGGTACCAGTGGCACTATTATTTCGATTCGATTTCGGTAAATCTGTGTTTGAATTTGTTTGATAATAGAGTCATTCAAAATAAAGGTTTAGTATTAATTATGACTTTTTCTCACATACATTTCATAGAATAGATATCATCAAGATAAATCTTTAAAAAGCATAAACGCCTGCTTAACGAACTCTAAAGTTACAATTTTAAATGGAAAAAAATGGCGCTCTGACCACTAAGCCCTCTCGACCTCTGAGAGGTTGAGATGGCTTAGTGGTCAGAGCGCCTGGAGTATTTATCCGGGAGGCGCAGGTTCAAATCCTGTTCGCGACCGTATTCTTTTTCCATTTAATATTGTAACTTTAGATAACATCATTTAAAAATACCTGCTCTAAAAGGTTCTAAATGTCAGTCAACTTCGTAGATAATATATACATACCCAAACGCACGCCTTTTTTTCTTGGTGGTAGGTAGAAACTACAAATTTCTTTTGCTTCGTCCATGTTCCTACTTCTGGTCAAAAACGTGCACCAGTTGTGAGAACTACGAAAGTAATCTATGTAATTTTAAATAATTTATTTATTTATTTAGTTATTTATTTATTTAGTTTTATAGAAAGCTTATAGACTAATAATGAAATATGTATCGATTTTGATATTTAAGGACATTTGCTAATAACAAGCTTCCACATGTAAATATGTAAAGATTTCACTAAATAAAAGATTCCTAGAATATAATACAATAGAAGTCATGCCGAGTTAAAGCCACTATGATGAAATCTGATATAAATGTATATTCATATTCATATATAATTAATATTTACGCCTTTCACCAAAGTATTCTTTGTTCATTAGGTTTCTAATTTTAATGGCACTGGTGCAGAAAAGGTCAATTTCCAGATGTGTAAACTGTTGAATGCTTGAACACTACGTATGCACAAGGCATTTTGTCTATAGATTGTTGCTACAGATGGTACCTGTATCATTGGTCGCTTTCTAAGCCTATTTTAATTGGTACGAAGAGATATCTTACTAAGCAGCTCGGGACAATCAATCGAGCCATTTGCAATGTTCGCTAAATAACAGACATCACTAATGTTTTGCCTTAAGTGGTAAAAAATTGTATCTTTTACAACGGTGTATATAGTCGACCGAACGTTGCTGTGCCCTAAAGTCTAAATACCGCTAAAATTTCTTCTGTATGGACTCAATACGGGATTTGTACACCTCATACTGAGGGTTCCAAACCGGAGATGCATACTCAAGGGGGCTGCGCACATAAGAACAGTATAGTATTTTAATTGGTTTAATGGAGCGAAAGCTCGAACAGTTTCTAATGATGAATCCTAGCGCTTTAGACGCTTTCTTCATAATGGAATCAACGTGCTCATCATTTGGTTTTATTAGTATGCTTTCATAAAAATCTCTTATATAGGTTGATCAATGGATACATAACATACTTGACTACAAGAATTTGTTTCAGATATTAAGTTAATTATTATTCTATTAATATATAGGATAATAATCCTTGAAAATTTTATTTCATTTCCGTTGCAAATTACAGAACTACCATGTTGAAGTCAAAGTCAACCATTTTTATTTTATAATTATAAACCATACAAAGACACTTATGAAAAGTCAGAATTTACGTGCACGGTCCCAAAATGTCGTTTCCTATGGTGAAGAACCAGCAAGAAACTCCATGATTACTTTTTTAAACTTTGTATCTTTTACAATTTCTGTAATTATTATTTTGGGCTGCATGTATTAATAACGTAATTTTGGATGCAGTCACTAATATAAAAGATAATTAGAGAAGACTCATTAAATGAATTGTGCATTTGACAAGTTTACGGTGTTCTCACATTTTCAGCTAAAGAAGCTATATGAAACAATGCACAATATCCGTCAAATATTATTAAAAAGTTTAACAAAGTTAAAAAACGCCATATACACAATTACAATAAAAAACGAATTACTACCGGTACCTCAGCAGGGAGAGCAATGACACGGTATGTCAAAGGTCTCGAGTTCGAGTCCCGTTCGTGTCATATTTTTCAATGTTTCCTAGTAAAATAATAATTACTACCGACGACCATAAGAAAACATGACCTACCCGAGAACAAGCAGCATCCTATCCCAAACCGAAGTAATTAAAAAGTTAAACAAAATAAAATTTTAATAAGCGCCAAAAATATAAATATTAAACCGCGGCATTATGAATAGAAAGTCCGAAGTTGCGATAAATAACGCCTTTACTTGTCCCGGGGTTATCTTTTTAAGCGCGCAGCCGTTGTTAAGGAGCATCGTAAATTTAATTTTATTGCTTAAATACTTATAAAATTTTGCAATTGTACCTACTGAGGGAGGCCCTAATGAAAACATAGCTAGATAAAGGCCCGGTAATGTCTTGTTAAAATTCGTGGCGTGTGCGCTGGGACCTATTTTTTTGGCTCAATGAAAATATTAGGCGGTGAACGTTAATTGGGGTGTAATTGTAAACCACAGGGGGATTCGTTGAGCACTATAAGATAGCGAGGTTGTACAAGTAATTCTTTAACTATAGAAGATGAACAGGGCTTTGTCATTGCTGGAACATAGTCATGAAAAATTGATCGAATCTTATGACATCTATCATGGAGTCTGTGCCGGACACGTATTTAGTACACAGGGTCCTTCGCTAACCATTACTAGATTTCCGGGAACGCACTTGAGTTCATTGCAACCTCAGCAATAAAGAGTCAAGCAGCTTTGCGGAGATACTGCACAGCTATCCCAGTGAGGCTCGCACGGGAAAGCGTTGCATTCCACCATCCCACGCTGGGCATGTGACGTCCACCCAAATTCGTCGCCTGCAGACCATAGCTAACAAAAGCCAAAATTAAAATCAATTTTTTAATTTTCTACAAATCTTACCGATGCAAATACTTGGTTAACAATTTTTTTAACCACATTATTCATTAATCTTAAGCCTAAAATACTACTACTTATGCTTTTCAGCTTTTAGGACCATATCAAAAGGCATAAGAGGTTTGTGGGCAAATACTGAATCATAAGTAGCTAAGGGATGTCGCGGTGGCTGAATGGTTAAGAGGCCGTCTTTTGAACCACAGGTTATAGGTTCAAATTTCAAATGTGGTCTAACAATGTAGCTTTTTGAATATATTATTACGTACTTTCAAGTACGACATTGGAGATGTACAGTGAATGAAAACATCATGAGAAAACCTGGACTGAGCTAGCGTGGTGATCAATGCTCGTTAGGGTGTCCCTTACAAGAAGATTTTTTTTTTTTATGAATTTTGGAATGCATATATCTTATATCTTTTATAAATGCCAAACCATACCTAAATATAACATTTTAACTTTCCAGCATAATTGCAACCCGTGCCGACCGAGCCACAAAGTTTATAAAAAATCGTGGTTCGTCCTAACATTTGGTTAATCCTAAAAAATTCATCAAAATGCAATAAATAAAGTGAATGAAAGACAAAATAATATAAGAGAAATATTGATCTTTATTTAAACATATTAAATAACTACACTCAACCAGGTTATTTTATATATATATTAGATATTTATCCTAGAAGCGCAGGTTCGAACCATGCTCACGACCGTATTCTTTTTCCACAAAAAACTATAACTTTAGAGTTCGCTATGTATGTGTTAATGCTTTTCGAAGATTTATCTGTATAAGAATAGCTCTTGTTTAACACATGCGGTGTTTTAGATTGTGTATTTGAAATACCGTATTATAAGTCTCAAAGCTATGAATAGAAATCGATAATATTAGAAGCTCCTTAATAAATTATGATTATTCGTAAAATAAAAATAATTATTATTGAAAATACGCTTGAATAAAATCGAGCCACTTCTTAACGCTGACCAAAGACAGAGCTCAATTGTAGTAATCTGGAAAAAAATTACACTATCATTACGTAGCATCACGCCTTTATTTCCGATTACAGAAGGGGTGAGCAGAGGTGTACACAGTTGTATTTACACATTACACCAATAATGTTATTAAGTCCCATGTCAATCCCTCAAACTCTTGCATTATAATTTTTTCTAACAGAAAAACTTATGAACATAGCCCGAAACGGGACTCAAACCGCATTTGCAACCACTACACCAACGATGATATCTTAAATATTTTATTATAATATATTATTTATTTTATTTATTTTATTTTATTATAATATTAGGCTGTTTGGCAACTTCGTCAGTGACGCTTCTTCCTGCGCACAAATAAACCTTAAACTCGGCGGACGAATAAATAATTTTTTGCTCGCAATCTTAAATAAAAAAAAATTATATAGTTGAAAATCTTTACAAAATGTAATTTTATGTTATTTTATTATTATATTTCCTCACAAGTGTTGAAAAACATCGTATGAGCCGCGTGCCCTAATGGTCAACAAGTCTCGGTTAGCAGTTCAACCTTAACTGTAATGACCAACTTAGGGCACTTGTATCATAATTTTCTATTGTAAACTGTGAAAGAAGTGCCTCGATTGTATTACTCCCAATTGCATTTTTCGTCTTGACATTGAAATTACCTTGATTATGATTGCGTTTACTTAATTAACTTTAGGATAATAAATTAACAGCGCTTTTTATGCTTTTAATATTTATTTCATTAAAAATCCAGTCTTAATAATCTCGATATGTTACACGTTTGTGCCCTCCACCGTATAGAAATTTAAACGTATTAACAAGGTAGCATAGTACCTTGTCAAAAAACTAATTTACTTTAGCTCATCGATGTTTGCTGTAAATATCATTCCATAACTGGTAAGCATCAGGATTAGGTAACGATGTCAATTTCAGTTCATCACATATATTCAAAAAGTTAAGTTTATCTTTGCTGTGTGATTCCCATCTCACTGGTAAATCATTTGGTGTAGGATTTCTGAAATAGAATAAAATTATAAGTTGCTGTATTGTTTTTATGTTTGTTGTTAATGACAATTAGGGATTGAGGTATTATAAAAAAAAGAAAAACTTGTTGCATCCTCTGGTATTACCCACGGAGTTTACCCCGTTCGGCAAGAATTCTTTATTCAAATTTCATCCGAATCCATTTTGCAGTTTTTGCGTGATTGAATAACAAACATTCGAATTCACGAATTTAATAATCCCAAAGTATATAATTATAGTACGATATGATAGAATATTAAGCTGTTGCGTCAGTCATTAGCAGACACAATAGATTTTTATTGTTACAACGTACAGATCTGTACGTTACTGAGCCGAAAGGTTAATAGCCATAACATGTTTAAAAAAACATATCATAGGATACATGTTAATGTAAACAAGCAGTAAAATTAATGTAAAAAAAAACCGGAGTAAAAATTGTTGGTGTTTATGTTCGAACAAGAAAGAATCTGTATCGATTTGTAACTATAATCCTTCACTTACCCATATTTAGCAAAATTTGTTAACATTGTTGTCATCCAATCAATAACTTGTTGATCTTTTTCTTTAACTTTGTAAGGCCATATAGTTCCTTTGAATACATACAAAAGATCGTCTCCATGACACGCACCCGTCTCATTACGAAATTTAGTTCCATATTTGACTAAATTTCTTCCACCATCATAAGTAAAATAGTAGTTATACACTGGGGTATCAATATTACGCGCCATCAGTTCTGCTTCTAATATTGTAGGAATTTCAAAATACAAATGAGAATACAGTTCAGATAAGTTCATCAACGTCTTCCTACTAACATCTTTCTTTCCGAAATAAAATTCTTTTACTTTCCTGGCTACTCTCTTTTCTTCTTGTTTAGATTTGAATACTAAGTCTTGACCAAGAAGACTTCGTTTATTATTAAATTCAAGTGTTTCTTCCGTCTCTTCATCTACAAAGAACAATCCCTCTTTATTCGTCGAGGAGTACATTAGGGGAATATTTTTGGGGTTTTTAGTTAATAAATTGATTGGTAAATCATTGAAGACCGATTCAACTCCAGGAAATATTTTCTCTACACAAGGCAGTAGTAGTAGATGATTATTCAAGAGCTGAGACATAGGAACATTTGCTGTTATCAACACCATGTCTTTGTATGACATTGTGGAAAATATTTCATAAAGCTCTTTCGGATCCTTTGTATCATAGCCAATGAGGCTAGCAATTTTACTTGCTACAAATATTGGATCCTTATTTACAGCCCAAGATGCTAAAGAGGATCCACTGTGGATGATTGCTTGTTTGAATAAACCATTTGTGGCTTCACTAGCAACAAGTAATGATACCGACGTCCCACCAGCGCTGGTTCCAAATATAGTCACATTATCGGGATCACCTCCAAATGCTCTAATATTTCTTTGAATCCACTTTAGAGCAGCGACTTGGTCCTTTAAGCCGGCATTTCCAGGAGCTTCCTTTATACCTAAACATAGAAACCCAAGTGCTCCAAGTCTGTAGTTAAACGTGACAAATATAACATCTTGCTTTACAAGGAAATCTGGTCCGAGTACCATTTTTCCTCCACTACCCATGATAAAAGCACCTCCGTGAATATAAGCCATTACTGGAAGAAGTCCTTTGGCTTCAGCTGGTACATATACATTGATTTTCAAGCAATCTTCCGAGCCAACTACTCCAAAGGGAGTATTTTGTGGACACTGGTACATTTCATCGACTGCTTTAAAAACGCCTTCCCATGTTGCTGGAGGTAATGGTGCCTGGAAAAATAACATCAGATTATTAATTGAAATTGTTAAGCTGAAGAATATAACGTATTGTTAGTCTTGCAAGCTAAAACTGGTGTTAATAAATATTTGATTTGTAATTTGTTTATTTGTGTTATAATAAACGGTCGTCATGGTATAAGAAATCCAAAGAACTTAAAATAACAACACAAATAAATTAACTTAAAAACACATAGAATCATACAAATAAAAAGAACGATTCCTACCTTTTGATCACTTAATTTAGTAGCAGTAGTATATGATGTAATAAAAGAGGTCAAGTTCGAGACAGAGTGAGGACTCAGAGTTCCGTACCACTAAAACTATTGTCGTTTGTACTGTTTTTTTACTATAATTTTTTGTTTAATTTTATATTATGCATTAAAGATAAAAAAGATATGGATGTGTGTATATATTCTTAAGATTTTTAGTTTTTTCTCATTTCTTTCTTGTATTACCTTTTTGGATTTCGTTTCATTATTGAATTCACAATAGAAGTCATTAATACCTTTATATACTTAAGTGAACTCTAAGAACTACCTTATTAGTAAGTACTGAGCGTGAGGTCCTTTTTTATGTTGGGGCGGAACCTTCAAAGGGCTTTGGGGATAAGATCGGGGAGTGTGGGAATTTTACCTCACTAAAACCATCCAGGTGGTACACCTTAAGCACGTGGGAGTTCCGTTTCCTCTAAGGCGACAAGCTTTGGAACCTCCCCTCTTGTTTAACGCGTTGTTAAGGCACATCCCAGAGGGAGCGTGAGGTCTTGTGTTCGAATTCCGGATTGAGCAAAGAATGATTGGGCTTTTCTATTGTAAATTTAAGTAGCTGACGGTGTCCAGTAGCTTGCAATGTGTTCGACACACTTGGTCTGGCCTAAACTTTAAGAGAATAAAGGTGTAATGATTTATTAAGTTTAACTTGTCCAGAAGTAATTAAGACGCCACGTGTTTGACAGCGGGACTGGTACAGTGGTCGGGAGACACAATATCAAAGGTTTTTATTTAATTTATATCATACAAAGGCACTGGAAGGTCAGAATTTAGCTGTACGGTTCCAAAAAGTTGTTTCCTATGGAGAAGAACCGGCAATAAATCCATGGTTACTCTTTTGAACTTTATAATATCTTTTACAATTTCTGTAAGTACAATGTTGCGTGGGATGCGAGAACAACGTAATCCTAGATGCTATCAGTATTATTAAGAATGATTAGATAAGATCTATTAAATGAATAGTAATGCATTTGACAAGTTAACGGCATTCCTACATTTACAAAATGTTGAAGCTAAAGAAGTTGTTATACAGCAATGCATATTATGAAATATTACTAAAAAGGTTAACGAAGAAACTAAAAAAAAAACGAAATTTAGGATTCGATTCCCGCACGGAGCAAATATTTGAATGATCTATGTTTTTTATTAGTTATCGAATTGATCTATTGATTATTATTCCTGGTCTGGGCGTGCATGTGAGAATATTTATGTCTGTAAATGCAACCTCGATACAGAAAGAATTACTTAGCGTGTGGGGGAAGTAATTAATTTTTCTGTGCCCGACAGGGTCCATGATGATCTCATACATTGACCTACCACCTAAGTTCACATTATGGAAACGCAATAAATAAATTGAGTATGCGTATGAAGTAAAAAAGTATTTTGTACGTACATTGGTTATAGCTACATAGTACTTCGTCTTCTCTAGATAAGCCACTGATACTGACAGATAAGCATACTAAACAAATTGATTGTGCTATCTTAGTATTATGACAAATTGTTGGTTTCATGGTCTTACAATGTCGACAATTCTGATATTGCCCACCTGAACTAAATTTATAACACCATTGTATACATGCACATAATGGAAATAGAAAAAATACAAAAATAACGCGAAACGTCATCACCACAACTCTTTTTGGTTGTATTATGTTGACTGATCTGTTGGTCTAGTGGTTAGTAGCTCTGACTGCTATGCCAGAGGTCGTGGGTTCGATTCCCACCCAGGACAAATGTTTGTGTGATGAGCACGGTCATTTGTTCTGTGTCTGGGTGTAATTTATCTATAATATGTATGCATTTAGAAATATATAAGTATGTTTATCAGTTGACTAGTACTCATAACACAAGCTCTGCTTAGCTTGAGACTAGACGGCGTTGTGTGGTAGTTGTGGAATATTATTATTATTATTATTTAAAAAGTAATTACTTATTACATACATTGAAAGAAAGAAAGAAATGATTTATTTTAGTCTTCGTGCAGAGTAAACTTAAACTAAAACAGTATATAAATATTGTAAGGAGCACCAGAACGTTATAAATATTATTTAAAAAAAAAACGGACTTTCATTCCTTAAGGATGCTACATTAAGCTACTCGCACGAGGCCAAAAAAGGTCCCTATCTCAGCATAAGCGGCCACATCGAAATGTGGCCGCTTTTATTTTCAGATAGATGTTATTGCCATCAACCAGGCACAATTACAAACTCCGAGCTGCTACAGTTATACTTTCTAGCAGAATATCTCAATATCACTTTACTCGACCCGGGTATTGAACCCAGGCTCCTCATGCTCTGCAGGCAGCCGCATTTGAAATCGGTAGACCATAGACGCAGAAGAACAGACCTCTAACAATAAGTAATAAGATTGTAAGGAGTCACGTTTTTCATTAAATTGTTAACTGATTTTTTTAATGGGTCCCTTACTTTTTCCGTTTTTTTTTATTGGGCAAATAGAAGTACTTAAAAGTTCTGCTATTAAGTGCTTGGTAGTTACTAAGATCACGTGCAACAGTCATCTCTTGCATGCACAGAAATAATTCATATATTAAATATATATTGCATAAGTTCGATCATCGATAATTTCAGTCCAAATCTCTTAAAAGGGCATGCCTCTTTGGTATATTTCAATTGACAGTCTGTTTTAAGCTTAGAATATTTATAATTGAGTATGTGTTTAATTGAATATTACTTGCATATTCGACACTTTTTTTTTTCATAAAGTCTAGTTTAAACTAGAAAATTCTCCTATATGCTCTATGCTACACGCAGACCCCAAAGCAAGTATCGATAAATCATAGACGTATTTTCCAAACTGCACTAAACGTATTAAAATTAAAAATTTGATTAAATGATGTCACTGACTAACGAAGTTACGGTTACTAGTAAGTCAGTTATATAAATTATAGCTTGGTCAATTGACGCTACTACGCTGGAAGTTGGGTAGGCCTTTGTGGGACGCAACATGCGTCGACACCCTTGCTCCATCGCATCTTCCCAGCTCGGCTAGCTGTGCTGGCGTCGCTGTTGCTACTAGAGAGACTCTCAAATGGCGCAAATAAAGCAACCTTGTCGGCTGCTACGACTTTAAGGCGTTTGGGGTCGAAACGCTCGGGTCATGGGGTCCCAGTGCACGCCAGCTTTTCAAAGAAATTTCTGGCAGATTGGTCGACACTTCGCGTGACCAGATGGCTGGCCTGTTTCTTGGTCAGAGAATAAGCATTGCCATTCAACGTGTGAATGCTGCCAGTCTTCTAGGCACATTACCGGATGACAGAGATGCGGAGGAGTACTTCAACTAGGCGTCGCTTTGTTTTATGTTATATATTTTACTTTTGTTATAATTTTCTTGTACATAGTTAAGTAGTCTATAAGTAACTTAAATTAAAATTAAATTATAAATATTTACAACTATTTATCTAAAATAAATAATTTATAAAATACTAAATTTTATAATAATGCTGTAAAAATATTTAAAAGAAATGTCAACACTTTGCAATATACAAACAATTAAAGTTCACCTTAAGCCTTGTATTATGATAAGTGGGATGGTAGGGACTGCCAATTTATTCAAAAGTAAACATAATCTTTAACGCAAAAAATCCCTTGGTCGACTTTCGTGTCGAGTACTATGTGATCCACCAAGTTCATTGCGAAAAATGTGATAAAACCATTATTTCCCAACTTTTCTCTCATCGTAGGTGGTTGAACTTTCAATCTTAAATCTATATAGTTAAAGTTCAACGCACTCAGATAGCGTGTGAGGAACTTTTTACTATACATTATTCTTTGAAATGTTTTTGGATAGTACTAGATTGTTTTTTGTAGTATTTTAAATACTTTCATTCATAATTTCACGCCGATATCTCGACACGTATTAACATTGCCATTCAACGTGGCAATGTTGCCAACTTCCAGACTCTACCAGTTATACTCGTAGGTAGGTACTATGACAGCAAAGCAGAGGAATTCTTTGATTCTCTCTTTGAGCCAACATTGCTGTCGGAGTCAAGTTTATATTCATAAGTAAAATCATATTATAATAAAACAACTTTTAACCGGATTAATCGCGTGTATTATTGGTTTATGTTTTTCTTGACGTATCGAACACTTTGCAGCGTACCGTACATATAATCCAACCAATCCAATCAAACCAAGAATACACGCGATTAATTCGGTTAAAAGTTATTTTATTATGTGTAGTGATCGCGAAAACCTAAGATATTAAAATCATATTGCCACTACTATCATTTATACTAGTACTTTTAAATAAATGTAAGTATTTTAATTAAATAAAAGGATCTATAACTCAGCAGAAGTACTTTATCGGTTAGAATTTGAAAGGCATAAGAAAACAATAGTCGAATATACACCCAAAACATATTTTTAATGTAGTCAAAAATTAAGCAGGAAGTTTCATCGTTTAAAATCATTTGGTTTATACTTTTTACGATATTTTTCATACATGTTTTTCCAAAGTCGATATGCTTTGGGATTAGGGATGGGACCTAGTTTTGGTTCTTCGTCTATGTATAGGAATGTCATATTATCCCTGGTACTCGGCTCCCATCTTACTGGTAAATCGTTCGATGTTGGATCTCTGAAATACAAGAGATTTGATTTTTAGGTATATTGAAATGCATAGATCATTATTAGATCTATTTAAAATTTAACTTGGCATGGATGTATAAAAAATATACACACCCGTATTTGGCGAAATTTGTCCACATCTTAGTCATCCAATTAATAATTTTTTGATCATTTTTACTAATAGGAAACGGCCAAATATGACCTTTGAATAAATATAAAATTTCATCACTATGTGAAGCTCCTGGTTCGTTCTTAAATCCAGTTAGAAACTTTAAGAAATTCCTTCCACCAGCATAATTGAAATAGTAGTTATATACTTTAGCATCTCTATTGTTTACCAAAGTTTCAGATTCTAATATAGCAGGTACTTCAAAATATAACTCTGTATTCAGATCAGATATAATACTATGTACTTCAAAACTGATATTTTTATCACCAAAGTAAAATTCTCTTGCCATTTTTGAGACATTAGCTGCTTCTTCTTCAGATGGAAACTCTAAGTCAGATGCAAACATGTATCGTGCATTTCTTGCTGCCAAAGATTCTTCTGTGTCATCAGGTAATAAGAATATTCCTTCTTTACTCGTTGTACCATAAATTACCGGTATGTTCTTAGGTTTATTATTAAAAATATTGTACGGGTAATCTGTGACTACAGCTTCTTCTCCAACGATAGTTTGTTCAACACACGGGTAATTTAGTAATTGAGTATCAAAATACATACCAAGCGGTTTCTTAGGTCTAGCTTTTAGTAATTTTTTGTATGAAATTTTAGAAAATATCTCGTAAATTTCATTTGGATCTTCAGTATCGTAGCCTAAATCTTTTGCTATCAGACTTGCAACCCATAATGGTTGTCTATTTATAGCCCAACTAGATATAGAAGAGCCACTTTGTACGATTACTTTATGAAATAACCCTTCAGTTGCTTTACTTGCTAATAGCATTGATGAAGAAGTAGCTCCAGCGCTTTGTCCAAAAACTGTGACATTGTCAGGATCCCCACCAAATGCTGCTATGTTTTTCTTAACCCATCTTAAAGCAGCAATCTGATCTTTCAAGCCGGCATTTCCTGGGGCTTCTTTGATGCCCAAACAAAGAAATCCTAATGCTCCAAGTCTATAATTAAATGTGACTAGAACTACATCATGTTTGACTAGAAAATCAGGTGCGTATAAAAACTTGCTTCCACTCCCCATCAAAAATGCACCCCCGTGAATATATACCATTACCGGTAGTGGTCGTGTGGCTAACGATGGGACGTAGACATTGATTTTTAAACAATCTTCTGTTCCAACTATACCGATAAATGAGGGCTGTGGGCATTGGTATATTTCATCAACTGCTTTATAAACTCCATCCCAAGATGGTGGAGGAAGTGGCGCCTAAAAAAGAAACGTCGCTTAAATATAATTAATGTTAGAAAAAATACAACATTTCATTCTTCTACTTATGGTGTCAGAGTTTTAACTAATTGCAGGCCCCTGATGTGGATTTACACACTATCGAAAACATCTCTTAGATATGCTGGTTTCCTCACAGCATTATTTTCCACAGTTTGAAGTAAAATAAAGATTTTTAGTACGCAATTGCTTCAAAGTTAATGGTAGCCTTGGGTTGGCCTTGCGACCTTTGACTTGCCAGTACGACCAACGGGTATAATTATCACAGGCAGGCAGATATAACGAGTACCTACATCAGCATAATCATATTAGTCTTAGAATATATATAAAGTAATTAATAGGTACATATCTGCTAAACAACGATAAGGATTTCGTATACTATGACTCCGGGTGCAAATACAAATATTTTAGTCAACCGACGCTAATGTTGACATTGAATAAATCTTTAAATTACTTAATTGATCGTGCTTACCTTGAACCTTGTACTACTGTTCGTTGTCGCATAAGGTATACCAACGTATTCAAAAAACGACCCATCAGTACTAATTTTACCGCTCAAAATCCCTTGCTCAATTATCACTTCGGGTGCCGGCTGGTCTACCAAGTTCATCGCAAATAGCGTGAATAAAACTATCTTTTTACCGCACTTCATTTTAATTATCATGGTCCGTACTCACTAGGTTATAAAGTCCTGTTTTCTTTGTCAAATTCTATCCAACTTTTAGAAGAGGTTATGTTGTAAAACCAACAGATTTAACTACATAAATAACTATTGCTACACATCACTTATTTTGATACAGTCATTACTTCAGAAATCACATTTTTGGTTTATTTTTAGATCAACTTTAAACAATATTATCGCCGGGAGCGTCTACAAATCGAAGTGTTTACACTATTTGACAGCTCAACGGCTGACCTTGCGTGATGACGCGCGGTGCGCACGCGCGTTGCCGCACTACTGTTATTACTGTTAACTACACGATGTGTTAGAAAAAGATAGCATGTTGAGAAAAAACATTATGTGAATGGAACGCGATTATGAAGATAAGAAAAAACCAAGGAAAAAACATTATATTAGTGACACTACTATGTTATTACTAATTGTATTTTGATAAATGATAATAAGATGATGTAAAATAAAGATTATTCTATCTATCTAATGTAAGGCATTTTGATGGAACAAAGTACGTACAAAAAGTGTTACATTTAGTTATAAAATAATTATAATAGTGAACGTACTATATTCCTTTATATCTTTGATAAATGTAAACAAATGACATTAAATGAATCTATAATAGCATAAAACACAGCCTGTCTGTTTGTTCACTAGGTACTTTGATTATTATTTAAATACTTATATAAACAGGGAAAGATAATATCAGCCTGTATTCACAGCCATTTTTAATGTAAGCAGAGGTCGAACGTCTTTGTAAAGTTTACCAATACCATTATTAAATCTCATGTAATTGTTGTATATCTATCATATCCAATAACATGAATTTTTGAAGCCTTTTGCAATCTACCGGTGCCAATCTGGACATTGAACTCGAGATTTCTAGCTCAGCAGCTGCTGTTGCAATCAAAAGACTAATAAAGCAGTCGCGAAATGACACTATTTTCAGATTAGATTTTTTGCAGATCCTGTACTTGCAGATTGATGAAGCTTTATTGATGGAGTTCAACAATATATACACGAGACAAAATTCGTAGAAAACGGACCTTCAGCTTTGTGTTTAATATATTTTTCTGTCGAGAATAATATCTAGGACATTCCAAAAACGATTTCGATTTAAAATTAATGAAATATAAAATAGCAGCTGGTGCCCACGACTTCGTCTGCGCGATTAAAGGTAGTGTACTCGTATGTCCTTTCTTAAGATACAATCTATCTCCTTGCCAAATTTCATTACGATCCGTTCAGCCGTTTAGTCGTGAAAGGGTAACAAACAAACAAACAAAGAGTTACTTTCGTATTTATAATATTCTTAAATTCTTACTACGCAGTGGACTGTGATGTGGGTTTCATTATATTAGAAAAACAAACTTGAAGAATGTTTTGCGTGTATAAAATATTAGCCGTACTGTTATCAATAAGCAGCACGTTAAGCCGTCGGTCTCGTTTGTCAAATGAAGATCTATGACAGCCGTTAAGGGTAGTCAGAAGTCTGAAAGTCTGACAACCAGTCATACCATAAGATTTCGTGTTACCCAGTAACTGGGTTGTGGTGGTCAGATAGGCAGCCGTTCCATGTAAAATACTGGTATTAAGCTGCATCCAGTTAGACTAGAAGCCAACACTAACGTAATTGGGAACAGACTAGGCAGATTGATTATTATGAATTAGTACCTATATCTGTATAATAAAAATGCAACTCAAGCAATAAACCCTGAAACTTTCACGTTTATGCAAAACATAACATAGCATCACGCCTGCACTCGCCGAAGCAATTTGTCCCGATTAGGGAATCGATCCCAAGACCGCATGCTCAGCACCTCGTGCTTGTTATCTTATGTTAGTTAGTTCAGCACAGCTCAATTCCGTTTACAGTTAATACATATAATGCAATAATATTATAAATATCTTCTCTCTAAGTCCTTGAATTTATAATCAAAATTAATGAAATTTTAGTATCAATAATCGTAATTTTTTTTCAAAGGGTCTACGGATTGTCATCCTAGCAGTGCGGAGTCGGGCGGATCGCTAGGTTTGTATATTTTTAAACACCATGTACTTGCTTAATTCGTATCAATTTAAGCCACGAGAGAATGGATTATTCCCTGTAGTCACGATTGGCAAATTAGATTCATCCGTTAGAGTAGATTCTTAGTCAAGGATATTCAATTTTGACATAATTTTGATAACATTAAGTACCTACTTCTGTGAGCGTCAGATTAAATGTTGACCCATCAATTTTACCTCATTTACCAATCAACTCTCATTATCTTCAGTAACATCACTCAATTTACACTACAACTGCCGTATACAAAATTTTTTTTTTAATTGGGCGTAGAAGGCCGAATCCGAAACTATAAGGAATAGCGAAAATAACTCAAAGAACCGATTTTTATGAAAGCTAAAACTATATCGTGGATTTCTGAAAAATCTATATTCCGGACCAAGAATCCAAAGGGCAGATTTTGAAAAAAAAAAAAACATCTTCCGATAGTGTTTCTTTGAGTATTTTTCAATATTCCTTAAATGTAGTTTCAGATTTGGCCAGCTACGTCAATTTGAAAAATTCATGTTTTTCTAACTACAAGTGGAACAAGAAACTCCATTGCATAATACATTTCAATACCATTATTAACATAATATAATATATCATCACGCCTGTATTTACCGAGGGAGTAAGCAGAAGTGTACACAGTTGTACATACCCACATTTCACCAATGCTGATATTTAGTCCCATGTGGTGGCGATGAGCCTATTGCCATCTACCAGACACGATTCCAAAATTTGGGCTGCTTTTGAGGACTTCTTTACAGAACAACTCAATTACATTTTGCCCGACCCTCAAATTTAACCCAGGTCCCCATACTCAGCAGTCAGACTTAGGACCACAAGGCTAACGAGGCAGTCAATACCATTATTAATATTTTAAAACACCCGTAGGCCTCTGACATGGCTCTACACATCATCAAGAACATCTCTCAGGTGTGCTGGTTTCCTCACGATGTTTTCCTTCACTGTTAGAAGCTAGATAATTAACTTCCCTATTAATTAGAGACAAAGACTTGTATAGTTGAGAAACAAAATTAGAACAAGCAACAATCCATTTCAAAATGAATTCAAACGAAGGCACCATCAAAATTGTACACAAATTAATGTTTATAAATAAAGATATGTTGATCTTCCATTAGTACGTTTATAATGACCGTTGAATTTAAATACAAAACGGCTCCTCCCGACGTGCCTAAACAGGCCATTTTCTCGTCGCGTCGCATGTCCAAAATTTATTTGAATAAATTACGCAAAAGGCGAAAACCGTTGAATTTTAACCCGATCCTGAGCGTGACTGACGAACACCGACGTTGAATTTTAAATATTTTTCCTACACTTAAATTATTATAATACCATTAGGGTATAATGACTCAAAGGGCTTCTGAAAAGGTTTTGCGCAGATGTACCCTTGCCTCCTATTTGTTTGAAAAACAATTACCTATATGTTTGGTTATTAGCGCAACTGAACACACTGACATTCATCGCTAATTTTATTATATATTATTTATTTAACCACCAACCAAAGAAATGTGTGTATCATCAAATATGATGATACACACATTTCTTTCACTTACTTTCATAGTTAGTATAATTTTATGGAGATAACCTATAATCATAAAATGTTATGTTTCCCAGGTCGGGCAAAGTGGTATTGGGATTTTCTGTTAGGTAATTAGGGTAGATGGGGGATGGCACCTATTACCATGTCACCAACTATTACATGGGGTGTAATAACAGCATTGGTGAAATGGGTACAGCTTTGGGGGGTAGGGGTAGGCCCTTAGAGGTGTACACAGCTGTACACCCCTCCCCTTCCCCTTCGGAGAATATAGGCGTGATGCTATGCATATGTATATATGGATTATGTGAGGGATTACATAAATAAAAAAAGAGTGAACGATATACTGTCCTGTTGGTCTAGTGTTTAGTAGCCCTGACTGCTATGCCGGAGGTCGTGGGTTCGATTCCCACTCAGGACAAATGTTTGTGTGATGAGCACGATCATTTGTTCTGTGTCTGGGTGTAATTTATCTATAATATATATGCATTTAGAAATATATAAGTATGTTTATCAGTTGTCTAGTACTCATAACACAAGCTCTGCTTAGCTTGAGACTAGACGGCGTTGTGTGATAGTTGTGGAATATTATTATTATTATTATTATATATATAGTAACGGCTGACAGAGAATAATAGAAGAGAAAACCACATTGCGTTGACTCCAAATAACTTGGGACCAGGGCAGGGAAAAATAGTAGATATATTATACAAAAATTACGGGGACAGAGGATTATGAAACTTGGCACAGTTAAAGTTTATATGGAGAAGGAGTGCAGAAAGCTATTTTTTTTTTATATAATATGCATAACAAATACGGAGACCGTATCTGTGGCGGTTACAACGAACAGGAGCATTCCCAATGAGGGTTGACGTCAGGCAGGCGAGCGGTCATAAAACATTGCCAACACTTTTGCAGCATGCAATTTCAAAAACAATTGGTAGATGGACATGGAAGAAGAATACATGCTGCGTCGACCCCAAATAAATTGGGATAAGGGCAGGGTGGTGATGATAATGTCGCATTAGAAATACATTCAATTTAATTTAAAAAAAACATTACACACCATGCATTTGACACATACACACACACACATATATCTTTGACAACAGATCCTTAACGTAAGGTTAAAATTTATATCGAAATAAGGTCCAATTTCGACCAGCGAGCGACCAGTAGTGATAAATGAATAATAACTTGACTTTTGTCACGACCGTTCTCTAAACTTCCTATTTCTTCCCAAACCATGAATCCCTTCTACAATATTCACGACAATACCATTACATAAAGATCATAACAACTGCACTTAACATTGAAACAGTTTGCAATTCACCCCGCCTTATGAAAATACCCTTTTAAGAAGTTACTTGCCGGCTCCAAAGTAATAACAAGTTATTTGACAAACCAGGAGACTCGCAAAAACTTTGCCATCTTTCGCTTATGAATTCAAAAGTGTTAAATTCTCCGAACACCGATTGGCGGGGAGAAATCGATTCGCGATTTGCATCGAAGACGGAGCGAGTCAGTTATTACTGATGACTAGGAAACTAATCTTCAAAGTCTTTGGAAGGTGGCGCTTGAATATATTTTAATGATACGTTGTTATAATTTCAAACGGTGTGTACCTTTTTGAGCTGGGAACTTTTTACGTCTCTAAATTTCGTTTGACGACTTCCATAGTGGGATGCAATTTAGGAAACTAATGATAAAAAATCGGGGAATTGAGTGTGGTGTTGCAACTAGATAATTAACTATTAGTTACATCAAATAATTTATATAAGTTATTATAATAATTTAATTGAACTACTCGATATCTAAAGGATCAAAGAATTCGTTACGCTGAGTGAGAATTGTGACAAATCGCGCGCGGTGGTGGGGAAGCGTCGATATTGAGGGGTTGTATCGCTGCTAAAATAATTAATTTAAAATATTACCATTACCTACACGTAATTACGTAAAACACACGACCGTATACTCGACACAGCCACCCCATTTTATTATGTGTTCTCGGTAGCAGCCTAGAGTTTGCAGTTAGCCCTCATGAATGAAATAGGTTCCAATTAATATTTGAATCAGGGTATGTGATTGTACAGCAGTGGACCTCTGCCTAACCTTTCTGGGATCAGGCATAGTGATGGTATACATTTCGATTATGCTACACAACAGTACTCACAGTGCAATATAAATTCAGAACCCACAACAAAAGTCTGTAGGTAGTCACTGATATAGCGGCATCACAAAGCCATGCAACACGCGGTCGTTTAACTCAGGAGTTGCATTATTACGCAGAAACAATACAGTGCCTCTGCCGACCACTTGCACACGCGCGCCACTTTTTGCACTTTTTACTGGCGCCCAAATTTTGTTTCATTCCAACGTTTTCAAATAAAGCGGGGTACTCAACGTGAGGCTTTTATAATTACACAACTGCCCAAAAAAGGAGTGTTTGTTTTTAGGGTTTATGTATGTATGTATGTGAGTTTATTTATTCCACAATAACTTCTAAAGCCTGATCTAATTTAGATTTTTGGGGTAGCTTTTACATTGTTACACTTTCCCGGATAACAAAGGCTATGAAGATTAAAAAAGTTAATAAAGTGGCTATGGTACACAAAAAAAATGGTTCGCAAAATGTCAATGCACGCCGACCATAATTAAAATAAAAACTAAAAATGCACGGAATAGTTTTCATCGCAGTCGAGGGACAGTACTGTGGAACATTTTCTTATAGGTCCCTCAACTGCCCGTGCTTTTTTAATTAATCAGTCATTTAGAAAGTGATGTTGTAAAAATTGTGCAACAAAATTTTTACGTTTAATAAGTGCCTTTTAAATTGATTTGTGTGAAAGAAAAACTTTTAGCATTGACTTTTGACATTGAAAATTTCTAAAAAGAAAATCTTAGTCCACAAAAGAAAGGCTATAATTAGAAATAACAAAATAGTATTGAATAAAATGATAAAAACGAATCATTAACCCTAACTACAGTTCTGATATCCAGAGATCAGGCAATACGTAGATTACCACTATAATGAAACTTTACAATATTAAACTAGAAATAGAAAAAGCACTACCCTAGACTTACAAAGATTAGTGAATCGATAGAAGCTTTGTATATTTCAGTAAATAATCAAAGTAATTTTAATTATCATGTTTAGTTAAACGTAGACACGACGGTACGTCCGTATTATTAGTAAAATAAGTTACAATAATCGTTCAGGATTTAGGGACAAAATATTCGGAAAGATTGTGAATTCTTTGGTTATTAATATTATCATAACCTTATTGATCTCACTGTTTTTCAACTTACACAATATGTCATGCATCATATTAGTTATGACAGTCCCAATGTAAAACATTATTTTTTCATCGTTTTGTCATAAATGCATATTAGCATATAGTCGTGACCGTCACAAACTAACACATCATACGTTATACACCAAGCCTACGTCACAAGTCTGTTCTCTACACAGGTAATATTCACACAGTTAAAACATGCAATTATTAATTTTATCTTTTTGCCATCGATGCATCTTTGCTATATGCAAAGATGCATCTGCATTGTCGTGACCATCTCAAACTAACACATCATACGTTGTGCACTAAGCCTAAGTCAGAAGCCTGTACTCCGCACGGGCCGCCAAGTGGTAATATTCGCACAATTAAAGCGCACACCAGTCGGCTCCCAATTGTTTTGGGCACTCCTGTATGTACGGTAGACGAAAAATTGCGGGAATATTAAAGGTCAACACAACGAGTGTTATGATTATTTAGAAGCCTTGTTGTATAATTTAAGGGACATTTTACACTTATTGTTATTAGAAATCGAGCAGGTTTTATAGACTAAAATTTAAATATGTTTATTTTTCAAATGGAATATAACACTTACTACTTAGGTACACGGGTCCACGGAGTTAATTTTATGCAGTTTTTAGATATTAATAAACTACCTATGGGTCCCCATAAATGGAAAGTGACAGCGCGGCAGGCCCAGACGGAGATGGAGGGATGAGATAAACTCTTTCCATAAATGGAATTAATGAAAATAAAAAATATAGAAGAAGAGTAGAGAGGCTTTTGTCCAGTGGTACAGACAGTCTAGGCTCATATTAATAATATTTAATCAAGATAAAACATGCGTACTTTCACATTATGGGGAAGGAAAACATCGTGGAGACACCTGGACCCTGAGAACTTACCCCGCAGTGATCAATGCTCCTAGTTTCTCTGTATGGGGAAAGGCTCTTGCCATACCATGGGACAGTTGGGTATACCACGAAAGCGTAGTGAAATAAGAAGAGACGAGAGACGTCATAATTATGTAGAGCAATCAAAGCGGAGATGCGAGTATTGTCTCGCAGGCTGGCAGCGGCGCGCAATGGAAATGAGAGGAAATGTGAGGGATGTCGTTTCTCAGCGAGATAGTGTAAGCTCGCCAATCTCGGCATTCGTCATAGACTTCAGATCCCCTCAAGCCAATACATAGCTTTGCTTAGCTTCGGTGAAATAGCCCTAACTGCTAAGTCTCTCCTCTCCTCTCCACCCATCTCCGCTTTAACGGATACCAGGGCTAATTAGCTGTATAAGTTAAAATGAAATGTGAACCGCAGCGATGATATTTTTTACCGTTTCGCCAGCCTCTGTAATTCTAGGTAAAAATATGACAAACACATTCTTAATAACCGACCAACAATAAATCAACCGACGGAAAACCTTTAAGAACGCATGACATACTTCAGTTAACCTAAGACAATAATAAATCTAATTCGGGTGACGTAATTTTATCTTGAGGAGACGTTGATAGATCATCCGAAGTCTTTCACATTACATTCATTTATTACGCAGCGTTAAAACTCTACTGTTTTTGGTGTTCATTAATAATGGCATAATGTGGGTGTTAAAGATGGATTTGTTAAGGGTGTAATTTACATTGTCGGTGAGACGTACCTCTTAAAATCCGTTCTTCTTTTTTTAGGTTAGGAGCTAATCAAGTAGATACTGGTGTTGTTCAAATAGCGTGTAAAGTACTGAATTGTCTTAGTGACTGCTAACAGTAATCGGGACGGTTTGTAATGGGCTTTTATATGTCAATATTAAGGCGATCATAGTCCGTTGCAAACTGTGGATGGCAAACGAAGGTTGTTGAAAGATTGGTGACCCCTAGGAATATTTTCTATAAATACCATGCAATTAGCGTCAAGAGCAATAAAGATAAACATGCATGCATAGTTTAAATACACTTGCAACTAAGAGAGTAATAAATATGACTGTAGATGGATAAAGGCGAAGATGGAGACCAAAGAAAAGATATTTGGATTCTGTGAGGGATGATAGTGATGAAAAGGAGTAAATAATACACAGCGTGACGACTGAAAGAGAAGAATGGAAGAGAAAAACATTTTGCGTCGACCACAAATAACTTGGGATCGGGGTAGGAAGGAGAAAAGATTTAATAAACCCTTGCTTAATTAACCGGTTGACTCGCCAATACCAGACACAATAGAAATCATTTTGTATTTTCACGAGTATACGTACCTATTAGTATTGTAATTACGTAATTAATTAGCAAGGAATGTTTGCATAAATTTCTGCTAATTGTTGATTATGTACGGAATTATTCTAGCATTATTAATTAAAATTAATTTAATGCTTTTAACGTATTATAGATATTTGATCATGTTATAGCTCATTGATCATGAAATCAACTGACGCAGAAATAAAGGCTTGTTAGAGAATATTCCTAGAGTGCAAAATAAGTTCTCTTTCTCTTTATTTCTTCCCGGCTGTTAACTCCATATGTTGGTGGGGTCAGGTGGGTTCTTTATTGCAAAAGCTATGTTATATATAGTCCTTATCCACACATTACCAGTTAGCTATTGGATAGAGAACAGCAATCCAGTGATTAAGTGCACAATTGCATACACCAATGCTGTTATTTATTCCATTGTAAATAATAAAATAGTCCTAATAGGTGTTGAGCCTATTACTATCAAACTCCGGGCTTCTATTAAGAATTTCCTTACAAAAAAAAACCAATAACAAGTTAGTGAAACCCGTTTTTTTTTCATGGCGGAATGCCCACTCATACCGCTCTGACACGGGGAGACAGAGCGGTTATGTGGGACTCGAACCCACTAAAACTCCACGTTGTACCTCCTCAGCCAATTGACAGCGGGACGCGGGAACGCTCTCGCATACAACCGCGAACCCACCAGTGGCAGTCCCTTGCCGGACTCCCTCTCACGGGGTATTGCACCGCTCCACTCCACACCAGACACATGGTGTGCCGCAACCACCTCGGAGACCATGTGCAATGGGCGCCAGACGACCCCGTGTCTGGACGCCCAAAGTCCCCTGCGACGGGTCAGGTCTGTGGCCCCGCCACCTGCCACTACGGCCGCAGAGGACAGGGAGAGCGGCGCCTCGCTATACCGTCACTAATCCTCCCCTGCGGCCCCACCGCGGGTGACCAAGCCACGGTTACTTGAGCCCCCCACCACGACAAGGTGGAACCCCTGGGGGGGACGTTGGTCAACCCAAGAATCGAACCTCTCACGAGCGGCAGTTGTCCTTGCGACGACTCAACTAATAAGGCAGTTTAGTTTAGTTTAGTGCTAGATATATATCAACCATGGGGTCTTTGCACTATACACATTTTTTATTCCATTAACAATTTCGTTCAAGCGGAAACTCGAGTAAAATAAACGAACATCATAAGATAAAGCTGGCGGGGTTTTAAATAATCCAGTTAAGTGTGGGCGATACCTCGTGTGACGATAAATCTTAAGTGGATGCTACAAAATGGCATTTTATCTTAAGATATGACGTTGACTGATCGTTGAGATGAGCAGTGGATGATATTTCGTTGGATTTGATCTTTTACAGTTTTTTGTCTAGATTAGAAAAGCTTTGACTGATGTCTTCTAAATTTTTTATCTATCTCATACAAATAAATCATTTAAACGCATTAACGCATTTGAAGCGAACTTTAAAGTTATAAATATCTTTAGAACAAGTTAAAAAGCGTGCGCCTGGAGTATTTATTCGAGGTATGAATGATTCAATCCTGGTTTATCCTATCCTACTTTCTTCTAAAATTATAAATGTGAACCTATAATCTCCGAGGGTACATAGTTGTACATCTCTTTTTTTTATTTATTTATTTATTATTTATTTATATCCCTTTGTTTTGTTTGTCTTCACATTTTTAGAGATCGGTTTCTGATATTAACTGACATTGCAAATGAAGTTACAATGTGAGCAGAGCTGGATTTGCAGAAAAACATTGATCACGAGTTGGCTTGGCTGCAAAATGGCTTTCTGGCAGATTCCTAGGCCAGTGCCAACTAGTCATAATACAGGACCCAGGATCTAGTGAAGATCTTGTTTGTTAATTCATCCTAAACGAAGCGTCTTAATAGAATAATATTTTTGTATAAAACTGTCGTGAGGAATTATTCATATTAATTATTGTTTAACGGTTACTATTTACGTGTATTTTTCGGGATTGCCCGACCAGTTTCGAACTCAAAAAATTCGTCATGAATAGAGCCCGCGGCGATGTCGCGTCAACATCAAAAGTAATTAATACTCTATAGCTGCCGATATACTGATGCTGAATAATTAAACATTTCGTTTTATTTTTTAATGTCCTACTACATTTAACTAAATGTATATGGAAATAGTTTCAATAAATCAGGAATTAAGTATTTTAAAGTATATTTTTTGTGGATAATGGTTATCAAAGCTCTACTCACGTCGAATTTTATGTAAACGCGTTTGAAAACATTGTTAAATTTAATTTAATTTTAATATTTTGTATATAAGCATAGGTATGCATGTACGAAGCAATGTTGTCTCTCATAATAAATTTTCATTATAATTATTATGCACACTCGCGAACGACCTCATGTTAAGTTAATTAGACTAGAGTAGCTTTAACCACGGCTACTGATTTAACCGCCACGGTTAGGTAACCAGTTTACCTTCTCGCACCGTAAACTAAATCGTTTAACTTGGTTAACTCTTAAAATCTGTAGTAAAACATAATAAACTTAACGTCGACTTGGAAAAATACTTAACAACACTTTTTACTAAAATCAAATTTATTATGGAGATCGCAAAATTATTTTAAGAGAATAATTATTATAATTGCATGGTTGATGGACAACCTAGAGGGGCTCGTGGCTAACTATCAGTCACAGAGAACGATCGATAGAGGTTAAGCTGCGCTTGCCACGGTCGGTCTATGGATGACTGACCATCATTTCATAAGGAGACCCCACCGTGCCTCGGAGAGCGCGTTAAGCCATCGGTCTCGGTTGTCAAATTAAGATCTATGACAGCCGCTACGGGTAGTCAGAGGCCTGAAAGTTTTACAACCAGTCATACCACGAAATATCGTGTTACCCAGTAACTGGGTTGTGGAGGTCAGATAGGCAGTCGCTCCATGTAAAACACTGATATTAAGTTGCATCCGGTTTGACTGGAAGGCGACCTCAATGTAATTTGGAAAAAGCTAGACGGATTGATATTGATGGATAACCTAGTGTCAGACTTTAAACCGCCCGTTGGCCTCTGACATGGTTTTACACACCATCGAGATCATTTCTGGTCATCTTCTTCAAAATGCCTTGACGAAACCCCTTTACGCACACATAATCTTATACAGTTAGTTAGTTGGCCCGGTTAGTTGAGTGTGATACTAGGATAACATTAGAACCTGGCGCATGGATAATATTTGGTATGACATAGCTAGATAGAAGGAGACTGTATTGGGGGCGGTTACCAACACCAACTGCATTCCCAATAAGGGTTGACGCCAGGCAGGCGGCCGGTCATAAAATATTGCCAAAACTTTAGCAGCATGCAAATTCAAAAACAATTAGAAACTTGAAGAAAAATACATGCTGCGCCGACCCCAAATAAATTAGGATAAGGGCAGGGGGATGATTATGATGAACATGAATCTTATATCTGGACTTCAAATCAGATCTTGACCTCTGAGTTGGTTTTGCCATTCTTTTTGTCTTCTGAGAGGTAGTCAGATAGGAAGCCTGGCAAGACATTTATGATTTTTTAAAAGACCTGTATTTATAGAAAACCGGCTGCGCTCCGCAAACGTTGTCCTGCCATATAAATTCTCTGAATAGACCACCCTTATCATAACATAACATAACATAACATAGCATCACGCCTGTATTCCCCGAAGGGGTAGGCAGAGGTGTACACAGTTGGACATCCACATTTCACCAATGCTGTTATTAAGTCCCATGTAATAGGTGGTGAGCCTATTGCCATCTACCGGGCACAATTCCAAACTCCGAGCTGCTACTGAGAAATTTCTAACGGAAAAAATCAATATCACTTTGCCCGACCCGGGAATCGAACCCGAGACCTCATGCTCAGCAGTCGCGCTTGGGACCACTAGACCAACGAGGCAGTTGACTTACCACCCTTATCACTTACCAAATATACACAAAAATATCATAAAAATTTGTCAAGCTGTTTCGGAGGAGTCAATAACAAATAGTGTTTTTTTTTTTTTTTTTGGTAATGGCATCTCGCATGTCAACCTAGGAGGTTGTCGGCTGCTTAACCGGGCTTTCCTGTGGATGCCCTAATAATAAACTATTATTAAGGCCTCCAGCCAGGGGCTTACGAATTAAACTAAATCTAAAGCGACCACGCTAAGGGCACCCCCTGCGGGGTACGAGCCTCGGCTTAGGGCGTCGCTTGAGGGAGGACAGCAAGGGACTGGCTGGATCGAACAAGGATTATCATAATTATTATTATCAGGGGAATTTAAAGCTACAGGCTCAGCGGCTACGCGGGCTGGCACGAGCAAGGGTCGGGGAGGTGATGCATTAGGTGCATTACGGGGACGTCGCGACGGGCCTCGGCGGCGAGGCCTAAATGACGGCGGTCTGTGTCTGTGTACTGTGCTGGTGGCCCTACGGCTCTCTTGGAGCAGGGTTATAGCGTCATCGGGGTACAATAGTGAATGCCTAGGACGGCGAATTCTACTTATCTGGGAGGGGGTGTATCGGGCGGCAGCCGCGATGAGAGGGTTGGGGTGCTTTTCAGCAGACTCGAAATAACGCTTGCAAATGCGTTTTATAAACTGTTGGATAGTGGGAATCTTGAGGTCGAGATGGAGGTTTTCGTTTCTAACGTAGAGGGGGGCTCCCGTGACCTTTCGTAAGGCACGGTTTTGGAGGGTCTGCATCTTATGGAGGCGGTACGATTTCGCGTGTGGGAACACTACGCAGGCGTAGGTCATGATGGGGCGTATGCACGTGGTGTAAATGCGCAGTTTGCACTTAAGGGACAATCTGCTGCGTGCGTTCATGATAAAGTGAAGCCTACCCAGAGCGAAGGCGGCGCGCGAGCGCACCGTCCTTATGTGCTCACCGAAGGTCAAGTGTCTATCGAGGATGACTCCTAAGTACTTGGCTTGCTTCTCCCAAGGGATCGGCTTGCCGAACATGGTTATCGGTTTGGGGTCGGGGGGTCTGATCCTACGCTTTTTCGCGAAGAGTACGGCTTGACTCTTATCGGGGTTGACTTCTATTCTCCATTTCCTGAACCAAGCGCCTAGTACGTTGGCGGAAGTTTGGAGAGTGCTAGCTATGCGGTCGCGCACGATACCGGAGTAAAAAATGGCAGTGTCGTCTGCGAAGAGAGCTAGCTTTGCCTGTCTATTTTTGGGGATGTCGCTAGTGAAGAGCGTGAACAGGAGGGGCGAGAGCACGGAGCCCTGGGGGACACCGGCGCGGATAGAGTGGGGGGCGGATAGTGCGCCCTCTATGCGATAGCGGAAAATGCGATTCGAGAGAAAGTCCCGTAGGATGAGCACGAGACGGTCGGGCACGCCGAGTTGGTACAGCTTGTATAATAAGCCGTTGTGCCAGACTTTGTCGAAAGCCTTCGCTATGTCGAAAAAGAGCGCGCCTGTCATCGTGCCGCGCTGAAAACCGGCGCTTATGTGCTCGACGATGCGGTGGACCTGTTGTACGCACGAGTGTTGGGTACGAAAACCAAACTGTTCGTTGGGGATGAGGCTCTTCGCATCGGTAAAGAACAAATAGTGTGACACGAGATTTTTATATATATTAGATTAGAACAAAAACTTTGTATAAAATTTATTTTAAAGAAGTAGTAAAAACAAAATTAATAATAAAGGTAATCCTCTAGGGTTGAGTACCCTTACATAGGCTTAATGTGAAGTCACATGCAACGTCATCGTTACATGAATGACGTCACACGTGACGTGATTAATGTTAATGAGCATGTTGGCTGTCTCAAGTACAATGACGTAAGAAATGGAAGGTTTCACGGTGTAATTAATATTAGAATAATTCATGGAATTTGTATGTTTAACATGGTGGATGTAATCCTCATAGGGATTGATACACGAGTTCGCTGATGACTAATTGAGCTCATATGGGATAGATAATGTTTTGGCAATTTAATTTATTTACTGCCTCGTTGGTCTATTGGTCCCAAGCGCGACTGCTGAGCATGAGGTCTCGGTTTCGATTCCCGGGTCGGCCAACTGGTATTGAGTTTCTCTGATAGAAAATTCTTAGTAGCAGCCCGGAGTTTGGAAACCTATTACACGGTACTTAATAACAGCATTGGTGAAATGTGTTTATATAACTGTGCACACATCTGCCTATCTCTTTGGGGAATACAGGCGTGATGCTATGTCCGTAATATTAATTTACTAATCGGTGGCAGACACTGCACGGTCTACGGCACGCATTACGGCGGTGCACAGGTAATGCATGACTAACCTCAATATTGTGGAAGTAGCTAGATGTTGTATTTATTTGCATCCATCGCATGTTGTATTGGCCGAGTGGTTACGGATCCGTTTCCTGAGTCATTGGTTGTAGGTTCAAACCTGGCATGTACCAATGTGACTTTTTCAATGTCATATGTACTTTTATAGTGAATCTAAGTCATCTCAGACATATGGTGGTGGAAAACATCGTGAGGAATACTGGACTTAATGATCTGATGCCAACCCGTAGTGAGCTAGCATGGGTATATGCTATATGTTATGTGAAACTGCCTCATTGGTCTAGTGGTCGCAAGCACGACTGCTGAGCGTGAGGTTCTAGTTTTGATTCCCGAGTCCGGCAAAATGCTACTGAGTTTTTCCGTAAGAAAATTGTGAATAGCAGCCTGAAGCTTATAATCTGGCCTGGTTGAGTGTTATAGGCTCACCACCAATTACATGGGACTTAATACCTGCATCATTGTATTGTAGCTGTGCAACAGTAGATACTCTTTTGCTTCTGGGAATAAAATATGTGCAGGTGGGGCTTTAGTTCGGATAACACATGCGAGTGTGGCTTTTATTCGCACACAATGGAACATGTGTTCTTCTTCTTATCGTGTGGTTAATGAACAACCTAGGATCAGAGTTAAAACCACCCGTAAGTCTCTGACATGGATTTACATATAATCGAGAACATCCCTCAGGTGTGCTGGTTTCCCCACGATGTTTTCCTTCGCCGTTATAAGCAACTGATAATTAATAATACGCGTGCCTTGGAATCGAACTTGCGACCTTTGACTTGTCAGTCCAGCGGTCATACCACTAGGCTATCACTGCTACAACATGTGGTGACTTGTCCAGTACATACGACGATCTTTACAACGCCCCTGCCAATTCCGTTTGGTTAAGTGATAGACTGAAAAAATAATTAAAATGGATGCGATAAGAAAAATAACCCTTTGGAGATACAAGGTAGGGATGCATCGGATTTCACCGTGGGAGAGCCATGCTTCAGCACGAATGGGCCGGCTCGACCGGATTGATACCACGGCCTCATAGAAAACCGGCGTGAAACAACGCTTGCGTTGTGTTTCGCCGAGTGAGTGAGGGTACCGGAGGCCCAAACCCTTTAAAAGGCCGGCAACGCACTTGCGACTCCTCTGGGGTTGCGGGTGTCCATGGGCGGCGGTAATCGCTTACCATCAGGCGAGCCGTCTGCTCGGTTGCACCCTATTCCAAAAAAAAAAAAGGTGATTTTCGTGATGTGTTAACAATTGACTTATTAGCTATTTGTACATTACTTTATGAAATATTATCGTATCTATTTATTAGTATTTGCTAATGAACTAAGTTTATTAACTGTATGATAGAAATACCTTCAGGTACAGAGGACTTAATAACTTTTATGGCAATTATTAGATACCGTATTACCATTAGGTACATACACCAATTTTTGATAATAATAACAGTGCTGGTATTATTATTATGAATATACACATTTATTAATAAATGTCCACTATTATCACACATAGGACTTGATTCCAGGTCAAATTATATATTTGTTGAAAATATTTTCTTGCTTTCAAATTCCTCGACAAAACTCTCGACGAAATGGTAACTCATTTATTTTATCTACATAATATCGATACTGGAAATGGAAAGCTTACGATTCACCACACATAAATAAAAAAAAAATGTAGTTTCCGGTTATAAAATGGTACGCAACTATATTTTATTTTATTTTTTGTTAACAAGTCACATCCCTTTATGTCGAGCAAAAGGCGCTGAATGCAGCTCTCTTATTTGGCGTAAAAATAATGAACACGGAGACGTGCTTTTTGCAAAATGTGAGTTTTAATTATTGCAATTTTAATGGGTCTCTGAAAATTGCTGTTTAACCGATTTAAAAAAAGGTGTAGAGATACTAAAAGTAATATTTTAAGATAAATACTAGAAGGCAAGTCAGAGGGAACAAGATGGAAGGCAAGTGTCGTGGTAGCCACTTTTTAACCGACTTAAAAAAAGTGTAGAAATACAAAAGGTAATATTTTAAGAGAAATACTAGAAGGCAAGTCAGAGGGAACAAGATGGAAGGCAAGTGTCGTGGTAGCCAAGTGATTGCCGGCTCGTCTTCTGAGCCACAAGTTGCGGTTTCAATGTACAAATGTGACTTCTTAGTTATCCTAACTCATTACAGACATGTGATGAAGGAAAACATCGGAAAAAACCTGGAACTAATGGTCTGAAATCACCTACCCGCATTGAGCTAGCGTGATGAACAATGCTCGTGCCTTCTCTGTATAAGAAGAGGTCCTTGCCTAAAGTGGGACAGTTATTGGCTGGTTATGTTTTTATACCCACTGTTTTATAGTGTTATGTAAAAACTATTGTATGCCATCATGGCGGGTCATAGCTGTGTACTATTTCGAAAACATGTAACATCTTAATAATTACCTATGTATGTACCACAATAAATACTATTTGTATTTTGTATTTTGTATTTGTATTTGTTATGTTATGTAAGGTGAACGGAAAAAGAAATAAGAAATTCCTGTTCAAAAACTATAAAGTTAGTCATAAGTATAGGGACTGAATGGATAGCGACGACGTCACCAAAAGACATGTTAACATCAAATAATGTGGAAGAGAAATTCAGAGTAGTAAGCAGAGGTCGCGATGGCTTAGTAGCCAGTACGCCTGGAGTATTTATCCGGGAAGCGTTCGAATCCTGCTCGCGACCGTATTTTTCTTTTCATAAAATACTAATATAACTTTAGGGTTTGCTACGCGTGCGATTATGCGTTTAAAAGTTTACTTGCGTCCTTTACACCATTCTTATACTCACTGCCTCGTTGATCTAGTGTTCCTAAGCGCCACTGCTAGCGCGAATGAGGTCTTGGGTTTCTGTTAGGAAACTGAGTAGCAGCCCGGAGTTTGGAATTGTGCCCGGTGGATGGCAATAGGCTCACCACCATGGTACTTAATAACAGTATTGGTAAAATGTGAGTGAACAGTTGTGTACACTTTTGCCTAACCCTTCGGGGAATACAGGCGTGATGCTATGCTATGTTATGCTTATACTTAAATTAATTTTAAATCATAGTTTGATGTAACGCTTGGCTCAAAAGAAATTTCGTACAAAACATTAAACCTGTGATAGTATTTTTTTAAATTCTCCCAGAACAAGCAGTATGCCGAGAGGTTTGTCGAGTGAACTAAACTTATTTAAGGATTTAAGATTCGGCTTCCTTGGCGATGCGCCAAAAACTTGACTGAAAAGAGTATGTGGGCTTAAAGTTTAATACATTGTAAATGCTCTACTGGACTCCAATATATATCTGCCTAGCCTTTTCCCAATAACATTAGGGTCGGCTTCCAGTCAAACCGGTTGCAACTTAATATCAGTATTTTACATGGAGCGACTGCCTATCTGACCTCCACAACCCAGTAACTGGGTAACACGATATCTCGTGGTATGACTGGTCGTCAGACTTTCAGGCCTCTGACTACCCGTAACGGCTGTCATAGATCTTAATTTGACAACCGGGACCGACGGCTTAACGAGCTCTCCGAGACACGGAGGGGTCTCGGTATGAAATTATGGTCACCCATCCACAGACCGACCGCTGCAAGTGCAGCTTAACCTCGATCGATCGATCTGTTCGGCTGTTACTTAGCCACGAGCCCCTCGTGGCTAAGTAACAGCCGAAACCCAATATTGATAATATCAAACTGCCTCGTTGGTCTAGAGGTCCCAAGCGCGACTGCTGAGCAGAAGGTCTCGGGTTTGATTCCCGGGTCGGGCAAAGTGTTATTGAGTTTTTCTGTAAGGAAATTCTCAGTAGGAACGCGGAGTTTGGAATTATGCCCGGTAAATGGCAATAGGCTCACCACCATGGGACTTAATAATAGCATTGGTGAAATGTGGGTGTACAACTGTGTACTCATCTGCCTACCCCTTCGGCGAATACAGGCGTGATGCTATGTTATGTTATGTTATAATATCAAACTAAATATACTCGTAGCTTGTGGTTAAGTAACAGCCGAACAGATCGATTGATCAAGGTTAAGCTGCGCTTGCCGCGGTCAATCTGTGGATGGGTGACCATCATTTCATACCGAGACCCCTCCATACCTCGAAGAGTATGTTAAACCGTCGGTAAGTTTGTCAAATTAAGATCTTTGACAGCCGTTACGGGTAGTTAGAGGCCTGAAAGTCTGACGACCAGTCATACCACGAGATATCGTGTAACCCAGTTACAGTAACTGGGTTGTCGTATTCAGATATGCAGTTACTCCATGTAAAATACTAGTACACCCTAATGTAATTGGGAATAGGCTAGGCAGATTGAATATGTAGGAAATTTGGTACAAACCATGTTTTATAAAAATGCTTTTTATCCTGACTGGATCCAACCTAAAGTTCACACAGACGAGGTTGCGGGCAGAAGTTAGTATGAAATCATAGTCAAAATATATGAAGCGCATGTATTAATACTGGCTCAAAAAAGACTTAATTTTAAAACACACTTAAAAACTTTTTTCTTTAAACTTGGCCAAGGGCACAGCGGTTCTCATAGACCATTTTGAGGTCCATAATGCCTTCACAGACAAATGCCTCATTAACATTACTTTATGCTAACTTCATTTCATGACTAATAAGTGCCGTAGTCTCTATTTTCCATAAAAAAAGTTTAATTATTCAAGAAACGGTACAGTTACTGAATATTAATTGGGCAAGGCTGTTTTATTACGTGGAGGCAACGATATTATGTTGCAAGCAACCAATTTGCGACGCGACAAAACGTTGTTAGTCGCGCGACGAATTGTCGGAGACTCCCGTTGACATTCCATTTACTTGGTGATGTTGTGAAAATATGGAAATTACTGCGACGGTTTGATCGTTGTAGAATTATTGTGTTGAATTTAAAATTATGGTTTGAAATCTTTGACATCATTTAGAGACCTTAATGTGGTTTTACGTCTATTTAACTCGTTAAGTAAATCATAAATTAAGAAGCAATTAACACGCTTAAGTTAATTGTATGCGACTTTATTTTATGTACCTATGTTTTGATTTTAATTTAGGCAAAACTGAATAGAAAACAACCGAAACATCAATGGAAACTATAATTGCTGTCACACTGATAAGCTCTCTACAGCAATTTTTAAACCATAAAATCCAAGTAATGTTTAGGGATATAAAACTATTGTAAGCTATGATAAAGCTCTGTGCCAAACTTCGTTAAAATCTATATCGCTTTAGTAGTTAAATTGTCAGGAGTAAACACCAAATAGACACTCAATCGAATTTATAAAATTTTACTAGTCACATTTACCATTATGTTATCCATCTCAACATCTAATATTTTCTCCATTAACCACTATCAGGTGACGTCACAGCCACAGACAAACGGGATCACGTTAACCCTCCATTGTTCGACACAAAGCCGGTAGTTATTACCGCACGTGTAATTTGTGCACCTTACACAATGCGGCCAGCCCATGCAGGGTTGAAGTACAATATATTGATGATATATTGTGAACGTTAGCCCTAACTGGGAGCCTAGAAGTGGGTACCTGTGTACTTTTCTAACATAATTATGACAAAGAGAAAGTCGTTTTAATTTTTTAAGGCAAGGAGCAATTGAACACTTTCAATGAGTATTAAATAGATTCAGGCGTTACCATGCGGAAATCCATTATAATGGATGCAAATAAATACAAAATCGAACGACTTCCACAATATTGAGTGTAGTAATGCTATGACCTGTGCTTCAATATTGTGGAAGTAGCTAGATATTGTATTTATTTTCAACTTTCAGTGACACGACGTCTTTAGACTTTATATTAATAACATCCCGAGGAAACCGGAAACCTGACAGATGTCCTGTGATGATGTGTGTAATGAAACATTGAAATCGTATTCATACTTTCCGCACCCGCAACACTTGGCACGGACCATATTACGGCAGTGTAACCCGTAGAGAATATTCTCGGAGCTTTCCTAAAAGTATAAAATTGTTATAGGCTAGCTGTAGACGCGACGATGCGTTTTGGTGTGCATCATTGTCATAGTCTTTGTCTATGTGTGTGTAACTGTTAATTGTTATTTGTTTAGTGTTTTTTTAGATCCCTCAAATTTCTTTCGCTCTTTTTTTATATAAAAAACGTCGCCCCACACTAGGAATTTCTTCCTGTATCGTGGGTGAGTTTACAGACATAAAATCTCACATGCACACACACACCCAGACCCAGAACAATTTGTTATTTATATGTTCTGTGGAATTGTGGTTTAATAAACTTAATTTCTTTCTTTCTTTCTTTCTGTACCCCTGGCTTTACTCAAGTCAAAGTACTCTTGACGCCAAACTTAAATTTCAATTATTTTTACTTACATGCATACTTACACCTGATTCCCATTGAGGTAGGTAGGAACTATAAATTTTATCGTACATACATGAGGTATGTATGCTCATATATTATAGACAATGATAATAACTGACCCTTTATATTGGCTATCCGATTTAAATAATATATAACTATTCTGTATTTAATTGCAGGACGAAATGACACAAATCAAAAATTTATTTGAGTCATTCTAAAATGGCAGATGCCGCAGTGTCAACTCGACCGCCAATTTATTAAAATCTAGTTTCAAATCTAGGGCAACGTGAAAATACATAATTTATTATGCATAGGAAATGAATATTTCAGATTTGTAAAAGTCCATTTCGTATTGAAACACAGGGTAGCATTTTATTATATTTTAAATATATGACCCTTACTTACCACACCATAGAATCTAGACTAATATTATAAATAGCAAACTAACTCTAACGTCTGTCTGTCTATTTGTTACGTTTTACGCCAAAACCGCTAACCATATTTTGATGAATTTTGGTATTGAAATAGATCGGATCTTGGAAAAGGACATAGGCTACGTATTGTCGCGCAAAAGAGGCGCCAACAGCTAGTTGATTATTTAGAATAAAATTAAATACACGTTTTTTTTTTGTATTTTACATAAGAGAACTTAAAGATTATTTGAATCAAAACTCATTAAGTTAGCAATAATTAGTTCCATGTTTAGAAACAACACATAAAAAATGCTTTTAATTATTTGTTTCTTAAATATATACTAGAAAAAAAAAAAACATTTTTTTTTTAGCCACTTTTCTAACTCTCAGCGCATATCAGCCTTAGCTCAAACCTACCCTAAACTTATTATACCTACGGCTAACAAACATTGAAACTAAAACTAGCCTATGAACGCAAACAGACCTCTCGTTATTCTAGAATTGGTTTCACAAATTTACTACTAGAATATATGAACAATATATTAGAATCACTATGTTGGAGTTCTAACGCACATTAAATATCAGCATTCAAAAAAATTATAAGCAAGCAAAGGAGGCTTCGAATTCGGGGAACCTTCAAGTACCCGTTACCCCGAAAAATATATTTCATTATATTTTTATTGCCTACCCGGAAAATTCATCCGAGTAAACAATCCACCCCTGTAAAAAAACCCGGGCAGAAATTACCTAACACTCGAAAAATAAACTAACATAAATGCAGGCTTAAATTTTCCACGACAGCGTCTCAAGGAAACCTTACTTTTTCACCTTATGGTGTGGTACAAGAGAAACGCGAGAGCGAAATATATATTTGAGAAAAATTATGTAATAAATATTGAATAAAGTCCAGAACAGCATATTTTAGTTCATTCAACATAACATAACATATCATCACGCCTGTATTCCTCGAAGACATAGGTGTACGCAGTTGTAGGTAGACCCATATAATTGCTGGTGAGCCTATTGCCAACTACCGGGCAGTCCTAAACTCCAGGTTGCTACTGAGAATTTCATAACAGAAAAACCGAATAACAATTTGCTCGATCTGGAAATCGAATCTAAGATCTCATATTCAGCAGTCGCACTTGGAACTGCTTGGCCAACTTTTTGCGTTTCCAGCGCAAAAATTTTCCTGGTGAAGACTGGTCAAGTATGTATCAACCTAACAGCGCAAAAGGATCCTGCTACCTCTTTTCTTGACGTATTCCTAGTCACTGGCTTTTTCAACACCAGTGTATTAATAGAATATGGCTACTCTTTTCCAAAAATCACACGTCGACCAAGCGTGATTTGTGTTTATAAGCGGGATTTTCTTCTTATTTCTTTTTTTTCTTATTGTAACAATTATAACAATTAACTAATTCATTGGGAAAAGGCTAGACAGATCAGAACTTAGTTTTGCAGTCCACTGCTAGACATACACTTACGCCAATCTGTGCCATGACACCCAAATCACCGCCTTAACCATATAGTCCGTTCCCGCCATATTCTATTAGTCGCCGCGCCGCGCGCCGGTCTGTTTAACTAGAGGCCGCTCCAAGCTGCGTTGTGTACTCAAAGACTGGTCTGTTTCATCGATTTTAACGTGACCATTTACAGCAATAGGAAAAAAAACACTACTTATCTGTTGCTTCTTCAATACTTGTGGCACACCCCAACCTCAAGCACGCCGCACCTCTAGCACCATGTGGAGAGCCTTAGCAAAAAACCACTGCGACTAGTGCCCTTAAAATGTGGCAATTAAGATTTATATTCGCTTGGCAAATCACAAGACGGAACATCGCATCGCCGCATCGGAGCGTCCCTTGCAGCGAATATTTCTTTAGCATTGCAACTTGTTCCTCGAAATTAAATTGAAAAGCTGGATTATGAATTTCACTTGCAGATTTTGATTGCGTGTTATTTGTGTAGTTATTTTTTGGCTGTAAACTGAAGTGAAAACGAAGGCAATCGTTACACTGATAGGAGTTTGTTACTTGTTATAATTTGAGAATAAAAGCTAATGAAATGTTAAGCTCAGGCTTGTCTCTCGTAAGATGTATTTTATAGAATCCGTCTGTCTCTTCAAATCGTAAGTAGAACATATTTATAGTAGAGAAATAATTTATTTGCCATGATCAAAATATAAAGAAATAGGTGTTTAATAAATAAAACATGTTAGAAGGCCAAACTATTTAACGTGGTTGAAGCTACCTTTCTGATAAACATAAAATTCTATTTTGGTAACTATAATTTCGTATACCAATGTTTTTCTGTTCTATAGCAGCCATATAGCAGCTATGTTTTAGCAAAAACAGCTAATCTCTGTATTTACGACCAATGTGCACTTTATCATCAACATCAATAGATACCCAGTAACCATCACCTCTAAATAACCTAACATTAGTGACCATACTTCAAAAACATATTCAATAAGCCACAAAATAAAACTTACATTATGCAAACACGGTGCTTCAAGCGTGATTTTTACAACGTATATCACTTTTATCGCCTGTCGTGCTGCGTTATCGCCATGTTTTATTTGTATCTCGTGGTAAAATGCCGCTGATTCTATGGTGTTATGGGTGTAATATACTTTTTATAGTTCCGAAGGATGAGCGATAAAATGTTGTATGATACGCGATTGAAAGAAATTATCGGTGTCTATAAAACAGGTATTAAAGTCTGTGCTTGAAACAAATGTGAATATTTATGTGTTCAGCTATGACGTAGCGTAGACTACCTTCACTGATTATAGATATAACGTTACATATTGTGCGTTTTGCTTGAAAGATTACGTAGATATATACTGGTGTACAATATGATAGATGGTTAGAATTAGAAATGAATATATAAGAGGAAGTCTGAAAGTGGCACCGGTGACTGAGAAGTTGTGTAGAAATCATTTAGCATGGTATGGGCATGTGATGCGGAGGGATGATGGTCACGTGACAAGGAAAGTTTTGAGAATAAATGTAGACGGCTATAAGAGTAGAGGAAGACCGAGGAAGCGATGGATGGATTGTGTTAAAGATGATACGGCTAGAAAAGGAGTGACTGACGATATGACAGCTAATAAAGTTCTATGGAATAAGAATACATAATGCGCAGACCCTAAATAAATTGGGATAAGGGCAGGGGGATGATGATGATGATACTGGTGTACAATTTACAGTGACGAGCACAAAAAAACATACATTTGCACTTTTTAAAGTCCATGTAAATAGTTATCTGATTAATATAATTCTAATAGTGTATATCTATATGTAGAAGGACTGGTTCTTCTATCTGTGTGACATACCTAATTATCTTAGTAATACATGGTAGAGATATTGTCGGTGAGTTTTTAAAAGTTTGTGTTAACAGGTTTGTGCTCGTGACTGTGCAACCACATTTCACCAGTATTGTTATTAAGGCCCATATAATAAGCGGTGAGAATATAGCCACAACTTATTTTTTCCAAAAACCGCGGTCGACATTTTTGTCCTCGTAAAATTTTATTTTAAATCAAATTCTGCCTAGCTGCACTGAACTTTCATGCTAATATTATATAGAGAATAAAAAAGTTTTCTTTGCGTTTTGGATTTTTGTTTGTAAAGAATAAGCTCAAAAACTACTGGGTCGATTTGAAATTTTCTTCAGTATAAAGCTACATTATCACTGCGCAACATAGGTCATATGTTATTTATTTCCCTGCCGGGGTCACGACGATTGCCGCAACGACCCCAGGACCTCGGTAAAGGTTGAAGTCGGTACCGTTTTAGTCGGTAAAAAGGTGTTAATTTTACCTACCTAGTAGGGTTACCCGTGCAAAGCCTGGCGTAAATACAATTCCAATGCAATTTACATACCTACACATTTTTTTAAACAAAATAAACTTTATTTACGAACCAAACTGAAATTATATTCTTAAATCGTAATATCGGTATTGCATTAATGCGCCACACCACAATACAGCTGGGAAAAATAAAATAGTGCTCTCACAGATCATTATTTCCAATTTGGCGCGGTGGTCGGTTGCATATTAAAGTTTAAATTGAACGAACACTGCGGCTCTGTGTAAGTCTGCATTAGGAGTCCCGTGGGTACACGAGTGCTGGGATGATAGCTTAGTGCAGACTCGGTGGCGTGTGAACGGGCTCTTAGTTTTTTCTACGGTAACGACGTTGAAGGTAATTTGAGTTAATTTGTGTGTTTTAGGAAATAGAAAAAAAAATGGTAAATCAATTTTAGACATGTTTGATGTTTTTTTTGTTATTTCAGTTATTCTTATGAGATTCGGTCTACTAAAAATATAAAAATGTCTCTTATTTCGTAGAGATTGAAACATTTCCTAAGGTAACATGATATAATTTACAAGTCTGATATTATAATATAAAATAATACTCTTACTACTTGAAAACGCCCCAAATCGTTTTTACGCATGATTAAAAAATAATAATTAAAAACCACCTGTACCAATTCAATCATTAACTTCGTGGTCATAGTAAAACACTCCTCCTAGGCTTTCCGCTCTCGCTCCCGCGCCGCTCCTCACTAAGTTCTCAACCAATCCTCGAGGGTGTAGAACAAAGTATCGCAGTTGTGTGCATAATTCACTTTATTGCATCTCGCGCTTCCGAGGAGGGCCGTCATAACTCCCGATACCTCTGCGGTAACGCCACACGAATACTAATCGGGTTGGTCAGACAGATTCTTGGAGCCTTAATTCTGTAATGGAGGATTGACCTGGATTTATCCGAGTTCTGCTGCATTTCTTGAACGAAATGGTATGCGGTGGATATTAAACATTTCTCTGTGGCTTTAGTTTCGATGTTATATGTATCTTTCTATTGTAAAGTATAAAAGGAAGAGATACTGATTGTGTTTATTAATTAAATGGATATATTTTTGACGTTAATCCGAAAAAAAATCCGAGCTTCGTGATTTAAAATACGGAACCCCAAAAAAAGTGAGAAAGATTTTAACCTGCGCCTCCCAGATAAATACTCCAGGCAGTCTGCCAAAAAGACATCACACAGCCTCTGCTCACTACTCCAAATTATTCTTGCATAATCTTAAACGTCTTGTAGTAGCGTCATTGCTATCTATACGTCTCTATACAAGTGACTGAACCAACACGACTAACTTTGCAGATATTAGTGTCGTACAGATGCAATTGCCTTATCAAATACGGATAAATCCTTCAAACGCATTAACGCATGCGAACTCCGAATTTGGAGTAGTGAGCAGAGGTCGGGAGGGCTTGTTGGCAGAGATATACACTTTTGTTGACAGTAAAATACGGTCGTTAGCAAAATTTGAACCAGCGCCTCCCAGATAAATACCTACTCCAGTCGCTCTGCTGACAAACCCAATCCGACCTCTGCTCTTTCGGCTCGGCTATACTTGCTTACTTTATTTTGGTTAAGGCTATTTACACTATACAAATCAGATACTAGAAGCACTGTTAATTATATTAAATAACATAACGTCACGTCTGTATTCCCCGAAGGGGTAGGCAGAAATGTACACGGTTTGATTGAGTGCCAAGCTCCAGTTGTGCAGCTGGTGGTCTCGGCTGGTAAATTAAACTCTGGGTTTCTTAAAAATACTGTACTGTGTAAATTAAATAGGTAGCTAGTACGAAGACGGCCTATGCGTGCGTTCCGTTCAGTGTCAAGAGCCCGAGCACGTGCTCGTGCGGTGTTCGTGCGGTGTTAGGTGGGGGCCGTTCTCGAAGTGGTCTCGAACCGGCGCGGGGGCCCAGTTGCCGCGGCCGCGATGTTGTGTTAGGACCACAGTTTTACTCTATATATTTCAACAATACTGTTAATAAGTACCAAGTAATACGTGGTGAGCCTATTGCCATCTACCGAACACAATTCTGAACTCCGGGCTGCTACTGAGAATTCTAACAGAATAATAACAACAATTAGCCTAACCCGGGAATCGAACCTGAGACCTTATTCTCAGCAGTCTCGTTCGGGACCACAAGACCAACGAGGCAGTTATCAAATATTAAGTAACAAAACAGATGCATTACTTGGAACATACCAAATCAGTTCTACCTACACAAATCTCTTTGTAACAGAATACCCCATTGCCCACTACCTCCCTATTACTAATGTACGTACATTCCTTCGTCTATGCCACACAAAGGTGGTCACACGAAGCCAGATCAGACTTAGTGGTCACTGCACTTAATTAGTCGAATATAGGGTTTCGGTCATTGGGACTTAGTTTTGTTCTCAGATATTAGAACGTGGTTAGGCGTGAGGTTTTTTATTACCTAGCTGAAGGCGTGCGAGATTTAACAATAAGTGGGGTTTAAATAAAATTGTTTAGACTTATAGATAAATGTTATTCTGTAAAAGTATATAATATTAAACTCTAAATTTAGTTAACACAGACGTAACGAGAGTGTTCGATTGTTTCATTTTTTTTTATTTATGCCATAAAATTTAAATGGCAACTGTGTTGGATTAAATTTTTTATGACACTTTTGTATTTTAATGACAACAAAAAAATAATTAAGGACAAACTAAATATGTTGCAATGACCCTTCTAAAAAAGAGCTTAAGGCTTTATTAATAAAAGGAAACTATTAATTTATTACACGGAGCTTGATAACAAAATTGGTGAAATTTGCATATAAAACCTCTGCATACCCTCTGAGCGAATACAAGCGTAATGTTATCGTATGTTATTTTTATACAGCAATGAAAGTCTTTTTAGTTCAGATTTTAAAACAAGCTTTACACCCAAAAAAATATCACAACCCATATCACAGGACGGAATCGTTTTGTACGAACATAAGGGTAGTATTTCTCATTCTTTACTCGCCAACTTTTTCACGCGTGTAACAAAGCGGGGGGCACAATAGCCGACTGCGTTGTAAATCGCACAGTGGCGCGACTCGGAATGATTGTAAATAGGCAATAAATAGCTTACATCACGAGTTTTGCTCAGCAACACACTGGTTATTGGCAGCCGATTGGGAAACAACATAGGACTGAAATTGGGAACATAGTCGCTGCGTTTATACAACTTGTTTAGTTAATTTTTCATAATATTATATAAAATAACTTTCACTGTTATTTTGAGAGCAGAGTATGTGTAGAGCTACACAATTCTTTGTTGTACACAAAATCAAGTAACATACTTACAATACAACAAATCAAAAATGTACACAGGTGAGCTTAACTCAAAATGAGTTTTGTCCATAACAAAATATGTATACCCAAATAACATACTTAATTCGTTGTTCTTGCTGTTTATAGTGCCAAAGTCATTCCCTTTAATCTAGTATGTTATAATGTAGATATATTATTAGGTACACTTAAATAACATAAGATATGGTAAAGAATATTTTTGAAGTATTGAAGTCGGTTACTTCAATACAGGAGGTTTGACAGGTTATTTGACCCGTATGTATGTATGTTTGTATTACTGCGATTTTCTCAAAAACTACTGATCCGATTTGGGGGGTCTGATGGGGTTTCATTATTTAAATACATAGGTTTTAGTATATAATATATTAGGATCAGTTGATCTTCGGGCATAGATAATGGAACCCTTCAATAACTATCAGAAAATGACCCGCGATTGCTGCGATCGTATATCTATGTATTGTTTTCACCACTCCATTGAAGGCGGTTCTTTTTGAGTTTTTTTTTTTATCTTTTATTTAAGGGGGATTTTTCAATAATGAAAACGTAACCCCCATTATTGGAAAATAATTAGATATTTGTATATGAATTGTACTTGCAAATTTTTCACATGAACTTTACGTTATTTTCCACACAACAAACGAAAATTAAATAAACATGCACAAACATTACAGTCCTCGAACACGTCGCCGACCAAACTATATCCCCGTATATTCCCAAACGTATCGGCAGTTAGTTGCAATTCGCGCCACGGGCGGGTCATAAAATGTGTCGCTAGCATCGCAGGTGGCGCGTGCAATGCCGACATTATGCACCCGCCTTTATGATACATTATTTTGCTATCGGTTTTTCGTGAGACGGTGGTTAATTTTCGGGTGAACATGCCACGAGCGATTTTGATCTGAAACATAATAAAAATGCAATAAATTTAGTTTTAAAAAAATAATTAAGGCACATTTTAAATGCTAAAAACATAACAACAGATTTTTAAACAATAAAGCATAGGAAACAGAGTGGACTAACAATGTTTGAGATAAATCTTTGAAAAGCATTAACGCATGCAAGTTACATTTTTTTTGTAGAATAGTGTCGTGAGCAGTTTTCGAACCTCCTCCCAGATAAATACTCCAGGCGCTCTGATCGCTAAGCCATCTCGACCTCTGCTCAACCTGATTGACCTGCTTGAACCCACAACATGTGGATCTTTCCGTGCCTCGGAGAGCACGTTAAGCCGTCGGTCCCGGTTGTCAAATTAAGATCTATGACAGCCGTTACGGGGTAGTCAGAGGCCTGAAAGTCTGACAACCAGTCATACCACGAGATATCGTGTTACCCAGTTACTGGGTTGTGGAGGACAGATAGGCAGTCGCTTCATGTAAAATACTGGTATTAAGCTGCATCCGGTTTGACTGGAAGCCGACCCCGATGTAATTGGGAAAAGGCTAGGCAGATATATATAACATGTGGATCTATAGGCGGTCTTATCGGCTACCACGATAGTATATTGGTATTTTCAAGACTTAACATTATTATTTATGTATTCCTAACAAGGGATGTTACACCCACAACAATTTCGCTGGTAATTCTTTGTTTTCTTAAAGATCGGTATCTTTTGTCTTCACGTGGAAGAAATTCAAATTCTTTAAGAACCAGGAAGCTACCACTTACGTAATGTTCGAAAACAGATAATAATTAATCAACAGAGACTTGTCATAGATGTTAAGCGAACCGAAACGGGTGATGAACAATGTCCTTGAATACGTTTGTAATAGAATTTTCTGATAAACCTCGCGGAGGTCGCAACACTAGTGCTTCAAGAAATTGATCATCAAACTCTCCTTGTGATCTGTATTAGTTGCTTGGCAAACCAGTGGACTTACTCTCGAAAATAATTCCGCTCGATTGACATTGGAAATATGTCAGTTCGTACTTCTATATGCCAAAATGTCTAAAAAATGATTATAGATTCGGGATAATGTGAAGACAACATGCTTTAAAATTGAGGCAACTGTAATGTAGGTAAATTTATTTTAAAATCACGCGTTGTTTTAAGGCGTCTATTTAATAATGGAATTGGATTGGAATTGGTATTAGTTTCAAGAGTAACCCCACTGATTTTTTACATTAATTTAAGAAAGAAAGAAAGAAATTATTTATTTTAGTGTCAAGATAATTATTGGGTAAATAATCAATGGGAGAGTTGAAAACTATATACTTCCTTTTTGCTTTCTTTTGTGAGGAGAAAACCCTAAGTGTCAGAGTTATTCCAGTCACCTAACGCTCTCTCGCCCGGTTTCTAGCATGACGTAACCGGGACCGACGGGTTAACGTAACGTAAACATTACGTTAACCCGTCGGTCCCGGTGCCATGTCTCCCATGTCCACTCTTAGGTGTTCGGTTAAATAGATTTGTACTGGGCTGTTTACAATCGTTGACCGAACTATCGCCTGCCAACAGGTCAAATAGTAATCAGACCTAGGCCTTCATAAAATTTGACATCCAAAGTATAGAAACTTTGATGAATATGCTTCTGGATGTGTCCCACTCATCTTTACAATTGTGTAACCAGAGGCTTGTATTAAAACTTCAAATGATGGTATAAAGAAGACAATATTCAGATGACTTCTTAAAAAAGGTTAAAGAAAAAGAAAGCACAGAAAAGGGTTGAAATTAAAAAAAAAATATATATACCGTCATATTATTTTTCCAACTACCCACGTTTGGCTGATGCCAAACTTTCGCTGTGTAAGTAGTACATCTGCGCACGATTTTTTCATACATTTGCGCGTGCCATACATTAAAGAAGCCAATTTTGGGGATTTCGCATGGCTAACAAAACGTGCAGGTCGTAACACATGGAAACGGGTTTTTCATCAACTTGGGTATTTTGTAATTTTGCTTGAATTGTTGCTGCGGTTGGTGGTATCGGTATCGATTCCATAATAATCACGCCTGCGGCTACGAAAGCTTGGGCAGAATGTACAATGATATGTTTAAAATATGAATGGAACATACCGCATTTTATACTGTATTATCAAATTCGATATATGAGAATAACGAGAAAAAATCTCATAGCTCTGTTATTGGTCTAGTGGACGTGTGACTACTGAGCACGAGTTTTTGAGTTCGATTCTGAGAACCAACAGTATTATTTTTGGATTTTCCTGTAAGGAATTCACCAGTAGCTGTCCGGACTTTGGATTTGTGTCTGTGTATCTGGTAATATACTCACCACGTATTACGTAGAACTTTGTAATGTTCACCGGTTACTACTCACGTGCATTTTCAGCCCGCGGCGATGTCGCGAGTCAACAGCGAGTTTGACTAGCGACATCGCCGCGGGCTCAGCTCATGACTATTATTAGACGTTCGAGTTCGAAACTAGTCGGGCAATCCCGAAAAATGCACGCGAGTAGTAACCGGTGAACATTAATTGATATGAATATGTCTCATGAAAGTTTTTATACAAGAAACTTTTTAATGGTTACTGCAAAATGTGGGCATCTTTATTGTACCACATTAGAGTAACATAACATAACATAGCATAGCATCACGCCTGTATTCCCCGAAGGGGTAGGCAGAGGTGTACACAATTGTACACCCACATTTCACCAATGCTGTTATTAAGTCCCATGTAATAGGTGGTGAGCCTATTGCCATCAACCGGGTACATTTCCAAACTCCGGGCTGCTACTGAGAATTTCCTAACAGAAAAACTCAATAACACTTTGCCCGACCCGGGAATCGAACCCGAGACCTCCTGCCCAGCAGTCGCGCTATGGACCACTAAACCAACGAGGCAGGCATTAGATTAGAGTAACGCTCATAAAATTTTGTGAATAATTAAGGATACAATGGCAACAGTACAATTTTGTATAAAAAATAATTTAAAAAATACAATATGACAGTAAGTTTGTTCACACGAAGAAAGACGTAGAAGAAGAAGTAAAGGGTTTTTGTAATTAACTTTATATAAGATATTTAACAGCTCAATAATTTATTAGTACAGTCACGCCTATTAATAAGTATTGTTTATATATATTGGTTAATGTTTGAAATATGTAATCATGTTTCAGATATATCTGCACCGTTTTTGGGTCAACATTTTATAAGCACTAATTTGAGTCAAAATTATGTAGTATCTGGGTGACCGAGCTTTCATGAAAATCGTTGGAGCCGTTTCCGTGATTCAGATTATATATATATAGGTACAAGAAGAATTGCTCGTTTACAGGTATTTGATAGATTTACTTACAAAAAAGGATTTCCAGATTTAAGGAAGCCATATAAAAACTATTTCTATAACATGTACAGCATTTTTTTTATATTTAACGGTTTTGCCTAAAAATGAATACAATTACTGACAACACTATTTTTTTTTATAAGCAGAGTCCTGAAATATAATATGATAACATATATTTCAAACATTATCCAGTGTATATGTCGCAGATGGATTGTAGAATCCGCTGTTTTACAAAACTGCTAGCTGATTTAGAAAACAGTACTGTTTTATAAAACAGCTGAATGACGTTCAGCTGGATTGCCATTGCGATACGTTTAACAAAACCTATTTTTGTGTCTGTAAGGTTGGAAAAAACGTAACCCGTCCGTGTCGGGATACACGAAACTCCCAATATATCTATATGGTGATATGATCAATTTCGTTTATTTTCTTTCATAATCCCGATATATTGTCGACTATTATAGTGGTTTAGTATTTACGTCATTCAAAATTTTCATCTTTTTTTGCTATTGACAAGTAAAATAAAGTTAGGTTATTGCCGCCGTTATGCCTGCCTCGTTGGTCTAGTGGTCGCAAGTGCGGATGCTGAGCGTGAGGTCCTGGGTTCGATTCCCAGGTCGGGCAAAGAGTTATTGAATTTTTCTGTTAGGAAATTCTCAGTAGCAGCCCAGAGTCACGAAGTTGGTGGTGTGACACCCTCGTGCTTCGGAGAGCACGTAAAGCCGTCGGTCCTGCGCCTGATCTCTCTCTGGTCGTGTCGGATTTCCGTCCCGTCGGAATATGAGAGTGATGGAAGAGGGAGTGCACCTGTGTTTGCGTATACACTTGTGCACTATAATATCTCCTGCGTACTTGGCTAATCTTCATAGAGATAGGCCGCCGTGACCGAAATATAGGTCGAAAGGAGTATTATTATTATTAAGACATATAATAAATCAACAATCTGACAGTTCATTTCACACTGTTTTACATAATCTCTGATCGTTGACCCGCTGCATTGATAAACGCAAAACGTTCATTCAATTCTGCGTGTTATAGTTCAGTAATCATGTAAAACCGCTAAACGTCATTCAGCTGTTTTTCATAACAGTACTGTTTTGTAAAACAACTGATACTACAATCCATCTGCGACATATAGGTACAAATTATTTCACGTGAATCTACCTAATTAGCCTAGTTACAAATGGTAATAATAGCTAGTTTTTCTTATAATGTCAGACCTCCTTTACGTGAAATCTACCCTTTATTAAACCTCTCACATTCTAAAACGTATACATAAAGCAAAAATCTTGACAAAAACCCTCGTTCTTATAAAATATTACACACTGTCTCCCGTCAAAAGCAGCTTAAATTTCATCAAGTGGGAGTGAGAAAAAAATAATAATTCCTTGACCTTTTTTCGAGTAAATTCCTTTATTAGAGAGTATGCCGTAAGGGATGGCCGGTGGGGTCATAAATCAGAAGTTAGCACAAAAACTAACTAAAAGTTTTGCCACGCGAAAATGATGAAATGCCCCAGAGTTTTATTCAGTTAGAGCCCAAGATAACGAAGTAATTGGTTGCCACGGTATTCATGCAAATGTTTTTTTTTTTGATGAATTTTGTTTGTATTAATTTTATACTTTCTTGGTTACATTTGGTTTTGCGGTCACCAGACATTATACTAAAAAAAAAACGAATGAATCGCATGTTTTATTGGATTCTGTTATTCGTAACGTTACGAACAGTGCAACAGGATAAATAAACGAAACGTCAGTAAAACAAAAACAAATGAAACGTATATGTAGTTAAAAGTTTTATTTAACATAGGTTTAAAGATATTTATTTTTATTATTATCAAAAACGTCACCTTGAAAACGATAAATTAATTCGTACTATACATGTTCGTCACTTATGACAACTCAATACATTTTTTTATCGGAATTTCAATGAGAAGACATTAAAGTGTACAACGTTTTACACACTAGGCTATTTTATTTATTAATTAAATTTTTAATGTTCTTCCGCCATCATTTTATTCAAATTTTCTCTCTAATCCGTCCAAAACTAATAACACCTGTATTTTTATATATTCCTCTTCACCAATAAACGTATTAAAACTCATATCAGGTACTCTCCGACCTTCAATCTCAAGATAGATGGTGATGACCAGTGCATACTTAAACATTCATGTTGTAGGCGCAATCTATGTAATTGACGCGATCAATTTTCTTGAATCAGTACGTAACGCGTCTATATTTTGTTATAAGGTACTTGAGTTAGTTAAAAGGCTGTGTATTTAAAAATTATTTCTCTAGTATACTTATTTTCAACCCATTAATTAGTTTCTAATAAATGTTGAATGACATGATTTAATTTTCCATTTAGTTGTTCATAATTAAAAAGTGCTCTAATTGAAATAAATGAGACCATTCAAGCTGGCTTACTCTTGAAAATAATTCCGCTCGATTGACATTGAAAATATGTCAGTTCGTACTTTTAAATGCCAAAATGTCTAAAAAATAATTATAGATTCCGTTCGGGATAACATGCTTTAAAATTGAAGCAACTGTAATGTAGGTAAAATTATTTTAAAATTACGCGTTGTTTTAAGGCATCTATTTAATAATAAAACCATTATCTCGGCTATTTAGTAATGGTTTTATTTTTATTCTTCTAAGAGGCAGCGAGTTTGTCATGCTCCTCTTGATGTCATTGCTTGCGATAGCGTCTTGGATCGGGTCGCCACCTTCCCTCTAAAATGGTGAGGGAGGCGATGGCTGATCTTTGCGTTATGCTCGTGAACGGGTGCTGCTTGCGGTGACTGGTCGTTTTGCTGGTCGTAGTTCCTAATTTATTGAATTAGCCAAGCTGGTCCTAGTTAATGTGCAGTTTCTATCTCTTGGCATGTGTAAGTGGGTACGACCTTCATACGAAATAGTTTTAGATTGGACGCTTTCGGTAATTTTACATTGTTTCTTGATTAATTTAATATTTTTATGCGTTGGCATACATATACACGTGCTAGCTAACTGTGCCCAAGATATTTTATCTCAATACATACAATTATTTTATAAATTCAATTTGAGATTTGTATAGAATCAATAAATAATTTTGATACTGACAGACGTGTTGCTGGGAAGTTTGTTGCGCCGCTTCTTCCTTCCAGCTAAAACACTAAGGAAGCGGTGAAGGTTGGGCTTTTTTGGGGACTGTCTTAATGTTTGACGTTCAAAAAGCGCTAATTTTTAGCCTAATTTGAATAAAACAAATTTTTGATTATGATTTTGATTTATTGGAATTTTATTTCAAGCAAGTCTGCTTGTGACCACGATCAGTGCAACCTGGTCGAAACGTCAAGCGAATCGAAGGTATTTATTGCGCGTTAATTCCTGTTAGTATATAGTAATATCATGCAACGCGATAGTTTAAAAGTTAATTAATTATTGGAATTTGTTTGGAATTGGTATTAGTTTCAAGAGTAACCCCACAGATGATTGTGCTCATATAGCTTATTTGCAATGATGTCTGGACTTTAAAAGAGACCTTGACCTCTGCGTTTGTTTCGGCATTTCATTTCAGGGTAGTCAGATAGGAAATGCCGGCACCAACTACATTATGAAATGATAATACACGTAAGGAAACAGTTTTAAAAAAAACAATTTATAGAATAAATAATTTTAATTTCAATATCAATTGATTTTAGCATCTAAACTGCCTCGTTGGTCTAGTGGTCCCATGCGCGGCTGCTGGGCAGGAGGTCTCGGGTTCGATGCCCGGGTCGGGCAGTGTTATTGTGTTTTTCTGTTGCGAAATTCTCAGTAGCAGCCCGGAGTTTGGAATTATGCCCGGTTGATTGCAATAGATTCACCACCTATTACATGGGACTTAATAACAGCTTTGGTGAAATGTGGGTGTACATCTCTCTACTCCTTCTTGGAATACAGGCGTGATGCTATGTTATATTTATGTTAAATGCTTTTACTTGCTTCAAAATTTACGTGACTGTAGTCTCGGGACATTTATTTGATTTTAAGATAATTTTTTGTACTTTAACTGCGTTGGCTTTGGAATTAGATCGGCATTTAAATCAATTAGAGTAATCCTACAAATAATCTGCATAAATACTAAACTCTTTTGTTTTTTGTACCTCCAACACGAACTTATGAAATACTAGCTTCTGCCCGCGTCTTCGTCTGCATAGACTTCCGAATTGTGTCTAGCCGGGATAAAAAGTATCCTATATGTTAATCCAGGCTATAAAATATCTGTGTGCCAAATTTCATTCAAATCCGTTCTGTAGTTTTTGCGTGAAAGAGTAATAAACATCTATACATACAAACTTTCGCGTTTATAATATGAGTAGGATTCTAAGTACGTAAACAGAAACCATAGGACTTCAATTCCAGCACCACATTTCCTGGTCACCTCGAGTAGAAAAGTTAATGCCGCAGCTAGCATTCCGTCTAGTAGACAGCAGTAGGTTTTATTTCAACCCCCCTTCCCCTTCCTTGTGAATATTTTACAAGGCGCTACGTGCTTCGTGTAGCGTCTGGCGACTCCACACTATTTACAACCCACTGCCGAGTAGAAATGGTTTTATGTGAATATCTGAATAAGGACAGCCCATGAGTTGGGCTGTGTAGGAATTTTTAATGGGTATGTCGTATCCGGGACGCTGGGTAAAAAAAACTGAACGAACAAGGTTTGTGGGTGTATCAAACCCAGGCCCTAAAGTCCCTAAACCCTAAGTCTTTGAGTTTTAATAGCTATTAGAAAGTACTGTATCCTTCGTGTGGCATCGAAATGGGATACTTGACTGTACGACATATTATCTCAAAATTCACAAATATTCTATTTACTTTATTGTATTTTTAAGTTATTTAAATAAGTAGTAATGACTTTTTAACCGACTTCCAAAAAGGCGGAGGTTATCAATTCGGTTGTATATTTTTTTTTTTTTTTTTTTTTTTTTTTATGTTTGTTACCTCAGAACTCCGTCATTTATGAACCGATTTGGAAAATTATTTTTTTATTTGAAAGGATTTACTTTCAGATTGGTCCCATTTAAATTTTATGAAAATTGGTTTAGTAGTTTGGTATTTAAATCAAAATAACTGAAAAATAATACGTCGTCGAAGTAAACGAAATGGTGTATTTTGCTTTCTTGTGACTTTCCGGTGGTGTTTACGGTCTCTAGAATAGTACTAATGAACTGCCTAACTGTCAGATTGTTGATTTTAGTTCGAAATTTTGTCGGCTCTGTATGTCCTAACAATAATAACCTAACTTTATTTTACATGTCAAAAGCAAAAAAATTATGAAAATTTTTAATGACGTAAATACTAAACCACTATAATAGTCGACAATATATCGGGATTATGAAAGAAAATAAATTAAATTGATCCATGAGCGAGCGAAGCGAGCTCGGGAGTTTCGTGTATCTCGACACGGATAGGTTAGGTTCGTCATCCTCTTCGTGTTTAGGTTTTTTCTAACCTTACGGACACAAAAATAGGAGCCCCGCTAAGCGGGGCTCCGTCGACCCAGCCACGGAAAGTCAAATCAGAATACAGTAAAGTAAATCAGAGTACGCTTTTTTACTTGAATGGTGACTATCCATTTAATATACCTATACAATAAACAAACCTGTCCCACTGTAGATATGTCATTCTGCATTACGTCTAAAGGTGGGTAGCAGTTTTGTTAAACGTATCGCAATGGCAATCCAGCTGAACGTTGTTCAGCTGTTTTATAAAACAGTACTGTTTTGTAAAGCAGCTAGAGATTTTGTAAAACAGCGGATTCTACAATCCATCTGCGACAGATATATATGGACAGCGCGTTGAGTAGGTCTACCCATATTCACTTCCGATAAATCAGTTATGGTACGCAAGATTCACTAAAAAGTAAGAAATAAAAAAAAATTTAACAAAAAAAAGAACCGACTCCAAAAATATTTCTGTTAAGTAAAATTGCACTAAAAAGTTATAAAATAATTGCATTATTTACTTACTACAATTTATATAAAAATATTTTTTTAATTTTAGATGATTCTGAATAAAGTCAATTTATTAGGACAATAATATACAATTATTATTATTTTTGGAGTCGGTGCCAGTAAAGGATAATAAACGTGTAAGTACATTCATGAAGTAGCGTATTACGTTTGCTTTAGGCAGTTGTTGTGTTCATTTGTAAATAGGTTCAATTAGGTATAATACATTATCGTAAAAATAATGATGGTTAATGTACCTTTAAATATACTTTGCAAATTTTAGGAAACTTCCTCAATATTTTTAAAGTTTGTCTGGCACCGACTCCAAAAATAATAATAATTGTATATTATTGTCCTAATAAATTGACTTTATTCAGAATCCTCTAAAATTTAAAAAATATTTTTATATAAATTGTAGTAAGTAAATAATGCAATTATTTTATAACTTTTTAGTGCAATTTTACATAACAGAAATATTTTTGGAGTCGGTTCTTTTTTTTGTTAAAATTTTTTTTATAATTAAATTACAAATTGTATTGTATATTTTATTTAAAATTATTGTCTTGACGCCTTGTACTCTTCTGTAACATAACTGCACATTGCCGGTCATTATGAGTTTGTAATGCCCACTAAAATGTCTTGCTGATGGTGGCATTGTGTATCGGATCGTTGAGTTTCCTTCAAAATGGTTGAGTTTAGCGATACTGATGCGCACGTCACACTCGTGAATGAGTGCTGTCTGTCGGGACTGGTCAGCTCGTAATTGCTTTGCCGGATTTTATAAGGCCAAAATGTATACCACATCTTGGCTTTGTAAAATCTTATAAAACATTTTTCTCTAATGATTTGATTTGAAAATTTCTTTATTGACACATGCACAATAAACTAATATGACAATTAGATCTTATTCTAAAAGCATTTTTACAATAAGGATTTATGTTTTGTACAGGCTATGGCCTTTATAAAACATTTAAACATATATTTACATGTTGAACAATTACGAAAGTTTTACCTGGTAATAATGTTTTAGTGCGAAGATTCGATTCATTTGACACTATAAAGCAGTTACACAAAATTAATAATTAATTGTATTACAACAACGTAGTCTTCGTCTATTAGCATACTTAATTATTATTTACAACAATTGAAACACAAAGTAAACAAAAGTTAATAAAATGCAAGTCAATTTCGTTTTTTTTTTGGGTGAATTAGTTTTCGTTATACCTGCATTAGTACGAACTATAGTACTAGCCCAGCCATCGAATCATGATTTTCTATATTAGAACAACCTGTAATAATCTCAAATTACTTTATTTTAAAAAGGCTGTCGATGGAGTCTCTTGTCGCCTCTTCTCCATAAGACTTGATGGTGATTGGTATCGTAATCAATTTGAAAGAAAAATTGTTTGTGTTATTAATTGAACGTAACTATCATGGAGCGGGCCATGGTCGTCGTTTCTCTGCGTGATCGAATTAGAAATGAGGCGATCCGCAGAAGAACCAAGGTCGTTGACATAGCCCAGCGGATTAACAAGCTGAAGTGGCAATGCGCAGGGGCAAAAAATTACGGCCGCTGTGGCAGAAAGGTTTTCGAGACCACGAACTGGCAAACGCAGCGTGGGACGACCGTCTGCTCGATAGACTGATGACCTGATAAAAGTCGCTGGGAGTCAGTGAATGCAAACCAAAATAGATTGTTCCCACTGGAGATCTTTGGGGGAGGCCTATGTTCAACAGTGGTCATCTATAGGTTCAGATGAGTATGATGTTACTATTTAAATAATGTAGCGAAGTAATACTCTCAAATATTATTACATATAATTATCCAAACCATATTCACGTTCCTATTTAAGGCCATTCAGCTTAATTTCAGAACGGAAACTAGCATAACTCAAACTATAAGCTTAAACAAGCAATTTTCTAACTAATTTAACAGTCCGACTCCACCAAACTGTAACCAGAGTTTAACTTTCACAAATACTGTAACATCATTCCTGCTCATTTCTTAATCTCCGTGGATTATTCGTAACGCTAACTTTTGATCAAAGTGTGGCAAGGTGTTTGAGTGAGCTTGTGTAAATATTCTATGTGCGGTCGTTCCCCGCAAGTTATGGCGGTACACTTGACCCGAGTTTAGTTATTGCCGTTGCCTCGCTTACTCGGATTGTTGGGAATTAATCGTAGTTAGTGTTATGGGGTCACCGGGCCAGACGGCGAATGGTTCTTGTACTGCCGACGTATGTTAGTGGGGTTATTCATATCTGCTTAATGGTCATATGGGTTTAATTGTAATGTTAAATATATATATATAAATACATACCCATGAATTAAATATAAACAACCCGATATTAAAATCCTACTGAAAAAAAATGTCTCATCGGTCTAGTGGTCCCAAGCGCAGTTGCTGAGCATGAGGTCTCGGGTTCGATTCCGGGCAGCGCGATATTTGATTTGAACACCACTGTATATTTGTATATGTAGACAGGGTGTGCATATCGTAATGTATATGAAGTTTGTATATAAAGGGGACGGCAGATGGCAGGGTGGTGGGAAAATACACCAGTCCTAGTAATACATAGCATCAATCCTATATCCCCGAAGGGTTAGACAGAAGACTATAGTTATACATCTAAATTTCAACATCAATTTAATAAATCCAATAGCACCACTCGCAAGCTCCAGAAATGGAACCCAGGACCTCACGCTGGGCTGCTGAGCAGATGCAACCCAGGACCTCAGGGTTCCATTCCTGGTGCTTGCGAGCATTAGACCAGTGAAGCAATTATAACAATAATAATCTTCAATTTTATTTATTTGTGTTGATGATAACTGCATCGTTCGTCTAGTGGCCCCAACCGGAGGTGTCGGGTTCGATTCCCGCATCGTGCAAAGTATTATTAACTTTTTCTGTTAGGAAATTCTCAGTAGCAATCCGGAGTATGTAATTGTGCGGTTGATGGCAATAGGCTTACCACCTTTACATGGGACTTCATAACATAATTGGTGAAATGTGGGTGTACAATTGCGTACACCTCTGCCTACCCCTTCGGGGAATATACCTAATATATACCTAATAACCTGTTATCCGTACTGACTTCAACCCATGACACCTATGCTGCTGTCAAGTCCCATAATAGATGGTGAGTCTATTGCCATCTCCCGGTCACAATTCCAAACTCCGGGATGTTATTGAGACTTTCTTAACAGAAAAACCCAATAACACTGCGTGACTTGGGAATCGAACCCAAGACCTCATGCTCACCAGTCGCGCATGAGACCACTAGATCAAAGAGGCATTGATATTTGTATTTATTTAGTATTTTGTCCATTTTAAACAATTAGACAAGCTCAAGACCATTGGCCAAGAATTAGGTCAAGTGGTCGTAAGAGAAATTACCGCACACGAGGTCCTGGGTTCGCTTCACGGGTCAGGCAAACTGTTCTAGTATTAAGAAATTTTCAGTAGCTAGCCAGAGTTTCGAACTTTCCCCGGATGATGGCAATAATATACTACAACAAGTAACTGGTGTGTACACCTCAACTTACCCCCTAAAGGAGTACAGGCATGATGATGAAATATTCCGCATGGCACTCAAATATTTGTCCCGTGAAAGAATCAAATTCGTGATTACGCAAACCCTGTAACCCTCTCAACGAGTCTTCCTTCGTGGGTAAGTCCCATCCCATTACAATAGCCTTCTATAATGAAAACGTACAAACAGACTAGCAATTAGCCGCTTTATTTCGCTCAATTAAGTGGCAGTTACAAATTAAGAAACGCGAACGAAAAGCTCGCTCGCAGTTAACAGATTATGTAAACACGGTAACGAAGTGCTGGGAGGGATGTGCGAATCGTATTGGATGTGGTATACTGGGTGTAAGGACCACCGTAACGTCCTTACTCTGCTTGAGTTAATAATCTCCGAATTAATTAGTAACAAGACTCATAGATATGGTATGCGGACGCTTCGTTGTACGATGTTGGAGGTGTGGGGTGGGGGGGGGTCCTAATTCAGAGTAAAATGTACTGATAATTTGTATTTATGACACCAATCTGCAATATAGAAGATAGGCGGCTCGTGGCGTCACATTTATTTGTTTTCACCATATAGGTATATCTTTCGGTCCGCGCGCATCTCGATCAACACCCGCTGGTAAGGCCGCTCACGGCAAAGTGCTTTAACTCACTTTTGCGGTGGCGGGGTGCCGAAACCGCTTGGATGGTGGCGCTTGCCGGAGCTTGAAACGACCCGCTTATTTATTTACTGATAATAGTCCTATATTTTGTTATTTTAATAATATCCCTTGTTTTACTTGTGTGAGTGTTTTTATAAATTGTGTACTTCTATTACTTCTAGTTGTGCGTGATTTTCTTTCTGTGTGTGTATTTATCTGTTTCTAGTAAATATATTTCTTGCTTTTTTATTCTTTCTTTCTTGACGAAAGCTGATATCTTGAATTTAGAACATGATTCTGGACTCTTTAGCGTCTGATATTGCTTCGGTTTTTTCCAGTCTAAGAAAGTATCTTGGGCATATTTTTGTATATATCTTTTTCGTATTTGACGGCGCGGTTGGCGCTGCGGCCGAGAGATGGCGCTGTGGTCGTATCGCGAGTTCGATTCCTGCACGGAGCAAGTATTTGCAAGATCTACAGATAATTGCTCCGGGTTTGGATGTGTGTACATGTGAGTTTATGTTTGTTAACGCACCCACGATACAGGAAGGAACTCCAAGTGTAGGGCAACGTTTAAAATGTTATTGATGTAGATCATTGTGATTTTATTTTTCGATATGTAATGAATTTTTTGGACTTTATCGTAATTTGTTTAAACATATTATGTAAGTATCAGTATTATTAATTATTCGGGTTTCTATTTTATGTCAAGAAAGCTTGCTTAGTATGGCAAATTTTAATTTAATTGCTTAGTATAGTTCATTTTAATACTTAGCTCAGTATGGAACCAGAATATATATTTTTAAATGCTATTGCTATTTGGCGAATTATTTTTCGAACGTTATATAATTATTAGCTTAGCGATAATCGAAATGGCATAAAAAAAAACACTTGTCAAGTCCAACCTCCAATATCTAGATTTTAAAATAATAAAAGTACCGTATTTATTCACCTTGCCTATTCTTCAAGAACTGTCTCAATACTTTCTAAATTGCCGCATCTATGCTCTCTTATGTCCATGGTTGGTTGTCGCGCCGTGTCCCTGATTACGTCGACACCTGACGAACTGCACCCGCTCCGAGGCTAATTGTTGAAAAATCGCATTTAATTCAAGTAAGACACGATGCGCTGGCTAAATGGAATTTATAGCTTTTGATTCTTTTGTTGAGTGTGTTAAAAAACAGTTTGTCGAGAGACCGGCTGTTGCGTGGCGTATCACAGGTTCGATTCTTACACGAGCAAATATTTGTTTGATTAACAGATAAATGTTGTTGTTGTTGAGATTATATGTGTATAAACGTACCCACGATACTGGAACAAATTCCTATATTTTTTTTTTTTAAACCGGTGTCAGTTCTGGATGTGACACAATTGAGTCAATTATCTTATACTCGCGACAATCTAAGAAGTCCGCTTTGACGTTTCTTTTTTGAGTGCATTATTTCAATATAAAGTTAAGCTTAAGGTTTACGAATGATTCTAGTTGTTATAGTGTATGGGTAACATAGTAATTATTTATGATTATGAATTAGATTTTTTAATTTCTTACATAGACGTTCATACAAAGGTAAACTAGGAAACGTCAAATCGGACTTCTTAGATTGTCGCGAGTTTAGTGGTCTAGTATTGAAAGAGTGGCTGTGGAATGTGAGGTCCTCGATTCGATTTCTGGAGAGAGCAGTATAATTATATTTTGAAGTTAGAATTTTTTGAATTATAAAACAATTTAATATATCATATATAATTCTATTTTTTTAATACATGTTGAGGCCATGTAATGCCTATATTAATTCTATTTTTCAAAGAAACATTGAAAAAATAATAGACAAGAACGGGGCTTGAACCCGCGACCTTTGACGTTCCGTGTCATCACTCTACCAACTGAGCTACCTTGTCGTGTTCAAACCTATTGAATTTTCAATCCTCTTTGTATACGTCTTAAGGAGACGCCTGGTGATATTTATCTAGTAATCATTTACAGATTAGAATCAATTTAATATACATGAAGCATTCATAATTAATTTTTTACTTATATAGGGGAGGTAAAAATTAATGTAAATTTTATTAATTTATATTGAGAGGGTAAATTACCTCCGAGATACGCTTAATTTATAGGTTATTTATATCAGTGATACGGTTAACATAATTATAAGCAAGATGGTAGAATGAGGATTTTAATAAATGTAGTCACGCCTGTATTCCCTGACGGGGTAGGCAGAATTGTAGGTAAACACTTGTACACCCATTTTACAAATGCTGTAATAGGTGGTGAGTCTAGTGCCATCTACCGGGCATATTTTCAAACTCCGGATTGCTACTGAGAATTTTCTAACAGAAAATCTCTATAACACCGTTCTCGACCTGGGAATCGAACCCGAGACCTTATGCTCAGCAGTCGCGGTTGGGGCCACTAGAACAACGATAATAAATAAAATTGAAGATTATTATTGTTATAATTGCATCACTGGTCTAATGCTCGCAACCGGGAATGCATCTGCTCAGCAGCCCAGCGTGAGGTCCTGGGTTCCATTTCTGGAGTTTGCGAGTGGTGCTATTGGATTTATTAAATTGATGTTGATATTTAGATGTATAACTATTATAGTTAGTTAGACTATAATAGTCTTCTGTCTAACCCTTCGGGGATATAGGATTGATGCTATGTATTATTAGGACTGGTGTATTTTCCCACCACCCTGCCATCTGCCGTCCCCTTTACATACAAACTTCATATACATTACGATATGCACACCCTGCCTACATATACATACATACATATATATTATATAGTGGTGTTCAAATCAAATATCGCGCTGCCCCATCCGCATTTTATGATCGGATCGTGATTCGAAAACTCATCGACTTTTCTACATTTTTAATAGACAGAAAGGTTAGGTATTTCTTGGAATATATTTGATGTAGGTAGAAGACTGTGTGGTATTTTGAAACGGACGAATATTTTGAGTATTTTATTTTATGGCCCGGTTAGTTTAGTGAGATAGTAGGATAACATCAGAACGTGGTGCATGGATAACGTTTGGTGTGACATAGCTAGGTAGATAGACACCGTATCGGTGGCGGTTACCACCAACAACAGCATTCTCAATGAGGGTTGACGTCAGGAACACGGCTGGTCATAAAAAAATTGCCAAATCTTTAATTCGGTCACTTTTATAGTCCGATGGAATGTCAGATCTGATACGTACAGAACGATATCAGGCTGCTGGATAGACGGCTTTAAGTGTTCTCCAAGCCTCGGATTAATGTATAATATGCACATTGTTTACTAAATATCAGTGATACGAGCCTTGGGTTCGCATCTGAGAACTCTTACATGCCAACGGTCATACCACTTAGGCTACCACTGCACTAGTCTCTGTCGATATAGTGTTTCGTCGAAATATTGTTCTGTTGAAGTAATGATCTGTTGGAGCAGCGTTCTGTCGGAATTAGGTTCTGTCGAAGCGCTATGTTGTCGAACTAAAGTCGTGTCGATGCTCAGTTTCGTCATAAAAGTGTGATTCGAAGTTCAGAATGACAGTCAATTGCCTATGTATTAATTGTATCGAACAGGTCTTCCAATTCTTACTTCCCTCCTCTTTGGCGAAAACCAACACAAGACTTCTACGAAATAGTTACGAACATAGCGTAGAAAAAATGTATCCTTAGCGTTGTGGTGTCGTCTGTCTGTGTGGGCAGATTTATGAACAAAACGTAGGCATAACGTAGGTTCCTCGACTCACATCATATTTTAAATACGAGGCCTCGGGCACACGAGCGGATGTTCTTCAAATCTTAACACGAACAAGCGACACCTCCTACATAATGTATACAAGTCAGTACAAGCGAAATGTACAAAAAATCGCATTTTGACTAGCGCCGTGTATCGGGGAGCCTATCGACAAAAAACACTAGTATTTTATATTTCTGATCACGACTTAATCGTAAATATGAAGGGTTCGAGAGCACCTTCTGGTAGCTATTGCAAAAAGAACGTTGCGCTCTCCATAAAATATATTGTAGGGGTGAGAGTGAACGGGTATTTTAGCTGCTCCGAATATTTCGACTCGACTTTAGAATTCTGTCCTTTTCTTTATTTAGAGATGTGAGAAAGACAGATGAGTAGGTTCTAGTTCTGAAGTCGAATGTAAGTATAGTAGGTAGGTATAGCGTTACATATTTATATATATTGTAGCCAGTTGCTGGCATATGTTTCTGGGTGTTTTATTCGTGAGAATAAAGTGCGTCTCCAACGAGAGGTTTTTTTCTTTCGTTATTTTTTTCCCTTTTTTCTCCTGTTATTATTATCTGATACATAATTCGGGCAAAATGTTCGTACGTGCAGGTATTTATGAGGTAAATAACGTTTCGTTCAACTGGCGCTTGGGAGACATATTGTCGTTTTATTTATTGAGGTTGACGAAAATATAACAATATGTCCGTCGTTCAAGTAACTTTTTATTTATTTTTATTGCGAGGGAAACTAAACAAAAAAATAAACTTTGTTTTTAAATCTTCGTAAATATTTAGGTATCTTTCATAATTATTATTTTATTCGGAATAAGGATTATGATCCGTTTCTTTGTATACAGTCATATATAAGAACAGATTCATTCAAAAGTTTAAAGATTCACGGTTGCTGCAGTTTTTTACAAGGTTGGCGCAGTAGTTGATGCGTTGGCTTAAACGCTGCAGTTTGTAGGATCTATTCTAGATATTCTTTAGTCAGTAGCATTAAATGTTGTTATAAAAGGTATGGGGCACCTTAATCAAGATCTTTTTTTTTCGTGTGATTGATTAACAAACTTGTGTAAGACACAGCTCAGACAGTAGGAATTTTCAGAAAATAAATTTAATCCTTTAGTTCTACCGACACTATATATTTCCTTCACTAGGTTTATTTTACACACAATAACAAAATAATGAGTATTGTACTTACAGGTTCAAATTATAAGGGTTAACCGCACACAGTACTGCTAATAGTATTTTCAACTTATTTCCTCGACCTCTTGAACAGGAATGGCGCTAGCCAACAAAATGTGTCTATCAAGGAATGAACGTTGACCGACTGCATGAATGATTAGAATAATAGTTGATTAAAATAATGTTTAATCTTTACAAGCTAAAACTAGTGTCAAAGTTTAAACCATCCGTAGGCCTCTGACACCTGGACGATGTTCTCGATTGTGTATAAAACCATATTTAAACCCCACCGAGAACATATTTCAGGTGTGCTAGTTTTCTCACGATCATTTCCTTCATATTTTTAAACAAGCACGCATATGAACGTCAGCGTACTTTGGATTAAATCTTGCGAAGTTTGACTGATCAGTCTAACAGGAATAGGTACCATTAGACCATCACTGTTTGTTGACCAGAGATCATAAATGAAACGACAAAAGTTACTAAAGTACCTCCACTACTACTAAATTAAGATAAAAATATGAAGGCTCTCTATGCACCATTATATTTAAATCTACAAGTCTTATTTTTCATCACAGTTTTATACGACAATCTTCCAATTTTTTCTTAAAAGGTCTCTTACAACATTACATTACGCGATTCTTCCCGATTTTTCTAGAACATTCCAACAAACAGCGAATGCTCCAATTAACATTTGCCAGTTGTTGTCATAATCGAGCCGTCGCCATCACGAACGGAGCGATAAATTCAACGCCAGACACAATGCTCGCTCCCCTTAACTTTTCGCCCGCGAATAACGAGTTTTTAACTTTGTGGAAAAGCGAAAAATGTCTCTATCTCCTCTTGGGGTCGGTGCATGGGAGAAGAGGAGGCGGGAGCGATCAAATCAATATGCAAAACTCTGTCTATTTCTCTCAAAGAAATATACTTTACAATTTGTAAAATTACCTTGCTAGAAATAAATTTTAAACAACTAAATTACAGCACTAAATTAATGAGCAAGCCAAATTCACGTGTAAAGAATACGTTTAACATTTTGTACTTGTGAAAGTAGTAAGTAAAACAACAATGTTTTTTTCGGGCACCATGGAAACCTTCTTAGGAAGCCTTTAAAAGAGCCACGAAACATTGTAGCACCGTTGAATACATTTTGTTTATAATAGATAAAGCGGAGATACTCTAGTCCAACTTTGTATATAGTGTTCAAATAGTGTCTGATTCATAGGTGATATCGTTTGTGAATTACTAGACGCTCAGGGTAACCAGCAGTGGAACCCAGATTTTAGAGAGTAGTACCGCGCTAGAGGTAGACTCCTAAGTAATAGAAAAAGAGCCCGAAATTTAAACTACTGATTGCTTACTTTCAGTTAATAATCAGTGTGAAATAAACGTCATTGCTATATGATCATACCAACCTAGGAAACTTTTATCTACACCATCACCATTTATTATTGGAATCAGTAAATTTAGCATATGTTTTTGCAGATCAAAACGAGAGAAGGAGCTGTTAGAATATGAACATTTACACCATCATTCGGCTTGTAGCTTTCAAACAAGACAGACGTCTCTGCCATTGGTCGCTGGAAAATAAAACAATTACCGTAACGCTCAACGCTCATCACTCAAGCCAAAGAACAAGGGTATCCCGAGAAAATTACAGAAGGCAAACGGCCCTACTTTCAATAAAACTGTCGTCTTTATTTAACAGGGCAAAAGTTATCTCGGGCCCGTTCGGGTACGTCCGCGACACACGCTTTTTTGGACCTTTGCTAATGTTCGCGGCCTGGTTTCAAAGCTTAGCTTAAAGAGGGAGTGAAATCATTTTGCTTTAATATTTGTTAGATGATTTTTTTTATTGAAGTGAATACTTCTTAGGTGCGTTGAGTACTTTTTGGGTGAAAAAAATCATGGAACTCGCGTCATCGTCACCGAACGCTTTCCATGAGCTATATGTATACTGTGTATATATGTGTACTTTTTGGGTGAAACTCACGTCATGGAGATATTAGATTATTATTTTTGGTTTATAAAGAAGTGTTTATAATCAAGGATTAAAGTTTAAATTGGTCATTAACACTTCTTTACAAAGCAAAAATAATAATGTAATACCTCGACGTTATAATGCACAAGTTAGTTAGTTTTTACTTCCATCGGCAGACACCAAAGACTGCCCCGATTACGATTTTTATAATTTTTTTGTCACATTGATGAACGTGACCTTTGTTATGATATGTAAGACGACTAAATAGAACAGACAGATGCACGTGGTAGTGAATGCAGGAAGTTGGAAGTAAACTAAGAGCAACATTCTATAATTGATTCTCTAAACTAATAAAGTAACGTATAATTTACTACATTTGTTTTTTATTCTTTCTTTCTAAATAAAAGGGCTTAGATTTCTAGCAATGATGTGCTTAGTAATTGTTAATTAAGCTGGAACTATCCAGTTTTTTTGATTTTGGATTCCCGTGGAGTACTTTGTAACAACCACATATGTATTTGATTAGAGGATAAAGATTTTTTTTTATTAAAATCGTCCCACACTTGGAATTTCTGTTCCTAAATGTACATATTAGATCCAGTGATAATAGAACGCGATATACATGAAGCAATCGACCAGAAGGTGTATTAGCTATCTGGGTTGACATCCAAATGATTTTTTTTTAAGTTTTTAATATTTTTGCTCATCATGGATAAGCTGTAACATACGCAATGTACTACAAAGTGACTATCAATTCCTTGGTAACCGAAATAACCATTCAGTTCGCTAACCATCCGCAGTTTCGTACCGGATCTTCAAGACCTAAAACTATTTGAAACCGTTCAATTTAAGCGTCCGACCTTTCATAAGTGCCTGTAGCCCATTTGACATCAAACATTTTGAACTGTGAAACTAAGTTACAGTATCAAACACTCCAACTAAGTTCTAATAAACAACATTCAAGGTGTTATATTGAATTTTAATTGCAGAATACCGGTCCTCCTTTCAAATATTTAACAAAATAATATTGCGTAAAACAGTAGGAAAGGTGGATGACGTTATGCAAAACAGGGACAATTCTCTGCTAAACTGCCTCACTGCTCTAGTGGTAAAAGTGACTGCCGAGCACGAGGTTTTCGGTCCGATTCCTGGATCAGGCAGTGTTTTAAGGTATTTCTTCTGTAAGGAAATTCTCAGTAGCAGCCCGGAGTTTAGACTTGTGCCCGATTGATGGCAATAGGCTCACCACCTGGGATTAAATAACAGTATAGGTAAAATGTGGGTGTTCTACTGTGTACACTTCTGCCTATCCCCTTAGGGAATAGAGGCGTGAAAATATGTATACATTATGAGATAGTATTGGTTTTAATTTTTCCTGACATTTCGAATACCGTAGGGTTCACGATGACGATGTTTTAGGTCTGAGACAATTCTTCTTCTTTCGTGTACTTTGAAGCTCACCTGGTATCAAAAGTTGTTCTAGTCTCTGACTTTGCTTAATGAGTCCTATTTATTATCGAAACCTGGGATAGAGGGACGATTTAACGCGCTTTCATCAGCCTTTCATCTACGGACAAATCGCACGAAGCTTTGTTTAACCTTAACTGTCGTTTATTGTTATGAGCTATGAGCGTCTGAGTGATAACTCTGATGTCCGCCATTTTGAACAAGTAGTGTGGTCAAATAAAAATATCCTAGAGTACTAGTACGATTATTTTATTGTAAAAAAAATGACAGTTATGCTTCATAAATTCAATATATAATAATACTAGCTGGTATTCACGACTATGTCTGCGCGACTAGAGGCAGCCTATGTCTTGCTCCAAAGTCCAATACATGTAAAATGATTCAGTGGTTTAGGCGTGACGACGAAAACAAACAACAGTAATAATAGTTTGGATTTAAAGTAATAAAATCGTCTCAAGTAACATGAAATTCGTTAAAAAAAAAAAAAAAACAACAATAAAATGTCCTACAAAAACTGTTTACATTAAAACCTTTTACAATTGGTTGCCTCTGTATTGCATAACAGCGTCCAAGTTGCCGGTGTAAAGTTGCCATGGCTAAATTAAGGAGGTGAGAAGTCCAAAAGTTTTTATTGTTACGACCCTCGGAATTTATCCCGAGGCCATCGTTGCGCAGATGGTTAAAATTTTACTTTTCATTACTCTGTAGGCTGTTTGTGTATATTGTTTTTTTTTTGGTACGTTATATTCAAACCTTTATTAATTATTAAAAATATACTTCTTCCAACCGTATTTCGGTCACGGCGGCCTATCTCCACGGAGATTAGCCAAATACCCATGAAATATTATAGAACATAAGTGTATGCGCAACCACAGGTGCAATCCCTCTTACTTCACTTTCATATTCTGTAGGGACGGCAATCCGACACGACCAGAGAGAGATCAAGCGCAGGACCGACGGCTTTACGCGCTCTCCGAAGCATGAGAGTGTCACACCACTAACTTTCTGACTCCGGGCTGCTACTGAGAATTTCCTAAAAGAAAAATCCAATAACACTTTGCCCGGCCTAGGAATGGAATCCTAGGACATCACGCTCAGCACGCGCTTGCGACCGCTACACCAACGAGGCAGTGATGAAAAATTCTAGTGAAAATTTAAAAAGCATAGTTTTTATAACATTTTGGCAAATACCCCAATATTTGTATATATTTGTATCTTGTCATGTTTGTTTTGCGAATATTATATTTTGTGTGTTTGAAAATATTTTGACAAGTTTTTATTTTATTTTATTTTTATCTAGTCATTCAAAAAGTATTTTTTAAGCTAACAGTATTTTTACCAAAACGCTTAAATAAACGTTTTGGCAAAAGTAGGTTATTTGGGTAGCATATGCTAAAACTGGCATCAAATAAATATTCGAAAATAAACATTAATTAAACGATGTCGAATACAGTATAATAATATTATAAATGCCGCCTAAAATTTAACAAAACGGGGTACCACAACGTCATTATAAACATTTCATTATATTATTATAATAAGTGTTGCTGATGTATTATTTTAACAGAACTAAATTATTTGTAGTTAATATTATGTAATTAGTTAGGACACTGAGTTTTCTTTTTTATTATTTGCTTGTATATTATTGTTTACCTATTTATTTTTTATTTTTTTTAGTTTGATTTATTATTGATTCATATTATTAGATTTTATACTGTTATGTGACTATTTTAACCTATATCAACGCTTTTCGCCTGAAACACAGGATTACCTAGTTCAGGCACTTAAACAAATGTGAAGATGATATACATTTATATGCGACTTTGTATTAATTTATCATGTACCGAAAGTTTTTGAATATTTTTTTTTATTATTATTTATTATTATTATCATATTACCCTTATTCCATTTAATTAAACATCCATACTTCCATATAATATTATAAATGCGAAAGTCTGTTTGTTTGTTTGTTACCTTGTCACTACTAAACGGCTGAACGGATCGTATCTTATGAAATTTAGCAAAAAGATAGATTATATCTTGGGGAAGGATACAGGCTACTTCTAGTCGTGCAGACGAAGTCGCAGGCACCAGCTAATGTCTTAATAATTTGGTAACACTCTCTTCCAAGATCCTAAAAATTCATGTCGTAGCTACTTTTCATAGTCCCTGTTCAATATTGCACCAGTACGACCAGTATAAATCTAGTACACACCGTGCAAGTTTATATTTCGGTAACTGCGCTAACTTTACTGGTCATACTGAGCGCTAATTAATTTATTACCTAATGCCTTTAGGGTCAGAGGATTGCTACATAGCTTCGTGAGGTAAGCACATGATTTTTTTCTTAAGATGTTTCTTTCATATTTTCATAAGACATGCATGCAGCGACATGAAGGTGTCACGATAGTTTAATGAACAAATTCAAAGTCAAAAGTTTTTATTTTTCATAAACCATGTAAAGGCAGAGAAGTGTTCAGAAATAATATTGAGTGCCCGGTTCCAAATATAGTAGAATGTTGAAAAATATCGGTTTTTAGGAGTACTGCTTTCATTATTTATATTTCTGTGAGCCGCACAAATGAACTTATCCTGAAACCGGCGAAGGATTTTAAGCTGTTGCCTCAGTCATTAGCAGACACAATAGATTTTTATTGTTACAACGTACAGATCTGTACGTTACTGACCCGAAAGGTTAAATTTTAAGCGGATTAGCAGCGTCCGAAACGTCAGGAAAAACAAAACTCAAACTCAAACTCAAATTTTTTATTTCAAATAGGCCCTATTACAGGCACTTAAGAAAAGTCAAAGCTAGGTGCACGGTTCCAAGAAGTTGGTCTTATGGAGAAGAGCCGGCAAGAAACTCCATTAAAAAACCAATAATACACGCGATTAATCCGGTTAAAAGTTGTTTTCTTATAATGTGTAGTGATCGCGAAAACCTAAGGTATTACTATAGATATACTTAAATAGATAAATAAAATTTAGTTTATAAACACGGTTTTTCTGTTATTCAATTGTCATTAGCAGTACGGGGTTTGGTTACCACTGTATAAGGAAATTAATAATGACATCGGTAAAATGTGGGTATTTCTGAAACAATACACTTATACCTACTCCTTAGGTTAACACAGGCGTGATGCTGTTTTATTTAAAAAAAACAACTTATCAAAAAAACTAAAAATAACGCCTTCAGAAACAAAACAAAAACACTTAAATAAAACAAAATAAACTTTTATACACATACAATTGAATTACAAAAATAATTACGACAGGAATATTTGAGCGACATGCATGCTAACCGTTGCCGCGAAGCTCTGAAGCGGTCTGAAGCGCTCTTGAGCCCGACTCTAGCGGAACGGGGTCACAGAGCGCAACTGAGCGAGCGAAGCGCTAGCGTCCCCTTTTAAAAATATATGTATCGCGTTCTTTTTTTGAGTAATGAGTTAGTTTGAGTGGCAATGGCGGTTTTAATTAGGATGTTTTTTTTTTAATGTTCATTTTGTTTTTTTATTTATACATATAAAGGGGCACAGATGTTGTAACTTTGAGATTATTTATTTTTGTTTCTTCTTGGCTTTGATTTTTTAACACTGTGAGCGAGGTTAATTTTTTGGATTTTCGCTCGAAAATAATACAATTCATTATTAGAATTTAACAACTTTTGCATTTAAATGTCACATTTTAATTACTTAATAGATATATATGACCACAAGCGCCACTATTGGTATCTTTAAGGGGTCACCCATCCAAAACACATGGTCATCGTTCTGTTTACAAAACTACTATTCATACATATTATATTTCTATTTAAACCTATGATTTTTCTATTTACTTAGCATAATTTACCGAAATGAAAACATTCGACTCACTATTTTCATAACGAAATACAAAAAAATTATATTTGAATAAATTATGTTATGAAAACATAATTTTAATTCGTCCAAATGTTCGTGCGTGTCACGACGCTTCAGCACACTGTGCAGTTTAATAAAATTACCAACGACATTCATTAGTCTAGTGGTCACAAGCGCAGCTGCTGAGCAAGAAGTTCTGAATTCGATTACAGAATTGGGAAACAAATATAAAATTCCCAGTAGTATTACAATATACTAACTGAAATGAACACGCAACCTTTGAATCGCTTGAAGTTTCGACCAGGTTGCACTGATCGTGGTCGCAAGCAGACTGATGCAGCGAGTTTACTCCATCGTGGGTGCGGTAGATTTTTCGTCTTCTACCTTCATGTTTTCATTGTTCTGATAAAGCCCGCGACACACTACGTACACTCACTTTGTCTTTATTTTTAACTAACTTCAAATAGCGAGGTTTGATATTTTTTTGCGATTCAAGCGATTCAATGGTATTTATTGAGCGTTAATTCCTGCTAGTATAGTCATGTAACGCGATAGTTTAAAAGTTAGTATTCCCTGTAGTAATAGCACATAGGTTGGAATTGTGCCCGATTGCTGGTAATAGGCTCACCATCTTTTTGGGGGCTGAGTTGCCCGCATCCGCAGAAGTGCACCCTTAAAATGGAATCCCTACACGTGGTCCCTGTGTGGTGCATAACAGACAACACAGCTCTGGTGGGAGGTTTCGGTCATGGTTAGTTATCACCCACCGGAGGAAGCCATGTAGCCATGAAGCGACCTAGTCGTGTTTCGGTATGTAGTCCGGTGCAACCATTGTGGGATCGTTCCCGCCAAATCAATCAACTCTACTTAGAGTCAATATATTTCTTCTGGATCTACTTGCTCCACCCTTGGCCACACTGTCGCTTAACATCAAGCGAGTTTGTGGCCAAACGTAGATCCATTTTCAATAAAAACAAAAAAAAAACCTTTACCATGGGACCTAATAACAGCATTGGTGACATGTGGATGTGCAACAATACTCCTCTCCCTATACCTTCGTAGATATAGTTGCGATGCCATGTTTATGACAGATAACCCAAGTGTCATAACATAAACATAACCAACCTATAACTGTCCCACTGCAGGGCAATGGCCTCTTCTCATACAGAGAAGGCACGAGCTTAATCACCACGCTAGCTCACTGCGCGTTGGCGATTTCAGACTACCAAGTCCAGGCTTCTTCACGATGTTTACCTTGCATGTTTGTAATGTAATGTAAATAAATTAACTAAGAGACATATGACATTGAAAAAGTCACAATGATACATGACATTTTGAACCCAGAACCTGTGACTTGAAAAACGGGCCCGTAACTACACGGCCAACGCGGCACAATTACAAGAGCATTAATAATGGATATTATGTGTAGAAAAAAAAATTAAAAGAGGTTTTAAAGAAGCAAAACTCTTTTATATAAAAAGTTTACTATACCAGGTATTGTGAACGAAATAAGAACTCCGTTTCAAACTACAAAGTTTCAAGTCTCCGAAACTCGACACAGGCCACGTAAAAATAGTTAAAACTACCCTCAAAGTTAGGCGACTATCAGTTCCTAGTGAATATTAAAATGGCGATGAATAGCCTCAACTTGTTACAAAAAGCCTAACTTTAAAAGGAGAGAATGGATCGTCTAATATTGTTAGTTAGTAATTGGTTTAGCTTCTGAAACTACGGACTGAGTTTTGAGTCCTTTTATGTGGCCCACGCGAATGTCCTCCTGTAGGCTTACTCTTGAAAATAAAACCGCTCGATTGACATTAGAAATATGTCAGTTAATTCCTTTAAATGCAAAACTGTCTTAAAAATAATTAAAGAATCTGGATACTAATACACCGACATGCTTTAAAATTAAGTTAACTATGATGTAGGTACATTTATTTTAACATTAAAAATTGTTTTATAGCACTGGCTTAATATTGGAATTGGTATTAACTTCAAGAGTAATCCCCCAGATTTGGTATTGTCCTTCTAAGTTAGGGTTGAGCTACACAATGACTGATGCATACGTGCCGTCAGACAGGACAGGTCACCTCAAAGCTGTTTTGGCTCTTTCCTCAAAAGACCATTCCAGACGACCCCTGCATGGTTACAATAGCATAATTAACTTATATAAAGCTAACTCTGTAAGTGGTTGTACAAACTTTTTTGGAAATAAATCATTTTTAATTTTTTTTTTTTAATTTTAACTGGGCGAAAACCTCTACCTATCTGTCTAGCCTTTTCAAATGAAATTGAAGCTTTGTGACCAGATGAAGCAGCTACTCAAACTCCATACGAAGTTACAAATCTCAGCAGCCAGCGAACACCTTAAAAACAAAATTGACACGAACACAGCGACAACACCGCCACTAAACACAATAAGTGCGTATAAATAAACCGACGCACACAAAATTTTTCACAAATAACATGAAATTTACGACTATGTTTATGGCTCTCTTCCTCGCAGATAAAGGACATTGAAATTCCGAATGAATACAGCGTCTGCTTCCGTTGTGTCGCGATACCTTGGCGGTATTCTGTAGTGTAATATTGTATTGCGTATGAAGAAGTCGTCTCGTATGAGTCGTAGGAAAACTTACCTACTTTAATTATTTTTTTATTATCTACACCCATCATGCTTTTTTTTTTTTTTTTAAACATTGACCCTCCCTAGGAATTAATTCCTGTGTCGTGGGTGAGTTTGCAGACATATAATCTCACATGCACACACACCCAGACCCGGAACAATTATCTGTAGATCATACAATTATTTGTTCTGTGCAGGAATCAAACCTGTGTCACGCGACGTAGCAGCCGGTCTCACGACCACTACGCCAACCGCGTCGTCACTATATATTGTTATATAGGGTTTTTTTGTTTGTTTAACTGGATGCAAATATTTATATGGTTGTGAGCAGGATTCAAAGTTAAGTCTCCGTGATAAATGCTTCAGGCACTCTGCCAATTCTTCTTCTTATCGTGAGGTTGATGAACAACCTCGTGTCAGAGTTTAAACCACCCGTAGGTCTCTGGCATGGCATTACACACCATCGAGAACATCTCTGTTTCAATTATACCATCCCCATCTCTGATCATTAAAGTGAATTATTCCTCACAACTTATGTTGAAGTGTACGCTATCTATTTAGCCCCTATACAGGTGACAAAATCTAATCTAGCACGACTAACTTTGCAGTTAATACAATGTCGTACAGATGCGATTCCTACTAATCAATTCCACTTCTTACAATTTGACAGACACAATAAAAGCTTAATTGTTATGTCTCCTTGATTCTTATTGGGGTAATTTAATATTAATTTGAATGTTGTAAGCTTGAGTTTGTCACTCAATTACGCAAAAAATACTGAACGGACTTTGTCGAAACTTTACGGTTTATAACATATAATACTTTGTGTCCTGCGAAATAGATTAGATTTCCTTATAAAACATACTTTAATAAAGAAACTATCACACTAGATGGCGCTAAGGTAAATTAATTACGTTACGGATTTTTTGATGACCGCGGTTTAAATAAAATCAAATAAAATAATAATTAAATAAACACATAGTGCACACACATATTATTAAGGTCCGTCTATTTTGCCTGTTTAGAAAAAAACTGATTAAAGACCTTGTGTTTTTATCATTTCGTGTTAATGCTCTATGCTATACCAAGTACTTAGATATCAAGAGGTAAAAAACGAACGAACTTTTCATATTTATATTAAATGGAAAGTCTTATAAAATTCCACATCTTCACGTACCAAAGAAAACATAACATAAAAATATTGTAAAATCATTTTTTCCGCGTCATGTAACCAGAATACTTCTTTCGTCCGCCTGACTCCCTAAGAGAAGCAGAACTTTTATTACAAACACATAAAAATCTAGTGCACGTTTATTACGGAGCGTTTATGTGCCCTACTAATATTCCATGTTTACTGATAGCGACTGTTATTTTATCTGTTTTTGAGTGCCGTTTTTTCCGGAAGCGATTTTTTTTCCTGAATTACGCATGCTCTGAGTTATTTCTGTTTAGATGATGTGTTGTGTGAATTAAGGTGTTGTGTTGTGTTTTTATGTTACAACAATGGATTCATTGTTGACTGTGCTAATAAACTCTGCAATGTGTCTCACTTTTCACAAATGTATTAATTTGTTTTAAAGTTACGATATTAAATGGAAAAATAATACGGTCGCGAACAGGATTCGAACCTGCGCGTCCTGGATGAATACTCCAGGCGCTCTAGCCACCTAGGTTGAGATGGCTTAGTGGTTAGAGCGCCTGGAGTATTCATCCAGGAGGCGCAGGATCGAATCCTGTTCGCGACCGTATTGTTTTTCCATTTAATATTGTAACTTTAGAGTTCGCTAAGCATTTATGATAGTCTGGGTGTTTGTTTATCAACCATTGACAAACTAACTATTGAACGAATGTGGGATACATTAGGTTTTTATTCCCGCAATTTCCTGCGGAAAAACGGGAATTCTGAGGTGTAGCTAGATGGTGAAATATATCTTTCGGTCTTAATATTTAATTTCTCTTTTAATATAAAAAAAAGGATTGACAGTCAGGATTATTAATTTTGCATGGTTTTTGTTTCAATCTTTCTTGACATATGTAAATATGAATTCAAAATTCAAATTGTAGATATTTTCTGTAAATAAGTCTTTATTTTAGCCCTCAGGAATTTTAAAACTGTGGGTTTATTCTATTTACCTCCCAGGGGATTAAAATATTTAGATACTTGTCTGCCTACGGTGAAATTATATAAGAATTGTTTATTCAACTAGCTATCAAATTTTTTTATTTATAATTTTTTATTATGACTACATTTTCGTTTTTATTTAGGTACAGTGGCGGGTTTATTAATAATTTTGAACTGCATAAAATAACGGCCGTTTAGTGGAGTGTAATAGTAGGATAACATCAGAACCTGGCGCATGGATAACATTTGGTGTGACATAGCTAGATAGAAGGAGACCGTATCGGTGGCGGTTACCACCAACAACAGCATTCCCAATGAGGGTTGACGTCAGGCAGGCGGCCGGTCATAAAACATAGCCAAAACTTTAGCAGCAGTCCAGTACAAGTAGAGTGTATGGAAGAAGAATACATGCTGCGCCGACTCCAAATGTATTGGGATATGGCAGGGGGGTGATGATGATGATAACAAATCAGTAACTGTATTTACTTTTATTTGAAAAGACCTTGCTTGAAGAGGTCCAATGAATTACCCAAAGATATTCTTATTTCTATGAAATTACCATATCATATTTTTAAAATAACACTTGTTCACCATATTTTATTTTTATTTTAGTTTACGGCCGAGGGATATGTCGGACTACTACATAAGAACGCACTACCTACCTACTACAAAGACGAGAAAAACATAAAGAAGGGGCATCGTTAGTTCGAGCAGTTCCTACCAATGTACCATGGCTTTGGCACATCCCAGGCCAAACAAAACACGGCCTGAAAATCCACACAGCATACAACTTCACCGCTTCACTATCTAGACCTCAAACCCACGGTCTCACAATCAGAATCAACTCCAACCCAACCCATAAACCACCACAATAAACATGATCAACAACCAACACCAAAAAAGTCCTAACACACATAAAATAAACATCGGAGCATAAAAAATATTTACGCCCTCAAGTACAGTTGGATTCAGAAATAACGGGTAAAAAAATAAAACCGTTTCGGAACGCAAGTCACGCGTGCAATATTCCGATTGGCTTCGGAGCTTGCGGATCGCTATCAATTTTACGTAGTTAAGCAATACAATATCAGCCACGAAATTACAACAACAATAATAATATATATTTCAATTTCATAAGCATAATTATTAGCACTATTATTATTATTAGCTCGTGGCTAAGTAACAGCCGCATAGATCGATCGATCGAGGTTAAGCTGCGCTTGCCGCGGTCGGTCTGTGGATGAATGACCATTATTTCATACCGAACCCCTCCGTGCCTCCGTGCTCCGTGCGGAGAGCACGTTAAGCCGACGGTTCCGGATGTCAAATTAAGATCTATGACAGCCGTTACGGGTAGTCAGAGGCCTCAAAGTCTGACAACCAGATATACCACGACATATCGTGTTACCCAGTAACTGGGTTGTGCAGGTCAGATAGGCAGTCGCTCCATGTAAAATACTGGTATTAAGCTGCATCCGATGTGACTGGAAGCCAACCCCAATGTAATTGGTAAAAGGCTAGCCAGATAAAAAAGCATAATTATTAGCACTATGACTTTAAGAAGAGTGCGTGTAATTTAATTAAATTTTCTGTCAAAATCGTATGAAAATTTCTTGACAGAAAACGGTCATATTATAGTATATTGGTTTGTTTTTTTATTCATCAAGATAAATAATAAAATTCTCTAGGAATAAAATTGTCTAAGACCTGTTTCTGTTACCAAAACAATCACCTAAGCTATTTTTATTATTATAACATAATTATACAAAACGGTGATAGAAAACATCGTGAGGATACGAACACACCTGAGAAAAGTTTCAATTCCAAATTATTTATTTGGGAACATAGTTCTCCATAGTGTGTAAAGCCATAGCCTACAGGTGTATTAAATTCAGACACAAGGTTATCCGTCAATCATACAATAAGGAGAAGATAGAAAAAGATTAAAGGTATTAAAACTAATAAGTACTTCAAATTATCCAATCCAATCCAATTTTTTATTTATGGTCTAGCATTTGACCGCCATCTCGCCTGATGTTAAGTGATAATGCGATCTACGATGGAGCACGATTGCCTAGAAGAAACCGATTCACTCGCGTCTTGAAGACACCCAGATTATAACTACCGGGGAAGACCCACTCCGGGAGCGCATTCCACTGTTTCGCGGTTCTTATAATGAACGTGGAATCAAAGCGCTTCGTTCGGGTTTTTGGTGTATCAACCATAAACCGATGGCGCCCTTTCGCGTTTACTCATAATTAAGTGTTGACACTGTATTGCTTAATAGCATCAAATTTTTCTTGAGAACAGAACTGATTTAATTATTCAGTGGCCGTTGGGCTGATGGTGGGGACGTGAGTACTTAAAAATTCGGACATTAATACTTGATTACGTTGAGAGGAATGTGTGGCTAACGATTAATTAGAAAGGGATACCTCTTAATTATAAGTAATGAATGGTGAATGCAGAATAATTCATCATTTTTACACGACTGTCCCAAAAAAGGAGTGTTACGTTTTTAGGGTTCATGTATGTATGTGTTTGTGAGCTTCTTTCTTCCATCATAACTTTTTAAGTGTAAATATGAAGCGCCATCTACCAAATAAAATTTGAACGTTATAAATTGGTCCCGAAATTGCAGGACAAAATAATATTGAATGTCAAACTCACCTTGATAATTCGATGGCATATCGAAGGCACTCGACAATAATTGTGTTACAGATTTGCGATTAGGTAGATGTACCTACTTCAATTTTGTTAACTACAATGTAATAATATTATTTTCTTACTTCGTGAACGTCAAAAAATTAAAAATTGATTCTTCGCCATATACGCCACTTGCTATTTATATTTTATGTAACTACTCGTAAAATCTGCCTCGTTGGTCTAGTGGTCGCAAGCGTGGCTGCTGAGCGTGAGGTCCTGTGTTCGATTCCCAGATCGGGCAAAATTTTATTGGGTTTTCCTGTTAGGAAATTCTCAGTAGTAGTCCGAGTTTGGTGGTGTGACACTCCCGCGCTGCACGTAAAGCCGTCGGCCCTACGTTTTAAAACTATCCGGTGGTGTCAGATCGCCTTCCCATCGGATTATGAGAGTGAAAGAAGAAGGAATGTACCTGTGTTTGCGCATATACTTGTGCACTATAATATCTCCTGCATACTTGGCTCATCTCCGTAGATATAGGCCGCCGTGACCGAAAATTCGGTTGGGATTATTATTATAATTTTAATACAATCACTCAATTCACTTAGTTTCCGATTCGCATCCAGTCTAAGAGGGTGCAGTTGAATACCGGTATTTTTCATAGAGCGGCTACCTATCTGGGTTTCTGTGTTAAACGATATTTCGGGGTAAGATTGGTATTTAGACTTTCAGGCATCTCAGTATCTGCAGCGACTGTTATAGACCTTCATTTGCCAACGACATCGGACGGGACACGGGACCGACATTTAAACGAAGAGCATTCCGTGCTTTCGATACGAAATTATCTATGGTCGCCCATCCACAAACTACCTGTGACAAACAGAGCTTAACCTCGATCAATATATTTGACCTGCAAATATTTAGCCATTGGCCGGTTCGTAGTCATATTACTTTTAGACTAAATAGTCAATATATTATTAAAATAATTCACTTATTATATGTAACTAGCTGATACCCTCGGTTTCGCCCGCGTGGATGTCGGTTATCGCAATCATAAGTAATCATGAAATTTTAAACCCATTCCCGCTTTCCAAATGCCCATTTTTTAAGTATTAAAATGGATTTAGTATGTTATCCTTAAGAGATAGACATATGCCTATGCGGACCTTTCTGTAGACCTATATAAGGTGAACAATTCCACCATACATAATTTTGTTTTATTTCAAATGGTTTAGGCAGCGTTTTCGTTGAAAGCTCCCAGGCGACTTATTTTTTTCCGATACTTCCAACAAATATCATTATATTTTAGTCAAAGTATACAAAAACTTGAGAAATTATATATTAAAATCTTCCTCGAGAACCACTCTATCCATTGGTGAAAAAAGTATGAAAATCGGTGCAGTAGTTTTTGAGTTTATCGCGAACAGACAGATAGACATGGTGGAGGACTTTGTTTTATAATATGTAGTGATTAAACAATCCCACTAGCTATCTCAAACTTAGTTTCTCATTCAAATTTAAACCGTATTTTTTAAACCTAATCTTAATATTCATAATGGTAGTTTACAATGCACATAACTTAATATTATAAAGGGCGAAAGTGTTTTAAAAAAAAAAGAAAAAGTAATACATTTACAAACTTTATCTTTCGTATTTGACATTTACCTCTGTTATTTATGCAAACGTGCCTTGAAAACGGCATTCATAAATTTCAACTTAGAGTAGAAAGTGACCGAAGGAATTAAGATGTATGTTTTAACAAAAGGTACAGTAAGTGTCACGCGATCTGTACTGCATCACGCATACCTAGGTACCTACGTACTATATATCCGTGTGCTGCGACATGAAAATTTAATTCAAATGTCCGCAAACACGCTGTCCTTCGGCCCGCGGAACGTGATCCCTTCGTACGGGATTTGTTCACTTCACTGTACTGTTACTTAATTATAAATGTTATAATTTCAGACCAGAAAACAATTATACTTGATATACAGCTAAATCTTTGAAAAGCATTAACGCATGCTTAGCGAACCTTAAAGTTATAAATTTTTGGGGAAAAAGAAAAATTTATATCTTTAAGGTTCGATAAGCATGCGTTAATGCCTTTCAAAGATTTATCTGTATTTGTTAAGGTAATTGCATCTTTATGATATTGTATTGACTGCAAAGTTAGTCGTGTCGGTTTGGCCACCTGTATAGGGACTGAATAGATACAAATAACGTCACCAAAAGACCTATTAAAATGTGGACGAAGAATTCGTGGTGGTGAGCAGAGGTCGAGATGGCTTAGTGGTCAGAGCGCCTGGTATTTATCCGGGAGGCGAAAGTGTGAATCCTGCTCGCGACCGTATTCTTTTTTCACAAAAATTTATAACTTTAATAGTTGTTTTTTTTTTTATATTTGGACTATCCTGAATAGGTGCCATTTCGTCAAATACTCCAAACTTGCTTAAGAAACTACCATATGAGATTAGCTGATGTTTAACCTGAATAAATCATTAACGAAGCATCAGTATATACAGTTTATTTGAAAATGTTTCTGAATTTTTCTTTCAAAACATTTCTACACATTATTATACTAAAGAAACTCATTTTTTGCGTCTGAAAGTAATAGAACATCTAATAAAGATTCGGAAGCGCTTATAAAATATTATATGCCTGTTGCCTTTATACGATGAAATTGTGGCTTTTGCCAAAAGATAACATGTTTGTCCGTATGTATGGTAACTTATTTTATTACGTTGTTAACATTGTAATAGGTATATATCTTAGGATATCGCGATTCGTAGGTATACATTGCAATAATCGGATTAATTGAGTGTATCATTTATTTTAATTTCCTGATGTTTCCAACACTTTGCAGCGTTCAAGTTTGTAGGGTGACTTAGATGTCAGGCTTCTCGGTACATTTAATATTGGAGATTTATAGGTATTGGTGAATTTTCAAGTGGGCTCCTTCCTTTAGTTTGCCTTATGTCATTACTTCCTAGCATTTAATCCTTAATTCATTTTTCAGAAATCCAACGATGCAGTATTAGCTACCATCAAAATCGGGCCCGAGACTAGTTTTAGTATTTTATACTATTCCTTATAGTTCAGCATATGGCCATCAACGCCCATTTCAAAAATTCACTCTGTATAAATCTTCTTCTTCTATTCCTGTCAATCATACTAATATTATAAATGTAAAAGTTTGTGAGGAAAACATATATCCTTCCATACACACATACATACATACAATCACGCCTGTCTCCCATTGGTGTAGGAGACTATCGATTTCCATTTGATACAATTCTGACACACCTCTTTCACTTCATCTATGTTCATTAACCTCTTCATACATGCTCGCCGATTTAGGTGGCTCCGTAACCCGTCCTTTTCTGAGAACGTCCGCAATTTGATTGCGGTACATTCGTGGAGGTGCCCCGACTCTTCCATCCACTCTCGCCTCATGTACTAGTTTAGTCAATCACCTTTCATCCATCCTTCCAGGATATATTTTACTCTTTCCTGCAATTACTACAGAACTGATTTGAATGTTATTTGGCACACAGATAGTTTATAAACTTAATTAACACATAGTATACTTTTCCTCTCGGCCAGACCCTATTCTGAGGTCACTATTAAATTTTTGCAATTATAAATATTGAACTTAATTAGAGCTTCTGCTTACGATTTCGCATTATTTTTATAATTGCACTAGTGAGGGGCTCATGGCTAAGTAACAGCCGCACAGATCAATCGATCGAGGTTAAGCTGCGCTGGCCACGGACGGTCTGTGGATGGATGAACATCATTTCATACCGAGACCCCTCCGTGCATCGGAGAGCACGTTAAGCCGTCGGTCCCGGTTGTCAAATTAAGATCTATGACAGCCGTTACGGGTAGTCACAGTCAGGCCTGAAAGTCTGACGACCAGTCATACCACGAGATATCGTGTTACCCAGATACTGGGTTGTGGAGGTCAGATAGGCAGTCGCTCCATGTAAAATACTGATATTAAGCTGCATCCGGTTTGACTGGAAGCCGACCCCAATGTAATTGGGAAAAGGCTAAGCAGATGTATTTATAATTGCACTAGTAAGGCGCTCACTGGACACTGAGAATATATTTAAAAGACAAATCATTTTTGTTTCTGTAAATACATTATTAAACAGGTTCGCGTTTCTTACGTCTTTTTCTGAGAAGAAAGCCAAAACGAACTCAGAAATCTGTTGTATTAAAAATCTGATGTCAGACAATAAATAATATGTTAATAATTATTTTGTATACTCATCAAATTATTTTGTGAATCCAATGGTTTAGCACCACCCACATGTTTGCCAATTTTATTAACTAGCTTTTGCCTGCAGCTTTGCTCGCGTTTATTTAGAATTTGATTCGAAAGACACGTGGCGCCATCTATTACCATAAGAACGTTATTGTTATTTTCCTCGGGAACAGTACTTTTTTTCGAGATGATAGGTACCATATGTACGTTTTTGGACATCAGAAAACGTATTTGCAAAATTTGAATATGATCGATCAGTAGTTTAGGCGTGAAAAGATAACAAAAAAACTTACTTTTGCATTTAGAATATCAGTTAGGATTAACATTAAGTACGTAATCATGAATTTAACTTTACTAGAAGGAGTAGATAAAATAGATAAACATTATCATCATTCTCCTTGTTACGGTAGAACGTGTCGCATCTTTGTATAACTATGTAAAACTCTATCTCGTAACTAAGGTTCTTTATTTATTTAAATTATACTACTTTTTCATATGTCTCGTGCGTCTATTTCCCTTTTCATTATTATTTTGTTCAACTGTTTTTATCATTAGGAGTCTATGACTTATTTTCGTAGAAAATTTATTCAGCAATTTTCAGGATCAATCAATCAATCAATATGTTTATTGCTGAACATAGTACATTTAAATTACATTACAAGATGTTGTGTGAATGCGCAGTTCACTATATTCTGCCAATTGAGGCATGCAAAATAGAACACAGAGTGGAACAAATAAAGAAATTAATAAATTCAAAACATGTCAAGATTTTTGTATATTATTTTATAATAAATCGGACCTAGAAAGCACACGCCAAAATGTCAATACTAGGACAACGTATTGCTAGTATATAGTAGTAGGAAGTACATCCTTAGCAAGAACGCATAAAAACATAGTTTAGATAGACGTTACGTTCATGTAGATAAAAGAGTTAATAAAGTAAATCCGTGGGAACGAAATTTTAAATGAATTAATTTAAAATTTTCGAAGTTATAACTTTTTGTGGAAAAAACAATACGGTCGTGAGCAGGATTCGAACCTGCGCCGTCCGGATAAATACTCCAGACACTCTGACCTTTAAGCATTCTCGACCTCTGTTCACTACCACATTTAATTACATCTTTTGGTAACGTCATTGCTATCTATTCAGGCCCTAGGGACAAGGATAGCAAAAACTGATCATGATTTTGGACTGATACAATTTCAATTGGCATCGATATATTTTTTTCTTATTATTTAAAACGGTTATACACCAATAACAGTATTTAATCGATACTCTAAGAAGAAAGATGATCTTATTTAAATCTTAGTAAACACTAGCTTAACAAAGCGATTCAAAATTCAAATCGCTTTCATTATCGTTTCATGGAGCACCATCTAATATTAGTTCTACATCTGCACCCGCCATATTCTCTCGATAGGGAAAATTTAACGTACTATAACCTGCATATAGAAGATAACTTAAGTGGCTTCTTTCTAAACCATCATTGTACGGATTCTACTGGTTACGTTAGCAGACGGTGTCTGTTACTTGTATACAAAAGTTCTAGCTAGTAATTTAACTTTGGGAAGTTCTGCTGATACTAGAAGTAATTTAGCTTGATGCATCTAGATCCTGTTACTTTTTCTTGTAGATCAGGGCTGTCCAAAGCACGGCTGAGTTTGTGCAGCCCGCGACATGGGTCTTTACGTATGAAAAGTTTTGAAAGAAAATAATCGGTGTTATGGCATTTTATTGGAAGTGAAGATTTTGAGGTTCAGAGGACGAGAACTTTACATCTTGATTAAAAACTATGGCTTGGCCGTTTGATATTAGTGGGGCTATTACGTGTCATAACATTTAAGTACTTATAAAAAAGTTTATGCGACAACAATGAAACGGTTAAGCCCTACTTCTTAACCAAAATAAAGAGCTTGTAGAGTCAGGGCTTATAGGTAGAGTTAATTGTTATTTATTGTTATAAATAAGGTACAGTCAAGAGTACGTAGACCTATATACTTTCGAATTTGGATAGGCTCCGTAGACTATGACGCGTAATACAAATCCGAGCTCAGCTATGAGTTTGGCTCTAGCAGTGATTTAATAACTTTTTAACAGTGAAAGCATTATGAACTTGCAAGTCTTGGCAAACAACTTTACATGAAATGTTTTTGGTGGGATGTTATTATCCAACATATTTAAAATTATAAATTTTTGCGTCCTTATAAATGAACTGCCTCATTGGCCTAGTAAAAAATAACGACTCATGTGCATGAGATCTAGGGTTCGATTCCGAGAGATGTACGTTCTCTCTTAGAACATTTACAGTAGTAGTTCAGAGTTGAGAAAGGCTCCCATCATACATGAGACTTGTTAATGGAATTCTTGAAATTAATATAAAACAACAAAACCCAGCTAGCCTCTCAAGGAATACGGGCGCAATGCTATGTGAATTTGTTTCATGAAACGCACCTGCTAGCGCCACCTAGTTATTTCATTACGAAACAAATGGAAACCGGGTGCACCTTGTGTCCATTGCTATCTTTACTTACAATGCCATCTAACGACAATTTGTAACACTGTTGAGATGTAAACCTCTCTTAAAAAGTGTTCAATTTGAGATGATCGCATGAAGCATGTACAAGATACTTAAAAACTGTTCATAGATGTCGCTAGTTACCTTAAATAGAATAATTACTCAATATTCCTTTTCTTAAGGATGTTTTAATTAATTATTTAATACAAGTTAATACCTAAACAATATACTTAGAACTAAAAATTATAAATATATATATATATTTATATACTATAGAGCGTCGAATAATAAACTTACGTATGTGTGTTCATAAGTTCAGTATTGATCTTTGTGTTTATTTATGTTCAGATACTTTGAGGATTTAACCAGAACTTTCTGCTGCTGAAATGATTTTGCTACACTGTGCGGACTACTTTAAATGCTCAACACTATAGTTTATAAATTTCTCATACTCAACTTTTGTGTACATTCCAAAAGTAGTGACATAAATATATTTTTTCCATTAGGAAAGAATTCTATATGTTCTTGGCATACAATTTGTATAAATATTGTTGCTGAATAGAGTATTAATATTGTTTGGCAACTCGAATTCGATTCCATTAGATTTGGTGTGACCTCGCTAAGATACATTAAATCTTTCCTAAACTAAAAATACAGCAACACGCTTTACTCTACCGGATAAGCAGAGATGTATTTACTATAATACACTTATATGTCACGGATATTAAGTATTCAAATCGTTTTAGACTATCCGACAACAGAAAGTGTTCTAATAAAATCACTGAACCTTTCTGGCAGAGCAGTTCAAAACAAAGCCGTTATAGAAAGATTCCAGCTACCTACGATCTAGAGAAGTTATTTGTTTACTTTAACAAGCAAACTTTAGCTTTAGCAATATGTTAGTTTTTCGCGATCGCTAAACATTATAATAAAACAACTTTTTACCGGATTAATCACGTGTATTATTGGTTTTTGTTTTTCCTGACGTTTCGAACACTTTGCAGTTTTTGTGGTCGCAGGAGGACTACCAATACTACACGCGATTAATCCGGTTAAAAGTTGTTTTATTATAATGTTTAGCTTTAGCTTTAGATTTGTTTATGATTTAGAGCTTACAATTAATATAGAACAATTTGATACTATTTTGAACTTCATGGCGTACAAATATGGAAAAATCGTTCAAATGCATTAACGCACGTGGCGAACCTTAAAAATATAAATATTTGTGGAAAGAAAAACATGGCCGTGAGCGGAATTCGAAACTGCGCCTCCCGGATAAATACTGCAGATAATAAGGATAAATAAAGCAAAAAAATAATATATTACTTATATTGCTTCACTCAATGGCGTAGGTTGACGAAGCTGATGATGACTAAGCACTACTTTGGACGTATAGGCAGATTAAAAGGTAATCATTTCAAAAGTAATCATTTCAAAATTGCCAAAGCCACAAAAGGATAACCGAAATACAAATTAGTTTTACATATTCGGGCATCAACTTGCGGAATTTCGTTACAATGGATGCAAATAAATACAATATCTAGCTACTTCCACAATATTGAGGGTAGTGATGCCATTACTTGTGCACCGCCCGCAAATATATGCACCTAGATGTACAAGTAGTGCGAAGTCAGAAGAGGAAAAAATATAATTACATAGGCAAGCGGTGAAAAATACACCTACACGTCTATTTTAAATAATTTAAATTGTTTTTAAATGATTTCCTGCTTTATTTGGTTTAAAATGTCCAAAGAGAGAGTTTTTGCACTATATTTAACCCCACCAGTAAAATGATTTCTCAAATCAGATCATGAATTCGTATAAATATATTTTATATTACCGTTAGAATATAATTTAAAAAGCCAAAAATAAAACCCAACAAAACGCGAGAGAAAAATATAAAATCTTGTTATCAGACACAGCTTCAAACGGTAACAATCATTCATTACGGTCATAAATAAGTACAAAATGTTACAATAATGAGACGCCTTGCTCGACATCTGAGAAGAAACCTCCAACGGTTGTGTAGTCCAAGTAATTTATAACAAGAAATTTAAAAACCTTACTTGCAGTATGGTTATTTTGTAGGAGGTCACCTTTTTGTTTATGTCTTCAGACCCATGATTTTTAGACATAGTTGTTCAGTTCCATTGGTAGAAACTATATAAAAAAAAAAAACGCCTCTTTTACCTTCCACCCTGTACCTATAACAGCATTCAGATCACGTAAAGCCATCGGTTCTGCGCCTGATCTCTCTCTGGTCATGTCGGATTGCCATCCCATCGGACTATGAGAGTGAAGGAAGAAGGAGTGCACCTGTGTTTGCACATACACTTGTTCACTATAATATCTCCTGCGTACTTGGCTGATCTCCGTGGAGGCCGCCGCGGCCGAAATATAGTCAGGAGGAGTATTTTATAACAGCATTTCCTACAAAAACAAATTCAGTGGTCAAGGTATATTTTAAAGTCCAGACATTGACAAGAAACTATGTGAGTGTAACCATGCAGGGATCATCTGCGATGGCCTTTTGAGGAAAGAGTCTTAGTGGCTTTGACGTGACCTGTCATATCTGATAGCACACATCCATCAGACATCATGTAAATAGGTACTAGAACACTGGGAATATCACCACGGGATGCGGGTTAAAGCCCCGTTGGCAGTCACAATATAACAATTTGATTTTAAAATTACAACTTTCAACCCTAATCAAACCCTTCATTTGGATCAAAATACCAACAGACCTGATTAGAATATTCTAGATAGAGACTTCACGTAAGTCTGAGTCCTTTGAATAAAGGTCAGGTATCTGCGAGTGACAGAGGAATTACTCATTTATATAAGAGTCCAACGGATGTTCAGAAAAAGTTGTTCTGACAATATTATTACGTGAGAGGTGGTGGATACCTACAATTACGTAGTTTTTATTTTCCTTTTTTGTCTCATTCTAGGAATAATCATACATTTTGGGTGCGTTAACATAATATAACAAAGAATCAATCACACCTGTCTTCCCCAAAGGTATTGGTAGAAGTGATATAACAACATTTCACAAATGCTATTATTAAGTCCCCATGCAATAGGTGGTGAGCCTATTGCCATCTACCGGGTACAATTCCAAACTGGGGACTGCTACTGAGAGTAGGAAACCCCAATAACACTTTGCCCGATTTGGGAACCCAGGCCCTTATGCCGCTTAGCAGTGAGACCACTAGACCAATAGGGCAGTTTGAGAATTGAGAAACTAAAAAAAATATTTAACCACTGAAAAGGGATAATGAAAATTATAATAAAACAACTATTAACCGGATTAATCGCGTGTATTATTGTTTTTTTGTTTTTCCTGACGTTTCAAACACTTTGCAGCGTTCGTGGTCGCAGGAAGCCTAAGGTCTCAGGCGTCTCAACAGTTTATTTAAAATTATTTCAGTCTACCGTACATATAATTGATAAATTCATAAAATTATTTTTGTCTCTGATACATATTTGAAACTAAATTGCGACGGTATTTCCTAAGACCATCCCTGAGAAAAAATACCGAAACAAACTCAGAGGTCACAGTCGTTTTAAATTTAGAGATACATATTATATATTAGAATCCTGCTTGCAACCGTATTCTTTTTCCATTCAATATAATAACTTTAGAGTTCGCTAAGCATGCGTTAAAGCTTTTCAAAGATTTATCTTTAAGCAGTTTAATTAATTTTGAGTCTGCGCCAATTCCCTGGTGCACAAAGAAATATATGTATTCACACGGGGTAACCGTGTTTTTTTATTTTTTAATAAGGTCATCCTGTTAGTAGTTATTAATAATCCACGAAGCCCAATCACCTAAACGTGCGTAGGCGATGGTTGCAATTTGTGACGCCATCAAACAAAGTTGACAAAACTACGGACGGAATCTAGTTGTTTATAAATATTATGGAGAACAAAACAATATTACTCAAGGTCCCCCGTGACGTGGACGAAAGGTACAATTTATGACGTCATTATCGTATCCTGTTCGTCTTTAGCTACGCAGTAAAACGGTACGCATAAGAACAACTATTTTAACAACGACCCACATTTTAATGTTATTCTCTTTAGTGAAATGTCGTGTTTTGTCCCTGATATTGAAGGCAAGATAAATATTTGTATGAATAATTGCCATAAAAAGGGAGCAATTTCAAGTATAAAAGAAAATGGGAGAGAAATGTATATATGTACGTGTGTGTGTGCGTGCGTGCGTCATAGTCATAGTCATTTATTCATTAAACAAATAACATTGTATTTGAAAGTTAAACGAAGAAAGAAAAATTAAAAATTAGATTAAATTATCGTAGGATTAGACATACTTGCTGTACGTTGATAAATAATAATCTGTGCTGTAGACGCCGTAATTACGTAGGTACATATAAAATTTATTTGAAATTGCTCAATCGACATGATTAACTTTCTTGAGATACATAGATCTGTACAATACTTGCTTTCGCACAAACTACTTTACTTAATCTATTATTAACCTTGATTTATTTTCGAGGGCCCTTCATTTAAAAAGGCTTTTAAGTCTGGGTGCGTCTTGGTGTTTTTTGTCCACCATCAATGGTGAAGGGGAACTTCGTAGGCGACTAGCAAGCCGTGGCTGCGGAGGCGAGCATAAGTGCCTGTATTTTATTATGCAAGGGCGAAGAGTCGCACTTCTCGTAGCACCGATTCTCGACATGCTGGCGAATTTGATCTTCAGTATTACTGCTCTACTCTACTTTATTCTACTATACTCTACTATACTCTAATATACTCTACTATACTCTAATATTCTCTAATATACTCTACTAAACTCTACTTTACTCTACTTTACTCTACTTTACTCTACTTTACTCTACTTTACTCTACTTTACTCTACTTTACTCTACTTTACTCTACTTTACTCTACTTTACTCTACTTTACTCTACTTTACTCTACTTTACTCTACTTTACTCTACTTTACTCTACTTTACTCTACTTTACTCTACTTTACTCTACTTTACTCTACTTTACTCTACTTTACTCTACTTTACTCTACTTTACTCTACTTTACTCTACTTTACTCTACTTTACTCTACTTTACTCTACTTTACTCTACTTTACTCTACTTTACTCTACTTTACTCTACTTTACTCTACTTTACACTACCTTACTCTACTTTACTCTACTCTACTCTACTCTACTTTACTCTACTTTACTCTACTCTACTCTACTCTACTTTACTATTAGTCCTCCGATACCGCGCACGGTGGCATGTGATGCAGTACAGCGCCAGTTTGACTCGCGACATCGCCGCGGGCTCAGTTCATGACTAAGCTCATTGGGAAGAATGCACGTCAGTAATAACCGGTGAGCAGTCATTAATATAATTTTTAAGTAAGTTTACATGATTATAAGCATATTTTATTTATGTCATTTGCTTCTTTATTATGGCACGGATTCAGATCACCTAAATAGAAAATTTTAAGTAGCAACCCGGAGTTTGGAGTTGTGCCCGATAAATAGTAAAAAGATCATCACGTATTACATGGGACTTAATAGTGACCAAACCATGGCTACTAGAGCCCCCCACCACGATGAGGTGGAACCCCTGGGGGGGAAACAGTTGTAAACCCATATTTCACCAATGCTGTTATTATGTCCCATATAATAGGTGGTGAGCCTATTGCCATCGACCAGGCACTGAGAATTTTCTAAAAACCCAATAACATTTTGCCCGGCCTGGGAATCAAACCCAGGACCTCATGCTTAGCAGTCACGCTCGAGGCAGTCCTATTACATGGGACTTAATAACAGCATTGATAAAATGGGGTGTACAATTGTGTACACCTCTGCTTACCCCTTCGAGGAATACAAGCGTGATGGTACGTCATGTTAAAAGAGAGATGATGAAATTATTTTCTCATAAATCAGTATAATTCTATCTTACACGCTCCAAGCATATTACTTCTCTTCAAAACCATGTGCGACGCACTGAATAATTATTGTAAGCTCAAAATAAATCCGCTTTACAATGTTTTTGGTACTCAGTGAACATCGGGCTCCAATATTAATTTTGTATAAAGATTTGCTTTTGAGACGGTTTGGTAAATGTGAGGATTTAATTGTGTGTACCTACAAGTGTAATTCCAACTTAATTTACCATCTTGTAAATAGAAACAAATTAATAACGGTGCACGAGCCTTAGCAGACATGTTACTAGAACTAGTGTTGCCGAACTATCGTTAGTACAAAACTATCGATATTGACAGTTTTTTCTCAATACCATCGATACTTTGGATGATATCGAAAATAAATTTACTCAATGGGGCCAATACTATCGATAGGCTATGGATAGGCTATAGATGAACTATTGATAGGCGATGGATAGGCTATAGATAAAATATATATAGTCTATACATAGGCTATAGATAGGCTCTAAATGGGCTATGGATAGGCTATAAATGTGCTATGGATAGGCTATAAATCTACTGTATAAATCTGGTCAACTATCGACCGGCAACGCTAACTAGAACTTTTCATTCGGCTATTCTAAATCAACTTTTTTATTCTGTAATTTTTTTTTTCAAAAATCTTTTTCCTTTTTTTTCCTTTTTCCGCTCTAAGAAGAAATGCCGAAACAAACTCAGAGGTCAAGAGAAGATGTTTTAAAGTCCACACTTTATAAGCTTATGTAAGCGTAATCATGTGCACTACATGCCTAGAATGGCATTTTGAGGAAAGAGCCATAACAACTTCGAATTGACTTGTCCTACCTGACGTCACAGTCGTCGTGTAGCTTAAACCATAATTTAGGGAGTTCAATGTCCTGACGCGATGATCTGATCCACAGGAAATACCAGCGCACCGCTTTTTTTTGTGTAGGGCATCTCGCTGGTGAACATAAGAAGTTGTCGACTGCTTCAACAGCCTTTCCTGTGGTTGCCTTAAGAAAATTAAAATCTTCAGATAGGGTATTCAACATATAAACTAAGCGACAACACGCTAAGTGGACTCTCTGTGGGGTATGGGCCTCGGCTAGGGCATCGCTAGTGGGGGGACAGTAAGTCACTGGCTGGATAGGATTCAAACTGTGCACTGCTGGCCCGCTCAAACTACTTTATTATACACGTCGTTGGCCTCTCCCCTCCCCCAAACTAACTTAGTTGACTGGGTTATCAATAAAAGCTTTAGACCGTGCACTGCCTACCACCGTTTGCGTATAGTCTTATTTCAAAGGCTGATTTCTTAAACAGGTACACAGCTAAACAATTTATCTTCTCTTCCTAAACATCAATTCACACGACACGTCGGCATTATCTGCATGCCCCTCAGTGTGGACTAAAATAAATTAGCATACTACGATCTCATTATCTTTAATTATTCGCTGAGGCAGTTCAAGGCATGCAAATAAGCCGTCATCTTGATAATAGGCTGGCAACGATATTAGTGTCTCTTCTTAGAACTTTTTCAAATTATTTAAATTGTTGTTCTATCTAATTTCATTTCTTTCTCGGCTTGACCGGAAACCTAGGTCCTATTTTAGAACATTTATTTTTTAAAAATAATCAATCCATTTCAGTTTTAATACAGTGACTGAATAATTTAATTATTATTGACATTTCATGAGTCACCACGGTAAACAATTTCTCTTAGGTATCATATACATATACCGTTGCCTATTTCATATAAATCTTAACAAAGTAAATAAGATACAATTCACAAAACTCAAATATTACATTATACCAAAATAGAAATATTATGTTATCTCAGTTAGGATTAGTTACTTAAGAAGTTATGATTTCCAAGAATTATCGAGAACCGAATTAATAGCCAAGGCCGCACGTGCAATATATTATTTACATATATAATTATTTAATAAAGAGGCTAATTTGAAATTCATTCCTAGAAAATTAATATTTCCTTAATTCATTTGTAACAATATTTAGTATTATAGTACAAATAATATATTCTCACCCACATTGATAATAATGTATTATATTTACTCATGAGAAGTACAAAAATGTTCCAGGATGTTTTAGAATAGACACTAATTTTACTAGCCCCTCGAATTTTACTAGATTTGACAAAAAAACAAAACAAGATGCTACAAAAATTTGTTAAAAATTCTGGAGTGTTCAAGAATATTTTCAAAAATTCTACTATCTTCTAAAATGTCTCGGAATTCTTGCGATTTTTTATCAATTTGGTCAAAAAACATATTTTCTACTTGAAAACGGTTGATAGAATTTTCAGTTTAAGTTCCAGATGTATTTTTATAAATTATTTTTATATTCAGATCATTGCACAAAATTGAACAGAAATACTTTGACAAATTATCAATACCGTTTTTTAGACAATTGCCTAATATTTATAACAAAATTTTGAAAGACTGAAGCATCCTTTGCCTTTAAATTACTAGACAACAATTAGTTAAATTACTACAATTATCATAAAAGAAAGTGACACTAATTTAGTTTTAAAACAAATGAAACTTAATTATTAATACGTTCTTCACAGCTTTCTCCATACTTATATCTTAGGGTCTGAATATATGGTGATGCCCGTGGAAGAAGAATTTGGAGTAGTGAGGATTGCCTAGCTGCTAGAGTGTCGGGAGTATTTGTCCGATTGGCGCAGGTTCGAATCCGACGTACATTTCTCGTTCCAAAAAAATGTACCTATATAAAAAAAATGTAGCCTTAAGAAAGAAATTATTGAATTACCCTTTATAGTACTTAGTGTCATTAATATTATCTAATATATAAAATTCTCGTGTCACAGTTTTCGTTGCCATACTCCTCCGAAACGGCTTGACCGATTTTGATGAAATTTTTTGTGCTTATCCGGTATCTATGAGAATCGGCCAACATCTATTTTTCATCCCATAAACGTTCCAATAAAAGCGACCAATCTATTAAGTAATCGAATCGGTACCATCCGTCGTAAGTTAATGTTACCCGTAGACGATTTCGATTCGATTTGTCGATTTGGTAACGAGTCCTTGTTACCTGACCTTATCTATTCAGGATTCCCTTTGAAAGAGCTCTATTAATCGGAATTTATTGTCAGTGGGTATCGATTACATTGTGGGTTTTGGGTTTTCTGTTTAACGATGTGATTTTTCAATCTAATATCAAAGTTATTCACCACCCTTTGACATCTGCTTGACTTAGCAACTGCAATTGTATTTATGTTATGTTTATATGTTTGCCTTTGGTCTTTATTAGTTGTGTGGATTGTTCTACAGACAACTTAATATCTAATTACTATTTTTCAAGGAATTACTGAAAATATAATACACTAGAACGGGGCTTGAACCTGCGACCCTTGACATTCCGTGTCATCAAGGTCATCAAATTAATATAGACATAACATGGCCTCAACATGTATAATATATATAACTTAATATTTTTTTTGTTCTTTGTGCCGATTTCTGTTTGGTTTAGATTTATACTGTTTTATTGATGTTGTTATTAAGTGATTGCCTCGTTGGTCTAGTGGTCGCAAGCGCGGCTGTTGAGCATGAGGTCCTGGGTTCGATTCCCAGGTCGGGCAAAGCATTATTCAGTTTTTTCTGTTAGGAAATTCTCAGTAGCAGCCCGGAGTCAGGAAATTGGTAGTGTGACACCACCGTGCGTCGGAGAGAACGTAAAGCCGTCGGTCCTGCGCCTGATCTATCTCTGGTCGTGTCGGATTTCCGTCCCGTCGGAATATGAGAGTGAAGGAAGAAGGAGTGTATCTGTGTTTGCGCATACACTTGTGCACTATAATATCTCTTGCGTACTTGGCTAATCTCCGTGGAGATAGGCCGCCGTGACCAAAATACGGTCGGAGGAGTATTTTACTAAGTGATATTATGTAGTGTACGTTAATTGGCGCTCAAAAGTAAAACCTTTTTCCTTCTTTCTTTTCCTCAAGGATATTCCTTTGAAGTCAATTTTCATGTTTCATATTATTAAACAAGTACACAGAAATAAGAGCTTTAGATTAATTGAAATGATAACTTTATCTTCACCTAAGGGAATTATTTCTTATAATGTCGAATGTGCCTTAATGTTATTTTATATATAAATACCGCTTTCGTCTTTGACCACAGACAGTAGACGCTAAGATCATATATTCTTCAACTAACGAAAACTGAGTAAAATATTACGTACCTCACTATTGTTGACCATTTCTTTCTCAATAATTTTATGTGTTCCCTTGTTAGGAATCAGGTTTGTCCCAAATTGGTTAAACTAATAATTACAAAATTGGGACGTTCCTTAAATTCCGTTAGATAAAAAGGAAAATTAAATCTTTCTTGAGTTGATTTAAAACCCATAATAACTTAACGTAAACTTCTGAGGATCAGTGGAAGTCGAGCCAAAATCATAATTGACGAAATGATGAAATTGAATATTGAATAGATTCAGGCGTTACTTTGCGGAAGTCCATTACAATGGATGCAAATAAATACAATATCTAGCTACTTCCACAAAATTGAGGGTAGTCATGCATTACCTGTGCACCGCCCGCCCGCACGCAAATATATGCACATACGCAAGCGGTGAAAATTCCGACTACCACCAACTACTCTACACGTGTTTCGCCCCTCCACGGGGCATCATCAGGAGCTGGACTCAATTTTGTGGAAGTAGCTAGATATTGTATTTATTTGCAGAAATTGAATATGTCTCACGAAAGTTATTATTAAAATGTAACCTTTAATGTTATATTAAGGACCTATGCTATGTTTAGTAGCTGAACTGCATCATAATAAATACTTCTACATGCAACCAAGAGTAACGACGTCTAGACGATAAATTAAAATTCTAGTGCATCTTGCCTTAAAAGATAGTTGTTTCAAAATGACGATGCCGTGATAGGAATGATAAAATAAAAGTTAATGTTTTTAAAACGACAATATTTTTAAGTTAATCGACTAGCTAACCTGTCCTGGCTGTTCTGTCCTGAAAACGTGTTCAGAAACAAAATGTTTAATAAATAGATGACTTTTTTTACCCATGTATTCAGTTGTACAAGATATCCACAAATAAACTCGAAAATATTTATAAGTTAATTATCACTTTATTATTAATTCAACCAGTACATTATAATGACATCCATACAACTAACCTATTAAATAAATTTATTTACTAGTAAATATACAATATATTTATAAAATAAAATTATAATGTAGAAATAGTATTTATTGAATCTCCTCTTAAGAACTTTGCTCACTGCCCCAGTAAAATCAATTTAACAAAGAAAAAACGAAACATGACTATGAGGAACTGTATGCGCACTATGTACCTACATTATGGTAAAACTTTGTTATTAAATAATGGATATTGTGATAACAAAGGTGAAATTTTGTTTTATTGCTTATCATCAAATACATTGCGACATTAAACCATTTATAAGAAAATATATATTCAGGAATACGAAATTGGTCCTTGGGGCCGCAGTACGAATGGCTGATATCACACAAGACTTTCAGGTGGTGCACTCAATTTATCATGTTCCAAGCTAAGCGCATTGGGTCAACAGCTAACGGAGAAAGGATTCAGATGTTTAGTTTTAGTAACGTTAGCAAGTTTGTCTAACACCTTGGTGCATAAATTTAAAGCGCCAATTAATCAACAATCATTTTTTATTTCGTCGACGTAGAGTCGTCTTTTGCTCACTTAATATTTACTACTGCATTATAGTAAAGCTGAACTGAGCTCAGCTATGTAGGTATTATAACAAAAAAACCATATCAGCTTTGAGTTGACCATTTTTTAATAAGAGGTACGAGCCCTTAGCTTTAAGCTGAGCTCGCGGCGATGTCACGAATCACTAGCCGGCCAATCCTAAAAATGCACGTGAGTAGTAACCGGTGAACAATAACTGATATGCGTCACTAAAGTTATTATACAAAAAGTTTCAAAACTAAAATACTCATCTAGATTTTATATTTAAGTTAGAATTAACATCACATCTGACGAGTTTCGAACTAAAGTGGGAGCCTTTATCATGAATAAAACAGTAGGAGAATCATTATTAACATAAATATTTCTCCCAAAGTCCCACCAGATATAATATAATATAACCTTTATTTCAGGCAACTTTGGCCCATAACATAAAATACACACAAATAAACATTTTACTATAAATATACTAATACATATTAATTAATTTAACTTATAACTACTGCACACGAAATGACGGAACGGACGATTAAAGTAACCATGTCTCGAAGGTCCAATTATCACTTAGCCGTTCAGCTGTAAAGTACCCCTTAAAGAATAAACAAGGGTCACATTAAATAATTCAGACATCGTTTTTGCAAGGACCTTTAAAGTTAACGGAAAGTGACGAAGGACTCCTAAATGTTTTTCCATCCCATTCTGTTTAACTTTCTGATTATATTAAAATAGTTTGCGACAAAAATGGATGCTGTTTTCACAATGGCCTAAATATATCTGCCTAGCGTTTTCCCAATTATATTGGGGTCGGCTTCCAGTCAAACCGGATGCAGCTTAATACCAATATTTTACATGGAGCGACTGCCTATCTGACCTCCACAGCCCAGTAACTGGGTAACACGATATCTCGTGGTATGACTGGTTGTCAGACTTTCAGGCCTCTGACTGCCCGTAACGACTGTCATAGATCTTAATTTGACAACCGAGACCGACGGCTTTACGTGCTCTCCGAGGCGCGGAGGGGTCTAAATATGATATGATGGTCACCCATCCACAGACCGACCGCGGCAAGCGCAGCCTAACCTCGATCGATGGATCTGTGCGGCTGTTTCTAAGCCACGATTTCCTTCACAATGGCCTAAAGAATAATTTTAAACTGTACTATGTGTCTGTATGAGATTCGTGTTTATAAACACACACACGAAACATAAGACTAATTTATGAATAAATTAACCTCTAATCAAAACTAACTAAGTTACAAGGTAACTCAACTAAATTTATATGCCTTTATTTATGTAGGTATGCAAATCAAAATATTTGCTTGTTCAAATAATCTGCATGCCAAGTGTTAAATAAATAATTATTAGTCTAAACATTTGCGCATGAATATTTGAGTAATTTTAGAGACAGACACCTTGTTATTATGATCAGGATTAGATTTGGTATTGAATCTGGCAGTAATCGTAAAACCTCATCTGTTAGAACATTAAACTGATTTTAATCGAGTAGGTAAGTACGTAGTACTACGTAGCTAAGTTTCTCGATAAATTTAATGCCTACATTAAATTTAAATGAATTTGCCTAGGCTCATGTTCACACAACGTAGTTAATTTCTTGTTGAAGACAATAAAACTGTTTCACCCCCGAGGAGATTAATAATAACCGTCACTGTCGCTTGAAAATAAAAATAAATATAATGTGAGAGTTACTGAGTGGCTTTTCCAGAGGAGATATACTAGCCCTTCCGGGTTATGGGGTTTCACGATCCAACCAAGCATTTTTTGTATTATTAGTGTTTATATAAGAATACTTTGACATTAAACAAGTACGAATTTATCATCATCCATACGAAGCCTTATAAATTTATAACTATTTTTCTTTTTATCTGATAAAGGTTTGACTATTAATAGTATTTTCTTAGAAATGTAATACAATAACGTTAACATTGTAAATTATTATAACTATAATTATGTGTATTGATAAATAAACTGTTTATTCATAGACACAGATATGTCGTATAAACACAGCGTTGACTGCCTCGTTGGTCTAGTGGTCGCAAGCGCGGCTGCTGAGCGTGAGGTCTTGGGTTCGATTCCCAGGTCGGGCAATGTGTTATTGAGTTTTTCTGTTAGGAAATTCTCAGTAGTAGCCCGGAGTCAGAAAGTTGGTGGTGTGACACCCCCGTGCTTCGGAAAGCACGTAAAGCCGTCGGTCCTGCGCCTAATGTCTCTCCGGTTGTGTCGGATTGTCGTCCCAAGAAAGAGGTGGAGTGCACCTGTGGTTTCGCATACACTTGTGCACTATAATATCTCCTGCGTACTTGACTAATCTCCGTGGAGATAGGCCGCTGTGACCGTAATACAGTCTGGAGGTGTATTATTATAAACACAGATACGATTTCAAGATCGTCTTTCAATTCCATACGTGGGTTTTTAAATAAAGCAACGATATTCAGATAATTAATATCATACCATTCTTATTCCACTTATAATTGCTTTAACATTAACATTAATATTCTTCAGAAACTTTATAAAAGATGATTCATAAATTCATGAATATAAAATGCAAATACAATTACGAACTAAGCATTATGCCTACATAAATATCTTGAAGATTTATTAAATGAGAAATCGTTTTTAAAGAAATAAACGAAAGTCTAGTAATTTCTCTTGACGACAAATCGTCAAAATAGTTTCTTTACAAAAATAAAGCTGTTTCTAAAGGCCCAAAAAATAAGAGGTGACAAATTTTAGATTACCACGTGATAGGTAAAAGAATAAAATATTATTCGTTCCGTCGATTTTTCATTTACGCCTGTAACAGACACTGATTTATACGTCTGTAATAGATGAAAAGGCGTTTAATAATAAAAAAATAAAATCAATAATTTTCAAATGTTTTTTTATTTGGTTTTGTCAAGTTACCGCAGTTTGCCGCCTTCATATGCTCAAACTACATGTGTAGGTGGGAATTTTTACCAAAAGTTTTTGGAATGAAAATAAAGTGGAATGATAGACAAAGGAAATAAACTTGAAAATTATGCGATGTAAACAATCTTATTTTCAAGGATTTATATTAAATGAAAAAAGAATACGGTCGCGAACAGGATTCGAACCTGTGCCTCCCGGATAAATACTCCAGGCGCTTTGACCACTAAGCCATCTCAAGCTCTGCTCACCACCGCGAATTCTTCTTCCATATTTTAACACGTCTTATGGCGACGTCATTGCTATCAATTCAACCTTAACAATTCAAGATAAATCTTTGAAAAGCATTAACGCACGCTTGGCGAACTACTAAAGTTATTATATTAAATGGAAAAAGAATATTTTTTTTCGTTTTACTATCCATCGACATCCAACGTCCAACCATTACGATCCAACCTAGAAAGTACGAAAAAAAACCGCACATTTTGGTCGAGTAGGCTGACCACACAGTAAACATTTCTATGGAGCGGATGATTGTATTTGCGTTTTCGAAGTGTGGTTTCTTTTTTTTGTGTATAGCATTCGCAGATTTACCTAGGAGGTTATCGATTGCTAAACCGGGCTTTGGGCTGTGGTTGCCTTAAGAAATTTAACGCCATTCAACTTATAAACTAAGCGACAACACGCTAAAGGCACCCCCTGCGGGGTACGGACCTCGACTTAGGGCGTACAGGAGGGAAATAAAACTATTTTACGAGTACTTCGTTAATGGATTCATGGTTATATTAATATAATAATTTATAGTTAAATCATTAAAGTTATTATTCCAATGAAAACGTGCTTGAAGAATAGATTTATTTTTAGAGTTAGGAAGTTTAAAGTTCTGTTTGTGTCTTTAGTTAGTAGAATACTATAAAATGGACTTACGCGTTTTTTGGAGTTACGGTTTAGGTAATTAGGCCAACTACAAATATTTTGTTCTAAAGATTCCTATGGAGAAGAATGGGTAGAAACTCGATGATTACTCTTTTTCAAATTAAATAGGATTATACACTAGGTATTTATTGATTAGAATGTTTCCATTCTAGAGGAAAAAATACGAGAACATTGTAAAATGATACTAATATTAAAAAAGTATAGATTTACAATTCAACATTACGGTATGACAGTTTAGAGATGACCAACCTCAACTGACGGCACCCGTTCACGAACATGACGCGTCAGCACCATTCTACTCGTCCATATAGTAGGGAATTGAACGATCCCACACACACACACACACACACACACACACACACACGCGCGCACGCACGCACGCACGCACGCACGCACGCACGCACGAACACACACACACGCAAGCACGCACGCACGCACGCACGCACGCACACACACACAGACACACACACTCACACACACCATCAGTGAACAGTAAGCCGAGCATAAAATATTCTAGCTGCCAGACAGCACACAAAATGAAAACAAAAATTAATTTTATAATCTCTTTGGAATTGGTACAAAATCTGCAGCTTATATGAAATTAACAATCAAAATAAAACATAGGTTCAGTTCACAAACTTATATTTGCCTGCAATTTTCTTTCCAGGGTTCTTTTTCGAAAGCATATCCTTTTGAGAGACGATGAACACTTTGTTCTTGTCATTCTCTTTAGGTGCAACGGGTTTCTTACAGAAGAAACCAATCACGGTGATAAGCAGCTCGAGGAGAAACCAGATGATTTCTATGACGCTTATGACAGACCCACCCAAGCACAGGCCAAAGATGCCACCGAGATTTGCTGAAAATAGTAAAAATAAACCACGTTACTTAATAAAAATATTATCATGTTGTAATCAATATTTATTACCTTAGCTGTAACATACTAGGTGTTCATATAAGTACATTTGTTTCCGTTACAAGAATGTCTATTGAAACAGTTTTTATATTGTATCTGTAATTTCAACACCCTCTTTAAGATATGACTTAATGTATTGGTAAAATTTGAATGTACAACTTTGTGCACCTCTGCCTACTTCCTCGGGGAAAGCAGTCGTGTTTTACGTTGCAACTATTATTTAATCTGTGGTGTAGTGCTATGCTATTACTAAATAGAAAGAATAAATGAATAGAACTGCCTCGTTGGTTAAGCGGTCCCAAGCGCTACTGCTAAGCAAGAGGCCCTGGGTTCAATTCCCAGGTCGGGGTTAGGAAATACTCAGTAGCAGCCCGAAGATTGGATATTTGCCCGGTATATGGCAATAAGCTCACCACCTATGTCATGGGACTTAATTAAATCATTGGTGAAATGTGGGTGTACACCTGTGTACACCTTTGCCTATCCCTTCGGGGATTACAGGCGTGACGCAGTGATGCTATGCAATATAAACATTTTTTATGACACGTCATAATATTTAGCGATCTTTTTTGTCACTTTTAACTGTCCTCTTTTACATTTCTAGAAACCTGATTGTCGGTCACGTAGCGCCTATTGTACTAATTTTACAATTAGCATTTAAACTTGATATTTCTACGGCCTTACCCAACATCTGGTCCCAAGTATAAAGCACTTCCCTTCTATACTTCATACAAGTAGTTTGTCCAAAATGAACGAGCACCCTGCTGCGACTTTCATTCAGAACTCTGAAAAGAAACTTAAACTTAGTTGTAGAAACAATTCCAAAAACATTTAATTGATTCGCAAAGTTTTTCAAACAGAACTCGCTGTTTTTCAAACACTTGTAAATAAAAATTTAATCTTCTGCAAAATGTTTTTACATTTAAATGTAACTAAAACCTTTTATCTATTACATGTGTACTTGAATATAATAATTAAGTTCGTAATAACTTTATTAATGTATCAATTTGCGAAGTTATTTATAAGAACAACAGAAGGAGAGAATTGTCAGAGTGCGTAAATCCCGTCCAATTAATAGTATTTACGAAATTATTGAAGTTTAATAAAGTGATAATACGACAATAATAGGGCATTCTAACAAAGCAAAAACACCTTTAGATAAATAACTAATATAAATTATTTTAATTAAAAAGAGAGGATTCAATATTATTAAATTGAATAAACCAAAAAACATAAAGGTTTTGCAACGACAAAAGAACCTTAACTGTACCAAAACTGTTGTAATCCATCCCCCCACATAGAGTGATCTGACCCTTGTTCGATCTCTGGCATGTGCGCGACTGATCACAAGCCAGCATCTGTCAGTAAATTGTCTCATGTAACAGAGGGAACTAATGCAATAAGTGCACTCGAATATGAATGAACGTCATTTCTAATTATTAACGTTAATAGCCGGTGGGTTAATTAAAAATAATTCGTGGAGACACTTTGCACACAGCCAAAACTTTAGCTGCATTCCAGTATAAGTAGAGGGCATGTATGGAAGAAGAACAGGTCGCAGCATGTGTTGTTCGACCCCAAATAAATTGGGATAAAGGCAGGGGGATGATGATGAAACACTTTGGAATATATTGTGTGGCAGGTAAGTGAGTGTCGTTGTAATTGACAAATGAGAGTCAAGTGTAATTTATCGGAATATTCATCAACTTTTAATGACACTTCCAGTCATGTAATCACGTAGTATAATATACTCAATTATAAAATAAAAACTTGTTAAAATGAAGCTTAAGAACCGTAGACTTCAAAATTATGATCTTAATTATAAATTGTACCTTTTAAAATTAGCTAGTTTAATTATAGGTATTTATTTCGGGGTAATCATATCTTGTGAAGAATGTTGAATGTTGTTATTTAATAATTATGTAATGTAATTAATTAATTAATAAATCTACCGATATTATACCTCTATTATTTCAATATCAACAACGTAAATATAGTGAGGGCCCTTTATTTATGTATCGCATCATGTAAAGCAAGCAAGACAATAATAATATTTATTAGGAAAATTATTATCATATTAAATCTCGTTAATTTACATATTCTGTTACTTAGGAATAATAGTTTTTTTTTTTATATACAACGTATTAGACGGAGATATTATAAGAGTCATCGTCAAAGATGAGTTATGGATCAATATGGAGAAGACCTTCACTCAGTAATAGAACAGTCATCATCATCCCTCTGTCCTTTTCCCAAACTATTTGGGGTCAGCGCAGCATGTATTCTTCTTCCATACAACTCTATTAGCCGTCATATCGTCAGGCACTCCTTTTCTAGCCATATCATCTTTAACACAATCCATCAATCGCTTCCTTAATCTTCCTCTACTCTTATAACCATTTTTACTTAAAACTTTCCTCATCACATGACTCTCATCCCTTCGCATCACATGCCCATACCATGCTTAATGATTTCTACACAACTTCTCAGTCACCGGTGCCAATTCAGACTTCCTTTTATATACTCATTTCTAATTCTATCCATCCGCGTCACAACACACATCCTAAGAGGGATGGACATTCTCATCTCAGCTGCATGTAGTAGGCTTCTATTCATTGCCTTACAGTATGGGGTAGATATAACAACTTTTATCCCTGCTAACCTACATGAAAATGCAGAACCAATTCAAATAACAATTTCATTATCCAGAAACAACAATATGTTGTTTCTTTTGTATTTTACGTCAAAGTCGATCGTAGGGTCGTTCTCAGTATTTTTTGGTCCTAAGGGACTGATAACACAACAATGTTGCCGATATCGGTCCTTAGAGACGCGGTAGAATTTACCGAGTCTCCCTATCTGGAGGGATTAGGGGCTCTGTTTACGTTGGGATTTTGGAACCTACAGAATTTATTGTTTATTATTTAGGGTAGATAGGAAAGGCTCATTATTAAGAGCGGGGTGTTTCCCGAGTAAAATCTCCAGGCGTATTTATCCGGGAGGTGCAGAATCAAATCCTGCTCACAAACCGTATTTTTCTTTCCATAAATAATATATATATATATATATATATATTTATATATATCTAAATCCGATAACAGTGTTCAACATCTAAACCTATAAACATAAAGTTTTATTCGTTTTAAATTTAATTCAGGCCTATAAATAGGATACATATTAAATATTAAATTAAAAGTGCTTATGGATTATCATTAAGAAAGTGGTATTGCTGATTATAATAAAACAACTTTTAACCGGATTAATCGCGTGTATTATTGTTTCTTTTTTGTTTTTCCTGACGTTCCGAACACTTTGCAGCGTTCGTGGTCGCAGGAGGTAATACACGCGATTAATCCGGTTAAAAGTTGTTTTATTATAATGTGTAGTGATCGCGCAAACCTAAGATATTACTATGGTATTGCTGAGTTAAAGAAGTCTATTATATAAGATGGTTAAACGGGTATTATGTTATATTTATCATGTTCGCTTTGCGCAGGGGAGACAATAGACCACCGTGCAATAGATCATCATAGCATGATGTGAAAAATATAGAGTTTAACACTTTTATTGATATCGTCATCATTTGTCAGGGTGTATGAGAGCGAAAGAAAGAAGAATGAATGAAAAAAATATAGAGTTTAACACTTTTATTGATATCGTCATCATTTGTCAGGGTGTATGAGAGCGAAAGAAAGAAGAATGAATGAAAAAACATTTTATCGTAAAAAAGCGGCGTGTGCTTCTTATGATATTTTATAGATAATGACTTTAGTTAAACCAATATCTATCAATAAAATATTTACAACAATTGACATCAGCACCCCACACTTTTTTACGATAAAATTACTTTTTTCTTAATCTCTTTCCATTTTGAACTTATAGATTTTTTTTTGCTAGTTACAATAGCGTGTTTTTTTTAAAACTATTATTTATTATTCCTGAAATCGTTAATCCTGAAGATCCTGATCAGGATAATCGGACAAATTTATTAAATTATTGTATTGTCATCGGTCATTGATATGTGTGCGAAGTTTCAATTCAATCAGACGTTTTGAAGTGTGTGAAAATCACGTTCAAAGATTCCGTTACATAATTATATACATTTCAAACTAGTGACTTAATCAACCAGTTACAACCAAAGCATAATAATGTATTTTCTTTGAAGCCAAGCGAGATACATCTAAACAAATACTCTTAATTGGATACTGACTTCAAATGCCTCTGGTTCTTAATAAACTCCACTTCGGTATCGTACTGCACATAGTCACAGCGCTGGTAGCACTCGCTGGTCGTTATAATATCCTTGATATCATTCTGAACAATTTCTGAAAGCGAAGAAACGAGATTAAAACGCGGATAATAATTTTTTAAACGTTGCCACACTAGGAATTAACTACTTTAAATTGACATATAAACTCACAAGCACACAAACACCCAGACCCGGAGCAATTATCTATAGATCGTACAAATATTTGCTCCGTGCAGGAATCGAACCTGCGACACGCAGCGCAGCAGTCGGTCTCTCCACTGCGCCAACCGCGCTGTCGACATATCAATATTGACCTTTCCCAGTGTTCACGCAAACAAGGCGTGAATCATAGTCCGCGCCAGGGAGCGCGCGGAGGGCGCGGCGCGGCGCGGGACGACACCGCGGCAGCGCGCTGGCGGCCGCCGCACGGCACTCCAGTACTGAACAGGATCGACGACGCGCGCACATACTTGTTGTCAAATTCTAATTCCAACATTATACTGTCTATTAGAACCATATTATATAAGTGTTTACAGTCCACTTTTACTTTCATTACAAACCTTTCGTAAGGTCTTAAACAGTTTTGGTCCTTCGACTTTCTATTTTAAATCCGCGTAACGTATTTTATACGAACAAAGAAGACGTACGCGCGGTGGCAGTACGGGTTGACGTTGGTGGACTTTGATACGACGAGCTTACAGAAGCGCCGTGTCACTACAATCTGCATTCAGTGGCAGACAAGTTTGGAGTTGGAGTCGCCTAAGATAAGCGAGGAGAGGACGTCTACAAGTTCCCGAGGTCTTAACATCGGTGGTGGTCAAGTTTCGACTACGTTGGTCGAACCCGCCGAGACATCTATTTGCTTCGTGGGAATCAACACAGTCCGCCTTGTGGATAAAGATAAGCATATTTGTGTATCGTTCCAAATTCCTTTCTATTAAAATTCCAGTTAGAATTCAAAATTCAAATTTTCCGTTGCAACCGTTTTCAGTTCAGTTTCAAATTTGAGTCATCAAGTGTTTGTTTACATCAGTTTATAGTGTATTCATATTAGTATAAAGTTGCATAGAACCGGTTTCTTGTTATTCCGGCTGGCATTTTTTTTGTTAGCGAGCGAGCTTGAAGGTCACGCGCCTATTCATCGCAAAAAACATCTGTTTACTGTTTATTAGTCATAATACCTATTTGCTTAACACATTTTTTTTCTAATTTGCTTTGTGTCTATTGTTTCTTTTTATTTATAACCAATTTCCTATAATGGCTAATGAGGAATTATTAGTAAGAAAACGCAGTGCTATGAAAGCTAAGCTTACGAATTTCTGCAATTATGTAAACGTGCTTATGAGTTGCGAATCAATTTCTAGATTGCAGCGCATTGAGCTGGAGGGTCGCCTTAGTAAATTTGATGCCCTATATGATGAATTTGATCACTTGCAGTTGGAGATCGAGGTGCACTCGGATAAGCCAGACGAGGCGTACGGGGAACGTGCCAAGTTTGAGGAGCGGTATCATGCAGTGGCAGCTCAGGCGCGCAGTTTGCTCATTAGCGCTGATGCCGGCATTGACGGCGGGTCTGTAGCGGGCTCAGCAGACAAAAACACAGGTGCATCGTTCCGTCAGAAATTTGTACGCTTACCTAAAATTGATTTGCCTCATTTCGATGGTAGTTATCAGTGTTGGCTAGAGTATAGAGACACTTATCTTTCTCTAATTCATAGTAGTAGTGCAATCGATGACATTAGCAAGTTCCATTACTTACGTGCATCGCTCAAGGGAGATGCTCAACAAATTATAAAAAATATAGATTTTAAAGGCGAGCATTATCAATTGGCTTGGGATTTGCTATGTGAGCGATATGATAATAGTAGGCTCTTAGTTAATAACCATGTGCAGGCTTTGTTCAATATTCCAGCAGTCTCAAAAGAGTCTTGTGTAGCCTTACGTCAACTTATTGATAATATAAATAAACAAATTAGGGCTTTGAAATCGCTGAACGAGCCCACTGACCAGTGGAGTACACTGGTGGTGTTTATGATGAGTAGTCGACTCGACAAAGTTACTAACAGAGACTGGGAAGAATATCGCAATAGTTTACGCAAATCTCCTACTTTGACAGATTTTTGTTCGTTTGTGAGTAGGAGGGCTGATTTGTTAGAGACGGTTGAGCATAGTGAATCGGCAAAGGAAAAGGTTGACAGTAGCACTAACAGTTACATAGCAGATATACAGAATACTAACAAAAGCGATAATTTATTCAAAAATAAGATTAACAATAAAAAAAATACAAAAGATTGTAAATGTCCGTTGTGCAAAAAGGATCATTTTATGTTTGTGTGTGATGACTTTCGTAAGTTGTCACTAGAAAATCGTTTGGCAAAGGTGAAGGAGCTTAATGTGTGCTTTAATTGTCTACGTCTTGGGCATTCCAGTAAACGTTGTAAATTGTCCCACTGTAAATATTGTAATCGTAAACATAACACGCTTTTACACGTAGATCAGTCTAATTCAAATGTACAAGATCCAATGCCTAGTGTTGCTTTACCTAGTTTACTTAAGGACGTTTCTGGAGGTGCACAATTACAAAAATGCACGTCCGAAAATGTTGTTTTGTCAAGTGACATTGCAAATAGTACTACTCGTTCTGTTGTACTCTCCACAGCTCTGGTGACAGTGGTCAGCAAACGAGGGGAGAAGTTCGACGCCAGGATCCTGCTTGATAACGGTAGCACAGCCAACTTTATCACTGAAACACTGTGTCACAAGCTGGGATTGTCTAGACGTAACGCTAACTCCACGATATCAGGTATAAACAAGCAAACATCTAGTAGCACACAGTCTTGTAGGTTTACAATTCAGGCTCGGAATGGTGGCTACAGGGAAACTATCACTTGTATCATATTGCCTGAAATTACTAGGATATTGCCGTCTTCAGCTTTAGATATTGGCAACATCAACATTCCAACAGACATTCAATTAGCTGATCCATCATTTCATATACCATCTGTAATTGACATTCTTGTTGGTGTGGAAGTGTTTTGGACTGTCTTAGGTTCGTCATCTATAAATCTAGGTAGGAATCAACCCAAACTTCACGCAACAAGACTCGGATGGATTGTTTCGGGACCAGTTCCATTGAGTTCATTCTCTAATAACCAGTCACACTACTGTAACGTGTCTATGGATGAACTAAATAATAACCTCAACAGGTTTTGGGAATCAGATTCTGTACCATCCAAATATGCTTTGTCACAGGAGGAACGCGCGTGTGAAGAAAGTTTTCATCATAATACTACTCGGGATGATCAGGGTCGTTTTGTTGTGACAATTCCTTTAAAGGACAATCCTAACATTTTAGGTGAGTCATATGAGATGGCTAAACGTCGATTCCTATCACTGGAGCGTCGTTTTATGCGTGATCCAAGTTTCAAAAAGCATTATGTTACCTTCATGCAGGAGTACGAGCGCCTTGGACACATGACAGAAAATCAAACGTCTAGAAAGCCTCATTCAGGTGACAATGTCGAATACTTCTTGCCTCATCATGGGGTCGTCAAAGAGTCCAGCTCGACAACAAAACTACGGGCAGTCTTCGATGCCTCAGCGAAAACCACGTCGGGCGTGTCATTCAATCAAATCCAGATGGTTGGCCCGACTATCCAAGAAGATCTATTATCAATCCTGTTAAGATTTCGGCAATATAAATATGTCATCTCTGGAGACATAGCTAGGATGTATCGTGCCGTTGCTGTTACACCCTCACAACGTGCTTTGCAGCAAATCATTTTCAGGACAGATCCTAAATTACCATTAAAGACGTACAGTCTTAATACTGTGACTTATGGCACAGCTTCCGCTCCATACTTAGCAACAAAGTGCTTAGTCAGCTTGGCTGATACTGCTACCAGCACAAACGTCAAGTCTTCAATTGAACGTGACTTCTACGTTGACGATTATCTTTCAGGAGGAAATTCAGTTTCAGACGTAGTAGAAATGGTTAAGGAGGTAATTTCTGTATTAGCATCAGCGAATTTTCATATACGAAAATGGCAATCTAACAATTCGTCAATTTTAGATCAGGTTTGTAATAATTCAGCAATTTTGGATTGTCTAAAATTGTCAGAAGATAAGAATTCGGCATCGAAAACATTAGGTTTACGTTGGATGTGCGAGGCAGATTATTTAGCGTTTTCTATTTGTATTGATGCTGAGAAACAGGTGTCGAAACGCCAGGTTTTGTCAGTCATTAGTCAAATATTTGATCCATTAGGCTTGGTTGGGCCATGTGTAGTCGAAGCGAAAATCGTAATGCAGAAATTGTGGCTAGCCAAGTGTGACTGGGATGAGCAAGTGCCAGAGTCTATACACAATTTTTGGAACAATTTTGTTAACACTCTTCCATGTTTGAATAATCTAAGAATTCCAAGATGGGTTGTATGTGACAATGCTATATCGCATGAAATTCATGTGTTCACAGATGCATCTGAGAGAGCTTTCGGTTGTTGTGTTTACCTCCGGTCGATGAATAGGCAAGGTTCAGTTAAAGTACAACTTCTTGCATCGAAAAATCGTGTAGCACCAATAAAGCCTACTACCATTCCGCGTCTCGAGCTCTGTGGGGCGTTGCTAGGCGCAAGGCTGTGTGTTAAGATTCAGAGTTCTATTACTTTGCCTGTAACTGGATGTCGGTTTTGGTGCGATTCAACTATCGTATTAAGTTGGCTAGCTATTTCACCGAATTTATTAAAACCTTTCGTGCGTAATCGAGTCAATGAGATACAGGAGAGCACTGCAGGTCATACGTGGAGTTACGTGCCGTCTAGAGACAATCCGGGAGATCTTGTTTCTCGTGGGCTGAAGGCTGACCTTATCAGCGAGTGTTCTTTATGGTGGTCAGGCCCACAATTTTTGTTAAATGACGAAACACACTGGCCAGCTATGCCCAATAAAACTGTGAAACTGGATCTACCAGAAGTCATTACATCTAACTTCACAGATCATTCGTCTCTCACAGATTCACAAAATCACGTACATTCGTCTCGCATTAATCCATCATTCATTCATACACTACTCCATAAATATTCAAATCTAAATCGGTTACAAAGAGTGGTGGCCCACATACTTAGATTTGTTTATAATTTAAAAAATAAAACCAAGTTACAAAATGGACTATCAAATCAAGAACTTCAAGATTCTTTGAATTTCATTTTACGTAAAGCCCAAATGGAGATGTTTTCTAAGGAATATGTTATCCTTAAATCCAGCAAGACTTTGCCTCGTAAAAATAGACTTGTTTCTTTAAGTCCCTTTGTTGACAAATATGGTCTCATTCGTGTAGGAGGGAGACTTGATAACTCTCCTTATGATTACAATATCAAGCATCCAGTCTTACTATGTTCTAAACATCATGTCACTAAAATTATCTTTAGTAAATATCATAATGATTTGTTACACGCTGGACCTCAGTTATTGATAGCCAATATACGACAAATGTATTGGCCGCTTGGCGGCAGAAGTCTTTCTAAATATATTGTGAAACACTGCATTAAATGTTTTAAATACAAATGTCAAAATATTCAACCAATCATGGGACAATTGCCTTCTAATAGAACTCACTTGGAGTTCCCATTTTTGAATTGCAGTGTCGACTATGCCGGGCCAATATTGATAGCTGATCGAAAGGGGCGAGGGTGTAAGCTTGTAAAGGCGTATCTATGCATTTTTGTTTGTCTTGCAGTTAAAGCTGTTCATATCGAGCTCGTTACTGACCTTACTAAGGAGGGCTATATGGCTGCTTTAAACCGTTTCGTTGCTCGTCGTGGCAAACCCAAGAGCATCTTATCCGATAACGGTACTAATTTTACCGGCACTTGTAATGAACTCCAACAATTCTTACAAGATTCCAATATTTTTTATGAAGTTGCACAAAAGGGCATTGAATTTAATTTTGCCCCTCCATACTCTCCACATTTCAACGGCATTGCTGAAGCTGCTGTTCGTTCTACTAAACACCACCTGAAAAGACTATTACAGCTAACACATTTCACATACGAGGAAATGGTCACTTGTTTGACTCAAATAGAAGCTGTTCTTAATTCACGTCCTCTCACACCACTTTCCTCTGATCCACTAGATTTTACTGTACTCACTCCTTCACACTTTCTGATTGGACGATCACTGATGGCTATTCCGCATCCACAGGTGACTGACATAAACATCGGCCGCTTGGAGCGCTATCACAGAGTGGAGCATATAAAGCAGCATTTTTGGAAGCGTTTCCATTTAGAGTATATTTCTCTGCTTCAGCAAAAGACAAAATGGACGTCATCTACAGGACTACTGGCAGAGGGAACGTTAGTTCTCATCAAGGAGAGAGGACAACCGCCACTGCTCTGGCCACTGGGACGTGTCACGAAGGTCTTCCCGGGGAGCGACGGGACAACGCGTGTGGTTGAGTTGAAGACGAAGAAGGGGACGTTACTGCGTTCTTTTAATAATATTTGCCCACTTCCTTTAGATTGAATGTTTCAACCCGGGGAGGATGTTCACGCAAACAAGGCGTGAATCATAGTCCGCGCCAGGGAGCGCGCGGAGGGCGCGGCGCGGCGCGGGACGACACCGCGGCAGCGCGCTGGCGGCCGCCGCACGGCACTCCAGTACTGAACAGGATCGACGACGCGCGCACATACTTGTTGTCAAATTCTAATTCCAACATTATACTGTCTATTAGAACCATATTATATAAGTGTTTACAGTCCACTTTTACTTTCATTACAAACCTTTCGTAAGGTCTTAAACACCCAGTGCTATTCTGTTATGTGACTCTCAACGCACGTAATGGAGAATTGGGCATGCCTGATTTTTCGTAAGACGTGCTAAAGGAAAAACCATATGGAGATTTTTTGATTCTGCGCTATATTTTGTTAATTTCCACTCATAAAAGTAAGAGATTACAAAATAATTGGCAAAATAACTAATAACCTTCATTTGACCTGAAGTCACTTGCAGTGACGTCACATATTCATATTTTATATAATCTGTGAACTGAAGGTATTTTGTCATTTGTAGTGATGCCAGGCTACGTAAAAGGAAATGTTTACTGGCATTTTTATAGTGAAGCTATTTTAACAATAATCGCTAAAAATTTTGAACTAAGATTACTATTTATATTTCTACAAGTATATCAAAATTGATCTATGCCCAAAAACTTAATTAATAAACATCAAAATTTTAATACTAATGCTGGCAACACTTGTCGGTTTGCCGTCTGTGACCTTCCTTTGACATTATCAACTGACATGAAACTGACAGCTGTTTGTTTTATTTCGTTTAAAAACTAGGTGTGTTAAAAATTTATGAACACATTACGTCATTTGGGGAAATATTAAAAAAAAAAAAATAATAATAATAAGGTTCTAAATAATAGAATAGCCAAATTAGTTTTTCATAATTAGATTAACATTCGAAAAAAATAATATAAATAATACCTTATTTTTTCATGTATGCCCAATTACATTGTAAGGAAAATTTAGAAAATTAAAGTTTAGTTGTAATTAGTTATAAGATATTTTTCATGATTGATTGATTGAATTTTGTGGTATTTAATGCGATTGTAAGCAAGTTTTGAATATATCCTAATCCAAGGGGTGGAAATTCAAATCCTGTTGGAAATAACTTTTTAACAAAATACAGTTTTGTTTACTGTGGTCTTTATCCACGTAGAGATGCTATTTTTTTAAATTATGAATACGTCCGCGTTGCGGCTGTATTGAAAAAATAAAATAGAGCATATTTTCGAACAACGAAACAATCGAAAAAAATATGGATCCGATTATTAAAATTCAATATTTTATTTTGATTTGCCACGAGTTTTTGCTTTCCAGAATTCGATCCTTATTAGCAACATTGTCAGATGGTGTAATAAAACAGTGTGTAATTATTTTTCCGAAATCAACGGGTTCGATTCCTGGCTAGCAATATTTATTTTTCAAAAAGATAATGATGCAGTTTTAGTTTTCCTCAAAATCGGGTCCGAGACTCCTTTGAGTGTTTTTCACTATTCCTTAAAGATCCGGATTTGGCCATCCACATTTGAAAAATTCACCCTCTATATACACATAATCAGCGTCGAGTGAAAAAGACAGAACAACACCTCATTTTTCAAAGGAGGCTGAAGTGTTCTCAAAGGAATGATGGACAACCACTTTGAACGTGCCTGTCTTTTGTATATGGGTTGTATAATTTATATTTACGTTGGTACCTATCAGGGATGTCGATTAGATAGAAACAATTTAATAATGGATGATTCTGAAAATATCTAGAGTTTTTTTCTTGGTCGGTATTCAATTGTTAGCAATAATTTTGAATTCGTATTTGGATTGTTATTGTGGAGTGTAGGCTTAAAAACAGAGTTTGCTGAAACTGTAATTATATTAAAATCATAAAACGGTTTATGTTATTGTACCTATACTAATAATAATACTCCTCCGACCGTATTTCGGTGACGGCGGCCTATCTCCACAGAGATTAGCCAAGTACGCAGGAGATATTATGGTGCACAAGTGTATGCGCAAACACAGGTGCACTCCCTCTTCCTTCACTCTCATAATCCGATGGGACGGCAATCCGACACGATCGAGAGAGAGATCAGGCGCAGGACCGACGGCTTTACGTGCTCTCCGAGGCACGGGTGTGTCACACCACCAACTTCCTGATTCTGGGCTGCTACTGAGAATTTTCTAACAGAAAAATCCAGTAACAGTTTGCCCGATCTGGGAATCGAACCCAGGACCTCACGCTCGTCAGTCGAGCTTGCAACCGCTAGACCAACGACGAGGCAGTGTATACTTATAGCAAATATTCTAATAAGGGAAAAGATTTGTTTGTTTGTTTTTAATCGAGAAACTCTGAAACTACTGTACCGATTTGATTAAATCTTTCACTATTAGAAAGTTACTTTACCCAGCAGTAACATTGTATTGGGCAGGAATTGGGTTTATCTGTTAAAAGATTTTCAGTAGTAGCTCGGAGTTTGGCATTGTGCCTGATAAATAGTAATGGCCGCCTGTTACACTTAACTTAGTAATGGTATTGGTTAAATGCGGGTGAACAAAATTACAGTTCTGCCTATCCCCTTGGGGAATAGAAGCGGGTTACTATGTATAATTTAATATAATGTCACAACATTGACGTCAGCAATAGATGCATAAATAATGAGACTATCTTTTCTCGTATTTGCCTTGGATAAGGCCGCTGCGCTGACGTAATTTTTATATTTTGTCAAAAAAGATTTAATTTATTATAATCTGTAGTGATAGCGAAAAACTAAGATACTCTAACCAGATTTAAATTCAAAAAGGGTTTATTAAAGTGCCTGTTCTTTGAAAATGCATCCAAATAAAAAATTGCATGTGCGATCTGGCGAGAGCACGGTTACAGCATGCTATGTCACTAACTCCTTTATATTCTGTCCATAAATCTGTCTCGCTCGCTCAAGCGCTGAGAACACTCGGTGTCATAAATGTTTCGCTGTCGTTGATTTTCCTAACAAATTTAAATATTTTAGCACGACAACACTTTTCTATGCCACAGTACCTGCTCGACAGTTCGTAATGACTAATTTCAGACATGCACAGTTATATTACGACGACAATAAGTTTCTCTACTCTCATAGTCCGATGGGACGGCAATCTGACACGGCCGGAGAGAGGTCAGACGCAGGACTACAGGCTTTACGTGCTCTACGAACTTGAATGAATTTGTACTAGAGTAGTATAAGTGGCGTACCCCTCTCGCCACTGGCATATTATTCCGAAATCGTATAAAGGTACCTTTTACCAGTATGGTTACAATGATAGTACACGATTTTAATCGTGTGTAACACAATTTTTGTTTGTGTTTAGTTTTTTTTATGTACTTTAATACTGTTGATATAATGACGAGAGCTATTTTCGCTTTAGTACAAGTTCTTTTTTGCTTGTGTTTCACCTCACCCCCCGCCAAAAGTGGAGAGCATATTTGTCCGATATTTAGTCAGAAGGCGTCTCCCGTCTGGTCCTCTAAATCTCCGAAGCACGGAGGTGCCACAGCGCAAGGTAGAACCGTAGAAATGTTTACTGTTCAGTATCAGCGGTTATATTTGGCATCGTATGAACTCAAACAAGTTCAAATTAGCTTTGCTTAAAAACTGGTAAAATAAAGGTTTAAAATTGGGTACCGGTTCCGGTTCTAATAACGGAACCCAAAAAATACCGGTATTTTAGGTTTTTTTTCAACCCCTGATCCTGATGGATATATTCTCGATAGTGCGTTTAGTCACGTTAGCGGTTTAAATAGTTTGTTCAATAAGTTATTATTTATATAAAATACATAGCATCACGCCTGTATTCCCCGAAGGGGTAGGCAGAGGTGTACACAATTGTACACCCACATTTCACCAATACTGTTATTAAGTCCCATGTAATTGGTGGTGAGCCTATTGCCATCAACCGGGCACAATTCCAAACTCCGGGCTGCTATTGAGAAATTCCTAACAGAAAAACTCAATAACACTTTGCCCGACCCGGGAATCGAACCCGAGACCTCCTGCTCAGCAGTCGTGCTTGGGACCGCTAGACCAACGAGGCAGTTATATAATATAAAATAATTATATTATATTTAAGTTAGATAATGATTCAGAAATATTATTATGTAAGCAAATGGAAAATTCCTCTCTAATCCCGTGGTTAGGATTGAATAAGTCTTAATTGAGTTTCCACGTACTGATATTACGAATGAAAGTCAATCTCGTTAATGGAATATAATATGTATCGATTTACTTACTGGTTCCACGAATCACCTAAACTGGCCAAGTACAGAAAGAACATAGCAATTCCACGTGATTACACGACAGCCAAAAAAGGAGTGTTATGTTTTTAGAGTTCATGTACTCGTATATAGTAAGTATGTATGTATGTTTGTGACTTTATAATAATAATAATAATATTCCACAACTATCACACAACGCCGTCTAGTCTCAAGCTAAGCAGAGCTTGTGTTATGAGTACTAGACAACTGATAAACATACTTATATATTTCTAAATGCATACATATTATAGATAAATTACACCCAGACACAGAACAAATGATCGTGCTCATCACACAAACATTTGTCCTGGGTGGGAATCGAACCCACGACCTCCGGCATAGCAGTCAGGGCTACTAACCACTAGACCAACAGGACAGTCATTTATTCCACGATTTATTTATTCCACGATACGAGTTATTTATTGCACGATAACTTTTAAAAGTCTGAAGCGATTTAGATGCATGGGGTATCGTTACTATAGCCACTATATTACTACTTTTTAAAATCTTACTATATAACTTATTTTTCGCGGGCAAATGACAAGGATTCTAACGATACCCCAAGAATCTAAATCACCCAATCTCAAACACTTTAATATTAATAATCTTGTTAATTATAGTAAAACAACTTTTAACTTTAGTGTTCGGAACGTCAGGAAAAACTGAAACTAACAATACACGCGGTTAATGCGGTTAAAAGTTGTTTTACTGTAACGTGTAGTGATCACGAAAACCTAAGATATTATAATCATAATAATGTACTGACCTATTGCTTGATAAACGCAGATGAGACGCTCCCAGGAACATATGGCGTAGTCTTCTACATCAAGTTCGTTAGCTAAAAAGAAAACAAAACATGTTATCGCGTCTAGTTCAAAGCTAGCGTGCCTTTTGCCCATGTGCCTTACCAGTGACACGTGTCTACCGTGGGAGAGCCATGCTTCGGCACGAATGGGCCGGCTCGACCGGAGTGATACCACTACCACGGCCTCACAGAAAACCGGCGTGAAACAACGCTTGTGTTGTGTTTCGCCGAGTGAGTGAGGGTACCGGAGGTCCAAACCCTTTAAACGGCCGGCACACCCCCATGGGTTCCACCTTGTCGTGGTGGGGGGACTCTAGTAGCCGTAGCTTAGTCAACCACGGTGAAGATAACGGAACCCGAAGAGGGCCGCTTCTCTGGGCTTTGCCTTCAAGGCTATGTTGGAGCGGCGCCGGCGTAGGTTGCGGGTCTTATGGGGGGTGTCGCAACTGAGGTGGGCTGCGGCGTCATATGGGCGGCACCGCAGCTACGAGATGGGGCCACGGCGGGAGAGGAGTGCCGGTATGTCGGTGCGCCGCTCTCCGTGCCTTCCGCGGCCTTGACGGGGTCGCCACCGTTGGATGCCGGACGTGGTGGGGCCGCAGGCGAGGAGGAGTGTCGGTATAGCGAGGCGCCGCTCTCCCTATCCTCTGCGGCCGTAGTGGCAGGCGGCGGGGCCACAGGCCTGACCCGTCGCATGGGACTTTGGGCGTCCGGACACGGGGTCGTCTGGCGCCCATTGCACATGGTCTCCGAGGTGGTTGCAGCACGCCATGTGTCCGGTGTGGCGTGGAGGGGTGCAATGCCCCGTTAGAGGAAGTCCGGCAACGGACTGCCACTGGTGGGTTCGCGGTTGTATGCGAGAGCGTTCCCGCTGCCCACCGTCAAGTGACTGAGGAGGTATACTGTGGAGTTTTAGTGGGTTCGAGTCCCACATAACCGCTCTGTCTCCCCGTGTCAGAGCGTTATGCGTGGGCATTACTCCACGAAAAAAAAGGTATGTTACAACAAATCAAGACGCCACCTAATTGGTCGCAAGAGCGCCGATGCATGGACTGGGCACAATTCAAAACTCCGGTTTGCTCCTGAGAAATTTCTTACAGAAAATCTCAAATACACTGTCCGAACCTGGAATCGAACCCAGGACCTCTCGTTCAGCAATCACTCTTGCGAACACTAGACTAATGAGACAGTTGCTATAAAACAGACTAAATGTGGCGATTTGTTTGCCAGAGTATCATAACTTTGTAATACATCATTACATAGTATAGAAACAAAGTCTCTTCCCGCTATCTATCCCTATGTATGCTTAGATCTTTAAAACTACGCAACGGATTTAGATATGTTTTTTTTAATAGATAGAGTGATTCAAGAGGAAGGTTTTAGTATATAATTTATCGAGTTTTTGTATACATTGGCTAAAATATAATGATATTTGTTGGAGGAGTCGGAAAAAAATTAAGCTGTCTGGGAGCTTTCAACGATAACGCTGCCTAAACCATTTGACATATAACAAAATGATGTATGATGGAATTGTGTATCTTATATAGGTCTACAGAAAATTCCGTGATGGCACATGTCTATCTCTTAAGGGTTATATACTCTATCCATTTTATTAATTACTAAAATGGGCAATTATAAAGCGGTTATTGCAAAGCGGGAACGGGATCAAATTTCATGATTACTTTTGGTCGCGATAACCGACATCCACGCGGGTGAAGCCGTGGGCATCAGGTAGTACTTTATAAGGGCCGAAACTTTGATAAAAAACTTTATAATTTGATTCCTTGTTCAACTTTTAACTTATTTAGAATGTTTAATTGAAGATGTTTTTTTTTTTTTTTTGTAGTTTTATCTCGCAGGTCAACCTAGGAGGTTGTCGACTGCTTAACCGGACTTTCCTGTGGATGCCCTAATAATAAACTATTATTAAGGCCTCCAGCCAGGGGCATACGACTAAATTAATTCTATTCTAAAGCGACAACGCTAAGGGCACCCCCTGCGGGGTACGAGCCTCGGCTTAGGGCGTCGCTTGAGGGAGGACAGCAAGGGACTGGCTGGATCGAACAAGAATTATCATAATTATTATTATTAGGGGAATTTAAAGCTACAGGCTCAGCGGCTACGCGGGCTGGCACGAGCAAGGGTCGGGGAGGTGATGCATTAGGTGCATTACGAGGACGTCGCGACGGGCCTCGGCGGCGAGGCCTAAATGACGGCGGTCTGTGTTTGTGTACTGTGCTGGTGGCCCTACGGCTCTCTTGGAGCAGGGTTATAGCGTCATCGGGGTATAGGAGTGAATGCCTAGGACGGCGAGTTCTACTTATCTGGGAGGGGGTGTATCGGGCGGCAGCCGCGATAAGAGGGTTGGGGTGCTTTTCAGCAGATTCGAAATAACGCTTGCAAATGCGTTTTATAAACTGTTGGATAGTGGGAATTTTAAGGTCGAGATGGAGGTTTTCGTTTCTAACTTAGAAGGGGGCTCCCGTGACCTTACGTAAGGCACGGTTTTGGAGGGTCTGCATCTTATGGAGGCGGTAAGATTTCGCGTGTGGGAACACTACGCAGGCGTAGGTCATGATGGGGCGTATGCACGTGGTGTAAATGCGCAGTTTGCACTTAAGGGACAATCTGCTGCGTGCGTTCATAATAAAGTGAAGCCTACCCAGAGCGAAGGCGGCGCGCGAGCGCACAGACCTTATGTGCTCACCGAAGGTCAAGTGTCTATCGAGGATGACTCCTAAGTACTTGGCTTGCTTCTCCCAAGGGATCGGCTTGCCGAACATGGTTATCGGTTTGGGGTCGGGGGGTCTGATCCTACGCTGTTTCGCGAAGAGTACGGCTTGACTCTTATCGGGGTTGACTTCTATTCTGCATTTCCTGAACCAAGCGCCTAGTACGTTGGCGGAAGTTTGGAGAGTGCTAGCTATACGGTCGCGCACGATACCGGAGTAAAATATGGCAGTGTCGTCTGCGAAGAGAGCTAACATTGCCTGTCTATTTTTGGGGATGTCGCTAGTGAAGAGCGTGAACAGGAGGGGCGAGAGCACGGAGCCCTGGGGGCCACCGGCGCGGATAGAGTGGGGGGCGGATAGTGCGCCCTCTATGCGATAGCGGAAAGTGCGATTCGAGAGAAAGTCCCGTAGGATGAGCACGAGACGGTCGGGCACGCCGAGTTGGTACAGCTTGTATAATAAGCCGTTGTGCCAGACTTTGTCGAAAGCCTTCGCTATGTCGAAAAAGAGCGCGCCTGTCATCGTGCCGCGCTGAAAACCGGCGCTTATGTGCTCGACGATGCGGTGGACCTGTTGTACGCACGAGTGTTGGGTACGAAAACCGAACTGTTCGTTGGGGATGAGGTTCTTCGCATCGGCAAAGTCCTTGAGTCGCTTATAAATAAGCTTCTCGTAGATTTTACAGAGTACGTTGAGGAGGCTGATCGGTCGGTATTAATTGAAGACATAATTCCTAATATTTTAAATAAGTTGGGGTCGGTTTCCAGTCTAAACGGATACACTTTAAAAAAGAATTGCCTCACACTAGGAATTTCTTCCGAAATCGAAATTTTTCATTGTGATTGCACACAAAATGCATTACATCACCATCTAAACTCTTGGTTCAAGCGTATTTTCCTATCAGCTCCATATTCCTAAAATCTTATCACAGGAACCAATGCTAGAGAATATTTAATATTATCTAATTCCTATAAAGACGTAAATACCCATTTATTAAAGCAAATTCTTCGTAATTAATGCTTAAATATCAAATACGGAGTGTTACCTTCCAAATGAGATAATAATTTTCACACCCATCTGTTACCATTTAAACGAAAATCTTTTGGAACTCCATTAAAAGTTATAAATGGGGCTAATAGCGTGGCAACATTAAGACATATTTCATACTTTCTATACAATTCAGTTCCTATTTCGGTATTTGTATGAAGACGTTATGTAATGGTGAGTTCACACGATGAGTTTCCTTTTTGAAGCATTTCCTAACGACCATAGCGAGCATTCGAAAGCAAGCGATTATTGGTTCTGAGCATTACTTAGCGAGCAGAGAAAATACAACGGGCGGTGTCTATTGGAATGTCTTTACCACAGATAATGCAAGTGTACATACATAGTTTACATACAAAAAATTTTTGTATAATAACTTTCGTGAGACACATTCATATTAATTATAGTTTAACGGTTATTACTCACGCGCATTATCCGGGATTGCCCGACTAGTTTCGAACTCGAACGGAGCTCATGATTAAGGGCTCCGTTCGAGTTCAAAACTAGTCGGGCAATCCCGAAGAATGCGCGTGAGTAATAACCGTTAAACTATCATTTATATTACTAACTAGTCTCAAAGTAGGCGCATATTGCCAACTTTTACGCTGCTAAGAAGAAAATATAAAAAATGCTGCCTAATGGCACAATTAACTCTACAATATGTGAAAAGAAGTTAACTGAGCGTATGGAGATGTTTTTAGCTATTTTCAATTTAATGAAGGTACAAAAAACCCGACTCGTTTAGTTTTCATACAATTAGGCGTACTAACGATATCTACTTTAATATCTTGCGGTATGAACTTAAATCTGTGGTCTGCATCAAATTCTCTCTGTTCTCTTTAAATTTACTCTGCTAGTTTTTTAACACTCGGTCCCACTGAACTAAATACCCGTAACCGAATTCTCATTACGCTCGATGGCAGACGCAACTTCTAAACTTTGTAAAATAATATTCAGAAATTAGTATTGAATTAAGTTGTTAGGTTACAAAGTTCATTTTTGCACCCACGCAAGGCAAAGGAGCGAGGTAATTGATTTCATAACTGATTCAAAAGGTTATTACTGGCTTCATTTGACTTTTATATGAGCAAATTGGTTCGAAGAAAAAGTTTATTTTTCTCCACGATAGACATTTTGTTTAATAATTGCCGATTTGTTCGTTGGTATTAAATTTCATAACACCTCAGCTAAACACAAACAACGGACAAACAGCGCAGTCATTTGTTTTGGTCATTAGCAGCATCCTTACAAAACATTTTTTTTATTAATATTATTTTAGAAAATCTTACGTATCATTTAAAGACTTACAGTCTAAAATCCACGGGTTTGTCTAGATTGTAGTGAGTAGTACTCTGCACACAGTCTCGAAAATTTTTTAATTAAATTTTATACAAACATAATGTTCCATTCAACTACCTACATTAGTTTGATAATTATTAGTCACATACCTAGTCACGCCGCAGCCCGGAGCACAAAAAATGTGCAATTGTGTGAGTGCCTTGTTTTGTGATTGAGCGACAACTATAGGTTGTTCAGAAAGTATGTTTTAAATTTAATGTATTTTTTTTTTGATACTGTTTCTAAAAGATAAGATCGAGTTTATTTATAAGTATAGGTATTAGATATTGTATAGTTCTTTCGCCATGGAAGTTGGAAGCTTGTATAATTTCTAGTTTTTTATTTCTTTGTTGTCGTGTTTGTATTTTATGCGAAATATAATGTTGTTTCGGTATTAAAAAAATATCTTTTAGTAAACAGTAGCTAGCATTTTTATGAATTGGGAGGACTTTACAATGTTTAAAAAGTACATAAAACATAACCAGCCGATAACTGTGCGACAAGCTTTCATATCATATAAATTGTGAAATGTATTTTTTTTTGACGTGGCCTTTTGTAATTAACCCATAGGGGTTTGATCTGCTTAACCGAACAATAGCTATGGCAAGACAATTTGATGCCTCCAGCCAGAGCATATTTTTATAAACTACAAACTAAGCCACACAGCACTAAGGGCGTCCCCTGCGGGACACGAGCCTCGGCTTAGGGCGTTGCTGGGGGAACAACTAGGGACGAGCTGGATCAGATCAGTTTCGTTATTATTAAGGGTCGAATTTAAAGCTACTAGCTCGGCGCGGGCCGGCTCGAGCAAGGGTCGGGGCGGACATGATGAGATATTTTGCGACGGATAGGGATCTCGTCGGTGTGGTCTATAACGAGGCTGTCGAGCGCGTCGGAGTGTGCTTGTGTGTCTGTTAGACTCTTGAGCTACAGTGATCCTATCATCGGGACGGAGGAGAGCGTGACGTGGTCGGCGGACTACACTGATCTGAGACGGCCTGTAGACAGCGGATGAAATGTAATAAATTGATGGGTTTTAGTTAAAAAATAAAGTTTATTTTCTTGTTTTTTGTGCATTTAAATAAAAAGTTATTTTTAGAAACTTTTTTACTGTTAATTTTTACCTCAGAGGTCATGGTAGGAGATCGGTTGTGATCGTCATGCGAATGCATTTAAAAAACATAGCAATCCAGATAGTCCTTAAAACGTGATACCTCATCACACTTTTAGAAATCATTCTTTGTTGGTAATAGTTGTATGCGGCTGTATCTAAGCCGTTATATCTTATGGTTGATAAAAAACCAATTCTCAAAGTTTACACTACCCGTCGAACTCTGACATAGCCTTAAATACGATGAAGGCATCTGCACATCTTAGACGTGCTGGTTTCCTCAAAAAAAATCCCAGCACCCTTCTGAAAGAATATTTTAGCTCAAGAAGCTCATGAACTTACCCGTGTAATCGAAAGGCAAGCATCTGCAGTAGTTGACCACTCTTCTCAAGATCAGACGCGTCATGCAACCCTGGTAGAAACCGGCGCCCGCTCCTTGGTCCTGATGGCAAAATAACTAGGTATTATTAATATTTATGATTTAGGCAGAACGCACAACGTAACGCGAGTATAGTTAAACCTTCAAATGAATTAACACATGCGTAGCGAACTCTAAAATTATTTTTTCGAGGATTTTCAAATACGGTCATGAACATGATTGCAGAGTGTTTGGATATTAGAGACACGCAGGTTGAAATCCTGCTCATGCCACCCGTATTTTTCTTTTGACAATTTTACAGTTCGCTAAAAATTTATCTGAATAAAGTTTATGTTATAAACATTTTATACAACAAATGACCAACTTTCCTTGTTATACAGGGTGTATTAAATTATATTTACCTACTGACAATATAATCTTCTTCGTTCGAGTTTCGTGATCACAACATAATTAAGGGGTCCGACATTTTGTTACGAAATTTAAGTACATAAGTAGCTTTTGGTAATAAATTTTTATAACCCTCAAAATCTTGAATTAGATTTTATAACTAATGACTGAACACTTAATTCTGATTAAAATATATTTTAAGTGTGTCTTTCACAATGTGTTTAGTGCTAAACACATGTTTCACATTGTGATCATCTCACGGCGGTAGCAAGGAATATTTTTCAGGGAGGGAGGCAATGAATTTATTGGGGGGGGGAGGTACCCTCATGGATTTAATTTCTGGAATTTCGGGGGGGGGGGCGGAGTGAATGCTCTGAGAAGTGTTCTCGATGGTGTGTAAAGCCATATCAGAGATATACTAGTAGTTTATACTCCGACAGGTTGTTCTTCAACTTCAAAGAATAAAAAATCTTATTGTATAAATCTTGGGTTTTCGCGATCACTACACATTATTCCGGTTGAAAGTTGTTTTATTATTGTATAAAGGTTCTAAAGAGGTAAGGGAAACCTGGTAACCTCTAATACAGGTTTTCATTACCCACGACAGGCACCAGCGCTACTTTGTTTGTAATTTGTTTTAAGCCAATAAAAAAATTATTATTAAGTGAGCCTTTTGCCACAATTTCAAATTTCAGGCTGCTACTGAGAATTTTCTAACAGAATAACCCAAGAACATAAAGTAAAAAAAGTTTAGTACTAATAATGTAGAAATAATATCGAATATTATTTCAAAATTCCTGAAAGCAATAATATTCCTTACGACCGTATCTCCACGGAGATTTGCCAAGTACGCAGGAGATATAGTACGTAACGCATTAATCTCGAGTACTACTACTCTTACTAGCACTGCAACCTGGAGAATTCATTTGGAGGACGCAGGTTCAAATCGTGCACTCGATCGGTTTTAAGTATTTTACAATCAACCAGACACAATTCCAAACCTCGGTGTGCTCTGAGAATTTCCTTCCAGAAAGACCAAACAATAATTCCCGACTTGGAAATCGAATCCAGGAGTTCACGATCACTACTAGACCAAGGCAGTGAACTCATATAAAGTAAAAGTTTTATTGACACAATAAATATATATATATATATATATATATTTATATATATTTATTGTGTCAATAAAACTTTATATATATATCTCAAAAAATGCTTTTTACTGCAATATTGTTCACTAAAGCAACCCTGATACAATGCTTTTTGTATAGTAAAGCCTACCTATACTTCCAATCTACCGTCAAAGATAAGTGTACTGAAATGGGTGAGACAGCAGCATTTAGACATAGACAAATGGCTACTATTAATGAGTACGGCCCTGGGGCAAAGTTTGTAATTAATTTTGGCACAAATGGCGTAGTTTGTTTCAGAATTCCCGTGTCATAGGAAACGGTGAGATTTGTGGTAGGTTATACATTAGGTATACCTACATTTTTGTTACTTCTGTAACATAACCCTTCAAATTGTGGGTATCTTAGTTAGTTACCTACATTAAATAAATAATTTCGTGTCTTACTGTCACTCGTTCGGCGCCTTACAACTGCAAAGTGATAACGCTGTAGCTAATATAGCTTTAGTAAATCTGTAAATGATTGCGAAATAAATATCGCCAGGCGTCTCCTTAAGACTAATACAAGGAAGCTTGAAATTTATTAGGATCGAAAAACAATACGGTAGCTCATTTGGGAGAACGGTGACACGGAATGTTACGGGTCACGGGAAAAACAGTAATTATTATAGTAATTAATCATGGCATTAATATGTATAAAAGAATATCAAAAATTATATACATAATTATTTCATTATTAATGCATGTATTTAGTTTCAATAAAAAAACCCCAGGTTATAGATAAATCTTTCAAACGCATTAACGCATGCGAAGCGAACACTTAAGTTATAAATTTTTATTAATTGCGCCTGGAGAATTTATACCGGAGGCGCAGGTTCGAATCCTGCTCACGACCGTATTTTTTTCCATCAAAATTTATAACTTCAATTCACAATAATAGTCTATGAAAGTCATACAGACCCAAAAGAAAAATCCTCACAAAAGCTCGGCTGGCTCCTCGTGGACGTGGACACAATTTTAGTATCAGCGGGTCATAATGTAACAAAAATACAGACAGACAAAATTACTTTCATATTTACAATATTACTTTGGGTTTAGTGTCTCTAAAAAAGGCGGACACACTCGTGAAGAAAAAGAGAAAAAAAAATGGCCGCACAGTTGGAAATGTATATTTTTCCTCTATCTAATGATTTGGTTATTCTCGCTGCATTTCATGTTATTCCAATTTTGCAACTTTGCAATTTTAATGTCCTGCATCCGTATGCTGCATAGTTACGTAAAGGTTGTCACACACGGGGCTAATACTTTATGATGTGTCTGACCGCATATCTTACAATGTCACTCTTCATAAAAATCAATGGGCACGGCGCAGATATAGTTAATTTTATCGTTCAGTATCTACAGATACTAAGCGATATTGGCAGATTTTGTCTGTAAATACAGACAAAATCTGCCAATATCACTTTTTTTTTCGTTTAAATTGTAGATCTAGAATGTTTGGGATGAATTAGTTATTTTAATGTTCTCATTAAATGTTCTTCCTAAATGTATATTATATTATTTATTGGTATAATTTCGTTAACAGTATATACATTTTTTTATTATAATGATGAGATGATATTTTATTAAAATGTATTGCTTACTTAATTTATAATATGTTTATGTATTTCATTTCAATATAAAAAAAGATATTGAACGATGCAATTTTATATTATCTGAGACAGTTATGTGTGTGTGACAAACCTTATCCGTACATGCATATGGACTGTTCATTAGTTTGTTTGTTTATTCTGTTCATTTGAATATGGCACTGAAAGAAGACTTTTTTAGACTGACAACTAAAATTCTACTATTTACAGAGAAACGTATTCGCAAAAAATGTACATATTCTTTGGGAGTTCTATGGATTTTTTTTACAGTAATTTTAAATTATAGTTATAATTTGTATTAGTCAAATCATATCATCATGCTTGTATTCCCCAAAAGGGTGGGCAGAAGTGTACACAATTTTACATCCACATTTCACCCATGCTATTATTAAATCCCATGTAATAGGTGTTAAGCCTATTGTCATCTACCGGGAACAATTCCAAACTCCGGGCGGCTACTCAGAATTCCCTAACAGAAAAACCCACTTTGCCCGACGTGGAAATGGAACCCAAGACGTCATGATCAGCAGTCACGCTTGAGCCCACTAGACCAACGAGGCAGTTATTTGTATTATTTTATGATTTTATCCTACCTTTGATTTATTATAAAACCGGCTTCTGACGCCATCTTTAGTATCGATTTTGGTGCTATAACGATATTGCCTTCCTAGTGTCAACATATGCTGATATTAGCTCGATTAAAATATGATTAATATCTGCCTGACACGACGCGTATTTTCTTAGAAGAACGATAAAGCATAAAATTTTTGCCTCAGTGACCTACTTCCACGTCGCATGTGATCAATTCCTCGTCTCACGTAACGCTGATCGACTAAGATTGATGAAATTTGCGGCCCCAATAAAATTCAACCAAAATCATTCAGTTTTCAGTAATGGCTCAGGTTTATTTACTAGTAATCTTGCTGCCTAGATGCGATGACTCCATTAACACAAACAGTCAAGCACGTGTATTGAGGCCGGAAGCCAAGCCCTACAAGGCTTAAAGACGCGACTGATGAGCATGAGTTCTTGAGTTCAATTCCCAGGTCGGGCAAAGTGTTATTGGGTTTTTATGTTAGGAAATTTTCAGTAGCAGCCCGGAGTTTGGAATTGTGTCCGGTTGATGACAATAGGCTCACCACCTATTACATGGGACTAACTAATAACAGCATTGGTGAAATGTGGGTGTACAATTGTGTACACCTCTGCCTACCCCTTCGGGGAATACAGGCGTGAGGCTATGTCATGTTCTTAAAGAGTAAAATGCCATTAATGCTACAAGCCCGTACTTACCGTCTCCAATATGCACTTTCTGCCCGAAAGTGGAAGTAATTTGACGTTTGGGGACGAGTCGATGGCCCACGCATAGATGTTAACGTCAAAGTACGACTCCGGAGTCAAGCTGATGGAACTGTCGATGAGCGTCACCTTGTCATTACGGTCGTACACGTACAGCTGGAAAAGGAATAATAAACAATGAATTATATGAACTACACGGATCTGAAAAAAATACGGATGTAATCTTGCCTTGTCATAAGAGAAGCATAGATTACGCACACACACTCGCAGTGTACTGGCGAGTGGATGAGTTTTTATTTGTATGCGTTTAGCTCGTGTGTGTCAACCGAAATTGGATGACCAGGCATGCTTCTCACATGTCGTACGCAACGCTACGTCCGTATTTTTTTAAGGTTTGTGACGAAATAATAACCAACTGATATATTATATCTAGGAATATCAGTCTGATCTAGTCAATTCTATAGGAATTTAGGCGAAGATAGGTGAGGACCAAAATCATTAATAACAGTCTACACAATATAAATAAGATAAAGTTGCTCGGGATTGTCGATTCCCAGACTAATCCCTTATAGGACTTTGTCTGTAAAAAATAGCGCTCTCAGGTCCAGTAAATAGATAGCATCATAGCATCACGCCTATATTACCCGGAGGGTTAAGCAGAAGTGTACACTATTGTATACCCACATTTCACTAATGCTTTTTTAAGTCCCGTGTAATAGGAGCTTACTGCCATCTACCACGCAGGGTCTAAATTCCGGGGTGCTTATTGAGAATTTCTTAACAGAAAAACTCAATAACACTTTTCCAGATCCAGTAATCGAACCCAGGATTTCAGCAGTCGCGCTTGGGACCACTAGACCAACGAGGCAGTTTTTAGCCAATTTTTTTTTTTTAAACTTTGCCCCACACTAGGAATTTCTTCCTGTATCGTGGGTGCGTTTACAGACATATAATCTCACAAGCACACACAAACCCAGACCCGGAGCAATTATCCATAGATCGTACAAATATTTGCTCCGTACAGGAATCGAACCTGCGACACGCAGCGCAGCAGTCGGTCTCTCGACCACTGCGCCAACCGCGCTGTCAATTAATTATGTTGTTATGACATATACACTTAATTGCGGCAGAGAAGGAGTTCTAGGTATTATTTACATAATTATTATTGATCCTTATATCCGCGAGCATTTTTTGATAATTTGTATGTAAATTAATTATATATATACACTGTTATGTGTAGAACATCGTTTTCCTCTCTTATATAACCACAAAAAATGTATTGCCAATTTTTCAAAACACATCCTTTTGTTTCAAGAGCTATATTGTGCAATTTATTTGTCCACAAAGGTTTGAATGTATGTCGAGCTGGTTTGGTGATAAATAGTCATACATTTACGCCGAACGAAGACAAGTGTGACCCATTTCATGAATATTTTATTAATGTGTAGCTGAAGGGAGCCTGATTTTATATAAATTACTCAGTAAGGCAATCGAATAAATATGTTAACAGTATTGCTCATACATTGTTTCAATTTTATATCTAGCATAACTTTTCTTTCATGGAAAATCACGTCTATCCATCCAAAGGTTGCCTGGAAGAAATCGCCGGGTGCGATAAGGCCGCCCATTGTACTTCTTTTAAATTATCATGTTCCATGTTGTTGTTGTCCTAGGTGCACAATAAAGAGTTAAATAAATAAATAAGTAAAATATTAAATATATATTATTTGTGAAATTTTAACTATATAATTTTGTTGTATGTCCTATTGCAAAATAAAAATTAACGATTAATTACACGAAATAAAGACTGCAGATAAGTCAATTTCAGTTGGAACCAATTTTGTAAAAGAATTCCCCTTTAATTTAATCTTCTTCTTCTTATCGTGTGGTTGATGAACAACCTAGTATTAGAGTTTAAACCACAGGTCTCTGACATGGCTTTACACACCATCGAGAACATCTCTCAGGTGTGCTGGTTTCCTCACGATGTTTTCCATAAGGTGATTAATTTATTATTGTCTCCAAAACTTACCTGAGCGTAGTCGTTGGATTCATCTCCATCAATAGTTTCCTTCTTCCCATTGACGACAATATCTAGTGCCTCAGTGTAGTCTAGTCCAGATATAAAGTTAGTCTGTTTATCTGCATGATGCCTGAAATTTTCCAAAAATATTACGACGTCGCTCAATTTGTCAACGTCTAATATGATAATGCCCTCGTCAACTAGCGCCGAAAAGAATTATAATGTAGGTAGATTCAGCAGTGTTCTCTTGAATAATATAAAGAATAAAATAGTTCTAATGGCAATTATATTCGTTTGAAAGGGATATGATAATACTTGTATCGACTTGAAATTTGGAAATATTTGAATAATTTCTATTTTTCAATGTAATGATTACTAGATAAATATCACCAGGCGTCTCCTTGGGACGTATACAAGGAGGATTGAAAATTCAATAGGTTTGAACACGACAAGGTAGCTCAGTTGGTAGAGTGATGACACGGAACGTCAAAGGTCGCGGGTTCAAGCCCCGTTCTTGTCTATAATTTTTTCAATGTTTCTTTGAAAAATAGAAATTAATATATGCATTACATGGCCTCAACATATATTAAAAATATATAATTATATATGATTTATAAAGGATTGGGATGTTGTTCGGCGATTTACAACTGTAAATTGGTAACGCTGAGTTTAGTAGATCTGTAATGATTACTAGATAAATATCACCAGGCGTCTCCTTGGGACGTATACAAGGAGGATTGAAAATTCAATAGGTTTGAACACGACAAGGTAGCTCAGTGGTAGAGTGATGACACGGAACGTCAAAGGTCGCGGGTTCAAGCCCCGTTCTTGTCTATTATTTTTTCAATGTTTCTTTGAAATATAGAAATTAATATAGGCATTACATGGCCTCAACATGTATTAAAAAATATAATTATATATGATTTATTTGAATAATGATTAATATAAAAAATATGAAGGTATATCAAAAAATAATATTTTTCTGTATCTAATATTCACAGGGACACGCTATTTTAACTCATTCAGCTTATTATTATTTTTTAGTTTATCGACGTTTGTTTCACAGAAAACTTATAAATAAGCGTAAAATCGTGAAATTTGTCTTGGAACTCATGCTATATCTAGTATAAAAACCACAAATAAAGCATTGACGTTTATCTATTACTTTATTTATAGAATCATTTAGCTAACTATTGTACACGTAATAAGAAAAAGTACATCGTGTTTCTGTACCTGTATACCTGTAGCTCGTACAGTCACGAGCACAAATATTTTATTACATAATATTATCTCTAGCGTGTATTACTAAGATAATTAATATGTAACACAGAAGATCCATAGTAGTTATAAAATTTTGGTATTTTTTTTTTATATATTTTATGCTCTGGTTGGAGGCATCAAATTGTCTCGCCATAGCTATTGTTCGGTTACGCAGATCAAACCCCTATGGGTTAACTGCAAGAGGCTACGTCAAATAAAAAAAAAACAATATATATATATATATATATTCCACGTAGGTAAGTTTGAATAACAACTTACTGTTGTATTAAAACAACTTTTAACCGTATTAATCGCGTGTATTATTGGGTTTTGTTTTTCCTGACGTTTCGAACACTTTGCAGCGTTCGTGGTCGCAGGAGGACTAAGGCGTCAGGCGTCTCAACAGTTTATTTAAAATTATTTCAATCTACCGTACATATAACGGTACATACAACTTCCTGATATATTAATAATTAAAAAAAAAAAAAGATTGTAAGTTTAGAGTTTAAACGCTTCTTAAATTAATTTATAAGAGAACCATTACATATTCATTATTTCTACTTAACATTAATGGGTAAACTATGTAGACATGACGGCGCGCTGGTTGAAAGACCGGCTACAGCGTCGCGTGTCATAGGTTCGATTCCTGCACGCAGCAAATATTTGTATGATCTACAGATAATCGTTCCGGATCTGGATGTGTGTGAATGTGAGATTATGTGTTTGTAAACGCACACACGGGTGTATTGTCTAAATAAGAAAAAAAAATTAAGGTACATTTCATGTTCAGCAAAAAAAAGTACTTGACCAATCAGCCTTGCACATCAATCAAAAAATATCTCGGACTTAGGCTGGGCAGTAATCTCATCTGGCAGATGCATACAGATTAAATAAAATCGAAATAACATCGGTAATGGGATCATTGCGCGGGTACATAAATAATATTCCAAGAAAATCCGCTTCGAACATATACAATTCTCTAGTTCGTTCACATATAAATAACCTCATTAAAATTTGGGGATGCGCCACCAAATCTACGATCAAAGATGTACAGATAGCTCAGAATAAAATAATTAAACTAATTCTATCTATAATGTGTCAAACCCCTACACCCAAGTTATACAAAGACACTAAACTAATAAGCATTCATACATCAACTATCCACATTCAACTCTTGCATTTTAATACGAAAAATCCTTGATAAAACTATACACAATTAAAATTCAACATAAAAACATCCAAATCCAGTCAAAGAAACCCTAATCAATTACTCCGCACGCATACCCCACGAACGCAATACGGCACGTAGAATATAAAATAAGAAGGTTTGCAACTTTACAATAATCTACCGGCAGATATCAGGAACACATCTTCCTATAATATATTTAAAACAAAACTCAGGCAGTATGTTATTGACAACACAAAATTACTGACCCAATAACTTGTAATGTTAATAAACAAATTAATGATGTTTTAATTTCGTAAGTACCTTTTTTTTATTATTATCGTGTGGAAATCCTCATGGATGCCCTCTACCTAATGGCGAGGGATATGTCGGACTCCTACCGACTAAAACCACACGGCCGTCGCAGCACATAAGAGAGGGCACCGTTAACTCGGGTGGATCAAACCAGTGCCCACTCTGTGCTATGCCTATGGCACGCCACGGGCGAAACCGTAAGCCTCCCAAAATCGTCGCGGTGTACAGGAACACACACTTGAGGGTCTATTCAGAGTCGATGACCCTTCTTTTCCCCAAGGAGAAAACAAAACAACACGTAATTACTGGACCGCACCGCACCTACTTTTAATCTTTGTATTTATTCGCTAAGTGAACAATGTATGTTCTTTTTTAATAAAATAAATCTTTAACCTTAACATTATCCAAATTACTTATATAATACAAAATACTATCGAAAAATATGTCGGGGACATGTTAGTTGCTTTCCCTAACCTAATATATAGCTTTTTGTGACTATAATTGGTATGGGTTGAGTACCAGGATATTGGACAAGCAAAGAGGCTGTGTATATGCGGATAGAAACTTCAATTTTCAGTTAGTGTAAACGTTTTTAAAACAATAGTGTAGGTAACTAAATTACATTCAGTTTTTTTTAAACCAGGGTCTATGACACCCTTACCTGAAGTACGGTATATCAAATCCACAGCAGTGACCAGCTATTGTGAAGACTGGTCGGAACATCTCAGAGCAGTTGTGAGGTCTGGACCTCCAACTACACTCTACAATCATGTCACTGCACGGTCTCTTGAACTGGAAGGGAGGGAATAGACAGAGGTGTAAACACATTTCATCAATGCAGTCAATAGGTGGAGAAACTGAGGCACAGTTTCATACTCCGACTTACTTCTGAGAATTTCCTAACAGAAAAATAAAATTATACTTTTCTGACCCGGACATCAAACCCGTCCTGGGTTCACTGAGCCTCACACACGCTTATATCCATTAGAATCTGGACAAATGAGGCAGTCATTAGATAACCTTTTGTTATCATAATTAAATGTAAATCTACCGTTTCATACTCTGGATGAAATAAATAATGGGGAACTGGCTATGACATCAGATATTTATTCGTTTTGGTACTTCAATAACACATATTATGTTCGACGGGTTGGCAACGAAATAAGTCCTAAAACAAACATCGCGACGACGCTTCAATAAAATAAAATGTAAATGGTGGGGGCTGAGTGCCCGCGTCCGTAGGAGTGCACCCTTAGAATGGAATCCCTACACATGGCCCCTGGGTGGTGCAAAACAGGCAACACAATTCTGGTGGGTGGCTACGACCGCGGCTGGTTATCACCCACCTGACGAAGCCATGCCGTGAAGCGACCTAGTCGTGTTTCGGGATGTAGTCCGGTTGTGAGAGATGGGACTGGGCAGTTGCATCCACTCCCCAACTATCGTTCTCCCCAAATCTAACCACTCTACTTGGAGTGAATAGATTTCATCTGGCTCTACGTGCTCCATCCTCGGCCACAACATCGCTTTCGATCAGGCGAGTTGGTTGCCAAATGTAGCTCCATTATTCATTAAAAAAAAAGTTGAGCCCCAGAGGATTGCCAGAATTAACGAATATCGGAATTTTAAACAGGTTTGTATATTATATAAAAGGTTATAATACTGAACATTTGCATTGGCCCTTTAAATTAAATACTGCTGATAAAGTTAAAATATATAACATAATTATATCTGCCTAACATTTTCCCAATTACATTGGGTTCGAGCTTCCAGTCAAACCGGATGTAGCTGAATACCAGTATTTTACATGGAGCGACTGCCTATCTGACCTCCACAACCCAGTTACTGGGTAACACGATATCTCGTGGTATGACTGGTTGTCAGACTTTCAGGCCCGTAACGGCTGTCGTAGATCTTAATTTGAGAACCGGGACCGGTGGCTTAACGTGCTCTCCAAGGCACGGAGGGGTCTCAATGTGAAATTATGGTCCCATCATTCCATCCACAGACATTATTAAATTATATAACATATTTGTCGAAATAAATATACGGTCGCGAGCAGGCCTTAAATCTGCGCCCCCGGATGAATAATCCAGTCAATCTACCAACTGAACGATCTGGACTTCTGTATTCTGTAGTTTCTAAAAAGAGACTTAGATACGTATTTCATAAGAATGAAATACCAAAACCAATTCGTCACCATTTCCAGGAGTTGCTTCAAAGGGTATCCGATGTCTTCCAGCAAAGAGTGCATCTTCCGAACATACGGTTCCGGCGTGTAGCCCTTGACTTTGATGTCTGTAAAACTTTTGTAGAATTCTTGGATTTCAGTTATATTGTAGCCACGAAGAAGCCTGAAAATAAACTGTATCATCAGTCTTTACCAGTAAAGGTAGCTGGCAGCAAACTCTTTATTGGCAGAAGGCTCACCACCTATTACATGGGACTGAATAACAACATTGGTAAAATATGGGTGTACAACTGTGTACACCTCTGCTTACCCCTTCGGGGAATACAGGCGTGATGCTATGTTATGACTTATAATGCTGTACTAATAAAAACTAGGTAATATAATTGACGGCGCAGTTGGCGTAGTGGTCGAGAGACCGGCTGCTGCGCCGCGTGTCGCAGTTTTGATTCCTGCACGGAGTAAATATTTGTTGATCTACAGATAATTATTCCGGGTCCGGGCGTGTTATCTTAGTGTGTGTATGTGAGATTATATGTATGTTGACGCACCCACGAAACAGAAAGATATTCCTAGTGTGGGCTAACGTTTAAAAAAACGCACAACGTAAAGCACGATAAAGTCTCAGCTAGTGTTCATTATAAGCAGACATTATTTGTGTCATAAGTCTTACCGGACACATGTCATTATTAATATTACCTACTATACTTACATTTGTTAAATTTATTAATTATCTTAACTTAGTTGTTATTTTAGAGCACGCAGTCTCCTATAATTGAAGGAGTACACAGTTAATTATTACCCAATTATTATTAATTTATGAATTCTTGTGTATATTCTTTGTTGGAGACCCTTAAATAAATAAATAAATAAAATTATACCAACTCAGAGAACTTTTAAACACAAAAGAATCAAGAAGATACGGGTGATTGAGTTAAATATTTGCGTTTTAAAACCGCAGATTTTGCGATTGTCTGTCGCTGAAGTTAGCGATGTTCAATTACGTATACCTGGGATCTTAAACTTCGAAATATAATCTCACAATTGAAATCGCTGCCAACGCCGCGGGGAAGAATATCACGCAGTTCTTACTCTAAAGCTTGTCACACACTTGTCAATATTTTATCTTCCAGTATCTGTACATAAAAGGCTTGTAGTATACGTAGATATCACACGTGGACTTTATGATAATTTAACACCAAATATTTAATTATAGATAAAACAAATAATAGGTCGTGGAAAAAGTTTCTTCGTATTTAATATACAGATTCAAGAATAAAATTACATTTTATTATAATATATATGTGCCCTTTTGTTGGATAACTTGTTGTCATGTAAAAGGTAGTGACATTATCCCGTTGCTGTAGGAATCTTGGCATTGAAATTATTTGAATTTTACATTGAATTATTAAAAAATATCTCAAATCTGTATATAAAATACGAAGAAACATTTTCCCCTACCTATTATTATCTGTACTTTTTTATGTGTGGAAATCCACTGCATAGGTATGACTATTGATTTTTATGAAGATCGTTAAGGTTAATTATGCAATCGGATATAGATATTATATACTATATTATTTATTATACTGCTGTGTGAGTGACAACCTTAAAAGGCGAGTTCATCAACCTTTAGCAAAGACGACAACACGACTACTACAAAAAAAAATTTACACAAAGTAACATTATTTGATCTGCTTTTTACAGATGAAAATTATTTGGTTTGTCTCTCTCGAATCAGTAGACCTTGATGCCAGTTCGTAGATGTCAATTGTTCATGCAAAAACGAACACACAATTTTGTTTAGGTACTGAAAATGTTCGAACTCTCCGAGGTTAAATTTAATCCGGTTGATCAAGACTGGCTTGATTGAGATTGACAATAATTGATCAGAATTAAATCTTTCTCACCGGTAAAGACATTTTGTTGAAAAGATTTTGGGTGAGAGTAATTGAGGGTAATGATCCGTGGCCCTTTTGTATTGGAGGGTACTACGTGAACGTGAACCTATGTATGTGAAGCCGATACTATTTCTTAGAGGAAAAATCTACGTTTCAAACTTGTCAAACATAATGAATAAGAAACCCTTTTTATTATAATGTCTTCTTTATATGCGGCTCGTTAATTACCAGACACAAGAGATTTTTATTGTTATGAAGTATAATTTTATTATTATATCTTAATAAATTGGGATAAGGGCAGGGCGATGATGATGATGATGATGATGATCTAGAGATTTAGACATGTATGCGTTTTATGTTTGAAAATTCAGATTTGGTTTGACATAATAAATCTGATATACTTACAGGATGATTCATTGAGATGGATCAGTGTGGAAAATTATAAAACTATAATAGACCAATAAACCAAAAGAACTATAAAAAAATGTTCCACAGAAGCGTGCCTCGTCTACGATGAAAATTCTTCAGGGCCTTTTTGCCATTCAACACTGTCTTACACACGTTGTTTTTCAGTTTCAGGCAGCGTGTTTTTAATTAATTTAATTTATTAGTGTTTTTGGGGTTCCGTACCTCAAAAACAAGAAACGGAACCCCTGTAGTAACATTTTGTTGTCTGTCTGTCCATCTGACTGTAAAGACCACGTTATCTCAGGAACGCGTGGAGGTATCAAGTTGAAATTAGAACCATATACTCAAATCTACAGTCCCTTGAAGCTGTGAAAAAATCAAACTTCTAAATTAACGTAAAAAAAAAATATTGTTAAAAAAATAGGCTGTTTATGCCGCAGAAAACGTATATTTCGACACTCAATAAGGAATCTAAATTTATAGGGTACTTTCCGTTGACCTAGAATAACGAAATTTCGAAAGTAATATCGTCTAATACTACAAGTACAGGGAAAAATCTGAAAATATACATTTGTAATTAAACCATAAATAATATAGTCTTTATTTAAAGTACGTAATCAATCATCGAGGTAAGGCAACGGTACGAACGATGATTGATTACGTACGAAAAAATTCAAAACAACTCGATTCCTGAACTATTTCTAATAAGTACCTACAAATTTGTACGGAACACTCGGTGGACGAGTCCGACTCGCACTTATCCGGTTTTTATACTTACAGTAAGTCAGTGATCTCATTAGTCTTGGGTAAGTACACTCTCTCGACGTCGCAGACAGTTACTGCTGGAAATGGTATGTTTACCATTGAGTAGTGGGTAGTTTCAACCTGCAAACAATAGTGGAATGTTATTTAGTGGATAATTGTGTATTCACAGCTAGAGAGACCCCACGCACCATTAACTTTTCGAGGTAATGTGGTCAAGATATTGATAATCACTAAGTGTCACAGGTGTCACAGCCGAGTGCATTAGCAGCATATTATTTCTTTATCCTTTTTATCTACAGAGCAGAAACGCAAAACACATGTTTTATAATAGTAAATTATGATACAAGTGCCCTAAGTTGGTCATTGTAGTCGAGGTTCACCCGCAGCTGGTTACCACCCACCGGTCGAAGCCATGCCGTGAAGCGACATAGCCGTTTTCGGGATGTAGTCTGGTGCAACCGTTGTGGGAGACGGCTCTCGGCAGTTGCATCAACTCTCCAACTGACGTTCTCCCCAAATCTATCCACTCTACATAGAATGAATAGATTTGTTCTAGATATACGTGCTCTATCCTCAGCCACACCGTAGCTTAACATCAGGCGAGTTGGTGGCCAAACGTAGATCTATTTTGGATAAAAAAAGGTTGAATTGCTAACCGAGCCTTGGCGAGGGTAGCAATGACCGACCGAGACTTGTTGACCATTAGGGCACGTAGCTCATACGATGTTTTTCAACACTCTTGTTAGGAACGTTTTTCGGGATCAAACGATTAAAAAGTTTGAGTCGCGACATCGGTCCGGGCTCAGCTGATGACTAAGGGCTCCGTTCGAGTTCGAACTAGGAGGGCAATCTCGAAAAACGCACATAAGTAGTAACCGGTGAAATATAATTAATTTGAATTTACCTCATGAATGTAATAATCCAAAAAAAGTCACTTGTACTGAAAGTACATTTTTCGAAGAACCTTGGAGTTGCTATCTCCTGAGTTACAAAGCAAAGTGAATCTGCCTAAGTTTGGTGTAGATTGTTTTATAGCTAATAGTTGTATAGAATTTCGTATCACATAATTTTTTCTCATTTCATAGAATAATCAATACGCAGAATGATAACTTTGAGGAAATTTAAATCATTGATTTTTGATTCAAATAAAGAAAAATGTTATATCATATCAATCATTGCCCGACTAGTTTCGAACTGGAACGGAGCCCTTGGTCATGAGCTGAGCCCGCGGCAGTCAAACCGGTGAACAATAATTGATATGAATATGTCTCACGAAAGTCATTAAACAAAAAAAAATATATATCATAGAATAACAAATCAAATATCCTATAACTTTCAAATCTAACCTGTCCGTATCGGCATGCACGGGGTTCTCGAAGACCATGAAAAAATACACCGAACAAACAATATTCGTTAAAAAAAACTATTGTTGAATAAGTTTGATAAATAAAAACAAAAAAAAAATTATAAAATTCATTGAATTGTGTTTCTATAAAATATGTTTCATACAAGTAAACAGTGTATAAAACAATAATTTAAATAAAAATACAAGGACCAAATTTTATCCGAAACATTTTCTGGGAAACGAAATTCTATGTACGTAAATTCTGACTTTTCATAAGTGCCTTTGTATGGTTTATATGAAATAAAAACCTTTGACTTGACTTGACTTGACTTGACTATGAATTTTCTGTCTGCGAAACAAGGGGACACCTAAGTTCATTATCATCACAAAGTACGTATACAAGTTACGTATTGCATATTGTATTTAAGTTCATTATCATCACAAAGTACGTATACAAGTTACGTATTGCATATTGTATTTAAAAGCATCTGTTCTTAAACGTGCTCCGCTTTGCATTCATCCTGCTAATATTATAAACGCGAATGTTTGTATGTATGTGTGTATGTTACTCTTTCACGCAAAAACGAATGAATGGATTTTAATGAAATTTAGCACACAGATAGTTTATAACGTGGATTAACACATAGGATAGCTTTTATCCCGGTCGGATCCAATTCTGAGTCCACGCAGACGAAATAGCAGAAGCTAGTGTTGTAATACACTAAAGATGAAATTAATACAAAAATTAAAAAGCACGCCTGCCAGTTATGTGAATTATATTTTTATATTATAATATATTAAATAATTTTGTGTACCATAGACCGGTTTTTTTTTAAATCATAAGTCTATGCTATCCGGGACCATGTAAGGATTCTATCGACACCCCAAACATCTAAATCAGTTCAGGCATTTAGAAGTTATAGTGGAATAAAGAAACTTACAAACATACATACATAATTGTACCCTAAAAGAATAACATTTCTTGTTTTGTGGCAGTCGTCTAAAATGCATCCCAAAATCTATATCTATACAAATATTATAAAGTGAAAGAGATTTTTTGTTTGTTCGTTTGAACGCGCTAATCTCTCGATCTACCGTCTAGTCTATGTACTTCTAGTCTATGTCTATGTATACATATGCCACGATAAGGTATTTTGTGCCAAAAATATACTAAAAATACAAATTGATTTATTTATGACCATTATTATTAGGTATGCCATATTAATCCTTACGAACGAAAAGTTCATTTTATCATTAAGATCATTTTATGAAGATAAACTTTGTAGCATGTTATTCGGCCACATGGCTTAGAAGATAATGTAAACTGAAAATATTTCAACACCCGCGCAAACGAGCCGTGTGACGCGTAACGGCATAAGCCTAGCCGCCCGATGAGGACTGAGCATTGGCGAAAAGAGACAAACTGTGAATTATTTTTTTGCGCTGGTTAGTACGAAGTAGGTAATTATAGTATAGTCATAAGCAGGTGAAACCGCGGGGCATTAAAATTATTTAAACCCGTCACGGTATGGGGAATAGGGACTGAATAGATAGCGAAGAAGTCGCCTTAAGACTTGAAATGTAGAAGTTTCGGAGAACAGTATTATGAACAGAGGTCGGGAAAAATCCGCAGTGCGCTTGGAGTATTTTCAAATTCTGTTCACGACATTACTTTTCTTACTTAATTTTTTAACTTTATAACATAAGGAGCATACTGTCCCACTGTCAATTTAAGGATTTTTCTCAGTCAAAAGTATGCACAATATACTTTAAAATTAAATCTACAATCTAAAAGGAAGTCAAAAGGTATGATTAACCTTTCGCGCACTTTTGTAAGCCATATTGAATTTTGATCACGCATCCCTTCTGTCAGCAACTCCTTTCAGTAGCACATTTCAAAGCGTTACATAAAAATGTGAAATGTGAACTATGATCAGCTAAGGGTTAGCAGAAAAGGTTTGAAATCCCAAAAGAATAGTATCTTTTGTTGATTTACATAATTTGACATGTATATTTTTACCTCTTCTCAAGATAAAATACCTAGAATGTTTCTAACATATTTATTTGATCCGTCAAATAAGTGTAGCCTTAACTGGATCAATATGAAATAAAAAGCCGAAAATGGAAACGGACGACAAACATATGGTTTGCAAAGTTTCAACGGAATCGGTTGAAATGTGAACAATCAATAATTCCCAATCCTTTATCCACCCGGGTGGAGTTTGGGTGTGAAATTTATATAAGACTAATTTGGAAGTGTCCTCTATCGAATAAAAAAAAAAACATCTGAATCGCACTACTCTTTCTAAAGTTTAGGTAGTTTTACTAACCTGCAAATGTTGTATTATACATACTTCTTAAACAACTTTGAACAAATTCTATTTGTTATATTAAAGTTATTATTAGCCAGCAACATAATGACAATTCGTGTGAAAAAGTTTAAAAAAAGAAATTAAAATAGGGCAATGCGTTTTGTACGAGCGATTCGGCCCATTGTCTAAGGTCATTACAGAAAAAAAAAAATGAAAACTATGATTAGATCTATTTTTTAACCGACTTCAAAAAAGGAGGAGGTTTCTCAATTCGACCGTATATTTTTTTTTTTTTTTTTTTTTTTTTTTTTTTATGTGTGTTCGGGGATAACTTCGTCGTTTATGAACCGATTTTGATAATTCTTTTTTTGTTGGAAAGAAGATATCTCAACGGTGGTACCATGATAAGGAAACCAGGATCTGATGATGGATCCCCGAGAAATTGAGGGAAACCTTCGAAAATTGTAGGGGCGACTAGTGCATTTGTAAATTTTTTCATTAAGTATTTTAAAGCACTACTATTTAATTAAGGTCTGGAGTCGATCTGATGATGGAGCTGAAAGACAGTCGAGGGAACTCTAAAGATTTACAGCAACTACCTGGTGTTTGGGCTTGATTAATTTGTATTGATGAGAACTTTACACCTAGATGGGTTGTGACTGTCATTAGGGGTCTGATGATGAAGACTAAGGACAGTCAAGGGAACTCCTCAACGTTTTACAGTAGCTACCATGTTTTGTTATGTATGTCCATCGATATCTTCGTTTGAAAGAGTAGTCCCCAGAGGTGGTCCCATTTAAATTTAGTAAAGATCTGATGAAGACCTTCGAAGTTAGACAATGGAACTCTTCAATGAATTACAGCAAATCACTCTCAATTGCTGTAATCGCATGTTCATGTATAGTTCATGGCACTCAATACATGCATAGCATCATGCCTGTATTGCCCGATGGGGTAGGCAGAAGTTTTCAATGTTGTACACAAACATTTCACCGATGCAGTAATTAAGTCCTAGCGGCTTTCGAAAGCCTACCCATATTATTAAATTACTAAATTAATTAATTTATGAAGTATACAAACTTATATATGACCTATACAATATATATATATATATTACACTTAAAACTAAAAAGACTAAAATAAATTAATTTTAAACAAAAAATGAAAACCGCCTTCAAAAATCTACTACACTAAAAAGTTCAAAATAATATCAAAATTTGCTTATAATAAAATAATTTTAAAATAACAATATATAATAATAATCTGTTAATTTTGGAGTCGGTGCCTGATGTATGTGGGGTTTACAACCAGATACAAATGCCGGTAACATAGCACAAACACAGCACAACGAACATAAGTGACTAACAAGAGGAAAACAGTAACCCTCTCTCAGTACAGGCACCGACTGCAAAATTAACAGATTATTATTATATATTGTTATTTTAAAATTATTTTATTATAAGCAAATTTTGATATTATTTTGAACTTTTTAGTGTAGTAGATTTTTGAAGGCGGTTTTCATTTTTTGTTTAAAATTAATTTATTAATTTATTACGTAGCGTAATAATTCATTATCTATTAATATCGGTGCTTTCAGTGTAATTCGACTAACCTGGTACAGTGATTGAGGGATCGGCTTTGCAATTAGAGATTTCACGGATGAAATAATTGCATTGATCTATTTTACTAATCGTAGGTATTTCTTTATAAGGTTTGTGTTTGGACATGCTACCACGGAAATCTACTTATATGACAAATTGCCAGTTTGGACCTAAGTTAATAAAAAAAATTGAAAAAACAACTATCGCGGTTACGACTGTATTAATTTATCACTGTATTAAGGGCACTTGCTCTGATTGAAAAAAAAAAGGTGGTACTTACCACAGTCAAAGTAGGATCACTGACGAACTTCTCCCATATCATGTGGCTGAGGAAGCAGCAAAGTGCCATGCTGCAAGCGATGATCATCCCCCATAGAAGGTGGACGGTCCAACTGGAGACTTTATAGAAGTAGTGAACGCCATGGAGAGTACAATGCTTGCAGAACGACTTAAACTTTGATACTAATAATGTCTTTAATGCCGTATTGCATGGCATTTTCGGAAATATTATCAAGATTTTATTGTCCTTATGAGTTTTTTCTTTTTCTGAAATAAAAGCATTTTAGTAAATCTGTTAATGATTACTAAATAAATATCGCCAACCGTCTCCTTAACACGAATACAAGGAAGCTTTAAATTCAATAAACACGAGCACGACACGGAAGCTCAGTTGAAAGAGTGATGACACGGAATGTCAAAGGCTTCAAGCCCCGTTCGTGTCAATAATTTTTCCGTGTTTCCTTGAAAAATAGTAATAAAAGCAATTTAGTTGTATACATTATTTTATTGAAAATATTATTAATAACTACAGAAACTAATGGTATAACGCATGCGAAGCGAACTCGATAGTTTAAACATTTTTGTGAACATAAAATACTGTTGCGAACAGGTTTTGAACCAGCGCCTTCTGGATAAATACTCCAGCCAGTATCTCACTCTTCCACTATCTCATCAGTACTTCGAATTGTTATTCTACATTTTATACGTCTTAATGTGACATTATCTATTCAGGCTCTATACAGTGACTGAACCCTGATAGCAACAGTATATGCATCAAAAATAACTTTAGAATATGAAATTATTTAATTTAAAATATGAAAGCAATTTAATTGAATTAAATATAGTGGTCTGAACTATTTAAATTCCGATACATTTCTGTTTAGGTTTAGGTACGTTTGTACTTCAGATAATTTAATTACGTTTGTACTGGAGCCACTCTATTATTCAAAATATGAAACAAAGGACTTTTCTTACAAAGTAAATTTGCTTTTTGATCACAAAATTATTGAAACCACTAGCTTTATTAAAGACTTTCAGTGCTTTGAACTCAAAATAAACAAAGTAACTATATATTAGAGAAAATAAATATAATAATCTGTTATTAAATTTATCATTAAAACAAAAAAGTTTCATGTATCAATATCTGAATAAATTATAATTATACAAATTGAAATTAATTGAACTCTTTGAAGAAGTTCAATTAATATCACATCAATTTGTCACTTCAGTTATTAAAAGTGTAAAGTAAAAGAAACGTATTGAATTTAATGTTAAAAGTCATTGAAGTTGAAAATTTGATACTTTTTAAACTTTTAGGTCATTAGGACTTCTGAATGACTAGTTCGAATCACTGAATATGCTTGACTGGGTTGTGAATTATAGAATCACGCATGTATTCACCGAAGGCAAGTTAGGTAAATTTTATATACCCACACCTCAATGACACAGATAACAACAGAACAGGTACCAACCAGCCTTACGCCGACCGCCGAAACCTATTATCTGAGCTTCCATGTCCTTCGGAGGGTGCTTTATTCCATTGGCCCCGGATGTTCTCAGTAGATATCACTTGATAAGCCAAGGTGGATGCCTCCGAGCGGTTTAAACTATTTTGACAACATTTATACCTTCTGACCAGATGAAGAAAGATAAAATTAATTTATAGAAAAACAAACGCTTTCATAAACCTACCTACACTACACACTAAAACATTCAACTGTCATTTTAAACATCGAATCACTTGTGGGATAGTATCTTTAGACTGGAGGCTGGAATGTGATATTGTGCCTGGCAAATGCCGCTAGATAAAAGGTATCAGTGTGGGTGTACAGGGCGAAATACCTCTATCTCTGTCTAACTTGAAGGAAAACATCTTGAGGACACCAAATCACCTGAGATATGTTCTCGATAGTGTGTAAAGCTAAGGCAGAGGCCTATGGGTGGTTTAAACACTACCACAAAACCCAAAAGCCATCACTACAGTAACAGTATCGTTTTTATTCTATGTTAGTAGGTATTACTAAAGAAGATAGTTATTTATTCAAACTATTATTAAAATGTAATCAGGGCTTATATGGCATTGTCTCTATAAAAGACTAAATCACATTCTTGTTCGATGGAGGACCAAAGATCGAGGTTGTATAATAAAATATAAATATATTATGTAAGATATGTATAATTAAATATTAATAATGTAGATGTTGGAACTATTATTAAGCATAGTAATATCTTAGGTTTGCGCGATCACTACACATTAAAATAAAACAACTTTTAACCGGATTAATCACGTGTATTATTGGTCCTCCTGCGACCACGAACGCTGCAAAGTGTTCGAAACGTCAGGAAAAACAAAAAACCAATAATACACGCGATTAATCCGGTTAAAAGTTGTTTTATTATATTATTAAGCAATTGCTTCGAGTTGGTCGCTTTTGCTAATTCTAAAAATGGTCCTCATACCCAAAACTAAGATCTTGGTTTATTTTTTATTGCTTTTAAAATTTTAGGGAAATCTACTAAATCTAGGGCTCGTATATTAAAAATGGGTCTACGTTTGGCCACCAACTCGCCTGATGGTAAGCGTCGGTGTGACCGAGGATGTAGCACGTACATCCAGAATAAATCTATTCACTATAAGCAGAGTGGATAGATTTGGGGAAAACGATAGTTGGGGAGTTGATGCGACTGCCCAGACCCGTCCCCCACAGCAGTTGCACTGGACTACATCCCGAAACAGGATGGCTTCGTCCGGTGAGAGCTAACCAGCGGCTGAAGTCTCCCACCAGAGTTGTGTTATCTGTTTTGCACCACCCAGAAGCCACGTGTAGGGATTCCATTATAAAGGTGCACTCCTGCGGACGCGGGCAACTCAGCCCCCAACCTTATTTTATAATTACCAGACACAATAGATTTTTATTGTTATTAAGTACAATTTTGTACTTCTCTGACCTAAAGAGTTAAATGAGCGGGGTGACTTATATCCCGTGTTTTTATTGCAGTGCAAAATGTCAAAGAAGAAGCAGAAAATAGATGGTGGGTACTACATATCTTTGATAGAGAGGATCACAACTTTACACGGCACGAACCACTTCACTTCGAAGACTGGGAAGTCACTCATACTCTGGACCTTGGCGGTGATCGGTAATATGATCCTTACAGTTGCCTTCATCATGGTGATCAAGCAGAAATTCAACGAGAGTCAGATTGTTACCGCTGTGAGTAAAGTTATGTTTTATTTTTTTGTGGAGAAATCATGACGTATGCTAGCGTCGTGTTCGCACACGACCTCAGAGTGCACACCGTAAGGCAATTCATGAAAAGAGCATTGAAGAGATACTTCGAATTTGCCCCTAATAATCCGAATCTCTTAGTTCTCTCTTCCACCAATTACAGGCCGTCCCAGATTAACAAAATCCGCCGACCACGTAACGCTCTCCTCAGACCCAATGATAGGATCACTGTAGCTCGAAAATCCAACAGACACACAAGCACACTCCAACTCGCTCTACCGCCTCGTTATAGACCTCACCGGCGAGGTCTGCGTCTCATCATCACCACCCCGACGCTTGCTCGAGCCGGCCCGCGCCGACCAAGTAGCTTTAAGTTCGTCCCTTAATAATAAAGAAACTGATATGATCCAGCTAGTCCCTAGTTGTCCCCCCAGCAACGCCCTAAGCCGAGGCTGGTGTCCCGGAGGGGTCGTCCTTAGCGCTGTTGCTTAGTTTGTAAAGTTTTGAAATATGCTGGAGGCACCAAACTGCCTCGCCTGAGGTATTGTCCGGTTACGCAGACGAAACCTCTCTGGGTATCTGCAAGAGGCCATCACCAAAAAAAAAAGACCACTAAGCCATCTCGACCTTGGTATCTCGGTAAGAGCGCCTGGAGTATTTATCCGGGAGGCGCAGGTTCGAATCTTGCTAGCGACCGTGTTTTTCTTTACACAAAAAACTTATTTTCAGTATATTTTCTACTAGATTTTTTTAAATTTTTGTGTAGAGAAATACAAAACTGTAAGTAAGTTTACCTCTTGAAGTCTATGAATGCTTTAAGTAAAGAATCTAAGTGGATGAAATACTTAAATAACTTTAGCTTTAATTGCATTTCTGCGTTTAAAAAAAAATCTTAAGTATCTTATTGTACTGCACTTCTTCTCACTACATTTTCTTTTTGTTAGGAAATTTTCATAATAATTCGGATTTTTCCTGAATATTTCTGGTTGATGACAAACGCTAGCCACTTATTACATGGTTACGTGCTAGCTATGTTATCAAAATTTGTTTAAATAAATATAAATCTGAAATAAATTGAGATATTTTATCATTAAGGTTAAAAAATTTAAAAACAAGAGCAAGGCAAAAAAAATACAGTTCATTGTTGCGGAACACATATTACGGAAGGCCGGGTTTATACTAAAATGGTTTTTATAAGTCTCGTTGAATGGTCAAAATTAATTAGACAGGAAAATTTATGGCTTTCCAAATAAAAAAGAAACTGGCCACATCAGTACCTATCCATACTAATATTATAAAGCTGATGAGTTTGTTTGTTTCGTTGGTTGAACGCGCTAATCTCAGGAACTACTGGTTCGAATTGGAAAAAATGATTTTGTGTTGGATAGTCCATTTATCGAGGAAGGCTATAGGCTATATAGCATCACGCCACGACTAACAGGAGCGGACCATCAATGAAAAATGTTGCATAAACTGGAAAAAATATTCCTTTTGAGAGCTTCCGTTGCGAACGCTGCGTAAACGGTTAAAGTTATGCAAAAATCATGTATTACAGAATTGTTTCCCATTTCAAGTTCAAAAAAAGTCCGCAACAGCAATTATGTCTCTCTTTTAAGGTTGACTCACTTTAATCTATTTTATGGTGATCAATTTGTTATAAAATAATGCATTATTTGCGAAGGTGTTTTCATAAACATTATATTAATCCTTATCCAAATAAATAAGTTATTCATCACAAGTATTTAATTTGAACAGAATTGCCCTTTACATCATTCGATTTCTGCGACAAAAATCACTGAACGCATCCAATTTTTTTAAATGGCTTGGTTCCGATAGTGTTTTAAAAAGGTCTGAGACTATTAACGAGTACAAACCATAACAAACTTTTCATCAAATAAATACAGAAAATGCAAGAAATGATTTCATCGTATCAGAATAAACAGCAATACAGTCGCTGCAATTTCGATACGTGTTAAACGACTTCTGTCACTGACTGTACCATTCCTACACAAACTATACACAGGCTGAGTTACTCACCCATTCACTGTCGTATTTTCTATACAGAAATACATTATTATATTTGTTGAGTCTTGAAGATTAATAAATAATATCAGATTTGGAGAGTTCCTCATTGGTCTAGTGGCCGCATAGGTGTCTTCCAAGTATGAGGTCCTGGGAATGATTCCGGACTCGGGCAAACGGTTATTTAGTTTTTCTGTAAGGTAATTCTCAGTAGCAGCCCGGAGTTTGGATCTGTGCCCGTTGGATGCCAATAGGCTCACCACCTATTCACATAGGACTAAATACAATAAAACAATAAATAATGAACAGCATTAGTGAAATCAAAGTCAAAGTCAAAAGTTTTTATTTCAAGTAGGTAGGCAAATTACATGCACTTAAGAAACGTCATATGATTCTAGTTGCTCGGTTCCAAAAAGTTGATCATATGGAGAAGAGCCGGCAAGAAACTCCATAGACACTCTTTTTAAATAAATAATAAGTACAGTCTGGTGTACAATGGTAATTAACAAAATTAAATAATACATTTTAAGTTACTAAAAAAACGTTACTTTTCAATCTTCGGATATGACATCATAAAATTTCTTATGTTTTGGGTCCCATGTCCCCGAAGAATCCTCTTGTATCTCAAAATTGTTTTCCCTCATAACAATGTGAGGGGCAAATTTGATCGTGTCAGGATAATATTTGATTACGTCACAAAAAATTCAAGATATTTTCATAAGAGACGACGAAGACGAAGACGGAGACAGAAAATATGCTTAGTGTATGTAAATATTTACATGGAGAAGTTAAGAAACTCTCAAATAACATAACATAGCATCACGCTTGTATGCTCTGACGGGGTAGGCAGAGGAGTAAACTGTTCTACACCCACATTTCACCAATGCTGTTATTAAGTCCCATGTAATAGGTGGAGAGCCTATTGCCATCTATCGGGAACAAATCCAAACTCCGGGCTCTGAGAATTTTCTGTCAGAAAAACTCAATACCACTTTGCCCGACCCGGGAATCGAACCCGAGACCTCATGCTCAGCAGTAGGGCTTGGGACCACTAGACCAACGAGGCGGTTTATATAATTTCAAGGGCTATATATCTATATAGGTCATTGTTCTATAGGTCGCAAGCGCGGCAGTGAAGCGTGAGGTCTTGGGTCCGGTTCTCGGGTTGGGAAAAGTGTTATTCAGTTTTTTCCACGCACATAATTATTCTACAGCGTATACTAATATAAAATTCACAAAAGACGATAGCACAGCATTTAGTTTTTCTTTTAAAATATCTATTCTATTCTACAGATAAACGCGAACTGCAGAGTGAACCAGGTGCCATTCCCATCGGTCAGCATTTGCAATTTAAATATGGTATCCCTGAAAGAATCACAGAATATTGCGAGAGTTCTGTAAGTATTGCAATAACAAATTTAATTTCAAGTTTCAGAAGGATGTCTTTATTTGATGAAATAAGAATTTTAGCTTGCGATTTTTAGTCACTACATGTGATGCCTGATGATGATACCTAAATATAATTTTATTATTCTAGCTAATATTAATAAATATTATTACAGTAAATAAATAAGTAATGTGATTTAGGTAATAATAATAATAAAAACGTAGCTCTCAATATTGCCATTTTTGTAAAAGTCCCTTAGATAAAGAACCAAAAGTCAAAAGTCAAATCATTTATTTCAATTCGACCCTTTACATGCACTTTTGAATTGTCAGAAGCTAGTTGCCACGTTCCAAAGTGATGTACACTATGCAATAAATATTGTGATTTTAATTTTTGATGACGACACCATAAGACATAGTATTCCCACGCATACCGCTCTGCACCCCGTCAGAGCGGTTATGTGGAACTTGAACCCACTAAAACTCCACAGTATACCTCCTCACCTGCTTGAGTGCGGGACGCGGGAACGCTATTGCACACGACCGCGAACCCACCCGCACCCGTCCGTTGCCGGACTCCCTCTCACGGTGTTGGGTATTGCACCCCCCAGCTACGACACACCAGATGCATGGCGTGCCGCAACCCCCTCGGAGGCCATGTGCAATGGACGCCAGACGACCCCGTGTCCGGACGCCAAAGGTCCCCTGCGACAGCCGGCCCCGTCAAGGCCGTGGAAGATAGGGAGATCGGCGGACTGACATGCACTCCTCTCCCGCCGCGGCCCGCACCTCTCGGCTGCGGTGTCACCCATACGACACCGCAGCCCACCTCAGTTGCGGCACTCCCCATAAGGCCCGCAACCTACGCTGCTTCAACATGGGCTTTCAGGCAAAGCCCTCCCCGGGTTCCTCTGCCTTCACCGTGGGTGACTAAGCCACGGCTACTAAACCCCCCCACCACGACAAGGTGGAACCCCTGGGCGGGAGTGGTCAGAGCGCCTGGAGTATTCATTCGGGAGGCCCGAGTTCGAATCCTGCTCACGATCATAATAATCGATCGATCCTAATCTTTAAAAACGTCAGTATTAAAATTAGACTAAAGAAACAAAAACGATGAAGTCAGTTAAATAAGATAGCCCCAAAATAAGCCCACCCTTCACTGCTTCCCAATGTTTTAGAATAGAAGGAATTCGGTTAGGTAAAATTGAAAAAAAAAAAACCATGCAATCAGACTACAAAGAGCTTACACACTACACATATAGATTGGCTTATATATAGACTTAAACGTTATAGACTAAAATATACAAAAATAATGTCATAGATATTAATGTTGTCAAATCATTTGGTAGAACATAATACAGCATAGAAACGTCGTAGAAACAATGATTTTCTGATCATTACGGAATTAATTTACTAATCTTTATGATACTAAATACTTTTATAGACTATCTATTTTTCGACCAGCGATTTTAGTTGTCTTTCGGAAGCCCAAAACAGCGCCTAAACGCTGAACCGCTTGGCTGCCGCAGCCGAACACAAAGAGTCGCCAAAATGCGATGCGACATTTCATTGATGTCGCATCATACAGTAGCACAAATTGCCGATCGCCTATACTTAACACGTTCTCTGTCAATAGTGAAACAATAGCCGTGTATATGTCGCGGCATGGATCTTGAGCGCTAGGCAAAATAGGAAGGGATAGTCGCGCAGGTTACACTCGAGCACACAATTGCTAAATTGTTTTTGTTGGGCATAATATTATTTTCCTCTATTGAACTCTTTTTATACTTCTAAACGTAATTTATAAGATTAGTGTGAGAACTAAAATACCTATGCATAAAAACAAAAGCAAGTTGGTAGATAATTTAAAAGTTTTAATTTTTTGTGTGGACAAAAAATGTTTATTATTTAATATTGATAATGCTACGAAACACTAATACAGTACTAGATTAAAAAAACATCTTATCTCTCGTCTCTAACATAAAAGAAAAACAAATTAAATAATGAAATATAACGTTAAGTTGTGTGAGTGCGTATTCTACGCAATGCGAGATGCATGTCACCAATACGAATAAAACGTCACACTAATTAGCCAATCATAGTGTGATGCACTCACGCACCGCACGCAGGGACCAATTATATTTTTTTACTCCCGTCCCATCCCGCTACTCCTCGCTATACCGACCTAATTTTCGATTTCTGCGCATTCAAGGTCAGCGTTCAAGATTCGTGCCGGGACCTATATCACATGTGGTTCATTGGACAGTGAAAGGGTTGAATTAGCAGGTCTGCGAAAGCTCTTATAATCTATATATATAAAACAAAGTCGTGTTAGTTATACCACTTATAACTCAAGATCGGCTGGACCGATGTTAGTTATCTCTTTTTTGGTGGATTCCCCTCCACTCCGAATAGCAGAATAAGTAATAAAATAACAGATAAGTTATCTAATAACAATAAATAAATAAATAAATTTTACGAATGCAAACAGCATGTGGTGCTATCTGTTGACAAAACTACGCATATAAAAGAAACCTACCACTATCAACCGGTGTCTTTGCAATTTGGCAGCTCAAAGTGCAAACCAGCAGCCGTAAAATTGATAAAAAAAAAAAACAGTTGCGTATGGATTGCTTGAGGTTATGTACCGGTCGGTGGGATTGTTTAGTTGTTTTGGGGAAGTACCTAATTAACAATGCCGCGACCCAGAAGATCTAGTCTTTCCCAACAAAGCCGTAATGCAGTTAGGCTGCGGAACAGGGCGTATCAACCAACTGAAGAAGACCAAGAAATCGCACGAGCACAGAGGCGCGTTAGTATGGCCCGAGTTCGCGCTTCTCAAACAGAAGAGTAAAAGAGCAGCAATTCGTGAAACGGGGTTAGTTATTTTCAAGAACTATTATTTCTTCACATTTTCAATACCCTAAGCTAAGCCTAACAATGGTACTGAAACTGCATGGGTCCCTGCCATTCTTCTTTCGCAATGGCAAGCAATAAAACATTTCTGTATTTGCAAAAAAAGTTGTATTAATGTTATTACCTTAATGAAATCCTAAATTAAGTTTAGCTAAAGTTAACACGGTATTATTTGGCTGTTAGGCGGTACGAAGTTCGCCGGGACAGCTAGTTATTTCTAAGAACAAAATAATAGTAATACTGAACAATACGACTACTCGGAAAAATATATCAATGAGATACAAACATATTTTTTTCACATTCACATATCTTTTTGGTACTATAGCTATCAGAGTAACAAAATAATAATACGGAAACAAGTACCGAACAAACTAAAGGATTCTCGGAAACCGTCTCATTTGGTACGTTACTCGATATGAATTCTTGATGGATTTTATTTAATACTAGCTGACCCGGCAAACGTTGTTTTGCCATATAAATAAAAAAAATAGGGGTGGACTACCCCTAACATTTAGGAGGATGAAAAATAGATGTTGGCCGATTCTCATAGATACCGGATAAGCACAAAAAATTTCATCAAAATCGGTCAAGCCGTTTCGGAGGAGTATGGCAACGAAAACTGTGACACGAGAATTTTATATATTAGATAATGCGACGATATTCATTGATGGAAATTCCAGGAACTATTTGTAGTTTTTTTTTTTAATGTTATTATTGATACCGTCGGTCGATTGGTTGGAGTTCCGCTTAAAAGGGTTAAAAAATAAAAAATAAAGGCGTGATCCTCTTTACTTTCTTACATGACTGCCCAAGAAAAGGACTGTTTTTCATGTATGTACGTAGATATGTTTGTGAGTTTCTTTATTGCACCATAATTAAATGTCTGAACCGATAAGGATGTACTTGTGGGGTATCATTACCATCCTTGTATTTTCCCGGGTAACATAGGCTAGACTTAAGATTTAAAGAACGTAATATCGTAGCCGTGGTAGCCACAAAAATACATGAAATGAAAAATTATTAATTTTATAATTAAACCCCCCGCTAACCACGTGTTACCCAAAACACCCACTAACACACATGGTAGGCATGCTTTTTAAATATAATATTTTTTCATGTTATAATGGTGTCGTCGGATCCCGTCACTTCCACAAACATATAGTTAGGTTTTTTTACCGTTGCGAGTCGTGTGTCTACGCAAGATTACAATTACTACTGAACCTAGTAATATTTTGAAATCAAAAGTTTTTTAGGATTAATGGATGTTTCTTACTGTTTCACGCAATAAGTACTAAACGGATTTAGATAAAACTTGACACAGATAGATTATAACCGGGATTAAAACAACGGGTTGTTAGTAAGTTGTTTCTGCAACTTTAAGGTATGGAATTATATTTTGGGGCAATGCAACTGGAAAGGAAAAGGTCTTTATAGCACAAAAAAGATGCATAAGAGCCATTTGTAATTTGCGTAGGACTGATAGCTGTGAACCATATTTTAAAAAACTGAGAATACTAACAATGCCTTCTATGTATATTTATGAAACTGCCATGTTTGTTCGACGCAATCTAGAAACATTTACACAGGTTACAAGTTTACGAAGAGCTGGTACACTAAAATTGGTACCTAGTAAGACTGCACTGTATCATAAAAGTGTATTTGTCATGGCTCCTAAATTATATAATAAACTGCCAAAATATATTAGACTTTCAGATTAACTTAATAGTTTTAAAAATAAATTGTAAAATTTTCTAATTGAAAAAGCATATTATTCTATTGTTAATTTTCTGAATGATAAAAATATAAATTAATTTGAATAATGTATCCTCATGAAATGTATTTGTATACTGTTTACCTGGAAATTGTAATTTAATTTAATAATTGCAATTTAATTTAATATAATAATTGTTATTTTAATAATTGATTTGTACGCCAGCTATATGGCAGAACATAGTGATAGTGTTAACCTGTTTTTACCTATGATCACAAATAAATAATGTCCATGTCTAAGTTTTAATTTGTACTTAGAGTTTACGTCTTAAAACTTCAATTAATTTAACTCAACCCGTCACCATAGAAACTGAGCATCTTTGATCATTTCCTGGTTAAAGTTTGTGAATTTCCCAACCCCAAGTATTAAACCCTTTGTACTTCGATATTAATCGGAAGGTTGTCAATTATTTTGTTAATCCGATAGTCATTGATTTGTAATTGGAGTCCAGTATAGTTAAGGTTTCTTGAAGGATTATATTTAAATTAGACTGACGTTTCTGAAGACTGATGGTCCATCTTAAGTTGGTATAATGCTGGACTAAAGAATAGAATGATTATTAATTATTGTTCACCGGTTACTACTCACGTCCTATCTTCGGGTTTGCCCGACTAGTTTCGAACTCGAACGGAGCCCTTAGTCATGAGCTGAGTCCGCGGCGATACCGCCGACTACGTCACGCTCTCCTCCGTCCCAATGACAGGATCACTGTAGCTCAAGAGTCCAACAGACGCACAAGCCCACGTCGACGTGCTCAACCGCCTCGTTACAGTCCTCACCGGCGAGGTCCCCATCCGTCGCAAAATATCCCATCATGTCCGCCCCGTCCCTTGCTAGAGCCGGCCCGCGCCGAGCCAGTAGCTTTAAATTCGTCTCTTAATAATAAGGAAACTGATCCGATGCTGCTAGTCCCTAGTTGTCCCCCAGCAACGCCCATAGTCGAGGCTGGTGTCTCGGAGGGGACACCCGTAGTGCTGTGTTGCTTAGTTTGTAGTTTATAAAAATATGCTATGGCTGGAGGCATCAAAATGCCTCGCTTTAGCTATTGTCTGGTTACGCAGATCAAACCCCTAAGGGTTAACTGCAAGAGGTAACGTCTAAAAAATAAAATTGTTAGGAAAATTGGACCGCGCGCTCGAACCTTCCATCTTTTTGATAAGTACACCAGTCACGTTTGCCAACCAAATCACCAAAAGGTTCTCCGTAAGATCTTATTTTAGTTACCATAAAAGACATAATAAATGTTGCCTACAATATTTAATTTTAAACATGTCTATCAATTTCAGGAAACATTATAACAAAAGTGATGCGGAAATACAAAAGTTCTTCAACGCACTGCCGGAATTGAAGAGCTTCGGCAAGAGCAGCCGGCAGCTCGGGAACTTCTCAGACATCATGCAGATTATGAAACACCATTTCTTTACTGTGGACACTATTATGGAGGAGGTAGGTGAACTTGAGTTGATTTCACTGTTATAGGTTTGTTTAAATATTTTATTTGAAATAGACCGTATTACATTTTATGAAAAATCAAAGTGAGGTGCACGGTTCCAAGGCTTCCATCTAAAGGAGGAGAGCCAGCAAGAAACTCCATAGACACTCTTTTAAAATAAATTGGTATAACAGTAAATAAGGTAATGTGGGAATTATACAGGTTAATGTGCTAGAGAATAAAGGAAATCGCTAGGACGAAAGACAAAGACAAAGAGTAGTAATAGTTTATACTGACATACAACCTAAGAAGTTGTGGACTGCTTATCCGGGCTTTCCTGTGGTGGCCTTAATAAATTTAAGCCCCCCAGCCAGGGCATTCAACTTATAACACGCTAAGGGGGTACGGCTCGGCTTAGGGCGTCGCTGGTGGGAGGACAGCAAGGGACTGGCTGGATCGGATACAAAACATTATTATTATTAAGGGACGAATTTAAAGCTACAAGCTCAGCGGCGCGGGCTGGCACGAGCAAGGGTCAGGGTGGAACAAGGTTCGAACTTGCGCTTCCCGGATAAATACTCCAGGCGCTCTAACCACTAAATCCTCTCGACCCCTGCTCACTATTCCGAATTCTTCTTCCACACTTTCATATATCTTTAAGGTAAACTAATTATTTTTTGTACGCTGAAGAGTTCGCTACGCGTGCGTGAATGCGTTTAGAGAATTAACAATATAGTAATAAAGTAAAAATAAGGAAACGAGAGGGGCCATGCCAGCTAATATTCCAGTTTTAAGCTGTTGCGTCAGTCATTAGCAGACACAATAGATTTTTATTGTTACAACGTACAGATCTGTACGTTACTGAGCCGAAAGGTTAAATAAATATTCAATAGGTAGTCTAAGACCACCTCAGTGGGTCCTAAGCGCGACTGCTGAGCATGATGTCCTGGGTTCACAGGTCGAGCAAAGTGTTATTGAGTTTTTCTGTTAGTAATTTCTAAGTAACAGCCCGGAGTTTGGATTGTGTCTGGCAATAGTGTCACCACTTATCTCAACAGACTTAATAGCATTGATAAAATGTACACCCACGTACAACTATTTACACCTGTCCCTACCAAAGTCAAAGTCAAATCATTTATTTCAATTAGACCCTTTACAGGCACTTTTGAATTGTCAGAAGCTAGTTGCCACGTTCCAAAGTGTAGATTCCTATGGAGAAGAACGGGCAAGAAACTCCATGGTTACTCTTTTTATAAAATAGGTTTTCACAATAGCAGGTATTGGTTACACTGACTCTGTTAAATAATAATTTAAATATGTGAGAACAATGTAAGATAATACTAAAAGAGTGTAGTTTAAAAATTCAAATTTCCCGCCATGACAGTCCAGAGATGACCAGTCCCAACTGACGGCGCCCGTTCACGAACATGACGCATGCGTCAGCATCACCCAACTCAACCATGTTGAAGGGAATCGAATGACCCAACACACACGCCACCATCAGCGAGACATTTTAGTGAGCATGACATACTCCCAACTGCCAGACAACAAACAAAATAGAAAGTTTAGTAAAATGGTTACGTAGCACTCACATTTACAATATTTATATTTAGGTACTAGTTTATTGTTATTTATTATAAAATGAATTAATTTATACAGAGCAAGTTAATTAATTTTGAAAAATAAAAATACAATTAAATTTTGTCGTATTAATTTACAAATCAATTAATATTATTGCATATTATTTTTAATATCAGCGATATAGTCAGGATTCATCAGGAGCATGTCACAATTGAACTTATTTAATGGAATGTCCGATATATTACTAATTACAATATATATATTTAGTCTGATTTTTACAAATTCTTTAGGGTTATTGTGGAGCAGGACCAGCATTGAGCCAAGCATTTTTATCAACAATATAGTCTTCTAACTTATAATATGCTCGCTTGCATAGTGTGTGTTTTATGCAAGTTTTGAATTGTGTTTCGTTTAATTGAAGTATATTTGGAGGTATTTTATTATAACATTTTATACAGTACCCCATAAACGATGTGTGTACCTTTGTTAATCTAAACCGTGGTTGAACTAGTTTGTTTCTATCTCTAGTATTATAGTTATGTTTTTCACATCTTTTATTAAATAGATGTAAATTTTTCCTAACATACATAATATTTTCGTAAATATATTGACATGGCACCGTCATGATATTGATTTGCTTAAATATTTCTCGGAGAGACTACCCTTTCGAGCAATACAGGCGTGATGTCTAAGATCTTGAGAATAATACAATCGTTTGTTATGTAGGTGCATCAAAAATGTGAGAACCTGATGTTGTACTGCGCCTTCAACAGGAAACCAAAAAACTGTATCGACATGTTCATCCTGGTGAAGACATATGAAGGTCACTGTTGCACGTTCAACTACGCAGCTCTCAATGATGCCAGTGAAGTGTGGGTATCTACATTATTTTAGTACTAAAATATTTGTAGGTTTTGCTGTTGTCGTGGTGGCCGAATGGTCATGGGCCCGCCTCCTGAGCTACAGGTAATGGGTTCAAACCTGGCATGTACCAATGTGACTTTTTCAAAGTCATATGTACTTTCTTAGTTAATCTAAGACATCACTGACATACGGTGAAGGAAAACATCGTGAGGAAACCTGGATTTGTAGTCTGAAATCGCCAACCCGCAGTGAGCTAGCGTGGTGATGAATTCTCGTGCTTTCTCTGTATGAGAAGAGGCCCTTGTCCGGCAGTGGGACAGTTATAGGCTAGTTTTTGTTTTTGCTGTTGATCTCGATATCGCTATTTTCATACTAATAAAATGTTAGTCTTTGAATTTTTTGTCTTTCCGTCGTCTATCACAACGGTCAGCACAAATAATCATAGCGATTAGCCATTTTTTATGATGAAGTATTTAAATATATGTATATAATAGAAATGAACAGGCGACACGATAGCTCAGTTGGGATAGCTATGGCACGGACTGTTAAAGGCCGGGTTGAGCCTCGTTCGTGTCTATTAATTTTCAATATTTCTTTAGAAAATAATAACATGCGGCTGTGTTTACTTTACGTGATAGTATATTCATATAATATTTTTAGATGAAAAGTGGTTATTTCCGGATTTCTTTTAATGTATTATGTAGGCAAGCATACAATACCCTCGTTAGGAAAATCAAAGAGGAAAATAAATGTGTTGTATTTATGTACATGATTCTGTTGTCAACCAATTATAAGCCGTCTTTCCGTGGTATTTTTTTTTCGAATTCTTATTATATATTCAATATAATAAAAGAATATAATATATTTTCATACAATTTACAATTATTTAAAATTTCGTTTAAAATTGTAAATTGTATATTGGGTCGGCACAAAAGTAATGAGACACTCTACAAAAGTCAATACATTTCCTCTATTAAGTTAATTGTTTTCGATAATATTCTAATATGTTGTAGAACATTCTAGGTACTTCTAATGTGAGGGTATATAAAGCCGCCCTCGCGATTGGTTTAGTCAGTTTGAAGAAAAATGGACGAGCGACAAGTTCGAACACTATACTTATACGAGTACTTGTGAGGCCACAGTGCGCGGGCTGCGGCTGACAATATCAACACTGCATTGGGCGCTGGAAGTACTAGCCATGCCACGGTGTCCAGATGGTTTGACCGTTTTGAATCAGGAGACAGGAGCCTTGAAAGTCAGTCACGCTCAGGACGACCACCTGCATTCAATGATGACAATTTACGCCGCGAACTGGAGTCGAATCCGGATACCACCACTCGTGAATTAGCGGAAGCACTTAACTGCAGTCACAACGCTGTGGAATACCATCTGCATGAGCTGTGGGTATTGAAAAGTTTTGGCTCGATGGGTACCGCACATCCTTACCGAAGCCAGTCGTGCAGTCCGTGTCACCATCTGTCAATCACTTTTGCTGCGACCCCGACGTAAAGAGTTTTTGTCTGATCTGGTTACGGGAGATGAATCATGGATTTATTATGAGAACGATACACGTCGTACTTTTTGGCTGCCTCGAGAAGAAACGCCACCTATTCAACCGAAGCTGAGTCAAAAGAACCGCTTAAAAGTTCTGCTTTGCTTTTTCTGGGACGCGCAAAGCATGCTGTTTCATGAACTATTACACAATGAAACTGTAGACGCTAACAAATATTCAACCCAGCTCACCGAACTATCTTCTGCTATCAAGAAAAAACGACGAAGACGAGTCAATGTAATTTTACTACATGATAACGCTCGACCTCACGTCGCATCTACTGTTTGCCAACAGCTGCAGAACTTGGGCTGGGAGACGATACCCCACTCACCTTACTCTCCAGACCTCGCACCATCAGACTATCATTTGTTTAGAGCCCTGAAACAACATTTGCGGGGTAGACAATTTAATGATTTCCATGATGTACAGGCGGAGTTGAAGAACTTTTTCGAGGCACAGCCATCAGAGTTCTGGGCGAAAGGCATCCAAACTTTGCCGGATCGTTGGCAAGAAGTCTTAGATGCTAATGGTGATTACATCATTGACTAAGCTTTTTGTATTGTAATAATAATAAAAAAATATAAAACGTAAACCAAGTGTCTCATTACTTTTGTGCCAACTCAATAAATAAAATATTTAAATTACCTAATAAATTAGGACCTCATATATACAGGAAGTGAGTCAATTTACAAAATCCCACTTATCTATGTTTAAGAAACGTGAGGATATCTTTTGAATGTAGATTTCCAAATAAATTAAAAATTCCAAATATGTAATCTGAGTTATCCCGTAGAAACTGTTACTCAATGTGTTTAAGAATATTCAATAAACTCCCATCACATATAAAGGAGTTACCAATGTCTCGCTTTAAACGAACACTACATAAGTGGCTAGCTGAAAAGGGTTTTTATTCACTCAAAGAATATTTGAAAATAAAGGGTAGTGCGAATGTGGACATAGTATCTTTATTGTAAATTTTATTATTAAATCGACATTGATTAATAAATTGACAGTTATTATTATAATAACAAAAAAATAATGGATATTCATAGCGTGATTGTAGGCTGATAATGAATTAAACTATGGACTTATGATAAGCCAAATTAAATGCTTGCATGTCATTTGTCAATGACTAAATATGCTGAACCTAATATATGTACATAAACACTGCTGTATAACCGTATTTTAAGAAAATAAATCCTTGAAACTTGAATCTTGAAAGAGTCTTATCCCTAACGAGTAGTTTGGTTTTCGAACCCAACACTCTTGCGTCCAACAAGTTCACCGCATCGTCGAGCACATAAGCGCTGGTTTTCGATGCGGCTCGATGATGGGCATGCTGTTCTTTCACATAGCGAAAGCTTTCGACAAAGTCTGGCACAATGGCTTATTATATAAGCTATACCAACTCGGAGTGCCTGACCGTCTCGTGCTCATCTTACATGACTATCTGTTGAATCGCACCTTCCGCTATCGCATCGAGGGCGCACTATCCGCTTCCCTTTATATTCGTGCTGGAGTACCTTAGGGCTCCGTGCTCTCCCCTCTCATCTTCACGCTATTCACTAGCGACATTCCTAAAGACAAAAAGGCCCAGTTAGCTCTCTTCGCTGACGACACGGCCATTTACTACTCTGGTCGTAGCCAAGACCGCATCGCTATCTCCCTCCAATCCGCTGCCAATGCACTAGGCGCCTGGTTCAGGAAATGGAGAATAGAAGTCAACACCGACAAAAGTCAAGCCGTTCTCTTCTCGAAACGGCATAGAATCAAGCCCCCTGACCCTAGACCGATCCCCATGTTCGGCAAGCCGATCCCTTGGGAGGAGCAAGCCAAATATCTAGCTGTCATCTTCGATAAACATCTAACTTTCGGTGAGCACATAAGGACGGTACGTTCGGGCGCCGCCTTAGTTCTCGTAATCTTCATTTTATCCTGAACGCACGCTGGAATTTGTCCGCCAAGTACAAATTGCGCATTTACACCACGTGCATAGGACCCAACATGACGTACGCCTGCGATGCAAAATCATATCGTCTCCATAGGATGTAGACCCTTCATAACACTCTCCACCGCCTCCTCCCTGAGCATATTGGTTACTTTGGCCGTAGTGGTCAAGTGATTCGGGTGTTGCGCCAACGAACTGTCAAACTTGAGATGTCTTGCTTACAACCACCCGTCGAGGATTGGACATGTTTGACCTCCGTCGCACTTACACTTGAAGGAATTAGTACTGGAGAACTTTTAGCTAGTGAACCCCTCTCGCCACTAGCATATGATTCCCAATCAAACCTTTATACCTATTACCTATACGGTTACAATGATAGTACAGTGATGTTTGTTTAGTTTTTTTTAGCGCGTTAAAACTCTTAATGTAATGCAGAGAGCTATTGTTGCTTTCGTGCAAGTTCTTTTGTGCTTGTGTGTTCCCTGACACCCCGCCAAAAGCGGTGAGCAAATTTGTTCGATATTTAGTCAGAAGCGGGAAGAAGGGAGTCGTCCCGTCTGGTTCTCTAAGTGCTTACAACATAAAGTCATAATTTCTAGCTTCCAAATCAAGTTATTGAACCGCTGTTTATATGTACTTGTTGAGAGATATTAATTTATGTTAGACTTGAACCGGGTTGCTAGTTATTTTTTTTCAAAATGATCCACTTTTGTGAAATGTAGATAATATACCTTAGTACACCTCCGATTACCATTCCAAGAAATACAGGCGTGATGCTAGTTTATGATTTCTTTAATCCATTTTTTCCATTCAGATCACTTCTTCCACAAGATAACGATATGGAATACTACGATGACCAAAACCCGGATGGTGACGAGACCAGTACAAGCCCAACTATCTTAGCAACTTCGGAATCAGGCAGGTAATTAAGAACTCTAGAATAATTATAATAGTTTACAATTAAGACGTCTTTCTCTTCCACACATCTCTATTTGCCATATCATCTTTCACACAATCCATCCATTGTTTTTTAGTCTTCATCTATTCTCATAACCAGCCAAATCCAAGTTATAATGTGATCCTCATTCCAAAAATAATCCTATGCTACATATATAAATATGTAGTGAAAAGACAGCGCCTTTCCCGTAAGAAGGGCTAAACATCTCTTAAAATTTTTGGTTGTAAACACTGAATCAAGAAACATAAAGTATTCATCCAATCACAAAGAAATCAACAAATGCCCGACGTAAGACAATGCAATCAAGACATTAAAGCTTAATAATTAGAAGCAGTACAAAATACAATAATAACTTGAGCTATTAAGATGATGTTCTTTTAAATACCAATTACCGAAACATTTGGATCAATAAGCCCTTCATTTGGGTCAACAGCACTAAATTAAACGTATAAGATGTTGTAAAACAATTTATTCAGTATTAATTAAGTCTTAAAATACTTAGTTTTATAAAATTTATAAGAATAACATTTCTGTGAAAAATAATATTGGCGTTTCAAAAGGTTATCTAAAGAAAAATGTTTGGAAATCATTGTTAAAACTTTTCTGAAGAATAATCGAGCCTAAGTCAACTAAGTAACGTCTAACTTAAATTTAAAGTTTACTAGAGGAAAGATTGATTATCGGTCTAAAACATGAATCATGACTTGACTCCGCTTTGACAGCGTCGAACGCCCCGTCTGCTGATTTTAGACTGGATTACTTGATAACGATTCCTTTCACCGTAACTCTGTGACTAAAGTTCAATTGTATAACATTTAAAGGTAGTTTACTACCAGAAGTATTTACTTTGCTTCACGATGATCACCATTGTAAGGGTTTTTTTATAATTGTGAAAGTGATAATGCTAGTACGAAGACGATATGTTCCTTTAGATCGTAGACACAATACTTCCAGGGAGTCAGGGTCTGAACGCGCTTTTTAACCTACAAAAAGCAAGTCCGTAACCTCTAGGAAACTACGACCTCAAAGACGAGCGTGGGAGATGTTTGTCCATACAAATATGTGAAGAATGAATCGGTATTCAATTTTGTAGTATCGAATATATCTATCGGGTTTTATTGATGTTTACTTTGACTCTGTGACCTTTACAGTACTATGAAATGCTATTCCATAAGCGTTGCCAAGTTCTAAGGCCACCCTAGAACGAAAAGTGAAATAGATTTAAATATATTTATAATAACAGCCATTGTCATCAATCAATAGCTTATTTCATGGGTTTCCAAAGTGTGCGGTGCGGCACCCTGCTGCGCCGTCGAGAGTAAAGTGGGGCGTGGTGAGGCGCTCCTGTTTAACATTATTTTGTTTGGAATATCGGTCCAAACGTTGCAACATTTTATTTATGTAAAGGCGAACTTTCAGCTGTAGCTCTATAAAGAGCAAATATTGCACAAAGATCAATGTGGAGCAAGAAATGAGAGTAGCGGTGTATGGTCTTATAAGTTGTCAGGTCCCAAGAGAAAATGTGTGAACACCAAGTGCATCGGCCATATTGACTAAGCTGCTATTGTTTTTACACACAATCACGTCTGTTTCCTTCTGTGGTGCCTATATTATCTTGTCTTACACTACCTGGGCCACGTGGTTTCAGCCGCCTTTTCTTTTTAATTTTTCTCGGCTCCTAATCGTCGTAGCGTAATGTTAAATAGCCCGTAACCTTCCTTAAAAATTGGGAGGAAGGATCTTTTAATGCTGGTAGTTCCAGAGATTAGCGCGTTTAAACAAACAGAAAAACTATTCAGCTTTAGTATATTAATAAGTATGCATACGTTTTTAAACAACTGGGTGTGATTGGCGCAGTGGCTGAGAGATCAGCTCACATATATTAAGACTGGCAACACCAACACCCACACACTTTGATAGGATAATGTTTTGTTTCAGACGATCCGGTCTAAGCGTGGTATTCAACGTGGAACCAAACGACTACCCGAGCTGGTCTCCCATACCTTACTATGGAGTCAAGGTTTGGATACATTCATAATTTAAAATATAACGAGCTGAGCCCGTGGTAATATCACCAGTCAAATACTATACGTAAGGGTGTTCGAGTTCGTGAGTAATAGACGTAAACAATAATAACATAACAAGGTTTTGTTTTTATTAAAATGGATTTACGTTTGGCGACTAACTCGCCTGATCGTAAGCGACGGTGTTTCTTAAGTAGAGTGGATAGATTTGGCGAGAACGATAATTGAGGAGTTGATGCAACTGCCCAGACCCATCTCCCATAACGGTTACACTGGACTACACCCGAAACACGACTAAGTCGCTTCACGGCATGGCTTCGTCCGGTGGGTGGTAACCTGCCGCAGCCGAAGCCTCCGACCAGAGTTGTGTTGCCTGTTTTGCACCACTCAGGGGCCACGTGTAGGGATTGCATTTTAAGGGTGCACTCCTACGGACGCGGAGAACTCAGTCCCCAAAAAGTTTAGATATTGCTATATCGCAGTGTCTCCATCTGTGGATGTAAAAGTTCGTCACGTAATACATTGAATTAAGTCACTTTATATGCAATTAAGCTCATGATTGTTTAAATTTTCTTTTTTTATACGACTACTTGTGTTGATTTTGGGTTTCATGTATGTATGTATGTGTGTTTGTAAGTTTCTTTATTCCACGATGGGGCAACGTTAGAATCCTTACATTAGATAACATAGGCTAGTAAGATTAAAAACAAAAAATGTTTTAGGTATACATAAAAAGGTGTGAAATAAAATAAACAATTATAGATAAATCTTTGAAAAGCATTACTACATACTTAGCGATCGTTAAAGTAATAATATTAAATGAAAAAAGAATACGGTCGCGAGCACGATTCGAATCTGCGTCTCCCGGATAAATACTCGCGCTCTGACCGCTAAGCTATCTCGACCTCTGCTCACTACCGTAAATTCTTCTTCCACATTTTAACACGTCTTTTAGTAACGTCATTGCTATCTATTCAATCCCTATACAGATGACCGAACCGACACGACTAACCTTAATACAATGTCGTAAAGATGCAATTACCTTAACAATTAAAGACCGTATTCTTTTTCCATTTAATATTTTAACAACACGTCTGCCATGTGACTTTGTTATTTTAAAGTTAAAATATTAAATGGAAAAAGAATACGGTCTTTAATTGTTAAGGTAATTGCGTCTTAAAATTAATGTTGTATTAATTATAACAATCATGATGTGGCACATAATATATTATTGGGAAAATTAGAAAGATATGGAATAAGAGGTGTAGCACTGCAGTGGATTGCATCTTATTTAAGTAACCGCAATCAATACGTTGCTATTAGTAAAGTAAATGAAGATTTACTAACCTCATACTCCTCTGAGCTCAAAGTAAAAAATTGCGGTGTACCACAAGGGAGTGTATTAGGCCCTTTATTATTTCTATTATACGTAAATGATTTACCACAGCAGGTCAATCATAAATGTATATTATTTGCTGATGACATTTCAATCATAGTGACATCTGATAAAAAGTATAAATCAAAATTTGATCACGAAATTGACATAAATAATACTATTGACAACATTTTAGAATGGCTACAGGTAAATAAATTAAAAATCAATCTAGATAAATCTATGTACGTACAATTTAATAAATCTAAACATGCCAAATACAATTTCAAACTTAATATTGATCGATTAAAAGAAGTTTCACAAACAAAATTTCTGGGTATACTCATAGACCAAGATTTAAATTGGAAAATAAATGTAGATAATTTGTGCAACAAGTCTAATAAGTTCGTTTATGCTCTCAGGCAAGTCAAGAATGTGACGAATAAAAAAACCGCCATTATAACCTACCATGCTTATATAGAATCGATTTTGCGATATGGACTTATTTTTTGGGGTAACAGTACAGATAAAAACAGAGTGTTTATCGCGCAAAAGAAATGCATCAGAGCCATTTGTGGGATCCGTACTGACGAGTCCTGTAAACCGCATTTTAAAAGGCTTGGTTTATTACCACTTCCTTCACTGTACATCTACGAGATATGTAATTTTGTATATAATAATAAGGAATTATTCAAGAAAGTCGATCAAATATACTCTCGTAATAGGGATCCATGTAGACTTGTATTGCAGGATAGTCCTAAATCAGCCAAGTACTCTAAAAGTTTTCTGGTGATGTGTGTACGCATTTATAATAAAATTCCAAAAGAAATGAAAATGTTATTTAATATTAATTCTTTTAAAAACAGACTCTTTAAATGGCTGAATGAACATAATTTTTATGACATTAAGGATTTTTTTGACATTTAATTATAATTCACAAATAATGACATACTGGATCGTCGATAATGTTTATAATATTGACATTTTTAATTTTATAATTATTGATTTTATTGATTTCCTTTTTTTACTTTAAGTTATGTTATGTAATGTTATGGATCTGTTGCGAATAATCTTTACTTTTATAATGTTTTCTTTTATTGTCACTGATTTTGTTCGTGGAGATTAATTTCTGACATTAAATAATATTATGTTATGATGATTATATTGTGGAGAATGTTTTATAGCTTTGACATTTTCGACTAATTAATTCTAAGTATTTTGCATGCAATTGATACACGATTTTGTATAGCTAAACATGTGGACTATATTATATTACCAAACTGTAACACCTTTTATACCATGTTTAAGGCAAATAAAGACTTACTTACTTACTTACTTACATGAGAAAGTGTTGTATTCTTTATATAAGCTGTTGATCACCTGTGCCATATTTAAGGAGGTACTATACAGCACATAAATAAAATAAATTAATTTTAAACAAAAAATAAAAACCGCCTTCCAAAACCTACTACACTAAAAAGTTTAAAATAATATCAAAATTTGCTTATAATAAAATAATTTTAAAATAACAATATATAATAATAATCTGTTAATTTTGGAGTCGGAGCCTGTACTGGGAGAGGGTTATTGTTTTCCTCTTGTTAGTCACTTATGTTCGTTGTGCTGTGGTTATGTTACCGGCGTTTGTATCTGGTTGTAAACCCCACATACATCAGGCACCGACTCCAAAATTAACAGATTATTATTATATATTGTTATTTTAAAATTATTTTATTATAAGCAAATTTTGATATTATTTTAAACTTTTTAGTGTAGTAGGTTTTGGAAGGCGGTTTTTATTTTTTGTTTAAAATTAATTTATTTTAGTCTTTTTAGTTTTAAGTCTAATATATATATTGTATAGGTCATATATAAGTTTGTATACTTCATAAATAAGTTAATTTAGTAATTTAATAATATGGGTAGGCCTTCGAAAGCCGCTAGGACTTAATAACTGCATCGGTGAAATGTTTGTGTACAACAGTGGACACTTCTGCCTACCCCATCGGGCAATACAGGCATGATGCTATGTATGTATTGAGTGGCATGAACTATACATGAACATGCGATTACAGCAATTGCGAGTGATTTGCTGTGATTTATTGAAGAATTCCATCGTCTAACTTCGAAGATCTTCATCAGATCTTCACTAAATTGAAATGGGACCACCTCTGGGGACTACTCTTTCAAACAATTATATCGACGGACATACATACAAAACAAGGTAGCTACTGTAAAACGTTGAGGAGTTCCCTTGACTGTCCTTCGTCTTCATCATCAGACCCCTAATGACAGTCACAACCTATCTAGGTGTAAAGTTCTCATCAATACAAATTAATCAAGCCCAAACACCAGGTAATTGCTGTAAATCGTTAAAGAGTTCCCTAGATCGTCTTTCGGCTCCATCATCAGATCGACTCCAGACCTTCATTAAATAGTAGTGCTTTAAAATACTTAATGAAAAAATTAACAAATGCACTAGTCGCCCCTACGATTTTCGAAGGTTTCCCTCGATTTCTCGGGGATCCATCATCAGATCCTGGTTTCCTTACCATGGTACCACCGTTGGGATATCTTCTTTCCAACAAAAAAAGAATTATCAAAATCGGTTCATAAACGACGAAGTTATCCCCGAACACACATAAAAAAAAAAAAAAAAAAAAAAAAAAAATATACTGTCGAATTGAGAAACCTCCTCCTTTTTTGGAAGTCGGTTAAAAACAACAATCAATACATTTAAAAAAAATAAAAAAGTTTTATTGACATAAAACAGGTGTTACATTTTAATTGAAGCCCTGACTCCTGAGCTAGGTTGAACCTGTGTTACAGGAGTTAGTGTCTTCACCCGTATTTGGAACAATGACAATTTATATGATAAAATCAAAACATAGTAAAATTAAAAATGTTGTGCATGCACGCTCTTGAGTGTTTAGTGTGTGTGTGTGTGTGTATGTGTGGGGGGTGTGCGTGTGTGTGTGTATGTGTGGGGGGGTGTGCGTATATTTAATATTTAATGATTATTAAATATATCTTTGTAAACAAAAAAATTCGGCCGTGTGTGGCTTGCGACAAAATCCAACCCATGAAAATCTACCATACACATAGGGATATGAATTTGCCGTCCTTTTACAATACCAACAAGTTATTCGTAGGGCAAAATCTTCCTTATTCAGGTTTAAGTCTTAATACATAATGCCGTACTAAAATACAGCACTAACTAAACCTTTGTATGTTGAGAGGAAACATTCAACGCAATTCTCGGAACTAGAAAATAATGAAACCTCATAATCAAATCTGAAGGAAATATTTATTAATTTTCTGCTGCGCTAAGTCCAGATTTTTATTGCAAGCAACGTTTGAAATCTCCTTCAATCGATATTCTCACTACAAAAGGCAAACACTAAACGGTACAAGGGCTTTTTTGTACTAATCACGCCTATATAATATTGCTCGGAAAGGTCAGAAAAGGTTCTGTGTAAAGAGGTAAGTTTCCTTGACAACATAAGTTTCAATGAAATAACGAGCGGATATCGTACATACTAGCTTTTATGTATGTGTATTATATATATTTATACAAATTTTGTATGGGGCCTCGTTGGTCTAGTTGACTAACTCATGACTACTAGACTAATGAAACAATCTAGAAAGGGAATGACTACTGAGATGACGGCTGATAGAGATGTATGGAAGAATAAGACACGCTGCGGCGACCACAAATGAATTTAGATTCAGGTGGTTCCTTCTGGTGGTCCATTAAAATTGATAAATACAATATCAGTGGTAGACGCTGCGATCTAACAGCTCCTGATGTTACCCCGTGGGGTGAAACACGTGTAGAGTATTTGGTGGTAGTTGGAATTTTTCACCGCTTGCGTATATATTTGCGGACAGGCGGGCAGGCGGTACACAGGTAACTGCAGGACTACCCTCAATATTGTGGTAGTAGCCAGATCTTGTATTTATTTGCATCCATTATTTCTGTGTTTTTTTGTTCTGTGTTTCTAACGTGAATATGTCTTTGAATAAGTTTTTTTTTCTCCGTGGGAGGAAATTCAGAAAATTTATGATAACAAAGTCGGGGGATACAGTTTGGTGTTGCTGTTAAATATCTATCATCTACATCCATCACTACACATAGCTAAAGGATCTAACAATTCTTTACATTGAGTGAGGACTGTGACATATATTATCGCGCACGGCGCATGGGGTATTGCCGCCATCTGAGGTCGTATCGCTGCTAAAAAAAATCAAATACTACCCGTTACGCACACATAGTCACGAAAAACATATGGCCATGCCCACGGCACAGCCACGCCGCATTTTTCTTATTCTTAGCAGAATAAATAGCTTTCTCATTTCTGTAGATTAATAAAATAGCAGTGAAACTACCAACCAATTTACTAATAAGCTTGTTTAATTCTTTAAGCCAAGTTAATAATATTTATACAACTAAAATCAACTTAAAGGTCTCAAATCTTTACTGTTGCTGGGCCAAATTCCAAGATAATAGGATTCGTATTAAGCTTAGATATTCACCGTTCAAATATTTATTCGGGTTCGGCGCTGAAGTTGGAAATTCTAAAGATTTTTCTGTTCACTACAAATAATTGACTATTTATTTCTGATTATCACAATCAAAAGTTTTTGTTTATGTGACAGCGGGCAACCGAGCAGACGGCTTGCCTGATGGTAAGTGATTACCGCCGCCCATGGACACCCGCAACCCCAGAGGAGTCGCAAGTGCGTTGCCGGCCTTTTAAAGGGTTTGGGCCCTCACTCACTCGGCGAAACACAATGCATGCGTTGTTTCAGGCCGTTTTTCTGTGAGGCCGTGGTATCAATCCCGTCGAGCCGACCCATCGTGCCGAAGCATGGTTCTCACACGGTAAAAAGTACCACGGTAAAGATGCAAGTGAACGACATTATTATTTTTGACGTCCTGTACGAACTGTATGACAAAAAGTCATACACATCTGATATTAACTTCCACAATTATGTTAGAAAGTACTCGAAAATCTTCAAGAAAGCCTGTTTGCAAGCTAAGTCTGCGTATATTAGTGACCAAATACAAAATGCAAGTAATAAAATAAAAATGACTTGGAAGATTATTAATACCGAAACTGGTAATAGTAGATATAAGGACAGTGCAATTCATTTAAAAATAGAAGACAAACTAGTTACAGATAAAAATGTTGTCGCTAATTTCTTTGACCAGTTTTTTACAAATATACCTTTAGTGACTACTAAATGTCTTGCATCGTCTGCATTAAAGGCAGAGTCTCTCCTAAAGGAAAATACTAGTTCCTCTGTCTCAAATTTTAATTTCAGTTTCGTTTCACAATACGATATATTTAAAACATTTAAAACTTTAACTGTTAAAAAAACTGAGGATTTTTGGGGATTGTCTATAAAAGCTATCGAATCAATAATAACTAAGATCGCACCAATGTTAGCATCAATATTTAATACTTGCGTCACAGACGGCGTATTTCCTGATCTTATGAAATCGAGTAAAATCGTACCCATTTTTAAGGCAGGTTGCTCGAGCGATACATCTAATTATAGGCCCATATCTATATTACCCGCTTTAAGTAAAATTTTTGAAAAATTAATGTTGAATCAAATGTTGGAATATTTCAATGAAAACGGTATACTTCACTCTAAACAGTTCGGATTTATAAAGGGCCGGTCTACAGAAGACGCTGGGTCCACCCTAATCAAAACAGTACTAAGGGCCTGGGAAGATGCGGGGGATGCTATAGGAGTATTTTGTGACCTCTCTAAGGCCTTTGACTGCGTGGATCATCAAACGCTCATTCTAAAATTAAAACACTACGGAATTCGAGGAAGGTCTATTGATCTTGTGTGTTCCTATTTGACAAATCGGGAACAAAGGGTAGCTATTGATAAGGTAACTTCTTCAGGCTCACTTGTTAAAATGGGAGTGCCTCAAGGATCGATTTTAGGCCCTTTTTTGTTCCTTGTTTATATTAATGACCAATACGTCATAAAGGACACAATGTCAAACATAGTTCTTTTTGCGGATGACACCTCACTTATATTCAAAGTAAATAGAAAGGACAAGGATCTGGTAGAACCTAATAATACACTTAATAAAATATCTAATTGGTTTTCTGCCAATAACCTTCTATTGAACGCTAAAAAGACGAAATGTATTAGGTTCTCTATACCTAACGTGCCCAATGTAGATTCTAATGTAAAACTTGATGGTAAAGTACTAGATTTGGTTGCTTCAACTGTATTCCTCGGTGTCACAGTGGACTCTAAACTCCAGTGGGGACCTCATATTGAGGCACTTGCAGGAAAACTGAGCTCTGCTGCGTTTGCTGTTAGGAAAATAAGACAGATGACTGATGTGTCTACGGCTAGGCTGGTCTATTTTGCATACTTCCATAGTATTATGTCTTACGGCATTCTACTCTGGGGATCAGCTGCTGATATCGAGACCATTTTTATATTACAGAAAAGAGCAGTCCGAGCTATTTATAACCTTAGCTGCCGTGAGTCACTCCGTGAATTATTCAAGAAAATAAATATACTCACCTTACCATCCTTGTACATATTTAGTAACACAATGTATATTCGTAAAAATATGGTCGAATTTAATAAAAAGAGTGATTACCACAATTTAAATACGCGTAATAAGCACAAGCTTATAGTACCTGGCTTTCGGCTTAGAAAGACAAGCAAGTCATTTATGGGTAACAGTGTTAGGTTCTACAATAAGATCCCCTCTAATATAACTGAACTGCCGGATTTCAAATTTAAGATTGTTATTAAACGCATATTAATGTCCAAAGCGTACTATAGTACTAATCATTATATGGAAGATAGGAATGCCTGGCTCACGATTCCTTCCTGCACACTGCGACCCACTGGCACCTTGCCTACTTGATTATGGCGACATTTTATTTGCTTTCAGTTTAAATATTTCTATGTTTTTTCCTTTATTTTGACATTTTTGATTTTTGTTTTTTTTTTTTTAATTTATACAATTTATTTTATTGACGTACAATTAATCCAATTGTAGGTATTATTATTTTATTTGACTCTTGGGTATGTAAATTTACATATCGATTGTATAACAGCTAGTATCGAACCTACTAGTTTTAAATTTACATTATTATTTCTTTATGAAATTTTCCATAATATATAACTTTGTAAAATGTGAGCATCATGTGGATATTAATGTTAGTTTTAATCTCATATTACATACATACTGCCTATTGTCAGGCATTACGAGTTTGTCATGCTCGCTAAAATGTCCTGCTGATGGTGGCGTCGTACATCGGGTCGTCGAGTTCCCTACAAAATGGTTGAGCTAAGCGAGGCTGATGTGCGCGTCATGCTCGTGAACGGGTGCTGTCTGTCGGGACTGGTCGGCTCCTAACTGCCTTGGCAATCATTTTAAAAGGCTATATAAGTTTACTTTCCTTTCTTAGTCTGCTCATTAACCTGCATTATTCTCACATTATCTTATTTATTGTTAAACCAATTTATTTTAAAAAGAGTGTCTATGGAGTTTCTTGCCGGCTCTTCTCCATAAGATCAACGCCTTGGAACCGTGCACCTAGTTTTGACTTTTCATAAGTGCCTGTAATATGGTTTATTTGAAATAAAAATATTTGAATTTGAATTTGGAGGTCTCGGGTTCGATTCCCGGGTCGGGCAAAGTGTTATTGAGTTTTTCTGTTAGGAAATTCTCAGTAGCAGCCCGGAGTTTGGAAATGTGCCCGGTTGATGGCAATAGGCTCACCACCTATTACATGGGACTTAATAACAGCATTGGTGAAATGTGGGTGTACAATTGTGTACACCTCTGCCTACCCCTTCGGGGAATACAGGCGTGATGCTATGTTTCTATGTTTTAGGGTTCATGTACTCGTATATAGTAAGTATGTATGTATGTTTGTGAGTTTATTTATTCCACGATAACTTTTAAAAGTCTGAAGCGATTTAGATGCATGGGGTATCGTTACTATAGCCACTATATTACTACTTTTTAAAATCTTACTATATAACTTATTTTTCGCGGGCAAATGACAAGGATTCTAACGATACCCCAAGAATCTAAATCACCCAATCTCAAACACTTTAATATCAATAATCTTGTTAATTATAGTAAAACAACTTTTAACTTTAAAGTGTTCAGAACGTCAGGAAAAACTGAAACTAACAATACACGCGGTTAATGCGGTTAAAAGTTGTTTTACTGTAACGTGTAGTGATCACGAAAACCTAAGATATTATAATCATAATAATGTACTGACCTATTGCTTGATAAACGCAGATGAGACGCTCCCAGGAACATATGGCGTAGTCTTCTACATCAAGTTCGTTAGCTAAAAAGAAAACAAAACATGTTATCGCGTCTAGTTCAAAGCTAGCGTGCCTTTTGCCCATGTGCCTTACCAGTGACACGTGTCTACCGTGGGAGAGCCATGCTTCGGCACGAATGGGCCGGCTCGACCGGAGTGATACCACGGCCTCACAGAAAACCGGCGTGAAACAACGCTTGTGTTGTGTTTCGCCGAGTGAGTGAGGGTACCGGAGGCCCAAACCCTTTAAAGGGCCGGCACACCCCCATGGGTTCCACCTTGTCGTGGTGGGGGGGCTCTAGTAGCCGTAGCTTAGTCAACCACGGTGAAGATAACGGAACCCGAAGAGGGCCGCTTCTCTGGGCTTTGCCTTCAAGGCTATGTTGGAGCGGCGCCGGCGTAGGTTGCGGGTCTTATGGGGGGTGTCGCAACTGAGGTGGGCTGCGGCGTCATATGGGCGGCACCGCAGCTACGAGATGGGGCCACGGCGGGAGAGGAGTGCCGGTATGTCGGTGCGCCGCTCTCCGTGCCTTCCGCGGCCTTGACGGGGTCGCCACCGTTGGATGCCGGACGTGGTGGGGCCGCAGGCGAGGAGGAGTGTCGGTATAGCGAGGCGCCGCTCTCCCTATCCTCTGCGGCCGTAGTGGCAGGCGGCGGGGCCACAGGCCTGACCCGTCGCATGGGACTTTGGGCGTCCGGACACGGGGTCGTCTGGCGCCCATTGCACATGGTCTCCGAGGTGGTTGCAGCACGCCATGTGTCCGGTGTGGCGTGGAGGGGTGCAATGCCCCGTTAGAGGAAGTCCGGCAACGGACTGCCACTGGTGGGTTCGCGGTTGTATGCGAGAGCGTTCCCGCTGCCCACCGTCAAGTGACTGAGGAGGTATACTGTGGAGTTTTAGTGGGTTCGAGTCCCACATAACCGCTCTGTCTCCCCGTGTCAGAGCGTTATGCGTGGGCATTACTCCACGAAAAAAAAGGTATGTTACAACAAATCAAGACGCCACCTAATTGGTCGCAAGAGCGCCGATGCATGGACTGGGCACAATTCAAAACTCCGGTTTGCTCCTGAGAAATTTCTTACAGAAAATCTCAAATACACTGTCCGAACCTGGAATCGAACCCAGGACCTCTCGTTCAGCAATCACTCTTGCGAACACTAGACTAATGAGACAGTTGCTATAAAACAGACTAAATGTGGCGATTTGTTTGCCAGAGTATCATAACTTTGTAATACATCATTACATAGTATAGAAACAAAGTCTCTTCCCGCTATCTATCCCTATGTATGCTTAGATCTTTAAAACTACGCAACGGATTTAGATGTGGTTTTTTTAATAGATAGAGTGATTCAAGAGGAAGGTTTTAGTATATAATTTATCGAGTTTTTGTATACATTGGCTAAAATATAATGATATTTGTTGGAGGAGTCGGAAAAAAATTAAGCTGTCTGGGAGCTTTCAACGATAACGCTGCCTAAACCATTTGACATATAACAAAATGATGTATGATGGAATTGTGTATCTTATATAGGTCTACAGAAAATTCCGTGATGGCACATGTCTATCTCTTAAGGGTTATATACTCTATCCATTTTATTAATTACTAAAATGGGCAATTATAAAGCGGTTATTGCAAAGCGGGAACGGGATCAAATTTCATGATTACTTTTGGTCGCGATAACCGACATCCACGCGGGTGAAGCCGTGGGCATCAGGTAGTACTTTATAAGGGCCGAAACTTTGATAAAAAACTTTATAATTTGATTCCTTGTTCAACTTTTAACTTATTTAGAATGTTTAATTGAAGATGTTTTTTTTTTTTTTTGTAGTTTTATCTCGCAGGTCAACCTAGGAGGTTGTCGACTGCTTAACCGGACTTTCCTGTGGATGCCCTAATAATAAACTATTATTAAGGCCTCCAGCCAGGGGCATACGACTAAATTAATTCTAAAGCGACAACGCTAAGGGCACCCCCTGCGGGGTACGAGCCTCGGCTTAGGGCGTCGCTTGAGGGAGGACAGCAAGGGACTGGCTGGATCGAACAAGAATTATCATAATTATTATTATTAGGGGAATTTAAAGCTACAGGCTCAGCGGCTACGCGGGCTGGCACGAGCAAGGGTCGGGGAGGTGATGCATTAGGTGCATTACGAGGACGTCGCGACGGGCCTCGGCGGCGAGGCCTAAATGACGGCGGTCTGTGTTTGTGTACTGTGCTGGTGGCCCTACGGCTCTCTTGGAGCAGGGTTATAGCGTCATCGGGGTATAGGAGTGAATGCCTAGGACGGCGAGTTCTACTTATCTGGGAGGGGGTGTATCGGGCGGCAGCCGCGATAAGAGGGTTGGGGTGCTTTTCAGCAGATTCGAAATAACGCTTGCAAATGCGTTTTATAAACTGTTGGATAGTGGGAATTTTAAGGTCGAGATGGAGGTTTTCGTTTCTAACTTAGAAGGGGGCTCCCGTGACCTTACGTAAGGCACGGTTTTGGAGGGTCTGCATCTTATGGAGGCGGTAAGATTTCGCGTGTGGGAACACTACGCAGGCGTAGGTCATGATGGGGCGTATGCACGTGGTGTAAATGCGCAGTTTGCACTTAAGGGACAATCTGCTGCGTGCGTTCATAATAAAGTGAAGCCTACCCAGAGCGAAGGCGGGGCGCGAGCGCACAGACCTTATGTGCTCACCGAAGGTCAAGTGTCTATCGAGGATGACTCCTAAGTACTTGGCTTGCTTCTCCCAAGGGATCGGCTTGCCGAACATGGTTATCGGTTTGGGGTCGGGGGGTCTGATCCTACGCTGTTTCGCGAAGAGTACGGCTTGACTCTTATCGGGGTTGACTTCTATTCTGCATTTCCTGAACCAAGCGCCTAGTACGTTGGCGGAAGTTTGGAGAGTGCTAGCTATACGGTCGCGCACGATACCGGAGTAAAATATGGCAGTGTCGTCTGCGAAGAGAGCTAACATTGCCTGTCTATTTTTGGGGATGTCGCTAGTGAAGAGCGTGAACAGGAGGGGCGAGAGCACGGAGCCCTGGGGGCCACCGGCGCGGATAGAGTGGGGGGCGGATAGTGCGCCCTCTATGCGATAGCGGAAAGTGCGATTCGAGAGAAAGTCCCGTAGGATGAGCACGAGACGGTCGGGCACGCCGAGTTGGTACAGCTTGTATAATAAGCCGTTGTGCCAGACTTTGTCGAAAGCCTTCGCTATGTCGAAAAAGAGCGCGCCTGTCATCGTGCCGCGCTGAAAACCGGCGCTTATGTGCTCGACGATGCGGTGGACCTGTTGTACGCACGAGTGTTGGGTACGAAAACCGAACTGTTCGTTGGGGATGAGGTTCTTCGCATCGGCAAAGTCCTTGAGTCGCTTATAAATAAGCTTCTCGTAGATTTTACAGAGTACGTTGAGGAGGCTGATCGGTCGGTATTAATTGAAGACATAATTCCTAATATTTTAAATAAGTTGGGGTCGGTTTCCAGTCTAAACGGATACACTTTAAAAAAGAATTGCCTCACACTAGGAATTTCTTCCGAAATCGAAATTTTTCATTGTGATTGCACACAAAATGCATTACATCACCATCTAAACTCTTGGTTCAAGCGTATTTTCCTATCAGCTCCATATTCCTAAAATCTTATCACAGGAACCAATGCTAGAGAATATTTAATATTATCTAATTCCTATAAAGACGTAAATACCCATTTATTAAAGCAAATTCTTCGTAATTAATGCTTAAATATCAAATACGGAGTGTTACCTTCCAAATGAGATAATAATTTTCACACCCATCTGTTACCATTTAAACGAAAATCTTTTGGAACTCCATTAAAAGTTATAAATGGGGCTAATAGCGTGGCAACATTAAGACATATTTCATACTTTCTATACAATTCAGTTCCTATTTCGGTATTTGTATGAAGACGTTATGTAATGGTGAGTTCACACGATGAGTTTCCTTTTTGAAGCATTTCCTAACGACCATAGCGAGCATTCGAAAGCAAGCGATTATTGGTTCTGAGCATTACTTAGCGAGCAGAGAAAATACAACGGGCGGTGTCTATTGGAATGTCTTTACCACAGATAATGCAAGTGTACATACATAGTTTACATACTAAAAAATTTTGTATAATAACTTTCGTGAGACACATTCATATTAATTATAGTTTAACGGTTATTACTCACGCGCATTATCCGGGATTGTCCGACTAGTTTCGAACTCGAACGGAGCTCATGATTAAGGGCTCCGTTCGAGTTCAAAACTAGTCGGGCAATCCCGAAGAATGCGCGTGAGTAATAACTGTTAAACTATCATTTATATTACTAACTAGTCTCAAAGTAGGCGCATATTGCCAACTTTTACGCTGCTAAGAAGAAAATATAAAAAATGCTGCCTAATGGCACAATGAACTCTACAATATGTGAAAAGAAGTTAACTGAGCGTATGGAGATGTTTTTTGCTATTTTCAATTTAATGAAGGTACAAAAAACCCGACTCGTTTAGTTTTCATACAATTAGGCGTACTAACGATATCTACTTTAATATCTTGCGGTATGAACTTAAATCTGTGGTCTGCATCAAATTCTCTCTGTTCTCTTTAAATTTACTCTGCTAGTTTTTCAACACTCAACTAAATTTTGTAAAATAATATTCAGAAATTATTATTGAATTAAGTTGTTAGGTTACAAAGTTCATTTTTGCACCCACGCAAGGCAAATGAGCGAGGTAATTGATTTCATAACAGATTCAAAAGGTTATTACTGGCTTCATTTGACTTTTATATGAGCAAATTGGTTCGAAGAAAAAGTTTATTTTTCTCCACGATAGACATTTTGTTTAATAATTGCCGATTTGTTCGTTAGTATTAAATTTCATAACACCTCAGGTAAACACAAACAACGGACAAACAGCGCAGTCATTTGTTTTGGTCATTAGCAGCATCCTTACAAAACATTTTTTTTATTAATATTATTTTAGAAAATCTTACGTATCATTTAAAGACTTACAGTCTAAAATCCACGGGTTTGTCTAGATTGTAGTGAGTAGTACTCTGCACACAGTCTCGAAAAAATTTTAATTAAATTTTATACAAACTTAATGTTCCATTCAACTACCTTCATTAGTTTGATAATTATTAGTCACATACCTAGTCACGCCGCAGCCCGGAGCACAAAAAATGTGCGTGCCTTGTTTTGTGATTGAGCGACAACTATAGGTTGTTCAGAAAGTATGTTTTAAATTTTAATTAATTTTTTTTTGATACTGTTTCTAAAATATATATCGAGTTTATTTCAAAATCAAAATCAAAATCAAAATTTCTTTATTCAAATTAGGCTAAAAATTAGCGCTTTTTGAACGTCAAACATTAAGACAGCCCCCAAAAAAGCCCACCCTTCACCGCTTCCTAGTGTTTTAGCTGGAAAGAAGAAGCGGCGCAACAAACTTCCCAGCATTTCTAAGTATAGGTATTAGATATTGTATAGTTCTTTCGCCATGGAAGTTGGAAGCTTGTATAATTTCTAGTTTTTTATTTCTTTGTTGTCGTGTTTGTATTTTATGCGAAATATAATGTTGTTTCGGTATTAAAAAAATATCTTTTAGTAAACAGTAGCTAGCATTTTTATGAATTGGGAGGACTTTACAATGTTTAAAAAGTACATAAAACATAATCAGCCGATAACTGTGCGACAAGCTTTCATATCATATAAATTGTGAAATGTATATTTTTTTGACGTGGCCTTTTGTAATTAACCCATAGGGGTTTGATCTGCTTAACCGAACAATAGCTATGGCAAAACAATTTGATGCCTCCAGCCAGAGCATATTTTTATAAACTACAAACTAAGCCACACAGCACTAAGGGCGTCCCCTGCGGGACACGAGCCTCGGCTTAGGGCGTTGCTGGGGGAACAACTAGGGACGAGCTGGATCAGATCAGTTTCGTTATTATTAAGGGTCGAATTTAAAGCTACTAGCTCGGCGCGGGCCGGCTCGAGCAAGGGTCGGGGCGGACATGATGAGATATTTTGCGACGGATAGGGATCTCGTCGGTGTGGTCTATAACGAGGCGGTCGAGCGCGTCGGAGTGTGCTTGTGTGTCTGTTAGGCTCTTGAGCTACAGTGATCCTATCATCGGGACGGAGGAGAGCGTGACGTGGTCGGCGGACTACACTGATGTGAGACGGCCTGTAGTCAGCGGATGAAATGTAATAAATTGATGGGTTTTAGTTAAAAAATAAAGTTTATTTTCTTGTTTTTTGTGCATTTAATTAACAAGTTATTTTTAGAAACATTTTTACTGTTAATTTTTACCTCAGAGGTCATGGTAGGATATCGGTTGTGATCGTCATGCGAATGCATTTAAAAAACATAGCAATCTAGATAGTCCTTAAAACGTGATACCTCATCACACTTTTAGAAATAATTCTTTGTTGGTAATAGTTGTATGCGGCTGTATCTAAGCCGTGTTATCTTAAGGTTGATAAAAAACCAATTCTCAAAGTTAACACTACACTACCCGTCGAACTCTGACATAGCCTTAAATACGATGAAGGCATCTGCACATCTTTGACGTGCTGGTTTCCTCAAAAAAAAACCCAGCACCCTTCTGAAAGAATATTTTAGCTCAAGAAGCTCATGAACTTACCCGTGTAATCGAAAGGCAAGCATCTGCAGTAGTTGACCACTCTTCTCAAGATCAGACGCGTCATGCAACCCTGGTAGAAACCGGCGCCCGCTCCTTGGTCCTGATGGCAAAATAACTAGGTATTATTAATATTTATGATTTAGGCTGAACGCGCAACGTAACGCGAGTATAGTTAAACCTTCAAACGAATTAACACATGCGTAGCGACCTCTAAAGTTATATTTTTTTGAGGATATTCAAATACGGTCATGAACATGATTACAGAGTGTTTGGGTATTAGAGACACGCAGATTGCAATCCTGCTCATGCCACCCGTATTTTTCTTTTGACAATTTTACAGTTCGCTAAAAATTTATCTGAATAAAGTTTATGTTATAAACATTTTATACAACAAATGACCAACTTTCCTTGTTATACAGGATGTATTAAATTATATTTACCTACTGACAATATAATCTTCTTCGTTCGAGTTTCGTGATCACAACATAATTAAGGGGTCCGACATTTTGTTACGAAATTTAAGTACCTAAGTAGCTTTTGGTAATAAATTTTTATAACCCTCAAAATCTTGAATTAGATTTTATAACTAATGACTGAACACTTAATTCTGATTAAAATATATTTTAAGTGTGTCTTTCACAATGTGTTTAGTGCTAAACACATGTTTCACATTGTGATCTTCTCACGGCGGTAGCAAGGAATATTTTTCAGGGAGGGAGGTTACCTCAATGAATTTATTGGGGGGGGAAGGTACCTCATGGATTTAATTTCTGGAATTTCGGGGCGGGGGAGGAGTGAATGCTCTGAGAGGTGTTCTCGATGGTGTGTAAAGCCATATCAGAGATATACTAGTAGTTTATACTCCGACAGGTTGTTCTTCAACCATACGATAAGAATAAAAAATCTTATTGTATAAATCTTGGGTTTTCGCGATCACTACACATTATTCCGGTTAAAAGTTGTTTTTTTATTGTATAAAGGTTCTAAAGAGGTAAGGGAAACCTGGTAACCTCTAATACAGGTTTTCATTACCCACGACAGGCACCAGCGCTACTTTGTTGGTAATTTGTTTTAAGCCAATAAAAAAATTATTACATGCCATTATTAATTAAGTGAGCCTTTTGCCACAATTTCAAATTTCAGGCTGCTACTGAGAATTTTCTAACAGAATAACCCAAAGACATAAAGTAAAAAAAGTTTAATACTAATAATGTAGAAATAATATCGAATATAATTTCAAAATTCCTGAAAGCAATAATATTCCTTACGACCGTATCTCCACGGAGATTTGCCAAGTACGCAGGAGATATAGTACGTAACGTCTAAAATCTCGAGTACTACTACTCTTACTAGCACTGCAACCTGGAGAATTCATTTAGAGGACGCAGGTTCAAATCGTGCTCTCAATTGGATTCAAGTATTTTACAATCAACCAGACACAATTCCAAACCTCGGTGTGCTCTGAGAATTTCCTTCCAGAAAGACCTAACAATAATTCCCGACTTGGAAATCGAATCCAGGAGTTCACGATCACTACTAGACCAAGGCAGTGAACTCATATAAAGTAAAAGCTTTATTGACACAATAAATATATATATATATATATATCTCAAAAAATGCTTTTTACTGCAATATTGTTCACTAAAACAACCACAGATATAATGCTTTTTGTATAGTAAAGCCTACCTATACTTCCATTCTACCGTCAAAGATAAGTGTACTGAAATGGGTGAGACAGCAGCATTTAGACATAGACAAATTGCTAGTATTAATGAGTACGGCCCTGGGGGCAAAGTTTGTAATTAATTTTGGCACAAATGGCGTAGTTTGTTTCAGAATTCCCGTGTCATAGGAAACGGTTAGATTTGTGGTAGGTTATACATTACCTACCACAATTTAAATTTTTGTTACTTCTGTAACATAACCCTTCAAATTGTGGGTATCTTAGTTAGTTACCTACATTAAATAAATAATTTCGTGTCTTACTGTCACTCGTTCGGCGCCTTACAACTGCAAAGTGATAACGCTGTAGCTAATATAGCTTTAGTAAATCTGTAAATGATTGCGAAATAAATATCACCAGGCGTCTCCTTAAGACTAATACAAGGAAGCTTGAAATTTATTAGGATCGAAAAACAATACGGTAGCTCATTTGGGAGAACGGTGACACGGACTGTTACGGATCACGGGAAAAACAGTAATTATTATAGTAATTAATCAAAAATTATAAACATAATTATTTCATTATTAATGCATGTATTTAGTTTCAATAAAAAAAAAACCACGGGTTATAGATAAATCTTTCAAACGCATTAACGCATGCGAAGCGAACACTTAAGTTATAAATTTTGATGGAAAGAAAATCACGGTTATGAACAGGATTAGAACCTTAGTAGTCAGAGCGCCTGGAGAATTTATACGGGAGGCGCAGGTTCGAATCCTGCTCACGACCGTTTTTTTTTCCATCAAAATTTATAACTCCAATTCACAATAATAGTCTATGAAAGTCATACAGACCCAAAAGAAAAATCCTCACAAAAGCTCGGCTGGCTCCTCGTGGACGTGGACACAATTTCAGTATCAGCGGGTCAAAATGTAACAAATACGGACAGACAAAATTACTTTCATATATACAATATTACTTTGGGTTTAGTGTCCCTAAAAAAGGCGGACACAAGCGTGAAAAAAAAATAGAGAAAAAAAATGGCCCCATAGTTGGAAATGTATATTTTTCCTCTATCTAATGATTTGGTTATTCTCGCTGCATTTCATGTTATTCCAATTTCGCAGCTTTGCAATTTTAATGTCCTGCATTCGTATGTTGTATAGTTATGTACGTAAAGGTTGTCACACACGGGGCTAATACTATAACATATCTGTAATGGATTTCTTACATCTTTGCATATCTTACAATGTCGCTCTTCATAGAAACCAATGGTTACACGCATTGCGCAGATATTATTCAATTTATCGATAAGTATCTATATATACTGAGCGATATTGGCAGATTTTGTCTGTACTTAGTTTAAATTGTAGATTTTGAATGTTTGGTTTTCGTACAAATAAGTATTATTTTAAGTAAAATTAAGATCCTTGTGTGATATCTACAGATACTCGTAGGAGCGCGACCTTAAACTGGAATCCCTACACGTGGCCCCTGATTGGTGCAAAACAGGCAACACAATTCTGGTGGGAGGCTTCAGCCGCGACTGGTTATCACCCACCGGAAAAAGCCATGCCGTGAAGTGACCTAGTCGTGTTTCGGGATGTAGGCCGGTGCAACCGTTGTGGGAGGTGGGACTTGGCAGTTGCATCAACTCCTAAATTATCGATCTACCCAAATCTATTCACTTTATTTAGAATGAATAGATTTTTTCTAGATCTATGTGTTCCATCCTCGGCCACACCGTCGTTTACTATCAGGCGAGTTGGTGGCCAAACATATATTTATACTTAATACTTTATTGCACTCCATATGTTACAAAGGTGTTATAGAATATAATATTACAGAAGAAAGAAAGAAGAAAGAAAGAAAGTATTTATTCCACACTGGACACATTGACAGCAAAAACAATTTTTTTTTGAAAAAAGGCATGGTAAAAAAAAAAATGAAATAAATAATAACTACAACACAACATTTCAGATTTTAAAATTAACATAGAAATATAGAGAAAAAACAACTGTCAAATATGCCAGTGCCGAAAGGGCCGCCAACTCAGCATATGCTGGACGTGGAACATCCAGCGCAAATTTTCAGTTGGCACCCCTGCAGTGACACACGGACGGAGGTAGATGTTTAATGAAGAATTTATTAAATGAATGAATACGAAAATTAAATCTTTTTAAATAAATATAAGTAGATATATAAAGTAGAGGGTATAACAAGAATAAAATAAATATTATTACAGTACATTATGTACCCTGTACGGCACGGCAACGTAGAAAAGAGGAGGTTACTATAATATTTCTTCTAGTTATCTTCTATCTATTTATGTGATGAATTAGTTATTTTAATGTTCTCATTAAATGTCCTTCCTAAATGAATATAATATTATTTATTGGTATAATTTCGTTAACAGTATATACATTTTTTAATTATAATGATGAGATGATATTTAATTATAATGTATTGCTTACTTAATTTATAACATGTTTATGTATTTCATTTCAATATAAAAAAAGATATTGAACGATGCAATTTTATATTATCTGAGACAGTTATGTGTGTGTGACAAACCTTATTCGTACATGCATATGGACTGTTCATTAGTTTGTTTGTTTATTCTGTTCATTTGAATATGGAACTGAAAGAAGACTTTTTTAGACTGACAACTAAAATTCTACTATTTACAGAGAAAAGTATTCGCTTCATATTTAAACACACTGTACAGAAACTAAAAATGTACATATTTCTAGGGAGTGCTATGGAGCTTTTTTGGAGTAATGTAAAATTATAGTTGTAATTTGTATTAGTCATCATATCATCACGCTTGTATTCCCCAAAGGGGTAGGCAGAGGCGTACACAATTTTACATCCACATTTCCCCCATGCTATTATTAAATCCCATGTAATAGGTGTTAGGCCTATTGACGTCTAGCGGGCACAATTCCTAACTCCCAGCGGCTACTGTGAATTTTCTAACAGAAAAACTCACTTTGCCCGACGTGGAAATCAAACCCAAAACCTCATGCTCAGCAGTCACGCTTGGGCCCATTAGACCAACGAGGCAGTTATTTGTATTATTGTATGATTTTATCCTACCCTTGATTTATTATAAAACCGGCTTCTGACGCCATCTTTAGTATCGATTTTGGTGCTATAACGATATTGCCTTCCTAGTGTCAATAATGCTCATATTAGCTCGATTAAAATATGATTAATATCCTATGCCTATCACGACGCGTATTTTCTTAGAAAAACGATAAAGCATAAAATTTTTGCCTCAGTGACCTACTTCCACGTCGCATGTGATCAATTCCTCGTCTCACGTAACGCTGATCGACTAAGATGATTGATGAAATTTGCGGCCCCAATAAAATTCAACCAAAATCGTTCACATTTACTAGTAATCTTGCTGCCTAGATGCGATGACTCCATTAACACAAACAGTCAAGTACGTGTATTGAGGCTGGAAGCCAAGCCCTACAAGGCTTAAAGACGCGACTGATGAGCATGAGTTCTTGAGTTCGATTCCCAGGTCGGGCAAAGTGTTATTGGGTTTTTCTGTTAGGAAATTCTCAGTAGCAGCCCGGAGTTTGGAATTGTGTCCGGTTGATGACAATAGGCTCACCACCTATTACATGGGACTAACTAATAACAGCATTGGTGAAATGTGGGTGTATGATTGTGTACACCTCTGCCTACCCCTTCGGGGAATACAGGCGTGATGCTATGTTATGTTATGTTCTTAAAGAGTAAAATGCCATTAATGCTACAAGCCCGTACTTACCGTCTCCAATATGCACTTTCTGCCCGAAAGTGGAAGTAATTTGACGTTTGGGGACGAGTCGATGGCCCACGCATAGATGTTAACGTCAAAGTACGACTCCGGAGTCAAGCTGATGGAACTGTCGATGAGCGTCACCTTGTCATTACGGTCGTACACGTACAGCTGGAAAAGGAATAATAAACAATGAATTATACGAAAAACACGGAACTGAAAAATATACGGATGTAATCTTGCCTTGTCATAAGAGAAGCATAGATTACGTACACACACTCGCAGTGTACTGGCGAGTGGATGAGTTTTTATTTGTATGCGTTTAGCTCGTGTGTGTCAACCGAAATTGGATGACCAGGCATGCTTCTCACATGTCGTACGCAACGCTACGTCCGTATTTTTTTAAGGTTTGTGACGAAATAATAAACAACTGATATAATACATCTAGGAATATCTGATCTAGTCAATCTTATAGGAATTTGGGCGAAGATAGGTAAGGACCAAAATCATTAATAACAAACATAAATACAAATAAACACAATATAAATAAGATAAAGTTGCTCGAGATTGTCGATTCCCAGACTAATCCCTTATAGGACTTTGTCTGTAAAAAATAGCTCTCTCAGGCCCAGTAAATAGATAGCATCATAGCATCACGCCTATATTACCCGGAGGGTTAAGCAGAAGTGTACACTATTGTATACCCACATTTCACTAATGCTTTTTTAAGTCCCGTGTAATAGGAGCTTACTGCCATCTACCACGCAGGGTCTAAATTGAGAATTTCTTAACAGAAAAACTCAATAACACTTTTCCAGATCCAGTAATCGAACCCAAGATTTCAGCAGTCGCGCTTGGGACCACTAGACCAACGAGGCAGTTTTTAGCCAATTTTTTTTAATTTTTTTAAACTTTGCCCCACACTATGAATTTCTTCCTGTATCGTGGGTGCGTTTACAGACATATAATCTCACAAGCACACACAAACCCAGACCCGGAGCAATTATCCGTAGATCGTACAAATATTTGCTCCGTGCAGGAATCGAACCTGCGACACGCAGCAGTCGGTCTCTCGACCACTGCGCCAACCGCGCTGTCAATTAATTATGTTGTTATGACATAAATAAATAAATAAATATAAATATTCCACAACATATACACTTAATTGCGGCAGAGAAGGAGTTCTAAGTATTATTTACATAATTATTATTGATCCTTATATCCGCGAGCATTTTTTGACAATTTGTATGTAAATTAATTATATATATACACTGTTATGTGTAGAACATCGTTTTCCTCTCTTATATAACCACAAAAAATGTATTGCCAATTTTTCAAAACACGTCCTTTTGTTTCAAGAGCTATATTGTGCAATTTATTTGTCCACAAAGGTTTGAATGTATGTCGAGCTGGTTTGGTGATAAATAGTCATACATTTACGCCGAACGAAGACAAGTGTGACCCATTTCATGAATATTTTATTAATGTGTAGCTGAAGGGAGCCTGATTTTATATAAATTACTCAGTAAGGCAATCGAATAAATATGTTAACAGTATTGCTCATACATTGTTTCAATTTTATATCTAGCATAACTTTTCTTTCGTGGAAAATCACGTCTATCCATCCAAAGGTTGCCTGGAATTGTACCCATTGTACTTCTTTTAAATTATCATGTTCCATGTTGTTGTTGTCTTAGGTGCACAATAAAGAGTTAAATAAATAAATAAGTAAAATATTAAAAAATATTTAAGAAATTTTAACTATATAGTTCTGTTGTATGTCCTATTGCAAAATAAAAATTAACGATTAATTACACGAAATAAAGACTGCAGATAAGCCCGTTTCAGTTGGAACCAATTTTGTAAAAGATATCCCCATTAATTTAATCTTCTTCTTATCGTGTGGTTGATGAACAACCTAGTATTAGAGTTTAAACCACATGTAGGTCTCTGACATGGCTTTACACACCATAGAGAACATCTCTCAGGTGTGCTGGTTTCCTCACGATGTTTTCCATAAGGTGATTAATTTATTATTGTCTCCAAAACTTACCTGAGCGTAGTCGTTGGATTCATCTCCATCAATAGTTTCCTTCTTCCCATTGACGACAATATCTAGTGCCTCAGTGTAGTCTAGTCCAGATATAAAGTTAGTCTGTTTATCTGCATGATGCCTGAAATTTTCCAAAAATATTACGACGTCGCTCAATTTGTCAACGTCTAATATGATAATGCCCTCGTCAACTAGCGCCGAAAAGAATTATAATGTAGGTAGATTCAGCAGTGTTCTCTTGAATAATATAAAGAATAAAATAGTTCTAATGGCAATTATATTCGTTTGAAAGGGATATGATAATACTTGTATCGACTTGAAATTTGGAAATATTTGAATAATTTCTATTTTTCAATGTAATGATTACTAGATAAATATCACCAGGCGTCTCCTTGGGACGTATACAAGGAGGATTGAAAATTCAATAGGTTTGAACACGACAAGGTAGCTCAGTTGGTAGAGTGATGACACGGAACGTCAAAGGTCGCGGGTTCAAGCCCCGTTCTTGTCTATAATTTTTTCAATGTTTCTTTGAAAAATAGAAATTAATATATGCATTACATGGCCTCAACATATATTAAAAATATATAATTATATATGATTTATAAAGGATTGGGATGTTGTTCGGCGATTTACAACTGTAAATTGGTAACGCTGAGTTTAGTAGATCTGTAATGATTACTAGATAAATATCACCAGGCGTCTCCTTGGGACGTATACAAGGAGGATTGAAAATTCAATAGGTTTGAACACGACAAGGTAGCTCAGTGGTAGAGTGATGACACGGAACGTCAAAGGTCGCGGGTTCAAGCCCCGTTCTTGTCTATTATTTTTTCAATGTTTCTTTGAAATATAGAAATTAATATAGGCATTACATGGCCTCAACATGTATTAAAAAATATAATTATATATGATTTATTTGAATAATGATTAATATAAAAAATATGAAGGTATATCAAAAAATAATATTTTTCTGTATCTAATATTCACAGGGACACGCTATTTTAACTCATTCAGCTTATTATTATTTTTTAGTTTATCGACGTTTGTTTCACAGAAAACTTATAAATAAGCGTAAAATCGTGAAATTTGTCTTGGAACTCATGCTATATCTAGTATAAAAACCACAAATAAAGCATTGACGTTTATCTATTACTTTATTTATAGAATCATTTAGCTAACTATTGTACACGTAATAAGAAAAAGTACATCGTGTTTCTGTACCTGTATACCTGTAGCTCGTACAGTCACGAGCACAAATATTTTATTACATAATATTATCTCTAGCGTGTATTACTAAGATAATTAATATGTAACACAGAAGATCCATAGTAGTTATAAAATTTTGGTATTTTTTTTTTATATATTTTATGCTCTGGTTGGAGGCATCAAATTGTCTCGCCATAGCTATTGTTCGGTTACGCAGATCAAACCCCTATGGGTTAACTGCAAGAGGCTACGTCAAATAAAAAAAAAACAATATATATATATATATATATTCCACGTAGGTAAGTTTGAATAACAACTTACTGTTGTATTAAAACAACTTTTAACCGTATTAATCGCGTGTATTATTGGGTTTTGTTTTTCCTGACGTTTCGAACACTTTGCAGCGTTCGTGGTCGCAGGAGGACTAAGGCGTCAGGCGTCTCAACAGTTTATTTAAAATTATTTCAATCTACCGTACATATAACGGTACATACAACTTCCTGATATATTAATAATTAAAAAAAAAAAAAGATTGTAAGTTTAGAGTTTAAACGCTTCTTAAATTAATTTATAAGAGAACCATTACATATTCATTATTTCTACTTAACATTAATGGGTAAACTATGTAGACATGACGGCGCGCTGGTTGAAAGACCGGCTACAGCGTCGCGTGTCATAGGTTCGATTCCTGCACGCAGCAAATATTTGTATGATCTACAGATAATCGTTCCGGATCTGGATGTGTGTGAATGTGAGATTATGTGTTTGTAAACGCACACACGGGTGTATTGTCTAAATAAGAAAAAAAAATTAAGGTACATTTCATGTTCAGCAAAAAAAAGTACTTGACCAATCAGCCTTGCACATCAATCAAAAAATATCTCGGACTTAGGCTGGGCAGTAATCTCATCTGGCAGATGCATACAGATTAAATAAAATCGAAATAACATCGGTAATGGGATCATTGCGCGGGTACATAAATAATATTCCAAGAAAATCCGCTTCGAACATATACAATTCTCTAGTTCGTTCACATATAAATAACCTCATTAAAATTTGGGGATGCGCCACCAAATCTACGATCTTATGTACAGATAGCTCAGAATAAAATAATTAAACTAATTCTATCTATAATGTGTCAAACCCCTACACCCAAGTTATACAAAGACACTAAACTAATAAGCATTCATACATCAACTATCCACATTCAACTCTTGCATTTTAATACGAAAAATCCTTGATAAAACTATACACAATTAAAATTCAACATAAAAACATCCAAATCCAGTCAAAGAAACCCTAATCAATTACTCCGCACGCATACCCCACGAACGCAATACGGCACGTAGAATATAAAATAAGAAGGTTTGCAACTTTACAATAATCTACCGGCAGATATCAGGAACACATCTTCCTATAATATATTTAAAACAAAACTCAGGCAGTATGTTATTGACAACACAAAATTACTGACCCAATAACTTGTAATGTTAATAAACAAATTAATGATGTTTTAATTTCGTAAGTACCTTTTTTTTATTATTATCGTGTGGAAATCCTCATGGATGCCCTCTACCTAATGGCGAGGGATATGTCGGACTCCTACCGACTAAAACCACACGGCCGTCGCAGCACATAAGAGAGGGCACCGTTAACTCGGGTGGATCAAACCAGTGCCCACTCTGTGCTATGCCTATGGCACGCCACGGGCGAAACCGTAAGCCTCCCAAAATCGTCGCGGTGTACAGGAACACACACTTGAGGGTCTATTCAGAGTCGATGACCCTTCTTTTCCCCAAGGAGAAAACAAAACAACACGTAATTACTGGACCGCACCGCACCTACTTTTAATCTTTGTATTTATTCGCTAAGTGAACAATGTATGTTCTTTTTTAATAAAATAAATCTTTAACCTTAACATTATCCAAATTACTTATATAATACAAAATACTATCGAAAAATATGTCGGGGACATGTTAGTTGCTTTCCCTAACCTAATATATAGCTTTTTGTGACTATAATTGGTATGGGTTGAGTACCAGGATATTGGACAAGCAAAGAGGCTGTGTATATGCGGATAGAAACTTCAATTTTCAGTTAGTGTAAACGTTTTTAAAACAATAGTGTAGGTAACTAAATTACATTCAGTTTTTTTTAAACCAGGGTCTATGACACCCTTACCTGAAGTACGGTATATCAAATCCACAGCAGTGACCAGCTATTGTGAAGACTGGTCGGAACATCTCAGAGCAGTTGTGAGGTCTGGACCTCCAACTACACTCTACAATCATGTCACTGCACGGTCTCTTGAACTGGAAGGGAGGGAATAGACAGAGGTGTAAACACATTTCATCAATGCAGTCAATAGGTGGAGAAACTGAGGCACAGTTTCATACTCCGACTTACTTCTGAGAATTTCCTAACAGAAAAATAAAATTATACTTTTCTGACCCGGACATCAAACCCGTCCTGGGTTCACTGAGCCTCACACACGCTTATATCCATTAGAATCTGGACAAATGAGGCAGTCATTAGATAACCTTTTGTTATCATAATTAAATGTAAATCTACCGTTTCATACTCTGGATGAAATAAATAATGGGGAACTGGCTATGACATCAGATATTTATTCGTTTTGGTACTTCAATAACACATATTATGTTCGACGGGTTGGCAACGAAATAAGTCCTAAAACAAACATCGCGACGACGCTTCAATAAAATAAAATGTAAATGGTGGGGGCTGAGTGCCCGCGTCCGTAGGAGTGCACCCTTAGAATGGAATCCCTACACATGGCCCCTGGGTGGTGCAAAACAGGCAACACAATTCTGGTGGGTGGCTACGACCGCGGCTGGTTATCACCCACCTGACGAAGCCATGCCGTGAAGCGACCTAGTCGTGTTTCGGGATGTAGTCCGGTTGTGAGAGATGGGACTGGGCAGTTGCATCCACTCCCCAACTATCGTTCTCCCCAAATCTAACCACTCTACTTGGAGTGAATAGATTTCATCTGGCTCTACGTGCTCCATCCTCGGCCACAACATCGCTTTCGATCAGGCGAGTTGGTTGCCAAATGTAGCTCCATTATTCATTAAAAAAAAAGTTGAGCCCCAGAGGATTGCCAGAATTAACGAATATCGGAATTTTAAACAGGTTTGTATATTATATAAAAGGTTATAATACTGAACATTTGCATTGGCCCTTTAAATTAAATACTGCTGATAAAGTTAAAATATATAACATAATTATATCTGCCTAACATTTTCCCAATTACATTGGGTTCGAGCTTCCAGTCAAACCGGATGTAGCTGAATACCAGTATTTTACATGGAGCGACTGCCTATCTGACCTCCACAACCCAGTTACTGGGTAACACGATATCTCGTGGTATGACTGGTTGTCAGACTTTCAGGCCCGTAACGGCTGTCGTAGATCTTAATTTGAGAACCGGGACCGGTGGCTTAACGTGCTCTCCAAGGCACGGAGGGGTCTCAATGTGAAATTATGGTCCCATCATTCCATCCACAGACATTATTAAATTATATAACATATTTGTCGAAATAAATATACGGTCGCGAGCAGGCCTTAAATCTGCGCCCCCGGATGAATAATCCAGTCAATCTACCAACTGAACGATCTGGACTTCTGTATTCTGTAGTTTCTAAAAAGAGACTTAGATACGTATTTCATAAGAATGAAATACAAAAAACCAATTCGTCACCATTTCCAGGAGTTGCTTCAAAGGGTATCCGATGTCTTCCAGCAAAGAGTGCATCTTCCGAACATACGGTTCCGGCGTGTAGCCCTTGACTTTGATGTCTGTAAAACTTTTGTAGAATTCTTGGATTTCAGTTATATTGTAGCCACGAAGAAGCCTGAAAATAAACAGTATCATCAGTCTTTACCAGTAAAGGTAGCTGGCAGCAAACTCTTTATTGGCAGAAGGCTCACCACCTATTACATGGGACTGAATAACAACATTGGTAAAATATGGGTGTACAACTGTGTACACCTCTGCTTACCCCTTCGGGGAATACAGGCGTGATGCTATGTTATGACTTATAATGCTGTACTAATAAAAACTAGGTAATATAATTGACGGCGCAGTTGGCGTAGTGGTCGAGAGACCGGCTGCTGCGCCGCGTGTCGCAGTTTTGATTCCTGCACGGAGTAAATATTTGTTGATCTACAGATAATTATTCCGGGTCCGGGCGTGTTATCTTAGTGTGTGTATGTGAGATTATATGTATGTTGACGCACCCACGAAACAGAAAGATATTCCTAGTGTGGGCTAACGTTTAAAAAAACGCACAACGTAAAGCACGATAAAGTCTCAGCTAGTGTTCATTATAAGCAGACATTATTTGTGTCATAAGTCTTACCGGACACATGTCATTATTAATATTACCTACTATACTTACATTTGTTAAATTTATTAATTATCTTAACTTAGTTGTTATTTTAGAGCACGCAGTCTCCTATAATTGAAGGAGTACACAGTTAATTATTACCCAATTATTATTAATTTATGAATTCTTGTGTATATTCTTTGTTGGAGACCCTTAAATAAATAAATAAATAAAATTATACCAACTCAGAGAACTTTTAAACACAAAAGAATCAAGAAGATACGGGTGATTGAGTTAAATATTTGCGTTTTAAAACCGCAGATTTTGCGATTGTCTGTCGCTGAAGTTAGCGATGTTCAATTACGTATACCTGGGATCTTAAACTTCGAAATATAATCTCACAATTGAAATCGCTGCCAACGCCGCGGGGAAGAATATCACGCAGTTCTTACTCTAAAGCTTGTCACACACTTGTCAATATTTTATCTTCCAGTATCTGTACATAAAAGGCTTGTAGTATACGTAGATATCACACGTGGACTTTATGATAATTTAACACCAAATATTTAATTATAGATAAAACAAATAATAGGTCGTGGAAAAAGTTTCTTCGTATTTAATATACAGATTCAAGAATAAAATTACATTTTATTATAATATATATGTGCCCTTTTGTTGGATAACTTGTTGTCATGTAAAAGGTAGTGACATTATCCCGTTGCTGTAGGAATCTTGGCATTGAAATTATTTGAATTTTACATTGAATTATTAAAAAATATCTCAAATCTGTATATAAAATACGAAGAAACATTTTCCCCTACCTATTATTATCTGTACTTTTTTATGTGTGGAAATCCACTGCATAGGTATGACTATTGATTTTTATGAAGATCGTTAAGGTTAATTATGCAATCGGATATAGATATTATATACTATATTATTTATTATACTGCTGTGTGAGTGACAACCTTAAAAGGCGAGTTCATCAACCTTTAGCAAAGACGACAACACGACTACTACAAAAAAAAATTTACACAAAGTAACATTATTTGATCTGCTTTTTACAGATGAAAATTATTTGGTTTGTCTCTCTCGAATCAGTAGACCTTGATGCCAGTTCGTAGATGTCAATTGTTCATGCAAAAACGAACACACAATTTTGTTTAGGTACTGAAAATGTTCGAACTCTCCGAGGTTAAATTTAATCCGGTTGATCAAGACTGGCTTGATTGAGATTGACAATAATTGATCAGAATTAAATCTTTCTCACCGGTAAAGACATTTTGTTGAAAAGATTTTGGGTGAGAGTAATTGAGGGTAATGATCCGTGGCCCTTTTGTATTGGAGGGTACTACGTGAACGTGAACCTATGTATGTGAAGCCGATACTATTTCTTAGAGGAAAAATCTACGTTTCAAACTTGTCAAACATAATGAATAAGAAACCCTTTTTATTATAATGTCTTCTTTATATGCGGCTCGTTAATTACCAGACACAAGAGATTTTTATTGTTATGAAGTATAATTTTATTATTATATCTTAATAAATTGGGATAAGGGCAGGGCGATGATGATGATGATGATGATGATCTAGAGATTTAGACATGTATGCGTTTTATGTTTGAAAATTCAGATTTGGTTTGACATAATAAATCTGATATACTTACAGGATGATTCATTGAGATGGATCAGTGTGGAAAATTATAAAACTATAATAGACCAATAAACCAAAAGAACTATAAAAAAATGTTCCACAGAAGCGTGCCTCGTCTACGATGAAAATTCTTCAGGGCCTTTTTGCCATTCAACACTGTCTTACACACGTTGTTTTTCAGTTTCAGGCAGCGTGTTTTTAATTAATTTAATTTATTAGTGTTTTTGGGGTTCCGTACCTCAAAAACAAGAAACGGAACCCCTGTAGTAACATTTTGTTGTCTGTCTGTCCATCTGACTGTAAAGACCACGTTATCTCAGGAACGCGTGGAGGTATCAAGTTGAAATTAGAACCATATACTCAAATCTACAGTCCCTTGAAGCTGTGAAAAAATCAAACTTCTAAATTAACGTAAAAAAAAAATATTGTTAAAAAAATAGGCTGTTTATGCCGCAGAAAACGTATATTTCGACACTCAATAAGGAATCTAAATTTATAGGGTACTTTCCGTTGACCTAGAATAACGAAATTTCGAAAGTAATATCGTCTAATACTACAAGTACAGGGAAAAATCTGAAAATATACATTTGTAATTAAACCATAAATAATATAGTCTTTATTTAAAGTACGTAATCAATCATCGAGGTAAGGCAACGGTACGAACGATGATTGATTACGTACGAAAAAATTCAAAACAACTCGATTCCTGAACTATTTCTAATAAGTACCTACAAATTTGTACGGAACACTCGGTGGACGAGTCCGACTCGCACTTATCCGGTTTTTATACTTACAGTAAGTCAGTGATCTCATTAGTCTTGGGTAAGTACACTCTCTCGACGTCGCAGACAGTTACTGCTGGAAATGGTATGTTTACCATTGAGTAGTGGGTAGTTTCAACCTGCAAACAATAGTGGAATGTTATTTAGTGGATAATTGTGTATTCACAGCTAGAGAGACCCCACGCACCATTAACTTTTCGAGGTAATGTGGTCAAGATATTGATAATCACTAAGTGTCACAGGTGTCACAGCCGAGTGCATTAGCAGCATATTATTTCTTTATCCTTTTTATCTACAGAGCAGAAACGCAAAACACATGTTTTATAATAGTAAATTATGATACAAGTGCCCTAAGTTGGTCATTGTAGTCGAGGTTCACCCGCAGCTGGTTACCACCCACCGGTCGAAGCCATGCCGTGAAGCGACATAGCCGTTTTCGGGATGTAGTCTGGTGCAACCGTTGTGGGAGACGGCTCTCGGCAGTTGCATCAACTCTCCAACTGACGTTCTCCCCAAATCTATCCACTCTACATAGAATGAATAGATTTGTTCTAGATATACGTGCTCTATCCTCAGCCACACCGTAGCTTAACATCAGGCGAGTTGGTGGCCAAACGTAGATCTATTTTGGATAAAAAAAGGTTGAATTGCTAACCGAGCCTTGGCGAGGGTAGCAATGACCGACCGAGACTTGTTGACCATTAGGGCACGTAGCTCATACGATGTTTTTCAACACTCTTGTTAGGAACGTTTTTCGGGATCAAACGATTAAAAAGTTTGAGTCGCGACATCGGTCCGGGCTCAGCTGATGACTAAGGGCTCCGTTCGAGTTCGAACTAGGAGGGCAATCTCGAAAAACGCACATAAGTAGTAACCGGTGAAATATAATTAATTTGAATTTACCTCATGAATGTAATAATCCAAAAAAAGTCACTTGTACTGAAAGTACATTTTTCGAAGAACCTTGGAGTTGCTATCTCCTGAGTTACAAAGCAAAGTGAATCTGCCTAAGTTTGGTGTAGATTGTTTTATAGCTAATAGTTGTATAGAATTTCGTATCACATAATTTTTTCTCATTTCATAGAATAATCAATACGCAGAATGATAACTTTGAGGAAATTTAAATCATTGATTTTTGATTCAAATAAAGAAAAATGTTATATCATATCAATCATTGCCCGACTAGTTTCGAACTGGAACGGAGCCCTTGGTCATGAGCTGAGCCCGCGGCAGTCAAACCGGTGAACAATAATTGATATGAATATGTCTCACGAAAGTCATTAAACAAAAAAAAATATATATCATAGAATAACAAATCAAATATCCTATAACTTTCAAATCTAACCTGTCCGTATCGGCATGCACGGGGTTCTCGAAGACCATGAAAAAATACACCGAACAAACAATATTCGTTAAAAAAAACTATTGTTGAATAAGTTTGATAAATAAAAACAAAAAAAAAATTATAAAATTCATTGAATTGTGTTTCTATAAAATATGTTTCATACAAGTAAACAGTGTATAAAACAATAATTTAAATAAAAATACAAGGACCAAATTTTATCCGAAACATTTTCTGGGAAACGAAATTCTATGTACGTAAATTCTGACTTTTCATAAGTGCCTTTGTATGGTTTATATGAAATAAAAACCTTTGACTTGACTTGACTTGACTTGACTATGAATTTTCTGTCTGCGAAACAAGGGGACACCTAAGTTCATTATCATCACAAAGTACGTATACAAGTTACGTATTGCATATTGTATTTAAGTTCATTATCATCACAAAGTACGTATACAAGTTACGTATTGCATATTGTATTTAAAAGCATCTGTTCTTAAACGTGCTCCGCTTTGCATTCATCCTGCTAATATTATAAACGCGAATGTTTGTATGTATGTGTGTATGTTACTCTTTCACGCAAAAACGAATGAATGGATTTTAATGAAATTTAGCACACAGATAGTTTATAACGTGGATTAACACATAGGATAGCTTTTATCCCGGTCGGATCCAATTCTGAGTCCACGCAGACGAAATAGCAGAAGCTAGTGTTGTAATACACTAAAGATGAAATTAATACAAAAATTAAAAAGCACGCCTGCCAGTTATGTGAATTATATTTTTATATTATAATATATTAAATAATTTTGTGTACCATAGACCGGTTTTTTTTTAAATCATAAGTCTATGCTATCCGGGACCATGTAAGGATTCTATCGACACCCCAAACATCTAAATCAGTTCAGGCATTTAGAAGTTATAGTGGAATAAAGAAACTTACAAACATACATACATAATTGTACCCTAAAAGAATAACATTTCTTGTTTTGTGGCAGTCGTCTAAAATGCATCCCAAAATCTATATCTATACAAATATTATAAAGTGAAAGAGATTTTTTGTTTGTTCGTTTGAACGCGCTAATCTCTCGATCTACCGTCTAGTCTATGTACTTCTAGTCTATGTCTATGTATACATATGCCACGATAAGGTATTTTGTGCCAAAAATATACTAAAAATACAAATTGATTTATTTATGACCATTATTATTAGGTATGCCATATTAATCCTTACGAACGAAAAGTTCATTTTATCATTAAGATCATTTTATGAAGATAAACTTTGTAGCATGTTATTCGGCCACATGGCTTAGAAGATAATGTAAACTGAAAATATTTCAACACCCGCGCAAACGAGCCGTGTGACGCGTAACGGCATAAGCCTAGCCGCCCGATGAGGACTGAGCATTGGCGAAAAGAGACAAACTGTGAATTATTTTTTTGCGCTGGTTAGTACGAAGTAGGTAATTATAGTATAGTCATAAGCAGGTGAAACCGCGGGGCATTAAAATTATTTAAACCCGTCACGGTATGGGGAATAGGGACTGAATAGATAGCGAAGAAGTCGCCTTAAGACTTGAAATGTAGAAGTTTCGGAGAACAGTATTATGAACAGAGGTCGGGAAAAATCCGCAGTGCGCTTGGAGTATTTTCAAATTCTGTTCACGACATTACTTTTCTTACTTAATTTTTTAACTTTATAACATAAGGAGCATACTGTCCCACTGTCAATTTAAGGATTTTTCTCAGTCAAAAGTATGCACAATATACTTTAAAATTAAATCTACAATCTAAAAGGAAGTCAAAAGGTATGATTAACCTTTCGCGCACTTTTGTAAGCCATATTGAATTTTGATCACGCATCCCTTCTGTCAGCAACTCCTTTCAGTAGCACATTTCAAAGCGTTACATAAAAATGTGAAATGTGAACTATGATCAGCTAAGGGTTAGCAGAAAAGGTTTGAAATCCCAAAAGAATAGTATCTTTTGTTGATTTACATAATTTGACATGTATATTTTTACCTCTTCTCAAGATAAAATACCTAGAATGTTTCTAACATATTTATTTGATCCGTCAAATAAGTGTAGCCTTAACTGGATCAATATGAAATAAAAAGCCGAAAATGGAAACGGACGACAAACATATGGTTTGCAAAGTTTCAACGGAATCGGTTGAAATGTGAACAATCAATAATTCCCAATCCTTTATCCACCCGGGTGGAGTTTGGGTGTGAAATTTATATAAGACTAATTTGGAAGTGTCCTCTATCGAATAAAAAAAAAAACATCTGAATCGCACTACTCTTTCTAAAGTTTAGGTAGTTTTACTAACCTGCAAATGTTGTATTATACATACCTCTTAAACAACTTTGAACAAATTCTATTTGTTATATTAAAGTTATTATTAGCCAGCAACATAATGACAATTCGTGTGAAAAAGTTTAAATAAGAAATTAAAATAGGGCAATGCGTTTTGTACGAGCGATTCGGCCCATTGTCTAAGGTCATTACAGAAAAAAAAAAATGAAAACTATGATTAGATCTATTTTTTAACCGACTTCAAAAAAGGAGGAGGTTTCTCAATTCGACCGTATATTTTTTTTTTTTTTTTTGTTTTTTTTTTTTTATGTGTGTTCGGGGATAACTTCGTCGTTTATGAACCGATTTTGATAATTCTTTTTTTGTTGGAAAGAAGATATCTCAACGGTGGTACCATGATAAGGAAACCAGGATCTGATGATGGATCCCCGAGAAATTGAGGGAAACCTTCGAAAATTGTAGGGGCGACTAGTGCATTTGTAAATTTTTTCATTAAGTATTTTAAAGCACTACTATTTAATTAAGGTCTGGAGTCGATCTGATGATGGAGCTGAAAGACAGTCGAGGGAACTCTAAAGATTTACAGCAACTACCTGGTGTTTGGGCTTGATTAATTTGTATTGATGAGAACTTTACACCTAGATGGGTTGTGACTGTCATTAGGGGTCTGATGATGAAGACTAAGGACAGTCAAGGGAACTCCTCAACGTTTTACAGTAGCTACCATGTTTTGTTATGTATGTCCATCGATATCTTCGTTTGAAAGAGTAGTCCCCAGAGGTGGTCCCATTTAAATTTAGTAAAGATCTGATGAAGACCTTCGAAGTTAGACAATGGAACTCTTCAATGAATTACAGCAAATCACTCTCAATTGCTGTAATCGCATGTTCATGTATAGTTCATGGCACTCAATACATGCATAGCATCATGCCTGTATTGCCCGATGGGGTAGGCAGAAGTTTTCAATGTTGTACACAAACATTTCACCGATGCAGTAATTAAGTCCTAGCGGCTTTCGAAAGCCTACCCATATTATTAAATTACTAAATTAATTAATTTATGAAGTATACAAACTTATATATGACCTATACAATATATATATATATATTACACTTAAAACTAAAAAGACTAAAATAAATTAATTTTAAACAAAAAATGAAAACCGCCTTCAAAAATCTACTACACTAAAAAGTTCAAAATAATATCAAAATTTGCTTATAATAAAATAATTTTAAAATAACAATATATAATAATAATCTGTTAATTTTGGAGTCGGTGCCTGATGTATGTGGGGTTTACAACCAGATACAAATGCCGGTAACATAGCACAAACACAGCACAACGAACATAAGTGACTAACAAGAGGAAAACAGTAACCCTCTCTCAGTACAGGCACCGACTGCAAAATTAACAGATTATTATTATATATTGTTATTTTAAAATTATTTTATTATAAGCAAATTTTGATATTATTTTGAACTTTTTAGTGTAGTAGATTTTTGAAGGCGGTTTTCATTTTTTGTTTAAAATTAATTTATTAATTTATTACGTAGCGTAATAATTCATTATCTATTAATATCGGTGCTTTCAGTGTAATTCGACTAACCTGGTACAGTGATTGAGGGATCGGCTTTGCAATTAGAGATTTCACGGATGAAATAATTGCATTGATCTATTTTACTAATCGTAGGTATTTCTTTATAAGGTTTGTGTTTGGACATGCTACCACGGAAATCTACTTATATGACAAATTGCCAGTTTGGACCTAAGTTAATAAAAAAAATTGAAAAAACAACTATCGCGGTTACGACTGTATTAATTTATCACTGTATTAAGGGCACTTGCTCTGATTGAAAAAAAAAAGGTGGTACTTACCACAGTCAAAGTAGGATCACTGACGAACTTCTCCCATATCATGTGGCTGAGGAAGCAGCAAAGTGCCATGCTGCAAGCGATGATCATCCCCCATAGAAGGTGGACGGTCCAACTGGAGACTTTATAGAAGTAGTGAACGCCATGGAGAGTACAATGCTTGCAGAACGACTTAAACTTTGATACTAATAATGTCTTTAATGCCGTATTGCATGGCATTTTCGGAAATATTATCAAGATTTTATTGTCCTTATGAGTTTTTTCTTTTTCTGAAATAAAAGCATTTTAGTAAATCTGTTAATGATTACTAAATAAATATCGCCAACCGTCTCCTTAACACGAATACAAGGAAGCTTTAAATTCAATAAACACGAGCACGACACGGAAGCTCAGTTGAAAGAGTGATGACACGGAATGTCAAAGGCTTCAAGCCCCGTTCGTGTCAATAATTTTTCCGTGTTTCCTTGAAAAATAGTAATAAAAGCAATTTAGTTGTATACATTATTTTATTGAAAATATTATTAATAACTACAGAAACTAATGGTATAACGCATGCGAAGCGAACTCGATAGTTTAAACATTTTTGTGAACATAAAATACTGTTGCGAACAGGTTTTGAACCAGCGCCTTCTGGATAAATACTCCAGCCAGTATCTCACTCTTCCACTATCTCATCAGTACTTCGAATTGTTATTCTACATTTTATACGTCTTAATGTGACATTATCTATTCAGGCTCTATACAGTGACTGAACCCTGATAGCAACAGTATATGCATCAAAAATAACTTTAGAATATGAAATTATTTAATTTAAAATATGAAAGCAATTTAATTGAATTAAATATAGTGGTCTGAACTATTTAAATTCCGATACATTTCTGTTTAGGTTTAGGTACGTTTGTACTTCAGATAATTTAATTACGTTTGTACTGGAGCCACTCTATTATTCAAAATATGAAACAAAGGACTTTTCTTACAAAGTAAATTTGCTTTTTGATCACAAAATTATTGAAACCACTAGCTTTATTAAAGACTTTCAGTGCTTTGAACTCAAAATAAACAAAGTAACTATATATTAGAGAAAATAAATATAATAATCTGTTATTAAATTTATCATTAAAACAAAAAAGTTTCATGTATCAATATCTGAATAAATTATAATTATACAAATTGAAATTAATTGAACTCTTTGAAGAAGTTCAATTAATATCACATCAATTTGTCACTTCAGTTATTAAAAGTGTAAAGTAAAAGAAACGTATTGAATTTAATGTTAAAAGTCATTGAAGTTGAAAATTTGATACTTTTTAAACTTTTAGGTCATTAGGACTTCTGAATGACTAGTTCGAATCACTGAATATGCTTGACTGGGTTGTGAATTATAGAATCACGCATGTATTCACCGAAGGCAAGTTAGGTAAATTTTATATACCCACACCTCAATGACACAGATAACAACAGAACAGGTACCAACCAGCCTTACGCCGACCGCCGAAACCTATTATCTGAGCTTCCATGTCCTTCGGAGGGTGCTTTATTCCATTGGCCCCGGATGTTCTCAGTAGATATCACTTGATAAGCCAAGGTGGATGCCTCCGAGCGGTTTAAACTATTTTGACAACATTTATACCTTCTGACCAGATGAAGAAAGATAAAATTAATTTATAGAAAAACAAACGCTTTCATAAACCTACCTACACTACACACTAAAACATTCAACTGTCATTTTAAACATCGAATCACTTGTGGGATAGTATCTTTAGACTGGAGGCTGGAATGTGATATTGTGCCTGGCAAATGCCGCTAGATAAAAGGTATCAGTGTGGGTGTACAGGGCGAAATACCTCTATCTCTGTCTAACTTGAAGGAAAACATCTTGAGGACACCAAATCACCTGAGATATGTTCTCGATAGTGTGTAAAGCTAAGGCAGAGGCCTATGGGTGGTTTAAACACTACCACAAAACCCAAAAGCCATCACTACAGTAACAGTATCGTTTTTATTCTATGTTAGTAGGTATTACTAAAGAAGATAGTTATTTATTCAAACTATTATTAAAATGTAATCAGGGCTTATATGGCATTGTCTCTATAAAAGACTAAATCACATTCTTGTTCGATGGAGGACCAAAGATCGAGGTTGTATAATAAAATATAAATATATTATGTAAGATATGTATAATTAAATATTAATAATGTAGATGTTGGAACTATTATTAAGCATAGTAATATCTTAGGTTTGCGCGATCACTACACATTAAAATAAAACAACTTTTAACCGGATTAATCACGTGTATTATTGGTCCTCCTGCGACCACGAACGCTGCAAAGTGTTCGAAACGTCAGGAAAAACAAAAAACCAATAATACACGCGATTAATCCGGTTAAAAGTTGTTTTATTATATTATTAAGCAATTGCTTCGAGTTGGTCGCTTTTGCTAATTCTAAAAATGGTCCTCATACCCAAAACTAAGATCTTGGTTTATTTTTTATTGCTTTTAAAATTTTAGGGAAATCTATTGGCTCGTATATTAAAAATGGGTCTACGTTTGGCCACCAACTCGCCTGATGGTAAGCGTCGGTGTGACCGAGGATGTAGCACGTACATCCAGAATAAATCTATTCACTATAAGCAGAGTGGATAGATTTGGGGAAAACGATAGTTGGGGAGTTGATGCGACTGCCCAGACCCGTCCCCCACAGCAGTTGCACTGGACTACATCCCGAAACAGGATGGCTTCGTCCGGTGAGAGCTAACCAGCGGCTGAAGTCTCCCACCAGAGTTGTGTTATCTGTTTTGCACCACCCAGAAGCCACGTGTAGGGATTCCATTATAAAGGTGCACTCCTGCGGACGCGGGCAACTCAGCCCCCAACCTTATTTTATAATTACCAGACACAATAGATTTTTATTGTTATTAAGTACAATTTTGTACTTCTCTGACCTAAAGAGTTAAATGAGCGGGGTGACTTATATCCCGTGTTTTTATTGCAGTGCAAAATGTCAAAGAAGAAGCAGAAAATAGATGGTGGGTACTACATATCTTTGATAGAGAGGATCACAACTTTACACGGCACGAACCACTTCACTTCGAAGACTGGGAAGTCACTCATACTCTGGACCTTGGCGGTGATCGGTAATATGATCCTTACAGTTGCCTTCATCATGGTGATCAAGCAGAAATTCAACGAGAGTCAGATTGTTACCGCTGTGAGTAAAGTTATGTTTTATTTTTTTGTGGAGAAATCATGACGTATGCTAGCGTCGTGTTCGCACACGACCTCAGAGTGCACACCGTAAGGCAATTCATGAAAAGAGCATTGAAGAGATACTTCGAATTTGCCCCTAATAATCCGAATCTCTTAGTTCTCTCTTCCACCAATTACAGGCCGTCCCAGATTAACAAAATCCGCCGACCACGTAACGCTCTCCTCAGACCCAATGATAGGATCACTGTAGCTCGAAAATCCAACAGACACACAAGCACACTCCAACTCGCTCTACCGCCTCGTTATAGACCTCACCGGCGAGGTCTGCGTCTCATCATCACCACCCCGACGCTTGCTCGAGCCGGCCCGCGCCGACCAAGTAGCTTTAAGTTCGTCCCTTAATAATAAAGAAACTGATATGATCCAGCTAGTCCCTAGTTGTCCCCCCAGCAACGCCCTAAGCCGAGGCTGGTGTCCCGGAGGGGTCGTCCTTAGCGCTGTTGCTTAGTTTGTAAAGTTTTGAAATATGCTGGAGGCACCAAACTGCCTCGCCTGAGGTATTGTCCGGTTACGCAGACGAAACCTCTCTGGGTATCTGCAAGAGGCCATCACCAAAAAAAAAAGACCACTAAGCCATCTCGACCTTGGTATCTCGGTAAGAGCGCCTGGAGTATTTATCCGGGAGGCGCAGGTTCGAATCTTGCTAGCGACCGTGTTTTTCTTTACACAAAAAACTTATTTTCAGTATATTTTCTACTAGATTTTTTTAAATTTTTGTGTAGAGAAATACAAAACTGTAAGTAAGTTTACCTCTTGAAGTCTATGAATGCTTTAAGTAAAGAATCTAAGTGGATGAAATACTTAAATAACTTTAGCTTTAATTGCATTTCTGCGTTTAAAAAAAAATCTTAAGTATCTTATTGTACTGCACTTCTTCTCACTACATTTTCTTTTTGTTAGGAAATTTTCATAATAATTCGGATTTTTCCTGAATATTTCTGGTTGATGACAAACGCTAGCCACTTATTACATGGTTACGTGCTAGCTATGTTATCAAAATTTGTTTAAATAAATATAAATCTGAAATAAATTGAGATATTTTATCATTAAGGTTAAAAAATTTAAAAACAAGAGCAAGGCAAAAAAAATACAGTTCATTGTTGCGGAACACATATTACGGAAGGCCGGGTTTATACTAAAATGGTTTTTATAAGTCTCGTTGAATGGTCAAAATTAATTAGACAGGAAAATTTATGGCTTTCCAAATAAAAAAGAAACTGGCCACATCAGTACCTATCCATACTAATATTATAAAGCTGATGAGTTTGTTTGTTTCGTTGGTTGAACGCGCTAATCTCAGGAACTACTGGTTCGAATTGGAAAAAATGATTTTGTGTTGGATAGTCCATTTATCGAGGAAGGCTATAGGCTATATAGCATCACGCCACGACTAACAGGAGCGGACCATCAATGAAAAATGTTGCATAAACTGGAAAAAATATTCCTTTTGAGAGCTTCCGTTGCGAACGCTGCGTAAACGGTTAAAGTTATGCAAAAATCATGTATTACAGAATTGTTTCCCATTTCAAGTTCAAAAAAAGTCCGCAACAGCAATTATGTCTCTCTTTTAAGGTTGACTCACTTTAATCTATTTTATGGTGATCAATTTGTTATAAAATAATGCATTATTTGCGAAGGTGTTTTCATAAACATTATATTAATCCTTATCCAAATAAATAAGTTATTCATCACAAGTATTTAATTTGAACAGAATTGCCCTTTACATCATTCGATTTCTGCGACAAAAATCACTGAACGCATCCAATTTTTTTAAATGGCTTGGTTCCGATAGTGTTTTAAAAAGGTCTGAGACTATTAACGAGTACAAACCATAACAAACTTTTCATCAAATAAATACAGAAAATGCAAGAAATGATTTCATCGTATCAGAATAAACAGCAATACAGTCGCTGCAATTTCGATACGTGTTAAACGACTTCTGTCACTGACTGTACCATTCCTACACAAACTATACACAGGCTGAGTTACTCACCCATTCACTGTCGTATTTTCTATACAGAAATACATTATTATATTTGTTGAGTCTTGAAGATTAATAAATAATATCAGATTTGGAGAGTTCCTCATTGGTCTAGTGGCCGCATCGGTGTCTTCCAAGTATGAGGTCCTGGGAATGATTCCGGACTCGGGCAAACGGTTATTTAGTTTTTCTGTAAGGTAATTCTCAGTAGCAGCCCGGAGTTTGGATCTGTGCCCGTTGGATGCCAATAGGCTCACCACCTATTCACATAGGACTAAATACAATAAAACAATAAATAATGAACAGCATTAGTGAAATCAAAGTCAAAGTCAAAAGTTTTTATTTCAAGTAGGTAGGCAAATTACATGCACTTAAGAAACGTCATATGATTCTAGTTGCTCGGTTCCAAAAAGTTGATCATATGGAGAAGAGCCGGCAAGAAACTCCATAGACACTCTTTTTAAATAAATAATAAGTACAGTCTGGTGTACAATGGTAATTAACAAAATTAAATAATACATTTTAAGTTACTAAAAAAACGTTACTTTTCAATCTTCGGATATGACATCATAAAATTTCTTATGTTTTGGGTCCCATGTCCCCGAAGAATCCTCTTGTATCTCAAAATTGTTTTCCCTCATAACAATGTGAGGGGCAAATTTGATCGTGTCAGGATAATATTTGATTACGTCACAAAAAATTCAAGATATTTTCATAAGAGACGACGAAGACGAAGACGGAGACAGAAAATATGCTTAGTGTATGTAAATATTTACATGGAGAAGTTAAGAAACTCTCAAATAACATAACATAGCATCACGCTTGTATGCTCTGACGGGGTAGGCAGAGGAGTAAACTGTTCTACACCCACATTTCACCAATGCTGTTATTAAGTCCCATGTAATAGGTGGAGAGCCTATTGCCATCTATCGGGAACAAATCCAAACTCCGGGCTCTGAGAATTTTCTGTCAGAAAAACTCAATACCACTTTGCCCGACCCGGGAATCGAACCCGAGACCTCATGCTCAGCAGTAGGGCTTGGGACCACTAGACCAACGAGGCGGTTTATATAATTTCAAGGGCTATATATCTATATAGGTCATTGTTCTATAGGTCGCAAGCGCGGCAGTGAAGCGTGAGGTCTTGGGTCCGGTTCTCGGGTTGGGAAAAGTGTTATTCAGTTTTTTCCACGCACATAATTATTCTACAGCGTATACTAATATAAAATTCACAAAAGACGATAGCACAGCATTTAGTTTTTCTTTTAAAATATCTATTCTATTCTACAGATAAACGCGAACTGCAGAGTGAACCAGGTGCCATTCCCATCGGTCAGCATTTGCAATTTAAATATGGTATCCCTGAAAGAATCACAGAATATTGCGAGAGTTCTGTAAGTATTGCAATAACAAATTTAATTTCAAGTTTCAGAAGGATGTCTTTATTTGATGAAATAAGAATTTTAGCTTGCGATTTTTAGTCACTACATGTGATGCCTGATGATGATACCTAAATATAATTTTATTATTCTAGCTAATATTAATAAATATTATTACAGTAAATAAATAAGTAATGTGATTTAGGTAATAATAATAATAAAAACGTAGCTCTCAATATTGCCATTTTTGTAAAAGTCCCTTAGATAAAGAACCAAAAGTCAAAAGTCAAATCATTTATTTCAATTCGACCCTTTACATGCACTTTTGAATTGTCAGAAGCTAGTTGCCACGTTCCAAAGTGATGTACACTATGCAATAAATATTGTGATTTTAATTTTTGATGACGACACCATAAGACATAGTATTCCCACGCATACCGCTCTGCACCCCGTCAGAGCGGTTATGTGGAACTTGAACCCACTAAAACTCCACAGTATACCTCCTCACCTGCTTGAGTGCGGGACGCGGGAACGCTATTGCACACGACCGCGAACCCACCCGCACCCGTCCGTTGCCGGACTCCCTCTCACGGTGTTGGGTATTGCACCCCCCAGCTACGACACACCAGATGCATGGCGTGCCGCAACCCCCTCGGAGGCCATGTGCAATGGACGCCAGACGACCCCGTGTCCGGACGCCAAAGGTCCCCTGCGACAGCCGGCCCCGTCAAGGCCGTGGAAGATAGGGAGATCGGCGGACTGACATGCACTCCTCTCCCGCCGCGGCCCGCACCTCTCGGCTGCGGTGTCACCCATACGACACCGCAGCCCACCTCAGTTGCGGCACTCCCCATAAGGCCCGCAACCTACGCTGCTTCAACATGGGCTTTCAGGCAAAGCCCTCCCCGGGTTCCTCTGCCTTCACCGTGGGTGACTAAGCCACGGCTACTAAACCCCCCCACCACGACAAGGTGGAACCCCTGGGCGGGAGTGGTCAGAGCGCCTGGAGTATTCATTCGGGAGGCCCGAGTTCGAATCCTGCTCACGATCATAATAATCGATCGATCCTAATCTTTAAAAACGTCAGTATTAAAATTAGACTAAAGAAACAAAAACGATGAAGTCAGTTAAATAAGATAGCCCCAAAATAAGCCCACCCTTCACTGCTTCCCAATGTTTTAGAATAGAAGGAATTCGGTTAGGTAAAATTGAAAAAAAAAAAACCATGCAATCAGACTACAAAGAGCTTACACACTACACATATAGATTGGCTTATATATAGACTTAAACGTTATAGACTAAAATATACAAAAATAATGTCATAGATATTAATGTTGTCAAATCATTTGGTAGAACATAATACAGCATAGAAACGTCGTAGAAACAATGATTTTCTGATCATTACGGAATTAATTTACTAATCTTTATGATACTAAATACTTTTATAGACTATCTATTTTTCGACCAGCGATTTTAGTTGTCTTTCGGAAGCCCAAAACAGCGCCTAAACGCTGAACCGCTTGGCTGCCGCAGCCGAACACAAAGAGTCGCCAAAATGCGATGCGACATTTCATTGATGTCGCATCATACAGTAGCACAAATTGCCGATCGCCTATACTTAACACGTTCTCTGTCAATAGTGAAACAATAGCCGTGTATATGTCGCGGCATGGATCTTGAGCGCTAGGCAAAATAGGAAGGGATAGTCGCGCAGGTTACACTCGAGCACACAATTGCTAAATTGTTTTTGTTGGGCATAATATTATTTTCCTCTATTGAACTCTTTTTATACTTCTAAACGTAATTTATAAGATTAGTGTGAGAACTAAAATACCTATGCATAAAAACAAAAGCAAGTTGGTAGATAATTTAAAAGTTTTAATTTTTTGTGTGGACAAAAAATGTTTATTATTTAATATTGATAATGCTACGAAACACTAATACAGTACTAGATTAAAAAAACATCTTATCTCTCGTCTCTAACATAAAAGAAAAACAAATTAAATAATGAAATATTAAGTTGTGTGAGTGCGTATTCTACGCAATGCGAGATGCATGTCACCAATACGAATAAAACTTCACACTAATTAGCCAATCATAGTGTGATGCACTCACGCACCGCACGCAGGGACCAATTATATTTTTTTACTCCCGTCCCATCCCGCTACTCCTCGCTATACGGACCTAATTTTCGATTTCTGCGCATTCAAGGTCAGCGTTCAAGATTCGTGCCGGGACCTATATCACATGTGGTTCATTGGACAGTGAAAGGGTTGAATTAGCAGGTCTGCGAAAGCTCTTATAATCTATATATATAAAACAAAGTCGTAGTTACACCACTTATAACTCAAGATCGGCTGGACCGATGTTAGTTATCTCTTTTTTGGTGGATTCCCCTCTACTCCGAATAGCAGAATAAGTAATAAAATAACAGATAAGTTATCTAATAACAATAAATAAATAAATAAATTTTACGAATGCAAACAGCATGTGGTGCTATCTGTTGACAAAACTACGCATATAAAAGAAACCTACCACTATCAACCGGTGTCTTTGCAATTTGGCAGCTCAAAGTGCAAACCAGCAGCCGTAAAATTGATAAAAAAAAAAAACAGTTGCGTATGGATTGCTTGAGGTTATGTACCGGTCGGTGGGATTGTTTAGTTGTTTTGGGGAAGTACCTAATTAACAATGCCGCGACCCAGAAGATCTAGTCTTTCCCAACAAAGCCGTAATGCAGTTAGGCTGCGGAACAGGGCGTATCAACCAACTGAAGAAGACCAAGAAATCGCACGAGCACAGAGGCGCGTTAGTATGGCCCGAGTTCGCGCTTCTCAAACAGAAGAGTAAAAGAGCAGCAATTCGTGAAACGGGGTTAGTTATTTTCAAGAACTATTATTTCTTCACATTTTCAATACCCTAAGCTAAGCCTAACAATGGTACTGAAACTGCATGGGTCCCTGCCATTCTTCTTTCGCAATGGCCAGCAATAAAACATTTCTGTATTTGCAAAAAAAGTTGTATTAATGTTATTACCTTAATGAAATCCTAAATTAAGTTTAGCTAAAGTTAACACGGTATTATTTGGCTGTTAGGCGGTACGAAGTTCGCCGGGACAGCTAGTTATTTCTAAGAACAAAATAATAGTAATACTGAACAATATAAATACTCGGAAAAATATATCAATGTGATACAAACATATTTTTTTTCACAATCACATATCTTTTTGGTACTATAGCTATCAGAGTAACAAAATAATAATACGGAAACAAGTACCGAACAAACTAAAGGATTCTCGGAAACCGTCTCATTTGGTACGTTACTCGATATGAATTCCTGATGGATTTTATTTAATACTAGCTGGTGCCCGCGACTTCGTCTGCGTAATAAAAGGTAGCCTATGTCCTTTTCCAAGATCCAATCTATCTCCTTGCCAAATTTCATTACAATCCGTTTAGCCGTTTAGTCATGAAAAGGTAACAAACAAACATATAAACAAACAGATTTACTTCCGCATTTATAATATTATTATGGATAGCTGTACCTGTGGCTTTGCTCACGTCAAAGTAATCTTGATGCCAAACTAATTATACGTACAAACTCACACCTTAGGCCGAAACTAAAGATTTTATCGTACATACATGAAGAATGCATGCTCGGCGGTTCACTTTGTTAACATGTCTTTTTTTGAGAAGGTCCGGTACGTTTGTTGATGTCAGACCCTCCACCTCGTCCAGATTTTACGTCTCGTTATAATATATGTTGCAATTATTTATTTTTGTCTATCTTTATTGACGCCTCCCATGAACAGCTAACCATGGCTTTTCAGACACTTGAGTTGGCTTAGTCACCCACACTCATTTTCTTTTCAGAGCCCGTTATAGGTTTCCTCATCTCATTCATCTTTTGTAATTAAAGACCAGACATACAAACAATTTCTTCAACAAATCCTCTCTCTTAAGTTAAGGCACACCCCTGGTGAGACCAAAGGGTTCTCCGTTGAGCCTCAGCGCGCACAACAGCACATGACGTCTTCACTGCGATCAGTCTATGGAAGGCGTGGAGGCTGAGTTGTGTGAGCTATAGCGAAACTTACAATATAATTATAACACGATTTATTCTTCGTGACGATGGTACAATTTTAATTATTTGGTTTTCTAGATTTATACTTGGTGTGCCCAAAATTTTGCCACGTCTATGGAGTTATAGTTAGCAGTGCTGAGTTCACTCAATGTACAGGTATTAGTGCATGAAGAGCAAAACAATAGGTGGAACATTGTTTGTGGGTCGACTCCGCACTTACAACCCAACGCTTGTAGTCAGTGTAGCCCCACTTGCTCAAATTGAGATTCCATCACCCCACTTCTAAGCAGGTGGTGGAAAAGTCCCTAGCCACAGTTTGCAGTGAAGCTTAAATGGACTTAAAAAACTGTGCCTTTTTAAACTGGGAGTCCAACAGTTTCTTCACTTGAGCCTTGAAAATCACTAGATTATGTTTATCGCGAAATACGGAAGATGAACATATTCGGCAGCAGTACAACCAGCTGAAAGCTAGAGGCAACATAGAAGATCTTACATATTTTTTTATTTCGCAATAATACTCCCGATTTTTCGTTCGAAAAAAGTTTTGTTGATTTCCTTAATGGAATTTTCAGTAGAGCTGAATATGAATTGTTGTTTACTTTTTCAATATTTAATACCCGGTCTATAAAGCTGATGCCCAAGATGTAGATACTGATAGTCAGTTGGAATCTCTAGTTAGTAAACATTCGTTGTGGCTATGAAATGCTTTTCACGGTCTTTTTTGGTATAGAATATTGATGACGCTAACTGCAGCATTTCATTAAACCGCCTTCGTCCGTGGAAGGCCCATTATGTTTTCAGTCCTATTTTGTTGACAATAGACATCGATCGACTTCAACTGTTCTGACACCTGAACTGATTTGGCTTATAGAATCACGCAAAAGAGATATTTATTTGAATGCCAAGTATACAACACGCCATGACCCTTGTAGGATTAATATTTTTGGTAAAGCTGTTATATTTCAGTTCAAAAGAAATTTCAACATCATAATTGTTAAGGTGAGCACAACGTTATAACCCTTGGTTTTAAAACTTGAAAGGGTCGTAGGAAGCCCATCCAAACTGCATTTTGTTCTAATTCACGAAGGATAGTAAAATAAATAATGCAAAATATCATCGAAAATCTACTCCCCAACCACCTCAATAGCTGAACAGCCTCCAACAACATTATCAGTAATGCTTATCTGATGTTTCGCCATTACCTACTTATGGGTTAGGCAATTAAATAATTCCTAAGGCCAGTCTAGGGTGGACGTTTAGTTTTGTTGCTAAAAAGCTACGACAGCCATTTTTTATTATGTTATATATCAAACAGGGTTTTAAATAGACGCACCTTTCTGTGGAAAAGCAGTACCGTGATAAATGGTAAGATCTAATTGATAAAAATTGTAAATAACACTAACGTGTAACATATTCACCGTGCTTCAGCATATTGATATGAGACAGCAAGTGAAACAAACACATGAGAATGGGTCTATATTACAAACGGATATACAAAACTAAAATAAAGTTACTTTTCTGTGAATTATCAGTTATGTCTTATACTAAAACAAAAATGAAAAAATGCAAAAGGAATCTCTTGTAACGAGATTCGATCTTCATACTTATGATGTGCCAGTCACCTATGCACGGTATGCGACTAATTACTCAGTTGACAATGTCGCTAAAATAGGCATTTGCATTCAACTAATCAAAATACAAAACCGGTAAATGCTTGGTCCCCATATGATAAAGCGCAATGATGCCTTTTGCATTGCTTATCATTTTTGATAAGCTATACAACAGTGCTATTTTTATTGAAATCCGTCCAATTTAGATTCTGAGTGTGACATGTTTACCATCACTGCTCAGCTCCCTTGAGGAAATGCGCAATTTTGAATAGCCTATAAGTTGACCCGGCCTTTGACGATATTTTTTACAAATTTTCAGTTTTTTCTGTCTCTTGGTTTGGACGCCAACCTCGCACATACAAACAGACAAAAAGTCTCAAAAATTATTGTCAACGGATTTGGCATTAGTATCGATTATAGAACACATTACAAAAGAAAAAAAAATCCAAAAAGCGACTTTGAAATTTTCGGCTTTTCGAGTTACGATTTTATTATAAGTATAGAAGATAATGCGACGATATTCATTGATGGAAATTCCAGGAAGTATTTGTAGTTTTTTTTTTGTATTTTTTTTAATGTTATTATTGATACCGTCGGTCGATTGGTTGGAGTTCCGCTTAAAAGGCTTAAAAAATAAAAAATAAAGGCGTGATCCTCTTTACTTTCTTACATGACTGCCCAAGAAAAGGACTGATTTTCATGTATGTACGTATATATGCTTGTGAGTTTCTTTATTGCACCATAATTAAATGTCTGAACCGATAAGGATGTACTTGTGGGGTATCATTACCATCCTTGTATTTTCCCGGGTAACATAGGCTAGACTTAAGATTTAAAGAACGTAATATCGTAGCCGTGGTAGCCACAAAAATACATGAAATGAAAAATTATTAATTATATAATTAAACCCCCCGCCAACCACGTGTTACCCAAAACACCCACTAACACACATGGTAGGCATGCTTTTTAAATATAATATTTTTTCATGTTATAATGGTGTCGTCGGATCCCGTCACTTCCACAAACATATAGTTAGGCTTTTTTACCGTTTCGAGTCGTGTGTCTACGCAAGATTACAATTACTACTGAACCTAGTCATATTTTGAAATCAAAAGTTTCTTAGGATTAATGGATGTTTCTTACTCTTTCACGCAATAAGTACTTAACGGATTTAGATAAAACTTGACACAGATAGATTATAACCAGGATTAAAACAACGGGTTGTCAGTAAGTTGTTTCTGCAACTTTAAGGTATGGAATTATATTTTGGGGCAATGCAACTGGAAAAGAAAAGGTCTTTATAGCACAAAAAAGATGCATAAGAGCCATTTGTAATTTGCGTAGGACTGATAGCTGTGAACCATATTTAAAAAAAATAAGAATACTTACAATGCCTTCTATGTATATTTATGAAACTGCCATGTTTGTTCGACGCAATCTAGAAACATTTACACAGGTTACAAGTTTACGAAGAGCTGGTACACTAAAATTGGTACCTAGTAAGACTGCACTGTATCATAAAAGTGTATTTGTCATGGCTCCTAAATTATATAATAAACTGCCAAAATATATTAGACTTTCAGATTAACTTAATAGTTTTAAAAATAAATTGTAAAATTTTCTAATTGAAAAAGCATATTATTCTATTGTTAATTTTCGAAATGATAAAAATATAAATTAATTTGAATAATGTATCCTCATAAAATGTATTTGTATACTGTTTACCTGGAAATTGTAATTTAATTTAATAATTGCAATTTAATTTAATATAATAATTGTAATTTTAATAATTGATTTGTACGCCAGCTATATGGCAGAACATAGTGATAGTGTTAACCTGTTTTTACCTATGATCACAAATAAATAATGTCCATCTCTAAGTTTAAATTTGTACTTAGAGTTTACGTCTTAAAACTTCAATTAATTTAACTCAACCCGTCACCATAGAAACTGAGCATCTTTGATCATTTCCTGGTTAAAGTTTGTGAATTTCCCAACCCCAAGTATTAAACCCTTTGTACTTCGATATTAATCGGAAGGTTGTCAATTATTTTGTTAATCCGATAGTCATTGATTTGTAATTGGAGTCCAGTATAGTTAAGGTTTCTTGAAGGATTATATTTAAATTAGACTGACGTTTCTGAAGACTGATGGTCCATCTTAAGTTGGTATAATGCTGGACTAAAGAATAGAATGATTATTAATTATTGTTCACCGGTTACTACTCACGTCCTATCTTCGGGTTTGCCCGACTAGTTTCGAACTCGAACGGAGCCCTTAGTCATGAGCTGAGTCCGCGGCGATACCGCCGACTACGTCACGCTCTCCTCCGTCCCAATGACAGGATCACTGTAGCTCAAGAGTCCAACAGACGCACAAGCCCACGTCGACGTGCTCAACCGCCTCGTTACAGTCCTCACCGGCGAGGTCCCCATCCGTCGCAAAATATCCCATCATGTCCGCCCCGTCCCTTGCTAGAGCCGGCCCGCGCCGAGCCAGTAGCTTTAAATTCGTCTCTTAATAATAAGGAAACTGATCCGATGCTGCTAGTCCCTAGTTGTCCCCCAGCAACGCCCATAGTCGAGGCTGGTGTCTCGGAGGGGACACCCGTAGTGCTGTGTTGCTTAGTTTGTAGTTTATAAAAATATGCTATGGCTGGAGGCATCAAAATGCCTCGCTTTAGCTATTGTCTGGTTACGCAGATCAAACCCCTAAGGGTTAACTGCAAGAGGTAACGTCTAAAAAATAAAATTGTTAGGAAAATTGGACCGCGCGCTCGAACCTTCCATCTTTTTGATAAGTACACCAGTCACGTTTGCCAACCAAATCACCAAAAGGTTCTCCGTAAGATCTTATTTTAGTTACCATAAAAGACATAATAAATGTTGCCTACAATATTTAATTTTAAACATGTCTATCAATTTCAGGAAACATTATAACAAAAGTGATGCGGAAATACAAAAGTTCTTCAACGCACTGCCGGAATTGAAGAGCTTCGGCAAGAGCAGCCGGCAGCTCGGGAACTTCTCAGACATCATGCAGATTATGAAACACCATTTCTTTACTGTGGACACTATTATGGAGGAGGTAGGTGAACTTGAGTTGATTTCACTGTTATAGGTTTGTTTAAATATTTTATTTGAAATAGACCGTATTACATTTTATGAAAAATCAAAGCTAGGTGCACGGTTTCAAGGCTTCTATCATAAGGAGAAGAGCCGGCAAGAAACTCAATAGACACTCTTTTATAATAAAATGGTATAACAATAAATAAGGTAATGTGAGTCATATATAATGATATTATTTTAATACATGTGGAGGCCATATAATGCCTAGGTATATTAATAAAAAAAACAAGGAAATATTGAAAAAATTATAGACAAGAAGTAGCTTGAACCCGCGACCCTTGACATTCCGTGTCATCGCTCTATTGAGCTACCTTGTCATGTTCAATAGTAAATAAGGTAATGTGAGAATTATGCAGGTTACTGTGCTAACGAATAAAGGAAATCGCTAGGACGAAAGACAAAGACAAAAAGTAGTAATAGTTTATACTGACATACACCAGACAAACAGCAAGTCCGGTTAGTGGAGTGTGATATTAGGATAGCATCAGAACCTGGCGCATGGATAACATTCGGTGTGACATAGCTAGATAGAAGGAGACCGTATCGGTAGCGGTTACCACCTACAACAGCATTCCCAAAGAGGGTTCACGTCAGGCAGGCGGCCGATCATAAAACATAGCCAAAACTTTAGCAGCATGCCAGACATAGAATGCTGCGCCGACCCCAAATAAATTGTGATAAAGGCAGGGGGATGATGATGACGACACCAAACAAATAGCAATAAAATAATAAGCTTTTGTGGATAGAAAAATACGTTCGTGAGAAATCAACGTAAGAGGTTGTTGACTGCTTATCCGGGTTTTCCTGTGGTTGCCTTAATAAATTTAAGGCCCCCAGCCAGGGCATTCAACTTATAAACTAAACGAAAACACGCTAAGGGCACCCCCTGCGGGGTACGGGCCTCGACTTAGGGCGTCGCTGGTGGGAGGACAGCAAGGGACTGGCTGGATCGGATACAAAACATTATTATTATTAAGGGACGAATATGAAGCTACAAGCTCAGCGGTGCGGGCTGGCACGAGCAAGGGTCAGGGTGGAACAAGGTTCGAACTTGCGCTTCCCGGATAAATACTCCAGGCGCTCTAACCACTAAATCCTCTCGACCCCTGCTCACTATTCCGAATTCTTCTTCCACACTTTCATATATCTTTTTGGTATGCTTAAGAGTTCGCTACGCGTGCGTGAATGCGTTTAAGAGAATTAACAATATAGCAATAAAGTAAAAATAAGGAAACGAGAGGGGGATAATATAAGGATATTTTTTCGTTACCAGCTAATATTCCAGTTTTAAATAAATATTCAATAGGTAGTCTAAGACCACCTCAGTGGGTCCTAAGCGCGACTGCTGAGCATGATGTCCTGGGTTCACAGGTCGAGCAAAGTGTTATTGAGTTTTTCTGTTAGTAATTTCTAAGTAACAGCCCGGAGTTTGGATTGTGCCTGGCAATAGTGTCACCACTTATCTCAACGGACTTAATAGCATTGATAAAATGTACACCCACGTACAACTATTTACACCTGTCCCTACCCTTTCGAGCAATACAGGCGTGATGTCTAAGATCTTGAGAATAATACAATTGTTTGTTATGTAGGTGCATCAAAAATGTGAGAACCTGATGTTGTACTGCGCCTTCAACAGGAAACCAAAAAACTGTATCGACATGTTCATCCTGGTGAAGACATATGAAGGTCACTGTTGCACGTTCAACTACGCAGCTCTCAATGATGCCAGTGAAGTGTGGGTATCTACATTATTTTAGTACTAAAATATTTGTAGGTTTTGCTGTTGTCGTGGTGGCCGAATGGTCATGGGCCCGCCTCCTGAGCTACAGGTAATGGGTTCAAACCTGGCATGTACCAATGTGACTTTTTCAAAGTCATATGTACTTTCTTAGTTAATCTAAGACATCACTGACATACGGTGAAGGAAAACATCGTGAGGAAACCTGGTAGTCTGAAATCGCCAACCCGCAGTGAGCTAGCGTGGTGATGAATTCTCGTGCTTTCTCTGTATGAGAAGAGGCCCTTGTCCGGCAGTGGGACAGTTATAGGCTAGTTTTTTTTTTTTTGCTGTTGATCTCGATATCGCTATTTTCATACGGTACCATATTAATAAAATGTTAGTCTTTGAAATTTTAGTCTTTTCGTCGTCGGTCACAACGGTCAGCACTAATCATTCATAGCGATTAGCCATTTTTATGGTGAAGTATTTAAATAGATGTATTTAATAGAAATGAACAGGCGACACGATAGCTCAGTTGGGATAGCTATGGCACGGACTGTTAAAGGCCGGGTTGAGCCTCGTTCGTGTCTATTAATTTTCAATATTTCTTTAGAAAATAATAACATGCGGCTGTGTTTACTTTACGTGATAGTATATTCATATAATATTTTTAGATGAAAAGTGGTTATTTCCGGATTTCTTTTAATGTATTATGTAGGCAAGCATACAATACCCTCGTTAGGAAAATCAAAGAGGAAAATAAATGTGTTGTATTTATATACATGATTCTGTTGGCAACCAATTATAAGCCGTCTTTTCATGGTATTTCTTTTTCCAAATTCGAATTATATATTCAATATAATAAAAGAATATAATATATTTTCATACAATTTATAATTATTTAAAATTTCGTTTAAAATTGTAAATTGTATATTGGGTCGGCACAAAAGTAATGAGACACTCTACAAAAGTCTATACATTTCCTTTCTTAAGTTAATTGTTTTCGATAATATTCTAATATGTTGTAGAACATTCTAGGTACTTCTAATGTGAGGTTATATAAAGCCGCCCTCGCGATTGGTTTAGTCAGTTTGAAGAAAAATGGACGAGCGATAAGTTCGAACACTATACTTATACGAGTACTTGTGAGGCCACAGTGCGCGGGCTGCGGCTGACAATATCAACACTGCATTGGGCGCTGGAAGTACTAGCCATGCCACGGTGTCCAGATGGTTTGACCGTTTTGAATCAGGAGACAGGAGCCTTGAAAGTCTGTCACGCTCAGGACGACCACCTGCATTCAATGATGACGATTTACGCCGCGAACTGGAGTCGAATCCGGATACTACCACTCGTGAATTAGCGGAAGCACTTAACTGCAGTCACAACGCTGTGGAATACCATCTGCATGAGCTGTGGGTATCGAAAAGTTTTGGCTCGATGGGTACCGCACATCCTTACCGAAGCCAGTCGAGCAGTCCGTGTCACCATCTGTCAATCACTTTTGCTGCGACCCCGACGTAAAGAGTTTGTGTCTGATCTGGTTACGTGAGATGAATCATGGATTTATTATGAGAACGAGACACGTCGTACTTTTTGGCTGCCTCGAGAAGAAACGCCAACGTCAAAAGAACCGCTTAAAAGTTCTGCTTTGCTTTTTCTGGGACGCGCAAGGCATGCTGTTTCATGAACTATTACACAATGAAACTGTAGACGCTAACAAATATTCAACCCAGCTCACCGAACTATCTTCTGCTATCAAGAAAAAACGACGAAGACGAGTCAATGTAATTTTACTACATGATAACGCTCGACCTCACGTCGCATCTACTGTTTGCCAACAGCTGCAGAACTTGGGCTGGGAGACGATACCCCACCCACCTTACTCTCCAGACCTCGCACCATCAGACTATCATTTGTTTAGAGCCCTGAAACAACATTTGCGGGGTAGACAATTTAATGATTTCCATGATGTACAGGCGGAGTTGAAGAACTTTTTCGAGGCACAGTCATCAGAGTTCTGGGCGAAAGGCATCCAAACTTTGCCGGATTGTTGGCAAGAAGTCTTAGATGCTAATGGTGATTACATCATTGACTAAGCTTTTTGTATTGTAATAATAATAAAAAAAAAAAAACCTAAACCAAGTGTCTCATTACTTTTGTGCCAACTCAATAAATAAAATATTTAAATTACCCAATAAATTAAGACCTTATATATACAGGAAGTGAGTCAATTTACAAAATCCCACTTATCTATGTTTAAGAAACGTGAGGATATCTTTTGAATGTAGATTTCCAAATAAATTAAAAATTCCAAATATGTAATCTGAGTTATCCCGTAGAAACTGTTACTCAATGTGTTTAAGAATATTCAATAAACTCCCATCACATATAAAGGAGTTACCAATGTCTCGCTTTAAACGAACACTACATAAGTGGCTAGCTGAAAAGGGTTTTTATTCACTCAAAGAATATTTGAAAATAAAGGGTAGTGCGAATGTGGACATAGTATCTTTATTGTAAATTTTATTATTAAATCGACATTGATTAATAAATTGACAGTTATTATTATAATAACAAAAAAAAAATGGATATTCACAGCGTGATTGTAGGCTGATAATGAATTAAACTATGGACTTATGATAAGCCAAATTAAATGTTTGCATGTCATTTGTCAATGACTAAATATGCTGAACCTAATATATGTACATAAACACCGCTGTATAACCGTATTTTAAGAAAATAAATACTTGAAACTTGAATCTTGAAAGAGTCTTATCCTTAACGAGTAGTTTGGTTTTCGAACCCAACACTCTTGCGTCCAACAAGTTCACTGCATCGTCGAGCACATAAGCGCTGGTTTTCGATGCGGCTCGATGATGGGCATGCTGTTCTTTCACATAGCGAAAGCTTTCGACAAAGTCTGGCACAATGGCTTATTATATAAGCTATACCAACTCGGAGTGCCTGACCGTCTCGTGCTCATCTTACATGACTATCTGTTGAATCGCACCTTCCGCTATCGCATCGAGGGCGCACTATCCGCTTCCCTTTATATTCGTGCTGGAGTACCTTAGGGCTCCGTGCTCTCCCCTCTCATCTTCACGCTATTCACTAGCGACATTCCTAAAGACAAAAAGGCCCAGATAGCTCTCTTCGCTGACGACACGGCCATTTACTACTCTGGTCGTAGCCAAGACCGCATCGCTATCTCCCTCCAATCCGCTGCCAATGCACTAGGCGCCTGGTTCAGGAAATGGAGAATAGAAGTCAACACCGACAAAAGTCAAGCCGTTCTCTTCTCGAAACGGCATAGAATCAAGCCCCCTGACCCATGTTCGGCAAGCCGATCCCTTGGGAGGAGCAAGCCAAATATCTAGCTGTCATCCTCGATAAACATCTTAATTTCGGTGAGCACATAATGACAGTACGTTCGGGCGCCGCCTTTGTTCTCGTAGGCTTCATTTTATCCTGAACGCACACAGGAATTTGTCCCTCAAGTACAAATTGCGCATTTACACCACGTGCATAGGACCCAACATGACGTACGCCTGCGATGCAAAATCATATCGTCTCCATAGGATGTAGACCCTTCATAACACTCTCCACCGCCTCCTCCCTGAGCATATTGGTAACTTTGGCTGTAGTGGTCAAGTGATTCTGGTGTTGCGCCAACGAACTGTCAAACTTGAGATGTCTTGCTTACAACCACCCGTCGAGGATTGGACATGTTTGACCTCCGTCGCACTTACACTTGAAGGAATTAGTACTGGAGAACTTTTAGCTAGTGTACCCCTCTCGCCACTAGCATATGATTCCCAACCAAACCTTTATACCTATTACCTATATGGTTACAATGATAGTAAATACACGATTTTACCGTGTGTGACACAATCTGATGTTTGTTTACTTTTTTAGCGCGTTAAAACTCTTAATGTAATGCCGAGAGCTATTGTTGCTTTCGTGCAAGTTTTTTTGTGCTTGTGTGTTCCCTGACACCCCGCCAAAAGTGGCGAGCAAATTTGTTCGATATTTAGTCAGAAGCGGGAAGACGGGAGTCGTCCCGTCTGGTTCTCTAAGCACTTACAACATAAAGTCATAATTTCTAGCTTCCAAATCAAGTTATTGAACCGCTGTTTATATGTACTTGTTGAGAGATATTAATTTATGTTAGACTTGAACCGGGTTGCTAGTTATTTTTTTTCAAAATGATCCACTTTTGTGAAATGTAGATAATATACCTTAGTACACCTCCGATTACCATTCCAAGAAATACAGGCGTGATGCTAGTTTATGATTTCTTTAATCCATTTTTTCCATTCAGATCACTTCTTCCACAAGATAACGATATGGAATACTACGATGACCAAAACCCGGATGGTGACGAGACCAGTACAAGCCCAACTATCTTAGCAACTTCGGAATCAGGCAGGTAATTAAGAACTCTAGAATAATTATAATAGTTTACAATTAAGACGTCTTTCTCTTCCACACATCTCTATTTGCCATATCATCTTTCACACAATCCATCCATTGTTTTTTAGTCTTCATCTATTCTCATAACCAGCCAAATCCAAGTTATAATGTGATCCTCATTCCAAAAATAATCCTATGCTACATATATAAATATGTAGTGAAAAGACAGCGCCTTTCCCGTAAGAAGGGCTAAACATCTCTTAAAATTTTTGGTTGTAAACACTGAATCAAGAAACATAAAGTATTCATCCAATCACAAAGAAATCAACAAATGCCCGACGTAAGACAATGCAATCAAGACATTAAAGCTTAATAATTAGAAGCAGTACAAAATACAATAATAACTTGAGCTATTAAGATGATGTTCTTTTAAATACCAATTACCGAAACATTTGGATCAATAAGCCCTTCATTTGGGTCAACAGCACTAAATTAAACGTATAAGATGTTGTAAAACAATTTATTCAGTATTAATTAAGTCTTAAAATACTTAGTTTTATAAAATTTATAAGAATAACATTTCTGTGAAAAATAATATTGGCGTTTCAAAAGGTTATCTAAAGAAAAATGTTTGGAAATCATTGTTAAAACTTTTCTGAAGAATAATCGAGCCTAAGTCAACTAAGTAACGTCTAACTTAAATTTAAAGTTTACTAGAGGAAAGATTGATTATCGGTATAAAACATGAATCATGACTTGACTCAGCTTTGACAGCGTCGAACGCCCCGTCTGCTGATTTTAGACTGGATTACTTGATAACGATTCCTTTCACCGTAACTCTGTGGCAAAAGTTCAATTGGATAACATTTAAATATAGTTTACTACCAGAAGTATTTACTTTGCTTCATGATGATCACCGATATGTTCCTTTAGATCGTAGACACAATACTTTCAGGGAGTCAGGGTCTGAACGCGCTTTTTAACCTACAAAAAGCAAGTCCGTAACCTCTAGGAAACTACGACCTCAAAGACGAGCGTGGGAGATGTTTGTCCATACAAATATGTGAAGAATGAATCGGTATTCAATTTTGTAGTATCGAATATATCTATCGGGTTTTATTGATGTTTACTTTGACTCTGTGACCTTTATAGTCCTATGAAATGCTATTCCTACAGCGTTGCCAAGTTCTAAGGCCACCCTAGAACGAAAAGTGAAATAGATTTAAATCTATTTATAATAATGGCCATTGTCATCAATCAATAGCTTATTTCATGGGTTTCCAAAGTGTGCGGTGCGGCACCCTGCTGCGCCGTCGAGAGTAAAGTGGGGCGCGGTGAGGCGCTCCTGTTTAACATTCTCTTGTTTGGAATATTGGTCCAAACGTTGCAACATTTTATTTATGTAAAGGCGAACTTTCAGCTGTAGCTCTAATAAAGAGCAAATATTGCACAAAGATTAATGTGGAGCAAGAAATGAGAGTAGCGGTGTATAGTCTTATAAGTTGTCAGGTCCCAAGAGAAAATGTGTGATCACCAAGTGCATCGGCCATATTGACTAAGCTGCTATTGTTTTTACACACAATCACGTCTGTTTCCTTCTGTGGTGCCTATATTATCTTGTCTTACACTACCTGGGCCACGTGGTTTCAGCCGCCTTTTCTTTTTCATTTTTCTCGGCTCCTAATCGTCGTAGCGTAATGTTAAATAGCCCGTAACCTTCCTTAAAAATTGGGAGGAAGGATCTTTTAATGCTGGTAGTTCCAGAGATTAGCGCGTTTAAACAAACAGAAAAACTATTCAGCTTTAGTATATTAATAAGTATGCATACGTTTTTAAACAACTAGGTGTGATTGGCGCAGTGGCTGAGAGATCAGCTCACATATATTAAGCCTGGCAACACCAACACCCACACACTTTGATAGGATAATGTTTTTTTTCAGACGATCCGGTCTAAGCGTGGTATTCAACGTGGAACCAAACGACTACCCGAGCTGGTCTCCCATACCTTACTATGGAGTCAAGGTTTGGATACATTCATAATTTAAAATATTACGAGCTGAGCCCGTGGTAATATCACCAGTCAAATACTATACGTAAGGGTGTTCGAGTTCGTGAGCAATAGACGTAAACAATAATAACATAACAAGGTTTTGTTTTTATTAAAATGGATTTACGTTTGGCGACTAACTCGCCTGATCGTAAGCGACGGTGTGTCTTAAGTAGAGTGGATAGATTTGGCGAGAACGATAGTTGGGGAGTTGATGCAACTGCCCAGACCCATCTCCCACAAGGGTTGCACTGGACTACACCCGAAACACGAGTAGGTCGCTTCACGGCATGTCGGTAACCAGCCGCGGCCGAAGCCTCCCACCAGAGTTGTGTTGCCTGTTTTGCACCACTCAGGGGCCACGTGTAGGGATTGCATTTTAAGGGTGCACTCCTACGGACGCGGAGAACTCAGTCCCCAAAAAGTTTAGATATTGCTATATCGCAGTGTCTCCATCTGTGGATGTAAAAGTTCGTCACGTAATACATTGAATTAAGTCACTTTATATGCAATTAAGCTCATGATTGTTTAAATTTTCTTTTTTTATACGACTACTTGTGTTGATTTTGGGTTTCATGTATGTATGTATGTGTGTTTGTAAGTTTCTTTATTCCACGATGGGGCAACGTTAGATAACATAGGCTAGTAAGATTAAAAACAAAAAATGTTTTAGGTATACATAAAAAGGTGTGAAATAAAATAAACAATTATAGATAAATCTTTGAAAAGAATTACTACATACTTAGCGATCGTTAAAGTAATAATATTAAATGAAAAAAGAATACGGTCGCGAGCACGATTCGAATCTGCGCCTCCCGGATAAATACTCGCGCTCTGACCGCTAAGCCATCTCGACCTCTGCTCACTACCGTAAATTCTTCTTCCACATTTTAACACGTCTTTTGGTAACGTCATTGCTATCAATTCAATCCCTATACAGATGACCGAACCGACACGACTAACTTTATTACAATGTCGTAAAGATGCAATTACCTTAACAATTAAAGACCGTATTCTTTTTCCATTTAATATTTTAACAACACGTCTGCCATGTGACTTTATTATTTTAAAGTTAAAATATTAAATGGAAAAAGAATACGGTCTTTAATTGTTTAGGTAATTGCGTCTTAAAATTAATGTTGTATTCTTTATACAAGCTGTTGATCACCTGTGCCATATTTAAGGAGGTACTATACTGCTGATACTGCACATAAATAAAAAACAACAATCAATATATATTTAATAATTATTAAATATATATACCTTCGTAAACAAAAAAATTCGGCCGTGTGTGGCTTGCGACAAAATCCAACCCATGAAAATCTACCATACACATAGGGATATGAATTTGCCGTCCTTTTATAATACCAACAACTTATTTGTAGGGCAAAATCTTTCTTATTCAGGTTTAAGTCTTAATACATAAAGCCGTACTAAACTACAGCACTAACTAAACCTTTGTATGTTGAGAGGAAACATTCAACGCAATTCTCGGAACTAGAAAATAATAAAACCTCATAATCAAATCTGAAGGAAATATTTATTCATTTTCTGCTGCGCTAAGTCCAGATATTTTTATTGCAAGCAACGTTTGAAATCTCCTTCAATCGATATTCTCACTACAAAAGGCAAACACTAAACGGTACAAGGGCTTTTTTGTACTAATCACGCCTATATAATATTGCTCGGAAAGGTCAGAAAAGGTTCTGTGTAAAGAGGTAAGTTTCCTTGACAACATAAGTTTCAATGAAATAACGAGCGGATATCGTACATACTAGCTTTTATGTATGTGTATTATATATATTTATACAAATTTTGTATGGGGCCTCGTTGGTCTAGTTGACTAACTCATGACTACTAGACTAATGAAACAATCTAGAAAGGGAATGACTACTGAGATGACGGCTAATAGAGATATATGGAAGAATAAGACACGCTGCGGCGACCACAAATGAATTTAGATTCAGGTGGTTCCTTCTGGTGGTCCATTAAAATTGATAAATACAATATCAGTGGTAGACGCTGTGATCTAACAGCTCCTGATATTACCCCGTGGGGTGAAACACGTGTAGAGTATTTGGTGGTAGTTGGAATTTTTCACCGCTTGCGTATGTGCATATATTTGCGGGCGGGCGGTACACAGGTAACTGCATGACTACCCTCAATATTGTGGTAGTAGCCAGATCTTGTATTTATTTGCATCCATTATTTCTGTGTTTTTTTTTTCTGTGTTTCTGACGTGAATATGTCTTTGAATAAGTTTTTTTTTCTCCGTGGGAGGAAATTCTGAAAATTTATGATGACAAAGTCGGGGGATACAGTTTGGTGTTGCTGTTAAATATCTATCATCTACATCCATCACTACACATAGCTAAAGGATCTAACAATTCTTTACATTGAGTGAGGACTGTGACATATATTATAAGCACGGCGCATGGGGTATTGCCGCCATCTGAGGTCGTATCGCTGCAAAAAAAAAACAAATACTACCCGTTACGCACACATAGTCACGAAAAACATATGGCCATGCCCACGCCGCATTTTTCTTATTCTTAGCAGAATAAATAGCTTTCTCATTTCTGTAGATTAATTAAATAGCAGTGAAACTACCAACCAATTTACTAATAAGCTTATTTAATTCTTTGAGCCAAGTTAATAATATTTATACAACTAAAATCAACTTAAAGGTCTCAAATCTTTACTGTTGCTGGGCCAAATTCCAAGATAATAGGATTCGTATTAAGCTTAGATATTCACCGTTCAAATATTTATTCAGGTTCGGCGCTGAAGTTGGAAATTCTAAAGATTTTTCTGTTCACTACAAATAATTGACTATTTATTTCTGATTATCACAATCAAAAGTTTTTGTTTATGAGACAGCGGGCAACCGAGCAGACGGCTTGCCTGATGGTAAGTGATTACCGCCGCCCATGGACACCTGCAACCCCAGAGGAGTCGCAAGTGCGTTGCCGGCCTTTTAAAGGGTTTGGGCCTCCGGTACCCTCACTCACTCGGCGAAACACAATGCATGCGTTGTTTCAGGCCGTTTTTCTGTGAGGCCGTGGTATCAATCCCGTCGAGCCGGCCCATCGTGCCGAAGCCTGGTTCTCCCACGGTAAAAAGTACCACGGTAAAGATGCAAGTGAACGACATTATTATTTTTGATGGGTTGGTATGGGAAGGCTTGTTATTCTTCTTCTATAGTATCGATGGCTCGATTCATATTGCCCAGTATTCTGCCACACTGACAGTGCTTTTGTCAGCGTTTATCAGATCTTCTCGGGTACAGGTGTAAGGGCAAGAGACTATACGAGAGACAAGAGGTGAGGCGAGCCATGGTTTGGATCGTAATATCACATTTACAACTTATAAAAGCTTGTTAGGGTTAATGTAATTATAATTGTAGTGTCCGATTAAATAGAACAAACAAGAAAACAAATATAAACCATGGATTTATCATAAAAAAGCTATTCTAAGTTAAGTTGAGCATTCTTAATTAATATATTTATTGGTAATTGCTTCAATAAATCTGTTCTGTCTTCCTACAGTGTGGCCAAGAGAATTTAAAACAATTAACTAAGAATATATAAATAAAATTACTGCATTGGTCTAGTGCGGCTGCTAAGCGTGATGGTTTGATTCCCGGGTCGGGCAAAGTGTTTTTGAGATATCCTGTTAGAAAATTCTTAGCCTAAAGTTTTCAATTGGGTCCGGTAGACGGCAATAGGCTCTCCACATATTACATGGGACTCCTTAACAGCATCAGTAAAAATTTGGATGTATAACAGTACACTTCTATTTGCCCTACGGGGAAATAAGGCGCGATGTTATGTATGTATGTAGGAGTTACATATTAAATTACTTTGTACGGAACACTTACCTATAGCTCGAGGCGTAAGTTACACATAAAAGGATTTCGTACCCGAAGAAATAAACTAAATAGTTTCATCGAAACTTTTTGTTATTAATTTGGAAAAATACAGGCTTTTTCCTACGAGGGGGTCACTCTTGAAGTTAATACCAATTCCAATATTAAATCTATGCCTTAAAACATTTTTTTATGATAAAATAAATGTCCTACATTTTATTTATCTTAATTTTAAAGCATGTCGGTTTATTAGTATCCCGATTCTTTAATTATTTTTAAGACATTTTTGGATTTGAAAGTATTATGTCAATCTAGCGGTTTGATTTTCAAGAGTAAGCCTACTATTCATATTAATTTTAGACAGCTAAGTACAAATTAAACTAAACTTTTTGACTGAAAGATGTGAAAGATATTTAAAGCTACGCACAGTTTTTTTGGGTCGAATTTGAATCAAACTCACTATCTATGAATGATTAAATGATTATATATATCTTTAAATGATTGGCGTCTCCGACTAGACGGAAGGGAACTTGAAATTGAATGGGTGCGAGCACGATACGATAGCACAGTTGGAAAAGCAATGACACGGTATATCAAGGGTCGCGGCTTCGAGTCCTACTTATGTCTATAATTTTTCAGTGTTAGTTGTTTAGTTCTTAAAGGAGCTACTGTAATCCAACATTGTCGTAAGAAAATAAATATATATTATGTTCGTGTGATATCGATAGATCTTGCGTGGGGCAATAAGTAAAACACTAGTGGGCTGTATAATAATGATTAACGTATAATTATGATAAATTAAGAATTACAATATGCGACGTATGAGGTAACGGCGCGAACAATAAAAACTGAGATAGGCGCGCACGGCTGAGCGTTGTGTCCGCGTAGCGTAGTCGCTGACTAACTGACTGCGTGGCGGCGCAGACTCGTTGAACGTAGAACGGTCGCACGCACCCCACTACTTCCGTAGCCCGCCGTGGCTGGGCTGACGAGTAGTTGAACTCAACAATTATTATTAATTTGTTTATTATTTTATAAGCATACTGAATACATTTTTACATATATAACTAAAATATAAATATTATTATTAATAATTATTATTGTATAACGGTTATTACTCACGCGCATTCTTCGGAATTGCCTGACTAGTTTCGAACTCGAACAGAGCCCTTATTTATGAGCTGAGCCCGCGGCGATGTCGCTATTCAAACTCTGAGTAATAACCGTTATACAATAATTAATATGAATGTGTGTCACGAAAGTTATTACACAAAAAATATTATTGTTGTTTCCCTAGAAAATAAATTGATATGTGCATTACATGGCCATAATAAGCATGAAATAAAAAAAAAAATTAAAAACCTAACTCGTTCTGCTGAAAAAGGGGTCTTAAGTTATAGGAGCAATTTATTAATAGGAAAAAAAAAACTTTTGATAGAGATTTTTTTTAGGTTGTCCAATCTGTTGTGACGTATCTTGAACCTTTAACAGAATTGTTAATAATTATAGAATTATGGTTATACTGGAATAGGTTTTTCCTTGGCTAATATTGTTTGAACAAATGGCATTGTTTGAACAAATAGCATTGTCTTGAAAAAATATTTTTTAATTAAACTGTTAGGGAGTCGATTACATTACTCAGACTGCTATCTCCAAAGAGATTTACATTATATAGTTGTTACTAAATCTACCAAATAAAGGGGTAATGTAGCGACCCGTATTCTACCTAAGTTCATTATGAGGCCCAAATTAACTTCGCCCTTTAGTTAGACTACTTTCTGCTACATTTAGGATCAAATTAAGGAAAATTTGATTACGTCAAATTATGTTGGGCTGTTTTTCCGGCGTCTAGTGTTGGGAAGTGCTATGTAACATAATTGAAATAGTGTTATATTGTAGGTATATAGTGAGTATTATTAATATTAGTACCGACTTGTATTTGCAGAAAATAAATCTTTTTCAACAGGTATATTTTTTATTTGAAAACGTTGCCCCACACTAGGAATTTCTTCCCGTATCGTGGGTGCGTTTACAGACATATAATCTCACAAGCACACACACACCCAAACCCGGAGCAATGATCTATAGATAGTACATATATTCGCTCCGTGCAGGAATCGAACCTGCCACACGCAGCGCAGCAGTCGGTCTTTCGACAACCGCGCCAACCGCGCTGTCAAAATGAAATGCCTCTTAATGCACTAGTTTTAGGTTCATGATGGATTTATTACACACGCGTGTTTTTTTTAATTTACATTACTGCACTATTGCTGCAATCTAGAAATCTACGTTGTATTTCCTTAACATTTACTTTAAAATTTCAGTAAAAAGTTCATAAATTTTACTTTTTTTTTTCACTCACAATTGTTTTGAAAGACGTCTTATGATATTTCGATCAATACAAACTAAATACCAATTAACTCACTTGTATATATACTAGTAATCGATATGAAAGTAAAATATATGCTTTCTTTTAATAAAAACCATGTTTTTTTATTTAAGAAATTCGTCTTTTCCTATAAAATAGGTATGCATGTATTTTTTGTATCTACACAAAAACATAAATAGATTCAGGCGTTGCCTTGCTGAAGTCAATTAGTATGATAGATGTTGATATGTTTCTTTTCAATTTAATATAATAACTTTAGAGTTCGCTAAGCATGCGTTAATGCTTTTCAAAGATTTTTCTTTAATTGTCAAGGTAATTGCATCTTTACGACATTGTATTAACTGTAAAGTTAGTCGTGTCGGTTCGGTCACCTGTATAGGGACTGAATAGATAGCACTGACGTTACCAAAAGACGTGTTAAAATGTGGATGAAGAATTCACGGTAGTGAGCAGAGGTCGAGATGGCTTAGTAGTTAGAGCGCCTGGAGTATTTATCCGGGAGGCGCAGGTTCGAATCCTGCTCGCGACCGTATTCTTTTTCCATTTAATATTATAACTTTAGATATTGTATTTATGTGCCACAAAACATAATTTTTATATGAAGCTTTGTTGTTTAAGTTAGTTCAAATAAACACATTTATTCATGCAAGGAGAATTTGGCTCAACGGACGGTAGTTGATTTTGTTTGTTGGTAAACGATTAGAGTACTTATCCAAGGAGCACAGGGTTAATTCCACAAAATGATAATCTATTGGTTCCCATGTTGCATCCAATATATTTTGCCTGCACGGCTTAGGAATAGAAAACCATGTACACATTTCGTCCTTTCCAGGTAATCATAAACGACCCAAATGACTACCCAGAAACGACGGTTCTCTATAGATACATCACACTAGGCGAGTCTGTAGACATCAAGGTGGTACCCATGGTCTTCCAGAGTGACTCCAACATTCGTACGGTGGATCCAGAGAAGCGAGCCTGCGTGTTCCATGACGAAGTCCACCTGGGATATACGAACAGATACAGCTATGAGACTTGCTGTACGGAATGCAAGATGAAGAATTATTTGGAAGCTTGCAAATGTGTGCCGTATAAGTACCCCAGAGGTAGGTTCAGGGTTCAAATATCGATGATGTTATATAACAAGCTGCGCTTGCTACGATCGGTTTATGGATGGGTGACCATAGTTTCATGCCGAGACCCCTGCGTGCCTCGGAGAACACGTTAAGCCGCCGGACCCGGTTGTCAAATTAAGATCTATGATAGCCGTTACCAGTACCAGTAGTCAGAGGCCTGAAAGTCTGACAACCAGTCATACCACGAGATATCGTGTTACACCCAGTAACTGGGTTGTGGAGGTCAGATAGGCAGTCGTTCCATAATCATAATCATAGTCATTTATTTGCCTTAAGTGTTGTGTACAATGAAGATCTTAACCTAAAAATAAGTTCAAACACTTAGTCAATAATTTAGACATACAAATGTAGAATTCTAAATATAATCATACATTTACACAGAAAAAAAAGAATAAAATCACACAAAACGATTAATTACATTTAAAAATAAATAATCAAACAAAAAATACCATACAATCTATACTCTACGTTCCCACATAAAAATGATATAGGTATATGTCAAATACAACAATTCATTATAATAACAATAAACAATCACATAAAATTTAAGTTGTTGCTTTAAGAATAAATCTTGAATATAATAAAACAACTTTTAACTGGATTAATCGCGTGTATTATTGGTTTTTTGTTTTTCCTGACGTTTCGAACACTTTGCAGCGTTCGTGGTGAGTCCTCCTGCGACCACGAACGCTGCAAAGTGTTACGCACGCGATTAATCCGGTTAAAAATTGTTTATTATAATGTGTAGTGATCGCGCAAACCTAAGATATTACTAAATGTTGAATAAAATGAAATTGTTTACTAGTAGTCACTTCTTCAAATTTTTTATAAATATTGGATATGGGGAATTTTTAATAGTATTTGGTATTTCATTGTATATCTTACCGCACATATAATAGGCGTTCTTTTGGAATAAGGTTGTTTTAATTATAGGTACAATTATTTTATTGGGATTCCTTACATTTCTTGTATAATAGTCACTTGCTCTCATAAACAAATTTGGGTGTTGTTTAACAAATTTAGCACATTTAAAGATGTACATGCTAGGCAAAGTTAGGAGATTAAATTTTCTAAATAACGGCTTAGAGGTTCCCAATAGCTCGTACGCATTTCTTTTTGAAATTTAAAAACCCTAAACCATCACGTCGAGTTACCCGATAAAACAATCCCATAGAGCAATGTAGAGGCAACGCAGCCGTGATACGCGGATAATACCGTACTTTGTGCTGAGGTCTTACGAACACAAACTTGTTTAATTTGCTGCAAACTTTATCTATGTGAGCTTTCCATGAGATGTGTTCGTCCAGCACGATACCTAGAAATGTTGTTTCATGTGTTTTGGATAATTTCTCCATTGTAAAATACTCCATGTAAAATACTGGTATTAAGCTGCATCCGGTTTGACTGGAAGCTGACCTCAGTGTAATTGGAAAAAGGCTAGGCACGCAGGCAGGCAATTTAAGATTAACTTGAAGATTAACTTGAAGATTAACTTGTTTTAAAAAATTTGCATGCTATGTTTTATCCTAGCTAAACATGCTTGTGCCTAAATTTGTATTTAACACCCTTGTATACCATGTTTTACGCAAATAAATATTCTATTCTATTCTATGGTTACGCTCACATAGCCTTATACACTGATGTCTGGAGCGCCTACTAGATTTTAATTTGATATGTTAAATACATAGTTCCAAAAATTTTATTAACAAAATAAGTAATTTGAATTTGAAAGTTACTCTGCTAATATGGGTAATCATTTGTTACAGAAAAAACGACCCGTATTTGTGATTTTGAAGATCTAAGGTGCTTGAACAATGTAACAGGTAAATCCAACAGGAAATGTAACGATACTACTTTTGTTTGGCTCGTTATCTAAAGTAAAAGAAATTCCCTTCAACACATAAAATTGCTTAACGATTGCCTACGATATAGTTTATATTGCCTCGTGTAAGGAACGTGTTTGTTTCAAAATCACATGTTCCAGAAGGTCACATTATTTGTGTGTCAATAATTCGCATTTATAATAGATATCACCTACTATAATATAAAAAAATAACTAGTCCATAACTGTCCCACTGCAGGGCAAGGGCCACTTCTCATACAGAGAAGGCACGAGCTTAATCACAACGCTAGCTCACTGCGGGTTAGCGATTTCACACTAATAAGTCCAGGTTTCCTCGCGAAGTTTTCCTTTACCGTTTGTCTGTGATGTCTTATATTAACTAAGAAAGTACATAATTATGACGTTGGAAAAGTCACATTGGTACATGCCAGGTTTGAACCCACAACCTGTGGCTCAGGAGGCGGGCCCGTAACCACTCGGCCACCACGACATTCTTTAATAATAAGAAATTTTTTTCGTTATAGGGCATGGTAACAGGTTGTTATAATGACGAATGGGTAAACTTAGGTCAAGTTTTTAGGGTAAAGTTCAAATAATTACTAAAAAAATTGATCTTTGGCAGAAACAAGTTGGCGTGGGGTGCGAACTATTGTCATGATCGAGGCAGACAGTACAAAAGTGATGTATCTTTAATAAATAAAAGTAGTAAAAGTTATACAACAAAAAATTGTTGTTTATAATGTAAGTAATATATTCCTGCGATGTTATTTGTGTTTTACAAGTAACCCTGTATAATATCTTAATAATTATTATATTCTTCATTAATATCATAATACTAACAGGTTACACTGAAGAAACTGTAATCAAATTAAAATACAAACTCCTAATTAATTGTTCGAATTCCCACCATCGGATCATATTATATGACTAGACTGGGGCTATGAAAACAGCGAGTACCTACCGACGTATACTCAAGTCGTACACTAAAGGGGAATTAATATTGATAGGCGTCAATTCTAATGTAGCACACTAAACTAAATTTAGAGCATTGCTGTCTTTTACTAACCGTTACTATAAAGGCGGGACGGGATGACGTCAAATTCAAATTTAATCATGTCAACCTAAATTTTCCATACAGTTTTCGTTTTACGTCTCTAATTTTAGTGACTACCCAAAACTGTGTTTACGTTCAGAGATTTTAATTTTAATTTGACATCTCTTGATTCGCCCCATCTTGCTCATATAGTAACTGTTAGTAAAAGACAGGAATGTTCTTAATTTAGTTTAGTGTGCTACATTAGAATTGACGCCAATGTCATTGATTTTCAAGAAGCGTTTATTTATTTGAACTTTATGTAATGAAGTGTTCCATGTGTGGTGGATCATTAGATCGAGAGGGATAATTAAATAGAGATTGGATGGGATATAATTAGTTTTAGATATCAAATTTCAGTTTGCCTTAATTTCAACAAAACTGCGGGATAAATTAAAATAATAAAAAAGAAAGAAAGAAACGGTAATTGTCAAAAAACGGCCAATTAACTAAATAACATCTTGGTTTGCACAATGTAGGTACCAAAAAGAAAAAAAAGAAAAAAATACGGGATTTACCGTAAAATTGTAGCGGAAATAAAAATACGGTCGTGGGGAGGATTTCAAACTCAGCTTGAGTGGGTGGAATTCATTTTATTTCGTTTTCTAATAATATATTCCCCGTTACTCTAGAGAATAATAAAACGTCACGAAAGTTTTTTTTTTCTATATTGCCGGTGCATATTTTACAAGTAGATGTTTAGAAAAAGCTTAAAAGGCGCCTGGTATCAAAATCAAAATTTGGTGCCAAAATCTGTGAATCAGTTTCAAAACTCTAAAAGTTAATTTAAAACAGCATATTTAGGGGACGCACCGTATTTAATTCTATTAAACATAGTTCGATGCAATATAAACAACTATATCAGTACAGATAAATCTTTCAAAAACAAAATCAAAAATATCTTTATTCAAATAAGACCATTAGAAATGGTAGTTTTTGAACGTCATACATAACAATAAGACAGTCCCCCAAAACGCCCACCCTTCACCGCTTCCTAGTGCTTCACTGGAGAGGAGAAGCGACGCAACAACAAAAAAAAAAAATATATATATACATTTCAGCTGGCACATCATAATACAAAAAAAAAAAATTAACTACTATTTACTATTTAGTAGCTTTATAGCTAAATTTTTTTTGGAATTGTAGTGGTCTGAGCGCCTGGAGTATTTATCCGGGAGGCGCAAGTTCGAATCCTGCTCGCGACCGTATTATTTTTCCACAAAAAATCATCTTTAAGGTTCGCTAAGCATGCGTTAATGCTTTTCAAAGATTTATCTGTATTTGTTAAGGCATCTTTACGACATTGTATTAACTGCAAAGTTAGTCGTGTCGGTTCGGTCACCTATATAGTGACTGAATAGATAGCACTGAAGTCATAAAAAGACGTATTAAAATGTGGATGAAGAATTCGCGGTGTTGAGCAGAGCTCGAGATGACTTAGTGGTCAGAGCGCCTGGAATATTTATCCGAGAGGCGCAGGTTCAAATCCTACTCACAACCGTATTCTTTTTCACAAATATTTATAACTATAGCAGTGTTTAAATATGTACAAAGCGGCTTTTGATAAACGAGTAAAGCTAAAACAGCATTTGCTACTATTTGTCATATCTTTCCCTCAAGGTGCATGTCATGCCAGCGTAGAAAATCTAAATTCTACCTATACGTAAAACGTTTCTTATGAGAGCATTATAAAGCTTCGGTAGAAAATAATTTCTGTAAAAGGTTCTGCCTTATGTTATTACTAAAATAGTTTGGAAAAAATATTTAATATATAAAAGAGGAATTTTACTAAGGACAACAGAGAACAGCTAAGGAGAACAGGTATTTTCTTCAATTTTTATTTTTCAATCTATCATAACTTTAAATGCATATATCGAGGCAAGACGAGCCGTGTAGAGTTTGTAGAGTCAGGTCTTATAGGTAGAGTTCTATGTTATTCATTGTTATAAATTTAGTACAGTCAAGAGTACGTATATACTATGGACCTTGGACATGCCCCGTTGACTATGACGCGCAGTACAAATCGGCTCAACTATGGGTTAGGCTCTACTAGAAATCTTTTTTTTTTTTTTTAAAAAATGAGTACTTTATGAAATTGCGATTTTTTTTTTTGGTAATGGCATCCCGCAGGTCAACCTAGGAGGTTGTCGACTGCTTAACCGGACTTTCCTGTGGATACCCTAATAATAAACTATTATTAAGGCCTCCAGCCAGGGGCATACGACTAAATTAATTCTAAAGCGACAACGCTAAGGGCACCCGCTGCGGGGTACGAGCCTCGGCTTAGGGCGTCGCTTGAGGGAGGACAGCAAGGGACTGGCTGGATCGAACAGGAATCATAATTATTATTATGAGGGGAATTTAAAGCTACAGGCTCAGCGGCTACGCGGGCTGGCACGAGCAAGGGTCGGGGAGGTGGTGCATTAGGTGCATTACGGGGACGTCGCGACGGGCCTCGGCGGCGAGGCCAAAATGACGGCGGTCTGTGTCTGTGTACTGTGCTGGTGGCCCTACTGCTCTCTTGGAGCAGGGTTATAGCGTCGTCGGGGTATAAGAGTGAATGCCTAGGACGGCGAATTCTACTTATCTGGGTGGGGGTGTATCGGGCGGCAGCCGCGATGAGAGGATTGGGGTGCTTTTCCGCGGACTCGAAATAACGCTTGGAAGCGCGTTTTATGAACTGACGGATAGTGGGAATCTTAAGGTCGAGATGGAGGTTCTCCTTTCTGACATAGAGGGGGGCTCCCGTGGCCTGACGTAAAGCACGGTTCTGTAGGGTCTGCATCTTATGGAGGCGGTGAGATTTCGCGTGTGGGAACACTACGCAGGCGTAGGTCATGATGGGGCGTATGCACGTGGTGTAAATGCGCAGTTTGCCCTTAAGGGACAGTCTGCTGCGTGCGTTCATAATATAGTGAAGCCTACCCAGAGCGAAGGCGGCAAGCGAGCGCACCGTCCTTATGTGCTCACCGAAGGTCAGGTGTCTGTCTAGGATGACTCCTAGGTACTTGGCTCGCTCCTCCCAAGGGATCGGCTTGCCGAACATGGTTATCGGTTTGGGGTCGGGGGGTCTGATCCTACGCCGTTTCGCGAAGAGTACGGCTTGACTCTTATCGGGATTTACTTCTATTCTCCATTTCCTGAACCAAGCGCCTAGTATGTTGGCGGAAGTTTGAAGAGTGCTGGCTATACGGTCGCGCACGATACCGGAATAGAAAATGGCAGTGTCGTCTGCGAAGAGAGCTAACTTGGCCTGTCTATTTTTCGGGATGTCGCTAGTGAAGAGCGTGAATAAGAGCGGCGAGAGCACGGAGCCCTGGGGGACACCGGCGCGGATAGAGTGGGGAGCGGATAGTGCGCCCTCGATGCGATAGCGGAAAGTGCGATTCGACAGAAAGTCCCGTAAGATGAGCACGAGACGGTAGGGCACGCCGAGTTGGTACAGCTTGTATAATAAGCCGTTGTGCCAGACTTTGTCGAAAGCCTTCGCTATGTCGAAAAAGAGCGCGCCTGTCATCGTGCCGCGCTGAAAACCGGCGCTTATGTGCTCGACGATGCGGTGGACCTGTTGTACGCACGAGTGTTGGGTACGCATCGGCAAAGTCCTTGAGTCGCTTATAAATAAGCTTCTCGTAGATTTTACAGAGTACGTTGAGGAGGCTGATCGGTCGGTAGCTGGTGGGTTCGTTCGCGGGTTTTCCCGGCTTAGGGATACCTATGACCGTGGCTTCTTTCCACGACTGAGGGAAGACGTTGTGACTCATGGCGCCATTGAAGATGGCGGTCATGAGTATAATGAAAGGGGCGGGGAGAAGTTTTATGACTTTATTGGTGATGCCGTCTATGCCGGGGGCTTTGCGGGGTTTGAGATTTTTAATGACCTCTTGCACCTCGTCGGGAGTGACGTGGGGCAGGGGGTCGTCGGGGTCTTCGAACGGCGGGAGTGAGGCTCTGCGTTCTACTTCTGCGTCTACCTTGAGGAGGTGCGCTCGGTCAACCGGTTGGGTGCTAGGATTGCATTGCGCTTCTAGACTGTCGGACAGGCACTCGGCCTTTTCGATGTCGTCGAAGGCTATGCTCTTATCGGGGCGGATGAGAGGGGGCATGGTGGCCACGCCATCGGATTGAATGAATTTGGGAGCTTTGGCAACCAACTTTATATTAAAAAAATTTGGTGGGATTCCTATTTTCAAATGATTACGTTCAATATATTTTGGTGTTAGAGGGACTGAGTTGTACACGGTAAAATATTATAGTGAATGATATTTATTTATATTTTTAACAAATCCATAAAAATAAAACGTATGATACAAAATTAAATACGTTGTTATTTACTTTTCAATTGGCAAGCATTCAATGTTTGGTCTTTACTCAACAGTAACATGACATTGCTTTTTGACAAATACTATAAAGAATAAAATATATAAAAACAAGGAAAAAAGAGGTTTTTTTCCCGAAACACGACTAGGTCGTTACACGGCATGGCTTCGTTCGGTGGATGGTAACCAGCCGCAGCCGAAGCCTAGAGTGGTGTTGCCTGTTTTGCACCACCCAGGGGCTACGTGTAGGGATTCCATTTTAAGGGTGCACTCGTACGGACGCGGTCAACTGAGCCCCCTAATATGTGATGTCAACATGTTATGAGTTCGCTAAGTTTCATAAGTTTTAAGTTGAAAGATAAACGTGTTTGGATTGGAAATTGATACTGTTAAGTTTTATTGAGACTTAGATCGGTGTTCCAACAGAATAATTTTCATCACATAATAATTATCGTGAATAATTTTATTATGAGTATTTGAGACTGAATTTATGTGCGTCATCCAATCGTTCAGTTTGCGATTCCGCTGCAAGTCAGGCACAGTATTTCCTTAAATAGGCAGGAATTTAATGGAGGCAATAAATTATTATAGTTCATTCTACAAACAATAATTTAAATTAAATATTGGAAGTAAGATTTTTGTATGAGAACTAAATTTTTTGTATGATGATTAAATACCACATAAGTAGGTCCTACGCGTTCTCCCGACGCATCGATGCTTGGATCAAAATATTAGTTACCTATTTATCTTATACTGACATTTATTCTACATTTTAGAGGCTTTTTTGAATTTTTTAAGTTAATACAGATAAATCTTTGAAAAACATTAACGCATGCTTAGCGAACTTTAAAGTTATAAATTTATGTGGAGAAAGAATACGATCGCGAGTAGAATTCAAACTTGCGCCTCCCGGTTAAAGAGTATTGGAGTATTTATCCGAGAGGCGCAGGTTCGAATCTTGCTCAAAGCCGTATTCTTTTTCCACAAAAATTTATAACTTTATCAATTTGAGTTTTAAAATAAATAAATAAATACAATAAAATAAAATTAAATATTTTTTATTTCAGACAACCTTTACACCGTCCATAGTAAGAGAAGAAAAAAAGAAACATGTATTAAATCACCCTCTTAACTAAGGATCTCCATAGGGGTGATGAGATCCTGTTTGCTACCGTCTTCAGGATTTGCTACCACGCATCCTGTAGATCAGGGATACCGTTTTTTTGTGCATGACGGCATTAAAGCCGTCAGTATAATAAAGCGCGAACATCCCTGACGCACTACGCGTTTTGTTTGTTTAATATTGTATTCTTATTTTTCTGGAAAAAAATATGGTTGCCAACATACATAGTCATGAGTTCGGTCAAAATGTTTTATTATTTGTACTTACTTATTTCTTTTGTAAATCTGTACAAATTCATATTTATTGGGGTTGAAACTTTATCAATTTTCTAAAGCATTATGTTTAAGTAGTGTTATTCGAAGTTAGGCCAAGTATTCCTAAGGGGACACAATATATTTGGATAACTTATGTGTTTTATGCGATCAAAAAATAACCCATTTTTTCTCTGGGGTGACTTTTACAAGAATATTTTTAAAGACTTCTTGTGGTGGCCAGTGCAACTGCTGAGCGGGAGGTCCTGGGTTTAATTCTCGGGTCGGGCAAAGTGTTATTAAGTTTTTCTGTTGGGAGATTCTCAGCTGCAGTCCGAAGTTTAAAATTGTACCCGGTGATGGCAATAGGGACTGGAATTTAATTACACAATTGGTGAAATGTGTACAATAGTATTTCTCTGCTGAACCCTTTGGACATTACACGTGATGCTATCTTTTTATTTCAGTTCACAAATCCAACAAGGAAATGTTGTGTAATCCAGTCTGCTTCATAGAGTGTCGCGACAAGAAGTATAGTATTACCAGCAACTTGACTCCGTTCTTGCCTGACGACTACCAAGGGGAATACGCGTACGTTATTTTAAACTAATCCTAAATTTTATAGTGCTTTTCTGCTTGTTTTTAAATGATACGTACTGGCAAGTAAATGAAAATGAAAATCGTTTATTGCTAGAAATTTTACATTATTGGTTATGCCATAGATCCTACACTAGGATTCCCTGTGTTGTAGGACCTAGGCTCTGCGATCCGTTTACAAAAACTTAATTCTAGAACTTACAACCTAAACTAGAACAATCAACATAATTTGAGTGTGTGTGTGGGGTGTTTGTGTGGTGTAGTGTGTGTGTGTGTGGGGTGTGTGTGTGGTGTAGTGTGTGTGTGGTGTGTGTGTGTGTGTGTGTGTGTGTGTGTGTGTGTGTGTGTGTGTGTGTGTTTGTATGCGTGTCTGCAATTCTGCATCACCTACTCTAGAATTTTAATAAATTCTTCCGTTTGGTTATAATTCAGCGTAAGGAGCCAGAGAGTCACAAATTTTTTGCATTTATTTATGGTTGCTTTTATGATATTGTGTAAGTTGTTTATTTTCCCATATATGTATGGTCCCATAAAACCAAAAGATTTTCTTCCTATAGATTTATAACACCTAATTCTGTCCCTGTCTGTGTAAAAGGTCACAGGTTCAGAAATATATCCGTATTATAAATTAATAACCGCCTCGTTGGTCTAGTGGTCCCCAGCGCGACTGCTGAGCATGAGGTCTCGGATTCGATTCCCGGGTCGGGCGAAGTGTTATTGAGTTTTGCTGTTGGAAAATTCTCGGTAGAAGCCCGGAGTTTGGAATTGTGCCCGGTAGATGGCAATAGGCTCACCACCTATAACATGGGACTTAATAACAGCATTGGTGAAATGTGGGTCAACGAATGTGTACATCTCTGCCTATCCCTTCGGGGAATACAGGCGTGATGCTATGTTATGTTATGTTATAAATTAATAATTGATTAAAGCCGTGAATTCCTTCACCGTTTTAAGTGAGGAAGCCAGAAATATAGCGAGGAAACCAACGCAACGTATTGTTGTATCAAAGTCATGTTCACAGGTGGATTAAACATTGACATAAGGTTGTTCATCAACCATATTATAAAAAGAAGACCTCTGTTCGGTACATAATCTTTGGCCCATAACCTGGCCGCTTCTCATACAAATAAGAAAAGAGATTATAATAAAACTACTTATAACCGAATTAATCGAGGGTATTATTGGTTTTTGTTTTTCCTTATCTATCTGGTTAAAAGTTGTTTTATTATAATGTGTGGTGATCGTGAAAACCTAAGATGTTACTAAAGATAACATTATTTGTTTATTATATTTATTTATATAAATATACTTTATTGTACCTACATCAGAAAAAAAAAAACAGGAAATTAATTTATACAAGCCTTATCGCGATCTCCGATTTCTACCAGGCAATCTTAGGATGGATTTGGATTGAAGAGTCAATTATAAATGGGGTTGTGTGTGGTGTAAATATAAGTACAAGTACATATTATGTTGTATATAAAGTTTTTGCGTGCGTCATATTTGTATACGCGTGTGTGTGTGTAGGTATTATGTAGGTATTATGTTTAAGTATTGAAATGTTTCTTTTTTTTTTATGTTGTTTGTTTCTTTTATTATGATTTTGTTTTCTCTTTGGATTTGTACAATATGTGTTCTGTGGTATTGTGTTGTTTAATAAAACTGATTTCTTTCTTTCTTTCTTTCTTTATAAACTATCATATATGCAAATAAAACAATTATATACATACGATCATACGAATATATTGTTTTTCTTTTTAATCCTGTTGGGAAAAGGTCACAGGAGGAAAGATAAGATGCCTGCGCTGTTTGATGGTTTAATTTAATGTGTCGAATAATACAAGTGTCAAACTTGAAGTAACGAATGAATGAATGAGTGATTGAATGGATAAAGTGATTTAATCGAAATGAATTAGTTAATTAAATAATAATTAGTATTGGATTTTTGTAATATTCCAACAAATCAAAACAATCCTAAGGAAATCTATTCACATTCTAAGGAAATATATGAGGAAACATGAAAATGGCAAAAAAACAGATCATTATAAACAGCGCCAACCAATTGAGTCGAAAAGCGAAAGTTTTGTTTATAAACACTTAAAATTTATTTTATTAATAATACAACTTTTAAATGTGGATTAAAGGTCGAGTATACTTCAATGGTCAGTCGTCCATTTTATGAACCGGAAAGTTTGAAGGAGCAATTACAGCATTCCGTATACCACAAATAATTTTATTGTCCAACTTTGATAAGCCAGAAGGAAAACTCCCTTAAATCCTTAGCAAAAGAATAAGTGCCCGATTTAGCGTTATATGTATAATAAATAATACTTGATTATATAATTATAATTATATATTTTTATGCATGTTGAGGCCATGCCATTGCCTATATTAATAACAATTTTTCAAGGAAACATTGGCAAAATAATAGACAAGAACAGGGCTTAAACCCGTGTCCCTTGACATTCCGTGTCATCACTCTACCACTGAGCTACCGGCTCAGATGCACGGTTCCAAGGAGTTGGTTTTATGGAGAAGAACCGCAAGAAACTCTATAGACACTACTTTTAACCGGATTAATCGCGTGTATTATTGGTTTTTTGTTTTTCCTGACGTTTCGAACACTTTGCAGCGTTCGTGGTCGCAGGAGGACAGATATGGGCAGGTTTTTTTTTTTTTTGTCTCCGTCGTGTAACTGCGTCCTCCTGCGACCACGAACGCTGCAAAGTGTTCGAAACGTCAGGAAAAACAAAAAACCAATAATACACGCGATTAATCCGGTTAAAAGTTGTTTTATTATAATGTGTAGTGATCGCGCAAACCTAAGATATTTCTATAGACACTCTTTTAAAATAAGTTAATTATTACAATAAAAGTTAATTTAAAGTGTGACGTGCTCTGAAAATTAAACCACTTATAGATACTTATAAAATTTTGTTAACAAGTTCGTAAAGTTTCCTATGGATAGGAATCAGTAATAATCTCCTTCGCAGCTGTTTAGCGTACGGCTTGAAAGATTGATATAATGTCAACCGTCATTTTAAAGTCGTTTGGGCGTCCATCAATCTCACGTCAGTCGGGTATATCGGAGGAATTCGTAAAACGTACCTCTGGATTTTTCACTGATGATTTCCATAATTAATAACATGTTTTATTAAACCATGACATTGGCCAAATCATAGCTTACACGATAGAGACATAAAAAAAATAAAAAATAAAAACCAGCCCATATCTGTCCCACTGCAGGGCAAGGGCCATACAGAGATGGCAAGAGCTTAATCACCACGCTAGCTCCCTGCGGATTGGCGATTTCAGACTACGAAAAAGTCCAGGTTTCCTCACGATGTTTTCCTTCACCGTATGTCTGTGATGTCTTAGATGAATTAAGAAAGTACATATGACATTGAAATTGGATGGAGACATAATCAACCAAAAATGAAATAAGAATATGCCATAGTTTTCAATTTAGTGTCTGTAACTACGTTGGCCTAGTGGTCTCAAGCAAGATTGCTGAGCATGAGGACCTAGGCATGTCGAGCAGCGTTATTGGGTTTATCTATTAGAAAATTTAGAATAGCAGCTCAAAGTTTGGAATTGTGCCCGGTAGATTGCAATAGACTCACCACCGATTGCATGGGGCATAATAACAGCATGTCTGAAATGCGAGTGTACAACTGCACCCTCTAACTTTTCAGGGAATACTGGCGAAATGCTGTTATGTAGTGACTGAAGTGCAGTATAGAACTCTTGTTTATGTTTCTTGCTAAAAAATAACACCCTATCAAGCAATCATGATCATGAATGCTATGATTAGTGTTGCCGAACTATCGATAGACTTTCGATAGTCGACTGTCGATTGGCAACACTAGCTGCGATGAATCAAACGAAAGTTAGTAATTACATACATACATAAACTCACGCCTTTCTCCCGTGGGTGTAGGCAGAAACTATAGAACGCCACCTGCTATGATCCTTACATACGCCTTTTGCTTCCTCCACCTTTTATCTTGTCATACATGCGTGGTTGCGAGTACTACACACCTTACTTATATATTATATCACTAATAAGGTCAGTGTATATCCTTCTAGGGCATCCCCTTCTGGCATTTTTACTTATACCTGCTTTGTAGATACCTCTTGTTAACTGTTTTTCATTCATTCTCTCATATTACCGAACCATTAATAATTACGAAACCAGATGCACTGGTTTTGACATTTCATAAGTAGCTGTAATGATCTATATATCTTCTAAGGAAAACATTGAAAAATAATAGACACAACCAGGACTCGAACCCGCGACCCTTGACGTACCGTTTAGTTAATATTTGTGTATAACCTATGTATTACCGAAATTGCGATATTTTATTTGAATTTGTATAGTTGGAATCAGTTATAGCCTGTGATATGACCGTTGGATTAATACGGCAAAGGTTGCATGTCCAATCCATGTCACGTACCACAGACTTCGTAATCTGGTACGATATAGATCAGCTGCTTAAAAACGGTGACGAAAATTCATCGTGAACAACACTAGCACACTTGAGAGTACGTGGGAATGAAAATACACATTTTCAGAAAATGTTGGGCCCAGCTCCATTTTTGCCACTACAGTGTAAATGTGTGACACGTCTGAATAGACCCTAATCCGGCTTCCATAAAACTTCCAAACGCAACCACAGAACTTAGAGGAAAAGATTACTTTTTTCCCAGAAAAGGGCTCTTGTTTCCTCAACCTTTTCAAATTAGTCTTGTTGACCAAGTGATATAATTCCATGATTAAATATATTTTCTCTTTTTTTTCCTTAAGTTTATTTGGAACAGAAATGTTTTTGCGTTGATTTTTTATTTTGTTTATTTGTATACTCTTAGAATTTTCTTATTATCACAATATAGCAAATAATTTTCTTAGAATTACAGAGTTCGTGATCAGAAAAAAACATATTGGTGGGTACCTATTATTTTTATAAGTTCTGCTACTTTTTATCCGTTTCCTTGCTCTGATGGTTGCAAGCACGACTGCTGAGCGTGAATTCCTGGGTTCGGAACACAGGGTTGGGCAAAGTGTTGTTGCATTTTTTTGTAACAATATTCTCAGTAGCAGCCCGGAATATGGTATTGGGCCCGGTAGATAGTAATATGCTCACCATTTATATAGGTCTTAATAACGGCATTGGTGAAATGTGGGTGTTCAACTGTGTACAACTCTGCCTACTCCTTCGTAGAACACAGACTTGATATTATGTACATACTTTTTTAAGCAAATATTCATCAGAAGACAAAAGAAGAAATCTATACCTAATGCTGATAATTAGCCAAAATGCTCCAAATAATAGTATGAAGTTCTTGTATCGTGTTTTGTATTCAGAAACCAATTTTATGTTTCCAATATATTAACACTTAGCTACAAATATAACAATAAATCACACCAGCAAAGTTATATACTAAGAAGGTCTTTAATTTTAATCCGTTTCAGATTAAAACTTAAATAGTCCCAGTAAGACATTTTATGTTAAAATTAAGCCAAGACTCGCAACACTTATTCAAAATGTTGTGAGACATTTACTAGGCAAGTCATTATTCTTTATTGTACACACGATACACAATACAAATAATGAAAATGAAAAAGGATGTACAAAGGCGAGCTTAACCCATTAATGAGTTTCAAGTTGCAAGTGCCTCGTTGGTCTAGTGGTCCCAAGCGCGACTGCTGAGCATGAGGTCTCGGGTTCGATTCCCGGGTCGGGCAAAGTGTTATTAAGTGTTGGTATTAAGTGTTATCCGTTAGAAATTTCTCAGTAGCAGCTCGGAGTTTGGAATTGTGCCCGGTAGATGGCAATAGGCTCACCACCTATTACATGGGACTTAATAACAGCATTAGTGAAATGTGGGTGTACAACTGTGTACACCTCTGCCTACCCCTTCGGGGAATACAGGCGTGATGCTATGTTATGTTATGTTATGTTAAGTTGCAAGTCGTTATTATAGCCGATTTTTTTTTAAAAAGTATTGAGATATTAAGGCCGATATTTGCTCTTTGCAAATATCGGCCTTAATATCTCAATATTAATAAAATCTAAAGAGGAAGGCTATTGAATTAAAATTCTCTCCGGATGAAAAAAAATTGTATAACTTCAGATTTTGACACGCCATGATGCGTTAATGCATTTAAAGAATTATCTGATATGGATGCAAACCAATACAATATCTAGTAACTTCCACAATATTGAGGGTAGTCATGCAAATACCTGTGCACCGCCCGCCCGCCTGCAAATATATGCCAAATGCAAGTGGTGAAAATTGAAAACTCTACACGTGTTTCGTCCCTCCACGGGACATCATCAGGAGCTGTTAGACCGTGTAGTGTCCGACACGGTGGTGGACAATTTTATACATCCAGTCCAGTTATTACCATCATAAGATGGTAATAACTGGACTGGATGTATAAAACTCAAAAATAAAAAAGTAAGTTCAAAAATAAGTTCAATAATAAAAGTAATGATTGTTGAAAAATAATAAGAACCAACTTGTATTGGCGTGACAATTGCCGTACGGCAAGTCGTGCGGATTCAACGTCCAGTCTTGCCACCCACTATTAGACCAAAAATGTAAACGAAGGATTCAAATATAAGTTATAATTGTTTCTATAAAAGATACGGCTGTGCCCCATCCTTTGGCTAGTCTTAGCAGGGCCAGTTCCGTGTCCCCCAGATCTTAAAAAGCCCCTTCAGTAATGGCCGTCGGCGCCGACCGTAACATCTGCATTAATATTCATTTAATACCCCAAAAAGGTTTGTTATTTGGAAAAACATTGAAACTGGGATTTGTATATAACAAGAGCTGCCTGCATGAGATGGAAATTTGTGGGTAATGGTTCATCTTTGCAAGAATTATCGTATTATATTTAGTAAAATCCTATTACGCTATTAACTTAACTGTGCAGGTATCTATCAACATCCAGTAAATTTTTTAGGAAGTACTAGTAATTAAAATCTGTTCATATGAAACAACTCATATTGAGGCGAGACGGGTTTTTGCGTAGTGCTTTAACGAATAATCTCAACTTAAGTTTAATTTCAAGTTAACCCAGCTGTTGCTTGTTGTATATAACGTTATCTCCATAATAAAATAACACAATGTGCCCAAAAAAATAATTTTTTTGCAAGCAGTAAAATGTTTATTTTTTATTATAACAATATAATTATTTAAAGCCCTGTAGAATTTTACTGAGAATGCCAAACACTTAGAAATCAACCTAAAATATTTGGTACAGAGGATTAATTGTAGACTTTTGTTGTAATAGTAAAGAAATCTTAAGATTTTATTTCCCTAAAGAAAACAGTTTTTTTTTTCTGGCAGCTATATGATTTTTTGGTACCAAATATTCAAAATCTGGCGGATATATTTTGTTTGTGTCAAACTGTCAGGCATTGGTTCGTGTATCTGTGATTAAGGTCACCCGGTAATCTATATGATAATGATGACCCATTATTACAGCTCACACTAACTCATTGTGACGTGTCTCATAATATGTTGAGACACGTCACAATGAGTTAGTGTGAGCTGTCATGGGAACTTTATAATCCCATGAACTTGTTAGTACCCCAGAGGATTTGTAACAAAAGGATTGCTAAAATAAAATTATGCGAAAGAAATTCACTTTGTTATTAGCCATAAAGAACGGTTTTTTTTTTGTAATTAATTACTCTATGGCCTCATTTTATAAGGCATCGTTGAAAAAATTGGTGCTTCACTAAGGCTCAAATCAAACGCAGTGGTAGGCAGATTTATGTTAAGTCTGAGCAGGCCAACTGTGGCCGGCCTGCTGAGATGACGGGGACCGTCGTTCCCATAACCTGCTAGAGTTGCGGTGAATGCAGCTGCGATTTGCTGTTAGGAAAATAAGACAGATGACAGATGAAGCTACAGCTAGGCTAGTTTATTTTGCATACTTCCACAGTATTATGTCTTATGGCATTTTACTGTGGGGATCGGCTGCTGATATCGAGACTATATTTATATTACAAAAAAGAGCAGTCCGAGCTATTTATAATATGGGAAGCCGTGAGTCGCTCCGTGAACTATTCAAGGAAATAAATATACTTACATTACCATCGTTGTACATATTTAGCAATATTATGTATATTCGGAAAAATATTGCCCAATTTTATAAAAAGAGTGACCGCCACAATCTAAACACCCGTTACAAAGATAGGCTTCAAGTACCAGGTTTTCGACTTAGTAAGACCAACAAGTCATTTATGGGTAATAGTATTAGGTTCTATAACAAGATTCCTCGTCATATTATTGAATTGCCGGACTTAAAGTTCAAACCGATTGTTAAGCGCGTTTTAATGTCCAGAGCCTATTATAGTATAAATCAGTACATTAAAGATACAGATGTATGGCGAACGATTCCTTTCTGCACACTGTGACCCACTGGCATATTATTTGACCAGAGCGGACATATACTTACTTTTGTATAATTTGTTTTTTCTTTTTTTATTCTATTTTCTGACCTAACTGTCTTTTTACAGTTATTTTATATTAATATCTGACATACGTATTTATTACTTTAACATAACTTATTGTTATTAATCTAATTACAGATTGTACTCTATATTCTCATATGAGTCTCTAATTAATAAATAAAATAATTCATTGCTTTTCTGTAAAATGTGAGCATCATGTGGTTAATAATGTTTAAATCTTAACTGTAGAGCTACTGCTTACACCATTTATTATAATACCTTGAACATAAAATCCGATATCAATGTCAAACATATAATACAACTTAATCCATTCCAGGAAAGTTTTTAACGAACCTTAGAAGTCTAAAGGTCATTCCACTTTCACGTTACGCTCCAATTTTACGTTTTTAGCAATTAATGGAAAACGTTTCATACATATAGAATTATTTTAATCCACAGCGGAATTTTTAAGGTTGATTCTTAAAAACTGTGACTCCTAGTCAAGTCAGGTCAAGTCAAAGGTTTTTATTTCATATAAAACATACAAAAGCACTTATGAAAAGTCATTTAGGTGCATGGTTCCAAAGAGAACTTCTTTTTATCGTATGTTTAATGATTTAAACCACCCGTATGTTTCGAACGTGGCTTAACACATCATCGAAAACATCTCTCAAGTATTTTCTGGTTTTTCTTAGTGTTTTAGCAAGTGATATTTTTTTTTATGAAAAATGTTTCTACATTGGCCCACCAACCCGCATGATGCTAAGCGATGGTGTAAGCGAGGAAGGAGCACGTAGATCCAGAAGAAATCTATTCACTCCAAGTAGAGTGGATAGATTTGGGGTGAACGATAGTTGGGGAGCCGATGCAACTGCCCAGACCTGTCTCCCACAACGGTTGCACCGGACTAGATCCCTGAACACGACTATGTCGCTTCACGGCATGGCTTCGTCCAGTGGGTGGTAACCAGCTGCGGCCGAAGTCGCCCACCAGAGTTGTGTAGCATGTTTTGCACCACCCAGGGGCCACGTGTAGGGATTCCATTTTGAGGGTGCACTCCTACGGACGCGGGCAGCTCAGCCCCCAAAAGTTAGTACACACATGTGACTGCGTGTGTCTTGGGTTCGCGTTTGCAAATAATGTCTTGTCAATCAAACAGTCATACCAAAAGCAGACTCCGCATCAAAAATACCGACTCATGGTACGGTATTTGATTCAAAAGTTTTTGTCTGACTACAAATTTTTCTTGAGAACTCTTGTTCAGTTATACAGATAAATCTCAAAACGAAAAAAAAAATACGGTCGTGAGCAGGATTCGAACCTGCGCCGCCCGGATAAATACTCCAGGCGCTCTGATCATTAAGCCATCTCGACATCTGCTCAATCAATTCTTCTTACACATTTTAACACTTCTTTTGGTGACGTCATTGCTATCTATTCAGTATTTATGCATTGCTATATGGTTCGGTTATATTAATAGAACTCACCTTGTAATTTAAATTCATCCTTGTATGAACATAAATTGTTATTTTCAGTGCCAGCGTGAATGTGAGCGAGCTCGCTGCCTTACAGGTGTTTTACGACAAATCTACTTGTAATTGCTACAAGATGACGCTGCTCATCGACTTGAGTTATTTTATTGGTAAGTATTTTGTTTTTTATTTAATACTAGCTGAGGCCCGCGGCTTCGCGGGTGTGGATGTCGATTGTCGCGACCAAAAGTAATCATGAAATTTTGATCCCGTTCCCACTTTCCAATTACCGCTTTATAATAGCCCATTTTTTTAAGTATTAAGTTGGATATAGTATGTAGTCCTTAAGAGATTTTCTATAGACCTATATAAGATACAAAATTCCACCATACATCATTTTGTAATATATCAAAGGGTTTAGGCAGCGTTTTCGTTGAAATCTCCCAGACGGTTTATATTTTTCCCGACTCCTCCAAAAAATATAATTATATTTTAGCCAAAAACCTTCCTCGAGAACCACTCTATCCATTGATGAAAACAGCATGAAAATCGGTGCTCTAGTTTTTGAGTTTATCGCGAACAGACAGACAGACACGGCGGAGGACTTTGTTTTATAATATGTACTGTTTTTTTTTTTTAATACTTCTGTGTCGCGTGTTGTTTGAGCGAGAATTGGACGAATTTATAATATATTTAGACACGAAATGATAATCGAGATTAAACTGCTTGCTTCTGATAATCTGTAAATGGATGAGTATCATTTCATATCGCTCCATGCTCCAGAGAATGTTAAAACTTTGGTCCCAGTCTACAGACGACGACTGCTGAAAGCGGCCTGAAAATCAGGTAAACCAGTCTTACCAAGTAACTGGGTTAAAGAGGTCAGATATGTAGTTGCTCTATGTTACATTGTAAGCTTAGGTGAATCAGGTTAGATGGAAGAAGATTTAAAACCTTATTTATACCCATTTAAATATTGAAACAATAATAGAATCGGTGGCGGACACTGCACGGTCTAACAGCTCCTAATGACGCCCCGTGGGGGAGCGAAACACGTGTAGAGTAGTTGGTGGTAGTCGGAATTTTCACCGCTTGCGTATGTGCATATATTTGCGGGCGGGCGGTGCATAGCCATTACATAACTACCCTCAATATTGTGGAAGTAGTATATTGTATTTATTTGCATCCATAATAATAGAATAATTGATAGGAATCTCTTCTCGGTCTTCTGATGTGTATTCGCTAGCTCAGTGACATCGTAGGACTCTTTGTAGCGAATAGATTAAAAGCTACAAAAAAAAACCGACACACACTCCGTTAATAGGGTAAACTTTAACGTATTATTTAATCTATACATTTTAATGCAATTAATTAACATGTCCATCAGCTTAATTTTCTAATAAAAAATAAAATCTACAACTCGTTATAACTTCCATTAATAATATCAATAATGCTATCGCTCCTCTAATTTAAAAGTTATAACTTTTAAATATTTTGAACTTTAAACGTTTCCATTAATGTCTTTTTATGTCAGCGTTTACACGGGCCAAGGTTTCTTCATTTAAAAAAATAATAATAAGGAAATACGCTCATGTAGACATCGTGTTATGCCAAACCGAAAAAAGAACAATAGGGAATATGCTTTGATTCAAATTTAGGTCAAATATTTTTATTCGTAATCTTTATTGCTGTAGAATGACACCTATTCAATTACCTATTTAATTAATCGTGTTTTAACTATTAAATAGTAAAGTTGAAAAGTGATAATCATGCGAGGGAAATTTAAAATGTGAAAACGCACGCTATTGCTTGGAGTGAAACGTGACGATACTCTGCGCGATGACAATATCTCCAGTATGTTATTACTGGGTGTTTATCATGTTTTGTGGTTCTTTATGAGTTTTAACGTTATTCTCTATAGAAAGTCCGCTCAATAAAATGTATACTTTGTGGATTATATACTCCATTCTATACAAGATATTTTTTAAGAAGTTAACTCTGACGTCAGAGAAAGCGCTCCAAGATGGCGGCGTTTCAAACATCCGAAACTGATTGCAAGTTTGTTTGATACTTTTACAATTACTCAATAATCATATTTTCACAATTATTATATTTTTTCGCGGTAATGTACCAACGCATACGATTGAATAAAAAAACAACTCAGCAGTCGGTCTCTCGTCCACTGCGCCAACCGCGCTGTCATCATGTATTGTACACTCACATTTAACCGATGGCGTTATTTAATTTCATATGATGAGAATTTCCCAACAAAAAACCCAATACCACTTAGTTTTCGGTTCAGTCACCTGTTAAGGGACTAAATAAATAGCAATGACGTCACCAAAAGACGTATTAAAATGTGTCAGGAGATGGCCTAGTGGTCAGAACGCCTGGAGTATTTATCCGGGAGGCGCAGCTTCGAATTCTATATTTCCATATATGTCCCTTTTTTTTGTGTGAACTGTACTGAACTTCTACTATAAAATAACTATATTCTATAACTAGCTGTACCCGTGGCTTTGCTCACGTCAAAGTAATCTTGACGCCAAATTAAGATTTCAATTAATCATACATACAAACTCACACCTGATTCCCATTCCAGTAGGCAGAAACTATAGATTTTATCTTACAGACATGAAGAGTGCATGCTCGGAGTTTCAGTTTGTTTACCTGCCTACGGCCTGAACGTATTCGGCAGCAGCACAACCAGCTGAAAGCTAGATGCGACATAGATAATCTTACGTTATTTTCTGTTTCCCAATAGCATTACCGAAAAATTTGATAAGCCGCCGTTACCGATACATTCCTGAATGACTGTACCGACGGCCTATCTCTATGGAGTGCACTCCCTCTTTCTGCAGTCACGTATTCCGGTGGGACGGCAATCCGAAACGTTGGAGTGAGTTCAGGCGCAGAACTGACGGCATGACAATATGTGTTGGCCAAAATGATAATGTCACATACATAGGTACATACATAAATTCACGTCTTTGGCCTAGGCTTCAGGTAGGCAGACACTATAGAACGCCACCTGCTAAGATTCTTACATACTCTTTTTGCTTCTATCACGTTCATACGTCTGTTCATACACGCGCGCTGGTTGTGAGCACTACTTTTTGACCTTTTAGTGAGTTTCGGTGGGTCAGTTTATACCCATTTAGGGATCTAAGGATTTCCACTTACGCCTTATCGTCTTTTCAATATGAGTGTTTGGTCTAAGCATACTATTTTCAGTTCCTGTCACTGCATGTTCATTTAAAAATGAAAATATTAATGGTCATCACTCTTGTGCAGTGTAAAGAGATTTTTAGAAAAACTGACGCATTAGTCTAGTGGTTGCAAGTGAGTATAAGCATAGGTAAGTCTTGGGTTTGATCACCAGGTCGAAAAAAATATAGTTGAGTTCCATAATGGAGTTTTTAATAGAGCTTGGATTTGGCTTGTTGTTTATTTTTTCAACATTTAATACCCGATCTATAAAACGAATGCCCAAGATGCAGGTACTGATAGTCTGTTCCAATCTCCGCTTAGTAAACATTTGTTGAGGTTAAGCAATGTTTTACACGGTATTTTTTTGGATAGGGTGATGATGACGCTAACTGCAGCATTTTCATTAAACCCTTCGTGCATTGGATGGCCCATTAAGTTTTCAGTCCCATTTGTTGATAATAGACATCGATCGACTTCAACTGTTGAAGTTTCAAGAACATAGTAAAAGAGAAATTTTTGATGCCAAGTATAGAACACGCCATGGATCTTGTAGGACTTTTATTTTTGGTGAACCTTCAGTTCAAAAGAAATTTTAGTACCATAATTGTTAGGGTGAGGACAACGTTTTTAGTTATTACCCTTGTTCTTAAAACTTAAAATTTTAATCGAATTCACAAAGGATGATAAAATAAATAATTCAAAATATCATCGAGAATATACTCTCGAACCACCTCAATAGCTGGACAGCCTCTAACAAAATCGTCAGTAATGCTTATCTGATGTTTCGCTATTACCTACTTGTGGATTAGGCAATTAAATTATCCCTAAGGCCAGGCTGAGGGAATGTGTAGTTTTGTTACTAAATAGGTATCGGGGCCAAGTTGTCCACGTCCGTAGGAGTGCACCCTTAAAATGGAATTCCTACACGAAGCCCCTGGGTGGTACAAAACAGGCAACACAACTCTGGTCGGAGGCTTCGACCACGGGTGTTTACCATCCACCGGACGAAGCCGTTGTGGGAGTGGGCAGTTGCATTAAGTCCCCAACTATCGTTCTCCCAAAATCTATCCACTCTACTTAAGAGTGAATAGATTTATTCTGGATATACGTGCTCCATCCTCGGCCACACCGTCGCTTGCCATCAGGCGAGTTGGTGGCCAAACGTAGATCCATTTTTTTATATATATTTTTTTATATTATTTATGACAGAGTTTAAAAATGACGCACTTTTCTATGGAAAGAAGAACCATGATTAATGATGAGATCTGATTGATAAAAATTGTACATAACGATAACGTGTAACATCTTCACTGTGCTTCACCATATTGATATGCGACAGCAAGCGAAACACATAAAAAATGGGTTTATATTACAAAAGGACACGAAAAACTAAAATAATAAAAATTGTTTTTTTGCGAAATAACAGATAAGCCATGTATTATCAAAATTAAAAATATGAAAAAATAATATTCCTGTACCGGGATTCGATCGTCATACTTACACTGTGCCAGTCACCTACGTACGGTATACATCTAATCACTCAGTTGACAATATCGCTAAAATAGGCATTCACAATCTACTAATCAAAATGCAAAACCGGTAAATGCTTGGTCCCCATGTGATAAAGCGCAATGATACCTTTTGCAGTGCTTATCATTTTGGATAAGCTATACAACAGTGCCATTTTATTGAAATCCGTCCAATTTAGATTCTGAGTGTGAGATGTTTAACATCACTGCTCAGCTCCCTTGAGGAAATGCGCAATTTTGAATAGCCTATAAGTTGACCCGGCTTTTGAAGATATTTTTTCAAAATTTTCAGTTGTTTCTTTTTATGGTTTGAACGCCAACCTCGGACATACAAACAGACAAAAATACTCAAATTTTAAAAACAACAGATTTGGCAATGGTGTCGATTAAATAACACAATACGAAAGAAAAAAAATCCAAAAAGTGAATTTGAAATTTTCGGGCTTTCGAGTTACCATTTTATTATAAGTATAGATAATATAAAAAACCTTAAGGTCTTACTCCAACCTTCACCGAGTCTTGTGTGCGCAGCTGCTTTCACCATGACCCCGGCAGGTTACGATATATCGAAAGTATCGATAGACCCCAACATTTGTGCAGGCCGGCCACAGTTGGCCTGCATAGAGGAGTGCAGTCTTGTGTTTGCGCATACACTATAATATCTACTGCGTACTTGGCTAATCTCCCCGGAGATAGGCTGACGTGACCGAAATATAGATTTATAATAGAATAATAGATTTTTAATAGATTTTAAAAACAAGAGAATTTCCTCAATGTGATTTCATTCACCATATGTCTGCAAAGACACCATTACTAAGTATTAATTTACATATTACTTATTATTCATTAATTAGGTTTAAGGTATACATAACGTTTCTATAAAGAGATTATGATACCCTATAAATACGTTAAAAGGGGTTTCTCTGAACAATTACGTCAATCATACTTTTGGCATTCCCCAAAGGAACTCACTCAATTCCTGAGTAAGAAAATTATGTTACAAAATTATACTTTGTTGTCTTTTGTCTTATTTTTGATTTTGGTTCGGTAATTTAATATCAATAAAACTTAGCCAAAACTTTAGCAACATTCCAGTACAAGTATAGGGTGTGTATGGAAGAAGAATATATGCTGCGCTGACCCCAAACAAATTGGGATAAGGGCAGGGGGATGATGTTGAATTTAATAACAATTTTCGTGGACCTAGAAAAGGCATATGACCTGGTACCACGTGATGTTTTATGGTGGGCTTTTAAGGAGAAAGGTGTGCCTAGGAAGTATGTGCAGTTGATCCGAGCGATGTACCGTCGATGCAGTACCCAAGTCCGGTCTATTGCGGGTGCCACTGCCAGCTTTAATGTGGCTGTAGGCTTACACCAGGGATCGGCTCTTAGTCTATGGACTAAGAGCCGTTTGCTGATGACATTGTGCACTCTTCTTGGTGATAATGGATGCTATTACATCGGATATTCAAGAAGAGGCTCCCTGGTATGTTGTTCGCTGATGACATTGTGCTGGTTGCTGAGAGTGGCCTTGAGGTCCAGAGCAGATTGGAGGCATGGTGGCAAAGGCTGGAGAAAGTTGTCTTGAAAATAAGCAGAAGCAAGACGCAGTATATGTTCTGTGAATTCGGCGGTCTCTCCAGTCATGTAGTCATGTAACGACGGAGTGCCGAATTCCGGTACCTTAGGTCACTTGTCCAAGGTTATGCTGAAATAGACCGAGACATAATGAACCGGATAAACTCAGGGTGGATGAAATGGCGACAGGTTACAGGATGCCAGTCAAGTTGCAGGGCAAAATCTACAAATCCGTTATAAGAGCTGTCGTCCTGTATGGATCAGAATGCTGGACCATGAAAAAGAAAGATGAAAGAAGACTACATGTAGTGGAGATTGAGATGTATATGTGAAGTGACAAGAATGGATAAGGTAAGAAATAAATATATTAGAGGAAGTTTGAAAATAGCGCCAGTGACATGACACGTCAGATGACACGTCATGAGGAGGGATGAGACACATGCAACTAAGAGAGAGCGAGACCAAAGAAAAGACGGATGGATTGTGTGACCAATGACATGAATGGAAAGGGGTGAACGATAAAGGGACGGCTAACAAGAAATAATGGAAGAGACAAACATATTGCGTCGACCCCAAATAGCTTGGGACCAGGGCGGGAAGAAGATGATGATGATGAAAGCGGGATTTAGAAAAAATATTTTTGCAAATACAAATAAAGAAGAAAGACAAAACTTTACATATAAGGCTTTAAAACACGGACTAAAGAAGAAAAAAAAATACTGTATTTTGTTTGTGTGGTAAGCAAAATTGGAATGCAAGTGGGGCTCGAACCTCCAACCACCTACTACTCTTGCCTCGTCTACCAGCTCATGCTACTGTGATCATCGCCCGTTGTGCTGCTCACGACCGTATTCTTTTTCCACAAATATTTATAACTCTAGAGCTAAGCATGCGTTAATGGTTTTCAAAGATTTATCTGTAAGTAATGTCTTTGGCATTAAGTCAACCTCTGTACACTTTTTCTGAGTCTAAAGTATTTATATTTAATTCAATGAATAAATAATAAAAAAAATGATACAATTTCGCTAACTAGATAGGTATTTAAATCATTTATAAAGCAGTCAGATATAATAAAAGGGAATTTGAAGTTCCTATAATATCAGCAATTATTATGATTGAACCGTCAAATATTTTAAATAATACCTAAAGCTAGAGAATTTCAAGCGTTTGGGAGCATCTTTCGCAGATATTCGTAATATTCCGCCTTATCTACTAATAATGGTCATTAAACACCCCCTTCTCATAACGATATTTAAAGAATGCAATAGGCCATTAACAACAAAGTGATGGCAAACCTTCCCTTACTCGCCTACAAATAATGACTATGCTTTAAAACAAATTTTAATAACTATCCTACAGTGATTGAAAAGGGTTCTAAAATACTGGTAAAAGGTTCTCATTTGGATTCCGGTTCCGGATCGGGTTAGAACCCGGTAGGAACCGGAATCCAAATGAGAACCTTTAAGAACCTATATTGTACCGGTTCCTAAACAAATATGATATTCGTTCAATAGTAATCATATAATAAAAAACAGCTTCTTCAATTATTATATCACATTAGCATTATTAGCTGACGAATTTCAATGAATACAACACAAGGTGAAACTTACCTGTATCCATTATATTTGTGTTAACACTAGCTGTAGCTTATAATAATTATTATTATAAGTGATTTCAATAATCTACGCTATAGTTAATGATTACTCTTGACATTGAAGACCATAAACTTCCACGATTCTTTAAACTCCAATACGTCGAAACGCAATTTGTAAGAAATGTAGGCTAAGAGTACGTCGAATGCATCTCCTCCTTTTTACGGAACCTTTTTTTAAACGGTACGGAAACGAAATTAAAAAGTTTATTTGGGACCGGTATGTTGAAACCGAACCTAACCGGAACCGGAACCGTATCGAAAAGTGGAAACTTTAAGAGAACCTAAATGAAGAACCGTACCGAAAAATGGAACCGGCTTTCTATCCCTGATAACCTGCCTAGTCGCCTCACAATCGCGGTTGTAGAGATCGCGGTTGTAGAGCATGCGGCTCACGCTGCGGTCCAAGGTAGGGTAAGCATTATTGGGTTTTTAAATAAAAAATAGCCTCAAGTATTGTACAATTTAAGTGGAGGATTTCTTAGGAAGTATATTATAAATAAAGAGTTAAAAAAATAGTTTATTTATTTATTATATTGTTGTCATATATGTACATTGTATGTTTTGGATAACGGTGTGAGTTGCATATTTGTATAATTGGTGTTTTAAGTTAGTTTTTATCACATATTATGAAATATGAAATAAATAAATATGTATACTTTTGTGATAGGAAAGGTGTTTACAATAATAAATTGTTACTTAAGCGATATAGAACTACTCGTACTATACTACCAATTATACTATGTACTTATATTCTCAGTTTATGGAAGGTGTCAATTTTTGAAAACTTATGTTACTCATAATCGATCTGAATTTATTATTGCTTTAGTCAGTGCAAAAGTAAAAAATATAATCAACACGTTTTAATAACGTCGACGTTCAGTGCTTTGTATTTGAACAGAAACGGAAGTATTAAATTCCTACCACAATCGAAGAAAAACAACCCGTGTGACCTTTGAAAACGGGCTGACCTTAAGCCAGTTGGTTTACTAAAGGCTTTTCCCAACTTCAATGGTATTTTAGCATTAAAATTCGAAGGAGTTTTGTAATCGGTCCAACAAAACTACTTGAGAACTGCCTCAGAGGATGATGGGATGATTGGAGATAATCGACGTCATTAATTCCTTTCACATCTACAGTGCTGTGCCTGACGGGGTCCATAATGATTTAATTAATTCTAAATTTACCACCTAAACAAAATTGTGGAACGCCATAAATATTGACTATTGAACTTTAAAAAGTTTATCTAAAATTTAATAATTACTGTATCTTAATCAATCTTTATACTAGTTATAGTATTATAAAGCTCAAGAGTTTGTTTGTTTGGTTGAACGCGCTAATCTCAGGAACAACTGGTCCGAATTGAAAATATATTTTTGTGTTGGATATTCCATTTATCGATGAAGGTTATACAATGGTGCGTAAATATGTCAAAGTATAGACAGATATTGTATAAAATCTGTTGATCATTTCTATATTATACCTATTGGTTAGTAATTTAGTTAAGTACTTAATTAATATCAAAATTTAAGCCGTGAATAATTATTATAATAAATTAGGTAATTGTACAGCAATGCAAAGTGAAAATCAATTTAAAAGCCATATAATGTGTTGCGATGTCACTGAGATTAAGAAATTTCAACATTAATTAATTACATAATTTTCTTTATAATTATATAACAAATCCTTTAGTTTGTAGAAACATTTTTCTGCAAGCCATGCTGTACATTGAAATCGAACAGGGACAAAGGCAATTTTGTTCAAAATAAAATACTCATGATGAATAACGTATTTATTTGGATATCTTAGGAGATATCATAGTTTTAAAAAAACTCCGCAACACAATAATTATCAAGTACCTCGCGCGTATTTATGATGTGCAAGGCTGGCGATTATGAGGGGGAAGTGCGCTGGTGGAATATATTTTAGTGGGTTTTATCCTCAAACGAACGCAGGTGAAACCGCGGGGCTCAGCTAGTTACTAAAATATACTTAGAAACGGAAAAAAATGAGGTGCTTGCAGCTACAGCTGCGCGTATAATAGCCACACAGATCAATTGATCGAGGATAAGCTGCTCTTGCCGCCATCGCTCTATGGATGGGTGATCATCATTTCATATCGAGACCCCTCCATGCTTCGGAGAGCATGTTAAACTGTTGGTCTCGTTTGTCAAATAAAGATGAATGACAGCTGTTACGGGAAGAAGCCTGACAGTCTGACAAGAAGTCTTACCACGAGATATCGTGTTATCCAGTTACTGGGTAGCGGAGGTCATTGAAGCAGTCGCTCCATGTGAAATACTGGTATTAAGCTGGACCCAGTTAGACTGGAGGCCGACCTCTTCGTAGTTGAGGAAAGGCTAGGAAGAGAGAATTTTTAGATTGGAGGCTTTCGATAATATCACATTGTTGCATGAGTAATTTAATATTTCTTTGCGTCAGTACATCGGGGCATGCTAATTAACATTGGCCATAGACATTATATATTCAATTTTGATTTGTGTAGAATCTATAAATAATTATGATACAAACAAACGTGTTTTGCTGGAGAGTTTCTTGCGCCGCGCCGCTTCTTCTTCCCAGCTAAAACACTAGGAAGCGGTGATGGGTGGGCTTTCTTGGGGGCTGTCTTAATGTTTGACGTTCAAAAAGCGCAAAATTTCAGCTTAATATGAACAACGAAATTATAATTTGACTTGGAAGCCCATAAATTTAATAATAAAGAGTTTAATAACCAGGAAAACCTTGTAACTGTTTGTCTTGACTTAGGTATTATATATATGGTTTTAGTGTATTTACAGCGTGTTTTTTGACTGCCTCGTTTTTCTAGCGGTCGCAAGCGCGACTGCTGAGCATGAGGTCCTGGGTTCGATTGCCAGGTCGGGCAAAGTGTTATTGGATGTTTCTGATAGGAAATTCCCAATAGCAGGAAGTTGGTGGTGTGACACACCCATGCTTCGGAGAGCACGTAAAGCCGTTGGTTCTGCGCCTGATCTCTTTCCGGTCTTGTCGGATTGCCGTCCCATCGGAATATAGGAATTAGGAGAGTAAAGGAAGAGGGGGTGCACCTCCGTTTGCGCGTACACTTGTGCACTATAATATCTCCTTCGTACTTGGCTAATCTTCATGGAGACAGGCTGCCGTGATCGAAATACGGTCGGGAGAAGGATAATTAGTGTAATTAGTCTACGATGTATAAAAAAATATCATGTTATGTTCTTGCGCCTGGAGGTGCAGGTTCGAATCCTGTTCGCGACCTTATTCTTTTTCAATTTAATATAATAAGTTTAGAGTTCGCTAAGCATGCGTTAATGCTTTTCAAAGATTGATTTGAATCATGTTATGTTGTTTTGATCTGTTTGAGTTTATGCTGTCTAACCCCTTGTTATATTTTCTTCATAAATTTCTATGTTACCCATTATGGAGAAAGTTGCTTAGCCCGTAATTGGCTAGTGTGTAAGCCTGTTGCCGCACGTATATTTATTGTTAGAGAACATTGTATGCACGAGCAGTGGGTAGACCTAAATAAATCATCTATCATCAATACGTGTAATAAAATGTAACGGATCGCTGTCTGTAAATGGAAGATATATGAGAAAAAATATTATTGGGACCTTTATTAACGCAAATACCACCCAAAACAATGATTGTTAGAATGTTTGCCTGTTTATCTGTGCGTTTGTGCTCGCTAATCTCAGAAACGGCTTATCCAATTTAGATGTGGTTTTCACTAATATATTGTGGCAAGCTTCACTTAATATTTAGTGTTTGTTTCATGTCAATGGGTGCATAAAAAGTTATGCCAATTTAAAGAATCACGTCGAACATTTGTTAATTATGAATTTGTGTTCATACACGACCTGGTGTTAATTTACGACATCCACGCGGACGGAGTCGCGGGCACAGCTAGTAAATAATAAATATAAAAGTTATAATAACAAAAGTTACCCCACGATAAAAACCCCCTCGCAGAGAAAATAAAAAAGGCATATTTCAAAATCAAAACCAATCCTCATATAATTATTTATAATGTTACGAATTCTAAATGACCAAAATTTTCCTTCCAAAGAACCTGCGATATTTAATCCTAATGTGATTAGGGACCCTTTGTCATATTAGACGTTCGTACATACAATCACCCCTGTCTCCCATCTGAGGTTAGCAGAGACTATTAAATATCGCCGGCTATGATTCTGACAAACCTCTTTCGCTTCTTTTATGTTCATTAACCTTTTCATGTACACTCGGCAGTCTGGGTTGCCTTTAGGCTGCGTGTCCACCAGAGCGGGGCTAGGCTGCGGAGTGGAGCGAGGGAGTAATGCGGAGCGGAGTTACGGACTGTGTCTGTCCATAGGGGCAGAGCTAGGTAGCGGAGCGGAGCAAGAAAGTAATGTGGAGCAGAGTTACAGACTGTTTTTCCATACGCGGAGCTAGGCCGCGAGCACGCGACGAGTGATTTGAGCTGCCGGCGGCGGGCGACTGGTTTAGTTCCCTGACCCGCCCGCGCTCGTTTCTCCTCTCCGCTTCCCCGCTCCGCTTCCACGCTCCACTTCCACACTCTTCTTCCTCGCTCTGCGTCCTCGCTCCGCGTCCTAGCTCCGCTTCCTGGTTTTGTATAAATATTTAAACTAATTCGCAACTTACTGAAGAGGAGCGGAGATTTTATGCAATTCTATTGGTGCATTTTTATCTTGCTCTCCGCTCCGCAGTGTCGCCCCGATCCGCAGCGTCGCCCGCTCCGGTTGAAAGGCAGCCCTAACCTTCTTCTTTTAAGAACATACGCAATCCAACTTCGTTCGTATTCGTTTGTTTTGACGTACAGTAAATTATAAGAGTCGTAGACGCCGCTTTCGGACGGGAGAGGATCACTTGCAAGCTGTCCCCAAGTCGGCTGGACGAGCGGCCATTACTATTGGTTACCGACAATGTAGTTAGTTTTAATGATTTAAATCCCGTACGTACTGTGGCTAATACTTACTTTTGTGACCAAACCTATTTTAAAATATAATATACTCTACAAAGACTTGGTCAGGTTTTCGTACATTTGAAATATCTTTAAAATTTCCCGGATACGTTATCATATCTCCCATAAGTGGAAGCATTTCTTTCCAATTGTTCGGAATGTGATCAAGTATTCATTTTAAACACAATTATATTAATGTTCTTTCTACTTTTTCAGCTACGTATGGCGGTGTGTTCTCGCTGAGTTTTGGTGGCTCCATAATCACTTTGGTAGAAATAACATATTTGTTCATTTCCTTTGTTATAACTGGCATAACAATTGTTATTTCGCGAAGTAAATTAAACTCTTTGTAATTGTGTTTGAAGTTTGTTTTACTTTGAACCTGAGTGAGGATTTTTATGTGTAACCTTAATGTTATTAATAATTAAGTACCTTACCTTTATATTATTATTAATGTATATGACTGGATCAGAATTCTGGCTACAAATATATAGATTTTATTAAACCACTGCAAATTTACTTCCATTGAAGAAACCAAAAGTGAAGTGACAAGTGGAAAAAGTTAACTATAAAGTTATAAATTTTTCCGGAAAAAGAATACGGTCGCGAGCAGGATTGGAACTTGCGCCTCCCGGATAAATACGCCAGGCGCTTTGGTAACACAGCGTACCTATTCGCTATCTCGGTTGCCAACCGAATTGATGGACACTTTGTAGTACATTGCGTCGTAAGTTTTTACTATTGTTGCTCATCATAGTGAATCTGTAACGTATTATTTTTCTAAAAATTTTATAACTTTAACTGATTATTAGTTAGTTTTCAGTTATAAACCAGTTCCAAAATATTTTCACGTTTTAACCTGCTTGCGTTGCTTACTGTACATTCTTGTAAAATAATATAGATGTAACTTGTTTTAGACACCTTTAAAATCAATGATGTCTCGAAAGAGATAGACCACTCTTATGCCACTCTTACGCTCACGGCCTCCAATATTCTTTAGCTATCACTTCAAATCTCATCAGTCTAGTGGCTGCAAGCGCGGCTGCTAATCGTGAAGTCCTAGGTCCTAGGTTTCCGAGTCGATCAATGTTATTTGATTTTTCTGTTATAAAATTCTCAGTAGCAGCCCAGAATTAGAAAGTTGCCGGTGTGACACCCCCGTGCTTTGAAGAGCACGTAAAGCCGTCAGTCCTGTTCCTAATGTCTCTCCGGTCGTGTCGGATTGCCGTCCCATCGGACCATGTGAGTGAAGGAAGAGGGAGTACACCTGTGTTTGCGCTTACACTTGTGCATTATAATATCTCCTGCGTACTTGGATAATCTCCATGGAGATAGGCCGCCGTGACCGAAATACAGTCGGGAGTATATATTTTTTTAATTATTTAGCTATTTTTTCAAATCTCATCTGTCTAGTGGTCGCAAGCGAGGCTGCTGCTATCCTCGGCTTAAGATGTCGTTGATGGGAGGACTGCAAGGGACTATCTGGATCGGTTAAAATGACAAATATGACTTTACTGTCAGATACAGTTTTGGCAGGTAAACCTGTCGCCATCTGTAGCGCACAATTCCAATCTCCAACGAACAGAAAAACCCAGTAACAATTCCCGATACAGGAATCGAAACCAGGACCTCACGATCAGCAACCGCAGTTGCGATCACTGGGTTACTGCGGCTTTCGATCGTATGGCTATAATATAATATAAATTTCTACATCGCATCGGTTCTGCTCGGTAAATAATGATCGACTAACCGGTCAAAGTAGTTTAGAAAGCCCTTAATCCGTTACCGAGTGAAGATTATGACGTCACTAGAACTTTCTCCCACCGACTTATGTACAAAGTTTTTAATCTCTATATATTACTTTTTCCGATTGTCGATAATAGGGTCGGACGTAACATAATATTTTATTTTGTACTAAATTGTTATTCTTTGTTCAGAAACCAGTTTTATAGGTTATCAAATCAATAGCGTTAATGAATAGATAAACTTCCGATAAAAGGACCTCAGAAACCGATGAAATCAGAGCGTCAATTTGATTTAGTTCATTGATTTGACGACTGCATCAGCAGCATCGAGTTATGGCGACTCTGCGTTTCAGTGTTCAGTCGCTGCACCGATCTTCCGCAAAGCGACTAAAATTGCTAATTGCTGATTCCGAAGTAGTAAGTCTTACTTTCTTAAAATCTGTATCTAAAGCATTTTTTCTTTTATTTTTTTTAGACACGAATTCCGCAGGCTCCCTTTTTATATTTTATTATTTTTAATGGGTCGTTGAATAAGTCTTAGATAGGTACTCCGTGCTTTAGAACAATATGGCTACTTAACCTTCCTTGAGGCGCGGTTGAAATATTTTTTGTTTGTCTTTATTAAAAATCGCGGCTTGTAAAAATTATAGAATTTAATCGGTTTCATGATCGTTAAGTATTTTAATAATCTAGCTGACTACTTTTCTTCGGCTTTGTCAATGTTATTCAAAATATCTAGAATACGTTGAAGAAATCTGTTTATTAAAGGTATCTTGAAAAAAAAAAACATTTTGTAATTACAGAGAAAATCGTGCACAGAGAATCAAATTCTGAAAAAAAATATGTTTTATTTGATGTAGACGTCGAAATGTCAAAATAAGCTATCTACCTTCTTTTAAAGCCGAGTAGTTCGGTAGTACAGTAAAATAAAATTATTTCTGTCCATGAATGGCTAATTATGGTGGCATGATTTTCTGAAAAATTCAATTCTTACGTATCTGTAATCTGCTAGTCAATTGTGATAAATTATACCATAAATCCTAACGTGCATTTCCCGTTTTTTGCACTTGCACTTAAATCTAATTCATCTGAAGGGTAAAAATGTGTTCAAGATAAATCTTTGAAAAGCATTAACGCATGCTAAGCGAACTCTAAAGTTATTATATTAAATGAAAAAAGAATACGGTCGCAAACAGGATTCGAACCTGCGCCTCCCGAATAAATACTCCAGGCGCTCTGACCACTAAGCCATCTCGACCTCTGCTCACCACCGCGAATTCTTCTTCCATATTTTAACGCGTCCACGTGTATAGGGACTGAATTGATAGCAATGACGTCGCCATAAGACGTGTGTGTTTCCATTTAATATAATAACTTGATGATTAATGTACTTAATATCAATAATCTGACGTTATCAATAATAATTTGTTTCAGAAGCGTAGCCTAACGTTTAACGCCCTGTATCAAAATTTATATTCGGGCCTTTTTATAACAATTTACAAATTTTTTGCTTACACAGTACAGTCGTTGGGGCCCTTGTGTCTCGGGGGCCCCGTATCATTGATACGGCTGATACGGCGGTAACTACGCCCCTGTTTTGTTTGCAAGTAGCCCCAAACCCACATTATGCTTAATATTTATGTTTTTATAACATACCTATTCTAGCAGATTCTTTAGTAAGTTGTAATTGTCTGCAGTACGTGTCATATCAAATTATTACATTGTGAATTTGTGAAAACTTTTTTGGTCTTATTATAGTAAGCATGTATTATCCTATTTTATATTGTAGATACAACTGTATGTTTTCCTCGAAAATAAATAAATAAAGATTTATTTATGTTTGAAAAAGGCATCAATAAAACAAAAGATTTAAAGTTTTATTTCTCTTATATTCTTTATAGATTAGTATCACATTTAATATAAAAAAATCTAACACCAATTAGGCTTACCACCCACTGCGGCTAAATATCTTGCGTGTTTTTACCCTCGCAAAATCTGTAAAAATGAAAGACGAAGATTTTGCGGCTAAAAAATTTACTGTAAGACACCGCACCGCAGTATGCGCTAGCTCTTACACTCACTTACATACACTAAGATATACATAATAATTATTATATACAAGCTTATTTACATTTTGGTCCGAATACATGGCCGACATAAATAAAAAAAGACAAAGAATAAAACCTAGAAAACTAAATCGACTCAAGACTATTTGGTTGAGTAAATGCGCATTGACTACAGAAACTGCCGAATTGGTTCATTACAGGTAGAGAGTACAATGTTATTAGGCTTTTCCAGGACATTCTCAGAGACATCTTTGATCTGGTTGATAACAATGGGTTCATTACTTATTTTATGCGTCTTAATATCAACATTGGAGAAATGTGGGTGTACAGTATCTACGGTTCTACTGGTCTACAAAATTTATTACAAAAATAATTTAGTTACATCAACATTTGCACGCCATTATTGGCAAGTTTTTTAAAGAACATAATGTACTTAAGAAACTTTACAAATAAATTACTTATTATATTTTACACCGACATTGAATTCTCCGATACTGACTAGCGTTGCGGGGAATACACAAATAACGACCTCACCACAAAAATCTGTTTTACTGCACCAGCGCAGCGGTACGAGCATACTTCTTTTTGTCGACACGTTTGTCGATTTTAAACGTCACATTTGACACAGTGTCGATAAAACAATAAAATTCAATACATAAAAACTTTTATCGATTCGAAAAGTTTGTCGAAAAGATCCATGATCGGACGCCTGTGCTCTTAGAACGCTTTTGGAAATACGCACTGCGTTCCAGTAGTCATAGTAGGTACTATTTGTATAAATGTCTACGTACGACGTTCGATCCGAATTCAGCCTATCACCTTACATTTCACAGGGGATTTTCTCGTTCGTAATTTCTCAAATTCGGCTCAGATACAATGCGTAAGCGCCGTCAGAGGCTCAGACTGACTAATGATATCGAGCCTATTAATATAATCCTTATATGTGGCTTATGGTATTGGGTCCAAACGTAAAGGATTTCAGTTTGCCTTGCATGAATTCCTATTGGTCTCTGTCTACTTACCCGTATCGAAGGACGTTGTGGTTATTGACCACTACGTTGTCGACTCCGATGCGTCCGAAATAGAACTAGTGGAAGCTTACCTTTAGTTCAACTATGAGACAGGTATCGGAATATTTTTATATACCTACATAGAATAAAACAGATATTAACAAAAAAAAAAACACGACTCGAAAAAAAAATTTGCGTTATTTACTTCCTTTAATTTACATAAAAATATAAACATCAGTCCCCCTGTGACCACGAACGCTGCAAAGTGTTCGGAACGTCAGGAAAAATAAAAAAACTTAAAAACTTGAAATTAATATACAATCATTATTATTTTACAAGTCGGAGCCAGCTAAGCTTTTGAATTTTTTTCAGGAAGAAACGCTTTTATCAAAGTAAGAAATCTAGATCCAAGGATATTTCAAAAGAGAGTAGTGAACTGCGTAAAAAAAGAGACTTTCGAATAAGTGTGCTTGCTCTAAAAATTTAATAAATAGCAAACTGATAAACCGATTTTAATAAAATTGCTATGGGACCAATCTGAAACTATATCCTTAAAATTATTTTCCAAATCGGTTGATAAATGACGGAGTTCTGAGGCGGGTTCTAGTAGGTTAAATAACGCACTCCTTTTTAGGAGTCGGTTAAAAATGCATTTTCATTTTTATTCGGAAATTGTTGTAATATGTTGGTTTTTATTGTGGTTAAAAAGACCAGTAATAAAACTCAAAAAAAAATATGTCTATGAAAATTAATTAAGTGTATATTATATTCTATTTCCCAATTGATGAAAGAAATATGGGTTCCACCAAAAAAAAAAATACAAAACGCTTGGTGTAGCGCGGAGCTGTTTTAATTAACTCCAGCTACTTGATTTATTGAGAACCGGAAACCTTGAAATATGAAGTTTCAAAATATTACTTTAGATAATAAAAATATGAATTAATTTGGAAGTGACGAAGCCATGCTTTTAACATAAGTTTCTTTAAAAATTAAATTGTAATTCAACATTTATTAATATAGTATTAGTAACCAATCTTCCTTTTTATACAAGATAATATTATAATAATTAATTGGTTACGAGTATGCAGGCCCTAGGTATGCATAAATATTATCACTTAAAACACTAATATATTTTCTGATTTGGCATACTTTATTTTTACTGATACAAAAAGGACGCCTTTATGGACAGGCAATAATATAATATTTATATTGAAACCTTATTTCTAACTCGTATACGTAAAAATATTCCTGACCCTTTTTGCCTGAAAGTTTCTATTATATAAAACTTCATGAGATTATACAAACTCTTCACCAGTTATTTACAAGCAATTAATATGACGAAATAAATAAACACTTTAGACTAGAACACACACATACATTACTCATACTCACAATACATATCTACGACATGAACTATACAAGAAACGAAACAACTAAATGAATGGACCAAGTATTTGTAAGGAAAATTGAAAAATAATAAATAGAGAGTTAGCCGTTTTGGCCTACGTCTGTATCATCATTGGTATACTCATAATTAACACGAATATTCCGTGGGATGTAAATGTATGCAGAATATTTGGACAATATCCTTTGAGACCGCAAACCTTCCGGCCGGATTTCCGTCCTGGGATTTAGAGGTGAGAAACGTCTGGCGCATAAGCGCAAAATTGTGGTCATTTGCTGACCGGTAATTTGCGGCACAGCGGTTTAAACTCCGATGATCGATTCTAGTGGTGGAATGAAAGAGGTTCATTCATCCACAATTTTGTGCTTATGCGCCAGACATTTCTCACCTCAAAATCCCAGGACGGAAATCCGGCCGGAAGGTTTGCGGTCTCGAAGGATATTGTCTAAATATTCTGCATACATTTACATCCCACGGAATATTCGTGTTAATTATGAGTACACCATACCAATTGTTTGAACACGGCCAGGCACGCTAATTACCAATAAATTCTAACCTGCAGAACACAAGTAATAAGATGTATGTATTTATTGATAGAGGAAAATAGAGCGCCTGGAGTATTCATCCGGGAGGCGCAGGTTCGAATCCTGTTCGCGATCGTATTCTTTTTCCATTTAATATAATAACTTTAGAGGAAAATACTTTAAACAAACCTTAGTAAACAAATGTATCACTCTTAATTAGAACACATTAATATCAACGCTTCAAATCAATAAGTCCGTGTCGCTGCAGCATTTCCACGGACAACGCGTGCGTGGGCGCCGTTCGTCGAGAGGAGCGCGTGACGTGGCTGAGCTGTGTTGTCTGCGCACGCGTCTCGATGCCGCGAGGAAGGTGGGTGTTGTATGCGTGCCCGTTGTAGCGAAGGTTGTTCATCTGTGGGTAAGGAATACGTTAGACTAGACTGACTGGTAGACTTCAACAGAAGAAGTACACTTCTTCTCTTTTTGAGTGGTTAGTAGCCAAATTGCCTGTACAGCCTGGATTTCCTGGTTGGTGTAACTGCCGAGCATATGGTCTAAATATGTAAACTTTAGATAATTGATATTATAAATAAAACCAAATCGTTCATAATATTCATTGAGCGCATTGAATTTTCAAAGTTTTTATTAGCCTTTGATCTTATTTTTCAATGGAATGATTTTTTTAGCGATAGTTAAATATATACAATTTTAGTGATTTGCTAAACACATACATAATTATTTTTTCAAATAGACCAGATTACAGGTACTTATGAAAAGTCAAAGCTAGGTGCACGGTTCCAAGAAGTTGTTCTTATGGAGAAGAACCGGCAAGAATAACCGGCTAACATTTTTGAACGCCAGTTAAATTCAATTTTCGGCCTCATACGAAAAAAAAAACAATTGGTTCCTGGCAGTGGTGATGCGATATTTAGACTGACATCAACGGTTACTACTCACGTACATTCTTCGGGTTTGCCCGACTAGTTTCGAATTCGAACGGAGCCCTTAGTCATGAGCCGAGTCTGCGGCAATGTCGCGAGTCATGACCAAGGGCTCCGTTCGAGTTCGAAACTAGTCGGGCAAACCCGAAGAATGTACGTGAGTAGTAACCGGAGAACAATAATTAAGACAACAATAATGTTTATTTGTTGCCATATTAATAAGGTTATTACATAAGTAGGTTGACATTAATTAACTTCTGTATTTTTCATTTTGTGACCCGTTATTTGCAAACTGCGCAATCTTATACCACCTTTGACTGATCTGTTGGTCTAGAGGTTAGTAGCTCTGACTGCTATGCCGGAGGTCGTGGGTTCGATTCCCACTCAGGACAAATGTTTGTGTGATGAGCACGATCATTTGTTCTGTGTCTGGGTGTAATTTATCTATACTATGTATGCATGTAGAAATATATAAGTATGATTATCAGTTGTCTAGTACTCATAACACAAGCTCTGCTTAGCTTGAGACTAGATGGCGTTGTGTGTTAGTTGTGGAATATTATTATTATAATTATTTACCTATTCCACCATAACCTTACGCTATACTAACTTGACATCAGTAGGTTTATGTGCACCAAAGTGAATAGTGAATACACTGGTACTAATACATTCTCAGACAAATCCAAATGAAACTTTAGCGCCGGGAATTATTTAGCTCCATATTATTTTAGCTTAGTTTGTCTGACTTCAAGGCAAAACTTCCCTGACCTCCTTCCCCAGCTACGTGGGACTTAATAACGGTTTTGGTGAAATGTTGGTGTACAACAGTGTGTCTCTGTTTAACCGTTCGGAAAATAGAGGCAAAATTCTGTATTTATAACATCACAGGATCAGACTTCTATTCCCCGAAGGAGTAGGCAGAGGTATAAACAGTTATACATTGTTCTCACATATTATATCACATACTACGTATCATAGACGTTTGTGGGTGTGTTTAGTCACACAAATGTCATACACAACTAAAATAATTAAATTCTTTTTTTTTCGGGGTAACATTGGCATATAATGCATGCAGGCATAAACCCGCGACACTGACCGTATTTTAGCAACCCTTTAACCAACTATATAAATGGATGAATAATATACTCCAAACCGTATTTTGGTCACGGCGGCCTTCGATCTTCATGGAGATTATCCAAGTACGCAGGAGATATTATAGTGCACAAGTGTACGCGCAATCCGACACGACCGGAGTGAGACCAGGCGCAGGATCGACGGTATTTACGTGCTCGCCGAAGTACGGGGTTGTCACACCACCATCTTTCTAACTCCGGGCTGTTACTGAGAATTTTCTAACAGAAAGACCCAAACACTGCCCGACCTGTGAATCGAAGTCAGGACCTCACGCTCGGCAGCCGCGCTTGCGACCGCTAGACCAACGAGGCAGTCCATCTGTGTATGCGTATGCGCTGGCTGCAACTATACAATTTACCCTTATACGTGCGCTTATCATTTGACAAAAGACGTCTGGCGAACTTTTACCAATCCTTACACATTGGTTGTATAAGAGTATATATAAGTATTTTAATCATAAATCATAAAATCATTTATTTGCTTGAATAAGGTACATAATAGGTGTTTACAAAATTTTCTTACAGCTATTGAGCTAATGTAGACTATAATTTAAACTAAACATATTAAAGAATAGAAAAAATTGGCAAGAAATAAATAAACCTCATATTAAATCTAGTAGTTTTGAAGGTAAACAATTCAATTAATACCAGTCCTATTAGGAATTTACAACTTATAATCTAAAAATTCGTTTAAACTATAAAAACATCTATCTGATAATAATTTTGTTATGGTACGCTTAAATTTAGGAAATGGGAGTGACTTTATGGAATTGGGAATCTTATTAAATATATATTACTTATTACTTGAAAGAAACCCTTAAAAAATAAATAAGTACGTATCGTAGGTAATCTTAGTGTATCTTGTAACTCGAGTAGCGTTCCTAGTAATTACCTTGAAAGTTGAAAGGGTTATAAGCTCAAAGGCTACCCCACTAAAGGTTCATTAGTGAAAACCTTGTCTGATTTCAAGATGAGAGTCTTCGTGAAATATTTTCTGAAGTAGATTATATGCCTGGCTTTGATGTAGTAAACGTAATACTATAAGGGCATGTCACTAGGTTTTTACTTGATTCGGCCTAAGTAGTTTTTTTTTTCTTCTTATCATGAGGTTGATGATGGTTAACTACGTAAATATCACCTATGGGTCTCTGACAGGGCTTTACAAACCATGGAGAACATCTCTCAGGTGTGTTGGTTCTTCCAACGGTCTTCTCTTATGGTGTGGTTGATGAACAACCTAGTATCAGAGTTTGAACCACCCGTAGGTCTTTGACATGACTCTACACATCATCGAGAACATCTCTCAGGTGTGCTGGTTTTCTTTGACCATTTTAAGTAAGTAATAATTAATTTCTAATACACATCCGACTCGAAAATTCTGTGGTCTTGGATTCGAACTTGCGTTGCGACCTTTGACTTTCCAGTCCAACGGTCATACCAACAAGCTATCACTTCTATAGTTGACCAATAGTCATATCATGACATAGATACAATGTCAAATAAAATATATATGCAGAAACTAGATAAAGAAGTGTCGCTAACGAACCTTACAGGTTAGCGCACTGTGACACGTCTTTTATGCCGCAATTTTTTTGAAAAATCAATATTTAATTCCATCCATATTTATAAAAAAAAACCTCCATATATCCATTCCTCCATATTTATAAAAAAAATTGGTCAATATAAACTTACTAAAGAATAACTGTGCCCGAGACTTTTCTGAAATTGCACTTTTTGTAATAGCACTTGATATTAGTATCTTCTGAAATGTGGGAGATATAGAAATGAAACAGTCACGAATATTTTAGTTAAAACTGTTTTAATCCCTAAATTTTCCTTTCTAATCCGTTGAGCCATTTCAGAGCTTACAAGATGAACAGACAGAGACAAAAAATCTTAATACGGTCATTAACATTAAGCGTCGTATAAATAGCATTTAACACTTTTTATTTGTTCACAAAAATATATAACTTTATAGTTCGCTAAGCATAAATTAATGCTTTTAAAATAATCTCTAGGATTTAACATTTGTTAATTGTTTTGACTGCCTCGTTGGTCTAGTGGTCCCAATTGCGACTGCTGAACGTAAGATTTCGGGTTGAAGTCCCGGGTCGGGCAAAGTATTATTGAGTTTTTCTGTTAGGAAATTCTCAGTAGCAGCCCGTAGTTTGGAATAGTGTCCGGTAGATGGCAATAGGCTCCTCACCACTAATTACATAGGACTTAATAACCACATTGGTGAAATGTGGGTGTACAGCTGTGTACTCCTCAGCCTACCCATTCCGGGAACACAGGTGTGATGCTATGTTATGTTATGTTTTGAAATTACAGACGACTCTTTAATTTTGTTTAGTGATATAGATTCTCCTTCATCACACATAAGCGTTAAAACGTTTTAGGGCTAAGATTTATGTTTTTAATTACAAACCTGTAAATAACACCTTTTATGTGGCTCGTGGTACAACTCGTAGTCACTGGAGGAACCTTCCGGCTTGCGTGCACAGCGCCACTGTTGATAAAGAAATAAGTTTTAATTAAAAACTTTCTCAGCCTTTTGTTTGCCAATCACTAGTGTTTGTAGTTGGCATCAGTGTGATAATACCAAAGAGAAGTAAATTCTGAGAGTAAAGGTAACATTTCCTTTTTGTTTTTGTTGGTCTGTCAAAACCTTTATCAAGAATCTGGTCTTTGGGATAAGATCGGGTTGCAGATGCCTTCGGACGGGTGCTTCGGGAAGTGTCTGCGTCGCATAAGTCGGGAGCCGACACCGAGGTGCCATCACTACTGTAACTTCCCCGGGGACATGGCGCAGCACATGCTAGAGTGTGTCCAGCCTAGGCCGAGCAGCGCCATGATCTCATCGGGGCAGATCTCATCCGGGCAGATCTCTCGCTTCCGGCCGTGTTTAAATAGTCATGGTCGGGAGCAAAAGTGCATGGAGTGTCGTCGACACATTTTGGGAGGAGGTGATGCTCGTGAAGGCATAGGCTGAAAGGGAGAGAGGCGAATCCCGCTCACCCCTGCTGCAGGTGTGCCGGTACCAGGCGCCGGCCACCGTAAGCCGTGGACTGCGGGCGGCGGTCACGGTATGTTCGCCACCCGATTAGCGGAATGACCGAGACGGCCACGCACCGCGCGTTAGCACTTGCACTACACTGAAGTGTCTGGACGGGCTAAGTGTGGACAGCCTGCAAAAATCCCGGACTGTGTGATGACACCCTTCAATGGACCGTAACCTGCCGGGGTCGCGGTTATTGCTACAACAAACCTGAGACCTCGGTGAAGGCAAGAGTAGGACCGTGTGGTTTTTAGTCGGTGGAAGTCCAGCACAGCGTTCATGATGGATTTTCCATACACAAAATTCAGCAGAGCGACCATTTTCCATACATAAAAAAAAAGCGATAAGATCGGGTTGCGACGAATGCAGTTTGTTCGCGAAACTCTGTTAAAGGTCGGTGGAGGATTGTGTCGTTTTAGTTGGTAGGGAAACACCCCGCGATCATCATCAGCATGGAGAGAAGCTCCGGGTCTTCGTTAAAAGACCAGCTCATAAGACAAGATAAGACATTAAGTTAATTAATTTGCAAAACACATTATAAACATCATTTAGGTCTGTCGTTAGGTTTTCTGCTTTTAGAGTAGATCTCAAGTAATGGTAGTGATTGACCGAGACCATCGCTCAGAATGTCAAAATTATGCTTACATTATGTGGTACAATTAATTTGAATGAGTCAGCATGGACAACATGCACCATAATGCAAAGCAATTTGCCTTATCATTCATTTTTCAATCTCAACCCTTTTAACAGAAAGTTTTGCAAATCGATTTCGTCATCATCAATATGTAAACGTCCAACTAACATGAGCTTAGTCATTTTTGATTCAATTCGTAGTCGAATGAGACATTTCTATTTTTGAATAATAACTTTCGTGACACATTCATCATAATTATTGTTGTAGAGGTGAGTCAAACCAGTTTGAGTCGCAACATCGCCACGGGCAAAGCTCATGAATAAGGGCTCCGTTTGAGTTCGAAACTAGTCGGGCAATCCCGAAGAATGCACGTGGGTAATAACCGTTGAACAATATTTTCTATTATTTATTTTGGAAAATCTGAATCAAATTTTTTATAATATTCTTTCTCTTTAAATATTGCAGCCCAATCCACAAGCATTTTCTTTTTTAGTTTTTTGACTTCAACTATCTTAAATATCGTAATGATCTATAAATATAAATAAATATTTCAAACGAATTATTGCATGCCTAACGAACAATAAATTTATATTTTTTGTGAAAACAAAAAATATTTATTATACTTATTGCTTAACTGGGTCACTAAACAAAATGATTAATCATCTTATTATATTTATTGTGGAAGTATTACTGAATAAAAAAATACAGTCTAATTCTTAAAAAAAGTCTTTAATTATTCTTGTCAGGTTTTGTTGGATGAGGACCCTCTGGCGAGTAGTGACACGTTTGTATAAGTTTAAAAATAAGATAATGAAGTGGTGTTGGAGGTGGATGAGAGGATAAGTTGGATGGAAAGGAAAACTAAGGAGGAATTGTTACTTAAGGTTCACGAGGAAAGACATATGTTAAGAACTATACATAACAGGAGAGGTTAGCTGATTGGCCACTTGATACGACACGACAACTTCTTTAAGACCATTTTAGAAGAAGAAATAGAGGGAAAGAAAAGTAGAAGACCTAGACGAAGCTTTATACAACAAGTGAAGGAGAAAATAGTAGTCGAGTCGTAACAAAAGGTCAAAATTAAAGCAGAGGATAGAGATCAATGGTGGTCAATTTATATTTAAGAAGTGTTAAATAAAACTTTTTTTTTTAAACATTACGCCTGCTTTCCCTGAAGTAGTAGAGAGAGGTTTATATACTTTTATAATCACATTTCCCAAAGGCTGGTATTAAATTCATGGTGGTAAACCTATAACTATCTACCGGGCATAATTCCTAACTCCGGGCTAGTATTGAGAATTCCCTAACAGGAAAACCCACCGTGCCCAACCTTTTTTATGTAGTGTTTAATTATATGTGTACCGATCAAAACCACACGATCCTCCTGTACCCTTTACCAGGGTACCGAGATTCGTTGCCCGACCTGGAAATCAAACTCAGGACCGCATTTTTGTATAAAAATTTCGTGAGACATATTCATATCAATGAAGCTGATCTGATCCAGCTAGTCCATAATTGTCCCCCCAGCAACGCCCTAAGCCGAGGCTCATGTCCCGCAGGGGACGCCCTTAGTGCTGTGTTGCTTAGTTTGCAATGTTATAAAATATGCTCTGGCTGGAGGTATCAAATTGTCTCCCCATTGCTAATAATAATAATAATGTTTATTTCCAAAAGTTTTAAAGGTTACAGGTACAGTAATATGATACAATATAATGACCATAAAGTATTATCTCCTGGCTCCCAAACTAGGTTTATAGCCTGTGACTTGGGGACCAGAAATTATTGTTCGGTTACACAGATCAAAACCCCTATGGGTTAATTACAAGAGGGCATGTCCAAAAAAAAGACATATCAATTATTGTTCACCGGTCACTCATGTGCCTTTTTCGGGATTGTCTGTCTAGTTTCATAGACATGAGCTGAGCCCACGGCGATGTCGTGAGTCAAACGGTCTGACACTAGTCGCCCAATTCCGAAAAAAATGCACGTGGTTAGTAACCCTTGAACAATAATTGACAAGGACCTGATGCTCAGCAATTACGCTATGGCCCGTTAGACTAACGAGGCTTTCTAAATAGTTTTTATTTAAATATGTATTTTACTTCGACTGGATTTGAATTTTTTTTAAACGTACTCGCGATACAGGAAGAAATTCGTAGAGAGGGGCATCTCTACGAATTTCTTCCTGTATCGCGGGTACGTTTACTGACATATAATCTCACATGCAATCACACCCAGACCCGGAACAATTATCTGTAGATCATACAAACGGAGCAGGAATTGAACCTACGACACGTGACGCAGCAGCCGGTCGCTCAACCACTGCGCCAACCGCGCCGTCAGTAATTATAAATCACTTACTTATTTGAATACTTGACGTTTCCAAAAATGGATAAACGAAATGCTAAGAATTGCGTTGAATTCTGTTCAAGTTTAAAATTAACCTACCATTTCTTTTCCCGCCATTAAGCCTCCATCAAAGTCTTAGATAATACAATATCTTTTATTCACGAAAGTGCTGTTTGATTGAATTCACACAAAATTACGTCAGAAACGCGATCATGAGCTGACGTCACAAATTCTTCACTGATCCCCGAAAAAATGCGATTATTGGCGTAAATAGCCGAGCATTCTACATAGCCGCTCGTACAAAAAACAAGATTTTTCCTTATCGTTTCCGTATATAATATCATGGCAGTTATATTAGAAACGATTCAGTTTATCGATTCTACTAAAGAGCAGGATTATGCTTCTAAAATATTACACACATTTTTATGGGCATAGCCCTTTGGCAACGAGAAAAATAGAGGAAAACGACAGCTTAAGTAACCATAAATCGAATATATTATCGAGTAGCTGTGTCCATAGTTTTCATCCGCGCTGGACTTGGAAAAGAAGCACTTCATATTTAAATTAAAATTATCTTTGGAACCTTGAACGATATCGGAATATTAAAAATATTTGTTATATTTTTTTGTGGAATACGGTTTTTGTTTTTCCTGACGTTTCGAATACTTTGCAGCGTTCGTGGTCATTCGTGGAGGGTCCTGCGACTACTCTTAATACACGCGATTAATCCGGTTAAAAGTTGTTTTATTCATATGTATTATAAATTTTTGTGTAACGAAAAATATGGTCGTGAGCAGGATTCGAACCTGCGCCTCCCGTATAAATACTTCAGGCGCTGTCACCGCTAAGCCCTATCTCGACCTCTGCGCACTACGCCAAATTCTACTTCCATATTTTAATACGTCTTTTTGATCATTTATTCAGTTCCTATAAAGGTAATTGAACCTACTACTAACGAATATTTCTGTCTCAATATGTAGAATTTTCAATCCATTGAGCTCTTTCGAAGCCTATTTGAGACAAACTTACAGACAGTTACATACTTTACTTAACTTACTTTACGTTAATTACTTATTTAAAAAAAAGTTTGGTCTTCATATAAATAACAGCTTCAAATTACAGAGAAGTCTTTGTCAAGTAGTGAAACGTAACTGCCACATTGGTCCAGTGATCCCAAGCGCGACTGCTGAGCATGAGGGCTCGGGTTCGATTCCCGGGTCGGGCAAAGTGTTATTGAGTTTTTCTGTTAGAAAATTCTCAGTAGCAGCGGAGTTTGAAATTGTGCCCGGTAGATGGCAAAAGGCTCACCACCTATTTATTACATGGGACATAATAAGAGCATTGGTGAAATGTGGGTGTACAACTGTGTACACCCCTGCTTACCCCTTCGGGGAATACAGGCGTGATACTATGTTATTATGCTATATTATGTAGCGAATTATAAAGTTACCCAATCGAGATGGCTACATTGGTTCTCACCAATTGCCTGGAGTATTTATCCAGGAGACACAGGTTCAAATCCTGCTTACGACCTTATTTTTTCTCATTAATTTTTTTGGAATTTATTTTGCAATCGCAGACAGAATCTTCAATTTTATATTTATTGGTATAGATGTTGCAAGTTTGGAATCGAATAGAAACATTATGGGAAATTAAATTTCTCCAGTGCTATCGAACGGCATGAGGAGTACGCCTTTTGAAGAACTTTCTTTGTTAACATCCGATTCATGAAACTAGGTGACTGAACTTGCAAGACGAGATTTACATTGTACAAGTCGATGCATTTTAAACTGTAATTAAAACTTTGCTTATGTTCATTCTGTTCGAGAGTGACTCGCACAAAAGTTTTGTTATAAAAATTGCTCGAGTTGAATATTGTTCTACCAAGAAAAAAGAACTTGTAAACGTCTTTTTATATATATAAGCTATGATAGCTAGTAGTATGTCAAAGGTCGCAAGGTCAAACCCAAAGCACGCACTACTGCCTTTTAGAAGTGACGTGCGTATTAGAAATGATTCGTCACTTGCTTAAAGCGGTGAAGGAAAACATCGTGAGGAAAGCAGCGGCCCTGAAAGATGTTCTTAATGGTGTGTAAAGCCATGTTAGAGACCTACGGGTGGCTTAAACTCTGACACTAGGTTGTTCATCAACCATACAATAAGAAGGCGTCTCTATTCCTGAAAGATTAAACGGAGAATTTGACAGCACGGTTGGCGCAGCGGTCGAGAGACCTGCGCTGCGTGTCGCAGGTTCGATTCCTGCACGGAGCAAATATTTGTACGATCTATAGATAATTGCTCCGGGTCTGGGTGTGTGTGTGTGCTTGTGAGATTATATGTATGTAAACGCACCCACGATACAGGAAGAAATTCATAGTGTCGGGCAACGTTTAAAAAATAAAAAAATACTGTAGAACACCTACATTTCACCCATGTGTCATGATCGCATTGCCATTTTTAATTTAATTTAATTTATATTTAATTCAGACCAAAGATCCATATTGTGTTAGTTTAACAGATTCTTAATTTTTTTGAATTGAACGGGCAAAATTCGAAATTCGGAGCTGCTACCGAGAACTTTCAATAGAAAAACCTAATAATACTTTGCCCGATCTGGGAATAAAACCCAGAACCTCACAGTCCAGACTAAGCAAATTCAAAACATCCCTATTCTATTCCTAAATTCAATTTCCTTTTGTTTGTGGCTATAAAACTACTTATATTGTGTTTTCATGTACGTATTCATGTTAGGACCCGTCAATTCAATTTGATTTCTACTAGAATTCAAATTGGGAACAATATGAATAAATCATAATATTGTTTTCATAGCAGTAGTTAGTCTAGACTATGACTATATTAGTTTAGCATTCATATTAACTATTACAAAAATTATCAATTTCATAAACCAACAATGTAAAATAAAATTCATCTAGAATAACTATTTTTACTTCCCTTTGAATTTACTTTTTATTTAGATTTCTAGTCTTATCTTGTTTTGAGCTTACGCTTTTTACATCGCTAGCACACAACTGACTTCTACAATGTATCTCCTCTCGCCATATATCTATTTTCTTCCACTCCGATCTTAATGTTTCTCTCTTTCCCATGGAAATGAATGAAAAAATCTTTTAAATGCCAAAGTGTCATAAAATTTATTAAAGAATCAAGATACTAAACGCGCTTTAATATTCAGATAACTATGATGAAGGTAAATTAATTTTAACATTACACATTGTTTTAAGGCAGTGATTTAAGATTTGAATGGGATTGAAATTGGTATAATTTCAAGAGTAACCCCACTGATATAAAGTTCATTTTGCTTCAGCAAACTGCCTGAATCAGTACTGACCAAATGATTTCTCATTAATCAGTTCTTCCACTCCCCCATTCAATCTACCCCAGTTGCCTTCTTCACGCCGTTAATAATTTATCTCATTTGGAATATACTCTAAATAACCAGCATTTTCTGTAATATTTTTCGCTTTTTATTTATTCTGCCGCTGTTTACCTGAGTGTCTTCAAATTACATTGTCACTTGCACATTCGAGGGTAATTCAATGTTCGTTGAGCCAAATTAAATATTTCTGGTCTGATTACATTTTTTATAAGAACAGATGAAATCTGTTATTTTTTCTTGTGCCTATAGAATATATTTTTATGGGATATTTTATTTTTCTCAATGAATATTTACTTTCAAATGAATGAGTTCCAACTGTGATAATATAGATAGATTTAGATTCTCTATTTTGTCTGAATCCTTCACTATCAAATGTAGTGGATATTCAGCATTTGGGTGTGTGTATTTGCTTAATGCTTTATATCCTTTTTCAATTTGGCATAAGTACTTAAATTTTATATGGAAAAAGAGAGTAGAAACCTAAAATTAATACATAACGGTTGAATTACGACCACTGGGTATCAACTAATATATAGTAATCCCACAAAAGATTTTCTTTCCATAAAAATGAATAACCACAAAGGATATTTATTCATTAAATTTGTTTGACTCAACAAAGTAACAAGTATTTCGTTTCTAATTATTTCTGTAAAACACCAAAATAATCTTAAAGGTAAATCTTGTAAAATATCTTTAAGTCTAGACATTTCTTAGCGAGCCTGATTATTCACAAGTAACCTTGATTATGTTTTTAACTTAATAATCCAGGCTTATGCAATAAAAAACTCTTGTTAGATATAAACGCCTTAATTTTTTTAGCTACACAATAAAAATATTCATAAATACCTACCCGACATACGTTGTGCTATCCCAAATCCCATAGAAAAAAGTAAATTTAGTTCTCCATTTTTTCTTTTCTTAAATCTTTATTTGGATTATTAAGAACGTTTTAAGAAAGGATTACGCAATTCGGTTCAGTCCTTCTAAAGTTATGCACTTACCAACGAACAGCATTTTGTTATATATTTAGATATATAGATTCAGGCTAAATATTATTTGTATATAAGCATATATATCATAAATAATTACCACTACCCATTACTTTGCATATTTGAGTACGCCGCGCCGAGCCGTGACCACTCGTGGCCTCACTGTTTTTCAGGACCTATCTGAAAATCAGCGTATGTTGATATAGGGAGTTTTATACATTTTTATTAAATTTTTTAATTTTCTGGTGCTCACTTGTTTTTTACCTAATACTCTTTTAGTTTAAGTTCACTCTGCAGTGAGACTCAAATAATTATTTTCTTTCTTTCTATTAAAAACGTGCCACAATCAAATAACTACTCACCAAAAAGACCATGTACTATAAGTGCACTTGAAAAGGGACTGAGTGATCAGATTTAAATGTACCTATGTAAATTATAATAATAAGTAATAATAATAGTTTATTGAATCACAAAAAACAATTCTCTGACAATTTCTTAAATCCATGCAACATCTTGGAAAAGTCACAGTGTTTTGAAACAATGTAGGTGAAAAACCAAATCATTCCCACCGTGGGACCCCAGTAAAAGTTAGTGGACTGTATCGGTAGGAGTCAGGACCAATTGCATAACATCTACGATGGTATTTTTCACACTTATAAAAAAATATGTCAAGCATACTAATAAAAATACATTTATTATCTTATAGAAATTATAAAAAACACATGAAGTTACACATTTATGTGGAAATAGAGAAAACGGTCGTGAGCAGGATTAGAACCTGCGGCTCCCGGATAAATACTCCAGGCCTTCTGCTAATAAAGCTATCTCGACTTCTGCTCACTACTCTGAATTCTTCTTCTATATTTTGTTACCAGTATCTAAAATCTGAACCGACACCAGACTTGCACCTCCTTAGACAATAAAAAAACTGAAGGTCGGTACTCCACACACCGGTGACATAGGTATTTAAACCAATCTAGATCAACCTCCAATATATTCCTAGATTTGGGATGTGTACAATTGTCTAGACGGGTGAACACATACGTGTGAGGCGTGACTGGTCATACGTTTCAGCCCCGATTTGACACGAATCGTGACCTCGTGTCATTAGGACATTTTAGTACGGTGTACCTGTGTCGTTGGTCTTGAGCATGAGGTCTTGGGTTCGTTTCCCAGTTCAAACAAAATGTTATTGGGGTTTTCTGTTAGACAATTCTTAGTAGCAGTCCAGAGTTTGGAATTGTGCCCAGTAGATGGCAATAGGGTCACCACTTACTACATGAGACTTAATAACAGCATTAGTGATATCTGGGTGTACAATTGTGTACCCCTCTGCCTACCCCTTCGGGCACCCCCACAGGCGTGATGCTATATACTATGGTAGTATCTTGTACGCACTAACAGAAAAAAACAATAATACATTGTCCGGCCTGGAAATCAAACTCAGGGCAATCAGCAGCCGAGCTTGCGAGCACCAAATCATTCAGAGAGTCACGTAATTTACTTTCACATAAACGGATAACTCATTTGCGTCGCCATGTAGTATACGCCGGATTTTAATATAAGAGAAAATGCCGCGTAAATTACGCGTCTCATTTTGCGCGACCGAAATTACGCTCATTTGGCTTCACCGTAAATGGTCTCATTGTAATAAATTCTTTGACATCGGCAACTTTTGAAGTTGTGTGATTTCACCAAAAGTGTTCCGTCTATTTAAAATTACTCAGAAGTGAAATACTCGTACATCTAGTTCTGTTTATTTAAATGATAATTATCGGTGATAAAGCAAAATGTATAGGTATTAATTAATCAAAACCAATATTGATACCAACTAATACTGATTTACTCTCGCAACTGATGCGAATTAAATCCCATTGTAGAGTTTAATCCATTACAATTTTAAATTACCCCAAATGTTACCTAGAGTAGATTATTACTTACACCATTTTGACATAATTGGTATTGATAGGGAAAAAAAAATAAAAAAAAATTGCTATCTGACATACAAAATCGTATCGTTTTTAGCCTACAGTTGGCTAAAATCCTGACGCTAGGTTGTTTATCAAACACACAGTAAGAATAAGAAGATAAATTAATATTTTTCAAGGAAATAATAATAGACAAGAACGGGGCTTGAACCCGCGACCCTAGACATTCCGTGTCATCACTCTACCAACTGAGCTAGTTGTCGTTGTCCGAATCTATTGAATTTTCAAGTCTCCTTGTATTTGGCTTAAGGGGACGCCTGGCGTTATTTATTTAGTAATCATTTACAGATCTACTAAACTTATTAATATAGGCATTACATGTCCTCAACATGCATAAAAATCGTAACATGTATAAACATGTACAAAAATTACATTATATATGAAGAAAAAGATTGTTTATAGTTTCAATTACTGCATTTTGTTTATTGTAAATATCTACTCTCGGCGTAACTAAAGCCGCACCTCTTATAAAATTCCTTCAAAATCCTTTTACCATATTTATTTATTGAACCCAAACACACCTGTAAAAAAAAGACAACTATGTGGCTCAAGAACTTAGATTACGATAAAACTGAAGCACTCTTTATCATAATGCGTTGAAATTAGTCCTTCTTATGTACTACATACACACGTGCACACACACACACACATACACACACACACGCACACACACTCTCTCTCTCTCTCACACACACACACACACACACACACACACACACACACACACACAACACACGCACACATCACAAGTACACTCACCACGCACTAATCAGTTCCTCACAAAACTCCCCACAATAACTACTTTCCACAAAAAATTAACATATATATAAATGATGTACCTATTGTCTTGGTACAGAATCTTGTAATTTAACTCGGGGTGGAGACCTGGTGGCCTGAAACACAGACTTCGGCCTAGCTTAGGCACCAGTCTCCCACAATATTGTCACACGTACCTTAACCAAGCAATATGTATTAGATATATTTTCAAATATTGTGGTGAGAAATTTTTTTTTTTATTATTTTATTATTTTATTTATTGGTAAGAGTATGACTATGGTATACTATTTGAATGGCAATTTAGTGTATAAGCCGATTTTTTTGCTAATAGGACTGTCAGATGCGAACATCAATATGACACTATCTACAGAATTCAAACATTACTTCAATATGTTATCATTCATACATTCAAAATCATTCATTAGTGGAGATAAAAAAGAAACTAGGTTCATTTTTCATTCTTAAAATTTACTACACTTAATTAAAATAGGTTCTCAATAAGAACAAGAGGCGATATGTTTTATTCCTTATTGAAAAGTATACATACAGCAAAATGATTCAATACGAAATGATAGTTGAGTAAAAAATGTTTTAATATCGTTCGATATACGAAAAGAAATCGCCCCCTGGAAAGTCGGGTAGACGAACTTATAAAATATTAAATATTATTATTTATATTAACTATTATATTATAAAATATTATTTCACCGTGGGAGAGCCATGCTTCGGCAAGAATGGGCCGGCTCGACCGGAGTGATACCACGGCCTCACAGAAAACCGGCGTGAAACAACGCCAACACAACAACTGCCTCGTTGGTTTAGTGGTCCGTAGCGCGACTGCTGAGCAGGAGGTCTCGGGTTCGATTCCCGGGTCGGGCAGTGTTATTGAGTTTTTCTGTTAGGAAATTCTCAGTAGCAGCCCGGAGTTTGGAAATGTGCCCGGTTGATGGCAATAGGCTCACATGGGACTTAACAGCATTGGTGAAATGTGGGTGTACAATTGTGTACACCTCTGCCTACCCCTTCGGGGAATACAGGCGTTATGCTATGTTATGTTATGAAACAACGCTTGCTTTGAGTTTCGCCGAGTGAGTGAGGGTACCGGAGGCCCAAACCCCTTAAAAGGCCAGCAACGCACTTGTGACTCCTCTGGGGTTGCGGGTGTCCATGGGCGGCGGTAATCGCTTACCATCAGGCGAGCCGTCTGCTCAGTTGCCCCCTATACCATAAAAAAAAAAACATAAGCAACGACTGGATGAGAACAGCCCAAGATAGGACAAAGTGGAGCGAGATGGAGGAGGCTTATACTCGTCGAGAGGTCCTTAGTTATAATTAATAATAAAAAAAACATTGTATTATATTGTTAAAAACATTGTACTAAGGAATTAAAGAAGTCCAAGATAAATCTTTGAATTTGCAATGACGTCGCCATAAGACGTGTTAAAATATGGAAGAAGAATTCGCGGTGGTGAGCAGAGGGCCAGATGGCTTAGTGGTCAGAGCGCCTGGAGTATTAATCCGGGAGGCGCAGGTTCGAATCCTGTTCGCAACCGTATTCTTTTTCCATTTAAAATTGTAACTTTAGAATTAAAGAATCTTAAATAAATAAGTAAAATAAAATTTAAAATTTCGATATGAATTTGATTTTAATAAAATAAATAATATAGCTGTTACTTCTATAAAAGCATTAATTTCATATTTGCAACTTATTCGTTAATGTCCATTCACATCTTGTACGTTGACGTTGTTACGACTGAATTTACGCGATCCTATTAGCACAAAAAACTCGGCTTTAGAACTATACTATGTAATACAAATTATCGGAGTGACTTCTGTTTGTTTGTACGAAAAGTATTCCGGATTTGTTAGCCATTTTCCAATCGAATAAGTCTCCCTTATTAATATTTTCCGTAATCAGTATGATAATTTATGTTTGAAAGGATTTTGGTACCCAACTTCCTACTACCAATAGAACCAAATTCAAATTTAAATAAAACATATTCATCTATTATATAACTTGTATAAAATCATGCCTCGGTTCTCCGAAGGATAACAGCTGTGGACGCATTTGCTAAGGGCGAAGTTTTGGTTTTGAGTCCCGTTTCCAGTGAAGTACGACGTTCCTCTATGAAGGTCTTATTAGCAGTCCGGTGTGTAAAATTGTTAACAGTAGATAGCAATAAGCAAAAAGCTATTGAATGAGAATTGATAACGACATCCTTTTGTGAAATAGGGGTGTTTTATCAGCACGAATTCCTTTTATCCTTAATATTTATTTTTGGATCATATATAATGATATTTTGTATACTATATATATTGAGGCCATGTAATGTAGGCATTCCAACCTCATTTAAAATCAAAGTGATTTCATTTCGTATAACCACCAACAGAATAAAAACAACCGAATCCAGGACGCACCAACATAGTCGTGTTCTAAGGCTCTTAACTTAACTTAGGCTTATTAATACAGGAATATAATTGAGTTTAAAGATAAATATCGCCAGGCGCCTCCTTAAGGTGAATACAAGGAGGATTGAAAATTCAATAGATTAGAACTTGACAAGGTAGCTTAGTAGGTCGAGTGATGACACGGAATGTCAAGGGTCGTGGGTTCAAGCCCCGTTCTTGTTTATTATTTTTTCAATGTTTCCTATAAAAACTGTAATTTTATTTTAGGTTTGACTAACCAAAAATAAAATTACTTTATATTTTCCAAAGTAACTGACAGTTTCTAACTGTCACTTTGATTTAGTACGCGAAATTCATTTCTTTGGTCGACTATACAAAACAGAACATAGCATAACGCCTGTAGGAATTCCTTGAAGGGTAGGTAGAGGTGTACACAGTTGTAGGTCCACATTTCACCAATGCTGATAATAAGTACCATGTAATATTTGGTAAGCCTATTGCCATCAACCGAGCTCAGTTCCAAACTCCGGGTTGCTACTGAAAACTTGCCCTGACCTGGGAATTGAACCCGAGACCTCATGCTCAGCAGTCGCGCTTGAGACCACTAGACCAATGAAACAGTCGTCTATACGTAAGTAACATTATCTCAAGAATTAAAATGCGGAAGAAGAATTCACGGTAGTGAGCAGTCGAGATGGCTTAGTGGTCAGAGCGCCTGGAGTATTCTTATATGTTCCTTCGGGAAATATATACATAGGGTTAACTTTTTTTTGTGGAATGCCGACGAGCAGACGGATCGCCTGATGGTAAGCGATAACCGCCGCCGCTGGACACCCGCAACTCCAGAGGAGTTACAAGTGCATTGGGGGCCTTTTAAAGGGTTTGGGCCTCCGGTAACCTCACCCACTCAGTGAAACACAACGCAAGCGTTGTTTCACGCCGGTTTTCTGTGAGGCCGTGGTATCACTCCGGTCGAGCCGGCCTATTTGTGCCGAACCATGGCTCTCCCACGGTAAAAAAAATTATTTACCGTGAAGTTGGTTTGTTGACACACTCCTCGCCCGCAGAGTAGCTTGCGAGCTGACCGCTGGAAGTTCCTCGTCATTAGGCAGTAGACGATGGGGTTGATTGCCGAGTTGGCGTGACCTGTTGAAAATGTTTAGGTTAGATTGGTTACTATGTTTGATTTGTAAGATTGATGTTTGATGTTCGAGTTGTAAGATTTATGTTTGAGTTGTAAGATTGTGTCGAATTTAATTGACTGCATTTACGATTGAACTTTTTATTGCAAATCTTCTTTCAAATAAATTATTCTTGACTTTAACAATAAGTATTAATTTATGGAATTTCCTTTATTTTGTTGATTTTTGTTTACCTAATATAAGTAAAAACATTTAATGTTGACTCGCCAATAACGATACTGGGCAAATTCCTAGTATATTTGGCAACGTTATTTTTAAATAATGATAATAATAAAATACTCAATTTCCAACGATGATTTGGTTCAGATAATTTCAACGGTATCCGAGCTTCATATTAATTGCAGTGTTGTGTATGTAATTATGTTTTTAAACGCAAAATGATAAATGGACTATAAATATTGATAAAATGTAGTTCTTAAATAAGTTTTCAATAAAATGAATCGTCACGTTTTTTCTCGACCAAATTGTTCAAAATAAGTGGGTCAGACGTGATGGGAATTGTAATCAAAGTGGATTATGACAGATACGTTATTATTCATTCCGTATCAGTAATTAAAACTGCGAACTCTATATCTCTCTCTAAAACTTTCCCTAGCAATAGTGAACTAAAGTTTCGTCACAATTTATTTCTATTCAAATCTCAGTTATCATCTTCTGTTACTACTTAGTTTAAGTTAAGCAAGAATAATATTATCTTGACCTTAGATTGTTTCCAGTTATCGAATTCAGATCTCTTAATTAAGTTGCCCGATTTAGATATTATCTGTCAGAAATTTTACGCTTATCAATTTTGGACGAAATAAAACCAAAACGCTCTCGATGGCAATCAAGTACCCAAGTAAAATAACATCTTTAAAGTTATATTTTTTTGTGGAAAGAACTTCTTTTGGCATTTAATGGGACTGTTGCGCTGCTGTAGTGCCTCTGGCATGTTATTTGAGTTGCAAACTAATTCCTTCGAAGCTATGCAAAGAAACCGCATAGCTAAATTTATGTCAAGAGGAGCCAGGTGTAAAAACTCTAGGATAAACGTATGTCGCTACTTCCCATAATTTGATCCTTCTTATCACCACTATCGATTGGTTATTATAATAGTACGCGTTTAAATTACAATATTTCAATCAAACTTTGAAAAAATCCGTGTCATCATTCTACCAACTGAGCTCCGGTGTCGTTGCCCGTGAGTATTATATTTCAAGTCTCCTTGTATACGTCTTAAAGAGTCGCCTGGCGATATTTATTTAGCAATAATTTACGTATCTACTAAATTCAGTTTATTTTTTCATATGTATTGTATTCTTGGCTAGTTTTTTTTTTTCAAAAATCCCTTTATACCGTTAAATTTTCATCATAATCGGACCTTGCGATCACTGTTTAGTCACCGACTTAACAAGGCGGTAACTAAGCAGTGATCGCTTAATATTTTATCTTTACCGTGGCTTTATTAAAAAAAACTGTTTATAAGATCCAATCACGAGGGAAAAATTATTTATCCTCTGAGGAATCATAGTCCTTACCAAAAAAGACTTTTTAGTAGAATGAAGCGAATGAAAATAATCATGATGAACTTTTGTCTATGTTTAAAAGCAAATACTGTATGTTCAAAGAAAAATATAATCTAATATATAAAAATCTCGTGTCAAAGTGTTTGATAACGAACTCCTCCTAAACGGCTTGACTGATTTTTATGAAATTTTTTGTGTATATTTTGTAGGAGGTCGTAGAATTTTTTTAAAGGTTTTTATACCCCTAGGTGATAAGTTTGGCCCTATCCAGAAAATTGATATGGCAGAACAACGTTTGCGGGGCACAGCTAGTATTTTATATTTGTGTCCATTATTGTACGCAACGTTTGTCTGTGTTGTGCTCCATAAAGTACCGGATTTTAGAGTTTCGTTCCTCAAAAGAAAAAAAAGAACCCTTGCCTGTCTGTCAGTCTGTCTGTCACGACCTTTTTTCTTAGGAATGCGTAGAGGTATAAAGTTCAAATTAAAATCAAATCAGGTCCGCTCCAAGGAATCGTAGACCTAAGTACTTCTTAGATCCATGTGGGACCGTGTGGTTTTTAGTCGGTTGGAGTCCTGCACAACGTCTAAGATGATTTTCCACGCTCAAAAAAAAGTCTAACACCCCTTGGAGCTGCCTGACTTCGGCAGCCGCAGCTTAACTTCGACCATTTGATCTGCGTTCTTATTGGGTATCTCAGTTACCAACCAAATTGATGGGTAGGTACTTTGCAGTACATTGCGTCGTCTGTTACAGCTTGCTTATGATGAGTAAAAATATTAAAAACTTACGACACAATGTACTACAAAGGGTCCATCAATTTGGTAGGTAACCGAGATAGCCAATAGGTACGCTGTACGTGTACGTAGCCACGAGCCCCTTGTAATATTAATAAAAACAAAGTATTCAGTAATAAAAAATCGGATTAGATAGGTATAGCTTCGTATTACATACAAATATATTTTAGCATACAAGATAAATCTTTGAAAAGCATTAACGCATGCTTAGCGAACTCTAAAGTTACAATATTAAAATGGAAAAAGAATACGACGTTTGCGAACAGGATTCGAACCTGCGCCTCCCGGATAAATACTCCAGGCGCCCTGACCACTAAGTCATCTCGACCTCTGCTCACCACCGCGAGTTCTTCTTCCATATTTTAACACGTCTTATGGCGACGTCATTGCTATCATCAATTCAGTCCCTATACAAGTGACCGAACCGACACAACTAACTTTGCAGTTCGGTCAGTTGTATAGGGACTGAATTGATAGCAATGACGTCGCCATAAGACGTGTTTTAGCATACATAATAAACAATATTTTGGTACGTATAATCTTTTATAAGTATAATACAAAATACACGTTTATGGAATTTAATAATTCTTAAATCTACCCACCTTCAACCTTTACATAATACTCAATTTTGCAAAGAAAATATTTATCAAAGAAATAATTACCGTGCCTGTAAATAATAATGAATTCAAAGCTCCTAAAAATGTAATGTTTTTTCTTTGTCCTGTTTTGTTTCACTCAAATAACAGAATACCTGTCTAGACTAACTTGCCCTATATAACTCTGACACTAGTTTGTCTATCAGCCACACGATAAGAAGAAAAAAAAAAGCGGCTGATCTGTCTCCGCGACATAAATATAATGAGCTATTATAAAACAAGATGAACGAATAATTAATAAAAAAAAATTAAGAGCACGCCTGCCATGTGTTTTTTTTTTATTTCAGGTCTTTGTGTATCATTTTAAATCTTACTAGTCTATGTTACCAGAGACAATGTAAGGATTCTAACGATAACCCATCACATCTAAATCGGTTCAGGCGTTTAGAAGTTGTGATGGAATAAAGAAACTCACAAATCATACTCATATACATACAAACATTCATACATACTAACATACATAACTTAACCCTATAAACATAACAACACAGTTCCTGGGCAGTCGTGTAACAAAAAAAATGCTTATTAAACACAAAACAAAATTCTATGGTTATTGAATACTCATATTTTCACTTCGAAACTACTACACGAAATACTAAATTGTTGGTATTGTCTAAATATTACTATACCAATTTTTCGTAGTTTTGCACGGGTTGGTTTTTGTCACGCAAAGCACACACCCGAATAGATTTATTTATAAAATAAATATCAATAATAAAAAAAGTTTTTTTTCGGTTTTGATTTCATATAGATTCGTGTTTAGCACCAGGGACACAGTCACATCCTTTAATATGGCACGGCTTATATTATGTAGATTCACAGTTTGTATTTCAGGCCATTAAATCCAAGTCTTAAGTAAATGGTACCTTGAAAAAACAGAAAATAAAACTAAAGCTTTTATCCAAGATAAATCTTTGAAAAGCATTAACGCATGCTTAGCGAACTCTAAAGTTAGAATATTAAATGGAATAACAATACGGTCGCGAACAGGATTCGAACCTGCGCCTCCCGGATAAATACTTCAGGCGCGCTGACCACTAATGTCGCGATGGCTTAGTGGTCAGAGCACCTGGGGTATTTATCCGGGAGGCGCAGGCAAAAATAAAATATAGGTAACATAAAACAAACGTGGTTTAGGCGTCAAACTATTCCTCCGCATCGCTGTCATCCGGTAAAGTACCGAGAAGACTGGCAGCATTACCACGTTGAATGGCAAAAGTGAAAGTGGCTAACTACTTAATTAGATTGCCACCTGTACATGTCTGATTCCTTGTGTGCTCGCCCAAAGCGACGAGGTCAGTCGATGCCAGAAAAGTCTCAATAATGAAGTAATAGTAATCCCGAAGATGCGTAACCTTATGTTCAATGTTCCTGACCTCAATAGAGGTAGTAGAGAACTAACTGTGTAGGATTTTCTTTGTAAGATTTTGGGGATGTAAATAGTCAATATAAGTTAGTAATTAAATAGCATAGCATCACGCCTGTATTCCTCGAAGTGATGGGCAGGGGTATACACCGTTTCACACCAATGTTTCACCAATACTATTCTTAAGTTCTATGAATAGGTGGTGAGCCTATTGCCACCTAACAGGTACAACTCCAAACTTCGAGCGGCTTCTGAGAATTTCCTAACAGTAAAACCCTATAACACTTTGCCTTACCTGGGAATTGAACCCAGGACCTCATGCTCAGCAGTTGCCCTTGGGACCACTAGATAGGTGAGGCAGTTGATGCATTTCCATACATAAGTAATACAGATTTCGGTAGCATTTTTTGTTGTCGGCCAAGGCCACTTAAGAGTCGCCACGCCATTGAAGTAAGTAATATTGACTAAATTCGACTCACCTATAAACAGTGCATAAGGTAAATACATGCTCAAATCTTTCGCATTGACCAGGTTGACGTCCAGCAAGAGTTGCATGATGTTGTACGGCATCCAACACATCGCGAACAGAACAGCGAGCAGCAGGAGGATCCACGCCACCCGCTTCCTCTCCTTCATTAGCCTGAGACCCTGGAAATATTTGTATTTTTAATCGACTGCCCATAAAAGGAGTATTGTTCAAGATAAATCTTTGAAAAGCATTAACGCATGCTTAGCGAACTCTAAAGTTATTATATTAAATGGAAAAATAATACGGTCACACACAGGATTCGAACCTGCGCCTTCCGGATAAATACTCCAGGCGCTCTGACCACTAAGCCATCTCGACCTCTGCTCACTACCGCGAATTCTTCATCGATATTTTAACACGTCTGGCGACGTTATTGCTATCAATTCAGTTACTGACACTGACTACTACAGGTTCGAATCCTGTTCGCGACCGTATTCTTTTTCCATTTAATATAATAACTTTGGGAGTGTTGTTTTTAAGGTTCATGTATGTATGTATGAGTTTTTGTGTGTTTTTATTCCAACATAACTTTATATTTACAACCCACTAAAAATTCTTCGTGTTTATTTCATCAAAGAATCAACGAAGATCATTAAGTTATAATCAAATGCAACATGGAATTGGCGCCAACTCAAAATTAGTTACACTCAGTTATTTTTCACTTTTCAGTTTTCTTTTTCGGCGGTAAAATTTTTGTGAAAAAGTCTTTATTGTGATAAAAAAATTATCTATCTAACATCATCATCTCCCTGCCCCTATCCCAATTTAATTGGGGTCGGCGCAGCATGTCTTTTTCTTCCATACATCTCTGTCAGCCGTCATCTCCCTAGTCACTTCCTTTCTAGCCATATCAGCTTTTACACAATCCATCCATCGCTTCCTTGGTCTTCCTCTACTTGGGTAGCCATCCACATTCATACTCAGAACTTTCCTCATCACATGATCCTCATTCCTCCGCATTATGTGTCCATACCATGACAAACGATTTCCACATAACTTCTCGGTCACCGGCGTAACTCTCAGACTTCCCCGTGCGTACTCATTATTAATTCCGTCCATTCGCGTCACACCACACATCCCTCTTAGCATTCTCATCTCAGCTGCATGCAGTAGCCTTTCATTCATCCCTTTTATGGGCCAACATTCCGAGCCATACAAGACAGCAAGTCTGATAACTGTCTTATAGATCTTCCCTTTAAGTTTTAAGGGGAATTCGGGGGTCCCAAATAGTTCCGGAGACCTGCCGCTTTTATCTATCTAACAACAGTCGCTAATTCAAATGAGAGGCCTGCGGGCGGTTAAACAACTTAGACTTCTTCTCTTTCATTTTCTTGGGAGCCAACTTATGGCTCCTAAGAAAATGTAAGAATAAGATTAGTTATTTCATAATTACTATGTATTAACTATGTATAAACTGCCTCGTTGGTTTAGTGGTCCGTAGCGCGACTGCTGAGCAGGAGGTCTCGGGTTCGATTCCCGGGTCGGGCAAAGTGTTATTGAGTTTTTCTGTTAGGAAATTCTCAGTAGCAGCCCGGAGTTTGGAAATGTGCCCGGTTGATGGCAATAGGGTCACCACCTATTACATGGGACTTAATAACAGCATTGGTGAAATGTGGGTGTACAATTGTGTACATCTCTGCCTACCCCTTCGGGGAATACAGGCGGGATGCTATGTTATGTTATGTTATGTTATTTCATAATTACTATGTATTAAAACATTCAAGTTTTGAAATTATTACATAGCCATAATCAGAGAATTTTTGAGAATAATGTTTTCTTAAATTCTACTATAGTAATTTATTTTATATTCCGAAAGATAACAGGATACTGTTTCTTCAAAAACTAAAGTTAAAGCAAACTACGAATAGGGATCTCATTTATTATATTTTATTTTATTATATTATTATATATTTCCACTTTGGTTAAAAAGTTAAATCAGTAGCATCATTCAACAGCATCTGTTAATAGTTGAAAATGCTATCTTGTTTTTTATCAAAAATCATTATTTCTATTTCCTATTGTTCAATCATTGTCTTACGATTCACTAGCTTCTAGTTCTAGAACAAGATTCCTTTGATCGTTAAATAAGATCGTTCCAACTTGTATCAAGAATATTGAGGTCAGCAACCTCTCTAAACCAGAGCTATTAAATACAATAATCCAAGATGTCTCCCTTAGATTCAACCAGTTACGTAGTTATTGTTCTGTAAAAGTTTAGTAGGTAATAAAATTGTTTTCGCAAATAATTATCGATTTTATTATATTACTGCCCAAAAAATGTTGATGATGTATCGTCAGAATCCATTTTCCTGTATAACATAAAACAAGTAACATAAGAAAAAAAAATGTAGCTGTGGTAGGCATATAAAAGATGTATACAATAAAGAAAAATAGTAGGACACCTGTGATGTGTGAAAACAAAAGTTAAAGTAAAAATAAAAAATCATTAGTCTCAATTCTCGACCTCATTATTTTTCCACTATTACTTTTTTATTTTAAAACTAGCTGTGCACACAGGCACGTCTCCTATGCAATGTTTACAATTCAAGACACCAATAAAAAATAAAAAATAATTATTTCCTTTGAGTGAAATATTCCATCATCAACATAATTATATTATAAGGGTAGGTACTTAGGAATGCATATCATAATATAATTATGTTGATGCCGTTATACAGGGTGGAAACGAAACGTTGCTGGATGAATCCAGAGACGTTTTATTTCCAACCTGTGTAACTTATATTTTTACATAATAAACATTGGTTTATTTATATAATAATAATTGGTTTACCACCTATTGAACTTAATGGGAATGGTTAACATGGGACTTAATAACAGTTCTGGTCAAAAGTGGGTGTAGATACACCGGGATTACCCGAAGAGGTAGGCAGAGGTTGGTGTACACAGGTACACCAACCTCTGCCTTCGGGTAATCCAAGCGATGTCATGTCATATGGATATCTTGGAGGTAGGTACCTACTTAGTTAATTTTATGAAATACGTATTATTATTTGTATCTGTTTACTAACACAATATGTGTATAGGTACTGAATCCTTGGAAAATAAATAATATAATAGACAAAAATACAACTGTCATTTTTCAAAATGTTTAACTGATTTTTAGTGTTATGATTTCATAACCTTATAATAATAATATAAAATAATATGATGTATTTTTAACGAGTATTGAATACAATGTTATGTTTTTCATGTTTCAGTTTATTAATATAAAAACACATTCATTATTCACTATCATCTATATAACGATTGTTTATTTTGTTAAAATAATATATCTTTCATTGGAAATTTTTCTTGTATAGTCGACCATACAATTGCTTTACCACCCTAATGTTGAATTTCGTTTGCACATCATAATATGACAAGGTCTATTTTCGCTTACAAGATCAAAGTGTCAGTCAGATACTGTCAACCTAATTGACATTTTAATTTACTGGAAGTTTTTGTCAAATGGTAAAGCAATTTCGTGGTCGACGACATATTATCGGTGCTAACCAAACTCCTTCTTTTAGAAGTCTGTATACACAAACAATATTTTAACTGTATTACACAGACTATTTAAAATTATTTTTCTCTTAAAGCGTTGAAAGAATATATATAATATCGTGAGGAAATCAGCACCTGTGACAGGTTCTTGACGGTGTAGGAAGAAGTCACTTCAGAGTACTTAAGCCAATACCTATATTATGTGACGTTTACGTTACCTTAAGCATAACATAGCATCACGCTTATGTTCCCCGAAAGGGTAGGCAGAGATGTACACATTTGTATACCCACATTTCACTAACGCTGTTATTAAGTCCCATGTATTAGATGGTGAGCATATTGCCATCTACCGGGCACAATTCCAAACTCCAGGCTTTTACAAGAATTTCCGTGTAGAAAACCCCAATTACTTCGCTCGACCTGGGAATCGAACCGGAGCTCATGCTCAGCAGTCGCGCTAGGGACCACTAGACCAAGGCATAAAGGGATAAAACATATTAAAAAGTCAACGTAGAATTTAATTTTGCGAGCAGAAGTCGCAATAGCGGAGCACATAGAGTAAAGATCCAAGGGATTAAGGTTCAAATCCTACTCGTGAACGTATTTTTCTATCGACAGATTATAACTTTAACATCTTAAACACACTATCGTGTACGTGTCATAGTCTAAAAATGACAAATTAGTTTAGAAACTGACATTAGGTCAACTGATTTATAAATGAGCCTCCAAACTATAACGCAATACAGTTTGAGTAATAATTAAAATTAAAAATAAAACTTTGATTAGGGAAGATCCTTAAAATATATTAAAAAGATGCTCATTAATCTAATTGGTTCAGTGACTAAACTTCATAAGGCTTAAGCAAATTAAATCAGCCTAGCGGCTTCATTAATATAGACAAAAAAAATACAAAGTTACCCAAATTAATAAGACTAATTACAATTAAAAAAGACAAAAAAGTCGGTGAAGTGGTGGTGAATTCGAAAAGTTTGGATAGCGGTATACTTAATGAAGCTACCGTTTTTTGTTCTCAAAAAGCGAAGGAACTTAGTTTAAATATTTTACTCCAATTCCCTTTTCTAACTTGGCATATTAATCAAATCAAGTACACATTAATTATTGTTCACCGGTTACTACTCACGTGCATTCTTCGGGTTTGCCCGACTAGTTTCGAGCTCTAACGGAGCCTTTAGTCATGAGCTGAGTCCGCGGCGCTCAAAACTAGTCGGAAAAACCCGAAGAACGCACGTGAGTAGTAACCGGTGAACAATAATTAATATGAATATTCCCCGCGAAAGTTATTATACAAATAAAGTACACTATAATTTTTGTTAACTATAACTTTGAGCTTTTAACTGCCTCGTTGGTATAATAGATCCAAGCGCGTTTGCTGAACATGAGGTCTTGGGTTCAATTCGCAGGTCAGCCATTCAGTGTTATTGGGTTTTTAACCGACTTCCAAAAAGGAGGAGGTTATCTTTTTTTATTTGAAAGGATTGACTTTCAGATCGGTTCCATTTAAATTTTATGAAAATTGGTTTAGTAGTTTGGTATTTAAATCAAAATAACTGAAAAATAATACGTCGTCGAAGTAAACGAAATGGTGTATTTTGCTTTCTTGTGACTTTCCGGTGGTGTTTACGGTCTCTAGAATAGTTCTAATGAACTGCCTATTTTCCAGCTTCATCATCAGATGATGATGAAACCGGAAGATAAGCACCGGAAATCCGTCATTTTTTTATTGCTATTTAATACTTTTTAGTGTAAGACCGCATTCTCAAACATCTCTTTTTACAAGAGTGCTCAAAAAACGGAGTGTATATGTCGCAGATGGATTGTAGAATAAGCTGTTTTACAAAACTGTTAGCTGATTTACAAAAAAGTACTGTTATGAAAATCAGCTGAACGACGTTTAGCGGTTTTACATAATTACTGAACTATAACACGCAGAATTGAATCAACGTTTTGCGTTTATCAATGCAGCGGGTCAACGATCAGAGATTATGTAAAACAGTGTGAAATGAACTGTCAGATTGTTGATTTTAGTTCGAAATTTTGTCGCATATGGCTCTGTATGTCCTAACAATAATAACCTAACTTTATTTTACTTGTCAATAGCAAAAAAATTATGAAAATTTTTAATGACGTAAATACTAAACCACTATAATAGTCGACAATATATCGGGATTATTAAATAAAATAAATTAAATTGATCCATGAGCGAGCGAAGCGAGCTCGGGAGTTTCGTGTATCCCGACACGGACAGGTTAGGTTCAGATATATATGGACAGCGCGTTGAGTAGGTCTAGGTCTTCATTCTCGCATCAACGCTCGCCGCGCACGGACGTGTTACTCCGCGTAATTCGCTCGTGTTGTGTCAGTGATCGTTGTCGCTACGCTCTGCCGTAGCATTCTCCGTAGCTGCTCGCTAGCTACGCCACTACAATTCAAAAGTTGCCTCTTTCGAGGCGGCGGCTGATATCTGTCTTTTTCAAAGTACAGTCAAAACGTGTGTTGTGTAAATTCCCCTTCTGGGAAAATCCACAGTTTCGTGGTTCTCGGTGGAAACCTCACGGTGTCAACGAAACCGAGAGGGTGTGGACCCGATACACCCAGCTGAAGCCCCTTCAGGGTTAAGCTACAAATCGGACGGGAGCTAGAACAACCGGCCTTGGGGGATCTCCTAGTCGACTCTAGCTCTGGTTTCCCTTACAGCAACACACCTAGTGTCGGTCGGGTGTGTCTACACCCTTCGCACTAGACTGGTTCAGGGCCCCGTACGCACATTAAGACTGGCGACGGGTAAAAAGCAAGCTTAGGGCTCACCATTAGGTCACTCACCTCCCTGCCTATACCCGGCGGGGAGGGTTACGCATCCCCGGGCTATCCTCCCGGGGAGTTAGGCCTGTTAGGCATATATTATATTATAAAATAGGTAAATAATTTCTTTTTAATATGGACGCGCTTCTCGCGTTCGTTAAAATCATAGTCAGGGACCCCGACATTCAACGTCGGTACGGTACCCAAATAGCCGACCTGCAGCATGTCAACCCCGCAATAATTTGCGCAGATAGCCCTCTCTCTCCGCCGCCCGCTAAAATAGGTATACCATGCCTCGCATCCTTGCCCATCATCGACCCTCTCGTAGAGGCTCCCTCTACTTCGGCCATCGCGCCTCCTACGACCGCCGTCACTGTCTCGGAAGACATGGACGTGTGCGTCAACCCCTCTCCCTGTCTCTCGGATGCCACTGCCTCCGACTCCGAGACTAGCTCGTCCTCTCCCTCCTCCTCCTCCTCCGAAGACGACTACATCCAGGTCGGCAAAGGAGGCAAGAGGAAGAAGGGGAAAACTTCCGCCCCGGCCAGCAAGGCCAAAAAACCTGTAGCGCCCCCCGCCCCCTCCCCCGCCCCCGCGACTACCGCCACCCCCGCCCCCCCTACCCCGCGACTATCGCACCCCTCTCCCCCGCCCCCTCTCAGACCAACCCCCCCCTCAGCCCCTCCGGCGCCACTTCGAGCTCTAAGAAGCTTAAATCCCCTCCCCCGCTCTACATTCATGACAAGTCCAAATGGACTGCCATCTCAAAGATGTGTGTTGATCGCAGGATCAACTACACCAGTGCCTGTGCTACTCAGCAAGGCATTAAAGTCAAAGTCCCCTCCACAACCGATTATAGGGAACTCACCAAGGCCCTTAAGGCCAGGGACGTGTCGTTTCACACGTACTCTCTCCCCGAGGAGAAATCTACCAGGGTCGTCATAAGACGCATCCCGAAAGAAATCCCAACAGAGGACATCCTCAGCGACCTTCAGTCGCAGAGAGTCCCAGTATCCCAGGTGCACCGGATGCACCGACCCAGAGGTGGGGCCGCCTACGACATGGTGCTAGTCGTATGCGATCCTACCGAAGGACACCACCCTATCTTCCAGGTCAAAGCGATCTGTAGCCTTTCCGGCATCATTATAGAGAAGCCTTATAAAACAGGCGTAATAGGGCAATGTCACCGTTGCCAATTATACGGTCACGCTCAGACCAACTGTTTCGCCACACCTAGATGCGTCAAGTGTCTAGGTGACCACGGCACCGTAGACTGTCCCCGACCCAAAGATCGCGCACTCTGCACCGACCCTCCCAGTTGTGTGCTCTGCGGCGAAGCCGGTCACCCCGCAAACTATCGCGGCTGCCCTAAGGCACCGAAATCAACCTCGCCCAAGCTCGTGAAGCGGGCCAACGCCCGTCAACAAAGGGAAAGCCCTTCGGTGGCGATCCCCTCTTCTCAACTCCCCGCCCGCCTCAGCCCTCAGAGACCCAGTCCGTGGGCTCCCCTCAACAACCTCCAGCAACAACGAGCTTTCCCAGCTCTCAAAACCACCTCTACGCCCACGATCGCAGCCCTAATGGCCTCGCCCATAGCTGCGCCCCCCTCTCTATCGCCTCCGACTAACGCGTCCGTACCGGCTAACGCCGCCGCCTCTCTACCGGTCGTAAACGACGACCTCGCGTTTGACCCCGCGGTCGTCATTCTCAGCACATTCAGCGTATTCTCTTCGGATAACGCTCACGCTATGGCCAGGGACATCATCGCCTGCAAAGGCGACCCTATGAAGCTACTCATGGTGTACAACACCTTTCCCAAGATTACGCAAGCCCTGCGCAATCTAGCTCACAATAAATAAAATATAAAATCTTTAATGGATAATAGGAACCTATGTAGAACCAAACCGCGCTCCCTAAAAATAGGTTTCTTCAACGCTAACGGCATCACCAAACAACGCGACGAAATAACCACGTTCCTCCGCGACCACCAATTAGACGTTCTCCTCGTACAGGAAACGTTCTTAAAACCTCACCGTCGGGACCCGAATATCGCCAACTACCGTATAGTTAGGAACGATAGAACTAGATGTCACATGGGCGGCACCCTTATTTATTACCGCAAAACGCTCCACTGCATCCCGTTAGACCCACCTCCTCTCTCACTTTTCGAGGTATCGATCTGTCGGCTAGCCATGACCGGTCACCAACCCATCACTATCGTCTCTTCCTACATCCCTCCCGCCGCCACCGATGTGGGGGAAAAACGCGAAATCCTATCCCACGACCTTACTGCCCTCCTCGGCTTGAGTGACTCCGTTATCATAGCGGGCGAACTCAATGCCAAACATCCCGCTTGGAACAGTAATACGACGACCGCGAGAGGCAGGCAACTGTTCGGCCTGTGTGCCACTCTCAACTTCGACATTATTGCTCCGATGCATCCCACCCACTATCCGCACAACACCGCGCACCTTCCCGATATTCTCGATGTGGCGCTTCTAAAGAACGTAAACCTTCGTTTACAGTCTATAGAGACGCTACACGAGCTCAACTCCGACCATCGTCCCGTGATCATGGCACTGGCACCTCGCTCGGGGCCCTCTGATCCCTCCCGACCCCCTCCCACCCAAACGATCACGGACTGGAAGAAAGTAAGCGAAAGCCTACAATCGACCAGCTCCCCTCAGTTAGACTCTATTCCCGACATCATCGCCTCGGTCACTGACACTACGAATGCGATCGATTCGTTCACCGGTCACGTACAATCCGTTTTGAACAGTTGTTCACGGGAAGTTCCATTGATGGACAACCATCACTGGAAACTACCGGCGGACGTACGCGAATTGGTAACGGAAAAGAACGCATCCGTACGTGCCTACAGCGCGTTTCCCTGTGACGCGAACAAAGCTCACATGCGCTATTTGCAGCGTGCTGTAAAGAAACGCATCGATGAGCAGCGTAACGCGCACTGGGATAAGACGCTGAGCGACTTAGAGCCCACTCACCAAGCATTCTGGCAGCTTCAAAGGAGACTCCAATCCGATGGAGTGGCCACCATGCCCCCTCTCATCCGCCCCGATAAGAGCATAGCCTTCGACGACATCGAAAAGGCCGAGTGCCTGGCCGACAGTCTAGAAGCGCAATGCACTCCTAGCACCCAACCGGTCGACCGAGCGCACCTCCTCAAGGTAGACGCAGAAGTAGAACGCAGAGCCTCACTCCCGCCGTTCGAAGACCCCGACGACCCCCTGCCCCCCGTCACTCCCGACGAGGTGCAAGAGGTCATTAAAAATCTCAAACCCCGCAAAGCCCCCGGCATAGACGGCATCACTAATAAAGTCATGAAACTTCTCCCCGCCCCGTTCATTATACTCATGACCGCCATCTTCAATGGCGCCATGAGTCACAACGTCTTCCCTCAATCGTGGAAAGAAGCCACCGTCATAGGTATCCCTAAGCCGGGAAAACCCGCGAACGAACCCACCAGCTACCGACCGATCAGCCTCCTCAACGTACTCTGTAAAATCTACGAGAAGCTTATTTATAAGCGACTCAAGGACTTTGCCGATGCGAAGAGCCTCATCCCCAACGAACAGTTCGGTTTTCGTACCCAACACTCGTGCGTACAACAGGTCCACCGCATCGTCGAGCACATAAGCGCCGGTTTTCAGCGCGGCACGATGACAGGCGCGCTCTTTTTCGACATAGCGAAGGCTTTCGACAAAGTCTGGCACAACGGCTTATTATACAAGCTGTACCAACTCGGCGTGCCCGACCGTCTCGTGCTCATCCTACGGGACTTTCTCTCGAATCGCACTTTCCGCTATCGCATAGAGGGCGCACTATCCGCCCCCCACTCTATCCGCGCCGGTGTCCCCCAGGGCTCCGTGCTCTCGCCCCTCTTGTTCACGCTCTTCACTAGCGACATCCCCAAAAATAGACAGGCAAAGTTAGCTCTCTTCGCAGACGACACTGCCATTTTCTACTCCGGTATCGTGCGCGACCGCATAGCTAGCACTCTCCAAACTTCCGCCAACGTACTAGGCGCTTGGTTCAGGAAATGGAGAATAGAAGTCAACCCCGATAAGAGTCAAGCCGTACTCTTCGCGAAAAAGCGTAGGATCAGACCCCCCGACCCCAAACCGATAACCATGTTCGGCAAGCCGATCCCTTGGGAGAAGCAAGCCAAGTACTTAGGAGTCATCCTAGATAGACACTTGACCTTCGGTGAGCACATAAGGACGGTGCGCTCGCGCGCCGCCTTCGCTCTGGGTAGGCTTCACTTTATCATGAACGCACGCAGCAGATTGTCCCTTAAGTGCAAACTGCGCATTTACACCACGTGCATACGCCCCATCATGACCTACGCCTGCGTAGTGTTCCCACACGCGAAATCGTACCGCCTCCATAAGATGCAGACCCTCCAAAACCGTGCCTTACGTAAGGTCACGGGAGCCCCCCTCTACGTTAGAAACGAAAACCTCCATCTCGACCTCAAGATTCCCACTATCCAACAGTTTATAAAACGCATTTGCAAGCGTTATTTCGAGTCTGCTGAAAAGCACCCCAACCCTCTTATCGCGGCTGCCACCCGATACACCCCCTCCCAGATAAGTAGAATTCGCCGTCCTAGGCATTCACTATTGTACCCCGATGACGCTATAACCCTGCTCCAAGAGAGCCGTAGGGCCACCAGCACAGTACACAAGCACAGACCGCCGTCATTTAGGCCTCGCCGCCGAGGCCCGTCGCGACGTCCCCGTAATGCACCTAATGCATCACCTCCCCGACCCTTGCTCGTGCCAGCCCGCGTAGCCGCTGAGCCTGTAGCTTTAAATTCCCCTGATAATAATAATTATGATAATCCTTGTTCGATCCAGCCAGTCCCTTGCTGTCCTCCCTCAAGCGACGCCCTAAGCCGAGGCTCGTACCCCGCAGGGGGTGCCCTTAGCGTGGTCGCTTTAGATTTAGTTTAATTCGTAAGCCCCTGGCTGGAGGCCTTAATAATAGTTTATTATTAGGGCATCCACAGGAAAGCCCGGTTAAGCAGCCGACAACCTCCTAGGTTGACCTGCGAGATGCCACTATCAAAAAAAAAAAAAAAAAAAAGAGTAGGTCTAGACGATTCTCGCATCAACGCTCGCCGCGCACGGACGTGTTACTCTGCGTAACTCGCTCGTGTTGTGTCAGTGATCGTTGTCGCTACGCTCTGCCGTAGCATTCCCCGTAGCTGCTCGCTAGCTACGCCACTACAACTCAAAAGTTGCCTCTTTCGAGGCGGCGGCTGATATCTGTCTTTTTCAAAGTACAGTCAAAACGTGTGTTGTGTAAATTCCCCTTCTGGGAAAATCCACAGTTTCGTGGTTCTCGGTGGAAACCTCACGGTGTCAACGAAACCGAGAGGGTGTGGACCCGATACACCCAGCTGAAGCCCCTTCAGGGTTAAGCTACAAATCGGACGGGAGCTAGAACAATCGGCCTTGGGGGATCTCCTAGTCGACTCTAGCTCTGGTTTCCCTTACAGCAACACACCTAGTGTCGGTCGGGTGTGTCTACACCCTTCGCACTAGACTGGTTCAGGGCCCCGTACGCACATTAAGACTGGCGACGGGTAAAAAGCAAGCTTAGGGCTCACCATTAGGTCACTCACCTCCCTGCCTATACCCGGCGGGGAGGGTTACGCATCCCCGGGCTATCCTCCCGGGGAGTTAGGCCTGTTAGGCAAATATTATAAAATAGGTAATTAATTTCTTTATAATATGGACGCGCTTCTCGCGTTCGTTAAAATCATAGTCAGGGACCCCGACATTCAACGTCGGTACGGTACCCAAATAGCCGACCTGCAGCATGTCAACCCCGCAATAAATTGCGTAGATAGCCCTCTCTCTCCGCCGCCCGCTGAAATAGGTATACCATGCCTCGTATCCTTGCCCACCATCGACCCTCTCGTAGAGGCTCCCTCTACTTCGGCCATCGCGCCTCCTACGACCGACGTCACTGTCTCGGAAGACATGGACGTGTGCGTCAACCCCTCTCCCTGTCTCTCGGATGCCACTGCCTCCGACTCCGAGACTAGCTCGTCCTCTCCCTCCTCCTCCTCCTCCGAAGACGACTACATCCGGGTCGGCAAAGGAGGCAAGAGGAACGACAGACGGCATCACGAATAGACGGCATCACTAATAAAGTCATGAAACTTCTCCCCGCCCCTTTCATTATACTCATGACCGCCATCTTCAATGGCGCCATGAGTCACAACGTCTTCCCTCAATCGTGGAAAGAAGCCACCGTCATAGGTATCCCTAAGCCGGGAAAACCCGCGAACGAACCCACCAGCTACCGACCGATCAGCCTCCTCAACGTACTCTGTAAAATCTACGAGAAGCTTATTTATAAGCGACTCAAGGACTTTGCCGATGCGAAGAGCCTCATCCCCAACGAACAGTTCGGTTTTCGTACCCAACACTCGTGCGTACAACAGGTCCACCGCATCGTCGAGCACATAAGCGCCGGTTTTCAGCGCGGCACGATGACAGGCGCGCTCTTTTTCGACATAGCGAAGGCTTTCGACAAAGTCTGGCACAACGGCTTATTATACAAGCTGTACCAACTCGGCGTGCCCGACCGTCTCGTGCTCATCCTACGGGACTTTCTCTCGAATCGCACTTTCCGCTATCGCATAGAGGGCGCACTATCCGCCCCCCACTCTATCCGCGCCGGTGTCCCCCAGGGCTCCGTGCTCTCGCCCCTCTTGTTCACGCTCTTCACTAGCGACATCCCCAAAAATAGACAGGCAAAGTTAGCTCTCTTCGCAGACGACACTGCCATTTTCTACTCCGGTATCGTGCGCGACCGCATAGCTAGCACTCTCCAAACTTCCGCCAACGTACTAGGCGCTTGGTTCAGGAAATGGAGAATAGAAGTCAACCCCGATAAGAGTCAAGCCGTACTCTTCGCGAAAAAGCGTAGGATCAGACCCCCCGACCCCAAACCGATAACCATGTTCGGCAAGCCGATCCCTTGGGAGAAGCAAGCCAAGTACTTAGGAGTCATCCTAGATAGACACTTGACCTTCGGTGAGCACATAAGGACGGTGCGCTCGCGCGCCGCCTTCGCTCTGGGTAGGCTTCACTTTATCATGAACGCACGCAGCAGATTGTCCCTTAAGTGCAAACTGCGCATTTACACCACGTGCATACGCCCCATCATGACCTACGCCTGCGTAGTGTTCCCACACGCGAAATCGTACCGCCTCCATAAGATGCAGACCCTCCAAAACCGTGCCTTACGTAAGGTCACGGGAGCCCCCCTCTACGTTAGAAACGAAAACCTCCATCTCGACCTCAAGATTCCCACTATCCAACAGTTTATAAAACGCATTTGCAAGCGTTATTTCGAGTCTGCTGAAAAGCACCCCAACCCTCTTATCGCGGCTGCCACCCGATACACCCCCTCCCAGATAAGTAGAATTCGCCGTCCTAGGCATTCACTATTGTACCCCGATGACGCTATAACCCTGCTCCAAGAGAGCCGTAGGGCCACCAGCACAGTACACAAGCACAGACCGCCGTCATTTAGGCCTCGCCGCCGAGGCCCGTCGCGACGTCCCCGTAATGCACCTAATGCATCACCTCCCCGACCCTTGCTCGTGCCAGCCCGCGTAGCCGCTGAGCCTGTAGCTTTAAATTCCCCTGATAATAATAATTATGATAATCCTTGTTCGATCCAGCCAGTCCCTTGCTGTCCTCCCTCAAGCGACGCCCTAAGCCGAGGCTCGTACCCCGCAGGGGGTGCCCTTAGCGTGGTCGCTTTAGATTTAGTTTAATTCGTAAGCCCCTGGCTGGAGGCCTTAATAATAGTTTATTATTAGGGCATCCACAGGAAAGCCCGGTTAAGCAGCCGACAACCTCCTAGGTTGACCTGCGAGATGCCACTATCAAAAAAAAAAAAAAAAAAAAGAGTAGGTCTAGACGATTCTCGCATCAACGCTCGCCGCGCACGGACGTGTTACTCTGCGTAACTCGCTCGTGTTGTGTCAGTGATCGTTGTCGCTACGCTCTGCCGTAGCATTCCCCGTAGCTGCTCGCTAGCTACGCCACTACAACTCAAAAGTTGCCTCTTTCGAGGCGGCGGCTGATATCTGTCTTTTTCAAAGTACAGTCAAAACGTGTGTTGTGTAAATTCCCCTTCTGGGAAAATCCACAGTTTCGTGGTTCTCGGTGGAAACCTCACGGTGTCAACGAAACCGAGAGGGTGTGGACCCGATACACCCAGCTGAAGCCCCTTCAGGGTTAAGCTACAAATCGGACGGGAGCTAGAACAATCGGCCTTGGGGGATCTCCTAGTCGACTCTAGCTCTGGTTTCCCTTACAGCAACACACCTAGTGTCGGTCGGGTGTGTCTACACCCTTCGCACTAGACTGGTTCAGGGCCCCGTACGCACATTAAGACTGGCGACGGGTAAAAAGCAAGCTTAGGGCTCACCATTAGGTCACTCACCTCCCTGCCTATACCCGGCGGGGAGGGTTACGCATCCCCGGGCTATCCTCCCGGGGAGTTAGGCCTGTTAGGCAAATATTATAAAATAGGTAATTAATTTCTTTATAATATGGACGCGCTTCTCGCGTTCGTTAAAATCATAGTCAGGGACCCCGACATTCAACGTCGGTACGGTACCCAAATAGCCGACCTGCAGCATGTCAACCCCGCAATAAATTGCGTAGATAGCCCTCTCTCTCCGCCGCCCGCTGAAATAGGTATACCATGCCTCGTATCCTTGCCCACCATCGACCCTCTCGTAGAGGCTCCCTCTACTTCGGCCATCGCGCCTCCTACGACCGACGTCACTGTCTCGGAAGACATGGACGTGTGCGTCAACCCCTCTCCCTGTCTCTCGGATGCCACTGCCTCCGACTCCGAGACTAGCTCGTCCTCTCCCTCCTCCTCCTCCTCCGAAGACGACTACATCCGGGTCGGCAAAGGAGGCAAGAGGAACGACAGACGGCATCACGAATAGACGGCATCACTAATAAAGTCATGAAACTTCTCCCCGCCCCTTTCATTATACTCATGACCGCCATCTTCAATGGCGCCATGAGTCACAACGTCTTCCCTCAATCGTGGAAAGAAGCCACCGTCATAGGTATCCCTAAGCCGGGAAAACCCGCGAACGAACCCACCAGCTACCGACCGATCAGCCTCCTCAACGTACTCTGTAAAATCTACGAGAAGCTTATTTATAAGCGACTCAAGGACTTTGCCGATGCGAAGAGCCTCATCCCCAACGAACAGTTCGGTTTTCGTACCCAACACTCGTGCGTACAACAGGTCCACCGCATCGTCGAGCACATAAGCGCCGGTTTTCAGCGCGGCACGATGACAGGCGCGCTCTTTTTCGACATAGCGAAGGCTTTCGACAAAGTCTGGCACAACGGCTTATTATACAAGCTGTACCAACTCGGCGTGCCCGACCGTCTCGTGCTCATCCTACGGGACTTTCTCTCGAATCGCACTTTCCGCTATCGCATAGAGGGCGCACTATCCGCCCTCCACTCTATCCGCGCCGGTGTCCCCCAGGGCTCCGTGCTCTCGCCCCTCCTGTTCACGCTCTTCACTAGCGACATCCCCAAAAATAGACAGGCAAAGTTAGCTCTCTTCGCAGACGACACTGCCATTTTCTACTCCGGTATCGTGCGCGACCGTATAGCTAGCACTCTCCAAACTTCCGCCAACGTACTAGGCGCTTGGTTCAGGAAATGGAGAATAGAAGTCAACCCCGATAAGAGTCAAGCCGTACTCTTCGCGAAAAAGCGTAGGATCAGACCCCCCGACCCCAAACCGATAACCATGTTCGGCAAGCCGATCCCTTGGGAGAAGCAAGCCAAGTACTTAGGAGTCATCCTAGATAGACACTTGACCTTCTGTGAGCACATAAGGACGGTGCGCTCGCGCGCCGCCTTCGCTCTGGGTAGGCTTCACTTTATTATGAACGCACGCAGCAGATTGTCCCTTAAGTGCAAACTGCGCATTTACACCACGTGCATACGCCCCATCATGACCTACGCCTGCGTAGTGTTCCCACACGCGAAATCGTACCGCCTCCATAAGATGCAGACCCTACAAAACCGTGCCTTACGTAAGGTCACGGGAGCCCCCCTCTACGTTAGAAACGAAAACCTCCATCTCGACCTCAAGATTCCCACTATCCAACAGTTTATAAAACGCATTTGCAAGCGTTATTTCGAGTCTGCTGAAAAGCACCTCAACCCTCTTATCGCGGCTGCCGCCCGATACACCCCCTCCCAGATAAGTAGAATTCGCCGTCCTAGGCATTCACTATTGTACCCCGATGACGCTATAACCCTGCTCCAAGAGAGCCGTAGGGCCACCAGCACAGTACACAAACACAGACCGCCGTCATTTAGGCCTCGCCACCGAGGCCCGTCGCGACGTCCCCGTAATGCACCTAATGCATCACCTCCCCGACCCTTGCTCGTGCCAGCCCGCGTAGCCGCTGAGCCTGTAGCTTTAAATTCCCCTAATAATAATAATTATGATAATCCTTGTTCGATCCAGCCAGTCCCTTGCTGTCCTCCCTCAAGCGACGCCCTAAGCCGAGGCTCGTACCCCGCAGGGGGTGCCCTTAGCGTGGTCGCTTTAGATTTAATTTAGTTCGTATGCCCTGGCTGGAGGCCTTAATAATAATTTATTATTAGGGCATCCACAGGAAAGTCCGGTTAAGCAGCCGACAACCTCCTAGGTTGACCTGTGAGATGCCATTACCAAAAAAAAAAAAAAAAAAAGAGTAGGTCTACCCATATTCACTTCCGATAAATCAGTTATGGTACGCAAGATTCACTAAAAAGTAAGAAATAAAATAATTTTTAACAAAAAAAAAATAACCGACTCCAAAAATCTTTCTGTTAAGTAAAATTGCACTAAAAAGTTATAAAATAATTGCATTATTTACTTACTACAATTTATATAATTTTTTTTTTAATTTTTGTGGATTCTGAATAAAATCAATTTATTAGGACAATAATATACAATTATTATTATTTTTGGAGTCGGTGCCAGTAAAGAATAATAAACGAGTAAGTACATTCATGAAGTAGCGTATTACATTCGCTTTAGGCAGTTGTTGTGTTCATTTGTAAATAGGTTCAATTAGGTATAATACATTATCGTAAAAATAATGATGGTTAATGTACCATTAAATATACTTTGCAAATTTTAGGAAACTTCCTAAATATTTTTAAAGATTGTCTGGCACCGACTCCAAAAATAATAATATTTGTATATTATTGTTTATTAGGTTAGATTTTATCTAACTACGCTGAATTCGGCTTCCAGTCTAACTAGGTGTAGCTTAATACCAGTATTTTACATGAAGCGACTGCCTATCAGACCTCCACAAGCCGGCTACCGGTGAATCTTGTGATGATATCAGTTATGTTTATTATTGTTCAACGGTTATTACTCAAACGCATTCTTCGGGACTGCCCAACTAGTTCCGATTTCGAATGGAGCTCTTATTCATGAGCTGAGCCCACGGCAATGTCGCGAGTCATACTGACAATAATTAAGATGAATGTGTCTCACGAAAGATATCAGTTATGTTTTAACAAATGTAAAACGTGCGGGTGTTTGTGCCGCTCCCGTGTTAGACCATATGACTAATTCCACTTTTTCCCCCCACTGTATAGGTTTATATATATATATTGGGGAGGTATTTGAGAAGGCTAACTGTGGCCAGCCTGCACAAATCCCGGACGGTCCGTTGAAATATATTCAACGGACCATTACCTGCCGGGGTCGCGATGATTGCTGCTACCAACCCGGGACTTCGGTAAAGGTTGGAGTAGGACCGTGTGGTTTTTAGTCGGTAGGAGTCCGGCACAGCGTCCATGATGTCCACACCAACAAAAAAAGGGTTTATATCTATCTATGTGCCTAGCTTTTTCCCAATTACATTGGGGTCAGCTTCCAGTCAAACCGGATGCAGCTTAATACCAAAAAAAGGGTTTATAAAAAAAAGGTGCTATCGCATAGAGGGCGCACTATCCGCCCTCCACTCTATCCGCGCCGGTGTCCCCCAGGGCTCCGTGCTCTCGCCCCTCCTGTTCACGCTCTTCACTAGCGACATCCCCAAAAATAGACAGGCAAAGTTAGCTCTCTTCGCAGACGACACTGCCATTTTCTACTCCGGTATCGTGCGCGACCGTATAGCTAGCACTCTCCAAACTTCCGCCAACGTACTAGGCGCTTGGTTCAGGAAATGGAGAATAGAAGTCAACCCCGATAAGAGTCAAGCCGTACTCTTCGCGAAAAAGCGTAGGATCAGACCCCCCGACCCCAAACCGATAACCATGTTCGGCAAGCCGATCCCTTGGGAGAAGCAAGCCAAGTACTTAGGAGTCATCCTAGATAGACACTTGACCTTCGGTGAGCACATAAGGACGGTGCGCTCGCGCGCCGCCTTCGCTCTGGGTAGGCTTCACTTTATTATGAACGCACGCAGCAGATTGTCCCTTAAGTGCAAACTGCGCATTTACACCACGTGCATACGCCCCATCATGACCTACGCCTGCGTAGTGTTCCCACACGCGAAATCGTACCGCCTCCATAAGATGCAGACCCTACAAAACCGTGCCTTACGTAAGGTCACGGGAGCCCCCCTCTACGTTAGAAACGAAAACCTCCATCTCGACCTCAAGATTCCCACTATCCAACAGTTTATAAAACGCATTTGCAAGCGTTATTTCGAGTCTGCTGAAAAGCACCCCAACCCTCTTATCGCGGCTGCCGCCCGATACACCCCCTCCCAGATAAGTAGAATTCGCCGTCCTAGGCATTCACTATTGTACCCCGATGACGCTATAACCCTGCTCCAAGAGAGCCGTAGGGCCACCAGCACAGTACACAAACACAGACCGCCGTCATTTAGGCCTCGCCACCGAGGCCCGTCGCGACGTCCCCGTAATGCACCTAATGCATCACCTCCCCGACCCTTGCTCGTGCCAGCCCGCGTAGCCGCTGAGCCTGTAGCTTTAAATTCCCCTAATAATAATAATTATGATAATCCTTGTTCGATCCAGCCAGTCCCTTGCTGTCCTCCCTCAAGCGACGCCCTAAGCCGAGGCTCGTACCCCGCAGGGGGTGCCCTTAGCGTGGTCGCTTTAGATTTAATTTAGTTCGTATGCCCTGGCTGGAGGCCTTAATAATAATTTATTATTAGGGCATCCACAGGAAAGTCCGGTTAAGCAGCCGACAACCTCCTTTTTTTTTTTTTTTTTTTTTTTTTTTTTTTTTGCCGGGGTGGAAATCCTCATGGATGTCCTCCGCCTTGGGGAAGGCGGAGGGGTCTGTCAGACTCTTACTGACTAAAACCACCCCGGTGTTCCCTCGCACACTTAGGTCAGAGGCCCCGGGAGCAGATGTGTCGTCCGCAGCCCCCAACTGGTGCTGACCCTTTTTGGAAGGCCCGTACAATTAATGGAGGAGGGGATGTATCCCCCGGACGTCTAAGAGAGGCGCGCGTGGAACACTACGCGCCACCACCTTGGGTTCTGTTTGATGAGCAACGGACGTCCCCAAGTCCGCTGCTCCTGAACCCGTTTACGGGGGCTGGAAGAGAGCGTTATCCGCCCTCCGCCGACGCCCATTGCGCCTTCTGCGGGCTGGGAAAGAGCTCGTTCTCTCCCTTTCCCTTTCCGCAGCTTCCTTCTGTGACATTACTGTTTCACAGAAGGAAATCACCGCTTCCCAGGACCCCGCGCTATCGACCATCGAACGAACCACGGCCGACAGCGACAGGTCTCCTCCCACCTCAGAGATGAGGGCATTGCGTGGTTCCTCCCAAGCAACACACTCTACCAACGTATGCCACACCGTATCCTCCGGGCAATGGGCGCAGTGATGGCAGCCGACAACCTCCTAGGTTGACCTGTGAGATGCCATTACCAAAAAAAAAAAAAAAAAAAAGAGTAGGTCTACCCATATTCACTTCCGATAAATCAGTTATGGTACGCAAGATTCACTAAAAAGTAAGAAATAAAATAATTTTTAACAAAAAAAAAATAACCGACTCCAAAAATCTTTCTGTTAAGTAAAATTGCACTAAAAAGTTATAAAATAATTGCATTATTTACTTACTACAATTTATATAATTTTTTTTTTTAATTTTTGTGGATTCTGAATAAAATCAATTTATTAGGACAATAATATACAATTATTATTATTTTTGGAGTCGGTGCCAGTAAAGAATAATAAACGAGTAAGTACATTCATGAAGTAGCGTATTACATTCGCTTTAGGCAGTTGTTGTGTTCATTTGTAAATAGGTTCAATTAGGTATAATACATTATCGTAAAAATAATGATGGTTAATGTACCATTAAATATACTTTGCAAATTTTAGGAAACTTCCTAAATATTTTTAAAGATTGTCTGGCACCGACTCCAAAAATAATAATATTTGTATATTATTGTTTATTAGGTTAGATTTTATCTAACTACGCTGAATTCGGCTTCCAGTCTAACTAGGTGTAGCTTAATACCAGTATTTTACATGAAGCGACTGCCTATCAGACCTCCACAAGCCGGCTACCGGTGAATCTTGTGATGATATCAGTTATGTTTATTATTGTTCAACGGTTATTACTCAAACGCATTCTTCGGGACTGCCCAACTAGTTCCGATTTCGAATGGAGCTCTTATTCATGAGCTGAGCCCACGGCAATGTCGCGAGTCATACTGACAATAATTAAGATGAATGTGTCTCACGAAAGATATCAGTTATGTTTTAACAAATGTAAAACGTGCGGGTGTTTGTGCCGCTCCCGTGTTAGACCATATGACTAATTCCACTTTTTCCCCCCACTGTATAGGTTTATATATATATATTGGGGAGGTATTTGAGAAGGCTAACTGTGGCCAGCCTGCACAAATCCCGGACGGTCCGTTAAAATATATTCAACGGACCATTACCTGCCGGGGTCGCGATGATTGCTGCTACCAACCCGGGACTTCGGTAAAGGTTGGAGTAGGACCGTGTGGTTTTTAGTCGGTAGGAGTCCGGCACAGCGTCCATGATGTCCACACCAACAAAAAAAGGGTTTATATCTATCTATGTGCCTAGCTTTTTCCCAATTACATTGGGGTCAGCTTCCAGTCAAACCGGATGCAGCTTAATACCAAAAAAAGGGTTTATATATAGGTATATATAAACCCTAACCTCTGCCTCGTTGATCTAGTGGTCCCAAGCGCGACTGCTGAGCATGAGGTCTCGGGTTCGATTCCCGGGTCGGGCAAAGTGTTATTGAGTTTTTCTGTTAGAAAATTCTCAGTAGCAGCCCGGAGTTTGGAATTGTGCCCGGTAGATGGCAATAGGCTCACCACCTATTACATGGGATTTAATAACATCGTTCGTGAAATGTGGGTGCACAACTGTGTACACCTCTGCTTACGCCTTTGGGGAATACAGGCGTGATCCTATGTCATATATATATAATTTTTATACAAGATTATTTCAATTTTCTGCCATTTTCAATTACATTTTCTACGCTCGTTATGTAAAAAAGATATTTCGTGGTTAGATATATTATATATAGATTCTAGTAACGAGAAAATATTTTCCAATACTAGTTATAAATTTTTGGCGAAATAAAATACGGTCATAAGCAGAATTTATCTGTATTGGATCCATTACTAAAGACGTAGTTTAGATCATCTGTGACAGGCAGAAAAAGGCTTGATCACATAAAAATGTATAAGTCCGATACAAACCTGTTGCATGCTCACGTTTCCCTCGTCGATGTCGAAGGGCGGCCGCACCGAGCACAGCGTGCGTCCCATGCACGCGTACGACATTATTGTTATTGAACCTGTTAACAAAGTAAAGATAAATTAGAATAAATCGTATAAATTGCATCATAGCATTACTATTTATTTATTTATTTGATATTTTATTTTATAGATTATAATTGATATCTATCGAGAATATCAACGCCCGGGGGCGGAGGAAGAGGGCACCGGTCGGCACTCACTCCACACTGCGTCATCGTTCGCGTTACTAAGCGCACACCGCGTCACATATATGAAGATTTGGTAAACCCTTGTTAACGTACTTAGAATTATAAAGTTCACTATTTGTTACCACTAGGGTTTTTGTCCTGATACCACCTTCAGGATATTTCACTCCATTTTACCCACATTTCAACAATGCTGTGTTATAGATGGTAAGCTGATTACCATCAACTGGAAACAATTCCCAGCCCCGGGCTGCTATTGAAAATCAGCATTTATTCGGTATAAAAATATTTTATGTCCTATTCCGGAACCTACACTTACTAATAAAGATATATCTTTAAAAAGGCCTTTAATTACGCATGCTCAGCGAACTCTAAAGTTATAATATTAAATGGAAAAATAAAAATATATATAGGGCCTAAATAGATAGCAATGACGTCACCATAAGACGTGTTAAAATATGGATGAGCAGAGGTCGAGATGGGTTAGCGGTCAGAGCGCCTGGAGTATTTATCCGAGAATCCTACTTGCAACCGTATTCTTTTCCATTTAATATTATAACTCTACACTTACTATTTACAAAATGTCATCTAAATGTGTTTTTGTTTAGTTTTTGCGTTAAGGCAGAAATAAATAAATTCATAAACTTATAAACCTACATCAAAACTTTTACTTTTATGTACCTAGATATTATCTATAGCATAGGATAGGATAAAATTACGTTATCAATATTTACCAGCGAAATTGTTACTCCGACTACTAAGCACAGATCTACCGAAAATACAATCATTGATAGATTTATATTACAAAGGCTATTACAGAGAAGTGATCTCATTTTGACGCACAAAAGGATACAAATAGAATTTGGAAAAATAGTTTTTCATTTAATGAGTAAATTATAGAATTTTTTTGTGGCATATTGAGATGTTTATTGGCAAATGAGAATCTTGCGCCAGCGATTGTTTAATATTTAGAACAATTTTAGAGTGCGTTGAAGAATTTATGATGACACTTCTGATTGGTTGATACCGTATTTATTTTATCGTTTTATTGATATTAGTGGTCGCTCACTGGCCGAACGCATAATTATTTTTAATTTTAAATTTGAACATTATTTAGGTTTTATTATCAAAGATATATGTATGTGTGTATGTCAAACGCATGGTAGTGTGTGTAATGTTTTTTAATGCATATTATACTCGTATATTAGTTTCCTGCACTCCTTCTCCATATAAACTTTAACTATGCCAAATTTCATACTCCTCAGTACAACGTTTTCGCTTTACGTATTAGCTTCACGCATATATAGATGCTGGTTCATTACATGAATTATGCGTATTTATATGAAGGAGCATTTACTTAACACTTTTTTTTCGTGTTTTTTATTAATTTTGCAACGCGTTGATTCAGTGTTGCATATCTGAACGCAGTGTAACGAATCATAACTTAGTTGTGGACGTGTAAAATTGTAATTATTTGTTGCAGCTTTTTATATAAGTAAGACGGACTTACGCCTTAACAATTAGTGATGTACAGACTAAATCACAAAAATAAAATAAGTTAAATGGAATCCCTACACGCGGCCCCTGGGTGGTGCAAAACAGGCGACACAACTCTAGTGGGAGACTTCGGCCGCGGCTGGTTACCACGCACCAGACGAAGCCATGCCGTGAAGCGACCTAGTCGTGTTTCGGGATGTAGTCCGGTGCAACTGTTGTGCGAGACGGGTCTGGGCAGTTGCATCAACTCCCCAACTATCGTACTCCCAAAATCTATCCACTCTACTTAAGAGTGAATAGATTTAATCTGGATATACGTGCCACACCGTCCCTTACCATCAGGCGAGTTGGTGGCAAAAAGTATGTCTATTTTAGATTTAAAAAAATTTAGTTCTTAGTATAAGTCAAAGTCAAGTCTATAGAGTCTAGTTACAATTCAAAACTTTGCCATGACAGTTTAGAGATGACCAGCCCCAACCAACGGCGCCCGTTCACGAACATGACGCCAGCGTCAGCATCACTAAACTCGACCATATTGTAGGGAATCTAATGACCCAACACAAACGCCACCGTGCATTTGAGTGAGCATGACATACTCTAGCTGCCAGACAATAATCAAATATATTTAATCTTGTAGAATATGTAAATGATTACATGGTACTCACATTTACAGTATAATAAAAATGAAATGCTAAATTATTAGACAAACGTATTTTTAAATATTATTAGATTAAGGACTGAACAAGACAAAAAAATAGTCCATCAAAATTATATAACAATGTCAAAAAACAAAATAACTACATTCTAAGAGACAGTACGTCGAAGTGATGTTGTTTGTAACATTGATTTGTTAGTCAGAGTGCTTGTGGAGCAGGACCAGCAGTTAGCCAAGCATTTTTGTCATCAATGTAATCTCCTAATGTATAGTATGCTTGCTTGCATAATGAGCGTTTTATATGAGTTTTAAATTTCCTTTCATTTAGTTGTAGTATGTCAGAGGGAATCTTATTGTAACATTTTACACCGTACCCCATAAATGATGTGTGTACCTTAGACAATCTAAATCGTGGCTGTGCAATTTTGTTTTTATTTCTGGTGTTGTAATTATGTCTATCACATAATTTATCAAACTGATCTAGATTTTTTACGTAAGGGAGATAAAAAAATGTGTATTGTATTCTAATATTTTTTGTATCTAAAATCAATCTCTCGATTGCCTCGTTAGTCTAATGGTCCCAAGCGCGACTGCTGAGCCTTGCTCAGTCTTGAGTTTCCGGGTCGGGTAAAGTGTTATTGGGTTTTTCTATTAGGAAATTTTTATAGCAGCCCTACCAACCTACTATTACATGGCACTTAATAACAGCATTTATGAAATGCGGGTGGACAACTATGCCTACCCCTTCGGGGAATATAGGTGTGATGCTATGTTATGTTAAAATTACAGAAAAAAGATGGCGGCTGTCCTAAAAAGAAAAAACAATACCATTACGATTCAAATATTATGGGGGCTAAACCAACAAGCTCTCGAGGAACCAATAAGGAAATAGAAGATGGAAACGTTTGGTTATATTGAAAACAATAGGAATTTAGTGGGTCACGGGTTACTTTCCGAAGAATTCGGGATTCAGTAGTTGCTACGCACTTAAAGGCCTTTGACAATTTGTTCGTAATGGTAAAACTATACGGCATAACTGGAAATAGTAATACATACCGCTCAACTGACTTTGAGAATAAATTACAAGAAGATACAGGAAGATTAAAACTTGTAGTTTTTACCCTTCCGCTCAGCCACGTACAAAAATATACTTCATAACAATAAAAATCGATTGTCTGCTATTTTTTTTATATTTCCTTTTGCAGTAACCCAGAGGGGTTTTGTCTGCGTAACCGGACAATATCAAAGGCGAGGCAGTTTGTTGCCTGCAGCCAGAGCATATTTTACTACAAATTAAGCAACAGCGCTAAGGGCGTCCCTTGCGGGACACGAGCCTCGGCTTAGGGCGTTGCTGGGGGGACAACTAGGGACTAGCCGGATCATATCAGTTTCCTTATTAATAAGGGACAACTTTAACCTCCTTACGTGTCGGCTCGAGCAAGGGGCAGCAGGGCAGACATGTTGAGACATTTCGCGACGGACGCGGACCTCGCCGGTGAGGTCTATAACGAGGCGGTCGAGCGCGTCGGAGTGTGCTTGTAAATTTGTTCGATTCTTGAGCTACGGTGATCCTATCATCGGATCTGATGTCTATCTGCTTAATAGCGAGCCAATATTAGTGGATTCCTTAAGGATTTGTATTATTTGAAATGTTAAACATAAGGCCGCTCCTTGGAATTTTGAGAAATAATTATATTCATTTGGAATTTGTCACCACCTTACTACTTGGCACTTAATAACAACATTGGTAATAAATGGGTGTATAGCCGTGTACAGCTCCGCCTACCCCTTCGGTGAATACAGGCGTGATGCTACGTTATGTTGTGTCATTTTTATGTGGATGATATTTTGTTGTTTAAGTGTTGTTTTTTTTTGTTTTGGCTTAGTAGGAATGGATAGAAAACATAACAATAGAGGCCTCCAGTAAATATTTTTTACATAATATTGAGTTAATGGACGACAAATGGAATTAAGCTCGTGGAAAATAAATACTAAACAAAATTGTTTACTAAAAATGTCTGCTTATTTACTTTCAGAAGTTTTTTCATTTGTTATTTTAACTAGTCATGAATTAGACAAGCATGAAACTAATACTGAATTTAATTCGACAAATCATCAAAACAAGATAATTTAAAACACATTTATCAAATATTTGTATACTTACAAAAAATATTCCGAAAATGACTGTAAATAATTTCGCATCCCTCGTAATGGGTATTCAGATCCTAAATATACAATAAACATGACATGATTTGCTTCAAAATTGCCAAATAACCCTTATAAGCTAGTCTGACAAACTATTCTATTATAACCTATCAGATAAGTTCGCTAAACTCTTATGTGCGAAACTTTTCTTTTCTGTAGAGCAACTTGCAGTTTATCTAGGAGGTGGTCAATTGCTTAACCGGGCTTTCCTGTGGTTGGTTTAATAAATTAAGGTCACCAGGGCATAAAAACATGATAATACCTATACTCGTCCCGACTGAATTTTCGGTCACCCCGGGCTTAGCCAAATACGCAAGAGATATTATAGAGCACAAGTGTATGTGCAAACACGGGTGCACTCCCTCTTCCTTCACTCTCATAGTCCGATGGGATGGCAATCCGACACGACTGGATAGAGAGCTCTCCGAAGCACGGGCATGTCACACCACCACCTTCCTAATATCGAGATGCTATTAAGAATTTCCTAACAGAAAAACCCAATAACACATTGCCCGATCCGGGAATCGAACCCACGACCTCACACTCAGCAGTCACGCTTACGGCTACTAGACCAACAGTTAAACACTTTACCAACTATACGCCGAGAGGGAGAATATCCCTATTATGGGCTTATTTATCCTCTCATATTACCAACCGAGCTCCAGGTACTACTAATAAGCTCATTATGTAATTAGCTCGCGGCACTATTATATTCATCAACGTATTGTACAAGTTATGTAATGCTGCCTTCGCCTTTGAATAATACTTACATAATATTTGGATTTACGAGTATATTACGTGCGACTTATAAATATTCTGAGTTCAGTTGCTAAGTTGAGCAAATGTTTTTTCGGAAAATCTATGAACAAAATTACAGTATTGAATATATTGAGGCGTCACCTTGCGGAAGTACATTACTACTAGGCCTAGCCTTTTCCCAATTACATTGGGGTCGGCTTCCAGTCAAACCGGATGCAGCTTAATACCAATATTTTACATGGAGCGACTGCCTATCTGACCTCCACAACCCAGTTACTGGGTAACGCGATATCTCGTGGTATGACTGGTTGTCAGACTTTCAGGCCTCTGACTACCCGTAACGGCTGTCATAGATCTTAATTTGACAACCGGGACCGACGGCTTAACGTGCTCTCCGAGACACGGAGGGGTCTCGGTATGAAATGAGATGAGCTTAACCTTGATCGATCGATCTGTATGGCTGTTACTTAGCCAAGAGCCCCTCCTTAGCCACGAGCTCCCCTGCGGAAGTACACTACAATGGTTGAAAATAAATACAATATATTTGCGGGCGGTGCACAAGTATTGCATGACTACCCTCAATATTGTGGAAGTAGCTAGACTTCTATAATATTGAGGGTAGTCGTGCAATACTTGTGCACCGACCGCAAATATATTGTATTTATGTAAGTTATTCATCCACACATTTTTCACCTCTAACTTATATTAATTATATTATGGAACTTTATACCGTCATGAGCAGCATAATTTGTTCATTTTATAAGTGCTTCAATTATCCACTTTTATATTTGTAGATATCACTACATAGTATAAAACACAGTCGCTTCCCGCTGTCTGTCCCTATATATGCTTAGATCTTTAAAACTACGGAACGGATTTTGATGCGGGTTTTTTAACAGATAGAGTGATTTAAGAGAAAGGTTTTAGTACATAATTTGTCAAGTTTTTGTATACATTGGCTAAAATATAATGATATTTGTTGGAGATGTTGGACAAAAATAAGCCGTCTGGGAGCTTTCAACGAAAACGCTGCCCTTTGAGATATAACAAAATGATGTATGGTGGAATTGTGAATCTTATATAGATCTACAGAAAAGTCCGCGATGGCGAATGTCTATCTCTTATGGATAACATACTCTAACCATTTGAATACTTAAAAAAATGGGCAATTATAAAGCGGTAATTGGAAAGCGGGAACGGAATCAAAATTTCATGATTACTTTTGATCGCGATAACCGACATTCATGCGGGCGAAGCCGTGGGAATCAGTTAGTTATACTATAAAATATGACCAAAAATAACCAAAATAATCATTAGAAGTACACCAAGATTTTAAGATTACTGTCAACAAAGGCGTTTTGCCTGGTTATGTTAGGTTATGTTATAATTACTTACCAGGTATGGCGTATACTAATGTAAAGCTCAGCATCCCGAACTGCTTTTTCCGATCAGGTCCTGGCCACTCCTCAGTACAGAAGTGCACGTCTCTCGTTTCTATCTAGAATAAATGGCACAACTTTAACAATATTGAAATAAAAAAAAAAATCGGAGGGCTTCGGCCGCGGCTGGTTACCACCCAGCGGACGAAGCCATGCCGTGAAGCGACCTAGTCGTGTTTCGGGATGTAGTCCGGTGCAACCGTTGTGGGGGACGGGTCTGGGCTATCGTTCTCCCCAAATCTATCCACTCTAATTAACGAGTGAATAGGTTTCTTCTGGATCTACGCGTTCCATCCTCGGCCATACCGTCGCTTACCATCAGTCGAGTTGGAGGTCAAAAATTTTTGATAAAAAAAAAACATATTATGTATAGAGCTTACTCATAAGGCAGTAGTGAAAATTTCATACTTCACACCCTGATATTATCCAACTACGACGACGACTGCTGAGCAGGAGGTCAAGGGTTCGATTTCCGGGTCGGGCAAAGTGTTATTGAGTTTTTCTGTTGGGAAATTCTCAGTAGCAGCCCGGAGTTTGGAATTGTGGCCCGTTGATGGCAATGGCTCACCACTTATTACATGGGACTTAATAAAAGCATTGGTGAAATGTGCGTGTGACACTGTGTATACCTTTGCCTACCCCTTCGGGGAATACAGGCGTGATGCTATGTTATGAGCTTACTCATAAGGCAGCAGTGAAAGGAAAATTTCATACTATACACCCTGATATTATCAACAAATGTTTATTTAAAAAAACGAAATAAGTCGAAAATTAAAACTAGTAACTCTCATTGAACATTTTTTCAAAAGCGTTTAGAATGTTTTATAAAGAACAATATTTATGATTCCTGGAGCTCTGGATATTTTCCTATGAAAAATATTTATTTTCTATTATAGCATCGAGTTATTGCGAAAATGTTTATTAGTTGCAATAGTTCTTCCTCAATCCGAATTGAAATTGTGAATATATTGCAACAGCTAACGATTTCAAGCTCAGTGAGATAATTACTATTTCTGTTAGCAATTATGTTGCCTTGACATGTTTACATCTGTCGTAGTTTTTCTTCTTAACTTATTGAAATCTGTTTACAAAGTTATGTATTCAACAAATTGTACGTGCGCAATAGAAAATGTGTGACACAAATAGTTACGGCAGAAGTGAGATGACTGAAAACAATGACGTCACCATAAGACGTGTTAAAATGTGTAAGAAGAATTCACGGTAGTGAGCAGAAGTCGAGATGGCTTAGTGGTCAGATCGCCTGGAGTATTTATCCGGGAGGCGCAGGTTCGAATCTTGCTCGCGACCGTATTCTTTTTCCATTTAATATTATAACTTTAGAGTTAGCGAACTCTACGGTAGAAGCACTTAAAACTTGAGATAACTGAAAACAATGACGTCACCAAGAGACGTGTTAAAATGTGGAAGAAGAATTCACGGTAGTGAGCAGAGGTCGAGATGGCTTAGTGGTCAGATCGCCTGGAGTATTTATCCGGGAGGCGCAGGTTCGAATCCTGCTCGCGACCGTATTCTTTTTCCATTTAATATTATAACTTTAGAGTTAGCGAACTCTACGGTAGAAGCACTTAAAACTTGAGATAACTGAAAACAATGACGTCACCAAGAGACGTGTTAAAATGTGGAAGAAGAATTCACGGTAATGAGCAGAGGTCGAGATGGCTTAGTGGTCAGATCGCCTGGAGTATTTATCCGGGAGGCGCAGGTTCGAATCCTGCTCGCGACCGTATTCTTTTTCCATTTAATATTATAACTTTAGAGTTAGCGAACTCTTCGGTAGAAGCACTTAAAAATTGAGATAACTGAAAACAATGACGTCACCAAAAGACGTGTTAAAATGTTTGGTACCCATAACACAAGTTAAATCTTACCTTGGGTACCAGAGTTTATCGAAACACTCCTCTAATAGAGTTATATTGTAATTAGACTGTAAATCTTTTATGTAAGATGTGTTTTTTAAACAACATTATTTGGAAAAATATATATATTAATATATAATGTGGAAGAAGAATTCACGGTAGTAAGCAGAGGTTGAGATGGCTTAGTGGTTAGAGCGCCTGGAGTATTTAACCGGGACTCGCAGGTTCGAATCCTGCTCGCGACCGTATTCTTTTTTCATTTAATATTATATGTTTAATCTAATTTAATCTTCCTGTAATGTTTTTTTAGTATTAATACTATTAAATTCACTCAAAGGGACCATTACTATCGATACTATAAAAATATCGATATTATCGATAGTATCGTGTTGTTGTTGGTTTTGTTAATATACCTACGTATATTATTTCTGTTAGGTTTGTTCAAACTTACTTATTTCAGAACTTTATACTATGAAAACAAAAATAAACTCACTAAAGTTAAACCAAAACGTTAATAGGTACCTACGGAAAACCGAGGTAAGATCCCGAGTAAAAAAAAAAAAGAATTAGTCTCCCGTAAATATCCTATCTGTATGTATTTGTATTTATTGAACCAAATATTATGTAGTTACATTCCAATAACTCGCTTGGGCACTCAAAGCGCCTCTCAATTATCTTCACTCTATTCTCACTTATATGGCTATAGTATTTGAAACAGGAAAGCTATCTAACTTCTCCAAGTACCATTTTTGTGTGGACATAGTCGACTTCATATTAATAGTTGGTAACATTAAATAGCAGTACTGTAAAAATCGACTATACTAATTAATTAAATTAAAATATATAATATTAAATGGAAAAATAATACGGTCGCGAGCAGGATTTGAACCTGAGCCTCCCGGATAAATACTCCAGGTGCTCTGACCACTAAGCCATCTCGACTAGAGTTCGCTAAGCATGCATTAATGCTTTTCAAAGATTTATCTTTAAAACATATAAATTAAACTTATTAGCAATACATTTGCATTAAATTATATTATTGATCCTGTAATGTTACCAATTTACATTTAATTAAACTACTAACATACACTCAAATGCAGTAGCATTAAATAGTAGCACTGTAAACATCCACTATACTAATTAATTAAATTTATATATTTTAATTTAATTAAATGAGTTTATAATGCTTTTTCATTTAATTGAATTATTTATCGTGTGAAATAACCAGACTACATTTAATTAAATTTTCGATTATTAACAAACATAATAAATGTACTAACATACACTCCCATCCACCCTAAGTACATAAGCACACTAATACTCATTACTTTATCACACACTACACTTTACACTTTTAATTGTGCCCAATAAATGGCATTAGGCTCACCATATTCATGGTATCTATTAACAAGGAGTGAAAGAAGGTATGCACATCAATATGAAAACATGCTAAAAATAGAAAATAATATAAATTATAAAAAATTAAAGAAATTAATATAGGCATTACATGGCCTCAACATGTATTAAAAAATATAATTATATATGATTTATAAAGGATTGGGATGTTGATCGGCGATTTACAACTGTAAAGTGGTTTAGTAAATCTGTAAATGATTACTAGATAAATATCACCAGGCGTCTCCTTAAGACGTATACAAAGAGGATTGAAAATTCAATAGGTTTGAACACGACAAGGTAGCTCAGTTGGTAGAGTGATGACACGGAACGTTAAAGGTCGCGGGTTCAAGCCCCGTTCTTGTCTATTATTTTTTCAATGTTTCTTTGAAATATAGAAAAAATATTATAATAAAACAACTTTTAACCGGATTAATCGCTTGTATTATTGGTTTGTTGTCCTCCTGCGACTACGAACGCTGCAAAGTGTTCGAAACGTCAGGAAGAACAAACCAATAATACACGCGATTAATCCGGTTAAAAGTTGTTTTATTTTAATGTATAGTGATCGCGAAAACCTAAGATATTACTATGCTAAAAACATTAATCGTATAGAAACATTACCAATTAATTCCACACAAATTATATTAGTTTTGTATTCAATTACTTTCGTAACACCTCGTTCACACGCAATTGCAAATTTAATTGAAACAAATTAATTGTTTTCAGAACTTCATCAAATTATATTTTCTTGGTAAGTAGGTTACTTGTGTAATCCAATCTGTTCATAAAGTTATGTAATTAATATTTCATAGGAGATAAGATAATGTTTCATTAAGTTTTGTTTGGGATCAAGTTTGAATTATTGTGTTCAAAGTAGTTATATGAACGGTTGAACAAACTACATGACAGTATGATGATGTGTATATAATTATTATACATTAATTAAAACTCCTTGATATCGTGAGGTTAATGAACAACTTAGTGTCGGAGTTGAAGTTACTCAGGTCTTTGACGTGGCTTTACATACCATCGAGAATATCTCTCAGGTGTGCTGGTTTTATTACATTTAATTAAAATATTATATTAAAGTCAACTTATGGACTATATTTAATACTTAAGACCAAAATAGTGCACTTAAATTGTTTGAACAAAAATTGCAAGTTTTTTTTTTAATTTGTGTAATTGGTAAAAGCCGTTCCAGTTATGTATATTATATAAATAAATCGTTTAGCATGGTGTGGGCATATGATGCGGAGGGATGGCGATGCTAATAGAGATGTATGGAAGAAGAATACATTCTGCGCCAACCCCAAATAAATTGGGATAAGGGCAGGGGGAGGTGGACGATGATCTAAACTATAGGTATCGTCATGAGGTAAGTTGACATAGTTGGTGCGCTGGAAGAGAAAATCGGCATCTGCGCCACGGACCACGAGTTTGATTCAAACACGAGTATTTGATTAGATTAACCACTTCTATGTCCATTAAATAGACAATCACTGTGTATCGTATGTGATTCACGAAACAGTGAAATGGTTAAATCTCAGTGTTCTATAATTGTCCTCAGTAATCGTACGTTGCCCTATATAAAGTACTAATATTAATCTGCATCCGGTTACACTGGAAGCCGACTTCAATGTAGTTGGCAAACGGCTAGGCATACATACTCGTACATATATTTTAATGTTTTCATCAATTATTATCATTTCTTTAATATTTTTGTATAAAAACTTTCGTGAGACATATTCATATTAATTATTGTTCACCGGTGAACAATAATTAATATGAATCGCGTGTATTGTTAAAATGCACGTGAGTAGTAACTCACGTGCATTTTTCGGGATTGCCTGACTAGTTTCGAACTCGAACGGAGCCTTTAGTCATGAGCTGAGCCCGCGGCGATGTCGCGAGTCAAATATAAATGACTGATCTCTGTCATCCCCCCGGTAGTTAAACTCCATTAACTAAACGTCAACAGACTAAAACTAACTTTCAATTAACTAATACTATTGTATGTTGTTTGTGTATTTAAAAGCATTTAATTAAGGAGTTAACTGAGTGAGATAGAAGTTTGTCTTGATGGAATTAAGCTACAAACTAAATGAATAATTATTTAATATGTTTATTTTGCTTTTAATAGTTCAATTGTTTAAACTTGGGTGCTTGTGTTACAATGATCTTTTAATGGTTCCGTTCTTCAAAAGGAAACTACGAACCCTGAGGCAGTCAAGGCTGCTGTTACTGAGAAACACGTAGACGTATCAAGATGAAATACTAAAAAAATACTACAGGAAAGTTTTTAGTATAAATGAAAATGGTTACATGAGTAGAGGAAGATGAAGGAAACGATGGATGGATTGTGTGAAAGATGATTTTGCTGTAAAAGGAGTGACTACCGAGATGACGCCTGACAAAGGTGTATAGAAGATTATATTGGTGAAATGTGGAAGTAACACAGTACGTTTCTGCCTAATGCTCTGGGAAATACAGGTGTGAAGCTGTCTTTTAAAGGTCGTCATAAAAATAATTTTCTAATATCGTGTATGCATTTACTTTACACTACCATAACTAAAAAAAAATATTTTTTTATTATTTTAGTTGATTATGAACTAGTATTGAAACAGTAACGCATTATTATTCTTCACCGGAATGGAAATGGAATGGGTTCAATCGTTTTCCAGCTCCGTTGGATAGCAAACAGAAAGGCGTCACAATGGTATCCCGACAAAAAGAATTGAATAGAATTTTACCGATATTACGTTTTGGAGACGAAGGAACACCTTACAATAGACCACCTTTTGTATTTTGATGAAAATGTTGCAATACGTAATGGACTTCATTTGTGGCTTTGAAAATGAATTATCTCAAAATTGTTTGTTCAGTCAAAACTCAAATTTAATATCGCGAATAACGTTAAAAAGCATTGCCGTTGGTAAAATCTGTAAACGTGTGGTTAAAATTTTGAAATAGACATCAAAAATTTAATCTTACATACCGATATATTCTTCAGCGTCTTCGATATGATGGGGACGGGCTCCCGCCTGACGGTGGCCACCATCAGTAGTGGGATGAAGATCAGCAAGGCAGCACACCACAGTAGTAACAGCAGTAGTAAAGCCTGCTTTCTTCCTGGTGGACGGAGCCGGGGTTCAGGGGATATTGACAGCCATCTGTCTACTGACATGGCTGTTATTGTGAACACACTGGCTGCTACTGCGACTCCTGGAAATAAAAAAAACAACTTTAGCGAATTGCCCATAATGCTAAGTTGAAGTTTATTACAATATGGATATCAACCGAGACCGATCGGATAGCGGCGCTTGCCGGGGCTTGAAGCGAGCCGCTTATTTATTTATTAACTGTTATTAGTATATTTTGTTGTTTTAATTATGTCCCTTGTTATGCTTGTGTGAGTATTTTTATAAATTGTGTACTTCTATTAGTTCTTGGTGTGCGTGATTTTCTTTCTGTGTGTGTATGTACTCGTATCTGTGTTTTCTTATAAATATATTTCTTCCTTCTTTCTTTATACCGGTTTCTTTTTTAACTCTGCCGCTATAAAGTAATACTGTAACAGGTTGTGAACCTATTTCTAATTTCCTTAGCAGCCTTACTGGGAGTACCATACATACCTAGAATCACGCCTATATTTCCCGAATAGGCAGTGGCCTAATAATAATGCTCTAAAAGAAAGTAATAATATAACGTGAAAGCTGAGAAAGACAAACAAATCAAATATATTTAGCTCACGAGGTTTTGGCACAAAATACCTTATTGTGGCTTATGTATAAGAGATAGGCACATGGCATCGTGGACTTTTTGTAGATGTACTAAAGGAAAATATTTTTGTAAAACATTGTATTTACGTATCACTAACCATTATGCCAGCGCATGTGGATAGAGCAGTTCAAGAGCGCTTTTTCTTCGACTTACTTATCAAAAATCAATATTTAAGGCTAGCTGAGAGGTAAGCCTAATATTCAATACTATTTTTCACGAACTTGACTACATACAATTTTTTTTTTTCAAATCCAGCTTTTGCTTCCAGAGATTAGCGCGTTCAAACAAATAAACAAACAAAAAAAAAACTATTCCGCTTTATAATATTAGATTATATATATATATATATGTGTCGGAGATGGCAATACTGTTTATATCATTGGTGTTGCAACATCGAGTGCTACGGACGGTCGGTGACTACGGCGAGTGGAGGGAGGACGGCAGTCTCTTGTGAGCCGCCGTGGCGGACGGACCTCTACGCTCTGACTTATTTATTACCTCTGATTTCATATTGTAATATCTACATTGTACATTGTAATATAAAGTGACTCACTACTAATAACTAACCCAAAGTAAACGTGCTCTCAGTGGCGGAGAGCCTTAATATTGGTTTTATTTACTATTACCTTTAAAATCCGGTCAGACATAGAGACCTAAGATCCTATTCTTCAATATATTTCCGACATCAGAAGTGGGATGGTGTATAGGATTCGAATCATCTTTGCAAGATTGCAGGTTGCCAGTGTAGCGTAGGCGCGCTTATAATCTAAGGTGCCTAGGGTATTTCAGGAAGATTTCTATTTCGAAGCGTATGGTACGCTCCTTTTGCTGTGGGTACCCCCATATACTCGTTTGGTTATAGAGCTAGTATCTAGCTCTTCATTAAACTAATGTTATGATTGTTTTAGTTGGTTTGAAATAGATACAGACAGACACCTGCTTAACGGGTTCCTGTCCATGAGGCGGGCACAATGGTTGCCGTGTATCATGGTCCAGGGCAAAGGTTAAAGTAGGTACTTAGTTCAAATTAAAGGTATAATCATTATGTATTGTATCCCCAATATACAGTAGGAACAGTACCCGCCCAAATCTTGTAAGTTACATTAAGTTACTGGTAACGAACTAACGTTAATTATAATTCCCTGGACTACTCATACTGAGGCTTCTTGATCGCGCCTCATATGAATTCGTTGCGATAGGTCAGTAGGGAGTCATTGATGGCCCGAATCAGTGCAGCAATCTGAGATCAATAATCACCGTGATGATAATGTAATGTAAAAACTAGCCGTCGTTTTACGTGACACTAGGTCATGACAGTTCCCCTATATAATTTGTGCGAAGGATCAAAGGATTGAACTAAATCATGATGTCTAGCGATCTGTGCGATCACTGTGCGATTTTATTATTTTTATATTGATGTGGTCAGGTTTGGCCGAGTGATACTGTGCAGTTTATTTTCTGTTTAAGGTCATGGAGTCAAAGGCATCATTGGATAGAGGCCTGGAGATAAGAGGCCTTTGGATGTGGGCCTCAGTTTGCGCTACTGAGACCTTGAAGCGTGAACGTGTTCGTGAGCAAGAGACAATCCTTGGTGCTAAACTGGACAGCTGATCTGGATGGGTGACCTGAATGGCTGACCTGGATGACTGACCGAGATGGTGGACCAGGATCGTGGACTATGCTGTTGTAAACACACGAGGACGTGTGATTTGCAGAATGGCCGTGTCGGAGAAGCTACACTGTTTTATATCATTGGTATTGCAACATCGAGTGTGTAGTGGCCTACATAGTAGCATACGTGCGGCCGGGACGGAGCGCAGCCGCGCACTGAGACAGCTACGGCGGCATGCGATGTCCAAGGTGCACCGGCCTGCGCGCGCGCCGTCCGCGACAACGTCCCTGCGCCGAGTCATCTTAGATACTAAGCAGGAAGCTAACAAGTAGTAATTTATAACGCGCCTGTTTGAATACGCGCAAGCGTTGTCCAATTACGAACGTTACGATACTGCACCGTGATTGGCTGTTCCTCGTTTTCTAAATCGCAAACTAGCCACCACTTGAATATGATATAAATGTATATCCGTAGGAACATTTTTGAATAAATAATGGTTAAGAAATCGTACACCAAGAGTTTTATTACATTGCGTTCGAGATCCTTAAAGTGGTGACCCCGCGTTGGAAAATGTTGAGCGAAGAAGCTGTTGAAGCGATCAGCATCAAGTCCCGCATTCCGCAGTTTTGGCGTGACAAGCCCCGCCTTTGGTTTGCTCAGTTTGAAGTGGTGATTGCCAATCAGAAGCTTGGAGATGAAGGAAAATTTGGACTTGTGGTCGCGAATCTTACGAAGCCTGAAGTGGAGCAAATCAGTGATATCATCATGGCTCCTTCAAAAACTGGAAGATACGAGGAAGTAAAGCAAAGGCTGGTGTCAGTATACGAGGAATCCGAAGGAAAACAGCTGCAACAACTGCTAAATGAAATGGAGCTCGGCGACCAACGGCCATCTCAGCTATTGCTCCGAATGCGAGACTTATCGGGAGACAAGATGCCTGATGCTACGCTTCGCATGTTATGGATTGGACACCTGCCAGCTTCAACTCGTGCTGTATTGGCGGTAAGCGAAGAATCCAAACTAGATTCGTTGGCTACCATGGCAGACAAGATGCACGAGCACATGAAGGAAGTAAACTCGGTGTGTTCCTGCCACAGTCAGCCTTCAACGTCACGGCAGCCAATAACGTCAGACCAAAATATCATCAGCATGATTGAAACCCTGACCAAGGAGGTAGCTGCGTTAAGAATGGATCGTGCAAGTCATTATGGTCGTCGACCACAACGTTTTAGGAGCCAATCACTACGGACGGTCGGCGACTACGGCGAGTGGAGGGAGGACGGCAGTCTCTTGTGAGCCGCCGTGGCGGACGGACCTCTACGCTCGGACTTATTTATCTAGACCTCTGATTTCATATTGTAATACCTACATTGTAATATAAAGTGACTCACTACTAATAACTAACCCAAAGTAAACGTGCTCTCAGTGGCGGAGAGACCTTTAAAATCCGGTCAGAAATAGAGACCTACGATCCTATTCTTCAATATATTTCCGACATATATATATATATATTAGAAATAAAAAGAGACCTCAGGAGGTACATGATACTGCAACTGTCTATCTCGAATAAGAGATCCTGAGGGAGACCTAAAACCAGGTGGAAAGATCTAGTGCTTATGGATACGGTGACATGCGACGTTTCCAAATCAGATATCAAAGGTAGAGCGAAGTGGAGGAGAAAAATAAAGGAGGGTGACCTCAGCATCATATGAGTTTAACAGTCAGGAAGAGATAGTATTTTTATCTTCAAATTATCGTAGTTGTTGAGAATCGGCTGCAGCGTCGTGTTTCGTGGGCTTGATTCTCCCAAAACAAATGCCATCCGGGTCTGGGAGTGCGTGCACACCCTGATAGATGTATGTGTCAGCCATGATAAATAATAAAACAAATTTTTAGAAAGAAATATACTAATAAATTGCCTTTAATAAAACAATAATAAAGTACCTATACAAGCTAATACAAGCGATTACAAAAATTTACAAGATTTGCTGTAATTTATTGAAGAGTTCCATTGTTTATATCCGAAAATCTTCATCAGATCTTCACCAAATTGAAATGGGACCATAACCAACTAATAACTGGACAGATCAGAAAAAGATTAATTTAAAACGACATTAAGATATCGCTGGATATAAATACAAAAAAGTAAAATAACATACAGATACAAATTAAAGAGAAGAGATATCCTCCTCCTTTTTGAATTCGGTTTAAAAACTTAATGCAGGGCAACGTATTGTATTCAAAAGTATCATATTAATATATATTCGTATATATTAGTAGCGAACTCTGTTATAAATTTTTGTAGAAAGAAAAATATTCAAGTAAATCCCACTCATCGCAATCCACACACTCATAGCTGTCGTACTGGCCTATTGTCATAAAAATGATGAATTACTATCGAACCGTCAATCCATCAACCCAAAAACGTTAATGTCGAAAATCTCGTATAACAGAACTGACGTCAAACAGGCCCTTCAACAAAACATATGTGAAGCAACAAGTAACGTTGATTACCGCAATAAAACCTCGTAACACATTACAAAGACTATACTATAAATATATCATCTCTTTGTTTAATGCCGGACTCACGTACATAAACACAACTATCATTAACATGAAGGTTAATTGAGAATATATAACAATCCGTTGTCGTCGTCATGGTGGCCTATCGGTTACAGACCCGCACGAGTATTCATCACCACGCTAGGTCACTGCGGGCTCGTAACCACTCGGCCGCGACAACGTGTAAATGATAAAACGATGAATGATTTTATTTTTGTGAACAGATCATAAATTTGATGTCATTTTTACTAGTAGTTTTTATAAACTAGAATGCGCCGGCATTTTATAATTAACTATCTCTAAGAATAAATGCCGAAACAAACTCGGAGATCAAGGTCTCTATTAAACGTCCAGATATAATAGAATATAAATATGTGAGCGTAACCATGCAGGGATCGTCCGGAGTTGCTTTTTGAGTAAAGAGTCATAGCAGATGAATCTTTGAAAAGCATTAACGCATGCTTAGCGTACTCTAAAGTTATAATTTTTTGTGGAAAATGTATACGGTCGTGATTAAGATTCGTTAGGTTCGGTTTCCTGTAAAGGGACTGAATAGATGGCAATGACGTCACCAAAAGACGTATTGAAATATGGAAGGAGAATTCGCGGTAGTGAGCAGAGGTCGTGATGGCTTAGTGATCAGAGCGCCTAGAATATTTATCCGAGAAGTGCAGTCATAGCAGCTTTGAACTGACCTGTCTTATGTGATGGCACGATGTATAGGAATCTCAAAGACCCGTGACAAAAGTAGTTGCTTCAAACCTGTCATAATCGAAAACCAAATTTGAATACAATAAATGAATTTTGAATATAATAATACTCCTATTATTATATTCAGAATTCACTAGATGTTCGAACAAAATGTTGTTTATACGAGCGAGGTGAATGTGTGCGATCTACTGACTAGTAAAATAGGGAGTCAAATACTTGAAGTACCTATGCGTAACCTGTGGTCTGACATAGAAACAAGTGATTTAATTACCGCAGTTAAAATGGAAAGCTATTTGATCAGTTGTTATTATGACCAGTCGTAAAATATTGAGAGGTGGGTCATGTTTAATGGGCCTTGAACAAACGAAGGGATATTGAATAACGTAATCCTTAGATGTATTATACATTTGTAAAATCCTGTATTATACATATGACTTCATTTCATTATACACATGGCTACATTGGTGTAGTGGTCGCAAGTGTAGCTGCTCTGTATAGGCACGGGTTAAATGCCCGGGTTAGGCAGTGTTGTGTCAGTACCAGCCTGAATTTTGGAATTACACCCCATAGATAAAGCACACCATTTATTGCACCTACGTGGGACTTATTTGCATCAGTGAAATACAAGCAGAAGCAAGACTATGTTTATAAATAATACAAAGTCTTAACTTATTGTGGTATAATTATACAATTTTGATATCCGATAAAAAAAATAGTACATCATGAATCATGATAGCAGGATCTGAACCAACGGCTCCTGGATAAATACTCCAGAAATTCTACCCTTTCTCACTACTCTGAATTCTTCCTCCAAATTTGAATACGTCTTATGATGGACGTCATCGCTGTCTATTCAGTCCATATACAAGTGGCTAAACCGACACGCCAGTATTTATCTTTACACAAAAATGTATAATTTTACGAGTCCACTACGCATGCCATAATGGGTTTGAAAGATATAATCTGTGTCTAATAATTAATTTGACATAATCTTTAAGTATTTGCACGCCATGGTAACATGATTGATTTGTACATGACTGCCTTAAAAAGGAGTATTATGTTTTTATTAGGGTTAATGTATATAAGGTCCTAATTTATTAGGTAATTTCCTTTTAAGGGTCAATCTGTAAGTGATAAGGATTCATTTAAGCTATAATATATTCTATCTATTCTATGATTCATATAAGCATAATGTTCGCGTTTCAGAGAGCAGTTTTCCGTCTTGCTATTCTTAGCTTAACTGAACGTATTCGACTTATATATTAACCCTTTCAAATTTTATTCCATCTTAACCTCTAAATGCCTGTACCAATTTATATGTATGGGGTATTGTTAGAATCCTTACATTGTACCGGGTAACATAAAATAATGGCAAATGGCAGGCGTGCTTTTTAATATTTAATTAATTTCATCTTGTTTATATTTTTTTCATCTTGCAGGCATGTTAAATACATGTACGATATATGTAATGCATATATACATACAGCAAGTATGTTCTACATATGTAAATGTCTAGAGCAAAAAAATAAATTTATTCTATTTTTTTACAGTATTTTTTTAATTTTACAGATCTGTAGTATGTTATAGCAGAAGACACGACACTGAACTCAAGTTCAGAACTTGAACTAAATGCATATCTATCATGTTAGGTATTGATAAGAATATGGTATAATTTGAAACAATTTCGAGTGATAGAGGTTTTTCTATGGTTTTTGTAATCGATCCTTTATTGCAATCGACTAATTATTGTGATGGCAACACAGAAACGATAAATTTTTGGCAAAGCTTTCAATTGAAATGACGTGGGGCGGCATTTGAAACTTTCTTGTTCCGGCGCTCACAGTTAGTCCTTTGTAATTCTGGTTGTCGGATAGCCATCATAGTATAAGATCATCGTGTTACCTAAATTCTATAAAATTTGTGGTACAGAAATAAATACGTTATTAATAAACCGGAGTGAGCAGTTTTCTTACAATCATAATAATATTAAAATCACAGAATTTTAAGTGTTGTAGGGTTCATGGACTGTATGTGGTATTTTGGTGAGTGCAGACAGACCAAAGAAGCACTTCCGATCATTGATGGCCGTATCACCAGACAGCTCCTCCGACTGACAAAACAATAACGAAGAACAGTCACAGCGGCTATCACGGGCCATGGGTCTTTTAAAAAACACCTCTTTGTTATAGGAGTTACTGACAGCCCTCTTTGCAGAGCCTGCATGGAGGAGGATGAGACAGCGGCTCACGTGGTGCTTCACTGCCCTGGGGTCGCCACTTACAGGGCTAAGTACTTCGGAAACCCAGGTACTCTCCGAGAGGTCGCCGGCATGATCAAGTTCCTGCTGGCCTTTCTTGAGGAGATGGGGTGGATCGAATAATCCATTCCCACCCCGGACGCAAAATAATCGCCAAGAGCGGGGCGTTGCGGAAACCAGCTCGCTTTACCAATACCAATACTAATACCAATGTGGTATTTTTGTTGGTAGATAGTGGGCGGAGGCTTGATGGCAATTCAAAGGTCTTTTTACTTTTACTGACTATTTGTTTTTGAGCACAACACATAAACACAACTGCCTTGATGACGACAATCCAAAATTCGAGAGACAGAATGAAACAATGAATGAATGAGATGTATGGTAGATAAGAGCGAATGAACAATATTCAAATTGATACCATATAAGAATTAAAATAGCTAGGTATCTATTACATATATTGTTGGTGTTGCCAATAAGTGTAACGACTTTGTTTATCCCCATATTTTTAACAAATCAACATCTTTTACGAATTCTGTTGTATCAAAGGTATTTGCATAAAGCTTAACGATACGAACCCTCTTTTGGCTAAACTCTCACGTTCTGTCAGAATTTGACCCACGTTTTTTTCTTTTGTCTTACTTAATAATACATTTTAGCTTATCCGAGAGATTTTAAAACCATTTTACGTCTATATAAGGGATAACAGCATCTTTGGTCTAGTGGTCCCAAGCGCGACTGCTGAACATGAAGTCCCGGATTCACTTTCCAGGTCAGGGAAAGTGTTATTAAGATTTTCTGTTAAGAAATTGTCTTATAAGAATGTATACAAGAATTTTAGTGTATTTAATATCAATCTTACCAGTAATTATACAGAGTGTTTTGTGTATCGTTTGCCAAACTGAATTGGCCGAAAGGACGGGTCAGTTGTTATCTGTTGTGGCCTAGTAACTCCATTTTTTTACTTCTTCTATAAAATTAGTTTTTTTTTTTTACGGAATTTTATAAACAAGTAGTTTTGAATTCGATAGAGCTATATTTAAACAGAATACATAAAACATAAAAATAGATTTTTGAAGAATGTACTAATATTTTTTTTATTATTTAATTTTTAAGGATGAAGTTAGGAATTTTTCAAAACAAAAATTTGTGTTAGAAATAAAGGTTTAGCAAAAACTGAGTTACTAGGCCACCAACTGACCTTTCCTTTCGGCCAATTCAGTTTGGCAAACGATTCACCAACAGCCTGTATATTCGAGCCGTTTGGGGTTGAAACACTCGAGTCGTGGGGTCCGAGCGCTCGTCTTCTCTTTAAAGATATCGCAAGGCGATTGGTCGACACTTCACTTCTTTACTTCACACATACAATCAGCATTACCATTCAACGCGGCAATGCTTGGCCACGTTACCAGTTGACAGCCATGGGGGTGAATTTTTCGACGGTCTATAGTTAATAGCACATACTAGAAGTTTAGTTTGATTATGCAATTTTCTTTTTGTTTTAAGTATATTATGTGGGTGTTAATCATATTTTTTATACATGGTAAGGCCATGTAATGTCTATATTAATTATGTACTATATTTCTAAGAAAACATTGAAAAAGAATAGACACGAACGGGGCTTGAACCGGTGACCCCTGACATCCGTGTCACTGAGATACCGTGTCGTTGTTCGATGCTATTAAATTTCAAGTTTCCTTGTATTCGTCTTAAGGAGACGCCTGGCGATGTTTATTTAACATTAATTTTACAGATTTACTAATATTGATATTTAATTGTTAGTTTGAATGGGTTTAAACAAAAATAAAAAATATAAACAAATCATTTCAAATATAGGCGGATTTGGAAGAGAATGATTTCACAAGTATGCTGTGACGCAGCCAAAACACACGATTTCCTTACTCAAACACCGAGTCTACAGAAACTTCGTATATTGCTAAAGTTGTATTTACTTGAAGCGTTTATAGGACATTGGAATCTTTGCTTGGTAGACCGTTGAGGTTAGGATGCTTGAAGAGTTTAATTCGTCGTGACTGTGACAAGAATTTTCATCCACAGCTCTTAGTGATGTAGATGGGTCATTGTTTTGTGCTAGAATATTTTTAATCTGCAGTTTTTCTTCTTGGGTAAGTATATAGGAAGTACAAATGTAACATTAATCAATGTGATGTAATAGAATAATTATATTTTCTGTAATTATAAGTCCTTCTGCACACTGTGTCTACTTATTTTTTGTAGGGTATCTCGAACTCAACGTAAGAGGTTGTCGACTGCTTAACTGGGCTTTCCTGTGGTTGCCTTAAGAATTTTAAGGCCCCCAGCCAGGGCATTCAACTTGTAAACTAAGTGACAACACGCTAAGGGCACCCCTTGCGGGGTACGGACCTTGGCTTAGGCATCGCTGGTGGGAACAGCAAGGGACTGGCTGGATCGGATTCAAAACATTATTATTATTTAGGGATGAATTTAAATCTACAAGCTCAGAGGCGCGGGCCGCTACGAGCAAGGGTCGGGGTGGACAATACGGAGACGTCTCGAGGGGCCTCGACGGCGAGGCCGGAATGAGGGCGGTCTGTTTTTGTGTACTGTGCTGGTGGCCCCACTGCTCTATTGAAGGAGGGTTATAGCATCATTGGGATAGGTTACTGTGTACTGGGATTTTTAAGACATTTATTTATTGCAGGTCTGCTGGCAGAATATTCTTTTGAATTAAGATAATTATATCTCTGTATTTAATAATTAAATGTGTGTAAACTGTTGTGTGTATATAATCGTCGTTAATCGTCGTATCTTAAATAATTATATGTACAGTTACATTTATATATTAGAACTGACTTAGTTATACATGCGTAGCGTACTCTAAAGTTATATAATTTTATAGAAGGAAAAAAAGGAACGTGAGCAGGATTTGACCCTGTACTCCCGAATGAATACTCCAGGCGCTCTGTTGACTAAGCTATCTCGACGTCTGATATTCTAAATTCCTCTTCCGTCTTATTGTGACGTCATATTAAATTAAATCTCTATACAGTGACTGAACCGAGACGGCTAACTTTGTAGTTAAGTTACAGGTACATTATTTGTGGAAAGTAAAATACGATACATCCAGATACCATCGAGAACATCTCTCAGGTCTACTGGTTTCCTCACGATGTTTTCCTTCACCTTTTTATGTAAGTGATAATTTATTTTATAATACGCACATGACTTCGAACAGTCAGTGGTGACTTGGATTTGAACTGGTGACCTTAGACTTGTCAGTCCAACGGTCATACCACTAGGCTATAGTGATAGCCTAGTGGTATGACCACCATAAGTAAAGTAGTGACTTTACTGATGAAATTAGATACAATATCGCACCATACAATCACGTCATTTACCCATTGGGGTAGGCAGAAACTATCAATTTCTATTTGCTACGATTCTGACACACCTCTCGCTTCATCTATGTTCATTGACCTCTACATGCATGCTCGTCGGTTTTTATTGCTCAATATTACCTTGAATATAATTGACAATCTTGCAGACGGTCTCCCCGTAGAACCAGACGAGGGATATCGCCTTGCTGAGCTGGATTGGCATGCAGACCCCCGTCACCAGCAGGTCTGCAGCCGAAAGGTTCACCAGGAAGATGTTTGTAACACTGTAACAAAAATAATTATCTATAAGTAGATGTAATAAAGAATTTATGGCTAAGTGGCTGTAGCACTGATTCGATCGAGGTTATCGGTCGGTGTTGGTCTCTGGATGGACCATAATTTCAAATCGAGACGTGTCCGTGTCTCTCGTGGTCCGGGACCGACAGTTTTCATAGACAAAAACATATTTTTTGTTTAAATAGTCATAATATAACCATAATAACATTTGATTCATTTGTGTGCTATTCAAAATTCAATTTATAATTATTTTTTTATGGGATAGGGCAACCGAGCAGACGGCTCGCCTGATGGTAAGCGGTTACCGCCGCCCATGGACACCAGCAACCCCAAAGGAGTCGCAAGTGCGTTGCCGGCCTTTTAAAGGGTTTTGTTTCACGCTGGTTTTCTGTGAGGCCGTGGTATCACTCCGGTCGAGCCGGCCTATTCGTACCGAAGCATGGCTCTCCCACGGTAAAAACAATATCATACAACATCATCAAATCATAATCATATTAATCGCGTGTATTATTGGTTTGTTCAACTTTCTTTGTTTCGAAAGTCGAACGTGCTTCATACGACCGAAAGTTCTAAGTACAAGTGTCAAAAATTCATTTTAGTACATCGTTATGAATTAAGTATATAATTAAAGAGCGTATTGTGATATCTCTGTTAGCCGTCAGCGTATCCACGTTTTGCCTAGATAAATAATCAAATTAATAAATAATTCTAATCCTTCATAATCCTATTATAAACGCGAAAGTTTGTAAGTATGGATGGATGGATGGATGTTTGTTACGCTTTCACGTAAAAACTACTGAATGGATTTTATTGAAATTTTACAATAATTTAGCTTATACATCAGAATAACACGTAGGCTACAATTTATAAAGATATTGTGTGAATCTTCCAAAATATGACGATAAGTGTCAAGTAACTAGGAAAAAATCTACCATCTGCGAGCTATTCTGGCGTGCGCTGCCTAAACCCGTTAAAATATAACAAAATGATGTATGATAGAATTGTGTATCTTATATAGGTCTACAGAAAAGTCCACAATGGCATATGTCTATCTCTTAAGGAGTACATACTACATCCATCTTAATACTTAAAAAATGGGCTATTATGAAGCGGTAATTGGAAAGCGGGACCGGGATCAAAATTTCATGATTACTTTTGGTCGTGATATACGACATCCACGCGGGCGAAGACGTGGGCATCAGCTAGACTACCAATAAAACTGAACAGGTATGCCTAAGAAACACTGGCCTTTCATACAATATAAATGTTGAATTCTCAAAACCTTTTTTTGTTTGTCGGATGATCCATGTTAATTAAAGATAATTTATTAGATAGGTACTGATATTAAAAATAAAAAAACTTTTTTATATTAAATAGTCAAAAGTCCAACGTCATATCATTTATTCTAATTAGATATAAAGGTACTTTTGAAAGTCAAGAAATGCCACGTTCCAAAATGTAGATTCCTATAGAGAAAAACGGGCAAGAAACTCCATGGTAACTCTTTTAAAATGTTGTGTTACAATAATTTTGGTACATTTATGAAGACAAAAAGACATTATGTGATAACGATGCGGATATAATTTTACACGTAGGTACATTAGAAGATACAAAATTGTAATAATAGTTACAAGTCTTGGTAGTTTTGAGCTGACCAGTCCCAACTTGTGGCATCCGTTCATGAGTATTACGCATATATCAGCATTGCTCAGCTCAACCATATTTTAGGGATTCCACCATGCACATTTCCTTTTTGTATTATATATATATATATGCTTCAATACATGCAAATTATTTATCAATGTACAACAGCTTAATAGCTTATATCTTGTCATGCTCGCTAAAATGTCCTGCTGATGGTGGCGTCGTACATCGGGTCGTCGAGTTCCCTACAAAATGGTTGAGCTAAGCGAGGCTGATGTGCGCGTCATGCTCGTGAACGGGTGCTGTCTGTCGGGACTGGTCGGCTCCTAACTGCCTTGGCATTCATTTTAAATGGCTATATAAGTTTACTATCCTTTCTTATTTTGCTCATTAACCTGCATTATTCTCACATTACCTTATTTATTGTTAAACCAATTTGTTTTAAAAAGAGTGTGTATGGAGTTTCTTGCCGGCTCTTCTCCATAAGATCAACGCCTTGGAACCGTGCACCAGGTTTTAACTTTTCATAAGTGCCTGTAATATGGATTATTTGAAATAAAAATATTTGAATTTGAATTTATAATTACTCAAGTATAAAATATATTAATGCCCGTGTAGGCACTAGTACCCAAATTAAGCAAAACACACACAAAAGGTCTATTAAAACACACAAGCATATGAATGAAAATATGCGTATGTTTTCCTTGATGAAAAACTGGCTACCAAAAGATGAAGAATATGCTAGAATAAAGATTAATACATGACCCTTTGTTTCGTATAGAAAATTTGAACTGAAATCTTTGAAACAAGATGAACCTAAACAAAGCCAACATCAAAGATATACTAAACATAATAATAATGCTTTATCATAACGTATTGTTGGTATGTAGAAATGGTGAGTTTTTTTTTGTAAGTCTTACATTTGAATTAAATATATAAATGGCTTCTGCATCTTAATTTTATTTGTATTATCAAAAATTTCACATTCTTTTATCATAACCTAAATTCAAATAGCTCACAATTTCAATTCTTCATACTCTAAATGTTATCACTATAATGAAAGTCCTGACAATGGAATCACTTTTGCTCCTAACTCATAATCAAGTAATTGATAAATTAATTGGTCTGTGAATAAATAGACAAAGCTGCAAAGCAATCAATTTCAGTAATAAATTTATTAACCTCACAGTTATTATTATCCATTGACAACTATTATTAAAATCATATTGTATCTGTTTGAATATTAAATTGATACAATATGATTTTAATAATGGTGTAAATTTAAGCAGCTTTCATAAAGTCTTCTCGTCACCTCATCACCATCCCTCATTGTGAAGACGAAAGTCTTCAACTAGTGCGTCCTACATGTCATGTTGTACGCTTCCGAAACCTGAACAGTAACGGTGCGGTCTGTACGTAGATTAAAAGTTGATCAGCGAGTTATGGAGAGAGCTATGCTCGGAGTTACTCTGAAGGATAAAATTCGAAACGAGGTTATCCGATAGAGAACCAAGGAGGTCGATATAGCTCAAAGAATCAGCGAATTGTAGTGGCAGTGAGCCTGCCATGTATACGAACCGACAATCGTTGGAGTAAACGCGTATTAGAGTGGGCCACGTCTAGGTAAGCGGAGTGTAGGAAGCCCTCCGGCAAGATGAGGCGACAATCTGTGGAACGGTACAAATTGGATGAAAGGAGCTGGTTTTTGTTTTTCCTGACCTTTCTTCCTGCGACCACGAACGCTGCAAAGTGTTCAAAACGTCAGGAAAATCAAAAACCAATAATACACGTGATTAATCCGGTTAAAAGTTGTTTTATTATAATAAGCCACATTATTATAAAGGTTATGTATCTGTTCGTGTTTAAAATAGTAAAACATTGTAAACATTGACAATAAACTTAATTTCACTACCTGAATTGATTTTGCGTAATTGAATGAGAATCTGAGCCAAGCAATATTATATACGCAATTCCCACTACAATAATTAATTCTTTCACGAGTAAAATAGGTTAAACGAGTTGAATAAAAAACATACGAAATTCCTCTCGTATAATATATACAAAGTATTAATTATTTTCAACGGTACGGCTGTACTCACGTAATTTCTTCGGGATCGCCGCGGGCTCAGCTCAAGACTAAGCCCTGGCTGAGCTATGTTCAAGTTAAAAACTATTCGGCAATCCCGAAAATGTACGAGAGTAATAACCAGAGAACAACAATTAATTTTAATATTTTTGACAAGAACGTTGCTATACAAAAACACAAAATATGTCTTAACCAACACATGAATTAGGAACATACAAAAATAAATGTAGTTCCTCGATAAAAATTGGTTTTGCTTTATGGATGGGTTTACAGATAGTATAAAACTGCCTCATGGGTTCTTGGGTCGGGCAAAGCGTTGTTAAGTTATTCTGTAAGGAAATTATCAGTAGCAGCCCGGAGTTTGGAATTAATGACATAAGACTAAATAACATTGTTATATGAAATGTCTATCAATACTATAAAAATGTGAATGTGAGTATTGTGTAGGGTTTGTTTGAAGTTATAATTAATTTATTTGTGTGGCAGTTTTTGAGATCTCGCTGTGGCCTACGCAAATGTCCTGCCGATCTGGTATCGTCTTGCGACGGGTCGTTAAGCTCCCTGAATTATGGTTGAGCTACACGATGACTGATGCATACGTGCCGTCGGTTAGGACAGGTCAGCTCAAAACAGCTATGGCTCTTTCTTCAAAAGGCCATCCCAGACCTATCCCTACAAAATTACACTCATATGTTGAATCAAATGATGTCTGGACTTTAAAAGAGACGTTGACCTCTGAGTTTGTTTCGGCATTTCTTCTCAGAGCTAGTCAGATAGGAAATACCGACGCCAGCGCCATCTAGCTTAAAAATGTATGACTTGTAAAAGTGTCTATAACAGATGTATTTACAGAAATAAATATCATTTATCATCATTTATCATTGCAGCATTGGTAAAATGCATAGTACCTACCGCCTCGGGTAATACAGGAGTCATGCGACATGGAAATTTTGGGTTGACATCTTACTTCTTTTGTAACTCTTCTTCTCATATTTCAATATATCTCTTGTCGGTGGAGTGACCGCCAATTCTCTCAATCCTTTGCTTTCAATTTGACCTTTTGATAGGACTCCACTCCCACTACTCTAACTGTTATTAAAATTCAGCAATGTTGATTTTAATTTGTCCTTTTTTTCCCAATGTGTTTTTCGTTATAAATTTTGCAGTATTCCGACTTTCCTTTATGTGTGTGTTGTGTTTTTAAATCAATTGTTTTCTTTTTTTCTTTCTAATTTCCTTTCTTTTTCTAATTTCAAAATTGATGCCACTTTCTTAGAAATCAAAATCAACTGTGCGCTTATAGCTTAATGGCGTTTAAGGTTGATCAAGAGCCTGTCCTAATGTCAAAGGTGATTAGACGATAGGATTTAAATCATTCGGAATTTGAGAGCCCGACTTTCAAATACTTAATGATAAAGGTAATCCAGAGGTTAAACAAAAATGCGATCTCTGTATAATCGTTCTGGAATAAATTGGATAAATATGATAGAAATATAGTTATAAGAAATTCTTATCAAGGTATTAATTAAGAATTATTGATATACTCATGAAATATATCTGCCTAGCCTTTTCCCAATAACATTGGGGTCGGCTTCCAGTCAAACCGGATGCAGCTTAATATCAGTATTTTACATGGAGCGACTGCTTATCTGACCTCCACAACCCAGTAACTGGGTAACACGATATCTCGTGGTATGACTGTTCGTCAGACTTTCAGGCCTCTGACTACCCGTGACGGCTGTCATAGATCTTAATTTGACGACCAGAACCGACGGCTTAACATGCTCTCCGAGGCACGGAAGGGTCTCGGTATGAAATGATGGTCACTCATCCACAGATCGACCGCAGCAAGCGCAGCTTAACCTGGTACGATCGATCTGTGCGGCTGTTACTTAGCCCCTCATACTCATGAAATATAATCTAAAATATCGAGTGAATTGTTTTTAAAATTGTTAAACTCAATACAGTAACCAAACGTTACTAAACACAAAAATGGCTAGTAAACCATGAATTTATTAATTATATATTTTTAAATCTCATTAACTCTAAAATTTCTCTAAGTTCTGTGCAAAAAGACTGAAAATCAAAATCCTGCTCACGACTGTATTTTTCATCAATTTTATTGGAAAATATCATATAGGTACCGAATTTAGCTAAAGATCATCCGAACTCGTCATTACATGTACAAAGTAACGAAAGATTTATCTTTGCATATAAAAGAAAAGTTTTCTTTGACCTATAAAGAATTCATTTCTATAATTACTCATCAAACAATATTTATAACATTTCAATGCAATAAGTCTCCTGTTCTTCGCATTCAATATTTATATAAAAAGCTTTATATCTTACTGCATCCGAATACAAGAACACAATTCGTAGTGTTTATTCAAACTATTGCCCAACTGAATTGTGTATACCAGACGTACTTCGCAACTAAGACGTGTTAACAGCTTTTTACTTTTGCCGGGTTATACGCTAACCTATCCTAAAATACGATAGTGTTATGTTAACTCTAAAAAAACTGTTATTGAATGAAAAATTTGAAATTAAACTCATTATTCTTTCAATGGATCTTATTTATATTATTGCTGTAAGCATTGATGATTTTGCCGTATTGTTTGCAATTCTTTCGACCCACCGTCAAATTCTTGTGGGCAGCTGTGCGCCAAGCATTTGCAAACTGATATGGTCTCTCGGAAAACAGCGACAGTAAACGGAAAGATAATATAATAGGATTGCCCGATTAGTTTCGAACTCGAACGGAATCTTTAGTCATGAGCTGACCCCGCGGTGATGTCACGTCACGAGTCAAACTGAAGTTGCAATACGAGCTGCATCGCGCCACGTAACGTTTCCCTCGCGCAGATGACGTGCTCTCTCGGTGTCGGAAGCACTCGTGTGTTTCCGCCACTCGTCAGATTTTAACTAAATTTTCTAACGAAGTATTAGTATCATCAGATTAATGACTCATTTGTCTAACATTTATGTGTTTACTATACCAAAAACGTACTTTTTTATCTTGTCTTCTTTTTTTACATTTAGTAAGTTTTTATTATTTTTATCGATCTAGAGTTAAGTTGTTTTTGATCTCATATGGAATAGCATATTATTATCTCTTATAATTAAAGGAACACTTGGTACTAGTCCTATTTATAATATTAGGTACATAGTATATAAGGTGTAGGTATATGTTGCAGATCCTAACAAAATTAAAATTATAACATAACATAGCATCACGCCTGTATTCCCCGAAGGGGTAAGCAGAGGTGTACAGAATTGTACACCCACATTTCACCAATGCTGTTATTATGTCCCTTGTAATAGGTGGTGAGCCTATTGCCATTTACCGGGTTCAATTCCAAACTTCGGGCTACTACTGAGAATTTCCTAACAGAAAAACCCAATAACACTTTGCCCGAACTGAGAATCGAGCCTAAGACTACACCAACGAGGCAGTTAAAATTATACTCTTGCATATCGTAGTTACCTAGCAACGTCAAACAAATTAACTGTAATAATACCTTTGAACAGTCACATATGCAGTATTAATGCTTAATGTACCATTTACCAGCGCGCTGTGAATTTCCGCGGAAACATACCTACCGGGGTACAAATTGCGCGGACTTCCGGCTTAACAACAATACTCCAACACAGGTCGGTCTATTATTAACCGGATGGTAAACCTCGCAATGTTTCATGGATTGGAGTTATGGAACTCATATGCAATAGGTACACTATAGATCTGCTAATTTTAAACTCACGCCTCTCCACTGCTTGTTACATACTTTGAAGTATTTGTAAAAAACGTTGTATGGCGGGGTATGCATTTTAAATTATACGATCTATAGCTAAATTTATATAGTATTTGAGGTGTTCATAGCGTGTTGAAAACTGTGGTTGGTAAGCCAATCACCAATGGTATAGATATTTTAACTTCGAATAAAATTGCACACGAGTAAGGAGGTGGCGCGAGGCGAGGCTTAAGAGTTGCGACGCGACGTCTACGGCGAGTCGTTGTGGTGACAGTTAGTTAGTAGTACCTTGAGGTTATTACTTAGGAACCCACGACGTCTATAGACGTCATAATATTAAAACTAACGTCTCATCACGTGTCATTCAAAGTAAAAGACTAAAGAAAGTCACCTCTAAAAATAAAAGTGTTTAACAATGGCGTAGTCAGTCCCTAGATGAGTGACCACTACGAAGATTTTCATATAATTGTGTCCGTGCTTCGAAGGGCACATTTTACGTGTCAGTCTTGTCTATCGTTAATGAATAGCAGTCACTAAGCCAAGGCTTTCAAGTGGTTTTAATGTTTTTAACACTAAATTGGCAATCAACGAAGAATGACAATAAATAGCAGTAATAGCCTGGTGGTATGAACGTAAGACCAGCAAACCAAAGGTCACAGTTCAAACCTAAGGCACGCAATCCATTAAAAGAAAGAAAAAAATAAAGAATGATATATTTATTCCCACACAGATTGCGTAGTAACTAGATACACATTATAATAAAACAACTTTTAACCGGATTAATCGCGTGTATTATTGGTTTTTTGTTTTTCCTGACGTTTCGAACACTTTGCAGCGTTCGTGGTATGAACGTAAGACCAGCAAACCAAAGGTCACAGTTCAAACCTAAGGCACGCAATCCATTAAAAGAAAGAAAAAAATAAAGAATGATATATTTATTCAGACCTACGAAATATACACAAAAAAAATCATAATAATCGGTCAAGCCGTTTCGGAGGAGTTCGATAAGAAACACCGTGACACGAGATTTTTATATATTGGAGGATAAAATTATATACGGTCAATGATCTCTTCAATGAAACATAAATTATATAATTATGTAGGCGGAATTTTCCTTCTCAATAAATAGTTAAGCTGATGTAATTAATGTTAATACGGCTTATTCAACATCACGGCCGTATCCCCATAAGGATCAGGCAGACTTAGGCGGACTTGGACAATGTTGTACACACGAATTTTTTTATAGAGTCGCATAGAATAGGTTCAACAGGATCTGGCATGTTTTTGATTACTATGACACAGACTGCTGTGAGTCTATTAACTTTTACGGATTGCAATTCCAACATCCGTGCTGAAAATTTCCAATTATAAAAAGAAACCATTACATAAACCTTTGAAAAGTATTAATACACGTATAACGAACCCAAAGTTAGGTATAATTTTATTAGTTTAATGTAGAGATCACACGACTCTCGACCACAGCGCGGTTGGCGCAGTGGTCGAGAGACCGACTGCTGCGCTGGACAATGACGCTCATTACGCGCCGCTTACAAGGTCAATAAGGATAATTCGTATTATACTTACCTTATGCACTAAAAAGGGTCCAGATAAGTATTCATAATCAAATTAATTTATTTTGGGAAGCCAATTTAGACGTCAATTAAATCAAATTAACATTTAAAAAAGAAATTTAACTAGATAAATTTGACAAAATAATAATATGAATAATTAAAATATTACAAATTGTCTATATTAGAAGTAATAATTGACAATTTTAAAATAAAAATATTACAAATTGTCTATATTAGAAGTAATAATTGACAATTTTAAAATATAATAAAGATCTATTGTTCAAAATTACGAATTACTACAAAATACACACTAGTAACGTTATTTTTACGTTGGAAAACGTTTTCTTTTTTTTTTTTTTTGCTGGGCTTGGAAATCTTCATGTGCTCCGCTCAGGGGTAGGTGGTGGAATCAGTCAGACTCTTACTGAATAAACCCACCCCGCTGTTCCCTCGCACACTTAGGCCACAGGTCCCAAGAACGAATGCATCTTCAGCATACGTTGGTAAACCTAGCTTAAGCCGCTTATATACCGGCCGTGGTCACGTAATCGTAAGTGTAAACGGCAAGTAATGCCGTAGTGCGCCAGTGTGAAGACGTCGTTAGCGTTGTATGTCGAAGTACCGACGTAAATGAAGAACAAGTGAGGGTGGATGAAAAATCCCTCACTACACGAAGATGATGTTCTGTCGCTGCCAGTCTGCCCGTGACCACGGCCGGTGCAATTCGGTCGAAACGTCGGGAATCAAAAAAGGTATCGTAAAAGCCTTTTATACAAAATATCGCGATATAGACCCGATTTATACCTATATTTCTAAAATGTGTACAAATCGCGAAAGTTTAAAATCAATTATTGCAAACCACTCCATTAATAAATTTTTCATAACTGAAGTATCACACAGCCTAAGTAGTTATACCGCAGTTCACAAGTACCATGTCTAATGTTGCATAATATATAATGCTAATTTTAATACATGTTAAGGCCACGTATTGCCTATATTAATTACTATTTTTCAAGGAAACATTGAAAAATAATAGAAATGAATGGGGCTTGAACCCGCGATCTTTGACATTCCGTGTCATCACTCTTCTGAGCTACCGTATCGTTTTTCGATCCTAATAAATTTCAAGCTTCCTTGTATTCGTCCTAAGGAGACGCCTGGCGATATTTATTTAGCAATCATTTACAGATTTAATATTCGATGTTCGAGCTTCTAATCATTTGTATTCACCCCTTCTAAACTTCAACCTATTGAGGTATCCGAACATCTATCCTTACGTCAATTGCTACGCTTACATTAGCCAAACAAATCTGCATATAAATGGGATGGGAATGGGAGACTGACAGCGGTCTCGGTAATCGATTCGAATAACCTTTAGTAAAACCTTTTGATTGCAATGATATAAGAGTTCCTCTTTGTTACCGAGAATCGAGTTGGAAGCTCGATTAGGGTGGGTGCGATGGGCCGTGATTTCGGGAATTCGAGCGAGAGTTCTATCGAAGGAGCGATTTTGTTGATTTGATCTTGTAGGCGATCCCATTAGTGTAAATGCTCTTCTAATTACAGAATTTGATTGCGGAAATTTCAAGTTCACCGATTCATAGGTAGTATTAGTACGTATTTATAATAATTTACTAGCTGTGCCGCGCAGTTTCACTCGCGTTAATTTAAGGAAAAAAAACGATTCCACCAGCACCCTCCCCCTTCATGACCGCGCTTAGCACATCATAAATGCGCCTGCCTCGTTGGTCTAGTAATCCCGAGCGCGACGGCTGAGCATGAGATCTTGGGTTTGATTCCCGGGTCGGGCAGTGTTATTGGGTTTTTGTAGTTGTTCTGTTAGAACATTCTCAGTAGTAGCTCGGATTTTGGAATTGTGCCTGATAGATGGCAATAGGCCTACCCCCTATTTATTACATGGTACTAACAGCATTGGTGAAATGTGGGTGTACGACTGTGTACACCTCTGCCTACCCCTTCGGGGAATACGGGCGTGGTGCTATGTTATGTTATAAATGCGCGCGTGGTACTTAATCATTATTTTATTGCGGAGGTATTTTAAAACCATGATATCTCCTAAGATATTCATTGAAATCAAATGATGTCAAGGGCAATTTTGTTCAAAATTAAATACCTGTAATAACGTATTTATTTAGATAAGGATTAATAGCATGTTAATAAAAACACCTTCGCAAATAATACATTGTTTTAGAACCAATTTGAAACCAGAAAAAAGGTTATAAGCAAAAAGCCAATCTTACAAGATAGACATATGCTGTCGCGCATGCGTAGTTTTTTTTTTTGAGTTAGTGTTTTATTTCAAGTAGAAAATGTTATTATTTTCAGTTACACATTTTTTTATACATTTTGACGTCTACGGCGGTACGAGAACTACACAGAAAATGCTAATTAAATCTAACTTTGAAGGTTTCCTAATTATAGATACTTATAAGGGAACACGAATGTTGTAGCTTCAAATTATTGTATCTAAAATTGAATTTGTAGCGAGAGGCGCAGGTTCGAATCCTGTTCGCGACCGTATTCTTTTTTTTTTTCTCCATTTAATATAATAGCTTTAGAGTTCGCTGAGCATGCGTTAATGCTTTTCAAAGATTTATCTTGAATTTGTAGTGTTTTTTTTTCCTCATGCTATTCAATGTGCGTCCTTATCAATTAATGTTCACCGGTTACTACTCACGAGCTTTTTTCGGGATTGCCCGACTAGTTTCGAACTCGAATGGAGCCCTTAGTCATGAGCTGAGCCCGCGGTGATGTCGCGAGTCAAACTGACGCGTTCGAGTTCGAAACTAGTCGGGAAATCCCGAAAAATGCACGTGAGTAGTAACCGGTGAACATTAATTGATGTGAATATGTCTCACGACAGTTTTTATACAAAAATGTGCGTCCTTGCTTTGCATTGGGACACTTACGAGCTTATATTATGTATCTTATCAAATAGTTTGATATAGATACAGGTACTAATATCGGATAGGTATTGATGTATACTAGATTGCTTGTCATCAATTATGGGGACAATACGATTCATATTAAAGGTAGCAATATTGCTACTGTTGCCGAGGAATTTCATTACCGTAATAATATTTGACATAATTACACAAGTATTTTGATTACACATTTGATTAGAACAGGAGCACTTTTCACTAATTACTTGTATTGTAATCATTATATTATTAATACGTGAAGCCAACACGTTGTATCCCTGTTTACGAAAATTACACGATCGGAGGAGTATGAGATTTGGCACTATTAAAGTTTATATGGAGAAGGAGTGCAGAAAGCAAATATTTTTATATTATATGCATCACCGCCTCGTTGGTCTAGTGGTCCCAAGCGCGACTGATGAGCATGAGGTGTCGGGTTCGATTCCTGGGTGAGGCAAAATGTTATTGAGTTTTTCTGTTTGGAAATTCTCAGTAGCAGCCTGGTGTTTGGAATTGTGAATTAATAGATAACTAACTAAAAAAAAATTGAATAGGACTTGACTTCTATGAGATCTCAAAACTTTTTACGGTGGAAAGATTGCATAGAGAGACTTGGCATTTTTTTACATATGTTTTTGGTGGGTTCTCATTTATTTTTTGTAGGTGGGTCTCTTTTTTCTTTTTGGGTGACGTAGTAATGTCTTGTACATCAGCTGCTGCTTTGCTTAGAGCCCATTCTCTATCTCTATCTTAAATAAAGTAACAAACTGTTTAAGTAAAACTAAATAACTGTTTAAGTAACAAACTAAATATTTAACAAACTAACTATGTATGTAAATTAGTATTTTTAATAACGAACTATTTATAGGTAATTAATAACTAGCTGATCCGGTAAACTTCGTTTCGCCAAAAATAAATTTATGTTATAATAATGACTTTGAGCCGTTTGGGGTCGAAAGCTCGGGTCATAGGGTCCGAGTGCGAAACTCCTGTTCAAAGAGATTTCTCGGAGACTAGTCGACTCTTCGCATGACCAGAAGGCTGGCTTGTTCCTAGGTCAACGAATCAGCATTGCCATCCAACGTGGCAATGCTGCCAGTCTCCTGGGCACCTTCCCGGAGGACAGCGATGCGGAGGAATACTTCGACGCATGAGTTTTACTTGATTTTTATTTTAGAAACGTTTTTAAGTTATTGTATACATGTAGATATAGTAGTTTGTAAATAATTCGGTTTAATTTTATTATTTAAGTATATATATATATATATATTATTAAAATTATTTATATTTTTTTTAGTTTCTAAGTGGTAAAAACCACTTAGAAACTAAAAATGACAATATCATACGAAAATATCCAAGATTTTTTAAAGTAGTATTTATACTACGCCCTGTAACGAAACCATAGTTCGTTATATAAAAATCAGCCTTTATATGTGCCCAATAATCTATCTTCATGCCAAATTTCAAGGTTCTAGGTCTGCTAGAAGTATCTCAGATTTTTGATGATCGGTCAGTCAGTGAGTGACAAAATGATGTAACTTTGATCGACGATAACTCATAAACTATAAGTTCAAATATCATGTAATTTAGAAGTTTAGCTAGTTATAATGATTACTCTTGGTTACCGAAAGTTCAAACTGCTAACTTTGTTCACAGCGAAGATATAGGGGGGGGGGGGGGGGTGAAAGGGCCGCGAATGGCTTCGAGAAAAGATGGTTCGGCCGTGCCTGTTTTGCTTTGCCCGAGACTTGGCTGGGGCAACGCCGTGACCCCAGATTTTTTTCTAAGTATTTTTTTTTGTATAAATACTTTCGTGAGACATATTCATATCAAATAATGTTCACCGGTTACTACTCACGTGCATTTTTCGGGATTGCCCGACCAGTTTCGATTTCGAACGGAGCCCTTAGTCATGAGCTGAGCCCGCGGCGATGTCGCGAGTCAAACCCAGTCAGTTTGATCTAATAAAAATCTATATATTCTTCCAAGAATATAGTTTTTTTTTCTATAATAATACAAGACGTCTACAGTTCTTAAAAATAACATATTTCATGCAGCATATCATCATCATACAGTTAATTAAGGATTTACAATTATTTGACTTTGACTTTGACTTTTGACTGCCTCGTTGGTCTAGTGGTCCTAAGCGCGACTGCTGAACAGGAGGTCTCGGGTTCGATCCCCGGGTCGGGCAAAGTGTTATTGAGTTTTTCTGTTAGGAAATTCTCAGTAGCAGCCCGGAGTTTGGAACTGTGCCCGGTTGATGGCAATAGGCTCACCACCTATTACATGGGACTTAACAACAGCATTGGTGAAATGTGGGTGTACAATTGTGTACACCTCTGCCTACCCCTTCGGGGAATACAGGCGTGATGCTATGTTATGTTATGTTATGTTATGTTACAATTATTTACTTACTAAAACTAGCATAAATATGTATAATTCCATGCCATATACCATCTACACGTATTTTTGATTGTGGGTTGTGTATTTTTATTTATGAGTTTGTTTTGTATGAGGTCATAACATTGTCATGATGTATCAAAACCTTCATTCCAATTTATGAACATAATGGTTAAATTCGACCGTAAATCATAGTTGGATGGATGGATCCATACTAATTATACTTACTAATATTATAGTATTATAAATGCGTAAAAGTAACTCTGTTTGTTTGTTAGCTTACTAAACAGCTGAACGGGTCGTAATGAAATTTAGCAACGAGATAAATTGCACCTTGGAGAAGGACATTGGCTACCTTTTGTCGCGCAGACGAAGTCGCGGCCACCAGCAAGTTACATAAAAATGTTAGCTTCCTGCACTCCTCTTTATAAACTTTAATTATGACAAATCTCACACTCCTTCGTGCGCGCAATGTGTTACAAAGTTTTCTCTTCACAAATTAATTTGTGTAATAAATTAGCTGATGCTTCGCTCGCGTGGATGTCGAATATCACGACCAAAAGTAATCATGAAATTTTGATCCCGGTCCCGCTTTCCAATTATCGCTTTATAATTGCCCATTTTTTTAAGTATTAAAATGGATAGAGTATGTTATCCTTAAGATATAGTCATATGCCACTGTGGACTGTTTTGTAGATATGGTTCATAATTCCACCATACATCATTTTGTTTTATCTCAAAGGGTTTAGGCGGCGATTTCGTTGAAAGCTTCCAGACGGCTTATTTTTTTCCGACCCCTCCAACAAATATCATTATATTTTAGCCAATCTATACAAAAACATGACAAATAATATACTAAAACTTTTACCTTAAATCACTCTATCTATTAAAAAAACCGCATCAAAATCCGTTGCGCAATTTTAAAGATCTAAGCATACATAGGGACATACAGACAGCGGGAAGCGACTTTGTTTTATACGATGTAGTGATAATTAGCTTATTTCAATCAATTGCAAACCATTACATTTCACATATAATTTCATTTAATAGTTATGTAAAGGACGTAACACAATCGGAAAACAAGAGTATAACTTCAGTATCCCTGCCATGTCTGTCTTGAGTGCTAATTAATCAGCTGCTGTTTGTGGAGACCCCTCTAGTGCGTTGCATTTACGACATGAATAGAGGCGAGCTTATTGTTTTGTTTTAATAGTGGGTACTGCAGGCTGCTAGTGGTAACAAATCCAATATAAGCTAGACTCGCATACTATTGAAACTTCCTACCACGGTAGGCCAGCTCAAATGAAAGTGGACGGGCAGCTTATTGTACTGTCCGTTTATCATTATGGTTTTTCATTTCAATATTTTTGCAGTTGGTTCCTGCTTGATATATACATTCATGTTTGTCCGAGAGGCACAAATTCGACTCCTGCTCGCAACCGAATTCTTTTTCCATTTAATGTTGTAACTTTCGAGTTGGCTAAGCATGATTTAATGCTTTTCAAAGATTTATCTTTAATTGTTAAGGTAATTGCTTCTTTACGACATTGTATTAACTGCAAAGTTAGTCGTGTTGGTTCGGCCACCTGTATAGGGACTGAATAGAAATGACGTCGCCATAAGACGTGTTAAAATATGTATGAATAATTCACGGTGGTGAGCAGAGGTCGAGATGGCTTAGTGGTCAGAGCGCCTGGAGTGTTTGTGCGGGAGGCGCAGGTTCGAATCCTGCTCGCGATCGTATTCTTTTTACATTTAATATTGTAACTTTAGAGTTCGCCAAGCATGTGTTAACGCTTTTCAAAGATTTATCTAATAACATTCATATCCTTCAATATGAATCTCATAGAATTTCGGTTCACGTTGTATTATTGAAAGGAACTTTGGACATATTTATGAAACACCAGTAAGATTATTTACGTATATTGTTTTTCTTTAATAAATCGCTATTCCACTTGGAATTTATATCGTGGGTGCGTTTACAGACAAAATTCTCACACGCACACATACTCCGATGCGATCGAAACTTCTACAGAAACAATAAAATGAATTTACATCAGTAAAATAGTCAGAAGAACGCAAATGATAGTACTAAAGTAAATTTCCTTATATCACGGGCCATCAGCTTTTATTGCCGCTATCAGAAGCGGTCAGAGCCCAAATTACCATAGTCACTCCTCTTGGCGGATTATGGTGATTTTGCTTGCAAGCAAAGTTTGATAATAGACGGTAGAAGTTAGTAGTTGGGCAGTACCCCATACTTTGTTATTCCTTAGTTATCTTGTACTACGACGGGTATATAAGTATAAAACAAATACAGACGTGTTAAAATGTGGATCAAGAATTCGCAGTAGTGAGCAGAGGTCGAGATGGCTTAGTGGTCAGAGCGCCTGGAGTATTTATGCGGAACGCACAAGTTCAAATCCTGCTCGCGACCGTATTCTTTTTCCATTTAATATTAGACCTTTAGAGGTCGCTAACCAAGCGCTAATGATTTTCAAAGATTTATCTTTAATTGTCAAGGTAATTGCATCTTTACGACATTGTATTAACTGCAAAGTTAGTCGTGTCGGTTCGGTCACCTGTATATGGACTGAATAGATAGCAATGACGTCGCCAAAAGACGTGTTAAAATGTGTAAGAGGAATTCACGGAAGTGAGCAGAGGTCGAGATGGCTCAGTGGTCAGAGCGCCTGAAGTATTTATCCGGGAGGCGCAGGTTCAAATCCTGCTCGCGACCGTTTCCTTTTTCCATTTAATATTATAACTTTAGAGTTCACTAAACATACGTTAATGCTTTTCAAAGACTTATCTTTAATTGATATAAAGATTGTAAAATGTAATTTTTATATATACAGTTGACATGTTTGAAGTTGTGCGCTAGCACACTGCGCGGTGCACAACTAAAATCGGCAAGGCATCTAGTGGGAGCGCAGTAACAGCGTGCTTTGTCACTCATTCTTTTCCATTCCGTCAATAAATATGTCTTTGGCTTTGCTCGCTCAGAGGCCGAGAACAGTCGGAACATTAAATATTACGCGGACTTGTTTATTTTTCGAACAAATTTAAATATTTTAGCACGTATAAACACTTTTCTATACAACTGTACCATTGCAGCCGTTAGGAAAGCCTAACTTCAAACATGCTCAGTTATTTAATAACTGTAAGCAATCACAAAAACAACTGAAGATACAAATATTTTGCGAAGTTCGGTTGTGTCACGGAATACGAACTTTCGAAACAAAGCGCGACTGCTGAGCATGTGGCACTGGGTTCGATTCCCGGGTCAGGCAAAGTGTTATTGGGTTCTTGTATTAGGAAATTCTCGATAGCAGCTCGTAGTTTGATATTGTGCCCGGTAGACGGCAATAGGTCTTACCACCCATTACATGTGACTTAATAACAGCATTAGTGAAATGTGGGTGTACAACTGCCTACCCCTTCAGGGAATACAGGCGTGATGATGCTATGACACAATAATAATTATAAAATTTCCTATAACGGGACAAATAGTTCACTTTTTTCATCACGTTATCCTGGACAGAAACTTTATGTATTTCCATATAAAATGCTGAGTATCTAATAGATTCACTGCATTTCCCCATAATGGCGTTATTGACGGCACTAATCATGTTATCAGCCTCACTTCAGTGGAAAATATCTAACCTGATTAAAGACTATGAATATTTAATTCTCATGTTATATTAATGGCCGATTACCATTTCATTTCTAGCGTAGAATTGGTTTCACAATCGTGGGTGGTGTTAAAGGTCACAGTAGTCGGTGGCTAAGTAACAGCCTCGCAGATCGATGAGTCGAGGTTAAGCTGCGTTTGCCGCGGTTGCTCTGCAGATAGGTGTCCGTCCATTGATTCATAATGAGCCCTTCATGTCTCTTTTTCTTTAAGGAAATTCTGCAGCCCGGAGTTTAGAATTGTGCCCGGTAGCTATCTTGTTGGTCTAGTGGTCCCAAGTGCGACTGCTGCGCAGGAGGTCTCGGGTTCGATTTCCGGGTCGGGCAAAGTTTTATTGAGTTTTTCTGGCAATAGGCTCACCACCTATTACGTAGGACCAAATAACAGTATCGGATAATTTGGGGAATGCCGGCGTGATGGTATATTATGTTATTATAATAGAATATATTGTTATGTTTGCAATTCATTGAATCCAAAGTATTCCATTCAAAAGATCAAAGTTATATTTAACGAGGATTCAAAAAACTACAAAAAAGCTTTAGCCTTCCGTACTTAGTTAGAAATGTATGCAATGACATTTAACGAGAATTTGTGGTTATTTAAAAAGTTTAGCCATCCGTACTTAGAAATGTATACAATAACATTTCCGAGAATTCGAATTTATCAAAAAAACTTTAGCCAACCGTCCTAAAAAAATTAAGTATGCAATAACATTTAACGGGAATTCGAAATTCTAATCAAATCGAATTCTAAATATAATGAGAATTCGAAATACTTCAAATTATTTCACCCGTTCTTACTTAGAAATAGAAACAATAACATCTTTGAGAGCTACATCTATTATTATCAAAACTTTATTTGCCCCAGTTTCACCGTATTTGACATAACATAGCATCACGCCTGTATTCCCCGAAAGGTTAGGCAGAAATGTACACAGTCGTACACCCACATTCCACCAATGCTGTTATTAAGTCCCAATAAGTGCTGAGCCTATTGCCATATACCGGGCACAATTCCAAACTCCGGACTGTTTCTGAGAATTTTTCTAACAGAAACACTCAATAATACTTTGCCCGACCCGGAAATCGAGTCCTGACCTCTCACTCAACCGTCACACTTGCAGCCACTAGACCGTGACACACCTACGTACCACGACATATCGTGTTACCCAGTTACTGGGTTGTAGAGTTCATATAGGCAGACGCTCCATGTAAAATACTGGTATCAAGCTGCATCTGGTTTGACTGGAAGCCGACCCCAATATAATTTAGAAAAGGCTAGGCAGGTGGATTTGACTTGATTTTGACCTCCAATTCATAATCACATGCACACAATAAACCTTATGTAGTGCTTACACCCGATCAGTAACACACAATAATGATACCGTATAAACTGTGGCGCGATAAACATTACCGTTTCAGCCCAGCCAACCGTATTACGAAATAAACTACACTATAAACGTGAGATATTGTGCTATGTCTTATTGTTAACTGTTATGAACGGGTTTATATTGTAAAGTTTAATTTAATATCATTGGTGTGTAGGTACTATCGCGGACACTCCCACCTGACCACCACTAAGTTCATTTTTGCTTGCACTAAAAAAATAGAAGCGCTCTGTAGCCTCGCCAAGGTCAAATTAGATCGTCCTTAGAAGAAACTTGAAACACCATGGCCATGTCATCAGCATTAGTAAATATTTTTTGACATAAAATATTTATTGCCTTTAGTAATAAAAGAAGAAACTGGGACCAAGAATGCTGCCCTGTGGAACTCCGTAGGGGACTGCGGTATCTAATCTTAAAGCAGTACCTTAAATTAACAAAAGGGAGTACACGTGATGCGTCACTAAGCTGGGCAGAGCAGATTGCAACATTAATTACGTTCTTGCTTTCCTAATAGGCGAATAATATAAGGGGGCGTGACATGGCGCAAGCGCAGGATTTACACGAAAAAAAATTAAGTTGTCAGGCGGAAAAGGCCGCGATAGTATCTGTGTACCTATTCGCTATGTCGGTTGCCAACCGAATTAATGGACATTTTGTAGTACATTGCATTGTGTGTTACAGCTTGTCTATGATGAGCAACAATAGTAAAAACTTACGACGCAATGTCCTACAAAGTGTACATCAATTCGGTTGGCAACCGAGATAGCGAATAGGTACGCTGGTACGCTCTAGTGTATTAGAGATTGTCCTGCAGTTACTTTCAAACATTATTTATATAAAAATATTGTTTGCAGTTTTCAATATTATGATATAAATAATGTTTGGTGCGACTGCTGTGAATGAGGGCTGAGGTTCGATTCCCGTTTTTTTTTGTATTTGTTTTTCTTACCGTATCTTATCCTTATCTATATTGTATTCGTATAAATTCTCAAGTAATTTGTTTTGTGTTCTGTTTAATGAATTTGAATACATACATGTAACATAGCATCTCGCCTGTATTCTCCGAAGGGGTATACAGAGGTGTACACAGTTGTACACCCACATCTCACCAATGCTGTTATTAAGTCTCATGTAATAGGTGGTGAGCCTATTGTCAACAACCGGGCACAATTCCAAACTCCGGGCTGCAACTAAGTATTTCCTAACAGAAAAAAATCATTAAGTAAGTTATAATTTAAAAATATTTCGACGACGTATTTTTATAATGGTCCATTATATTATTTTAACGTAGATAATGATTAGGGAATACTATTAAACTAAAAAAGTCACTGAAGTTTTCAAATCTTGCTCAAGATCGTATTTTTCTTTTCATATATTTTTAAACTTTACTTTTCACTACGTTACTGCATTTGAAAAATCAACCAATACCTACTAAGCTTTTGGACAAATGAACGCTCGTGTCTCATTCACATTGCGCACGCGCATCACTCCAAACACACACAAATAAAGCTACATAAACTAATATTGACAAAACAGAATCAAAACAAGCCACTCTTTCAACACCCCCATAATTCTTCAAACGACTTGCTTTGGCATGTTTTCAATCAAACGTGTTGGCAACAACACATCGCCGCCATTTTGTTTACAACGTCATAAAGGCGGACAGGTGTATACAGTTTTTATTGGGGACTTTATGGGTTGTTAAATTGAATGGTTCATCCTTTATGAGCTAATGGTTATCTATTTATGGGTTGTGTAGATGAAGCGAGACTTGACTTGACTGCCTCGTTGGTCTAGTGGTCGCAAGCGCGGCTGCTGAGCGTGAGGTCCTGGGTTCGATTCCCAGGTCAGGCAAAGTGTTATTGAGTGTTTCAGTTAGGAAATTCTCAGTAGCAGCCCGGAGTCAGGAAGTTGGCGGTGTGATACCCGCGTGCTACGGTGAGCATGTAAAGCCGTCGGTCCTGCGGCTCATCTCTCTCCGGTCGTGTCGTATTGCCGTCCCACCGGAATATGAGAGTGAAGGAAGAGGGAGTGCACCTATGTTTGCGCATACACTTGTGCACTATACTATCTCCTGCGTACTTGGCTAATCTCCGTGGAGATAGGCCGCCGTGACCGAAATACGGTCGGAAGGAGTACATTATAGATGAAGAGAGCATTTATCATCGTTTTATTTTTTCTTTACGGCGTGCGTGGTGTTTTGGTGAAGTAAGATAAATTGTTCGTAACATAGCATCACACCTATATTCCCCGAGGGGTTAGGCAGGGTTTCACTAATATTCTTTTTAAGTCGCGTGGTGGTGAGACTATTATAATCAACCGGGCACGATCCCACATTTCGGGGTGCTGCTGAAAATTTTCTAACAGAAAAACCCAATAAGTTTTGCCCAACCCACGAATCGAACCGAGGACGTCATTGTCAGCAGTCGCCCTTGAGACCACTAGGCCAATGAGGCAGTTGAGACTAGAAATAATTATTGTAAGCTAGATCAAATTATTTTTCTATATGATGATTACCAAAAACAATTTTTTTGGGGAAATTAATTAGTCCTCCTGCGACCACGAACGCTGCAAAGTGTTCGAAACGTCAGGAAAAACAAAAACCAATAATGCACGCGATTAATCCGGTTAAGATAGTTTTATTATAATGAAATTAATTAAATAAGACTCTTAGCAAAAAAAAAAAGTAATCGAACCTGCAATTCAATATTCAGTACACTAACCAACTAACTACCGCTTACTTCAACATTAGATCTATATTATAATACTTGTGCATATAGCTGCCTGCAGATTATGTAAGTGCTAACTGATAGAAATCCACTCCACATAGTCTCTGTAACGAATGAGTGCAAATTAAGTTTTAAATGGGAACGATTTTTGCCATTTCTGACATTTCTAATACTTACTAACCAAAGGTAGCCACAGAAAAGCCACTTAGAAAAGTTGTCAATATATTAAAGTAACACGTCGGTTATGCTGTAGTGTGTAACCTGCCTTATTTTGTATACTGTATACTATTTAATTGTGCATCCTATATAATAAAGGGGCAGTATTGGTTTAACGTTCGGTGTTTGATTATCTCTCCCATATCCCGCCTTACATGGCGACCCTGCCAAAGCGCGTGGCTGTGGCTCGGTTTGTTTAAAATTCCATAACCATATTGGTACGAATTCGGACTTTGCTTAAGATGTTGATCGGGGTGTGCATTCTGTGTTGCGCGCTGTGGTGGTCCTGCAGTTTTACTACATCCAAGGTTGTACATTTTAAAGAAGATGGGTACCACTACGTCTAAAGAGGAGGTTATCCTAGCCCAGAACGCTGCTGGGGGCAACAACCAGGCTGCAGTGGAGGAGATCAGAACTCATTTGGGAGCTACAAATATTATTTTGCTGTTGATGCTAACTGTGATGGCATTGGCGATAGTCTATGGCATATACAGAATTTACCGGAGATGCCACCTTCAATGGATTGAGCAGCAGATACACCACCATACTCTTCGGCGTTCGTTCCTGCGCAGACTTCCAAAGTCGGCCGTTAATGAGGGAGAAGTTTAACTACGCTACGGTTCTAATCCAATGTGTAAAAGTGTTTGTGCAGTGTTATAAAATACAAGTGCGTTATTAAAGTTCGGAAGTAGAAATCTATAATTCGGTTCGGGTATCACGATGAACTACTTTTCGTTTCGCATCCAGTGATTCATACATCTATGTACATGTCACTTAATACTTTCGGTTACAACGTAGCGGGATGATTCATAATCTATGAACATAATATTAGGATAACATGCTATAAAATTACGATATCTACTACTTTTGACGAATATGAAGATGTATCTAGTTATAGGAATAAGCAACTTATATTATGGTGAGTTATGGCCTCAGATTTAGAAATATTATGTAATAATATCAAAGATATAAGGGTTTATCTAATTAAAGTTGGTCCAGGTCGTAGGACTGGAAGTATATTAAATAAGAAGCTTTGTGAAGCAAATGATGTTTTTATGAAATATTCTTATTGTGTAACTCAAATTACGAATGATATTAAGAAAGGTAAAGTGTCACATGACGATACGGAATTAATTTATAAATATATTGAGAGATTTCAGAAAATATATGCTGAGGTAATCGAATTGTGTAAATCAAGTAAATCTGTAATAATGTCTACCTTTGACCTTAGAACTGCTTTAAACTTATTGCCACTCATGACTGATGAGGAGGCCAACACCAGGCAATTAATTGATAATATTGAGTATTACAGCTCTACTCTCTCAGCAACTGATTGTAAGGAACAATTAATTAATTTTGTGCTTAAGAGTAGATTATCCCAAGCTGCTAAATTGCGATTAAGTTCAAGTTATTCTGATGTCGATGGCTTAGTGCAGGATATGAAAAAGGTATTATTACCCCAAAAATCTGCTACGGCATTGCAGTCTAAACTAAATTCTATGAAACAGAATGAATTATCTATACAGGACTATGGTAAAGAGATATCTGAACTTTTCGTTCAGCTGACGGTTTCACAGGCCAACGGAAACTCCGATAATTATAAAGTTTTAAAACCTTTGAATGAGCAGTATGCGATTAAAAAATTCTCCGATGGGCTGCGAAACCGCAGATTAAACACTATAATAGCAGCTCGAAATTACAGTTCACTTAAGGACGCGATCCAGGGGGCGCAAGATGAGGAGATCGCCTCGGCTCCAAGTTCCGGTGACGTACTTGGTATGTATAATAATAACGGTAGATTCCAAAGGGGTTTCAGACATCATTTCGGGCGAGGTCATCGAGGGCACGCTAACCATAGATATTCGCAGCGAAAGCCGCACCGGGGTGCCTACCACAACAACAATGGTCGTCGCGGTGGTTGGAGTGGGCACCGTGAGCAGCACCACGACCAGAACCCTACTCGCAACCGCCCTGGATATACGGGTAAGTTTTATTATAATAATAATCGAAATCAAAGGATGCGTAACAACAACTCTAATACAGTTAATGTCATATCGGAACCGGAAGTAAATGCGGAATCGGCTAATACTGACAATAATAATAGGAAGTTTTTTCGAGAATAAAATTGTTTCATGTAATAGTAATTGTTCAATTAGTTTGCCCATAAATAATCGTGCATTCCAGTGGTTACTTGATACGGGTGCATCGATTTCAGCGTTAAAATATAAACATGTTCTACAAGAACAGATTTCGTATTACAAAGAAAACATCTCTATAAATGGTATCGGGGGCAAAGTGACAACAATCGGATATTGTTATTTGAATTTCAATGTAAATGGTTATCATTTGAGACATAAGTTTTATGTATTTGAATTCTTACCAATTAGGGCGAATGGCATCATCGGTCAGGACTTTCTGACTAAGTATAATGCGGTGTTGGACTTTAGTCATAACTTAATTACATTGTCGGTTCATAATAGTAAGTTTGATTTACCAATTAGTACAAATAATTATTATTTAAAGATTCCACCAAGGTGCGAATCCATACATTACATTTCGACAGACATTAAAAGTGAAGGGTTGGTTTGCGCGTCAGATATCAGCGATGGAGTTTACTTAGCGAGTTCGTTAGTAAAGCCAGTATGCGGGAGAATACCAGTAAAGATATTAAATATGACTGAGGATTATGTTACACTTGAAGAAATTAAACCGATTATACATAGCGTTAGTGACTACAACATTTGTTCCTTTTCACAAAGTGAATCGAACGCAGAGCGGGTTAAGAAATTATTTTCTTTATTACAATTAAAACAGTTAAATGGAGAAGAACAAATGTCTGTAGAGAATTTATGCGCAAAATACAGTGATATATTTTATTTACCCGGAGATAGTTTAACAACCACTGATATTTACAAACATTCGATAACTTTAAAACCTAACGTGTCACCCATATTTTCTAAACCGTATAGATTGCCTCATACTCAGAAAAAAGAGATTGATAGACAAATAGGAAAAATGTTACAGGATGGTATTATAGAAGAGTGTCGAAGTGAATGGAGTAGCCCTGTATTATTAGTTCCAAAAAAGTTAGATTCTAGCGGTGAGAAAAAATGGAGATTAGTAATTGATTATAGGAAGTTGAATAATTGTATTGAGGATGATAAATTCCCTCTCCCTAACATAACAGAAATTCTGGATTCTTTATCAGGTTGCATATATTTTAGTCATTTAGACTTATATCAAGGATTCCATAACGTTGAGTTAGTTAAAGACAGTCGAAAGTATACGGCTTTTGGTTCGGGTCAGTACCAGTTGACAAGAATGCCAATGGGACTTAAGACCAGTCCTTCTTCATTTTCTCGGATGATGACAATGGCCATGGCAGGTCTTTCATCTGATAAGTGCCTTATTTATCAAGACGATTTAGTAGTTTTTGGCCGTAATTTAGGAGAAAAAAATAAAAATTTGCAAGACGTTTTTGAAAGGTTAAGGCAAGTTAATTTAAAGCTGAATCCGGTGAAATGTGAATTTTTTAAAAAGGAAATGCTTTATTTAGGACATGTAATCTCAAGTGAGGGTGTAGTGCCAGATCCAGTAAAAATTAAGATAGTCAAAAATTATCCTTGTCCACAGTCCATTGACGAGGTCAAGCGTTTTACTGCTTTTGTTAATTATTACAGGAAATTCATTCCAAATTTTGCGGCAATAGCTTATCCTTTAAATAGATTATGTAGGAAAAATGTGCCGTTTAATAGGGATCAGGATTGTCAAAAATCATTTGAAATTTTAAAACAATGTTTGGTTTCCCCTCCAGTACTCCAATATCCAGATTTTTCGGAAACTAATCAATTTATAGTACAAACAGACGCTTCTGGTTATGCAATTGGCGCAATTTTAAGTAATCAGAATAAAAAACCAGTAGCTTATGCAAGTAGAAGTTTGAATAGTGCAGAACAGCGGTATCCAACTATCGAAAAAGAATTATTGGCGATAGTTTGGGCGGTTAAATATTTTCGTCCATATTTATATGGTAGAAAATTCAAAATATTGACAGATCATCGTCCATTAGTTTACCTTTTTAATATGCGGGATCCATCGAGTAGGCTTATGAAGTTCAGACTGATACTAGAGGAGTATGACTATGTTGTAGAGTATGTAAAGGGTTCAGACAACACTCTCGCCCCAACGCTCGCCGCGCGTGGACGTGTCGCTTCTAGTGATTTCGCCCGTGTTGTGTCTGTGATCGTTATTCGCTACGCCCTGCCGTAGCAATCTCCGTAGCTGTTTACTGGCTACGAACAACTTAAATCAAAAGCTGCCTTTTTCGAGGCGGCGGCTGATTATCTGTCTTTTTTTAAAGAACAGTCAAAAACGTGTGTTTTTTTTTTTTACCCCATCAGGGTAAAGCCACAGTTTCGTGGTTCTCGGTTGAAACCTTACGGTGTCAACGAAGCCGAGAGGGTGTTGACCCGATACACCCAGCTGAAACCCCTTCAGGGTGAGGCAGTCAATTGGACGGGAGCTAGATAACCGGCCTTGGGGGATCTCCTAGTCGGCTCTAGACTCTGGCTTCCCTTTCAGCTACTCACCTAGTGTCGGTCGGGTGTGTCTACACCCTTCGCACTAGACTGGTCAGGGCCCCGTTTGCACAATAAGACTGGCAACGGGTTACAAGCTTAGGGCTCACCTATAGGTACACACCTCCCTGCTTACATCCGGCAGGGAGGGTTACACATCCCCGGGCCCATCCACCCGGGGAGTTAGAAGTTAGGTTTATTAGGAAATTCTAATGATAGTTCCCTTTTATTTCTGAATCCCCTAAAATGGACGCTACACTTATTGTAGCGTTCCTAAAAAACATTCTGTTAAAGGACCCCGTTTTTGACAAAAAATACGGGAAAGACTTCGCTGTATTACTACAGCAAGTTCACGCACAAAGCGATAACGATGTTACCGCGTACCCAAAGCCCGCCTCAGGTAGTCACGGCGGCATAACCAAAGCGGTCACACCTGCGCCGCGGCCCATTATATGTGATTCTCTGAAATCGCCCGAACCGTCCCCGCCTTTGTCTCCTGCGTCGCCTTTGTGCGACACTAATCTATTGTTCGACGAGAACAATGGAATCGCTAATTCCCCGGCCCCTTTGTTACCGTTAACAAAGGAAACTGTATCACAGCCGGACGTCATGGATGTTGCTATGCAATCATCCTCTTCTGAGTCCGAAAACTCAGACACTAGTTCAGCCACATCATCGGACGGCTACATCACTGTAGTTGGCAAGGGGAAAAAGAGAGCCCGTAAGGCCAAAAAAGCCGCCGCCGGCCAAGCGCCCGCCAAAGCCCTCAAGACCGTTGAGGCAACCCAGTCCCTAGACCTCCAGTCCCCCGTCCCTATGGACGCCGCTCCAATCTCCAGGCCCGGTAGCCCCTGTCCTCCAACCTCTCAGGCTCAAAAAAAGGCGCCCACTCCCCCGCCCGTCTACATTCAGGACAAGGCGAAGTGGACTGATATTTCTAAATGGTGTGTTGACAAGAAAGTCAACTACACTCAGGCCAGGAATACCCAACAAGGCATCAAAGTCCAGGTGCCCTCTCCCAGTGATTTTCGTACACTGACCAATCTCCTTCGGGAAAAGGCAGTATCCTTCCACACTTACGCCCTCCAAGAGGAGCGCCTCATCCGCGTCGTGATTCGCGGAGTACCCACAGAGATCGAGACATCGTCGATTCTAAGCGACCTTAAGTCGCAACAGATCCCGGTAGTAGAAGTGCACCGCATGCACCGCGCTCGTGGCGGACCATCATTCGCAATGGTGCTAGTAGTGTGCGAACAGGGCCCGGGCTCGAAAGCACTATACAATTTAAAAACTTTGTGCCATCTTTCCGGCATTAAAGTTGAAAACCCGCATAAGTCGGGCTATATCGGGCAATGCCACAATTGCCAACTCTACGGTCATGCACAGCGTAATTGCTTTGCAAAACCCAGATGCGTTAAGTGCCTCGGTGACCATGGCACTAACGCCTGTGAGAGGCCTAAAGATAGGTCCCTCTGCACCGACCCTCCCAGCTGCGTCCTGTGCGGCGAATCAGGACATCCAGCTAATTATCGTGGGTGCCCTAAGGCACCTAAAAAACCGAACGTCAACTCGAAACTCGGGAAACGTAATGCCGAGCGAACCATCAGAGAGCAACCGTCCTCAAAGCTGCCCGAGCGACTAAGTCCGCAACGGCCTTCACCATGGATCGCGCTGAACCACCAGCAAGCGTTTCCGGCTTTGAAATCCTCCCCGGCTTATCAGCCTACCGTCATTCCGCCACTGATGGCGATCCCCATACCCGCCCCCTCACCTATGCCAGTACAACCCCCACAGGTTGCGCCCGCGTCTCTCCCTAAACAGGCCCCCGCTCAGCTAGCAGCTAGCAGTCAGCCATCAATTGGATCGGACCTAGAAGTAGTTCAGAGCGTTTTCTCGCTCATTAGCTCAGATAGGTTCAGCGCACTAGCACAGACTCTGCGCTCCATGCAAGGCAACGGCTTTGCTGTTCTACAAGTGATGCTCGAGTATAAAGACATCACTGACGCCCTAGCTAATATCAACTTTAACGGTAACTAATGGATACCGAAAATAGTAAATTTAAGCCCCGATCCCTTAAGTTAGGTTACTTTAACGCTAATAGCATAAACGGCCAACGTGACGAAATCGCGACCTTCTTACGCGACCATCAAATTGACGTCTTCCTCGTGCAAGAGACCTTTCTCAAACCCGCCCAGAGGAACCCTGGAATTGCAAACTATAGAATAGTGCGCAACGACAGAACCCGTTGCCAGGCGGGCGGTACACTCATTTATTACAAAAAATCGCTATACTGCATCCCTATGGACCTCCCACCTCTTTCTCACATAGAGGCTTCTATATGCCGGCTAGGCATGACAGGACACCAGCCAATTACCATCGTCTCGGCATACCTTCCACCTAAAGTCACATCGAAAGTTAACTTAGCTCCCGACATTAAATCCTTATTTGCTCTGAGCGACTCAGTTATCATTGCTGGCGACCTTAACGCCAAAAATGAATCCTGGTGTTGCAATACGACGACCACACGAGGCAGACACCTCGAACGATTAGGTATCGAACTTAACTTCGATATCATCGCCCCGATGAGCCCTACCCACTTCCCTGACAATGTAAACCACCGACCTGACATACTCGACATAGCGATTCTAAAGAACGTAAACCTCGGTTTACGTTCTATAGAGACGCTACAAGAGCTTGACTCTGACCATAGACCAGTAATCCTAGTATTAGGCCCCCGCTCAGGTCCCTCAGACCCAGATCAACCTGTCCCCACTAAAACCACCACCGATTGGGGAAGACTAGAGGAACGCCTCAAGTCAACCTCTTCTGTGCATTTAGACTCAATTCCCGATAATATAGTGTCTGTTGCCGACACGGTGACTGCGATCGACTCCCTCACCAGTCACGTGCAATCCGTAGTGAACGAATGTTCACGGCAAGTCCCGGAGGTGGATGAACACCGCTGGAAACTGCCGGATGATGTACGTGAACTGTTGACAGAGAAAAACGCAGCTATCCGTGCCTACGACAGTTTCCCCAATGAAGCTAACCGTATCCATATGCGCACCTTGCAGCGTACTGTGAGGAAGCGCATATCGGAAATGCGGGAAGCTAAATGGGACAAAATGCTCGATGATATAGAACCCACCCATCAAGCTTTCTGGCAATTGCAGCGGAAATTAAAATCCGATCAATGCGCCGCTATACCCCCGCTCAATAGACCTAATCAACGACCTGCTTTTGATGACGACGAAAAGTCAGAAGTACTAGCCGACAGTTTAGAAGCCCAATGTACGCCTAGCACTCTACCAGTAGACAAAGCTCACCTGTCCAAGGTCGATGCTGAAGTCAAACGTAGAACTGCACTCCCGCCCCCAGACGACTCCGACGAACCCTTGCCCCCCGTCACCGTAGACGAAGTCAGAACGATCGTGAGGAACCTCAAACCCAGGAAGGCCCCAGGCTCAGACGGGATCACCAATAAAGTGATTAAATACTTTCCCGCACCTCTGATAGTACTCATGACCGCTATCTTCAATGCGGCACTGGCCAACAATATCTTCCCACAATCGTGGAAACAGGCAACAGTTATAGGTTTTCCAAAGCCCGGTAAGCTCAAGTGCGAGCCGACTAGTTATCGCCCGATCAGTCTTCTAAACGTCTTCGGAAAGATCTATGAAAGGCTAATTTATATTCGTTTAAGGGATTATGCCGAATCCAATAAGCTTCTTCCTAGCGAGCAGTTTGGCTTTCGAGCCAAACACTCATGCATCCATCAGTTGCACCGTATCGTTGAGCACATAAGCGCAGGCTTCATGGGCAAGATGAAAACGGGCGTATTATTCTTCGACGTAGCTAAAGCCTTCGACAAGGTCTGGCACAACGGCTTAATCTATAAGCTGTACCAATTCCAAGTGCCTGACCGTCTCGTACTCATCATTCGAGATTTTCTATCGAACCGTAGCTTCCGCTATCGCGTAGAGGGCGTTCTATCGTCCCCTCATCGGATCCAAGCCGGAGTCCCTCAGGGCTCTGTGCTATCACCTCTTCTCTTCGCGCTGTACACCAGCGATATTCCCAAAAGTGGCAAAACCAAGTTAGCTCTTTTCGCCGATGACACGGCCATCTATTACACCGGTAGGAGTCTTGACTGTATTACCCGATATCTCCAGACCTCGGCCAACGCCTTAGGCGCTTGGTTCAGGAAATGGAGGATTGAGGTCAATCCAGATAAGAGCGCCGCCGTTCTCTTTTCGAGAACGGGCGCCGGGGAATTTCTTCCCCAGCTTCGACCCATTACAATGTTCGGCAAGCCAATCCCTTGGGAACTGCAAGCCAAATACCTGGGTGTGATTCTAGATCACAAACTGTCCTTCCGTCCGCACATTAAGACGGTACGCAACCGCGCGGCCTTCGCTGTCGGCCGTCTATTCCCCATGACAAATGCGCGCAGTAAATTGTCACTTAACCTTAAGGTTAGGCTCTATACTACGTGCATTAGACCCATTATGACGTATGCTAGCGTCGTGTTCGCACACGTTAAGTATTACAAAATCCATAGGATGCAAACCCTACAAAATCGATTCCTTCGTAAAGCGACAGGCGCTCCATGGTTCATTAGGAACCATCAACTCCACCTCGACCTCAGAGTGCCTACCGTTAGGCAATTCATGAAAAGGGCATCGAAGACATACTTCGAATCTGCCCCTAATCATCCGAATCCCTTAGTTGTCTCTTCCGCTGATTACAAGCCGTCCCAGATCAACAAAATCCGCCGACCACGTCACGCTCTCCTCCGTCCCGATGATAGGATCACTGTAGCTCAAGAGTCTAACAGACACACAAGCACACTCCGACGCGCTCGACCGCCTCGTTATAGACCTCACCGGCGAGGTCCGCGTCCGTCGCGAAATGTCTCATCATGTCCGCCCCGACCCTTGCTCGAGCCGGCCCGTGCCGAGCTAGTAGCTTTAAATTCGTCCCTTAATAATAAGGAAACTGATATGACCCAGCTAGTCCCTAGTTGTCTCCCCAGCAACACCCTAAGCCGAGGTTCGTGTCCCGCAGGGGACGCCCTTAGCGCTGTTGCTTAGTTTGTAGTATCTTAAAATATGCTCTGGCTGGAGGCAACTGCCTCGCCTTAGATATTGTCCGGTTACGCAGACAAAACCCCTCTGGGTTTCTGCAAGAGGCCATTTAAAAAAAAAAAAAAAAAAAAGGTTCAGACAACGCAGCTGCAGATGCTTTGTCCCGAATTTCTTTTACATCAGAAGATTTAAAGAGCATGGGTGAGCCTCATATAAATGTAACAACTAGGGCACAGGCGAGAAAAATGCAAAGCCCTCCGGATAGTACGACTTCTGACAGCTCTTGGCTTGATCAACCAGGTGTCGTGGGGAGTCATACGAAACCGAGAGAAGCAGTGGAACTTAGATTTATAGAGAAAAAAGACTTAGATATTTTAAGAAAACAAAATAAGATTATTAAGGAAAGAAACGCGTTTTGTTACGTAGAAAGCAAATTGACAATTTTTATTAATCCAGACTTCCAATCACAACTGACGCGAGCCGCTTTTGTGAGGGAGCTGAATATTTTTTGCAAGTTAATAAACGTCGACGAAATATGTATAATAAAAAATAGTAAAAATGATATATTTGTTGAAGAATTATTAAATGAGATTAAAACGTCAAACGATGGGTGCGCACCGCGATTTTATATAATCAATGATATTCGTAGAATTGACGACAAAGATGACCGGAAAGTTATTCTAAACGACTTCCATCTCTTGCCCACTAGTGGCCACGCGGGCATGAGAAGGATGGTTAATAACATTAAGAAATATTTTTACTGGCCAGGGTTAGAGCGAGATGTTCGAGAATTCGTAAAGAAATGCACGAAATGTCAGAAAGAAAAATATGCTAGACTCGTTAAAGAGCCAATGGTCGTTACTTCAACGGCGAAGTCAGCATTTGATAAAATATTTTTAGATTTAGTTGGACCGTTAGATAGGGATTATTATAACTTTTCTTATATACTTACCTTGCAATGTGAGTTAACTAAATATGTTGTGACTCAACATTTAATTTCAAAAAAATCGGAAGAGGTAGCTCAAGCTCTAGTTAATAGTTTTATTCTTCGCTACGGGTTGCCGAAGGAGATTGCAACAGACAGAGGATCTGAATTCATGTCTTCTGTATTCCAAGAGGTATGTAAACTTTTAAAAATAAATCATTTAAGTTCTACAGCTTACCACCACCAGAGTATAGGTGCGTTGGAAAATTCTCATAAAAATTTAAATTCTTTCTTGCGTATACAAACATATAATCACCCAGAAGCATGGAGTCAATGGCTTCCATATTGGTGTTTTTCCTTCAACACATCTGTTCATTCGGAAACTAAATTTACGCCTTTCGAGTTAGTCTTTGGTAAAGTATGTTCTCTTCCTAGTAATTTAAATAACAATATTGTAGAACCACTTTATAATCATGAAAGTTATCCTTTGGAATTAAAATTTAGATTACAACTGTCTCAAAAGGAAGCAAGGGAAAATCTACTAAAAAGTAAAATAGCTAGGAAAAATGTTTATGATAAATGTATTAATCCTGTAATTTATAAACCAGATGACTTAATTTTAATAAAAAATGAAAATTGTTGTAAAATGGATAGCATCTATTCAGGTCCTTATGTAGTAGTAAAAGATTTGTCACCAAATGTTCAAATAAATAAAAATGGAAAATTAGACATAGTCCATAAGAATCGTACTAAATTGTTTACATCAGCTTAATTTTTTTTTTTTATGCCAAGTTATATTAAAATCCACTTGTATTTGTATAACATTTTCAATTTTATGTTTAATCGAACGTGTATCATTTTATACCTTTGTAATCTTAAAAAAAAAAAAAAAAGCAAAACATATTATATTCATACTTTTTTTTTTCTCCATAAGAAGGAGATGTAGTGTGTAACCTGCCTTATTTTGTATACTGTATACTATTTAATTGTGCATCCTATATAATAAAGGGGCAGTATTGGTTTAACGTTCGGTGTTTGATTATCTCTCCCATATCCCGCCTTACAATGCTTCAAGTTATGTTGGTGCAACCGAACCATAATCTTTGTGAGAAACGGTGTTGTATCGGTTTGACATGAAAAATAACTTTATAATAAAACCACTTTTCACCGGAATAATCGCGTGTATTATTGGTTTTTGTTTTTACTGACGTTTCAAACACTGCAGCATTACGGAATCAACACCAGTTACACTCAGTTAGACAAAGACAAAAATTTCAGCGGTAAAATTTGTTGCAAAAAGATTTTATCGATAAAAAAATGATTTTGGTAATTCTAAACTAACGCTCCTATGCTAAAAAACTTAAATCAATGCAATCTGCCTAGACATTTCCCAATTACATTGGGGTCGGCTTCCAGTCCAACCGGATGCAGCTTAATAACAGTATTTTACATGGAGCGACTGCCTATCTGACCTCCACAACCCAATTACTGGGTAACACGATATCTTGTGGTATGACTGGTTGTCAGACTTTCAGGCCTCTGACTACCCGTAACGGCTGTAATAGATCTTAATTTGACAACCGGGACCGATGGCTTAACGTGCTCTCCGAGGCACGGAGGGGTCTGATGAACGGATGCTAAAAAACTGAAATAATGAACATTTTACTACTTCGCTGAACGAAAAATGGTGGATGGATTGTTTGAAAAGTAAAACGGCTAGGATGGGAATGACTACGGAGGGATGATTACTGATGAAGTTATAAAAATAATAACTAGTAAAATACAATCTAAAATAAAACTTACTCAAAAAGCTTTCTATTATTGCTTAAGAAACACTCACAAAATTAAATTAAGAAGTCACAGAACTAATTAAGGTAAGAGGAACATTACGTATGAAGGTGTACAATTATAACAATCTGCCAAATAATATTAAGGACTGTCAATCAATCGCTATGTTCAAGACTTTGCTAACAAACAAATTTATGTAAATATCTTTTAAAACCGTTCAATACTGTAAATAAATTAAATATTGTAATAGCAATAGAGGGGCTCCTGGCTAAGTAACAGCCGCATAGATCGATCGATCGAAGTTGAGCTGCGCTTGCCGTGGTCGGTTTGTCGATGGGTGACCATCATTTCATAGCGAGACCCCTCCGTGCCTCGGAGAGCACGTTAAGCCGTCGGTCCCGGTTGTCAAAATTAAGATCTATGACAGCCGTTACGGATAGTACCAGTCATACCACGACATATCGTGTTGCCCAGTAATTGGGTTCTGGAGGTTCCATGTAAAATACTGGTATTAAGCTGCATCCGGTTTGACTGGAAGCCGATCCCAATGTAATTGGCAATAGGTTAGGCAGATAGATAATAGCTATTAGTTATTAATTATAATTAATTATTGAACCATAAGTGAACGGCGTTCTTTATGAGTAATTGAATTCATTAAACCTAAAAGGTAAAGAAGTTCTGCACTTACCACAAATAAATCTAGTAAAGGTAGGAAAATGGCGTTAGTTACGCCATTTTCTGCTTTAGCTGCATTTCGAAAAGATGACTTTCCAGTTTGACTCACGATCGCCGCGGACTTAGCACATGACTAGGGACTCACAAGGAAAAATGCACGTGAGTAATAACCATTGAACAATTATTGATATTTAATTGACTTCTTTATTGTTTAAGAATTTCTGTCTAAAATCTGTGTCCATACACCTTTACATTTTACAAATAATCACGTTGATTATTCAAAAAACAACAATCAACAAAGCGCTTTACATTTTAAAATAGTTATACGGAAATTTTTCCAACCACTTGAGTAAATAATAAATTGGTATATTAGTAAGTCTTTGGGATTCTTTGAAAAGGCAATAAAGAATACCTCAGTAAAACTCGTTTTTTTTTAAATTAGTAAAATAGAATATCTTTTTCCATTTAATATTGTAACTTTAGAGTTTGCTAAGCATGCGTTAATGCCTTTCAAGGATTTATCTTTCGAGAGTTTAGTTATCTTAAGTGATTGTTAAATAGATATCATCAGCATCTCCTAAAGACGAGAGGAAGGAAACTTGCATTTTAACAAATGCGACACGCTAACTCAGTTCAGAAAGCCATGACACGGACTGTCAAAGAATGCGGGTTCGAGTCCCGTTCGTATCTATTATTTTTCAATGTTTCCTTAACAACTAATAATGAATAAAGGGTAATGCCTTTATGGCCATAATACGTATAAAAAATCATTTCCATTATTGGCCTCATATACCTTTTGCACTGCTAAGTCCAGTCTGCGGTCCATTGTTTCTATAGCAAGATATCTAAGGTATAATACTGTGTGATCTGTTAAGGTATATAAAAATCTTTATTGATCTTTTTAATGTAATGATGGCACATAAAATCTGACACACTTGGTTTGTATACAAATCGAGATCATTTCGCAGTTTAGTTATTATGAATTCTTTATATATTATTTTTCTGTTCATTTAGATGGTTGGCAGTCCACAACTGTGCGTTTCTCTAGAAACTTTCTGCCTCGCACAACAAAACTGTGGAATGAACTGTCGCCTGCGGTATTTCCGGACCAATACGACCTTCAAACCTTCAAGAAAAGAGCGTACTCCTTTTTAAAAGGCCGGCAATGCACTTGTGACTCCTCTGGTGTTGCGGGTGTCCATGGGCGGCGGTAATCGCTTACCATCAGGCGAGCCGTCTGCTCGTTTGCCCCCTATAACATAAGAAAAAAAAAAAACTTCTTTTCGTGTGGTTGATGAACAATGTAGTGTCAGAGTTTAAACCACCCGTAGGACTCTGACATGGCTTTACACACCATCGAGAACATCTCTCAGGTGTGCTGGTTTCCTCACGATGTTTTCCTTCGCGGTTTTTAAGCAAGTGATAATTAATTTGGAATACGCACATGACTTTGTAAAGACAGTGGTGCGTGCTTTGGATTCAAACTTGAGACATTTGACTTTTCAAGTCCAACGGTCATACCATTAGGCTATCACTCATCATCATCATCCCCCTGCCCTTATCCCAATTTATTTGGGGTCGGCGCAGCATACCTACATCTGGCATGCTGCTAAAGTTTTGGCTATGTTTAATGACCGGCCGCCTGCCTGACGTCAACCCTCTTCGGGAATGCTGTTGTTGGCTAGGCTATCACTGCAAGTCATTAATAATCAGGCAAACAAAATGGCGGCCTACCTGATAGTAAGTGGTTATCACTGTCTATGAATAAATGTAGCTTGCCCATTACAGGAACTAGCATCATCCATCATAAGAAAGTTTCTTCATCATCATTGTCGTAATCAAAGTCCCTTCTTTATGTGAAGAAATGCCCTCGCATGCCGCTCTAACATGGGAGGACAGAGCGGTTATGAGGGACTCGAACGCACAAAAAAACTTCACATTATACCTACTCGACCGCGAACCTGCCCGCAGCCGTCCGTTGCCGGACTCTCTCTCACGGGATTGGGTATTGCACCCCCCCGCTACGACACACCAGACGCATGGCGTGCCGCAACCTCCTCGGAGACCATGTGCAATGGGCGCCAGATGAATCCGTGTTCGGACGCCTAAGGTCCCTTGCGACGGGTCAGGTCATAATCAAAGTCCAATGCTATCTTCCAGTTAGGTAGTGTTAATTTAAGACATTTCACGCAGGCGTCTTCCACCATTATCACTTTTATTAGAATGACCTAAACGCTAGTAAACACCACAAGACACCTACTCCATCATAAAATGTTAGTACGTAAGTTAGTACTCAATAAAGTTCTGTTTTAAGGCTGGCACACTTCCACTGAATTTTATGAACTACTGGAATTAAAGATAAATCTTTGAAAAGCATTAATGCATGATTAGCGAACTCTGAAGCTATTGTATTAAATTGAAAAAGAATACGGTCGCTCTGACCACTAAGCCATCTCGACATGGTTAGTCGAGATGGCTTAGTGGTTAGAGCGCCTGGAGTATTTATCCGGGAGGCGCAGGTTCGAATGCTGCTCGCGACTGTATTCTTTTTCCATTTAATATAATAACTTTACTAGAATTAAGTAAAAAGGGTCATATAATGTGATTATTTAAATTTAAACAGGCAAACATATAAAAACAAAGGCTAGTGCTAGTAAGTACATTGAGCATTTTACAGCGTGACTCCTAACTCACGACAGGCAAGGCAAACTATCTCGTTGGTCTAGTTGTCGAAAGCGAGGTTGCTAAGCATGAGATCCTGGGTACGATTCCCGGGTCAGTCAAAGTTATTAGGAATTTCTCAGTATTCATGGGAAAAGGCTCTCCACCTTATTACATGGGATTAACTGCATTGGTTGAATGAATGTGGATTTATAATAGTACACCTTTGCCAGGATATTTTGGCAAGCTGGCGTGATTGTATGTATGTTATGTGTATCAAATCTGGTTTTGTCTTTGTCACTCCAAGATAAAGTGATAGTGATAGCAGAATATTTGCAGTCTACTTAACACTGAATAGTTTTTGAGTAATAATATACCTATAACAATTTGATAGACATTTTAAGGCCATGGCCACCTATCGTATTTTAATTTTTTCCAAAGAACATTTAATATATTAGACACGAACGGGAGTTGAACTCGGGACTTTTGTCATGCCGTGAGATTGCTCTCCCAATTAAGCTGTCATGTCGCTTGTTTGAATCTATTAAGCATAGCGTTTGATTATTTTGCAGGGAACAGCTGTAACGTATCATAAAAATAATTTGGTCTGAAAAGTCCGTGTGATACAATCCGTCCATTGCTTTAAGCCTGGAGCGCCTACAGTCATCTTTAAGCGCGTTACTAAGCGCTTAAAGTGAATTTACTGTAAATGAACATACGTAAATAGTTTAGTTAAACATTTAATTTAAATCTCGCAATATAGAACAAAGTAATGACATGTGAATCAGCCTTAACGTGACATTTTAAAGTGGTACTTCACGTGCAATAAAATGTTTAATATAACCCGAATGAAAGCTTGAGAAATATGATGAACTATTAAAATTCCGACGTTACGTTTATTGGTTCATTCAACTGAAGTACATTTATAGCTAGCAAACAAGCAATGAAAATCAACAGATGATTAATGTCTTGAATGAAAGTTTCATCCACACCATCTTGATGATTTGCGGTTCAGCACACCACGTTTCCCACGTCATTTTGTATGTCGTACCTCGCACAACCAAATTATAGATCCAACTTCCATTAGCAGCCTTTCCGACGATACGGTCTGACTTCAATAAAAAGCGTATGTCTATTTACAACGTCAGCAACGCACCAAAGGCCCCTCAAGGGTTGCGGATGTTTATGGGCAACGTTGACCGCTTACGACAGGGGTCACCAAATGGCGGACCGCCGACCTATTTTATGCGGACCTTGGTTGCTAGCAATCATTTACCAAACGGACCGCGCCAATATTTTTTTTTTAAACGGACCTCTAATGAAACTAATTGGTGATCCCTGGCTTACGATCAGGTGACGCGTGGACTCACTATACCATTAAAAATATGTATATCTTGATACAAACTGGTTAGTGATAGGCGGTTCGCCACTTGTTTTGAAGCATATGGTTATTTTTTTCTTCATTTTGTCAGCAGTGGCGGCAGCCTTCACACGATTCTAAGGACTCTGTGACGTTACGCAACGCTCGGCGCAAGTATTTTTGTCTTACCGTACGCGTACCGGTTACGCTAAAAATTGTCATTCCCGGCTTTTGTTAATCAATAGCAGTCGCAAGCCAATTTAGGGGCTTACCAGTGACGCTAACAATTCTGGCAGTACTTGGGTTCCTATCCACGGGAAGGAAGATGGAGTCAATTTTCTTAATTAACGTACTCATGTTACTAAGTGGCAGGCCAGCGTACCTTTTAGCTATCTCGGTTACCATCAAATTTATGGTCAATTTGTTGTGCATTGCGTTGTGTGGTACAGCTTGTCTATGATCTTCTTCTTAGCGTGTGGTTGATGAACAACCTTGTGTCAGAGTTTAAACCACCTGTAGATCTCTGACATAGCTTTACATACCATTGATAACATCTCTCAGGCGTGCTGGTTTCCTCACAATGTTTTCCTTCGCCGTTTTAAGCAAGTAATAATTAATTTTAATATGCACATGACTTCGCAAAGATAGCGGTGCGTGCCTTGGATTCGACCCACCTTTGTCAGTCCAACGTTCATACCACTAGGCTATCACTGCTCTAATATATCATGTCTATGATGAGCAAAAATATTAAATACAAACGACGCGATGTACTACAAAGTGACCAACAATTCGTTGGTAACTCATTAGGTTCGCAAGTTATGCGACACTTCCTGGTTGATATTTCTCGCATTTACGTACTAGCTTGCAAAGAAAAGGGTCAAAGGAAATAAGTTCACATAGAATACTTTTATACTTATATAAAAGAAAATTTTCGAAAAAAAAAAATGAATTTTTATTTGTGAAATATTATATTTTTATCTTATTTTATCTGCAAACTCTTCTAACAGATGTGAGGACTCGCTCACAATATTATTTCTTTGAAAACATGCCTTGGTTTCTTTTCAACTTTATCGAAGTGAAAGTTGGCTAAAGGAGAATTATTGATTTTATTTTCTTACTTACGAAGTAAAATTTAAATTGAGCTGGTGCCCGTGACTTCGTTTGCGCGACAATAGGTATCTTTATGCTTTTCCAAGTTCCAATTTATCTATGTATAATATTTCATCCAAATCTGTTCAGCTATTTTTCCGTGATTGTGTAACAAACATACAAACTAGCACATTTATAAAATTGATTATAGTATTATGCTTACAATTCATAACTTCGTAAAACCACGAAGTATTAAAGTACGTAAGACATTTAAGGACTGTTTTTATCAAGACAAAATACTTTGTTTTCATAGAAAGAGCTAGAATTGATGTTTTTTTATATAAATAAAATTGTATATATTGTATTTATATATTTTTTTAATCTTAATTAGACTTGTGCAGTACAAATACCAATAAAACCTATTTCAACCATTTCTCAATCAAATGTTTGCCAAAAAACAGTCATTTCGTAAACCTCCAATATTTTAACACGATAAATTGGAATGGCTTTCAAATGTAACGACCCCAGTATATGGCGGTAAGTGATTGAATTGAGTTCACTGATTTCGTATGACAATCAAGTGAAAAGTGCGTAGTAAGAAGCGGCAAATATGGCACTCCTATCACTTTCTTCTTGGAGTAAGGCCAAGATTTCAATAAAGGTGATCGTGGTTACATAACTAACAATCGTACAAATCAATTCACCGATATAATCTGTGGATGGTTGGTTTACCATTATTTCATATCAAAACTACTCCGTCCATTGGATATCACGTTCCGTTCGTGCAGCTTGTCAAAATTATTTAAATTGTACAGACAGTCATCAGGGGTAGTCAGATGTGCCCTTAACAACCAGTCTCACCAAGAGATTTCATGTTACTGTAACTGGAATATGGAGGTTACATAGGCCGTCACTTCATGTATAATACTTTTATTAAGCTGAATCTGGTTCGACTGGAAGTTGACCCAACGTTGTTGGGGAAACGTTAAGCAGACTTATATAATACCGAAAGCCGCTCTTTGATAAGAAATCCATAATTTTTAATCAAATAAACAATCAAAATTATTAAAATCGGTTAATAATAGAAATAAATGTTGCGCAACAAACATAAATCAACCTTCTCTTCCCGTGGAAGTCTTTAGAATAAGCAATCTTGTATAACCCGAAATATATAACGAGATTAAAATATATTTGCAATCATATTTTGGTGCTAAGGTTTGGATCAAAATAAATATTCGATTAATCAAAAATTTCAACGCACGATGTTCTTTCACGATCTACTGAAGGATGATTAAGATATGAGTAAACAGTAATAACATAAAACGAAGCAATTTCAAAGCACTCCAAGATATTGACTCATATTCAGTGGAGCATAATATTCGTGCTCACCAAAATTAAATGGAAACGAAAAAGCCGAATCGCACATTCGAGGCTTCATGCATTAAAACTGATCTGCTCGAACTGATGGAAATATTTTTGGTAAAATTTTATTTCAGATTGATGAGCAACGGTTGATGTCTTTCTGTACGCCGTCGAATCGGTTCATTCGATTCGACAAGATTCATATTGGTTTTGTTGTTTAATTTATTTTGCGTCTCTAAGCCTCTAGAAGCCGATGAAAATAGGGTAATTAATTTGGTTTCATTATCGGCGCCGGGAAGGTTAATAGAAATTGAAAATTAAAATCTAATGACTAGCGCGTCCACTGACTGAAAATTTAGGAAAAACACGAGCTGTGTTTATTTTATACTCTCTGCTACCTTAAATTTCTTTTACTTCGATATTAGAACTTGTGTGGGATGACTATGTTATCTTCCAACAGAGCGTATTAATTAAAAGAAATACATTCTGAGAAAAAATACCGGCAAATGTCAAGAACTTTATTAATTTCAGCAAGTACGTGGTACGTATCTACAGAAATCCAAATAAAAAAAATGATACTATAATTTTACTGACGGAACACGAGTCGCCATTTTCAACACAAAGTACGTACTTAGTCGAACACACTATTTGATTACCGTTATGTGAAAGCGAAATGTGGAAAGCGGATCGTTTAGCAAAACTGTTAAACAATGTTTTTTTTTTTTTTTTTTCTGAATCCTGTACATATTCTACAATAATTCTTACAAAAGGCTTACTCATCTTCTTAAAAGGAGACCCCTATGGTCTCCTTTTAAGTACATAAAATACCTGTGTTAGGAGGCCCCGATCCTCATAACAAGTGCAGCAAAATGTGGGAGTGTGTACACATAAACAGTCTCGTGCTTAGCAAGAATAACAAAAATAGCAATAAAAAAGTGTATGTGTGTGAATGCGCGCGCGCACGTTTTCGTGCGTGTGTCTGCGAGTGTGTGTGTTTTGTGTGTGCGGTTACGGGTATGTAGGTGTGTGTGTGTGTGTGTTTGTGTGTGATGGATGACGTACATATATAGGTGTATATATGTATATGAAAATGTGGTTTTAGTTTACAAAGACGTGATGAAGTAATTTCAGATTTAGGCGCTGCTATTCTGTTATAATATAAAAAAAAAATGATCAGTTATTTTAATGTTAGATTCTTGTTTAGTAATTGTTTAAATGTAATGCACAATGGATTTTTTTCCACTCCATGTCAACGGCCTAGTTTTGTATTTATATGGTCAGACAAAACCTAAGCTCGAAGGGGATAACGAGGGTAGTTCGCTCGCTACGTTCGCTCACTGGCCCAAATCACCCTTTTCGAATCTAACCTGTCCATGTCAAGGTACACGGAACTCCCAAGCAAGGGTCGATCATGCGTCCATTTGATTATTTGATTTATTAATCCCGACTTAATATAGTAGTTTAGTATTTATGCAACTCAAAATGTTAATTTGTTTTTGCTATTGCCTTACAAATAAAATAAAGATACAAACTATATAAGTGGCGATAAGGTGACGAGTATTTGCCACATCTATTAAAAAGAAAATGTGTATTTTATATATTTTTGTGTTTTTTTGTTTTTTTTTTTAAATTTTATCTAATAGAGGGCAACCGAGCAGACGGCTCACCTGATGGTAAGCGATTACCGCCACCCATGGACACCCGCAACCCCAGAGGAGTCGCAATTGCGTTGCCGGCCTTTTATAGGGTTTGGGCCTCCGGTACCCTCACTCACTCGGCGACACACAACGCAAGCGTTGTTTCACGCCGGTTTTCTGTGAGGCCGTGGTATCAATCCGGTCGAGCCGGCCCATTCGTGTTGAAGCATGGCTCTCCCACGGTAAGACGGTGAACGTCGAATGTGAATGAAAGATCGCGCCCCTAGAAGGATATATAATTATACACTGAACTTATTGGTGATTTCCAGAAAAAAGTCAGGTGCTTATTACAGTGGAGTTCAGTAGTTTCTGCCTAAAAAGGCATAAAGATTAATGTTTGTAAGTATAACAAAAATAAAATTATAAAAATTATTGGTGTTAGTTAGATTTTCACTAGAAATATTTAATACTGTGCGCGAGCAGAAGTAAAACCTTTTAATCAATTATTATATTATGATGAAAATCTTTTCAAGAAGGTACAAACAGATCTTTTGAATTTATTACCAAATTTTATTTCATATATATATATATATATATAGGTATAACACATTAGAGTTTGGAATTGTGCCACACAAACTATACAGCTAGGCATACTATATCAGTAAAATATGGGTGTCGAACACCACACTTCTGCCTACCCCTTCAAGGAATACACGCAGGTGATGCTATGTTATTTTAAAGTAATGTAAGTTTTGAAATTAGCATTAGTATTAACAGCAAGCTTCGTACACCTTATACTTTTCATTGCATATCTTATTCTGAAGCTAAGACAATAAACAAAAGACTTCTAGAAGACTATTAGCCCTGGTATTTAAGCCGAGGTCAGAAAGTTAATTGAGCATTTAGGTCAGGTAATGGAGTGGAAAAATACGTTTTGCTGTTGAAATTCCAAATCTGTCGTCGCAGACTTCAGATGTTAATTTTGAGTCTATTTTTTGTTTGTCAAACTGTTGTATGATTAAAGATAAATCTTTGAAAAGCATTAACGCGTGCTTAGTGAACTCTAAAGTTATAATATTAAATGGAAAAAGAATACCGTCGTGAGCAGGATTCGAACCTGCGCCTTCCGGATAAATACTCCAGGCGCTCTGACCACTGAGCTATCTCGACCTCTGCTCACCACCGCGAATTTTTCATCCATATTTTAACACGTGTTTTGGCGACGTCATTGCTATCTATTCAGCCCCTATATATACAGGTGACCGAATCGACACGACTAACTTTGCAGTTAAAACAATGTCGTAAAGATGCAATTACCTTAACAATTAAAGATAAATCTTTGAAAAGCATTAAAGCATGCTTAGTGAACTCTAAAGTTATAATATTAAATGGAAAAAGTATACGGTCGTGAGCAGGATTCGAACCTGCACCTCCCGGATATATACTTCAGGCGCTCTGACCACTAAGCTCTCGACCTTTGCTGACCACCGCGAATGTTATATTATTGCCTATTAAAATAATATAACTTTTTTTAATACTATATAATCAATATTTAAAATTTAAGTCTTTTAGCCACTTTACCATATGACAGCGATGCGGAGGAATACTTCGACGCCTAAACCACGTTTATTTTAACTTTATAAGTATTTTGTAACCGCCTCGTTGGTCTAGTGGTCTCAAGCGCGACTGCTGAGCATGAGATCTCGGGTTCGATTCCCGGGTCGGGCAAAGTTTTATTGAGTTTCTCTGTTAGAAAATTCTCAGTATCAGCCCGGAGTTTAGAATTGTGCCCAGTTGATGGCAATAGGTTCATCACCTATTACGTGAGACTTAATAACAGCATTGGTGAAATGTGGGTGTACGACTGTGTACATTACTGCCTACTCCTTCGGGTAATCCAGGCGTGATGCTATGTTATGTTATGTTAGATATTAATTAAGGGCTAGCCTGGTTTGACCCGAGTCGTTAACCGTTCACAGTCAATGATTCCTATTTGTGTGATTGATTGTGTACACCTCTGCCTTCACCTTCGGGGAATACAGGCGTGATGCTATGTTATAAGTATTTTGTTTGTACATATTGTAAGATAAGTGTAATAAATAATATATTTTCCAAAAATTTCTGAGACATTAAAGAGGTACACATATTTGCTACAGGGATGGGATGAGGGATGTGATGTAGACATGCGCAAAATGTGTCAGTGAAAAGAAATGAATGAAGTATATCTTTTCGCTCAACGAAGTAGTCCACTCATTTAGTTCAGTACTTCATTTAGTTCAGCAGATCAGAACTAGTCCATGAGATGAGATGAGATATGAAGCTCGCATAGAGTGATTTAGTTACGACAAATGACGCACTTCATTTAGTTCACTTTTTTTGTAAATTATAGATTGTCCTTCATATTTTATACAGACTTAGGACTGTCACCCATAAATATAAATGTAAGCAAAACAGTGCAGACCTGGTACATAGTTTCGACTAAGTTTGGTGTTGAAGTATTGTGACTCGAGCGTAAAGAAAAACTGAATCACAACTGAACTAAATGAAGTAGAGACACATTCGAATGACTACTGAATGAGTGATATATTTATTTTTCGAAATGAAGTAGTCCATTTCCTTCAATCGTTCGCGAACTACCCATCTCTAATGTGATGATAGGTCACCTGTCTCTGAATCTAGGTTTATAGCGTTTCACGAGTGACTTAGACACGAACAAACCTAGCCTATAACTGTCCCACTGCATGGTCAGAAGGTACCTCTTATCATCATCAACATTAAACATCACGCTAGCTCACTACTGATTCGGAACACTAATAAACAGTGTTCAAAGACGAAGGCTTCGGACGAACTAATGTAGAAGAAAGAATTTGGAATAGTAAACTGAGATCGGGATAACGTAGTTGGCAGAGTGCTTGGAGTATTTATCATGGAGACGCAGGTTTAAATCCTGTTCACGACCGTATTTTCCTTTTTCGTTTGTTTATGGACAATTTTGAATAGATTTGTGGTTTTAGCTAGTATAAAACACATAATCTGAACAACATTTTTATTTCAAGTTATTCAAATATAAATCCACGAATTCGTAAATATTAACAAAGTGTACCCGGCTAAAACAAATGGAAACAGCGAATATCTGAATCAAATACATGCAAATGTCGGATTGGATGGAAATTTAGCATTCCGAGCAACAATGAAGCTATTGAAATTCAAAAAGGATTAGCGAGCGATCTAGTTGAGCTGTCGCATTTATTTGCAATGAACTGAGAATTTAGGTTACAATGAAAACCGTATGTATGTAGATTATTTATAAGCTTTATCGGATTATTCATGCACCCACGCATGCACGCACACACACATACTCTCTCACACACACACACACACACACACACAATCACACACACATACACTTCACTTTTACTTACCCGGTTTTTGTTATTTTTTTCCTTTTTATTTTTCTGGCTTGTACTTGCTTTTCTTTTTATTGGACTATTTAGGTTATAAAAATGTATTATCGATCACATAGCAAAGTACAGCCTCACATCGTTGGCTATTAGTACTTTATATTAAGTCGATGGGATTGGCGCTGATAACCGAAATACAGGCACAGCCTAGTTCGGTTACAGATGCTCGATTCATCTGTTGTAATAAAGATAAAATGACAAATTATTTGTAATATAACATAACATAGCATCACACCTGTATTCCCCGAAGAGGTGGGCAGAGGTGTACACAGTTATACACCCACATTTCACCAATGATGTTATTAAGCCCCGCGTAATAGGTGGTGAGCCCATTTCCATCTACCGGGCACAATTCCAAACACCGGGCTGCTACTGAAAATTTCCCAACAGTAAAACTCAATACCACTTTACCCAACTCGGGAATCGAACCCAAGACCTCATAAATAAATAATTTATTATATATATATATATCATCATCATCATCCCCCTGCCCTTATCCCAATTTATCCCTTAGGGATAATATCACGCCTATATCGATAGGCGATAGGTGATACTATTATGTATTGAGTACTTATTTTGTTTTTGGACTTCTGATATAAAACAACCTTACTTTAATAGCTGTCTCGGGTGAAGAAGTAATTTTTCGGGACAAAAACGAACTATCCAAGTCCATCGCTTGCAACCAACACTAGGTCTTCCACATCAAATAAAAAAACTAGCCTATAACTGTCCCACTGCAGGGCAAGGCCCTCTTCTCATACAGAGAAGGCAAGAGCTTAATCACCACGCTAGCTCACTGCGGCTTGGCGAGTTCAGACTACCAAGTCCAGGTTTCCTCACGATGTTTTCCTTCACCGTATGTCTGTGATGTCTTAGATTAACTAAGAAAGTACATATGACATTGAAAAAGTCACATTGGTACATGCCAGGTTTGAACCCACAACCTGTAGCTCAGGAGGTGGGCCCGTAACCACTCAGCCACCACGACACACGATATAAAATAATCTTCTTTTAATACTCAAATCAAAACATGGCAATGATAATTAAAATATTCACTTTACGCCCTCTATTAATTATGAGATCAAGTGGAAAATCTTATGATCAAATTTAACTTCAACGGATAATTAATTTAGTACACTTGAAAAGAAAAACATTAATTAATGTATTATGCAAATGAGGTTTTTAATTACAGCATTAATCACCCGCTTTTCGTAAATACTAAGCTAAGAATTTATATTAAGCATTCCTATAAATCTCACCTCGGCTTAAATTTATTTAATCAAATGTCATATCCAATCCTGTTTTTTTTTTCTGTAGATCGTATTTTTGAATATTTTCGCCCGCATTTCACTAATATCTTTATAAAATTCCATGAAATAGGGATTACATAGTGGGCTGAGTGGTGGCTTTATCACGGGGACGCAGGTTTAAATCCTGTTCACGACCGTATCGTACTTTCTTTACTTTGAAATGTATGTTTAATTATGGTGTGTGATTTTAGCTGGTACAAAAAACATATATTGTGAATAATATTTCTAATAGGCTCACCACCTATTACATGGGACTTAATAACAGCATTGGTGAAATGTGGGTGTACAACTGTGTACACCTCTGCCTACCCCTTCGGGGAATACAGGCGTGATGCTATGTTATGTTATATTTCTATTTCTAGTTATTCAAATACAGATCCACGAGTATAATTTTTACTAGAACTTATCTTTGAAGTGAACAAATACGCCCACATTTCACCAATATCGTAATAAAATTTCATGTTATAGGTAGGGAGCGTATTGCTATATACCGGGCACAATTCCAAACTCCGTGCTGCCACTGAGAATTTCTAACAAAAAAAAAACCAATACCACTTTGTTTTTATATTTCTTTGCGTTGGTACTAACATGTGCCATAGACATTATATCTCATTAGTTAAAAAATATTTTATATAAATTCAATTTTGATTTGTATAGAATCTATAAATCATTATGATACAGACAGACGTGTTGCTGCAGAGTTTGTTGCGCCGCTTCTTCTTCCTAGCTAAAATACTAGGAAGCGGAGAGGGAAGGCTTTTTTGGGGGCTGAATTAATGTTAGACGTTGAAAAAGCGCAAATTTTTGAATTTTGCCCGACCTGGGAATTGACCCCGTACCTCATGCTCCGCAGTCGCGCTTAGGACCACTAGACTAGCAGACCAATTTAATGTCATACCTTACATTTTTCTACTTGCCGTATTTCCAAGCCTCTTTTATCATCCAATTCTAACATTTAATCTCAATTAATATTATACAGATAAATCTTCGAAAAGCATTAACGAATGCATAGCGAACTCTAAAGTTATAAATGTTAGTGGAAAGAAAAATATGGTCATGAGCAGGATTCGAACTTGTGCCTCCGGATAAATACTCCAGGCGCTCTGACCGCTTAGCCATCTTGACCTCTGCTCACTACCGCGAATTCCTCTTCCACATTTCAATACATCTTTTGTTGACGTCATTGCCATCTATTCAGTCCCTTTAAATGAATGTATAATATTATAAATGCAAATGAAAGTGTCTGTTAAGATTTCACGTCTAAACCGCTAAACCAATTTCGATGAATTTTAGTATAGAGATTGATCTTGGAGGACATGGGGTACCCGAAAATATTATTCTACGTAGACGAAGTCGCGAGCACCGGTTAGTTTTTTTTTTAACCGACTTCAAAAAAGGAGGAGGTTTCTCAATTCGACCGTATATATATATATTTTTTTTTTTTTTAGTCGGTGCCTGATGTATATGGGGTTTACAACCAGATACAAAGGCCGGTAACATAACCACAGCGCAACGTACATAAGTGACTAACAAGAGGAAAACAATAACCCTCTCTCAGTACAGGCACCGACTCCAAAATTAACAGATTATTATTATATATTGTTCTTTTAAAATGATTTTATTAGAAGCAAATTTTGATATTATTTTAAACTTTTTAGTGTAGTAGATTTATGAAGGCGGTTTTCATTTTTTGATTAAAATTATTTTTTTTAAACGTTGCCCCACACTAGGAATTTCTTCCTGCATTGTGTGTGCGTTTTCAGACATATAATCTCACAAGCACACACACACCCAGACCCGGAGCAATTATCTATAGATCGTACAAATATTTGCTCCGTGCAGGAATCGAACCTGCGACACGCAGCGCAGCAGTCGGTCTCTCGACCACTGCGCCAACCGCGATGCCAAATTAGTTATAAGATAACATAACATCAAACTCTCCAAAAGTTTAGGCATAGATGAAATGTTATATACATACATTTCGCAAAAGTCTTTATTAAGTCCCATGTAATAGATGGTGAGCTTATTGCCATCTATCGGGCATAATTCCAAACACTGAGCTACTACTGAAACACCTATTAACTTTTTTCCCGAGAATATGCATGCTGACAAATTTTGTCTATAATCAACTAAGTTTTAACGCAAATAATTGCATTTTAATCTATCTAATTTGAATTAAGCGCGAAAACGCTCATGGGTGTCATTTCGCCGTTTGTGATGAGTTGTGACGTCGCTTGATACATTTGACAAAAGTTCAAGCAACACGTACGGCGGTGAGTGACATGAACTAAGGTTGACGTCTTTCGCTGTGATTGACGTTGCAGTAAACATGGCCGATTGCAGTATAAAATACTTCAAATTTTATTGAAAATCTTAATGTTTTTAATAAAACTAGGTAATTTTTTATAATTCTTTTGGGCACATATTTTTCTCAAAAGCCATTTATTCGTTGGTTCTTTAATACTGTATTTCTTTAATACTTTCATAGAACAGTGATAGCCTAGTGATATGACCGTTGGACTGACAAGTCAAAGGTCGCAAGTTCGAATCCAAGGGACTGTCTTTTCGACTTCATGTGCGTATTATAAACTAATTATCACTTGCTTAAAATGGTGAAGGTAAACATTGTAAGGAAACCAGCACACCTGAGAGATGTTCTCGACGGTGTCTAAAGCGATGACAGAGGCTTACGGGTGGCTTAAATTCTGACACTAGGTTGTTCATCAACTACACGATAAGAAGAACAAGAAGAGTAAGAAGAAGAATACTGTCATCATGCCTATTCAATCCAAGTCCTCAGGTTCATCAGTCCCGCTTGCAATGACAAAAGCAATGTGGCAGGCCACTAATTATTGTAATTATAATTTTGAGTGACGCAAGAGGGTTGAGGAAGTCAAGAGTATTTCACCTGAAAATTTTCTCATTAACGTCAAATTTTAACCATTATAATCATGATGAGGTAGAGAGGCATCTCTACAAATTTGCTAATTGGATCAATATATTTATCTGGAATATTTATCCAGGTTCGAATCCTGTTCACGACGTCATAAAAATTTATAACTATAATTTTAATTCCACCGAAATTAATCAAAAATAATATTTTTCACCTATTAATATTTTTTTTATCTCTGGTACAGGTTTTTTATATTTTTGTTTCTCGTTAGTGAGTAAGATTTCAATATTTTTTGTGTCTTTTTTTCTTTAGTGGCAAGTTTTTCTTTCATTGGCCAGGTTGCCAAATTAAGGTACTCAAATAAATATATTTTGTCTAATCTTCTTTCTTTCTTTTAAAAACATAAGAAAGACAGAAAGAAAGAAAGAAATCAGTTTTATTAAACAACACAATACCACAAAACACATATTGTACAAAGCCAAAGAGAAAACAAAATCATAATAACAGAAACAAATAACATAAAAAAAACATTTCAATAAAAAACATAAAACATAATACCTACACACATACACACACGCCATACATAACTCATCTGCCACCACAAATCTTAATACTGTTGGCACAGTATATTAAAACTAACATCTACCACATACCTAATACTTTTGACAAAGTACGAGATTAAAAATAAAACCTTATTTCGAACCGACCGGCGACCGGCTCAAAACGATCAAAGTACTTTTTGATCCCCAAGGCTAACTTTTGTAAATAACAAAGAAAACAGAAGCTGAAAAACAATGGGCATAAAACCTTACAATTTTATAAGAACTGACCAACTGTTACTTTGATTCGCGCATATAGAGAATGTTAACGAATTCGTGTACCTATATTTTTAGGGTAACGTACCTGAGAAGGAAAAACGGAACCCTTTTATGATCACTTCCTTGTCTATATGATTGCTAAGACCCTTTTTCTAATGAATGGGTAGTTGTTTAAAGTTGAAATTAATATAGAATACTGAAGTCTTTGATTCATCTGATGCTTCAAAAAAATCAAGCTTTTAAGTTAACTTAATAAAGGTTCCAAAAAGATTACTACAACATAGAACGATACTATAACATTACAACATAGAATCATGCCTGTATTCCTCGAACGGGTAGGCAGAGATGTATACAGTTGTACACCCACATTTCACCAGTGCTGTTATTAAGTCCCGTGTAATAAGTGGTGAGCTTATTGCCATCAACCGGGCACAATTTCAAACTCGGTGCTGCTACTGAGAATTTACTAAGAGAAAAACTTAATAACACTTTACCAGACACGGGAATCGAACACGAGACCTCATGCTCAGCAGTCGCTCTTAGGACCACTAGACCAACAAGACAGTTCCAGACCAAAAAGATTCGTTTTGTTGTTTGTTGAAAAGTAAGACTAAATTATTTACAATTCAATTCAATTCATACCACAACATACCATAAAATTATTTAAAGTATATTGAAGTTACAATATTAAATGGAAAAAGAATACGGTCGCGAACAGGATTCGAACCTGCGCCTCCCGGATAGATACTCCAGGCGCTCTGACCACTAAGCCATCTCGACTTCTGCTCACCACCGCGAACTCTTCTTGCATATTTAACACGTCTTATGGTGACGTTATTGCTATCATTATTTATTATTAGTTATTGTATAAGACGTGTTAAATATGGAAGAAGAATTCGTGGTGAGCAAAGGTCGAGATGGCTTAGTGGTCAGAGCTTTTTTTACAATTAACAGTTTAATAAAGTATTAAAAGTAAATTGTAATATTTTTATGACGCATCCAAACCGACTCTAAGGACTAAATTTTGATGTGGTTAGTAAAATACGACTGCGAAAGGTTTTTTTTATGTTTTGGAGTGGCATACAAACTGGCGGCTCACCTGATGGTAAGTGATCACCGCCGCCTATGGACATCTGCAATACCAAAGGCATCACAGATGCGTCGCCTACCCTAAAATTGACTTTGTTACCTTACTGGTCGAGTCCACCTGACGCTCTTATCAACTAAGCTACACTGCCGTACAGGCCCTAAAACGCAGTAAGAGGGAAAACGCGGTTTCAAGAAAATCGCGAAAATCAATTTGAACATACGGGCGAGGACATAAAATCACTTCTGTTTCCCATTAGTAGGCAGAGAATATCGATTTCCACATTCTACAATTCTGACACATCTCTTTGAACGTTTGCAATTTGATTGCGATTATTTTATCGATTATTTTGTATTGATTGAGGGGCTCGTGGCTAAGTACAGCCGCACAGATCGATCGATCAAGGATAAGCTGCGCTTGCCGCGGTCGGTCTGTGGATGGGTGACCATAATTTCATACCGAGACCCCTCCGTGCCTCGGAGAGCACGTTAAGCCGTCGGTCCCGGTTGTCAAATTAAGATCTATGACAACCGTTACGGGTAGTCAGAGGCCTGAAAGTCTGACAACCAGTCATACCACGGGATATCGTATTACCCTGTTACTGGGTTGTGGAGGTCAGATAGGCAGTCGCTCCATGTAAAATACTGGTATTAAGCTGCATCCGATTTGACTGGAAGCCGACCCCAATGTAATTGGGAAAAGGCTAGGCAGAATAAAATATTTTGTATTCATTTCACTAGTGGTAATTCAGAATTACGGATGTTGTATAGCAGGTTCTCAGTTTAAATTATGCATAGGTTGAAAATCAAATCTACAAATACCCTTTCTAAAAAAAAAACATTAGATAATCTAGACACGAGGTGCCTTTATGTATAATTACATTTACAGAGCTTAGTTAATTTTCTCTTTGTTTAGTCGTTAAGTCTAAACCTTTAATTGCGTATACAAACTGTTGAACCATTTGAATTAATTGGACCACGATTTAATTTAACTTTGATGCAAAGTTATTTCGTTTCTGTATCGATACTTTAAAATTCAATCAATTGTTGCCCAACAAATAAGTTTGCGAACTTGTGAAGACCTTTTCAGGTTTATTCAATTGTACCCATGTCTTTCTGTTGATCAGCAGACGTTAGCTATCCCTATTATCATCGAAGTGGTGGTTATTTTGCAGTACATTGCATCGTAAGTCTTAAAATATTTTTGCTCATAATAAATAAGCTTTAATACCCACGCAATGTACCGAGTGACAATCAGTTTGATTATACATTTGCTGCCTACCATTTTCATTTGGGGTCAGCTTCCAGTCTAACCGTTTTTACATGGAAGGGTATAGTAATGATAGGAAGTGAACTGCCTCGGTCTAGTAGTGGCAAGGACGATGATTTCTGAGAGAAGGGTTCTGGGTTTAATTTCCGGGCTGGGCACAAATATTGATACAGATAAAATTTTCACACGCACATATGCGTAGCGTACTTCGAGAATACATTTATGTGGACAGAAATATAGTTATAAAACTATACTATGTACTGCTCTGCTGGAGGGAATACAGGCGTAATGCTATGATGCTATTATGTTATTTTATTTTATTACGGTAGCTTAGTCTAAACATACAAGAGATAACAGTTAAATAAATTGCGAAAGGCCATTTAAAGGCACAGTTAGTAAAACATTTGCGAATATAATGTTACGATTTTGGATTTAGATTGTTTCATTTGGTGTCACACAGTGTAAAAAGGAATTATGTCGCTAGCTTAGTTAAAGATCAGATATATTAGATTTGCCCTTTTTACATTAGGGTAGGTCAAGGTATAGTATAAGGCGGGTGAATCTGATCTTTATGTTAAAGGCAATAAAAGTCACATCACACACCTGCGTGAGGTGAAAAGCCTATACACCCTTGTATAGGCTTTTTACGTCACGCAGGTGTCACCTTGTCAACTCAACAAAACAAGATTGTATAAAATATAAGTACCAAATTATGATACTATGAAAAGTTGTTAAGAAAAATATGTTGAAAGAAATATCCAACTCAAAAACTTTTAACTACCTCAAAAAACTTTCAACTTTTACAACGTAATCAAATGACATTCCAGCATGTAAGAAAATATTACTCAAAAATGTATATTATGTTCATCAAAGTGTAAAATTAAAGTTAAATGGTACTAAGGTTTCTAATTGGCAACCTGAAGTTAGTTAACCTGGAGGAGGTAGAATTTCCACACGAAAATCACAAATTTCTAGACATAGAGGTTAAGAAATGCCATTTACACCATTTAGAAAAAAAAAGACTTTTCATGTCATGTTATAAATAACTCTTTATTTGTGGAATGATAAATACGGTCGTGAGGCGGAATCGAACCTGCGCCCGCATAAATACCCCAGGTGGTTTTCGTTTTTTTCTTTTCCCGATATCCAACGTTAAAGCAGTGTCACGTGGCAGCAATTTTACCGGCAAGCGTTTAATGCAAACTGGAACGCAGGAAAATGGTTTGACGTTAAATCTGCAGGGAATTAGTAAGAGAATTGAAGAGAAATGCTTACTACAGCATTTTCCGTTTAAACAATTCCTAGGTTTTTCCGGAATACAATGAATATGTTTATTTTTTATCTTAGTCGTGAATATCACACCGATTCACTGTGACAGAAAAGTAAATGAGTAATAAATCAATTATTTAATTAGTCATTTCTTTACTTTTGTGATAAAGGGCGCACCTTTTTAGTTTAGTACTTAATATCCTAGGTTTTCGGAATCATTATACATACAGTCACAAGCACAAAGATCTATACATTTGCACTTTATAAACTCAATTTACATATCTAGTTATCTAAGTAATAAAGTAGTATTAATGTATGTCTATATGTAGGGTGAAATCTTATTAGAGTTCATATTCTAACTATTTCCTTTAATGGAATGTAGCAGAGGAATGGAATAGAGCAGTGATAGCCTAGTGGTATGACCGCTGGACTGACAAGTCAAAGGATGCAAGTTCGAATCCAAGGCACGCACCACTGTCTTTTCGAAGTCATGTGCGTATTATAAACTAATTATCACATGCTTAAAACGGTAAAGGAAAACATCGTGAGGAATCAGCACACCTGAGAGATGTTCTCGATGGTGTGTAAAGCCATGTCAGAGACGTACGGGTGGTTTAAACTCTGACACTAGGTTGTTCATCAACCACACGATAAGAAAAGAAGAATGGAATGTATGTTTAAAGTAATAGGTAAGTAACTTCGATATGTTATTTACCATTTCCAAAGATATAATAAAGAACAACCTTCTACTCCTCGACAGTAAAAATAAATCTAATATTGCGTATATTGTATGCTCTTGTTTTTCGCTAATGGCTTCTATGATGGCCTATTAACGTCATCATAAAGTATTTTGTTGTTATTTTACGTTATAATTTGATCCGTGATGTTATTTTTATAACATAACTAGGATCACACCTGTATTCCCAGAAGGAGTAAGCAGAAGTGTACACAGTTGGATACTCACATTTTAGCAACGCTGTTTTTAAATCTTGTGTGAACCTATTGCTATGAACCAGGCTTAGTTCTAAACTCCGGGCTACTGAAAATTTCATAACATAAAAACCCAATAAAATTTGCCCTGGAATGGAACCCACAACCCCACTCGAACAGAGCCCTTGCTCATGAGATGAGCTCTCGGCGATGTATGACGTAAGTCAAACTCAAAAAAACTGAATTTGATTCGCGACATTCCCGTAGAGTCAGCTCATCTCTAAGGGCCGAGGTTGAAACTAGTCGGACAATCCCGAAAAATAGACTTGAGTAATAAACATTAACAATAATTGATATGGCAAATGTCTACGCAACTGTCCTGCCGATCTGGTATCGTCTCGCGACGGGTCGCTAAGCTCCCTAAATTGTGGTTGAGCTACACGATGACTGATGTCAACGTTGCGTCGGTTAGGACAGGTCAACTCAAAACAGCTATGGTTTCTTCCTTAAAAGGCCATTCCAGACCTATCCTTACATAGTTACACACATATGTTGAATAAAATGATGTCTGAACTTTAAAAGAGATGTTGACCTCTGAGTTTGTTTCGGCATTTGTTCTCAGAGCTAGTTAGATAAAGTATTTACAGAAATAAATATCCTCTATCCGCATCTATCTTCTTTGTAATAAAGACAGCGTATTTTATGGGTTCTTATTTCAATTCAATGCAACTTGTCGCCTCAGAGCTCGGGTATTGTCAACCAAGGAAGCGTATTCAGTTCAATAATCCACTTTATAAGAGATGATTTCTCCATTCAGACTGCATCCTTACCAATACTATAAATCCGAAAGTGTGTATGTACATACGAGTATGTTTGTATATTTTTTTGTTTGTTGTTGCTACTGATTTCAAAAATTCTTTTTTAGTTTTCTCGCGTGCAGCAATATTGTGATGAAACAAAATCATTATGTATTTATATATTAATTATGGCGGTGAGTATACCAATTTAAAAATAATAATTTATGGGATTAAATATAATAACCACCATAGTATATATTGCTTTTTAAGTTATATTTTACTATATTTGGTGACAAGTTAAACATAAGCCATTTTTTATTATAATAACAAAACAATTCGCCCGTGTGCTGCTTGCGAAGCGCAAAGATATCTATGTTTCCTACTATACTCTCTTCCATTTTATACGGGTTTTCTATATGATTACATTATTATATAGGAAATCGGAGAGAAGGTTCTTGAAAGGCTTTTTCAAAGATGGCATTTTGTATTACATACCAGAATTGCATTTAATATTGGATAGGAATCTCAGCATTTTCTTCCTTCTATATTTTAATCTGAGTAATAGTATGAATATCGCACAAACTGTTCCTTAAGGACTTAAATGTTACGTCACATAATAGTTACACGAACATTATGGTCTAGCCGTACTTTTTAACCAAGATGTAGAGCTATGAGTCAGGGCTCATATATAAAGTTATTTGTTATTCACTGTTATAAATGAGGTACAGTCAAAAGTATGTAGAGATATTTTAGACTTTGGATAGGCCCCGTAAACTATGACGCGTAATACAAATACAAATCCGAGCACAGCAATGAGTTTGGCTCTACTAGAGATCTCATAACTTTTTAAAAGTGAAAGCATTATCAATTTGAGAGTCTTGGCGACCAATTTTACATGTAATGTTTTAGGTGAGTTTTTTGAAATTTTTATTTCGTTGATAAATAAATCATTGTCCCCATTGGCCTAGCAGTTTCAAGGGCGGCTGCAGAACGTTACTTTTTTTGTTGAAATTCTACACTTGAATCCTCTCCTCCAGAGCCTATTATAGTATAAATCAGTACATTAAAGATACAGATGTATGGCGAACGATTCCTTTCTGCACACTGTGACCCACTGGCACTATTTGACCAGCGCGGACATATACTTACTTTTGTATAATTTCTTTTTTCTTTTTTTAGTCTATTTTCTGACCTAACTGTCTAATTACAGTTATTTTATATTAATATCTGACATAAGTATTTATTACTTTATTATAACTTATTGTTATTAATCTAATTACAGATTGTACTCTATATTCTCATATGAGTCTCTAATTAATTAATAAAATAATTCATTGCTTTTCTGTAAAATGTGAGCATCATGTGGTTAATAATGTTATGTATTACATTAATATATACATTCACCTGCCATTATATAGCCAGGCATTATGAGTTTGTCATGATCACTAAAATGTCTTGCTGATGGTGGCGTTGTGTATCGGGTCGTTGAGTTCCCTTCAAAATGGTTGAGTTCAGCGATGCTGATGTGCACGTCATACTCGTGAACGGGTGCTGTCTGTCGGGACTGGTCCGCTCGTAATTGCCTTGGTAATCGTTTTGGCTTTATAAACTTCTACTATTTCAATCATTTGCTTTTGTTTTCCTCTTACATTATTCTACATTATTCTCACATACCATCAATACACCATTGTAATTAAAATTTTATTTAAATAGAGAGTCTATGGAGTTTCCTGCCGGTTCTTCTCCATAAGATCAACTTTTTTGGAACCGTGCGGAGTGTGCACATGGCGTCTGTTATTTATAATTGATTGCCAAAGGCGATCATAGACTTACCGTACAGAAAGTTCTGCACTGTACGGCAAAAAAATTTAGTGTCAGAAAGCTTTTATTCAGTTGAGGAATATCTATATCTATACTTATAATAAAACCGTAACTCGAAAGCCCGAAAATTTCAAATTCACTTTTTGGATTTTTTTTCTTTCGTAATGTGTTATTTAATCGATACCATTGCCAAATCTGTTGTTTTTAAAATTTGAGTATTTTTGTCTGTTTGTATCTCCGAGGTTGGCGTCCAAACCAGGAAAAAAAAACAAATGAAAATTTGTAAAAAATATCGTCAGAAGCCGGGTCAACTTATAGGCTATTCAAAATTGCGCATTTCCTCAAGGGAGCTGAGCAGTGATGTTAAACATCTCACACTCAGAATCGAAATTGGACGGATTTCAATAAAAATTGCACTGTTGTATAGCTTATCAAAAATGATAAGCACTTCAAAAGGTATCATTGCGCTTTATCACATAGGGACCAAGCACTTACCGGTTTTGTATTTTGATTAGTAGATTGTGAATGCCTATTTTTGCAACATTGTCAACTGAGTAATTAGTTGCATACCATACATAGGTGACTGGCACAGTATAAGTATTAAGATCGAATCCCGGTACAGGATATTATTTTTGTATATTTTTAATTTTGATAATACAAGGTTTATCTGTTATTTCGCAGAAAAACAACGTTATTTTAGTTTTTCGTGTCTTTTTGTAATATAAACCCATTTTTTATGTGTTTCTCTTGCTGTCTCATATCAATATGGTGAAGCACAGTGAAGATGTTACACGTTAGCGTTATGTAAATTTTTTATCAATCAGATCTCATCATTATCATGGTACTTCTTTCCATAGAAAAGTCATTTTTAAACGGTGTCATAAATTATATAAAAATATATATATATAAAATGGATCTACATTTGGCCACCAACTTGCCTGATGGCAAGCGACGGTGTGGCCGAGGATGGAGCACGTATATCCAGAATAAATCTATTCACTCTTAAGTAGAGTGGATAGATTTTGGCAGAACGATAGTTGGGGAGTTGATGCAACTCCACTCCCACAACGACTTTGTCCGGTGGATGGTAAACAGCCGTGGTCGAAGCCTCCGACCAGTGTTGTATTGCCTGTTTTGCACCACCCAGGGGCTACGTGTAGGGATTCCATTTTAAGGGTGCACTCCTACGGACGCGGGCAACTCAGCCCCCAACACCTATTTAGTAACAAAACTACACATTTCCTCAGCCTGGCCTTAGGATTAATTTATTGTATAATAACTTTCGTGAGACATATTCATATCAATCATTGTTCACCGGTTACTACTCACGTGCATTTCTCGGGAATTGCCCGACTAGTTTCGAACTCGAACGGAGCCCTTAGTCATGAGCTGAGCCCGCGGCGAAGTCGCGAGTCAAACTGGAGCTGCATCGCGCCGCGTATCGTTGCGCTCGCGCCGATGATGCGCTCGGTGTCGGAAGTATTCGTGGATTTCCGCCATTCGTCGTGTCCGAGATGTTGTTTTTATAATGTCTGTCGGTGCATACCGCGCTAACTGTGTCACACTCCAGGCACAACTCACTTTTATATAACGTGGACTTTAGAGCTGGTTTCCAAGCAGGAGGCAACGTCCAACCACTGTCTCTGTTGAAATTCGGGCGACGGCTTATTTCGATAGCTTCACGTACTTTTCGCGGCACGAAATATTTCTCCCTCGCTAGTACGGATGCTTTATCGAAACGTATGAAATGTGCCGCGCCCGTGCTGCATGCGTGTTCTGCAACTGCTGACTTGTTGGTGTCCATACTCTTCATACTACGTATGTGTTCATTCAGCCTGGTTGCGATATTGCGACGAGTTTCCCCAATATAACTCAAGCCACAGTCGCACGGTATTATGTAAACGCCGGGGACGCCTAGAGGATCTTTATCTTTTGGTGAACGTAAAAGTTGTCGTAGCTGTCCGGGTGGGCGGTAGACCGTTTTAATGCTATATCTACGTCGGAGCATATGGCCTATTTTATCTGTGACTCCTCGAACAAATGGTAAAAATGCCGGAGTACGTTCTGCGCCCGCTGGTCGTCCACGACCCCTGTCCACCGTATTGAAACTACGGATACATCGACGCCACTGATACCCGTTGCTCTCCAGTACCTCTTGTAGATGACATAGTTCTGCGTCCACGTACTGAGGATCGCACAAACTGAAAGCCCGGTCTATCAATGTTCTAGGTACGGATGATAAGTGTGACGGGTGATGATGAGAGTCTGCTCGTAGGTACCGGTCAGTATGTGTCGGTTTCCTGAAGACAGTATGGGACACATGACCGCTAGGTTCACGGATGACGAGAACATCCAAGAATGGCAGAACTCCATTATTTTCTTCTTCAACCGTGGCTGCCATCTTTGCGTGTATCCCGTTTAGGTGCTTCGTAAATTCCCCCAGCGTGTCCCGGTCGACAATAGCGAAAATATCGTCCACGTATCGCCACCAGTATCTAGGTCTTGTTTTTGCGGACTCCAAGACCTGGTTTTCAAACCACTCCATAAAGATGTTGGCTACTACCGGCGCTATCGGTGAGCCCATTGCCACTCCATCTACTTGCAGGTAGAACTCACTCTTCCACACAAAATAGCCACTTTTCAGGCAGTATTTTATACACTCAATGTATCCAGTAGGTAAACTAGCACCACTCAGTTGGGTTGAAATAATGTTTATGACCTCATTCACTGGTACATTGGTAAATAGGGAAGTGATATCAAAGCTGACCATCAATTCTGTGTCCTTTAGCTGCACGTCCGATAGTAAAGTGACAAAGTGTCTTGAGTCCTTTATGAAGCTGCTTGTTTTCCCAGTATATGGTTGCAGTGTAGTGGCCATATGTCGCGACAGTTTGTATGTAGGTGCGTCTATCTGGCTTACTATGGGTCTTAAGGGCCAATTCGGCTTGTGAATCTTTGGCAAACCATATATCTTGGGTGGTGTAGGGTTATGTGGTCGTACCGTTGACAGCAGTTCACTGTTATCCAGGTCTTGTAATAATTTAATGACCTTGGTGGTCACCCTGGCAGTCGGGTTGTAGGTAACCTTCTTGTAAACAACCGTGTCGCTCACCAGTTCCGTGATTTTCCTATCATATGCTTCGGTATCGACGACAACAGTTGCATTACCTTTATCTGCTGGCAACACTAGCAGATCTGGATTATTACGTAAATTACGAAGAGCCACGATTTCCTGGTGGCTCATGTTACTTTTTGGTGGGGATGACTTACGTAATAGCGATGACACATCTTGTCGCAGGCACTCTGCATCCCCGTGAGGAATCCTATTACGCACAATCGTGTTTTCAATGTTGGAGATTATGTCCTCGACTGGTATTTTTCGAGGAGCAGGCGCAAAATTGAGCCCTCTAGACAAGGCCATTTTGGTTTCCTCAGGCAATGGTTTTGAAGATAAATTGACGACCGTTACTAAATTACTATTAAAATTAGCATAGTTGTGAGTATGTGACTGATTGCTCACATTTTTAATTAGGTTCGTCAACTTATTACTTTGCCTTTTACTGATATTTAAACCGATGGTCATAGTTCGACTATGTGTCATCGCATCCAGCACATTCCACATTTCCGCATCCAATAACCGCGATAACTGTAAATGTAATTCATACATACAAATATTTGCAGATATAAATTTACGGCGGTAGTCGCATATCACACGGCACAACAATTTTTCACTCGCGATTTTTCATTCTTTTTGTTGTGCCGTGTGATATGCGACTACCGCCGTAAATTTATATCTGCAAATATTTGTATGTATGAATTACATTTACAGTTATCGCGGTTATTGGATGCGGAAATGTGGAATGTGCTGGATGCGATGACACATAGTCGAACTATGACCATCGGTTTAAATATCAGTAAAAGGCAAAGTAATAAGTTGACGAACCTAATTAAAAATGTGAGCAATCAGTCACATACTCACAACTATGCTAATTTTAATAGTAATTTAGTAACGGTCGTCAATTTATCTTCAAAACCATTGCCTGAGGAAACCAAAATGGCCTTGTCTAGAGGGCTCAATTTTGCGCCTGCTCCTCGAAAAATACCAGTCGAGGACATAATCTCCAACATTGAAAACACGATTGTGCGTAATAGGATTCCTCACGGGGATGCAGAGTGCCTGCGACAAGATGTGTCATCGCTATTACGTAAGTCATCCCCACCAAAAAGTAACATGAGCCACCAGGAAATCGTGGCTCTTCGTAATTTACGTAATAATCCAGATCTGCTAGTGTTGCCAGCAGATAAAGGTAATGCAACTGTTGTCGTCGATACCGAAGCATATGATAGGAAAATCACGGAACTGGTGAGCGACACGGTTGTTTACAAGAAGGTTACCTACAACCCGACTGCCAGGGTGACCACCAAGGTCATTAAATTATTACAAGACCTGGATAACAGTGAACTGCTGTCAACGCTACGACCACATAACCCTACACCACCCAAGATATATGGTTTGCCAAAGATTCACAAGCCGAATTGGCCCTTAAGACCCATAGTAAGCCAGATAGACGCACCTACATACAAACTGTCGCGACATATGGCCACTACACTGCAACCATATACTGGGAAAACAAGCAGCTTCATAAAGGACTCAAGACACTTTGTCACTTTACTATCGGACGTGCAGCTAAAGGACACAGAATTGATGGTCAGCTTTGATATCACTTCCCTATTTACCAATGTACCAGTGAATGAGGTCATAAACATTATTTCAACCCAACTGAGTGGTGCTAGTTTACCTACTGGATACATTGAGTGTATAAAATACTGCCTGAAAAGTGGCTATTTTGTGTGGAAGAGTGAGTTCTACCTGCAAGTAGATGGAGTGGCAATGGGCTCACCGATAGCGCCGGTAGTAGCCAACATCTTTATGGAGTGGTTTGAAAACCAGGTCTTGGAGTCCGCAAAAACAAGACCTAGATACTGGTGGCGATACGTGGACGATATTTTCGCTATTGTCGACCGGGACACGCTGGGGGAATTTACGAAGCACCTAAACGGGATACACGCAAAGATGGCAGCCACGGTTGAAGAAGAAAATAATGGAGTTCTGCCATTCTTGGATGTTCTCGTCATCCGTGAACCTAGCGGTCATGTGTCCCATACTGTCTTCAGGAAACCGACACATACTGACCGGTACCTACGAGCAGACTCTCATCATCACCCGTCACACTTATCATCCGTACCTAGAACATTGATAGACCGGGCTTTCAGTTTGTGCGATCCTCAGTACGTGGACGCAGAACTATGTCATCTACAAGAGGTACTGGAGAGCAACGGGTATCAGTGGCGTCGATGTATCCGTAGTTTCAATACGGTGGACAGGGGTCGTGGACGACCAGCGGGCGCAGAACGTACTCCGGCATTTTTACCATTTGTTCGAGGAGTCACAGATAAAATAGGCCATATGCTCCGACGTAGATATAGCATTAAAACGGTCTACCGCCCACCCGGACAGCTACGACAACTTTTACGTTCACCAAAAGATAAAGATCCTCTAGGCGTCCCCGGCGTTTACATAATACCGTGCGACTGTGGCTTGAGTTATATTGGGGAAACTCGTCGCAATATCGCAACCAGGCTGAATGAACACATACGTAGTATGAAGAGTATGGACACCAACAAGTCAGCAGTTGCAGAACACGCATGCAGCACGGGCGCGGCACATTTCATACGTTTCGATAAAGCATCCGTACTAGCGAGGGAGAAATATTTCGTGCCGCGAAAAGTACGTGAAGCTATCGAAATAAGCCGTCGCCCGAATTTCAACAGAGACAGTGGTTGGACGTTGCCTCCTGCTTGGAAACCAGCTCTAAAGTCCACGTTATATAAAAGTGAGTTGTGCCTGGAGTGTGACACAGTTAGCGCGGTATGCACCGACAGACATTATAAAAACAACATCTCGGACACGACGAATGGCGGAAATCCACGAATACTTCCGACACCGAGCGCATCATCGGCGCGAGCGCAACGATACGCGGCGCGATGCAGCTCCAGTTTGACTCGCGACTTCGCCGCGGGCTCAGCTCATGACTAAGGGCTCCGTTCGAGTTCGAAACTAGTCGGGCAATTCCCGAGAAATGCACGTGAGTAGTAACCGGTGAACAATGATTGATAGGATTAATTTAATTGCCTAATCCATAAGTAGGTAACTCAAACTCAAACTCAAACTCAAAATTTTTATTTGCTTTCCACAATGGTGTTTGAAGATGGTAAGTAAAATAATGTAGTACATCGTGGACCCTGTTGGGCACGCAAACATTAGGAGAGAGGAAGAACATTTGTAAGAAGGTACTTAAAGCATTGGTAAGTAATTATTTTTATTTATTAAAATATCTACATAAATAAATTATTTATTATATATGTAGTAGAATACCTATTTGCTATTCTTAATTTAATATTTATTGTAAGTATCTATAGTTTTTAATATATGTATTTATTATTTTTAATTATAATTATGTACTTACTTATTTATATTTAAAATTTTTACCTACCTATAATTTTAAGTAGGTACCTATCTAGATAAGCAAGTAATAATTGATAAAGATATACATGTAACATAGATATAACATAGTGATATTTGTACTGTTTATAATAGTGTTAATAGCGAAAGATCAAATAAGCATTACTGACGATTTTGTTAGAGGCTGTCCAGTTATTGAGGTGGTTGGAGAGTACATTCTCGATGATCTATATTCTATATCTATACTTATAATAAAATCGTAACTCGAAAGCCCGAAAATTTTAAAATCGCTTTTTGGATTTTTTTTCTTTCGTAATGTGTTAATTAATCGATGCTACTGCCAAATCTGTTGTTTTTTAAATTTGAGTATTTTTGTCTGTTTGTATGTCCGAGGTTGGCGTCCAAACCAAGAAAAAGAAACAACTGAAAATTTGTAAAAAATATCGTCAACAGCCGGGTCAACTTATAGGCTATTCAAAATTGCGCATTTCCTCAAGGGAGCTGAGCAGTGATGTTAAACATCTCACACTCAGAATCGAAATTGGACGGATTTCAATAAAAATGGCAGTGTTGTATAGCTTACCAAAAAATGATAAGCACTGCAGAAGGTATCATTGCGCTTTATCACATGGGGACCAAGCATTTACCGGTTTTGTATTTTGATTTGTAGATTGTGAATGCCTATTTTAGCAGAATTGTTAACTGAGTAATTAGTTGCATACCGTACATAGGTAACTGGCACGGTGTAAGTGTGACGATTGAATCCCAGTAAAGGATATTATTTTTGCATATTTTTAATCTTGATAAAACCAGGCTTTTCTGTCATATCGCAGAAAAACAACGTTATTTTAGTTTTCGTGCCCTTTTGTAATATAAACCCACTTTTTATGTGTTTCGCTTGCTGTCTCATATCAATATGATGAAGCACTGTGAAGATGTTACACGTTAGCGTTATGTACAATTTTTGTCAATCAGATCTCATCATTTATCATGGTACTTATTTCCAAAGAAAAATGCGTCATTTTAAAAATCTGTCAAATAATACAAAAAAAAATTTGCTACGGTGAGGCTGAGGATGGAGCACTTATATCCAGAATAAATCGATTCACTGTTAAATATAGTGGATAGATTTTGGGAGAACGACAGTTGGGGAGTTGATGCAACTGTCCAGACCCGTCTTCCACAACGTCGCTTCACAGCATGGCTTCGTCCGGTGAGTGGTAACCAGCTGGGGCCGAAGCCTCCCACCAGGGTTGTGTTGACTGTTTTGCACCACCCAGGGGCTATGTGTAAGGATTCCATTTTAAGGGTGCACTCCTACAGACGCGGACAACTCAGCCCCCCATACCTATTTAGTAACAAAACTACACATTCACACCAGCCTGGCCTTAGGATTAATTTAATTGCCTAATCCATAAGTAGGTAGTAGCGAAACATCAGATAAGCATTATTGACGATTTTGTTAGAGCCTGTCCAGCTATTGAGGTGGTTGGAGAGTACATTTTCGATGATATTTTGAATTATGTATTTTATCATCCTTTGAGAATTCGATTAAAATTTAAAGCTTTAAGACCAAAGGTAATAACTGAGAACGTTGTGCACACCCTAACAATTATGGTGGTAAAATTTCTTTTGAACTGAAACTTTACCAAAAATATAAGTCCTACAAGAGCCGGGGCGTGTTCTATATTTGGCATCAAAATTTATTTCTCTTTTAAGAGGTTCTAGATGCTTCAACAGTTGAAGTCGATCGATGTCTATTGTCAACAAATGGGACTGAAAAGTTAATTGGCCATCCAATGCACGAAGACGGTTTTATGCAGTTAGCGTCATCATTATCCTATCCAAAAAAGACCGTGTATAACATTGCTTAACCTCAACGAATGTTTACTAAGCGGAGATTGGGACAGACTATCAGTACCTGCATCTTGGGCATTCATTTTATAGATCCGGTATTAAATGTTGGAAAAATAAACAACAAACCAGATGCAAGCTCTACTAAAAACTCCATTACTCACTAAAATCTACCGAAACTCACTAAAAGGTTAAATAAGTAGTGCTCACAACCAGCACGCGTATATGAGCAGATGTATGAACGTGATAGAAGCAAAAAGAGTTTGTAAGGATCTAGGCCATAGACGTGAATTTATGTATGTACCTATGTGACATTATCATTTTGGCCAACGCATATTGTCTTGCCGTCAGTTCTTTCCCACCACCCGCTAACAAATTAAGCAAATAGCAAAACTACCTGAAAAAATAATGGACACACTAAGTGTGGATCTAGGCAACCAAATAATTTAATTGTACCATCGACACGAAGATCAAGAATCCTTTATTATTATTTGTTTTTTTATTATTAAAGTTATTATATTGTAAAGTAATCCTAATCTAGATAAATACTCCAGGCGCTCTGACCGCTAAGGCATCTCGACCTCTGCTCACTACCGCGACTTCGCATTAAATGCGACGACATTGTTTTAACTGCAAAGTTAGTCGTGTCGGTTCAGTCACCTGTATAGGGACTGAATAGATAGCAATGACGTCACCAAAAGACGTATTATTATGTGGAAGAAGAATTCGCAGTAGTGAGCAGATGTCGAGATGGCATAGCGGTCAGAGCGCCTGGAGCATTTATCCGGGAGGCGCAGGTTCGAATCCTGCTCACGACCGTATTCTTTTTCTACTAAAATTTATAACTTGAGAGTTTGTTTTGCAAGCATTAATGCTTTTCGAAGATTTATCCGTATGAGTTTGGGTTGCTAGGGGTTGCCCTAGCAACCCAAACTCATACGGATAGATCTTGACAGTTGTGTCAAGTATCTGAAAAGACACGTCTGTCTGTTCATGGGTGGCGTCAATGCGGATTGATAATAATAGATTATTGCAACAATTATTACGAGACGTAATAAACTGGAAGGGGTGGAGGGTCTGACATCAACGAACGTACCGGACCTTCTCAAAAAAGGCAGGTTAACAAACTGAACCGCCGAGCAAGCATTCTTCATGTATGTGAGATAAAATCTATAGTTTCTGCCTACTGGAATAGGAATCAGGTGTGAGTTTGTATTTATGTTTAATTTAAATCTTAGTTTGACGTCAAGATTACTTTGACGTGAGCAAAGCCACGGGTACAGCTATTTATTAATAATATTAATATTCATGTCGTTCATATCATTACAGGAATGTGTTGTAAATGTAAATCCATAATACTAATTATATTTTAGAAGATTGTATGTTCTTAGCTGATATCTAAATGAATAATGTTTGTAATTTAATTAAAATTAAATGTAATCTTAAAATTTGTAACATTTGCATGCCATATTTACATGGCAAATTGTATCTCAGCGATAATAATAATATGTTATTACCTTCTTTTTTATTGTACCACATTTTACGCAAGTAAATAAATATTCCTTTTGTTTCGTCCATGTTCATTTGTGTAGACAGATATATAAAAATATCCAAGGGGCTTCTGGCTAAGTAACAGCCGCACAGATCGATCGATTGAGGTTAAGCTGCGCTTACCGCGGTCGGTCTGTGGATGGGTGACCATCATTTCATACCGAGACCCCTCCGTGCTTCGGAGAGCACGTTAAGCCGTCGGTCCCGGTTGTGAAATTAAGATCTATGACAGCCGTTACGGGTAGTCAGAGGCCTGAAAGTCTGACAACCAGTCATACCACGAGATATCGTGTTACCCAGTAACTGGGTTGTGGAGGTTAGATAGGCAGTCGCTCCATGTAAAATACTGTTACTAAGCTGCATCCGGTTTGACTGGAAGCCGACCCCAATGTAACTGGGAAAAGGCTAGGCAGATATATATGTTACCGGCTAAACCCGATTTCAGGATAAACTAGTTTTGCCTAGGCTAAACTAGTTCTTCCTATACGCGATAGGATTAACTAGTATGGCCTAGTTCAAACTAATTTGTCCTAAGCCCGATAGGATAGACCAGTTTAGGCTAGGCCAAACTAGTTGATCCTGATATAAATATGCAAACTCTAGGATAAACTGGTATGGCCTAGTCTAAACATTCTAATATATCTAGAAAGTCAAAATACATAGATAAACTGGAATAAAAAACTCCGTAATTGGAAAAATAATCATTTTTATTAAACTATTATGATTCGTTGTTAAAAGTTATGGTTAATTGGTAATACGAACAATCATACTATAACAAATACTACTGTTTTTTTTAATAGAATCAGTAATCAAATTATGTCAATTATTAAAATTGTTATTTATTTTTACATGGTTTGCTTTGGTGGCACTTAGAATTGCAGAGTATCATTGCCTTCTTGCACTGCTTGCTCAAACCTACTTTCGACTCGGCAATTTTTTTTACTGTTTGGACTAGGCCATATTAGTTTATCCTAGAGTGCATATTTATATCAGGATCAACTAGTTTGGCCTAGCCTAAACTGGTCTATCCTATCGGGCTTAGGACAAATTAGTTTGATCTAGGCTATACTAGTTAATCCTATCGCGTATAGGAAGAACTAGTTTAGCCTAGACAAAACTAGTTTGTCCTGAAATCGGGTTTGGCCAGTAACATATATATATAAAAATATCCGGCCAAACAGGCGCGCTGGCTGCGAGTCCGTCGCATCTGACTTTTTTTTTGGAATAATCATAATCATATTCTTTATTGCAAATCCACAATGTAAAGATAAGATGGTAATATAAATAACATGGTAGCAATCGTCGAATACCACAACCCGTTCTAGTTTTTCTATTTACCTTTGTTGATTGCGTTTTATTCATCCCCTTAACATGATTGAAGAGACATACTGTTTTAAATTTTTGTCACTACACCCTCTTTTATCTGCAACGTTGTTTTATAACTCATGGGGTCTATTACTCTATAATCCACTGTAATGGACTTGCGCAAGGTACGCTTAAATCTATCCATAATCACGCGTATATATAATCACTTGTAGATATTGCACTCTTAGCAACTAAGAGTGCAATATCTACAAGTCTCAAGTATCTTCTACTGCTACAACATATCCATCTTAAAGAGCGTAGAAATTTGTAAACAAATATTTAAAGAATAATAAATTAAGACTAAACCTATAAGACAAGCATTTATGTGACTTGGAAACTTTCCTCCCTCCTGCAGTTATTCCAATATGGAGTCTGTATCAGCTTACATACTTTAAAACTTAAAGTTCTCTTCACAACATTTTAAAATTGAAATAGTTTTCCAGAATAGACGGCTTATAGAAACTAGACTCTGCACCGGTACTGTATTCCCCACATTATCACCAATACTGTTAATAAGTCCAACGGGCACAATTCCAAACACCGGGCTGCTACTGTTAATTTAATAAGAGAAAAACCAAACAATACTGCCCGACCCAGGAATCGTATCCAGGACCTCAGGTTCGGCAGTCGCCCTTCCAATCACTAGACCGATGAAGCAGTCAAATACAATTTCTAAAATTAAAATAAAAAAATCTGCTTATAAAAAATTACATGTACTTTTAAAAAGGTTTTCATTTTAAAATTCTTAATGTTATGGTTGTACTTCTACTCCTACATAATATTATATAGCTAATAAATGCCTACCTACATTTTATACAAATAAGTGTATTATATTCAATTCCAAAAAAGTTGTAATTATAAATTTTAATTTAAATATATATAGAGCCGAATCACTTGAGTCTAAATATTTTTATTAATAAGCACGCCATATTAATACACGTAAACAATATAATTTATAAGCACGCCTGCCACGTGCTAACTACAATGTGTAAAACAAGCTAAATGACGAATTTTCATCGCAGTCCGGGGACAGTACTGTGAAACATTTTCTTATAGGTTATTGCCAAAGTAAATTAGCAATATTTAAAAATCCTCATTTTTCTTATGTTATAAATGTATTATGGTATAGTTGGAAACCGAGCAGACGGATCGCCTGATGGTAAGCGATTACCGCCGCCCATGGACATCCGCAACCCCAAAGGAGTCGCAAGTGCGTTGCCGGCCTTTTAAACACAACGGAAGCGTTGTTTGACGCCGGTTTTCTGTGAGGTCACGGCCTCACAGAAAACCGGCATATCACTCCGGTCGAGCCGGCCCATTCGTGCCGAAGCATGGCTCTCCCACGTTAGAGGGCATTTTTAGGGTTCCGTACCTCAAAAGGATAACACGGAACCCTATAGGATCACTTTATTGTTCGTCTGTCTGCCTGTCTTTCAAGACCCTTTATCTCAGGAACGCGTAAAGTTATCGAGTTGAAATTAAAATCATATACTCAGATCTAGTTCCTTGAAGCTGTGAAAAATAAAACTTACTAAATTAAGGTTTAAAAAAAGGTACGACCGTTTGTGCCGCAAGAAACGTATATGTCGACACTCTCAAGGGAATCAAAATTTATAGGTTACTTTCCGTTGACCTAGAACTATGAAATTTGGTACGTAATATCGTCTAATACTACAAGTACAGGGAAAAATCTGAAAGCTATACATTTTTAATTAAATAATTAAAGAAAATGTCTTTATTTATATAAATAATCAATCATCGAGGTTAAGCGACGGTATGAAAGATGATTGATTACGTACGAAAAAAGATCAATACTGATTTCTGAACTATTATAATAATATGTACTTACAAATCTGTACGGAACCCTCGGTGTGCGAATCCGTCACGCAATTGTACTGCTCCCAGTTTATTCCGTATATAGTGGGAGTGGAAACAATCTTATTTGCTTCCGCAGAGGGACATCTATTTGACAACTAAAAAGCACCGCTGAAGCTTCACTGTTGTCTAGGAAATATACTTAACTTCACTGTTAAAGTCCTGATAGTCGTCTTAGAACAAAGTTGCTATACAGAAATATAATGTTATATATATGTCGCAGATGGATTGTAGAATCCGCTGTTTTACAAAACTGCTAGCTGATTTACAAAACAGTACTGTTTTATAAAACAACTGAACGACGTTCAGCTGGATTGCCATTGCGATACGTTTAACAAAACTGCTACCCAGCTTTAGACGTAATGCAGAATGGCATGTCTACGGTGGGACAGGTTTTTCTTATTGTATAGGTAAATTAAATGGATAGTCACCACTCAAGTAAAAAAAAGATACTGTATTCTGATTTGACTTTCCGTGGCTGGGTCGACTATTATTGTGTCTGTAAGTGTTAGAAAAAACCTATACACGAAAAGGATGATGGGGGTAGTTCGCTCCTCTTCGAACCTAACCTGTCCGTGTCGGGATACACGAAACTCCCTAGCTCGCTGTGCTCGCTCATGGATCAATTTCGTTTATTTTCTTTCATAATCCCGATATATTGTCGACTATTATAGTGGTTTAGTATTAACGTCATTCAAAATGTTCATCTTTTTTTTGCTATTGACAAGTAAAATAAAGTTAGGTTAATATTGTTAAGACATACAGAGCCATATGCGACAAAATTTCGACTTAAAATCAAGAATCTGACAGTTCATTTCACACTGTTTTACATAATCTCTGATCGTTGACCCGCTGCATTGATAAACTTATTGATAAACGCAAAACGTTCATTCAATTCTGTGTGTTATAGTTCAGTAATTATGTAAAACCGCTAAACGTCGTTCAGCTGTGTTTCATAACAGCACTGTTTTGTAAATCAGCTAGCAGTTTTGTAAAACAGCTGATTCTACAATCCATCTGCGACATATACACACTTACATAAAGTCAAGTCTTTCTCCCACAGGGGTAGACAGAAACACAACTCCACACGGCTCTTGCTTCGTCCATGTTGTTCATACGGAACACAAATATGTGTTACATGCACAGAAATATTTTTGTTAAATAATATTTTTGGTCGCTTGACTCATGAAACTAATGTGTAGATGAAAGAATAGAGTCAAGCTGACCTCGGCAATCAAATTAAGAGCAACCTAATACAAGAGTATGATTGATAATGACATAAATAAAGCAAATAGGTGTGACAGAATCGTAGCTGGAGGCTATTAACAGCCTCTGCCAACCCTAATAGGAATCAGGTGAAATTGCATGTATATATATGTATAAATAATATACATGCAATTTCACCTGATTCCTATGTCATTATCAATCATACTCTTATATTAGGTTGCTCTTAATTTGATTGCCGAGGTCAGCTTGACTCTATTCTTTCATCTACACATTAGTTTCATGAGTCAAGCGACCAAAAATAAATCACCATGAAATTAAATAATCACTATAAACATAAATACGGCTAAAAAAACAACACAACGGAAACTACAAAAAAATGATAGATTATAAAATGTATATTATTATACTATCGAGAATTATTATCATAATTTGTATACTGTCAATAATTATTCGTATAATTTATATAATATCAAAAATTATTCGAATAATTTATATAATATCGGGTGTTTTGAACTGTAACCGGTAGGTGATAAGTTGGTGTGTTATAATATGTACATTTTATTGGCGATACACATGATGTCGTCAGTTATCGGTTAAAAAAATAAAAGTTCTTTGAATTTTATTCTTAAATTATAATTTAATTATGTTGTAACTATAATCTTATTACATAATAATAATTATATTGATACCAAATAATAATAAATATATTCATAAAAAGACAACGACGATAATTAATTTGTTTCTCAATTCGAGAGCCACCCACTCACAAAATAATAAGAAAGTAATTGAACTAGCTTCTTTTTTGGATTGAAATTTCCCTGGGGTCCTAATTGTTTTATAAAAAAATGTGGATCTTAAAAAATTTCTAAGTTATTTCTTGTGTAGTTTTAAGTTCAAATTCATTAAAAATAATGAACTGTGAATAAAACAAAAAGACTTTGACAATACGAAACTATGAAACAACATCTAGGGCCCGAATCTGCTAATTTACGAATGCTTTAGGGTTGCTATACACTTACGCGGGCCGGCATTAATCGGCACGGCCGGGCGGGAATATCGAATTTAAGTAGATGAATGTGCGGGGAAAATACTGCTTAGCTTTCGCTAGGCCGGGCAACAGCGGGATGGCATTAATCGGCAAAGCCAGGCAGTAAAACCGAATAAATGCAGATGAATGTTCGGGAATCACAAACCGCTCGACTGCCGCACATAATCACTCTGGTTGGCAACTGCTGACTTATGCCGGTCGGCTTTTAGCGATCATTTTAGTTCGGTAGTGCTAAGAATGTCGGACGTAGACGACCCGACCCGATCGGCACAAGCCGATTGAAACCGAACAAGTGCAGTAATTGTTTCGGGTCGCCTTTGTTGTTCGACAAATACTGCCGAACTGACAATGCCGGCCCGCTTATATGTGTAACAACCCTTATTTGAATATGAATAGTGTATCGATGAAATGATTTTAGTTATTTAGTTATAAAATTTTATTTATTACATTAATTTATGTTTGAACTAAAAATTTAAAAACAAGGTTGGTACTGAAGAATTTTAGTTCACGCATGGCAGTTTTTTTTTTATCCATAACTTTTTTTTAACACAGCTACTATATTTTTTTTTTTAAATTTTACCAGCCTGTTGCCCGTGAAAATACAAGTATTCTAACGATACCCCATCTAAATCGGTTCAGGCATTTAAAAGTTATGGTGTGATAAAGAAACTCACATACATATATGAAACCTAAGAATATACGTATATAAAACTCCTTTTTTGGGCAGTCGAGTAAAAAGGAAATTAATTGAACGCACACTTGGCATACATGCTTGCATCCACTTGAGCGGTAAGACTAAACCTGGACTAACATAACATACTATAGCATCACACTTGTATTCCCGAAGGGGTAGGCAGAGGTGTACATACACAGTTGTACACCCACATTTCACCAATCCTGTTATTAAGTCCCATGTAATAGGTGGTGAGCCTATTGCCATCAACCGGACACAATTCCAAACTCCGGGATGCTACTGAGAATTTTCTAACAGAAAAACTCAATTGCACTTTGCCCGACCCGGGAATCGAACCCGAGACCTCCAGCTCAGCAGCCACGCTTGGGACCACTAGACCAACGAGGCTGAAACCTGGATTAAACAAAGTTATTCATCCATTAAACTTATTTCTAAGCATAAACTAGTAAATTTTTTTACTTTTATTTGATCACTTTCTATCGGAAGCCCAGCTGAAGTTTTCATCGAAATTTATTCCAGTAGTCGTTTGAAAATATTTATGGAACGCTTGAAAATTGGACGTGGGTAGTTATATCCCTCGAAAACCGAGCAGTATTTTTTTTTGAAATATTGCTCGTATTTTATGTATTCATATCAGAAACGGTTTCAGGCTACGTCGTAAATTAATACCATATATTAATTTGTATGAACACAAATTCATAATTAACAAATGTTCGACGTGATTCTTTAAATAAGCATATCTTTTTTATTTATGAACCGATTGACATGAAACAAACACTAAATGTGAAATGAATCTTACCACAATATATTAGTGAAAACCACATCTTAATCGGATAAGCCGTTTCTGAGATTAGCGTGCACAAACGCACAGACAAACAGACAAAAATTCTAACAATCATTGTTTCGGGTGCCATTTGTGTTGATAAAGGTCCCAATAATATTTTTTCTCATATATCTTCCATGTACAGACAGCGATCCGTTACATTTTTATTATATGTATTGATGATGATGATAACATGGAAGTTACCATCTCCTGGTATAGATACAGGCCAATACCTAGTCGAGGAGTCTCAATATTTTGTTGCAAATAAAAATAAAAACCATTCCATTTCGTTCCGTTTCATTCGTTTTGATTAAATAAAAAGTTGTGTTAGTTGAGTTAAATTGTAGTGGAAAAATCGGCTCATAAACGGCACACAATATATCTTAGATTTTTTTGAGGTTTATCCTCTCATTCAATCATTCTGAAAATAATTTCGGTACATTTTTTAAGCTAACCAATATCTTTCAGATAAATAATAATTGGAGTGTCAGTCAAACCAATAATAAAAACATATTCATAAAGTTGAAATCTAAAACTTATTACGAAATATGACTGCCTCGTTGGTCTAGTGTTTACCAGCGCAACTACTGAGTATGAAGTCCTAGATTCGATTCCCGGGTCGGGCAGTGCTATCGGGTTTTTCTATTAGGAAATTCTCAACAGCAGTCCGGAGTATAGAATCGTGCCATATATACAGCATTATACCTATTCACCACCAGCCTATTACCTTGGTTAAATGTGGGTATACAACTGTGTACACCTCTGCCTATCCCTACGCAGAACTATACAGGCGTGATGCTGTATTACACAGTTGCTGCTGTATGATTGAATAATGTTGCAAAAACGGGAAAACAATATTCCTTTTGAGAGCTTCCGTTACGCAAAAATCATGTGCAACAGAATGGTTTCCCTTTAAAAGTTCTAAAAAAAAGTCCGCGACAGCATATGTCTATCTTTTAATATAACCGTTTTTATTTTAATCAAATTGGTTCTAAAATAATGCATTATTTGCGAAGGTGTTATATAAACATGATATTAATTCTTATCTATATAAATACGTTATTCATCACAAGTATTTAATTTAGAACAAAATTGTCCTTGACATGTTTTGGATTTCAATGAATATCTTAGGAGATATAGCTTTAAAAAAACTCCGCAACAAAAAAAAAACAAGTACCACGCGCGCATTTATGATGAAAGAAAGAAAGAGACATTTATTAGACCAGCACATGATGTGCAAGGCCGTCGTCATGAGGGTGGAGGGCACTGGTGGAATATATTTTAGTGGGGTTTTTCCTCAATTTAACGTGGTGAAACCGTGGGGCACAGCTAGAACACCGATATACAGACAATATATGCAACAGTATTGTCTGCAAGATTCAGTCGCATACCCGATGGGATTCATTCCTAACAGATAGCTGTCTGTTATAAGGCTCAGGACACATTAGCCCGCGATTTGCGACTAGGAGAGCAAAACTAGATAAACATAACATCACGTCTATACTCCTTAGAGGGATAGGCAGAAGTGTACATAGTTCTATTTACATTTCACCAATACCGTTACTTAGTCCCGTATAACAAAACATAACGAGCCCATAACTGTCCCACTGCAGGGCAAGGGCCTCTTCTCATACAGAGAAGGCACGAGCTTAATCACCACGCTAGCTCACTGCAGGTTGGCGATTTCAGACTACCAAGTCCAGGTTTCCTCACGATGTTTTCCTTTACCGTTTGTCTGTGGTGTCTTAGATTAACTAAGAATATATATGACATTGAAAAAGATACTTTGGTAAATGCCAGATCTCAACGCACAGCTCAAGATTCAGTTTATAGTGTTAAATCCCGTATAGTGTTGATTCTATTGCAATAAATCGGGAAAAATTCCAAACTCTGGGCTACTACTCAGAATTTCATAACATGAAATCCCAAAAAACACTGCCCGACCAATTTTTGGACGCTGTTTCGATTAAAACCACACAGTTCTATGCTTGCCTTTATCAAAGCCCAGGATCGCAACTGCATTCACTACAACACCAGCAGGTAATGGCCCATTAAATGTATCGACGGACACCGTTACGACCTGGGAATTGAACGCACGACCTCACTATCAGCCGTACTTGCGACTAGGCAGCCTAAGGCAGTTGCGGAGTTGGAAAATAAATATCCGTAAATACAGTTAAGTGCGTTTGATTTATCTGCATTTGTTAAGGTAATTGCATCTGTACGACATTGTATTAACTGCAAAGTTAGTTGTGTCGGTTCAGTTGCCTGTATAGGGACTGAATAGGTCGCATTGATGTCACTAAAAGGTGTATTAAAATGTGGAAGAAGAATTCGGGGTAGTGAGCAGAGGTCGAGATGACTTAGTGGTCAGAGCGCCAGGAGTATTCATCCGGGAGGCGCACGTTCGAATCCTGATCACGACCGTATTTTTCTTTCCACAAAATTTAATAACGGTTATTGATAATATTTTGAGGTTATGCATAGCATCATAGCATCACGCCTGTATTCCCCGAAGGGGTAGGCAGAGGTGTACACAATTGTACACCCACATTACACCAATGCTGTTATTAAGTCCCATGTAATAGGTGGTGAGCCTATTACCATAAACCGGGCACATATCCAAAATCCGGGCTGCTACTGAGAATTTCTTAACAGAAAAACTCAATAACACTTTGCCCGACCCGGGAATCGAACCCGAGACCTCATACTCAGTAGTCGCGCTTGGGATCACTAGACCAACGAGGCAGTTTGTTATGCAAGCAGTGTATAAGTTTATTTAACAAACATTGAGTAGTGTCAGTGGTCGCGTTGCTAGCTAGTGTAGCCTTAGCCTAACTATTACATAGCAGTGTTGGCGACCGTACGATAATTATCGTACCCATACTATAATTTCATGCCTACGGACGATGTACGATATCATTATTATCGTACGCAGATGGCACGATAATTTTCATTATACTACTTATTAATTTGACGGCGCTCCGATATTTAAATTAGTGTCAGTTAGTTATGATAGATGTCGTTGTAAGATTAGAGTGTCGTTAATGTGCATTATCTGTAGGTGTCTATGTCACATCCGATCACATGACACTCTGACACAACACCGAGCGCTAGGTTGTACTAAGTGGGGTAAAAATCGGCAGTATGATTTGAGACTCGGTCGACATCGCATGTGCGAGCTACGCGTTCAGTGAAGTGTCTTCATAATTGTGCTAGTTATATTGTTACTCTATTTTGTGGCGAATATTTTAAAAGAAATTAAGATTTGAATAGACTGATTGTGCTGCAACTATTGTTCCTATTTTCTTCCCCTGACAATCCACGCCTATTCTTTAAGTGTTACAAAGACTTACGGATCATGAAACCACTTAATATCGCTGATGAGGGGACCCTTTAAATTAATTATAGCGATTATTTTGAAAAGTACGTTTATTTTGCTCCATGTAATTAATTTTAGGATACGCAAAAATATTAATATCACATTTAATACGATTTATTTTGCTCCGTGTACGATAATTCTACGGTACTGGTACGATAGTTGTCTTGCTTCAAATTGTGAACACTGTTACATAGTACCAGTTGTTTAGTCTACGTAACGCTTCACCGAGAAATACCAATATATTATGTAGCTGTACACGAGGATGGAGTTTTCTTGCAATGTTATTGTTTATCACCTCAATAACATTGAGTTTAGAACTGTAAATCATCGCGGTGATTTGTTCTTTGATCTGAATGTTGATAACATACAGGCTTTTCATGTTACTCTTAGATAAAAATAACTAGATGAAATTAATTTAAAAAATTAAAAGCACTCTGACTAGCCTATGTTACTCGGGATAATGTAAGGATTCTATTGATACCCCATACATCGAAATCAGTTCAGGCATTTCGATATTGTGATGGAATAAAGAAACTCACAAACATACTTACATGAAATTATATAAAATGGAAAAAGAATACGGTCGTGAGCAGGATTCGAACCTGCGCCTCCCGGATAAATACTCCAGGCGGTCTGACCACTAAGCCATCTCGACCTCTGCTCACCACCGCGAATTCTTCATCCATATTTTTAACACGTCTTTTTGGCGACGTCATTGCTATTGCTATTGTCTATTCAGTCCTTATACGGGTGACCGAACCGACACGACTAACTTTGCAGTTAATACAATGTCGTAAAGATGCAATTACCTTAACAATTAAAGATAAATCTTTGAAAAGCATTAAAGCATGCTTAGCGAACTCTAAAGTTATTATATAAAATGGAAAAAGAATACAGTCGTGAGCAGGATTCGAACCTGCGCCTCCCGGATAAATACTCCAAGCGCTCTGACGCCATCTCAACCTGTGCTCACCACCGCAAATTCTTCAAAAATAAAATATGGCTTTACGTGCTCGCCAAATCACACCAACATCCTAATTCCGGGCTACTACTGAGAATTTGCTGACAAAAAAACCTAGTAGCACTTTGTCCGACACGGGTATCGAACCCAGGACCTCACGCTCGGCAGCCGTGTTTGCAGCCACTAAACTAATGAGGCAGTCTTGGTATAGAAACATAATTATGTTCTGTCATTCTGTGATCTTACCATAAATGACATGTTACCCCAACCTTTCCCACCGACCTGGACGCAATTACCCTCATTATAATTCAAAGCCACAAATTAACGAGTTGTGCTATCCTTTGATATAAGTAATAATAATATAATCCTATACTATAATGTCTGCCTCGTTGGTCCTGAGTTCGATTCCTAGGTCGGGAAAAGTGTTCTTGGATTTTTCTGTTAGATAATTCTCAGTAGCAACCCGGAGTCAGGAAGTTGGTGGTGTGACACCCCCGTGCTTCGAATAGCACGTAAAGCCGACGGCACTGCGCCTGATCTCTCTCCGATCGCGTCAGATTGTAATCCCATCGGACTATGAGAGTGAAGGAAGTGGGAGTGCACCTGTGTTTTCGCGTACAGTTGTGCACTATAATATCTCCTGCGTACTTGGCTGATCATAAATGGAGATAGGCCGCTGTGACCAAAATACGGTCAGAAGGAGGAATATTATCATGATATAGTATTATGTGTGTTTCAGGTGCGCTACAAATTTTCCTATAGGTAAGTTTAATTAAGAGGCGATGGTGATCGATCATTCGATTATAACGTGTTCAAACACCTGAATTTGACAGTCTCGGAGGTAAAAGGGCGTAAATACTTACCTGTATATTATTAAAGGGACCTGTTCTACCGCCGGCGATAAAGCGACAGGCTGTCAACTATTTTCTCGCTTAATAAATATAAAGATAACTAACTCTAACTGAAAGAGACACGATTAATTCAATTTTCAACCGACTTAAAAATGGATTTTGTACATATGTACACGTTTATGTATGCATGTTTGTACGTCCGCGATTTTTTCAAAAACTACTGATCCGTTTTGGATGGCGTTTTCGTTATTCAAATATATTTTTTAGAGAAGATTTTAGTATTTAATATATCTGATGAAGGTCTTCAGAGATAGTAATAACTAACAGCAAATAACCCACAATTTCTGAGATCGTATGTTATGTTTTGTTTTCACCATTCCAAAGAAGGTAGTTCTTGGTTCGTTGAAAAAAAAAATACTGTCCACACCGCTAGCGAGAACGCTCGCTCATTACTTTGTCGCAGTGATTAAAAAATCTCGGTAAATGATGCTCTCTTAGCGGTCGGAATACTCGCTGAGTGGCACTTGCTCGGTACAATAGTGTACTCTCTCATAGATCAGCGACTACACCATCTACTTGCTACGCGATGCTCGCCAGCGCGTTACTAGTTTCTTACTCAACTCGCTAATCGCTGGCAGTCGGACGGATGGAGAGGTTGTAATTGATTTTCAATCTTTAAGGCTCTCATAGACGATGGGTAATTAATTAATCGCCTGATAGTTTACTGTTCGTACAATATTTTCACTTACTTATTCGACACAAGCTGTGCCCGTGACTTCATTCGGACAGGACTTGGGCAAATTTATAGACCCTGCAAGATATCAAAATACATTTACGATAAAACTCCTTTTTTATCCCTAAAATGTTAATTTACATTCGTTAGCTATTTCGTAGCCTATTTGATACAAACTACTGACAGAGAGAAAGAAAAAAATATATTATAAAAACGGTAATTTACGTTTAGGGTATCGTAAACATAGCAATGTTCACTAAAATTTTGGCAATTATTTCGAAATCACGGACAGAATTAATTTTATCTATATATTCTTCTAATATTATAAAGAGGAAAGATTTGATTTTTGTTTTGTTTGTAAGGATTTAACTCAAAAACTACATTACAGATTTAAAAAATCTTTCACCAGCATATTATATATGTATCATGTTTATTATGTTTCTAACCATGGTTCTAATTTAATATAAAAAAAACAAACAAATTAAATTACTTAACTATGTACAAGAAAATGATAATAAAAGTAAAATATATAACATAAAAACCAAGCGTTGTTTAGGCGTCGAAGTATTCCTCCGCATCGCTGTCGTCCGGTAATGTGCCCAGAAGACTGGCCGCATTGCCACGTTGAATGGCAATGCTAATTCTCTGACCAAGAAACAGGCCAGCCATCTGGTCACGCGAAGTGTCGACCAATCTGCCAGAAATTTCTTTGAAAAGCTGGCGTGCACTGGGACCCCATGACCCGAGCGTTTCGACCCCAAACGGCTCAAAGTCGTAGCAGCCGACAAGATTGCTATATTTGCGCCGTTTGAGAGTCTCTGCAGCAGCAGCAGCGGCGCCAGCACAGCTAGCCGAGCTGGGAAGATGCGATGGAGCAAGGGTGTCGACGCATGTTGCGTCCCACACCAAAGGCCTACCTAACTTCCAAGGCAATAGCGTCATGCCGTCTGGTCTCCTACCATCGTCCCGTACCAAGCCATTGGGCTCTAAAATAGCTGGTACACCGGCGGTGACAAGAGCCCGACGGATAGTGTCGTTGATGCTAGCGTGCCGGCTATGCGTCCTGCACTCCTGCTGCAGGACAGGCCATGGTGGCCCAGGCTGTCGACAGCTTCGCCACAGTGGCACCGATGCGGAGCAACACAGGGTGCGCCCAAACGCAGGCAAGTAGCGAGGCGAAACGTTGCGTCATATATGTATGGTATATATATAAATATATATACATTATCACTGAGTAATATGGGCTATATTTTATTAAAGTGATAATAAGATTTCAATCTGCAAATCCACGCAGGCGAAGCCACGTGCACAGCTAGTTTAGTGATATAAATATATATCGTATAGCATCACGCATGTGTCTGCCTCGTTGGTCTAGTGGTCCCAAGCGCGACTGCTGAGCATTAGGTATCGGGTTCGATTCCCGGGTCGGGCAAAGTGTTATTGAGTTTTTCTGTTGGAAAATTCTCAGTAACCGCCCGGAGTTTGGAATTGTTCCCGGTAGATGGCAATAGGCTCACTACCTATTACATGGGACTTAATAACAGCATTGGTGAAATGTGGGTGTACAACTGTGTACACCTTTGCCTACCCCTTCGGGGAATACAGGCGTGATGCTGTCACGCATGTGTCCACGTAGAGTTAGGCAGGTGTACTTTTGTACATTCACATTTCACTGATGCTGTTATTAAGCTCCGTTTAATAATTAGTATTCCTCTGCGAACCTTTGGCGGGATAAAATAATCAAAATAAATCCATACTAATATTATAAATGCGAAAGTAACTGTGTTTGTTTGTTTGTTAAATTTTCACGACTAAACGACTGAACGGATCGTTAAGAGATTTGGCAAGGAGATTGATTGTACCTTGTAGAAGGACATGGGCTACCTTTTGTCACGGAGACGAAGTCGCGGGCACCAGTTCGTATCATATCATTTTATATTGGGATTGAATGAAATCTATTCGTAATATTTTCGTATAATGGGCTTGCTACTGCCCAAGATTCGTTAGCGTGGTCTTCAGAATTGGATCCAGTCGAAATAAAAACTATTCTATGTGTGAATCCAGATTATAAACTATATGTTTGCCAAATTTCATCGAAATTCATTCAGTATTTATTGCGTGAGAGAGTAATAAACATCCGTCCATCCTCACAAATTTTCGCATTTATAACGTTATAATAAATAGGATAAATGTAGGATAACTAAAATAATATTAGATTTTTAGAAGGCCTACTAGTTTTATCTAAAAAGGTACTTTCAATTTCTTAATCCAAACACCTACATACTTGTTAAGAATATTAATGAAGTATCTAAACAACTTAAAATATATTTCTATAAGTTTTTTTTTACTAGCTCTTATAGGTTCTTAATGGATTACTAATCCAATGGTTTTCAGAAAGCACTTACTGTAAACTAGTTTAATATTCTCTGTGTTTATAGTGATGTATTTTGTCTGTATTTTATTTTTTATTTAGCAAGTTTAACTGGCGTTTCCTGTGATACTGAACGCTAGAATGTTTTCGAAAAGTCAGACAAAAAATCAAAAATCAGAATCGTAGCAGGTAATTAATAGCTACTGCTTAATCTAATGGGAAACAGGCGTGATTGTTTTTAGGTATACAAAGAATGCGTTTGGAATATTATACAAATAATGCCAAACAAGTTTGTTTCGGTTTTAATATAAATATTTCCTATTCCGACAATACCGTTATAAGCCCACAAATCCGTGAACAAACGAAATATTTACTACTACATAATATTTGAATACTTTTGTTTGCTATACTTATCTGGGTACTACGTTGGAAACATAAACTTATAACAAATATTATCACATTAACGATGTACATTATAAATTCCGAGCTTAAAAGAGAACATTTCATAATAATCCTGCTGCTATAGAAGATTAAGTTTTCCGTTTGTTCTTTTTTTTATGGAATAGGGGCAACCGAGCAGACGGATCGCCTGATGGTAAGCGATTACCGCCGCCCAAGGAAACCCACAGCCCCAGAGGAGCTGCAAGTGCGTTGCCGGCCTTTTAAAGGATTTGGGCCTCCGGTACCCTCACTCACTCAGTGAAACGCAACGCAAGCGTTGTTTCACGCCGGTTTTCTGTGAGGCCGTGGTATCACTCCGGTCGAGTCGGCCTATTCGCGCCGAAGCATGGCTCTCCGGTAAAAAACTGTTCGCAGAAACTCTGCATTTCTTGAAGAAACAATCTTCTTTAGAGAAGCAAGATTCATAGATGTTCTCTTTAGAACATGAGTGTTATAAGACCTTTGGTTGTTATTAGAATGTCTGTGTAGACCAACTGTGACTGGCCTGCACAAAGTGACGGGGTTCATCGACGTATTTGACGGATCATAACTTGCAGGCGTTGCGGTAAATGCATTTGAGATCCTAGAACCCCGACAAAGGGTAGAGGTTTTAGTCGATAGGAGTCAAATACAAAGTTCATGATGGATTGAGATAAAATTGTACCTTTATATATGTATATATAAGAAGAGATACATTCATACGAAGAGAGGAGTCTCCTAACACAGGCATTGACAGATGTCACACTCGAACGCTTAAGTGGTTAATTGCTTAAAAGGAGACTTCAAGCACTATTTTCAATCGCATTTTTATTCATTTCTTCTATATTTACGTAATCTTAAACTTAAATAATGAAATTAAATCGTATTATTTACAAACTTCATTATACCTACAATAACTTGAAAACGATTCTAAAATTAAAATAAAGAAAAATTCAAGTGTCGAAGTATTCCTCTGCCTCGCTGTCCTCCAGGAAGGTGCCCAGACGACTGGCAGCATTGCCACATTGGATTTGACTTGTTTGGTTGATTCTTTGACCTAGAAATATGCCAGCCACGCGAAGAGTCGCTTAGCATTGATTATAGAACTATGTAATATAAAATTAAATTTTAACAAAAAATAAACACCGCCTTCAAAAGTCTACTTGGAGTCGGTGCCTGTACTGGGAGAGGGTTATTGTTTTCCTCTTGTTACTCACTTATGTTCGTTGTGCTGTGGTTATGTTACCGGCCTTTGTATCTGGTTGTAAACCCCACATACATCAGGCACCGACTCCAAAATTAACAGATTATTATTATATATTGTTCTTCTAAAATTATTTTATTAAAAGCAAATTTTTATATTATTTTGAACTTTTTAGTGTAGTAGACTTTTGAAGGGGGTTTTTATTTTTTGTTGAAATTTAATTTATTTTAACCTTTTTAGTTTTAAACCACCCTTGGGATATCTACTTTCCAACAAAAAAGAATCATCAAAATCCGTTCATAAACGACGAAGTTATCGCCGAACACACATAATATATATTGGTTTCTCATATATATATATATATATATATATATATGAGAAACCTCCTCCTTTTTTGAAGTCGGTTAAAACACTAATCCAAAAATAATCCAAAGTCCAAATAATCAATAAATTATTAATTTGTTTTTGTATACATAGGATCACGCCTGTGTTCCCCGAAAGGGTAGGAAGAGGTTACACAGTTGTAAACCAACAATATGTATATGTAATAATGCGCATGCGCCCTGGCGATTTTATAGTAAAATTTAGTACCGCGCAGCGTACTTGCATACAACTTCAAACATGCACATTTATAATACGACCAATCTAACACAATTTCAGAAGGAAAGCTTAAAATGGATGCACGCCAAATCGCCAAACGGCGATGCTAAGAAAAGCAAGTCTACTGTTTCGGGCTGCATTGTAAGTACAATAAACGCTTCAGGCAAAGCCCGGTATAAAAACGACGACTAAACAAACAAATCTGTCGACACAACTAGCGTACATTCAAATACAAACAATGACGTCACTCCTCTGTAATGCGAAGGAAGATGAAATCAGGTACTTGTAATAGAGTGTGTCATTCTTCAAAGAGGTTTATTGATCTTCACTGAGTTCAGACGGCTTGGCGTGGGCTGTCGGGGCATTGACAAATTGCTACTGTTATGTATAGAACTTAGGGTTGCCATCAGTGCCATAATGTATTTTTATGGTATTTTAGGACCATTTTATGTATATAAACATAAACTACCATCACGACTATATTTCCAAAAGGGGTAGGCAGAGGTGTTGTGTATAACTGTTGTACATCCACACTTCATCCATCGATTAACCCAAAAGCTGGTGAGCTGATTGGCGATTTCAAACTCCAGGCCGTTGCTAAGAATTTCCTATCAGAAAAACCCAATTAATCTTTGTCTGACCCGGTAACCAAACGCACTAAGCAGTGTGATTGTGTCCCCTAGATCAAGTAGGCATATAATTATAAAGTACTTCTTCTTCTTATCGTGTGGTTGATGAACAACCTAGTGTCAGAGTTTAAACACCCGTTGGTCTCTGACATGGCTATACACACCATCGAGAATATCTCTCAGGTGTGCTGGTTTCCTCACGATGTTTTCCTCAGGTTTTAAGCAAGTGTTAATTAATTTATAATACGCACATGAGTTCGAAAAGTCAGTGGTGCGTGCCTTGGATTCAGATTTGCGTCCTTTGACCTGTTAGTCCAATGGTCATACCGCTAGGCTATCACTACTATGTAAAGTACTAAACTATGCAAATAATTTAAAACTTATTACCAAATCTGATTCTTTTTCTCTTGAAGCAATCCTACGTAATATAGAAAAGTTGGGATGTTTGTGAATTTAAATGTTTGATAATGACAAAAAAACAATGGAGAAAATTATATTTTTATCCTAGAACAAGATGAAGTTAATAAAAAAATAAAAACCACGTCCGCCATCTGCATTTTTTTTTATTTCACACTTTAAAACTTTTTTGAATATTTTAAATCTTACTAGCCTATGTTACCTAAGACAATGTAAGGATTGTAACGATACCCCATACATCGAAATCGATTAAGGCATTTGGAAGTTATGGTCGAATAAAGAAACTCACAAACATACAATACATAGATACAAAAACTCACGTCTTTTCCATGGGGGTAGACAGAAACTAAATAACTGAACCGGCAGCTATTATCCTTACATATGCATTTTGGTTCGTCCACATTCATACATCTGGTCATACACGCGCGCCGTTTGCGAGTACTAAATATCCCATTAAATAAAAATGCGCGCTTGACCTTTTTGGAGTATATCACTAATAAGGTCTACACTACTAGGGCGTCGCCTTCCGGCATTTCTTTTTTTGTTAATTGTCTTTCATTCACTCTCTCAACATGACCATTTATGCATACTATTTTCAATAATAATAATAAATTAAATAATCCTCAAAAAATATTTTGCCAGCCCTACTAGTAGAGGAGAATTTCAAAGAAATAAAACGGATGTTTCAATTACGAAATAATTTTAGACTAAGGTTAAAAACACAAATTTTTCAGCAATAAATTACTTCATTAGCATTGTGATGGGAGTTATTTTATTACACGACTGCCCAAAAGAGGAGTGTAATGATTTTTGGGTTAATGTATGTACGTATGTATACTTGTGAGTTTCGTTGTTCCTCTATAACTTCTAAATGTCTAAACCGATTTAGATGTATGGGATATCATTAGAATCCTTACATTAGCATCCCGAGTAACATAAGCTTTTAAGATTTTTTTTTTTTTAATATAGTGGCTAAAGCGGCTGAGTACGTCCATACGTACTCAAAAAATAAAAAAATAAACATAATTCATGTAAAGAACTTGGGGATCTCGTGGAAGCTAGTGGCTAAGTAACAGCAGCACAGATCGATCGATCGAGATTAAGCTGCGCTTGTCGCGGTCGGTCTGTGGATGGGTGACCATAATTTCATACCGAGAGCCCTCCATCCGTGTCTCGGAGAGCTCGTTAAGCCGTCAGTCCCGGTTGTCAAATTAAGATCTATGACAGCTGTTACAGGTAGTCAGAGGCCTGAAAGTCTGACAACCAGTCATGCCACAACATATCGTGGTACCCAGTAATTGGGTTGTGGAGGTCAGATAGGCAGTCGCTCCATGTAAAATACTGGTATGACTGGGCATCCGGTTCGACTGGGAGCCGACCCCAATGTAATTGGGAAAAGGCTAGGCAGATATATAACTTGGGGATCTTTATGGACAAAAACTTGACTTGGGATGCACAACTGCAAGAGACTAGTCGCAAGATTTATGCATCGGCTGGATGCTTAAGAAGACTTTATACCCACAGCCACGAAATTTCTTCTTTTTCATATCCTTGATATATATATATCGATGCAAGCTATCTTATTCTCACTGAAGACCAATTCCACAAACTTGAGAGACTTCAAAATTTCTGTATAAGATTCATATTTGGTTTACGCAAATATGATCTTGTGTCCGAATTTCGTCTTAAACTCAAGTGGCTTCCAATTCGCCTTCGTCGGAATTCTCATATTCTTTTCCTACTCTACACTATTCTATTAAATCCCTCTACTCCTTCTTACCTTAAAGAACGTTTTGAGTTCATCTGTGGTTCGCATCAGCAATCCTTATGATCATCAGAAAATTTTAAAACTGAAAATGCCCATGCACTCCACAATGAGCTCTCATTCTCTGTTCAAAGCTACTCGCTTGCGGAATGCTTTACCAGTGTCTGTAAGGTGCGCTCAGACTTTGGTTTCTTTTCAGCAAATGGTAAAGGACCATTACTTGATGCAAATAAATACAATAATTAGGTACTTCCAATATTGAGGGTACTCATGCATTACCTGTGCACCGGCCCCCGCCCCCAAATATATATACACATACGCAAGCGGTGAAAATGGCGACTACCATTTGCGATTTATTTATTATATTCATACCAAATTATATCTTTATATTATTATCTATAAAGTTATTATATTAAATGGAAAAAGAATACGGTCACGAGCAGGATTCAAACCTGCGCCTCCCGGATAAATACTCCAAGCGCTCTGACCACTAAGCCATCTCGACCTCTGCTCACCACCGCGAATTCTTCATCCATATTTTAGCATGGCGGACTTCCAAAGATGGCGGACTAGTCATTTTTTATGCACTCCCGCTATATGAGTATCAAATGAAAGGGTTTGCTGAGAAGAATACGAAAAGTAAAATGACGTCACTCTAAATCCAACATGGTGGACTCCCAAAGATGGCGGACTAGTCATTTTTATGGAATCGTGGGATATGGGTATCAAATGAAAGGGTTTGCTGAGAAGAATACGAAAAATAAAATGTTGTCACACTAAATTCAATATGGTGGACGCTCCAAAATGGCGAGCAAAATCTCATTATTCAGATAAATCTTCTAAAAGCATAAGACTAAAAAAGCAAAAATAAATAATAGTTTAAAAAACGACAAAACACGCTTTTGTAACTACTCGAACTATAAAGTAGAAAATAATTTTTAGTCAGTAGAAGTCCGGCACAACGTCCACGTGGGTTTTCCACACTCGAAAAAAAAGCAATGACTGGCTTTGAGCACCTAGCTGAATGTAATGAAACTTTTTATTGCACCATCGGAAATTGAGCCTTAATTATATTGTATTAGAATTTAATGCCACTTAGTTAATTAATAGGACCTAGAATTACTGCTATATCGTGGGTGTGTTTACAGAAACATTATTAACTAACATGTACAAACAGAATTAACAATGCCTTTAGGCATATATGTTTTAGGCGAACTGAGCTCAAAATATATATGCATATAGTGTACATAATTATATTTAAAGTTTAAAACTGATACAAAATATAGTTAGTTCACTTTTTTTTTCTTTTTTTTCACAGGTCGGGATGGCTTCGTATGTAGAGCGCCTGGAGTATATATCCGGGGTGTGCAGGTTCATATCCTGCTCACGAACATAATTTTCTTTCCGTAAAAATGTATGACTTCGGAATGTGACCATTTGAAATTTTCATAATCCCTAATCCTAGCAACACTCATGATTTTTAACACATGTTAAGGCTTTGTAATGTCTATATCCATTTCATTTTTTTAACCGACTTCCAAAAAAGGAGGAGGTTTCTCAATTCGACCGTATATTTTTTTTTTTTTTTTTTTTTTTATGTGTGTTCGGGGATAACTTCGTCGTTTATGAACCGATTTTGATAATTCTTTTTTTGTTGGAAAGAAGATATCCCAACGGTGGTACCATGGTAAGGAAACCAGGATCTGATGATGGATCCCCGAGAAATCGAGGGAAACCTTCGAAAATCGTAGGGGCGACTAGTGCATTTGTTAATTTTTTCATTAAGTATTTTAAAGCACTACTATTTAATGAAGGTCTGGAGTCGATCTGATGATGGAGCCGAAAGACGATGTAGGGAACTCTTTAACGATTTACAGCAATTACCTGGTGTTTGGGCTTGATTAATTTGTATTGATGAGAACTTTACACCTAGATAGGTTGTGACTGTCATTAGGGGTCTGATGATGAAGACGAAGGACAGTCAAGGGAACTCCTCAACGTTTTACAGTAGCTACCTTGTTTTGTATGTATGTCCGTCGATATAATTGTTTGAAAGAGTAGTCCCCAGAGGTGGTCCCATTTCAATTTAGTGAAGATCTGATGAAGACCTTCGAAGTTAGACGATGGAACTCTTCAATAAATCACAGCAAATCACTCGCAATTGCTGTAATCGCATGTTCATGTATAGTTCATGCCACTCAATACATACATAGCATCATGCCTGTATTGCCCGATGGGGTAGGCAGAAGTGTCCACTGTTGTACACAAACATTTCACCGATGCAGTTATTAAGTCCTAGCGGCTTTCGAAGGCCTACCCATATTATTAAATTACTAAATTAACTTATTTATGAAGTATACAAACTTATACATGATCTATACAATATATATATTAGACTTAAAACTAAAAAGACTAAAATAAATTAATTTTAAACAAAAAATAAAAACCGCCTTCCAAAATCTACTACCTACACTAAAAAGTTTAAAATAATATCAAAATTTGCTTATAATAAAATAATTTTAAAATAACAATATATAATAATAATCTGTTAATTTTGGAGTCGGTGCCTGATGTATGTGGGGTTTACAACCAGATACAAAGGCCGGTAACATAACCACAGCACAACGAACATAAGTGACTAACAAGAGGAAAACAATAACCCTCTCCCAGTACAGGCACCGACTCCAAAATTAACAGATTATTATTATATATTGTTATTTTAAAATTATTTTATTATAAGCAAATTTTGATATTATTTTAAACTTTTTAGTGTAGGTAGTAGATTTTGGAAGGCGGTTTTTATTTTTTGTTTAAAATTAATTTATCTAAAATAACATTGACAAAATAATAGATAGAGACGGGACTCTAACCCGTGACCCTTTTAAATTTCAAGGTCCCTTCTTTCGTCTGAAGGAGACACCTGATGATATCTATTTACAATCATTTTACACTTTACTAACCCATCGTTACCAATTTACAGTTGCCAAACGATTAAATCAATATTTTCCAGTATAAATCTTTCAAATGCATTATCGCATGCGGAGCGAACACTTAAATTATACATTTTTGTGGAAAGTAAAATCAGGTTGTGAGCAGGATTTGAACCTGCGTCTCCTCGAACTGCTTCGTGGTTCTAGTGGTCCCAAGCGCGACTGCTGAGCAGGAGGTCTCGGGTTCGGTTCCCGGGTCGGACAAAGTGTTATTGAGTTTTTCTGATAGAAAATTCTCAGAAACAGCCCGGATTTAAGAATTATTGTGCCCGGTTGATGGCAATAGGCTCACCACCTATTACATGGGACTTAATAACAGCATTGGTGAAATGTGGGTGTACCATTCTCTGAAGGGGTAGGCAGAGGCCTACTTCAGGGAATAAGCGCGTGATGCTATGTATGTATATGCCTCCTCGATAAATACTGTAGACGCTCTAACCACTAAGCCATCACGACCTCTTAGAGGTCCGACCACGACCGTATTTTCTTTCCACAAAAAAATATAACTTGCCCAGTATAATGGATACTACGTGCGCAAAGAAAATATTCCTCAGTAAACAATTATCACAAGGAATAGTATTTCGTTGTGGGCGTCACTAAGGGAACAAATCTCTTGCACAAACATCTAACTGGATCAAGTACCCGCAGGCCATACAAATATTTGTATGGAACATACAAATGTTTGCTCTGATCTGGCTTATATCATGTTATTAATTTTCTTTGGAAGACAATGATGTTATCTTGGTCACTCGTTATTAGGTTTACTTTATGTTCAACGTGATTGGGTGTGTATTAACTGCAAAGTTAGTCGTGTCGGTTCAGTCACTTGTATAGGGACTGAATTGATAGCAATGACGTCGCCATAAGACGTGTTAAAATATGGAAGAAGAATTCGCGGTGGTGAGCAGAGGTCGAGATGGCTTAGTGGTTAGAGCGCCTGGAGTATTTATCCGGGAGGCGCAGGTTCGAATCCTGTTCGCGACCGTATTCTTTTTCCATTTAATATTGTAACTTGGTGTATTTTTTGTTTGTGTTTTGGGTTTTGCATCTGACGCGATGGGACTCTAAAGCTGCGTTTCTACCAGAGATGTGGGACGTAGCTGAGCGATGCAAGTGCGTAGTAAAGCTGTGTATTTGAGTGGTGCGAGGCTACGTAGTGGACTGTTTTCAGCTGTGCACGTGCTTTCAAACTTCTGGCACACATTCCTTGCTCGCTTCTCTCGTCCACATCTTTCGCCATTTTGATATTTACCCTCTCTGATAGCTCTCTTCTACCAGAGCTGAGATGAGCGATGCTAGAAATATGAAAATGACCATTGGTGGATATTTCATCGTTCACAGCTTAGCTTCCTCGCACATTTCTGGTGGAAACGCAGCCTAATACTAAAACTGAGACTCGAGCCATCATCTGTGAGCCTCCGACATGACTCTATTTTTACAAGGCTTCCCAAATAAAGGAATGTTGTGCTTTTAGGTTTCATGTATGTATGTATGTTTGTGAGTTTCCATATTCCACCATAACTTCTGAACGTCTGAACCAATTTAGCTGTATGGGATTTCGTAATATCCCTTAAACTTTTCCAGGTAACATAGGTTATGAGGATTAAAGAATACAGTAATATACGAGTAGTATACAAAAAGGTATGAATTAAAAAATAATTTTGATTCGAGACTATTAAGTACAGTTTTCCTCATGATGTTTACCTTCAGCATATGCACATATGTTTCATATTAACTAAGAAGATATATGTGTATGACATTGGAAAAGTCACATTGGTACATGCCAGGTTTGAACCCACTATATGTGGCTCAAGATGCGAGCCTGTTACTATTTTGCCACCATGACATCACAAGCACACGGAAAAGTAAATTTACTTTCTCTGACATAATGTGAAACGTCAACGCCCACGGAATATCGCAATACCGCCCAAGTTCATTTGTCATTGTTCATCACCCACGCACATAATGACACATGTTACGCTATTTACAGTTGAGACCACAGAAAAGATATTATGACAAGTATTATTGCTAATGACTCACTCGAACCTCGTTGACATATTTAATTTTTATTTGCTTATATTTGGGTCATTCTTCAAGTTAGATTCTTTGCGTCATTTCCGTGACATATTTTTTTATAAAACTAACTTCAAAATATTAAATTTTTCATTAATATAATTTCATTGTATTATTTTAGACAAAAAAATTATTTCAAACAGGTGAAGAAATTTTTAGATTTTTGAAGTTAGTTTCATGAAAATATTAATGCTTGGTGGTCAGAGCGCCTGGAGTAGATATTTATCCAGGTTCGAATCCTGCTGGCGACCGTATTCTTTTTCCATTTAATATTATAACTTTAGAGTTCGCTAAGCATGCGTTAATGCTTTTCAAAGGTTTATCTATAAATATTAACGCCACGAAAATGACGCCAAAGATTGAAGAAAGACCTTGAAGAACTTGAAGAATGACCTAAGACTGATATTTTTCCTAAAATGCGTTGTTTGCAAGAGATCCTTCAAATACCAGTACAATAAGTATTCAAACAAAGATAGTCGCTTTCATATCACCCTAATATGCAAAACGTAAAAACTTCACTGACACGTGTTAAGGATTCGGAATTCAAATCCTGCCTTTAATCCAGGGATGGTTCCAAACCCGGCTGATTAAACTCTCGGATAAACACAAGAACAATGTTCCGCAAACATTTCGCGTTCAGTTGCAAAAAATAAACGCGACTTGACAGGAGATAAGGAGTACTGTTGTTTTTTTTTGTATTGGGGTTTTTCAAGCGTAGGTTTTCGAGTGGCTTTCTGGTCATGTTTGGTTATTTGTTTTGTTCAAGCGAAATTTTTGTGACATATGAAAATGTTTCTAGACTTTGTGGTAAATTTTTTACAAGCTCAGAAATGTCTAATGTCGTTCAAACGATATCGTATAATCGATAAAGTTAATTAAATCACATTTTTAATTCTGAGTGGGTTAAGGAACTGACGTTGTATTGCTTAGTTAAGATGATACTAATTTATACGAGATCCTACTAAGTCTAGTGATTACAAGCACTACAGTTGAACCCAAGGTCCAGGGTACGATACCACAAGATCGCGAAAAAAATTATTGAGTTTTTTTAGTTGAACATTTTTAGACCGGAATTTTGAATTGTTCCCAGTAATAGATGTGGGTGTACAAGGGTCCTTCAGCCTAACCCTTCGGTTAAAATGTTTTAATACTTAAAATTTTTTTTTAATCCATTCAGCTGTTTCGGAGTCTATTCGAGACAAACATTTAAAAAACGCTATATCATTCTGTCAATGCAATTTCTATAAGAACACTTTTAGTATTAAAAGCACGAACCACGGCAGTGAGGAAACGACACAGAAAAGGAACTAGAACTTTCCACTGTTTATATAATATCTACTTATGAAGACTTGAGTCCTACTTAAAATTCTAAGCAAGTTTTTTCTCTGACTGGCGTGTTGGTTTCAGCACTGATATTTTTATACTTAACACGTGGAAGAGAAATTAGGTTTGGATTAAGTTGAGCACAACATTGAAGGTCTTAAAGTTTTGATAAAGCGAGAAACTTTGGATGATTCAATAATGTTCCACTATGTTATGTTCAGGATTTCTTTTTGTCATATAAAATTAAAGATTTCAAACGAGTCAGCACCATTTTTTTTTTCAGATGGTGACAACCGTCAATGTGTGGCATTTACCGGAGTTCCAGGACCACTTTTGATATGCTGAAGTTATTGTTTATGACATAACATAGCATCACGCCTGTATTCCCCGAAGGGGTAGGCAGAGGTGTACACAGTTATAGACCCACATTTCACCAATGCTGTTATTAAGTCCCATGTAATGGGTGGTGAGCCTATTGCCATCTACCGGGCACAATTCCAAACTCCGGGCTGACACTAAGAATTTTCTAATAGAAAAACTCAATAACACTTTGCCCGACCCGGGAATCGAACCCGAAACCTCATGCTCAGCAGTCGCGCTTGGGACCACTAGACCAACGAGGCAGTTATTGTTTATAGTTAGTAAATATTTGTTTCTCCTTTCCTCTTCTTGTTTCCTCGTCTGATTAGTTATCGATAAACCAATATTCAGAAGAGCACTTTATCTAATTTGAGTCAACAAACAATTAATTAAATCTAATAAAAAAATATCAACTGAATACACTTAATGATTGATAATCCATCACAGCACATTTCACACGGTATTTTCTGCCAAATTGAAGAAAAGAGCATATGATTTACTTCGTCATTGGTGTGATGAGATTTCCTTCATCTACCTCCTAGCTAAGCAACTTTACAATGCAACAAAGCACGTAGATATAAACCATTTAATTCAGAAATCTTCGCACGTATGGCATGACCTTATACAACGCCAGTACTCGTACTTTAACATTATTACACATTTCCTTTGTAAACAACGAACACAAAATTAAAGTGCCCACACTTTCATCACAACTACTACGACTAAAGTTCTTGATACTTGACACATATTGGTGCTCCTCAGGGAACACACGTGACACCTTAAGTGGCTTACGAAGTTCCTGATTGTCGGTTCTAGTCTGGCAATAATTGGGACAGTTCCCCTAAAAGCTATTAACTTTGGTTTGACTTTCAAATGATCTGGGGAATCGAATTTGGAGTATGGGGTTAGTAAAATTATGTCGAATGGGCAGTAATTTAGATTAATACTACCATGTTATAGGTAATTATTAATAAAGTATTAAGCATAAAGTGTTTAGAATAATCGGAACATGGCGTAAAAAAATATATTAATTTATATCAGATACATTTTCAGTTGTTTATAAACGAATATAAGCCTCAGTAAAAACTGCACCACTGCAATATTGAAGATTTATAAAATATTGTCTACTCAATTCAAGGCCTGAGTCTGCTCTATTTTATGTGACTTCCTGCTTGCAGGTCTTCTCTATTACGTTAACTATATCATCGGCATATCTTGCCATCGGTCTATCCATCTGTCAAGATTATATCATCGAACTGAACAATCATAGGTGGTCACATGCATCAAATCCTTCAGAAAAGAATGAAAATTCCCGCAGCAGATCTTTTCTTCCGCACATTAAATTTCTGTCAGTCGTCACTTCTTTTCTAGACATTTCATTTTTCACAGAATCCATCCATCGTTTTCTCGGTCTGCCTCTACTCGTGTAGCTATCCACAAGGGGTAAGCAGAGATGTACACAGTTGTACACCCACATTTCACCAATGTTGTTATTGAGTTTCATGAAATATGTGGTGAGCCTATTGCTCCGGGCTGCCACTGAGAATTTCCTAACAGATATATGTTCTCTAGATTGGCCTTTTATAATCACCTTAAGCTCATAAACCAATTAAAGGGTGTCATTAGTGTATGAAGTAAATCGGTTTAAATCTGAATTGACTGTAGAAGCTTCAGCAGAAGTGTCGACTGTTATCACCTATTTTTGTTGTACTTTTTCTTCTTAGCCTATCAACGGCAATTCAAATTGTATCAGCTCAAAATCCTGCTATATATATTGGGTTTATACATAGCACGTATACATACATGTCTTATTAATTATTGTTTTTTTTTTTATGGGATAGGTGGCAAACGAGCAGGCGGGTCGCCTGATGGTAAGCGATTACCGCCGCTCATAGACACCCGCAACACCAGAGGAGTCACAAGTGCGTTGCCGGCCTTTTAAAAAGGAAATGTAATGTAAATCCGCATTGTCAGTAGCGTCCATGAGGTCATTCAACATGCTTGTCAGGGCACATAGGGCACGATTTCAAGTCTTCCATCGATATTTTTGTACTTTTCGAGGTCTATATATGACGTAACAGCCTCTGATCGACACACAACCGTTCTGGTTAAAACTTACTAATCACTTCGCGCAGTCAACCCTTAGGAGAATTTCGACTCATTCGGTATAATGGTCGCAAGGGTGACTGCCCAGCCTGAGGTCCTGGATTCGATTCCCGGGTCGGGCAAAGTATTATTGGATTTTGCTGCAAGGAAATTTTTAGTAACAGCTCGGAGTTATGATTTGTATCCAGTTGATGGTAATAGGCTCGCCACCATTACATGGGACTAAATAACAGCATTGGTGAAATGTGGGTGTACAACTGTGTGTGTACACCTCTGCCTACCCCCTCGGGGAATACAGGATGCTATGTATGTATGTAGAAGAATTTCGTGGGAGGGGACCGTTGAATCATCGGTCCCGGGTATTGATAATAAACATCAGTTGTTGGGGTTGGGTCTTAATAACGAATAAATGATAAAAATAATAATGAATAATAATAAAAAATTGTATTAATCACTTTAGTTCATCATCATCCCCCTGCCCTTATCCCAATTTATTTGGGGTCAGCGCAGCATATCTGGCATGCTGCTAAAGTTTTGGCTGTTTTATGACCGGCCGCCTGCCTGACGTCAACCCTCTTTGGGATGGCGTCAGGTTGACGTTGGGTTGTTGGTGGTAACCGCGGTGGTATCCTTCTATCTAGCTATGTCACATCGATCAATCTCTGCGACTGTGCAGAGATCGATCAATCGAGGTTAAGCTGCACATGCCGCGGTCGGTCTGTGGATGGGTGACCATAATTTCATACTGAGACCTCTCCGTGCCTCGGTGAGCACGTATGCGGTCCCGGTTGTCAAATTAAGATCTATGACAGCCGTTACGGCTAGTCGAGTTTTAAACTATTCGGGTAATCCCGAAGAATGCACGTGAGTAATAAACGTTGAACAATAATTAACATTAATGTGTCACACAAAAGTTATTATACCAATTGCCTGCTTCCAAAATAACGTGGTGTTAGTCCCATGATTATGATCTCTCAGAACTTATGATTTCCGATAGGTTAATTCGTACAAGTAGGATGATTTAAACGGTTAGATAACATAGGTACCTAAATATACTATCATTTTATAGTACACGTTTATGTTGTGTGTTTTTTTTTATTTGACTATTTATGTAGTAGTATAAGTATTATAATAAAACGACTTTGCAGCGTTCGTGGTGGCAGGAGTCATGCGACCACGAACGCTGCAAAGTATTCGAAACGTCAGGAAAAAACAAAAACCAATAATACACGCGATTAATCCTGTTAAAAGTTGTGTTATTATAATGTGTAGTGATCGCGAAAACCTTAGATATTACTAGTATAAATATATTTAGTTATCATAATGTATTCCTACAAACATACGTAATAATGTGACGTACGAGGAAGTACTCAAAATAAATAAAATACTTTAAAATAAAATTTACATTTATTTGGTCATCTTGAATTTCACTTACTTCATAGCGTCGATTGTTCCTAGATTCCTTCAATTATTTCAAACACATATAATACGCGTCTATTTAAAAAGTAACGGCAGCCTTAAAAATAAACTTACTTTTTTGTATAATTACACTTCACAGCGACCACTATGAGGAGAATGTTCGCCACCATTGACAGCAGAATGATCGGTACATACAATGTAATAAGAACATTTTCAGGCTGAAAAAATATGTCCAACTCCGAACCGAACTGGAAACTACCGTTCAAAGCACCACTGATGTTCAAACCGTGTAGAGCACCAAAGTCGTTCAAAGTCAAATTCGAAAACATATTGAAACTATCAAATTCTCATAAACACATCACTTTTCATCACACATTCGGAAAACATTTCTGTTTTATTGAATTTCGTACAGAACACACATTTTATTTTACAAAAACACTAAAGAAAAATATTAAAACTTTGACTAACAAATACTTTTATTATTTATTTATCAAAACAACTCCAAAAAACTAGTTTCGCAACTTCGTCGTTTCGCGCATAATTCAGGAGCTTTTGGGATGACGTGTATCACGCGGAAAGCTCAGAATCCAACTGAATGGTAACCGTGCTAGCGAAACAGATGGCGTGCGAAAGAGACGCGCGAATAGTTCGCAGCTCATTGATGAAAATATTTGAAAGTACTATAGAAGTACAGTATTAGGACTAGCGCCCATTCATGCTAGGTAGTAAAAATAATCAGCTTTTCGTTAGCTGTCACTCCTCGCGTTTATTTCCCGCTGTTAGGATGATGTCATACTCGACATTGCGTTGTGGGGCGTATTTTATCAACAGTTTTGACGTACATTTATGTATTATCAAACATTTAAATAAAGTCAAAGTATTTATTTCAAAGATCTATGTCATGATAATAACTTTCGTGAGACATATTCATATCAATTATTGTTCACCGGTTACTAATCACGTGTATTTTTCGGGATTGCGCGACTAGTTTCGAACTCAAACGCTAAGGGCTCACCCTTAGTCATGAGCTGAGCCCGCGGTGATTTCGCGAGTCAAACTGGAACTCCCAACAACAACACGAAACGAAAAACTAGTCGGGCGATTCCCGAAAAATGCACGTGAGTAGTAACCGGTGAACAATAATTGATATTTCATGATACTTTTGAATTGTCAGAAGCTAGACGCATCTTAACAGAACCAGCCCATAACTGTCCCACTGGAGGGCAAGGGCTTCTCCTCACATGCAGAAGGCTCGAGCATTGATTACCACGCTCGCACTCTGCGGGTTGGAGAATTCGGACCAACAAGTCTAATTTTCCTCAGGATGTTTTCCTTCACCATGTGTCTGTGATATCTTAAATTAACGAAGAAAGTTCATGTCATGTAAGTTGTAATGTTTTAAGTATAGGTTCCTGTAGAGAAGAACTGGAAAAAATCTCCACTCCATTTCATCAAATAGTTTACAATGACAGATATTGATTATATTGATCCAGGAATCGAAACCAGAATCTCACGCCCAGCAACCACGCCTGCAACCACAAACCAATGAGTCTCAGTAACTTCCTTCAGTTATTTTGAATAATATGAATGGTTCAAGTAAGTAGGTATAATGGTATAATACTTTTATATTCTCTTCCTACATTATGTAGGAAGAGAATATAAAAGTATTATACCACAAACTTTGTTCTGGTCCAACAAGAGTAAGCCGCTTATGGCGAGGCCTCGCAAATTCAGCATTTTGAAATTATTTTTAAACCTCTTTTCATCACAGAGTCAGAGACATCTGTGACTCAAATTGTTATTTTATGTACTTAAAATAAAAGAACAATTTGAGACAGACGATTTTTTTTTTCTATAGATAACTGATCAAATCATTAGAGGTTCTAGAACGTGTGAACTAGATGACTGACCCGAGGACATGGCCATAGAGGATTGCGATTTCGATGTCATGATCAATTAATTCATCAAATCAGCTTATATATTTTTCTACTACTCGACATAGCTGTGATAGTACAACCGTTGGACTGGCAAAATCAAAAGTTGCGAGTTCGACTCCAAGGTACGTACCACTGACTATTATAAGTCATGTGCGTATTATAAATTAATGATCACTTGCTTATAACGGTGAAGGAAAACATCGTGAGGAAACCAGCACACCTGAGAGATGTTCTCGATGGTATGTAAAGCCATGTGGGAGACCTACGGGTGGTTTAAACTCTGACACTGGTTTGCTCATCAACCATGCGATAACAAGAAGAACTACAGAACATAGGAAATCCTCATAGGAATCTCCCAAAGTGCGCTATATATATATAATACCCCATCACAGCCTTACGCTTTTTTTCAGGTCGTCGGTTCTTCTTGCTGGGGAGCTAACTGTCCAATGCTGATGTGCAGTCTCCACTCAAGGACTCGTTCGCTCAATTAGCCAGGCCACTGATTTTATTTATAACATAACATATCATCACGCCTGTATCTTCTAGAGGTTAAGTTGTGGAGTACTTTTGTACACTCACATTTCACCAAACAGTTATTAAGTCCCGTGTAGGTGGTGAGCCTATTTTTATCAACTGGGTATAGTTCCAATCTTCAGGCTTATGAAGATATGAAAAATATTTAAGAGTATTTCCTCTTTGATGTACAATTGGCTAATTTCCGGGAGCTTTAGAAGGTCGAGCATTACGTAGGAAGTTTTACACGACAAAAATAAACCGCATTTTCACCTCCTAATCTCGAAGCGTGACGAACGACTCTTAAGGTCTGTAATTGAAAAGAAATCGGGCTATTTTAGGTTAAAACATTTTACGCTGGGAGCGTGACAAGATAGAATGCGGCTTTCCATGTAATGATACAAAAGTACACCATAATAAAATACGGAAACACTGTTGGATATTTTTCTGGAAATTCCGGGAAGAGAGTGCTATGTTTGGTCCTGTTATTTTTGCTATGGTTATGCATTTTTGTGGAAAGATTTGACGTAACCAAAAGTCACATTAGTGGAAAAAGAAATCGAAATAGTGAGCAGAAGTTGAGATGGATTAATTGGCAGAGCGCCTGATGTATATATCCGAGAGGCACAGATTTAAATCCTGCTCTTGACCTTATATTTGTATCCATACTAAATTACAACTTTAGAGTTTGCTATGCTATGAAAATTCGTTTGAAATATTAATCAGTATTTTTATATTTGCTATTGAATTTCCTTGCAATTTTTCTCTTGATTTTACACCAGTGTTCAAATTACATGCTCTCACTGATTAATTATTATTTGCATGACATCAATCTGTGACACTGTTTATTTAACCTGATATTCCAAACCAGGACACACACACCACATATGTGTGCAAATTATTATGTGACGGGATATGATGATACTTTTGTCGAACCGTGTCTTGCCGGTTTTATTTTTATTAATAATTTGTTTGAACTAGTGGTTAAATTATTGCATACTAAAATTGTTATTGCTTATAATTTGTTATTAACTATTATTATTTATTTAATTAAAAAGAAAAAATATAATTGCACTATTAATTATTTGTTATCTATTCTATAATATTTTATTCATTGTATTAGATATTGCACTATTGTGCTATATATTATTAATTCTAATTCTAGTAATAACATTTATTATATATATAACTAAAATGTATTTTAGGATATATTTATAGTAGTTGTAATTAAATTATTTTCACGATTTATAAAATTCTTGTATATATTAAATATTGTATAAAAATAAATATATCTTTATACCTAACTATGTTTATCATCAAAATATTCGTTTAAGCTATAGTAACTTTTATTAAGAAGAAATAATTTTAACTTATTAATAAACCTATTTAATTTATTTTAATTTTTGATGGGTTCTGGTAGCTTGTTATATATTTTAATAGACATGACCAAGGGACTAGAGGAGTGCATTGTTATTCGGAAAGTTGGCAGGTTTAATCTCTTTTATGTCTAAGTATAAATTTAGTTTAAATATTTTCTCTTTTTTTGTAGAATTCAGGGTATTTGTGTACAAATTTACATATTTCAAATATGTATAAGCTGGGTAAAGTTGATATTTTTAAATCTTGAAAGTGGGGTTTGCAGCTATCGGTTTCTTCGATGTTTACTAAAATTCTAATAAGTTTTTTCTATAGGGTGATATAGTATAGGCGCATGCATAGGCATATGCGTAATATGTGACAAGCGCAGTTTTCAGGTCTGTGGTTTTTTTAATCTCGCGGAGTGCGTATTAAAATTTTTTTTTTTTTTTTTTTTTTCTTTTTTAAAAACGTTGCCCCACACTAGGAATTTCTTCCTGTGTCGTGGGTGCGTTTACAGACATATAATCTCACAAGCACACAAACACCCAGACCCGGAGCAATTATCTATAGATCGTACAAATATTTGCTCCGTGCAGGAATCGAACCTGCGACACGCAGCGCAGCAGTCGGTCTCTCGACCACTGCGCCAACCGCGCTGTCAAGTTTTTGTTCTTACTTTTTGAATGTGTGACTTCCAATTAATGTAAGTGTCTATGTCTATGTCTAATATGGTAAATTTGTTTATAACTTCTAATTTCATACCGTTGAAGCTAAAATCTACATTTATCTGTGTTTTTTGTCGGGGGTAGAATGTTACTAATTTTCTTTTATTGAATTTTATTTCTATGTTATGATCGTTTATTCATTTAATTGTAGTATTTAGTGTGGGGTTTAATTTCTCGTTTAGGTTTATATTGGTTTCGCACGAGGTAAGAATTGATACATCATCCGCAAACAAGATGTGTTCATGATGTACGGTAGGCAATTTTTTTTTTGTCTTATAATCAAAGCTGCGATCCAATATTCAATGTACAATTCATCGAATGAAAAAATAAAACAGTCGCAAGCAGTATTAAAATTTTTGAATGTTCTGTAATATTATTACATGTATAACTAACAGGAATTAACGCGCAATAAACACCTTTGAATCGCTAGACGTTTCGACTAGGTTGCACTGATCGTGGTCACAAGTAGACTCAATCAATATAAAAATTAAAAAAAATGCCACGAGGCCCTTCAAAAAGGCTACTTTATTACATATGGCAGATCCATCAATCTACAAGTTCAAGTAGCGCTTGGTCCAGTAAGTGACATCAGCAGCTGCAAGATGACAGGCGGCCATACTTTACAATTTGAACTCCAAATGAATATCGGTCCCTGTTGTTATCAGCTTTCTCTGGTGGGAGGCTTCGGCCGCGGCTGGTTACCACCCACCGGACGAAGCCATGCCGTGAAGCGACCTAGTCGTGTTTTGGGCTGTAGTCCGTTACGGGGAGACGGGTATGGGCAGTGCATCTACTCCCTAACTATCGTTGTCCCCAAATCTATCCATTCTACTTAGAGTAAATATATTTCTTCTGATCAACTTGCTCCATCTTCGGCCGCGTTTACCGTCAGGCGAGTTGGTGGCCAAAGGTGGCTATTCTTGACAAAAAAAAAAGCGAGTTTTCAGATTACAGGTCCATACTGATAATGCATTGCAGTCCACCGTTCAACTGCTGCAATAATCAATTCTTAAATGTTAATTGTTGAAAGTGTATAGTTTGTACGCAAAATGCTCATCAAGCGCAAAACGTAGGAGGATTTACATATTATAGGGAGTAATTCGTGCTAATAATGTAATCAACACGAGATTTCGCTTAAAATTCGTCTTTAGATATCAGCTCCATTTTGTTATATTAAGTAGGTGGTACAACCCGCTACTCTAAGCGAGGTACATTATCGTATTATGAGATAATTAAAGACCTATCTTCTGCGATATTACATTAAAAGCTATGACAGTACTTACAGACTAAAGTAGATTTTGATGTGGTTAACGTTACTAAAGTGTTGGGGAAATGAGATGATGTCATCTTGTTAGTTATCTACATATATACATAGCATCTCGCCTGTATTCTCCAAATGGGAGGCAGTATACAGTTGTCTGTCAGTAACTGCCTCATTAGTCTAGTGGTCGCGACTGTTGAGTGTGGGTTATTAAGACTCATGTCACACTCATTCCCAGGTCGGGCAAAATGTTTTTTTTTTAGTTTTTCTGCAAGGAAATTTTTAGTAGTATCCCGGAGTCATGATGCTGGCGGTGTGTCGGCCCCGTGCTTCGGAGAACACGTAAAGCCGTCGGTCTCGCGCCTGATCTCTCTCCGGTCGTGTCGGATTCTCATCCGAATATGAATTTGAAGGAAGAGAGAGAGAGTGCACCTGTGTTTGCGCATACACTTGTGCACTTTAATATTTCCTGCGTACTTGGCTAATCTCCGTTGACACCTCCGTGGCTGCCGTGACCAAAAAAAATCCGTCGGGAGAACCTATAATAGACAGTTGAACACCCATATTTCACCAATGCTTTTATTAAGTCCCATGTAATAAGTGGTAAGCCTATTGGTGTCTGCCACGCTAAATTCCAAACTTGGGGCAGTTTCTGAAAATTTCCTAATAGAAAAATCCAATAACACTGCCCGAACTGAGCATCGAACCCAAGACCTCATGCTCAGCAGCAGTGGCGTGCACTGCATATAGGCAAATAAGCAGTGACTACCTCAAAAGAATTACTTAAATGCAACCTATATCACAATTAACTATATATGTATAATATAAATGTATGTATAATACTATTTCTGTATAAAATACACAGTTTTCTATATCTGTATAATATATAAGGTCCTAATTTATTAGGTAATTTCCTTTTAAGGGGTCAATGTGTAAGTGATAAGGATTCATTTAAGCCATAAATCAAATTTTTACAAAATTAATTTTTTTTCTTAATGTTCACCGTTCAAGGCGCCGTTTTCGTCTTGTTAGTATTACGTTAATTACAAATAATTTGTTATATCCATTTAATTCTTAGCTTAAGTGAATCAAAGAATCAAGAATCAAAATAATCAAAAAATTTATTACGATAAAGACAAGATATCACATGGTAACTGCGGTTTCCAAACTTGGAAACCTGAATTGAGTTTTACATACAGATGTATCATGAAGTAGGCAATACATATTTGTAATTGAATATAACATTATTGTTGCAAAAGATCAGTTACATGATGCAAATTTATTTATAATTATTCAACAATAGATGTTTTTTAAGGTATCCTCAACAAGGTAAAATAATATTATGTTTAACATATAATCGTAATAACTAATTACTTAGGTGATAAAAACAAAAGAATGAAATATACAAAAAACAATAAAAAAATATCACTAACAAAAAAATATTTCTCGCGAGACTGATGTGTGTGTGTGCGCGTGTGTCTGTTTGTGTGTGTGTGCGTGAGTGTGTGTGTACGCGTGTGCATATGTGCGCGTGCGTGTGTGAGTATGTGTGTTTGTGTGATTTATACTGTAAGGAGTTTCTCCGTTTCTTCGTGAGTTCAAGAAGCAAATTTTTTACAATATTTTTACATTTTGAGAGGGTTAGATCTTTTGTCTTACAAGATATGCTTTTTTTTTTTTTTTGACGTGGTCTCTTGCAGTTAACCCATAGGGGTTTGATCTGCGTAACCGAACAATAGCTATGGCGAGACAATTTGATGCCTCCAGCCAGAGCATATTTTATATTACTACAAACTAAGCAACACAGCACTAAGGGCGTCCCCTGCGGGACACGAGCCTCGGCTTAGGGCGTTGCTGAGGGGACAACTAGGGACTAGCTGGATCAGATCAGTTTCCTTATTATTAAAGGTCGAATTTAAAGCTACTAGCTCGGCGCGGGCCGGCTCGAGCAAGGGTCGGGGTGGACATGATGAGACATTTCGCGACGGACGCGGACCTCGCCGGTGAGGTCTATAACGAGGCGGTCGAGCGCGTCGGAGTGTGCTTGTGTGTCTGTTAGACTCTTGAACTACAGTGGTCCTATCATCGGGACGGAGGAGAGCGTGACGTGGTCGGCGGACTTTACTGATCTGAGATGGCCTGTAGTCGGCGGAAGAAATAACTAAGGGATTCGGATGGTTAGAGGCGGAGTCGAAGTATTTCTTCGATGCCCTTTTAATGAATTGCCTGATGGTGGGCATTCTGAGATCGAGGTGGAGTTGAAGGTTCCTAATGAACCATGGGGCGCCTGTCGCTTTGCGAAGGAATCGATTTTGCAGGGTTTGCATCCTATGGATTTTGTAGTACTTAACGTGTGCGAACACGACGCTAGCATAAGTCATAATGGGTCGAATGCACATAGTGTAGAGTCTGATCTTAAGGTTAAGAGACAGTTTACTGCGTGCATTTATCATGGGAAAAAGACGGCCGACAGCGAAGGCTGCGCGGTCGCGGACTATCTTAATGTGCGGACGGAAGGACAGTTTGTGATCTAAGGTCACACCCAGGTATTTGGCTTGCAGTTCCCAAGGGATTGGCTTGCCGAACATGGTAATAGGTCGAAGCTGGGGAAGAAATTCCTCGGCGCCCGTTCTAGAAAAAAGAACGGCGGCGCTCTTGTCTGGATTGACCTCGATCCTCCATTTCCTGAACCAAGCGCCTAAGGCATTGGCCGAGGTCTGAAGTGATCGAGTTATGCAGTCAAGACTCCTACCGGTGTAATAGATGGCCGTATCGTCGGCGAAAAGAGCCAACTTGGATTTGCCGCTTTTAGGTATATCGCTGGTGTACAGCGCGAAGAGGAGTGGTGAAAGCACAGAGCCCTGAGGGACTCCAGCTAGGATCTGATGTGGGGACGATAGAACGCCCTCTACGCGATAGCGGAAGCTACGGTTAGACAAAAAGTCTCGTATGATGAGTATGAGACGGTCAGGCACTTGGAATTGATACAGCTTATAGATTAAACCGTTGTGCCAAACCTTGTCGAAAGCCCTCGCTACGTCGAAAAACAATATGCCCGTTTTCATTTTACGCATGAAGCCTGCGCTTATGTGCTCAACGATACGATGCAACTAATGAATGCAAGAGTGTTTAGCTCGAAAGCCAAACTGCTCGTCAGGAAGAAGCTTATGAGATTCGGCATAATCCTTTAAACGAATATAAAGGAGCCTTTCATATATTTTCCCAAAGACGTTGAGAAGACTGATGGGACGATAACTGGTCGGCTCGCACTTAGGCTTACCGGGTTTAGGAAAACCTATAACAGTTGCCTGTTTCCACGATTGTGGGAAGATGTTGTTGCTCAGTGCCGCATTGAAGATGGCGGTCATGAGTACTATCAGGGGTGCGGGGAAGTATTTAATCACTTTGTTGGTGATCCCGTCTGAGCCAGGGGCTTTCCTGGGTTTGAGGTCCTTCACGATCATTCTAACTTCGTCTACGGTTACTGGGGGCAAGGAATCGTCGGATTCGTCTGAGGGCGGGAGTGCAGTTCTACGTTTAACTTCGGCCTCGACCTTGGACAGGTGAGCTTGGTCTACTGGTAGAGCACTTGGCGTACATTGGGCTTCTAAGCTGTCAGCTAGGACTTCAGACTTTTCGTCGTCATCGAAAGCAGGTCGTTGATTAGGTCTTTTGAGCGGGGGTATAGCGGCGCATTCGTCGGATTTTAATTTTCGCTGCAATTGCCAGAAAGCTTGATGAGTAGGTTCTATTTTATCAAGCATTTTGTCCCATCTAGCTTCCCGCATTTCCGAAATGCGCTTCCTCACAGCACGCTGCAAGGTGCGCATATGAATACGGTTAGCTTCGTTGGGGAAACTGTCGTAGGCACGGATAGCTGCGTTCTTTTCCGTCAACAACTCACGCACGTCATCCGGCAGTTTCCAGCGGTGTTCGTCCACCTCCGGAACTTGCCGTGAACATTCGTTCACTACGGATTGCACATGACTGGTGAGGGAGTTGATCGCAGTCACCGTATCGGCAACAGACACTATACTATCGGGAATTGAGTCTAAGTGCACAGAAGAGGTCGACTTGAGGCGTTCCTCTAGTCTTCTCCAATCCGTGATGGTTTTAGTGGGGACAGGTTGATCTGAGTTAGAGGGACCTCAGCGCGGGCCTAATTCTAGGATACCTGGTCTATGGTCAGAGTCGAGCTCTTGTAGCGTCTCTATAGAGCGTAAACCTAGGTTCACGTTCTTAAGAATCGCTATGTCGAGTATGTCAGGTCGGTGATTTACGTTGTCAGGGAAGTGGGTGGGGCTCATTGGAGCGATGATATCGAAATTAAGTTCGATACCTAATCGTTCGAGGTACAAGATATGCTGCTGTTTACTTTATTAAACACAAATGTGTGAAGGTAAGCCGGACAACGTCTGGCTAGTAGGGAGATGGTTCGACATAGTGGGATTTTGAAGATTCGTTTTGAGCTTATGGAGTGGTAGTCGGTGCTTTTTATGTTTTTGTGAGTGCGTAGGTATGCACTAAGGATGAATAACTGCCGGACACGAAGAACTGTAAATTCTTTGTATAATAAATCTGTTGAGTAGAAGAAAAGTTTTTTTAAAAGAACTTTAATAACGGCTCTCTGGGCTCTTTCGAGCTCAATCATGGTTGTTTTACCAAATGTGTGAATGTGTTTGACTTATACATTACCCCTTTCAAATGAAATTACCTAATAAATTAGGACCTTATATATGTATGTATAATACTATATCTATATAATATACACCGTTAACTATATCTGTATAATATATAGATATATTCAAAGGAAATATAATTGTAATTTGAATAGTGATCAAAGACATGAGATAACCTTTATATTTTTATTTTCAGCCTCTACAAAACTTCATTGAACAAGTGATTATTCATTGCTTGCGTATTACACAATGTGCTAACGCGTAAATTCAAATTGATGGCAAAATAATATGTTACTCTATCGTTCGAGGTCGTTTGGCAGTGTTTCAAAAATACACAAATATTAAGGAAATTTTTGTATAATAATAACCAAAGTTTTACTTCTAGCAACGTTCAAAATTTATACTTGAAATTTTTACTCTTCTTTGCTCCATCATTTAATGAAAATAATACGGCGTCCATTATTAGCTACGGACGTTTTTACAGTTTCGAAATCCGTTCTGTAGTTATTTTGACAAGGAGTAACAAACATCCATACACCCTCACATACTTTTGCATTCTTATTCTTCTTATCGTGTGGTTGATGAACAATCTAGTGTCAGAGTTTAAACCACCCGTAGGTCTCTGACATGGTTTTACACACCATCGAGAATATCTCTCAAGTGTGCTGGTTTCCTTACGATGTTTTCCTTCATCGTTTTAAGCGAGTGATAATTAATTAATTTATAATACGCACATCATTGAAAAGACAGTGGTGCGTGCCTTGGATCCGAACTTGCGACCTTTGACTTGTCAGTCCAACGGTTATACCACTAGGATATCACTGCTCACACTTTTGCATTTATAATCATTATTATTAGTAGGATAGGGTGTGGCTGGTAGGTGTTTTACAACATTTAATATTACACAAAATTGATTAAAGTTTTACATCCACACCACGCGACGCGACATATGGTACGTACGCGATGCCAAAACAGTTTAACCCGTATTTCTCGAGTCTATAATTATAGTATACTTGCATAGACACGTAGCGATAAAATCCCTATACATTATTTGCACGTACGGGGCAATTAATAGTAAATTAATAGGGATCAATGCATGCCCATTGATTTTTAAGAAGAGCTATATCGGTGCGTCAGCTACCTTATATATATTTTTTTAATACATTGCCCCACACTATGAATTTCTTCCCGTGTCGTGGGTGCGTTTACAGACATATAATCTCACAAGCACACACACACCCAGACCCAGAGCAATTATCCATAGATCGTACAAATATTTTCTCCGTGCAGGAATCGAACCTGCAGCACGCAGCGCAGCAGTCTGTCTCTCGACCACTGCGCCAACCGCGCTGTCAGATAATATCTGATATTATCAGATATTATCTGCCCCGTGCGTGATAACCTTTATATATCTTAATGTTTATCTTGTATGACTTGCGAGAAATGGTACATGACCTTTCAACATTGAGCAAATATGAAGTAATACGAAGAAATCTTATCTATTTTCCCGAGGGATTCTCAAATTCACAGTACTTCTAGAAAGGTTAAGGTCAAGGCGTCCTTATAACTATGTATTGGATTTAATTAATATAATTAATAATAATAAAGTTTAATTAGAATTCATAATAATACAATATAAAATTAATAAAAGCACGCCTGTCATACGTGAATTAAATTCCTCTTACTATCGTATGTTACCCGGGATAATGTAAAGATTCTAACAATACCCCATACATCTAAATCGGTACAGGCGTTTAGGAGATAAGGTGGTATAAAGAAACTAACAAATATATAATATAAATAGGGTTCATGTATGTACATGAACCCTGGAAACATACCACTCTTTTTTTTTGGCTGTATTTTTTGGACCTTTACCTGACCAATCATGGCCTGGGCTGTGGTGAATACAACTACGGGCTCGAGATTCCATTAAAAGGTAATGGAAGATCGTGTGGTTTATAGTCAAGAGTGTCCGACATAATGGTTTTTCCACACATGAAAAGATATAAGGCATCTCTAGTATTAGTGGATGTTTTTGTAGGATTAGCCTGACATACAAAATATATGACATACAAAAAATAAACGCACAATTTAAAACAAACGAATGAAAAGATTCCTTCGAGATGTCCTGTTAGGGCTGCAAAATCATTCTATAATTTCATACAATATCATTACGAAAATACATTTTTAATCTATTTGAAGGATTTGGTCGCTTAGCATTAAAATAGCTTGTATAAAATTTTCATTCATGTACCATCTTCCAATATGAACATGCCATGTTCAATCATTTGCTCTGCCCAGAGCTACCGTTGTCGACTCCCCGGAGACTTCAGCCACTGTGCATTACGAACAGAATCGAACGTCCATTGACAGTACAAAGGACTGCTCTCATATTGAATTGGTAGGTAGTTATGATGCTGTAGGTGTATATAGATTTGATATGGAATATGAAGTTTTTGTTATTTATTTAATACTGATGCTCGCGAATTCATATGCTCGACAAAAGGGAGCTTATGTCCTTATCCATGTTTCAATCTATCTCTATGCCAAAATTCATCAACATAATGAATTTTGGCAAAAACAGGTTGAGCAGTTTGACAGGCATGAAAATGTTACAAAGAACTGACAAACATAATTACTTTCGCATTAATAATATTACAGTATGAAGTAATTTACTGTAACGCTAAATATTTTAACGGAACCGTCTCGTTGGTCTAGTGTCACAAGCGCGACTACTGAACATAAAGTCCTGGTTGGATTTCCAGTTCGGGCATAGCGTTATTGGGTTATTTTGTTAGGGAATTCTCAGTAGCAGTCCAGAGTGCCTTTATTAAGTAAAAATCAAAAGGCTCACCGCCTATAAAATGGGACTTAATCTACTTCTTATCATAATAAAACAACTTTTAACCGGATTAACACTTTCCTCCTGCGACCACGAACGCTGCAAAGTGTTCGAAACGTCAGGAAAAACAAAAAACCAATAATACACGCGATTAATCCGGTTAAAAGTTGTTTTATTATAATTTGTAGTGATCGCGCAAACCTAAGATATTACTATACTTCTTATCATGTCCGCCAAAGGTATTTTTATATATTGTCGGACCAGTAGATACGTACAGACCACGCAAATAGCGTTGCCTATGGCTTTCTATAGATCCTGGTGTATACAGGTGGGAGGACACGCTGGGCAAATTATCAGATGTGGCCTTGTTTGAGGGGACTTAATTACATTCGTAAAACTGTGTACGTCTCTGCCCAAATATTTTTTATAAAGTGCTCCGATCATTAAGTGTCTTATCACGGAATATAGGTGTCCGTAACGTCGAGCCACTATTGATTTCAGATTAGCTACTGCACTCAATCTTCTTCTAGCAAAAATCATTAAAATGTTGGCTCCCTCCTAGCTAACTCGGCCCCACATTTTTGGTTATAATAGCATTTTCTCGTATTGCAGAAAAATACACATTTTGGGTTAAATGCAGCTTTAGGTCAAAGTCAAAGCATTTATTTCAATTAGACCATTTACAGGCACTTTTAAATTGTCAAAAAAAACTAGTTGCCACGTTCCAAAGTGTAGATTCCTGTGGAGAAGAACGGGCAAGAAACTCCACGGTAACTCTTTTTCATCAAACAATTACAATATTGTTGGTTAAAATTATTATTGTTAAAATACTTCATTCAACTATTTAATACAATAGTTTAAATCTATCAACTCAAAACATGAATGTGCACGTACGTGCATGAAAAAGTGATCAATAAAATAAATTATTATCAATAAAACCTTTTCAACTAAAAGCTTATAACTTAGCACAGTGCGGGCCACAGAATAGTGAAATTCAATAAGTCCAAGCAATGGCTATGAATATAAATTCAGTAAACGATTTCAGTACATTCTTCAATCTACGACGCATTTTGTTTACACTATAGGTTCGTATGTGATGTGAATGTGTTAGGTACTCTGAAAAGAGTTAATTTAAATAATAATAAAGTAGTTTAAACTTTTAGAGAGCCTAGTAAGATTGGCTGACAAAAAAAAAACAACTAAAAAAACGATAATAGTTATGTTTTGCAAAAATGTAACAGCATGATTATATTTAGACTATTTTCTTTAAACTTTAACCTTGATATAAAACGAAAATCTTCAAAGGAATAACATAATCTAATACTTATATTATGTATTTTGCAAATATTACTGATCAAAAGATTTTGTATAGAAACGATATCAGTCTCAGTTTAATAATATATTTTTACGATGCTGTCACACATGCGAAGGGAAAATTAAAAACATTGTATTATGTGATACAAAAATTAAACCTCGAGACAAACTCGAACACGCTATCTTTTCGTTAAGCACCTGTACACCGTGAGCTCAAAACCAGCTTGTCTTCTGAAGTTTTAACCACAAAATCGATATCACATATAATCGTATATATAATAACCACATAAAATTTTATTCCAAACGTGAAATAATATGTAAGACCTCAAGAAGTGGCTACTTTACATTTATACTCTGTAGCTGTGAAGTTCAATGACCGCGACCAAAGTGGCTATTGCGAAAAAGAAAATTGAGCTTAGAATATAGGCATGAACAATTTTACACTTCATTGGATGTCTGGCTAGCCGTGCACGAGAAGGGATCCATTCATTTCACACTTGTATGTATCAAACGTATGGTAAGGTGCCGTCCCGCATATTGAATAAAGAATTTATGTAGTACATTGCCCAATGCTTATCCATGCTAGTGAAATTGTTTAAACAGAGATAAATTTAAAAATGTCAATATCTTTTAGCAATGAAATTAAAAAACTATAGCAGTAGCCCGGGTAATTGTAAACAGTTACAAAAATATCAGGCTATTTTTCTGAGGAGACTGACTGACTGAGGTGGGCAGCCGCGTCGTATGGGCGGCACCGCAGCTGGATCAGGGCCGCGGCAGGAGTGTATGTCGGTGCACCGCTCTCCCTACCTTCCGCGGCTGACGGGGCCGCCACTGTTAGATGGCCGACGCGATGCGGCTGCAGGGGACGAGGAGTGCTGGTATAGCGAGGCGCCGCTCTCCCTATCCTCTGCGGCCGTAGTGGCAGGTGGTGGGGCCACAGACCTGACGCAAGGTAGGCAAGGTAGGCGTAGGGTCCAGCAACGGAAGGCTGCTGGCGAGTCCTCCGTTGTGTGCGAGAGCGTTCCGGCGTCCCACCCTCAAGCAGCTGAGGAGGTACACAGTGGAGTTTTAGTGGGTTCGAGTCCCACGTAACCGGTCTGTCTCCCCGTGTCAGAACGGTAAGCGAGTGCATTTCCCCACGTACAAAATTGGTGTTGGTGCAAATATTTTTCTCTGACTTTCTTCCCTGCCAGATGATTTTTATGTAGAAAATCTTATCATGACTGTTTCCAATCATCTATTTATAAGTGCCCCGCTTGACTATATACCTATAAAAAATGGATGCTAATAAGTACAATATGTAGTTACTTCCACAATATTGAGGGTAGTCATGCAATTACCTATACACCGCCCGCCTGCCCGCAAATATATGCACATACGCAAGCGGTCAAAAAATTGCAACCGACTCGGTGGCGGACACTGCACTCACAGATATAATTATATTATTGTCTACTAACACACAACCAGGACGCACCAATTAATAAAGGCACCGTGCAAAGTTACTTAAGGAAAGCTGAATTTAATTATGTTAATTTAGATAAACATTTGCATTTGCCCAAATCTCATATCAAGTTCCAAATAATATTATTATACGTCTCGGTCTTCAACTCATTGACAGACACGGTACTCAGATTTCGCAGGAATTGTTGAACTAGACTTTGCATTGAAAAGTTCGAGGTGTTTCATGCGCTTTCTTGGTTTTGATTTCAGCCATTGTTTAATTAGCAAATGCTCCAGAAGCTGTATTTGTCTTGAATTTGGTTCGACAGTTTGTAACAGGTTCTGTTTATATAGTGCTCTTGAATGACTTTCAATGGCTAATGCCGAGTATCTATATGACGGAGAATGGTTTGAAGACTAGGACCGGAGGTCTCTGTTTGTCAGGATTTCAAAGGTAATCGTCAATAAAACCAACATTAAGGCTCTCCGCCACTGAGAGCGCAGTGAACGGCGGCTCGTTAATCGACTCACGTCCTCCCTCCTATCGCTGCAGTCACTGTAATCTCCCTCTCCAATATAGGTTCTGTACTCCACTATGACCTTTATGAGTCATTGATGTCCCGTACTAATGACCCGGGTGCGACATATTTAATGAACTCGTTTCGGTATTTTTGTGGATAGAAAAGACGGTCGTGAGCAGGATACGAAACTGCGCCTCCCAGATAAATGTTCCAGGCGCTCTGGCCACTAAGCTACACGCACTAACATATATTATTGTTTCCACAAAATTTAAAGATTTAGAGTTCGCTTCGCATGCGTTAATCTGTTTAAAAGCTTTAACTGTGTTCACTTAGGTACTTAATATATTTGCTTAGAGTTCTGACAAATTAGAAATTGACGCTTATTTCAAAAATATATTGCCGAAGTTTCTATAGATGTTAGTATTATTATATTGTGATTAAATTTAGATCTCATCTGCCTAGATTTATGTAAATTGTAACTGTAAACCAGAGTGCTTCCACATCCTTTCTTCGTGGAAACTGATATTCAAATCAGCAAGATATTATTAAATTTATCAAGTAATGTGTGCAACAAACAATGCAACAAGTGCAACTACATTTTGCGTTTCATAAGTTTATATTTTGGGAATTTTTACTGTAACTTTTCACATTTTCCCTAACTTTACATTTTGACTTTGAATGAAAATTGATCCCCAAAAAATTTATTGAAAATTAATGCCCAAATTGAGCGGGCTCGCTTACCGAACAAAATGTATTTGCTGACTTCAGATATTTTTTATTGTTAATTTTTTATCGATTTTTATAATTTGAACACATTTTAAGGAAACCAGTACACTAGAGAGATCTTCTTGGAAAGATGGTGTGTAAAGCTGTGCCAGAGACTTACGTTTGGTTTAACTCTGACACTAGGTTGTTCATCAAACATACGAAAAGACAAGAACAAGAATTATCGGTAAATTTTGTAGTTGACTTCGGATTTTTTTCACTCACTGATGTAGTTTTATGAAAAGGAGTTCATAATATATTGTTCTTTGAGTAATAGTTTTACAGCGTTGTTTTTATATGATCACTTTGTAGTCCATCTGTCTGTCTGTCCGTGTGTCTGTCAAGACTTTTTATCTCGGGAACACATAAAGGTATCGAGTTGAAATTAAAACCATATACTCAAGTCTACAGTCCCTTGAAGCTGCGAAAAATTCAAACTTCTAAGTTAACTAACAAAAAGATACGGCCGTTTATGCCGCAAAAAAAAAGTATATTTCTACACTCTCAAGGGAATAAAAATGTATAGGGTTGACCTTAAACTATGAAATTTGGCATATAATATCGTCCTATACTACAAGTACAGGAAAAAGATCTGAAAACTGTACATTTGTAATTAAATCATAAAAAAATATAGTCTTTATAGGTATTGGCTACTGAATTTCGGGAAAAGCTCTGAAAAAAGTGTGAGACTCGATTCCTGAACAATTTATAATATGTACCTACAAATTTGTACGGAACCCTCGGTGGGCGAGTCCGACTCGCACTTGTTTGGTTTTCTAACCTTGGCTCGCTAATTAGCAGACACAATAGATTTTTATTGTTATGAAGTATGTATTTGTACGTGGTTGAGCCAAAGGGTATTATGATCGATCTATCCGGTTGTTAGAGGTAACTAGTTGTATGATAGCCTACCACTATATTATAGAAAAAATAAATAAAACATTAAAGAGCTTTAAACTTCACTTTATATACATTATGATTTATACAAACTTATACTTAACACAAAGTTATGGCTTATATCTCCATAATATATTATAGTTATTTACTATGCCGACAATTTATATTAAGTTACAGAAAATACTTAATTAAACAGGTTATACTATAAGAGAATAGCTTTGCTAACTTAGTTTCACATTCATAACTTATACGCCATATAAGCGAATACTTGTCATTATGAAATTAATATTAAATTTTCTTAGTTATGTATATTTTTCTAGTAAGAAGGCTTATATATTCTGTTATTCAAAGCTGTACATTTAAATAAAGCTTAGAATAGTTTACAATTTTATTAATATTGCCCAATTCTTTTGTCAGTTTCAGTTGCAGCTAAATACACTGCCATGATTCAAGTTAACTAACAAAGAAACCAAGCTTTTAAAGTTTTTAGAATAATAATAAATTGGATTGTGCATGCTTTGAAAAAATTAAAATTATATATTAAGATTTATATTTCAGTAAGTAGTGACATCTGTGAGTGGTACTAATTATTTTAAAAACTAAAAAAAGATGGCACTGTTTTCAAAGACATCCAACTAAAGCGACATTTCGTGATTATGGCACAAAATTACATATATTTTTGGTATAAAGCGGCGGTTATAGAAAACAAATCTCGTTGTTGACATCTTGTACTACCTTTGACGTTAATTAAATACATTTAACTAAACTAAAATAAATACTTATCTTACCTTAACCTAGAAAAGCTTTATTAGTTTTAATAAATTATATTTGCATATATTAATTATTACTAAAAATTTAATCTGTCATTATAAATAACTTCATTAAATGTCAGTGAGTTTTTATATTTCAAAGCCTTTGAGAAAGGTTTAACGCCATCTAATGATGATAACCTGATTTTTGTTCAAGCATTTTAATGCATGGTTTCAACAGAGATGGCGCTGTGCTTGCGATAAACTTTAAAAACTAGGTCCTTGGCCTTTCAAGCTCAATGCTTATTTTCAACATTTATGTTTTTTTCAAAGCTTTTACGTGTTACTACAAACTTGTTATTTGCACACATTGAAATAAAGTTCTCGGGAATAAAAACTCAAGTTCGTTTTATTACGATTTCATGGCGTCCATTGTGCTGTAACCGTAAAGTCTGCAAGCGTGTCAGTTCTATAATTACTATTAATTTATATTTTATAATTATACATCAAATCTATGACTTTATAACCCTAAGGCCTTAACTAAGCAAGTCGTGGGGAATTTACAAATATTGAGGCGGTTTTTGGTACCGTTCCTTCCAGCCATTGTCCTTAAATGACGCTGCTCTGTTAGCCCTTCCATATTGAATGCTGGGTGTTGCAGTGCCAATTCTTCCTAACTGGTTATTGCTACTCCTGAAAGTAACCGTTGTGCATGTCCTCATACTAGACGTGTTGGATTTTTGTCGTAAGCCTTGCATCTGAAAAGAAATTATAAGGTCAAGATTTAAAAAAAAAGGATATTTCTAAAACAGTTAATCTTATATAAAGTATTTTTGCATATACTACAAAAGTTTGACAACTAAGTAAAATTGCGTAACTAAATACATAATAAGCATAAGTGTGTTATAAAATAATATACAAATAAATATTAAACATATTTATTCGTCGAATAAATATTTCAGTAAGCACTAAAACTACACACATCACTCATGTCATTTACAATATTGAATAAAATCTATCTACAAAAAACAATGCAAATACTGAATTCTAAATAATAGACAAAATTAATAGTTGGATTGGAAAATAATTTTAAATTCGAAAGAAGCATAATAGCATGTAAATTAAAAATAGTTACTATCCATCAATCTCTATTTTAATATTCATCAATATTGAGCTTGTTGCGACGCCAGTTTCTGTTTATTAATAATAATATCTTATGAGAGGAAATATATTTACATGCCGAGTTATCGAAGGGTTCCCAAATTTTTATGCAGAAGTGGATTAAAAATTATTAGTGGAATGACTGTTATTGATTTTACCGATGGTTTTGTTCAAACTTACATGGAAATGAGTACTAGAGTGTATGTTACCCGGATCGTGGCAGATCAGCTTGCGTAGCGACCGCCGAAAGTTGCGAGTCATCAGGCAGTAGACGATGGGGTTGATTGCCGAGTTTGTGTGGCCTGTAATACAATAAAAATATTCATATAGTGTCGATTTTGTAAAAATAGGTATTTTTATTCATGGGGATCATAATTGGTGCTCATAAATAATTTAAGTAGAAGTTTTTATCATAACTAGGTATTTAATACGATATCATTATTAAATAATTTAATAGATAGCTGTTTTACAGTTTTAATTTTATTAATAAGTACACAAGAAATAGATAACCATGACCTTAAAAATATCTCAATACTGACTAAAACAACATTCTTCTGCTTTCTGATTTGCTATTGATTAAAGGCATGAAATATTATAATTGAATTTGTTTTATTCTTACAGTACTGTCTCAAGTCTCAAACTAAATCCAATTCTGACTAGTCCATAATATTCTCACTCTGAATACAAATATAAAATAAAAAGCTCATCAGAATTCATTCAATTATAGTATTTCAATAGACTTTCCATCCGGTATTCATCAAATTTGATTCGATGGCCAGTAATGCTGTTAATTCATGCATCTACGTAATCCGCTTTGTGTTCAGTTTAATATAGCAGCGTATTGTTATGCGCTACATAAGATTAACATTAATAACGACACAGAATAGTTTTTTTTTTAGACATTAATTACATTATTTGCTTCGATGATTTTATGCATTTTCAACTTATTACTCACAAATAAAAAAAAAAATTTTTGTTTCCTTTTGGCTTTCCTAATTTCACAAAAGCAAAAGTTTATGAAAAAATTTTCGTTACTCAATCTCGCAAATACTACTGTGTATTAGATAATTAATCAGAACAGGACATATCTTGAAAAATAGCATAGTTCCCTAGGAGACAATAAAATAGCAACTATCACTGCACATGCTTGTGATTCTCATATAATTACAATATTAGTATTTAGATCTTCTATTTGATACACGTAACAATATTTACCGTAATTATTATTGGGACTAAATTAAGCCGTAATCATATTCGGTCTAGCATTAATCGATAAATTTAATTACACATAACTGTAGGCTTAGTTAAACGATTTTGGTTTTGTAATTGAAAACCGATTTTATCTTAGATGAGGTGTCGATTTAGTGCCGCAACTTAAAATACCTTTAAGACAGGTGTATAAAGCTATGTATACGATGCAGATAATATGTATATATCTGTGTGTAATTATTTCAAAGCATTTATATCCAACCTAACAAAAATAATGAAATATTAGGGAAATGTTACAATTATCGACAAATTGTGATTCTTTCTTTCTTTACGTAATGTGATGACTGGTGTGTCTTTACTTCGCACTAATTATTGCAATACTGATTGCATTGCCATTCAACGTGGCAATGCTGCCAGCCATTTAGGCACGATACCAGTTGACAGTGATCCATAAAAAAAAAACGATGCTTTATCGTTAGTGGTAGTAGAAGTTTAGTTTTTTTAGCCAAGTATTAATTTTAAAATTAGCAATAATTATACAACTAAAGTTACAATATTAAATGGAAAAAGAATACGGTCGCAAACAGGATTCGAACCTGCGCCTCCCAGATAAATACTCCAGGCGCTCTGACCACTAAGCCATCTCGACCTCTGCTCACCACCGCGAATTCTTCATCCATATTTTAACACGTCTTATGGCGACGTCATTACAATCAATTCAGTACCTATACAGGTGACCGAACCGACACGACCAACTTTGCAGCTAATACAATGTCGTAAAGAATGCAATTACCTTAATAATTCAAGATAAATCTTTGAAAAGCATTAACGCATGCTTAGCGCACTCTAAAGTTCCAATATTAAATGGAAAAAGAATACGGTCGCGAACAGGATTTGAACCTGCGCCTCCCGGATAAATACTCCAGGCGCTCTGACCACTAAGCCATCTCGACCTCTGCTCACCACCGCGAATTCTTCTTCCATATTTTAACACGTCTTATGGCGACGTCATTACAATCAATTCAGTACCTATACAGGTGACCGAACCGACACGACCAACTTTGCAGCTAATACAATGTCGTAAAGAATGCAATTACCTTAATAATTCAAGATAAATCTTTGAAAAGCATTAACGCATGCTTAGCGAACTCTAAAGTTACAATATTAAATGGAAAAAGAATACGGTCGCGAACAGGATTCGAACCTGCGCGAAATATGGAAGAAGAATTCGCGGTGGTGAGCAGAGGTCGAGATGGCTTAGTGGTCAGAGCGCCTGGAGTATTTATCCGGGAGGCGCAGGTTCGAATCCTGTTCGCGACCGTATTTTTTTCCCTTTAATATTGTAACTTTAGAGTTCGCTAAGCATGCGTTAATGCTTTTCAAAGATTTATCTTGAATTATACAACTAGTTTATTTATAAGGCGAACTCTATCGAGTTGAATAAATTTGAATAGAGTTGAAATTATTCAAGTCATTATCTGATGTTTAGAAAGCGCGCCTTAAATTATTAAAAGTTATTGTATGAAGAAAGACTCAGTTGATTGATATATATAAAAAAGATCGGAGTCATCGTATCGATGGGTGAATATATTTTTTTTGTCTCAAGCGACATTTTCGTGAAGTATGAAAATGTTTCTAAATGTTTCTGAAACAAACACGCGTCAGGCGTCAGTGACTGACAACACTGAGATAGGGTGACTTTTCGTTTGATCGTGAGAAAGAGCGGCCTATTCACTCGGCGCTGGTATCGTTTGCGCAATGTATTGTGATCTGGAGAAAATACAACTATCATGGCAAGTATTTAATTTTACCAATTGAACTTCACCACAAAAATGAAGAAAGATAATAGTGTACCAACCTAGCAGTAATGTATACGGCAGCATCGCAGACACTGACTCTACATTGACAGCGTTTACATCAATCAGCAGTTGCAGGATGTTGTACGGTAGCCAGCATAACGCGAACAGCACAGCGAGGAGTAACAGGATCCACGCCACCCTCTTCCTTTCTCGGACGATTCTGAGACGCTGAAATTGTTGAAACAGTATTATTTTAGTACATTCTGATTAAAGCATACTTTGTTACATCAGTAATTGCTTAATGGTATGACCCTTGGTCTGGGAAATCAAAGGTTGCAGGTACGAACACATGGCATCAGGGAACTTTTTGTAGCAAGCTGTGCATTTTTAGAAATTATAGACGATGACGGAAATATATGAAGGAAACCAGCACACATGTACGATGTTTTCGATGGTATATAAAGCCATTTCAGAGACCACGGTTGGTTTCAACTCAAACACTACGGTGGCCAAGGGAGATTTGTTACATCGTTTTTTTTTTTTTGAAACCATGTATTCTTCATATATTATAATAAAGTAAGTCGTTTATATAGATCTGATATAAGATAAGGCATAACTCGTAAGCCTATAAACTCAACGATACAATAATGTCTATAACTCGGTGGCGGACACTGCACGGTGTAACAGCTCCTGATGATGCCCCGTGGGGGGCGAAACACGTGTAGAGTAGTTGTTGGTAGTTGTATGATTCACTGCTTGCATATGTGCATATATTTGCGGGCGGACGGCCGGCTGGTGCACAGGTAATTGCATGACTACCCTCAATATTGTGGAAGTAGTACTAGATATTGTATTTATTTACATCGATAGAATAATACCACTTTATTTGAGATTCTTATCATCATCATCAGCCTATAGGCCCTCCGTGCCTCGGAGAGCACGTTAAACCGTCGGTCCCGGTTGTCAAATTAAGATCTATGACAGCCGTTACGGGTAGTCAGAAGCCTGAAAGTCTGACAACCACGAGATATCGTATTGCCCAGAAACTGCGTTGTGGAGGTCAGATAGGCAGTCGCTCCATGTAAAATACTGGTATTAAGCTGCATCCGGTTTGACTGGAAGCCGACCCCAATGTAATTGGGTAAAGGCTAGGCAGATATATATCATCAGCCTATAGGCTACGGCTGGACATAGGTATGGTCAAATGTACTCGCTCGAACTTTCCCATTTTTGAGATTTTCTATAGACATTTTACTTTAAGAACATTTAAGTTTTATTTACCCGCCTCAGTAAATATAAAAAAAAAACATAGGTTTGGCATTATTAATATTGAGTTGACGATACCTCATATATTTATGTTAAAAAAATACAACCAAATTGATAACCTCCTCCTTTTTGAAGTCCGTTAAAAATGTTACTATATAGTAGAACAAAGTTTAGAATAAAACTATAACAAATATATGATAGATCGCGAAACGTGCCCAATTTCAAGTCTATTCTTTTTTAGATCATGATTTGACATAACGTTTTTGCTGCGTAATAATATCAATATTCTAAGAAGGGTCTGAACTGTCTCAATTTTATTGAAGAATATAAAAACTGACAAAGAAAATAATATAAATATTTAATACGACCGTATGAATTCAGTGAGTGGTTCGGACTATCTGTGTCATGAAAATACTATATAAAACTATAAATATACTCGTATTTTTATTTATTAATGGGGTTCAATTTACTAAGCTTTTGAAGTATGCTTTTGGTTTTAATATTTAATTTATAAACGTTGTTTCACTTCAGGCCATACAATTTACGATATTTGAGATATTTCTTTTTATCTAATTCATAACTTTGGTATACAAGGCAGACGTTCACAAAGTCGTTTGAGAGATAATGTGGAGAATGCAAAATTGTTCAAAACAATGGATTCTTTGCTACGAGTTCCGATTGAAGTACAGTCGACAAAAGAGATAAGTATCCAGGGTCGTCAGATATAGTTGAAACTTTCTTAGAAACCGATGGATGTTTTGAAATATAATTTAATTTAAAAATTAGATATTAAGCAGGTCATTAATTGAATTGAGTTTCAATCCATGACATCCATCGGTTTCTAAGAAAACTTCAACTATATCTGACGACCCTGCATATCTATCCCTTAAACCCCGTGAGAGTCAAGATGAATTATGTGTGTTGTTATAACAGAGCCCGAACTTGTTTGTTTTGTGAATAATTATGCTATTTAGGTATCGTACGGATTGTAGGCCGTAAATGTTATTATAGCCCGGTTAGTGGAGTGTATCGGTGGCGGTTACCACCAACAACAGCATTCCCAAAGAGGGTTGACGTCAGGCAGGCGGTCGGTCATAAAACATTGCCAAAACTTTAGCAGCATGCCAGATACAGGTATGCTGCGCCGACCCCAAATAAATTGGGATAAGGGCAGAAGGGATGATAATGATGATGTTTTGGTCGTCAATGCTTTCAAATATTTTTTTATGGGTGACCGGCTTTCAATTGGTTTGAGTTAAAATAACACTGGAATACATGTTTTTGTATGCAGTTATTGAGGGTTTGAAGGCACTAAAGATAAATCACTCTTTAACATAGACCAGTTTCAAAAGAACTAATACAAAGAAACAAATAATTAGAAAATTACAATTTATAGAAGTTCTTAAAGAAGACAGTTTCACGTATAACTAAAATAAAAGATGAATGTTCTATTGGAATAAATCATTGCCACATACCCAGAGTAAACTGTAACAGCCGGAAAAAAGCAAGAAAGAAGATTTAATGCATATTTAAATCAATATCAACAAGACATTTGAACATTTTACGATTACCATCAACGGTAGGTATACAAATAAAAAAATTATTTACGGGAATAACCCGGTGTATTCACGAAGGAAATCCGAAACAAAGAATTTTATGAGTTGTAAAAGTCGGCATGAAGTTTTTTGGAGTTCCGTACAAAAGTTACGACAAAAATACACTTGCTCAGAAATGTGTCAGGTTAATCGCAGATGGCTCCACTTGGGAACGAAATTCTCAAAATAATAATTATGTTTTTATTTATTAAGATTTGATATTTGTGAAATTGTGTATTACTTAAAACTATTTTAAGGATATGGATGAAAGGTGCACAAAACTTATGATATAAGTATAGGGACTGAATAGTAGCGATGACGTTACCAAAAGACGCATTAAAAAGTGGAAATATAATTCGGAGTAGTGAGCAAAGGTCAAGATGGCTTAGTCGTCAGCGCCTGGAGTATTTATCTGGGAGGCACAGATTCGAAACCTGCTTGTGACCGTATTTGTCTTACCACAAAAAAATATAATTTTAGAGTTCGCATCGCATGCGCAAAAGGATTTTATAGATTTTTGTGTAAATGTAAGGATATGTTTTTACGCCCACATGCAGAGTTCTTGAAGGAAATGGGGAATACTTGGTTGAAACAGCTGCAGAATACAGCTTTTGTAATTAATTAATATAATAACTCATAAATGCTCCTAAGTTGAAGTCGTAACCATAGTCTACGCAAACCATGTGGCGCCTTGTCATTGTACAGTTCATAAAATGTGCTTTGTAAAGTACAAGTATACGGAAGCCGTTTGGGGTTGAAACACTCGAGTGGTGGGGTCCGAGCGCTTGCATTCTTTATAAAGAGATCGCAAGGCAATTGGTCGACACTTCACGTGACCCAAGGGCTGGTCTCTATTTCGCACAAATAATAAGTATTGCCATTCAACTTTGAAATGCTGCCAGCCTTTTGGGTACACTCCCAGTTGACAGCGACGCGAACGAATTTTTCGATGCCCTCCTCTAGTTTTAATTTAGTTTTTATTTTTATTGTATTAGTTTTAAATCTTTACTATGCAAATTGTTCATATTAGTTAATCATGAGGTTTTGGCTACTTATGTAATAAATTAGATTTGTTGTCTATTAAAATTTATATAGAGACATAGTATACGGAACATGCACAGTAAATCTGCTTCGCACTTGACAACGTCATACCTGTTGCCGTTCTCAGGGTCTACATTTAATGACTGACAATAATGTCGACATAAACGTAGCGAATAAAGGATATCTTCTTTAATTTACTCACTTTATGACCCGTATTATATTTATTTTTGGCTCCGAATCTGGCCGTATTCTTTTATTTTCTTCGGTATGAGAATTTGCAGTTTCATCAGAGAAAGGACTATCGGGTTGATGTTAATAGAGTCTAAGTTTGAAAGAAGTGTTATGTCACACTGAAGACTTACATTTTGACGAATAATTTTTTGTTCAAGAATGTTCTATATTGACTGAATGGATGACAGTGACGTTTTCTTATGCCGTATTAATTAATAGAAAATTCAACTGAGCACGTAGAGGTACTTGAAGCTTAGTCTATAGTGTGTACAAAACATTATGTGTATGTGGCATTCTTTGTAGTTGTCTAAATAATTTTCTACTTGTATTATAGTATTTATGAATACAAACATATCACATCTCTTGTGAATTATTAAAACATAGAATCACGCCTGTATTCCACAAATGGGTACGCAGAGGTCTACAAAGTTGTACACCCACATTTCAAAAGTGGTGGTGAGCCTATTGCCATCTACCGGGCACAATTCCAAACTCCGGGCTGCAACTGAAAATTCCCAACCCGGTAATCGAACCCCAGACTTCATGCTCAGCAGTCGCGCTTGGGACCACTAGACCAACGAGATACACACCATCGACTAAGCTTCAAATACTTCCTACTACCAGTCATCAGTGTGACACCACACTTCATTCAAACTAAGACTCTATTAACACTATCCCGAAACTCCTTTCTCCGATGAAACTGCAAATTCTCTCACAATATTACTCTATTTGTCTCGTTCTCTTATCATGTGATCTGCACATCTCCATTTAAGCCTTGTAATTTATATCTAGGACCTTTGGTTTGTTTTTGATGACATAATTTTTCAATGTGACTTTTTTTTTTTTTTTTGGACGTGGCCTCTTGCAGTTAACCCATAGGGGTTTGATCTGCGTAACCGAACAATAGCTATGGCGAGACAATTTGATGCCTCCAGCCAGAGCATATTTTATATTACTACAAACTAAGCAACACAGCACTAAGGGCGTCCCCTGCGGGACACGAGCCTCGGCTTAGGGCGTTGCTGAGGGGACAACTAGGGACTAGCTGGATCAGATCAGTTTCCTTATTATTAAGGGTCGAATTTAAAGCTACTAGCTCGGCGCGGGCCGGCTCGAGCAAGGGTCGGGGCGGACATGATGAGATATTTGGCGACGGACGGGGACCTCGCCGGTGAGGTCTATAACAAGGCGGTCGAGCGCGTCGGAGTGTGCTTGTGTGTCTTTTAGACTCTTGAACTACAGTGGTCCTATCATCGGGACGGAGGAGAGCGTGACGTGGTCGGCGGACTTTACTGATCTGAGACGGCCTGTAGTCGGCGGAAGAAACAACTAAGGGATTCGGATGGTTAGCGGCGGAGTCGAAGTATTTCTTCGATGCCCTTTTAATAAATTGTCTAATGGTGGGAATTCTGAGATCGAGGTGGAGTTGAAGGTTCCTAATGAACCATGGGGCGCCTGTCGCTTTGCGAAGGAATCGATTTTGCAGGGTTTGCATCCTATGGATTTTGTAGTACTTAACGTGTGCGAACACGACGCTAGCATAAGTCATAATGGGTCGAATGCACATAGTGTACAGTCTGATCTTAAGGTTAAGAGACAGTTTACTGCGTGAATTTGTCATGGGAAAAAGACGGCCGACAGCGAAGGCCGCGCGGTCGCGGACTATCTTAATGTGCGGACGGAAGGATAGTTTGTGATCTAAGGTCACACCCAGGTATTTGGCTTGCAGTTCCCAAGGGATTGGCTTGCCGAACATGGTAATAGGTCGAAGCTGGGGAAGAAATGCCTCAGCGCCCGTTCTAGAAAAAAGAACGGCGGCGCTCTTGTCTGGATTGACCTCAATCCTCCATTTCCTGAACCAAGCGCCTAAGGCATTGGCCGAGGTCTGAAGTGATCGAGTAATGCAGTCAAGACTCCTACCGGTGTAATAGATAGCCGTATCGTCGGCGAAAAGAGCCAACTTGGATTTGCCGTTTTTAGGTATATCGCTGGTGTACAGCGCGAAGAGGAGTGGTGAAAGCACAGAACCCTGAGGGACTCCAGCTAGGATCTGATGTGGAGACGATAGAACGCCCTCTACGCGATAGCGGAAGTTACGGTTAGACAAAAAGTCTCGTATGATGAGTATGAGACGGTCAGGCACTTGGAATTGATACAGCTTATAGATTAAGCCGTTGTGCCAAACCTTGTCGAAAGCCTTCGCTACGTCGAAGAACAATATGCCCGTTTTCATTTTACGCATGAAGCCTGCGCTTATGTGCTCAACGATACGGTGCAATTGATGAATGCAAGAGTGTTTAGCTCGAAAGCCAAACTGCTCGTCAGGAAGAAGCTTATGAGATTCGGCATAATCCTTTAAACGAATATAAAGTAGCCTTTCATATATCTTCCCAAAGACGTTGAGAAGACTGATGGGACGATAACTGGTCGGCTCGCACTTGGGCTTACCGGGTTTAGGAAAACCTATAACAGTTGCCTGTTTCCACGATTGTGGGAAGATGTTGTTGCTCAGTGCCGCATTGAAGATGGCGGTCAAGAGTACTATCAGGGGTGCGGGGAAGTATTTAATCACTTTGTTGGTGATCCCGTCTGAGCCAGGGGCTTTCCTGGGTTTGAGGTCCTTCACGATCGTTCTGACTTCGTCTACGGTTACGGGGGGCAAGGGATCGTCGGACTCGTCTGAGGGCGGGAGTGCAGTTCTACGTTTAACTTCGGCCTCGACCTTGGACAGGTGAGCTTGGTCTACTGGTAGAGCGCTTGGCGTACATTGGGTTTCTAAGCTGTCAGCTAGGACTTCAGACTTTTCGTAGTCATCGAAAGCAGGTCGTTGATTAGGTCTATTGAGCGGGGGTATAGCGGCGCATTCGTCGGATTTTAATTTTCGCTGCAATTGCCAGAAAGCTTGATGAGTGGGTTCTATTTTATCAAGCATTTTGTCCCATCTAGCTTCCCGCATTTCCGATATGCGCTTCCTCACAGCACGCTGCATGGTGCGCATATGGATACGGTTAGCTTCGTTGGGGAAACTGTCGTAGGCACGGATAGCTGCGTTCTTTTCCGTCAACAACTCACGCACGTCATCCGGCAGTTTCCAGCGGTGTTCGTCCACCTCCGGAACTTGCCGTGAACATTCGTTCACTACGGATTGCACGTGACCGGTGAGGGAGTCGATCGCAGTCACCGTGTCGGCGACAGACACTATACTATCGGGAATTGAGTCTAAGTGCACAGAAGAGGTCGACTTGAGGCGTTCCTCTAGTCTTCTCCAATCCGTGATGGTTTTAGTGGGGACAGGTTGATCTGAATTAGAGGGACCTGAGCGGGGGCCTAATTCTAGGATTACTGGTCTATGGTCAGAGTCGAGCTCTTGTAGCGTCTCTATAGAGCGTAAACCGAGGTTCACATTCTTAAGAATAGCTATGTCGAGTATGTCAGGTCGGTGATTTACGTTGTCAGGGAAGTGGGTGGGGCTCATTGGAGCGATGATATCGAAATTAAGTTCGATACCTAATCGTTCGAGGTGCCTGCCTCGTGTGGTCGTCGTATTGCAACACCAGGATTCATTTTTGGCGTTAAGGTCGCCAGCAATGATGACTGAGTTGCTCAGAGCGAATAAGGCTTTAAAGTCGGAAGCTAAGTTAACGTTCGATGAGACTTTAGGTGGAAGGTATGCCGAGACTATGGTGATCGGCTGGTGTCCTGTCATGCCTAGCCGGCATATAGAGGCCTCTATGTGAGAAAGAGGTGGGGGATCCATAGGGATGCAGTATAATGATTTTTTATAATAAATGAGTGTACCGCCTGCCTGGCAGCGGGTCCTATCATTGCGCACTATTCTATAGTTTGCAACTCCAGGGTTCCTCTGGGCGGGTTTCAGAAAAGTCTCCTGTATGAGGAAGATGTCGATTTGATGGTCGCGTAAAAAGGTTGCGATCTCGTCACGTTGTCCATTAATGCTATTTGCATTGAAGAAGCCTAACTTAAGGCATCGGGGCTTGAATTTACAATTTTCGGTAGCCATCAGTTACCGTTAAATTTAATGTTGGCTAGGGCGTCAGTGATGTCTTTGTATTCAAGCATCACTTGAAGGATGGCAAAGCCGTTGCCTTCCTGGGAGCGCAGTTTTTGCGCTAGTGCGCTAAACCTATCAGAACTAATTAACGAGAACACGCTCTGTACCACTTCCAGGTCCGATCCAGTCGTTGGCTGACTACCGGAGCGAGCTTGAGATGGCCTAGAAGCGCGCACCTGTTTAGGGGCGGATGCAAGCACGACCCGAGGGGTTTGTACCGGCATAGTTGGTGGGGCGGGGATAGGAGTCTCCATCAGTGATGGAATGGCTGAAGGCGGAGTGGTTTGTGAGGGCCTTAAGGCCGGGAACGCTTGCTGATGATTCAGCACGCTCCAGGGTGAAGGCCGTTGAGGGCTAAGTCACTCAGGCAACTTTGTGAGGGGCTGTTCCCTAATCGCCCGCTCTGCATAGCGCTTCGCAAGCTTAGAGTTTTTTGTTTTTTTTGGTGCCTTAGGGCAACCGCGATAGTTGGCCGGGTGGCCAGACTCGCCGCATAATACGCAGCTGGGAGGTTCGGTAGAAAGCGTCCTATCTTTTGGCCTTTCACAGTCATTTGTGCCGTGGTCACCAAGGCACTTGACGCACCTTGGCTTCGCATAACAATGACGCTGTGCGTGACCGTATAGTTGGCAGTTGTGACACTGACCAATAACGCCTGACTTATGTGGGTTTTCAACTGTGAGTCCGGAAAGGTGGCACAGGGTCTTTAAATTATATATTGCTTTGGTGGCTGCACCTTGCTCGCAGACAACTAACACCATTTCGTATGGAGCGCCGCCGCGACTGCGATGCATACGGTGCACCTCGAGAGCCGGAATTTGTTGCGACTTAAGGTCGCTTAAGATCGACGGAGTGTCAATCTCCACGGGTATTCCGCGAATGACTACGCGAATGAGACGGTCTTCCTGTAGTGCGTACGTGTGGAACGACACTGTCTTGGCCTGGAGAAGTTTGGTTAGGGAGCGGTAGTCGCTGGGGGCAGGTACTTGGACTTTTATGCCCTGCTGAGTGCTTTTTGCAAGTGTGTAGTTGATTTTTTTATCAATACACCACTTGGAAACGTCGGTCCATTTCGCCTTATCTTGGATGTAGATAGGCGGGGGGTTAGGTACCTTTTTAGGTGCCTCAGTATTGACGGGAGAAGGACTAACAGGCCGGGTAACTGGCGCTGTGTGCATTGGAGACTGGGGCTGAGGGTTTTGGGACAGGGCTGCCTCAACAGTTTTGAGGGCTTTCGCGGGATTTTGGCCAACGGCTTTTTTAGCCTTGCGGGCCCTCTTCTTGCCGACTACGGTGACATAGCCGTCAGATGAAGTTGACGAACATGAATCAGAATTTTCAGATTCGGAAGCAGATGACTCCATGGCAACATCCATGAGGTCGGGTTGAGCCGGTAATTCCTTTGTTGACGATAACAAAGGATCTGAAGAATTTCCGAGACCATTGTTTTCGTTAAACAAAGGATTGCGCTCGCAGGCGAAGCTAGAGACAAAGGCGGGGACGGTTCGGCTGATTCCGGAGAATCGTTAACAATGGGCTGCGGTGCAGGTGTGACCGCTTTGGATATGCCGCCGCGACTACCTGAAGCAGGCTTGGGATGCGCGGTAGCGTCGTTACCGGTGCTTTGCGCGTGGACTTGCTGTAGTAATACAGCGAAATCTTTACCGTATTTCCTATCAAAATCGGAGTCCTTTAAAAGGATATTTTTAAGGAACGCTACAATAAGCGTTGCGTCCATTTTAAAGGTTTAAAAAAAGGGAATTATCATTAAAACTCCTAATAAACCTAACTCCCCGGGTGGAGGGGCCCGGAGATGTGTAACCCTCCCTGCCGGGTGTAGACAGGGAGGTGTGTACCTATTGGTGAGCCCTAAGCTTGTAACCCGTCGCCAGTCTTATTGTGCGAACGGGGCCCTGAGCAGTCTAGTGCGAAGGGTGTAGACAAACCCGACCGACACTAGGTGAGTAGCTGAAAGGGAAGCCAGAGTCTAGAGCCGACTAGGAGATCCCCCAAGGCCGGTTATCTAGCTCCCGTCCAATTGACTGCCTCACCCTGAAGGGGTTTCAGCTGGGTGTATCGGGTCAACACCCTCCCGGCTTCGTTGACACCGTAAGGTTTCAACCGAGAACCACGAAACTGTGGATTTTCCTAGAAGAGGTAAGTAAACACACGTTTTGACTGTACTTTGAAAAAGACAGATAATCAGCCGCCGCCTCGAAAAAGGCAGCTTTTGATTTATAGTGATCGTAGCTAGTAGATAGCTACGGAGATTGCTACGGCAGGGCGTAGCGAACAACGATCACAGACACAACACGGTCGATATCACAGGAGCGACACGTCCGTGCGCGGCGAGCGCTGGAGCGAGAGTCTTCAATGTGACTTCTACACTTTCAGTATAGGTACTTCTTCCCATTGCATGTCGGCAGATTGCGAGTTTATTTATTTATTATAATTTTTTTGTTTATTTATTTATCCGAATTACATCTATCATTTCAGGTTTATGTCATAATGCGATAGTGTACTAACCTAAATATAACTATTATTTTTTTACATTTTGTAACTTATTACAAACAATGCATTCCTTGTGAATTCACTCAGAGAACAACAGAATAGATCCGTCTCACTAGCTATAAGGTTTAGAGTGCGGAGTGCGGGAGTGCACGCGTCAATGGCGTCTCTCCCAGAAGGTTGGTGCAACTGCGTGGCTCCACCAATAGTCGTGGCTGCCGTCGTCACCACACGTACCTGTCCGGAACAGACTCAACTGTCCCAAAATGTCCACATTATGCACCTTTCCTCTAAATACTTTAAATATATATGAGGTGGGTGCTAGTTCCCTCCTAACTCTCAGGTCATTGTATCCTACCATTCCCATAATAAAGAAAGTTGGTTTTTATCATTATAAAGCCATGGGTAGCATGTAAGAGTTAAATCACTTGCTCTTTATTTTTATATGTTTTTTTTTATCTTTCATAGCTTCTAACAATAATTGTGTATAACACTTAATATAGGTATGAGAATATATTTGTTTGGTGATACTGGCCGAAACACTTTCACCTCTACGGTAAATTTAACATTTGATATACACGATAACTGCTGCATGTGTGCCTTCAGTAAATACTGGTAAAGTTGAAATTGCTTTGTCTCTTTCGTCAAAAAGCCTATCCTGTCACCAAACATGATTCTTAAGTATTGCTTCTTAGAATTGGTACTAGTTTTCCAGACCAATCATTTAATGACGTTTACCGATATCTTTGTACAAAAAATATCTACAAACATTTTTAGGGACTAAGCCAATATTTATACAGTCCTCAATAATGGAGAAAGGAGTGTATATCTGTACGGAGTAAACATCTAAAATAAATACAAGATATTGTTTTTTGAACCCACTCCGTTATTTGATATTTACCTCTCATCCTACGCTGGTGGCCATATTTAAGAATACATTTATTCATAAAAAATAACCTTATTACTAAAACAAAATAAACATATTACACAGTCAATCCGTGTAAAATACTGGTATTAAGCTGCATCTGGTTTGAAAGACGACCCCAATGTAATTGGGAAAAGGTTAGGCCGATATATACATAAAAGAATTTGGAGTAGTGAGCAGAGGTCGAGATGGCTTGGTCAGAGCGCCTGGTGTATTTATCCGGAAGGCATAGGTTTGAATACCACGACCATCCAGATCAAGCATACACTTTGTTGTTTAATCTGATTAATAATGAGTTTCAGAAGGTATTTACCCCAAAAACGTTATTGGTTGGTGACCGCGTTACTTTCAGTGATTGGGCGACTCCTGGTATTTATAAAAGTAGACTAAAGTTATATGAATTATATTCCGAAAAATTATATAATCACAATCCGGGTTTTAAAGAATATGTTAGAAACTATTCGAAACTATTTAAACGAGCCTGTTCCTCTGCTAAGACCATACATTTAAAAAATAAAATAAAAATATCGGACAATAAAATTAAGACTACATGGAACATTATTAATAGCGAAACTGGCAGGACCACGGTACGTAACCGTGACTTCTGCTTGAAAATTAATGATAAAATTATAAAGGCGGATGTGGAGGTGGCAACTGAGTTTGAATTATTTTTCACTAATATTCCCATTTTAACAACCAAAACTCTATTGTCTTCTTCCATTTCTGCTTATTCAGTTCTTAAACAAAGTGTAGATGAATGTGATAGATCTTTTGAATTTTCAGTTGTTAACGCGAAAGATATTAAAGAAACGTTTAAAAGTCTCGACTTAAAGAAAACTGCAGATTTATGGGGTATTTCTGTACACACTATCTCAACAATAATTGAAGCTATCTCTCCATACTTAGCAACTGTCTTCAACTCGTGTGTCACATCTGGTGTATTTCCTGATTTGATGAAGCAAAGCAAAGTACTCCCATTATTCAAATCTGGTAGCACGTCTGATCCCACGAACTTTCGTCCTATTTCTATATTGCCTACGTTAAGCAAAATTTTTGAAAAACTTATTTTAACCCAAATGTTAAGGTATTTCAATAAAAACAATTTGCTTCATAAAAAACAGTTTGGCTTTACACGGGGTCGTTCTACTACGGATGCGGGCGTGGAATTGCTTAGGAGCATTTACGAGGCCTGGGAGGATTCGCATGATGCTCTCGGTATATTTTGCGACTTGTCCAAAGCTTTTGATTGCGTACAACATAGTACACTTATTATGAAATTACATCATTATGGAATAAGGAACAAAGCTCTCGACCTTTTGACTTCTTATCTGAACAATCGAATTCAAAGGGTCGATGTGAATGGCAAGAGATCTTCTGGGTCTACTGTTACTATGGGCGTTCCGCAGGGTTCAATTCTAGGACCGTTTTTATTCCTCGTTTATATTAATGATTTACCTTATTATGTTAAAGATAATCCCGAGATGGTATTGTTTGCAGATGACACGTCTTTAATTTTCAAAATTAAAAGACAGCTTCTTAATTATGACGAAGTAAACAATACACTATCCAAAGTCGTCTATTGGTTTAATATTAATAATCTTCTCCTTAACGAGAAAAAAACTAAACTTATGAAATTCACAACGCCTAATGTTAAATATGCTCGGACCAATGTACTATTAAACGGATTAGAGTTGAGCCCTGTTGAGTCTACTGTATTTCTTGGTATCACTATTGATAGCAAATTACAGTGGGGCCCGCACATAGAAAAATTGTCAGGTAGGCTTAGTTCAGCAGCATATGCTGTAAAAAAAATTAGACATTTAACTGACGAGGATACAGCCAGAATAGTTTATTTCAGTTATTTCCATAGTATTATGTCGTATGGTATTCTTCTGTGGGGAAACTCTGCAGATATTAATACCATCTTTGTCTTGCAAAAGAGGGCTATTCGTGCTATTTACAACTTGGGTCCTAGAGTTTCCCTCAGAGAAAAATTTAAAGAGATCAATGTCCTGACTGTAGCCTCGCAATATATATATGAAAACTTAATGTATGTACGCAAAAACATTCAAAATTTTGTTAAATTGTCAGATGTACATACTATAAATACTCGGAAGAAACACAACCTTGCTGTACATGCTACTCGTCTCCACAGAATAAGCAACTCGTTCATGGGTCAATGTATACGCTTTTTCAACAAACTGCCCATTAACGTTAGAAATTTACCCTATAATAAATTTAAGAAAGCTATTAAAGCTAAACTATGCCGAAAGGGGTATTACACTATCTCGGAATGTTTAAGCGATAAAAAGGCATGGGAGTGATATGGAAAATGCTTAATTATATTGTTTTGATTTTACCTGACATTGTAATTTGAAAAAATTTGGACATTGTATAATGAAAAAATTTGACATTTAAATAAGATAAAATTGACATAGTAATATCATAACAATTGACATTCTATTAATTGACATTTTTTATTGTGACATTCTTAATAATACAGAAATTGTGAATGTGAGCATCATGTAGGAAGTTTTCTTATTTTTTAATTTTTTATTTATTGTTATACATATTTGAAATCTGGCGGTTTTGAGGTTTTTATATGGCCTACGCAAATGTCCTGCTGATCTGGTATCGCCTTGCGACAGGTCGTTGAGCTCCCTATAACATGGTTGACTACACGATGACTGATGCATGTGTGCCGTCAGTTAGGACAGGTCAACTCGAAACTGATATAGCTCTTTCTTAAAAAGGCCATTCCAGATACCCTGCATGGTTACGCTCACATAGGGATGTTTAATGATGTCTGGACTTTAAAAGAGACCTTGACCTTTGGGTTTGTTTCGGCGTTTCTTCTCAGAGGTAGTCAGATAGGAAACGCCGACGCCATCTAGATTATAATGACATGTAAAAGAGTTTTAAAAAGACCTACTTACAGAATAAACAATTTCATTTCATTTCATTTCATTTCATTTCATTTCATTTCATTTCCTGCTCACGACCGTATTGTTCTTTCCACAAAAATGTATAAAGGTTGGAAGTTCAGGGAAACACTTACGCCGGCTATCATTACAGCGTGCCAAATCAAAGGATCTAAGTGCCAATAAAATGTCGTGCACGTTTCTTTTCTACTTCGTCTCTTGGAGACGAGCGCAATTACACGTAGTGTACATTTTAGGTGGACGTGATCTACAAAGAACTGCAGATGTAAGAGCCATTTGACATTAGACCACTAGTATCGAGTTAGATCGTGACTCAATTGGTGGAATTAGATACGTTCTTTCAACGGAATATATATTTTTTGGCCTAACTTACATATGTATGAATTATTGACTGCCTCGTTGGTCTAGTAGGCCCAAACATGACTGCTGAGCATGAAGTCTTGGGTCCGATTCTTAGGTTGGTCAAAGAGTTATTGGGTTTTTTTGTAGGGGAATTCTCAGTAGAGAGTTTGGAATTGTGCTCGATACATGGCAATAGGCTCACCACCTGAGACTTAATAACAGCACTGGTGAAATGTGAGTGCGCAATTGTGTACACGTCTGCCTACCCCTTGGGGGAATACAGGCGTGATTCTATGTTATAAATTATTTCAGATAGAGGTATTTGTAAGTAAATGAAGGTGTGGTTAACGCAGTGGTTGAGAAACCCTCTGTGCTACGTGTCTCGCGTTTGATTGAAAATACCAAATAACAGCGGTAAACCCAATTTTAAGTGGAGGTCAATATTGATGATTAAATCGAACAGGTACCGAATTACCGGCATGTGATTAGACAGTACCTCTAACTACGGTTAATTAAAGCATCGATTGGCAATATACATATTTAATACGGATCCCACGTGTGATTCTGTGATATAACAAAAATATTTTATGTATTATTTTAAAACGGTTATTACTCACGTGTATTCTTCGGGACTGCCCGACGATAACGCGAGTCAAACGGACGCCGCGGTTCAGCACTTGCCTAAGGGCTCATTTTGAAATTAATTGGGCCATCCCAAAGAATACACGTGAGTAATAACCGTTGAACAATTATTAATACAATATATCTCACGAAAGTTATAGTATAAAAATATTATATAAAATTTACCTGCTGACTATTCGCGCTGCCTTCCGTCTGGTCGAATGGTGGAAGCACGGAGCACAGCCTTCGGCCCATAAGAGAATATGATACCACTACAATGCATCCTGAAAAACAAAAATTTTACCAATTATTATTGGTTAACTAGTAATTCCAAAACCAATAAAAAATAATTTCACATTTTTAATGACCCTTTAATGTATTTTAAACTTTGAATCTCTTATTGTGCATGGACGTTTAACTGTTAGCAATAAGCTGTCTGTATTAATAAATAAATAAATAAAAACAAAATAACTACAATAAATTACGGATCGTGGACCTAAATCAAGATGATAAACTCACAACAGCGCGTGTATGTTTCAATTATAAATTGACAGCGCAGTTGGCGCAGTGGTCGAGAGACCGACCGCTGCGTGTCGCAGGTTCGATTCCTGCACGGAGCAAATATTTGTACGATCTATAGATAATTGCTCCGGGTCTGGGTGTGTGTGCTTGTGAGAATAAATATCTGTAAACGCACCCACGATACAGGAAGAAATTCCTAGTGTAGCAATGTGGGGCAAAGTTTTTTCAAAAAAAAAAAAAAAATTTATGGGTGAACCCTACAAAATCCCAGCCATTACATACGTGTGAATAATTTCGCAATAGAAAGAAAGAAAGAAGAAAGAAAAAGCTTTTATTCCCCTCAAATGGGCACACAGTAAAGAAGAAAAAGATTAATAATTATAGACATTACATATAAAATTTTCAACCTGTAGAAACAGTGTTTTTGATAAATTACAAATTTAAGATAACAATAACAATTCTGATACATTTAGAGCAGGACAAAACACAAATAGATAACTAGTTTAAAATTAAATATTTAAAACAGAAAATACTTTAATAAGTCTACGTCTACAAAATTGAAAGCTGGCAACTTTTTTGCAAGCAGCCAACTGCCAACCTAACAACAAAAGGAAAAAAACAGGAAGGAAAATATACAGCAGAGGTGACAACTTGAAGAATTTAACTTGGAAGATGGAAATATTTGAAATTAAAGTTATAATACACACGCACAGTCTCACACAGTGGGATCTTTATGTATTTGTGTGCCTGTAGTTCGCGTATTGGTATGTATGTAAAGTTGTGTTTAAGAAGAAATTGATATAAAATTTAGTTCAAGTCTATAAATTAAATGTGTGCGGTTAATTATGTTTTCCGTGTTATTTATAGAAATAAGCTATGCCCCGTGCTTTTACTATTGTCAAGACTTTTGACAAAAAACTAAGATTTCAGGCATACTTTTTTACTAAAAGTCACACCCGATTACCATTGGGATAGGTAAATACGACCCTGAAACATATGAGGTATGTATGTTCGTAATAAAGTAATGGTGAAACTAGCGAGAAATCACGTGAACACATTTACAAAGCACATTGTTAATTAAAAGTAAGTTATGTTCTTTTATCAGGCGACAAACAAGTGTACGGTGCGCCAGATAATAACGCTTTTGATGCTTGAACGAGTATCAGCAGAAGTGCTACTAGTGCGTTATCGGCCCTCTAAGTGGAATCGCTGGTAGCAATATAGAAGGACAAAAAACGGTCTCCCCTATTTCCAACGCAATGCTGTATCTGGCTGTATCCAAGAGCACTCGCGATAATATTCTATTATATTAGAAACACAGCACTACAAAATAAATAAATAATACCAATGTTATTTGATTACTATCTTCTGGAAGGTATACCTAGATATTTCTCCAGCCTGATAGGTGCAGGTTCTTCGATATCTAAATGTTATATAAATCTGGTCATCGTTTGAAGGTGCTTCTGCGTAATTTGCCCTTTGGCCTTTCCAATTTTCCTTCAATAAGACAGTACAATAAGGAACACTCTGTCTCTATTTTACTTATCACTTCATCATCAATAATTATGTAATAAAAGAAAGTCACCCCGTCGCGTCTGTCTGTCTGTATGCGGTAAACACAAACACTACGGAACAGATTTCCATACGGTTATCACCAATGGGCGAATTTATTCATGAGCAAGGTTTAGGTGTATAATTCATTCAGATTTTGTGTAAATTGGTTAAAATATGTATGACGATGATAGTTGAAGATGATAGACGGAAACCTCCGCCACCTGGGAGTTTTACTTGCGCATTTATTTTGCTTTAAGCTATTAGAATTTGAAATGAAAAGAGCATGTCACAAAATCGGACACCATATTTCACTGTGCATTAGTGTGTTTGTATTCTAGTGCATGTGTAACTTATGGGAGAGGGAAAACTGAATCGTTCGGTTCGCGTACTAATTGTTGGTCATCGGTTACTACTCATGCGCATTCTTCGGGTTCGCCGGACTAGTTTTGAACTCGAACGGAGCCCTTAGTCATGAGCTGAGTCCGCGGCAATGTCCGAAAACCCGAAGAATGCGTGAGTAGTAACCGGTGAACAATAATTAAAATGAATATACCTTACGAAAGTTATTGTACAAACAAATTGTTGCTGTTTAAACACACAGCATTATCTCCTTCCTTCTAGCATCTTTTTTTTGTAGGTCATCTCGCACGTTAGCCTAGTAGGTTGTCGACTGCTTAGCCGGGCTGGTTCTAGCATCGCTATATAGACATCGCCAAAAGACGTGTTAAAATATGGATGCAGAATTCGCGGTGGTGAGCAGAGGTCGGGATGGCTTATGATGGGCAGAGCGCCTGGAGTATTTATCCGGGAGGCGCAGGTTTGAATCCTGCTCGCGACCGTATTCTTTTTTCATTTAATATAATAACTTTAGAGTTCGCTAAGCATGCGCTAATGCTTTTCAAAGATTTATCTTTAAATGGTTCTAGCATCTTTGCATCCAGCTATAGATAGACTTAGTGCTAACCGTGCGAAGCCGTGGTGGTAGTACAGAATAGTTGTATTCTAAAATTATAATATCTACTTGGAGTATAAATCATTTGGACACGCTGGTTCAAATAGGAAATAAGCTGTCTGAGGATTTATAACCTCACTTAATTTCTCGGAAGCAGTTGCCATTTAGTTCACAGGTGGTCATAGAGTAAGATACATATATTATGGATGCAAATAAATACAATATCTAGTTACTTCCACAAAATTGAGGGTAGTCATGCATTACCTGTGCACCGCCCGCCCGCAAATATATGCACATACGCAAGCGGTGAAAATTCCGACTACCACCAACTACTCTACACGTGTTTCGCCCTTCCACAGCTCCTGATGATGCCCCGTGGGGGGGCGAAACACTTGTAGAGTAGTTGGTGGTAGTCGGAATTTTCACCGCTCTCTCGTCTGTATTCCTCGAAGGGGTAGACAGCGGTGTACACAATTGTACACCCACATTTCACAAATACTGTGATTAAGTCATATGTAATAGGTAGTGAGATTATTGCCATCTAACGGGCATAAATCCAAACCCCGGGCTGCCACTGAGAATTTCCCAACAGAAAAATTCAATAACACTTTGCACCCTGGGAATCGAACTCAGGACCTCACGCTCAGCAGCCGCGCTTGCGACCACTAGACCATCGAGGCAGTCCATCTTATAAGAATTATTCTTGTTTGAACCCGAATAAACCTATCCAAATCAAATTTATAATGTACTGAGTACATAAAGTGCGCAAAAAAATTAAAAACAAATTGATTTCTTTGTATGAAGGACCAGTGTAATTTACATATGTGTCACCTCCTGGGAAAAGAATTTCAGAAATCATTGTTTGGGAAGGAATTGGCACCGGTGACTGAGAGAATGGGGGTCATGTGACAAGGAAAGTTTGGAGTATGAATGTTGATGGCTATAAGAGTAGAGGAAGACCGAGGAAGCGATGGATGGATTGTGTTAAAGATGATATGGCTAATATCTGGCTCGTTGGTCTAGTGATCCCAAGCTTGACTGCTGGGCATGAGGTCTTGGGTTCGATCCCCAGGTCGGGCAAAGTGGATTGGGTTTTTCTGTTAAGGATTTCTCAGTAGCAGCCCGGCATTTGGAATTGTGCCCGGTAGATGGCAATAGGCTCACCACCTGGGACTGACACCTGACACATGGGACTTAATAACAGCATTGGTGAAATGAGAGTGTACAATTGCCTACCCTTTCCGGGAACATAGGCGTGATCCTATGTTATGTTATGTTATGTTCGCGATCACTAAACATTATAACAAAACAACTTTTAACCGGATTAATCGCGTGTATTATTGGTTTTTGTTTTTCCTGACGTTTCGAACACTTTGCAGCAATTCGTTTTTGTTTCGACTGGACAGTCCTCCTGCGACCCGTTTGATCCGGTTAAAAATTATTTTATTATGACATGGCTAGAAAAGGAGTAACTACGATATGACAGCTAGTAGAGATGTATGGAAGAAGAATACATGCTGCGCCGAACCCAAATAAATTGGGATACGGGCAGGGGATGATGATTATTTGGGAAAGAATTCGTTACTTTATTATTGTATAAAAATTTTTTGGTCATAAGTTCAATGAACTGTATTTAAGATTTAAGCTTAATTCTTTAATTCTTTATTGTAAACAGATCAAGAAACATACATAGACATATAGACATTTAAAATAAATACATACAAAGGCGAGCTTAACTCAGAATGAGTTTTCTTCCATCAAACCTACTGAGCGAAAGAGAGATTAAGAATTCAGAGTGTGAATGTCGGTGTACAATTTTGTAAAGAAATTATTTTTAACATTATTAAAATATTCTTAATATAAATTAATTTTAAACAAAAAATAAAAACCGCCTTCCAAAATCTACTACACTAAAAAGTTTAAAATAATATCAAAATTTGCTTATAATAAAATAATTTTAAAATAACAATATATAATAATAATCTGTTAATTTTGGAGTCGGTGCCTGTACTGGGAGAGGGTTATTGTTTTCCTCTTGTTAGTCACTTATGTTCGTTGTGCTGTGGTTATGTTACCGGCGTTTGTATCTGGTTGTAAACCCCACATACATCAGGCACCGACTTCAAAATTAACAGATTATTATTATATATTGTTATTTTAAAATTATTTTATTATAAGCAAATTTTGATATTATTTTAAACTTTTTAGTGTAGTAGATTTTGGAAGGCGGTTTTTATTTTTTGTTTAAAATTAATTTATTTTAGTCTTTTTAGTTTTAAGTCTAATATATATATTGTATAGGTCATATATAAGTTTGTATACTTCATAAATAAGTTAATTTAGTAATTTAATAATATGGGTAGGCCTTCGAAAGCCGCTAGGACTTAATAACTGCATCGGTGAAATGTTTGTGTACAACAGTGGACACTTCTGCCTACCCCATCGGGCAATACAGGCATGATGCTATGTAGCTAGTATTGCTAGTATGTATTGAGTGGCATGAACTATACATGAACATGTGATTACAGAAATTGCGAGTGATTTGCTGTGATTTATTGAAGAATTCCATCGTCTAACTTCGAAGATCTTAATCAGATCTTCACTAAATTGAAATAGGACCACCTCTGGGGACTATTCTTTCAAACAAATATATCGACGGACATACATACAAAACAAGGTAGCTACTGTAAAACGTTGAGGAGTTCCCTTGACTGTCCTTCGTCTTCATCATCAGACCCCCAATGACAGTCACAACCTATCTAGGTGTAAAGTTCTCATCAATACAAATTAATGAAGCCCAAACACCAGGTAATTGTTGTAAATCGTTAAAGAGTTCCCTAGATCATCTTTCGGCTCCATCATCAGATCGACTCCAGACCTTCATTAAATAGTAGTGCTTTAAAATATTTAATGAAAAAATTAACAAATGCACGAGTCGCCCCTACGATTTTCGAAGGTTTCTCTCGATTTCTCGGGGATCCATCATCAGATCCTGGTTTCCTTATCATGGTACCACCGTTGGGATATCTTCTTTCCAACAAAAAAATAATTATCAAAATCGGTTCATAAACGACGAAGTTATCCCCGAACACACATAAAAAAAAAAAAAAAAAAAAAAAAAAAAATATACGGTCGAATTGAGAAACCTCCTCCTTTTTTGGAAGTCGGTTAAAAATACGATTACTTATATACAAAATAATAACATAACATAACATAGCATCACGCCTGTATTCCCCGAAGGGGTAGGCAGAGGTGTACACCCCCCCAGGGGTTCCGCCTTGTCGTGGTGGGGGGGCTTTAGTAGCCGTGGCTTCGTCACCCACGGTGAAGCTAGAGGAACCCGGGGAGAGCCGCTCCTCTGGGCTTTGCCTGCAAGCCCATGTTGGAGCGGCGTAGGTTGCGGGCCTTATGGGGGGTGCCGCAACTGAGGTGGGCTGCGGTGTCGTATGGACGGCACCGCAGCTGAGAGATGGGGGCCGCGGCGGGAGAGGAGTGCCGGTATGCCGATGCGCCGCTCTCCCTACCTTCCGCGGCCTTGACGGGGCCGCCACCGTTAGATGGCGGACGCGGTGGGGCCGCAGGGGAAGAGGAGTGCCGGTATAGCGAGGCGCCGCTCTCCCTATCCTCTGCGGTCGTAGTGGCAGGCGGCGGGGCCACAGACCTGAGCCGTCGCAGGGGGCCTTGGGCGTCCGGACACGGGGTCGTCTGGCGCCCATTACACATGGTCTCCATGGTGGTAGCGGCACGCCATCCGTTTGGTGTGTCGTGAGAGAGATTCCGGCAACGGACGGCTGCGGGCGTTCCCGCTTCCCGCCCTCAAGCAGCTGAGGAGGTATAATGTGGAGTTTTAGTGGGTTCGCGTCCCACATAACCGCTCTGTCTCCCCGTTTCAGAGCGGTATGAGAGGGCATTACTCCACAAAAAAAACGGCAGAGTTGTACACAATTGTACACCCACATTTCACCAATGCTGTTATTAAGTCCTATGTAATAGGTGGTGAGCCTATTGCCATCTACCGGACACATTTCCAAACTCCGCTACTGAGAATTTTCAATAAACACTTTGCCCGACCTGGGAATCGAACCCAAGACCTCTTGCTCATTAGTCGCGCTTGGGACCACTAGACCAACGAGGCAGTTAAGTTAAGCTGACTAAACAATAATATAATTATATATAATACATACATATATAAATAACAATCATGAAGACAGAAAGCTTACTTAAAAGGTCCCGCAACTATTCAAACATTATATTTATTGAGGGGCTCGTGACTAACAGCCGCACAGATCCATCGATTGTGGTTAAGCTGCGCTTGCCGCGGTCGGACTGTGGATGGATGACCACCGCTTTTTTTTTTTTTTTGGACGTCGCCTCTTGCAGTTAACCCATAGGGGTTTGATCTGCGTAACCGAACAATAGCTATAGCGAGACAATTTGTTGCTTCCAGCCAGAGCATATTTTATATTACTACAAACTAAGCAACACAGCACTAAGGGCGTCCCCTGCGGGACACGAGCCTCGGCTTAGGGCGTTGCTGAGGGGACAACTAGGGACTAGCTGGATCAGATCAGTTTCCTTATTATTAAGGGTCGAATTTAAAGCTACTAGCTCGGCGCGGGCCGGCTCGAGCAAGGGTCGGGGCGGACATGATGAGATATTTCGCGACGGACGGGGACCTCGCCGGTGAGGTCTATAACAAGGCGGTCGAGCGCGTCGGAGTGTGCTTGTGTGTCTTTTAGACTCTTGAACTACAGTGGTCCTATCATCGGGACGGAGGAGAGCGTGACGTGGTCGGCGGACTTTACTGATCTGAGACGGCCTGTAGTCGGCGGAAGAAACAACTAAGGGATTCGAATGGTTAGCGGCGGAGTCGAAGTATTTCTTCGATGCCCTTTTAATAAATTGCCTAATGGTGGGAATTCTGAGATCGAGGTGGAGTTGAAGGTTCCTAATGAACCATGGGGCGCCTGTTGCTTTGCGAAGGAATCGATTTTGCAGGGTTTGCATCCTATGGATTTTGTAGTACTTAACGTGTGCGAACACGACGCTAGCATAAGTCATAATGGGTCGAATGCACATAGTGTACAGTCTGATCTTAAGGTTAAGAGACAGTTTACTGCGTGAATTTGTCATGGGAAAAAGACGGCCGACAGCGAAGGCCGCGCGGTCGCGGACTATCTTAATGTGCGGACGGAAGGATAGTTTGTGATCTAAGGTCACACCCAGGTATTTGGCTTGCAGTTCCCAAGGGATTGGCTTGCCGAACATGGTAATAGGTCGAAGCTGGGGAAGAAATGCCTCAGCGCCCGTTCTAGAAAAAAGAACGGCGGCGCTCTTGTCTGGATTGACCTCAATCCTCCATTTCCTGAACCAAGCGCCTAAGGCATTGGCCGAGGTCTGAAGTGATCGAGTAACGCAGTCAAGACTCCTACCGGTGTAATAGATGGCCGTATCGTCGGCGAAAAGAGCCAACTTGGATTTGCTGTTTTTAGGTATATCGCTGGTGTACAGCGCGAAGAGGAGTGGTGAAAGCACAGAGCCCTGAGGGACTCCAGCTAGGATCTGATGTGGGGACGATAGAACGCCCTCTACGCGATAGCGGAAGTTACGGTTAGACAAAAAGTCTCGTATGATGAGTATGAGACGGTCAGGCACTTGGAATTGATACAGCTTATAGATTAAGCCGTTGTGCCAAACCATGTCGAAAGCCTTCGCTACGTCGAAGAACAATATGCCCGTTTTCATTTTACGCATGAAGCCTGCGCTTATGTGCTCAACGATACGGTGCAATTGATGAATGCAAGAGTGTTTAGCTCGAAAGCCAAACTGCTCGTCAGGAAGAAGCTTATGAGATTCGGCATAATCCTTTAAACGAATATAAGGTAGCCTTTCATATATCTTCCCAAAGACGTTGAGAAGACTGATGGGACGATAACTGGTCGGCTCGCACTTGGGCTTACCGGGTTTAGGAAAACCTATAACAGTTGGCTTTTTCCACGATTGTGGGAAGATGTTGTTGCTCAGTGCCGCATTGAAGATGGTACTATCAGGGGTGCGGGGAAGTATTTAATCACTTTGTTGGTGATCCCGTCTGATCCAGGGGCTTTCCTGGGTTTGAGGTCCTTCACGATCATTCTGACTTCGTCTAACTTCGTTCGTTAACGACGTTTAACTTCGGCCTCGACCTTGGACAGGTGAGCTTGGTCTACTGGTAGAGCGCTTGGCGTACATTGGGTTTCTAAGCTGTCAGCTAGGACTTCAGACTTTTCGTAGTCATCGAAAGCAGGTCGTTGATTAGGTCTATTGAGCGGGGGTATAGCGGCGCATTCGTCGGATTTTAATTTTCGCTGCAATTGCCAGAAAGCTTGATGAGTGGGTTCTATTTTATCAAGCATTTTGTTCCATCTAGCTTCCCGCATTTCCGATATGCGCTTCCTCACAGCACGCTGCATGGTGCGCATATGGATACGGTTAGCTTCGTTAGGAAAACTGTCGTAGGCACGGATAGCTGCGTTCTTTTCCGTCAACAACTCACGCACGTCATCCGGCAGTTTCCAGCGGTGTTCGTCCACCTCCGGAACTTGCCGTGAACATTCGTTCACTACGGATTGCACGTGACCGGTGAGGGAGTCGATCGCAGTCACCGTGTCGGCGACAGACACTATACTATCGGGAATTGAGTCTAAGTGCACAGAAGAGGTCGACTTGAGGCGTTCCTCTAGTCTTCTCCAATCCGTGATGGTTTTAGTGGGGACAGGTTAATCTGAATTAGAGGGACCTAAGCGGGGGCCTAATTCTAGGATTACTGGTCTATGGTCAGAGTCGAGCTCTTGTAGCGTCTCTATAGAGCGTAAACCGAGGTTCACATTCTTAAGAATAGCTATGTCGAGTATGTCAGGTCGGTGATTTACGTTGTCAGGGAAGTGGGTGGGGCTCATTGGAGCGATGATATCGAAATTAAGTTCGATACCTAATCGTTCGAGGTGTCTGCCTCGTGTGGTCGTCGTATTGCAACACCAGGATTCATTTTTGGCGTTAAGTTCGCCAGCAATGATGACTGAGTTGCTCAGAGCGAATAAGGCTTTAAAGTCGGAAGCTAAGTTAACGTTCGATGAGACTTTAGGTGGAAGGTATGCCGAGACTATGGTGATCGGCTGGTGTCCTGTCATGCCTAGCCGGCATATAGAGGCCTCTATGTGAGAAAGAGGTGGGGGGTCCATAGGGATGCAGTATAAATATTTTTTATAATAAATTAGTGTACCGCCTGCCTGGCAGCGGGTCCTATCATTGCGCACTATTCTATAGTTTGCAACTCCAGGGTTCCTCTGGGTGGGTTTCAGAAAAGTCTCCTGTATGAGGAAGATGTCGATTTGATGGTCGCGTAAAAAGGTTGCGATCTCGTCACGTTGTCCATTAATGCTATTTGCATTGAAGAAGCCTAACTTAAGGCATCGGGGCTTGAATTTACAATTTTCGGTAGCCATCAGTTACCGTTAAATTTAATGTTGGCTAGGGCGTCAGTGATGTCTTTGTATTCAAGCATCACTTGGAGGATGGCAAAGCCGTTGCCTTCCTGGGAGCGCAGTTTTTGCGCTAGTGCGCTAAACCTATCAGAACTAATTAACGAGAACACGCTCTGTACCACTTCCAGGTCCGATCCAGTCGTTGGCTGACTAACGGAGCGAGCTTGAGATGGCCTAGAAGCGAGCACCTGTTTAGGGGCGGATGCAAGCACGATGACCACCGCTTTAAGCAAGTGATAATAAATTTATAATACGCACATGACTACAAAATTAAGTAAATTATTAACTTTTAAACTATCGCGTTGCATGATATTACTATATACTAACAGGGATTAACGCGCAATAAATACCTTCGATTCGCTTGACGTTTCGACCAGGTTGCACTGATCGTGGTCACAAGCAGACTGCTTGTGACCACGATCACGACCACGATTAAGTAAATTGACTGACATTCCAGATATATATGCAATATTTTCTATAACAATACAAACTCTATTACGACGTCTTCAAAGACGAATTTAATGTCGCGCAAAACGTTAATTAACATGTTAATTGATAGACAAGGTCTCATGGGAACGCCTCAGTTGTTGTCGTAACGAGTACTGAGAGATCTGCGGTGCTTCAGCGAAATGCGGAAATTATTGACCCACATCAGAGAAACTTCTGGTGTCAGGACCATAAGCCGTAGCTAAGATTTAGACATGAAATTTTCCTTAGGGGTAAAGCGAAATTTTAATAAAATAAAATACTTAAAAATATGCTCTATTTTAATACAGCTAACCGGCCCAAAAATGCACAGGTCTTTACCGTGGGAGAGTCATGCTTCGGCATGAATGGCCTGGCACGACCAGAGGGATACCACGATCTCATAGAAAACCGGCGTGAAACGACGCTTGCGTTGTGTTTCGCCGAGTGAGTGAGGGCACCGGAGGCCCAAACCCTTTAAAATGCCGGAAACGCACTTGCGTTTCCTCTGGTATTGCTGGTTTCCATGGGCGGCGGTAATCGCTTACCATCAGGCGATCCGTCTGGTCGGTCGCCCAAATACCCGATATTTTCGGAAGATTATCCATATATGCTAAAATCGATTTTAATTCAAAGAGATTTAACCAATCCAAAAACAATACACACCACTTTTAATTTGTTACGGACATCTACTACCTATATTAATAGATACAACAGTCCTCTTAAGATTCTCCGCCAATACATCACCACCTTGTAAATATTCATAACAAAACTCTCTCGTCCTGACTGGGTGTTTTCTTTAGTGTAGCCATAAATACCCTGAGATTCCTCGGGACCTTTTTGAGAAATGTTCACAGGTTCACAGATAAATGCATGACCACCCTCAATATTGTGGAAGTCGCCAAATATTGTATTTATTTGCATCTACTGTAATAGAGTTCCGCAAGGTGAACGCTTGAATCTATTCAATTAAGACGTTTTCTGAATTCTTGGTATGAACTGATTCACATATTTTTACAATTGTTGTACAAAGATTCGTCAAATCTTTTATGGATAAATCTTTCTCAGAAACATAATTCTGCGCGATTTGAATCATGTAACAAAATGTCACAAACGAATATTATAGCGAAAAGCCGTCAATGTCTGCCCCAAATCCCCTTAACATAAACGTTACACGGAAAATATGATTGTATACTCGTCAATCTTGACTTAATAAAACCGTCAAGTAAACTGACGCGTTCATGTGAATGTATTGTAAGTATGAAACATACATATTTTCTGAGAATATATTTTATTTTGCTTTATGACATTCCGCTAACTGTGATAGAGAACTTGAAGAATGTTTTCTGAAACCAATATTTTTGTAATCAAAATATACAAAGTGTAAATGTATGTGCCTTATATACGATTCAATAACATAAATCGTGGAAAAGAATCCATTGAATTTGACTCCGCATTATAATTTTTCGCGCTATCGTTGGTAAAGATTCCGTGGTCCTATTGTTTGTGAGAAGACAATCTGTTCAACTAAGGTCAACGAGCTCATGTCTCGCCAACATATAGTACTGTCGCCTTAACATTTGTCATGTAATTAAAGATAAATCTTTGAAAGCATTAACGCATGCTTAGCGAACTCTAAATTCTACTTTTTTCATTTAATATAATAACTTTATTTGTCATGTATTTCGTTATCAGAATGATATATATGATACGGAGTCATGTAATGAAATATTTGCATGCCTTATTTCTAAACATGTCGAAAGAGATCGACAATAATTACTAATAATCATTAAAAAAAAAATGCATGGTTTGCACCATTTCAAAGTTACGCAATCGTGACACGGAAGCGTTTGGCTTACGATTAATTTTATCAGGTTAGAGTGAGAAAAAAAAGGTTTGTCTGCTTATGTGTGATGTTTGTGATACACACACGCGTGTGATAGGTAAACGTACTATTTTTCGTGTGGGACAACTCTTAAAAACTATAAGACTTTCAGTGATTCAATAGAGTATTTACTCAATGTTGCATACATACATACTATCACGCCTATTTCCCATTGCGGTAGGCAGAGACTATCGATTTAAATTTGCTAAGATTTTGACATACCTCTTTCGCTCCGCCTATGTTCATTTATCTCTTTACGCATGCTCGTCGAGTTCGTGGCCCCTGACAGGTCCTTTTTTGAAAACTTCCGTAATTTTTTTGCGGTACGTTCGTCGAGGTTGGCCTGTCTTGACTCTTCCATCCATTCTCGCGGACTAACAATTTTAATAGAATAATCTATCTTCTACATATATTTATATCTTCTATGCTATATATTTATATATGTACTATAATAAAATCGTACAGGTCGAAAAGTCTGTAAATTGTTTTTTTTTTCTAAAAACTCGACAACTGCTGAAAGAATATAAATGAAATTTTACAGTTGAGTAGGTATTAGTCCAACTTAAAATCTGATGTACATTTTATTAGACCGAGCCAACATCGAGATACAGCTTGACCTCTCTATTGTACGCAATCCCGTACATTGCATAGATCATAATCAATTGGTCATCGAAAAATGGTGTCGTTTCTCAAATTTTACTTGATAATAGCTTATCAAATTATTATCAAATTATTAGGTATTTGGTAAGATATAGGTTATTTATCAATAAGGGTTTTTTGCGTAAAAACTACATGCTTTGCATTGGGCTGAGTACCAGTATTTTTAATTATTATGAATTTGTGTTCATACACGACATGATGTTAATTTACGACATCCACGCGGACGGAGTCGCGGGCACAGCTAGTATAAAATATTTTCAAACAACACTAAGGGCCGATTTTTCAATCCTCAGATAAACAGACAAATAAGGTTTATTCGATAGTTAGCAACAGAGTCAGTAAGACTTCCGCAAAGTAACGCCTGAAACTATTCAATAGTTGTTCAATGGTCAAATAGGCTTTATTCGTTGATTAATTCACTTACCTGAGGAATAAATATATTTGACTCTTTGACGGCCAGATAACCGCTTATTCCTCAGATAACCGACGTTGATGTTACTAGTTTGAGGTTAGTTTTCGATACTGTACTTTAAATCAAATGGATATTTTCGATAGTACTGACGACATGGCAATTGAGGAAGAAGCCATTATTAATTTATATGAAAAGAAAGAATCGTAAGACCGAGGGTCAATAACTTTAACGTGTGTATTTTTGTTTTATTATTCATTAAAATAAAAATTATACTTGATAATAAAAAGGCTTTGTCAAAAACATTTGTCTAGTTTGTTTTTGCAAATTTACTTGAGATAAGTCACTAATGATCTGCAGTTTTCTAATTACACGAAAAACACCACACCCCCAAACTAATAACCTCGTAACGTTATAAAAGCAAAATAAACTCAGAAAATAAAAGTAACACGCTGACGCTTGTTTGTTTGACAAGAAATAGTCCATCCCGTTCTAACATTCGTCTATTCTGTATATTTGTTTCACCTCCCTGAAGTTAGCGTTTTCACAGATGTGTTATTCGGTCAGATAGTTATTCATAGGTTAAATATGTATTGAAAAATTGACAACCACTTATCAGACGAATAAAGAGACTAATAACTTTATTCTTTAGGTAGCTATTGGTACTTTTATCCGAGGATTGATAAATCGGCCCTAAGATGATTGAGCACCTCTTACGCAATTATTATCTATGCAATTAAGAACAAAGAGTTTATCTATTTATCATCCATCTTAAGCAAACTAACAATATTAATTGAATAACTCGATTCATCTTAATATTAATAGTTTTAAGTTTAAATTCAATTACGAGACTATTCAACTTTATCACACACAATTCAATCACGCTGGGACCTATCCATCAAAGGATACTTTTGATTGCCCTCAGGGAATTGAAAAGGTATTCAATAGTTAGATTGATGTATATCTAAGTATATCTTCTAATATATAAAAATCTCACAAAAAAGTGTCACAGTGTTTGTTATCGAACTCCTCCAAAACGGCTTGATCGAATTTTATGATTTTTTTGTGTGTATTTGGTAGGTCTGAGAATAGGTCGTAGGCTATTCTTTATACCCCTAGGTGATAAGGGTGGCCCTATCCAGAAAATGTATATGGCAGAATAACGTGTGCGGGGCACAGCTAGTTTTATATATTACTAGCTGGTGCCCGTGACTTCGTCTGCGTGACAAATGGTAACTTATATCCTTCTCCAATGTCCAATCTACGTCTTTAACAAATTTCATTACGATTCGTTCAGCCGTATGGATTCTTTCAAACGCAATTGACATGCTTGACATGTTGAGGCCATGTAATGCCTATGTCGCAGATGGATTGTAGAATCCGCTGTTTTACAAAAGTGCTAGGTGATTTACAAAATAGTACTGTTTTATAAAACAGCTAAACAACGTTTAGCTGGATTACCATTGCGATACGTTTAACAAAACTGCTACCCACGTTTAGACATAATGCCGAATGACATATCTACAGTGGAACAGATTTGTTTATTGTATAGGTACTCGTATATTAAATGGATAGTCACCACTCAAGTAAAAAAAAGATACTGTATTCTGATTTATCTTTCCGTAGCTGGGACGACGGAGCCCCGCTTTGCGGGTAGAGAAATGGTAGAGATAACACGGAATGTCAAGGCATGACAAGAACGGGGCTTGAACCCGCGACGGGTTCAAGCCCCGTCCTTGTCTATTATTTTTCTAAAGTTTCCTTGAAATATAGTAATTAATATAGGCATTACATGGTCTCAACTTGTATAAAAAATATAATTTATATAATTTACCATATTTTTTTGTTACAAATACAATTTTTACGTGATACGTATTGCTGAGGTCTTTACTACCTCATATTCTAAACATTACATAAATCATTTAAAATGAGCTTATTTCCTAGGAATTCTACAAATCAGTCAGCAAGCGCTCCACGTCGCGCGTTTCCTAATGAGCGTTTACTTGTGTAGTCAAAGGTTAAAACGTTCTCAGCAAACGATAAACGCCTAATTAATTTGCACAGGAATATTTATTTTAAAATTTATGTCCTTTGAATTAAATTTAACTGTTTACAGGCTCATTTAGCGAGATTACAAAATTTTTTTGATAAAGAACATATGATTATGGAAACCATAATATATAATTTAGTTTAAATTTGTGTGAAAAATTTAATAACTATTTGGTTATAGCTTTTATTTTTATATATTCGACTGCCTCGTTGGTCTAGCGTGAGGTCCTGGGTTCGATTCCCAAGTCGGGCAAAGTGTTATTGGGTTTTTATGTTAGGAAAGTCTCAGTAATAGCCTGTTGTTAGAAAGTTGGTGGAGTGACACCCCCGTGCTTCGGAGAGCACGTAAAGCCGTCGGTCCTACGCCTGATCTCTCTCCGGTCGTGTCGGATTTCCGTCCCATCGGACTATGAGAGTGAAGGAAGAGGGAGTGCACCCGTGTTTGCGCGTACACTTGTCCTGCGTACTTGGTTTATCTCCATGGAGATAGGCCGCCGTGACCGAAATACTTATGGGAGCATATTATATAGCTCTTATTGTGCCATGTGAAAAGAAACCTCAAATAAACAATTTGAGCCTAACTGCCAAATATCGAACTGTTAACTTTCTCTCGTATAAGCGGCAAAGACATATTTAGGATCACCGAAGGACGTTAGTTAATTAACAAAAAAAGGTTTGGAAAATGTGGTCAAGCTCTGCTATTTTTGCTATTATACAAAAATTAAGAAGCAATTAGGTATAAAGATTTAATGGTAACTCGACAAACATTTGGATGAACTAGGTGAAGGATTTAAATTGCAACAAAAACCCCCTATATGTTTAACTGAAACTTAATAGATGATAACTGCCTCGTTAGGCAAGTGGTCCCAAGTGCGACTGCTGAGCATGAGGTTTTGAGTTCGATTCCCAGGCCGGAAAAAATATTATTAGTTTATTCTTATAAGAAATTCTTAGTACCACATCGGAGTTTGTACTAGTGCCCGATAGATGACAATAAGCGCACCGCCTATTACCTGGAACTTCATAAAAGCATTGGTTAAATGCGGATGTACAATTGGGTACACCTCTGCTTACCCCTTCGGGAAATACGGGCATGATACTATGTATATAAAAATATCTAGTTAATAACTTTCGTGAGACATATTCATATTAGTTATTGTTCACCGGTTACTACTCACGTGCATTCTTCGGGTTTGCCCGACCAGTTTCGAACACGAACGGAGCCCTTAGTCATGAGCTGAGTCCGCGGCAATGCAGCGAGTCAGACTGGCGCTGCATCGTGCCGCGTGCCGCTTCGCTCGCGCCGATGATGTACTCAGTGCCGCCGTCGGGAGTGTTCGTGTATTCCCGTCATTCGTCGTGTCCGTGGTACCAATGGCGTATAAGTTATGATGATGGTGCTCATGACTAAGGGCTCCGTTCGAGTTCGAAACTAGTCGGGCAAACCCGAAGAATGTACGTGAGTAGTAACCGGTGAACAATAGCTAATACCTATTTAAATAAGAATTCAAATGTGTTATCACCTTTTCCTAAACTTTCAACATCACTACCTAAATCACCTTGTACAAAACATATGACTACAATTCCTGAGATAAAAATTACTGGTACAGATTTTCCATTGAAATTCTATTCCGACATCTAAATAATTCATCCAACAGACGATTAAAATCTTCATAAAACAATAGAGTGTAAGAGTATTGCTGCTTTGTGGTTTTTCCTTAACGTATCCATTACCGGCGGTACATTCACTTCGCTAACTTCAAACAAAACATGATTTAAACTTAAGATAACGAAGACTCGAATCTTAGGAAATAATGTGAACGAAATAATGAACACGAGCTTTGTATGAACTTCGTCATTAGCAGTCGTCACGGAATGAGTTCGTGCATTGAACTGAGTGTTAACGGAGCTTTACATTTACTTTACAGTCCCGCATCTTCGTGTGCAACAGAGCGTTAATTTGTAATATTTATTTGTGAAATTAGAATTTCTTGCGGTCAACAACACTGTACTCGCACATCACATTTAAACACCACACTAAAATCTATACATATAATAAAACAGTAATAATCTGTGTCTGTACATTGAATATATAAAAAAAAACAATTGAGGGGGGTTAGAAACAATAATAGAGCACGAATCCAAAAAAAAAACTGTCTGTTTTTCTGTGTGTCTGTTTGTTTGTACACGCTAATCTTCGGAACTACTGGACGGATCTAAATGTTTTTTTTTGTTGTATACATATTAAGTCTGGGCAACATATAGGCTATAATTTATCTTAGAAACTTGAACACCTGATGCAGAACCGCAACAGACCAGCTAAACTATAACAGATATAAAATGGTACCATAGCAAAAATTGTTCCACGTGATGAGCATTTTCTGCTGAGAGAATAAATTTGAAGATCTGGAACACCTGATGTGGAACACCAAGAGCCCAGCTACACTATCACATATATAGGAATGACGTCTTAGCAAAAGTTGTTTAGTTTGATGGGCATTCCCTGTTGACTTACAAAAATTAAAGATCTGGAACGTCTCGAATCGTATTGCGCATCCCGTTGTTCCCGTCCCCGGGCTATTAGTATTCGACATCAGACGTTTCAGATTTTCGATTTTGACGACCCCGTTGTCGCTGGTATAAGCAACAGGATCCGCGTACGAAGTCGCGGGCAGAAGCTAGTACTAAATAAATTGTCATCCATTTTTCTTTTTTATTATCCTTATCAGCTGTTATTTTTAGGAGCTGCCACCTTAATGTTCTTTAGTTTAGTTCTTCTACAATTTTCTATTATAATAAAGTATTCACCAGATGAAAAAAAAAAACTTTAATGTGTAAAAATGCATTACTATGTACATTTTGATTTGTCTTGTAAATTATGTAAATAACTCTGATCTCCAAGATACAGCCAAAGCCTAGTTTGGGGATCACAGTAGTACCATGTACTACTAAACTACAAATTTTTATGATTTTTTTATTTTTTTATTAAATAAATTTGAGTCTTGTTTTTGTGAAATTTATCCTTATTTACCCATTCAGGGGACTGAATAGTAACTGGTGATAAATTACAATAAGTTGCGTTATCCTTTCTCAGTCTTCATTTGGGACAGGACCTATATATCAAAAAACCAACCAAGTGCGTGTCGGGCCACGTGAAATGTATTCCGTAATTGCCTGTCACAATATGCGGACTTAGAAGCTTAGGGCTTTCAGTTTTATACTATGAACATATTAAAGTTATAATTTTATGTGGATAGAAATTTCACTGGGGAGAGCCACGCTTCGGCACGAATGGGCCGGCTCGACCGGATTGATACCACGGCCTCACAGAAAACCGGCGTAAAACAACGCTTGCGTTGTGTTTCGCCGAGTGAGTAAGGGTACCGGAGGCCCAAACCCTTTAAAAGGCCGGCAACGCACTCGCGACTCCTCTGGGGTTGCGGGTGTCCATGGGCGGCGGTAATCGCTTACCATCAGGCGAGCCGTCTGCCCAGTTGCTCCTTATTCCATAAAAAAAATAAAAAAATATGCTGTTGTGAGCAGGATTCGAACCTGCACCACCCGTCTAAATACTTTAGGCGCTCTGACCACTAAACATTCTTGTTCCCCATTTTTCTTTTTTCTTTTTACGTTTCCTATAAAGCTCCATTAAAATCCAAGATAAATCTTTGAAAAGCATTAACGCATGCTTAGCGAACTCTAAAGTTATTATATTTAATGGAAAAAGAATACGGTCGCGAACAGGATTCGAACCTGCGCCTCCTGGATAAATACTCCAGGCGCTCTGACCACTAAGCCATCTCGACCTCTGCTCACCACCGCGAATTCTTCTTCCATATTTGACACGTCGTATATGGCGACGTTATTGCTATCAATTCAGTCCCTATACGGGTAACCGAACCGACCCGACTAACTTTGCAGTTAATACAATGTCGTAAAGAATGCAATGACCTTAATAATTCAAGATAAATCTTTGAAAAGCCTTTAAAATCCTTTTTAGTTTAAAAATGGCTCTAACAACTTCATTCAATTTTATGTCTTTTGCTTGACTAAAGTCAGTTTAATTTACATTCCATTTTTTTGGACTTGATTTGTATAGCTTCTTTAACTTCAATGTTTTGTAAATGTGAGAACTCAGTAAACTTGCCTAATTCGTTGTGTTTATTATAATATAGCAATTTTTTTTTATATTAACTACTTTGTTTCGAAGATATACTGTTCTCGCATTCCTTTTTCTAAATTGTATATACAAATACTGTAAAAAATATGAAGTTTAAAAGAGTAACCATGGAGTTTCTTGCCAGTTCTTCTCCAAAGGAATCGACTATATTCGAACCGTGCAACAAAGTTCTGACGTTTCATAAGTGCCTTTTAAAATAATTATTTTTCCATTTAATATTGTAACTTTAGAGTTCGCTAAGCATGCGTTAATGCTGTTCAAAGATTTATCTTGAATTATTAAGGTAATTGCATTCTTTGCGACATTGTATTAGCTGCAAAGTTGGTCGTGTCGGTTCGGTCACCTGTATAGGTACTGAATTGATTTCGATGGCGTCGCCATAAGACGTGTTAAAATATGGAAGAAGAATTCGCGTTGGTGAGCAGAAGTCGAGATTTCTTAGTGGTCAGAGCGCCTGAAGTATTTTTCCGAGAGGCGCTGGTTCGAATCCTACTCACGACCTTATACTTTGCACGGAGATTTTATTCCACTTTGTCCGCAAAAGTAATATAATCCATGCCAAATTACAGCTTTACAGTTCTAACGGTCTCTGAGCTAGGCCGCGGAAAGGCAGACGGAGGGATGGACTGACATGGGGAAACTATAGAAAGTAAGAAAGATAACATATAACCAGTTTCGTTTTGTATAGTGCACACTCATTAACGGAGGTTATACTTTATTATGTGTTGAAAATAAGTGTATCAGCTGTTTTCAGTCTCGGTGTAATGTGAAGAGTGTCTGAAGGATATTAATGGTGCTCAATATAAGCCTACAGCCTATTGTTCATATTATGTATAAAATACTTTAAAATATTCTGCCATTTTTCGAATAAATTATTATTGAACGTAAGAAATACATAGTGTAAAACAAATACAGTTTCAATTTTGATTAGCTGTTTACTTATCGGTTCAGTAGTTGAAACTTCAGCTTTTTGTTTATCTAATTATTTATTTGTGAGATTTTTTCGATTATCTGTTTTTTTTTATTGATTCCTTTAAGTGTTATTGTGTGAAGCCGTCATACTATAGTCTCGTAAGATCTGAATTCGATGATCGACTTAAAACTAAAACAATATGTACTCTATGCACATCTTTTGTTGAATGCTTTTGGTTCGAATTCGATGCAATATTCCCGCCTTATTAAATTAAAACTACAAAAACCAAAAAATAATAATTTATGAACTAGATCTCGAACATAACGAGTTCCAAGAAGTTAATTCGAATAAAGTGCCCATTTCTTTTCAAAAATGTCAATACTAAAGTAAGTGCCAGTTTGTCGATAAAAGCCAAATACTACGCGTAGTATCGTAGACGCCTACGTCCGCTACGAGCTACGGGCTACGAAATCACGTAGCAACTAAGTGATATGGGCAAATAAGGCCCAGTAAAACTGTTACGTGTAGTCGGCAAATTAAATAAACTGAGATCATTATTAAATACTACAATAATAGATAAGACGAAAGTGTGTAATATAAGCCAGATTAAATATTAGTTCTACATTATGTTGCGTATTTATTTAATTTCCCAATGGTTGATTGCTATAATTATTTAGTTATAAATAATAATAATTTTCAGTTGCAATACTTTAGACTTTAATTAATTACTAAATACTGTAAGGATTGAAACTGAAAAGCGAGCAAACTATGGGCATAAAATGTCCTATGTAATAGCTTATTGCCATCTACCGGGCACAATTCCAAACTCTGGGCAGCTACATAGAATTTTCTTACAAAAAAACTCAAAAAGACTGTGCTCGAATTAGGAATCGAATCTGAAACCTCATGCTCAGAAGTGACACTTGGGACCACTAGACCGTCGAGGCAGTCAATTTCAATATACATTTTTAATTAACATCAGTGGTCCGTTGCAGTGTGCCCCCTGCAAATTGGGTTTTGCAAGCCACGTTCGGGTATACAATAGATAACAAAATCAAGGTCGCCGTGGTCAGAGGTTGAGGTTGATGTTGAAAGGTTAAGGCAGAGTTAAGAGCAATGTGAGATTACTGCAGTACACCAATATTTCACCGATGCTGTAATTAAGCTCCTAGAAGTAGTGACCTAATACCATAAATCGGGCACAATTGCAAATTGAGGCTCCTAAGACTTTCCCTTTCACTTTGTCTTCCCATAACGCCACATATAATCACCCATAATTATTTAGGTTTCCCTCTTCCAAAAAGGTTTCTACAAATTTGGGACGCTGCTGGTCCGTATAATATAACATGTGACAAATGACCTGCCTCGTCCCTACTGAGGCCAATTTTACCGGGGAAAAAGGATGTGGGCAATTTAAGGAGAATGCCGTTTCAGCTTAAAATTTAAGTTATTTCTAAGTGTGTACTTAATAGTGAATAATTAATTGTTTTATTTCACGTTTAGTTGTGTAATTAATTAAAGTATTTGTAATTAGTTATTTTTTTACGAAGCCCTTTGATTCCACTTGCACTATAAGAACCGCGAAACAGTGGAATGCACTCCCGGAGTGGGTCTTCCCCGATAGTTACAATCTGGGTGTCTTCAAGACGCGAGTGAATCGGTTTCTTCTAGGCAAGCGTGCTCCATCGTAGAGCGCATTATCGCTGAACATCAGGAGATATGACGGTCAAACGCAAGCCTAAAAGCTAATAAAAAATTAAAAAACTTATTTTATGCTATATCTTTAGTATAGGGTAAAATAATAAAACATTTAACGCAAACCTGGCTGCTAAGCGTAAGGTCCAGGGTTCGATTACAGGTTCGGGCAGTGCTATTGGGCTTCCTTTATGATTTTTTACAAAAAAGTTAATTTCTGTATTGTATTGTAGTACCATTCGTTAGGAAACCTTGATATTGGGTTAACTAATCTTTGCCCCACGGGGAGTAACATATTGTCAAAAAGGTTATTGACAAATATTGAAGTATAAAAAAAAAAAAAAGTAAAAAAATCTATACATTCATACATATTTATAACCAAAGTTTTTGAATATTAAATTATGTTACGAGAATTGAAATATCAAATAACATTTTATACAGTTCGTAATATTAAAAAAGTTTACTTTCTACCAATATGTAACAACTTCAGTATTTTTTTTTTTTGCATTAATAATTTATTTCTAAAGTGCGTTATTTTAGCTTTTCAAGAAACGTGAACGTTCAGTGTATGTTTGGATCAAAATGTTTTTCTGATATAAAATATGAACAAACTATAAATAATGATCTTCTGTTATTGATGCTAACTTAATATATATGCATATAATAAAAATAACATAGTATACCCACATTTCATCAGCACTTTTATTAAGTTCTTTGTAAGCCTATTGCCATCTACCATGCACAATTCCATAGTTCGGGCTACTCTTGAGAATTTTCTAATAGAGAAACACAAGCACACTGCTCGACCTGGGAATCATACAAAAATATATTTGGGTATATCTTGTTAAGTTATAATATTAAATGGAAAAAAAATACGGTGGCGAGCAGGATTCCAACCTGCACCTTCCGGATAAATACTCCAGGCGCTCTGACCGGCCATCTCGACGTTTTTATCCGGGAGGCGGAGGTTCGAACCCTGCTCGCGACCGTATGTATTTTTCCATTTAATATAACTTTAGAGATCCGCTAAGCATGCGTTAATGCTTTTCAAAGATTTATCTTTAATTATTGTTGATTTTAGTTCGAAATTTTGTCGCATATGGCTCTGTGTGTCTGTTAACAACAATAATTTAACTTTATTTTATTTTTAAGTCTGTTTGTAAATCAGCTAGCAGTTTTGTAAAACAGCGGATCCTACAATTCATCTGCGACATATATATCAGCTGGTGCTCGCGACTTTGCGCGACTAAAGGTAACCTATGGACTTCCCCAAGGTACAATCTTTCTCCTTGCCAAATTTCATTACGATCCATTTATCCGTTTAGTCGTGAAAATGTAGTAAACAGAGTTACTTTCGCATTTATAATATTAGTATGGATTAGTAAATAAATAATAAATTTAAAGAGTGTTATATACTTTGTACCCGGTGGTCAATGGTTTCCACTTCCGTACCACGTTTGAGGATACAAGGGTCTCTTTATTACTCTTAAGGTGGTTTCCTTACACGCTTAATTGCCTTTCAGTTAAATAAAAGAACGTGTGTTTGGTCTTCGCATTAGCTTTGTTTTTATTTGAGTGTTTGGTAAATGTTCGTATAGCGTCACGCCTGGTTTCCCCGAAGATATAAGCAGAAGTGTACACATTGTACACCCACATCTCATGCCGTTATTAAGTCACATGTAATAGGTAGTGAGCCTATTGCCAACTACCAGGCGCAATTCTGGGCTGCTACTGAGAATTTCATAATTATATTTCATATTCATAATTAAGACCTTTAATCCATTATGGACGTTCTGCTTGTGCACCCCTACCGACTAAAACCACATGACCCTCCTGTAACCTTTGCCAAGTTCCGGCATCATAGCTGCATTTACTGCAGAGACTATACCCCACTCCAGAATCTAATCCAGGACCTCATGCTCAGCAGTCGCGCTTGGGACATCAAGGCCGATGAAGCAATCAATAAGAGAAGAGAAGAGAAGAGAAGAGAAGAGAAGAGAAGAGAAGAGAAGAGAAGAGAAGAGAAGAGAATCATTAAGCTTATTTTAGATTATATTAGATATTAAGGCGCTAATAAATGAGTTCTTTAAACAGTGACCCGTTGATAATTAAATAATAATTATATTGTGAACTATGTGTTTTAGTTATAGTTTAGACTAAGTTTCACTGTTTACTCTGTTTTTTGTACTAATGGCGCACTGTGTGGGAATAAATATATATTTCTTTCTTTCTTTCTTCTTGATCAACATCAAACATAAACATCGTATTAATTAACGGCGAGCAGTTTTTTTTCTGCCATTAAGGTAGTTAACAAGCTTACAATCCTAAAGTTATAAATATTGTCCGAAAAAAAAATGCGGTCTTGAGCAGGATTCGAACCTGCGCCTCCCGGATAAATACTCCAGGCGCTTTGACCAAAGACCTAAGCCATCTGGACCTCTGCACATAAGTACAAATTCTTCTTCCACGTTTTAATGCGTCTTTTGTTGAAGTCATCGCTATCTAGTATCAGTCTCTGTGCATTCTAGTCAGTTCTAATTATTTTCTTGTATAACATGAGAAACCTACATGAGAATTAACATGAAACTTTTCTACTATTTCAACAAATCTTGTTAATTCTATACAGAAACATACTTTTTATTGCAGAATCAGTTCCAAAAACGAACTGTCAGTAACTCGCAATTTGCGTCGCACAGAGAATCTGTGGAAGTTCTCAAATATTAAAGCACTCACCCGGCACTGCGTACACGAGAACGAAGCTGAACGCGCCAAACAGTTCTTTTTTTATCGAGTCCGGCCATTTCTCTGTGCAGAACTCGATGCTGCGCTCCACCCATACCTGTGGGAATTGAATGTTGATTTAGAAATGTACGTACAATTCATGCAGACTAGTTTTTGGAGGGAAAATAAATATTTCATTCCCATCGTGTGGTTTTGGACATGTGGTATTTTTATAGCAGAGTATTTGGAAATGAAATATGATTTTGTATTGTAGAGATTATGAAATATGAGAAAAGACATAAGTTTTTTCTAATATATAAAATTCTCGTGTCACAGTTTTCGTTGCCATACTCCTCCGAAAGGGCTTGACCGATTTTGATGAAATTTTTTGTGCTTATCCGGTATCTATGAGAATCGGCCAACATCTATTTTTCATCCCCCTAAATGTTAGGGGTAGTCCACCCCAATTTTTTTTATTTATATGGCAAAACAACGTTTGCCGGGTCAGCTAGTGTAGTATAAAATTAGCTCATGGGAAAAATTCTATTTACTAAGCAAAACTATAAATCTGGGCAGCGACTAAGAAATCAGTCTGCCTAGCCTTTTCTCAATTACATTGGGGTTGGCTTCCAGTCAAACCGGATGCAGCTAAATATCATTATTTTACATGGGGTGACTGCTTATCTCACCTCCACAACTCAGTTATTGGGAACACGATATCTTATGGTATGACTGGATGTCAGACTTTCAGGCCTCTGACTACCCGTAGCGGCTGTTATAGATCTTAAATTGACAACCGAGATCAACGGGGCCAGCTAATTTCTTAGAGAAAATCCAAAAATCACTTTGCCTGACCCGAAAATTGGACCTTGGATTTCAAACTTTTTTTTATTTTTTCAAAAACGTTGCCCCACACTAGGAATTTCTTCCTGTATCGTGGGTGCGTTTACAGACATTTAATCTCACAAGCACACACACACCCAGACCCGGAGCAATTATCTATAGATCGTACAAATATTTGCTCCGTGCAGGAATCGAACCTGCGACACGCAGCGCAGCAGTCGGTCTCTCGACCACTGCGCCAACCGCGCTGTCAAATCAATCATATTTATGTACGTAGTTTTTATACATTCCTTTTTATCCCATGCAGGGATTTGAGGGTACATTAAACCGTTGGTATATTATGTTTTTTACTCTAGACAAAGTCAAAAACCTATGGCTGGATACAAACAACATCATCGACGTTCGTGGATAGAAAAAAAAAAAAACATTGTTAATACAATATTATATTGCAAATTGCAGTTTAATCGAAGTCTGGAACTGAATGTAACGTGACAAGAAAATCTAATAATACTGTCTGCCCGACAATAGGAATCCTCCACAATAGTCATGCAATTATCTATGCATCACCCACCCCCTCACCTGCAAATATATGCACATACGTAAGCGATGCAAAAAACGCAATTACCACTAACTACTATACATGTGTCCAAGGGGCATCATCAGGAGTTGTTAGACAACAATGTCCACCACCGAGATTTGGTACCGCGGATAGGAGAAAAAAAATAAGTTGTGTTCTCATATTGATGGTTTCTATAAAGCCAAGGCCGCTCGGTGAGTTTTCGCATTTAATTGCAAAAAATGTTCTACGTAATGCAAAACTATTAAAAACGAGTGAGATGCTAAGTTAAAGGTATATCACACACACACACACACACACACGCACACGCACACGCACACGCACACGCTCACGCACACGCACACGCACACGCACACGCACACGCACACGCACACGCACACGCACACGCACACGCCCACGCACACGCACACGCACACGCACACGCACACGCACACGCACGCGCACACGCACACGCACACGCACACGCACACGCACGCGCACACGCACACGCACACGCGCGCGCACACACACACACACACACACACACACACACACACACACACACACACAAATATACTCCTTCGGACCGTATTTCGGTCACGGTGGCTTATCTCCACTGAGATTAGCCAAGTACGCAGGAGATATAGTGCACAAGTGTATGCGCAAACACAGGTGCACTCCCTCTTCCTTCACTCTCATATTCCGATGGGATGGAAATCCGACACGACCAGAGAGAGATCAAGCGCAGGACCAACGGCTTTACGCGCTCTCCAAAGCACGGGGGTGTCACACCACCAACTTCCTGACTCCGGGCTGCTACTGAGAATTTCCTAACAGAAAAATTCAATAACACTTTGCCCAACCTGGCAATTGAACCCAAGACCTCACGCTCAGCAGCCGCGCTTGCGACTACTAGACCAAACCTTACCTAAGTTCAACACAAACACACACACACAAATAATATGTCAACATCAAAATATAGTACATATCATTAAAGATGAAAACCTTCCCATTTTCCGTTACGTGAGGTAGCTGGTAATGAGGTTAGATAACCCTAAACAACACTTTCACGTGAGTTTGAATCCCCATTGTACTTATTTCGACGCTGCACGTGCGTTTACAGGTACGAGTAGAAGCTCTTTAGGCCGTGGTCATAGTGCGAAACTTACGCGGGTAAAAAGGCGGGTGCGTTTATATCAAAGATAAGAAACCATTGCTTATTGATTTACGCGGTCTTATTCTTTAGTGATAACTAGCTGATGCCCGCGGCTTACCCCGCGTGGATGTCGGTTATCGCGACCAAAAGTAATCATGAAATTTTGATCCTGTTCCCGCTTTTCAATTACCGCTTCATAATTGCCAATTTTTTTAAGTATTAAAATTGATATAGTACGTTATCCTTAAGAGATAGACATATGCCATTGCATATTTTTCTGTTGATCTATATAAGATACACAATTCCACCGTACATAATTTTTTTGTGTCTCTAAGGGTTTAGGCAGCGTTTCCGTTGAAAGCTTCCAGACGGCATATTTTTTCCGACATCTCCAACAAATATCATTATATTTTAGTCAATGTATACACAAACTTGATAAATTATATACTAAAACCTTCCTCGAGAACTATTCTATCCATTGGTGAAAACAACATGAAAATCGGTGCAGTAGTTTTTGAGTTTATCGTGAACAGACAGACAGATACGGTGGAGGACTGTGTTTTATAATATGTAGTGATATGACCGATGAACTATTAGAATCAAATCCAAGAGACAAACTAAATCTTGTGCGTATCATGAATGAATTATCACTTGCTTAAACATAGTCGTTCTACCAATATGCCTGAGAAATGCTCTCAATGGCGCTTAAAGTAATGTCTGAGACCTTTAGGTGGCTGAAAGTCTGACACTAGAAGAACACCGAGCAATGTCTTTTTATATATCTATATTATTCGTGACATATGGCAGTGTGTCCGCCAAGATCGGCACCAAGAACTTGGCGCTCATATAGATCGGCAACACAGTTAATCCTTGGCGTCGTTTGTTAGTACCGAACTTGGCATCTTTTTTCACATGTATGTTTTTGAGTGAGTTGAGTGTGTCTAACAATAATTTTCTTTTAAAGATAAATCTTTGAAAAGCATTAACGCATACTTAGCGAAATCTTAAGTTATTAAATTAAATAAAAAAAGGGTATGGTCGTGAGCAGGATTCAAACATGCGCCTCCCGGACCAACACTGTCTGACCACTAAGCCATCTCGACCTCTGCTCACCACCGCGAACTCTTCATCCAAATTTTAACACGTCTTTTGGCGACGTCATTGCTATCAATTCAGTCCCTTTACAGTTGACCGAACAGACACGATGAACTTTGCAGTTAATACAATGTCGTAAAGATGCAACTACCTTAACAATTAAAGATAAATCTTTGAAAAGCATTAACGCATGCTTAGCGAACTCTAAAGTTATAATATTAAATGAAAAAAGAATACGGTCGTGAGCAGGTTCATCCAGTAACAAACACTAACTGTTTGTCCGGGAGGCGCAGGTTCGAATCCTGTCACGACCGTGTACTTTTTCCATTTAATATAATAAATATTTTTCTTCCTTTCTTTCAATGCACGCAATGTTAGCGGGAACTAAAAATAATTTAAACGTTTGTAATCTACAGCTCGCGCTGTACTGTAAATTTTTTGTCGCTAACTCGAACGCGTCCGCTCCCGCTCCCGCTCTAGACCTCACTTATTCACTCTGGATGGGTACTTTGAAACTTCTCAATGTAATCCCGGTACTAACCGAGAGCATAAAGAGTGTATTCACGTCAGTATGCGATACTTTAGATCTGACTCCGTATAGTGCATAACCAAACTGTTTTATTAATGCTCCACGTGTAGGAGGTATGCTTTATAATTTTATGTGTTAAAAATTTATTTGATGTGGACTGACTGTCTTCATACATTGGAATACAGCTACCAATGTTAACATTGTTCGACATTTCAAACTATTTGTTATTTTGATGTAATTTTATCACTATCATTAAAAAAAATGTCGGTACCTACTACGTAGAATTTGGGCGATGTTAATTTATTTAAAGTTTTACATCGTGGCAAAAAGAATAATATGGTCGTGAGCAGGATTCGAAACTTCGCCTTCCTGTTGCATACCTACTTTTCATCAATTCCGATAAATAAGGTATGAGTCTGACATCTATACAACAGCTAACTCCGGACTGTAGTAAGAATTTTCAACCGAAAATACTAATAACAATTTGACAAGCCAAAAAACCGAAAAAAGACCTCAAGCTTAGCAACCGCGCTTTCGTCTACACTCAACGCTGCGTTCGGCCGCAGTAGTTATAATTTAAATTTATTCGTCAAAAATAATAAAATATGTGATGCATTTAAAAAATAATATGAAAATACCTTAGTAATAATTATTAAGTCATTCAATAGTAACTGAATAATTATCATCAATAAATTTACAAATACATGTCGAGTATCTTATCTAATAATATAATTTGCAAACCATTCAGGTTTTAATAATCAATTTCAGTTATATCTCGGGAAACGCATTGAGTCACTGTATCAAGCCTCCAAAAAGTTAGCGACTATGTATAATCGATGATCGCCCATGTTAAAAGTACTTGTAGCAAATCTGCGCAGACTCTGAATCGGACTTCAGTCTTTATTTTACACGGAGCAAATCTCCTGGGGCTGGGGATTACCGATATTTCAAGGTGAGCTATTCCACGAGATTTTACGTTCACGTAACCGTAAAGTCTAGAAAAATAATAAATAAATCATGCAAGATAAATCTTTGAAAAGCATTAACGCATGCTTAGCGAACTCTAAAGTTATTATATTAAAATGGAAAAAGAATACGGTCGCGAACAGGATTCGAACCTGCGCCTCCCGGATGAATACTCCAGGCGCTCTGACCGCTAAGCCATCTCGACCTCTGCTCACCACCGCGAATTCTTCTTCCATATTTTAACACGTCTTATGGCGACGTCATTGCTATCAATTCAGTCCCTATACGGGTGACCGATTATAATATAATAACTTTAGAGTTCGCTAAGCATGCGTTAATGCTTTTCAAAGATTTATCTTGAATTATTAAGGTAATTGCATTCTTTACGACATTGTATTAACTGCAAAGTTAGTCGTGTCGGTTCGGTCACCCGTATAGGGACTGAATTGATAGCAATGACGTCGCCATAAGACGTGTTTCGGTCGGGTTCGGTTCGGGTCGCGGTGATTGCTGCAACGAACCCGGGTCCTCGGTAAAGGTTGGAGTAGGACCGTGTGGTTTTTAGTCGGTAGTAGGTCGTCCATGATGGATTTTCCACACTCAAAAAAAAAAAAAAAAAAAATGGTTGTCAAGTCAAATAGCTATCATACATAAGATGCAAATCAATAAAATTTAAACCTTATTATAGTTTTGAGTATGTAACTCCTGTACCTACTTCTTTACTTTTGTTTTTATTGTTTTTTCTCATTTTTATGTACAGTAATTCAAGTCACTTCTGAAACGAGGCTAAAATAAATGATTTCTTTCTTTCTTTCTAAAACAATTAAATCAATTTTCCCCGACTGTCGCAAAAGAGGTCATGTTTTATTCCAATTGCTTACCACTATCATGGGCGATAATTATAATAATCTTTAAAATACATTTAATTAAACCTTCTTGAATTATCACCTTGTTATTCTCTAAGATTTCAATCCAACCGAGTCGTGGTAAGTAGAACATTGTATTTTTTTACTATTACTATGTCATTGAGGATTGGAATTGAGTTTATTGTATGATAACAATTCGCTGACCTTCCGGGAGGTTCCCAACTAACGAAATGTTTTTCTATTTACCCTCTATTCACACGACGGTGTTGAACGATGAGGAAGGGATTGGAGGATTATCTATAAAAGAAGCAACGCCATCCTATTTACAAATAACAACGGATTTTTAAGAGAATGGATAAGATAGTACTTAAAAAAACCAAAGCTGCTTTATAGAGTCTTAGTGAATATTGAATAGATTCAGGTGTCACCTTGCCGAAGTCCATTACAATAGATGCAAATAGTGGTGACTCGGTGGCGGACACTGCACGGTCTAACAGCTCCTGATGATGCCCCGTGGGTGGCGAAACACGTGTAGAGTAGTCGTTGGTAGTTGCAAAGAAAAAGTCAATAACACTTTTCCTAACCCGGGAATCGAACCCGAGACCTTCTACTCAGTAGTAACATTTGCAACACTAGACCAACGAGGCACGTAATAGTTTAGTTTTAAAATAGATATTAAAACGACGTACTTAATAAAAAATAAAAATCTTAAAATAGATTCAAATGAAAATATGCACTAAGCAAAGAAACAAAACATTCAAAGAAAGCTCGATTGAAACTGAACTATAAGTCAAGAGTCATCTAGTTAAATAACTTTAGAGAGAGGTCTTGGTACGACTTTGTAATACATTACCTAATCAAAAAAACCTTACAGAATAAATAGTAGAAAGTGCACCTGCACAGTAATGGTGATAGTTCTTTTTGTGCAACCACTTTTATTGTCTCGTTGCCGCAAGCATGATTAAAGTTTCAGATTTTCAGTTTTGTAATCATAATAAAAACGTAGAATAAGGTTCTAGTTATATATATATATATATATATATATAAATTAAATACATACCTGTACATTTCTGAACTAGATAACGAGGTATTTGTAAAGTTTGTTAGCATTTGTTAGATTGTGACATAACATAGCATCACGTTTATATTTCCCGAAGGGGTAGGCAGGGATGTACACAGTTGTACACCCACATTTAACCAATGTTGTTATTATGTCCCATGAAGTGGTGAGCCTATTGCCATTTGCCGGGCAGAATTCCAAACTACGGGCTGTTACTGACAATCTTTTTACAGAAAACTCAGTAACACTTTGCTCGACTCGGAAATTGAACCCAGGATCTCATGCTCAGTAGTCGCGCTTGGGACCACTAGACTAACAGGGCAATCATGTGATCTTGTTAAAGTACAAAATTGTACTTTATAACAATAAAATTATATTGTGGCTGCTAATTCTCTGGACTATCTAATCTCTGGACTGTCATGACGGGAAATTTGAATTGTTAAACTACACTCTTTTAGTATTATCTTACATTGTTCTCACATATTTAAATTATTATTTTTTGCAACAGAGTCAGTGTAACCAATACCTGCTATTGTGAAAACCTATTTTATAAAAAGAGTAACCATGGTGTTTCTTGCCCGTTCTTCTCCATAGGAATCTACACTTCGGAACGTGGCAACTAGCTTCTGACAATTCAAAAGTGCCTGTAAAGGGTCTAATTGAAATAAATTATTTGACTTTGTATTATAACGTTAATATTGGGTAATTGCAAATAATACGACCGTTTGTACTCGACTGTTATTTATTGACAAATACGTGTTGCCACAGCAACCACAGATATACTCCATCCCTCCAACCTTATTCAGAAACTACACAATAAGCCAAAACAATAATTATAAACTCTTAAAAATATTTTTTATAACACGTAGGCTTCCTAGGCCTCAAAGACCGCTCAACTGTCTCAAGGACTGAACCACTAGTTCCAGCATTCCTATCTGGATCAGGCTCACGTTCCGTTGGAACTGGCGGATCCTCTTCCTGAATTTCTCCACAAGCGTCCTCCCACTCCACATTGTCCGTATTGGAGTCATAATTTCTGTCATCATCAGAAACGGCACGCAACTCTTTTTCTCCTGCGGCATCCTCAGATGCAAACGATGGAAAAACAATCGGCGGAGCCGTAGCTTGAGCCTGCATAGACTCCGGAATCGGATCCGAATTCGGTATCAGTGGCCGTGGATAAGATGAGGACAGCTGCGCACTCGGTGTGGGTATTGTTGAGTTACCAGTTCTAGTAGAACGACCATTATCAGTGTTTACACTATAAAACTTTCTCATCTGATCTACATGCCTAATACCAACAGTGTCGATGTCCTTAAAATAAATTTCGAACATTCTAGTGCCAATAATTCTGTTCACAATTCCTATACTCCAAATACTTTTCCTAGCAATAAACCACCTAGCCCACACTGTTTCACCTACTTGAAAAGATCTGCTACGATTTAGAAGCGTTGGATTGTGGAGACTATTGACAATCCTATTTTTCGGTAAAATTAAGTCCAATCTACACCTTAAATTACGACCTAGCATTAACATAGCCGGTGTTACACCTGTTGCACAATGGATCGTGTTTCTATAATTAAATAAAAAACTCTGTAATTTTTCGAGAATTACCTTTTGACAATCACCTTCCGCTAGCATGCATCGTATTATCTTTTTACAAATCTTTACAGAATTTTCTGCTTGACCATTGCTAGCCGGGTGGTAAATAGGCGATGTTAAATGCTCAATTCCATTAATTTTACAAAAGGTATTAAACTCAGCTGAACTTATTTTAATGTCATTATCCGATACTATAACATACGGCATACCAAACATACAAAACAATTGTTTTAATTTCTCAATCAATGCACCGGTGGTTGTGCCCCGGTCCATATAAATACATTCCAGCCATTTGGAAAATGCATCTACTACTATTAAATATACCGCCTGTCCGATAGACATATAGTCTATGTGAATTCGATGCCAGGCGCCGGCGGGACGCGGCCAGGGTGCAGGAGACACGCTAGGTGGAGCGCTGCGCACAGCAGCGCAAGCGGCACACGCACCTACCCAGCGCTCAATATCACCGTCGATACCCGGCCACCACATTCTACTGCGAGCTGCGCTCTTAGTTTTAATTATACCAAAATGAGCTGAATGCAGTTCCCTCAACATCCTGACTCTATAGACAGTTGGTATCACTATTCTGTGGCCGCGGAACAAACAACCCTCTATTAATTCTAAATCCGTCTTGCACTGGAAATACGGTACTATTGATTTACACTTAATCTTTTTCGGCCAACCAATATTCATGTATTTGACCACCGTCTGTAACACATCATCGTCAGCGATAGCACGTTTAATATCACTAAATAGAACAGGCTCTACGCTCGCTTCTAAGAAAAAGAAATATCTAGAACTTCCTCCAGCGCATCATGACAGCGGTTAGCTGTGACCGATAACGGTGCCCGGGAAAAATAATCTGCAATTTCATTATTTTTGCCATCTATATACTTTACGGTGAAATTATATGCCGATAAAATTATCGCATATCTTTGAAGCCGCAAGGCCGCTGTCACCGACACCCCTTTACCCTTACCGAAAATAGATAGCAAGGGCCTGTGATCAGTTTTCAAGATAAAAGGTTCTTGACGACCGTACAAGTATTGGTGGAAATGCTTAACACCGAAAATAATAGCCGTCGCTTCTTTTTGGATCTGGCTATAATTTTTCTCACTTGCCGCTAACGACCGAGATGCAAATGCTATCGGACGCTCACCTCCATCGGCGTCCCGATGTGCTAACACCGCTCCCAGCCCACACGGGCTTGCGTCTACTGTCAGCACCAACGGCAGGTCCGGGTCAAAATGCGCCAGTACCCGCTCGCTAGCGAGCGCGCGTTTCACACTATCGAAAGCTGCCTGCTGACGTTCACCCCAAAGCCACTCTGCACCCGAGCGTAGAAGTTCGTGCAACGGACTTAGTAGCGTCGATGCACCCGGAATAAAATTTCTATAATAATTCACCACACCCAGAAATCGTTTAACTCCTAGGATGTCGGAGGGCGCAGGTGCACCTATGATCGCATCGACCTTAGTTGGACTAGTTCTTAACCCGCTCTTATCTATAACATAACCTAAGTACGTTACACTTTTTTCGAAAAAGACACACTTCTCTTTTTGTAGCCGTAATCCTGCATCTTGCAGTCTACATAAAACCTGCTGTAACCTAGACAGGTGTATTATTTTCGTAGGCCCGGTTATACAAATATCGTCGAGCCACACGCTCACTCCTTCTATATCAGCTAACAACATTTCCATAGCTTTTTGAAAAATAGCGGGTGCACATGCTAAACCGTAAACTAAACGCGTATAGGAAAATAAGCCTTTCTGCGTGTTAATGGTGGTCAGCTTTTGAGACGCTTTGGACAATTTAAATTGATTGTAGGCATTACTCAAGTCTATTTTTGAGTAGTGTTCCCCTCCCCCAATCTTGGAAAATACCTCTTCTATACGAGGCAAAGGATATTTATCAATTTCTAAATCCTTATTTAAGGTGCATGAAAAATCACCCGCAATCTTTAACTTCCCATTTTCTTTTAAAACAGGAACTATTGGCGTGGCGTATTCAGAGAAACTAACTGGTATTAGAATACCTAAGCTGACTAGCCTATCCAATTCTTCAGTAACTTTATCCTTGAGAGCAAAAGGTACAGTACGTGGTTTAAAAAATTTTGGCGTTGCAGTGTCCTTTAATTTCAATTCGATTTCGAATTTGTTAAAACACCCTAATTCATCTTTCCAAACGGCTGGATACTGTTTTAATAGCCGTTTCACCTCTTCAATATTTTCATTGAAAAATGATATGTTGTTATTTGCTGTTTCCAAATAAAAACTAAACATTTTCATGAAATCACGGCCTAACAGCGGTGGTCCACCGTTCTCAATCACATAAATTTTAATGCTTTTGCATGCGTTTAAATACGTTATTTTAGTCACAAAATATCCTATCGGCGTGATGTTATGGCCGTTATACAAACACATTTTAAGATCACCGCTATGCAACTTTTGATCTGAAAAATAAAACAAATACAACTTTCTTGAAATTACAGAGCATCCTGATCCTGTATCTAACTCCATACACAAATCTACATCATTAACTTTAACTGTGATTTTGATAGGGTTATAGTCTACGTACCTTAAGTTAAAAAGTTTGCAGTGTTTACAATCACCTAGAGACGCACTCGTCTCCTCCGTGTTAATATTATGTAAATCGGACTTTCTGAGCCCACATAACTTTTTTAAATGACCCCTCTGCCCGCAAATCAGACATTTGAAGTTCTTGAATCTACAAACAGTAGCATTGTGGTTCTTCAAACCACAAACTGCGCATCGCAGAATATGCTCGTTGCCAACGTTGTCAGTTTTGCGAAACCTCGTGCTGGTTCCGGCCTGGTGCTCAGCGGCCACGCGTCTATCAGCCGCCCCAGCACGCACGTAAGAAAATGGCTCTTCTCTTACGACTGTAACCTCAGCGCTGCCGTTGCACGTGCCCATAGCGCACGCCTGTCGTGCACACGCTGCCTTCTGTGCCACCTCGACCGCCTGCGTTAGCGAAAGAGTCTTGAAGTCGCACTCGAAAAGCTTGTCACGCTCGTGTCCTGTTCTGAAGCCTAACACGAAGCGGTCACGCAAAAGCGTATCCAGCTCCCTGCCAAATTCGCAGTACGCAGCTAGCCCTCGCAGCCGCGCCACCCAATCCTCGATGCTTTCACCGTCGGATCTGCTTGCCTCATAGAACTTCGCCCTATCGGCGAAAGTCGACCTTTTCGGCGTGAAATGTCTATTAAGTACTTTTACTAATTCCGAGTACTTCAGGTCCTCGAGTTTCTTCGGATGCACTAGATCCCGAAGCAAACGGTATGATTCATCAGAAAAATGAGTTAGCAAAACCGCTCTCTGATTCTCCTCTGCAATCCCGTTTAGCTTGATGAACTGAGACATTTTTCCAAAAAAAATATCCCATTCATGGATTTTGTGATCAAATATGTTTAAGTTGCCCAAAAACGCCATTGTGCTTAATGCGTAAGCTGATCCCGCCTCGTCGCCAAATATTATAACGTTAATATTGGGTAATTGCAAATAATACGACCGTTTGTACTCGACTGTTATTTATTGACAAATACGTGTTGCCACAGCAACCACAGATATACTCCACTTTGACTTTGAATTAGTGAGTCAACAGTTTAAATAGCTAACTCACCTGCTTGTATCTAATTTAATGATATCAAATGAAGGGAAACAACGGGCCACGACTCTGCGATATCATTAGGGTAAATTAACTTCTTGGAAATATTTGTGATTAGATTAAATTTTAAACAGATACATATATAGCCAGCCCATAACTGTGCCACTAGAGGACAAGAGCCTCTCGTACAGAAAAGGCTGTAGCAATGACCACCACGCTAGCCTACTAGAGATTAGCCATTTCAGACTACAAAACTAGGTTTCCTCAGGATTTTTTCTTCACCGTACGTACAACAATATTATTAAGTAAAAAATTACATAGTTATGACACCGAAAAAGTCACAATAATACATGCCAGGTTACTCAGGAGGGACGGGCATACAATAACTCAGATATAAGATAAAAATAGTAATCATGTAGTTTCTTGCCCGTTCTTCTCCATAGGAATCTACACTTTGGAACGTGGCAACTAGCTTCTGACAATACAAAAGTGCCTGAAAAGGGTCTAATTGAAATAAATGATTTGACTTTGACTTGACTTTGATTAGATTGGCTCCTAACTAGACTATAGTAGACTTTTAAGATAAATAATATATTATTTATCGAAATTAGAAGAAATCTATTTACTCCAGCCTTGTATATGTCTAGATTGTATTTCTCAGGAAACAAGGAAGACGGTAGAGCGTTCCACTCAGGGCAGTACGTGTCATGAAGGTGGAGACAAATCGTTGCGTAAAAATATTAGAATTTTTTATTTATGTTTAGTTAGTTTCGTACTCGAACAGAACCCTTAGTCATGATCTGAGCCCACGGCGATGTCTCGAGTCAAGCTTTGACTCGCGACGAAAAAAGTCGAGCAATCTCAAATATACACGTGAGTAGTAACTGGTGAGCAATAATTGATATGAATATGTCTCACGAAAGTTATTATACAAAGATAGTATGAGCTGATCTTAGTGGTCGAGTAGATGGAAAAGGACTTTTACATGTTTAAGCTACAGCGCAATGTATTGCAAACTGAAACCTCTTGTTAATGATAGTGGTTGGCGCAAAAACCCCTTTTAGTACGATATACTCGGCCTTAGCACCTATCGATATCACAATTTGGAATACTGCCCATACTCTAAGCACAAAAGGCTATTAAGCCAGCCGTACGTGAACCGACTTGGCACCAATTGGCTTTGGCAGTCACTTATATAAAGTTTTTATACACACATAACCCGACAGAATGTGACAAAAGAAAATGATAAAAAAATAAGGTTAGAAATTCAGTGCAATAGTGATCTATCGTGTGTTTAATAAACACTATATTGCCAGAGTAAAAATTTTTCACATTGGCTCCTGACGTGACTTTACACACCATTAACAAGATAAAATTTCAAAAATTAAAAGCACGGCTGTCGGTATACTCCTCGTCTTTTTGTGTACCACAGACTCTACATTTTTTTAAACTTATTAACTTTTTTTACCCGGGACAATGTAAGGATTCTAACGATACCCTTAACATCTAAATCAGTTTCGGCATTTAGAAGCAATGGTGGAATAAACTCACAAACATACATACTCCATACTTGTATAAACCCTAAAAACATAACACTCTCTTTTTTTGGGTAGTCCTGTAAAAACATCAATTGACATCTTTGACATTCTTGTATTATTCCATAGATAGCCATTGTGTCTCTAAACTATGTTTTATATTCCTATAACATACTTCTTATCATCAACAACCTAGGTTCAGGGTCTAATCCACTTGTCAACCTTTGACATAACTTTACCGTGGGAGAGCCATGCTTCGGCATGAATGGGCCGGCTCGACCGGAATGATACCACGGCCTCACAGAAAACCGGCGTGAAACAACGCTTGCGTTGTGTTTAGCCGAGTGAGTGAGGGTACCGGAGGCCCAAACCCTTTAAAAGGCCGGCAACGCACTTGCGACTACTCTGGGGTTGCGGGTGTCCATGGGCGGCGGTAATCGCTTACCATCAGGTGAGCCGTCTGCTCGGTTGCCCCAAATTACATTAAATAAAAACACCCGTTACGTTATCTCTCAGGTGTGCTGCTGGTTTCCTCACGATAACTTGATTTACTAAGTATAACAAAAATCAGTACTGTATGTCCTTTGGCTTTACAGTAAAATAATCATAACATAACATAGGATCACGCCTGTATTCCCCGAAGGGGTAGGCCGAGGTGTATGACTGTGACGTGGTGTGGACTTAATAACTTAAGTCCCATGTAATAGGTGGTGAGCCTATTGCCATCAACCGGGCACATTTCCAAACTGCGGGCTGCTACTGAGAATTTCCTAACAGAAAAACTCCATAACACTTTGCCCTACCCGGGAATCGAAACCGATAAAATCCTGGTAAAATAAAATAAATAAAATATAGGTTAGTATTCTGTCTAAAGCTTGATAAAAGAAAGAAATATATGCTGTGGACACCAACACACACATGGGTATGTAGGTACTCGAGTGTTAAGTGGTTTTATGTAAATTTTAAGAAAATTTTAGATTGTCTGCAGTTCGAAACTTTACGCTTAAGCGTTGTTTATCTGATTCACAGTTTTGTATGTAAAGCTTAATTAAAATAAAATACTTGCTTAATTATTATTAGTAATTAAAGACAAATCTTTGAAAATCATTAATGCATGCTTAGCGAACTCTAAAGTTATTATATTCGACGATCTCGAGATGGCTTAGTGGTCAGAGCGCCTGGAGTATTTATCTGGGAGGCGCAAGTTCGAATCCTGCTCACGACCGTATTCTTTTTCTATTTAATATAATAACTTTACTATTAGTTGTTGAGGTTTCCTCACGATGTTTCAGTTGACGTTTTATTTCTGTCTTATATTATTAAGGATAGGTCTAGCGACTGAAAAAGTCACATTGTTACATCCCAGAATTGAACTTAAACCCTTGCGCAAGAAGCAAGTCCATGTCATTACGACATAATATAATGTGTACAAAAACTGCCTGTTTGCAGCAAAAGTTATTCATAGGCACTCGGTTTAGCTACGGCGTAGCGACCGTAGCCGTAAAGTTGCTACGCCGTAGACATTTTCTAGCCCTTAATCTGAATTACATTAACAACTTCAATTACCGATTTGGTGCAATTATAAGGTTTTTATCCGCGTATTAACACAAAACCAAGAATAAACCTATATTTTTTTGTGTTTCTGTTAAGGTTAATAAATAAATGGATTTCTGTTTCATGTTCTATGAAATATAGATGAGGTCTGCGGCAACCTTTTAAGTTGATTGATTTCTATCTGATTAAATAATGATGATACATGTTTTTTTTTTATAGATACAGAAAGAATGCAAGCGTCTTGTTTAAGCATCAATCAATCAAATCACTCTATCACAGTGTCAATATTTGGTGCAGTCCGACTCGAGACATGGGTTTGTGTTCCGCAATCCTGAATTTGATTCCCATAAATCAAATCTATTTACTGACTTACTTTTAGATACATGATCTAGGTCTAAGTGTACACGATACAAGAGAAATTCAAATTAAAAGCTTGGTTTGCAAACAACAGGATTTTTTTAAATGTAGTATACTGAAATCTTTTAATGGGAGGGCTCGTGGCTAAGTAACAGCCACACAGATCATTCGATTGAGATTAAGCAGCGCTTGCTGCAGTCAGTCTGTGGATGGGTGATCATCATTTCATACCGAGACCCCTTCGCGCCTTGAAAAGCTCGTTAAGCTGTCGGTCTCGGTTGCCAAATTAAGATCTATAAGAGCCGTTACGGGTAGTCGGAGGCCTGAAAGTCTGACCACCAGTCATACCACGAGATATCGTGTTACCCAATAACTGGGTTGTGGAGGTCAGATAGGCAGTCGCTCCATGTAAAATACTGGTATTAAGCTGCATCCGATTTGACTGGAAGCCGACCCTAATGTAATTAGGAAAAGGCTAGGCAGATACTGAAAACTTTTAATGTATAACACTATTTTCATATTAAAAATAGTAACATTTATTAAACGATAAAATTAAACTGGGTCATCTCAAAACTTTTCCTGCCCATGATAAAACTGTTATTGTATTAATTAAGGCAGAGGCAATTAAATTGATCTCTGTAAATTAAGGCCTATAAATAACTGAATCTGCTAACCTCAAACATGATCTAATCTGAGTAAAGGCCACAAAACATTTATAACAACACTCATAAATCTATTTACAAATAATTCAAACTTTTAGGTAATTAATCGTTTTCATAGTGCTAATTTAATTATATTAATAGTTAACAATTGAACCTTTAATCATTATAATTGCTCTAAATTGTAAGATGGAATCTAGCCACAATGCTTATATGATTAATATTTCTAATTTACAATCAGGGTCATAAAGTATGGTACTCTTAAAAATGATAATTATTTATTTTAAGATATAATAAAAAAATGCATTAAATATGAACAAAACAATATGTCGCAGCGGTCAGAAAAAGAAATATCAATGATCGATAACATGAGAACAAGAATACACAATTTTCAAAAAAATTATGTTTACGTTCAAGAAAGGTTTCGATCATTGCAGCTTTAAGTCTGTCTTAGAGATTGTTAGCCTGCTAGACTCTAAAAAAATACTCCAGGTATTTAACCGGTAGGCGCAGGTTCAATTCCCTATTTTTATTTTCACAAAAAATTATAACTTTAGAGTTCGCTAGCATGCGTTAATGCATTTGAAAGATTTATTTGTATCGGTTTTGTATCTCGACGACTTCATCTGCGTAACCTATGTCCTTTTCCAAGGTCCAATATATATCTATACCATACTTGATCCGAATCAGTTCAACAGTTTTTACATAAATTTTGTAGGATAATATTAAAACACTTTTCTGTTTTTTTTTTAGTTCTGATTATATTTATTAATTGTTTTTTGGCCAAAATTTAAACGCCTTGTTATAGAATCGTTAGGTAGACACACTTCTCCTTCAATTTAAGAGCTCTTATCGGTAGCCATGGATCAGTATCCTCTGCTATCATTTTGACCTTTCCATACGACTCGGCTCCTTATTCTAGATTCTAGGTCTTCCTCTTCTTCTCTTCCGTCTATTTTTCCTTCTAAAATAGTCTTAAAGAAGTTGTTCTGTCGTATCAAGAGGCCACTTTACCAAACACACTTTCAAAAACACTAAATAGATTTTTGCTTCCTGAGTTGAGCACTAGTTTTTTTGTTTTTTTTTTTTTTGAAACAACATCGCGCCTTTATTCCCCAAAGGAGTGGGCAAAGGTATACAGTGTACACTGTTGTAAACCTACATTTCACAAATGCTGTTATTAAGTCCTTACAGGTGGTGAATTGGCATATACCATTTTTTTGAAGACCGGTATAAAATGAATTAATTATATTACTCTAGCAATAATGAATGTCCTTGTTAATGAATACAAATGGAAAGAGATATTGCAGAGTTCAGGTTAGAAGCCAACAGTTCCAATTGGTTCAATATTTAACGTGCCCTTCAGATGATATAATGCCTCTAGCAGTCTCTTATCCATAGACTGAATGCACCAATCTGCCTAGCCTTTTCCCAATTACATTGGGGTCGGCTTCCAGTCAAACCGGATGCAGCTTAATACCAGTATTTTACATGGAGCGACTGCCTATCTGACCTCCACAACCCAATTACTGGGTAACACGATATCTCGTGGTATGACTGGTCGTCAGACTTTCAGGCCTCTGACTACCCGTAACGGCTGTCATAGATCTTAATTTGACAACCGGGACCGACGGCTTAACGTGCTCTCCGAGGCACGGAGGGGTCTCGATATGAAATGATGGCCACCCATCCACAGACCGACCGCGGCAAGCGCAGCTTAACCTCGATCGATCGATATGTGCAGCTGTTACTTAGCCACGAGCCCCTCTTATAGACTATAGACTGAATGCACCGAGCGTTATTTAACCTCAGTAATTATTTCGAACCAGACTGTGTTGCAACTTTGGTTTTAAGTTAAAGCCTCTGAAACTATTAACTATCTTTGAAAATCCCTAAACAGTATATTAACGAAAACCTGTTAACTGAAATGGCTTATAATTTCATCCACTACTGCGTCAGAGTCACTGTCAGACGAGCTGTCTGCCACAGACTGTGGTCTGCTATATGAATTGCAGATCGATCTCTTTAATATGCAGATGAAACCATTTTAATTTACAACCAGGTTACCAAACACATAGAAAGCGTTCCGAAATTTTTTATTTGGTAACTTTTTAACATGAAGTAAAAGTTTCATTTAGTTTCACGTCGATATTAGTGACTTTGATTCATTTCTTGCAACCGACTTTTCAACTACATACCTACTTGCTGAAAACTAAGGTGATCCTTATAAAGTTATTATATTAAATGCTTTTCAAAGATTTATCTTGATCCTTATAAATTTTGCATAGAACTTTTTCTTTTAGGAAATTCTCAGTAGCCGCCTGTAATTAGGAATTGTGCCCAGTTGATGGCAATTGTTTGAGCTTGTGATCGGATTTTTCGGGAAATACAGCCAGGGTCGTCTTCAATGAAGTTTATATTAAGTTTAACGAAATAACAACGTTTATTTTAAATAAAATGTTAACAAGATAAAAACGTACAACCGACATAGGTAACGAGCTTGTCGAGAGGAGTGAAGTTTGTTGAATGTGCTGCCCTTGTCGCACCCATCTGAAACCATCCGATGACAGTTGACAGCTTGCTTAGTTCACACCAGTGCGCAAACTATCATTACGAAAGACAGATGTCGCTAGTAGTGTCGTCTTGAACATGCCGGCCGCCTTGGAAGCATCACGGTCCAGGCTTCCAACATGAAGAAGTCGGTGTGCAATAAGTCGACTATTGCACGGGTAGCGGGCAAATCTTCGAAAAGGCCCGCCGTATTATGCCGGCCGCTGTACGAATTTCAGCGACGCGTGAAACTCCATCATTCCCAGGGAACACACGCGTAATTCGGCCCAGTTTCCATTTCAAAGGCGGAAGATGATCTTCTTTGATAAGAACTAGGCTGTCCTGGGTGATATCTTCACTGTCTACCTTCCATTTAGTACGCCGTTGAAGCTCTGACACGTACTCTTTGGACCAACGCTGCCAAAAATGTTGTCTGAGTTGCTCCACTCGTTCGTAGCGTCCCAGTCTTGTAGGCGTCAGGGTCGTCAAGTCTTCGTAAGCTGGCGCAGTCAGCGGTCGGCCGATCAGGAAGTGAGCTGGAGTCAGAGGAAGGTAATCCTGTGGGTCTGAGGACAGAGGGGACAATGGACGGGAGTTGAGGACAGATTCAATTTGCGTTAATACTGTTTCAAACTCCTCGCGCGTCAGCTTCGCATCTCCCAGTACCCGCCGCAAGTGGTACTTACAGGACTTGACTCCCGCCTCCCACAACCCGCCAAAATGAGGACTATAAGGAGGTATAAAGGTTAAACGAATTTGATTATGACTAACAAAATCAGAAATATCATTAGAATTTTCGAAAATTACGGATAGTTCTTTTTCAGCACCAACGAAGTTTTTCCCGTTGTCTGAAAATATCTGAGATGGCTTTCCACGACGTGATATAAAACGTTTTAAAGCTAAGATATAATCCTGTGTGGTCAAGCCACCAACCAACTCTAAATGTATAGCCCGAGTTGCAAAACAAATAAACAAACAAATATATGCTTTTATTAACTTAGCACCTCTGCCTTTACGGTCCAATATAAGCAATGGCCCTGCATAGTCTACACCACAGTGCATGAAGGGAAAGCTTGGTTCTAACCTCTCGGATGGTAAATTACCCATAATCGGGGTCAATGTCTTCCCTTTCATGCGTGTACATATAACGCAATTGTGTACCACCTGCCTGGCTAAATTTCGAGCTCCCAGTATCCACCACTTATCACGCATGGAATATACCAGAAGTTGAGGTCCTGCGTGAAGTAATCGTTTATGTTCATATTCACACAATAACCTCGTAAAACGATGTTTACCACTTAACAATATCGGGTGCTTTTTATCATAGCTAAAGTCGGTAGCGTTACATATTCTACCACCCACACGAATTATATTCAATTTATCTAAAAAAATATTTAGACCAGCTATTTTGTAAACTAATTTGTTGGTAATAGATTTGAACGGCAAATTATTTATAAGATTGTAATATTCATCACTAAACGATTGCAGCTGTACGAAACGCGTCAAAGCAATTAGTGAATGTTGTAGTTCATCTATAGATAACAAACCGGTTTTACGGCTTCGACTGCCACCGGGAGTTAACGCTTGCATGTTATCTATAAACCGCAACACATATGCAAAAACCCTTTGTAAACGAATAAATGATGAAAAACGGTCAACATCAATTAATTGAATTGATTGATTAGATAGTAAATTGATTGTCTGAGATTTAGTTTCAGGCAATTCGACAGATATTAGTTCCACATTATTATAAGACCAATTAATGCTAGGTTCTCGTAAAAATTTAGGCCCGCACCACCAGTGATGATTGTTATCGTATTTTAAGGAGTCTATACTCACGCCTCTCGTTATGAGGTCAGCAGGGTTCTCTATGCCCTGTACATGACGCCAAACTATATCGTCAGTTAACTCATTTATTTGTACAACACGATTTTGGACAAATGTTTTGAGTGAGTGCGGAGACATACGTAGCCACCCTTGAACTATTGTCGAATCTGTCCAAAAATAAACTTTATCGAAAGTTAAACGTAGGGAACCTTTTATTTTATTGTATAATTTTGCACCTACAAGTGCTCCGCATAATTCGAGCCTAGGAATGCTCACCGTTTTTATCGGTGCTAATTTACTTTTTGCACATAATAAATGTACAGATATAGGTATAGAATTCTCGCAGTTTTGATAACACGATCGAATATATGCACATGCACCGTAGGCATGTTGAGACGAATCTGTGAATATGTGAAGTTCTTTATATTTCGATTTTATATTTGTAATGTAACGAGGTATTTTTATATCACGTAAATATTGCAAACTGGAAACGAACCTATACCATTCATTTGCAATATTCACTGGAACTGCTTCATCCCAATCTAATTTAAGAAGCCACAAGTTTTGCAATAACATTTTCGCTGTGATTACAACAGGTGCTAACAAACCTAACGGGTCATACACCTGTGAGATTATTGATAACATAATACGTTTTGTTACAGCTTACTCACTTTGCGTGAATTCAGTAGTATAATGTAATTCGTCACTTTCCGTATTCCAGCCTAACCCTAACGTTTTAGATAAATGACTTTCACCGATGTTTAAATCTTTAGTACTCTCAGGGCACACTTTGTGACTGAACGTCCATTTGTGTAACGGAAAACACCCTTTACGCAATACTGCAGCCATTTTATTACATATAGATAATAACGAGTCCAGATCATCGTTCCCAGTAATCAAATCGTCGACGTACATGTCGTCGTGAATTGTCCTAGCAACCACATCATCATTGCAATCTTGTGCTAACTGTTTTATGCACCGCATGCTAAGGTAAGGCGCTGACGCAGTGCCGTACGTCACAGTTTTTAACGTAAACAATTGCAAAGGTAGATCTCGATGTTCCCTCCACAATATAAGTTGTAGATTACGCTGATCTATTTCAATTAAGATTTGCCTGTACATTTTTTCAACATCAGCGCATGCTGCGTATTTGTATTGCCTGAATCTAAGTAATATTGAAAAAATATCATTTTGTAACGGTGGCCCTATATATTGTATATCATTTAACGATATGTTAGATGATGTTTTTGCGCTTGCGTCAAATACAACACGTAATTTTGTTGTGACACTATTCTCTCTATAAACACCGTGATGCGGTAAAATGTAATGTGGTTGACTCATTAAATCCTTAACATTTGACACCGGGGACATGTGACATGTGACATATTCCCGCATAAAATCGCAATATAGTTTTTTATACTGAGGCGAACGGTCTAACTTTCTTTCGAGCGAAATAAAACGATTTTTCGCTATAGTGTACGATACGAGAAAGAATTCGCAGATTCCTTCAAAGGAACGCGCACACAGAACCTACCGTGTTCATCACGCTGAGTAGTCTCTATAAATAACGCTTCACAATAACGATCATCTTTTGACATCAAAGTAGGTAAGTCAGATAATTCTTCCAACTCCCAAAATTTTCGTAACTGTGAATCAATTTGAACTAAGTTACACTGAACTTTGTCAATTTTATACGAACGTTTCATACGAATAGGGCCAGATATGATCCACCCTATCTTCGTATCGTATAGGGTCGGACCAGAACTGAGCCTTATTTTATTTTTATTTAATAGATCCCAGAAGATATCTGCGCCTAATAGAACGTCTATGTCAGACGGGACACTAAATGTGGGATCTGCGAGTGAAATATGTTTAGGTATACGTATACACTCGCAATCAAAGTTTATCGAAGGTAACTTTGACGTAATTCTTGGGAGAACCAAACATTGTATTTCCGTGATAAAGTCATTAACTTTTGAACGAAAGTTTATTTTACAGGTGTGAGAACATTTTGAAACGAGTTGTCCTACCCCCGAGATATGAACTGTGGACTGTATAATTGGTAATTGTAAACGATTACATAACGATTCAGTTATTAAGCAATTTTGACTCCCGTTGTCAAGAAGTGCTTTAACTGTATGATATTCATGATTTGAATCAGGGACATCAATCAGTGCCGTTGATAACAAAACCGGTTGTATCGCGGCATTGCACATGAGTACGTTTCGCTCGGAATGTACTTGCGCATCAGCTGATCTGTTTACGATGTTTGATCGCGCACTAGGTGTGGACTCGACCATACCTACACTTTCATTTAAAACATTGTTATTATGAAGAAGCGTGTTATGCTTTTCACGACACAACTTACATGGGCCAAATGAACATTCATTTAGCGAATGACTACAACGAATACAATTTTGACAAAGGTTTTTATTTTTTATTATCGTATGCCTATCTTGCACTGACATATTTAAAAACCGTGCACACGCATATAAGAAATGGTTGGCACCACATAACTCACAAACAATATTTTCTTTATTTATAAACGAGTTCTGTTTACTCTGTGTAGAAACGTATGAATGCATGTGGGGTTGCGGGTTCGATTTCGAGAGAGACTGCCTTTTATTTTGATTGCAATTAAACCTGTTGGAATCGTTAGTGCTTGGTTTAGACGAATTAACGGTTTTACTGTTTTTTGAATTTATCATTTCTAGCATATCGGCCCGGTTTCGAAGAAATTCAAGTAAATCATCTAACTTAATATTGTTATGCGAATCACTTAGTTTAGACACGAGTGAGCCTTTATGCGTCTCCCATTCGCGCTCCGTGGATGGGTCAAGTTTTGAAACGACTAAATAAACAATGAGCGTATCCCATGAATCGGTTGGTTCATTCAACGATTTGAGTGCACGTAAATTACGTAATGTCGAATCTATGAGCTTCCTAATTTGAGCACAGGATTCGTTTTGAAGTGACTGAGCGGCAAACAACGATTTTACATGATTTTGTACTAATAAACGATTATTATGAAATCTATTTTCAAGTAAATCCCATGCGTGAGAGTAGTTAGGAGCAGTAAACTCTAATGCACTGATAACATGAGAGGCGGAACCACTAAGTGAAGATTTTAAATAATGAAATTTTTGTATACAATTAAGATCGTTACGGTTATGAATCATGGTTACATACGAGTTTCTATATTCTAGCCATTGATCATATGAACCGTCAAAGGCAGGTAGTTTTATTTGTGGTAGCCTAATCGATACAGGACTAAGATCACCTACTCTTTCACAAGAAAAAGCTTGCTTTTGTTCACTATGGTCATACATACACTTCGCAGAAGCCATAAGAGAAAAATACTGTTCCTCGAATACTTCTCTGTAATCTAATTGAGCCATGAGGTCAGAGTCTGTAACTAAGCTTTCAATTTCACTTTGTATATTATTAAAATTTTGAAATATAACGGTATTTGACTGAATTCGTAAATCTAATTCCGCTTTGAGAACAGGATTTAATTCTAAGCTTTCAAATCTAGCCATGTATTTCTCAAATAACGTTAGTCTTCCTTTAAGTATACCTCGCTGCTTTTTTAAATCAACGAGGCGTTTAATTGAATTTGTACCTATATCTAACCGTGGAGATTTTGGTCTATCACCTTTAATTTTAACACGTTCCTGAGTCGTGGCTACCTGAAACCCTTCATCGTCACTCATTTTGGCAGATTATACAAGGCAAGAGTACTTACAGTTTTCTGTTCAGCACCAGTCCCGGCGCAACACGACACGACTAAAACACGAAAAATAATACAGATTAACGCAAATTATTGGAACCGGAGAGGATAGAATGGGTTTTATCACCAGACCGCTTGTGACTCGCCGCTGATCCTGCCCTTCTAGTTCCTCTTTCAACGAGTTTTCCGCAGACGTTCCACGTGGCCACGTAGTTCTCGATATTTGGCTCAGAAGGACCAATGTTTGAGCTTGTGATCGGATTTTTCGGGAAATACAGCCAGGGTCGTCTTCAATGAAGTTTATATTAAGTTTAACGAAATAACAACGTTTATTTTAAATAAAATGTTAACAAGATAAAAACGTACAACCGACATAGGTAACGAGCTTGTCGAGAGGAGTGAAGTTTGTTGAATGTGCTGCCCTTGTCGCACCCATCTGAAACCATCCGATGACAGTTGACAGCTTGCTTAGTTCACACCAGTGCGCAAACTATCATTACGAAAGACAGATGTCGCTAGTAGTGTCGTCTTGAACAGCAATGTATCGGACTTAATTATAGACTTAATTAATTAATTATATTATATTAATTATAGATTAATTATATACACCTTTAAAGTTATTATATTAAATGGAAAAAGAATACGGTCGCGAACAGGATTCGAACCTGCGCCTCCCGGATAAATACTCCAAGCACTCTGACCACTAAGCCATCTCGACCTCTGCTCACCACCGCGAATTCTCCTTCCATATTTTAACACGTCTTTTAATATAATAACTTTAGAGTTCGCTAAGCATGCGTTAATGCTTTTCAAAGATTTATCTTGAATTTACACCTCGGCCTACCCCTCCGGGAAATACAGGCGTGTTGCTATTTTATGTTATGCTGTGCCTTTACAGCGTTTCATACTGTAATAACATAACCTAATAGAGATTCTTGAAGTTAAGATTGACCATAATAACTTCTAGCCTTTAAATGTTATATTATCAATTACAAAGTCGTACATGCAAATTAAGTGTACGACATTCAAAAATTAAATATTGGTGAATTATCGTTGTTTTTTCCGGATACAGTGGAACAAGTTAGCCGCGATTTATGTAGACTCGTGTAACGAAACCATAGCGCGATTTAGCGAACGACACCGTCAGAGTCAGCGCTATCTATCGAGCCCACGTGCAAACATTGCGTTCAGAGAGGAAACTTAACTTGACATAAATATTAGTTTTAATAGAAGATTTAAATATTTTTGTTTAGACAAGGTGGAAGGTGTAACAGCCAAATTTTTTAGATGGCGGATTCTACCAATAAAACTGAATAATTACGCTTATAAAACACAAGTCTTCAAAAAATAATATTTTATTTAAGTTAAGGTTAATCGACATCTGTTTTCTCACAGAAAAATCTTGGACATGCGTAGTGAATTTTTTTTTGCATCATTTGCACTTATATGGAGTTGAGCAGGATTCGAACTTGCGTCTCCAAGATAAATATTCCTGACGCTCTGACCAACAAGCCATCTCGGCCACTGCTCCAAATTCTTCTGCCAAATTTTAATAAGAAAGAAAAATCTTTATTCTTGCTTGCGTAAGAATGTGCCCACCGAATGATCTCACGGACGAGTTTTACACCATTATCATCACCCCCCTGCCCTTATCCCAATTAATTGGGAGTCGGCGCAGCATGTATTATTCTTCCAGTTTCTAATTGTTTTTGAAATTGCATGCTGCTAAAGTTTGTGCAATGTTTTATGACCGGCAGCCTGCGTGACGTCAACCCTCTTTGGAAATACTGTTGTTCTGGTAACCGCGGCGCTTATCGTATATACGTCTTGAATAAGTCTTTTGGTGCCGTCATCGCTATGTATTCAGTCACACAGGTGACCGAACCGCCACGAGTAACTTTACAGGTAATACAATTTCGTACAGATGCGACAACTTTAACTAATCCAAATAAATCTTGATGAATTATTAATGAAAATAAAATCTTGCAAATTATGGATGTTGGTCATATTATATACTAGATATTTTCAGCGATTACTGTCGTCTTAGATTTTTTTTTTATTAACACTTTGTGTTACGTGGGATTGTTCATGGAAGAATTGTTTTTAACATTTTGTTTAATCAACATTGTTTGCTTGTCCAAGATAAATCTTTGAAAAGCATTAAGGCATGCTTAGCGGACTCACTGCTGCTTATATTTGCTCACTGAATTGCTTTGCCTTATATTGTGGATAACGGTGCTGGTTGCGTTATTACATAAGTCTATTATATATGCGTATGCGCGCGTATCGTAACTTTAGTTTACATTTTTGTGGCAAGAAATACGGTGAGTTGGTGACCGCTAGTTAATTTTATTCTGACCGAGTAAAAACAAGAATTACGAAAGAACATTTTGACTTAGTCTAGAATAAAATTGTACGTACATGCGTACGTGTGTATGTAGGATTTTCCTGCCATACATACATACGTATCACGCCTGTTTGCTATTGGGGTAGGCAGGTCGATTTCCACCTGCTACAGTTCTGACACACCTTTCAATTCTTCTGTGTTCATTAACCTATTAAACTTTTCATACATGCTCGCAAGTTTAGATTGCTCTTGATCGATCTTTTTTTGTGAATGTCCGCAATTTGATTGCGGTACCTCTATCAACGTCAGCCTGCCGACTCTGCCATCCACACTCGCCTCATACACTTTTATTGTCAGTGGCCTATCATCCATCCTTTCTACATGCCCAAACCAGCTTAGCATGCCTCTTTCAATCATCCCCTTTTACTCCACAACGTTCTCTTATCATGCTGCTTCTCACTCTAAGTTTCAAAGTTACTCCGCAAATACTTCTCAAAACCCTCATCTCTGCTGCATTCGTGCTACTATACTACTATTCGGATGTAAGTGTGGATTCCACCCATACATAATGTCCCACCTACTGTGCCTTTTTGTGCCCTAACACTTGTACATTGAGTGATATCTGCAATGCCACTAATAACTTCACAGACGTAACAAAATTTTGGGCACACCGAGTGTGAAACTAGGAAACCACAAAAATTTAAATTGTACCTTCGACACCAAGAAAAAGTAGTTGCCCAGGTTTAAATTAGGATGACTTTTTATTATTTCAAAAGAACATTGTTTTAATTTGAGTATAGAAAAAGGATTTAATGGGTATTATTACAATGTGAAAATTCACTATTTACTGCCTACTGAGAAACACGACGGAACATAATGTAATCTAACCTACGTTTTTATTCTTTTCCATTTCATCTTAAAGATGTTACCCCAAAATATATTTGCGCCACAACCCTCGGCTTTTCCAATAAACTCAATATTTACTGCAGCGGAATCTCAACATGTTTACTTTGAAAGGTCGACAATATTCTTTAGGAAGTTTGACTTTACTCACACCTGTGGCAGGTTCTACGCTTAAACATTTTGTTTATTTTAGCCGTTAGTTTTGGGCTAAGAAAAAAAATACTCAGTTCGTGATTTAGTTTAGAATTACTACTGCCGTGCTTACGACACTGGCAGTAAAGTAGGTCTGATGTTATGAAAGTCCATAGCAAGTAAACCTTCTGCTGTATAAAAAAGTAAGCTTTTTAACAATTTAGATCATACTGCTCTTATAATTAAGGAATTCACCAGACAATTATTAGTAGCAGCTCGGAGTTTGGCATTGTGCCCAGTAAGCAATCGGTTTACCACCTTGTTACAATACAAGAGACTTAATAACAGCATCGGTGAAGTTCTCTGCATAACCTTTCGGGTAATACAGGGGTAATGCCGACTGCCTATCCTTTTCCTAATTACATTGGGGTTGGTCAAACAGCTCTAAGAATAAGTTGTTAGTATTGTGGAAAGACGGCCAATTCCTATGCCTATTCTGTTGGTGGTTTTGCCGCGTAATTTTGTTTGTTTGCGACACTATTTTTTTATATTGATTGTTTTATACTTTCGTGTTCAGTATCAGCGGTATAGTTAGCTCCTTAAATATAGCACGGGTACAGGTCAACAGCTTGTGTAAGCCATCGCCACCACTGCCAGCTAAGGCGAATGCGTTGCTGCGTTTTCAGTCTCCATAAAGTGACTGAAATATACTGTCGTGCAGGCCATCAAACGCAATAGGAGGAAAAAACTAAAAAAAATATGATACGGTCTTTTTCTATGTTACAATAAAAAAACAGTATCTAAATGTTTTTCCCGGTTCTCTCGGAAAACATTTTGATACTGTACTTTTTCCTCTTACTGCGTTTTAGTGCCCGCACGGCAGTATACTTATCCGACCAAAAACGTTAAAATAAATAAAAATACATTTATTCTGTCTTGACAGTGAGGCGCTCGTGGCTAAATAACAGTGCGCAGATCGATCGATTGAGGTTAAGCTGCGCTTGCCGCGGTCGGTCTGTGGATGGGTGACCATCATTTCATACCGAGATCCTTACGTACCTCGGAGAGCACGTTTAGTCAGAGGCCTCAAGACTGACAACCGGTCATACGACGAGATATTGTGTTATCCAGTTAGTGGGTTTTCGAGGTCAGATAGGTAGTCGCTCCATGTAAAATACTAACTCGGCTAGAAGTAGATTTGTTTACTTAGGCATGATTTGGGATTGATAACAGAAATGACTTGAAGTTTAACATTTAATGTAAAGTTAGTTGCCAAGACTCTCAAGTTCATAATGCTTTCACAGTTAAAATGTTATGAGATCTCTTATAGAGTCAAAGCTCGGATTTGTGTTACGCGTCATAGTCTACGGGGCGTATCCAAAGTCAAAAGTATATAACTCTACGTGCTCTTGTCTGCACCTCATTTATAACATTGAATTCGAAATAACTCTACCTATAAGCCCTGGCCCTATAGGCACTAAATGTTGGTTAAAATATTTGGCTAGAAATCAGAATCAGCTTTCTAGCATTATCCAGACCGATGCTATGACAGTTCGAAAATACGATGAAACTATTTTAATGATGAAATAATCGATGAAATTGATAGTAATAACGTCAACATAACGTGTGAATATATGGAAGAAGAATTCGCGGTGGTGAGCAGAGGTCGAGATGGCTTAGTGGTCAGAGCGCCTGGAGTATTCATACGGGACGCGCAGGTTCAAATCTTGTTCGCGACCGTATTCTTTTTCCATTTAATATAATAACTTTAGAGTTCGCTAAGCATGCGTTAATGCTTTTCAAAGATTTATCTTGAATTACGATAAAACGCTTCTAGAAAAGTTAGGTAGGGCCCCGCTTCCTTCGACTCATCTTCGCGGGGGCACTACCGTGCTGCCACATTTTGGAGCAAAATATTTTTATCGTTCAAACCCCTAACTTAGTTCCGGGTTGGCGTGAAAATTAAATGTTCAAGGGTATATTCAATTTGGAGGGAAACTTCCAAACTTGTTCATGGCTATTGATAATGTTTAGTCTTCAACTATGCTGAGTTTCTTGGAGTTGGACGAAGTTTGTTAATTTAATTCCAAGGATCTATTTTCTTGATAGAATTATTTATTACTGTTTTATTTTTACTTCTTAGATCATTCAAGATAAATCTTTGAAAAGCATTAACGCATGCTTAGCGAACTTTAAAGTTATTATGAGAGGTCGAGATGGCCTAGTGGTCAGAGCGCCTGGAGTATTCATCCGGGAGGCGCAGGTTCGAATCCTGTTCGCGACCGTATTCTTTTTCCATTTAATATAATAACTTCTTAGATCATGTAGGGAAACCACCACATATCAGCGTCTTATAAAAAAAATGTCACAAACAAACTTTAGATTTACACTTTTACACTAAGTTGTTCATCAATCACGTATACAAATTTCTGTTAGTAAATTCTCAGTAACAGGCCGGAGTTTGGAAGCTGGTGATCTGATAACCCCGTGCTTCGGAGAGCACGTAAAGCCGTCGGTCTTGCGCCTGATCTCTCTCCGGTCGTGTCGGATTGCCGTCCCATCGGACTATGAGAATGAAGGAAGAGTGTGTGACTTGTGCACTATAATATCTCCTGCGTGCTTGGCCAAACTCCGTGGAGATAGGCCGCCGTGACCGAAATACGGTTGAAATACGAAAACTATATAATTAATTTCCGCCTTTATATATATATTTTTCTTAGCTACTGAACGGATTTTATTTAATTACCATTGACTTTTCAACATTTCAGATCAAAATTTTTTAGTCTCAATTATGCTTTTCAATTTTTCACACTAATTCTTGTCGAATGATAGTGATTATCTATTGTGTCACTGTTCTTGAAGACGGGATGGTATACAATTTATCGGAAATTGTTGAATATGTTTGTAAGAATTTTGAATAGATTAAAAGTAATCGCCGCCATTTGTGTTACTAAGCCTGTCAGTTGGTCAATGACTTCAAACCTTGAGAATTAAAATCCACCACTACAAAAATAATAGGGTTAAAAACTTCTATAATAAAAATCCCTTCGTCTTACACTTACGATTGTCCTCAACGATAGCGGCCATATCAATCATCAAAAAAAATAAATTAAATTTAAGTGTATGTTTGTAATGTTAAAATTATAGTTTCTTCCTAAGCTCATACAGTTATTTGCACAATACCCATGCCTAAATATCAGTTTTAAAATTTTTTGCCTGTCTGTCTTTTTGTTCCGGCTACTCTTCGAAACGGCTGGACCGCTTCTCATAAGATTTTCCTGGCAGGTAGCTGACTACATAAGGAGTCACTAGGAAGGACTTACTAATTATAATTATGATATAATTATACGCGGGTTAAACCGCGGGGCACTACAATTTTATTATAATGTTATGGATGCTTCACGAGGAAATATTTTCGAAAACTCGTTTATAACATTATTTACATATACAACAGATCGTTATTTTCATCCTCAGATCCCAGTATGCTAATAAATTGTTTTGAAAGGAGAACTTTTCTTTACCCACAATTATTTTGTTATGAGTTTATTTGAAACTCAAGACAGTTTGATGACTCCTGAGACATACATGTTTTAGTAATATATTTGCTACGTTCATGATTTATGGTATATTTGTAAGTAATACTACAACATTATGTTATGTTATATATTAGTTTGATAGTCTTTTAACTTTCAAAGTCAAAGTCGAGGTATTTATTTGAACTATTCTGAAGGAATTGGCGTAGTTCAAGATAAATCTTTGAAAAGTATTAACGCATGCTTAGCGAACTCTAAAGTTATTATATTAAATGGAAAAAGAATACGGTCGCGAACAGGATTCAAACCTGCGCCTCCCGGATAAATACTCCAGGCGCTTTGACCACGTTTTCGTGTACGGCTTTTGTCGGCGCGCGGTGCCGTCCTTGTACCTACTGCGCGCGACGCGGCGATGGCTATGACACGACGTATACGCAAAAAACAGTAAAACTGCAAAATTAATTAGATTTTCTAAGGTATACTTTTTTTAATTGTTTTTTAATCAGTTACACCTAGAGATCCACCTCCTTCAATTTGGCCACTGTCCAGAACCACAGCTTGTATGTACGATCTACAGATAATTTCTCCGGGTTCACATTGTATGTGCATATGATGTGTCCTTAAACGCGACCACGATATAGGAAGAAATACTTAGTATGGAGCAACGTATTTTCAAAAAATGTAAAGTTGTGTCATTGTGTTTTATAATGTAAATTCCTATGGAGAAGAACGAACTACAAGTCCATGGATACCTGCTGGTATGGCTGGATGGAGATGTTTATAAAAGTTGAAAAAAATAAAATTAATCCCACGGATAATATTACCTATTATTGCATACATTTTAACTTATTTTTGTTTAATAACTTTCGTGAGACACTTTCATTATCTGTAATGTATTACATTAACTATGAAAATACTTATATGACTTTAAACTTATATTTTTACATGCAAGGTTCGAACCCACATCCTGTGGCTGGCCTGTGACTTCTTGGCGACTACGTCAGTCACCTTATTAGTTATCCCAAATTCGGTATTTTAATACTTAACATTACTTTAAACTTCTTATGGAACAACCTAGTGTCAGAGTTTAAATCACCCCCGTAGGTCTGAAATGGCTTTACACATGATCCAGAACATCTGTCAGGTGTGGTGGTTTCCTCATGATGATTTCCTTTATTTTTGCAAGTGATCATTAATTTATACGCACATGATTTTGAAACCTTAGCTGTGCGTGCCTTGGATTCGTACTTGCGACCTTTGACTTGTCAGTCCAACGGGCATACCACTAGGCTATCACTGCTACAACTTTAAACTGCTTTACTGCCTTTAAATTATATTAAAATTCCGTTACTTTCTAAAGTTACAATATTAAATGGAAAAAGAATACGGTCGCGAACAGGATTCGAACCTGCGCCTCCCGGATAAATACTCCAGGTGCTCTGACCACTAAGCCATCTCGACCTCTGCTCACCACCGCGAATTCTTCTTCCATATTTTAACACGTCTTATGGCGACGTCATTGCAATCAATTCAGTACCTATACAGGTGACCGAACCGACACGACCAACTTTGCAGTTAATACAATGTCGTAAAGAATGCAATTACCATAATAATTCAAGATAAATCTTTGAAAAGCATTAACGCATGTTTAGCGAACCGTTTCGCTAAGCATGCGTTAATGCTTTTCAAAGATTTATCTTGAATCCGTTACTTTCTGTTTAAATTCGCTAGTCCACATTTTATTCGGTATCTCGACAAAATTTCGTTCGCGTCCGCCGATTCGGCGATAAATTCTGAAACTTGGAGCAAAACTGTGCCAATACCGAATGTTTATTACATTACAATATTGTGGGTTACAAAACTGAGTTATATAAGGGTTATCTTATTTATTCGACTTACATATGGGTTCGCGTTTTTAAGGTTTCTTACTTAAAGGTACGATTCTTAAACATTAGGTGAGATCGAACACAAAACCAATAAGAATAAAATAAATTAAAAAAAAAAACGAATAAAAACATCAAGTGGTTTAAGCTATAGAGCGTGCCATAAACAAAATATTGGGACACACATACACTTAGAATATGCAACACGATGTAAAAGTGTACACTCTAAAAACATAACCCTCCGTCTGTCGTAGTCAGGTGAAAATGCGCTCGTCATACATCATTGAGAAAATAATTATGCATATTTTTAACTTTAACTCTATCTTAAAAAATGTATTATGTAAAATATTTTGGAAAAATTTAGTACTGGCCGTTTTATTCGAAGAAGCTTTTAGTCCGTCACTGTAGAACGAACGAACTGTTTCTTGACTAATAAACATATGGTTTAAAAAAGAACGAACTTAAATCATTCTCCATCGTCTTGAACGTTACTGACCTTTCGGTTTCCTAATGGATAAGTAAACATGTACTCTATAACTATTGCTTTAAGGACTATTATTGTACGAATAGTAAACATAAACGAAACTAATTTTTGGATTGAAGTAATTAATAAGCTAAAATGAATCACATTAATATAATTATAATAATCCAGTTCTTTTATAAAGTGTTTATTAAAACTGTGTTTTTTAAATTTAACAAACCGTGTCTTTTCGTTTTACATAAACCCGAAATGAGCCATTACTACCTTCGAGGAATACAGGCGTCATGCTGATATGTCAAATTTAGTTTCATTCTAGTGCATACTCTATAGCGGACCTTCCCAAACTTATTTTTAATATGACGCCCATGGGAGTTTTACATTTTTTCTGCGACGCCGCCTCTGGTCTAGCAGTATCTACCAGTGAGTAGCCTAATAGCAAATTATAAAAAAGAACTCCAAACAACTTTTATGTTTGTCGGGTACTCGACTCGGTCGCGTCGACACAGACAGGTAATTTATGTGAATCACCTCGCGACGGTCCTGGGTTAATGGTGTGACTCCGTAGGGCGTCGCGACGCCTAGTTTGGGAAGCCCTGCTCTACAGTATAAATTATATTTTCAGTGATACTTAGTGCCTTCTTCTTATCTAGTGTTCGAGTTTAAGCTACCCGGTGGCCTCTGACGTGGCTTTACACATCATCAAGAAGATCTCGGAGATTTTGTAGTTACCTCACGATGTTTTTCTTAACCGTTTTAAGCTTCTGATAAATAATTATTTATGAGTTTATAATGACACCTTTCGAACTTGTAAACTTTAATTTGCCAGTCCAATGACCAGCCACTAGGCTATCGCTGCTTTTTAGGGTCATTAGGTGCCCGACTCGCACTTAGCCGATTTTTCTAGTGAAGCTGAATTTTATACACGTCTTTCGGGAATAACTTTATTCTTAGTGATGTTGGGCCTATATTTGACGATATTGTTTGCTAAATAAATATAGTCATGTTCTTGGTATTTCAATTCCATTTCTTTGGGTTTTGTACAACATTTCTGAGGATCTTTGGAAGATTTACAAGCCTTACAAGTTAATATTATTACAATGTGTATTGGGAGTTTGGGACCGAGAAGTTATAGTTGCCGACCGTATAATGTGAAGTTATACTTAAGAAAGTCTAGTAATGTAACAGAAAACCTACAGATTTTGGGCATTGTGACTTTTAGATAATTGCGGCGCAAATGACAATATACAAATATAACATAGCATCACGCCTGTATTCCCTGAAGAGGTAGGCGGAGGTGTACACAATTGTAAACCCACATTTAACCGATGCTATCATTAAGTCCTATATTGATGAGCCTATTGCCAACTACCGGGCACAAATCCAAACTCCGGGCTGGTACTGAGAATTTCCTAACAGAAAAACCCAATAACACTTTGCACAACCTGGGAATTGAACCCAGGACCTCATGCTCAACAGTCGCGCTTGAGATTGCTAGACCAACGAGGCAGTGACAATCACAAACATACCATGCCACGACAAATGACAGATATATTCAAATATTTTACAAAACTCGATATTAAGTGTATTGCTTCCCGTGGAAAAAAATAAAAGTTAATGACTGTGGCTGGTTTACTTGACCAAAAAGGCTTCATGTTCGAATTATCCGCTGTCACCGCTTTACCATTTTCTAATGAATCAATAGTAATATTATTCTAGCTCACGAGGTTGTCGACGTGTGGGTTGTGGATACATTCACACAGGCAATCATTGTGCCGATAGTCGTGACCGCCCACGAACTGATATCGAAGAGTCTCGACCAACACCTTAAGAGGCTCTCGTTAGACGGCTGGGTCAAGGGCCTAATACAGAAAGTGGTAATCCTCGACAAGTCACGCATGGTGAGGAGGTTTATCTCTCTAGAGCCCTACCCAGGGCAGCAATTTTTTATATTTTTAATTATATATAGATTTTTAGTTATATATTTGATAATGTAATTAGTATGCAAAAGAAATAAATAAACGAATTATTCTAATATAATATGACATACGCAAATAGTACTTCAATTAATCCGTCTTCAGACAATAAATAAGGTTTATAACGGAAATTCTCAGAAATATTCCCTTGATAATAATGGTCTAAATCTTGCGTAGGAAGCCGCTGCGGCTTTTATTACCCAAATAATGTCTCATAATATACCGCTTTAAGCATCGTACATACTATAACAATATACAAGGAAGATAAACAAAATGGTCGCTCACTGCGCACATTTTTAAACTGTTAGTGGTAGAAGAAATAATTTATTGTTTTCAATAATAATAGTAAATTTCTACATTGCATCACAGTATCAGGCCTGTATTCCCCAAAGAGGTAGGCAGAGGTGTACACAGTTTCACCAATGCCGTTATTAAGTCCCATGTAATAGTAGCTGGTTATGTTATATTCACCAACACACACACTATAGCACGTAGCTAAGTAACAACCGCACGGATCGAGGTTAAGCTGGACATACCACAACTTTTTCTAAGGATAGGCGATCATCATTTTTACGATGTGGTATCAACTGAAAATATGAATTATATAATTATATACTCCTCCTCCAACCGTATTTTGGTCACGGCGGGATATCTCCAAAGAGATGAGCCAAGTACGCAGGACATATTATAGTGCACAAGTGTATGCGCAAACATAGGTGCACTCCCTCTTCCTTCACTCTCATATTTCGATGAGACGGCAATCCGACACGATCGTAGAGAGATCAGGCGCAGGACCGACGGATTAACTAACAGAAAAATACAATAACACTTTGCCCAAATGGGAATCGAACCCAGGGCCTCACGCTCGGCAGTCGCGCTTGCGACCGCTAGACGAACGAGGCAGTAGTATGAATTAGAAAGAAAGAAAGAAAGAAAGAAAATATTTATTTTGGACTCGTAAACAGGTGAACACATACAAATAAGCAAATTATAAAAACTAAAATTAAGAATGCTAAGAACCTGCACGAGACCAAAAAAGGCTCCTATCTCAGCATAAGCTACTCCATCGAAATGAAACAGCGCTGGTTTTCGGATAGGACCGAATGCGTTAGTGAAATCACGGGCAACCAACGGCGTACGCAAACATGTAATAGATAAAAAATTGTGACAATAAAATAAATAATAATTGAACTGGGTCAGATCGTGTATTATGTAAAATTTAACAATACTTTTATTAAATAAATATGTGCATAGAAATAAATAAATAAATGAAAATAATTTAACATCAGTCACTATGACGATTGAACGTGTATCTCTGCCCATGTCTCCGCAACACTAATTTGTCTATGACAACAAACTAAGGGAGACTATGGCAACACCAAAAGGACGCCCAAAAGCATAGCCATAACCTATAATATTTATAATAAACTGTGGCCTGATCTCATCGCGACGCTGTCACTGAGTTATCATCACAAAAGAAATGTAAATATATTAAATAATTATGTTGTTTTATAGTGTAAATATTTGTTTTTTGTAAAAGGTACCTTAATTTATATAAAGTTTAAAATCTGAGTGCTGTACAATATGAAAGTGATTAAGCGATTCAATGTTGACGCACTTAAAGTGTAATAATTGTAGTATGTGAGTTTTATAAACGACTGCAATAATTTCTGAGGAATCAGCCACCCAAAACTAGTTCACTGCCAAACCAACCCGTCCAAGTCATTGTGACATAATAGAAGGCAGATCAAGTGTAAGTTGAGATGTCCTCTTTCTGTTGTCTCAATAAGTGAAATTTATACTTAGTTCTAAAGGTGTTAACTGTTTTTATAGCACGAAGTGGCGGTGGTAGGTCGTTCCAGCAGCGCGTGGCAGCAAACTTAAAACTTCCACGAAAGGCTGCAGTTCTATGCCTTGGCGTGGTTAGCAGATAGGCTGATGCTCTAGTGTTGTGCTTATTGAAGTGGCGTGACCAAGACAATTTGTTATAAAGGTAAATTGGTTTTCGTGTTAATATTATGTCAAAAAGTAATGTGGCCAGGTGAAGCTGTCTGCGAGCTTGCATCTTCATCAAATTGCTGGCATTTAAAAATGGTGTGATGTGGGAACGAGGTGGGACATGAAAACAAAAGCGGGCACATGCATTTTGGACTCGCTGAATTAACCTCTCAGTTCTTCCAAGAATACAGGTCCCATACACAGTGTCAGCGTAGTTCAGTTTGGATAACACAAGTGACTCACAAAGCATGACACGCATATCCACACTTATGTAGGGACGAATCCTGTAGAGAAGTTTGAGACGATAAAAACAGTTACGCACTGCCTCGAGTATGTGAGTTTCGAAATGCAGCTGCCCGTCAAACATAACCCCAAGATTTCGGGCTTCCTGGACTCGCACAATAGGACAACCATCAATTCTTAAATCGAGATTATAAAGCAGTGTTTTATTTATAGATTCCCTAGACCCTAGAATAATAAATTTGGACTTGCTTGGATTTAAAACTAAGGAATTTCTGTCTGACCAGATTGTGATCCTATCCAGGTCCTCATTAATTCTTTTTACACTATCTGCAGCATTCTCGGGATAAAAGGAGAGGTACAGCTGCAAATCATCAGCGTAGAGGTGGAACTTGGTGTTGTCTAGACAGTTGGCAATGTCAGCACTGTACAAGATGAAGAGCAGTGGTCCAAGGATCGATCCTTGCGGCACGCCCCTGTTTACCTGTCTCGGGCCAGAAGTAAAAATATCTCCACTCCCATTATCAGTCAGCTGTACAGACTGAAACCGATTACTAAGGTAACTATGGAACCACTTTACGGTCTCAAAATGACACCCATAATACGACATCTTAGAGAGCAGCAACGAAACATTAATGGAGTCGAATGCACGCGAGAAATCGAGCAGAATCAGTAGTGTTACCATGCCCTGGTCTCTGGCCTCAAGTACATTGTCAACCACATCAATAAGTGCTGTCGCTGTGCTATGTTTTTTACGGAAACCTGATTGCACTGTAGGTAAAATTTTAAATTGCTCAAGATATTCTCTCAGTTGGTTGCAAACTACTTTCTCCAAGACCTTAGAAAGACATGGCAACAGACTTATTGGAATTATAGTCGCATCTTGAAGAACAAACCACACATTCAAGATAAATCTATGAAAAGCATTAACGCATGCTTAGCGAACTCTAAAGTTATTATATTAAATGGAAAAAGAATACGGTCGTTTCCATTTAATATAATAACTTTAACAAACCACATACTTAAACCCGATCCATTTGGCTTGCAATCGTAACTTTTAAAACTTGCAATTTGACTTTACAACCAAGTTTAACTTGACAAAGGCATTAAGCAGTATGGTAATACTGCTTAATGCCTTTGTCAAGTACCGAGTACTAACATAAGCGACCACTAAATGTTTTAGTTATCTCGCTCTAGAGTTAAATTTGAAACGTAGTTCATTTATTACTTCAGTTTTGTTAATTAACGAGCTAAGTAACGGTAAAACAACTTTTAACCGGATTAATCGCGTGTATTATTGGTTTTTGTTTTTCCTGACGTTTCGAACACTTTGCAGCGTTCTTGATAAACCAATAATACACGCGATTAATCCCGTTAAAAGTTGATTTATTATAATGTGTAGTGATCGCGAAAACCTAAGATATTACTAAGTAACGGTAGTTTTAATTTGATTTAATTTAATTGGTGTCAGTTTGGGGGCTGAGTTGCCCACGTCCGTAGGAGTGCACCCTTAAAATGGAATACCTAAACGTGGCCCCTGGGTGGTGCAAAACAGGTAACACAACTCTGGTGAGAGGCTTCGGCCGCGACTGGTTACCACGAGACGAAGCTATGCTGTGAAGTGACCTAGTCATGTTTCGGAATGTAGTAAGGTGCAATCGTTGTGGGAGACGGGTCTGGGCAGTTGCATCAACTCCCCAACTATTCACTTTACGTGCTCCATCCTCGGCCATACCGTCGTTTACCATCAGGCGAGTTGGTGGCCAAACGTAGATCCATTGTTGACAAAAATAAGTTTTATGTATACAATCTAAAAACCTTTACGAAACAGGAAGAATTCTCAATACTCAATACTCAATATATTTATTGCTATTCCATAAAGTTGTACTTAGGTGGTAAATAATTAGATGAGATCATTTATGGACCCTGTAAGGCACAGCAATAGGGTAGGAGAGAGGAAGCTCTTTTTTAAGATAAATTATATAAATATTATTTAATTTCGATTTTTCAAAGAAACATTGAAAAAATATTAGACAAGAACGGGGCTTGAACCCGCGACCTTTGACGTTCCGTGTCATCACTCTACCAACTGAGCTACCTTGTCGTGTTCAAACCTATTGAATTTTCAATCCTCTTTGTATACGTCTTAAGGAGACGCCTGGTGATATTTATCTAGTAATCATTTACAGATTTACTAAACTCAGCGTTACCACTTTGCAGTTGTAAATCGCCGAACAACATCCCAATCCTTTATAAATCATATATAATTATATTTTTTAATACATGTTGAGGCCATGTAATGCCTATATTAATTTCGATTTTTCAAAGAAACATTGAAAAAATAATAGACAAGAACGGGGCTTGAACCCGCGACCTTTGACGTTCCGTGTCATCACTCTACCAACTGAGCTACCTTGTCGTGTTCAAACCTATTGAATTTTCAATCCTCTTTGTATACGTCTTAAGGAGACGCCTGGTGATATTTATCTAGTAATCATTTACAGATTTACTAAACTCAGCGTTACCACTTTGCAGTTGTAAATCGCCGAACAACATCCCAATCCTTTATAAATCATATATAATTATATTTTTTAATACATGTTGAGGCCATGTAATGCCTATATTAATTTCGATTTTTCAAAGAAACATTGAAAAAATAATAGACAAGAACGGGGCTTGAACCCGCGTCCTTTGACGTTCCGTGTCATCACTCTACCAACTGAGCTACCTTGTCGTGTTCAAACCTATTGAATTTTCAATCCTCTTTGTATACGTCTTAAGGAGACGCCTGGTGATATTTATCTAGTAATCATTTACAGATTTACTAAACTCAGCGTTACCACTTTGCAGTTGTAAATCGCCGAACAACATCCCAATCCTTTATAAATCATATATAATTATATTTTTTAATACATGTTGAGGCCATGTAATGCCTATATTAATTTCGATTTTTCAAAGAAACATTGAAAAAATAATAGACAAGAACGGGGCTTGAACCCGCGACCTTTGACGTTCCGTGTCATCACTCTACCAACTGAGCTACCTTGTCGTGTTCAAACCTATTGAATTTTCAATCCTCTTTGTATACGTCTTAAGGAGACGCCTGGTGATATTTATCTAGTAATCATTTACAGATTTACTAAACTCAGCGTTACCACTTTGCAGTTGTAAATCGCCGAACAACATCCCAATCCTTTATAAATCATATATAATTATATTTTTTAATACATGTTGAGGCCATGTAATGCCTATATTAATTTCGATTTTTCAAAGAAACATTGAAAAAATAATAGACAAGAACGGGGCTTGAACCCGCGTCCTTTGACGTTCCGTGTCATCACTCTACCAACTGAGCTACCTTGTCGTGTTCAAACCTATTGAATTTTCAATCCTCTTTGTATACATCTTAAGGAGACGCCTGGTGATATTTATCTAGTAATCATTTACAGATTTACTAAAATTAGTAGTTTATAAAGGATTGGGATGTTGTTCGGCGATTTACAACTGCAAAGTGGTAACGCTGAGTTTAGTAAATCTGTAAATGATTACTAGATAAATATCACCAGGCGTCTCCTTAAGACGTATACAAAGAGGATTGAAAATTCAATAGGTTTGAACACGACAAGGTAGCTCAGTTGGTAGAGTGATGACACGGAACGTCAAAGGTCGCGGGTTCAAGCCCCGTTCTTGTCTATTATGTTTTCAATGTTTCTTTGAAAAATCGAAATTAATATAGGCATTACATGGCCTCAACATGTATTAAAAAATATAATTATATATAAATATTATTTGATGAAAAACATTATTTGTTTTAATTTATTTGTAGTTATTAATTTTAATTATTTGTAGTTATTAATATTAATTATTTATTTAATTATTATTATAGAATTATGTTATTATTATATTGCTTTTTATTATTTACATTTATCATTTAAATATTCATTTACGGAGTAATAACATTTGTTCAACAGTAAATTTTTTAGTTTTTTTGTGAATAAATTTAACTTTTCTTCTTTCTTTATTATTTCAGGCAGATTATTGTAGATTTTTATAGACATTACGTAGGGGCTTGAAGAATGCATTTGTAGTTTGGATGTTGGTAAATTTAGCCTAGATCGGTGCCTGAGTGTATAGTGTGATTGAATGTCTTCACGTCTTGTGTAGAATTCTTGATGGTTTCGAACAAATTTACACGATTCTAGAATGTAAATACTAGGTAGGGTTAGGATATTAAGTTTTATAAAATAGGGTTTACAGCTGTCAATTTGCTCAATATTTACCAAGATTCTAACTAATTTCTTTTGTAAGGTAAAGAGTGTCGGTGCATCTGTACTATTACCCCAGATGGTTATGCCATAACTCAGCCATACATTGGCGTACGCGTAATAGGTGGTGAGGGCAGTTTGCAGATTGGTAGTCTTTTTAATTTCACGGAGAGCATAAGAAAATATGGAAATTTTTGAGCGCGTATTTTTTATATGCGTTTTCCAGGTAATATGTTTATCTATTGTAAGTCCAAGTAATGTAAATTCATTAACAGTTTCCAATTTTGTGTCCTTAAAGTTGAAATTGAAGTGTAATGGTGGTTTTTGGTAAGGGTGGAAAGTCATCAATTTAGTTTTATTGTAATTGATTTCTAGGTTGTGTGAGGTCATCCAGTTACATGTTTTAGTAAGTGTGGAATTGAGTTTTTCTTCAATATTTATGTCATTTTTACTTGAGACTAATAGCGATATATCGTCCGCGAATAAGACACATGGCCCTTCTATGATTTTCGGTAAGTCGTTGATATAAATTAGGAACAGTAGGCAACCTATAACGCTTCCTTGGGGGATTGAAGCGTTAATTCTTTTACTTTTGGATCGTATTTTTTCTATTACTCTCGTGTTGTGGTTAAAGAATTCTATTTCAATTCTGGCCGAAAGGTGTAGTGTTCCAAAAATTCCCTCGCCGAAAACCGGACATTGAGTGACACGTGAAGTTAACGACGTGATTCTTTGTTTAAATTAGTATCCCACCATATTTCACGTGAAATTGGTTGCAAAAAGACACAAGTTCACAATAGTTTCACTGTTAAAAAGTTATTATATCTCCAGTAAAGCCAAACCCATAGCTGAGCTTCGATTTTTACTCATATCATAGTCTACAGGGACCGTCAAATGTTTAAAGTACGAGTATATAGCTCTGTGTCAAAGTTAAAAAAAAACTTAATCAGCTCACCTCACACACTATTTTTGGCAACACTCAGCAGATATTTTCAAAAGAACTCGTAATACAGAAACCTTGTAATCTGTCTAATCCTACCCAAGTAAACCCGGGCTAATCCCTGAGTTGGGTGACAAGAACTGCGTAGACTCGTTATTGCATAAAATATTTTTGTTTTGTAAACATTTTGCGAATATGTTTACCAAAATATTTTCTTTTCACTTATGGAATTACTAATATATTACTGATTACATTACATATGACATATTAGTGTTTTTTTTTTTGTATAGTAGTGGAGTAGCCATGGTACAGTTAAAGGCATTTAAAATGTAGAATAAAATCGGAAATTGTTAAAAATCAACCTCATCTAAATAGCTATACACAGTGTTATTTTCATTGAAACAGGTAATAATTTAATTTATTAGGGGTTTTTATGAAATATTACAATTATATTGCACACTAGCGGCCCTTCCCGGCTCCGCATAGGTATAAATTTATTTTTTAAATATTTTGGGATTTAATTTTTTATAGATATTGTTAATAATTTAATATTGTAGTTTTTTTTTCTGTCATCAATCGTTTCCGCAGCGCATGCTATAAAAGACATTATATTCATTTTTTTATTCCTTGGGTTACATTATTGAAGTTTCAGTAAGATTCCTTATATTTTCTAGTAATAAATATAGCCTATGTTACTCAGGGATAATAAAGCATACTAACGGTGAAAGATTTTTTTAAATCAGGCTAGTAGATTTTATGTTTATTCATTACAAACATACAAAAATATTAAAATGCAAATCTTTCCTCTTTATCTGTATTATATAAATATATATAAATATATTATATATTTTTATATAAAAATTTTGAATAGGTCTAGGCATTTTTATATGAATTAACTGTACTAAGTATACCCAATCTGAATTTGATTTATATTCATACATTTCTCACCGGATTTTCTCGGTCCATATCTTGGATTCCGATCAGACACAGTGTGTAAGAGCCCTTAATGATCACTCTTAGTGAACGAATTGGTGAACAACATAACATAACATAACATAGCATCACGCCTGTATTCCCCGAAAGGGTAGGCAGAGGTGTACACAATTGTGCACCCACATTTCACCAATGCTGTTATTAAGTCCCATGTAATAGGTGGTGAGCCTATTGCCATCAACCGGGCACATTTCCAAACTCCGGGCTGCTACTGAGAATTTCCTAACAGAAAAACTCAATAACACTTTGCCCGACCCGGGAATCGAACCCGAGACCTCCTGCTCAGCAGTCGCGCTGCGGACCACTAAACCAACGAGGCAGTTGGTGAACAAAGTAAGCTGTTTCATCTTTATTCTTCTTCTTAACCCGTTTTTGGACCAATACTTAGCCACGAAATAGCATATTCAATGCCGTTGTATAGATCTTGACGTGTACATTTTAAAAGGTCAATTAATCTGTCTTTATTTGTGAACATAGGTGTATATTTAGGTCATAATAATATTAGAAACTGATCTCTATGTCCTACTAATAAAATTGGTGTACTTACAAAAAATAAGAAAACAGCAAAAATAAATTAAGTTTAAATAACTCGGTCTCTTGCTGTGTTGTGATACATGGACTATTTAAAATTCGGTTGCCGGAATTAAAAATGGCGTCTGCCTTTCAACTCTGAAACATTGAATTGTATTGGCAGACGGTGACTCGCCAATTCACTACATGGGCCCCTCAAACGCCGCCTTGATACAGGCAGAAGGGGCAAACATGGGTGTGAACGGCTAGGGGTGTCGAGAGAAGCGGCCCCGGTTTCACCATCACGGGTCTCAAAGACCCGCGGGTTTCCCCGTTGTTAAGCCATTACTTACATGACACTTCCACCTCCGAGCTTATAGCTCTGGCGAACCCTCTCTGGCCGGCCAATTAAGGTAAGACAGAGTTGAGAGTCCTTGTGGCACTCTTAGGTTCCACTCCAGCTACCCAATGAAGGCAAACTGGAAATGAGGCCCTGACCGACTCTGGGGTAGTCAGGAACGCAGTGTCGCCACTCACCAACAGACACGCCACAAGCTGCCCTGCGTTTTGTATGCTGCTCGTAGACTTTGTGACATTTATATTTTGTTTTAGTATTATTGGTCTTAAAAAGCTAATTTAATGTTCCCTCTGGTTTAACGTTAGTCTCATGAGATATGGTAACGTCTGCCGAACTGAACCAGAGGGGGTAAATAAATTTATTATTAATATTATAGTGTAATATGAAATACATCAATAGTCTAAAAAAATAACTAAAAGATGAGCAAAAGATAGCATATCCTACACGAAAACGCGCGTCTTTTACATTAAAGATTGTTCACAAATATATTGTGTAATGTCTCAATTATTCGCTTCGTTAACTTGTGTACCTTTAAGCGGGACTAATTTACATTATGTTCCCTTTCCATCCTAATATTTTCCCGAATAAATAGACGTTTATACCTTTAAAGAAATTTGCTTGTAAACGTACAAGAAAGTCCTTGACGAAGTTCGCTCAACTTTGGACTTTAAGGTACATTTTCTTAAAAATAAAATGATGTTTGCTTTTTAAGATAGGATAACATGAAACTTGTATTCCTGGACAGGTTAGGTAGAATTGTTCTCTAATACACCCACATTTCATCAAAGCCCTTAATAAATTCCATAAAGTCAGTAAACATATTGCCATCTATGTGATAATCCAAACTCCAGGCTAGGTACTGATAATTTCCTGCTCGACCCGGAAATTGAACCCAGGACCTCTTGGTCAGCGGTTGTACTAGCCTGATGAGGTAGGTTTATAGATGACCAGGAAGAGAAGGAATCATCGCGTAACCACGAAAGCTGCAAAGTGTTCGAAACATCAGAAAAACAAAAATCCGTTTAAAATGTGTTTTAATGTAATGTGTAGTGATAAATGATAAATAATTTCATTTCTGCAAATAAATAGATCTTATGCAGACACTTTTACAATTCATTTATATAAACTAGTGATCGCAAAAACCAAAGATACTATTTCCTATTATAATTATAAATATGAAAGTTGTTTAATTAGGTGTTTGCATGTTTAAATCACGCAAACACGGCTGAATGGATTTGGATGCACCTTCATTAACACATATGCTAATTTTTATCCCGGAACAATGCAGTTTCTGCGGGTAAATAGCGGAGCACAACTAGTATCTACCCAACTGACCCAGAAGGAGGGTTATGGTTTTCGAGTGTATGTATGTATGTATATGTATGTATATCTTTGATAACGCCCTGTAGGCTAGACAGCTTGATAGAGGTAACATACGAGCTGTCATTAGATTCGTCTCAATTACAGAAGTTTCATAGGCTAAAACAATAGTTATATATGTCTACAAACAAAAAAGGGGGGAATTAATTAATAATTATAACAATATGGATATCAAATAAAAGCTATTAAATACATAAAAACAAGATATCTTGAATTATTAAGGTAATTGCATTCTTTACGACATTGTATTAACTGCAAAGTTAGTCGTGTCGGTTCGGTCATCTGTATAGGGACTGAATTGATAGCAATAACGTCGCCATAAGACATGTTAGATATGGAACAAGAATTCGCGGTGGTGAGCAGAGGTCGAGATGGCTTAGTGGTCAGAGCGCCTGGAGTATTTATCCGGGAGGCGCAGGTTCGAATCCTGTTCGCGACCGTATTCTTTTTCCATTTAATATAATAACTTTAGAGTTCGCTAAGCATGCGTTAATGCTTTTCAAAGATTTATCTTGAATTACATAAAAACACTTTAATGCTTGTGGGAGCAAGGGTTTACGCACTTACTGGGTGTCGGGAGAAGCGGAGTGGTGGAGAGTGAGAACTTCGATAGCTGTAATGCGGAGAGTAGTGGATGGCCACTTCTTGATGGTCACTGGCTTGTTGCTACCCACAGTCATTTTTGGCGATTTTCGCGGAGCGGGGCCACACGCGCGCGCGTTCGAGATGCACTTTTTTGCAACTAACTTTTAAGGCGGGGATGCGGAAACAGGATGGAAGGAGTTGAGTCGATAAATTAGATTACGTCGATAGTGATGTGTATGCGTGCGTGTGATGTCTATGGCGCGTTAGTTTTCTTTTTATTATATTTATTTTTTAAATGCGTATATTAATAAACGGCGCAAACAATGCTACTATTTTGACACAAACTACAAGAAAATACGTTTAACTTACGTTACAATTAAAAAGTGTAAAATAAAATAAATAATTATTATACAAAATAACCCGAATGCACTGAAAAGAGGGTAACAAGATGAAACTATACACAACCACCTTTATATATCAACAAATATCCTTTATATACTTTAAACGTGAGTCTATAATCGCCTAAATATATACTAATTACTACGTATTTGGCACACAGTCAGTTCATTGCCCCCGCGAGGTTTCAATACATCATTACACGCTATAGAATTTGAAACACCGATCGACATGATCGGAATAAATCGCGAGGTTTTTGCTCCTATACGATAATAATCTTGCTTGTTTTGAATAAAGTATAATTCTTAGGGAAAATATAGGTATATTTATTTATTTATATATTCTTTATTGTACACCAAATTAATAACAAAGGAAATTAGCATAATATTAATGTACAATGGGCGGCCTTATCGCTTACCGCGATCTCTTCCAGGCAACCTTAGGATGGAGAGGAAGAAATTATTGTTGAGGTAGGTTGTGGCGTACTACTTATAAACATACATACTATAAATACAACATAAATATTTAATATATATGTATATATACAATAAATATTCTATTACGTATGAATAAATATTACATAAATTAATAATACAATAACCAAATGAGCGGATGTAGAGCAAATAAGGACGGTATAAAATAATATTAAATTATAGTCATATATAATTATATTTTTTAATACATGTTGAGGCCATGTAATGCCTATATTAATTTCTATTTTTCAAAGAAACATTGAAAAAATAATAGACAAGAACGGGGCTTGAACCCGCGACCTTTGACGTTCCGTGTCATCACTCTAAAAAAAATATAATTATATATGATTTATAAAGGATTGGGATGTTGTTCGGCGATTTACAACTGTAAAGTGGTAACGCTGAGTTTAGTAAATCTGTAAATGATTACTAGATAAATATCACCAGGCGTCTCCTTAAGACGTATACAAAGAGGATTGAAAATTCAATAGGTTTGAACACGACAAGGTAGCTCAGTTGGTAGAGTGATGACACGGAACGTCAAAGGTCGCGGGTTCAAGCCCCGTTCTTGTCTATTATTTTTTCAATGTTTCTTTGAAAAATAGAAATTAAATTAGTGTCAAATAATAATCTTTCACCATTTTTTAAAATATTGGCAATGACTGAGCACGTCTAATTTCTACCGGCAACGCATTCCATAGTCGGGCAGCTTGCACGGTGAAAGATCTGTCGAAAAAGGTTGTTGAGTGGATAGGCATTTTTAACTTCAGATTTTCTGATGACCGAAGGAATCTCGTGTATGTGTCACCAAGGAACATGAAACGATTTTTAAGGTATGGAGGAGTTGTCGGATTAAACAGTATACTGTATAGAAGTGAAACAATGTGAGAATTTCGGCGATGACGAATAGGTAGCCACTTGAGCTTCTGGCGGTAGTGTGATATGTGATCATATTTGCGCAGGCCAAATATAAATCTTATGCAAAAATTCTGAAGCCGCTCAAGTTTTTCAAATTGGTCTACAGTAAGATCAAGATAACTGGCATCAGTATAATCGAGGATAGGTAGAAGAAGAGATTGCGCAAGCGCAGCTTTGGTGGTTAACGGAAGAAAGTTATTTATGGGATAAACTGCCTCGTTGGTCTAGTGGTCCCAAGCACGGCTGCTGTGCATGAGGTCATGGGTTCTGGTCCGAAGTCGGGCAAAGTGATACTGAGTTATTCTGATAGGAAATTCTCACAAAATTCCAAACTCCAAGCTGCTACTGAGAATTTCCTAACAGAAATACCCAATCACACTTTTCCTGTCCCGGGAATAGAACCCAAAACTTCATGCTCAGCAGCTTGTATTCTTTAGACAAACGAGGCAGTCTAAATAAAAATATAAATCCTAATGTCTAAATTAAAATTAAATGTTGACAGGATGGGGGTTACTCTTGAAATTAATACCAATTCTAATGTCAAATCAACGCCTTAACATTACCCTTGTAATGTTAAAATATATTTACCTACATCATAGTTAAAGTTTGTTGACTTATTAATAATCCGATTCTATTATTATATTTATGACATTTTTTGTATATAAAAGTACGAACTGATATATTTCCAATGTTATATATTTTCAATGATTTATTTTCAAGAGTAACCCTACAGATATAATTCAGGAACCTTAAGTGAAACAAATTAAATTAATTCAGGATTTTAAATAAATCGAAAATGCCTTATACTTTTAAAGAAATCGAAAAGGTGAATAAACATAAATTATTTTTCCTCTTTCAAAAACACGAAACGATCTTTTGATCCTTAATTTAATCTCGAATCACTTTTATTTTCAATAATCTGTCGAGCCTTTACGTAATCTCCTAAGGGCCGGTTACTTTTCCATTCCAATGCGTCTTAACTTCAGTATTTAACACGGACTGCTTCATTAGTCTATTGGGCGGAAAATGCGGCTATGAAGGGTCCTGGATTTGGTAAAAATATTTCGGGTTTTTCTGTTAGGAAATTCTTAGTGGCAACTTAGAGTTAGAAATTATGCTCGGTAGATGACAATAGTAGCACACGCTTGAAGAGGGATCGCTGCATGGGACTCTAAGCGGTGGATCCTGGTGGATTGGGCAGGATTTATTTTTGATAGCAGTAGTGTCAGCTATGCTGGCAGAGTCAACAACACATGGAGGGCTGTAGACATGTGTCAACATGTGTCGGGTGTTTGGCATCTAATGCGCTGTATTATTATTATTTTTAGTATCTCAAGTTAACTATATAATTTAAGATGAAGTTAATGTATGTGAGATTATATTTCTGTAAACGGACCCACGATACAGGAAGTAATTCATAGTGTGGGGCAATGTTTAAAAAAAAAACATGTGTCCACGAGAACACTATCGACTAACTGTACTGCAGTTTAGAAGGAGATTTGTTTCTTTTTTGACGTCAAAAAATTTTCTTCGTATAAATAAATAAAAAATATCTAAATAGCATCACGTTTATGTTTCCTGAGTAGGTAGGCAGAAATGTAAGCTATTGTCAAATATTTCACCGATACCCAATTAAATAGGCGGTGAGCCTATTGCCAATTTTACATTGTCGAACCTAGGATCTTACACTATACAACTGAGCTTGCGAATAATATATCGATGAAACAGTTCTCCGAAACAAGTTGTAAGAAATATTCTATCATCAGCCAGGACCTATTTTTAATACGATTACGATGTTGCAATCAACCATGCCCTATAATAATTTTCCCATAACTGTAGCCCATAATTAATTGATTTCCAAAGATTTTGAACGATGATACTATCCTCTGTGTTGTCATGGTAAATTGGCAATTACCCAGAAGATATTTCCCTTACAAGCGGATTAAGCTTGAACAACATTCAAGTTTAAGAAGAAATTTAATGAATATTACGTTTTCAAGAATGCCTGTATTCATATATATTATGTATACATGTTATGGCCATGCAATGCCTATATTAATTACTATTTTTCAAGGAAATATTGAAAAATAATATAGGTATTACATTTAAAAAGGATTGGGATGTTGTTTGGCGGCTTACAACTGCAAAGTGGTATCGCTGAGTTTAGTATATCTAAAGTTACAATATTAAATGGAAAAACAATACGGTCGCGAACAGGATTCGAACCTGCGCCTCCCGGATAAATACTCCAGGCGTTCTGACCACTAAGCCATCTCGACCTCTGCTCACCACCGCGAATTCTTCATCCATATTTTTAACACGTATTCAGTACCTATACAGGAGACCGAACCGACACGACTAACTTTGCAGTTAATACAATTACCTCAATAATTCCAGATCAATATCGCCAGGCGTCTCATTAAGACGAATATAAGGAAGCTTGAAATTCAATAAATTCGAACAACGACAACGTAACTCAGCTCAATATCAAGGGTCGCGGGTTCAAGCCCCGTTCTTGTCTATTATTTTTCAATGTTTCCTTAATAAATAGTAACTACTGGTATTGTTATAAATACCAGTTATTTTTTTTATCTGTGATTTATATTTAAAGCAAAGTAAAACTTATAGCTATAGATGTCTATTGACAGACAAATCAAACGCGAGCAAGGTGTGAACCGGCGCTTCGGTTTCCTGCGCCCCATGAATAAATACTCTAGGCCCTCTACCAACTAAGCTATCGTGGACTTCGCTCACAGTGGCGAATTATTCCTCCACATACGTCTTACGACGATGCCAGGCTCATCTCTTCAGTTATCACTTATACTTTGAAATTATTCAGTTAAAACTTTGTGAGCAGCGTAATTGCGAAACTGCCCTTCAATTCCAATAAGTAACATTTTTGCAGTCTGACAATGGTACTCTACGTCGATTTTATTAGTCCAGGAGTTGGTATAGGATTTTAAATTTTTAGATGATATGGCGCAATGTACCGAAATTCAGGTCAGTTGCGCAACTGACCCGCAAATTATTCACAAAAAAAAAATACCTGCGACCACGAACGCTGCAAAGTGTTCGAAACGTCAGGAAAAACAAAAAACCAATAATACACGCGATTAATCCGGTTAAAAGTTGTTTTATTATAATATTCACATTAAATTAAAAAATATTTATAGGACAATAACAAGATTAGACACAGAGACAATGTAACGTGGTAATAGGCACACCAAATATTACATGAGTCTAATTTAAAAAGTGAAATATGGGTGTAGAACTACAGTACCTCTGTCTAACCCTTTGAAGATACATGCGTAAAGCTGTAATGAAACAGTGACTTGTCTTTTCACCTTGACCTTGCATGTAACGTAAGCAAAAGGGGGGCGAATAATGTTTACGAAATTTCAAATGGACACAATTTGCAATCCAAATCTTTTAGTTCAAAATCAAAATCAAAATCAAAATTTCTTTATTCAAATTAGGCTAAAAATAGCGCTTTTTGAACGTCAAACATTAAGACAGCCCCCAAAAAAGCCCACCCTTCACCGCTTCCTAGTGTTTTAGCTGGAAAGAAGAAGCGGCGCAACAAACTTCCCAGCAACACGTCTGTCTGTATCAAAATTATTTACAGATTCTATACAAATCTAAAATTGAATTTATATACAATAATTGTATCTAGTGAGATAAAATATCTTGGGCACAGTTAGCTAGCACGAGCCTATGTAATATGCATGCCAATGCATAAAAATATTAAATGAATCGAGAAACAATGTAAAATTACCGAAAGCGTCCAATCTAAAACTATTTCGTATGAAGGTCGTACCCACTTACACATGCCAAGAGATAGAAACTGCACATTAACTAGGACCAGCTTGGCTAATTCAATAAATAAATAAAGTTAATAGACCGTGTATTGTAATGAATGGAATAGCACACATTTTGTTGAAATATAACCTTCTTATCGTATGTTTGATGAACAACCTAGTGCCAGAGTTAAAACCACTCGTAGGTCTCTGACATGGCTTCTATCGAAAACCTCTCTCTAGTGAGAAATATAACCTACTAGGGTATAATAATCAAAGGTGATGGCGTAGTGGTATTATTAAATGTCCCACTTGTGATGTTTTCGATGGTGTGTAAAACCATGTCAGAGGCCTACAGGCGGCTTAAACTCTGACACTAGGTTGTTCATCAACCAGAATAAGACAACATAAAGAAAAACGAATAAATGCCGCAGTACGTTTTAAACGTAAAAAAATTAGATTATCATACAGCAACATGTGGGGGCGTGTGTATGTGTGTGTGGGTGTATGTGTATGTGTGTGTGTGTGTGTGTGTGTCCGTGTGTGGATAGGTATGTGTGTGTGTGAGTTTCCTTATTCCACCTTCATTCTAAATTACTGAATCTATAAGAAATCGTTTCACTCTACTGTCCTCCGACTCCAATGCAAATTCTTCAATTGCCTTGTTTTTCACTTTATGGTTTATCCATGGCAGGCGTCTTTTTAATTGATATTTTTTTATCATTTCGGTACCAACTATCATACATTCTAACAAACCACTTCCAACATTTAAAAATGTTAAAGTACTTATGTTGCTAGCTGTGCTGCCAAAAGTTAAATTAATCTTCAAATTTACCTGAAAATGGGAACTCCTACATCCCACATGGCCTTAATTAAGGCCAAAAATTACGCATAATCATCTTGTCAACCCACTTTTAGAAAAGAAACTGTCAGCCTTTAGCTTTCCTCTCAGAATAATTAATTTTCATCATAAAATTATATTCAGTCTGCCTACCTTGTTTTACGGTGTCACTGTGTCCAGTGGTGAATTAATGCTTTTTCTTTCATTCTTTCTTCTTTCTTTATTGCATTTTCCTATGAGAAAATTCTCAGTTTGGAATCGTGCCCGGTTGATAGCAATAGACTCACCAGCAACATTTATGCCTACCGCTTCGGGGAATACAGGCGTGATGCTATTATGTCATGTTTGTGCCTGTATGAAAATTCTCAGTAGCAGCTGACAGTTTGGAATTATGACTGAACCAACTCGCCCGGTGGTGAGCGACTGTATGGCCGAGGATGGAGCACGTATATCCAGAATAATAAATCTATTCACTCTTAAGTAGAGTGGATAGATTTTGGGAGTTGTCCCGGACCCGTCTCCCACAGCGTTTGCACCAGACTACACCCCATCATCCGGCCGAAGCCTCCAGAGTTGTGTTACCTAGTTTATATTATTAGGGTCACCAGATATACTCTTTGGGACTTAATAACGGCATTAGGTGAAATGTGGGTGTACTATATCTCTACTGAATCCTTCCTGTCATGGAGCTTCTTATACCTTCCTGTCATAAGACCAAATTCTTGGAATCGATTCCAAGTAACGGCACCCGGTTTCTTTGGGATAAAACCTGGGAGTATAGGATTTTTACCTCACTATAACCACCGCGGTGGTCAACTTAACACTTTGACGGGAGCTCTGGGTTCTGTTAAGAGACTAGCACTGGAACCCCCTCAACGCCTATTAAGGCACATCCCTAGAAATACCGTAAGAGAGTCTCCTGAGCCTTGCTGTGCACGGCAGGACGGCTGGTCTATTTGATATTTTTTTAGTTTCAATTTGAAATTGAGTTTCGGGGAATATAGGCATGATGCTCTCTTATGTAATCTACAGTGAACGAAGCAACACATTTTGACCTTGAGAACGCCTCTCTCATCGCAATAAAAGCGGTTATGACATAGCAACATGAAGAATTTTAATATCCCAACTTTGTTGGTTGGTACCAAATGTTTTCATGTCACATTTGTATCAAGTTGACATTGTATGTACAAAAACTAATGAAAACACAAGGGTTCTCGGTATAATGTGCTTTACAATTTAATGAGAATCTGTTAGTACATACCTACTTCCCTTACGAATTGAATTACTATTATAATGGTGGTATAAAACTATGTACACATCAGTATTTCTCCTGCAAACTGCCTCGTTGGCCTAGTGCTCCCAAGCGCGACTGTTGTGCATGAGGGCCTGGTTTCGATTCCGGGTCGGACAAAATTTTATTAGGTTTTTTGTTAGGAAATTCTCGATAGCAGCTCAGAGTTTAGATATGTGTCCGACAAATAGTAATAGGGTCACCACCTATTATATCTATATATATATTACATCGAACTTAATAACATCATTGGTGAAATGTAACTGTACAACTGTGTATCTCTGCCTACTTCTTCGGGTAATACAGGCGTGATTTTATGTTATGTATGTATGTTTAATATTGGAATGTTTATTGAATCTTCTGATCTCTGGTTTGTTTTCTAAATGTACTGGAGTTAAATATATCTATGGGATAAAGACGTTATAAAAAAAAACGGCTACTACCTTACAAAAAAGCTTCGACAGCTACATACTTTAACAATAGTTAGATATAAATAAAAATACATGTCTATGGAACACTCTAAAACCCAAAGTTGACCCAAATATTTGTGATGTAACAATTTCAATAGAAATCCATTTCAAATATATCAAACGCAGATTTCTGTAACTTTAACAATCCATTATTATGAATACGAAGTACGTATGTTTGTCTGTTTTCTACGTTTCCATAATGCCGGAGTCTGTCTGGCGCTCCGTCCTACACTATAAAAGAGACAGATTGACATAATTTATAACAGAGAAAATGTAATTTGTATAATAACTTTTGTGAGGCATATTCATATTATTTATTGTTCAACGGTTAATAATCACGTGCATTCTTCGGGTTTGCCCGACTAATTTCGAGCTCGAACGGAGCCTTTACTCATGAGCTGAGTCCGCGGCAAACCCAAAGAATGCACGTGAGTAGTAACCAGTGAACAATAATTAAATTGTAACTAGTAATATGGAAGTGAATGTTGGGTATGGCAAAAGAGACATAAAAGTATAATAAATGCTGTAGAAATGCGTTCCTCGTGAACCAGCCCTACCCTTGCTTCCACCCCGACCCTTGCTCCACCCCGACCCTTGCTCGTGCCAGCCAGCGCCGCTGAGCGTAGCTTTAAATTCGTCCTTAAATAATAATGATTTGAATCCGATCCAGCCAGTCCCTTGCTGTCCTCCCACCAGCGACGCCCTAAGCCGAGGCTCGTACCCCGCAGGGGGTTTAGCGTGTTGTCGCTTAGTTTACAAGTTGAATGCCCTGGCTGAGGGCCTTAAAATTACTAAGGCAACCACAGGAAAGCCCGGTTAAGCAGTCCACAGCCTCCTAGGTTGACCTGCAAGATACCATACACAATAAAAATCCTAATGTAGTATGTGTGGTGTAACTATGAATGTTAGATTGAGGAATTATGTGATAAGACAACGTTGCGGTATAAAAGAAGACGTAGTGATGAACTTTGAAAAGAGTCTGTATTTAGATGGTTTGGTCATGTTAAGAATGAATGAAAGATGATTAACAAAAGTTATTATATTAAATGGAAAAAGAATACGGTCGCGAACAGGATTTGAACCTGCACCTCCTGGATAAATACTCCAGGCGCTCGAATTTTTAATCCATATTTTAACACGTCTTTTGGCGACGTCATTGCTGTCTATTCAGACACTATTACAGGTGACCGAACTGACACGACTAACTTTGCAGTTAATACAATGATTTTTCAGGACTGAATACTTGAAAATTAAAGATATTGTTTTTTTTATATTTATTTGCATAAAAAAATCAATTTGCTTATGAATCGGTCGTTTTGTTTAATTAATACAGAGTGCAGAATTCAAAATGGATTCTTAATTGATAAAGGGTGGAGAAAATAAAATTTTGAGAAAAAAAATATTAGTAAATTAAATCTTACGTGATTCAAAAGCTTGATAACGATTGCCTCTTTGATTAAATGACCGCAAGCGCGGTTGCTGCACGGTGGTTTTCTAAGTTCAATTCCCGGTTCGAGTTCAGCTCATGTATTTGTAAAGTTTTTGGTGTAACATAATAAGGTGTTCTGGGTACATTAAGTACCTTAAAAACTTGCCTATTAATGGCATACAAATGTTGTTATAACGAGTAAACTGTTAATGAGTTTTTCGGTTACGAAATTCTGAGTAGAGTAGTGCAGAGTTTCGAATTGTTCTTGGTGGATTGCAATGAACTGCCATAACATAGAATTCATATAGTACCGATAATGGTAAACTGTTGGTATACAAAAAGACCTCTGCCTACCTGTTCGAGGAATACGTGACGGTATGTTATGTTAAAGATTAAATAACAGATCACAAAAATGGTCTTACATTGATTCACGCCGAAATCAAAATGAATGTCTTACAACAATTTCCTTTATAAATGGAGAACTTGGGCCTGAACGTTAAATTGACCATTAACAGAATGAAAATCATATTCTTGTTAAAATTATATCCGATGTAGAGGACGTTTAAACTTTCAGGTGAAATAGGAACTTAAATAAACAAGTTCTTGAACATCTTAACAATTTGTAAGTCAGCCTGAGAATAATTAATTTACTTACTTACTATTTTACAATGTTTACCCTTCTGAACTTACTATTGAATTAAGAAGAAGTCACTTAAACAATTTAAATGTTAATTATTAATTCAAGATAAATCTTTGAAAAGCATTAACGCATGCTTAGCGAACTCTAAAGTTATTATATTAAAGGGAAAAAGAATACGGTCGCGAACAGGATTCGAACCTGCCCCTCCCGGATAAAAACTAATATTTATCCGGGAGGCGCAGGTTCGAATCCTGTTCGCGACCGTATTCTTTTTAAGGATCTATATTGAATTGTTAAGCTAATTGCATCTTTACGAAATTGTATTAACTGCAAAGTTAGTCGTGTCGGTTCGGTCACCTGTATAGGAACTGAATTGATAGCAATGACGTCGCCATAAGACGTGTTAAAATATGGAAGAAGAATTCACGGTGGTGAGCAGAGGTCGAGATGTTAATTATTATTTTCTAAGGAAACCGAGACACAATAGCTCAGTGTATAATATATAATGACACGGTACGTCAAGGGTTGCGGGTTCAAGTCCTTCTCGTGTCTATTATTCTTCAATGTTTTCCTTAGAAAATAATAATTAATACAGGCATTACCTACCTATATATTAATATTTTTATACATATTATAATATAAAACAACTTTTAACCGGATTAATCGCGTGTATTCTTGGTTTTTGTTTCCGGTTAAAAGTTGTTTTATTATAATGTGTAGTGTTCGTGAAAACCTAAGATGTAACTATGTATAAAAATAAGATATTACTATGTATATAAGATTGATATAATTTTAGCCTACTGCTCTCAACAGAAAATATAATTAAACTCTGGGCTGCTAAAATGAGAATTTTCCAATAATACTTTCTCTAAACCAGAAATCAAACCCAAGAAACATTGACTTAACACAGTTGAGTTAACCCCCCTCTAAATTCATACCAGTCTCCGCGATCTTGTCTCGGTCTCATCTAGGCGCCACTATACCCATGATGCTAATTTTCCTCTCCGCTTTCTTTTCCGCTATTGGCAAGAGAGTTTAAACAGTATAATACTTAAACGTTAAATCGTTTATAAATAAAAAAATTATCACACGTCAAATACCTACATTAAATATGAAAATTATAGGCTATTAGATAAATTAACTGTTTTGTCTGCCAATCGCAGCATCAAGTAATCTGTTACTAATAAAAGACTTTTGTGAACACTTCTAAAGAATCAACCCACGGGAAATCTTTTCATACTTTTTGAAATGTTTTTCATAGGATAAACACCTATTTTGTAGAGTATTTTATTAATATCTTAGGTTATCTTTTTCAGTCCTCCTGCGACCACAAACACTGCAAAACGTCAGGGAAAGCGAAAACCAATAATACACACGATTAATCCGATTAAAAGTTGTTTTATTATATAGTATTTTATTACTCTACAAATTACGTATTGATATAGTATAAAAATTATGCTTCAACAGTCAGACAAACGTCTTGGCATTCATTAATTTGAATTCCAATCAAATTCCAATGACAAATGAACGCCATAAAACAACGCGCATTATTAAAAAATGTTCTACAATGAGATCATGAAACAAATTTTTATCATTCGGAGTTTAAATTTTATTTTAAATAATCTCATGCTTAATTAATTCAAAAAATACATTAATTCACTATGTCAAGCATAGCAACGTCAATGACCTCAACATGTCATTTGTCACTTGAAATAAGCGACTTACAATAAAAAAAAAACTATCTATATCACGGACTTAAAAAAGATACGGGAGAGGCTACGCGCCTTGTCATGAGTGAAAAAAGAGTGTGCGCGCTACGTGACGTATGTCATCGGCGTTGACACGCACAGCGTACTGGCGCCGTGGTACATTACTCTGTTCATAAAACTCGTCTCCACAGAGTAAGCAACTCATTCATGGGTCAGTGTATACCCTTTTACAATAATTTACCCATTGATATCCGAAATATACCCGTAAATGAATTTTAAAATGTTATTAAAACCAAACTTTGTAAAAAAGGTATTACACAATTTCGGAATATTTGAACGACAAAAATGCATGGGATTGATCTGCTATTAAAAATAATATTATGGATATGGAACAATATTTATAAATGTTAAAAATTTTTGAGATTGGTTATTTTTTGGCATCGTTTATATCTGACATTGTTTATCACTGTTTTTGACATTTAATAAAATTTGACTTGACATTTTAATTAATTCATAATATATTTTGACTTTAATTATTGTTCAACGGTTATTACTCATTTGCATTCTTCGGGATTGCCCGATTGAGTTTGACTCGCGACATCGTTCAAGTTCGAAACTAGTCGGGCAATCCCGAAGAATGCACGTGAGTAGTAACCGTTGCAGAATAATTAATATGAATGTGTCTCACGAAAGTTATTATATTTTGACATTTTGAATATAATAATAGAAATTTGTGAATGTGAGCTTCATGCAGGTTACATATGACCATTTCTTTTAGATTTGTAACTGTCTGGCAGTTTTTAGTATTTGTATGGCCTACTCAAATGCCCTGCCTATCTGGTATCGCCTGGCGACAGGTCGTTGAGCTCCCTAAATTATGGTTCGAGCTTTACGGTGACTGATGCACGTGTGCCGTCAGTTAGGACTGGTCAACTTAAAATTGCTACGGTTCTTTCTTCAAAAGGCCTTTCCAGATGCCCTACATGATTACGCTCACATAACCATAAACAGTGATGTCTGGACTTTAAAAGAGACAGTGACCTCTGAGTTTGTTTCGGTTTTTCTTCTCCGAGGTAGTCAGATAGGAAATACCGGCGGCGCCTTCTAGATTAAAACATGACATGTAAAAGAGTTTGTAGAGACCTATTTACAGAATAAATAATTTGAATTCTCTTAATATGTCGTATGCAACGTTACGTCCGTATTTTTTTCAGATCCGTGTAGCTATCTAATAAAGTTATATTTTCTTCTTTCTACAATAATAAACTACATCTTAGTATTGTAACAACTTTCTTGAATTGTTAAAGTAGTATTAAATTGTGGAAGAAGATTTCACGTTTGTTACGGGAGGTCAAGATAATTTAGCAGTCAGAGCACCTTCCGGGAGGCACAGGTTCGAATCCTGCTCACGACCGTATTCTTATTCTAAACATATTTTTTTTTTGTCGAGGAAAAAATAGTAGGAGTTTCTCAATTCCACGCGCATATTTTTAATATTATAACCACAGCTTTTGTTCTTGTGACATCATCGTCATAATAATGGCGGAATGTCATTGTTCCTAGCTTTATTTTGGCAATCAAAAGAACCTCTTAGATAATGACATAATTTTAATGTCGTTAAAGCTTTATTTTTAGAGATCTTTTATGCTTATATTATTTTTGGAATATATAAACGCGATCTTAGAAGTTTGGGATTGTGTCGACGATGATGTTATTGGGTTTTTCTGTTAGGAAATTCTCTCGTGTGATACCCCCCCCCCCGTGCTTCGGAGAGCACGTAAAGCCGTAGGTCCTGCGCCTGATCTCTCTTCGGTCGTGTCGGAATGCCGTCCCATCGGACTATTTGAGTGAAGGAAGAGGGAGTGCACCTGTATTTGCGCGTATCTTTGCGCACTATAATATGGGAGTATATATTGCTTTAAAAAAATGACATTGATACATAAGTACTACAGAACGTATTGATATATGTACTTATTTATCTATGCTTTGTTATGTGTTTTTAAATTTATAGATATAATTGAAAACAAGAATCGTAAAATTTTATCTTTAATTTTAAACGACTGTGACCTCTGAGTTTGTTTCGGTATTTCTTCTCAGGGATAGTCTTAGGAAATACCGTCTCAATTTAGTTTTAATTATGTATCAGAGACATAATTTTTTATGAATTTTATCTATTATATGTACGGTAGACAGAAATAATTTTAAATAAATTGTTGAGAGGCCTGACACCTTAGTCCTTCTGTCACCACGAACGCTGCAAAGTATTCGAAACGTCAGGAAAAACAAAAACCAAAAATAATACACGCGACTAATCCGGTTAAAGGTTTTTTTATTATAATATTCATATTATATATAATTTTTTGGTAATGAATTTAACAATATTAGTACAATACTTATATATGTACATAATAAATAAAAATATTTACAAAAATAAAACCTAAATTATATTAACTACACTAAAAGAAAGAGAGAGAGAAAAAAAACAAAAAAGGAAAAAACGTAATTTAGGCGTCGAAGTACTCCTCCGCATCGCTGTCATCCGGTAATGTGCCCAGAAGACTGGCAGCATTCACACGTTGAATGGCAATGCTAATTCTCTGACCAAAAAACAGGCCAGCCATCTGGTCACGCGAAGTGTCAACCAGTCTGCCAGAAATTCCTTTGAAAAGTTGGCGGGCACTGGGACCCCATGACCCGAGCGTTTCGACTCCAAACGGCTCAAAGTCGTAGCAGCCGATAAGGTTGCTATATTTGCGCCGTTTGAGAGTCTCTGCAGCAGCAGCAGCGGCGCCAGCACAGCCAGCCGAGCTGGGAAGATGCGATGGAGCAAGGGTGTCGACACATGTTGCGTCCCACACCAAAGGCCTACCCAACTTCCAAGGCAATAACGTCACGTAAATTTTTTTACACTTAAACAATAACTTCAGTTTATTTATTCAAATTTTAGAACAAAAAAGTCTTCACATTTTAGAAATACCTACCCAACTGTACGTTACTTCGTTAATGATTGCAAAAAAATATATAAAAAAAAAAACACGAACTTTTCCCGAGTTCTTTTTAGTATTCACATTTTAATTTATCGAAACTGGAACAATGTTGGGAACTTTCACCAAAAAAAAACCACAAAAATTCACAACAACTCCCAAGTTTTTAACAAAAAAGCGGTTATAGCTATATGAAATATTGATTCTCAATTAAACCACTGACCTTTTTTACTTTTGCTTCGGAAAATAGTAAAAAAATGTAAACATAACATAACATAACTTAGCATCACGCCTGTATTCCCCGAAGGGGTAGGCAGAGGTGTACACAATTGTACACCCACATTTCACCAATGCTGTTATTAAGTCCCATGTAATAGGTGGTGAGCCTATTGCCATCAACCGGGCACATTTCCAAACTCCGGGCTGCTACTGAGAATTTCCTAACAGAAAAACTCAATAACACTTTTCCCGACCCGGGAATCGAACCCGAGACCTCCTGCTCAGCAGTCGTGGAATAATATGTATGTGTGTATATAATGAAAAAGGTAGCAAAAACCAGTGATAGCCTAGTGGTATGATCATTGGACTGACAAGTCAAAGGCCGCAAGTTCGAATCCAAGGCACGCACCAATGTCTTTTCGTTGTGCTAAATTAATTATCATTTGCTTAAAACAGTGAAGAAAAACATCGTGAGGAAACCAGCACACCGGAGAGATGTTCTCGATGGTGTGTAAAGCGATGTCAGAGACGTACGGGTGATTTTGTTTATGTATGCGTCTCCAATCACGTAATAAAACACATTTTCTTTCTTTCTTTTCTTTCTTTCTATTTAAACTCTGACACTAGGTTGTTTATCAACCACACGATGAGAAGAAGTAGATAAATATTTTTGTTTTTTTTGGTAGCAAAATATTAGGCCAAGAGCAGAGTGCGGCTGCCGAGCATGAGGCGAGGGGTTAAATTCTCAGGTCGAAAAAAAAGGAAGCTTTCTTTAAAAAACGTAGCAAGAAAATTCAAGTAGACAGACCAAAAAAATATATTTAGGATTTAATAAAATATTGCTTCATTGGTCTAGTGATTGCGAGCTCGTTTGTTGGCCGTGAGGTCCTTAGTTCGATTTCCGGAACAAGCAAAGTGGTGTTGGTTTTTCAATTAAGAAAATTTTTTGTAGCAGCCTGGTGCTTGGAATTGTGCCCGGTTTATGGCAATAGGCTCACCAGCGACTTAAAATCATCGTAGTTGGAATGTTACCCACATTTACACAGTACACAACTTGCATATTACAATAGTATACATCTACTAATTAATCCCTTTCGGGTAGGTAATCACCAATTTAGATAAATTGATATTTATATAATCGAGTATTTATGTAATATAATTAAACTGAAGAATTTGTTTTTCTCTAGAACTACCCCTGGAATTAAAAAAAACTATTTTGCATTTCATAGCCTGATTCTTGAGGAAGGTTACAAGCTATTCAGCATCACAATACAAAGCTTTAAAGCGATGCAAAACAAAAGCGGATGAAACCGCGGAGTCTTACATAAAGAATTTGCAGCAAAGCACAAAAATACCACACAACAAAAAGCAGGTGTAAGTTAAAATGCTGGCAGGGGACGCCCTAGAAGGATATACACTAACCTCATTAGTCATATGCACCAAAAAGGTCAGGTAAGTAGTACTCGCAACCGACGCGCGTGTATGACCAGATATTTGAACGTGGACGAAGCGAAAGGTATACGTAAGGATCGTAACACCAGCGTTATGTAGTTTCTGCCTACCCCTACGGGAGAAAGGCATGAGTTTATGTATGTATGTACTTAAAGGACAGGATTCCATGTGAAAAATATATCAAGCCAAAAATCTAAAACATTATCTGACAAATTCACAAACAATAGCGAAGGAACTTGGAAGAAAATAAAGTAAGAAGTAAAAGTGCTTACCAAGTTTTTGGTATTCAAATTGGGGTGAAACCGTAACGTATTTCCATGACATCCTTCATCTGTTTTCAAAGAAATGTTTCTATACAAGCCGCGCCCCACAGATTCACCCGTGGATTTACACCTATAATATAGGAACTTTGTATTTTCTTTAAATAAAAGATCTCCCGTCATAGCCGCACAGATCGATCGATCTATCACGGTCGGTCTGTGGATGAATGACCATCATTTCATACCGAGATCCCTCCGTGTCTCGAGCGCGTTATACCGTCGGTCCCGATTGTCAAATTAAGATCTATGACAGCCGTTACGGCTAGTCAGAAGCCTGAAAGTCTGACGACCAGTCACGACACATCGTGTTACGCAGTAACTGGGTAGCGGAGGTCAGATAGGCAGTAGCTCCATGTAAAATACAGGTATAAGCTGCATCCAGTTTGAGTGAACCCGACCCGAATAAAAAATAATTTAAAGAAATTGCCCACTTCCGTATTTTTCTTCCACCATTTTTTTATAGTTATAGTTCGCTACATATGCGTTGAGGTGTTTGAAAGATTTATCTGTGTTTATCCAAATCCGTTCAGCAGATTTTGCGGGAATTATACACAAAAATTCTTATTCACAAACTCAAAGTATTCACATTTATAATATTAAGTGGGATCTATTTTTGGGAATGCCATTAAATAAATTCGATAGATAAGTATTTTATGCTTCCTTTTTCGATGGCCGTTCCTTTAATGTACAATAAGTGGCACTTCGTGGCCGCTAATTTGACCTTAAGGTCTATTTTTAGTCCTTTTGTTATGTTATTTAATTACGTCAAATTTATTTTAATAATAAAATAATATTCACTTTTCTGAAATTCAAAGCGCGTATTTTTTTTATGATTTTGAAATGTCTGCTAATTATAATATAACATAGCATCGCGCCTGTATTCCTCGAAGAGGCAGGCAGAGGTGTAAACAGTTGTACACCCACATTTCACCAATGCTGTTTTAAGTCCTATGTAATAGTTGGTGAGCCTAATGCTATCTACCGGGTACAATTCCAAACTCCGGGATGCTGCTGAGAATTTTCTAACAGAAAAACTCAATAACACGACCCGGGAATCGAATCGAACCTCATGCTCAGCAGTCCCGCTTGGGACTACTAGACAACAGTTACATGTACGAGTATAGGCTAATTATATGACTTAGAATTAGAGAATTAATTTCATATTTTATTTACTATTTGTTATATAGGGATGTTATATATATGTTATTATATAGGGAAAAAAATAAGAAAACCATTTATTCTGACACGACTAAGATAGAGTGAGAAATTTGGTAAAAAACACTTCGGAATAAAATTGCATTTGCACTCTCTTAAAATGCTAAATCGAACTTTTTAGCCAATTCCATATTTTTCATCTAATAGCCATTAAAGAAGACAATTCGCTTGCATTGTCACTAACTTGGTTAGAATAAATTTCGTGTGTAAATTGCATAAATACTATATTAGTAGAACAACATTTATTTACATGACGAGAATCGACCCTCGTGTGTTTGAAAAAAGGGAAATAATTATTTGGTTGCAGCAAGACCGTCGATAAAAAATAAAGCAAAATAAACTTATTCAACCTAATGCCGAACATCGACGCCCGGCGCTGATTTAGAATTGAATCCGAACATCGATATTATTGTCGTATTATCGACCCACGAAGCCCGAAAGTAAACCGAAACAAAAACACGATAAAATTGATATTTCCTTTACATTTCCAGCAAATTCCGTTAAGACAACATCTGATATTAATAACAATATCCTTGAATAAACTTCGACAGGATATTATCAAATATCCTGCTTCGAAACATTCTGAAGCAATCTGCCAAAACTTTGCTTAATGGGGTTACTACCGCGTACAATACCGAATTTTATCAATTTGTACAGATTGGCAGACTCTCGTGCACAGGGTTGCCAACGTGCAGGAAATTTCCCAATTACTGACGAAATTTTGTAAATTGCAGAGCAATTTGGTGAATGCTAGGAAACAACTATACAAATATTACCCGAAAAATTACATTTCAGTTCATTTTGGTAAAATATTTTTAATATGTAATGTGAAACAAATATTTCAGTTGATCCGCATTCGTGAAAGCCTGTTTAATTTTTTTAGGGGTTCGTATCCAAAAGGTACTTAACGAGACCCTATGACAGAACATATACCGTCTGTCTGTCTGTTACAGGGCTGTATCTTCTCAACCGGATTAGCAGGATGGGTGAAATTTTTCACAGACTATACCTTCATCAAACCAAATAATAAATCATCAGCTTTTTTTACTATACTGTATTAACTACAAAGTTAGTCGTGTCGGCTTATTATCTAGTATGATACGCTTCTCGAGACGCGAGACTAAGCGGACGTGTATTTGTATCAATTATAATGAAACATCATTAAATAAATGCGATTAAATATTATTATAAATATTGCGCCGTCAGTTATAAAAGTAAAGTGTGTCGCGAGTGATTAGTAGGTAACTATAAACTTAAACAGTGCGAGATGAAATAAATATTTTTATTGACTAAGAGTGTTTCTGTGTTAGTAATGTCTAACCCAGGAGCTAGTCCATTTGGCCGAAGCCAATTGTTACGGCGAAGTCCTCCGCCGACGCCTATCGAGCAACCACACCCTAGAGACCAAAATCCACCAACATCCACAGAGAATGAATTACCGAGTGAAGTCATCTCCACGCCGGAAATTCAGAAATGGATGGGATCCATTGATACCATTCTCAACGAAGTCTGCATTATTGTCACGGAAGGAAAAATGAATGCAGACCAGAAGCTTCGTGTCTCGACTCTTTGTCGGAAGGTTTCGAGTGGGACATCTCAGATGGCTGTTTTATACCAAGCATTGAAACAGAAAACCATCCAGGCGCACAGCACCATTCAGCACTTACAGGAACAACATAACATCGCAAGCTCTCTACAGCAGTTCAAGGAGGTTGTCGAAACCAAGCTAAAACCGGAAGGTAGCTCATATGCCAATATGGTTAAAAAAGGTTCCGATAGTTTTGTCCGCCCAGCAAATCTGAGCTCTGTTGCCATCTATCCCAGCGACAAGACCAAGACAAGTGACGATACCAAGTCACTGGTGCAGAAAATTATCTCACCGGAAGAGCTAAAACTGCATGTCCGTGGCATGAGAAAAGTCAGAAACGGAGGCGTCATTATCAGTACAGAAAATAAAGGCGATATTGACAAATTGAAAAACTCTGCGAAACTAGTTTCTTCCGGCCTAACAGTTGAGGAACCCTCTAAACGACGTCCTAGGATCGCTGTCATTGGTGTTCCCGTAGCTCTCACTGAAAAAGAGGTATTTGATTGTATTTACGAACAAAACCTCTCGGATAAATTGCCCAATACAACCCGTGAGTCCTTCCTTGATACAATCAGGCTGAGCCATAAATCGGGGAGAAAAAACCTCCCTACTTGCAACTACATATTAGAACTACCCGCTAGCATCAGGAAAATTCTAGTAAATCAAGGTCGCATTTTCATAAACTGGACATCTTGCCCTGTGAGAGATTTTACTACAGTCACCAGGTGCTTCAACTGCCAACAGTTCGGTCATGCAGCCAAATTTTGCCGGGAAACAAGTCCTACATGCAACCACTGTGGAGAAAATGGCCATGCTTTCAAAGACTGTAGTAACAAAACTTCTACCCCTCAATGTGCGACGTGCAAACGATTCAAGAGGAAATGCGACCATCCAACAGGTGATGTAAGTTGCCCAGCACGTAAATACGCAGAAGACAACTACATTAATTCAATAGATTATGAAGGCGTCTAAGAGCGCCACTGATTAGTTTATTAAGTAGGCACTTAAATAGTAGCTTTTTCTATTTATATTTATTATTCACTAAGTAATCATGACCAATCAGTTAATTGGTGATCTAGATAGTTTTTCTGTGTCTGAAGTAAAAACATGTAATGTTGAGGAGTGTAAACATCTTTTTCCTGTTGGAGAAAAGTCATTAACCTTGCTCACGCAAAATATTCGTAGTATAAACCGAAACATGAACGGTTTTGAAGTGTTATTACAAAATCTGGATATTACCTGTGATATTATTATATTAACAGAATGTTGGTTGTCAAAGCAGATAGGCAACTTACCATCACTTGAAGGTTATTATTCTCATAAAACTGATAGAAATATCAACCAAAATGATGGCGTAGTAGTTTTTATCAGAAATAATTTAAAGACAATTATAGAAGAACCGGTTTTCTAAGATAGTAATTGCTTAACAATTAAAATTATTCCCGATATAGTAGTCATGGCTATTTATAGACCCCCTTCCCTAAATATTGACAGATTTTTACTCTCGCTTGATGAAAATTTAAAAGAAATATCATCTTTTAAAAACATTTTACTTATAGGGGATATAAACATTAACATTGCTTCAGGAAAAACCGACATTAATGCTCATAACTACCTAAATATTTGCTCATTTCATGGACTTTTACCAGCTCATTACCACCCTACGCACCAGAGCGGGTCATGCTTAGACCATATAATAATAAAATCAAATAAACCAACTAAAACATTGGTTACTAATTCTTCGCTAACCGATCATCAAGCTGTTTTACTAACATTACAAATTACTCCACCTAGAAAAAACTGCATGCGTAGCTATACTCAAATCAATATGACTAACCTTGAATATGACATACGTGCTATTAATTTTGACCCCGTTTACAACTCAAACGATGCAAATATTTCGTTAGAGTATTTTATACATTCACTGCAATATGCAATAAATAAAAATACAATAACTAAAGTAGTGCCCAAAAAGTTTATCAGTATTAAACCGTGGATCACTCCTGGTCTGGTTCGTTGTATTAGACATAGGGACAAACTTCACCTTAAGTCGAAACACGCACCGGATAATTATATACTCTCTGTTACATATAAAAGATACAGAAATTACTGTAATAGTTTGCTAAAAAAACTAAAAAATCTATACGATAAAAACGAATTACAGAAGGCCGGGAAAAGCAGTAAACTTATCTGGAAATTTATACAAACTAATACATTTCGATCGAAACATTCCGAGCCTCCTCTTGATTTATTATCAATCGACATGACCCCCTCCAAATCAACACATCAAGTAAACAACTTTTTTGCTAACGTTGGTAAAAAATTAGCAGAAAAATGCTTAAATTCTCGAAACTTGCCCCCTCAAAGTCCGACAATAACATCCTCTACACTCAATTCTTTCGTTTTATTAAGTACTGACGTTAGTGAAGTATTAAGAATAATAACTGAGTTAAAGGATGTCTGCGCTACAGGGTGGGATAACATACCTAATAATATAATTAAAAGATTTAAATACCTTCTTGCCCCTCCGTTAACTCATATTTTCCAGATATGTTTATCTAAAGGAATATTCCCTAAATTACTTAAAAAAGCTGTAGTCACCCCTGTATTTAAATCTGGAGAAAAAAACTGTGTTAATAATTATAGACCTATTTCAGTACTAACAGGCCTCTCAAAGATTTTAGAAAAGATTATAAACAGTAGGTTGATAAAATATCTTGAGGAAAACAAACTACTTTCGGATACTCAATTTGGATTTAGGCCGAAAAGATCAACTAACCAAGCAGTACATCAATTAACAAACTTCATAAGCACCAATCTGGACAATGGAATGCATACCATAGGGATCTTTCTAGACCTTGCCAAGGCATTCGAAACTATTTCCGGGTCTATGCTATTGCATAAGCTTGAATCACTCGGAATAAGGGGATCACAACTTCTGCTTTTCTCGGATTATCTTAGAGAGCGTCATCAGTGTGTTAAAATCGGTAAATACACAAGCTCCGACCTTGAAAATAGCTATTATGGAATACCACAGGGAAGTATTTTGGGTCCTACATTGTTTTTAATCTATATAAATGACCTCTGCAGCTTAGCACTAAAAAATGGTGTCATAATCTCATATGCGGATGACACGGCTCTACTGTTTTCAGCTAAATCCAGAGATGAGGTCTATGAATACGCCCAGCATGGTTTTAATATTGTGTCTAATTGGCTTCATAAAAATTTACTAACATTAAATACAGATAAAACAAAATACATTTTATTTACAATGAAAAACACTAACATTCCACTTACTAACCTAAACATTCACTTTCATAATAATTGTAGTATAAATGCTGACACTGAATGTGTTTGTCCCACATTAGCTAAAGTAGACCATATAAAGTATCTAGGTGTCACGATTGACACAAATCTAAATTTCCGTAAACATATTGATGCACTATGCACTAGAGTGCGGAAATTAATATGTTTTTAAGAATTTGCGTAACATAGCCGACTATAAATTAATTAAACAAGTTTACTTAGCTTTGTGTCAATCAGTTCTCACCTATTGCATAAGTTCCTGGGGAGGCGCTGCAAAAACAATTTTACTCCCTTTAGAACGGGCTCAAAGAGCAATTCTGAAGGTAGCTACATTTCGTCCTTTTAGGTTTCCCACTCACCAGCTGTACATGTCATGTAAGGTTCTAACAATCAGACAACTATTTATTATGAATATAGTATTACTCCAGCACATTGAACTTCCTTTTAACCCAGTTCCTTCAGACAGGAGAAGGAAGGATTTGGGTTTACAGTAAGGTTCAATCAAGACATGCTTTTGCAAATAGATTTTATTTCTTTTTAGGGCCTTTTTTGTATAATAGGCTAAATAAGTTATTAAATATATATAGTGTAAGTTATAAAAAATGTGCGATAATATTATCTGAATATTTAGTGAATCTCGACTACACAGACACAGAAAAGTTATTAGAAATTTTGAAATGAATTTAATTATTAAGTATTTATTTTATAGAAATGTTTTGTTTATACTAGTTATTGATTATATTAAATACCATAATGCTTGTTCTCATAGTTTTCACACATATTTTTTGTACTAGTTTAGCATAAATGTATTGTTCCACTAAAAATAGCGTAGTTAAGTGATGGCCTGAAACACAGGTTTGAATTAACCTAGTTCGGGCAGGTCGCTACATGTAATTTTAATTCAAAAATTATGTACTTCTTGCACTTATAATAGATATATTTTAGTATTTTTTTATTAGTCTTAGCGTAAAAATTACATATTATATTTGTTTTATTAATACTGCGGCCATTTGTACCAAGTTTTTGTAAAAGTTTTAATAATTTTTTATTTATTTTATTATTTTTTATTTATCTGTATAGGGACTGAATAGATAGCAATGACGTCGCCAAAAGACGTGTTAAAATATGGATGAAGAATTTGCGGTGGTGCAGAGGTCGAGATGGCTTAGTGGTCAGAGCGCCTGGAGTATTTATCCGGGAGGCGCAGGTTCAAATCCTGTTCGCGAACGTATTCTTTCTCCATTTAATAAAACAAGTTTAGAATTCTCACACTATAAAACCGAGACAAAAACCTTTTTTTTTGTCGTTCTTTATTCCTGCTTTTTTAAACGTTCGAGAAGGAATCATCACACATAACGATGGAGATCATAACACCATATTCTCGCTCGCACTTGGCCGGTTTTTTTGTAAAACATTTTTAACAAATGTAATGCTGAACGAAAATTTGAATACTTCCGCCTTCCAGGAAAAAAAAAACGTTTTTGTTATGCATGTTTAATGTGGGCGAGTAAAATATAAAGCTGCGAGTTATTAGCTCCGTGAGGCAAGATTGAGGCCTCATTGTATGCAGAGAAGGATTGGGGCATTAACCACATCACTTGCTCACTGCGTGTTAAAGATTACAGACCATAAAATGCAGGTTTCGTGTTGTTTTTTTTTTATTATTATTATTATTGGTTTTTCTGGATGTTTGAGTAAAAACAATTTGCTCTCTTCTTCTGCCTTTTTGCAAATTTTTACTCAATACGTAAGTAGACCTTGTCTTGGCGAACATTAAATAATATTTCAAGATATAAAATTTTGATGAAACTTTCAATCTCATTACTTCTTTAGCTCCTAGAATGTAATGCTTTTTTTTTATTCAGGAAAACTTAAAGTTGTTGGAAAAGTGGAATTTTACGTGTGATAGGTACCGTTGGCTACACCCTGATCAAAATATTAACAGAAATATCGTTTTTATTTAACACAACTGCTCAAAAAAGGAGTGTTATGTTTTTAGGGTTCATGTATGTATGTATGCATGTATTTATGCATGTATGTATATGTTTGTGAGTTTATTCCACCATAACTTGTAAACCTCTGGTCTCATTTAGACTTATGGGGTTTCATTATAATAAAACAACTTTTAACCGGCGGATTAATCGCGTGTATTATTGGATTTTTGTTTTTCCTGACTTTTCGAACACTTTGCAGCGTTCATGGTCCTCCTGCGTTTTATTATAATGTGTAGTGATCGCGCAAACCTAAGATATTATTGTGGGGTTGCGTTAAAATCCTTACATTGTCCCGAGCATAAGCTAGTAACATTTAAGAAATAATAATATAGTGGCTATAGTACAAAAAAAGGTGTGAAACAAACAAATATACCTATAATTAATTCACGCATGGCAGGAGTGCTTATCAATTTTTTAAGCAATTTCATTTTGTTACAAAATGAAGACTGTCAACCCTGACAATATAGAGGCATGTTACCAAAATTCAACACATGTAATATTACAACTTGTTTATTAGTTGATATCGATGTAAAGCAATGTCGGTAAAGTAATTACTTACAGGAAACTAAGACAAAGCGGGTTTACTGAGGCTAAATAATAGGTAGGTACTTACATGATAGTCGCGATTAATATTGTACTTGATAATGACAAATAGTTCATATATAATTATAGTCTGTTATTGCCTTACTACAGGTCAAAGACCTTTTCTCAAACAATTAACAGTAATTTGACTGCCTCGTTGATCTCGTGGTCACAAGCGCGGCTGTTGAGCGTGAGGTCCGATTGCCGGGTCGGGCAAAGTGTTATTGAGTTTTACTGCTACGAAATTCTCAGTAGCAGCCCGGAATCAGGAAGATAATGGTGTGACACACCCGTGCTTCGGAGAGTACGTAAAGCCGTCAGTCCTCTCTCCGGTCGTGTCGGATTACCGTCCCATCGGAATATGAGAATGAAGGTAGGGGGACTGCACCTATATTTGCGCATACACTTGTGCACTATAATATCTCCTGAGTACTTGGCTAATCTCCTTGGAGATAGGCCGCCGTGACTGAAATGCGGTCGGGAGGAGTAGCAGTAGAATTAATGAGCAATAATCACTTTCTCGCTCTAGGATAGAATCGGGATTTTAATCTAATTATTAACAAAAATATTCAATATTTCAAACTATTTACTGAAACTACGGGTCAAATGACGGTACAGTAGGCGTAATGGACGAGAGATCGGCTGCTGCCCCGCGTGTCGCAGGTTCGATTCCCAAACGGAACAAAATATATTTGTTTTATCTAAATAACTCCGTAAACGGGAGGAGAATATCTTCATATTTCATATAAGTTAGCTCATAATATGAAATATGAAGATATTCTGAAATAATTTTTAATATTTGTTACTATTACGATCAATAGATCTTTTGTCTGTCAAAGGACTAAATTCAAATCAAAATAAATAGTTCGCTTCTGAAAACTACTCCACGCCTCTGTTAAACTAGCTGTGCCCCGCGGTTTCACCCGGGTATAATTTTATTAATTAATTAATAAGCCTAAGCCACTCCTTAAATAGCTACCTGCCAGTAAAATCTTATCAGAATTGGTCTAGCTATTTCAAACAGACAGACAGACTGACAAAATGTTTAAAAACTGATTTTTAGGCATGATATCGTACAAATAACTATATAAACTTATAAAAACTAGATATATAAATAGCATCACGCCTATATTCCCCAATGGGGTAGGCAGAGGTGTACACAATTGTACACCCACATTTTACCATTGCTGTTATTAAGTCCCATGTAATAGGTGTTTAGCTTATTGCCATCTACAGCATTGGTAAAATGTGGGTGTACATCTCTAATCCCTTCGCATATTACAGGTCTTTTATTAAGTTGAACAAAAATTAATAAATAAAAATATTAAAAAGCATGCCTGCCATTTTTTTAAACGTTACAAACATACAGGAACCCCTTAAAACATAACACTCTTTTTTTTTGGGCACGCGTTTAAAAAGACGGAACAATGTATTGTTGACCAATAGCCATGACTAAAGGCTCCGTTCGAGTTTGGCAATTCCCGAAAAATGCAGGTGAGTAGTAACCGGTGAACAATAATTAATATGAATATATCTACAGATAAATCTTTGAAAAGCATTAACGCATTCTTAGTGAACCTTAAAGTTATAAATTATTGTGGAAAAAGAATACGTTCGCGAGCAGGATTCGAACCTGCGCCTGCCGGATAAATACTCCAAGCGCTCTGACCACTAAACCATCTCGACCTCTGCTCACCACCGTGAATTCTTCGTCCAAATTTTAATACGTCTTTTGGTGACGTCATCGTCATTTCTATCTATTCAGTCCACTTTTTTCCACAATAATTTATTACTTTAATGTTCGCTAAGCATGCGTTAATGCTTTTCAAAGATTCATCTGTTTTTGTTAAGGTAATTGCATCTGTACGGTATTAACTGCAAAGTTAATCGTGTTGGTTCGGTCACCTGTACGGGGCCTGAATAGATAACGATGACGTCACCAAAAGAGGTATTAAAATGTGGACGAAAAATTTGTGGTGGTAAGCCTCTGCTCACCACCGCTCGAGATGGCTTAGTGGTCAGAGCGCCTGAAATATTTATGCGGGAGGTGCAGATTCAAATCCTGCTCGCGACCGTATTCTTTTTCCACAACAATTTAATGAACATACCTTCCGAAAGTTATACCAAAATCCTGTTAAAATTACACAGTAGGTAACATGTTGATTACGGTTAAAAGTTAAGATAGTGTAATTAAGCCTTACTTTCTACTATAATTCTAACCATTACTTCTAGCGACCTAACCTAAATTAATTAACAACAAAGAGAGGCTTTTACCAAAAAAAGAAAACAAAAGAAAGTACGTGGACCTTTGCAAAGAAAATGTGGTATCTAAGTGCTGACTCCACATCTAATTAAGTTTTCAGGCTTCACAATTACTGTTTATATTACAGTACTAGAGGACCGTGAATATTTATGGGGGTGAACAAAAAAACACTCGAGTATTTTTCACTCAAAAATACTGGAGTGTTTTTGATTCACCATTTATTATAGGTTTTTCTCCTTTTAGTGTTTGAGGTAAATTGGCCAGGGGAGGGGAAAATATTGGTAAAAAATAAGGTAAGGAAATGTGTTGATACATGTAGTACCAACCTATATATGATTAGTGTTGATTTTAGTTTAAATAGTTCGTTTTGAGAGTAGACATGTTAATGCAAAATCTATCTCGCATATAACTATACGCATATCAAGATGACGTCACGAATCTTGCATCGCGCAAGCATAGTTTGATAGCGAACTAGCATAATTATAGATTATACGAGATACCGTGTTCATCCCTTTCAGTGGGCGAACATCTCACGCACCCCATTCCCTTCCCTGGTTCTTAACCTGTTCAATCTTGTCACCCCCATGACTTAACTAGGGAAACTGATCCCCTGCCCTTTGACTATGGAATTTTCAAACGTGATTTTGGCAGCATTGTTATGTTCTAGTTACTCATAATGTAAACATTGACACATTTACGGGCGAGCTAGAATTAATCTTATTGGTGTAGTTTTTAATATCTAATGCCCCCGCAGAATATCAGATTTACCCCCCGCAGAATATCAGTTTTACCCCTGCGAAGAATATCAGTTATACCCCCCGCAGAATATCAGTTTTACCCCTCCGAAGAATATCAGTTATACCCCCCGCAGAATATCAGTTTTACCCCTCCGAAGAATATCAGTTTTGCCCCCCGTAGAATATCAGTTTTATCCCCGTGGCCCTATAAGTTTTTGTCATATACCTAATAACGATATTAATAATTTATCTATTTGACTATTCACTTATTTGATAACAGCTATAATTTGATAGGTACCAACAACAAAGGACTTGAAAAGTTTCAGTCACTTTATTTAATACCGCATGACAGTATGCGATAAAATAACTTTCACAAGTCGGCACCAACCAACTGAAATTGAAAATTATTATCTATCTATATATATATAAATCAATTGCTGTTCGTATGTCTCGCTAAAACTCGAGAACGGCTGGGCCGATTTAGCTGATTTTGGTTTTGAAATGTTTGTCCAGAGAAGGTTTAAACGGTAAACGAACGTATAAACCTCGAAAAATCGCGAGGAAGATAATAAAAACAATAATTTCATTTGCCCATATAAACTGTTCTACCTACTTTCCTGTCAAACATTTGACGTTCGAGGTGATACGAAGTACACTGGGTCATCTAGTAACATATACAACAATAAGTGATTTCAGAGTGACACCCGATAATTGTTAATTTATTTTAAAAATTAATAACCGTCCGTAAAATCCACATAATTATAATTTCAGAAAAGATATTTCGGCAAAAATAAACTGATTGTTTAATTATTTCTTACCATCACGTCGTTATAAAATTTTATTTCTCAAGTACCTTATTTTAATTTGAATGCAAATCTTTAAAGAAAATTGTCGAGCTAACCTACGGGATATAGTTAAATGGACTCGGAGATTAATCCACTTAGTATTCATGATGATCTCCTCAACTACTATCTGAGTAAAGAGACGATCTCATGGACTGCCTGTCTATTGGAGTGGGACGGAATTGTGTTGGAGAATATACCGCAGAAACCTGAATAATAAAACCATAGAAATGCCATCAACTACATTCTTCTTCTTATTATCAAATTATTGCAAAACCTTTTGTGGAGTTATAGAATCACCTGATCTGCATAATGAATTATCTCGTTTCTTTGTTCGAGACAACAACCTCCGTAACAGGAAAAATAAACTATTTGCAGTGCCCTCATGTCACACTGTCGCGCGTGCTAACTCCTCAGTGCCTCGCACTCTCACAGCACTAAACGAACTCTTGATTTCCAATCGAAATCACGATCTGTTTGTGTTGGAATGGACGAAAATTGTGTCGGTATGTCTGAAGTATGTGAAAGAGATCTATAAATGTATTGCTGATTGTAATTTTTATTTTGTTTTATCTGTTGAACAAATTCTGTAATTGTTCTTAAACCGTTGTTAAAAAAGTAAAATAAATGGTTGATGAACATTCGAGTGTCAGGTATTTTTTATGGGTTGGGGTGCAGACGAGCAGACGGATCGCCTGATGGTAAGCGATTACCGCCGCCCATGGACAACCGCAACCCCAAATTAAATTAAATTACCCGTAGGTCTCTGACATGACTTTAAACACCATCAAAACTATCTCTCAGGTGTGCTGGTTTCCGCACGATGTTTTTCTTCAACTTTTAACTAATTTCTAAACGCAGGTGCCTTGGGATCGAATCTGCTTATTTTGTACCGACAATCATTTCATTTTTATTATTTTTGTTCCCTAACTTAGATCTTTAGTTATTTCAACAAAAAATATTGGAATAACATGAATTTATCGTACATTCGGAATTAGAAATGTTTTTTTGTTACTTTACCGCTTCACGTTTCATTCACTTCAACGGGCAGTCAGTCTTCTTACTAAGCTTTAATAAGTCTGTAACATCTGGTAACGGTAATCCCGCCATCCATCATGTGCCTCAAATAAATCTCTTAGTATAAGTACTAAAAGTAGTATATAAGTCATCCTACATCATCATTTATTGCTAGTCTAATAAAAACATAGTAACCGTGAACAGCGAACGTAAAAAAAAACCTCATATGAACTGTCGCTCGTCAATCAATCAGGGTGTCTAAAATGTCCACTTAGAGCATTTCTCCTAACATGATGAATTATATTTAAAAATTTAAATCACAGATATTTATTTATGAGTTAGTAAATATTGATACACAAGTTAGTTGGTATTAATGGTTCAACTATTGCACGGAGATTAGATCCTGTTTTTAAGGGTCAAGGCATATTTGTAAAAAGTACAGAGATTTATATAAATAAAATAATTTAGCAACGGTAACTGCTTAAGGTGAATCAGACCAAACGTTATACATAATATTAAAATAATCATAAAAAAGCTCACCGATCCATTTCTCGTCCTCGACAGTGAAGGTACGTACTCCCTCTCTACTGTAGCCACTGCCAACAACGGTGCGAAGATCGCCAGGGCCACCAGCCACAGCCCTGCCAGTAGGCTGCATGCCCCTCGTCTTGACGGCATCCAGGGTTGCCGCAGAGACTGCGTGATGGCCAAATACCGGTCGACTGACATGGCTGTGATTGTGAATACGCTGGAGGCTACTGCTACACCTGTGGAGAATTTAAAGTATTATTTTTGATAGAAACATAAAATATTAACACTTAACGATATATCTTTGAAAAGTATTAACGCATGCTTAGCGAACTCTAAAGTTATTATATTAAAAAGAAAAAGAATACGGCCGTGAGCAGGATTCGAACCTGCGCCTCCTGGAGTATTTATCCGGGAGGTGCAGGTTTGAATCCTGCTCACGACCGCATTCTTTTTCCATCATCAAGATCATCTATCACAGTGCGCGTAAGAATGCGGCCGATTGAAGGCTTTACCATGATTGGACAAGGTTACGTCCATATACTGTTTAAAAGTCTGTGGATGTAATTAGATTTGTTAGATAATGGAGATGGCCCTATGTTAAAACTAATTTTGAGTCTCATCTGGTTTGTATTTGAAAAGGATAGGCTTGAATAAATTAGATACCCCAAAATACGAACAAATTTATAACTATCTGATCCACTCCAGCCACAAACGATCCGATCTTTTAAAATTTGCTAGTACACTAAGACGTTAGGGTTGCTAAAGCTGTAATATTAAATGGAAAAAACCGGGAGGCCCAGGTTTGAATCCTGCTCGCGACAGTATTCTTTTTCCTTTAATATTATAACTAGAGTTCGCTAAGCATGCGTTAATGTTTTTCAAAGATTTATCTTTAATCATTAGGGTTGCTCTTTGCGTTTTCTTAAATGGTATTCAAAATATTCGCAATTCTAAACAAAAGTGTTCTCATACTCGTATCTTAAACATAAATCTTCCCTTGAAACACTATATTCATTAGTGAACATTTTTTTATTGATTACGGAATCTCTCTTTATCTACGGCGGCGGAAACTTTATTTTATACTATGTGGAGATACATTAAAAAAGTTGATAAAAAAATAAATAATGTTTAAACTACTATAATATTCTAAAAACACATTGTAACTGTCTGCAAGAATATGAAAAGTCATATTGTCTTGTTAAACGAAATACTATCAAGTTAGTACTACAAAATTTTGAACAAATTCTTCTAAAACTTTGTTCACAATTTACGGTACTGAGCGTTTGTCGTATTATTTATTTTACTAACCATAGATAATAAAATGACGTGTAACACGATACTTTTGTGCAACATCTCATGAAATTCAGATGCTTCTGAAGAAAACCACTCAGAATTTTCCACGGGTCATTTTTCCTTTATTTCATTAGCAATATTTTTAACCATTTTAACAAAAACAGCAGCATGTGGTCCTGGGTTCGAGTAAAGTGTAATTGGGTATCTACTGGGTAGAATTCTGAACTGCTACTGAAAATATAGTGAAGGAAAATCCAATAACACTTTACCTAATCTGGAAACCAGGACCGACCACCACACACAAACACAATGAGGCAGCGACATTTTTAGTTTTCTCTCAAGTTTAGATCAATTTCACCACCATAGTTCATAATAAAAAATATATATTTTTGTATAATAACTTTCGTGAGAAACATATCAACTAGTTGCTGTTTTCTCGCGACTGCCCAAAAAATGTGTTATGTTTCTAACATAACATAGCATCACGCCTGTATACCCGAAGGGGTAGGCAAAGGTGTACACAATTGTACACCCACATTTCACCAATTCTGTTATTAAGTCCCATGTAATACGTGGTGAGTCTATTGCCATCTACCTGGCACAATTTCAAACTCCGGACTGGTACTGAGAATTTTCTATCAGAAACTCAATAACACTTTGCCCGACCCGGGAATCGAACCCGAGACCTCATACTCAGCAGTCGCGCTTGGGACCACTAGACACCCACGAGGCAGTTATGTTTCTAGGGTAATAAATATTTATGTCAATGCTTGAGTTCATGTATTATGTATGTATGTTTGTGAGTTTTAAATTCCACCATATTTTCTAAACGCCTTAACTGATTTAGATGTTTGGGCTATCGTTAGAATTATTACATTAGGCCAGGTAATTTGGCTAGTAAGATTTAAAAACTCGCGAACAGGATTCGAACCTGCGCCTCCCGGATAAATACTCCAGGCGCTCTGACCACTAAGCCATCTCGACCTCTGTTCACCACCGCGAATTCTTCATCCATATTTTAACACGTCTTTTTGGCGACGTCGTTGCTATCTATTCAGTCCCTATACAGGTGACCGAACAAAAAACACTAATTTTATTACCGGCTATTACTCACGTGCACATTTCGGGATTGTCCGATTAGTTTCAAACTCGAGCGGAGCCTTTAGTCATAAGGTGAGCCCGCAACGATGTCGCTAGTCAAACTCTTTACCTATTTATCTTAGGTACATTTTTTTATCTTTGATCACCTATTCCGCTTGCTTAACTAAAGTCGGGAAATCTCAAAAAATGCACGTGAGTAATAACCGATGAACAATAATTGATATAACGCACATAAAAAACAACTTAAATTTCAAAAAGAAAACCATTAACTACAAACTAGGTGCGGTTTCCGACTTTCTAACTTTACAACCCATTTGAAAAGCAAACAAAGTAGCATTTTTTTTTAAGGAATTATTATATAAAAGCTTTTATTAAAAACATAATATAGCATTACGCAAGCCTCCCCAAAGGGTTAAGCAGAGCTCTACTTGTACGCCACATTTCACTCAGAGAGTTATTAAGTCCCATGTAATAGAAGGTCCGGGCTACTACTGATAATTTCCTATCAGAAAAACCACATAACATTTTGGCTAACCTGGGATTCGAATATAGAATCTCACGCTCAGTAGGCACGCTAGCATCTTGCATCCAACCATCCACGCTACTAAATGATGTTTCTTTGTCTTGTCCTAAGTCTGTGTGATTGCGAGGTTTGTAACTGTCAACGTATCTGCAATATAGGAGAAATTCCTAATAGTGCAGGGCAATGTTTTTAAAAATTATAACATTCCCAAAACCTGGCGAAAATATTATCAATGTCTCTTAGATTTACAAATCAGTTTCCAGACCAAGTTAAATCTTTGTATTTAATCAAGCAGCTCTCGTTTATTGGCCGTATCCTCGTCTTGTTCTTCAGCCAATATTATTCAAGTTGAGGATCCTAATATCACATAGTAAAGAGATCAGAAGGCTTACTTTTAACATTGACTCTTTGCAATAAGTGACTGAATAGATTAGAGTGGCATCAGCGTAAGACGTAGTAAAACGTGAAGGTAGAATTCGGATTTGCGAGTAAATATCGTGAAAGTTTCGTTGACCGCGCTTGAAGGACCAAAACTGACTAAACAGCATGTCCTCACGTAAAAGTTAAAGGACGTGTGTTAGTGTATTGAACTATTTATTGTGATTTATGCTGATTTTGACCAGCGAGAAGAGAAAAGAGAAGATAAGATCAGGCGAGAATTTAAAATTATTACGAAATTTCAATCCTCTCGTCGCGCATCTGTGGTGGAAATTATCTGGATTTGTGAGGATCGGTGAGACGAGAATTGAAATATTTGTGGATACAATAATGAAATGTATTGTTGCGTACATAGAGTGTTTATTAACTCAGCACCGGGAACACGAATCTCGCGATGGCCAGCGCGAGTCAGTGCGAATGAGTGCGAGCACACACGAGCCGGAACGAGCCAGTGCAAAGGCGCGCAAGCCGGAATGAGCCAGTGCAAACTCGCTTTGAATATTTTTGGTGCAAATAGGTCAGCGAGATTTCAATTCTTGATGTGTCTCGCCATGCTGGTGGAAATGCACTTTTAATTTATTCAAACTATAAAAGTAGTCCTTCTTTATCCTACATTCATTGTGGTTGTAACGGAGCAGTGTACCGTTAATCTTAATTAAACCCGTTTTTGTCAGCTTACTTCCTTCTAATACAAAGCCATAATAATTGACTTGATTAAGTCTTCGTTCGTTTCTTCCTTGAATTTAGGATTGATTCTATTATATTGGTATTTTACTGTTTTTATTAGAGAAGGTTATTGTCTCTTGGTTTCTTAACATAGCATCACGCTGGGGTTCCTTGAATAGTTGATAGAAACTCGCGTTCTATCGATTAGCCCCATTTATCGGTGGCGAGGTTGGCATGATTATATTCTTCTAACAGGCAGCGAGTTCATCATGCTCCCCTTGATGTCATTGCTTGCGGTAGCGTCATGGATCGGGTCGCCTCCTTCCCTCTAAAATGGCGAGGGAGGCAATGGCTGATCTTTGCGTTATGCTCGTGAACGGGTGCTGCTTGCGGTGACTGGTCGTCTTGCTGACCGTAGTTCCTAATTTATTAATATGCATTTATTGAATTAGCCAAGCTGGTCTTAGCTAATGTGCAGTTTGTATCTTTGGCATGTGTAAGTGGGTACGAGCTTCATACGAAATAGTTTAAGATTGGAGGCACCCGGTAATTTTATTTTTTCTTGATTAATTTAATATTTCTATGCGAGCCAAGACATTAGTAGTATCTCAATAGATACAATTATTTTATATATGTATATTGAATTTTAGATTTGTATAGAATTTATAAATAATTTGATACAGACAGACGTGTTTATGGGGAGTTTGTTGCGCCGCTTCTTCTTCCCAGCTATAACACTAGGAAGCGGTGAACGGTGGGCTTTTTTGGGGGCTGTCTTAATGTTTGACGTTCAAAACGCGCAAATTTTTTGCCTAATTTGAATAAAGAAATTTTGATTTCGTTTCCTAACTCCGGATTGCTACTAAGAATTGTTTATCAGAAAAGCCGATGAAAAAGAAATTCGAATTGAAACTGAATCCCAGAACCAGGAACAGGCTTAGCAGCAACTCTTGCAACTATACCAAAACAGCAAGCTTTGACAGCGCGGTTGGCGCAGTGGTCGAGAGACCGACTGCTGCGCTGCATGTCGCAGGTTCGATTCCTGCACGGAGCAAATATTTGTACGATCTATAGATAATTGCTCCGGGTCTGGGTGTGTGTGTGCTTGTGAAATTATATGTTTGTAAAGGCACCCACGATACAGGAAGAAACGCCTAGTGCGGGGCAATGTTTTAAAAAAAAAACAGTTATACACATTAATATTATTATTAATTTAACATGCTCATTTCGCCTCATAAAGAATAGACAGACCACCCGTAGATACTGCAAAGTCAATTTCTATTTACCAGTAAATTTATGTAGTTTTTGCTGTGCCCGATATATTTTCCAAAACTTTTATATTACACGATATAAATCAAAGTTTCTAACCTGAAGATATTTAAAACGTTTCTTTATAAATTCTAATTTGCTGTATTTTCTTTCACCTTCAATACCGTTGTCAGGTAAATTCTAATTTAACATTACACGAACACAAACTTATTCAATCGGAATAAACTATAGACTAATTAAAGTTTAAGTTTCCAATCAGACTCCAAAGGCCTACAGTCTGTAAATGTCTTTACAAAGAAGTTAAAATGGCGTTTTCTTTGATCTTGGGTGTTAAAAGCACAGCGTTTGGTATTTTTAAAACACCGCAATAAAATTTTAAATTTTATTTTGTGCTTTCTTATTTTAATAATTTCTGAACGAGATAACATTGACACGTTTAGAAATTTACTAATTATTTTGTATGAAAGGATACACTGAAAATTAAAGTTAAGCTGAAATATTTTTATGTCTTATGTTACTTTTTAGAGGCCAAAGATCGATAGTAAAATGATTCCAACTTTTCTAAAAATCTTTATATATCATATTTAAGTATTTTTATACTTGTAATATATTACCCATATTATATTTAAATTTTTCCTTTAAAAAAGAAACTTTAGGTAATTTCTTTTTTTTTGTTAAAATCCTGCCGTTTACTTTAATTTGTTGAGTTATAAAACTTCACACCACACTGGTTGATTTTGTCGGTCTAGTCACGATTGGTTGTGACATAAATCTCACTTTATAGGCTCTAAAACCTGAAGTGTTTTTCTTTATACTACCCTCTTGACTTGATTTCTGAAAAGGCTCTTGTAGACATCCGTATTTTTTTTATTTTTTTACAATACCAACCGGTATGAGAATACCAATACAAAAAAGTTCACTATTCTATTATAGCACTAGCTAATTTAACGGCAAACAAAAATATCCTTTATTACAAAGACACAGAGCTTGTGAATATCAATATTATTTCATTACATGAATTTGATCTATGTGCTATGATGATACATTGAATTTTAGCGTATTCACGGCCATCATAAGGTGGCTATCAGAATTAATAACAATATTTTCAAGAAGATCAGAGACTTACCACTAAGATAAATGGCAAAGCTTTCTACGAGGATGTTAAATAAAATCAAAAATAATTTAAAAGCTATGCTAATAACAAGATATTTCAAATGTCTAGTTGAATATTCAATAGCAGTTGTATTAATTACATTATAAAGCAGTAAATTTATGATTAATTTACATTTCTTTTTATGAATTCTTAATTTATTAATTTTTATGGAAAGATTTCAATATGCTATATGATACGGAAGGCGTATAAATTCTTCCGAATTCAGAATAGTGGCCATAAGTTCGGATAGCTTAGTTGGCAGAGCACCTGGAGTATCCATCCGGGGGTCTCAGGTTCAAATCCTACTCCCTACCGTGTTTTTCTTTCCAGAAAAGGTATAGTTGAAGCTGAGAAAATTTGATTCGTATGCCCGTCAATTGCGAAACATGTTAGAGTCAAAGCCAATTCTCTATTGCATTCTTGTGTAGGTACTTACAACATAAGGTGTTTTAAATATTTTGAAAATCTCAACATGAAACCCTGTTAGTGCGCAACAATCATACATGAACGTATTTATTTATTGTTATTGCACTTTGATAACGCGTATGATTATGATATTTGCAAACAGGTAATAGTTTAAATATGTATCAGAGACAAAATAATTTTATGAATTTTATCAATTATATGTACGGTAGACTGAAATAATTTTAAATAAACTGTTGAGACACCTGACACCTTAGTCCTCCTGCGACCACGAACTCTGCAAAGTGTTCGAAACGTCAGGAAAAACAAAAAACCAATAATACACGCGATTAATCCGGTTATAAGTTGTTTTATTATAAGGTAATAGTTATTAATGTCACAATCACGAGAATTATATTTACGTATATGTTATTTATTTCTTAAAACTATCTCATATTATATTAACAACTGCACCAAATGTAATAGGTGGTGAGCCTTTTCTCATCTACTGAGCACGATTCCAAACTCCAGGCTGCTACTCAGAATTTCTTAACAAAAATCACAATAACACTGCCCAAATTGGGTATTGAACTTACGACCTCATGCTCAGCAGTGGCGGTAAATATATAAAGTTATAATAAACGTGTATACAAGTTTATAGCACCGAGTACCAGTTCGACGACTATTCCGCCGGGTGCGCGTTCACTACCCTTTTATGCGATACCAGTCGGAGAGTCCAGTCAACCGAGCTAGTGCACTGAAGTATGAAACAATTCCTTGTACGAGTAAATAGCCGTTTTTATTTTAAACATGTTAATATTGTCGGTGAACACGATGGTAAGGCGTTCACCTCTGTTTTTTGTTCACTCGAAGCTGATGCCCATCCGGTGGAAAATTGGCTACTTTTAAATGAATGTACATTTTTTGCTGGTCCTTTATGTGGTAAAAAAAAAGAAAGAAATGCTTTTATTAAATACCCGACCAGAAAGTGGTTACAAAATATATTTGTTGTGTCTATACTATATCTACACCCATATATACTATACTATCTATAGTAATACTGCCTCCTTGGTCTAGTGGTCTCAAGCGTGACTGCTGAGCGGTCTCGGGTTCGATTCCTGGGTCGGGCAAAGTGTTATTAATATATACAAGGACTTAATCGGTGCTACCTAGCATTAGTGAAATGTGGGTATACAATTGTGTACGCCCCTGCCTACCCGTTCGGGGAATACAGGCTGCATATATATGATATGCACTGCCTATGGACCTATCCATAGGCAGTGATAAGTTTGTGATGACCATTGGACTAGTAAAGTCTAAGCCCGTTGGTTCAAATCCAAGTCACGCTAACAGTGACTTTTCAGAATCATGTGCATATTAAAAATTTATTAGAGAATTATATCACTTGGGTTAACGGTGATGGAAACATTGTGAGGAAATCAGAGAACCCGATAGATGCCCTCGATGGTTTGTAAAACCATGTTAGAGACGTACGCGTGGTTTAAACTCTTTTTTTTCTAGGGTGGAAAATACGTCACAGACGTTGTGCCGGACACATACCGAAGAAAATCCACATGAAGGACCATGTGGATTTTCTTCGGTATGTGTCCTCTAGTCTTTACCGGGGTCTGAGGATTCTGGCTGCATTCACCGCAACTCAAGGAACGACAATCAAGACAAGGCCCGTCGAACGAAAAGATGCACCTCGTCGCCTATGCAGGTTCGCCACTAATGGCTTGCATAGACACTCCATAGAGCTCCCGCCAAAGAGCGGCGCGCTGCCGTATCTGGCCTGCGTTGGTCGGGCAACGAAGTACCTAGGTTCGTCGTTTGCAGGCTACGGCTCACGGTTGCCGGAGATCGTTGAGTGCCCTCCGACGCCTGGTGCGTCTTCTGGGGCAGGGGTGGGGCGAGTTTGTCTCTCTCCCCTTTCCACCGCCTTGTTTGCAAGCATCACCTCCTCGCAAAAAATGTCGACGACTCCCCACGTGGTCTCACTCCCGGACATGTATCTGATCGCAGTTGAAAGTGAGAGATCGCCCACCCTGACTGCGCAGGTGGTTAAAACACTGACATTGGGTTGTTCATCAACTATACGATAGAAGACGTTGATTTCAAACATTGTGTTAAGTAACAACTCACTAAATAATGGTTTCTGATTTCAAAACCCTTACTCAGAAATATTTTGCCGTCAAATAGTTCAACCTTTTGCAGTAATAGTGCTCTGCAATTCAAAATCAAATTTGAACAGCTGTGCAACAATATGGTAGAGGCAATTATAATAATTGGCCAGGTTCGTCGTCTTATGCTCAAAGTTGACAGCCTGCAGTCCTCGTTCTGACATGCAAATTGCTTGTTACTTTGCCCACATTTTGTAAACTGTTTGAAAGGCTTTTTATTCTATATTTATGGAGCATGTTATGATTTAAAGCTTGTGTATCTGGATGAGGAGGTTTTCTGTTTTATTCCGAATTGGCTTGCGTTTGAAAGTACGCCACTTGAAATGTGTTATAAGGCACGCTTTTTAATTTGGTTTTCAAACCAAGATTTGTCAAGCTTAACGAAAATGTTCAAATAGAAAACGTGGACTATACAGTGACGATTAAAACCGTTCTGATATATTTTACAAATGCATTTACGGTTTTTTTGTGGATTGAAAAAGACGAGAAAAGCCACTGGGAGTACATCCAAAGTGCTCTAGTATAAATTGTCAGTTATGGAAAGAAAGTATGATGTATGAGAATAACTTATAAAAGGGCCGTACCAAAGGTCATTTGTAACCATCTGTTATTATGTGGATGATATAATACGCTTATGACTGAAATGTTGGTTGGTAGGTAGAAATTGATATGCTGCACTAACCTTCTATCAGTGTAAGATAGAGCAGTGATAGCCTAGTGGTATGACCGTTGAACTGACAAGTCAAAGATCACAAGTTCGAATCCAAGGCACGCACCACTTTCTGTTCAAAGTCATGTGCGTATTATAAACTAATTATCACTTGCTTAAAACGGTGAAGGATAACATCGTGCGGAAACCAGCACACCAGAGAGATATTCTCGATGGTGTGTAAAGCCATGTCAGAGATCTGCGGGTGGTTTAAACTTTGACACTAAGTTGTTAGTCAACTACACGATAAGAAGAAGAAGTGTAAAATGGTAATGGTAATAATTACCAATGAGTTTTAAATAGGTGATTTTAGATACATTTTTCGAATTAATTAAAGTCCGATGACATACATTTTACTGTCCTAAAAATATGACCGTAAAATTAATTCTGATGGACTCTTATACCCTCCAAGTTATTTTATTCAGCTGAACCTTAAATCGAATCAATATGTTCTTGTCAACAATTAATTTTCTACAAAGAGTAGATGTTAGGAAGCCAGGTCACATATTCCACATTAGCTATCCTCACAGTGAAAGTTGAGAAAAACAGTCTCGGCATGGTTGATTTTTTTAGTCAAGAAAATTTACATCGATAATTTATGTTTTCAGTGTAGGAAGCCTTCTGTCGGGGTTTAAACCATACGTAGGCCTTTGATATGACTTTACACAGAATCAAAAACGTCTGTCAGCTGTGCTGGTTTCATAACGATGTTTTTCGTCGATGTTTTAAGGAAGTGATAATTAATTGATTCATAATACTCACATGACTTCGAAAAGAACCTGCGACCGTTGACTTGACAGTCCAAAGCTTAAGCCATTAAGATATCCCTGGTTCTTATAACTATCACTTCTAAATCATCATCATCTGTAACCTGAGTTGACGCCCACTACTGAGGCTTTTCTTTGCTTGTACCATTCTCCACGGTTTGGGCCAGTGTTATGCAGGTGCGGTCTATAACGCCAACGATGTCTTGGACCCATCTTGCCATTAGAAGTCCAACGCATCGCTTTCCAGACCTTGGCCACTATTCTGTCAAAGTTGCAACATAACAAACATAACATAGCATCACGCCTGTATTCCCCGAAGGGGTAGGCAGAGGTGTACACAATTGTACACCCACATTTCACCAATGCTGTTATTAAGTCCCATGTACATTTCCAAACTCCGGGCTGCTACTGAGAATTTCCTAACAGAAAAACTCAATAACACTTTGCCCGACCCGGGAATCGAACCCGAGACCTCCTGCTCAGCAGTCGCGCTACGGACCACTAAACCAACGAGGCAGTTCAAAGTTGCACCACCTATTTAGCCAAGTAAATATATGAAGTAAAGCCTGGTACCTCACCTTGCAAAAAATTTACAGTCTTGCACATGACTTCACCGAAGTACCACAGTAATGTGACAGACTTGGCGATCTGAACCGGCATGCAGAACAGGGTCACCAGCAGGTCAGCTACTGACAGGTTCACCAGGAATATATTTGTCACGCTGTAACAAAAGAAAATAAGATATCAGTTAGAAGGTATGGGAAAATCTAGAAGGATTAGTCATCATGATGCAGGATCACTAGATGGAACAGCGTATTTGTGAAAAATCTACTACTTATATCGTCATCAAAGATGGCGGTTTTAAAGTAAGGTTTTGTATTCGTTGAATTTTCGGTTTGTGCTGCTTGCTACGGAATGTAATTTATGCTATTCACAGTGGGTGACTATTCGGTTGACCGGTCCTTTATCTATTGGTAAGCGATAGTGCATTTGACATTAGTTTAAGTACGTAGAAAAATCTAGTTACTTGAACTTTGAAGGTCACCAGATTTTATCGACAAACACAGAAGTTGCCAGAGATCCACTAGGTACTTTACGGTACGCGTAATAAAAGTAAGGAAAACGATAGATAGAGAGAGATATATAATCATTTCGTTAACTATACACAACTGTAGTAAAACAAGAATTCCGTGTTTGCTGAGAAATGCAGTCTATATATTCAAAGCTAGAGTGATTAGATTTTTTTGCTCTGATCTATATGCTCCATCCTCGGCCACACCGACGCTTATCATCAGGGCGAATTGGTGAGTTTATACATCAGTGATAGCCTAGTGGTATGACCGTTACAAGTCAAAAGTCACAAGTTCGAATCCAAGGCACGCACCACTGTTTTTTCGAAGTCATGTGCGTATTATAAAGTATTAATCATTCGCTTATAATGGTGAAGAAAAACATCGTGAAGAAACCAGCACCCTTGAGAGATATTCTCCATGGTGTTAAAAACCATGTCAGAGACCTACGGGTGGTTTAAAATCTGACACTAGGTTGTTCATCAACCACACAATAAGAAGAAGAAGGTGGCCAATTTTGATAAAAAAATAAAAGATAAGATATGGTGTAGTTGTGAAGTAATAAATCACCGCGCGTCTAAGCTGATGATGGAAAGGACTTGGTGGAATTAGATTATGCAATTCCTATGCACACTCCGCACAATTGACCCGACGTTAAACTTTCAATTGATCAAGCAGCAACAATATAAATGAGATATCTTCCAAGAGATTAATAGTTATAATTAATAACACGATAACATGAAGGGATACCTAATGACATATAGGATAATAGATTGCTTTTAACTTTTAATCAACAGGGGAACGTTGTAGTGATATTAATATCTCCAGAATTAATTAACATCTTGGGAGCTCCCTGTGTATACTGTCTAGTTGTTTTAGGGTTTAAACTAACTTCATCAGTTGTGCTATAATTAAATCACGTTTACTGCGCGCAAAGCAAATACAATAGTTATAAAATTGCCGTGTGTTGGACTGCTTGTGTGGTGGAGGCCAAGCAGTTAAGTACCCCCCCAGGGGTTCCGCCTTGTCTTGGTGGGGGGCTCTAGTAGGCCGTGGCTTGGTCACCCACGGTGAAGCTAGAGGAACACAAGGAGGGCCACTTCTCTGGACTTTGCCACAAAGCTCATGTTGGAGCGGCGGTAGTTTATGGGCTTTATGGGGGATGCCGCAACTGAAGTGGGCTGCGTAGTATGGGCGGCACCACATCAAAAAAAGGTTTGGTTAAGTAAAACTAGCACCTACCAATGTACCTATTTTTCAATGCGTTGTTGAGCAATCTTATGACAACACAGATGCACGGTAAAGCATCGTGCGGAGACCTGGACTCAATGGTCTGAAAGTGCCAACTCGCAGTGAGCGAGCATGGTGACCAATACTCATGCCTTCTCTGTATGAGAAGAGATCCTTGTCCTGCTGTACGAAAGTTATAGGCTGGTTATACGAGTATAATGTTGTTTGTGTTCAGTTTAGGATTTAGACTAAAGACATGGAGTGGAATCGTCAAATTATTTTCTTAACTTGAAGTCTGTCAAGGAGTTTTGACCCTTACAATAAGAACTTAAACTTATTTATAGGATAAAAAGTACGTTACCCTACAACCCTATTAGAGATACTTGGAGAACTGGGACTGCAAACACATTATTAAAAGTTACTCGACAAATCAGTTGAGTTTATTCCCTACCGAAAAGTTTTGGGCCTAAAATACTAGAATATAAAAATTTACTATTGACCGTTAGTCTGGGCTATGCCTCGATGAAAACCAATAACTGCTTATACATAGCTTCACACCTGTATTCCCCGAAGGGGTAGACAGAGATGTACACAGTCGTACACCCACATTTCACCAATTCTGTTATTAATTACCATGTAATAAATGGTGAGCCTATTGCCATCTACCAGGCACAATTCCAAACTCCAGGCTGCTACTAAGAATTTTCTAACAGAAAAACTCAATAACACTGCCCGACTCGGGAATCGATCCGGAGACCTCCTGCTCAGCAGTTGCGCTTGGGACCACTAGACCAACGAGGCTGTTCTCGATGGTATGTAAAGTTATGGCACCACCCAGCGTCAGACATGTGAGTTTTGACTTGTCTGGGTGTGTGTACTTATAAGATATGGATCTGTAAACAAACTCACGATATGAAATATTGTTCAACGGTTATTACTCACGTGCATTCTTTGGGATTGCCTGACTAGTTTCAGTTTTCAGTTTGACTCGCGACTTCGCCGCGGGGTCAGCTCATGACTAAGGGCTCCATTCGAGTTCGAAAGTAGTCGGGCAATCCCGAAGAATGCACGTAAGTATATATCTGCCTAGCCTTTTCCCAATTACATTGGGGTCAGCTTCCATTCAAACCGGATGCAGCTTAATACCACTATTTTACATGGAGCGACTGCCGATCTGACCTCCACAACCCAGTTACTGGGTAACACGATATCTCGTGGTATGACTGGTTGTCTGACTACCCGTAACGGCTATAATAGATCTTAAATTGACAACCGGAACCGAAGGCTTAACGTGCTCTCCGAGGCACGGAGGGGTCTCGGTATGAAACGATGGTTACCCATCCACAAACCGACCGCGGCAAGTGCAGCTTAACCTCGATCAATCGATCTGTGCGGCTGTACTTAGCCACGAGCCCCTCAGTAATAACCTTTAAAAATAATTAATATGAATGTGTCTCACTTAACTTATAATCCAAAAAAGAAACTAGAAACTAAGTAACGTAATTTCTCTAAAAAAATTGAAGATTATTTATAGCGAGAATTTATGGGAGTCGTAAAGGAGATTTTCTTTTAATTCCATAGTAACAAATGTACGAATTATTTTCCGCTGTTGAGACACGTGAACATCTTCACTAATAAAAGAAAGTGAGTTTGTTTGTTTGTTAATAAAATCTTAGTTCACCCGGGAGAGCTATGCAAGTTAAGGAACATACGCTACATAACATAACATCAAATAGAATCACGCCTGTATTCCCCGAGGGGGCAGAACACAGTTGTGCACAGTTGTACACCCACATTTCACCAATGCTGTTATTAAGTTCCATGTAATAGGATTTTAAACTCGGCACTGCTACTGAGAATTTCTTAACAGAAAAACTCAATAACACGGCCCGACCCGGGCATTTAACCCGAGACCTGCTCGGCAGTCGCGCTTGGGACCACTAGACCAACGAGGCAGTTAACATACGCTAGATGGCGCTGGTATTGTTTTTGGGGTTCCGTACCTCAAACCAAACCTCAGATGCGATGCTGAGACCCCAGTAAAGGGTAGTGAAAGACCGTGTGGTTTTTAGCCGGTAAAAGAACGGCATGATGCATTTTCCACACAAGAAAAAAAAGGTAAAGCCGCGGGTGGATGCTAGTTATTGATGACACTTTAATATAAAATGTCTTCAAATAACGATGAATCATAATTAACATTAAAAACGACTTGTTAGTTTGTCAAACAAAAATAAATCAACAACATTATTATTCGCTTCCAAGGTAGTATCTTCAGAGTAAATAAATACGTTTCGTTTGATCCTGAGGAAAATATTTTAGCAAGATTTCCAGTGTAGTGTAAAATTGGTCCCGACTAGACTATGAAATGGGATGTTTGTAATGTATCGAATATGGTTTGAATGCAAAAATACATGTCTGTATACAAAATCCCCTTTAAAACCGAGTGTGATTTTCATCGTGACAGAAGATGTGCATCTTTTGAATTCTAAAAATGTTTTGTGTTTGGTTGGATTCCACTGGTGTGTTAATTTTTTGCTGAAAAACCGACCTAGGAATCGAATGCAATTTTTGCTAAAAACTATAGTAATATTATTATAGTTTTTCAATTTCCACGTTGGTATAGTAATCGTAAGCACGGCTGCTGAACATGAGGTCCTGGATTCGATTTCCAGGTCGGGCAAAGTGTTATTGGGTTTTTCTGTTAGGAAATTCTCGATAGCAGCCCGGATTTAGGAAGTTGGTGGTCTGAAACCCCCGTGTTTCGGAGAGCACGTAAAGCCGTCGGTCCTGCGTCTGATCACTCTCCGGTCGTGTCAGATTGCCGTGCCATCGGACTTTGAGAGTGAAGGCCCACGGAGTATACCTGTGTTTGCGCATACACTTGTGCACTATAATATCTCCTGTGTACTCGGCTAATCTCGGAGGAGTATTATTATATATTATATATTTTTTTTTGTATCAATGTATTGCAATTGTAATGAAAGACCATAAAAAAATCTTTTTCTTATTTGAAAAAACAAAGACTAGAATGGCATTACTATTTTTAGACGGGATCAAAAATTTTCAATATTCCTCAGAAAAATATTAGATGCATTACATGCCATTAACATGTTAAATATTAGATGATTAATAAAATCGTTACACACTAAAGATATTTACCAAATCTTTTTACCCGAATGTCCAAATATATATATGAAATTGGATTTCATATATAATATATAAGAAATCCAAAAGGAGGAAGGTAATATATTCCTCAATATTTTAGTTAGGTACTAATTGTGTTCGAAAGCGAAATGATTTGGGAGCAAAAAAAAAAAATATTTTTCTCACAATCACATAATTTTAAAATAAATCTTTGAAAATTAAATTATCAATAGAAAAAAAATACGGTCGCGAACAGGATTCGAACCTGCGCCTCCCGGATAAATACTTCAGGCGCTCTGACCACTAAGCCATCTCGACCTCTACTCACCACCGTGTTCACATAATTTTAGTAAGAAAAATAACTTTATATTGGAGGTCCGATTACCACATACGATTTAATATTAAGCAAAACTTATTGAGGCATTAAATACCTCGGTATACAAGATTGCCAAAGTTTCTACCCTAAGATCAAATGGAATTCAGGAGCTTAACACTTTATTGGCAAAAACCTAAGTTTTCGGATCAGCCCAGCCCAAACTTACGACTCACATTTGATCCAAAACCAGACCTATTGAAATAAATAAAAATTATATAAAACAAAACGAATTTGGTTTTATTACCAAGGTGATAATATAGTTTTATTTACGTTACGGTCTTTGGATTTGTATTATTATACTAAGGATTTGTTGATAAAACCTTCTTTTCTCTCCTTTTTTTGAGAAATTGTACAAGTTCAATGTTCTGACGATTCAAGGTGCCCGAAGAATACGCTAAACCGTCGGTGGTTCCAATCCTTCTTCATAGCTAGTCAGACGTCTGCTGAGTCTGACAGTCAAACTTACCATAAGGTATTATGTTAGAATATTTATGTTTATTAACTTTCGTGAGACACATTCATATTAATTATTATTCAACGGTTAGTACTCACTTGCATTCTTCGTGATTTTCCGACTAGTTTCGAACTCGAACGGAGCCCTTAGTCATGAGCTGAGCCCGCGGCGATGTTAGTTGCTTTTTGTATTAATAAGGGTTGAGGGTGGCTGCCCTGGGTTCTATTTCCAGGCAAAGTGTTACCTATTGGGTTTTTCTGTTGAGAAATTTTCGCAGCTTAGTGTTTAGCATTGTGCCCAGTAAATTGCTGACGGTGGGGTCGGTGGCCGCGCGGGGGCTGGGACCTGAACCCGGCTGCGCGCGCACTGCCGCCTCGACACTCAGCTGATCGACGGCGCCCGCGTTACACCTCGGCATTTGTTTGAACCATCCATGTTTTTAAATATTAAAACAGTTTATAATACAGTCCACTATTAATTGAAGACCCGTTAAGGCCTAATCAGGCTCACCAACTATTACATAAGACTTCTTAATAGCATTTTTAAGTGCAGAAAGTCCACCGTTTACCCTACTAACTAAAACCACACGGTACACCTATATCACCGCAATAGTATAGGTACTTCTATCCAAAAAATCCAGATGGCTCAACTCTAGCACTCACCGCAAACAGTATATACTTATTTAAAACAAGATTGTCAACAGATGCTAAAGTAAAATAAAATATTGTTGCACTAAGTCTGCGAACTTAGTCGTAAGAGAAAATGTCAGATGCAAACCGGGTCCAGATATTTACGTCACAGATGAGTACATGTTGCAGATAGTGTGAAAAACTAGGCATAACGCAAATCTATTTTTGTATAATATCTTTCTTGAAAAATATTCATATCAATTATTGTTCACCGGTTCGGATGATTTCAATTACCACTCGAGTAATTGATATAACACAAATCATCTTCGAGGATTTATAGTTTCTGGTACAAATTAATTTTATAAGGCACCTTAACATTGAGTGCCATACATGTCTCTGGCTAGGTTTGGTTCAGTATGTCTTAATAATAATGTTGAACCTACGTACTTACAGCTTAAAAACTTTCTTACAGCCGAGGCTTTTGAAAGACGAAAAAGTTTCATACATATCCTCATAGCATCACGCCTGTATTCCCTGAAGGGGTAGGCAGAGGTGCACATAGTTGTACACTCACATTTCACCAATGCCTTTTGAATTCCATGTAATAAGTGGTCGGCCTATTTCTATCTACTGGGCTCAATTTCAAACTCCGGGCTACTACTGAGAATTACTTAACAGAAAACCCCAATAACGCATTGCTCGACCTGGAAATCGAATCCAAGACCGAGTTTTGGACCGCTAGACCGACGAGGCAGACATAAAAGTTTCATATGCTCAGCTATGAAGTTTTATTATTATTGAAACGAACAAAAAGGAATTGATTGATTGATAACACCTGGCATTAAATATTTAAAAACATAAATTCGCTTTTTTTTTCAAGTTAAATTCCATGCTGACAGTATACAAATGTTATTTTTTTTTTTGCCAAAATAATTAAGAACTAGAAGGGAGCTCTTAATCATCAGCTAAGAACGCGGCGATGTCAAGACTGAAAATGAACTAGTCGGATAACTAATAACAGTGGACAATAATTAATAAAATTGAAAAACAACTAGAAATACATGAAAACAACAAACTTCACACTTTCACTGTAACAACACGCGACATAAGATTTTACCGTGTATTTTTTTTTTGTTATATAAACATGCCTGCAATACAAATAGACTTGCACTGTATTAAATCAAGTGTCTAGAAGGCTCGTAATCTAAGTAAGTGACGGGATTCTTGGCACCCAGCCACATGTACAGGGGACAGGTAAAGCCTTGCTCAAGCTAAATTATTACGTAACTTAACAAATTACAGTCGGATTTCCATTGGGGAAACTGTTTGGTAGAAACTGAAATAATTACTGCAGTAAATGGTGTGGTTATGTTAATTTATTCAGTCTTATAATTCAAACAAATGAAGTGTTCTACAATGTGGTTAAGTATATGTAATTTTCAGCACACTTGTTCGGCTCTCTTTTAGGTTCATAATGCAGGTTATTACGCATGCGTGCTTTTCATATATTGTATTTGTATGCTATCTTCCTGCAGCTGGATTGCTAGATCGATTTTTGAAGCCATTTTTTGATCTTTCTTTTCGAAGTGAGATAGATTTGGACTGTGATAAACAGAATGATAGCTTTATTCTTGATCATACTTTTTCGGAAATAATAAACCCAAATGAAATCAAAAACAATATGAACTGATTTTGACACGCAACATCGCTGCGGGATCAGCTCGGGTTCCGTCTGAGTTCGAAACTAGTCGGGCAATCCCGAAGAATGCAAGTGAGTAATTACCGTTGAACAATAATTAATAATACAACTAATTAACTAGCTTTTACTAATATTTTGTCTCTCTTTCATTTTCAATTATACTGAAAACAATACTGGCAGTGATAACCTAGTGGTATGACCATTGGACTGACAAGTCTAAAGTCGCATATTCGAATCTATGGCACGCACCACTGACTTTTCGAAGTCAAGTGCGTATTATAAATGAATTATCACTTGCTTATAGAAACATCGTGAGGAAACCAGCATACCTAAGATATGTTCTCGATGGTGTGTAAAGCCATGTCAGCGACCAACGGGGGTGGTTTATACTCTGACACTAGGTTGTTCATCAAACACACGATAAGAAGAAGAAGTTATACTGAACGCCGTACAAATTTATTTTTAATCAATCATTTATTATATGTAGTTGTATTCGTATTTTAATGAATCCTCTTACAAAACAAAGGGCGTGATAATTTTGAGCTTAAATTACAAGCAATTATAAGTTATACAACGACAAACGTTAAAGTCATAATTGCTTGAACAATTAATTGTACTTTTAATGTTTATTGCAACGGTAACAAAGAGCATTATTTAAATATGGACTCATTAATATGAGGTGTGGTTAAAAATAAGTTAATTATTAACATTTTATTTGTAATGACTTCACATAATATAGCAAAGAATCACGTCTATATCCCTGAAAGATTAGGCAAAGTATTTTTCTTTTTGACACTTAAGTAAAACTAGCTTGTGCTTCGACTTTGCTTGCATGGACTTCAAAATTGAGTCCAGCTTGGATTAAAGTATCTTAAATGCTAATCCGGGTTATATCTGTGTGTCAAATTTCATCCAAATCCGTTAAGCAGTTATTACTTGAAAGAGTAACAAACAGCCATTCATCTTCACAAACTTTTAAATTTAATTTGTATACGTGTTATAATATTAGTAATATTCCAAAAAAAAAAACATATAACTGCCAGTATTTGTTCCCATTACTTTACAATTGACCTTTATGATTATGGAGTTTTTTGCCGGTTCTTCTCCATAAGACTAACATCTTGGAATCATGCAGAATACATAATATGCTCACCTACTTAGGCACCTGGGACATAATGGTGAAATGTGGATTTACAACACTGTGTACACCTGTGCCTAACACACTATTTCACTATTTTTATTATTATTAAATTACTAAAAGCTGTACCCCGCGGTTTCAACCGCTTAGAATTATATTATAATGTAATTACCTACTTAGTTCCTACTAATCAACAAATATAAAATAATTTACAGTTCTTCTCTTTTCGCCAATGCTCAGTTCTCATCGGGCGGCCAGGGTTATACCGTTATGCATCACATGGCTCGTTTGCGCGAGAGTTATAATATTTTCATTTTCCATTATCTCTTATGGTTGTGTCTATTTATTTGAATACCCTGAGTGTCACTATCTATTTGACGCTGACTGTAGTTTCTTCTAACATACCATTTTTATAGCACTTTTCCTTATAATATTGGAAAAAACAATATCGTTGCGTATGATTTAGACCCGCTATAAATCGTTCGGAATTGAGCTGATCCCGGGGGCTATACTCAAACGGCGATGGTTTTCCTGTTAACGTAATCCTGCTTTCTACAAACTTATATAAATATAAGTTTGTGTGTTTGAAACATTTGACGTTTGACAGTCAATTACGCGAAAACTACTGAACGGATTTGCATATTTTAAGGAGGTGACTATACCCCTTATACTAAACATGAATTAAGAACAAAACCAATACAATGTTATTATTGTATATTTTATAACAATTAATTTCGTCGCTTGCGTCCGGCTAATATTTCCAGTTGTGGCTATTATACCGGCCGGCGCCATCTAGTTTATAAAAATGACTTGTAAAAGTGTCTTCAACAGATCTATTTGCAGAAATAAAATCATTTATATAAGGTCCTAATTTATTAGGTTCTAAAGGTTGAAAGGGTTAATATGTAAGTCAAATACATTCACTTAAGCTAAGAATTAAATGGATATAAATTTTTTTTTTAATAAACATAGACACAAGACTACAAGACGAAAACTGCTCCTTGGACGGTGAACATTATGAAAAAATAAAATTGTTTTAAAGATTTAAATTATGGCTTAAATGAATCCTTATAACTTACACATTGACCCCTTAAAAGGAAATTACATAATAATTTAGGACCTTATATAACGGGTACATTTAAATGCTCATCAAAATATTTTTTAAATCCCGTAGACTAAGTACCAAGCGAAACATATTAACTTCATACACATAAATTAAACCCACTCTTTATGATAATGAGAAAGAAAGAAAGAAAAAGTTTTTATTCTGTACTAGCACAGGTAATTACAATAGAGAAAATAGATTAATACATTTTAAAATAAGCCTATAAAAATCGAACTTGACTTAAGTACAAAATAAAAAATAAAAAAAACCTGTGCCAGGTCAAATAAGGCTCCTATCTCAACATAATGCAGCGACATTAAATTAAAACGCAGCGCTGATGTTATGATAGGACCTCACGCACAGAGTACATTGTAATATATGAAAACCTCACGTGACAGCGTGGACACGTGGACAGCCAACGAACGTACCACATCTTTAGCTTAATTCGCTATTTATTTTATTAATTTGAAATGTTGTTAATACAACTATTAGCATTCAATGTTAAATACATACATAGCTATACAAAATATTAAATAAATATTGAAGAGATACGCGTTTTTAGCTCTTGAGTTTTTGCCTTCTAAAAGCGGGAACACGCCAACCTCTATGGATCTCCACATCACTTGTCTATGATAGTTATCAAGTTGACAACCTACAAAAATGAAAAGCGAAGGGACGCTAGGCTAAGGCCGCGCGCACTGAGTCTGACTTACTGAATTTAATTATTGTATGACGATAAGATGTAAACAAAATTTGTTTATAAAGTTTAATATTATATGTAATGAGTTGGGTTTCATCAATTTAATATTATGTACTGAGCTGACTAAAGTACAACGTTTGAAGTTCAAAAATAAATATACACTCATCAAAATAATTGTACGTTTTGTATTTATATTCTTATTGCTTACCAAAATGGATAAATGCTCACCAAATATGGTTTTGCACTCCGACACGGACTGGTTAGGTTCGAATCATCGGTCATCCCTTTCGAACCTAACCTGTTTTCTGGCAGGCATTTCGAATTTATTGGAGTAAAATTGATGCACTTCTGGTAGGCGTTTAAATGATTTAAAGTCTTTATATAATTCAAGATAAATCTTTGAAAAGCATTAACGCATGCTTAGCGAACTCTAAAGTTATTATATTAAATGGAAAAAGAATACGGTCGCGAACAGGATTCGAACCTGCGCCTCCCGGATAAATACTCCAGGCGCTCTAACCACTAAGCCATCCCGACTCTTTATTTAGTCTTTATATAACTAAAAAATTAATTCTTTCAAAAGGTAATGACCATGATTAGGCAAATTTTATCCTTTTGATCTATATTTACTAATATCTTTAAATTAACCGACGTCAAACTAAATGTTCCGAATCACTACGTTAGATTAATTATTGTTCAAGGGTTATTACTCACGTGCATTCTTCAGGATTGCCCGACTAGTTTCGAACTCGAACGGAGCCCTTAGTCATCAGACTACGTCAGATTTTACAACATTGTCGAATTATGATAATTTGTTTATTTGGATTAGATATATGTATGTCGAAACATAATATATGTATATAAAAGTATATACCTACACACATTTCACAGAAATCAGATACCTACTCGTCATTGTTTATTTTTGGAGATTACTTCTCCGGACCAAGATGATTTATTACTATAGTGTATAAAATGTCGATAACGGGGACGATAAATGATATTTCAATGTTTTTTTTTTAATGCAAAACAGCTTTTTGAAAAACTTCTTGGACTTGACATGCAACAAAAATATTTTGATACAAAGTTTTTTTTATCGCCAATTAACAAACACTGGAATTTCTACACCTTTAAGAGACCGTCAATTTAAGTATTTCATTTATTAATTTCAACTTGATACCTCCCCACGTTCCTGAGAAATGAAAGACAGACGAACAATGAAGTGATCTTAAAAGGGTTCTTTCTTTTCTTTTGAGGAACAGATGCCTAAAAAATAATATGAAAGCAGCCTTAGTTTTTGTTTTATTAATAAGAATATAATTTATATTTTTCAAAGAAACATTGAAAAAATAATAGACAAGAACGGGGCTAGAACCCGCGACCTTTGACGTTCCGTGTCATCACTCTACCAACTGAGCTACCTTGTCGTGTTCAAACCTATTGAATTTTCAATCCTCTTTGTATACATCTTAAGGAGACGCCTGGTGATATTTATCTAGTAATCATTACAGATTTACTAAACTCAGCGTTACCACTTTACAGTTGTAATTCGCCGAACAACATCCCAATCCTTTATAAATCATATATAATTATATTTTTTAATACATGTTGAGGCCATGTAATGCCTATATTACTTTATATTTTTCAAAGAAACATTGAAAAAATAATAGACAAGAACGGGTCTTGTCCCCGTTCTTGTCTATTATTTTTTAATGTTAATATAGGCATTACATGGCCTCAACATGTATTAAAAAATATAATTATATATGAATAAGAATATACTCAAAAACTTTCGTGTTTTATTTAAGGTACATTGCGTTCCCTAAAAATTTGTAGGTACATATTATAAATAGTTCAGGAATCGAGTCTCGCAGTTTTTTCAAAGTTTTTTCTGAAATTTCGTTTCTAAAACCTATAATTACTTATTATATAGTAATAAGTAATTATTGAATAGATTCAGGCGTTACTTTGCGGAAGTCCATTACAATGGATGCAAATAAATACACTGCACGGTCTAACAGCTCCTGATGATGCTCCGTGGAGGGGCGAAACACGTGTAGAGTAGTTGGTGGTAGTCGGAATTTTCACCGCTTGCGTACGTGCATATATTTGCGGGCGGGCGGGCGGTGCACAGGTAATGCATGACTACCCTCAATTTTGTGGAAGTAGCTAGATATTGTATTTATTTGCATCCATTAATAAGTAATTATAGGTTTTAGAAACAAAATTTATATATATAAACTAACTAGCTGTGTCCCGCGGTTTCACCCGCCCCGTGAAAAACTTTTCCGTACGATAAAAAAAACTTATCTAAACACCTTAGATAATTGTGACTGTCAAATAATAACAGACAAATAATTAGCAATAAATTAAAATTGCGACTATAATTTGAGATTTAAACTATCCTATCTCTCAAGTTGGATCGAACTGCACATGGTGTGCGAATTTTATTATAATCGGTTAAGTGGTTTAGGAGTCCATTGAGGACAAACATTGTGACACGAGATTTATATATATTAAGATAGGAATTAACGCGAAATAAATACCTTTGAATCGCTTGACGTTTCGACCAGGTTGCACTGATCGTGACTGGTCTGCTTGTGACCATAATATCATGCAACGCGACAGTTAGATATAGCGATAGGTAAAAGTTAGTATAATTACTTATATTATTGTGTTTTATAAGTGAAATTGTGGTTATACTAAAGGGTTCAAATTTTTCCTTCGGAAGTGTGGAACCCTACAAAGATATCAACAAAAGTGACTTCTCTCAGACGAAAAGAGAGTCACAAAAACTTGTAATATAAATCAATTACAATATACAACATGACAGACATAATTTTTATTAACATGTCACCTGTCTAATACAATATCAGTAGTAAGAAAATGAGAGACGACGCGTTATCTATCAGCAACTGTAGTGTTAGAAAAAATTGACGCTGCGAAAGTAAACGCATTACTGAAAGAAAAAAAGAAAGAAAAAGTTTTTATTTCGAGGCGCCGTCTGACGCACACATTTATAAATAAACAAATATGTATATATAAAACTAGGACATTATTAATAATACTCCCAACCGTATTTCGGTGACGGCGGCCTATCTCCATCGAGATTAGCCAAGTACGCAGGAGATATTATAGTGCACAAGTGTAAGCGCAAACACAGGTGCACTCCCTCTTCCTTCACTCTCATAGTCCGATGGGACGGCAATCCGACACGACCGGAGAGAGATCAGGTGCAGGACCGATGGCTTTACGTGCTCTCCAAAGCACGGGGGTGTCACACCATCAACTTCCTAACTTCTGTTACTGAGAATTTCCTAACAGAAAAATCCAATAACATTTTGCCCGACCTGGGAATCGAACCCAGGACCTTACACTTAGCGGCCGCGCTTGCGACCACTAGACCAACGAGGCAGTCACAAGGACATTATTATACACCTTAACAAAAACAAAGCTTATATAATAAAAAGCAAAACAAATTATTTTTCTCTAATTCGCTATTGTTCCTGTGTCATGAATATAGCTTAATTTAACAAGAGGGCACAAATTTAACTTTAATATTTAGTCCATGGTTCAACCAAAGAGCTTTTATTTACCATAGGTACCTTATAACCATAGACTAAGTGTATGAAACAAATGTTGTTTTTCTGTTTGGAAAATCTCCGTAACTGCCCGTGCCTAGAACTTTGCGCGGTAGATGCTTAACATAAAAAAATAATAGAAGTACAAAGCACACTTTTTATAAAAATATAGGTACAGGATTATATTAACAACACACTTTTACCTCAGTAAATAATACTTTGAACTAAAATGAAGTGGTTTTACTCAGTCATGAAATATTTTTTATTCATTACTTTAGGATGAATTTCTCTATTGCGAATAAATGTTATGCATGTGAGTGGTATTTAAGTGATATGATGTTTAGTAATATCTCAGGTTTTTGATATATATCTAAACATTTTAAAACAATCTTTAACCGGATTGATCAAGACAAATGTCGTGGTGGCCGAGTGGTTACGGGCCCGCCTCCTGAGCCGCAGTTTGTGGGTTCAAACCTGACATGTACGAATGTGACTTTTTCAATGTCATATGTACCTTCTTAGTTAATCTAAGACATCACTGATATACGGTGAAGGAAAACATCGTGAAGAAACCTGGACTTGGTAGTCTGAAATCTCCAACCTGCAGGGAGCGTGGTGATCAAACTCATGCGTTCTCTGTATGAGAAGAGGCCCTTGCCCTGCAGTGGGACACTTATGGGATGTCTTTTTTTTTAACCGGATTAATCGTTTGTATTATTGGTTTTACTTTTTCCTGACGTTTCGAACACTTTTCAGCGTTCGTGGTCATAGATTAACTAAGGTGATGAGCGTCTTAGGTCATAATAGTTTTAATATTACTAACTAAAATAAGTAATTTTAAAGTTATAAATTTTGAAAAACAGTGCGTTGTGAGCAGAATTCGAAACTCTCATATATTTCTTTCCACAAAAAGTTAAAGTTTCACTCCGCATGCATTAATGCGGAGGTACGAAAGATTTATCTGTATTTGTATTAACTGCAAAGTTAGTCGGTCGGTTCAATTGCATGTAAAGGGACGGAAGAGATAGCAATGACGTCACCAAAAGACGTTTAAAATGTAGAAGGAAAATTCGGGGTAATCAACGGAGGTCGAGATGGCTCAGTGGTCAGAGCGCCTGGAGTATTTTTCTGGGAGGCGCAGGTGCGAATCCTGCTCACGACCGTATTTTTCTTTCTACAAAAATCTTAATGCGTTTCAAAGATTTATCGGTATATGTTATTTTAATTTAGTTTATTATATCAGAATTGTAACCATTATCAACTCAAATAAACAATTGCCTCCATACTTTCAAACTGTTATGAACCACTTTGAAGTCACCAAGCCGACACTTTAAGGGTCAGTATATTGCTCATGTTACCTCTACGTCAGGAACTCAAGCCATACAAACTACCCTCGAGGTTACTCTTTGTCATGTTTAGGTACACGACATTTATATTATCACTAGAGACACGCAACGGCTTCACACGGGTAAAATCCAGACAATAATATCATCCATATTTCCGTTACTTTTCATTACAAACACAACAAAATTTGTGAACGACATTTCCGATATTATTCCACACCTATTTTTAGCCGAATGCAATCGACTACACCTAGTTATAGCCGGAATTAATAGGTTACGCCTAATTAAAGATAAATCTTTGAAAAGCATTAACGCATGCTTAAAGAACTCTAAAGGTATAATATTAAATGGAAAAAGAATACGGTCGCGAGCACGATTCGAACCTGCGCCTCTCGGATAAATACTACAGGCGCTCTGACCACTAAGCCATCTCGACCTCTGCTTCTGCTTTTCAAAGATTTATCTTTAATTGTTAAGGTAAATGCATTTTTACGACATTGTATTAACTGCAAAGTTAGTCGTGTCGGTTCGGTCACCTGTAAAGGGACTGAATAGATAGCAATGACGTCACTAAAATACGTGTTAAAATGTGGAAGAAGAATTCACAGTAGTGAGCAGAGGTTGAGATGGCTTACTGGTCAGAGCGTCTGGAGTATTTATCCGGGAGGCACAGGTCTGAATCCTGCTCGCGACCGTATTCTTTTTCCATTTAATATTATAACTTTAACCATCCATACTTCCGTTACTTTTCATTACACATATAAAAAAAATTGTGAACAACATGGCCGATATTAATTCCACACCGATTTTTAGCCGAATGTAATCGGCTACACCTAGTTCTAGCCGGAATTAATAGACTACACCTAAGCTTAACTAACTGCTACCGCTCGCACGTCATTGTAGCCGGCTACAACTAGGTATAGCCGTATTTTGGGTTTTAGCCGTAACATATAGGTACAATGCAAAGTGTTGATATGTCTCCGTGCTATATTTACACAGCAAATTATAAAATGTTTGCTTAATAATAGTGTCTATGGAGTTTTTTGCCGGCTCATCTCTATATGATCAACATTTTGGACCGAACAACTAGAATCATTTGACGTTTCTTAAGTGCATGTATTGTAATTTAAAATAAAAAACTTTTGACTTTGACTTTGACTTTGATATTTAGGTAAATTGAATTTAAATGAAGCCTAAAAATTAGAATGAAAGAGAATATTTAAAATTTAAATTAAATGAATTAAAAACAAAAGCGACGGTACACCAAAACTATTTACAAAGGCTAACAAAGATTTTCTTAACAAAATAGTGGTAAACGTTTAATTAATATAGTCCCTTCGTCTCCAAGATGTCAGTCACAGGCTAGAGGGGTTTGTTAATCGACTAGGTCGACCAAAGGATTGCACACTTTGTGGTGTTACGATAAGGTTCATTATCGACTGTAAAACTATGTTGCATAGTAACAATGAGGTTATCTGGATTTAATAAACAATTGGTATTATTGGAGGTTTATAATATAGCCAACAACAGCTTCATACAGAAATTTAAATTTTATTTTCTGTAAATAGGACTCTTCAAACCCATTTCACATGTCACCATGGTCTAGAAGGCACATGGCATTTTCTATTGACTACCTTTGAGAAAAAATGCTGTAACAAACTGAAAGGTCAAGGTCTCTAGTTCAGACATCGTTATACAACTGCTTCGTTGGTCTAGTGGTCCCAAGTGCGACTACTGAGCAAGAGGTCTCGGGTTCGATTCCCGGGTAGGGCAAAGTTTTAATGAGTTTTTCTGTTAGGAAATTCTCAGTAGCAGCCAAGAGTTTGGAATTGTGCCCGGTTGATGGCAATAGGTTCACCACCATGGGACTTAATAACAGCATTGGTGAAATGTGGGGTACAACTGTGTCCACCTCTGCCTACCCCTTCGGGGAATACAGGCGTGATGTTATGTTATTTTATGTTATACAAACCTATGTGAGCGTAACCATGCAGGATATCTGGAATGGCCTTTTTAAGGAAGTTCCATGCCAGTTTCGAGTAGACCTGTTCTAACTGACAGCACACATGCATAAGTCATTAGGTAGCTCAACCATGTTATAGGGAGCTGAACGACGTGTCACACAAACCAGCGTACCCTTTTTTTGTGGGATAGGGGGCAAACGAGCAGATGGATAGCCTGATGGTAAGCGATTACCGCCTTCTTATTGCCTATCTCGGTTACCAACGAAGTGAGGTCACTTTGTAGTACATTGCGTCATATGCTACAGCTTATCTATGATGAGCAAACATATAAAATATATACGACGCAATGTACTACGTAATGACCATCAATTCAATTTCTACCGAGATAGCCAATACACCTGCAGATCAGCAGGATAATTGACATTTCACCAAAGATGTGCGAGGGTGGATGGGGAATTGAATTTTTTCCTTAATTTTAAATTCTCATTTTGTCTCCCAGTGGAAAATCCCCTTAGGAGTGGAAGTCACTTTCAATCGTTCGCTGTATTTCCCCTTAGGGATGAGACAAAGATATTGGAACTAAGATATTGACTTGTGTAACAGAGGAACATACGAATGTGTTGTGGGATTTGCAAGACTAGAATAAATATATGCACGGACATACAATCACGCCTGTTTCCGATTGGGGTAGGCAGAGACTATCGATTTGCATTTGCTACGATTCTGACATACCTACTTCTTTTGCTTTATATTCATTAACCTCTTCATACAAGCTCGTCCGTTCTTCTTCTGATCGTGTGGTTGATGAACAACCTAGTGTCAGAGTTTAAACCACCCGTAGGCCTCTGACATTGCTTTACACACGATCGAGAACATCTCTCAGGTGTACTGGTTTCCTCACGATGTTTCCCTCTGCCGCTTTAAGCAAGTGAAATTTAATTTCTAATAGGCACATGAGTTCGAAAAGACAGTGGTGCGTGCCTTGGATTTGAACTTGCGACCTTTGACCTTTCAATCCAATGGTCATACCACTAGGCTCGTCCGTTTAGGTGCTCTTAACTTGATTGACCTGTCCTGTTTCGAGAACGTCCGCGATTTGATTGCCGTATGTTCATCGAGGTCGACCTGCCCCGACTCTTCCATCCATACTCGCTTCTTATACTAGTTTTGTCATTCGCCTTTCATTCATCCTTAACATTTGCCCAAACCATTTTAGTATACCTTTTTCAAACCTCGCCACTACTTCCTCTTTCACTCCACAACGTATGTAATTTTTTTTTTTAAGTAGTTCCGATATTGATGTTTTGTGCCGTAACAATACATAATATTTATTATATGTCATAGAATTGCTTAATTGGTCTAGTGGTCGCAAGGGCGACTGCCAAACGTGAAATCTTTGTTCGATTCCCGGGTTAGGCATTGTAATTGGTTGCATTTTCTGTTAGGAAATTCTCAGTAGCAGTCCAAAGTTTATAATTGTGCCCGTGTTTTAACATCATTTTTGTTCTATGTTAGCCATAACTTTAATTCCGATAAATTTTTGACAAGCAATAACGCATACTTAACGAACTGTAAAGTTATAATATTTTGTGGGAAAAGAATACGGTCGTGAGCAGGATTCTAACCTGCGCCTCCTGTGAATAAATACTCCAGGCGGACTGACCACTAAGCCATCTCGACCTCTGCTCACTGCGAATTATTCTTCCATATTTTAATACGTCTTTTGGTGACGTCATTGCCATCTATTCAGTCCTCTTAAAGGAAACTGAACCAACACGTAGTGAACAGAGTTTGAGATAGCTTAGTGGTCAGAGCACCTGAAGTATTTATCCAAAAGGCGCAGGTTCGAATCCTGCTCACGACCGTATTCTTTTTCCACAAAATATTATATGTTACGTTCACTTTTTTTACAACAGATACTTCATCGATTCATATGTAGTTTTTATTTACGATTTAAGAGGGTGGTTGCTTGCTTTTTTTAAATCCTATTCTCCGATACTAATTAAGGAAAAAATATATTGTATCTTTGAAAATTATGCAGTTTATAATTTGCAGCCATCATAAAAAGCAATTAAAAAACAAAACCAAAAGTGAAATCATATTAGATTTTGAAAATAATTGAAGCTTTACGATTATTTTTAAGCATTATTCATTTTAATAGCTCTTCAGAATGTATTCAATTTAATGAGAAAAAATCATAACATTTCAAGCTTTAAAAAAATAACTAAATGTCTAAGTTCAAATTTTAAGATAACAATTTTAATATTCATAATCACATCGAGCTCGTTTTACAAAGTTTTTATGTTATTAAAAGGTATAATAAATTGCATTATAGTGTAATAATGATCCACTGCGTCGGCGAGTATGTTGAGCCGTCGGCCGTTGTATCAACAGCGGTGCGAGCATGGTTCTATTTGTCAACACATTTGTCTATTTTAAACGTCAACTTTAACATAAACTGTTGATAAACCGATAAATAAAATGCTCCTTCCGACCGTATTTCGGTCACGGCGGCCTATCTCCACTGAGATTAGCCAAGTACGCAGGAGATATTATAGTGCACAAATGTATGCGCAAACACAGGTGCACTCCATCTTCCTTCACTATCATATTCCGATGGGATGGAAATCCGACACAACCAGAGAGAGATCAGGCGCAGGACCGACGGCTTTACGTGCTCTCCGAAGCACGGGGGCATCACACCACCAACTTCCTGACTCCGGGCTGCTACTGAAAAGTTCCATAACACTTTGCCCGATCTGGGAATCGAACCCAAGACCTCTCGCTCAGCAGCCACGCTTGCAACCACTAGACCAACGAGGCAGTCGAAAAACTATAAAATTCAATACATTAAAACGATTTATCGAGTCGACAAGTTTGTCGAAAAGATCCGTGCTTGGATGCTTGGATGCCTGGCTCCTTAAAGTAGGTACAAAATTGTACTTTATAACAATAATATTTGTATTGTGTCTGTAATTGGCGAGTCAACAGATTAAATTAATCGCAATCACTACGACAAGTTATGCCTAACGCCTACAGGCTCCGCCAAAAACTCCGATCATTATGTTGGTTCGTATCCCTACGAAAGTCGATGGAATCCACTTGATTAATCTTTTTATACCTACTAGTGGTTGCCCATTGGCTGAAAGTCAACCATCATTAATTTAAATCTTAAATTTGAACGTTTTTAACGTTCTATTATCAAAGTGTGTGTGTGTGTCTGTGTCAAATGCATGGTAGTGTCTGTAATATTTTATATCTTATTTCTAATGCATATTATATAAAAATATTATCTTCTCCATATAAACTTTAACTAGTTTTCGTAAACAATGGTACAAAGTTTTTGCTGCACGTATGAATATAATGATTAATAAAATTTAAGTGATTATCTGTGATTTCAACATTAATCCTGTTTTTTTTAGACTAGTCTTAACAATCGTAAATCACACATTGTTTTACAGAACGCCCGCTTTCGTCGTGTCGCAGAATCCGGTATTTTCGCATATGACATAATATGACGCTATCTGCTAGGTACCTACCATTTTTTTAATGAAATACCAATGTAAAGTTTTGTTATTACAACCAATTTCTCGTTGTAATTGAATAATATGTTAAGTTTAATGGTAGAAATAACTTTGCAAGTTAGTACACTTGTAAACTTATTCATAGCTGTTTTGAAAGAAAGAACCGTAGATAATGGAAATTTATATTAAATATGTAGTGTGATAGCCATCCATATCCATCCATATCCAGAGATCGTGCTGCGCCGCTTATGACATGTCTACGTTGCCTGATCATTTTATGATCTATAGATAGGGTCTGGATGTGTGTGAACATATAATAATATGTCTGTAGACGCACACACTATTAAATAGAAATTCCTAGTGTACCCAGATTAAGAATTTCTCTTTCTTTTATACCCGACTGCCCCAGAAGGAAGGGTTATGTTTTTTGTTTTTTATAAACCTACAATTTTGAAATAAAATCTCGTTGTAAAATTTAAGTTTATATAAAGATAAATTTTAAGGGTTCGTAGCTAAGTAATAGCCGCACAGATCGATCGATCGAGGTTAATCTGCGCTTGCCGCGGTCGATCTGTGGATGGATGATCATTATTTCATACTGAGACACCTCAGTGGCTCCGAGAGCACGTTAAGCCGTCGGTGCCATCAAATTAAGATCTATGACAGCCGTTACCGAGATTAGCTAGTTTTTTTTTTCGGAATAACTATTTTTTCTAAAAATTAAACCTAGCTAGATTGATTTATCGCCCCCGAAATCCCCTGCTTACTAAGTTTCATGAAAATTATTTGGAGCCGTTTCCGAGATTCAGATTATAATTATATCCTAGGTATATATACAAGAATTGGTCGTTTAAAGGTATAGATTATAATAAAACAACTTTTAACCGGATTCATCGCGTGTATTATTAGTATTTTCTCCAACGACTGTAGCCTCTGAGTTTGTTTCGGTATTTCTTCTCAGGGACAGTCGTAGGAAATACCGTCGCGATATAGTTTTAAATATGACTAAGAGACAAAAATAATTTTATGAATTTTATAAATTACTAGCTGTACCCGTGGCCTTGCTCACGTCAAAGTAATCTTAACGCCAAACTAAGATTTCAATTAATCATACAAACCAACTCACACCTGATTCCCATTCCAGTAGGCAGAAACTATAGATTTCATCTTACATACATGAAGAATGCATGCTCGATGGCTTAGTTTATTAACCTGCCTTTTTTGAGAAGGTCAGGTACGTTCGTTGAAGTCAAACCCTTCACGCCTTCCTTTTTTGGTAATAATCAAAGTCAAAGTCAAAGTCAAAGTCAAAGTATCTTTATTGTGGGCATATGTAAGTTACAGATCTTATAAATATATTCAAGTATCAATATGTCCTGCCTAATAGGCATACACTAATTATATGGGTAGGTATTGGCAGTGGAATTAATAATTGGTCAACAATTTAGGAAATCTTGGATCGTGTAGTATGCTTTATCAATTAAAAATGTTCGTAATTTATTTTTAAATACTGGAAGTTCCTTAGTGTCTAGAATGTCAATAGGTATTTTGTTGTATATTTTTGATGCCATGCCAAAAAAGCTTTTGTTAAATAGCGCCGTTTTATGTGGTACATTAGAAATTTTTAACTTATATATTTTCGATTTGAGTTTATCAAATAGATTTTCATTTGTTTTTATAAATACAGCTACTTCATAGATGTAAATTGCAGGGAAGGTCAATATTTTTAATTCTTTGAAATATGATTTAAATGAATCTGGAACACGGATACCAACCATCGCACGTACACATCTTTTTTGCGCTTTGAACACTAAATCCCTGTTAGTTGCATTGCCCCAATAAATGACTGCATATCTCAGTGTCGCCGAAATATAAGCATGGTATGCGGTCAAAAGGACTGACTCATCAACTACTTTGGATAATTTATATAGAGCATATGAGTACTGATTAAGTTTATTGCATATTATAATTGTTGCATTATTCTATATTTGTCTATCCTCATTGACGCCACCCACATACAGACAGCCGTGACTTTTCAGATACTTGACAGTTGCCCTAGCAACCCAAACTCATACAGATAAATCGTAGCAAACTCTTAAGTTATAAATTTTAGTGGAAAAGAATACGGTCGTGAGCAGGATTCGAACCTGCGCCTCCTGGATAAATGCTCCAGGCGCTCTGACCGCTATGCCATCTCGAACTCTGCTCAGTACCGCGAATTCTTCTTCCACATTTTAATACGTCTTCTATCTATTTAGTCTCTATACAGGTGACCGAACCGACACGACTAACTTTGCAGTTAATACAATATCGTACAGATTTTATGCGAATTCGCGGTAGTAAGCAGAGGTCGAAATAGCTTACGGTCAGAGCGCCTGGAGTATTTATTCGGATTAGGATTACTTTACTAAACGATTCTTCATCTTCATGTCGATGGTACAATTTTAATTATTTGGTTGCCTAGATCTACACTTGCCGTGTCCAAAATTGTGTTCAGGTAGGTTCACTTTATGCTTAATTTGTTAGCGGGTGGTGGAAAAAATTCTAGCCTCAGTTTTGCGGTGAGTCTCGACTGGGCATCCTGACACTGCCTCGGTCAGTTTTAAATAACTATGCCTGGCTTGTTAGGTGGTTAGGTGTTGTACTGGTAACTGGCCGTCATACAGTGGGTGTCTAGGGTCTGACTCCTGCTTGGATTTTTCCACAGCACACGCGACTTGTCTGTAGATATGTGGGGGCGCTATATCAGCTGTCGGATACAGCTTTTGAAGTGGTGTAGATTATACGATGTAATATTAGGATTCCACTCATGAATTAGATTTTTACATAATCTCAATGGGCCTGCATTTGACCGCCAACTCGCCTGATTTTAAGCAATGATGTAATTGACGATGGAACACACTTGACCACTAAATACCTATTCACTTGAGCCTTGAAAACCATCAGATATATATTTATTGAGAAACACGGATGATAAACGAATTCGGCAGCAGGCCAATCAGCTGAAAGCTAGGTGCGACATAGATGATCTTACGTTATTTTCCGTTTACCAATAGTATTACCGAAAAATTTGATAAGCCGCCGTTACCGATACATTGGAGATACCGGGATGTTTTACCACCTCTTCGATACCGGGAGTACTCCCGACTGAACGTTCCCGAATGACTGTACCGGCGCCCTATCTCTATGGAGTGCACTCCCTCTTTCTTCACTCACGTATTCCGGTGGGACGGCAATCCGACACGTCCGGAGTGAGATCAGGCGCAGAACTGACGGCATGACAATATGTGTTGGCCAAAATGATAATGTCACATACATAGGTACATACATAAATTCACGTCTTTGGCCTAGGCTTCAGGTAGGCAGACACTATAGAACGCCACCTGCTAAGATCCTTACATACTCTTTTTGCTTCTATCACGTTCATACGTCTGTTAATACACGCGTGCTGGTTGTGAGCACTACTTTTTTGACCTTTTAGTGAGTTTCGGTGGGTCAGTTTATATCCATTTAGGGATCTCAGAATTTCCACTTACACCTGCCTCGTCTTTTCAACATGACTCTAAGCATAATATTTTCAGTTTCTGTCACTGCATCTTCATTTAAAAATGAAAATATTAATGATCTTGTGCAGTGTAAAGAGAATCTTAGAAAAACTGAGTTATTAGTCTAGTAGTTGCAAGTGAGTATAAGCGTAGGTAAGACTTGAGTTTGATCACCAGGTCGAAAAAAGTGTTGTTGAGTTCCATACTGGAGTTTTCAGTAGAGCTTGGGTCTGGCTTGTTGTTTATTTTTCCAACATTTAATACCCGATCTATAAAACGAATGCCCTAGATGCAGGTACTGATAGTCTGTTCCAATCTCCGCTTAGTAAACATTCGCTGAGGTTAAGCAATGTTTTACACGGTATTTCATAGGATATCATCGAGAATGTACTCTCCAACCACCTCAATAGCTGGACAGCCTCTAACAAAATCTTCAGTAATGCTTATTTGATGTTGCGCTTTTACCTTCTTATGGATTAGGCAATTAAATTAATCCTAAGGCCAGGCTGAGGAAATGTGTAGTTTTGTTACTAAATAGGTATTGGGGTCTGAGTTGCCCGCGTCCGTAGGAGTGCACCCTGGATGGTGGAATGACAATGGAATCCCTACACGTAGCCCCAGGGTGGTGCAAAACAGGCAACACAACACTGGTCGGAGGCTTCGACCACGGCTTACCATCCACCGGACAAAGCCGTTTTGAGAGTGGAGTTGCATCAACTCCCCAACTATCGTTCTGCCAAAATCTAGCCACTCTACTTAAGAGTGAATACATTTATTCTGGATATACGTGCTCCATTCTCGGCCACACCGTCGCTTGCCATCAGGCGAGTTGGTGGCCAAACGTAGATCCATTTTATATTTATTTTTTATATAATTTATGACAGAGTTTAAAAATGACTTTTCTATGGAAAGAAGTACCATGATAATGATGAGATCTGATTGATAAAAAATTTACATAACGCTAACGTGTAACATCTTCACTGTGCTTCACCATATTGATATGAGACAGCAAGAAAACACATAAAAAGTGGGTTTATATTACAAAAAGACACGAAAAACTAAAATAACGTTGTTTTTCTGCGATATAACAGATAAACCTTGTATTATCAAAATTAAAAATATACAAAAATAATATCCTGTACCGCGATTCGATCGACATACTTATTCTGTGCCAGTCACCTATGTATCGTATGCAACTAATTACTCAGTTGACAATGTTGCTAAAATAGGCATTCACAATCTACTAATCGAAATACAAAACCTGTAAGTGCTTGGTCCCTATGTGATAAAGCGCAATGATTCCTTTTGAAGTGCTTATCATTTTTGATAAGCTATACAACAGTGCAATTTTTATTGAAATCCGTCCAATTTAGATTCTGAGCGTGAGATGTTTAATATCACAGCTCAGCTCCCTTGAGGAAATGCGCAATTTTGAATAGCCTATAAGTTGACCCGGCTTTTGACGATATTTTTTTACAAATTTTCAGTTGTTTCTTTCTCTTGGTTTGGACGCCAACCTCGGACATACAAACAGACAAAAATACTCAAATTTTAAAAACAACGGATTTGGCATTAGTATCGATTAAATAACACATTACGAAAGAAAAAAAATACAAAAAGAGAATTTGAAATTTTCGGACTTTCGAGTTACGATTTTATTATAAGTATAGATATGTACGGTGGACTAAAATAAATTTAAACAAACTGTTGAGACGGCTAAGACCTTAGTCCTCCTGCGACCACGAACTCTGCAAAGTATTCGAAACGTCAAGAAAAATAAAAACCAATAATACACGCAATTAATCCGGTTAAAAAGTGGTTTATTATACCCAGTCATACCATGAGATATCGTATCAACCCAATATCTGGGTTGTGGAGGTCAGATAGGCAGTCGCTCCATGTAAATTACTAGTATTAAGCTACATTCGGTTTGACTGGAAGCCAGTCCTCCTGTGACCACGAACTCTGCAAAGTATTCGAAACGTCAAGAAAAATAAAAACCAATAATACACGCGATTAATCCTGTTAAAAGTTGTTTTATTATAATGTGGGTACTGTATAGATTATAGTTTAATTAAGAACTTGATTTAAACCCAGTCATCTGTTTAACTCCTTAGTAAAATGACAAATGACGCGATGATCAATTTCCATTCCATTTAATCCACGATTTTTGTTCAAATGCAAATCGATTGGAAGAAACAAATCGATGTAATTTTTCCTGTCGAGTGATAACGTGATTTAAAGTGTTTTCTTAAGATTTAAGTCGTTTGAATGCTTAAGTAGGCTGTTTGTCTTAGGCAACGGAGTTCACACAATTTAAGTAAGTTTTACTTAATAACTATTACAGCGTAAAAGCAGATCAATGAAGTGGAAGCGTGTAATCGCGACTTCAAATATGATTACTAACTCTATGTAGCATCACGCCTGAATTCTCCAAAGGGTTAGACAGAGAAGTGCCTACTATTCGTAAACTTACCTATACACTTACATTTGAACAATGCTTGGGAAAAGATTTAGATGTTATAAATTATTTATCATACATAATTATATACGTATGCCTGTATTCCCCCAAGGGGTAGGCAGAATTGTACACAATGGTACAAACACATTTCACCAATGTTGTTATTAAGGCCCATGTAATAGGTGGTGAGCCTATTGCCATCTACCGGGCACAATTCGAGACTCCGGGCTTCTATTGAGAATTTCCTAATAATAAATCCCAATAACATTTTGCCCGACCTGGGAATCGAACTCAAAACCTCATGCTCAGCATTCGCGCTTGAGACCACTAGACCAACGAAGCAGTATTTATCACTTGCTTAAAATCGTGTCGTGAGGAAACCAGCACACTTGAGAGATGTTCTTGATGGAGTCTAAAGATATGTCAGAGAACTACGGGTGGGTTAAACTCTGACACTAGGTTGTTTATCAACCACACGGAGAAGAAGGCTAAGTTAGCACTAGTAGCAATAAAAACTTGAGGAACGAATAATAATAAAATAGTATACATTTTATTCAAATATAAAAGGAGTATCTCCACAAGAAACTGGCAGAGTCCTCTCACCATTAATGTATATACGTATTTATATATATTATATCATATAATATATATGTATTGTCTGTAAGTTTATGTATGTACTTATATAATGTATTTAAGTATTGTTGTTTTTTTTTTTTTTCTTTTTTCTTGTATCTATGAGTAATTTACTTATAACGTTTCTTTTAAAGTGCACCTGCTCTCTTTTTTTTTTGTTTCTGCACCACCCGAAGGTTGACTGGCAGAGAATGCCTAAGGCATTAAGTCCGCCTCTGTACATTTGTGCATAAAGAATAAAATAAATAAATAAAATACTATATTAATCTTGGAACTATACTAATAATAAATATTGGTATAAAATGTAAGGTGCCTGTAAACATAGTCGTTACAGATATTACGTTGTACCTGGGAGACTGCCTCGTTGGTTAGCGGTCTCAAGCGCGACTGTTGAACATGAGGTCTCAGGTTCGATTCCTGGGTCGGGCAAAACGTTATTAAGTTTTTGTTAGTAAATTCTCAGCAGCAGTCCCAAGTTTAGAATTGTGCCCGGTAGATGGCAATAGGCTCACCACCTGAGACTGAATAACAGCATTGATGATCAAATGTGGATGTACAACTGTTTACACCTCTGCCTACCCGTTCGGGGTATACAGGCGTGATGCTAAGTTTAAGTGCTAGACGGGAACATACCTAAGCCAAACATAACTGTGGCCATCTCTACCTTGCATTTGTAGTGTGTTGATTGAAAATATTAGTTAGAGAGCATTATTTATCCTTATCCAAATTAATATTCCTTGTTTTGTTCTCTTGGTATAAAACACCCTTTCCTATCTGTAACTATTATTTGTATTAAATAGGTATTTATTATATGTATTTATTGTATTGACTGCCTCGTTGGTCTAGTGGTCGCAAACGCGGCTACTGAGCGTGAGAACCTGGGTTCGATTCCCAGGTCGGTCATAGTGTTATTGAGTTTTTCTGATAGGAAATTCTCAGTAGCAGCCCGGAGTCAGGAAGTTGGTGGTGTGACACCCCCGTGCTTCGGAAAGGACGTAAAGCCGTCGGTCCTGCGCCTAATCTCTCTCCGGTCGTGTCGGATTCCCGTTCCATCGGAATATGAGAGTGAAGGGAAAGGGAGTGCACCTGTGTTTGCGCATACACTTGTGCACTATAATATCTCCTGCGTACTTGGCTAATCTCCGTGGAGATAGGCCGCCGTGACCGAAATACGGTCTGGAGGTGTATTATTTATTGTATTTATGTATTTGTATTATATATTTATTATTTTTTGTATACGTACGCCACAAACTGTCTATTATTTTATATCTCGTCCAAACCTTGTCCATCCAAAGATTGTCTGGAAGAAATCGCTTTAAGCGATAAGACCGCCCTTTGCACTTTCTCTTAACCTTTTAGTCTCGTATTTTTGAAACTGATGAGAGTACAATAAAGAATATTGTATTGTATTGTATTGTGTAGTTTGACAATAGTTTGACACTGAAAGAAAATGTTTATTCGACACAGTCAGTATGGAATTTTTATTTATCATAGTCGGCATTCAGAATTTTAGCCAGTCGGGATACCGCGAACTGCATATTATTTAATACTCAATACACAATAACTTTATTTCGCTCCACAATGTGTAAAGGTCTTAAATATGACAAAGTAGCAATGTTGGACCCTGTCGGGCACGAAATGTTCATATAAAACTGCCGCATTAGTCAAGCGAGCCTTTTTTTTTTGAGTGTGAAAAATCCATCATGGGCGCTGTGCCGGACTCCTACCGACTAAAAACCACACGGTCCTACTCCAACCTTTACCGAGGACCCGGGTTCGTTGCAGCAATCACCGCGACCCCGGCAGGTTATGGTACACTCCAGGTTTGTGCACCGGCCACAGTTAGCCTGAACACCTGCCTATGTCACGCGTGTGGCCGTCTCGGGCTGGACTGATGATCAGGCGGCGAACCACCCATACCCGCCGCCCTCAGTCCACGGCTCACGGTGGCCGGAGATCGTTGAGCGCCCTCTGGCGCCTGGCTCGCCTTCTGCGGCAGGGGTGAGCGGGGTTTGCCTCTCTCTCCCTCATCACCTCCTCGCAGAAGTTGGCGACGGCTCCCCATGCGCTCTCACTCCCGACCATGTGTCTAATCACGGACGGAAGCGAGAGATCGCCCGCCCTTACTGCCCCAATGAGGTCGTGGCGCTGCTCAACCCAAGCTGGGCACACCTCCAGCGTGTGCTGCGCCGTGTCCTCGGGGTAGTCAAGCGAGCCTGCTGAGCTTGGGACCTGAGTTCGATTGCCGTGCTACAAAAAGTGTTAGCCCGGAGTTTAGAACTACCTATTCAGGGACATAATAATAGTAAAATGTGGGTCCATAACAATACGTATTTGCCGAATCCTTCAGGAATACAAGCGTGATGCTATGCTATGTTAAGTAAAACTTCAAAGTCATGCCATTCATAAACAAGTCGAGGAATGTTTTCAAGGCGTTGTTTCATCTCTGTTTTATTTTCATTATTTTTATAAATACAACAGTATTTACATTTTGGTAAGACTCAAATTCAAACTCAAACTAATCTAAAATGAAGGACTGAATTGATAGCAATGACGTCGCCCTAAGACTTGTTAAAATATGGAAGAAGAATTCGCGGTGGTGTGCAGAGGTCGAGATGGCTTAGTGGTCAGAGCGCCTGGAGTATTCATCCAGGAGGCGCAGGTTCGAATCCAGTTCGTGACCGTATTCTTTTTTTCCATTTAATATAATAACTTTAGAGTTTGCTAAGCATGCGTTAATGCTTTTCAAAGATTTATCTTGAATATATACCATTTTCCATAAAAAAACATACTTATCAATCATCAAACCAACACTCCATTATTGCCCACTTATGTCCTGGTCCACATTCTGGTATCTGTTCTTGTCCAGTTTTGAACAAGACGAGGTCTATAACATATCTAGGTATAATAATTGATGATTCTCTTAGCTTTCATGCACATAAAGACCTACTTTCTTCAAGAATCCGTAAGTTAACATTTATATTTAAGAATCTTCGCCATGTTGCAGATTATATGACAATAAAAATGGTTTATTATGCCCTTTGCGAATCCTTGATTACGTATTGCATAACTGTATGGGGAGGGTCAGCTAAATCACATATGCTAACCCTTGAACGAGCGCAAAGAGCAGTGCTTAAAGTCAGTTCCTTCCATTTCTTTATCCGACTAAAGACCTTGATGACGAGACTAATGAACGCTCTGGCATATTGTCCGTCCGCCAACTCTTTATTCTTAATGTTATACTTCGGAAACGCTCCCAGTTGCAACATGACCCCAGTTTGTTGGCAAATAAAAGACGTAAAAATTCAGTGTGCCCCCATAAGCGATTTAATACCGGTTTCTCCCATAGACATTATATCTTCCTTGGAAATTATCTGTATAACAAAATTAACCGAATCTTGTCAATTTATTTCCTCTCAAAATCTCAATGTACGAAAGTAATCTTCAAATGGTTGCAAACTCTTGAATATGACAGTACCGAGAAGTTATTTATTGTTCCTTCTTAAGATACACATTTCATTTCCATACACACTTGACACACACACACACAGACACACAAACACACACGCGCGCACACACACACAAACTAACTTACGCGTGCTTGAACACACACCTAACTTTGTTTTATAACTTTGTTTTTATACTCTTTTTTGTAAAATTGTAACGTAACTTCTATATCAATTCTCTTTACCTAAGATTACGAGTGCATTCAAAGTGGGAGCCTGGTGATCTGAGACACAGGGTTCCCCTAGTACAGACTCCAGTCTCTCACAAAGGAACATTGTACTCTTTACTTTTATAAATATTATGTTATTACTTACATTTGTGAAGAGATAAATAAAAATCATAATCATTATCATTATCAATAATGCATAGGTTTTAATAAATAAATCGTTTCAACATGAAACCCGGTAAGGGCACAGTGACACATTTTTTTATATATCTACAATTAATGACATTTATATAATTACTTAAATAACAATTATAATTATACAATGGAATGGAATTACAATATTATTCTACTATTATATAATAATCATAATCTCACGAGTAAACATAACATAACATGGTAAACAAATCAAATAAAATCAAATGGTATCTAAGTATTATTAGATTTAATTTCTTAGTGATATATTTCGCTATATATATAGACTCTTTAACTATCAATCACTTAGCTACGTGGATGATAAGACTTCTAGTCTCGGTACCACTATCAGACTGTTAAGCTATCAATCACTTACGTTGATGAAATAAAGTTTTGTACTTTACTTCATCTCATAGAACTTAATGCATGTACTTACAATTTACATATCTACACAATTCATCAATATAATTAGTTCTGAGTTCAATTCAGTACAACTTTATGCTTACAGCACTCTCAAAATGGTTGAGTTTAAAATATCATGGTAAAAACTGCCTCGTTGGTCTAGTGGTCCCAAGCGCGACTACTGAGCATGAGGTCCTGGGTTCAGTCCCCGGTTCAACAAAGTTTTATTGTTTTTTTTTTATTAGGAAATTTTCGATAGCAGACCGTAGTTTGGAATTGTGCCGGGTAGATGGCAATATGCTCACCACCTATTACATTGGAATTAATAAAGGCATTGGTGAACTATAGAACCATGCACACATCTATCTACCCCTTTTAGGAATACAGATGCTATGTAAATACGTCTACATTTATTTCATTAATTTTTTCATGTTGTAAGGAGTCATCCCATTATCAAGAGTTGGTCGCAGCGGCCTGCAGGCTTCTGTCTTGGTTTAAATAATACGCACACTTTAAAGCACAGTGACCCTCAGATGAAAATGCGGTCACCCATTTAAAGACTGACCGCGACAAGTGTTGCTTAACTTTAATGATCGAGTACCGACCAGCATTCCTATTGGCTGTCTCGTTTACCAATGATTTGATGGTTATTTTGTTGTACATTGCGTCGTATGTTACAGTTTGTCTATTAACTGGACTTGGGGACTGAGTTGCCCACTTCCGTAGGAGCGCACCCTACACACGTGGCCCCTAGGTGGTGCAAAACACGCCACACAACTCTGGTGGGAGGCTTCGGCCCAGCTGGTTACCACCCACCGGACGACATACCGTGAAGCGACCTAGACGTGTTTCGGGATGTAGTCCGGTGCAACCGCTGTGGGAGACGGGTCTGGGCAGTTGCATCAACTCCCCAACTATCGTTCTCCCCAAATCTATCCACTCTACTTAAAAGTGAATAGGTTTATTCTGGATCTACGTGCTCCATCCTCGGCCACACCGTCGCTTACCATCAGGCGAGTTGGTGGCCAAATGTAGTTCCAACTACGATAAAAAGAATAAGAAGAATAATATTTAATACATAAAGTGCAATGTAGAACAAAGTGACCATAGGAACGTACAGTATCTAATAAACTCGGATAACAGAAAGTATATTTTCAACAAAACGAATTAAAAATAGATATTTCACCCTTTTTGTGAACTTGTTTGATTCCAATATTGACCTTTAAAAGTCTAATCAGAAGCTCAAACGGACAACCGGATCGACCAGCAACTCCAACAATTTCACTCAAATTCCTATCTTTAATGAAACAGCAACCCCAAATAATAAAAGTTGAATGAACTCGGTAACCAACCCCATGATAGCTCTCCAGAGTATCTTTGATAAGGGTACGAACAAGGATTTATAATTTTTTTGTTTTTCTTTCAAAAGATTTCTTCTTTGACCATTCACTTCATTATTGTTGACTGTTATTACTCGCTAACATTTCTTAGGATTGCCCGAATAGTTTCAATTCAACTCGTGATTGAGAGTTCCGTTCGAGTTTGAAACTAGTCGGGTAATCACGAAAATTATTACGTGAGTATTACCCGTATTAACCGTAAACAATAAAATTTAGGATTTTCTTGAAAAGTATTACTAATTTTACGTAGGTTTTCGCGATCACAACACATTATAATGAAATAAATCTTGTATATATTGGTATTTCTTCTCAGGGATAGTCTTAATAAATACTGTCGCGATTTAGTTTTAAATATGTATCTGAGACAAAAACAATTTTATGAATTTTATCAATTATATGTAGGGTAGACTGAAATAATTTTAAATACACTATTGAGACGCCTTAGTCCTCCTGCGACCACGAACGCTAGGTGTTTGAAACGTCTGGATAAAAAAACAATAATACGCTAAATTATTATTACTTAGATTAATAATACTTTTCAAGGAAATCCTAAGGTATGTACTTCCTTACGTAATTGGGTAATAGGTATACGTGTCGTTAATTTCAAAACAAATATATTTCTCGGTCTTCGAGTGGCTGACCTAGAATTATTCTATAGTGACCAATTTAGATATTTTTCAAATTAAGACCTCTTAATATTGTTGTTGGTAACAATGTATTACGAGGAGGAAAATTTCTCATTTTGGAGGTGATTATAAGTTTGGTAGATTTTTATTCCCGCGTTAAATGAAATGAAAGCTTTTTTTCTTATAGAAAATTTTAACTAGTAGTTTGTATTAGTCAAACCGAAAACATTTGGCGGTAGGTATAAGCCAACCATGAGGGTAGGCAGAGAAGGAAGCTTTGAGGAAGCAACCAACTTGGCATCTAACACGCCAAAAGCCGGCCTGGATAATTAATGAGAGGCGGGCCTCTGAGGTCGCAGGCGATCAGAGTGGGGACTCTGCCTATAGCGTGACCTCAGGGAAGACGGTAGTACAGTGGTTACATACTGCCGTGCACAGTGAGGCTCGGGGTAGAACCTCTTACAGTCTCTCCAGGAATGTGCCGTAACAGGCGTTGCACAGGGGGGTTCCGGAGCTGGTTTCTTAAGAGGTCCCGGAACTCCCCTTCCAGTACGGATGGTGACCACCGGAATGGTTTTAATGAGGTAAAAATCCCACTCTCCCCGGTTTTATTTTTGAAGGAGTCCCCCGAAAAAAAATTATACGCCAACCTCAGCCCGGAAAGTTAAACTGACCAGAAAACTTGTAAAAAAAAACTGCAAGAAACACGAAAAAACTGAACGAAGTACCAAATCATACTGGAAGGAACGTAAAATCACAATCTATGACGAAAAACAATTTTTGAATGCAAATTCCCAGACAGCCCTAAACCAAAAATATATATAAAAATTCTCTCATGTTTTACGTTGAAATCATGTACCGTTAGTGCCCCAGGGATGGCGGCAGACGTCGCCACTGTGTTCTACAGTTACATTGAAGACACGTCATCCATGCTTATCACCGGTCACTGACACTATCTTAGATCTCAGTTTACACCCAAGGGGCAATAACTACACATCTTTTGCTCTCTCATTTTCAAGAACCCCTACAGAGCATATACGGAACTATCGCCCGATAGTTGCTCGATTTATTTTTGTATAAGAAATTTCGAATTAGTGAACAGAGGTCGGGATAACTAAATTGGCAGACAGTCTGAAGTATTCATCTGGGACGCGTAGGTTCAAATTGTGGTCATGACAGTATTTTCCTTTTCCCCCAAAAATTTATAAATTTATAATTTTAAAAAATTACTAATGCTAAGCGAACAATGTATAAATTATATCTTTGTTGAAAAAACAAAACGAGCGGAGCGGGATTTGAACCCAGTGTTCTCCCAACTAAGTTATCACAACCACCGCTAGTTAGTAAGGTAGTTATGTAAAAAAAATCTCCACCCTCTCCTTACGTTTTCTGGTGATGCCATCATCACCTTCTCAGTCTTTAGTTTGAACGAAATCTAGTCTGGCCAATGCACATTTACTTACTTACCCTGTTTTCGTCGTTTGAAAGACTTCCTACAAGATAAAAACCATACGATATCTTTTTTGGGTCCGCATCCATTTTGAATAACGTATTAAGACAAGCAACTATCGGCCGATAAAAAGTCGGCAGTCTATGAGGGCCTTATACTTTTCGGAGTACATTCGATCCTTACATTTGACTTTGAACTAAGAACACCTTCGGAATTTCTTTGTGTTTATTCTTTTTGGATTTATCCTTGTTTGTTTGGGGTTACCATGGAGACGTTTGTACGCTTTCGCTTTACCAATGCACGATCATGTTCAGGTATAAAAAAATTACAAATAAATTTCAACTGAAACTGTCAAAATGAATGAATTAGAGTTCTGCCTCATTGGTCTGGATGGTCTTAAAAGCCACTGCTAAGCATAGTTCCTGGGTTCAAATACCAGGTCGTATTAGGGTTTTAGCAGCTTATAGTTCAGAATTCTAAGCGGTTGATGGCAATTGCGTCACCACTTGATAAAAGTATTAACGGAACTCTGTCTACCCCCTCGGAGAGTACAGGCAGTTAATGGTCCTGGTACTGACAGAATACAATAAAGAGTATGAAAAATACTATAAAGAGGTATCCAATGTAAGTATGTACATAGGCAAGAGTAAAGAAAATAAAATTAAAAACAGAAAAATTCAAAGGCTGTGCGCCGATCTGTTTTAAATTTCTACCAATCGCTTCGGCTTCTTGTAATTTGAATAAAGGTCTAATTAATCTCCGAGTTGATGGTCTCTTGACCTTGGAAGGGTGATTTAGAAAGGCAACGAACTCGGATCAAATGCCAATTAAAACATCCATTACCATCTGTGATTTTACGGAAAATAAGGACTTGAAAAGAATGGTGCCTCGGAGAGCACGTTAAGCCGTCGGTCCCGGTTGTCAAATTAAGATCTATGATAGCCGTTACGGTTAGGCAGAGGCCTGAAAATTTTACAACCAGTATAGTGTTACCCAGTAACTAGGTCGTGGATGTCAGATAGGCAGTCGCTCCATGTAAAATACTGGTATTAAGCTGCACCCGGTTTGGCTGGAAGCCGACCCCAATGTAATAGAGAAAGGCCCAAGCATGGCTTTCCTATGGCATTATCCTATGGGGAAATAGCACAGATTCACCAACTATACAAACCGACAGTTGTAAACCATATTTCAAAGAACACAAAATATTAACCCTTACCTGCCTATACATATTTGAAATTTGCAAATTTACACGTAAATATCCCCAATACTACACCACTCGTAAAGACATCCAAACAAAATACACCTTAAGACACAAAAATAGATTAAATCTACCTAAATCCCGAATAAAAATACACTCGTCAAGCCCCCTAGTCATGTCAGTAAAAATATATAATAAACTACCAAAACACATAAAAGAAGAAAATAAAACAAATACATTTTTAAATAAACTAAAACGTTTTCTAGAAATAAAATGCTACTACACAATAAAAGAATTTTTCGATGATAAACTAAACTAAAAATAAATATAAATCAAACACATTACAAATAACAATACTACACAAATAATATTAAGTACCAATAGAATATATTAAATACATATACTAAACACCAATAAAAATAAATAAAGATACATCCATGTAAAATAAATAAGTTTAATACCTACTTATACATATAATCTATACTTATAATAAAATCGTAACTCGAAAGCCCGAAAATTTCAAATTCGCTTTTTGGTTTTTTTTTCTTTCGTAATGTGTAATTTAATCGATATTATTGCCAAATCTGTTCTTTTTAAAATTTGAGTATTTTTGTCTGTTTGTATGTCCGAGGTTGGCATCCAAACCAAGAAAAAGAAACAACTGAAAATTTGTAAAAAATATCGTCAGAAGCCGGGTCAACTTATAGGCTATTCAAAATTGCGCATTTCCTCAAGGGAGCTGAGCAGTGATGTTAAACATCTCACACTCAGAACCTAAATTGGACGGATTTCAATAAAAATTGCACTGTTGTATAGCTTATCAAAAATGATAAGCAATGCAAAAGGTATCATTGCGCTTTATCACATAGGGACCAAGCACTTACCGGTTTTGTATTTTGATTAGAAGATTGTGAATGCCTATTTTAGCAGCACTGTCAACTGAGTAATTAGTTGCATACCATACATAGGTGATTGGCACAGTATAAGTGTGACGATCGAATCCCGGTACAGGATTATTATTTTTGTATATTTTTAATTTTGATAATACAAGGTTTATCTGTTATTTCGCAGAAAAACAACGTTATTTTAGTTTTTCGTGTCTTTTTGTAATATAAACCCACTTTTTATGTGTTTCTCTTGCTGTCTCATATCAATATGGTGAAGCACAGTGAATATGTTAAACGTTAGCGTTATGTAAATTTTTTATCAATCATATCTCATCATTATCATGGTACTTCTTTCCATAGAAAAGTCATTTTTATACTCTGTAATAAATTACATAAAAAATATATATATATAAAATGGATCTACGTTTGGCCACCAACTGGCAGAGGATAGAGCACGTAGATCCAGAATAAATCTATTCACTCTTAAGTAGAGTGGATAGATTTTGGCAGAACGATAGTTGGGGAGTTGATGCAACTGCCCTCTTCCACAACGGCTTCGTCCGGTGGATGGTAAACAGCTGAGGTCGAAGCTTGCGACCAGAGTTGTGTTGCCTGTTTTGCACCACCCAGGGGCTACGTGTAGGGATTCCATTTTAGGGGGTACTCCTAAGGACGCGGACAACTCAGCCCCCAATACCTATTTAGTAACAAAACTACACATTCCCTCAGCCTGGCCTTAGGATTAATTTAATTGCCTAATCCATAAATAAGTAGGTAATAGCGAAACATCAAATAAGCATTACTGACGATTTTCTTAGAGGCTGTCCAACTATTGAGGTGGTTGGAGAGTACATTCTCGATGATATGCAATGAAATACCGTGTAAAACATTGCTTAACCTCAGCGAATGTTTACTAAGCGGAGATTGGAACAGACTATCGGTACCTGCATCTTGGGCTTTCGTTATATAGATCGGGTATTAAATGTTGGAAAAATAAACAACAAGCCAGACCCAAGCTCTACTGAAAACTCCATTATGGAACTCAACAACACTTTTTTCGACCTGGTGATCAAACCCAAGACTTACCTACGCTTATACTCACTTGCAACCACTAGACTAATAAGTCCGTTTTTCTAAGATTCTCTTTACACTGCACAAGATTGATGATCATTAATATTTTCATTTTTAAATGAAGATGCAGTGACAGAAACTGAAAAAATTATGCTTAGAGTATTTAAAAGACGAGGCAGGTGTTAGTGGAAATTCTGAGATCCCTAAATGGATATAAATTGACCCACCGAAACTCACTAAAAGGCCAAAAAAGTAGTGCTCACAACCAGCACGCGTGTATTAACAACAGACGTATGAATGTGATAGAAGCAAAAAGAGTATGTAAGGATCTTAACAGGTGGCGTTCTATAGGGTCTGCCTACCTGAAGCCTAGGCCAAAGACGTGAATTTATGTATGTACCTATGTATATGACATTATCATTTTGGCCAACACATATTACCATGCCGTCAGTTCTGCGCCTGATCTCACTCCGGACGTATCGGATTGCCATCCCACCGGAATACGTGAGTGAAGAAAGAGGGAGTGCACTCCATAGAGATAGGGCGCCGGTACAGTCATTCGGGAACGTTCAGTCGGGAGTACACCCGGTATCGAAGAGGTGGTAAAACATCCCGGTATCTCCAAGGTATCGGTAACGGCGGCTTATCAAAATTTTCAGTAATACTATTGGGAAACGGAAAATAACGTAAGATCATCTATGTCGCATCTAGCTTTCAGCTTCAGATGGCACTGCTGCCGAATTCGTTCATCATCCGTGTTTCTCAATAAATATATATCTGTTGATTTTTCAAGGCTCAAGCGAATAGGTATTTAGTGGTCAAGCGTGTTCCATCGTCAATTAAATCAGGCGAGTTGGCGGTCAAACGCAGGCCCATTCGGATTATTTAAAAATCTAATTAATGAGTGGAATCCTAATATTGCATCGTATAATCTACACCACTTCAAAAGCTGTATTCGACAGCTGATATAGCGCCCCCACATATCTACAGAAAAGTCGCGTGTGCTGTGGAAAAATCCAAGCAGGAGTCAGACCCTAGACACTCACTGTATGACGGCCAGTTACCAGCACAACACCGAACCACTTAACAAGCCAGGCACAGTTATTTAAAACTGATCGAGGCAGTGTCTGGATGCCCAGTCGAGACTCACCGCAAAACTGAGGCTAGGAACTTTTCCACCACCCGCTAACAAATTAAGCATAAAGTGAACCTACCTGAAATCAATTTTGGACACAGCAAGTGTGGATCTAGGCAACCAAATAATTAAAATTGTACCATCGACATGAAGATGAAGAAACGTTTATTAATTATATTGTAAAGTAATCCTAATCCGGATAAATACTCCAGGCGCTCTGACCTCTAAGCCATTTCGACCTCTGCTTACTACCGCGAATTCGCATAAAATCTGTACGATATTGTATTAACTGCAAAGTTAGTCGTGTCGGTTCGGTCACCTGTATAGGGACTAAATAGATAGAAGACGTATTAAAATGTGGAAGAAGAATTCGCGGTAGTGAGCAGAGGTCGAGATGGCATAGCGGTCAGAGCGCCTGGAGCATTTATCCGGGAGGCGCAGGTTCGAATCCTGCTCACGACCGTATTCTTTTTTACACTAAAATTTATAACTTAAGAGTTTGCTATGATTTATCTGTATGAGTTTGGGTTGCTAGGGCAACTGTCAAGTATCTGAAAAGTCACGGCTGTCTGTATGAGGGTGGCGTCAATGAGGATAGACAACAATAGATTAATGGAACAATTATTACCAAAAAAGGAAGGGGTGAAGGGTCTGACTTCAACGAACGTACCTGACCTTCTCAAAAAAGGCAGGTTAATAAACTGAACCGTCGAGCATGCATTCTTCATGTATGTAAGATAAAATCTATAGTTTCTGCCTACTGGAATGGGAATCAGGTGTGAGTTGGTTTGTATGATTAATTGAAATCTTATTTTGACGTTAAGATTACTTTGACGTGAGCAAAGCCACGGGTACAGCTAGTATTAAATACAAATATAGTTCTTACACATTATATATTTCAGGTATGTATATATATTTACTAATTACATACAAATATAAAATAGGATTTTAGACTTATGAGTACTAATAGATATAAATTGATTAATGCTTAACCCTCTTCCTCTCTCTTAAGTCTTTGCTGTGCCCGACAGGGTCCATAATGCTTCTGTATTTTTATATTTTTAAGACCATTTATGTACATTATGGAACGCAATAAATGATTGATTGATTGATTGATTGGCTAGGCAGATAGATGCTACCTTAATATCTTCTGGACCGTGACAGTAAGACAGTTGAAATTACCACAGAATTTTGTGTTACAATGCCTTCTTCCTTGGCAATTTTTTTTTATATCTAGCCTCGATTTCTTCAGAGATTTCTTTTGTTTAATAAAAACTATTGTTTGAATTTTTTCTGTTAGCAGTTTTCTTGGCTCAATTTGTAACAATAAAGAAAAAATATTATCTATTAATATCAACAATGGCGTGCCATAAGGCCGTGCTCCAGAAATTCAGTTTCACTATATTGTGATTTTAATTTTCCATATCTAATCAAATCAAAATCATTTATTTTAAATAAACCATTTACAGGCACTTTTGAATTGTCAGAAGTTATTTGCCACGTTCCAAAGTGTAGGTTTCTATGGAGAAGAACGGGTAAGAAACTCCACGGTTACTCGTTTTCAGCATAGTTTTGAGTCCTATCTATTATGTCAATCTCATCTTATATTGACATCACTCGTTAATTCTCAAAGTAAAGGTAAATGAGATATCATACCTGACATGGCTTTTACTGGCAAGAGCTGTAGGTATGTATGTTTATAAAGTTTACCAATAAATTTTGGGATATACACATCAATCAATCACACTTATTTATGTTACTTCGGGGAAAAAAGTTATGTGCCTACAGCAAAATTTATAAGTTACTAGCTGAACCCGTGACTCCGTCCGCGTGGATGTCGTAAATTAACACCATGTCGTGTATGAACACAAATTCATAATTAACAAATGTTCGACGTGATTCTTTAAATTGGCATAACTTTTTTTATTTATGAACCGATTAACATGAAACAAACACTAAATGTAACTCTGCGGCCGTAGTGGCAGGCGGCGGGGCCACAGACCTGACCCGTCGCAGGGGACCTAGGGCGTCTAGACACGGGGTCTTCTGGCGCCCATTGCACATGGTCTCCGAGGTGGTTGCGGCACGCCATCCGTTTGCTGTGTCGTGAGAGAGAGTCCAACAACGGACGGCTGCGGGCGGGTTCGCGGTTGTGTGCGAGAGCGTTCCCGCGTCCCGCCCTCAAGCAGCTGAGGAGGTATACTGTGGAATTTTAGTGGGTTCGAGTCCCACATAACCGCTCTGTCTCGCCGTGTCGGAGCGGTATGCGAGGGCATATTTCCACTTAAAAAAAGGTGAAGCTTACCACACTATATTAGTGAAAACCACATCTAAATCGGATGAGCCGTTTCGTAACAATCATGGTTTGGGTGCTATTTGCGTTGATAAAGGTCCCAATAATATTTTTTCTCATATATATTCCATGTACAGACAGCGATCCGATACATTTTTATTATATGTATAGATAAGAATACACAAAAGATCAAACATTTCAACAAATGTATTTATTTATTGATAAAAGTCTTATTTCGTAGACAATTGAAAGTCCACCCCCCCAGGGGTTCCACCTTGTCGTGGTGGGGGGGCTCTAGTAGCCGTGGCTTGGTCACCCACGGTGAAGCTAACGGAACCCGAGGAGGGCCGCTCCTCTGGGCTTCGCCTTCAAGCCTATGTTGGAGCGGCGCCGGCGTAGGTTGCGGGCCTTATTGAGGGTGTCGCAACTGAGGTGGGCTGCGGTGTCGTACGGGCGGCACTGCAGCTGAAGGATGGGGGCCGCGGCAGGAGAGGAGTGCCGGTATGTCGATGCGCCGCTCTCCCTACCTTCCGCGGCCTTGACGGGGCCGCCACCGTTGGATGGCGGACGCGGTTGGGCCGCAGGGGAGGAAGACTGTAGTATTGAGAGGCGCCGCTCTCCCTATCCTCTGCGGCCGTAGTGGCAGGCGGCGGGGCCACAGACCTGACCCGTCGCAGGGGACCTAGGGCGTCCAGACACGGGGTCGTCTGACGCCCATTGCACATGGTCTCCGAGGTGGTTGCGGCATGCCATGTGTCTGGTGTGCCGTAGCGGGGGGGGTGCAATACCCAACCCGTGAGGGAGTCCGGCAACGTCCGTTGCTGCGGGCGGGTTCGCGGTTGTGTGCGAGAGCATTCCCGCGTCCCGCCCTCAAGCAGCTGAGGAGGTATACTGTGGAGTTTTAGTGGGTTCGAGTCCCACATAACCGCTCTGTCCCCCCGTGTCAGAGCGGTATGCGAGGGCATTTCTCCACATAAAAAAAAAACAAAAAGACAATTGAATGTCCAAAGTTTTACAACTGACATAACGTTAATATATTGGTATTCGGCAGAAATTGCGACGTGGTAGATTGACAGCCTTAGCTCATGTAAACGTTAATATTGATACACAAGGAACAGATTATAAAGGAATATATTTTCGATCTCACCAAACAAGGTAGTCAATCACTCGTTATTCGCCTCGTGGTCTAGTGGTCTCAAGCGCGACTGCTGAGCATGAGGTCTCGCGTCGGGCAAAGTGTTATCAAGTTTTTCTGGTATGAAATTCTCAGTAGCATCCCGGAGTTTGGAATTGTGCCCGGTAGATGGCAATAGGCTTAATAACTGTCACATCATGACATCCAGCGCTTACAGAGTGATATAAAGTCTTTAGAGGTCTCACTTGGATCCTTCTAAACCAAATATGTGAGCTCTCAGAAGCAAATTGATGAACATGTTTCACACAATCCATCCTTCATTTTCTCGGGCTTCCTCTATTCCTATATTCTTGTAACTGATAGTAAATAGATACTGTGTGGTATTTAATTCTCAGCTCGACAAGGCACTTCATAAAACCACAAAAGGTAAAACAGTTTGCAAATGTAACACTCACACGAGTAGGTCGCACGTGAAAATCCAATTTGAAGCGGTTTGTAACCAGTTCGCACCGCTGCAGAGCGGTAGCGGTTAGAATTATTTGCATTTATATTAAAGGAAATCAACAATCCGTTGTTTGTCAGGTGCTTTATAGTGCTGTCTCTTAAGATGTTTTGTTGTAAATTGGTACTGTTCGTGTTACACAGTATTGTAAAATGGTAGACTGCCTCGTTGGTCCTAAGCGCGACTGCAGAGCATAAGGTTTAGAGTTCGATTCTCAGGTCGGGAAAAGTGTTATTGAGTTTTTCTGTTAGGAAATTCTCACTAGCAGCCCGATGTTTTGAATTGTATCCAATAGATGGCAGTAGACTAACCACCTATTTACAGCTTTGGTATATGTGGGTGTACAATTATGTACACCTCTGCCTACCCCTTCGGAGAATACAGGCGTGATGCTATGTGATATTTATTACTGTAATGATAAGCAATAATAGTTATCACCATTCACTTAACGCACGATTCAAAATGAATTGTCTGTTTTGCAGAATAAGCACTGTTTGACTACTTTTTTACACAAATTAACATTTAAATTCAGATTTATTACTAACTGGGTGGGAGGCACGCAATAAGGGCTCCCTAACGCGGCAATCCCTAACGCCAGTGGAATTAAGCAATTCATCACGACAGTTCATAAACAAGAAAAGGGTACAAAAATGTCGAAATTCATCAAGGCTGAACCTTAAAAAGGTATAGTAGGCATATTTTTTGTATGCATTAATATGTTTTACTTGTTTCTCGGTAAGGCTTTTGACGTGGTGTTGTGACACGACTATAATTAATGTTATAATTTTTTGCAAGATTTATCCTGAATTGAATAGGATTAGAAATTAATTTTAAGAATAGGTCTACAGTTCATTATCGCCATCCCCCTGCCCTTATCCCAATTTATTTGGGGTCGGCGCAGCATATACCTATCTGGTATGCTGTTCAAGTTTTGGCTATGTTTTATGAGAGGCCGCTTGCCTGACGTCAACACTCTTTGGGAATGCTGTTATTGGTGGTGACCGCCACCGATACGGTCTCCTTCTATCTAGTTATGTCATACCAAATATTATCCATGCGCCACTAACCGGACTAGGAATAGGTCTAGAGTAGTATTTTTTTTTAATTGTTTAAGTTGTAATGTCCGCGCAATTGACTCGCGACATCGCCGCGGCCTCAGCTCATGACTAAGGGCTCCGTTCAAGTTCGAAACTAGTCGGTCAATCCCGAAGAATGCAAGTAATGTCCGACTTCAATGGAATGGTGAAAAAACAATCAGCAATCGCGGGTCATTAGGTGTTAGTTATTGAAAAGTTCCATTGTCTATCTCCGCAAAACTTCATCAAATCCGAATATATTGCATAATATATTCGGATAACCATCCCTGAAAAATATGTATTTAAATAACGAAAACCACATCTAAATCGGATCAATAGTTATTGAGCAAATCGCGGACATCCGAACATAACCTCCTTTTTTTGAAGATGGTTGAAAATGCACCTCTTTAGAATCATTCTTGCTAAAAACTATTGAGGCATCTTGCTAAAGTATAGAAAAAATCATAACATAGCATCACGCCTGTATACCCGAAGGGATAGGCAGTGAAGTACTGTTGTTCACCCACATTACACCGGCGCAATAAGCCCATGTAATACGTGGTGAGCCTATTTTCAATTACCGGGTACGATTCCAAACTCCGGCTGCTAGCTTAGAATTTTCTACCAGTGAAACCCATGCCAATGGATCCAAATAAATACAATATCTAAAGCTACTTCCACAATATTGAGGGTACTAAAACCGCAAATAATATGCACATACGCAAACGATTCAGACATCCCCCCCCACCCCCCACAGGGCATCATCAGTGTCCACCAACGGGTGCTCGTCCGTCGCGAAATATCATGTCCGCCCCGACCTTTGCTCTAGCCGGCCCGCGCCGAGCCAGTAGCTTTAAATTCGAGCCTTAATAATAAGTAAACTGATATGATCCAGCTAGTCCCCAGTTGTCCCCCCAGCAACGCCCTAAGCCGAGGCTCGTGTCCTGCAGGGGACGCCCTTAGTGCTGTGTTGCTTTATTTGTAGTATTATAAAATATGCTCTGGCTGGAGGCATCAAATTGTCTCGCCATAGCTATTGTTTGGTTACGCAGATCAAACCCCTATGGGTTAATTGCAAGAGGCCACGTACAAAAAAAAAACGAGTGGTAACGCCTGTATCTATTCAAATTCCAATAACACGGCCCGACCCGGTAATCGAACTCAGGCACAGCAGCCGTCATTGCGGCCACTAGACCAAGGACATAGAATAACAGTATTTTTTACATCCATCAGATTCACTCCATCAGTCTCCCCGGACAGTCTGTTTGGTTTAGTGGTCCCAAGCGCCACTGCTGAGCATGAGGTCTTGGGTTCGATTCCCGGGTCGGGCAAAAGGTTATTGAGATTTTCTGTTAAAAAAATCTCAGTAGCAGCCCGGAGTTTGAAATCGTGCCCAGTAGATGGCAATAGGCTCACCACCTACTATATGTAACTTAATAACAGCGTTGGTGAAATGTGGGTGTACAACTGTGTACGCTTCTGCCTATGTCTTCGGGGAATACAAGCGTGATGCTATGTATGTATGGATCAGATTCATAAATTATACAAAACTTTCCACAAAGTACCTACTTAATTACGTATACGAAATAAAATTGGTGCTTTTAAAAGTATTCTATGATTTATTCAATGTTATTTTTATCTTTGCTGTTCCTTTATAGACTATTATAATGGAAAAAAAAATGTTTTTACTATATTTTTATAACAAGTGGCAGTCGTCGATTGATCGGTTTCGGCACTACACTACTAAGATTTGAGTCCCGGAACGTGTGACCTACACAATAAAATTGTGTCTTGCCTGAATTTGTACGTACATATTTATATCGTCATCCCCCTACCCTCATCCCAATTTGTTCGGGGTTGGAGAGGCATGTCATCTTCTTCCATACATCATGTTTGGGGGCTGAGTTGCCCGCGTCCATAGGAGTGCACCCTTAAAATGGAATCCCTACACGTGGCCCCTGGGTGGTGCAAAACAAGCAACCCAACTCTAGTGGGAGGCTTCGGACGCAGCTGATTACCACCCACCGGTCGAAACCATGCCGTGAAGCGACCTACCCTAGACGACCGTTGTGTTTCGGGATGTAGTCCGCTGCAACCGTTGTGGGAGACCGGTCTGGGCAGTTGCATCAACTCCCCAACTATCGTTCTCCCCAAATCTATCCACTCTACTTAAAAGTGAATAGATTTATTCTTGATATACGTGCTCCATCCTCGGCCACACCATCGCTTACTATGACTAGTTGGTGGCCAAACGTACATCCATTTTAGAAAAATAATAATTAAAAAAAAACTTCTTCATCAGCCGTCGTATCCGGTGTTCACTCCCTTTCTTATATTATCCTTAACACAATCCATCCATCGATTCCTCGGTCTTCCTCTACTTTTATAGCCACCCACTGACGTAATAATTGTAAACGATTCGATTTTAAGTATTGGACAAATTGCTACAGTGGTTTAAAAAAACATTGCTGATAAACTTTGAAACGCATTACCGCATGCGTAGCAAACTCTGAAGTTATATATTTACGCCCACTCAATAATTTCTGTTATATAGTAGTTGTTCGCGACAGCCCTGCTATTCCCGTTTTTAGATAGCCCTGTGTTTACATAGAATCAGTGCCGTTATTATCCAGAAAGACAGTAAATTCGCGTGTGTGAAATTATTACGTTATTATAGAACAATTTAGAGACAATAACAGTGATATTCATACTATATAGTAATTTAGTGCTTGTAGAATGTCTAGATTTGTATTAAAACACTAAGATTTGTATTCTGATGCCTAGATTTATATTAAGACACTTATATTCGTGTTCATATGCCAATAATTAAGGTATTTTTAATGTTTTTAAATGTAGCAGCCATGTTCCATAAGCCATAGCGTGAATGTAAACAAAGATGTTGATGAAATATTTTATTGAGAATTCATACATAATTTTGTAATCTTAATATGTACATAACTATGGTTATATGCAATAAAAACTATTCGGAATGTTGTTTCATTTGTAGCCGGCATACTCGTCTAGGGGGTGCTGATTGTTTTATAGCTTCAACCCTTATGGTTTAGACACATTAACGTAGAAAAACAACCCCGATTTTTGAAAATGAGTATGTTGATAAATGTATTCTGTGCTGGGTGCCCAAGTATGAGGGCGAGATGGTTGACACATACGTCAATAGATAGGTCTTGTCAGCACCTATCTATTGGTATATAGATAGCTATATATATAGTCATAGTTTAGAAGTATATAGCCTTTATATAGTTTTTATTAAGTAAATAAAGAATAGATAGTGCGAGGTTTTTGCGGGTCTCGTTACGGTAAAGATTCGTCGTACTTAAGCAAATGCGCATGTATTTTCTTCGTAGCTCAAAAACTACCATATATTCAAGCCTCGCCATCTTCAATGGAGTAAGCAGAAACCTCAAGCTTTATAGTGATAGTGCAAGTCGGTGTTTTATTTCATGGAATTATTCTCCCGGTGACCTCGATAGTGTTATAGTCTTCATAGTCCCTGAAGAAATACAAGGTTTCAGCATACGTCGAACCGAACCTATAGGTACAGGACGTCAGCGGCTCGTTTCTAGTATTCGATAGACCGCCCGTCCGGTACATTTGCTGGTCCTTCGATAGCCGGATATAGCGACCAACTGAAACCAACACCTGAAGATTAGTTCCTGAAAACTGAAGATGCCGATTACGCGATCGAAAGGAAAGGCGCCGGAGTCGTGGATGGTGGACGCGGGTCCCCCGAGTACATCCACGGTCCGACATGAGCTGCCACCGCGTTCACCATCGACGACCAGCACCGATCCGCCGCCGCCGCCGCCGCCCCCCCCGCATACCGCGAGGGGGACGTCGCCGTCTTCAGCGAAACAGGGCGCGCAGAGTGATAGAAAAGGAACTTACCAACCGGAAGGTAACTCGGATCGGACACTGCGCCCCTCCGATAGGACATATGCACGCGCAACCCCTCGTACAACAGAGGAGGGACAGAAGGAGAGGACAGGCAAGGGGCGCAGCGGCCGATCGGAGACTACGACCCGCTCCAATAGAAAAGTGTTGAAGGCGCGCGAGGAATTATTGAAAATACAGTTACAGTTAGCACAGATAGCATTACAGAAGGCCGAAGAGGAAGCGGACTCTGACGACTACGATCAAGATGGACAGTCGAAGGCCGACTACGTGCGTTCGTGGTTGGAAGAGGCCCCGGAACCACAGCCAGACCTCGAGGTTATAGAAGCAGTCACCGGGAGAAACACCGACTTGGCTGCACCCCCCGCCTCCCCCGTGGAGGGCGTTCGCGGGGAACATAGTGACACACAGCGTGTCAAACATAGTAAAGAAGATGCAGATCCTTCACAACAGAAGGGGGCCCATCAACAGGGAAGTGATTCGTTGAAGCCGTTCATCAGCGAACTCACATCCGCCATAGCCGCATTAGCGGACAGGAAGCCACTGGATACATCGTATGCGTCGCACCATCCGGCGGCTTCGAAAGTCATCATGACTTTACCAAATTTCAACGGCGCACATACAGAGTGGTTGTCGTTTCGTGCCATCTACGACGCCACGAAGAGATACTTCAACAACATAGAAAATACAGCGAGACTCAGGAGGAGCCTTCAAGGACGGGCACTGGATACCGTAAGTTCAGAATTTATAGGTAACGCGCGACCTGATGACATCATGAGGGAGTTGGAACTTCAATTCGGCAGGCCGGACTCCATCGCTCAGGCGGAGACGGACAAGCTGCGGACTCTGCCTCGGTGCACCGAAGCACCCAAAGACATCTGCACGTTTGCGAGTAAGGTAAGATGCGGCGTAGTGACGCTTCAGGCGTTAAAGAAGGAGCATTACCTCATCAACGCGGAGCTGCTGCGTCTGCTGACAGAGAAGCTGCCGAACTCTCTGCGTGCACAGTGGTACCGGACATACACAGAGAAGTATAATTCGATGCCGGACCTCAGTCACTTTAGCGATTTTGTCACAGAGTACGCACACTTTTGCAGCGCGTTCGCACCGGCCGAGAATATCACTGAGGCCCAGCCGAGTCGACGCATCGTACAGAGAACGCACACCGTTACAGGTAAGAGTGCTACTGCTGACACTCGTGCTTCGCGATGCAGAATATGCGAGAAGGAGGGACACTACGCCTCTGAATGTAAACAGTTTCAGGCCGCCGATGCTGATAAAAGATGGGAGCTCGCAAAGAAGCACGGTCTGTGCTTCCGCTGCTTGCGCGCACGCTATCAAGGGCATGCGTGCAAGCCGAGGAAGTGCGACGTAGAGGGATGCACCGCCACTCACAACCGGCTACTGCACTACGTGAGAAAAGGTAAGGTTGAAGAAGCGAGCGCAGAGAAACAAGAGACAGTCGCAAGTTCAACTCTGCGTGCGAAGTCGCAAGCCTACCTCAAGATAGTTCCTGTGCAGATAGTCGGACCGGCGGGAGAGGTGTCAACCTTCGCGTTACTCGACGACGGATCAACGATCTCCCTCATAGATGAAGATATCGCTGTGCAAATAGGCGCTGAAGGTAAGCCGGACCCTTTCACGATACGCGCTATAGGAAACACGTCGCTAGAGATGTCAAATTCGAGACGAGTGAACGCAACGCTCAAGAACGCTGAAGGTAAACAAGTGCCTTTATACGCGCGCACCGTTCCTGCTCTGCACCTATCGCCGCAGAGAGTCAGTGAAGGAGACCTGGCAGAGTGCAAACACTTGCGAGGAATCGAGGAGAAGCTCACGTACAACACCGCTACGCCTAGGGTGTTGATAGGTCAGGATAACTGGCATCTCCTTGTCGCAAGTGTCATCAGAAGAGGCCCGCGTCATCAACCGGTCGCATCACTGACCACACTGGGGTGGGTGCTGCACGGCGCGCACGCTAGAGCGCTAGGCCGCGGCGTACACTCTGTCAATCAGCTGTCATCCGAAACAGAAAATATAGAGGCGCAGTTGAAGAAATATTTCGCACTCGAGTCGCTGGTGATTAACCCGCAGCGTCCGAATACAGACCCGGAGAAGCAAGCTGAAGACAACCTACAGAAAAATATTAGACAATTAGAAAATGGACACATAGAGACAGCACTTCTCTGGAAAACAGAAAATATACAGATGCCGGACAGTTATGAGACAGCTTTCAAAAGGCTCGTCTCTATAGAGAAAAAACTCGATCGCAAGCCCGCTTTGAGAGATAGATATACAGAACAGATAGAATCCCTTATTCAAAAAGGGTATGCAGAAAAAGCTCTCAATATAGGCGACTCGGGAAGGACATGGTACCTGCCTCACTTCGATGTCTTCAATCCAATGAAGCCTGAAAAATTCCGTATAGTTCACGACGCAGCAGCGAAATCAAAAGGTATGTCATTAAATGATTACCTCCTTACAGGGCCGGATTTATTACAGTCGCTGCCGGGCGTGATGATGCGTTTCCGACGTCACCGCATCGCAGTATCCGGTGACATAGCGGAGATGTTTATGCAGGTGAAAGTGAGACAGGAGGACAGAGACGCCCTGCGCTACCTGTGGCGAGGAGACCGGCGGGAGGGCGCCCCTGAAGAATACCGTATGACGTCGATAATATTCGGCGCCGCAAGTTCACCTTGCACAGCCATCTTCGCTAAGAATTGGAACGCGAAGCGGTATAGTACAGAGTACCCGGAGGCGGTAGCGGCTATCATAGAGAATCATTATATGGATGACTATCTAGATAGTTTCACAACAGTAGAAGAGGCTACACGCATAGCTAAGTCGGTACGTGAAATACACAGAAAGGCGAGATTCAACATAGGAAAATGGATCTCGAATTCTACAGAAATTATAGAAAATTTAGAGCCGGGACAGCGTCAAACAGAAACAGTCAGTCTCGCGAGTAAAGGATTTGAAGAAAAAATCCTCGGTTTAATATGGAAGCCGAGTACAGACGAGTTGAGTTTTAATTTAAAGCTCGCTCGGCTCCCTGATGACCTCATTAGAAAAGAGGCGCCGACCAAGAGAGAGGCATTGAAAATAGTTATGTCGTTATACGACCCTCTCGGCCTAGCGTCGCCTGTTACAGTTAGAGCCAAACAGATATTACAGGAAGCATGGCGGCTCGGTACGGACTGGGATCAGCAGCTCAGCACGGATCTATCGGCACAATGGTCGTCGTGGATTCGGCATCTAGAAAATTTGAAAACGGTTAGTATCCCGAGGAGCTACCCGGGATTCAGTGACGCAGACTCGCTACAGGTTCACGTCTTCACAGACGCTAGCGAGACAGCCTACGCGACAGCGGTGTATTGGCGCACTACCACTACAGACGGAGGAGTGAACGTGACGCTCGTCATGGCGAGGGCTAGAGTGGCGCCTCTGAAAATCACGTCTATTCCGCGCCTCGAACTACAAGCTGCAGTAATGGGAAGCCGCGTCGCAGCAGCCGTAATAGAAGAGCACCGAGTCAAGCCGGAGGCCACAGTATACTGGACCGATAGTAAAACAGTGTTGACATGGCTCAGAAAAGGGTCACGAACGTACAAGCCCTTTGTCGCGCATCGCCTGGCCGCAATAGAAGAAAACAGTAAAGTTGAAGATTGGCGCTGGGTGCCTACGAAAATGAACATAGCAGACGCCGCGACCCGCGACGTGCCCGCAAATTTTAACTCGGCGCACGAGTGGTACGTCGGACCATCGTTTTTGTACGCGCATCCTTCAACTTGGCCTATAGAAAAATCAACATTCAAAATAGCAGAGGCGACAGGGGAGGAGCGAACAGTAACAGTAACAGTACAGTGTCGGACGCCGAAAATTACAGAAATTATTCCGGACCCATTTAGATTTTCAAAATGGGAGCGACTCTTGCGAGCTACCGCTAGAGTTATACAGTTTATAGCCTTGTGTCGAAAACCCGAGGCTCAAGTCTTATATAAAAGGACTAAGAAGAACCCTGAAAAGGATCCAGATTGGCGTCGCATGAAGAAGAAGGCGAAGATCAACACGTCGGGGAGCGCCACACCTCACCCTAGCGCCGGCTCCCGGAACTTCGTGCTTCTCACAGCGGAACACACCCGCGACGCCGAGCACCTCCTCGTGAAGGCGGTACAAGGGGACTCCTTCGGCGCCGACCTCCAAGAGCTCCGGCGCGGGAAAGGTGTCGCCATAGACAGCCGCCTGCGAATGCTACCCGTCGAGTTGAACAACAGCGTGATAACTCTGCGCAGCCGTATAGCAGCAACAGAAGGGGTGCCAGAGACCACGAAAAGGCCGCCGATATTAGACGGCGATCACCGCATCGCCCAATTATACATAGATTGGACTCACAGAAGCCTACATCACGCCGGTACCGAGTTAGTGATCAACGAAGTGCGTCAACACTACTGCATATTGCGCTTGCGACCCACAGTAAGGAAAGTCATTTATGAATGTCTACAGTGTCGCATAAATAAAGCGCGTCCGCCGGAGCCCGCAACAGGGGACCACCCGAAGACACGCCTCGCTCACCACCAGAGGCCTTTCACCTACACGGGCCTCGATTATTTCGGGCCGCTCTCAGTCACCGTGGGAAGACAGCATCACAAGCGGTATGTTGCATTATTTACATGTCTCAGTTCCAGAGCGGTGCACCTTGAAGTCGCCGCCAACCTCAGCGCCGACTCTGCCATACTAGCGTTGCGCAGATTCGCGGCGCGCCGAGGCTGCCCTACAGAAATACACTCCGACAACGGGACCAACATGCACGGCGCCGACAAAGAGATGCGAGAGGCCGTGTCACAAGAGGCCAATCGCCGCGGCATCGTGTGGCGCTTCATCACTCCTTCAGCGCCCTTCATGGGAGGCGCGTGGGAGCGACTCGTGAGATGCGTGAAAACCGCCCTCTATACGGTTCTTCACGATAAGCACCCGCAGGAAGAAGTCCTGACAACATTAATGTGTGAGGTCGAATACACAGTCAACAGTCGACCGCTCACACATGTCTCCGTGAACGCAGAGGACGACGAGGCCATCACCCCGAATCACATATTATTCGGGGGCTCAGCGCGACTACCATCGCTCGGCGAGTTCGACGAGTCCGACATAGACAGCAGAAAACACTGGCGGCGAACACAAATCCTAGCCGACATGTTCTGGCGCCGGTGGGTGCGAGAGTACCTACCCGAGCTGCAGTACCGGCGGGAGCCCCACGGCAGAGGGCCCCGCTTCGAGGTCGGCGACCCAGTCCTCATCGCCGACGGTCAACTCCCTCGCAATACATGGCCGCGAGGTAGAGTGACCGCCGTATATCCAGGCGCCGACGGTCAGATACGAACCGTCGACGTGCGCACAGCAGCAGGGATCCTGAGACGTCCGACCAAGAAGTTGGTGCCGCTACCGAAGTAGTGCGCTCACCGGCTCATCTGCAGCATCGCTCCACACCGGGTCAACGCTCTGCTGCACGGCGGGAGAGATGTTCGCGACAGCCCTGCTATTCCCGTTTTTAGATAGCCCTGTGTTTACATAGAATCAGTGCCGTTATTATCCAGAAAGACAGTAAATTCGCGTGTGTGAAATTATTACGTTATTATAGAACAATTTAGAGACAATAACAGTGATATTCATACTATATAGTAATTTAGTGCTTGTAGAATGTCTAGATTTGTATTAAAACACTAAGATTTGTATTCTGATGCCTAGATTTATATTAAGACACTTATATTCGTGTTCATATGCCAATAATTAAGGTATTTTTAATGTTTTTAAATGTAGCAGCCATGTTCCATAAGCCATAGCGTGAATGTAAACAAAGATGTTGATGAAATATTTTATTGAGAATTCATACATAATTTTGTAATCTTAATATGTACATAACTATGGTTATATGCAATAAAAACTATTCGGAATGTTGTTTCATTTGTAGCCGGCATACTCGTCTAGGGGGTGCTGATTGTTTTATAGCTTCAACCCTTATGGTTTAGACACATTAACGTAGAAAAACAACCCCGATTTTTGAAAATGAGTATGTTGATAAATGTATTCTGTGCTGGGTGCCCAAGTATGAGGGCGAGATGGTTGACACATACGTCAATAGATAGGTCTTGTCAGCACCTATCTATTGGTATATAGATAGCTATATATATAGTCATAGTTTAGAAGTATATAGCCTTTATATAGTTTTTATTAAGTAAATAAAGAATAGATAGTGCGAGGTTTTTGCGGGTCTCGTTACGGTAAAGATTCGTCGTACTTAAGCAAATGCGCATGTATTTTCTTCGTAGCTCAAAAACTACCATATATTCAAGCCTCGCCATCTTCAATGGAGTAAGCAGAAACCTCAAGCTTTATAGTGATAGTGCAAGTCGGTGTTTTATTTCATGGAATTATTCTCCCGGTGACCTCGATAGTGTTATAGTCTTCATAGTCCCTGAAGAAATACAAGGTTTCAGCATACGTCGAACCGAACCTATAGGTACAGGACGTCAGCGGCTCGTTTCTAGTATTCGATAGACCGCCCGTCCGGTACAGTAGTATTATTGTTATATAGTATATAGTATACATTATGCTATACAGGTATATTGAATACAATTTTTCAGAAATTTTTCGACATAGTAAATCTGCTACGTAAAATGTTAACCCTTTTTAGGGGTGTAGGATGGGCTCATAAATAAGTAAATTAGTTACGGGTTCGGTTGTGTACATTTCAATTAATTTTTGCTTTATTATAGGAAGTTGCGTGTTCATTTTTTTTTCTTTAATTTTATGCTAAACTCATGTATCTACTTCAAGATAAATCTTTGAAAAGCATTATATATATATAGATATCCGACCATATTCGGCCTCGGCGACTGTTTCGCTATTTATGGACTCTCAGGTGACTGACGCATGCTTAGCGAACTCTAAAGTTATTATATTAAATGGAAAAAGAATACGGTCGCGAACAGGATTCGAACCTGCGCCTCCCGGATGAATACTCCAGGTGCTCTGACCACTAAGCCATCTCGACCTCTGCTGTCGCGATCCTGTTCGCGACCGTATTCTTTTTCCATTTAATATAATAACTTCATGTATCTACTGTTGTTTTTTGAACATGATGCTACGTAACTGGGCATAATTTTAGCAGATGCAAGTTTTTAAATAATAGTTTTTACTGCGGCAAAGCCAAAAGAAAAGGTAATAATTAACCAGGGTTATAACAAAGTGACCATCAATTAGTTGGTAACCGAGGTAGCCAATAGCTACGCAGAACGTCACAGCAATAATACCTTAGTGGCATGATCGTTGAACTGGTATATGGAAGGGACGCAGTTTCAAAAACAAGACATTCGTAATAATGTGCGTGTTAATAATTAATTGTCTGTAGCTCAAAACAGTAAAGAGAACCATTGTGAAGAAACAAGCACAGCTCAGAGATGTCCTCGATAGTGTTTAAGGCCAAGTTTGTGGTGTATAGGTAATTAACACTCTGGTAGAAGGTTGTTTAGTATATATAAGTTAACAAGAAACCGGTAATTATTTAATATACTAAACTTTTCGGTTAGGAATGTTTGCAAGACAGGTCTTAAATATTTACGACTGGCTCGTTGGTCTAGTGGTCGCAAGCGCGGCTGCTGAGTGTGAGGTCCTGGGTTCGATTCCCAGGTCGGGCAAAGTGTTATTGGATTTTTCTGTTAGAAAACTCTCAGTAGCAGCCCGGAGTCAGGAAGTTGGTGGTGTGATGCCCCCGTGCTTCGGAGAGCACGTAAAGCCGTCGGTCATGCGCCTGATCTCTCTCTGGTCGTGTCGGATTTCCGTCCCATTGGAACATGAGAGTGTACGAAGATGGAGTGCTCCTGTGTTTGTACATTCACTTGTGCACTATAATATCTCCTGCGTTCTTGGCTAATCTCCGTGGAGATAGGCCGCCGTGACCGAAATACGGTCGGAAGGAGTTTTTTTTTTAATATATTTATTTTAGAGTTCTTTCGTAACGTAACTTGGAAGTAGATAGATTTTTGTTTATCAATTCGCTTTCATAATTATCAATATGTATGATTCCAGATATGTAAAACAATAATTTTGAATTGATGGAGAGCCCACTAAAAGATTACGTTAGTTAGCAATACCTACAACATCCGTAATTTTTGCTAACTACAGTAATATGCTAATTTAATTAATTTATCCGGGAGGCGCAGGTTCGAATCCTGTTCGCGATCGTATTCTTTTTCCATTTAATATAATAACTTTAGAGTTCGCTAAGCATGCGTTAATGCTTTTCAAAAATTTATCTTGAATTTGCTACTAGTAATATCTTAGGTTTTCGCGACACTGCAGCGTTCGTGGTCGCAGGAAATCAAATCAAATCAAATCTTTATTGCTGAACACATGTTACACAAATTAGTTACATTGCAAGATGATAGATGAATGCGCAGTCCACTGTGTTCTACCAATTTAGGCATGCAAAATATGTTCTTTAAATTATAATATAATTATGTCAAGACAATTATTACTTTCATAATAAATCGGACCTAGAAAGCATTTACCAAGATGTCAAAAGAAAAAAATAAGATCTCCATAATAATTTAAATATAGCTATCAGTCAAGTACTCATTTATTGTATAGTATGTATTATTTATTAATAGATTTATAATTTGGTTTTCAAATAATTTTATATTGTTGTTGTCCAATATTGGTCTTGGCAGTTTATTATAAATCTTAGGTCCCATTCCTAAGAAACTTTTATTAAATATTGATTTCTACAGTTTGTGATACAGGATACTGTTTCTACAGGTTGAAAATTTTATATGTAATATCCATAATTCTTAATCTATTTCTTCTTTACTGTGTGCCCATTTGAGGGGAATAAAAGCTTTTTCTTTCTTTCTTTTAAAGTTACAATATTAAATGGAAAAAGAATACGGTCGCGAACAGAATTCGAACCTGCGCCTCCCGGATAGATACTCCAGGCGCTCTGACCACTAAGCCATCTCGACCTCGATCCTCGAATCCTGTTCGCGACCGTATTCTTTTTCCATTTAATATTGTAACTTTAGAGTTCGCTAAGCATGCGTTAATGCTTTTTCAAAGACATATCTTGAATTTCTTTCTTTTCTTTCTTTCTATTTATTGTGTTGCCTGAAGCGTATTTTATTGCTGTGTCGTGTGCTGTTTAACGTCTCAAACAAATGAAAATTTTGTTTAATATACCTTATTAATGTACAGAGAGGGGACTGTTAATATATGAAGACTCTTATATAAGGAGGATCACGAACGCTACCAAGTGTTCGAATCGTCAGGAAAAACAAAAACCAATAATACCCGCGATTAATCCGGTTAAAAGTTGTTTTAATATAAATTTGCTACTATTTCTAACAAAATATTCACTTTATTTGTATAATAACTTACATATGAGGTATATTTATATTAATTATTGTTCACCGGTTACTACTCACGTGCATTCTTCGGGATTGCCCAACTAGTTTCGAACTTGAACGGAGCTCTTATTCATGAGCTGAGCCCGCGGCTCGAGAATGCGCGTGAGTAATAACCGTTAAACTATAATTAATATGAATGTGTCTCACGAAAGTTATTATACTGTAGGTATTTAATAGTACAGATTCTAATCATTTCCATATTCTTTATCTGTGTTTAAGCTATGCATATTCTTCTTTAAGACGTCATTCATTCACCTTTACCAAAACTAATCTCAAAAGAGCCCATTGTTCAAAGACATCAAAACGCAAAACCCTGCCTATGACAGCTCCAGCGTTTAATTAGCATTATTCTAAAAAAAAAACAAAGAATATTTGAATAAAGCTGTTTAATTTCGCGCGTCAATCATCAAAGGTTATGTCAGTAATACCTACTGCATGAGTGAAGTTTAATAAATCAGGAATTGATAGGGTTTGATGATCAAACGACCATGCCCTGATATTAATTTTGATATAGGTACTTAGGTAATCTAATTTAATGATATTTTTTTATACACCATGTAATGCCAATATTAATTACTATTTATTACATGTAATGCCTATATCAATAGATTCGGACAACGATAAGGTAGCTCAGTTGGTAGAGTGATGACACGGAATATCAAGGGTCGCGGGTTCAAGACCCGTTTTGTCTATTATATTTCAATGTTTCCTTGAAAAATAGTAATTAATCTAGGTGTTTTCATTTTGAAAAGACTCATAGAAGTTATAACTTACGGTCTTGAGCACTATTCGAACCTGCACATCCCGGATAATAAACTCCAGGCACGGAACCAAGAAATCTCGACCTCTGCTCACTAATACGAATTCAGCTTCCACATTTTAATACGTCTTTTATTGATGTCATCAGTATCTATAGGGACTGACTCTATACAGGTGACCGAACCGACACAACTAACTTTGCAGTTAATATAATGTCATACAGATGAGATTACCTTAACAAATACAGATAAATCTTATTAAACGCGTTAAAGCATGCGTAGCGAACTGGAAAGGTTTTATTCTGCAAACGACCGTATATTTTTCCCCTGAAATGAATAACTTTAGGGTTCGCTACGCATGCGTTGATGCGTTTGAAAGATTCAGATTATATTAGAATTAGGTAGACTTTCCTAACCTAAAACTTAATAACACTTTGCCTGACCTAGGAATCGAATAGAACCTCAGCAGTCCGGTTTGGGACCACTACCACTGTGGCAGTCTCTGCTATAACCAATTAATGTAAAAAGGAAAGTCCTGACAATTATTTTTACACAAAACTGTGCAAAAATGTTGTTCTACCATTTTGTTTCGTTCAATGTTATTTTAAGATATTATTAAATACAGCTACAGAATATAAACAGTGATTTAATTAACTTCTAATAACCATTTTGGGAGGCCCTCGGTTATGATCGGATAATAACCTAATTGTGCCTCTATTTAATTTTGCAAGATACGCTGTTTACTGCAAATAAGAATATTATTAAGTAATCAACTCAGGTAATGATGTAACGTTCATGTTAAAATAGTTTTCATACGAAAGGTCAATGGATTTTTGGGTGAATAGAATTTAAGCCATGCCGTGAAGCGACCTAGTCGTGTTTCGGGATGTAGTCCGGTGCAACCGTTGTGGAAGTCGGGTCTAGGCAGTTGTATCAACTCCTCAATGATCAGTCTCCCCAAATCTATTCACTCTACTTAGAGTGAATCGGTTTCTTCTGGATCTACGTGCTCTATCCTCAGTCACACCGTCGCTTACCATCAGGCAAGTTAGTGGCCAAATCTAGAACCACTATTGAAAAAAAAAAAAACATCTTTCGCTCCGTCTCTAAATAACTTGGGACCAGAAAAGGAAGAAAAGGATTATGATCAACAACTGTTTGGAAGGCCTACAGGCCCGGCCACCACAACATAAGTTCTACCCACCCTCATAATATTATGGCATTGCTGTCAAATTGGTATCCTTAGTCAATCTAAGATATCACAGATATACGGTGAAGGAAAACATCGTGAGGAAACCCAAATCTGTTAAGATGGTGAAGGAAAACCACGTCAGGAAACACAAATATGATAAGATGGTGAAGGAGAATATCGTGAGGAAACCTGGACTGGACGGTCTGAAATCGACAAGCCGCAGTGAGCTAACGTGATGATCAATGGTCTTGCCTTCTCTGTGTGAGAAGATGTTTATGTATTTATTTATTTATGGAACTTCAAAAAAAAAAAACTACACATACACATTGTGCGACGTTCCCCTATCTAAAGGGGACTCCAGAAACCAGGCTTTGTTTAGAACTACATATAGAAAAAAAAAAAAAAAAACGTGTATCAATTATATGGATTTGTAATGCGTTCGACTTTAGACTTTAAGAAACCCTATTCATATATTTGTTTATTTGAGTCCCTTGTCCGCTCTCAACTGGAGTATGCCGTGACCGTCTGGAGTCCATATTACAAAAAATATGTTGACATGATTGAGTGTGTCCAGCATACATTTTTACGTGCCATGCATTATAGATGCTATGGATATTACCTGCCTTATCATGAACTGCTGAGTAAGTACAGACTCGCAACACTTGAAAATAGACGTAAGTACCTGGAGGCCATGCATTTGTACAATATTGTCCGTAAGAAATTCGACTGCATTGAGTTGTCTAACATGTTATGCTATGTTGTCCCTAGGAGAGTCGACAAGCGACGTGTGAGAGCGGCCAGATTATTTTCAGTAGGGTCCTGCCAGACCAACTCTGGGTTGCACTCACCCGTTCGCAGAATGGTTGATTCCTACAATAGGAACTTTGAACATATAGACATATTCGCATGTTCGCAAAATAAATCCAAAGATCTTGCATTTAAGGCACTTTCCGTTTAATTCTTACTTAGAAATTACCGTAAATGTACATGTAGGAATTGTAAGATTATTCTCGAAATGAATTCTCTGTTTATGTTGCAAATAATTTATCGATAGTTAAGTAGACATAAATTTATCAATACATATTTATAAGGAACCCTAGCGATTATTTAACTACTATTTATTCTATAGAATATCTGTGAACAGCGTTGTGGTCTACAATATTGTTTATGATTGTGTATTATTATTATCTTGTTGCTTCAGCTTGTTGTTCCATTTTAATAAAATTATTTAAAAAATCAGAGGATACACATAATACAATATTATTTATTACGAGGTATAGGTTTTTATATGGTGTGCTCCTCCAATTATGGGAAGCCACAGCATGCACTACTTAATACTTAGGTGAACAATTGAGCTGTATTATGATCTATAACAGCTATTTGATTAATGAGCTGTATTATGATCAATAACAGCTATTTGATTAATGAGCTGTATTATGATCAATAACAGCTATTTGATTAATGAGCTGTATTATGATCAATAACAGCTATTTGATTAATGAGCTGTATTATGATCAATAACAGCTATTTGAGGCCGTGAGTGCAATAGTAGTCTATCTTTTTCTAGACACTTCACAAACGATAAGGCACTCTTCCACACACGGCCTCATTTTAAAGTTTTTTTTTTGTGTAAATAAATATATGGTTTTGAGCGGGATTAAAGCATACGCCTCTCGGATAAATACTCCAGGCGCTCTGACGACTAAGCCATCTCGACCTCTGCTCACTTCCCCGAATTTGACTTCCACAATTTATTGCGGCTTTTGGTGACGTCATAGCTATCTATTCAGTCTACACAGGTGACTGAACCGACACAATTAATTTTGCAGTTACTAGTATGTAAATAAGCTTTAGTATAAATAACCGAATTCCACGGCGTTAACTATTTGTATCTGTCTTACCTATGGATACTACCTATTGTATTTTGTATTTATTAAATCACTTGACTGATGATTTAATCGGAGGAACGCTTGAGATTCTTAGAAGGTATACGCATGCTTAAGTTTGAGTTTTTTAATAAATTGTACACCCGCCCTTCACAAATGCTATTATTAAGTCCCATGTAATAATAGATGGTGAGTCTATTGCTATTTGCAGGGTACAATTCCAAACTGCCCCGAGGACACGGCGCAGCACACGCTGGAGGTGTGCCCAGCTTGGGTTGAGCAGCGCCACGACCTCATCGGGGCAGTAAGGGCGGGCGATCTCTCGCTTCCGTCCGTGATTAGACACATGGTCGGAAGTGAGAGCGCATGGGGAGCCGTCGCCAACTTCTGCGAGGAGGTGATGCTCGCGAAGGAGGCGGCGGAAAGGGAGAGAGAGGCAAACCCCGCTCACCCCTGCCGCAGAAGGCGAGCCAGGCGCCGGAGGGCGCTCAACGATCTCCGGCCACCGTGAGCCGTGGACTGAGGGCGGCGGATATGGGTGGTTCGCCGCCTGATCAGCAGTCCAGTCCGAGACGGCCACACGCGTGACATAGGAAGGTGTTCAGGCTAACTGTGGCCGGCCTGCACAAACCTGGAGTGTACCGTAACCTGCCGGGGTCGCGGTGATTGCTGCAACGAACCCGGGTCCTCGATAAAGGTTGGAGTAGGACCGTGTGGTTTTTAGTCGGTAGGAGTCCGGCACAGCGTCCATGATGGATTTACCACACTCAAAAAAAAAAAAAAAAAAAGGGTACAATTCCAAAGCTCTGAAAAATTCCGACATGCTACTGCGGGTTTCCTAACAGATGAATAACCTAACCTATGATTTCAGGCTATGCAGCCGCGCTTGCGGACACTAGACACGCGGACCATGAAGCGACAAAGATTTTGATTGGAACCCAAAAAATATCCGGTATTACTCCAGAACATTGTCCAGCAATACCGCAACATAAGAATCATCAAATTTATAAATCTACGGCAAATAAATATTTACTATCCAATCCATTTAAAATTCAATTTGAGTTCGTGGCTAAGTACAGCCGCACCGATTGAGCGATCTAAATTAAGATTTGCTTGCAATGGATGCAAATAAATACAATATCTAGTTACTGCTCATATTGAGGGTAATCATGCATTACTTGTGCACCACCCGCCCGCCCGCAAATATATGCACATTCGCTAGGTGGAAGTAGCTAGATATTGTATTTATTTGCATCCATTGTAATGGACTTCCGCAGAGTAACGCCTGAATCTATTCAATTGCTTACTATGGTTACCCTGAGGATAGATATAATATAATATATATAATAATCTTTATTGGAACTAAAAACAGGTTTACAATTAAACTGTGTTCGATAATAGCCACATTAGTTAGGAACTGTGTCGCAGCTATTAACGCCCACCTCCAAGAGGAAGAAGACAGCAGCGTTCCAGATTACATCTAAAATATTACAATATAATTTTATAAATTATGTTTAATTGTGTATGTGTGTGTGTGTGTGTCAGTGTTGTGTGTGTGTTATGTGTGTGTGTGTGTGTTGTGTGTGTGTGTGTGTGTGTGTGTGTGTGTGTGTGTTTGCGCGCGTGTACGGAGGTGTGAAAGGAGAAATATGGATTTACGTTCTTACAAAATGTTCTAGTTCTTCATACGTGAGACCAGACAACCACTGGTCGGTGAGCCTTCTACAATCACGGGAAGAATAAGGATAAATATTAAGTAGCCTATTAACCTTATTGTATATAACGGGGGCAAAAAACGCAAACTGGCGTCGCACTGTTTTAAGTTTGGCTGAGCACAACTGGCAAACTCTATCTGATCTACGTTTACATCTTACAAATTCAGGATCAAAAACCAGTTCAGAATGCTTTCGTAAAATTACATTTAGTACAAAGGAGTGCCTTACTGTGGGTACTTTACACAACGGGTACAATTCGTTGGTTGGAAATCGAATGGGTTTGTGTGCCAGGACTTTAAGAACAGCCCTCTGTGCCCTTTCAAGACGTAGTAGGAGACATTTACCGGCATTGCCCCAAGCCGTCACACAATACGTGATAATGGAGTGAGCGAGTGCAAAGTATACTGTTCTCAGGGTAGGGAAATCAGCAGAATTTCTTAAATTTTTAAAAACAAATATTAATTTTCTTACCCTAGGTACTAAAGCATTGATCTGCTGACTCCATGTCATTGAATCGTCAATCAAAACTCCAAGATACTTAACAACACCCGTTCGCAAGATTTTGGTGCAAGTACAATGAATGTTAGAAACTGAACTACATTTGTGTGCTGTCAAGGTAAGGAGGGAAGGAGGCTGTGATGCCGATCTTGAACTAAATGTAACAAAGCTAGTTTTATCCAAGTTTAAGGTAAGCATGTTCCGCGCAAGCCATCTCATAGTTGCGTGTAGGGCCAACTCTGCATTGACGAGAGTCTCAGTCCAATCACTGCCATGTACAAGTAGAACAGTGTCATCAGCGTACATAATCATTTTGGAATTAGGAAGGGTGAGCCCACAAAGGTCATTGATATATATTAAAAACAGGGTAGGCCCAAGGACACTACCCTGCGGGACTCCGTAATTTAAAAACATTTCCTTGCTGGTGTAATCATCTATTCTTACAATCTGTGAGCGATCCTCCAAATAACTCTTGAATAGCTCTAGTGAAAGTCCTCTTATACCAGCGAGTTCCATCTTCCCCAGCAAAAGAGGGACAGAGACAGTGTCAAAGGCTTTAGAAAGATCTAAAAAGATACCGATTGTCTTGTGCTTACTATTCAAATTTTTAGCTACTGTGTCTAATAAATCCATGACAGCGTCTTCAGTATTTTTGCCAGTCCTAAAACCATACTGATTATTGGCAATAATATTATGTACATTGAGGTAGTTAAGTAGACGCCTGTTTAAGATTTTTTCAAGGAGTTTAGAAAAAATCGTTAATACTGAAATGGGTCTATAGTTATTGACACTGCCCCTGTCTCCACTCTTGAATATTGGGTGAACTAAGGTCCTCTTAAAAACCTTGGGGAAGACTCCAGATGCCAAAACGAGATTAAATACATGACAGATGACCGGAATAAGAATCTTCCTGGCAGCACTAATTAGGGTTGCGGGGATGCCATCCCAGCCTACAGCACTATTCAGTTTAAGACTGATAATGAGTCTCTCGACTTCTTCATAGTCTGTATTAAAAATGGCCATTGAGTTAGGATAGCGACACATCCCACCAGCGCAAAGCAAATCCGCAGATCCATTGCCCACCAAATTGTCAATTTTGGAAGCTAAGTTTGCTCCCACATTTGAGAAGAAACTGTTTACTAAGTCAACTGCACGGGTTGGGTCAGCCGCGATTGACAAGAGCTCACTAGCAGAATTTTTATTTGTATGAATATTGGAGATTAATTTAATAAGGTTCCAGGTAGCCTTTGGATTTTTTCGATGTTTTTCAAATTCAGTCCTTTCATACTGGCGTTTCAATTTCTTCAATAAATTGTTACAAAAATTTCTATATCGGGTATAAATTGTTTTCAAAGTCTCATTACTAAATTCTTTTTTTGTTTTACGGTACAACTTATCTCTATTTCGAATACATCTTAAAAGACCCGGTGTAACCCAAGGTTTAATAATGCGATTTTTACTCGGGATAGTAGAAACAGAACAATTTTTATTAACAATCGAAGATACAATATTCACTAAGTTAGATGCAGCAGTGTCAGCGTCACAGCAGTTTAAAACAGAGGAGAAGTCGGTAGATTTAAGCGTATTAACACAAGCGTCTATATCCACACGCCTTGATCGTGCAAAGGATTTAGGAGAGGCAAGACTAATATTGCAGAATGCTAAAATTGGAGCGTGATCAGTAATAAGAGAATCGAGAACTAAAGATATAGATGGTTTGTTAGATTTAATAATCATATGGTCCAGGCAGCTATCATTGCGTGTAGGGAAAAGATAAGCAGGAAGCATAGCATGAGATGCAATGGTGTTTAGGTACATATCAGTATTTGGGTCAGTACAGTTCGGAGCTATGTTTATATTAATATCACCGACTAAAATAATGGTTCTAAAAGTTTTTAATGAATATAGTATTAAATCAAGACTGTAAACAAAGTTTTCAATATTACGATTTGATGGCGATCGGTATACAGCAATAAGTGCTATTTCATTTCGATATTTGAGGACCAGACAATTTGCGTCAGAGAGTGAAGGTTTATCAACAGTGAATTGAAGCTCTCGTTTAGTGTAGACAATTATGCCATCATTCTGACTAGAATGTTCAGAGCAAGAGGTTACAAAACCAGGTATAAGGGGTATATGGGGACATTTACGGAGCCAGCATTCTGACAGGACAATTATATCAAATTGTACCTTAATCCGATGTAAAAGTAAGAGAAGGTTATTGAAGTTTATACTGTTGCCTATACTTCTTATGTTCATATGAAATATTTTAAAACTGTAACTAATATTATATAAATATGATTTAACTTGTTCCGGTGAACATTGGTATGATGTTGACACTGATAACTGCTCTATATCATCAATAATTTTTGCATTATCATCCATGTCCGAGACCAAAAATTAACAGATATTCCATAACCATATATCTCGTCACACATACAATAACACAACGTGTAGGACGCCGAATAAAACATATTCCAATATTATCATAAAGCCAGTAAACTAATAAGAATAAAGGACGGAGCTGTATGAGTAGAGTAATATTTCTTCCTTTGTGAAATAAAGAATAGGTGTGTGTTAGTGTAAGTGTATGTTTGTGTTGAGTAAATTCAGTTTTGAGTGATAGAAAGTATGTACAGGAGAACAATTTTAGTATAATATCAACAACTACTTTTAACTGAAGACAATTAATGTTATAGAAACAGTACAATATAAGAATATAAATGAATGCTTGAACACTGGCGAACTTAACAAGGTAAATATTGGTCATCCGGTAAGCGGATCCTAGTCACTTGTCAGATTCTATCTTCTGGAAGTCAGACTCATCCTTAATCATAAAATGTTTGGTACCTTCCTTTTTTCGGAGAAATATTTTGCCATTTTTTATCCAACAGTATTTGAATTCGTTGGTTTTAGCATAGTCGCGAGCGAGGAAGAACAAGCGTTTCATTTTAGTAGTGACATTTTCCGCTATAAAAACCGGGTGAGCTGGGCCAGCAATTCCCAGGCGATCAACTGTCAGTTGTCTGTTTTGTTTATTGTACTTTCTATACATTTCGATAAACTTTTCTTTGCGTAGATTGCTCGTAAAGTTTACGATGATAGGTCGGTTTTCAGGATGTTTGGAGCCTACGCGAAAAATGTCTTTTATCTCGGAAGATTGAATGGTTACGTCAAGAGTTGAGCCGATCTTGAGAACAGTATTTAACAATGCTTCTTTGGATTCTGATTTGTTTACGGGAATATTTTTAATCTCAATACAAGACGATCTAGTACCACGCTCCATGTGTTCCAATTTTTCCTCTAAGGTTTGCAGACACTTCAAATTATTTTTACGCTCGGCTTCAAGCTGCGCCTCTAATTGTTCAATTTTACTCTTTAGGTCATCATAATACTGTGACAGAGATGTTACTGAAGTCTGAATAATTGAATTTTGAATTTTGATCTCCTGAACAGATTCACATAACTGGTCAATTCTCCTATTTTGTTCCTCCTTGAACTCATGAAACATATTTTTCATTTCGGCCATAAAAATTGATAATTGATTATCTTGATCGATCCTGGTGTCAGAACATTTGCGCTTGTTGCGCCGAGTAATATTTAGGAACTCGCAATCAGCGCTGACGGACTGGTCATTATTTAAAATATTTGGCTCTGAGGAACTGTGGTGCAACAAAGTTGTTAATGGCACTGCAAGTGACATAGAGGTAGTGGGAGTTGGTGGTGGGGATCTATTAATCGGCATCTTTCCTTGATAAAATACGGTGCAAGTACCAGGGCGCACGAAGTCCAACGGAGTAAAAAGTATAAAATCTCAGCAAACACAAGAGAGGTCTACAATCTGGTGTACCAATCGACGGTTTAGTACAAATCTTCGGTCGTCCACCATAAGTTGACTCGACGCAGTCAAATGAGTAATGAGTGTCGTCTCACTTCAGCTTATGGAATTTCGTCCACGAATGTAGTGACAGTAGTAATCTACGTAATGAAGATGACTGTGAGTAGCGTAGTATAGGGTCGCTCCGTCTTTGTCACTACTGTAAATAGATATGAGATAGAAGGTTGAAACACTCACTGCGATGTAGTGTGTGTACTGTGTAGGCGCACGACGCAAATGCTTATTCCGTTGAGAGGCGCTCAAGCAGAACTTTCTGAACGTGCTGCACTCTTAGTATGTAGCAGTAGTTATTCCTAATTATTGTGAATTTATTATTAGAATATATATTAAATTAAATTTGGAAAATAAAATAAGGTAACGAAAGACTGCGTTAAACACGTCTGATCGCCTCAGAGGTCCGGATGGAAGGGGAACCATTATTTTTATACATGGCATGGAGAGGTGCTCTCCACGTTAAACCGTCGGTCCCGGTTGCCTAATAAAGATCTGTGACAGCCGATAAAGGTAGTCGGAGACCTGAAAGTCTGACAAAAAGTCTTGCTACGAGATATCGTGTTACCCAATATGTGGGATATAGAAGTCAGATAGGCAGTCGGTCTATGTAAAACTATTACTCTACATCTGGTTAGACTGGAAGTAGTGGACCCAACATAATTGTAAAAAGGCAATGTTTTAAAGGACCCCTATTTTAGCGATGCAATTATTGTATCGCAAAATATTTAAGGTTATCCTATTTTATCAACGGAGCACAGTTTCAAACTTCGAGCTGCTACCTAATAATAAAAAAGCTAATTTTGTAACAGAAAAACACATTATCATTGCCCGAATCGGTAATCGAGCCAAGTACCTAACGCTCAATTACCGCGCTTTCGACCACTAGACCGACGAGGCAGCAAAATAATCATATCATAGCACCACGCCTATTCCCCGACGGGGAAGGCAGAGGTGTACACAGTCGTACACCCACATTTCACCAATGCTGTTGTTTAGTCCCAGGTGGTAAGCCTATTGCCATCTACCAGACACAAATCAAAACTCCGGGCTGCTACTGAGAATTTTCTAACAGAAAAACTCAATAACACTGCCCGACCCGAGAATCGAACCCGAGACCTCATGTTCAGCAGTCGCGCTTGGGACCACTAGACCAAAGAGGAAAATAATCATATCATATATTTGTCAACAACGCAGCATTCGAATACTTATGTACGTATTATAACATAATTATGATGTCCCTTATCCAATTCTGAGAGAGAATAAATAAGCACATTTACATAAATTCAATTTGCGCAAATGCAAATTGCTTGAAACGAGATATTACTGAGTTTTTATTCCATTCCCTTTCTATATTGGAGAACACACCTAGAAACTCTTTCAGAACTTGTAATGGATCGTAACTCCGCTAAGTTTTCTCTTGGGAAAAAATATTCATATGGAAATTCAGATGATAAGCACTTAAATGGAATTAAAGGAACCAATATGTTGTGCTGAGAAGTTTGGCATGGAAATAACATGAAAAGGGAAAGCTCTACCTAGCCTTTTCCAATTACATTAAGGTCGGCTTCGAGCTTAACTGAATGCAGCTTAATATCAGTATTATTCATGGAGCATCTGCCAATCTGACCTCCTCATGACAGTTACTGGATAACACGATATCCCATGGTTGTGACTACCCGTAACGGCTGTCACTATAATTTGACAACCGAGGTATCAGTATGAAATGATTGTTCCCCATCCACAGACCAACTAATGCAAGCGCAGCTTAACCTCAATCGATCGATCTGTGCATCTTTTACTTAGCTACGAGCCCCTCCAAACATATAAAGGGAAACATCCTGACTAATATTAAACGTTACATTACAGAAAATAGTTTTTTGCTATAAATTAGTATTTCTCTATAAAATAATACGTTATCAAATGGACTCCCCATACCTTCTTAATAAGATATATATTAGATGTCCCCGCATTAGTCCACGCAACAAATCTCTCTTTTATATTCTCTTTGCTGGGACTAATTACGGCACAAATACATTTATTAAGAGATCTTGTCGCTCATATAACAAATTAATGTCTTGTAGTAAATGCGATTGTATTGGTGTTTTTCACCTTTCCCTCCAAGTTTAAAAAGTCTGTCAAAGAAATTCTCTATAGCATCTATGTTTTTAAGATTTGTTATTTTTGCTGTCACTAATATTTTTTATCTTTATCATTTATGTCCGTCGTAATTTGTTTTGGCATATGTGGAAACTGTTTTGGAAGGTGTATTATTATCTTGTAATAATTTCATATGTTATTCTATTCTAGATAAATCTTTGAAAAGCACTAACGCATGCTTAGCGAACTCTAAAGTTATTATAATAACTTTATTCTATTCTGTTCTGTGTGCACCTAGCTTTGACTTTTCTTAAGTGCCTGTAATATGGCCTATCTGAAATAATAATTTTGAGTTTGGGTTTGAGTTCGTTTCCCGAATAAAACAAAAATAAAATAAAATAATAAAAATAAATTAGCAGAGGATGGTGTGAAAGAGAGGAGATTTAATCTGCTGTAGAAGGTTAACTAAAACTGGGTGCGACTTTTATATAAAAATAAGAGTCAAAACCGATGGTATCTGAAGACTTCGAAGAAAACAATCCTAATGGTTATACTAAACCCGTCAAGCAATGCTTAAGCTCAATGATCATTTATCAACAAGAGATTGGAAAGTGATACGAAAGCTTACATTTTTTTTTCTTATCGTGTAGTTCATAAACTAACTACTGTCAAAGTTTACGCCACCTCCGGCCTGTAACAAGGCTATAAACAATTTCAGGTGTGCTGGCTTCCTCACAGACACAATATATTTTTATTTTTATGGAGCACAATTCTCCGAGTCGAAGAGTTAAGCAAGTGAAAGTTGATTATAATTGATTTTGAAAAGTCAATGGTTTATGACTTAGATTCGAACCAGAGACCTATATTTTTTCTCTTTTTTTTTTATTCAAAATAACGTTGTCCCAAGCAAGGAATTACTTCCTGTACCGTGGGTACGTTTACAAACACATAATCACACAGGCACACACACACACCCAGACCCGGAACAATTATCTGTAGGTCATACAAATATTTGCACCGTGCAGGAATCGAACCTGCGACACGCGACGCAGCAGTCGGTCTCTCGACTACTGTGCCAACCGCGCCGTCAAACCAGTACAATGGTCTCTGGTTCGTTCTCATACCACTAGATTGTCACTGCTTCAAACGATAGTTTAACGACCAGAAATTAGTACGAAAGCAAACGATAGGCAGTCCTATCGTACAAGATAAATCTTTGAAAAGCATTAACGCATGCTTAGCGAACTCTTTTTCCATTTAATATAATAACGATAGAACTGTACTCAAAATTTCTTTATTCAATTTAGGCAAAAAAAATTGCGCTTTTTGAAAGTCAAGACATTAAGACAGCCCCCAAAAAAGCCAACCCTTCACCGCTTCGTAGTGTTTAACTGGGAAAAAAAAGCGGCGCAACAAACTTCCCAGCAACACGTCTGTCTGTATCAAAATTATTTATAGATTCTATACAAATCTAAAATTTAATGTATATAAAATAATTTTATCTATAGAGATAAAATGTCTTGGGCACATGTTAGCTAGTACGAGCCTATGTACCAACGCATAGACTGACTTCACTACCCTAACAGGAGTACATCTAAGACCAATAGAACCGACTCAAATGTACCTATCCGTTAGTTAAACTAAAATGAACAAAGTTAATCTATTTTGTTGACTAAGTGCTCAAACACTGACCAAAGGCTTAGGTTGAATCCTCAAAGCAGGCAGATTGGACTTTGTACAACACTATTGACTGAACTAATTATGTTGATGAATGCTGTGGTTTGAGATCTAAGAGGGGTAGACATATACATTAGTGATTAGGCACAACGAGGTTATTTTAACATAACATGACGCCTATATCCCTGAAGGATTAATCAGAAGAGTGCTGTTGCACAACCACATCTCAATGATGCAGTTATTATGTCCCATGTATAAAAGAGGGTAAGCCATTTGCCATCAAGCGGGCATAATTACAAACTCTGGGCTTCTGTTGAGAAGAACTAAATAACACTTTGCCTAGCTTGAAAATTGAACCAAAGATCTGATGTTAAGCAGCCCCACTTGCGACCGCTAGACCAACGAGGCATTTTTATAGAGTATTCTCGTGCAAAAGTTATTCTGTTAGAGTATTATGAGTCTAGTTATGTATTTTTAACCGACTTCAAAAAAGGAGGAGGTTTCTCAATTCGACCGTATATATTTTTTTTTTTTTTTTTTTTTATGTGTGTTCGGGGATAACTTCGTCGTTTATGAACCGATTTTGATAATTCTTTTTTTGTTGGAAAGAAGAAAGCTCAACGGTGGTACCATGATAAGGAAACCAGGATCTGATGATGGATCCCCGAAAAATCGAGGGAAACCTTCGAAAATTGTAGGGGCGACAAGTGCATTTGTAAATTTTTTCATTTAGTATTTTAAAGCACTACTATTTAATGAAGGTGTGGAGTCGATCTGATGATGGAGCTGAAAGACAGTCGAGGGAACTCTTTAAAGATTTACAGCAATTACCTGGTGTTTGGGCTTGATTAATTTGTATTGATGAGAACTTTACACCTAGATGGGTTGTGACTGTAATTAGGGGTCTGATGATGAAGACGAAGGACAGTCAAGGGAACTCCTCAACGTTTTACAGTAGCTACCATGTTTTGTTATGTATGTCCGTCGATATCTTTGTTTGAAAGAGTAGTCCCCAGAGGTGGTCCCATTTAAATTTAGTAAAGATCTGATGAAGACCTTCGAAGTTAGACAATGGAACTCTTCAATGAATTACAGCAAATCACTCTCAATTGCTGTAATCGCATGTTCATGTATAGTTCATGCCACTCAATACATGCATAGCATCATGCCTGTATTGCCCGATGGGGTAGGCAGAAGTTTCCAATGTTGTACACAAACATTTCACCGATGCAGTAATTAAGTCCTAGCGGCTTTCGAAAGCCTACCCATATTATTAAATTTCTAAATTAACTTATTTATGAAGTATACAAACTTATATATGACCTATACAATATATATATAACACACTTAAAACTAAAAAGACTAAAATAAATTAATTTTAAACAAAAAATGAAAACCGCCTTCAAAAATCTACTACACTAAAAAGTTTAAAATAATATGAAAATTTGCTTATAATAAAATAATTTTAAAAGAACAATATATAATAATAATCTGTTAATTTTGGAGTCGGTGCCTGATGTATATGGGGTTTACAACCAGATACAAAGGCCGGTAACATAACCACAGCGCAACGAACATAAGTGACTAACAAGAGGAAAACAATAACCCTCTCTCAGTACAGGCACCGACTCCAAAATTAACAGATTATTATTATATATTGTTCTTTTAAAATTATTTTATTATAAGCAAATTTTCATATTATTTTAAACTTTTTAGTGTAGTAGATTTTTGAAGGCGGTTTTCATTTTTTGTTTAATTCAATTTTAAACTTCAAATTTGACATAAATTACACTTCTATCGACTCTATAAAAATCCGTGCGCGGACGCCAGGGGTGTTACTCCGAAATCCGATCACCGAAGCTTCGGACGTTACCGACGGATCGGACGTTTTGCTACCATGAAGTGTTTCGGACCTGATGATCGGTTTAAGTTCGCGATTTGACATTTTGACATTCGTTGACGTTATTCCGAAATGGTTTCTGACGTATCGGTTTCGATGTTTGACAATACTTACTTCAATCAACATTCATTCATATTTCACAATAGGTTCATTCAATTGCTTGTTTTTGATTTCAAATCGACGGCCGAACGTAACTACTAGTCGGATCCGAAGAAACCTGGTGGTAGGGTTTTGTTCGGTTTTCGACGTTATTACGTTTTGGTCCGAACTACCGATGATCGGATTTCGGAGTAGCACCCCTGATCAGATTATGTAAGACTAGTGTACGTACCTATGACTAGAATATTCTTTATAAAAAGCAGTCACACAGATTATAGTAGATCTGTCGTGATAGATGGCTCGCTTAATAAAATCTTTTTCTAGTCACGAGATAATCGATAGACCAGCCACAAATTACAGTTTATATCCGATATGTATATATTATATATTAATTATCTGCCGATAGTTAGGTTGACGAGGAGCTAGGATTGACTGGATTACTAGGATTTCTATAAAACTAAAACTGTCAGTTACTGTAGTATCTATGAGGAGACCCTTAGCGAGTTGTGCCAGAGTGATACGGTATTTTATAGAGAATAACACTAACCTGCATCTTCCCATAAATATGATTAATTTATCGATAAAATTATTTATTTTAATAGTTATTAATTGCGCACGATAATTTATTATTAATAGAACAATTTTAACGCTGTAATAACGTAAATTATGGTGCACTATTAAAACAAGACTTTATTTAATTGATATTACTTGTATAAATATAAAATAATTATGTGTAAGTTAAGTAGAAATATGTTCCTAAAATATGTTCAGAAATAAAGGTGTTCAAAATAAGTGTTGTGTTTAAATGTCTTTTTTCTCTCGCAAGTGTGTTGAAAACGTCGTATGAAACGTGTGTTTGGCCGTTACACACTCGGCTTCATTACGCTCTCACCTTCGGCTCGGGCTGCAATCAACTCTAAAGTGTCATGACCACTTAGCTTAGTTAAATCATAATGGCGACCCCAACAACTATTTGCCTTTCGTGAGCCCGTACATGACTCGCTAGACCGAACTTGGTTTTAAATAGCTGGGTTCTTCGGCGCAAAGTTGAAATGGACAATTGGTTGCGCTGGTGCAAGCCCAGTCCCTCGTCCTGCTCCCTGTGGGCCAATGGACGATTGGATCCCTTTACGTCGAGTCTTGTTCTCGCAAAATATTGCTCTTTTACGCTTTCTAATACCGTTATGTCGTGTTTGGTTATTAGGTACAATCAGGATATAAATTAAAAGCCAGTATTATTCAAATATTGTTTTATTATTTGTATTAGTTCTTTCCAAATAAGTATCTTTTTTAATCTATATAAATCACAAGTGTATAATTCTTTAGTCACACCGACGCAATGTCTAAATAGTACTTTAATTAATTTATGTAAAATCACTAATGCGCCATTGATTTTCAGTAGGTATGTTGCAGTCAATAGTCTAATATGTATACTTTTAATTTAAACTTTAAAATATTATATGTTATTATAAGTAGGTAATTCAGTATACTCGAACACAATAACTCAAAAAAAAGAACCGACTCCAAAAATCTTTCTGTTAAGTAAAATTGCACTAAAAAGTTATAAAATAATTGCATTATTTACTTACTACAATTTATATAAAAATATTTTTTTAATTTTAGAGGATTCTGAATAAGTCTATTTATTAGGACAATAATATACAATTATTATTATTTTTGGAGTCGGTGCCAGTAAAGGATAATAAACGTGTAAGTACATTCATGAAGTAGCGTATTACGTTCGCTTTAGGCAGTTGTTGTGTTCATTTGTAAATAGGTTCAATTAGGTAAAATACATTATCGTAAAAATAATTAAGGTTAATGTATCTTTAAATATACTTTGCAAATTTTAGGAAACTTCCTTAATATTTTAAAAGTTTGTCTGGCACCGACTCCAAAAATAATAATAATTGTATATTATTGTCCTAATAAATTGATTTATTCAGAAACCTCTAAATTTTTTTTTTTTTATATAAATTGTAGTAAGTAAATAATGCAATTATTTTATAACTTTTTAGTGCAATTTTACTTAACAGAAAGAATTGAATAGATTCAGGCGTTACTTTGCGGAAGTCCATTACAATGGATGCAAATAAATACAATATCTAGCTACTTCCACAAAATTGAGGGTAGTCATGCATTACCTGTGCACCGCCCGCCCGCCCGCAAATATATGCACATACGCAAGCGGTGAAAATTCCGACTACCACCAACTACTCTACACGTGTTTCGCCCCTCCACGGAGCATCATCAGGAGCTGTTAGACCGTGCAGTGTCCGCCACCGAGTGGCGGACACTGCACGGTCTAACAGCTCGTATCGCTTGTATTTATTTGCATCCATTAACAGAAAGATTTTTGGAGTCGGTTCTTTTTTTTGTTAAAAATTATTTTATTGTTGGTCAATAAAGCTAGACGATAATTTTATTCTAAAACGCTTTAGTTTTTATGATTATTGTTATTTTGAGGAGTGTGGTTTGAGTCTAAAATAGTTCAGTATAAGGTTCATAAAAAAATTTAAAAAGAAATGTAAAATAAAAAGTACATTTCAGTCTCGCAGGAGATCAGATTATCAACATCATTATATACCTCACTGTATACTATATGACAGTGACATAACATAGCATAGCATCACGCCTTTGTACCCCGTAGGGGTAGGGAGAGGTATACATAATTGTACACCCACATTTCATCAATGCTGTTATAAAGCCCCATGTATGTGGTGGTGAGAATTTCCTAACAGAAAAATCCAATAACACTTTGTCCGACCTGAAGATTGAACCCAAGACCTCATGCTCAGCAGTCGCGCTTGGGACCACTAGACCAACGAGGCAGTTGGTCAGACAGTTCAGTGACATCACCTTAAAACGTATTATTGATGAAAATGGTTTGGGATAATGAACAAAGTTCGGGATAGTATTGGCACACCGCCTGGAGTATTCATCCGGGGGCTGCAGGTTCAAATCTTGCTCAAAACCGTATTTTCTTTCCCACAAGAAAAAAACTTTGTAGTAGTTCGATTTAATACGTTTATAGGAATTGTCTTTATCATAATAGATAGATAGATGGCCTTGGCGTTTGTCTATTAAATATTTTTTTCTTCTTGGCTGAATAGAATAATCCGGGAGCGGTAGGAACTTCCAAATCTTGAACCGGTGTGTGCTGCGACAGGTGGATTAAAGCGGCTTTCATACTATTTAATTGTTATTATATTATTATTATTGTTAGTCGCGAGTCTGTCAAAACAAGCTTTATCATAATACATGAAAGAAAATTCAGTCAAAACTTCCATACCCATCCCGCTGGTGTTTTTTTATATTTATTTTATCTAACAGTTTCATTCCCTCTGAGTTTGATCCTGGATTTGATTCCAAGGTCAGGCAAAGGGTTATTGAGTTTTTCTGTTAGAACATTCTCAGTAGCAGCTCGGAGTCAGGAAGTTAGTGGTGTGATACCCCCGTGCTTAGGAGAGCACGTAAAGCCGTCGGTCCTGCGCCTGATCTCTCTCCGGTCGTGTCTGATTGCTGTCCCATCGGACTATAAGAGTGAAGGAAGAGGGAGTGCACCTGTGTTTGCGCATACACTTGTGCATTATAATATATCCTGCGTACTTGTTTAATCTCCGTGGAGATAGGCCGCCGTGACCGAATACGGTCGGGAGGAGTATTATCATTTAACAGTTTCTTTGGAAAAACAAATTTTTTTGTCGTAAAGTAATTATAACTTGGAATTGACTCTTGAACTTTTTTAACCAAGAAATGAAGAATGTTTTTTATTTTTTATTTATTTATTTTAGTTCGCTTTTTAACATCTAGGGTCATTAGCGACCACGTTAACAATGCATTGTAGGTTAAACTAGTTTATAAAAATGGATCATTTTCAATAATTGTAACGTTTTTGTACATCCATTTTGATTTAGGCAATCTCTTAGGTTATTAGGAACATTACATATACGCTTCTCATTGTTGTAGGCTGAGCATTCTATTAAAAGGTGATAAACAGTCAAATCTAGTCCACACTTGCATTTGTTTCTGTCAGATTTCGTTATGAAATGGATATGATCATGTTTGTGTGTCCAATAAGTAATCTGGTGACAACTACTTGATCTTTCCTGCAAGTAAATGATACAGGTGTTTTATCTAATATTGAGTTCCTGATACTAAATAATTTTGTTGTGTTTTCTGTTTTCCAATAAACATCCCACTGTAATTTAATTTTGTGTTTAGTGTGTTTTTGTAGTTCAGTCGTGGTTGATTTAATTGTTTTGAAAGAAAGAAAGAAAGAAATTATTTATTTTAGTCTCAATGCAGAATAGTTACTTAAACTAAAACAGATGTAAAATTAAAAATACTAATATAAAACAAGAAAAAAGAACAGAACTTATCTAGATGCTTCATTTTGCTTCCTGCACGAGACCAAAAAAGGTCCCTATCTCAGCATAAGCGGCCAAATCGAAATATGGCCGCGCTGATTTTCAGACAGGTCCTGAATAAATAGTGAAATCACGGGCGACCACGGCCCGAAGCAGCGTACGTAAATATGCAAACTAATGTGTAGTAAATAATTATGGTAATAATATTTAATTAAATACTAACTAATAAAAGTAACTGCATGTGTACATACTTAGATATGTGAAGAGTGCAAGTCATAATAAAATATATATTGTCTATGCGCAGTTTGCGCATCTCCAAAGGCACGTTCGCCTTAGCGTCCGCATCAATTGTCTATGTTATGACAATCAGTTTTATAAAAGTTTCTCCAATGTAAACATATTTAATTATTTAGCTTTTTCAAGCATATGCGTATACAACGTTAAAATAATTATTCATATGGATTCAAACTTTGCTCGAGTGATAACTTATAAAAACTTGTGAAAAAGTTATAGAATAAATGTGTGTTTGTGTTGTGTTGTGCAGTAAATTGTGTACATAATACATAACTGTGATACGGCCGACTTCAACGGAGATCCAAGATACAGTTGTAGTTTGCCCATAAACAGGGTTTTGCACATATCATTTTCATTAGTTGCCTTTTTTGCTTCACTATCTGCTTTTTCCATATAATTTCAAATTTATAATTATTGTTTAGAAAGTTTATCATTTTTTGTTTGAGTTCTATAATAAGGGAATTTATATTTAAAGGATTTTGTAATGCTGTCAAACATGATTTTGAATCAGAATAAATTACATATTTCACTGAATTAGGTTCATTGTGTATTAATTCCAAAGCTTTAAGGATAACTGTTGCTTCACAACTAAAATTCGAATAGAAGTCCCAAAGTCTATATCGGTAGCAGTGATCACCAGACACTACTGAGCATCCCGTCTTTCCATCCATTACCGATCCGTCAGTGTAAAAAACCTTACAGTTAATATGGTTACTATTAATTTCAAGAAATATTTTTTTGTATATGTACTGTGGTGTATCAGCTTTTTGGTTTTTTTGCTAAATCGAGGTTAATGGGGAATATGTGGTTTTCCCATGGGCCACTAATAAGTTTTTTTTTTTTGTTAAAATTGATGGTATCTTAAAGTGAAGAATGTTTTACTTGAGTGATGATGTAATAATAAGATTACTGGTGGGAAGTTACTTGACCTTCAAGAATACTCCGTAGAGATGAGGTAAAAATGAAACACGAGGGCGCGGTTGGCAGGAAAACGACTGTTGTACCGTTTTAGAGGGTTTAATTCCCGCAGGAAACAAATATCTCAATTCAATTCAATTCATTTATTGCATTCCATAATGTAAAAAAATATAAAACAGGTGGTAGGCTTAAATCTAGGGATCAATTATGGACCCTGTTGGGCACAGCACAGCTTAGTAGGAGAGGGGGAGACATGTCTATTGATTATATTATTTTGTTCTTTTTATATTTTCCAAGTTGGAATCAATATTATTTACAAACGTTTTTAAGTTATTGTATACATGTATAGATATAGTAGTTTGTAAATAATTCGGTTTAATTTTATTATTTAAGTTTTTTTTATTATAATATAATAATTAATATTGATATAATATTACAAAATATTATATAATTATATTAGAATTGTACCTAACTATTCAATAAATGTTAAAATAATTATATTATTTATTATTATGTATTTTATTTATTATATTTATTATCTCTAAGATACAATGTTCCTGTTCAAAGGATGTGTGTGTGTGAGTGTGAGATTTTTGTCTATAATACAAGACAAATTCCTAATCTGGTATCGCTTGATTGGAACACAAAATCGGACTATTCCGTCAAAAAGATAGGCGTGGCAAATACATAAAAAAATCGTCGATTGAAAATGCAATGTTGCTAGGTTCAAATTCTAGTTAGATATTTTTCATCGCACAAGTGTAATGTTTGTTAAAAGTTTTCATTGATTCAGCAGTTCTACATACATACATACAATCACGCCTGTTTCCCATTGGGGTAGGCAGAGACTATCTATCTACTATTCTAACCTCTTCATGCATGCTCATCGATTTAGGTGGCTCCTGACCTGTCCTTATTTGAGAACGTCCGCAATTTGATCGCGGCGCCTTCGTTGAGCTTCCATCCACTCTCGCCTCATGTACTAGTTTAGTCAGTCCCCTGTCATCCATCCTTTCTACATGGCCAAAGCATTTCACCATACCCTTCTCAATCCCAAAGAGACTACATCCTCTTTCACCCCACAACGTTCCCTTATCATGCTGCTCCTCATTTTATCTTTCAAAGTTACTCCACACATACTTCTCAAAGCTCTCATCTCTACTGCATTAATTCTACTTTCATGTTTCTTCTGCCACACCCAAATTTCACTATAATACATAAGAGTTGGCACTAACACCCCCCATGAACGGTCAGCCACGTCTTTTTAGACATATTCCAGCTATCCATGAAATTGTGTCCAGCAGTTCTCGGTAGATATTTTCCATAATAACCATACCATTATATAAAATCTTAATGAGGTATGTAACCCTCAAAAATCACGTTTAGTTCCAACCAATACGTTTGTATACTCACGTAAGTTTTGATATTTTAAATTTCCCACGCATTATAATTACTTCTAAACAATCAAACTTCATGGTTTAAACATAAATAATTAAAGAAAGTAATTGGATAGTACCTAGTCATTCTACAGTAATAAAGATTACAAATAAAAATATTTGACCTAAATTGGTTACGGCCTCTTAAACCACAAGTTGTGTGTTTAAATCTGACATGCAGCAATGTGAATTTTTCAACGTCACGTTTATTTCTTGAAATAACTAATCTAAGACATCACAGGCATATTGTGACTGATAACATTGTGAGGAAACCTGGACTCGATGATCTGAAATGACAAACCCACAATAAGCTAGCATGGTAATCAATGCTCATGCCTTCTCTGTATGAGAAGAGCCAGTGCCTTACAATGGGACAGATAAGGGCTGGTTATATGACCTATATTTGAATCATATGCATATTCCCTATTCTTCTAAATGTCAAACTTGGTTTTCGTAGTAGACTTGAACATTTTATGACATTGGCGTCAATTCTAATGTAGCATATTAATCTAAATTAAGTTTTTAACTATCAGTTACTATATGAGAAATATAGGACTCATCAAGAGATGTCAAATTCGAATTACGGTACATCAAATTAAAATCTCCGAACGTTTTTAGTAACCACAGTTTTAGGTACCCACTAAAATTAGAGACGTCAAACGAAAATTGTATGGAAATTTTTGCTTGAAATTATTAAATTCAAATTTGACGTCATCCCGTCCCGCTCTTCCAGTATGAGTTAGTAAAAGACAGCAATGCCCTAAATTTAGTATAGCTCTCTAGGCATCTACCTGTACCTAAGAAGCTGATTTAACTGTTGTAATCTCCGAGTTATCATAACAACACATCAAATGTAAGTTTACATGAAATTTTATGGAGACCAAGCATGGTGATTACCGTATAAAACGTTAACAAGCATTCTAAATTATACAGTTTTAATTTCCTCGGTAATGTACCGTTGCTTTGCTGCCAGTTTTAATTTTAATTGACGTAGGCCGTCGGTCAAGGACAAAGAGTATAAATATATCAAGCAAAGAGGTTTTTATAGAAGTTTTTATTTTTCTTTCTAAAAGCTGCCTATCAGTTAAATATGGACGTTTGAAAGGCGAAAGAGATCTTTAAGTGACATTTTTATGTTTATGGATAGTGGTGCGATATTAACGAGTGGAAAACTTTTTTCTTAAACCCTAGGTTTTTTTTTATTCTTAGGAACTTAATAGCATCATAATATATATCTGCCTAGTGCTTTCCCAATTACATTGGGGTCGGCTTCCAGGCAAACCGGATGCAGCTTAATATCAGTATTTTACATGGAGCGACTGCCTATCTGACTTCCACAACCCAGTTACTGTGTAACACACTATCTCGTGGTATGGCTGGTTGTCAGATTTTCAGGCCTCTGACCACCCGTAACGGCTGTCATAGATCTTAATTTGACAACCGGGACCGACGGCTTAACGTGCTCTCCGATGTATACTAGCATCACGTACCTATTATTGCACACCTAGATTTCACCAAGCATTTATTAATTCCCATGCAAGAGGTGGTGAGTCTGATTCTATCAACGGGGAACCATTCTAAAATCCGGGCTATTACTGAGAACATATTACCAGAAAAAACCCCATGACACTTTGTCGCTTTGCGAGAATCGATTAGCACAAGCAGAGTGCCTCTAAGCCACCTATTCCCAACAGTGGGCAAAGTCTGGCTACAGTCAAATTTTATCATCATCCACAGATGTATTGAATTGAGTATTTCTAAAGTTGCAATATTAAATGGAAAAAGAATAGGGTCGCAAACAGGATTTGAACCTGCGCCTCCCGGATAAATACTCCAGGCGCTCTGACCACTAAGCCATCTCGACCTCTGCTCACCACCGCGAATTCTTCTTCCATATATGACGTCACCATAAGACGTGTTAAAATATGGAAGAAGAATTCGCAGTGGTCAGAGCGCCTGGAGTATTTATCCGGGAGGCGCAGGTTCGAATCCTGTTCGCGACCGTATTCTTTTTCCATTTAATATTGTAACTTTAGAGTTTGCTAAGCATGTGTTAATGCTTTTCAAAGATTTATCTTGAGTATTTCTGTTTATTTAATTTGTTAATCGGCTAATTAGCAGATACAATAGAACTTTATTGTTATAAAGTACAATTTTATACTTTAACGAGCCAAGTTAGTTAAATAAATAAAATGTTAGTTTTGGAAAAAATATTTTAAGCGAAGGGTTTTATTTACGTATGTGTTAAAATAGTACGAAACTGTTTCTTTCTGTAGGCTTACTCTTGAAAATAATCGCGCTCGATTGACATTGGAAATATGTCAGTTCGTACTTTTAAATGCCGAAGTGTCTAAAAAATAACTATAGTTTCGGGATAATATGAAGACAACATGCTTTAAAATTGAGGCAACTGTAATGTAGGTAAATTAGATTGGAATTGGTATAAGTTTCAAGAATAACCCCACTGATTTTGTAGTATAATCACGTGAAACTTCTCAATCGTAGAAACTGATAAAATTATCGTCATCCTTGGCGGATACATTTCGCTCAATGTCAATACTAACTACTTTTACTTCTTTTCGACTTGGCATGGAAACAATGTGTTACGTGTTACAATTTACATCTTATTTTTAGATAAATTGATATCGTTAACTGACTCATTTCCTTTCATTCCATTTAACAAGTGAAATTTTTTGCTCCGAGTATTACATATGACTCATTACTAAATTCATGGTACAGTCGACACAGAAAGTACTGTCGCCGGTACTTTTCATAGAATTTAAATCAGTTTTTAAATGATTTAGATATCAAAATACTTTTAGAAGTTATTCATGAATTAAATTTTTAACAATTTGACAATCCTATGGATGGATGAATGTTTGTTACTCTTTCACGTAAAAACTACTGAATAGATTTTAATGAAACTTTACAATAATATAGCTTATACATCAGAATAACACATAGCCTACAATTTATAAAGATATTGTGTGAATTGTCCAAAATATGACGATAAGTGTCAAGTAAGTAGGAAAAATCTACCATCTGCGAGCTATTCTGGCGTGCGCTGCCTAAACCCTTTGAGGTATAACAAAATGATGTATGGTGGAATTGTGTATCTTATATAGGTCTACAGAAAAGTCCGCGATGTTATATGTCTATCTCTTAAGGACAACATACTACATCCATTTTAATACTTAAAAAAATGGGCAATTATGAAGCGGTACTTGGAAAGCGGGACCGGGATCAAAATTTCATTATTACTTTTGGTCGCGATATCCGACATCCACGCGGGCAAAGACGCGGGCATCAGCTAGTCCATAAAGGGCATTCATTTTATTCTGAAAATTACGACATGTTAGTCAACTTGTGTGTCTGACTGTACTAACCAAAATAAAGTTTTATGAACTAACTGCAGTAGTAAAAACCGCTAAATGTACTGTTTTATATCATCGTAAACGTGTAGTTATATGACACAGCAACTTCATTACGTAATAATTCTATCAAGTCAAGACTGGATTATTTATGTCCCTTGATAATTATATCATTTAGTATAGGAAAGTGAACGAAGGAAGCAATGTATCGTTTGGTTCTAATATAAAGTCCTTCTTATTTAATCCTAAATATTTACAGATAGATACTCTTTATTGTTCACCAAAAATAAAACTTAACAATATAAATATTATTTTGCAAAAATGGTACAGGCGGTCTTATCGCTAATAGCAATTTCTTACAGACAACCGTTGGATGGAGTGCGTGCAAGAAATGATAACGGGCAGTTGGCGGTGTACTTTAATAACTATACAAATTAATGAAAATAAGCATAATTATTATCATATAAAAACCTAGATTTAAATAATAAATACACATATATACTTTATATATCTAATAAAATACATATCTACAATTAAAATATATACATACACAATACACAAATTTAATAACCAATAGTAAAAAAATTACGAAGTTAAGTAGTGTTCCTTTACCATTCGTTTAAAAGTAGCCAACGATTGTGCTCGTCTCACACACGCCGGCAGTTTATTCCATAAGCGCACCGCCTGGACAGTAAAGGAGTGGTCAAAAAACCGGGTGGAGTGCATAGACATTTTTAGCTTTAAGTTCTCTGATGACCTCAAGGAGCGTGAATGTATATCACAAACGAACTCGAAATTTTCCTTGAGATAAAAAGGAGATATAGATATGAATCTATAAATATGTCATTATGATATGTAATAAATCTTACTTAGTGGTTTTAGACGTATCGCAGACCATAATTTATATTATGTTTGCATGAAAATCATTAAAACAAACATTAGCACGTGAGAGGATGGGCTGTGGTGCTGGCTGTTCTAATAATGCGTATCGCTATCCCTCTCTGATTATCTTAATAGTGAATATTCATTTAATTATGAACAAGAAACAGATAAATGATAAATTTGATATGGCTTCTTTATCATTCATGGATGTGCGTGTCAAAAGTAATAATTATTAATTCTTAGAATCTTAAGTAAGGCCCGCCTCGGCTTCGCACGGGTAGCACTAATATATATAGCCACGGTCATATTTTAGCCAATTTACACAAAATCTTAACAAATTATAGATTTAAACCTTCCGCATGAATAACTCTGTCTATTGGTGAAAACTGCATGAAAATCCGTTCAGGCGTTTTTGAGTTTATCATGAACAGACAGACAGACAGACTTTTTATATGTAGTGATTAGTTTATAATAATAATAACTGCCTCATTTTGTTCATTAATTAAAATTCGTTTAATAATTATTGCTTGATTCATAACCATATTTATTGGATATGGCTATAGTGTCACTTAGACCATAAAAGGTCTATTGTGATTTCATAACCATAACTATAGTATATTACCAATAAAAAAAACGCATTGACCACACATCGTTAAAAATAAAAACAGGTTAAGTAACATAACATAGCATTACGCCCGTATAGAGCTGTACCGGGTTGTAAAACCCATATTTCACCAAAACCATAATTAAGTCCCATGAAGGTAAACCTATTGGCATCAATCGAGCACAATTCCAAACGCCAGGCTGCTACTGAGAATTATATAAATGAAAAACTAAATAAAAAAAAACCTGACCCCGCCATACGAACCCACGACCTCAGCTCAGCAGTCGCTCTAGACCAACTAAATTGATTCATAAGCATGATTTTACTCTTGTCTTGTGGATTGGTCTATTAGAAAATATCTTCTAGAAAACATTAATGTCCAGTCGCATTGTAAAGTGTCTTAAAAATGTATTGTCTGAAATTATAATAAAAAACTTACATACATTTTTCGCTTCCGGCTACGAAGTAAAATTTTTCTATAATGACTTTCGCGAAACTCTTCCAATTAATCAGCAAGAAAAGTTTGACCCGCAAACCCAAAGAGTCGGAAATATGTACCTACCTATAGGTACTTACGTATAATCATCTAACTTTGCTAATAACTCGACGATTTACTAATTCCCTCTTCATATCGTGTGGTTGATGAACAACCTAGCGTCAGAGTTTAAACCACCCGTAGGTCTCTGACGTGGCTTTACACGCCATCGAGAACATCTCTCAAGTGTGCTGGTTTCCTCACAATATTTTCCTTCACCGTTCTAAGCAAGTGAAAATTCATTTATAATACGCACATTACTTCGAAAAGTCAGTGGTGCGCGCCTTGGATTCGATCTCCAAAGTACAACGGTCATACCACTAGGCTATCACTGCTAACTGATTAATTTCTAGTGTATACGTTGAGATGGGCTACCTGTAACAAAAACAGTGAAACCAATACTATTGTAAAAACCTTTATAATGAAAAAGAGTAACCGTGGAGTTTCTTGCCCGTCCTTCTCCATAGGAATCTACACTTTGGAACGTGGCAACTAACTTCTGACAATTCAAAAGTGCCAGTAAAGGGTCTAATTAAAATAAATGATTTGACTTTGACTTTGACTACCTACTTAGAAATGAAACTTTATTTTTTACACGACTGCCCAAAAAAGAAGTGTTATGTGAAAAGGGTCACACCATAACTTTTATACGCCTGAACTGATTTAAAAAAAAAAAAATGTATATATATATAGCAGTATAGTATATATAACTACAAAAAAAAAATATTTTTTTTTACACTACTGTCCCCGAAAAGGGTGTTATGTTTTTATCCTCAATGGGTTCTCATTTCACCACCACCTCGCCTGATGTTAACCGATGGTGCGGTCGATGGAACACGCTTAACCAGCAGAAACCTGTTCAGTTGAGCTTCGAAGACCATCAGATTTTACCTATCGGGAAACACAGACAGCATTCATTATTTAGCGATGCTCATAAAATTACATAATACTTTCGTAGGTTAGAATTTTTTGTGGAAAGTAAAATACGGTCGTGAGCAGGATTCAAACCTGAGCCTTCAGGATAAATACTCCAGGCGCTCTAAACAATAAGCCATTTTGACCTCTGCTCACTACCACGAATTTTTCTTCCACATTGCTCACGCTGTATTTCTTCCACATTGCTCACGCTGTATTTCTTCCACATTGCTCACGCTGTATTTCTTCCACATTGCTCACGCTGTATTTCTTCCACATTGCTCACGCTGTATTTCTTCCACATTGCACACGCTGTATTTCTTCCACATTGCTCACGCTGTATTTCTTCCACATTGCTCACGCTGTATTTCTTCCACATTGCTCACGCTGTATTTCTTCCACATTGCTCACGCTGTATTTCTTCCACATTGCTCACGCTGTATTTCTTCCACATTGCACACGCTGTATTTCTTCCACATTGCTCACGCTGTATTTCTTCCACATTGCTCACGCTGTATTTCTTCCACATTGCTCACGCTGTATTTCTTCCACATTGCTCACGCTGTATTTCTTCCACATTGCTCATGCTGTATTTCTTCCACATTGCTCACGCTATATTTCTTCCACATTGCTCACGCTGTATTTCTTCCACATTGCTCACGCTGTATTTTTCTTTCACTAAAAGTGTATAACTTTAGAGTTCACTATGCATGCGTTAATGCTTTTCAAAGATTTGTCTGTAGAAATTTCTTAGTTAAGATATATGTGTGTGCGTGTGTCAAAAGTATGATAGTGTGTGTATTTTTTTTTTAAATATTAATTTAATGTATTTTTAATGCATATTAGGTACATAAAAGTATTCTGCACTCCTGCTTCATATTTCTGCCTAGCCTTTTCCCAAATATATTGGGGTCGGCTTCCAGTCAAACCGGATGCAGCTTAATACCAGTCTTTTACATGGAGCGACTGCCTGTCTGACCTCCACAACCCAGTTACTGGGAAACACGATATCTCGTGGTATGACTGGTTGTCAGACTTTCACGCTTCTGACTACCCGTAACGGCTGTCATAGATCTTAATTTGACAACCGAGACGGACGGCTTAACGTGTTCTCCGAGGCACTCCTGCTTCATATAAACTTTAACTTTACCAAATTTTCGTAAAAAGGGGTACAAAGTTATTGCTTCACGTATTAATATAATGATAAAACATTTGTCTGTTGAAATCGTCGCTTAGCAACGAGATCGTGTACCATCCCGAGACTCTTCATCAATTTTATAAACAACAAAAATATACGAAAGGCCGCAAATCAAACCAAAAGTATTTCGCTCTGTTTAATACTACCTACCGTACACTTGAAAACCCGGCTTTGATGCTCAGAGAAAATTCAAGAGTACTCGACGAACGACGTATGTTTTTAATGTGACTATACTTATTTCATAAAGCTTCCTCAGGGCTTAACTGTGCTATCATGTATTTTGTCTACTTTATATATTACACTCGTTAAATCTGGCTACGCTTCGCTAGGCTCAGCTTTTTACACGACTGCCCAAAAACGGAGAGTTATTTTTTTTACCTAAACCTTGCAAGAACTACCTTAGTTGGTGGTCTCAAGCGCGATTGCTGAGTACGAGATTCCGGGTTCGATTCCCGGGTGGGGCAAAGTGATAATGAGTTTTGTGTTAGGAAATTCTTAGTAGTAGCCCGGAGGTTGGTACTGTGCCCGGTAGATGGCAATAGGCTTACCAATATGGGACTTAATAACAGCGTTGGTGGAGTGTAGTTGTAAAACTGTGTACACCTCTGCCTACTCCTTTGAGGAATACAGGCGTGGTGCTATGATGTTATACTCGCAAAAAGTATTTTAAAACACTCTTCCATTAAAAGGCTAACGCAGCAAAGTTTATTATGAAACAATAATATCAAACAGATTAATGGCTATAATGGCTATGGTACGTGAATGAATTTTTTTTGTAACAGTGAGGAGTAAATCTGTAATGATTACTAGATAAATATCACCAGGCGTCTCCTTAAGACGTATACAAAGAGGATTGAAAATTCAATAGGTTTGAACACGACAAGGTAGCTCAGTTGGTAGAGTGATGACACGGAACGTCAAAGGTCGCGGGTTCAAGCCCCGTTCTTGTCTATTATCTTTTCAATGTTTCTTTGAAAAATAGAATTATTCTATTTACATAATTTGTGTCCTTACTGACTGTGTCAAATAAACTTTCTTTCTTTTCTTTCATTAACACATTTACGCTAATAATTAGTGAACAAATGAACTATGTACGCGTAGCAGCAGTAATTGGGAATCCCTAAGTTTTTACGTGAGTTAATCCTCATGGAAACTTTGCCGACCGAACTTCTAACTAAATCAACAAAATACGTCCGAAAAACTATATTTGCCGCAACCCCGGAATTAGGTTCTCCTAATTTTATCTCTGATTGGGTCCGTGTCACAAGAAGGGTGTTAAAATTTTCAAGTCACGTCAGAGGGCTACGGGTTTTTTAAGCTCTGATACAATTTTTGAATAATACTCATTGACATGAATTTTGTAACACTCATAATTATATAATATTAATAACATACAACAGTATTATACTGATTCATTAAAATTACTACAAATATAAGAAACTAGCTGTGCCAAATGACGTCAAGGGCAGTTCAAAATTAAATACTTGGTTTGAATAACTCATTTATTTGGATATCATGTTTATAAAAACACCTTCGCAAATAATGCATTATTTTAGAACAATTTGGATTACCACAAAAAAGGTTATAGTGAGTTAAACTTAAAAGATATATATATATATACTAGCGGTCCGTCCCGGCTTCGCACGCGACTATAATTTGAGATTTAAACTATCCTATCTCTCAAGTTGGATCGAACTGCACATGGTGTGCGAATTTTATTATAATCGGTTAAGTGGTTTAGGAGTCCATTGAGGACAAACATTGTGACACGAGATTTATATATATTAAGATATGCAGTTGCGAACTTTTTTTTTTACTTTTAAAGGGGAACAATTCCGTCATACATGATTTTTGCGTAACTTTAACCGTTTACGCTGCGCACGCTACGGAGGCCATCAAAAGGAATATTTTTTCCTGTTTTTACAACATTTGTCATTGATGCGTCACTCCTATTGGTCGTCGTAGCATTCCACAATAAATGGACTAACCAACACAAAAATATTTTTTCAATTCATTCGAACCAGTAGTTTCTGAGATTAGCGCATTCAACTAAACAAACAAACAAAGTCTTCAGCTTTATAATATTAGTATAAATGTAGGATAGGTTACCTAACTGTAACAATACATATCTAATAAACAAGGTCGATTGATTCAATTTGATTTGATTGTATAAGTCACAAATAACAACCCAATTAGGTAACCAACAATTTCTATTCGATGAAATAATTAATTTATGTCAAATTACTATGAATAACATTTCAGTAATGTCAAAATTTAATTTAGGTAAAGTTAATTTAGATAGAAGTACCTATTTGATAATAAATATTTAAACTAGGTGTAATGTAGTAACATGTAATAAATTTTCTTGCCGGTTCTTCTCCATAAGACCAACTTCTCTAATCTGTGGGCTTACCCTTGAAAATAATTCCGCTCGATTGACATTGGAAATATGTCAGTTCGTACTTTTAAATGCCAAAATGTCTACAAAATAATTATCATTTCGGGATAATATGAAGACAACATGCTTTAAAATTGAGGCAACTGTAATGTAGGTTTTATTTTAATATTACGCGTTGTTTTAAGGCGTCTATTTAATATTGGAATTGGATTGGAATTGGTATAAGTTTGAAGAGTAACCCCACTGGTCTATTTGAAATAACAATTATGATGGATGCAAATAAATACAATATCTAGCTACTTCCACAAAATTGAGGGTAGTCATGCATTACCTGTGCACCGCCCGCCCGCCCGCAAATATATGCACATACGCAAGCGGTGAAAATTCTGACTACCACCAACTACTCTACACGTGTTTCGCCCCTCCACGGAGCATCATCAGGAGCTGTTAGACCGTGATATCATCAAAGGTGATAACGGAGATCCCATGGCCAACCCTTCCTTTTGTTTATATTGATTCCTTTGATGGCGGAGATCTTCATGGACAACTTTGAGAATAGGTATATTGTGGGCAATAGTGGCATCCTTTATTATTATCGTTACGTAGATGATATTCTCATATGCTGGACCAATCCTAAAGAGGAATTAGATTCATTTGTTCAAAATTTAAATAATTTACATCCAAAGATTAAGTTTAAATTGGAAATTGAAGTAAATAATTCTATAAATTTTCTAGATTTAACCATAACACGGGAACATTGTCGACACATTTTCGAAAATAGAAAATATCAGACAAAATTTCAAAAATTTTAAGGAATAACGACGTTTATGTGGCATTTAGAACTAATAATTCCGTTCGACGTGCCATTTGCAACGGCAAAGAAAAGACAGAGGTTGGCAGGAAGTCGGGGGTGTATAGGTTGGCATGTGATGAATGTGATTCTGTGTACGTGGGTCAAACTGGCCGCAGTTTTGAGACACGTTATAAAGAACACATTTCGGCTTGTAGGAATGCCCGACCAGAGAGATCACATTTCGCGAAACATTTATTAAACACCGGTCATAGATTGTCGGAAGGGCATTCCTATAAAGTTTTACATACTTGTAGTAAAGGTCTAAGGCTGAACGTGTTGGAACAGTTAGAGATTATCAAACATAGCGTTGATGGGACCATACTAAATGAGCAGCTTAGTGTTTCGTCCTCCCCACTGTTGCGTATTTTTACATCAACAACCAATTAAATAAAATTATTATTATCTCTTAAATACCATAATTATTATTCTTAATTAATTCATTACATATTTCTTTACATCCATTTTTCTTTATAAAATAATTTATTACAGATAAAATTTTCAATAAACTGAATCAAGTTTAAAAACACATTCCGTAGTTTTCCGTTACAACATGTGGGGGGGAGAAGGCATAAATAGAGGTGTAGGGTGCGGTTTTGGCTCAGCCCCGATCCCTTAAGTTAGGTTACTTTAACGCTAATAGCATAAACGGCCAACGTGACGAAATCGCGACCTTCTTACGCGACCATCAAATTGACGTCTTCCTCGTGCAAGAGACCTTTCTCAAACCCGCCCAGAGGAACCCTGGAATTGCAAACTATAGAATAGTGCGCAACGACAGAACCCGTTGCCAGGCGGGCGGTACACTCATTTATTACAAAAAATCGCTATACTGCATCCCTATGGACCTCCCACCTCTTTCTCACATAGAGGCTTCTATATGCCGGCTGGGCATGACAGGACACCAGCCAATTACCATCGTCTCGGCATACCTTCCACCTAAAGTCACATCGAAAGTTAACTTAGCTCCCGACATTAAATCCTTATTTGCTCTGAGCGACTCAGTTATCATTGCTGGCGACCTTAACGCCAAAAATGAATCCTGGTGTTGCAATACGACGACCACACGAGGCAGACACCTCGAACGATTAGGTATCGAACTTAACTTCGATATCATCGCCCCGATGAGCCCTACCCACTTCCCTGACAATGTAAACCACCGACCTGACATACTCGACATAGCGATTCTAAAGAACGTAAACCTCGGTTTACGTTCTATAGAGACGCTACAAGAGCTTGACTCTGACCATAGACCAGTAATCCTAGAATAAGGCCCCCGCTCAGGTCCCTCAGACCCAGATCAACCTGTCCCCACTAAAACCACCACCGATTGGGGAAGACTAGAGGAACGCCTCAAGTCAACCTCTTCTGTGCATTTAGACTCAATTCCCGATAATATAGTGTCTGTTGCCGACACGGTGACTGCGATCGACTCCCTCACCAGTCACGTGCAATCCGTAGTGAACGAATGTTCACGGCAAGTCCCGGAGGTGGATGAACACCGCTGGAAACTGCCGGATGATGTACGTGAACTGTTGACAGAGAAAAACGCAGCTATCCGTGCCTACGACAGTTTCCCCAATGAAGCTAACCGTATCCATATGCGCACCTTGCAGCGTACTGTGAGGAAGCGCATATCGGAAATGCGGGAAGCTAAATGGGACAAAATGCTCGATGATATAGAACCCACCCATCAAGCTTTCTGGCAATTGCAGCGGAAATTAAAATCCGATCAATGCGCCGCTATACCCCCGCTCAATAGACCTAATCAACGACCTGCTTTTGATGACGACGAAAAGTCACAAGTACTAGCCGACAGTTTAGCAGCCCAATGTACGCCTAGCACTCTACCAGTAGACAAAGCTCACCTGTCCAAGGTCGATGCTGAAGTCAAACGTAGAACTGCACTCCCGCCCCCAGACGACTCCGACGAACCCTTGCCCCCCGTCACCGTAGACGAAGTCAGAACGATCGTGAGGAACCTCAAACCCAGGAAGGCTCCAGGCTCAGACGGGATCACCAATAAAGTGATTAAATACTTTCCCGCACCTCTGATAGTACTCATGACCGCCATCTTCAATGCGGCACTGGCCAGCAATATCTTCCCACAATCGTGGAAACAGGCAACAGTTATAGGTTTTCCAAAGCCCGGTAAGCTCAAGTGCGAGCCGACTAGTTATCGCCCGATCAGTCTTCTAAACGTCTTCGGAAAGATCTATGAAAGGCTAATTTATATTCGTTTAAGGGATTATGCTGAATCCAATAAGCTTCTTCCTAGCGAGCAGTTTGGCTTTCGAGCCAAACACTCATGCATCCATCAGTTGCACCGTATCGTTGAGCACATAAGCGCAGGCTTCATGGGCAAGATGAAAACGGGCGTATTATTCTTCGACGTAGCTAAAGCCTTCGACAAGGTCTGGCACAACGGCTTAATCTATAAGCTGTACCAATTCCAAGTGCCTGACCGTCTCGTACTCATCATTCGAGATTTTCTATCGAACCGTAGCTTCCGCTATCGCGTAGAGGGCGTTCTATCGTCCCCTCATCGAATCCAAGCCGGAGTCCCTCAGGGCTCTGTGCTATCACCTCTTCTCTTCGCGCTGTACACCAGCGATATTCCCAAAAGTGGCAAAACCAAGTTAGCTCTTTTCGCCGATGACACGGCCATCTATTACACCGGTAGGAGTCTTGACTGTATTACCCGATATCTCCAGACCTCGGCCAACGCCTTAGGCGCTTGGTTCAGGAAATGGAGGATTGAGGTTAATCCAGATAAGAGCGCCGCCGTTCTCTTTTCGAGAACGGGCGCGAAGGAATTTCTTCCCCAGTGTACGGTCTCATCGCCGTACATTTTTTCCGCTGACGCTGTAACCTACTTTAGGCCCACTATGCGCGTCATAATTAATGTTATAAAAATAGCAATATTAACGATTTAAAATATAGTGAACTTATAACTGTGTAGCTATCAACAACTAAGAGAAATAATCGCCTTTTACTCTAGTACTGTAACTTTGAACTTAAATAAACTTAACTAGTGAAACTGGTGCAACGTGTTTCTCTATACTCAACCTACAAACTCAACATTAATCAATGTGTGGTTTGACTATTACAAACCATACATTAAATGGTCCTTCGAGCCGGATACGATCTTAGTGTGTTTGGTTTCTCTTGTTATGGTAGCGAATCGGTTCAGTTGGTCTCCCAGAAGCGGGTCGCCCCAATTGAATTGAGAAGGAGCAAATACCTAGCCGGAGTACAGGCACATTGAGAGTCGTAACTAACGTCTACAACTGGAAGAACCTTCGACTACTGGAAGAGTCTTCAACGACTGGAAGAACCTTCAACTACTGGAAGAGTCTTCAACTACTAGAAGAACCTTCGACTACTGCAAGAGTCTTCAACTACTGGAAGAGCTTCAAGCACTGGAAGAGCCTTCAACTATTACAAGAAGAGTCTTCAACTACAAGGAGAATCTTCCAAACTATCTTGAACTATCTTGAAGCTATCGTCTATAAACAAGATGAATATGCTATCGCTGCAATCCACATGTTTTGAAAACATAAAAACATTATGCGTCAATTACAAAAAGGATAGCAAAACTAGAAAAACAAAAGACTACTTGAACAAGCGGCTATCCTCATTAGAAGAGCAATGGAAAGATTTTAATGCAAGGCATACAGTGTTGTTGCAGGAAATTGACGATAAAAATATAAACTACTTTGCAGATGATGTCCACGGAAAGACAAAAATTATTTACGAATCAACTAAAACAGACATCGTACGAATGATACAAGCTATAGAAGAAAATATTAAATTCGACCTTACTGAATTGGCAGGGGAAGAAACTGATGACAAAACTAAAACTTTGCTGACTAAACAAGAATGTAACTTCAAGGCAATTGATCGAGCTATGGGGAAAGTTGACTTTGAAGGTTTATATGAGAAATGGGAAATTGACGATCACTTGTCAATATTGAAGTCGAAGTGGGAGGCTATTGACAACACTCATTGGGAACTGGAGGCCATTCTCAAGGGCTCTAACCATGCGTATGCTGACATGTTCAACAACATGGAAGCCAAATATGATGAAACAAGAAAACAACTGAAAAGCAAGATGTGGTCTACTGTTCATCATGAACGTTCAGCACCGAGAATCGAGATCCCAGAGTTTTCGGGACACTATAACAAATGGATATCGTTTAAAGATCTGTTCCGTGAAACAATACACAAAAACCCGACATTGAACAACGCTCAAAAAATGCAGCATCTGAAGACCAGACTAAAAGGTGAAAGGCTAGTGCAACATCTGACCATCAGCGCCGACAACTATACTTCGTGTTGGGAGATATTGACTCAACGCTATGACAACCGTCGGCTGCAATTCTCATCTTACATGAACACGATGCTGCAATTGCCGGTCATACAAAAGCCCGACGCCTACAACCTAAAGAAGCTGCATGACGTAACGACGGAATGTCTAAATGGGTTGACAAACATTGGTTTTGATATAACCAGCTGGGATCCCGTGATTGTCCATCTGATGTCACAAAAACTAGACTGTGGCACTTATAATGAATACATAAAGAACTTAAACGATAACAGAGAAGTGCAGACACTGCATGAATTTTTAATGTTCATCGAAAACCAATTTATGGCGTTTGAAACCATGAAAACTGCAAAGAAAGACATTCATAACTCAGAAAGGTCAGCAGGAACTGAAAAACATGGACCTCGGAAAAACTTCGATCATAAGAAATGGCAGCCAAAATCATACCATACGTCATACGGGCAGTGCCCCCTGTGTAAAAACAATCATGTTTTGATGCGATGTCAGAAATTTATTGACTCGGATACAAAGCAACGCAACAACACAGTAACGAAATTGCATCTATGCAAAAACTGTTTATACAGTCATGAAAATGAAACTTGCAACTCTACAAAAACATGTAAAGAATGTAATATGAAGCATCACACACTTCTACATTACAATAATTCTAACAAAAATATGCCTTCTACGAGTAATGAAAATCAACGCTCAGGTCAACGACCAGTGAAGGAATCTGCAACGCCGAGTTCAAATCATCTATCAACCAACGAGATGGAAGTTTTACTTACAACCGTCCAAGTTAAGGCCAAAGCAATAGATGGGACATATATAACTCTTCGTGCGCTCCTAGACCAGGGCTCACAAGTTAACCTGATAACTGAAAATGCAGCACAGCGTCTGAGGCTGCCCAGGAACAAACTGTGTGCCAAGATATCTGGAGTCGGCGCTGTATCGGGTAACTGTAAAGGACGCCTGAATTTAACATGTAAATCAATCCACTCAGAGTATACTTTCAACACCGAAGTATTGATTATGAAGAAAATGATCAATAAACTACCGAACTACACATTTGAGCGACCTGAGTGGTCACATTTGCAAAACTTAAAACTAGCAGACCCTGATTTTAATATTTCTAGGCCTGTTGACATACTACTTGGAGCTGATATATACGCGGAAATAATCCAAGACGGAATACTAAAAGGCGCATCAAAATCACCCGTTGCTCAACAGACTCAGCTGGGATGGATTTTATGTGGAAAACTGAAAACTTTTAACTGTCACGTGACCCTACTAGACTTGGCTGAAATAACAAAATTTTGGGAATGTGAAGACGTGACAAATACAAAAACTGACCGGTCTCAAGAAGATCAATGTGAGACCTACTACAGGGAAACTACTCGCCGCGGCTCAGATGGAAGATACATTGTGAAGATGCCTTTATGTTCAGACTACCAGAAAAAGCTTGGAACATCGAAAAACATCGCTGTCTCACAATTGCTACAACTAGAAAAAAGGTTTCAAAGAAAAGATCGACTCGAACTATTATACAAGGAGTTCCTGAAGGAATACCTGGAGTTGGGACACATGAAACCCGCAAAACCTATGACATCTTCAACAATTGAATGTTTCTTACCACATCACGGAGTACTTCGCGAAGAATCCACCACTACAAAACTCAGAGTTGTATTTAATGCATCTCAGAAAACGAACACAGGATATAGCCTAAACAGCCTTCAAGAAAAGGGTCCCAACCTACAAAAGGATATTCAAGATCTTATACTGAAATGGAGAACGTACAAATACGCCTTTACAGCTGACATCGAGAAGATGTATCGTTGTATCTGGCTGGCTAAGGAACAACAACATTTACAGAAAATTTTTTGGCGAACGTCACCGTCTGATAGGCTGCAGGAGTACCAACTTTGTACTGTCACATATGGCATTAAGTGCGCGCCGTGGCTAGCCATGAGAACCATCAAGCAACTTGCATACGACGATGGTCACAAATATCCGACTGCCGCTAGAGTACTACTGAACGAGGCGTACGTCGATGATGTGATAAGTGGTCACCACTCACTAGAAAAGGCCCAGGAACTTCAGACGGCTCTTATCGATATCTTAAAGGGAGCCGGCATGAACTTACGCAAGTGGTCCAGCAATGATCCAGCATTGTTAGAAAAATTAAGTGAGGATCAGATTTCACACAGAGCCACTTTTGACTTCAAACAGGAAGAATCTATGAAAACTCTAGGACTAGGTTGGAATCCTCAAGCCGACATATTTGAGTTTAACTGGAATTTTAGAGAGAAAAATCGATCGGAAATAACAAAACGACGGTTGCTTTCGGAAATTTCACAACTTTATGATCCATTGGGTTGGCTATCACCCATAACCATAACTGCGAAACTATTATTTCAAGAGGTTTGGATCAATAAACTTGAGTGGGATGATCAGTTACCGTCACAGACTACAGACAAATGGCTGAAATTAAAAGCTGACATACCCAATGTAAAACAGATAAAAATCAAACGCTGGATCGGTACAACTAAGCAGAAAATTGAACTATTTGGATTCTGCGATGCCAGCGAAAGGGCCTACGCTTGCGTGGTTTACAGCTGCGTCAGGGATGAATCTAACAAACCAACAATTACATTACTTACTGCTAAAACAAGAGTTGCGCCGTTATCACAAACTATTACCTTACCGAAACTTGAACTTTGCGGCGCACTTTTATTATCGCAACTTATAGAGAAAATCAAAGAAGCTCTGAATGGTTTGGACATTACTACAAACGTTTGGTGTGATTCCCAAGTGGTCCTGGCGTGGATACAGGGGGAGACATCTAAAAGGGAGAAATATGTCGCAAATCGAGTAGCAAAAATAAGAGTAATTATACCAGCCGAACAATGGCATTATGTGAGGTCACAAGATAATCCTGCAGACTGTGCATCAAGAGGCATGTACCCAAGCAAACTAAAAACATTTAGTCTGTGGTGGGTAGGCCCTGCATTCCTGACTACATTTCAAAAACATAGTCGTGAAGAAAATATTACGTGCACATTTACTACTAACATAGGCAGCATTTGTCAAGCGACTTCGAGCTCTATAAACAAAAACAACAATAATTTTATTCACAACTTATTAAATAATTGCAGTTCATTGACCAAACTGAAAAGAATTGTAGCATGGATACAACGATTTATCGCCAATACACGTAATAAGGTGAAACGTGACACCGGATACCTTACATTGTGCGACTTAAATACAGCAAATGAGCATATAATTAAATATGTACAACAAACTGAACTTACGCAAGAATATAAACAACTGACGAAGAAAGAAATTATTTCTAATAAAAGTATCATATTTAAACTCAAACCATACATGGACAATAGCGGCATAATCAGAGTCGGAGGTCGATTGAACCACTCCAGGCTACCTTTTGAGATGAAGAATCCAATAATTTTGCCCAAGAATGCACGACTAACTGAATTGGTGATCAATCAAGCCCATCTTACGACTTTACACGGAGGAGCCAGACTAACTTTGGCATACATTCGGCAACGATATTGGATTGTTGGCGGTAATAGGGCGGTAAAAGCAGAACTACGGCGGTGTGTTCGCTGTCATCGCTACAATCCATCGGTGTCAAATCAAATCATGGGAGAACTTCCACCACAGCGAGTAACACCATCACGTCCGTTTACCCACACGGGAGTTGATTTTACAGGACACGTTGAGGTTAAACTCAACAAAGGAAGAGGAGTGCGAACTTCAAAGGGTTACATTTGCATATTTATATGTATGGTGACAAAGGCCGTGCACATCGAACTTGCATCGGACTTAAGTACAGAAACTTTCATTGCAGCATTCCAGAGAATGTGCTCCAGGCGCGGTACACCAGGTCACGTCTACTCGGACTGTGGTACAAATTTCATTGGCGCATCAAGCTTACTTCAGAGAGAGTTTGAAGACTTCAAACAAATCTTATCACCAGATTTCTTCAATAGCATTGCAGAAATGGGAGTACAATGGCACTTCAATGCGCCTGCATGGCCAACCGCTGGGGGACTATGGGAAGTTGCAGTCAAATCGATGAAGTATCATCTTTATCGAGTGCTGGGAGACCAAAAACTGACGTACGAGGAGTTCACCACCTTACTTGCGAAGATAGAAGCGTGCATGAATTCCAGGCCGCTTTGCCAACTCACTGAGGACCCTGAAGAATTTTATAATTATTTGACACCAGGTCATTTTCTAACCGGGGGACCAACAATGTCTTTACCAAGAGCCGACTACAGTGACGAAAACAATATAGACTTACGTCAACGATGGCAGTTAACTGAACATATGTACCAACAATTTTGGAAGAATTGGTCAAGTGACTACCTCACTCAGCTGCAAACGCGTAGCAAATGGAACAATCCCAAGAAAAATCTCAGTGAGGGGGACATTGTACTAATACGAGACAACAATTTACCGCCAGGGAAATGGGCCATGGGACGAGTGCTAGAACTTCACCCTGGGGCCGACGGATACGTACGAGTGACAACTCTAAAAACCCAAACGGGTGTTATTAAACGACCCATAGTGAAATTGTCAGCTCTGCCCATCGAAACTACATGTATCAAAAATGATGAAGAATGTAAGACAGACTTGCAAAAGGCTGATATAAGTGGTGAAACAACTACAACAAAACACTTTAAGAAAAGCTGTTTTACAAATATTTTTATTTTTATATTTACGATGTTGATATTTGTAAATGGATCATATGGTTTGTCAAGTCACACTCAGATTACAAACCTGGAACCCGAGCGACCGATTTATTATGACACAATAGGAAAAATTGAACTCATACACGATGAATGGACTTTACTTACATACTACAACTTATCAAATTACTGGCAGGGCGTTCAACATATTGAGAAATACATAAATGGGGTAAATAGTTTATGCAACAAGATTCATCAGAGTTATTGCCAAGCTACAGCAGATCAACTGTGTCATGAAATGGAGTTACTCAACTTCTACAACACAATACTGCTGGCTCCCCACAAACATTTATCAACACGCAAGAAGCGTGGCCTAATCGACGGAGTTGGCATGGTAGCAAACAGCTTATTCGGCGTCTTAGACCAGAGGTTTGCCGACAAATACCACCAGGATATTGATGCCATACAACGTAATGAAGGCTATTTACGTGAACTAGCAAAAAACCAAACATCCATTATGCAACTACAAAACGACGTTTTGAAGAAGAACGATGAAAACATCAAGCTTCAATGCAAGATGATAGATCATTTCATTGAAGAAACTAAGACGGATCTAGGCAATATTGAAACAGATATACAAGTTATGATGGCCACAAGTTATTTCAACTCCGCTTCGCTCACAGCGTCTTTGTTACTTCGAAATCTTAAGGAAATTCAAACTATGCTCCTAAACACTCTCACTAATGTCTACAGTGGACATATGGATGTGCATTTGATATCGCCAGTTACTTTAATAAAACAACTGGAAGATATATCTGGTAGATTGCCGAGAACCATGTCGTTGCCGACCGAGAACATCAGAGATGATATTAGAGAACTTTATAAGTTGCTTTACGTGAAAGCACGCATCACAAGGAATTACTTTATGTTTGAAATTCACATTCCTTTAATTTCAAATGAGGACTTCACCTACTATCGAGCCATAGCAATACCATTTAAGACGGAGTCGTATTTCAAATTGATGCATTTATCTTCGGAATATATAGCTGTGAACTTTCAGAAGAATTCCTACATCTCACTTAAAGAAGAACATTTCAAGCAATGCACCAAAAGACAAAAAGATAACTACATATGTAATGCAAACATACCAGTGTTTAATTTACAAAACAATAACGCACCTTGCGAAGCAAAATTACTGAGTCATCGAACAAGTACGTCACCGTGCGAGGTAGACAGCGTGTCGTGCGACGAGACGTGGATCAAGTTGCAAGAATCAAATAGCTGGCTGGTTATTTGTTGCGGAAGGTGCGAATTACGTGTTGTTTGTAAAAATGACGTAACATCGCAAACCATCACATCAACTGCTATAGTAAATTTGAGTCAAGGATGTGTTCTGCAGTCGAAAGAACTCACCATCACTTCCCACAATCAGTACAACAGTAATCTCAATGTGAACTATGACATGCAGGTACCGACTCTAAATTCGTCAATAAACACCATTGTCAATGTCACACTTCATAGCGCTGCACACGAACTTTACACGCTCAAGAAAAACGACTTCGAGGTAATCGACGAGAAATTGCGATTTCAACAAGAGAACGAGCTGAAACTACCATCCACCATCACGGATCATGATATTCACCAATATGCAATTTGTTACTTCTTATTAACAATTGCCATCATCACTTTCTTGTGGATTGGAACAAAGAAATACTGTATACTGCGCAAGAAGGAAACTCCGAGGAAGGCAAATAGGAAGCAAATACCTGAAGACATTGAACTTCAACCAATGGGATCTCGACAGCAGAATGCTGAAGAAGGCCAACAGGCGTCAACTGACGTTCAACCTCAAGGACAACGGGAGAACGTTGCTTTTACATTTGATTAATTGTATATTTAATTGTATATTATCGTTTATATCTTTGTATAGGCGTTTCTTTCTCTTAATCTTTCTACTCATCTTATCTTCTTTAGGGGGTGGCCAATATGTACGGTCTCATCGCCGTACATTTTTTCCGCTGACGCTGTAACCTACTTTAGGCCCACTATGCGCGTCATAATTAATGTTATAAAAATAGCAATATTAACGATTTAAAATATAGTGAACTTATAACTGTGTAGCTATCAACAACTAAGAGAAATAATCGCCTTTTACTCTAGTACTGTAACTTTGAACTTAAATAAACTTAACTAGTGAAACTGGTGCAACGTGTTTCTCTATACTCAACCTACAAACTCAACATTAATCAATGTGTGGTTTGACTATTACAAACCATACACCCAGCTTCGACCCATTACAATGTTCGGCAAGCCAATCCCTTGGGAACTGCAAGCCAAATACCTGGGTGTGATTATAGATCACAAACTGTCCTTCCGTCCGCACATTAAGACGGTACGCAACCGCGCGGCCTTCGCTGTCGGCCGTCTATTCCCCATGACAAATGCGCGCAGTAAATTATCACTTAACCTTAAGGTTAGGCTCTATACTACGTGCATTAGACCCATTATGACGTATGCTAGCGTCGTGTTCGCACACGTTAAGTATTACAAAATCCATAGGATGCAAACCCTGCAAAATCGATTCCTTCGTAAAGCGACAGGCGCTCCATGGTTCATTAGGAACCATCAACTCCACCTCGACCTCAGAGTGCCTACCGTTAGGCAATTCATGAAAAGGGCATCGAAGAGATACTTCGAATCTGCCCCTAATCATCCGAATCCCTTAGTTGTCTCTTCCGCTGATTACAAGCCGTCCCAGATCAACAAAATCCGCCGACCACGTCACGCTCTCCTCCGTCCCGATGATAGGATCACTGTAGCTCAAGAGTCTAACAGACACACAAGCACACTCCGACGCGCTCGACCGCCTCGTTATAGACCTCACCGGCGAGGTCCGCTTCCGGCGCGAAATGTCTCATCATGTCCGCCCCGACCCTTGCTCGAGCCGGCCCGTGCCGAGCTAGTAGCTTTAAATTCGTCCCTTAATAATAAGGAAACTGATATGACCCAGCTAGTCCCTAGTTGTCCCCCCAGCAACACCCTAAGCCGAGGTTCGTGTCCCGCAGGGGACGCCCTTAGCGCTGTTGCTTAGTTTGTAGTATCTTAAAATATGCTCTGGCTGGAGGCATCAAACTGCCTCGCCTTAGATATTGTCCGGTTACGCAGACAAAACCCCTCTGGGTTTCTGCAAGAGGCCATTTTAAATAAAAAAAAAGGTTTTGGCTCACTCGGTGGCGGACACTGCACGGTCTAACAGCTCCTGATGATGCTCCGTGGAGGGGCGAAACACGTGTAGAGTAGTTGGTGGTAGTCGGAATTTTCACCGCTTGCGTATGTGCATATATTTGCGGGCGGGCGGGCGGTGCACAGGTAATGCATGACTACCCTCAATTTTGTGGAAGTAGCTAGATATTGTATTTATTTGCATCCATTGTAATGGACTTCCGCAAAGTAACGCCTGAATCTATTCTATACTAACAATTATGAGTTTGAGTTTTGAGTTTACGACAAGAAGCAGTAAATTACAACAAAATATCTAATGCTATAATTACCTACTTAATTTTAATAATATACTCGTTAGTGTGTTAGTTTAGCTATGAAACCACTTATGGATATGCAACGGATAATATTATCTTATTTAAGCTGAACTTACGGGTAACTCAGGCTTTTAAGACTCATTTGGGCCTCTTAGACCATTTTGAACCTTCACTTAAGTCCGACTTACTAATGAAACTCGTAAGACCTCCCTCCGTTTATTTATTCATGATAATTGAAGAACTACCGCATTGAGCTAGTGGCCGCAAGCGTTGTTGATTGTGAGGTCCTAGGTTCGATTCCCGGATCAGTCGGTGGTAATAAATTTATCTATTTAAGAAATTCGCAGTAGCATCCCGGAATTCTAAAGTAAACTAAGTAACTACCTTATACATTGGTACTGAACTGCTATCTGCCTAAACATATATATTATGGATATATACTTACGCCTAGAAAAGTATATATATAAGGTCCCTAATTTATTACGTAATTTCCTTTTAAGGAGTCAATGCGTAAGTGATAAGGAGTTATATAAGCCATAATTAAAATTTGTACAACAATTTTATTTTTTTCATAACGTTCGCCGATATGGAACAGTTTTTAGTCTTGCTAGTACTATGTTAATAACAAATAATTTGTTATATCCATTTAATTCTTAGCATAATTGAATGATTTTGACTTATATATTACCCCTTTCAAAGAAAATTACCTAATAAATTAGGACCTTATGTACATACATTAACCCTAAAAATATAAAGCTCCTTTTTTCGGTCATCCGTGTAAATAGTCGGCATAAATACCCCAAAAACTTCTTCAACAACACAGGCAAAACTGCGAGCACAAGTTTACTTAAACAAACAAATTACGGAATGCGCCGGGCATTCCGCGAAGTTTGCAATCATGTTGGACTTGTGTATTTCCGCCGATATTAATGGGGGCGCTAATGAAATGTTTCCGAACACAATTCAGTCTTAAATTATTATTGTGTTGGCAAAATGTTTGTGTGAAATGAAATGGGATTTAAATAAAAAACCAAATCCTCTTGCTCAGGGACCCAAAATGAGTCCTGGCTTCCGATATGAGAATTCTCCACTTGGCACGATCTTACGCGGGATTCTTGCCAGTTACTGGCTTGGAATGGGATTTGATTGAGTCAATCTTTAAACGAGTAAGCGCCACAAGCATTTTGAGCTCTGCACGGTATAGTGATTACGACTATTACCCAATTGCACTGACATTGTTTAATAAAGATAGTCGATCCGACATCACCATATTATAAATGCGAGCTCAATGTAGTCATTAAAGTTCTAGAACTTAGAGTCACTGAAGAAATCGCGTTAACCTATGTTCCTATCGCAGATAGCATATTAGCGGTTTTTTCAGTATATATGTCGCAGATGAATTGTAGAATCAGCTATTTTACAAAACTGCTAGTTGATTTACAAAACAGTACTGTCATAAAAAACAGCTGAACGATGTTTAGCGGTTTTACAAAATTATTGAACTATAACACGGAGAATTGTATGAACGATGAAAAAAAAGATGAAAATTTTGAATGACGTAAATACTAAACCGCTGTAATAGTCGACAGTATATCGAGATTATGAAAGAAAATAAACGAAATTGATCCATGAGCGTGCGAAGCGAGCTCGGGAGTTTCGTGTATCCCGACACGGACAAGTGTGGTTCTTTCTAACCTTACAGACACAAAAATAGGTCGAACGTCGACCCAGCCACGGAAAGTCAAATCAGAATACAGTATCTTTTTTTTACTTGAGTGGTGACTATCCATTTAATATATCTATACAATAAACAAACCTCTTCCACTGTAGATATGTCATTCTGCATTACGTCTAAAGGTAGGTAGCAGTTTTGTTAAACGTATTGCAATGGCAATCCAAACTGTTTTGTAAAACAGCGGATTCTACCATGCATCTGCGACATATATATATATTTTATATTATTTCACGCAATAACCTACATTGAATTAATTACGCCATTGGTGAAATGAGGATTTACAACTATTTACACTCCTGTCTACCTCATCAGGGAATACAGGCGTGATATTATATTATATGAATTATCATAAAATTCAGTCTATCCTCTGAGACGACATCATTTCATTAAAAGACTAATAAAAGGTCCTAACACAGAAATTACTAAACTTATATCTAATATCTCTTATTATCTATAATAACAGCGCCCTCTAGAGATTAGTTCAAGAAACCTCATTAAGACTGAACCACTAATTATCCGTAGATACTAAAAGTTTATTATTATGTTTATGTGTTATAACTATCAAGTTATTGTATTAAACCAGTACCTTTAATAGTGAAAAGCTATATCAAAACGTCTTCAAAGTTAAATACTGTTATTTTCTAAAGGATTTCAACTGTATTACCGAAACAAATACTAAGACGGCGCCATATAGTTTTTAAAAATGACTTGTAAACACAAAAAAGACTTTAAAAGATCTATTTACAGAAATAAAATCATTTCAAAGTCAAAGTCAAATCATTTATTTCAATTAGACCGTTTACAGGCACTTTTGAATTGTCAGAAGCTAGTTGCCACGTTCCAAAGTGTAGATTCCTATGGAGAAGAACGGGCAAGAAACTCCATGGTTACTCTTTTTATAAAATAGGTTTTCACAATAGCAGGTATTGGTTACACGGACTCTGTTGCAAAAAAAAATAATTAAATATGTGAGAACAATGTAAGATAATACCAAAAGAGTGTAGTTTAATAATTCAAATTTCCCGTCATGACAGTCCAGAGATGACCAGTCCCAACTGACGGCGCCCGTTCACAAACATGACGCATGCGTCAGCATCACCCAACTCAACCATGTTGTAGGGAATCGAATGACCCAACACACACGCCACCATCAGCGAGACATTTTAGTGAGCATGACATACTCCCAACTGCCAGACAACAAACAAAATAGAAACTTTAGTAAAATGGTTACGTAGCACTCACATTTACAATATTTATATTTAAGTACTAGTTTATGATTTATTACTAGCATCTACTTGTGACAAGCAATACCGGTGTCAATTCTTATGTAGCTCACTAAACTAAGAAATCTATCCACTCTACTTAAGAGTAAATAGATTTATTCTGGATATACGTGCTCCATCCTCGGCCACACCGTCGCTTACCATCAGGCGAGTTGGTGGCCAAACGTAGATCCACTTTCAATAACAAAAAAAAAGTTACTAATTAAATAAGCAAGACGGAACAAATCAAGGGACATCAAATTCGAATTGGGACACGTCAAATTAAAATCTCCGATACTTTTAGTAACGAAGTGGGAACTAAATGCAGTGACGTCAAATTAAAATTGTATGAAATCTTTAGATTGATATGACTAAATTTGAATTTGACGTCTCTAAATTTGTTCCGCCCCACTCTTATAGTAGGAGTTAGTAAAAGACAGCTATGCTCTTATCTTAGTTTAGTTTGCAACATCAGAATCGATGCCATTTGCAATTACATTGTTCCTTGCAATCTCTGAAAAACAAAGAGACTTCTGTTTTTCAGAGATTACTATTAGCTATAACACCACCCCTTGTACTTATATTTTAAACATAATGTCCCGTTTTCGGTGTTTTACAATTATAGTACGTTATGATACAAGTGAACTCAGTTGGTAATTATAAAAGAGACTGGATTGCAAGTCCGAGCCGCTAAGCTGCCACCGTGGGATAGCCATGCTTCGGCACGAATGGGCCGGCTCGACCGGATTGATACCACGGCCTCACAGAAAACCGGCGTGAAACAACGCTTGCGTTGTTTCGCCGAGTGAGTGAGGGTACCGGAGGCCCAAAACCTGTAAAAGGCCGGCAACGCACTTGCGACTCCTCTGGGGTTGCGGGTGTCCATGGGTGGCGGTAATCGCTTACCATCAGGCAAGCCGTCTGCTCGGTTGCCCACTATTCCATCAAAAAAAAAAAACTAGAGCGTAATTTGGTCAAATTTGTCTTGAGCAAAAAGCCCAAGCGTTTCACACAAAGTTTTTCAACACACTTGCAAGTAAAAAAAGAAGAATTTAATTAAATGAACTTATTTTGTGATTAAATGAGAATTCCTCGCACACATGCTGACGAAAACCTGACTATGCTATATATTTTCACCAGAGCTACGCTGTACCAAGCACGGAATATGAAGCGATCTAATTGGTGGATTTTTTCTCACTAAACTCTCCGCTTCCTCACCCAGCACTGGTTTAAATTCCACTCGAAGCTAGAAAATGCTTTCCGATACAATATACCTATATTATAAATACCAAAGTAACTCTAGCTGTCTATTTCTTTGATATGTTTTCACGCCTAAACCGCTGAACCAGTTTTGATTAATTTTGGTTCAGACATAGACCTTGGAACAGGACATAGACTACTTTTGTCTCGCAGACGAAGTTGCAGAAACTAGGTAGTGTAACTTAACTCCATAAGTTAGGTCTTTAAACTTGCTTAGGGCGTCTGAGACCACTTTAGTTCTCTTTTATGTTCGTTACCGAGAAACTTTACTAAAAGCCTACCAATAGGCAAGGTCACGTACTCGCAAAAGCATAAGCGACAGAAAACCTCTTAGGAGTAGTTTGAGAAACCGACCCCTATACCTTATAATGTTTGAATGACAGAGAATACAACTTCAATATTCTATTGTACAGTCGCGAGCACAAACATGTATATATTTGCAGTTTTTAAACTCCATATTAATTATTGGTCACCGGTTACTACTCACGTGCATTTTTCGGGTTTGCCCGACTAGTTTCGAGCTCGAACGGAGCCTTTAGTCATGAACTGACTCGCGACATTGCCGTGGACCCGAAGGTGAGTAGTAACCGGTGAACAATAATTTAAACTCCATATAAATAGTTATCTGAATTATATAGTAGTATTAATGTATGTCTATATGTAGAAGGAATGGTTCTTCTATCTGTGTTACATACCTAATTATCTTAGTAATATACGCCAGAGATATTATCAGTGAGTTTTAAACGTTTGTGTTAACATGTTTGTGCTCGTGACTGTACGCGAAGACGTTTCTTAGAAATTCTGACGATAAAACAATACTTTACAAAGGGTTTCAAATTTTATGAAATAGTAGGTAAGTTCTGTTAATATAGTTTGTTTAAAGTGATAAACTGACAGCTATAAATAGTTTTTTTTTTTTTACGATATTACGTTTTCTATTCTAAGTAGATATGTACTGACAGCGACATTTATTGAAATTGGTTTTTACTATTTTATTTTATATAAAATATACCTTGATCCGTAATGTTTACTTAGAATTATTTGTTTATTTTATTATTATTTGGAAAAAGTGTTGCCCCAGACTATTATAGTAATAATTTATTTCTATATTGTGAGTGCGTTTACAGACACATAATCTCACATGCACAGACACCCTATAATAAAAATATAGACAAGTCGCAAGTCGAAGACATTGTCGCATGCACTAAAGTTTTATTCTTTGCGGATAGAAAAATATAGCAATGACCAAGATTTAACCCTTCCGGATAAATGCCCGACGGAATGAGAGTGTCTGGAGTATTTCCGATCCGAGAGACACAGGTTCATACCCTGCTCACGAGCGTATTTATTTTTTCACTAAGAATTATAATTTTTAACAATGATATTTGTAAAATTAAGTTGTAAACGGTCATAGCGTACGTCAGTGGTGACATTTCAACTTACAAAATCGTCCTTACTGCTACGACTTAAAGGTGCTCTCAATGTAAATTTTTATCACCGACGTGTGGTAGACTGTACGTAGATTAAATAACAAATAAAAACACACAAAATTTAACCGCTGAAAAAGGAAATTAGAAAATAACTGAGTGTCATTAAAAAAAAATTACCGCTAGAAAAGGAAACTAAAAAATAACTGAGTGTAACTAAGTTTGAATACTGCGCCAATTCCATTTTGCATTTGATTAAAACTTTAATTTACGATCTTTTTTTTTACGCCGACTCAACGACTACACCGTCGCTTACCATCATGCGAGCTGGTGGCCAAAGGTATATAGCCATATTTGATAAGAAAAAAAGATGGTTGATTTACTGAGGATTTTTTAACAGAAAAATTCAATAACACTTTGCCGGACCCAGCAACCGAACCCGAGACCTCATGCTCAGCATTTGCACTTGGGAACACTAGCCCAAACAGGCAGTATTCAAAAGTTGTAACTTTTAACGGGCTAACGCCTAGTTTAGGAGTCTCCGTCCATTTTACAATGTGTACTACGATATGTCAATACATTGATTCTTGTTAAGATTTAATATTAAGGCATGTTCTGAAGTAATGAATAAATTTTATCTTATCTTATCTTTGCGATTACTCTTGAAACTAATACCAATTCCAATCCGATTCCAATATTAAATAGACGCCCTAAATCAACGCGTAATTTTAAAATAAATTTACGTACAATACAGTTGCCTCAATTTTAAAGCATGTTGTCTTCATATTATCCCGAATCTATAATTATTTTTTAGACATTTTCACATTTAAAAGTACGAACTGACATATTTCCAATGACAGTCGAGCGGAATTATTTTCAAGAGTAAGCCCACATATCTTTACTATGTATAATATATTATGTAAATAAATTATTTTCAAGTGATTTTTGTTTATGGTAGATCTGGAACTATACTTGGATGACCATAAAACTACTACAATTTGGGTGTGTACAGTAACAAGATATCTTAATTTACAAATGGAACTGTTTTATAACTTTTTTATTACCAATCGTTAATTGAAATGAGGTTTTATTCCGGCAGGTGATAAACAAACTAATAAAGACTTTGAATGTAAATTATGAGGCGTTGCCAGTTGTAAACTCTGATATAATAAATTGATTTTATTCAGAATCATCTAAAATTAAAAAAAAATATATATATAAATTGTAGTAAGTAAATAATGCAATTATTTTATAACTTTTTAGTGCAATTTTACTTAACAGAAAGATTTTTGGAGTTGGTTATTTTTTTGTTAAAAAATATTTTATTTCTTACTTTTTAGTGAATCTTACGTACCATAACTGATTTATCGGAAGTGAATATGGGTAGACCTACTCAACGCGCTGTCCATATATATCTGTCGCAGATGGATTGTAGAATCCGCTGTTTTACACAATCTCTAGCTGCTTTACAAAACAGTACTGTTTTATAAAACAGCTTAACAACGTTCAGCTGGATTGCCATTGCGATACGTTTAACAGAACTGCTACCCTCCTTTAAACGTAATGCAGAATGACATATCTACAGTGGGACAGGTTTGTTTATTGTATAGGTATATTAAATGGATAGCCACCATTCAAGTAAAAAAGCGATACTGTATTCTGATTTGACTTTCCGTGGCTGGGTCGACGGAGCCCCGCTTAGCGGGGCTCCTATTTTTGTGTCCGTAAGGTTAGAAAAAACCTAAACACGAAGAGGATGACGGGGGCTGTTCTCTGAACAGCTGAACCTAACCTGTCCGTGTACACGAAACTCACGAGCTCGCTTCGCTCGCTCATGGATCAATTTAATTTATTTTCTTTCATAATCCCGATATATTGTCGCCTATTATAGAGGTTTAGTATTTACGTCATTAAAAAATTTACTACTAAACCAATTTTCATAAAATTTAAATGGGACCAATCTGAAAGTAAATCCTTTCAAATAAAAAAATATTTCTCCAAATTGGTTCATAAATGACGGAGTTCTGAGGTAACAAACATAAAAAAAAAGAAAATACTACCGAATTGATAACCTCCTCCTTTTTGGAAGTCGGTTAAAAAAGGCCGAAACGATATCCTTCGAAATCTCGGTAAACTTCGGTACACAACAATCGTGAATGCACCGCAGTTACGTACGGACGCGGATGTGACAAGATACTTCTGCACATTTATTTACTTAAAAACATTGCATTTCACCAATGTCTAATCAGGTCCCATGTAATATGGTGAGCCTATTGCCATTTACCGACCTACGGGTGGTTTAAACTCTGACACTAGGTTGTTCATCAACCACACGGTAAGAAGATAGCTTAAATCTTCGAGCAGCTACTGCGAATTTCGCTAACAGTAAACCCCAATAACACTGTAGACTCCAAAATCAAACCTAAGACACCTTTTATCAAAAGCGTTTATGACCAACATTTTCACAATTTCTGACTTTACTTGTGATTTTTCCAAATTCCCTTCATATAAACCTTGCCTTGACTATTAGGAACACAACATATAAAAAATCTGCCAAATCGATGGTGTCCTTCTCAATACGTGTGAGTACACATACATGCTACATGTATGAAGGAGTCTTCATACGTCTAGCAATTAATTTTAAACCTTCAGGGAATACAAGCATGATGCTTTTTTATAGGTAATTAAAAGAAATGACACAAAAAGATATTAACATTTAAATCAAATAAGTACTCCACTTTATTGGCACACAATTCTAAGGGCATTTACCTTAGACTATGTATATCTTTTGTCAATTCAGGAGCTCAATATTCACAGACAAGACAAAAGCTTAACATAAAATATTTAAAATTATATTTCAAATATCTAGAAATAATTATTTATGATAGATACCTAATAAATAACAGAGAAAATGGTTTATGACTGTTATAAGATTTCAGTTCAAATAACTTAAAGTTTTACACTGTAATTTTAGAATACCTATTGTTCTCTAAAGTTAGACATTTTTGTGGACAGATAATACGGTCGCGAGTTGTTTTAGAACCTGCGGTGCGAGCATGGGTCTTTTTGTCGACACGCTTGTCGATTTTAAACGTCAAATTTGACTTAAAGTGTTGATAAAACGATAAAATTCAATACATAAAAACTTTTATCGAGTCGACAAGTTTAGCGAATAGATCCGTGCTCCGACGCCTGGATGAATAAATTAATGTATAGTCCGATTTAATGCTAATAAGACTGTCAGTTTCGAAGAACGATATGACACTAACGCTAGTGTCAGAGTTTAAACTACCCGTAGGTCTCTGACATGGCTTTACACACCATCGAGAAAATCTCTCAGGTGTGCTGGTTTCCTCACGATGTATTTCTTCACCGTTTTTTAAGTAAGTGATAATTAGTTTATAATACGCACATGACTTCGAAAAGTCAGTGATGCGTGCCTTGGATTCGAACTTGCGACCTCTGACTTGTCAGTCCAACGGTCATACCACTAAGCGATCACTGCCTATTCAATCATTAAAAATCATTCATTAGTTGAGTTATAAAAGGAACTAGGTTTATTTACAACTCTTTAATTAGTTTTTTTTTCAATTCACATCTTTGTATTTTAACCGAACAGCTAATTTTTGACGTTTTTCCGTGTAAAGTTCGTGAAGTCGAGATCCAATAAAAAAAACGGCTTGTTTTCTATTTTTGAATTCTTGTTTGACTTCCCAATTTGTAGTAAACTGTCAAGGAGATATGTAGCACCAAAATAAAATAAAAGTTTATTATTATTTCGCATACTGTTGGACCTAAGTGCCGACCGTCATCAGTGAACAAATAACTTTATGCCAACCCAATAACATTTAATATTCATTCTTGCGAAACTTGTTATAATATATTATACCCGTCTGTCCATCCTGCTAATCCCTGTAGGCTCCGAATTTATTTCTGAACCTTTCTATAAATCCTGGTTTAGCGTGCGTGGTATGTATGTAGGTGCAAGAGATGTAATCAACCCGATTTCTGATATATTAGTATCATTTCCCGGGCCTCGTGGCTAAACAACAGCCGCATAATCTATTGATCGAAGTTAAGCTGCGCTTACGATGGTTGCGACCGGTGTTATTCCTACTAATATTATTGATGCGAAAGTTTGTAAGAATTAATGGATGTTTGTTACTCTTTCCCGCATTAACTACTGGACAGATTTGGAGGAAATCGCAAAATATTTATGCTATTGATTTTAAAAAAAGATTTATCATAATTTGAATTAAAAATTGGCCTATTTTTCAAGAGAAGGCCAAAGTGATAGGCCATTTGGAGTAATATTAATAACCTCTTGTAATGCTTTACTGCCTCGTTGGTCTAGTGGTCCTAAGCGCGACTACTGAACATGAGGTCTCAGGTTCGATTCCCAGGCCGGGGAGTGTTATTCAGGGTTTCTGTTAGAAAATTCTCAGTAGGTGCCCGGTTGATGGCAATAGGTTCACCACCTGTTACATGGGACTTAATAACAGCATCAGTGAAATGTGGGTGTACAACTGTATACACCTCTGCCTACCCCATCAGGAAATACAGGCGTGATGCTAATGTGTCTGTAATGCTTTGATTTGAAAGTTATTCAATGTCATTAAATAGTTATCTGCACTTATATAAGTAAAATATAATTATAATCATCTTATAAAGGCATACCAAATTTATTAAAAACAAATAATTAATCACTTTAAAATTTAACCAAGTTAGAATGCAGGTCTAAAAATTAATACACAAAAAAAAACATAAGACAGTTAAATTATTATCAAAGAAAATACCTATATAAAACGCTTAGGATAAAGTATATTTCCTTTCTTCCTCGGTACGTACCGTAGGCCATCACGTGGGACATTTAGTCCCAAAAGAACACTATTTTTATTCTTGGAAATTTAGGGGTTACGTTGTAATGTTTTATTTGAAATGCGGGCCTGTGTTTACAACATCAGGCCACTAAAGGCCATTAGATGCGTAGAGGACATTCGAAACCACTTTAGGGCACAGAAAAACTAAACTACTCAGAATATAAAACAGATTTTATTACTAAGGGACATTTTTTTGGGTCGTATAAAAACTACTTAAGACTACTAAAAACATATAAGAATACCTACTTATTATACTAGTCGGATATTTTCTGGTCCCAAGCTCGACTGCTGAGCGTGAGGTCTTGGGTTCGATTCACAAGGTTAGGCAAAGTGCTATTGAGTTTTCCTGTTAGTAAATTCTCAGTAGCAGCTCGGAGTTTGGAATTGTGCCCGGTAGATGGCAATAGGTGCACCACCACATTACATGGGACTTAATAACAGCATTGCTGAAATGTTTGTGTAGATATGTGTACACATCTGCCTAACCCTTTAGAGAAGACAGGCGTGATCCTATGTTATGTTATCTTTATATTTTCATTCATACATGGTCACAGTTATGTTTTTCATCCGATATCTCAGAAGATATTGTATTTCGTTCAGTATCTATTGCAATCGGACGCATCCGTAGCGGTATAAAACACAAATAATAACAAAACATTACTGATTACATCATGTCTGTATTCTCGGAAGAAGGGTACAGGTATCACTGATACACGGTCAACCGCACGTCAGAGGTAACATTTGAACTACAAAAACCGTCCTTACTGGTACGACATAAAGTTGTTGTCAATATCAAATTGTTACCATCTTTGCTACTATTTTGGGGGCTGAGTTACCCGCGTCCGTAAGGAGTGCACCCTTAAAATAGAATCTATATACACGTGGCCCCTGTGTGGTGCATAACAGGCAACACCAAGTAGGAGGCCTCGTCCGCCGCTGGTCCCTATCCACCGGACGAAGCCATGCCGTGAAGCGGCCTATTCGTGTTTCGGGATGTAGTCCGGTGCAACCGTTGTGCGAGACGGGTCTGGGCAGTTGCATCAACTCCCCATCTATCGTTATCCCCAAATCTATCTACTCTACTTAGAATGTATAGATTTCTTCTGGATCTACGTGCTCCATCCTTGGCCACACCATCGCTTACCATCAGGAGAGCTGATAGACAAATTAATTTTTGAAAAATAATAAAGAAAACCATTGATTTGGTCTACTGAGTATGAGCAGGTTATTTATTATATTCCCAAGTTGGGAAGTATTATTGGGCATTTATGGTAAAAGAATCTCCAATAAAAGCTTGTAATTTCGGCTAGTTATTGACAATAATTTTGTGACTGTCCCGGTAAAATGTGGGTGTATAACAGTACATCTCTGCTTATCCCTTCGGGGATACAGGCGTTATGCTATGACATACAAATAGTTATTGAGTCCCTCGTAACAGGCAGAGAATCTATTTCAATATTGAACTACTTTTTTAACTTTTTCACAAATATCCACGTATACCTACTACAAGAAAATGGATAACCATGCTCGCGCTTTAATCAAACACCATGTCAAAACTCTCAACAAAATACTCTCAAACATACATTTCACTGCAAAACATCTCGGATTTAAATATGAAGCGGGAGCGAGGAAATAATGCCTTTTATGTGTTTGAGTAGTTCACACCAGCGGCCATCTTGGAAAATAGCTGCTATTATGACGAAGTTGTAGATCGTGCAAATGTTGGTGTTAAAGTGTGATAAAACACTAACACTAACAAAGTACATCAGGTCCTCTGAAAGTACATTAAAGCTGGAAATGTAAAAGGTTTTGCAGAATATACATTTGTGGAGGAACGTGGTGTGATGTTCCTTCATTGAAATGAGAGAATTCTTCACCCAGACGGGTAATATTGCTTGGTGGGTCATGGCCCAATGATTACAGCGTCCGTAGGTATATATAATTATAGTTTAATGGTTATTACACACGCGTTTAAATATACAAGTTTGTCGCCAATCTCTACTTGCGCGATGCAGGATTCGTGAAGCCATCTGTATTGCACGTAGTACTCATGTAGCGTGGTAGACGTCGCTACACGTTCTACCATGTATTATTTTACTTTTAATAAATATCACATTTTTTTATGTCCTCCAAAAAAAATTTTCCTGTATTGTACACGCTTTTACAAAGTCAGGAGGAACAATTTTTTATCCGTGCAGGAATCGACCCCACGATACGCGGGCCTTCAGCGGATCTTTCGCAAAACTTACTTATTACTCCGATAAAAATCACTGAGATGAAACTAATGGTCATGAGCCAAATAAAAAACATCAAATCAAGTCTGAATCCGAGTCTCCTGCAAATAAACTTAATAGCCTTGTCATAGAAAGCCTCTTAGACTGACACATAGGTACTAGGCTCATAAAATATTCACAAAAATATCCTTTTTATATTTACCCAGCCAAGTAATATAACTTAAATTTTGGTGGAAAAAGAATACGGTCGCGACCAGGATTCGTTCCTGCGGCTCCCGGATAAATAAATACTCCAGGCGCTCTGACCACTAAGCCATCTTGACCTCTGCTCAAGCCGCGAATTCTTCATCCATATTTTAACACTTCTTATGGCGACGCCATTGCTATCAATTAAGTCCCTATACGGGTGACCGAACCGACACGACTAACTTTGCAGTTAATACAATGTCGTAAAGAATGGAATTTCCTTAATAATTCAAGATAAATCTTTGAAAAGCATTAACGCATGCTTAGCGAACTCTAAAGTTATTATATTAAATGGAAAAAGAAGAATACGGCCATAAGAAGTGTTAAAATGTGGAAGAAGGATTCACGGTAATGAGCAGAGGTCGAGATGGCTTAGTGGTCAGAGCGCCTGGAGTATTTATCCGGGAGGCGCAGGTTCGAATCCTACTCACGACCGTATTCTTTTTCCATTTAAAATTATTACTTTAGAGTTCGCTAAGCATGCGTCAATGATTTTCAAAGATTTATATATAATCTTCTTATTATATATTTTGATAAAAACATAGTGTCAGGGGTTAAAAACAGGGGTATATAAGAACATCTCTAAGGTGTGCTGGTGTCCTCACGGTGTTTTCCTTCATATTATAAGCAAGTAGTATATATGTTATATTCCGCACATGACTATGAAAAATCACTAGTGCATACCTTAGGTTCGACACCGCAGGTACCATACGATCTATAGATAATAGCTCCGGGTCTGAGTATGTGTGCTTGTGAAATTATATGTCTGTAAACGCACCCACGATACAAGAAAAAATTCCTAGTGCGGGGCAACATTTATAAAAAAAAAAAAAGAATTTGCGATCTTTGAATTGCCAATCCAACGGTCACACCACTAGGCGATCACTACTTGACTAAATAAAACCTTATATTATATTTAAACTTTATTTAGTTATTGTATTGTAATTATATTCTTCTTATTAAATACATGCAAATAACGATTTCTGTGGCCTAACAAGATTTCATGTTGAGATTATCGAATTATTATGTAATTAATTAATAATTATGTACTCTACACGTGAATGTAATAAAGACTTGACTTTGACATTGATTAATATAACATGACTTCGTTCTCCAAATTCTGATTAGTTCACACTAGCGCCACAATATACTGCCATGTCAACGTCACTAACATTTGTCGTCGGTACTCTCATAACAGTAAAATTGTATTGATATTTTACGAGCGAGCCTAAACTTACGTCATGAGATAGGCATACGACTAAGTTATATAGTATTATGGTGTTGTTATTGTTCCTATCACACTACATTGACGACTTTAATGACTACATCCAAATGACATACAAGATTTGATGACTACCATGGTTGAAATTTATTCCTTGCCCGTTAATTTCCATAGGAATCTATACTTTCGAACGTGGCAACTATCTTCTTAAAAAAAGTTCTTTTGGTCTTATTATTATTCTTACAGTACGGTTGAGACATAAACAAGTGTCAGAGTTTAAACAATTTTTGTATAACAACTTTCGTAAAACACATTCACTTTTAATTATTGTTCAACGGTTATTACTCACGTGCATTCTTCGAGATTGCCCGACTAGTTTCAAACTCGACCGGAGCCCTTATTCATGAGCTGAGCACGCGGCGATGTTGCGAGTCAAAATCCCGAAGAATGCAAGTGAGTGATAACTGTTGAACAATAATTATGAGTTTAAACTACCCGTAGATCCGTGATATGGCTTTGCACACCATCTAGAACATCTCTCAGGTATGCTGGTTTCCTCATTACCGTTCCTTCATCTTTTTAAGCAAATGATAATTAATTTACGCACATTACATCAAAAAGTCAGCGATGCGTGACTTGGATTCGAACTTGCGACCCTTTTAAGTCCAATGTCATCATGGTATAATTTAAATAAATAATTTGATTTTGATTTTGATAAGGTAACTCCTCAAAAAATATAATTGAAAATTCTATTCTTCACTACAGACAAAAAAAAAAAAAAAGTCCTCCACCGCGTCTGTCTGTCTGTCTGTTCGCAATAAACTCAAAAAGTACCGCACCAATTTTCATGTTGTTTTCACCATTGGATACAATGGTTCTTGAGGAAGGTTTTAATATATAATTTGTCAAGTTTTTGTATAAATTGGTTAAAATATAATGATATTTGTTGGAGGTGTCGGAAAAAAATAAGCCGTCTGGGAGCTTTCAATGAAAACGCTGCCTAAACCCTTTGAGATATAATTAAATGATGTATGGTGGAATTAGTTATCTTAAATAGGTCTACAGAAGGGTCACAAGTCTGGGATGGCATATGTCTATTTCTTAAGGATAACAGTACTATATCCATTTTAATACTTTAAAAAATGGGCAATTTACAGCAGGAATGGGATCAATATTTCATGATTACTTTTGGTCGCGATAACCGACATCTACGCGGGCGAAGCCGAGGGCATCAGCTAGTTAAAAATAAATCACAAACGTTGCTTTTTTAAATTCTTGAAAATAATCTCTACGAAGCTATTGTAGTAATATCTTAGGTTTGCGCGATCACTACACATTATAATAAAACAACTTTTAACTGGATGAATCGCGTGTACACTTTGCAGCTTTCGTGGTCGCAGGAGGACTGCGACCACGAACGATGCAAAGTGTTCGAAACGTCAGGAAAAACAAAAAACCAATAATACACGCGATTAATCCGGTTAAAAGTTGTTTTATTATAATGAAGCTATTGTATTGAAACACTACTAACTTTAAGGTCAAAACACACGTCACTACCTTTAATCACCCCAAAGGTAAACAATAAACTTGTTTACATCGCACTTTAAATTAATTTAAACAGCGCGTTTTAAAACTTACTTCTACGAATAGAAACAAAGTTCGAAGCAATCAAAGAACAAGTTAATTGCTCTTTCAAACCACAATACTTGTAACAATATTTAAATTAAAACATTACAGAATTAGCATTTCATATACTTTATTTATAAATACTTGTTTTGAATTTGTTTTAGTAGTAAAGAAACATTATCTACTCAATTATTGTTAATATTTATTACATCTTTAGCGAAGGTATCATTTTCAAATAAAATTTTAGTGTTAATGTTACAATATTAAATGGACAAAGAATTCGGTCGTGAACAGGATTCGAACCTGCGCCTCTCAGATGAATACTCCAGGCGCTCTAACCACTAAGCCATCTCGACCTCTGTCGCGTTAATGCTTTTCAAAGATTTATCTTGAAATTTTAATGTTGTTAATTATTTAAAACGAATAAAATTCATCTCGTTTGTCTAGTGGTCCTAAGCACGACTGCTCCGCAAGAGTTACTGGGTTCGATTCCCGGGTCGGGCAAAGTGTCATTGGGTTTTTGTTAGGAACTTCTCAGTAGCAGCCCGGAGGTTGGATTTTCCCGATAACTGGTAATAGGCTTACCACCTATTACAATACATAGGACTTGATAACAGCATTGGTGAAATGTGGGTGTACAATTGTGAACACCTCTGCTTACAGGCTATGTTATGTTATCATAAGTAAAATTTTGGTGGAAAGGGAAATACGGTATTGAGCAGCATTTATCTCGCTGTCTCGATATTTACTCACGATTCAGAATTCTTCTTCCACATTCACAAAAAAAAAATGGGCATTTCTCCACGAAAAAAAAAAACTTAATGACGGTGATCACAAAGCCATGTGAGAAATTCGTTGAAATGAATGACAATCAATTTTCATAATGAATTAATCTATTCGAACCCATGGCACGCGCTACTGACTTTTTGTAGCAATGTGCGTAATATAAATTGGTCGTCATTTGCTCAAACTAGTGAAGGAAAATATCAAATATTTTATTAAATGTTCATTCCAAATAAAATCAACGTAATAACAAAATTGTACATACCAGGAAATAACATCAACATATATATTTTATTCGCCAGAATGACATTTGCCTTATAAAATCATATTACGATTCTATCACTCGGTTATGAAGTTTAAGAAATATTATTATGTTGTGGAAACACTTCCTCTATATAATAATGTTAGAACTAAAAACTACAAAGTTACAATATTAAATGGAAAAAGAATACGGTCGCGAACAGGATTCGAACCTGCGCCTCCCGGATAGATACTCCAGGCGCTCTGACCACTAAGCCATCTCGACCTCTGCTCACCACCGCGAATTCTTCTTCCATATTTTAACACGTCTTATGGCGACGTCATTGCAATCAATTCAGTACTTACATCCTGTCTTCCTGTTCGCGACCGTATTCTATTTCCATTTAATATTGTAACTTTAGAGTTCGCTAAGCATGCGTTAATGCTTTTTCAAAGACATATCTTGAACTAAAAACTACATTTATAAGTCGGAATATTTTTCTAGTTTTCGCATCAATAATTATTTCTTTGTCGTTTGCCGACTATAAACTATAGGCTTTACCTGTAGACTTTTTTAAACACTAATGCACTCATCCGTAGAGCATTATATTTACCGTTCACTCACCTAAGAAAAATAATCTAAGTTCTAGTTAAAGACCTAAATTTATAACTATATCATCATCATCACCCCCCTCCCCTTATCCCAATTTATTTGGGGTCGGCGCAGCATACCTATATCTGGCATGCTGCTAAAGTTTTGGCTGTTTTTTATGACCGGCCGCCTGCCTGACGTCAACCCTCTTTGGGAATGCTGTTGTTGGTGGTAACCGCCACCGTCTCCTTCTATCTATGTCACACCAAATGTTATCCATGCGCCAGGTTCTGATGTTATCCTAATTTTACACTCCACTAACCGGGCTAAATTTATACCTATATACCAGACATCATTCTCTAGTTCTAGATTTGATGATATATTAAAAACCATCTAAATACTTTTTAAAATAAAGTTTGGTGTTAGTGATGGTTACTTGAAAATTGTAACTGTGAAAATGCAAAACAGATTGATTCTTCTTCTACTATCATCTGGTAAGGAGGTGCTTTAACTTCTAGTATGTCTTGCCACAAACACAAAAATGTGTTTTATATTTTAGGATTCCTCTTGTGACTGTCAAAGTACACTGGCCTGCAAAACTAAGTATGTACTCTACCTTTAAAATTTCAATTTTCTAAATTAGTTCTTTTTTTAGTTTTTTTCAGCCATTTCTTAAAAGAAGGTTCTCGACTATTAAGTTTCCAAAGTTACGACTATTAAGTTTTTATATACAAATTCCAAAGTTTTTATATACAATTTTTTATATACTACTAGCTGACCCGGCAAACGTTGTTTTGCCATATAAATAATTTCCTAAAATAAGGGTTGATCGTAGAAGGGTGAAAATTGAGGTTTGTATGTATTTTTGTATGTTGTATCATAAAAAAATAGAAATAAAAAAATTTGTCTAAAAAATAAAAAATAAAATTTAGGTGTGGACTACCCCTAACATTTAGGGGGATGAAAAATAGATGTTGGCCGATTCTCATAGATACCGGATAAGCACAAAAAATTTCATCAAAATCGGTCAAGCCGTTTCGGAGGAGTATGGCAACGAAAACTGTGACACGAGAATTTTATATATAAGATAACAAATTCCAGCAGTAGCAGCCCATGCTACTGAAATTTTCTAACAAAAACACTTTGCCGACCTAAGAATCGCACAGGACGTGATGCACGAATTTAACTCTTTTTCGAGTACTTATTATTTCGGAAGTATATCTTGTGTACTTAAAAAGTTATTCCAATTTTAAAAGTGTGATACTTTTTGCAGGCCAGTGTAGTTTGACAGTCACAAAAATAATCCTTAAATATAAAACACAAAAATTATTTCTACCTATGTCCGTTATACACTTTGAAACCATCCAAACGATGTGCCCTAAACCGGTTTCATTAGAAAGGCAATAATGCGAAGAAGGTTTGAGACCACATTTTTTTTTTTTGACGGTTTGACTCGCGACATCGCCGCGGGCATGATAAGAGCTCCGTTAGAGTTCGAAACTAGTCGGGCCATCCCGAAGTATGCGCGTGAGTAATAACCGTTAAACTATAATTAACGCAAAAATAATGAAAAACAGTAGTAGAACACGCCGGGTATCTGCTAGTGCTAAGGTAAAACACGTGCTAACTAAGGATTATGTATCTTAACCTTAATTTACCTCAGCCATTACGTATGTCTGACGTCGTCACAAACTGGCGACTTACATTATACTAAAGGAGAATCTCCATAGTCGTCCGCAAACATATTTACATAATAATTGCATGTTATAGTCTCATATCGTCGTGTCGAGGCTTTTAATATCATTTTGATAGTCGCAGGGTCGACTTTACAGTGTAAATATGTTATATACTAATTACCAAGTAATTTAGATTATTATTTGCATAGTGGTTCATGTTATACATTTTAATGGAAGCAAAAATTTGCAATCAATTCAGTACCTATACAGGTGACCGAAACCGGTACTGAATTGATTGCAATGACGTCGCCATAAGACGTGTTAAAATATGGAAGAAGAATTCGCGGTGGTGAGCAGAGGTCGAGATGGCTTAGTGGTCAGAGCGCCTGGAGTATTTATCCGGGAGGCGCAGGTTCGAATCCTGTTCGCGACCCTATTCTTTTTCCATTTAATATTGTAACTTTAGAGTTCGCTAAGCATGCGTTAATGCTTTTCAAAGATTTATCTTGAATTAAATACTTTTATTTCAAATTAGCTTACCCAACAAACGTTGAGACGATGTGTGTCGTGGTGGCCGAGTGGTTACAGGCCCGCCTCCTGAGCTACAGGTTATGGGTTCAAACCTGGCATGTACCAATGTGACTTCTTCAATGTCATATGTACTTTCTTAGTTCATCTAAGACATCACAGACATACGGTGAAGGAAAACATCGTGAGGCAACCTGGGCTTGGTAGTCTGAAATCGCCAACCCGCAGTGAGCTAGCGTGGTGATCAATGCTCGTGCCTTCTCTGTATAAGAAGAGGCCCTTGCCCTGCAGTGGGACAGTTATGGGCTGGTTATTAATTTTTATTTAACAGACGTTGTGTTAAACAAAGTTCCATAGAAGAAAGCACCTACTTTCAGTTTTTCCCGAATCCTACTAATATTATAAACGAGAAATTTTTGTGTTGATGAATGAAATTGAAATGTTTGTTACTCTTTCACACAAAAACTACCGAACGGATTTGGATGAAATTGGGCTTATACATAGTGTATAGCCTGGATTAACCTATAGGATACTTCTTATCCCGGCTGAACCCAATTCTGAAATCCACGTAGGCGATCAAACGAACTTGCGAACGTCAAAGCTATATGCACGGTTCCAAGGAGTTGGTCATATGGAAAAGACGCGGCAAAAAATCTCCCTTGACACTCTTTCGAAACAATTTAATTTTACATTAATAAAATCGTATAATTATAACAGGAGCAGGATCTACCGGACACAATTCCAAATTCCAGCAATAGCAGCCCATGTTACTGAAAATTTGCTAAGAAAATAACTTTGCCGACCTAAGAATCGCACAAGACGTGATGCACAGCAGTCGCGCTTCAAATAGGGAACATTAATCTATCTGCCACTAAACATTGGTACCTATCTCCCCTTCAATCTATTCACATTCTGACAGCCACTCGCAAACAATTAACTATGATAAGACAGGAAATGCAATATCCTTAATTTATCTGTCATTTCAATTAACTACTTAATTAATACCATCACATTAAACACATCATAATTACAATAATACTATTCCTTCCCCATTAATCTGAAACTGACGTGTAACGTCATCAAAATGGAATCGTTTTCTGATAATTGCGTGGACACTGATGAAGATATACCTGTGAACATCGATCCAATACAACATACTTAAGGTCTTTAAGACAACGAACAGTTACAGATAAATCATCGAAAAGCATTGACGTATGCATAGCGATCTCTAAATATGTATAACTTTATCGAAAAGTTAATATATATCAAAGGAAAGGATCATTTACTCAGCACAGTAATTGCTTTGGTTATCATTTTGGCTTTATAAATCATTAAGAAGGGAATTATTAAGTGTCTATGGAGTTTCCTGCCGGTTCTTTTCCATAAGATCAACTTTTTTGGAACCGTGCACCTAGCCGTTGACGTTTTGACGTTTCATAAGTGCCTGTAATCTGGTCTATGTGAAATAAAAATATTTGAATTTGAATACAATAACTTTTTTCTTTTCTATTACTTTTAACATTATATCAATGTTAATTGTCAATAACACATAATTTTAAAAGAGTGTTTTCTTAGAACCGTTCACCTAGCTTTTCATAAGTACCTGTAATCTGGTATATTTTAAATAAAAATAATTAAGTTTCAGTATTCTCAAACAGTCCTATGTTCATGAAAAAGTAGGAATACTGGTTCTGCTTGTTGCGTGACAGATGACGTCACAGCCCGTCAAAAGACGTTGGTCGTAACGCAATATTACGGGGCATTCATTGAGAGTCAATGGCGGGAGGTGGGCGTCAAATAGTTTACGACGCCGCTCATACAATAAAGATAGTTGGTACTCTTTTATTTCGGAGAAATATGAGACAATGGCAATATGTTTAACAATTGCAAAAGAGACCAATGACTTTACCTGCCCTCCGAAGCACTCAAATGAAAACGATCCTAGCGGTCACCCATCTACAGACTGACCACGCCAAGCTTTACTTAACCTCAACGATCGTTTACCGACCAAAGTTTCGTTCTTCGTTTTGACAGCGCGGTTGGCGCAGTGGTCGAGAGACCGACTGCTGCGCTGCGTGTCGCAGGTTCGATTCCTGCACGGAGCAAATATTTGTACGATCTATAGATGATTGCTCCGGGTGTGGGTGTGTGTGTGCTTGTGAGATTAAATGTCTGTAAACGCACCCACGATACAGGAAGAAATTCCTAGTGTGGGGCAACGTTTTATTGAAAAAAAACTAAAAGAAAAAGGTATCTGTCCATCAATGCCTTATGTAAAGCCTAATAGCATGTAGATATGTAATCAAAATACGATATCCTCTACAATCTTCAATCTAGTATAACTCCCTGAAACACTAACTACAATACAAGCTGTTGGTCTATACTCATGCCATATTCAAAGAGATAATTACAGCGCTGATAATGAACACTAATCAATAAAAAAAACAATACAGAATTTTCTTAAATCATTTTATGCTAACAGTAAGGGGCTCGTGGCTAAGTAACAGCTGCACAGATCAATCGATCGAGGTTAGGCTGCGCTTGCTGCGGTTGCACCTCCTGCTCAGAAGTTGCGCCAGGGACCACTAGACTAATCTACCAAAAGACTTTTCCCAATTGCATTGGGATCGGCTTACAGTCAAACCGGATGCAGCTTAATACCAGTATTTTACATTCAGCGACTGCCTATCTGACCTCCACAACCCAGTTACTGGGTAACACGATAACTTGTGGTATGACTGGTTGTCAGACTTTCAAGGCTCTGACTACCCGTAGCGGCTGTCATAGATTTTAATTTGACAACTGGGACCGACGGCTAAACGTGCTCTCCGAGGCACGGAGGGGTCTCGGTATGAAATGATGGTCATCCATCCACAGACCAACCGCGGCAAGCGCATTTTAACTTCGATCGATCCATCTGTGCGGCTGTTACTTAGCCACGAGCCCCCCTGAATGCCTAGAGAGCCCCTGAATGCACGTGAGTAATAACCGTTGAACAATAATTAATATGAATGTGTCTCACAACAGTTATTATACGAAAATAACCTACCTACACGACATCGAGACTAACAACCTCAATTAAGACGAAGTCTATGTTTTCCAGTCTACGTAATCGAAACAATTGTGTTTACAATCTGTTTGATCCTAGTAAACAAGGGTCAAGTTCAAATACCAGTGTTTTCACACAAACGCCTTTGAGAAGCTTATATGGGCACTTAATGTAGAGGAGAGATTTGATATCAGAACTTATCTTTGTTTGTGAAAATTTTATAATACTTTAGGCTATCTCGTTTGGATCTAGTAGCCGCAGTAGGGGCTGCTGGGGGTGAGGTCCTGGGTTGGCCAAATCCAAAGCAGTTTCAAATTGATCTGTCCTAACTAATGATATGATTTTATTACAGAGAGCTTAATAAATAGATATCATCATCCCTGCCCACTGACTTTATTCCAAATTTATTTGGGGTCCACGTAGCAAGCGTCTTTTTCTTCAAAACCTTCCACGTCACATGATCCTCATTCCTTCGCATCACATATCATTACCATAAAACCTGTTCCCACAAACAACAATAAATAAAACAGCTCAACAAATGAAAAATGGAAGCATTCCTGAATTACAGAGAAGGCACGAGCATTAATCACCATGCTAGCTCACTGCGAGTTGGCGTTTTCGGACAATTAAGTTTCTCGTCTAGTAATCCTCACCATTTTTTCCTTCACTGTATGTTTGTGATGTCTTAGATTAACTGCTTTAGTTGATCTAGTGGTCCCAAGCGCGACTGCTGAGCATGAGGTCTCAGGTTAGATTCCTGGGTCGGGCAAAGTCTTATTGATATTTTCTGTTACAAGATTCTCAGTAGCAGCCCGGAGTTTGGAATTGTGCCCGGTAGATGGCAATAGGCTCACCACATCGTACATAATAACAGCATTGGTGAAATGTGGGTGTACAACTATGTACACCTCTACCTATCGCTTCGGGGAATACAGGCGTGATTCTATGTTATGTTATGTTAGATTAACTAAGAAAGTGTATTACATACATATGACATTGGTACATGCCAGGTTTGAACCCACAACCTGTGGCTCAGGAAGCGGGCCCCTAACCACTCAATCACCACCCCACCAATACTTTTACCGATATAAAAATACTTACACCTTTTAATAACATAATAACAATATACTGCTTATCAATATTATCATTTTGGTCCGATAATACGATGCTTACGTAAACCAATATAATATTTCCTCATAAAAAGGGCAGGCACGCGATTGTCTACTTTGTAACGTTGTAAATTAAGGAAACATTGACTTTCATCGACATCCTAGGAACAACTCAATTATTGTAATGATGGAGGAAATATATAATGAAAGAATAACAAATAATATTGAGACTGGGGTTGGTAGGTTAATATATAACAGTTTAAAAATCTAAAACTACACGCTTTTGTAACTAGCCGAACTAAAAAGAAGAAAATAAATACAGATAACGATTAACGAACTCGGAAGTTATACTACTCCAGAAGTATTTATCCGGGAGGCGCAGGTTCGAATCCTGCTCACGACTGTATTCTTTTTCCATGAAAAATTAGAAGAAATATTTTTTTATAAGTTAAATAAAATTTTATAATCTCTTTTATAAGCTCCGGTTTGACTGGAAGCCGACCTCAATATAATTGGGAAAGGGCTAGGAAGATTAGATAGTAGGTATCTATGTGGATTAAAAGATTGTTATTATTATTTTCAGCCAGGTTGTCCTGCTATAGAGTAAAGGCCCCCTACCCACTTTACATTCCTCATGGTTTAGGGCATTTTGGGCCAATTTGGAGATTATTAATAATCTTATTTCTAAAAACTGCTCCGTAGGTCTAGTGGTCCCTAGCCCGACTGCTGAGCGTCATGCGAGGTCATGATTCCCGAGTCGAGCAGTGTTATTCATTTTTTCTGTTAGGAAATTCTTAGTAGCAGCTCGGAGTGTGGGATTGTAGCTGGTAGATTCGGCACGAATGGGCCGGCTTGACCGGATTGATACCACGGCCTCACAGAAAACTGGCGTGAAACAACGCTTGCGTTGTGTTTCGCCGAGTGAGGGTACCGGAGGCCCAAAACCTTTAAAAGGCCGGCAACGCACTTGCGACTCCTCTGGGGTTGCGGGTGTCCATGGGTGGCGGTAATCGCTTACCATCAGGCGAGCCGTCTGCTCGGTTGCCCCCTATTCCATAAAAAAAAATATGGGAATACGCTCACAGTCTACTACATTAGACTTAATAACAGCATTGGTGAAATGTGAACACCTCTGCATACCCCTTCGCGGAATATAGGCATGATTCTATGCTTATTTCCAAAAGAATGGATGTAACTCTAAAAAGATTTTATTATTATTGTTTTTTTAATATGATTTATTGGATAACGAGTTTTTTAATAGTCGTTACAAATAATACTTTTGTAATTAATTAAAATATTATGCTATTATTAATGAAAAATATATAAAACTTAGTGATTAAGAAATATTTGTATGTCTTACAAGGCGAAACATAGTGGCACATAATCATTTCTAATTTTCACCGAGTGTTTCACTTTTACCTTTTTGTTTTTATAAACAAATTATTTTGATTTTGATTTTGAAGACAAAAAGAAAAAACCAGACTTTAATTTTATAGTTTTGAAACGCATTATGTATTATTACATAATCTACTTTGTTTAAGATAATGAATTTTCATTAAAGCTTTTTAAGTTATAACTTGGGTTTTCGTTTTCGACGAGCGAGTTTAAGTTCAAGTAATTAATAAATTAGTTAAGTAGATAGCATTATCTACGCTTAGTTATAGACTACTATCAACAAAGAAAACTTTACTCTAAGTACAGAATAAATAATTAACTATACAAAATAATTATCCTGAGGAATTCGTTTGTTTTTGTTTGAACGTGCTAATCTTTGGAACTCATCCAGATAAAGGATTCGAATCTTCGACTCCCGGATAAATCGAATCCTGCTCCCAACCGTATTTCTTTCCACAAAAAGAATATAACTTTAGAGTTCGCTACGCATGCGTTAATGCTTTTCAAAGATTTATGTGTATTTGTTAAGATAATTGTATCTGTACGATATTATATTAACTGCAAAATTAGTCATGTCGGTTCGGTCACCTGTAAAGAGACTGAATAGTCACCAAAAGACGTATTAAAATGTGGAAGAAGAATTCGCGGTAGTGAGCAGAGGTCCAGATGGCTTAATGATCAGAGCGCCTACACCTGGAGTATTTATCCGGGAGGCGCAGCTGCACAGGTTCGAATCCTGCTCACGACCGTAGATATTATTTTTCCACAAAAAGTAATTTATAACTCTAGAACTCAGATTTGAAAATATTCTTGCATTTGATATAACCCAATAGTAACAAACGAAAACAAACTTGAAGAAGGTTATAGGTAGGTATTTAAAATCACGCTATGACCATTAGGAACTGAGCTAAAATATAAAAATACGAGTGAAACCGCGGGGCATAGAACTAAATTGAATGTAAGGATACTGCCCCGTTGTTGTCGTAGTTCTAAGTGGGAATACTGAGCACGAGGCCTTGAGTTCAATTCCCGGGTCGTGCAAAGTATTATAGGGTTTTTCAGTTATGAAATTTTCAATGGAATTTAAGTGTTCCCGGTCAGCTCATCGCATAATGGGACATGGGACTTAACAACAGCTAAATTAAATATGTGTTTAAAACTGTGTACATCTCTGCCTACCCCTTAGAAGAATACAGGTGTGATGCTAAGTTGTGAATGTAAAGATTGATATTTTTATCGTGTCGTTGATGAAGAGCCTTGTGATAGAGTTTAAACCTCTAAATAGGCCTCTAAAATGGCTTCGAGATCATCTCTCTGGTGTGCTAGTTTCCTTGTATTCCGAATTAATTTCGAATTGCTCATGTTTTCGAAAGGTCAGCGGTGCGTGTCTTGGTTTGAAACTCCGTACCTTTGTCTTGTCAGTACAATGATCTTGCCCCTAGGCTATATCACTGATTGGAGACCCTTCATACACACTATCTAGACAAGTTTGTCCGCGTTTCTCTGTACAAACCTCCGGATAAATTTGTGTTGCGCTAGTCATCTAGATTACTGTTGTCTTCAAGTATCGAAGCAAGGATATCGGCTTACTGCATAGGAAAACAGAACCTTTTATGCTAGAGGGAAATAAGTTATTATTTAAAAATCATATTAATTATGAAAGATAAATCTTTGAAAAGCATTAACGCATGCTTAGCGAACTCTAAAGTTATTATGTATAGGGACTGAATAGATAGCAATGACGTCGCCAAAAGACGTGTTAAAATATGAAAGAATAATTCGCGGTGGTGAGCAAAGGTCCAAATGGTTTAGTAGTCAGAGCGCCTGGAGTATTTATCCGGGAGGCGCAGGTTCGAATCCTGCTCGCGACCGTATTCTTTATCCATTTGATATAATAAAAAAAAATATAAAATAAATTAATGCTTTTCAAAGATTTATCTTTAATTGTTAAGGTAATTGCATCTTTACGACATTGTATTAAGTGCAAAGTTAGTTGTGTCGGTTCGGTCACCTGAATAGGGACTGAATAGATAGCAATGACGTCGCCAAAAAACGTGTTAAATTAATATGGATGAAGAATTCGCGGTAGTGAGCAGAGGTCGAGATAGCTTAGTGGTCAGAGCGCCTGGAGTATTTATTTACATTTGTTTTTGTTTAAGCACATTTATTGTATCTCAAAATTATGTAATGTAAGTCAGCAACTACGAATTCATTTATTAAATCAGTTACTTTGCAGTTTTGTACTTTAATTGTAAAAACTGCTTAGGTAGATACAATATTACAATATTTTACAAAGTAGTGACATCGGTGAAATGTGAGTGTAAAATATTTCAGCTTACCCTCGGACGACAAGCGTAATGTTATGTTTTATGTACAGAAAGTGAAGCCAACATCGACTGTTTTATGAACAGTCACGTATTAAAACACTTAGTGGATATCAAAATCGATTTTGTTCTACACTTCACGTTGAATTTATGACGCTTTGTAACTGGAAAGCAAACCGTTAGAAAAGTATGCTGAAATTACTAAAACATGCGTACTATATACTTTAGGAAGAATTTCTTTGTCACGTTATGTTGCTGTAAGCGCTTGTTACAAATCAATTTGAAAATTATCAAAACCTTTTCTTTCATGTGAAATCTTTCTGGACGCCGTGCCGTTGTTTGTGTTCATTATTGGTCAGCGGATAATAGTCACGAGCATTTTTCGGGGTCGACCCAAACCCGACTGGTTTAGAAGGTCTTAGTCATTAGCTGAGCCCGCGGTAAAATTTCGAGTCAAACTATTTTATTCGTATATCGAATTAATTAATTATGTATAGGAACTAAATACATAACGATGGCATCACAAAAAGATGTATTAAAATTAGGAAGTTATTTTTTTTTAAAACTTTGCCATATTAGGAACTTCTTCTTGTATAAAGTTTACATACATATAATGTCACATGCACACACCCAGACACATGTTCACGGGAAGTTCCATTGATGGACAACCATCACTGGAAACTACCGGCGGACGTACGCGAATTGGTAACGGAAAAGAACGCATCCGTACGTGCCTACAGCTCGTTTCCCTGTGACGCGAACAAAGCTCACATGCGCTATTTGCAGCGTGCTGTAAAGAAACGCATCGATGAGCAGCGTAACGCGCACTGGGATAAGACGCTGAGCGACTTAGAGCCCACTCACCAAGCATTCTGGCAGCTTCAAAGGAGACTCCAATCCGATGGAGTGGCCACCATGCCCCCTCTCATCCGCCCCGATAAGAGCATAGCCTTCGACGACATCGAAAAGGCCGAGTGCCTGGCCGACAGTCTAGAAGCGCAATGCACTCCTAGCACCCAACCGGTTGACCGAGCGCACCTCCTCAAGGTAGACGCAGAAGTAGAACGCAGAGCCTCACTCCCACCGTTCGAAGACCCCGACGACCCCCTGCCCCCCGTCACTCCCGACGAGGTGCAAGAGGTCATTAAAAATCTCAAACCCCGCAAAGCCCCCGGCATAGACGGCATCACTAATAAAGTCATAAAACTTCTCCCCGCCCCGTTCATTATACTCATGACCGCCATCTTCAATGGCGCCATGAGTCACAACGTCTTCCCTCAATCGTGGAAAGAAGCCACCGTCATAGGTATCCCTAAGCCCGGAAAACCCGCGAACGAACCCACCAGCTACCGACCGATCAGCCTCCTCAACGTACTCTGTAAAATCTACGAGAAGCTTATTTATAAGCGACTCAAGGACTTTGCCGATGCGAAGAGCCTCATCCCCAACGAACAGTTCGGTTTTCGTACCCAACACTCGTGCGTACAACAGGTCCACCGCATCGTCGAGCACATAAGCGCCGGTTTTCAGCGCGGCACGATGACAGGCGCGCTCTTTTTCGACATAGCGAAGGCTTTCGACAAAGTCTGGCACAACGGCTTATTATACAAGCTGTACCAACTCGGCGTGCCCGACCGTCTCGTGCTCATCCTACGGGACTTTCTCTCGAATCGCACTTTCCGCTATCGCATAGAGGGCGCAGTATCCGCCCCCCACTCTATCCGCGCCGGTGTCCCCCAGGGCTCCGTGCTCTCGCCCCTCCTGTTCACGCTCTTCACTAGCGACATCCCCAAAAATAGACAGGCAAAGTTAGCTCTCTTCGCAGACGACACTGCCATTTTTTACTCCGGTATCGTGCGCGACCGCATAGCTAGCACTCTCCAAACTTCCGCCAACGTACTAGGCGCTTGGTTCAGGAAATGGAGAATAGAAGTCAACCCCGATAAGAGTCAAGCCGTACTCTTCGCGAAAAAGCGTAGGATCAGACCCCCCGACCCCAAACCGATAACCATGTTCGGCAAGCCGATCCCTTGGGAGAAGCAAGCCAAGTACTTAGGAGTCATCCTCGATAGACACTTGACCTTCGGTGAGCACATAAGGACGGTGCGCTCGCGCGCCGCCTTCGCTCTGGGTAGGCTTCACTTTATCATGAACGCACGCAGCAGATTGTCCCTTAAGTGCAAACTGCGCATTTACACCACGTGCATACGCCCCATCATGACCTACGCCTGCGTAGTGTTGCCACACGCGAAATCGTACCGCCTCCATAAGATGCAGACCCTCCAAAACCGTGCCTTACGAAAGGTCACGGGAGCCCCCCTCTACGTTAGAAACGAAAACCTCCATCTCGACCTCAAGATTCCCACTATCCAACAGTTTATAAAACGCATTTGCAAGCGTTATTTCGAGTCTGCTGAAAAGCACCCCAACCCTCTCATCGCGGCTGCCGCCCGATACACCCCCTCCCAGATAAGTAGAATTCGCCGTCCTAGGCATTCACTATTGTACCCCGATGACGCTATAACCCTGCTCCAAGAGAGCCGTAGGGCCACCAGCACAGTACACAGACACAGACCGCCGTCATTTAGGCCTCGCCGCCGAGGCCCGTCGCGACGTCCCCGTAATGCACCTAATGCATCACCTCCCCGACCCTTGCTCGTGCCAGCCCGCGTAGCCGCTGAGCCTGTAGCTTTAAATTCCCCTGATAATAATAATTATGATAATCCTTGTTCGATCCAGCCAGTCCCTTGCTGTCCTCCCTCAAGCGACGCCCTAAGCCGAGGCTCGTACCCCGCAGGGGGTGCCCTTAGCGTGGTCGCTTTAGATTTAGTTTAATTCGTAAGCCCCTGGCTGGAGGCCTTAATAATAGTTTATTATTAGGGCATCCACAGGAAAGCCCGGTTAAGCAGCCGACAACCTCCTAGGTTGACCTGCGAGATGCCACTATCAAAAAAAAAAAAAAAAAACACCCAGACACGGAGTAATTATCTGTAGATAATACAAAAATTGGCTCCATGTAGGAATCGATCTTGCGGCACGTGACGCAGCAGCTGGTCTCTCGACCAATGCGCCAACCGCACCGTCTAATTCGGAGTAGTGAGAGGTCAAGATGGTTTAGATATCAGAACAACTGGAGTATTTATCCGGGAACGTTGGAATCCCTCTCACGACCGAATTCTATTTGCAGAAAAATGTATAACTTTATTTTTGATTGTTTACTGGTTACTACTCACGTGCATTTATCGGGATTACCCGACTAATTTCGAACCCAAACGGAGCCCTTAGTCACAGGGCGAAGTCACAAATAAAACAATTTTATTCGAATATCATATTTTAGTTTCCACAAAAATTTTGCAAATATAAACAATGATTGTACACAGTTTACTCGTAAGTAACTGTTATAAGTCATTTTTTTGTATTATATGTATATGGCTATAGTGTCACTTAGACCATAAAAGGTCTATTGTGATCTCCATTTGGTATAACTCTAAGAAAATTACGAGATAAGATAAGAATAAGTGGTACTTGTTCCTAAAATGTAAGGACCTGAAATAAGCCTTGCCCTGTAAACAGCAATAAAGACATTCCTGATACATAAGAACCTTTTATTTGTTGCTCTTTATTCTGTTTATTGCTGGGAAGAGGCACAGGTGTACCAACAAATCTTTTTAAAAGGTTTTGCGTATTGGAGATACCCAAAACCCCTGAAGAGTTTTTTATTTTTATTTTTAACTAGCTGTGCCCGCGACTCCGTCCGCGTGGATGTCGTAAATTAACACTATGTCGTGTATGAACACAAATTCATAATAATTAACAAATGTTCGACGTGGTTCTTTAATTTGGTATAACTTTTTTATTTATGAACCGATTGACATGAAGCAAACACTAAATGTTAAGTGAAGCTTACCACAGTATATTAGTGAAAACCACATCTAAATCGGATAAGCCGTTTCTGAGATTAGCGTGCACAAACGCACAGACAAACAGATAAAGAGACAACAATTCTAACAATCATTGTTTTGGGTGCTATTTGCCATGATAAAGGTCCCAATAATATTTTTTCTCATATATCTTCCATGTACAGACAGCGATCCGTTACATTTTTATTATATGTATTTATGATAATATCAGCCTCGTTGTTCTAGTAGCCCTAAACTTAAAAGCTAAGCAGGAGGTACCAGGTTCTATTCCCAAGTCAGGCAGTCTTATTGAGTTTTCCTGTTAGTAAATTCTCAGTAACCTCCCGGAGATTGGAATTGTGCACGGTATATGTGCCTATTGCATGGGACTTAATAACAGCATTAGTGTAATGTGAATGTACAACTGTGTACATCTCTGCCTACCCCTTCGAGGGATACAGGCGTGACGCTATGTTATTTTCTACTTTCTAAGTAAGACGTTCAAGTAACTGTAACGTTCACAGCTATTAAGTTAAGTGATTCGTTTTTGATATTCAGGTTTTCCGGTGTGTTAGAAAATAACAATCGAAGCAAATATTTCCATCTCGTTCCTTAATCCCTGAAGTGTCCCATATAGGCAGATTAATAGGTCAACTTTTAACCAGATTAATCGCAAATCACTTTGCAGCGTCAGGCAAAACACGCGATTAATCCGGATAAAGTTGTTTTATTATAATTTATAGTGATCGCGAAAACCTAAGATATTACTAGATTAATAGGTACAGCTATATATTAATTAATGCGGCATGTCACGAGCTCAGATTATGAGTAACGCTCCGGTCGAGTTTGAAATTAGTCGGGCAATCCCGAAGAATGCACGTGAGTAATAACCGTTGAACAATAATTAATATGAAACTGCGTCAAGGAAGTTATTATACTGTAGTATATCTACAATTCAGATGCAGTTATTAAGTAAACTAGGCATAAACTCCGGGCTACTACTACTGAGAATTTTCCTAGCACAAAAACTCAATTACACTTTGTCCGACCTGAGAATCGAAGTCAGGACCTCACGCTCAGCAGCCGCACTTTTATCACTAGAACAACCTAGCAACGAGATTAGAGGTATATAAGCTAGAGAAGTCATTTATAAAGTTTTAAAAAGGTCATTAATTTAACTTTACCAATTAATTTGCCTCTTTTGTGTAATAAATTATAATGAAGTAGAGATAAAGTGGTAATTTTAGTGAAAGTACTTACCTACTTCAGTTATGATATGGTTATAATGATGCTTAGCCGATTAAAAATTTGGTAAATTTTTAAACGTAGTTATAGGTCCTGGGTCTTGATTAGTGTAAGAAACTATATTCTTGCAAATAAAGATCATAATCATCCCCCTGCCCTTATCCCAATTTATTTGGAGTTGGCGCAGCATGTATTCTTCTTCCATACATCTCTGTTAGCCGTCATATCGGCAGTTACTCCCTTTCCAGTTATATCATCTTTATAGTAACTTTCGTGAGACACATTCATATTAATTATAGTTTAACGGTTATTACTCACACGCATACTTCGGGATTGCCCGACTGGTTTCGAACTCGAACGGAGCTCTTATTCATGAGCTGAGCCCGCGGCGATGTCGCGAATCAAACATCAGTTTGATGGAGTTTGACTCGCGACATCGCCGCCGCCGCCGCCGCCGCCGTGTGAGTAATAACCGTTAAACTATAATTAATATCATCTTTAGTAAAATCCATCCATCACTTCCTCGGTCTTTCTCTACTCTTATAACCATCCACATTCAAAACTTTCCTCGTCACATGATCCTCATCCCTCCACATCACCGCGGTACGGAACATGACAAACGATTTTCACACATTAATTATTGTTTAACGGTTATAACTCACGCGCATTCTTCGGGATTGCCCGGTTTGACTCGCCGCGGGCTCAACAACTTCTCTCAGTCACCGTTGCCACTTTCAGGCTTCTTGTTATCATAATGATCATTACAATATAAAGCAAGTATACAATATAAAAAATATATATTATATTCAATGGCTTTACAAAAAATATATATAGTACCTACTATTTCATAACACATCACAATATTTTAAGCGCCAAAAGATCCGACACAGGTAAACACCTTAACAGGTAATTCTGGAAACTAATAAAGCGTTCCCACTTATTTGATGTCATCTGATTAAGTCACAGACGTCACTGGAAACGATTTCATTGATTTCCTCCACAAGTTCATTTATACAGATTATACGACATGTAGTTTTATTTGCATTGTGACGTTATTCGCCTATCTCTCTCTAGGATTCAACTCTAAATTTAGCTCGGGAAGAGATAAAATAACAGCTAATAAAAATGAAAGGAATAAGGTGATTAATTAACAGAAAGGTTACTCAGGTTGCTCACGTGATTTTTTTGGGATTACCCGACTACTTTCGAACTCGAACGGAGCCCTTATGAACCGAGCCCGCAACGATGTCGCGAGTCAAACTTGCGTTCGAAACAAGTCAGTTAACAATGATTAATATGAATATTCTCCAGAGTTATTTTTTCAAGAATCCTTGTGCTCAAGTGGTTACGATCCCGCCTCTTGAACAACAGGTTATGAATTCATATCGTGTATTACTATGATTTTTAAATGTCATACGTTCTGAGATATCACAGACATACGGTGAAGGAAAACATCGTGAGGAAACACAATGATCTGAATGCGTCAAAACGCAGTGAGCTAACGTGGTGATCAAGGCCTTCTCTGAATCTATGGAAAGGTGCCCTTTGTTTTGTTTTGTTACACATAACGGGACACTTGTGGGCAGTTTATGTTATCTATATATATATATAAATAAATTGCTGTTCGTTTGTCCCGCTTAAACTCGAGAATGGCTGGGCCGATTTAGCTAATTTGGATTTGAAATGTTTGTCGTAGTCCAGGGAAGGTTTAAAACGTGACAAAATGTAGAAAAATTGCGAGGAAGATAGTAAAAACAACAATTTCATTTGCTCACATAAACTGTTCTACCTACTTTCCTGTCAAACATTTGACGTTAGAGGTGATACGAAGTACACCGGGTCGTCTAGTGTTATATAAAAAAAAAAACAACTAAGAACTGATCTACGTTTGCTGTCCTGTAAAGCGAGATAGATAAAAGACCGAGCAGGTATTGGGATCAGCAGTCATTAGCAGTGTCTGGTTACATTTAAAAGAATACAAATAACGTAAACAACGCTACGAGCGACGGAGCTATCATATACTATACTAATACAAAAATTATATCCCCAATTTATTTGGGGTCAGTTTATACCTATATCTGGCATGCTGTTAAAGTTTTGGCTATGTTTTATGACCGGCCGCCTGCCTAACGTCAACCCTCTTTGGGAATGCTGTTGTTGGTAGTAACCGCCACCGATACGGTCTCCTTCTATCTAGCAATGCCATACCAAATGATATCCATGCGCCAGGTTCTGATGTCATCCTAATATCACACTCCACTAACCGGGCTAAGAAGTTATGCATAGTCATAGATAAAAAAAACACATATGTATAATGACGGTTGAAAATAAAACGATTCTTAATATATACCTGCGTAAACACATTATGTAGTTCGTTCAAAGAAAATTTTAGGAAGTTTATTCAAATGTCGGCGTGGGTTTGAAAAGGAGTTATCAAACTTCACCTATATTCAACAAATCCATTAGAAACACCCTCGAGATACTTGTCAGTGATAAGAGCCAAACTATCCCTTTCTATGTACAGTGAGCAACGTAAGCACAGATAAAACATTAAATATAAATTAAAGGCATATTTCCTTTTAGAATTTTGTAGAACAATACGGGAGTTCTGCAGTTTTTACCGTGGGAGAGCCATGCTTCGGCACGAATGGGCCGGTGCGACCGGAGTGATACCACGGCCGCATAGAAAACCGGCGTGAAACATCGCTTGCGTTGTGTTTCACCGAGTAAGTGAGGGTACCGGAGGCCCAAAGCCTTTAAAAAGCCAGCAACGCACTTGCGACTCCTCTGGGGTTGCGGGTGTCCATAGGCGGTGGTAATCGCTTACCATCAGACGAAATAAAATAAGTTTCGAAAGGAAATATGCGTTGACAGAATATTGTCAAAACTTTATTAAACTTTTATTTAATGAACTTCTTAAATGTACTAAATTGTATATTTTTCTTTTACTTCTACCATGGAACATTAATATAATGCGAGGACGTAGACGCAGAAGGAAAACAACTTTTGTATTTATTTAATATAAATTGTTTTTATTTTAACTTTGGAAACTTAAAAATATTGAAGCCTATTTTTGTTACTGACTGTACCAACCCTTTGACTAAACTAACTACATACAAAAATACTTATTCTCGTAACATAAACATAACATCACGCTTGTATTCCCTGAAGGGGTAGGCAGAGGTATACACAGTTGTACTCCCACATTTCACTAACACTGTCATTAAATCCCATGTAATAGGTAATCACAAACTCCGGGCTGCTATTGAGAATTTCCTAACAGAAAAACTTAATAAAACTTTGCCGACCCGGGAATCGAAACCTCACCTCAAAAGTCACGCTTAGGGCCACTAGACCAACAAGGCAGGCGCATTTATGATGAGCTAGGCGCGGTCATGAAGGGGGAGGGCGCTGGCGGAATAGCTTTTTCCTCAAATTAACGCAGGAGAAACCGCGCGGCACAGCTAATATACATAATCTTTCGTAGAACAATAACCTGAAAGTTTCAAAACAATTCACTGTTCCCGAAATATTTCAGACTTAACTCAATGTCGTATTAAATAATAATGAAAATAGGAAACAAATTAATGTAGACACAATCTATTCATTGTTTAACATTCAACAACAGTAATAATTGTTTTGACTGGATCTATTCAAATATACCTACTAACTTGGGATTATTAATTAAAGTAATATTGTATACTTTGTCAAAAGTTTGATTTCCAACCTTAGTTGTAATATCTTAGGTTTTCGTGTTTATTACACATTTTAATCATCATCATAATGGCATTGACGTCTACTATAGACGATTTAAACAGTCCCGTTTGAATTCTATAATAATGTGTTCGAATTGCGTACGTTTAAAAAGTATGATTTAAACAGTGTATGTCTTTAAGTTATAATTTTTTGTGGAAAAAGAATACGGTCGCGAGCGGGATTCGAAGCTGCGCCTCCCGGATAAATACTCCAGGCGATCTGACCATTAACCCATCTCGACCTCTGTGATTGTCTTATATGAATGACATCTTTTATGATGGCTGAATAGACCAACATTATAATAAAACAACTTTTAATCTATGACCGGAACCCAAAACCCAAGATCTTTGTTTTTCCTGACGTTTCGAACACTTTGCAGCGTTCGTGGTCGCAGGAGGACTAAGGTTTCAGGCGTAGCAGCCACAGCTTATTTAAAATAATTTTAGTCTACCGTACATATACTTGCATACGATCACAAACGCTGCAAAGTGTTCCAAAGGTCAGGAAAAAAAAACAAAGATCTTGGGTTTTGGGTTCCGGTCATAGGTTCGATTCCCAGGTCAGCGGTGTGATTGGGATTTTCTATCAGAAAGCTGTTAATAGTAATTCGGAGTTTGGAATTGTGCACGATTGATGGCAATAGGCACCACCTATTAAATGGAACTTTATAACAGCGTTAGTGCAATGTGGGTGTACAACAGTGTACAGCTCTGCCTACCCCCTCTGGGAATACAGGCGTGATGCTGTTATGTTTATTGGTTAGAATATAGATTACATTACACATTGATCAAATACATACGTATACTAATGTTACAATATCTTCGGGGAATACAGGCGTGATGCTGTGTTATATCAACGCGGGAATTGAACCCAGTCCCATACCTTATTTAGGTCGTTTTATTCAAGCGGGATTAAACTTTCACACACACGCTAGTAAAAGTTAAATTAAAACCGTAAACTAACTTAAGTGATGATTTTTAACTGAACTTAGTAAAACTAATTTAATTTTAAATGCAAATATAAGCGTTAAAGTTATGTAAGTAAACTGTTAAATTGTAAAAGTAATATTCACGTTAGTTTAAAAGTAATATTCACGTTAGTTTAAAAGTAATTCTCACATAGTTTGTAGTCTGAGAATCTGTGATGGTTTTCTAATACGTGATCTCGATAAATTTTCATTGCGTAACTTTCTGATCGATTGAACAAATCGTGTTAGTAACTTTATTTACTTCTCGATGACAAATAACTGTCATCATTCGTGGATAGAAAAATATGACTAGGTACAAATAAGGTTCGAACCTATACCTACCTACCCCTATACCTCTGCTGTCTAAATATGCTCTGGCTGGAGGCATCAAATTGTTTCACCATAGCTATTGTTCGGTTACTCAAATCAAACCCCTACGGGTTTAATGCAAAAAAACGTCCAAAAAAAAACTCTGCAAAATATTCTCTGCCAACTATCCTGTGGCAAACTTCTGCTTGTTAATGCCGAATATTATTCATCAAACATTGCAGAGCATTTGGAGGGTACCCATCTAAGGGGTGCAGATTAAAAAACGGGACAGGTTCATGGTTGTATTTTATTATTCACAAAAACATATTAATTTAGTTTAATATGTGTGTACATGTAAGTGTGTGTGTGTATGAGTGTGTAAGAGGGTGTTTTTGTGTGTGTGTGTTTGTATGAGCACGTGTCTGTGTGTATGTTTAAATATCTGAAAAGAGCATCTGATCCACCATGCTTGTTCCTTCTCGGTATGAGAGGAAGCCATGCTCTCTTGTATGTTAAAAGACCAGTTAGGAAAAAACCAATACCAAATAGGAAATGTGTGTAAAAAAAAATTGGAATAAAATATTTTCGCCAAAAATACGATTCGTCTTAAATTTAAATATATACATAAAATAAATACGAATAAATAATAATTTGAGACCTAAAGCAAATTGAATTCACATTACAAAAAAAAATTGATTTTAAAATCTATTAGGCGAATTGTGTATTCTTTGATCCGGACCGATTTATCCGATAATCCACAAAGTTTGTAATAGACTTAAAGTGTTACAAACTTTTTGAATCAGAATTATTCGATATACGTAAATATAATTTATGGTACAATAGTAATTCAAATATTTTTCAATGCACTATTCAATATTACTACTCGTAATATAATAAATGCGAAAGTTTATGAAGATCGATGGATGTTTGTTGTTTGACTGAACGGATTTGTATGAAATTTGAGACACATATAGTTTATAAACTGGAAATCACAGCTGTAACCAATTCCAAAATCCGCGCAGCCGAAGTCGCGAACAGAAGATAGTTTAAAATAAGTAATTCCATTACACAAAAACTACTGGACGGATTTCGATGAAATTTGGAATACATATAGAGGTCTGAAATTTGTTTTTTTTTTTTCGGGAAAATTAAATTTCACTGGTGAAACTGCGAGTCGTAGCTAGTACACCTCTTGGAAGTAGTACCCAACCTCGATCGAGCACTTGGAGTACCTCTCCAGGAGCAGCAGGTTCAAGACGCGCTTGCGATCGTATCTTTCTATCCACAATTATTATGATGTACCTTATTTATGTTTGTTTAAAATATAATTGATCATATTTATACCTAAAAACACGAACAAAATGTGTTTAAAAAAACAAGTAAACATTACAAAAGTTGTTAATTAAAAAATTTGCATACCCATTAGCAACACCAACAAATTCAATATGTACCAGTTTTGTTTTGGATTACATAAAGGTTAAAAAGTTTTTATTTGTTCAAAAATTTTATCGGAACACAAACAAAATGTTTGTTACAAAACATGTTTAAATTAATATTTTATTTCAAATTTAGCTGGAAACACAAAGGAGTAACAAAAAGGAATAAGGAAAAGGTATCCTTTTTATTCCATTCCATGACATTTACGTCTATACATTTTTAATACATTAATGTGACTACATGACGTCACGTCACGCCCACGATACGTCGACCGACCACGTGGGTATTAAATGTTTATAAAGCGTTGCTTCAGTTGATCAGGATTCACTCCACAGATTAATAATACATTTAAAGTGTTCTTAACGATCGCACATGAAATCTAAAATTTAGGAATGGGTAGTAACAAGTTAACGTGGGCATTGGACCTAACTATTTTGCTATCGTTTAATTGGTTAAATTTAAAGAGCTAAGCATGTAGTTCATTATAATGAAATTATGGCGTTGGATATGTAGGAACACGTTTGTGAACTTGGTGATGGCCTCTTTCAGAATCTTAGACAGGTTTTGTCTGCGTAACCGTTCAATACGAGGCGACGCAGTTTGAAGCCTCCAACTAGAGCGTATTTCAAATCAGTAAATAATCAACAAAGCACTAAAGGTGTCTCTTGCGGGACACAAGCCTCGACTTAGGGCATTTCTGGGGGGACAAATACGTAGAAAACTTAAAATAACCCATCATCCCTGCCCTTATCCACACATATTAATATTAATTCGTTGACAAAAAGAAATAATTTAAAATAGAAATAATTTAATCGAAATATTTATTTATTCGTCATATGTAAACATACAAACATCATCAAGGAGTTTTTAAACATCAAAACTCTTTGCTGAGATTTAAAAGTAAATGTAAAGGTGTAACGCTGTTTTTTTTAGATTATCCTGATTACCACACTAATGCGGTATAAATTAAAAAAAGCACACGTGATTTAACGCCTCATTAACAACCTAAAAATGTTGCACTTTACCAGAAAGAGTGTTGAAAAATTAATATAGGATTGTTTCACTTGAATTTTATTCAAGTAAAAAGTTGAAATTATTTTGTAATTTAAATGTTAAGATACGACGGGACTGCCATGTATTTAATATAAAAGTCCCTAAATTAATTAAATAAATAAAAGTTATATACTTCTTACTGGGTGCTCGCTCAACTAGCGTAAATTTTAAGCAACTAAGAAACACTGACGCCCAAATCAGGTTGGCAGGCAATTATTTTATATAAGTGTCACTTATATGCAGTGTGCACATAGCTGATAAGAATGCATAATAAATTGTGAAATTCTGTTGGTAGTCGAATACATTATTTGCTTCTCTACTTATCTAGGACAAAGTCGCGGGATAAATCTGGAGAGCTTGCCTGGAGACACAGGTCAAACACGCAGAGGCCCCAGTGAGAGTTTTAATCTAAATTTAAGTGGAACACCAATTGGAGGCTCTCCATAAATGCACTTTAAGAATACAGCCGAATAATTTTTTCTTATTAAAAAAAATTGATCTCCACACATAAATATTTTGAGTGGGTACCAACTTATCAACTACACTCACCTCCTCATATACTGGAACTTGATGACGATGAAGATGAGCAGCGTGTTAGCAGACAGCGAAGCCGTCAGCACCACCACATACAACACTATAATCACCACATCGGGTCTGTAAAACACATCCAAGTCAAACTGCGGTACACCCCACACATCAGTGTCGTTCCAACCCTCTTCGAAGGTCGCATTATAGTTATTCGAAGCCATGTTCCTGACTGTACACTCAAGTGGTTTTTAAAACGAGACTTATGAACGCCATTTTTAAATGCTTTAAGCTATAAGAATTATTGTACGTTTTTTTAATGTTTTATGGCCGCTTCGGGATTAAATAATTGTTTAAAAATAAATTTATTTTAATAAAACAACTTTTTAGTTCTAAAAAAGGGCCTTAATTTCGCGCTAGCACCGAGAAAAATCCCGTACGAAGATATAATATGCAACGTTGAGGACTGTCTAATAAAAAACAACGTAAAAAAGGAAGATTTGGAGGCGATTCGTCAAGACGTGTCATGTGTACTACGTCGAAGCAAATTGCCCAAACCAAATCTTTCTCGCGACGAATACCTCGCTCTAAAAAACGTGAGTAAAGACCCCGAGTTGACTATCCTTCGCGCCGATAAGGGTAATGCAACGGTAATAATGGATACGTCCGATTATAATAATAAAATTCGAGATCTCTTGTCGGATAATAGCACATATAGAAAGGTAAACAAAGACCCTACCAATAAAATTCTAAAGAAAACATCAGAATTAATATCAAAATACTCCGACACCCTGGAATTGGACGTAAACATATTGATTCCATCTTGCGCGAAACCACCTAAACTGTACGGGTTGCCTAAAATACACAAGGAGAACGCTCCACTACGACCAATAGTGAGCCAGATTGACACACCAACCTACAAACTGGCACAACACCTAGCGAAGATACTCTCAAAACTTCGTGGACAAACTAACACATATGTGAAGGATTCTTATCATTTCATCAGCCAGATCAAAGACCTAAAACTGACTGAGGATGAAGTGATGGTTAGCTTTGACGTGCAGTCCTTATTTACCAACTTACCAGTTAAGGATTGTTTGGAAATTGTCAAGAAGCAGTTGAGTGACCATGACATGCCTCTAGCATATGCAGAGTTACTTGAGCACTGCCTTACCAGCGGCTACCTATTGTGGGACAATGAATTCTACCTGCAAGTTGACGGTGTGGCCATGGGTTCACCGGTCTCCCCGGTGGTTGCCGACATCTTCATGGAAGATTTTGAAAGGAGAGCCCTCCTGACGGCCCCGGCTATGCCGAAGATTTTCAAGAGGTATGTTGTTGATACTTTCACCATCTTGCCTCACAATGGGGTCCCTGCATTTTTAGACCACCTAAATTCCATACATAATAAAATTCAATTCACTATGGAATTAGAGAAAACCAAGTCACTGGCCTTCCTTGACATATTACTTATCCATAATCCGGATCATTCTGTTAGTCACACTGTGTATAGAAAGCCCACCCACACTGAAAGATACTTGAACGGTGAATCTCACCACCATCCTTGTCAGTTAGCTACTGTCGCCAAATCTTTGTTACAGAGAGCACAAGGCATCTGCGACGCCGACCACCTGGCAGGGGAACTCAACCATGTGAAGCAAGTTCTCAAACATAATAACTTACGAGCTCCACATCCCCGTCGCAGAAGCCGCCCAAAGCCCACCACAGTTGATCGCAGACCTGCTGTCCTACCTTTCATCAAAGGGGTCACCGATAGAATTGGTCACATCTTGAAGCGTGCTTCTATCAAAACCTACTTCAAGCCACATAGAAAGATCAGCCAACTTCTCAGACCGGTGAAGTGCCACATTCCCTTACAAGATGCAGGGGTCTACAAGATTGATTGCGATTGTGGGCTATCATACATAGGGCAAACAAAGCGTAGCATTGGCACCAGGTTGAAAGAACACATAGCTGACGTCAAGAATAGACGCTCAACAAAATCTGCAGTCTGTGAACATACAACAGACAAACCCAACCATTTTCTACGTTTTGACCAACCCCAAATCCTCGCGAAAGAAAACCGATATATACCGAGAATGCTCCGCGAGGCTATTGAAATTAAAAAACACCCAAATTTCAATAGAGAAGATGGTTGGCAATTACCACCTGTTTGGAACCCTGTACTGAAAATAATCAAGTCCCAAACAAAGTCAAGTCACAAGAAAAATCAAGATACTGTGAGCGATTACTGCGTGCATCGGAACACCTTTTAGTTTATAATTCGATAAAATTGTAAAATTGTATCTCTAAATTTAAAACGACTGTGACCCCTGAGTTTGTTTCGGTATTTCTTCTCAGGGATAGTCTTAGGAAATACCGTCGCGATTTAGTTTTAAACATGTATCAGAGACAAAAATAATTTTATGAATTTATCAATTATATGTACGGTAGACTGAAATAATTTTAAATAAACTGTTGAGACACCTGACACCTTAGTCCTCCTGCGACCACGAATGCTGCAAAGTGTTCGAAACGTCAGGAAAAACAAAAAACCAATAATACACGCGATTAATCCGGTTAAAAGTTGTTTTATTATAATGTGTAGTGATCGCGCAAACCTAAGATATTACTTTATTTTAATACTGAGTTCTTTGTATAGGAGGGGCTCGTGGCTAAGTAACAGCCGCACAGATCGATCGATCGAGGTTAAACTGCGCTTGCCGCGGTCGGTCTGTGGATGGGTGACCATAATTTCTTACCGAGACCCCTCCGTGCCTCAGAGAGCACGTTAAGCCGTCGGTCCCGGTTGTCAAATTAAGATCTATGACAACCGTTACAGGGTAGTCAGAAGCCTGAAAGTCTGACAACCAGTCATACCACGAGATATCGTGTTACCCAGCAACTGGGTTGTGGAGGTCAGATAGGCAGTCGCTCCATGTAAAATACCGGTATTAAGCTGCATGCGGTTTGACTTTTTTTTTCAAAATATTCAAAATTCAAATATTTTTTTTTTTTTTTATTTCAAATAAACCATATTACAGGCACTTATGAAAAGTCAAAACTAGGTGCACGGTTCCAAGGCGTTGATCTTATGGAGAAGAGCCGGCAAGAAACTCCATAGACACTCTTTTTAAAATAAATTGGTTTAACAATAAATAAGGTAATGTGAGAATAATGCAGGTTAATGAGCAGACTAAGAAAGGAAAGTAAACTTATAAAGCCTTTTAAAATGATTGCCAAGGCAGTTAGGAGCCGACCAGTCCCGACAGACAGCACCCGTTCACGAGCATGACGCGCACATCAGCCTCGCTTAGCTCAACCATTTTGTAGGGAACTCGACGACCCGATGTACGACGCCACCATCAGCAGGACATTTTAGCGTGCATGACAAACTCGTAATGCCTGACAATAGGCAGTATGTATGTAATATGAGATTAAAACTAACATTAATATCCACATGATGCTCACATTTTAAAAGTTATATATTATGGAAAATTTCATAAAGAAATAATAATGTAAATTTAAAACTAGTAGGTTCGATACTAGCTGTTATACAATCGATATGTAAATTTACATACCCAAGAGTCAAATAAAATAATAATACAATTGGATTAATTGTACGTCAATAAAATAAATTGTATAAATTAAAAAAAAAAAAACAAAAATCAAAAATGTCAAAATAAAGGAAAAAACATAGAAATATTTAAGCTGAAAGCAAACAAAATGTCGCCATAATCAAGTAGGCAAGGTGCCAGTGGGTCGCAGTGTGCAGGAAGGAATCGTGAGCCAGGCATCCCTATCTTCCATATAATGATTAGTACTATAGTACGCTTTGGACATTAATATGCGTTTAAAAACAATCTTAAACTTGAAATCCGTTAGTTCAGTTATATTAGAGGGGATCTTATTGTAGAACCTAACACTGTTACCCATAAATGACTTGCTTGTCTTTCTAAGCCGAAAGCCAGGTACTATAAGCTTGTGCTTATTACGCGTATTTAAGTTGTGGTAATCACTCTTTTTATTAAATTCGACCATATTTTTACGAATATACATTATGTTACTAAATATGTACAAGGATGGTAAGGTGAGTATATTTATTTTCTTGAATAATTCACGGAGTGACTCACGGCAGCTAAGGTTATAAATAGCTCGGACTGCTCCTTTCTGTAATATAAAAATGGTCTCGATATCAGCAGCTGATCCCCAAAGTAGAATGCCGTAAGACATAATACTATGGAAGTATGCAAAATAGACCAGCCTAGCCGTAGATACATCAGTCATCTGTCTTATTTTCCTAACAGCAAACGCAGCAGAGCTCAGTTTTCCTGCAAGTGCCTCAATATGAGGTCCCCACTGGAGTTTAGAGTCCACTGTGACGCCGAGGAATACAGTTGAAGCAACCAAATCTAGTACTTTACCATCAAGTTTTACATTAGAATCTACATTGGGCACGTTAGGTATAGAGAACCTAATACATTTCGTCTTTTTAGCGTTCAATAGAAGGTTATTGGCAGAAAACCAATTAGATATTTTATTAAGTGTATTATTAGGTTCTACCAGATCCTTGTCCTTTCTATTTACTTTGAATATAAGTGAGGTGTCATCCGCAAAAAGAACTATGTTTGACATTGTGTCCTTTATGACGTATGGAAGGTCATTAATATAAACAAGGAACAAAAAAGGGCCTAAAATCGATCCTTGTGGCACTCCCATTTTAACAAGTGAGCCTGAAGAAGTTACCTTATCAATAGCTACCCTTTGTTCCCGATTTGTCAAATAGGAACACACAAGATCAATAGACCTTCCTCGAATTCCGTAGCGTTTTAATTTTAGAATGAGCGTTTGGTGATCCACGCAGTCAAAGGCCTTAGAGAGGTCACAAAATACTCCTATAGCATCCCCCGCATCTTCCCAGGCCCTTAGTACTGTTTTGATTAGGGTGGACCCAGCGTCCTCTGTAGACCGGCCCTTTATAAATCCGAACTGTTTAGAGTGAAGTATACCGTTTTCATTGAAATATTCCAACATTTGATTCAACATTATTTTTTCAAAAATTTTACTTAAAGCGGGTAATATAGATATAGGCCTATAATTAGATGCATCGCTCGAGCAACCTGCCTTAAAAATGGGTACGATTTTACTCGATTTCATAAGATCAGGAAATACGCCGTCTGTGACTGGAAGTCGACCTTAATATAATTGGGAATAGGCTAGGCAGATGTGAGACTGAGTTCTTTGTATAATTTCTGGTTGTAAAAAACTTGCGAATTTTCGGATTAACTATAGTTATGTATAATTTGTGTAAAGCTAGGTAGTGATTTCTACACTACGTAAGGCTGTGTGCTTTATGCAGTTTATTCTTTTTGTTTTTGTTTGATAATAAAACTGGGACACCAGCTGTATGACGTGTTTATCCCTAAGGCATGTCTTTCGTCTAAGAGATGGGTAATACCGGTGCCATCTTATTTCATACCCAAAATCTGTCTTTTGAAAGGCTCTAAATCTATAATCATTAGTACGGTCTTAGATATAATTATTTTATTGCTGTAAATTCTTACTTTCTGCGATCACTGCACAATTAAAATGTGCGCGAATGTTATTGATTATAGTTTTCATATACTAATAAATATTCGCGGTATAAGGAAGTAATATAGTCGTAATAAGATTTAAATAATTAAAAAGCTCGCCTGCCATTTGTTTTTTTTTTCGCTCTCTTTTTTGTACCATAGGCACATTTTTTTTTTTAATATTACCAACCTATATTACCCGGGACAATGTAATGATTGTAACTATATGCCATACATCTAAATCAGTTCAGGTTTTTATAAGTTATGGTGGTTATGGTTATGGATAAACCATAAAAACATATTATCTTTTTTTTTACAATAAATACGCGATGCAACTCAATAAAAGTTGTTTTTATTATTATGTGCAACATGTAGGGTATGTAGAGATATCAGTCCAATAAAATATTTTGCAGTTATAATAGACAAACAACCAAACAACCGAGTACTTATCAGACTAAATATTTGGCACTCGATACAAGCGAACGCGCCAAAAGTTCTCACTCAATATGACAGGTTTCGTTTATACAAAGCCATACAAAAACTCTATACAAAGTGCGTTGGGATTTTCCTCAATAGTATTTATCAATGACGAGAATTTTAATGTATCGAGAATTTCAAATGCCAATGTTTATAAGTTTATATATATCTTTTAGAAATATATAAGTTTTAATATCATTGTAACGTCAGATTGGGTTGCCATCTCTCACATCTGCTAACCCGGACCAGAAATATAAATAACCGGATTTTGGAGCTTTAAGCCCGGACATCTCAACTGTTTTTTTAAGTTACTCAGAAGTATAAATAATAGTTTTGTTTGTTATTTAAAATTAACTTTATATTTATTTTCTAAATTTTTTATACAACATTTTAGCAATAAAGTTTTAACAAACAATGAGTAGTCTTGCTTATTAGACGTATTTTCGGTAGATGTTTCAGCAGCCTCAAACCCGAACTACAAATGAAACCCCATCGAGATGCTCCCCTATGCCGTCTAAACTAGGACAAATCCAGGGAAACCCGGACGGATGGCAACCGATCGACGTGTCGACGATCAATTCTTTTTGAAATTATGTTGAAAGTTTTATTATTGACTAGCTGGTCCCCAGAACTTTCGTCCCCAATATCCACTTTATCTTTACCAAATTTCATCCTAATTCGTACAGCCTTCTTTGCATAATTGAGTAACTAACACCCAAACATCGAAACATACAAACTTCACATTTATAATATGCGACCCACGACTTGGTCTGTTCAGAATTGGATCCAGCCGAGATAAAATGTAAACGTGTCTTAATCCAGGTTATGAACTATCTGTGTGCCAAATTTCATCCAAATCCGTTCAGTAGTTATTGCGTGAAAGGGTAACAAATTCCTCCTCATAGACTTTCGTATTTATAATATCAACAGGAGGATCAAAAAGGTCAGGTTCATCAACCCAATACTTGCAACCTTTAACTTTAATGTCGGTTTGAATTTTAATTTTATTAAATTGCGATATTTTATTCAATAAATAATATTACTATTAAAAAAAAAAGAATTATAATCAACGCGAAAACAACTTGTCAGAGATATATTCGCAAATGTTGCAGAACAATCGCACCAAATCTATAAATCGTAGTTTCATATGAAATATATTTATACAGATAAATAAACTGTTACAAAATAAATTTAATCTGTTATACAAATTTTATTGAATGTAATAAATAATTTGAGTAAGATATATGGCTTCATATGTAGAACTAAATAAACTTCAATGCAGTATATCGAAATAAATCACAATAGATGTAGGATATTTGTTTGCGAGTATATACAGGCTGTTTGATGCAAGGACCGATAGATTTTTTTATGGACTTTACCTAGGTTTTACCCATACATCCTACGACCGAAGGGTTGCGGTTGATTAAATATACTTTTTTAAGGTGTTCCTGTAAAGCATCAAAAATTTTTATTATTGTTCAACGGTTATTACTCACTTGCATTTTTCGGGATTGCCCTTAGTCATGAACTAAGCCCGCGGCTATATCGCGAATCAAACTAAGTTGACTTTTGACTCGCGACATCGCGGCAGGCTCAGCTCTTGACTAAGGGCAATCCCGAAGAATGCGCGTGAGTAATAACCGTTGAACAATAATGAATATAAATGTGTCTCACGAAAGTTATTATACATCCAAAATCTTTCCTTTAAATCGAGATAACTTTTTTGTTTGTAGATGTAATAGCACAAAATAAATTTTGTTGTATCTTGAAATGTCTTCTTTACATAAATGGATCATTATCTTATACAACTGGTAACAATAAAATTTCTTGTGCTTTGCGAATGAGTCTTAAAAATTCCAACTTCTAAAATAATTATAAAAAAAAATTAAAGCCATGCACAATTTTTTTTATAAAAAAAAAATCTATCTTTTACTTTTTATAACGGTACATTACATTACATAGAAAACTATTTATTAAGAAGTCAAAATACTAGTTAGAAGAGGCAGGGTTAAGAAAATACTTATCGCGGTAATTATGACGTCCAACATTTCATATGCATGCTCGACCTCTATTTCTTATTTCACTAATCGTTGTACGCAGTCGCAGTTCTACTTTCTTCGTTTCTAACGCGCCGTTTATACGCTTAACTTTAATCAGAACTTCCCTTTGGCACCCCTGTCTGGTAGATTAATTTTTTGCCCATCTCTAGACGTAGAAATCCAGAAACGAAAAAATTGTGTCGGTACATGCACAAACATCCTGTACACATTGAAGCATCAGTTTCCGAGAATTCTCGACTAGTTTCGAAGTGAATTGAATTCCGATTCATGTGGTCTTTGTGTGGGACTTGACTTTTTATTTGTAAGTACTGCAAAACTTTTTAATTTAAAGCATATTATTTTTATTTATTTATAATACACAGAAACAACTTATCACATAACAAAGTCCCACAAAACCGTATTATCGGTTTGACTTTGGGAGCGGGAATATAAATTGTTCTGTCACTATCATCCATTATATATATTAATAAGAATTGGAACGGTATCCATTTTTTAAACAGTAATCATGGAGCTTCTTGACCATTATTTGCACACAAATGATATTCATAAGTATGTGATATATTTCGGAAAATAAAAGGTCTAGTTAGATGAAGAAAGTTGCAGCAGGGCGTGATCGCACTATGATAATAATTTTAAAAAATCTGAGAAACAAATGTATTAATAAAACCCCCAATTTTAACATAACATAATTTAAGATGCGAGTGAAGGAACATTACCTCTCATCGATGTAGTCATTCTGGTATGCATGTATGTATTTGTATGTATGTTTATGTATGGCAATCCCGAAAAATGCACGTGAGTAGTAACCGGTGAACATTAATTGATATGTTTATGTAGTTGTTTTTTGTTTTTTTTTATGGAATAGGGGGCAACCGAGCAGACGGCTCGCCTGATGGTAAGCGATTACCGCCGCCCAAGGTCACCCGCAACCCCAGAGGAGTCGCAAGTGCGTTGCCGGCCTTTTAAAGGGTTTAGGCCCGGTACCCTCACTCACTCAGCGAAACACAAGGCAAGCGTTGTTTCACGCCGGTTTTCTGTTAGGCCGTGGTATCAATCCGGTCGAGCCGGCCCATTCGTGCCGAAGCGTGGCTCTCCCACGGTAAATGTTTGTTTATATTTGTATGTTTATGTAGTTGTTTTTGTGTTTATATATGTATGTTTATGTACTTGTTTATTCTTATGTATGTATTTACATCTAAGTATCTGGAAGAGATTTCTGTTAGAAATAAGCTAGCCTTTGTACTTGCCATTTCTATTATATATTGTTATGTCTAAATGTGTGTACATCAAAATAAAAATAAATAAACGTAGCATCACGCCTGTATTCCCCGAAGGGGTAGGCAGAGGTGTACACAGTTGTACACCCACATTTCACCAATGCTGTTATTAAGTCCCATGTAATAGGCGGTGAGCCTATTGCCATCTACCGGACACAATTCCAAACTCCGGGCTGCTACTGAGAATATTCTAACAGAAAATCTCAATAACACTGCCTGACCCGGGAATCGAACCCGAGACCTCATACTCAGCAGTCGCGCTTGGGACCACTAGACCAACGAGGCAGTTTAATCTAATTTTAATATCTTATAAATCAATTTAATCAGACTCCGTGTAAAATAAGCGCTAATATGCTTATTTTACAGGGCGATAACTCGACCGTTGTACCTTAAAACAGATCACCCTTGACTATTGGAGTCACTTGTATCTGCAATTAAATCTATCTGCGATTGGAATTGGTATTACTTTCAAGAGTAACCCCACTGAACTGAGTACTCCAATTGTCAGTTTGTCACTCAACTAGTAACAGAGACAGAGAGTCTCTGACTGATTTATAACTTTAGTAAAGTTTGACAGAGAACTTAGTAACTATCAGAAATGTTTACTAAACTGGTAACTCGAGCTGATGACTTGACTTGAAGTAATGATTTATGCATGTGAGAAGTGATCTTGGTATGCAAACCCTTGACTTTTATAATCAAACAAATTTGAATTGAGAATTTCATAAGTGACGGCATTTGAAAAAATAAAATCCGTAAATAATAGATTTAATATATAATAAAGCTTAAGATTTTTAGTTTTATTTGTTTATTTGTTTGAACACACTAACTAATTATTTTTTTAATAATAATTAATTTTAAAGAATAATAATTTTGCATTTGATAGCTTATTTCTTAAGAAAGGTTATAGGCTATTTTAAATCACGGTACGACATTTAGGGATCGAGTAACGAGAAAAAAAGCCGATGAAACCGCGGAGCTTAGCTAGTAATATTGACATAAAATACCATAGAATCACGCCTGTATTCCTCGAAGGAGTAGACAGAGATGTACACAGGCGTACACCCACATTTCACCAATGCTGTTATTAACTCCCATGTAACAGGTAATGAGCCTATTGCCATCTACCGAGCACAATTCCAAACTCTGGGATGCTACTGAGAAAATTCCAACAGAAAAACTTAACAACCCTTTGCCCGACCCGGGAATCAAACCCAAGACCTCATACTCAGCAGTCGCGCTTGGGACCACTAAACCAACGAGGCAGTAATATTAGAAAGTGCGTTTGATTGATTGTTTGTCACTTCTTGATGCCATAACTAATAACAAAACCAAATGCATTTCAGTCGCCTGTATAGGGACTGAATAGATAGCAATGACGTCACCAAAACCCATTAAAATTTGGAAGAAGAATTCGGGGTAGTAAGCAGTTCGTAATTACGTTAATTATAATTAAGTTAGTTTTTTCCATTTAATATTGTAACTTTAGAGTTCGCTAAGCATGCGTTAATGCTTTTTCAAAGACATATCTTGAATTATAATTAAGTTATAATAGGTCCGAACATGATTTAGATCACTCAGTGGTGACATATGACTTTCTATTCTAACGGTCCCTTACTAAGGATTATGATAAGAAACCTCTTTTTAAATAACAACAAAAAAGCTATCTAAAGTAGATCTAGACGTTCAGAATGACAATAAAAAAATAAAAAACAAATTGTATTTCTCGAGTTTGCACTGTCAACGCAAATATTGTCCGCTGCAGTGTTCTTTATCTCATTTTCTTTAAAAAAAGTGAAACAGTTTTTTTTTATTGTTTGTACAAAATAATAGAATGCACAGGTGAACTTGACACAGAATTATCGTAACAATCATATTATAAACAACTAGCTGATGCCCACGGCTTCGCCCGCGTGGATGTCGGTTATTGCGAAACAAAAGTAATAAAGAAATTTTGATCCCGTTCCCGCTTTTCAATTACCGCTTTATAATTGCCCATTTTTTTAAGTATTAAAATGGATATAGTGTGTTATCCTTAAGAGATAGACATATGCCATCGCGGACTTTACTATAGACCTATATAAGATTCCACTATACATCATTTTGTTATATCTCAAAGTGTTTAGGCAGCGTTTTCGTTGAAAGCTCCCAGACGGCTTATTTCTTCCCGACACCTCCAACGAATATCATTATATTTCAGCCAATGTACATAAAAACTTGACAAATTATATACAACAACCTTCCTCGAGAACCACTCTATCCATTGGTGAAAACAACATGAAAATCGGTGCAGTAGTTTTTGAGTTTATTCCGAACAGACAGATAGACACGGCGGACGACTTTATTTTATAAAATGTAGTGATGTTTCAAACCTTCAGATTCCTTTTTTAGGGTTACGTATCTCAAAAGGAAAATCTAAACCCTTACAGGACTACTTATTGTCTGTATCTTAGTAGTCTAGTGGTATCCTAGTAGTATCTTATCTAAGTATATCTGGCATGCTGCTAAAGTTTTGGCTATGTTTTATGACCGGCCGCCTGCCTGACGTCAACCCTCTTTGGGAATGCTGTTGTTGGTGGTAACCGCCACCGATACAGTCTCCTTCTATCTAGCTATGCCATACCAAATGTTATCCAAGCGCCAGGTTCTGATGTTATCCTAATATACAAACATACATGAACCCTAAAACATAACACTCCTTTTCTGAGCAGTTGTGTAAAACGGAGCTACATTTAATTGGGAGGGAAATACAAATTAGTAAAAAAAACGCCGCGAACAGAAACCAGACACATATCGATCACAAGTTCATTGAGACTTACCAATACATTTGCATAGATACAACTGACGACGCCATATTTACTTTTACATCAACACTACTTTGATCTCGAAGCTCTTGAACAAAAATACTAATATGTACTTTAGTACAAAATGAAAACAATAAAGTTCTTGCGATCTGAATCTAGATTTTATTTTATTTTTCTTTGAAATTACTGTTCGTATACATCATTTTTCTTTCTGCTTAGACAACCTTAAACTTATAATTTTTTGTGGAAAAAGAATACGGTCCCAAGCAGGATTCGCACTTGCACCCCCCGTATAAACAGCAGAGCGCCTTTTTCCACAAAAAAAACATTACTTTACTGTTCATATTTGGATAACACAGTGCTAACTAATCTGAATAATGCTTATGTTTTTTCACTTCAACGATGCGATAAGGAGGCTCCACTCAATCTATCTTGCTCGTCAATTCAAATTCGCCTTAGGGCTAGTGTAGAATGACCGACGACACGTCAAGGACACAGTCGAACTGTGGCAAAGATCTGACTCGAATATACGACTCGATGCTCTGAAGCTATTTTCCGAGATATCTCTCTCTCATCGTATCAACCTAGTGTCAGAGTTTACCGCCCGTAGAACCTGTGACGAGGCTGTACCCATTAAAAACATCTCTCAGGTGTGCTGGTTTCCTCATCGTGAATGTCTTATATGAAAATTTACGTATGAATAGATGGCAATGACGTCACCCAAAGACGTATTAAAAATGTGGATGAAGAATTCGTGGTTGTGAGCAGTGGAGCTGCGGAGCTTAGCGGTCAGATCGCGAATCCTGCTCACGACCGTATTTTTCTGTCCACATAAATTTATAACTTTAGAGTTCGCTGTTCATACGTTAATGGTTTTCAAAGATTAACTGTAACTATAATTATACAGATACTAAAAACTGAAAATTTTAAAATCGCCGGTCTGGCGTCTTCCCTCCGCCCGACCGTATTTCGGCCACGGCGGCCTATCTCACACGGAGATTAGCCAAGTACGCACAACATATTATAGTGCACAAGTGTACGCGCATACATAGGTGCACTCCCTCTTCCTTCAGTCTCATATTCCGATGGGACGGCAATCCGACAGGACCGGAGAGAGATCAGGCGCAGGACCGACGGCTTAAGGTGCTCTCCGAGGCACGGGGGTATCACACCACCAACTTCCTAACTCCGGGATGCTACTGAGAATTTCCTAAAAAAAAACCCAATAACACTTTTGCCCGAACTAGGAATCGAACCCAGGACGCTCAGCAGCCGCGCTTGAGACCACTAGACCAACGAGACTGCTGCTAGGTAATGCTTACACAGTGGACTATATTACAGTCTTCGCATATTAGATCGTTGAAGTGCACACACATACGTCATAATGATGTTGTTCAATCAACAATCAATCATCTCCGATACTGTTTGAAGTTCTTTTAACACCGGAATTTATGACGAGACTGATTTTTTAAATTACGATTGAGACGTGAAAAAATCTTGTAAGTAGTTGGTCGAGTCTATGGTATTACCCATTCCGCTTTTGATTGAAAATGATTGTGGAACACGCCAATGGCCAGTCTATGTCGGACGAGAGAATCTTAAATTTTGTGTACCTAATAACTTTCGTGACACTTCAATATTATTATGTTTATTGCTCGCGTCCGATTCATTAAGAGTCTTGACATTTTCTATATATTTTTTTATTATTAATCGTACATATTTTGCATGCCTAAATTGATAGTTTTTTTTTTACCATTTTGCAATGTACCTAGTTATTGTAATATGCATTCACCAATAAAGATATAATTGATTGATTGCCATTTTTCGGGGACGCTGGGCTAGAATCATAATTTCGGACTCCAATCGAGTTCGCAACTAAAATAATGATAAATAGCGTCCTCTTTGCTGTGGACTAGTAACTTTTATACACCTGCCGGCAAAACATAGAGACTCTGTTTTTTTTTAAATAACTGCTAACAATTATTCACGAAATAAGTATTCTTTGGAGAGAACGGTACCTATTCTATAGGTCACGGTTTTTGGCTGTTGGCCGTACACGTTTAGCTAAATCAGGAACAACTTTGAAAAAAGGTTAGCCTTTGACCAAACTAGTTAATGTTCAAAAACTGGGATCGAAGTTTTCAACACGCAATTCATGCAGTATTACATAAAATATTTTATTTTTAATTTGTAACATCTACGATGCTATAAAAAATGTATTTTCTTTGATGGTTAACTCAAAGCATATCGCAACAGATTTCATGAAGGTAATTAATTTTTTCCTCATATATAACATGATCCAATTAAATTGGATTAAGGATCCCTCCAGCATGTTCAAACACGGGAATCGTGTAAGAGGATTTCTTAGAGAATGTCATTAAAAATATAATTATATTTATTCTGGTCATAATATATCCGCTTTCATTAAACTGTTTATCGATAATTTTTAAACAGATATTGTTCTCAGTTTTTTGTAGTTGAGTGCGTTGTCGACTGCATTTTTTACGAATATTATTTAAGTGGTAATAGACTTTTCAAATTTCTTTCTAACTGGCATAATTATATCGTAATGATGGCGACGTGTATAGAAGAGGCGAGGAACGATACAAGAAATAAATCTGACGTAAATAATCGTTAAGATAAAAGATGATAGAATAACAAAAGTAATAGAAGTAAACTCATTGAGTACAAAAAGTCTAAAATCCATTCACATAACGATTTTAGTCAAACAACAAACTAATAATTTAACTAAATTTACAATGAAATACATCAAATACCCGGAGCTATTACGCGTATTCTCCATCCAATGATAACGAATGAGCCACCTGGTCATAAATTACATGTTTACAATATTACTTAGAGCCGAGTGAAGAAGTGAAGAATGATCTCGAGATATATGGTGTTGTCCCTAGATTCAATCTCTACATTTAGATTTCCAAATAAAACAAAGCTTAGTTATGAGGGAAAGCACTAAATTCGTTTTTCTATGTTGCGGCATTCGTCCGCTAGATCACACTATTTTAAAAGTACGACATTCCTGTTTAGTTTAATTTAATTTCAATACCAACAGATGTCACTGTGCCGTGATGTCATTTTCTGAAACGCGGTGTTAAGATTCTCCGTCGTTGAATGACCCTCGCGTCGAACTATATAGTATTCATACTTACCTGGCGTAGGGGATACCGTGATCATGATGGCGGTTCCCCCAGGGCGAGGCCTTCCCATTGCACTGCGGGCGGGTTGACCCCTGCGATTATCCCTAATGTGGATAACTCGGACGCGTAATTTTTGGTAGTGGGGACTGCGTACGCGCCGTCCCCTCAGAATTTTCTTATAAATCAAGATGGTCATTAATAGTTACGTGCTGCGTACATGCGGCTTACTGTATGAAGAGATGATCATTAAAAGTTATAACTGTTAAATTCAACCGTTAAAAATATATACATTTTAACGTCATTAATAAATATTGCGAATATCGTTGAAAGTTATAACTTTTAGCAAACAAACCGAGCACGTTTTTGATGAATGAGGAAGGGAATAAATGTGGCCGCCCGTTCATTTAATTCTATTGTATAATTAAACGTTATAATTACTATTGTAGACAACAAATTTTAACATATTAATAAAAACACTTTTAAACGATTATAATTAATTAACGTATGGACGTGATGACCGTTTAATGCACATTAATGTGACATTTACGACATTGAAAGAAGATGATGATGTTTGTTTTTTTATAGACGATACGGATCTATTTTAGGCCACCAACTTGCCTTATGATAAACGTCTACAAATACAAATTATGAGAAAATGCCTCCTGACCAATTGCGTCCTTTAATTTTAGCTTATAATGCCAAGTCCAATAGCGAACAATACCACAAATTCATGAGCGTATTACGAAATTACGAATACCAAAAAAACATGTACAAAACGCAAGACAATGCCGATACGCCGAAACGCGAAGGGAAGGGGAGTCAAGGAGACATGACAGGAATCCTCGCCATATTCCCATGAACACCAACTGGGTGTTTATGAACAACAAAATGTTCTGATGAAGAAATAATATTAAATAATATTCAATACCGTTTAAGGATTATTGGAGCAAGGTAATTTTTATTCTATCAGAGTATGTTGCCTGTTAAACTAATTCCAGCAAAACATAGCATCACGCCTGTATTCCCTGAGGGGGTAAGCAGAGGTGTGGTAAATTTTACACCCACATTTCACCAATGCTATTATTTAGTCCTATGTAATAAGTGTGCCTGTTAACATCTACCGGGTACAATTCGAAACTCCGGGCTGCTACTGAGAATTTCCTAACAGAAAAACCCAATAACACTTTGCCCGACCCGGCAATCAATGCCGAGCGAGACCTCATCCTCAACAGTCGCGCTTGGGACCACTAGACCAACGAGGCATTGCCATTGATTTTAGAAATTAAATCGTCTAACAACTTTAGATAAAGTAAACAGCATTGGTGAAATGTGGGTGTACAACTGTGTACACCTCTGCCTACTCCTTCGGGGAATACAGGCGTGATGCTATGTTATGTTTTACAAGTTTCTATAGGTAGGTTGATAAAGAAAGAAAAGAACAAAAGATAACTTTTTCTTTCTGCGCGCACGCGACATAAAGTCTCGTCAGAACAACAACTAAGGGAATATATACACATTACACAATGTAAACCATAGACTAAACCAGGGCTTCCCAAACTTATATTGACTGTGACGCCCTTGGGAGTTCGCAATTTTTTTGCTTTCCAGTGAGTAGTTCTAGCCTAGTAACAAGTTAACAAAAATAAACCAAATAACGTTTACAATTTTTATAGTCGGCACTTACTCAGTAAAGTCAACAGACAGGCAATCTAATGTAGATTGCCTGTCTGTTGAATTTACCGAGTATATCGCCATACTGTATATGGATCGCCTCACGACGCCTTTGAGAAAATGCCACGACGCCTCAGGGCGTCGCGACGCACAGTTTGGGAAGCCCTGAACTAACTAATAATATAGACACGGTACTGCAGTTCAGTTGATGTGTTCATACGTATAAAAAACAGCTCATTACCGACAACCATTTAATTTTGTCTGAAGGGGACATAGTGAAGTTGACATTACAAGTAAAATTAAGTTAAAACATCAAGCATTCCAACACCTACATATATAAAAATACATAATTATAATACTAATAAATAATCATATCCTAAGTACCTATAGGTATAAATATAATAAAATATCTTTTAGACCATCTGGTTGAAGATGAAAGAATCAAACGGTACAGTAATAAATCTCAAATAGACGATCTATCAAAAGTTACGAGCAGTGTGTCAGTATTTAGTGAATCCGGTAGATTTGTTGCCCATAGTAAAGAAAAGAAAAAACAAAATCATCATTTTTTTATTTAAATTTGACTTAAATATGCGCTCTTTAACGTTAAACATTAAGGTGTTTTGCAGATGGAGCAACTGTTGCATTGGCAACTAGCTGTTTACATATATCGCAATGGAACTGCGCACACGTAGCAACTTTAGTTGTTGCAATGTGTGCAATGGCAGGTTCTTCAGATGAGAAGAAGTTAAATAGTTTCAAGGAGACTAAAGGTCAATGTTTTGGTTTGTTTTTTTGGGACCAGCTTCTTGTCCTGGAGTGATTTTTTTGCGAATAAATAGAAATATTATGTAACTGAGTGAGTGCATATAGTGACGTCAACCATTTTTGATGTAGACAGAGTGTATTACCATCATTAATAATTATTGTTCACTGGTTACTACTCACGTACATTTAACGGGATTGCCCGACTATTTTCGGAACGGAGCCCTCGTTAAGAACTGAGCCCGCGGCGATGTCGAGAGTCATTATATAAAAAAAACATACTACCACTGAAATAGAAACTCATAAACCTCCACAAAACATTATAATTTTCTAGGCACATGAAATACTAAAGGAATCACTTCACAAAGAAAATGGACAGCAGCAGGAAAAGGCACAGCCTAAACAAAAACTAAGAAAATTCTCAAAGGAAAAAGGTGTCAACGCCAGAAATTCAAGAAAACAAAACCTAATTATAATTTACGTCTTACACGACGACAAGAGACCTAAATCATAATTCGCTGTTGTTTGTAATCCTAATAACTTGTCGGATTAACTTTTAAATCCTATCAAGTAAAGCTGTAGAATCTTGGGGTGTCCTGATAAAAATTCTAGGAACAAAAATAATAAAGTTATAATATTAAATGGTTAAAGAATACGGTCGCGAGCAGGATTCGAACTTGCGCCTCCCGGATAAATACTGCAGGTGCTCTGACCACTAAGCCATCTCGACCTCTGCTCACTACCGTGAATTCTTCTTCCACATTTTAATACGTCTTTTGGTGACGTCGTTGCTATCTATTCAGTCCCTATACAGATGACCGAACCGATACGACTAAGTTTGCAGTTAATACAATGTCATAAAGATGCAATTACTTTAACAATTAAAGATAAATCTTTGAAAAACATTAACGCATGCTAAGTGAACTCTTAAGGTATAATATTAAATGCAAAAATAATGCGGGCGCGAGCAAGATTTGAACCTGCACCTCCCGGATACATACTTCAGGCGCTCTGCCTACTAAGCCATCTCGACCTCTGCTCACTACTGTGAATTCTTCTTCCGTCATTTATCCGGCAAGTGCAGGTTCGAATTCTGCTCATGACCGTTATCTTTATCCATTTAAAATTATTACTTTAGTGTTCGCTAAGCATAATTATGTTAATGTTTTTCAAAGATTTATCTTTAACAAGGATAATCATAATGGTTTTTAGAATTAGAGGTGCTCGTGGTAATGTTACAGCCGCACAGATTGATCTATTAAGGATAAGCTACGGTTACCGCAGTTAATCTATAGATGGCCATCATGTGGCCGTGCCTTGGAGTACACGTTAACACTATTATCTTCAACAAATTCTATATAAGAAAACAAACAATTGTTAAATTTTAATTACATACAATATATACAATTCCATCAAGTCTGTTTCCCATTCGGGTAGGCAGAGCCTATAAATTTCCATTTGCTACGATTCTGACACACCTCTCTCACTTCATCTATGTTCATTAACCTCTTCATGCATGTTCGTCGATTTAGGTGGCTTATAACATGTCTTTTTTGAGAACGTGCCCTGTGAGGTCAGCCTGCCCCGACTCTTCAATCCACTCTCGAATCATGTACTAGTTTAGTCAATCGCCTTTCATCCATCCTTTCTACCTGCCAAAACCATCTCACCATACCTGTCTCAATCCTCGTCACTACATCCTCTTTCACTCCACAATGTTCTTTTTTCACGCTGTTCCTCAATTTAACTTTCAAAGTTACGCCACACATCCTTTTTAAAGTATTTTTAACCGTCTTCCAAAAGGAAAAGGTTATCAATTTGTCTGTATTTTTTTTGTACGTATGGCCGTCGATATCTTTGCGAGTTCTGAACCGATTTCACTGAATCTTTTTTAGTTTGAAAGAATAGTCCCCAGTAGTGGCGACTCCAAAAATAACAGATTATTATTAAATATTTTTCTTTTAAATTTATTTTATTATAAGTAAATTTTGATATTATTTTGCACTTTTTAGTGATAAGTAGATTTTAGAAGGCGGTTTTTATTTTTTGTTAAAAAATATTTTTTAATTTACTAAACACAGGAGATTATTAAATTAATTTTAATTTAGAGTATTGTTTAACGGTCGGTCCTGTTTATCGAATAGGATCCAAAGCCTCAAAAGAAAGTTGACTAATAATTTACGACATTATAATTATTTATTTATCTAATGTCAAGTAAACAATATCGATCGGTCGGCCATCGGCCATTTAAATTGGGTATCAACTCAAATTTCAGTGTCCGATTTTCAACTCACCAACGAATTGATAGTCAATTTGTAGTACATTGCGTCATATGTTTTAAATATTTTCGGGCATTATAGACAAGCTGTAACATACGATGCAATGTACTACAAAACGCACATAAATCCGATGATAACCAAGTAACTAATAGGTACACAGGTCTCCAGTACTTTCGCTCGTTCATATTATATTTTTGGTAGCTTCGATCATGTTTCTAAGTACATAAGTAATGACGTCACATCACCCTAAGTTAATAGGCAGGACAATATCATTAATGGGTATTAATAGGAGTATTAAAAAAATACAGTACCTACCTAAGTTACATAACTTTACAATATCAGTAATAGTTACTCCTCCATACCGTATTTGAAAGAAAGAGAAAGAAAGAAAAGAAATGGAATATAGCCGTGATGATAAGTTATGCTAGGTATTATAATTGACGATATTCGCTTTTTTTAAGTTTTGCCTCCTACTAGAAATTTTCCCTGTATCGTGGGTGCGTTTACACACATATAATCTCATAAACACACACGAGTACAGGAATATATAGAATAAATAAAATTATTTGCTCCGAGCGGGAATCGAACCCACAACACGTCCACACAACGGTCTCTCGACGACTACGCCAGTCACGCCGCCAAATTAATTACGAATAACTTCCAACTTCCGCAACACTGGTATTTATATTATACTTATTAGAATTCGTAAATAATTTTGTAATAAATATTTTCATTATCATGCTTGTATGCCCCGAGGGGGTAGACAGAGATGTACACAGTTGTACACCCACATTTCATCAATACTGTTACACGGGTACTGACAATTTCCTACCAGAAAATACCAATAAGTATTTGCCCAAACCGAGAATGGAACAAAGGACCGCATGCCCAGCAGCCACTCTTGCGACCACTATATCAACGAGGCTGTAGAAAGGATTCATGTATGTTTATGAAAACAATAAATATACTTTATATTTTGGCTTTACGATAGCTAGGTATACGTAATATATAATTAATATATGAATGAAATACAAATACATTGATCCAGTGGACGCAAGTATGAATACTGAGCTGAAGTCCTTAGTACGAATCCCAAAACGGTCACAAAAAGTACTATCAGTATTTTTAGGAATTTTTCAGTGACACCCCGGAGTATAGATTTGTGGAAAGTAAATAACGATGAGTTGGGGCTTAACAACAGCATTGGTGAAATGTGGGTGAACAAGCTATCTACGGCTTAGCCCTAGCTTAGCTTAGGGATGCACGCGTGATGCTGTGATGTTATGTAGGACCCCTCCAGGCTAACAACATTGACACCAGCCTAGCTGTAACATGAAATACAGAGCCGTGCAGTAGCACACACATTTTCAATGAGGATTGTGCGAGGCACTCTATTTCACAAGTGTGCTAGCATACTGTTGTAGCACAATGGAGGCGAGGCCGCCGCGAGTACGGTGCTATCCTAAGTGTGGAGGCACGTGTGTGCGTGTGGTGTTCGCCAAACCCGCTGGCGCATATTTATACAATACACGCACAATTAACTCATTGCCTCGATCTAGTGAAGTGTCAGCTCAATACTCTATACTTTCTCATTCACTCCATTTTCACTCGCATTTCTGTCACTCAATCTATGAAGTGCAGTGTTGGACTGTGCTGAGGTAGCACATTAAAATGTATTGTGCGAGTGCCTCTTTTTTTTTAAGTGAGTAGATACTAACGTGCTGAGTACCCAAGTCTAGCATCTACATAGTTAAACAAGAACATAATAACATACAGTGGAGGCCCTAACCATTTTGTTGATGATGCAAGATCTCATGTGGCGCCCCTCCAAACGCAAAAATAATAGCTATTAAAATGTGAATGAAAAATTCGTGGTAGGGAGCCGAGGTCGAGATGGCTTAGCGGTCAAAGCGCCTGGAGTTTTTATCCGGGAGGCACAGGTTCGAATCCTGCTCATGACCGGTTTTTGTCCTGTCACAAATTATAGATTTTTCTTTACATTTACCTCACGGGTACGTAGGGGGTATCACGGGTACTTGACATAGTTTAAAGGTGTGATTCTTAAGTAGGTAGGTTTTGTTTTTATATATGCTTCTTTATACTTCAGTATTTTAGACAGACCGTATTTATATATATTATTATTATAGCCCGGTTAGTGGAGTGTGATAGAAGGATAACATCAGAACCTGGCGCATGGATAACATTTGGTATGGCATTGCTAGATAGAAGGAGACCGTATCGGTGGCGGTTACCACGAACATCATTCCCAAAGAGAGTTGACGTCAGGCAGGCGGCTGGTCATAAAACATAGCCAAAACTTTTGTAGCATGCCAGATAGGTATATGCTGCGCCGACCCCTAATAAATTGGGATAAGGGCAGGGGGATGATGATGATTTTAGATAGACCGACCGGACCAATCCAATCCAAACTTAAATCTGAAGTTAGTTGTAACAGGAATGAGAATTAATATACCGGGCAATCAATCACTATATTTAACGAAACAACGAGATTGATCGTCGCTCGGTAGTCGCGTGTTCGGTTGTTTTCAGGGCTTTTTTTTATGGTTAGGGGCAAACGAGCAGACGGATCGTCTGATGGTAAGCGATTACGCCGCCCATGCACACCCGCAACCTAGAGGAGTCGTAAGTGCGTTGCCGGCCTTTTAAAGGGCTTGGGCCTCCGGATCCCTCACTCACTCAGCGAAACACAACGCAAGCGTTGTTTCACGCCGGTTTTCTGTGAGGCCGTGGTATCACTCCGGAATATTTATTACGCCGGCCTATTCGTGCCGAAGCATGGCTCTCCTACGGTAAATAAACGGTGATGGCACATTGTCCCGCCAACAGAAATATGTTCCTTCTAATATCTTTCAAAGTCTGATGGAACGACAATCCGACGCAACCAAATGTGTTTTTTTTTATATTTCCTACGTTTCAGCGTCATATCAAGTGATAGCCTAGTGGTATGACCGTTGGAATAGCAAGTCAACTCGCAGGTTCAAGCCCTAGACACGCGCCACTGACTTCACATAGTCATGTGCGTATTAATAATTAAATAACTCTTGTTCAAAACGATGAAGGAAAACATTGTGAGGAAACCGGTACAGCTGAGAGATATCTCAAATAGCTTTCAATGCTGAGTAAAGCTATTTGAGAAGGTTGCAGCTTGCGATACTAGGTTGTTTCTAAATCCTACCATTAAAAGGATAATAATTTGAAGTAAATGTGTAATACTTAAAATAATTTCTATTTTTCAAAGAATATATAATATATATGACTTAAAATAATGTTTAAATAAATAAGTTTCTAATATGTATCTCCACAATATACATAAACGATTACAAAGTAAAAAAATGTTACAATGATTCCGCAGTTGATTTCAATACAAATTAGAAAGTTAATGAAAAAGTTCAACATTCGGTACGTTGGGGTCGGCTTCCAGTCAAACCGAATGCAACTTAATACCAGTATTTACATGGAGTGACCTCCACAACCTGGGTTGAGATAGGCAGTCACTCTGAGTACTGGGTAACACGATCTCTATTGGTATAACTCGTGGTAAAACTAGCCGTAATGGCTGTCATAGATCTTTATTTGACATCCGGGACCAATCCGAGGCGTGGCGGGGTCTTAATATAAAATGATGATCACCCATCCACAGACCGGCCGCGGCAAGCGCAGCTTAACCTTTCTCGATCAATCCGTGGGGCTGTTACTTAGTCACGAGCCCCTCAATATAAAGTACAAAAATAAATTATTTAAATTCTTTGAGAAAACCGAATGAACTGAAATAATGTTATCTATGCAAGATTTGTCACCATCTCATTAACATAACGCTATAGTATTATAACGATGCTTCTAGTACGATATAAGCAGTACCTAGTTGCGTGCTTAAAAGCGTTGATAGAAGTAAAATAAGTAAGATTACATGACAGTTATACATTTTTGTGGAAAGAAAAAATACGGTCGCGACTAGGTTTTAAGTCTGCGCCTACCGGATAATACGTAGACACTCTGCTCGCGGTGGCATTTTTCTTTTCACAGAAATTTATAACTTACTTTTTATGTTGACATTTTGGATTTGTATTTTGTTGTAATGTTTGGTATATTTTATTTTATTTTATTTTATTCAGCGTTTTTTAACCAAAGAACATTTGTACGCCGATATTAGCTACATATAGCGTTCATATAAAACTTAATATCTGTACCTATACTACCTACCTATGTTCTACAAATAAAATATTTTAATTTGAATTCAGATTTCGCTTCGCTATTTAAACAAAATTAATTCAGAAGTTACAGAGAAAATTGTGCACGGACGCGGCGGTAGGGGACTTTGTTTTATACTAATACTAGTTGGTGCCCGCGACTTCTGCGCGACTTAAGGTAACCTATGTCCTTCCCCAAGATACAATTTATCTCCTCACCAAATTTCAATACGATCCATTCAGCCGTTTAGTTGTGAAAAGGTAACGAACACACAAACGTTATTTTCAAATTTTCGCTATTATAATATTAGTATTGATGTTGTTTAATTTTTTTTTGTACCCTGCCCTCTGTCTTAGGGTACAAAAAATGGCAATCCTAAAACCAGTTTTCTTTACGTCAGACTATCGGCGTATCCAATCGTTTTGTTTAATTGTTTAGCCGCGTAACATATGGAAAAGTAATTAAACACTGAACAGCTATTAAATTAATTTACGAGGAACATTGCTATGTTACACAGCTGTGTTTGAGGCGCACATAGCGTGTGGTATATACCTCATAGTCGGTGGCCGGCGGTGGACTATCGTCTTACCACCATCGAGATCACGAAAGCATGAAAAAAGAGAGTAAAAACATAAAATTTATGACATAACATAGTATCACGCCTGTATTCTCCGAAGGGATAGGCAGAAGTCTACACATTTGTTGACCCACATTTCACCAATACTGTTATTAAGTCGCATGTAATAGGTGGTGAGCCTATTGCCATTTACTGTCCACAATTCCAAACTCCGGGCTCCTACTGAGAATTTCCTAACAACATTCCAACATTTACCAACATTGATAACAACATTGGTAATATGTGGGTATACAACTGTGTACACCTCTGCCTACCCCTTCAGGCGTAGTGCTATGTCATGATTTTTCATGTTCAGTATCGTCGGTGGAACACATCAACAGTTGTATGCTCACCGAGCAATTTCAGGCTTCACTAATGATATTTAGACAAAGTTACGTCCATATTTTTTTAGGTCCGTGTATTGTTAGAGGATTTTATGATCACGCTTTTATGAATTTTACCAACTAACCATAACATTTATAAAGGATACACAGTTTTAATTATTGTTCACCGGTTACTACTCACGTGTATTTTTCGGGTTTGCCCGACTAGTTTCGAGCTCGAACGGAGCCCTTAGTCATGAGCTGAGTCCCCGGCGATGTTGCAAGTCAAACTTGATCCTGAGTTTCTCCATAATTTTACATAACGTCGATAATAAATAATATTAAAGCTATAAGCGGTTCTTTCCCGGCACGTAGAAAAGAGTAAATCAACAGGATTTTTTCTAAGTTTTTCTTTTTAACTGTTAAAAAGTTATATTATTTCCATGATACGTAGTCACGCTACAATAGTTGACAGAACACCAGCAGAGAGAACTTGAAGTACCAATCCTGCGGTCCAAGCATGGTTCTTTTTGTTGACGAGTTTATCAATTTTTAAACGTCAAATTTGACATAAAGTGTTCATAAAACGATAAAAAAAAAACGAGTCGATAAGTTAGTTAAAAAGATCCGTGCTCGGATGCCAGGGAAGCGGGCTCTAGCCCCGCATGCCGTTATATTTTTCAATCCACAGAAACATATATAATTTAATATTATGGTTCACAAGACAAATCACATGTGGGTGTACGAATGTGTACATCTCTGCCTACCCCTTCGGGGAATACAGGCGTGATGCTGTGATGCTACAAGACAAATCACAGAAAAAATAATTCTTAGTTTTTTTTTGTGTCCGATGTCGCTGAACAAGTTAGGTGATTAATTATTGTTCAACGGTAATTACTCACGTGCATTCTTCGGGATTGCCCGTCAATCGTAAGTCAAACCTCAAAAAGTTTTACTCACGACGTCACCGCGGGTTCAGCTCATGACTAAGGGCTCCATTCGAGTTCGAAACTAGTCGGGCAATCCCGAAGAATGCACGTGAGTAATAACCGTTGAACAATAATTAATCTGAATGTGTCTCCCGAAAGATGTTATTCAAAAAAAAGTAATAATTTTGTTTTCTTCAAAGAAAATATAATTATAATGTTAGTCATTTTTATTGTTGCGTATCTAATAAACAAAAATGTGTCTCTATAAGAATCCTAGTGTCTGCCGACACCAATCAGGAACGTACGTGTTTGTAAATATATAAATTAAAATCAATTGCCGCATGTATGAAATCATTTGAGAACCGGCCTGACCGAGTGATTCTTCATATGTTCATCTGGTAATTATCAGAACAATGTAGCAAATATATTATTTTGATTTTGAAGGTTTTATGAAATAGGAATATAGGAAATTCCACTGCAAATGTCCGGAATTGTTATGGTATTTTCTATAAATTGCATCCGTGCGAAACCGGGGCCGGTCGCTACTAAATAAACTTACCTTGATTATTGAAAAAATACTAAAATAAATGAGTTATCGTTTACACGTCTCACGTTTGTTGCTAGCAGTTTATGAGTAATGGACCTTTTTATGTTTTACTACCTCCAAAATAAAAAAAAAAAATTGACAGTTAAAGATTATGTAATCCCGAAGTTACCACTTAAATAAATAAACAGATATTTATCTGAAATAGGTACCTTTTGCAATTAATGAAAATGCTTCACTTTTTCGATTTGAAAGTTAACACAAACGAACGTTTTGTATTTTTGGTAGCACTTTTTTTTAATTATTAAAAGTTTTATAATTTAATGATATTTTTTTTATTTAACATTCAATTCACTAAACACACTCATTTACTATTTCCAATTTAATTATAGAAATAAAATCCTAATAATATTCGAATAATTATTTAACTACAATTACGATTTTAAAACAATGCACTACTTTCCACACTGCACTAAAATCAATTTTTTCTACTTCTATATTTTTTTCTAACACTCGTGAAACTTTATGACGTCACAGGGACACGAACGTCATCCCCGACGCTTGGCTCGCGCGAGACTGAAAGCCGAAAGCTGAAACTGAAACTTGTTTACATGACTTTACGATCATATTTATGTATTTAAATTTATTCTTGTGTTCATTTTGAAGTTTTTTGAATACTCTGTATTGATGTGAAGTAAATATATATTAAATTTCCTTTCGGCTTTCGTGACGGTAGGTATAATATTTATTTTATATAATTGACGGGAATTGAGAATTCTGTCATGGTGTGCAGCAATTTTGAGATTATCTGGAATTATTTCTTGTGTTCTTATATACGCCTTTATGTTTACTGCCTCGTTGGTTTAGTGGTCCGTAGCGCGACTGCTGAGCAGGAGGTCTCGGGTTCGATTCCCGGGTCGGGCAAAGTGTTTTTGAGTTTTTCTGTTAGGAAATTCTCAGTAGCAGCCCGGAGTTTGGAAATGTGCCCGGTTGATGGCAATAGGCTCACCACCTATTACATGGGACTTAATAACAGCATTGGTGAAATGTGGGTGTAAAATTGTGTACACCTCTGCCTACCCCTTCGGGGAATACAGGCGTGATGCTATGTTATGTTATATGTTTTTATGTTCAAAACTTCAGGAAACCATAACCCTCCTTTTGGGTCAGTCGGGTAAAAATAAAAGACAACAATACACTCCATTAATCAAGTAATAAGTTATTTTACTGTAATATAATATTTTTTAGCAAAATATTTCTTCTCTCAATGAATTTACATAATATTGTTTACAAACAATTTAATTTGTAGAAACTGCAGGGGCTTGTGGCTAAGTATCAGCTGCTCAGATCGTTCGATAGAGGTCAAGCTGTGTTTGCCTTGGTTGGTCTGTTTATGGGTACTGTAATTTATCGAGATCCTTAAGTGCCTCGTATAGCACGTTAAAGGGTCAGCTTCGGTTGTCAAATGAAGATCTATGGTGGTGTTTACTGGTTGTCAGAGACCCTAAAAATGCTGACAAGCAGTGTTGTCACCCCTGTAACTGGGTTGTAGAGGTCAGATAGGCAGTTGGTCTATGTACAATACTGGTATTAAGCTGCGTCCGGCTGACTGGAAGCCGATCCCAATCTAATTGGGAAGGCTAGGCAAATATGTTTCCCCAGTAAGTAAAGTTTTTTTATTGGCATAAAAACAGTTTAACATTTTCAGGCAACACTGGATCCCGCACTAGGATACCCTGTGTTGCCAGATCCAGTCTCTAGTGTGTGTAGTAGTGTTCGTATTATACATGATTTTGACAGCGCGGTTGGCGCAGTGGTCGAGAGACCGACTGCTGCGCTGCGTGTCGCAGGTTCGATTCCTGCACGGAGCAAATATTTGTACGATCTACGGGGTCTGGGTGTTTGTGTGCTTGTGAAATTATATGTCTGTAAACGCACCCACGACACAGGAAGAAATTCCTAGTGTGGGGCAAAGTTTTTAAAAAAAAAAAAACATGCTGCGCATCTTTAAGGTCATATGGGAACCTACAATATACTTATTGATGACTATTGACGGTGTGAATAACGGTTTGACGGCACGCGCACTGATAGAGAGGTCTGAAGCCGATCTCTCCATCACTGCACATCAATCACCGATGCACTACGTGGCGTAACTAGGTTCAACTTCCGCACAGAACATTTATTATTTTATTTATATAAATTATACAAATTTAACACTTAACAGACAGAGACGTGTAGCTGGGGAGTTTTTTGCGCTGTTTGTGAAGCACTAGGAAGCGGTGAAGGGTGGGCCTTTTTGGGGACTGTATTATTTAAATGGTTGACGTTCAAATGGTAGTATTTAAAATAAAATAAGGTCCCATTTTTTCAGTTTCTTTTAAAAAATATCATATTATTCAAATTAGACTTGAATAATATGATATTTTTATAAAGAAACTGAGAAAAATGGGACCTTCGGAATATAGCTGTTCAGTAAGCGAGGTTTTTATTTCAACTTTTTCTACTCGTAACGTCACGATTTCTTCTGATAAAAATGTCCAAACTTTTTGAAATTATTATTATCGTGGAGCTCAGCTGAAAACTGGGGGATTCGCGTGTACTGCTTGACAAGTTTTAATGGAACTTTCATAGTTTGTATCCTCTGGTCTAACTTCAGATACTCTGGGAAAGTTATTTGAATTATACTTTTTATATTGTATTTTCATCTAGAACTTTATAAGTTCAGGTTGAATGACTTCACAAAAATATTCCGAAGAAACTAAATATATTTGACGGAGAAAGGTTGAAGAATAGGATCCGAGGTCTCTATTTCTGTCAGAATTTTAAAGGTAATAGTCAGTAAAACCAACATTAAGGCTCTCCGCTACTGAGAGCACTAAACGTGCTCTCAGCTAAAGTAGTTATCCGGGAGGCGCAGGTTCGAATCCTGCTCGCGACCGTATTCTTTTTCCTCGAAAATGTATTACTTTTTTTTTTGTTTACCATGTTGTTCAAAGGTGGTTTTTTTGTACTCTCTTATTGGAGAAATGCCCTCGCGTACCGCTCTGACACGGAGAGACAGAGCGGTTATGTGGGACTCGAACCCACTAAAACTCCACAGTGTACCTCCACGGCTGCTTGAGGGCGGGACCCATGAGCGCTCTCGCACACAACCGTGAACCCGCCCGCGGCCGACCATTGCCGGACTATCTCACGGTGTTGGGTTTTTTTTTTTTTTATAAAAGACCTTGCCCCACACTGGGAACTACTTCCTTTCCTTCGTAGGTGCGTTTACAAACACATAATCACACATGCACACACACACACTCAGACCAGGAACAATTATCTGTAGATAATACAAATATTTGCTCCGTGCAGGAATCGAACCTGCGACACGCGACGCAGCAGTCTCTCGACCACACCATACGAATCTTAAAGTCATGATATAGGTACTTATGACCTAGGTACGTGAGTATTGTATAATGTATCTAAACGGGAGTATACTTGCATAGTTTGTTTATAGAAGAGCGTTGAGAATATAAACATATAAATCATAGTTATTCTCATTGCAACTGAAATGTGCTCCAATGCAGCTGGTTACTCGCCCACTGCGTCGTAATGCAATTATTTTCTTATTTATTTACTTATCAGCATCACGCCTGTTTTCCTCGAAGGTTTAGCCAGAGATGTACACAATTGTACACTCACATTTAACAGCCAACAAGTCGCACAGTTCTAAACTCCAGACTGCTACTGAGATAGAAAAACCAATAACACTTTGCCCGGCCAATGAATCGAACCCAGGACCTCATGGTCAGCAGCCGCACGTACCGCAATTTCCGTGTTCTACACAAGATAATAGTACGTTTATACATAAAGAACTTTATGCGGTGAACAAACTCCAAAAAGTATTAACAACTGAACATCAAACAACAAAATATTACGATAGAAAGCTTAAAAACCACAATAACTCGCTCACAATGTTTAATTTAGTATCGATATTGAATAGAAATCAACGGGCCATGGTACAAGAGATACAATTAACAAAAAGAGTAGACACACTCCCACTTACAATGAAGGACTCACATCTCTGCCTAGCCTTTTCCCAATGATATTGGGGTCGGCTTTCAGCGAAACCAGATGCAGCTTAATACCAGTATTTTAAATGGAGCGACTGCCTATCTGAGCTCCACAACGAAGTTACCAGGTAACACGATATCTAGTGGTAAGACTGGTTGTCAGAATATCAGTCATCTGCCTACTTGCTTGATATTCTGCTGGCTGTCATAGATCTTAATTTGACAAACGGGACCTATTTTACGTGCTCTCCGAAGCACGGAGGGGTCTCGGTATGAAATTATGGTAAACCCTACACAGACCCACCGCGGCCAGTGCCCGATCGTTCAATCAGTGCGGTTGTTACTTAGCCACGAGCCCCTCAACTAAACGATGTTTTAAAGGAATCCCTATTTTTATCCAATGACCCTGAAAAGGAAGTTAATATGTTTATTTGATTACTATGTTATGTTATGTTATTTTTACTCGTGAGATTATGATTATTGTATAATTGTAGAATAATATTGTAATTCCATTCCATTGTAACATTATTATTGTTATTTAATTAATTATATGAATGTTATTAATTATAGGTATAAAATAAATAAATATAATAATGTGTCGCTGTGCCCTTACCGGGCTTTATGTTGAAACCATTTATTTATTAACACCAGCTATGTATTGTACACATGAACGCAATAAAAGTTTTGAGTTTGAGTTATCTATAAATTAAAACCTTACTTATAACTTAGTGTACCTAAGTCTTCATACTTTATTAACCGACTTCAAAAAAGGTCCTGTATTCGACTCGTATGTATGCATGTTTGTATGTCCGCGATTTTCTCTAAAAGTACTGGTGGTTTTCGTTATTTAAATACATATTTTTCAGGGAAGGTTTTAGTATCTTATATATTAGGATCTGATGAACATAATTCAATTCAATAACTTACAGAAAATGACCCACGATGGCTACGATCGTATTTCTATATATTATTTTCACCATTCCATAGAAATCGGATACAGTTTAATTAATAAAAATGACTTATTGTCTCATTTACCGTAATATAGTAAAGTCCTAAATCCACCAACCCACTGCCGCACCCTGACCAGTTGTATGGATTGAACCTGCTGAATTATTCTGTCCTGCTTCTATGGCTCGTGTAAATAACATTCGACCCTTTGTGTTGTACAATAGAATTAAAACGATTACATTTGATTTAAGTCCAGGGACCATTCAAAAGTAATATTAAACTCGTAAAATTGTAAATGAATATCGGTTATTGTGTGTGGTTTCCGGAAAATATAGGCCACCCTGTTTCCTAGTTAATGAAAAATGTAAATAAAAGGTTATGAAAAACAACTTTTGAAATAAATACGTTTTGTTTCTCTTTTGGTTTTACTTTAAGACCTTTAAGAATCAATTAATCTTATGTTGACAGCGCGATTTATTATTATTTATTTATTTATCTTTATATCACAAAGGTAAGTATATTATATTCTAAGCCCCACAAAACCGTTGCAATGGTTTGAATGTGAGGTCAACGAGTCTCTAGACATTACAAATTAAATGTACTTCTAATTAAATATTATATAGGTATTGTAACTTACACTTATATAAAACTATTATAATATTAGATATATTTATATATATTTTTATATTGATATTTAGTAAAACTTCATAAATAGATTGATTAAGGTTTGTTGGTTTTTAGCCCTTTTTATATTTGTTCTAGAATGTCCACATACCGTCATCATCACGCCTGTATTTCCGAAGGACTTAGGCACATTACAAGCACAAGCAAGTCAATAATTTAGACAATGGCGTCAATTCCAATGTAGAAAATTAAACTAAATTTTTAAACTTCTTGTCTTTTACTAACAGTGACTATATGATCAAGATAGGACAACTCAAGAGGTGTCAAATTTGAATTTAGGCATGTAAAATTAAAATCTCTTAACGCTTTTAGTAGGCACAGTTTTAGGTAGCCACTACAATTAGAGGCGTCAAACGAAAATTGTAAGGAAACTTTGGTTGACCTCATTAAATTTAAATTTAACATCATCCCGTCCCGCCCTTATAGTAATTGTTAGTAAAAGACAGCTCTAAATTTAGTTTAGTGGGATACATTAGAATTGACGCCATTACGTAATTAATGACTAAAACATGAAGTACCTTTGACCATAGATTTGGGGCGCCCAAAGCCAACTGCAGTTAGTAAACTATAATCAAGGTCGACCACTAAGGCATCATCGGAGCGTTTCCATATCAGAGAACACACGTTTAACCACCAGTCTCGGCTGTGGACTGCTGCTAGACGGCTGTTGTTAAAATAATCGCCATTTATAATTATTATTTATAAATGGTCATGTAATGTAATTAATTATTATTTCTTTAAGGAAACATTCGATAAATAATAGACACGAACGGGATTCGACCGGCGACCTTCATCAGGTCATGACATCACTCTACCAACTGAACTGGGAGAGCGATGTCACGGACTGACAAAGGTCACGGGTTCTAAATCCGTTCATGCCTATTATTTTTTAATGTTTCTTGTTGAAAATAAAATTTTACATAGGCATTACATGGCTATAACATATGTATAAAAAATATTTTATTGATTAATTACTTACCTAAAGAAATAAAAATTCCAACCTACTCACAAATAATTTACGTGAAACGATTGCTCAACTTTCGAAGCCTTCGAACATTAATTTCCTTTCGAACAATGTTTTTGTTCACATTAAAAGTCGAAAGCCTTCGGAGAGTAAATAAAATTACAGTAGGTACCCTCACCTAATATCACGTGCATGAGACACGGGGTGTACGTTGAGTAACAAAAGGATTCTGGATAGACACATCGAGAGGACTTTCAAGATAGCCTATTGGTATAGCCGTTAGACAGGCAAAGCAAAGGTAGCAGGTTCGAACCCACGCCACTGACTTTTCCCAGTCATGTAACATACATAGCATAACGCCTGTATTTGGGTAGGCAGAGATGTCCACAGTTGTACACCCACATTTCGCCAATGCCGTTATTAAGTCCCATGTAATAGGTGGTGAGCCTATTGTCATCTACCAACAGAAAAACTCAATAACACTTAGTCCGACCCGGGAATCGAAACCGAGACCTCATGCTCAGCAGCCGCGCTTGGAACGACTAGACCAACGAGGCACAGTCTTGTGCGTATTACAAATGAATTATTATTTAAAACGGTGAAGGAAAACATCGTGGGGAAGCCAGCACACCTGAGAGATGTTCTCGATGGTGTATAAAGCCATGTCAGAGACCTACGGCTGGTTTAAACTCTGACACTAGATTGTCCATCAACCACGCGATTATAGAAAAGAATACAAAACTACAAGTTTATCAGATAAGACTTTTTGTTTACCTCTAAAAGTTTGTCAAACTTATACGGAATACATCTTGACACTAATTAAATTTGTTTTGTTTTGTTGTTTCTAAATAAATAGGATATAAATACTTCAGTTCTCAAAGTTCACTTCCAGCGACACGTAATACGAATCTCAAGTCAGCCGATAGATTGTTCCGAAAGGGGCATTGCATTTCGACGCAAGACATTGCCAATTCCAAAGTTTGGTGAGTAAAACGAAGCTATTTCGAAAGTGCAGCGAGGAGTAAGTAGGGAAATAGGAAATGAAAATCGTATGTTGACTGACTTAGGTTATCTCGTATGTTCGGCCAAGGTCTCTTCATCTCATCGTATCTTATCAACCTAGTGTCAGAGTTTAAACCACCTGTGCCTCCTCCTCAAAAGGCTATTCCAGACGATCCCTGCATGGTTACACTCACATAGTTCAGTACTATTATGTCTGGACTTTAAAAGAGACGTTGACCTCTGAGTTTGTTTCGGCGTTTCTTCTCAGAGACAGTCAGATAGGAAACGCCGGCGCCATCTAGTTTATAAAAATGACTTGTAAAAGTGTCTTCAAAAGGTCTATTTACATATGTATTATTATTTATGTATGTATGCATGGCTTAGATTTGTTCTATGACGTGATGTCTTCTCTTCCTAAGGTACGGTTGATGAATGCCTGGCTGGGGCCTTATTTGTTAAGGCAACCTCAGGAAAGCCCGGTTATGCAGTCGACAAGCTCCGTTGCAATGCGAGATGACCTACACAAAAAAAATTAACAACCAACCATTAGGTTGGTTGTTCATTTTCCTTTGTCATTAGACAAAGGTTGAATGAAATCACTAGTAGGCGATTGATTTGGCATTTTTCACCATCAAAAACAAATCCACCGATAATTCCATTCTAGAAAAAAAAACGAATTTCTGAGAAATGACCCGTACTTTCCCGAAGTTTAATCATTAACCCTTCCGGCGACACGGTTTGACCGGTAATGACCGGTCTGATAATGTCAACATCAATTATTTTGACACGTGACCGGAGTCAATTTATTTTCTTCAAAAGGTCATTGGACTGGATTTGTGGATTTATTTTGCTTGAGTGTTTACAATATAAGTGACGTAATTTAATTGAAAAGAAATCTAGGTAAGTCGTACAATTCTTCTTCTTCTTATCGTGTGGTTTATGAACAACCTAGTGACACGGTATAAACCACCCGTAGGTCTCTGACATGGCATTACTTTAGTAGTACAATAATCGTTCTGGTGGAAGGTTTCAGCCGCGACTGGTTACCACCTACCGAACGAAGCCATGCCGTGAAGCGACCTAGTCGTGTTTCGGGATTTAGTCCGGTGCAACCGTTGTGGGAGACGGGTCTGGGTAGTTGCATCAACTCCCCAAATCTATCCACTCTACTTCGAGTGAATAGATTTCTTCTGGATCTACGTGCTGAATCCTCGGCCACACCGTCGCTTACCATCAGAAGAGTTGGTGGGCAAATTATCTATTTATATATAAAAATACATTATCATACAGAGCAGAGCTCGTGGCGATGTCGCGAGTCAAACTGTTTTGACTCGCGTTTGACTCGCGACATCGCTGCGGGCTCAGCTCATGACTAAGGGCTCCGTTCGAGTTCGAAACTAGTCGGGCAATTTCGAAGAATGCACGTGAGTAATAACCGTTGAACAATAATTGATGGGGTAACAGGTGGTACTCCTAAGGTATCCTGATTTTAGGGTTCCGTTCCTCAAAAGCCTTTATAGGATCACTGTGTTTACTGTCTATTTGTCAAGACTCTTTTTTATGAACTTTAGTAATGTTAATTATATAGAACGGTCTAAGTCCCTCTCGATGCAAGAGTCAGACTCACAACTGTTTATTGTTATTATTATGAGATATTTGGAACTATTACCACAAAGAGCAGGAGGAAAATAAAGAGCTTGTTTAAGCTGCCGTTGCTGTACTAGCAATTTTTAGATACTAGCGATTTCACCTACATCGTGGGTGCGTTTCGAATTCTTGTAGTGGAGATGTTGGCGGTCAGTTTTTCAACCTTTCTTGATTAATTGCAAGTCTAAAAAGATTTAACGAGCTTGATTGTTTGCGTTTTCAGGCATAAAGTCTCACATACACACTCGCATATGACCCAGAAAGAAAATAATCTGTCGATCATTCAATTATTATGAACAGTAATCGAATCTGCGACACGCACAATAGTAGCCAATCTCTCGATCACTGCGCCAACTTCATAACATAACATAACATAGCATCACGCCTGTATTCCCCGAAGGGGTAGGCAGATGTGGGTGTACACAACTGTACACCCACATTTCACCAATGCTGTTATTAAGTCCCATGTAATAGGTGGTGAGCCTATTGCCATCTACCGGGCACAATTCCAAACTCCGGGTTGCTACTGTGAAATTCTTAATAGAAAAACTCAATAACACTTTGCCCGACCCGGGAATCGAACCCGAGACCCCCGTACCGGGCTTGGTATGCAATGATGGTCACCCATCCACAAACCAACCGCGAAGAGCGCAGCTTAACCTCGATCGATCGACCCGTGCAGCCGTTACTTAGCCAGGAACCCACACACACAAAGATATATAAGTCTAAAAAAAAACTCCGTAGCTTTCAGAAATTCACAGCTCGTCCCGTCTGCGAATAAAGAGCGCAATACTACTAAAGTGTGTAATAAAAAATAGTGAGTCAGTAAAGAGGTTGAATTAAAAATTATATTCACGATTTGCGAGAGCAGAAGCCGGGGAATGCTTTATAAGGCACTAGCTGGTGCCCGCGATTTCGTCTGCGTGACAAAAGGTAGCCTATGTCCTTCTCCAAGGTCCAATCTATCTCCTTGCCAAATTTCATTACCATCCATTCAGCCGTTTAGTCGTGAAAAGATAACAAACAAACAAATAAACAGAGTTATTTTCGCCTTTATAATATTAAACATAAACATAGCATCACGCCTGTATTCCCCGAAGGGGTAGGCATGCTGTTATTAAGTCCCATGTAATAGGTGGTGAGCCTATTTTCTAACAGAAAATCTCAATATCAATTCGCCCAACCCGGGAATCGAACCCGAGACCTCATGCTTAACATTCGCGCTTGGGACCACTAGACCAGGCATATAAATTATTAATTATTTAATTTATCCCCCATGGGAGAAAGGCGTGAGTTTATGTATGTATGTATGTAATTTATAATATTAGTATGAATTAATTGTCACGGTTCCGCGAAAACCGACGATTATGTGCACGCAGGTTTACTGAACACAAGATAAGGTTAACAGACCACGGCGGAGGTCTGTATTTGTACTCTAAGTAGTAATTAATGTCTATATATATAGACATTAATTGTCAAACGGTTGTGGTGACAACCAACGTTTTAATTATAATTGTATAACGGTTATTACTCACGCGCATTCTTCGGGATTTTCCGACTAGTTTGACTCGCGACATCGCCGCGGGCTCAGCTCATGATTAAGGGCTCGAGTATGAAACTAGTCAGACAATCCCGAAGAATGCGCGTGAGTAATTACCGTTAAACAATATAGAATATGAATGTGTTTCACCAAAGTTATTATACAAAAATAAACTACCTATCATATTGACCTCACTAAGCCCTCACGTGGCTTGTAGGGGTGGAAAATAATTATGGCCCGTAGGCGTAAAATAATTATATTATTAACAATGGAACGTATAAGGAATTAATATTATATTACGTCACGATTATATCTAGTACTAATGAGGTCTCGTACATGAGTACACTCGGTCACAAAAGTGTTAATTGATTTGCCAGCAGTTGCTTTCTATCCATATTTCAGGAGGTGACTATACCGCTAATACTGAACAAGAATCAATAAAAAAAAATCAACAATTAAAAATATATTTTTTATTAGGATTTTTTATAAATAAGAAAGAAAGAAAAAAAATTTATTCACACAAAAACATTTACAGCAAACTATACTCGATAAATAAACAAATTCGCTCCGTGTGCTGCGCGCGACATAAGCTAATCCGGGTAAAACCACAAAAAAAAATAGGCATAGGAATTCGCTGCCCTTTGACAATGCCCACAACTTATTCTTAGAGCCATTCGGGTTTTTAATTAAGTATTGTTCAACGGTTATTACTCACGTACAGTCACAAGCAAAAATATGTAAACACAAACTAAACTTTTAAAAGCTCACCGACAATATCTCTAGCGTGTATTACATGATAATTAGGTATGTAACACAGATAGAAGAACAATTATTTCTACATAGAGACATATGCTAATAGATAACTAAATAATACACTATATAGTTTAAAATGTGCAAATATATAGGTATATGTTTGTGCTCGTGACTGTACATTCTTCGGGATTGTCCGACTAGTTACGAACTCAAAACGACGATGTCGCGAGTCTCAAACTCAAAGTTTGATTCGCGACATCACCGCGGGCTCAGTTCATGACTAAGGGCTCCGTTCGAGTTCAATTTCAGTCATTATACATTCGGGGTTAGGCAAATTGTTTTATTTATAATATCGTAAACAACTACGGAGAGCTTTCGCGAGCTTGACATCCGACGTCACTTATACGAGTTCGCTACGCATGCGTTAATGAATTTAAAAGATTTATATATATTTACCCTGCCTAATCTTTTGAGAAAATTACGTAATACTCAGTTCTGTGGTCAATGTCATGTTGGCTGCACATTACGATTGTTGTATTTGGAGTGTTGGCAATTCTTCGAGGCATGTCAAGGCTAAGATATACATCATATATAAGAGATCAGCACCTTCTCTTTTTATAGCAATAAAATTAATTTTTAATGACACTGTCACTGCCTTAGCTAATGGCATGTCATACCTTTTTTGGTGCAGGGGTTTGCCAAAAGAAAATAATGTATCCATTTTTTTATTGATATTTTTTTTACCTCTATCTGTAAAAAAAACTACCAACAAATCTGCTCTTTAGTTAAGAACAATCGTGCACAGACAAACAGACAGACAGACGCGGCAAAGGAATTTGTTTTATTGAATCATTTATGACTTCATAAATTCTGTTACACAATAAGTTAGTGATAGCATCGCATTGATATTATTATATGAGCTATTGAGGTGTAATCAACGATTATAATATATAAGGTCCTAATTTATTAGGTAATTTCCTTTGAAAGGGGTAATATATAAGTCAAATACATTCACATAAGCTAAGAATTAAAAGGATATAACAAATTATTTGTCATTAACATAGTACTAGCAAGACAAAACTGCTCCTTGAACGGCGAACATTTTGAAATAAATAAAATGGTTGTACAAATTTTAATTATGGCTTAAATGAATCCTTATCACTTACACATTGACCCCTTAAAAGGAAATTAACTAATAAATTAGGACCTTATATAAATAAAAAAATAAAAATGTTGAACTATTTTATCACTATTTGTTTTCTAAGTTAATAAATCTTCTACTTAAAACTTCTGGAGAGACTTTTCTCAAAAGATTGATGGTTTGTGTACATAGGTCGACTTATAACACTTCGGCCCGTGTGGTCACCTAATGAGAATAGATCTTTTTTTGTCCTTCTGTTAAAGTCCTTAGGGAAAACACATAATGCCCGTAAAGTAAGCTATGAAAAATAAAATGGGTCCGTTCCGTTGCAAGAATCTACACGCCGATGGTAACTATATTTTACGCAGTCTAATCAAAACTGCCTCATTAGTCTATCCTCCTCAGGGCTCGTGGCTAAGTAACAACTGCGCAGATCGATCAATCTAGGTAAAGCTGCACTTGCCACGGTCGGTCTGTGGATGGGTGACCGTAATTTCATACCGAGACCCCTCCGTGCCTCGGAAAACAAGATACGCCGTCGGTCCCGGTTGTCAAATTAAAATCTATGGAAGCCGTTACGGGTAGTCAGAAGCCTGAAAGTCTGACAACCAGTCATACCACGAGATATCGTGTTACTCAGTAACTGGGTTGTGGAGGTCAGATAGGCAGTCGCTCCATGTAAAATACTGGTATTTAGCTGCATCCGGTTTGACTGGAAGCTGACCCCAATGTAATCGGGAAACGGCTAGGCAGTTTGATTGGTCTATCCTCATTAGCTTAGCTGGGACGATCTCTTTATTTTAATGTAGAAAATTCATCATAGACGTTTTGCCGTAACAATAAACATCTCCCTAACCCAAACTTATGAGGAAAGAATAATAGGGTCTTGAGCAGGATTTGAACCTGCGATTCCCGGATAAATAATCGAGGCGCTCTAACTACTAAGCCATCTCAAATTCTTCTTCCACATCAAAACGTCTTTTAGTGACGGTATCGCCATCTATTGAGCCCCTATACAAGTGACTAAACCGACACAACTAACTTTGCAGTTAATACAATATCGTGTAGATGCGATTCCGAGTGCAATTCGCATATATTTGAAAACTTAATCTGTATTTGTCTCTGCCTAACCTTCTGAAAAAACAAGTATGATGTTATGTTTCTATTCAAGAGTAATTTTGAATCCAAATTGAATAAAAATGATAAAACAATTTTGCCTATCGTCACCTCCCTCTCTCCTTGAGTAAATCTAATCATATTATACGTGTCTCATTTTCCTTATAGGTTACCCCTACTTATAAAAAAAAATAAACGGAGAAAATGAAACGATTTCAAACCTGATTAGAGTACTCTGTTTAAGCAAAATTCTATAATATCAAGATGGTGGAAAACTGAATGAAATTGGAAGACTTAATGAACGAACTAGAAAAGAATGCAAATAGCCGCTAGAGCTTTTTATCCTTTGTGAAAATTAAGCCTTGTTCTTTGTGTTTGAAATTAAACTGTCATTAAAACAATGTGTGTCTTGGAGAAAATGTCAAGTTGACGAATCACTAAGTACTAACATAAGTTTAACTGTAACTGACGTATTACTTTATTATTTTGATAGCTTCTCTATGTAAATTCCGTAAAAATGATTGATTACGGGTAAAAAAGTTAGGGCAATTGAACCTAAGAATGTCAAGATTGCACTCACTGCCGGGCAAAGACCTTAAATTTAGTTTTAAGGAAGGAATTTTGTGCATAAAAGAAAATCATTTAATAAATACATTTTTTTTTATGGAACATATTAAATTGAAGGCAAACATAACATAAACATAATAACAACAGGCGAAAGTAACAAAGAATTTTATATAATGACATGTAGCAACCGCTTTTGTGGAGTTTCGTAAATGCGGTCGTAGAATTTGAACCTGCGCCTCCTGGATAAAGTTTAGTCACTGTATAGGGACTGAATAGATAGCGATAATGTCCCATAAGACGTATTTAAAAAAATGAAGCAGAAATATTTTGTATAGTGAGCAGGGATTGGGATAGCTAAATTAGCATAGCGCCGAGTATTTATAAGGGAAACGCAGGTCCAAATATTGCTCACAACCGTATTTTACTTTCTATTTCCATTTGGAATTATAATTTATGAACGTCATATATTACAATAAGACAGTCCCCAAAAACGCCCACCCTTCACCGCTTCCTAGTGCATCACTGGAGAGAAGAAGCGGCGCAACAAACTCCCCAGCTACACGTCTCTGTCTGTCAAGTTACAACTTTATATAATTTATCAATCTGCCTAGCCTTTTCTCATTTACATTGGGGTTGGCTTCCAGTCAATCCGGTTGCAGCTTAATACCAGTATTTTACATTCAGCGACTGCCTATCTGACCTCCACAACCCAGATAATACTGGGTAACACAGATATCTCGTGGTAAGCCTGGTTGTCAGACTTTCAGGCCTCTAACTACCCATAACAGCTGTCATAGATCTAAATTTGACAACCGAGACCGACCGCTTAACGTGCTCTCCGAGGCACGGAGGGGTCTCGGTATGAAATGATGGTCACCCATAGCCACAAGCCCCTCTATACAACTTTGTATAATTTAATGAAATAAAATATACATCTCACTCATCACTGTTCGTGACTCTTCGCAATTTACTTACCTTAAACAACCCTACAGATTTATTGGTACGACTGTACCTCCATTACAGGGTCTGTTCAAACATACCCAAGTTTATGGTGATGAAGACTGCGATTGTTTCGTGTACAAGCAATACCTTTTATTGACAGTGTAGTAAAATATTTACGAGGTGCACGTTACGTGCTTGATAGAAATAAATGTGTTATCACGTTGAGATTGAGATGAAAGGTCAAGGCGTCATAATTCTAGCTATAGTCTTAATAATATTATAAATGCGACAGTTTGTGAGGATGGATGGATGTTTGTTACTCTTTTTACAGATCAGGGGGTTTAAAAAGGCCATTTTGACTGAATCATGGGGCTGAGTTGCCCGCGTCCGTAGGAGTGCACCTTTAAAATGGAATCCCTACACGTCTACTCTGGTGGGAGGCTTCGGCCGCGGCTGGTTACCACCCACCAGATGAAGCCATGCCGTGAAGCGACCTAGTCGAGTTTCCGTCATGTAGACCGGTGCAACCCTTGTGGGAGACGGGTCCGGGCAGTTGCATCAACTCCCCAACTATCGTTCTCCCAAAATCTATCACCTCTACTGAATAGATTTATTCTGGATATACGTGCTCAATCCTCGGCCACAGCGTCGCCTAACATCAGGCGAGTTAAAAAAATAAAATAAAACATTATATTTTTTTAATATCATTAATTTCACAAATCGTAAAATCATAATATTTTTTGAGTGCAATTCACAAACAGTAATTCATATAAAGTTAAATAAAGGTAATTACATCTGTACGACATTGTATTAACTGCAAAGTTAGTCGTGTCGGTTCAGTTTCCTCTAAAGGGACTGAATAGATGGCAATGACGTCACCAAAAGACGTATTAAAATGTGAAAGAAAAACATTTTTTTTTATGAGAATAAAGTTTCTTAAACCCGAAAGAAGAATTGCCGGTAGTGAGCAACGGTCGAGATGGCTTAGCGGTTAGAGCGTCTGGAGTATTGATCCGGCAGGTTCAAAACTTTAGAGTTGGCTAAGCATGCTTTTCAAAGATTTATCTCTCATTAATATATTTGACAGTTTACTATGGAGATTCTTAAAATGGCTCACAAAATAGGAATTGCTAAAATGTGTCAAAGTTACTCAATTCAAATAATGATTAATTTTTATGGGAGATACGCTCTAAGTGGCCATTTTAGACCCCTGGGATGGAACAGAATTGCTTCGGTGGTCTAGTAGTCCCAAGAGTGGCTGCTAAGTATAAGGTCTCGGTATTAATTATTGTTCACCAGTTCCTACTCACGTGCATTTTTCGGGTTTACCCAACTAGTTTCGAACTCAAACGGAGCTCTTGGACATGAGCTGAGTCAACGGCGATGTCGCGAGAAAAACTTTTATTTTATTTATACAATTGAGATCGATTCCCGGGTCGAACAAAATGTTATTGGGATTTTCTGATAGAAAATACTCAGCAGTAGCCCGACACCCCCGCGCTTCGGAGAGCACGTAAAACCGTCAGTTCTGGGCCTGACCTATCCCGATCCGTGCCCGATTGCCGTCCCATCGGACTTTGAGAATGAAGGAAGAAGGAGTCCACCTGTGTTTGCACACACCCTTTTACACTATATCTCCTGCGTACTCTGAAAGTCGGTCAAGAGTATAATATCATTGTATAATAACTTTTGTAAGACACATTCATATTAATTATAGTTTAACGGTTATTACTCACGCGCATACTTCGGGATTGCCCGACTATTTTCGAACTCGAACGGAGCTCTTATTCATGAGCTGAACCCGCGGCGATGTCGCGAGTCAAACTAGCGCTGCACCGCATCGCATAGCGCTGCGCGCGGGCCGATGATGTACTCGGTGCCGGCGTCGGGAGTGTTCGTGTGTTCCCGTCATTCGTCGTGTCCCTGTTGTCCATTGTGCATACCGCGCTAACTGTGTCGCACTCCAGACTTGACTCACTTCTGTATGATGTAGACTTCAGAGCTGGCTTCCAGGCAGGCGGCAATGTCCAACCACAGTCTCTGTTGAAGTTCGGGCGTCGGCTTATTTCGATAGCTTCACGTACTTTTCGCGGACCGAAATATTTTTCTCTCGCCAGTACGGTCGTGCTAGTTGGGCAATCCCGAAGTATGCGCGTGAGTAATAACCGTTAAACTATAATTAGTATAATATCATGTAAAAACCTACACAGCAACAAGTTGTAAGTACCTACATAACATATATAAAAACCAACAACAAAGAGCTCAGAGCCCTATTCGTCATGTTAAACGTCATACGCTTATCTTAGATATTTGAGTGTACTATATCTACCTTCGACAATCAGTACGTACAAGGTCAACACAACGCCTTACCATTGACACGCCGTCTGATAAGACAACAACGTAGTATATGCAAAACAGTTTTTTTGGGTAAGTACCTACATTTTTCTTTTTATTGTTTTTTTTTTTTTTAAATAAACGCTGCCCCACACTAGGAATTTCTTCCTGTGTCGTAGGTGCGTTTACAGACATATAATCTCACAAGCACACACACACCCAGACCCGGAGCAATTATCTATAGATCGTACAAATATTTGCTCCGTGCGGGAATCGAACCTGCGACACGCAGCGCAGCAGTCGGTCTCTCGACCACTGCGCCAACCACGGCACGTTTAAAATACTTTATTCTTGACATAAAGTCAAGTTTTCCTAAAATATTCCCTGAATAACTTAACGTATTTATATGATTAATGTCCCAACTTTAACATTCCGTCTTCGTAGAGATCATCATTACAGGGATCATACATTAATAAGAAGCTTTGAAACCTTTTAAAATTCCTTAGCTGCACACGATATTAAAATGCGGTCTATTTGTAAACCAAAAAGTATATAAAGAATTGAACGCATAATAAATATATACGGGTTATTTTTATGTTTTACGTTCCGTTGAAAAATCCCAACAACGTGTTACAAAAAGAACTCCGGTAATTTTTTTAATACAGATAAATCTTTGAAAAGCCTTAATGCATGCTTAGGAAACTTTAAAGTTATAAATTTTTGTGTAAAAAGAATACGGTCGTGAGCAGGGGAACCTGTGCCTCCCGGATAAATACTCCAGGCGCTCTGACCGCTTGATCTTTGCTAACCACCGCGAATTCTTCTTTCACATTTTAACACAGCTTTTGGCGCCGTCATTGCTATCTATTGAGTCCCTATACAGGTGACCGAACCGAACAGTATAGTCAGTATAGTCATAATGGATCCCAAGTTAACAACCAAATCCTTTTTGTTGTTATTGTGTGAAAGAGTACCAAACATCCATTCATCCTCACAAACTCTTGCATTTATAATATTAGTAAGATTGTCATCCGCCTTTCACCGTACAATTTCTGCAATATGCAATTTATTCTCACCGCTGTAATTCAGTATTACAATTACTAACCCTTTGTACCTACTGCTGAGAGACCGCTCATAAAACAAATTAACTTAAATATACAACTTTCACGCTTGACTTAACCTCTATAAACTATAAATTAATTAAGAAATCTAATCACCGTAGGTATATAATAGAAATCTGGGCGATCTATGAAAATATTTAATAACTATTTCAGTTCTAGCAATCTCAAGCAAAGGTCACAGGGATATTCTAAATGATTTAAGATTTAAATTGTATTTTCTGTAAAGATAGTGTCGTAATATTTATTTATTTATTTTATTCTTTATGCACAATAGTACAGAGGCGGACTTAATACAAGCTGCCGTTGACAGATGTGCACACATTCTACCAATGCTTCTACTAAGTTTCATGTAATAAGTGGTGAGCCTATTGCCATCCACCGGGCACAATTCCAGACTCCGGTTTGCTGCTACTCCTAACAGAAAAACCTAATACATAACTCTTTGTCCGACCCGGGAATCGACCCCAAGCCTCCTGCTCAGCAGTCGCGCTTGGAGAATAAGTATTTAAAGAATTACTGGGGTTACAAATAGTAAAAAATAGTCAAACACTGTTTGATAAAACTCGAAATTTAATATCAGATGAAAGCCTTCATTATTGAAATAAATAAATTAATAATTATAGTAAAACTTTTGACTGGATTAATCGCGTGTTATATCGGTTTTTGTTTTTCCTGACGTTTCGAACCCTTTTTTTATCTGGTTAAATGTTTTATTATAATGTGTAGTGTTCGCGAAAACCTAAGATATTACTAAATAAATAATTTCTCGAATTACGCTAGTTATTGGGCAGTTCTGTTACGCCATCTACTGCGCTAAGTGAACTCAACACAGTCAAGTAATAAACAGCAATGAGTACTGCAACATATACCACCACGACATAACTAAGATGACGTCATGAATCGTACATCGCGCAAACGAAGTTTCTAAGGCAGTACCGTGTATTTTACCGTGGGAGAGCCATGCTTCGGCACGAATGGGCCGGCTCGACCGGATTGATACCACGGCCTCACAGAAAACCGGCGTGAAACAACGCTTGCGTTGTGTTTCGCCGAGTGAGTGTGGGTACCGGAGGCCCAAACCCTTTAAAAGGGTGGCAACGCACTTGCGACTCCTCTGGGGTTGCGGGTGTCCATGGGCGGCGGTAATCGCTTACCATCAGGCGAGCCGTCTGCTCGGTTGCCCCCAATTCAATAAAAAACAAAAAAAAATACTATCAACCGTTTGGTTCGTCGTTGGAGATGTTCGCCGTCCCTCGTTCCTTCAATTCCATTATAAATGGAATTTTAATGATTTCGAAAGAAATGATTTATGTTAATCCTCTTTGTAGAAAGCGCAACTGTAGAAATAGTGCTGCTAAAGTTCTACCGAGTCTCTTAGGAAAAAACCCTTCGTTACAAAATGCTTTGGTTTTTTAATTTCTTATCATTACGCATTTCTTTTTTAAGATAAAAATACAGTTATGACTGTAATGCCTACATTACGGTCACTTTTAGTGACAACGATTAAAATCATTTTATTATTGACATAATACAGACAAATATTTCAAACGTATTATCGCATGCGTAACGAACTCCAAAGTTATAGTATTTCTAGTAAGAAAATACGGTCGTAAGCAAGATTTGAACCTGCTCCTCCCGTTGTCCCATTCGAAATCCCGTTAAAGATTTACCTGTACGTATTTGTTCAGCTAATTGCATCAGTACAAAATTGAGTTAACTGCAAAGTTAGTCATGTTAGTTTAATCACTTCGTCACTTTAAAACGTATTAAGATAGACGTTAAACTCAGTTTGTCTCAGTGTCAGTTCGACTTGTGACATCGCCGCGGTCTCAGCTCATGAATAAGGGCTCCATTTGAGCTCGTAACTAGTCGGGCAATCCCGAAGAATGCGCGTAAGTAATAACCGTTAAAAAATAATTAATATGAATGTGTGTCACGAAAGTAATTATACAACAATATTTTTTGATGTTATATGAAGCACAGTATTTTATCCTTTTTAGAGCATTTTTTCCCTCCGTTTTTATAGAAGTTTAGCAATACCTTTTAGGGTAATAAAGGATAATGGGAAATGGACAGAATAGGCATTGTCATTATATTATTGGATGAGGTCAAATAGCATCTTTGTGCTTACCCACTTAATTCTCGAAGAATGTTCGTATTATTTTCATTTAAAACATTTAAAAATCAATATAACAGTCACTCCTCAAACCGAGAAAAAGTTGCCAAAATAAAATAATACGACAACATTATAGACTGCCTCGTTGGTCTAGTGGTCTTAAGCGCGATTGCTGAGCATGAGGTTTTGGGTTAGATTCCCAGGTCGGGCTAAGTGGTATTGGGTTTATCTGTTAGGAAGTTCTCAATAGCAGCCCGGAGTTTGTAATTGTGCCTGGTGGCACTGGTGTGGATGGCAATAGGCTCACCACCTGGAAGATACATGGAACTTTAATAACAGCTTTGGTGAAATGTGGGTGTACAATAATTTGTGAACACCTCTGTGAATAATTTATGCCTACCTCGGCGGGGAATACAGACGTGATGCTTTGTTATGTTATGTTAACAATAAAAAACTAAAAAAGTTCAAAAAGGCTTTTAATGTTATTCAACATTAATATACTTAGCTTTAGACCTTCATCTCCGAAAGGTCAAGGAGAGGTGAGGTCAGCCACCGTTACAGTTCGACACAATTCTAAAACTCCGAGCTACTAACTACTGAGAATTCGAACAGAATAATCGCTTAATTACTTGACGCCGAGTTTGAAAGAACACATTAAATAGATAGACTCACTACCTAATACATGAGACTTATAACGGTATTGGTGAAATATGGGTGTACAACTAACTGTGTCCACTTCTGCCTACCCCTTCGGGTAATACAAGCGTCATGCTTTGTTATTTTAAGCTCTGTGATCACCAACTAGAATCTAGAAAGAATTGACGACGCATATTTTAAACAAAGTACTCCTGATTTGTCCAAAATGGTGGAACTTCAAACAACTACCCATATTTGTGTATAATAACTTTCGTGAGACACATTCATATTGATTATTGTTCAACGGTTATTACTCACATGCATTCGAGTTTGTAACTTGTCGGGCAATCCGGAAGAATGCACGTGAGCAATAACCGTTGAACAATAATTAACTACCCATATTGTTTACGGTCCACGGCCATGCAAAGAATAATAAAATTAAGAACATGTACATAGTTATGCAATATCTTTTACGCATTATTTTTCCATTCAGTCAGTCTACTGCACTTCGGTGAATTTTTCATAGAACAAGCTTTCATTAAATGATATCATTTTTAATGAGCTACGAGTACCTACCAAGAAAATTCTCAGTATCAACGCTATGAAGTAACCCGATGCCAAAGCAAACAGCCTGCCTTTTAAAATGTTTCCGTAAAAGGGTTTTGAAAAACAATAATTTATTAGTAAGATTTTACATAAAACATAACATACCATTAAGCTTGTATTCCTTAGAGTTAGGCAGAATTGTAGGTTCCGTTACCCACATTTCGCTACCGTTCAAGTATATTATTTATTCCCAAGCAATAGACCCCTTTTTCTTTACTTACTTACTCCGTTGACTCATTTTTGTTTTCTTTATGCTTAGAAAATTTTACAAACACAATCCATTATATTCTGAATAACTAGCTGTGATTGCGACTTGGCCGATGTGGAATTCTGCCTGAAATCTTAATATTGCCTGTATTCCCGAAGGGGAAGGCAGAGGCATACACAGTTGTACACCCACATTTCACCAATGCTGTTATTAAGTCCCTTGTAATAGGTGGTAAGCCTATTGCTATCTACCGGGCACAAGTCCACCCTCCGGGTACTACTGAGAATTTCCTCAAACTCAATAACACTGCCCAACCCGGGAATCGAACCCGGCGGGACTACACGCTCAGCAGTCGCGCTTGGGACCAGTAGACCAACGAGGCAGTCACTAATTACTTTATTTTTAACAAATGTTTAACTGTGAGCCAAAGATTCTCGACTATATATGTAAATAATAACTAAGGTCTCCGTTCGAGTTCGAAACTAGTCGGGTAATCCCGAAGAATGCACGTGAGTAATAACCATTGAACAATAATTTATATTTGTAAATGCCCTTAGTTCAGCTAGGGTGAGTGACGAGGGTCAACACTCCCCCTTAGTGCTTCTGCCAGGCTTTGACCACATACTAACTAAATCCAATACCTTTAAATTCGCTCCATCAGATATATTTTTACGCGTCTTTCAATAAACAATATCATAAAGATCAAATAAATTGTTTCAAAGAATGCTTTAAGGAATGTTGTTTTTGAGATTCTCAAAGGCTTTTATTGCATTTCGTTTCTGATAACATTCGGTATGTATCGCGTTATTTTAAAATAAATTCACCTAAATTACAGTTACCTCAATTTTAAAGCAAGTTGTCTTATTATTATACCGAATCTATAATATTTTTTTGACATTTTGGCATTTAAAAGTACGATATGACATATGTTCAATGTCAATCAAGCGGAATTATTTTCAAGAGTAAGCCCACTGGTTTGGGATAATTTAATTATCATCAAATAGGTCGACCGAGGTTAAGCTATGAAAGCCGATACTTATGTTATATTAGATGCCTGAAAGTCTGACAAAAATTCTGACCACAAGATATCCTTTTACCCAGTTACTGGCTGATTATGACAGTAAAATATGACAGTAAAATATGACAGTAAAATACCTGTGTATTTTACTTAATTTAATAATTTAGATTAATATGAATGTGTGTCACGAAAGTAATTATACAACAATATTTTTTGATGTTATATGAAGCACAGTATTTTATCCTTTTTAGAGCATTTTTTCCCTCCGTTTTTATAGAAGTTTAGCAATACCTTTTAGGGTAATAAAGGATAATGGGAAATGGACAGAATAGGCATTGTCATTATATTATTGGATGAGGTCAAATAGCATCTTTGTGCTTACCCACTTAATTCTCGAAGAATGTTCGTATTATTTTCATTTAAAACATTTAAAAATCAATATAACAGTCACTCCTCAAACCGAGAAAAAGTTGCCAAAATAAAATAATACGACAACATTATAGACTGCCTCGTTGGTCTAGTGGTCTTAAGCGCGATTGCTGAGCATGAGGTTTTGGGTTAGATTCCCAGGTCGGGCTAAGTGGTATTGGGTTTATCTGTTAGGAAGTTCTCAATAGCAGCCCGGAGTTTGTAATTGTGCCTGGTGGCACTGGTGTGGATGGCAATAGGCTCACCACCTGGAAGATACATGGAACTTTAATAACAGCTTTGGTGAAATGTGGGTGTACAATAATTTGTGAACACCTCTGTGAATAATTTATGCCTACCTCGGCGGGGAATACAGACGTGATGCTTTGTTATGTTATGTTAACAATAAAAAACTAAAAAAGTTCAAAAAGGCTTTTAATGTTATTCAACATTAATATACTTAGCTTTAGACCTTCATCTCCGAAAGGTCAAGGAGAGGTGAGGTCAGCCACCGTTACAGTTCGACACAATTCTAAAACTCCGAGCTACTAACTACTGAGAATTCGAACAGAATAATCGCTTAATTACTTGACGCCGAGTTTGAAAGAACACATTAAATAGATAGACTCACTACCTAATACATGAGACTTATAACGGTATTGGTGAAATATGGGTGTACAACTAACTGTGTCCACTTCTGCCTACCCCTTCGGGTAATACAAGCGTCATGCTTTGTTATTTTAAGCTCTGTGATCACCAACTAGAATCTAGAAAGAATTGACGACGCATATTTTAAACAAAGTACTCCTGATTTGTCCAAAATGGTGGAACTTCAAACAACTACCCATATTTGTGTATAATAACTTTCGTGAGACACATTCATATTGATTATTGTTCAACGGTTATTACTCACATGCATTCGAGTTTGTAACTTGTCGGGCAATCCGGAAGAATGCACGTGAGCAATAACCGTTGAACAATAATTAACTACCCATATTGTTTACGGTCCACGGCCATGCAAAGAATAATAAAATTAAGAACATGTACATAGTTATGCAATATCTTTTACGCATTATTTTTCCATTCAGTCAGTCTACTGCACTTCGGTGAATTTTTCATAGAACAAGCTTTCATTAAATGATATCATTTTTAATGAGCTACGAGTACCTACCAAGAAAATTCTCAGTATCAACGCTATGAAGTAACCCGATGCCAAAGCAAACAGCCTGCCTTTTAAAATGTTTCCGTAAAAGGGTTTTGAAAAACAATAATTTATTAGTAAGATTTTACATAAAACATAACATACCATTAAGCTTGTATTCCTTAGAGTTAGGCAGAATTGTAGGTTCCGTTACCCACATTTCGCTACCGTTCAAGTATATTATTTATTCCCAAGCAATAGACCCCTTTTTCTTTACTTACTTACTCCGTTGACTCATTTTTGTTTTCTTTATGCTTAGAAAATTTTACAAACACAATCCATTATATTCTGAATAACTAGCTGTGATTGCGACTTGGCCGATGTGGAATTCTGCCTGAAATCTTAATATTGCCTGTATTCCCGAAGGGGAAGGCAGAGGCATACACAGTTGTACACCCACATTTCACCAATGCTGTTATTAAGTCCCTTGTAATAGGTGGTAAGCCTATTGCTATCTACCGGGCACAAGTCCACCCTCCGGGTACTACTGAGAATTTCCTCAAACTCAATAACACTGCCCAACCCGGGAATCGAACCCGGCGGGACTACACGCTCAGCAGTCGCGCTTGGGACCAGTAGACCAACGAGGCAGTCACTAATTACTTTATTTTTAACAAATGTTTAACTGTGAGCCAAAGATTCTCGACTATATATGTAAATAATAACTAAGGTCTCCGTTCGAGTTCGAAACTAGTCGGGTAATCCCGAAGAATGCACGTGAGTAATAACCATTGAACAATAATTTATATTTGTAAATGCCCTTAGTTCAGCTAGGGTGAGTGACGAGGGTCAACACTCCCCCTTAGTGCTTCTGCCAGGCTTTGACCACATACTAACTAAATCCAATACCTTTAAATTCGCTCCATCAGATATATTTTTACGCGTCTTTCAATAAACAATATCATAAAGATCAAATAAATTGTTTCAAAGAATGCTTTAAGGAATGTTGTTTTTGAGATTCTCAAAGGCTTTTATTGCATTTCGTTTCTGATAACATTCGGTATGTATCGCGTTATTTTAAAATAAATTCACCTAAATTACAGTTACCTCAATTTTAAAGCAAGTTGTCTTATTATTATACCGAATCTATAATATTTTTTTGACATTTTGGCATTTAAAAGTACGATATGACATATGTTCAATGTCAATCAAGCGGAATTATTTTCAAGAGTAAGCCCACTGGTTTGGGATAATTTAATTATCATCAAATAGGTCGACCGAGGTTAAGCTATGAAAGCCGATACTTATGTTATATTAGATGCCTGAAAGTCTGACAAAAATTCTGACCACAAGATATCCTTTTACCCAGTTACTGGCTGATTATGACAGTAAAATATGACAGTAAAATATGACAGTAAAATACCTGTGTATTTTACTTAATTTAATAATTTAGATTAATATGAATGTGTGTCACGAAAGTAATTATACAACAATATTTTTTGATGTTATATGAAGCACAGTATTTTATCCTTTTTAGAGCATTTTTTCCCTCCGTTTTTATAGAAGTTTAGCAATACCTTTTAGGGTAATAAAGGATAATGGGAAATGGACAGAATAGGCATTGTCATTATATTATTGGATGAGGTCAAATAGCATCTTTGTGCTTACCCACTTAATTCTCGAAGAATGTTCGTATTATTTTCATTTAAAACATTTAAAAATCAATATAACAGTCACTCCTCAAACCGAGAAAAAGTTGCCAAAATAAAATAATACGACAACATTATAGACTGCCTCGTTGGTCTAGTGGTCTTAAGCGCGATTGCTGAGCATGAGGTTTTGGGTTAGATTCCCAGGTCGGGCTAAGTGGTATTGGGTTTATCTGTTAGGAAGTTCTCAATAGCAGCCCGGAGTTTGTAATTGTGCCTGGTGGCACTGGTGTGGATGGCAATAGGCTCACCACCTGGAAGATACATGGAACTTTAATAACAGCTTTGGTGAAATGTGGGTGTACAATAATTTGTGAACACCTCTGTGAATAATTTATGCCTACCTCGGCGGGGAATACAGACGTGATGCTTTGTTATGTTATGTTAACAATAAAAAACTAAAAAAGTTCAAAAAGGCTTTTAATGTTATTCAACATTAATATACTTAGCTTTAGACCTTCATCTCCGAAAGGTCAAGGAGAGGTGAGGTCAGCCACCGTTACAGTTCGACACAATTCTAAAACTCCGAGCTACTAACTACTGAGAATTCGAACAGAATAATCGCTTAATTACTTGACGCCGAGTTTGAAAGAACACATTAAATAGATAGACTCACTACCTAATACATGAGACTTATAACGGTATTGGTGAAATATGGGTGTACAACTAACTGTGTCCACTTCTGCCTACCCCTTCGGGTAATACAAGCGTCATGCTTTGTTATTTTAAGCTCTGTGATCACCAACTAGAATCTAGAAAGAATTGACGACGCATATTTTAAACAAAGTACTCCTGATTTGTCCAAAATGGTGGAACTTCAAACAACTACCCATATTTGTGTATAATAACTTTCGTGAGACACATTCATATTGATTATTGTTCAACGGTTATTACTCACATGCATTCGAGTTTGTAACTTGTCGGGCAATCCGGAAGAATGCACGTGAGCAATAACCGTTGAACAATAATTAACTACCCATATTGTTTACGGTCCACGGCCATGCAAAGAATAATAAAATTAAGAACATGTACATAGTTATGCAATATCTTTTACGCATTATTTTTCCATTCAGTCAGTCTACTGCACTTCGGTGAATTTTTCATAGAACAAGCTTTCATTAAATGATATCATTTTTAATGAGCTACGAGTACCTACCAAGAAAATTCTCAGTATCAACGCTATGAAGTAACCCGATGCCAAAGCAAACAGCCTGCCTTTTAAAATGTTTCCGTAAAAGGGTTTTGAAAAACAATAATTTATTAGTAAGATTTTACATAAAACATAACATACCATTAAGCTTGTATTCCTTAGAGTTAGGCAGAATTGTAGGTTCCGTTACCCACATTTCGCTACCGTTCAAGTATATTATTTATTCCCAAGCAATAGACCCCTTTTTCTTTACTTACTTACTCCGTTGACTCATTTTTGTTTTCTTTATGCTTAGAAAATTTTACAAACACAATCCATTATATTCTGAATAACTAGCTGTGATTGCGACTTGGCCGATGTGGAATTCTGCCTGAAATCTTAATATTGCCTGTATTCCCGAAGGGGAAGGCAGAGGCATACACAGTTGTACACCCACATTTCACCAATGCTGTTATTAAGTCCCTTGTAATAGGTGGTAAGCCTATTGCTATCTACCGGGCACAAGTCCACCCTCCGGGTACTACTGAGAATTTCCTCAAACTCAATAACACTGCCCAACCCGGGAATCGAACCCGGCGGGACTACACGCTCAGCAGTCGCGCTTGGGACCAGTAGACCAACGAGGCAGTCACTAATTACTTTATTTTTAACAAATGTTTAACTGTGAGCCAAAGATTCTCGACTATATATGTAAATAATAACTAAGGTCTCCGTTCGAGTTCGAAACTAGTCGGGTAATCCCGAAGAATGCACGTGAGTAATAACCATTGAACAATAATTTATATTTGTAAATGCCCTTAGTTCAGCTAGGGTGAGTGACGAGGGTCAACACTCCCCCTTAGTGCTTCTGCCAGGCTTTGACCACATACTAACTAAATCCAATACCTTTAAATTCGCTCCATCAGATATATTTTTACGCGTCTTTCAATAAACAATATCATAAAGATCAAATAAATTGTTTCAAAGAATGCTTTAAGGAATGTTGTTTTTGAGATTCTCAAAGGCTTTTATTGCATTTCGTTTCTGATAACATTCGGTATGTATCGCGTTATTTTAAAATAAATTCACCTAAATTACAGTTACCTCAATTTTAAAGCAAGTTGTCTTATTATTATACCGAATCTATAATATTTTTTTGACATTTTGGCATTTAAAAGTACGATATGACATATGTTCAATGTCAATCAAGCGGAATTATTTTCAAGAGTAAGCCCACTGGTTTGGGATAATTTAATTATCATCAAATAGGTCGACCGAGGTTAAGCTATGAAAGCCGATACTTATGTTATATTAGATGCCTGAAAGTCTGACAAAAATTCTGACCACAAGATATCCTTTTACCCAGTTACTGGCTGATTATGACAGTAAAATATGACAGTAAAATATGACAGTAAAATACCTGTGTATTTTACTTAATTTAATAATTTAGATTAATATGAATGTGTGTCACGAAAGTAATTATACAACAATATTTTTTGATGTTATATGAAGCACAGTATTTTATCCTTTTTAGAGCATTTTTTCCCTCCGTTTTTATAGAAGTTTAGCAATACCTTTTAGGGTAATAAAGGATAATGGGAAATGGACAGAATAGGCATTGTCATTATATTATTGGATGAGGTCAAATAGCATCTTTGTGCTTACCCACTTAATTCTCGAAGAATGTTCGTATTATTTTCATTTAAAACATTTAAAAATCAATATAACAGTCACTCCTCAAACCGAGAAAAAGTTGCCAAAATAAAATAATACGACAACATTATAGACTGCCTCGTTGGTCTAGTGGTCTTAAGCGCGATTGCTGAGCATGAGGTTTTGGGTTAGATTCCCAGGTCGGGCTAAGTGGTATTGGGTTTATCTGTTAGGAAGTTCTCAATAGCAGCCCGGAGTTTGTAATTGTGCCTGGTGGCACTGGTGTGGATGGCAATAGGCTCACCACCTGGAAGATACATGGAACTTTAATAACAGCTTTGGTGAAATGTGGGTGTACAATAATTTGTGAACACCTCTGTGAATAATTTATGCCTACCTCGGCGGGGAATACAGACGTGATGCTTTGTTATGTTATGTTAACAATAAAAAACTAAAAAAGTTCAAAAAGGCTTTTAATGTTATTCAACATTAATATACTTAGCTTTAGACCTTCATCTCCGAAAGGTCAAGGAGAGGTGAGGTCAGCCACCGTTACAGTTCGACACAATTCTAAAACTCCGAGCTACTAACTACTGAGAATTCGAACAGAATAATCGCTTAATTACTTGACGCCGAGTTTGAAAGAACACATTAAATAGATAGACTCACTACCTAATACATGAGACTTATAACGGTATTGGTGAAATATGGGTGTACAACTAACTGTGTCCACTTCTGCCTACCCCTTCGGGTAATACAAGCGTCATGCTTTGTTATTTTAAGCTCTGTGATCACCAACTAGAATCTAGAAAGAATTGACGACGCATATTTTAAACAAAGTACTCCTGATTTGTCCAAAATGGTGGAACTTCAAACAACTACCCATATTTGTGTATAATAACTTTCGTGAGACACATTCATATTGATTATTGTTCAACGGTTATTACTCACATGCATTCGAGTTTGTAACTTGTCGGGCAATCCGGAAGAATGCACGTGAGCAATAACCGTTGAACAATAATTAACTACCCATATTGTTTACGGTCCACGGCCATGCAAAGAATAATAAAAATATGAACATGTACATAGCTATGCAATATCTTTTTCGCATTATTTTTCCATTCAGTCAGTCTACTGCACTTCGGTGAATTTTTCATAGAACAAGCTTTCATTGAATGATATCATTTTTAATGAGCTACGAGTACCTACCAAGAAAATTCTCAGTATCAACGCTATGAAGTAACCCGATGCCAAAGCAAACAGCCTGCCTTTTAAAATGTTTCCGTAAAAGGGTTTTGAAAAACAATAATTTATTAGTAAGATTTTACATAAAACATAATATACCATTAAGCTTGTATTCCTTAGAGTTAGGCAGAATTGTAGGTTCCGTTACCCACATTTCGCTACCGTTCAAGTCCATTATTTATTCCCAAGCAATAGACCCCTTTTTCTTTACTTACTTACTCCGTTGACTCATTTTTGTTTTCTTTATGCTTAGAAAATTTTACAAACACAATCCATTACATTCTGAATAACTAGCTGTGATTGCGACTTGGCCTATGTGGAATTCTGCCTAAAATCTTAATATTGCCTGTATTCCCGAAGGGGAAGGCAGAGGCATACACAGTTGTACACCCACATTTCACCAATGCTGTTATTAAGTCCCTTGTAATAGGTGGTAAGCCTATTGCTATATATCGGGCACAAACTTCCGGTTACTACTGAGAATTTCCTAAAATTCAATAACACTGCCCAACCCGGGAATTGAACCCGGCGGGACTACATGCTCAGCAGTCGCGCTTGGGACCAGTAGACCAACGAGGCAGTCACTAATTACTTTATTTTTAACAAATGTTTAACTGTGAGCCAAAGATTCTCGACTATATATGTAAATAATAACTAAGGTCTCCGTTCGAGTTCGAAACTAGTCGGGTAATCCCGAAGAATGCACGTGAGTAATAACCATTGAACAATAATTTATATTTGTAAATGCCCTTAGTTCAGCTAGGGTGAGTGACGAGGGTCAACACTCCCCCTTAGTGCTTCTGCCAGGCTTTGACCACATACTCACTAAATCCAATACCTTTAAATTCGCTCCATCAGATATATTTTTACGCGTCTTTCAATAAACAATATCATAAAGATCAAATAAATTGTTTCAAAGAATGCTTTAAGGAATGTTGTTTTTGAGATTCTCAAAGGCTTTTATTGCATTCGTTTCTGATAACATTCGGTATGTAACGCGTAATTTTAAAATAAATTCACCTAAATTACAGTTACCTCAATTTTAAAGCAAGTTGTCTTATTATTATACCGAATCTATAATATTTTTTTGACATTTTGGCATTTAAAAGTACGATATGACATAATATGTTCAATGTCAATCAAGCGGAATTATTTTCAAGAGTAAGCCCACTGGTTTGGGATAATTTAATTATCATCAAATAGGTCGACCGAGGTTAAGCTATGAAAGCCGATACTTATGTTATATTAGATGCCTGAAAGTCTGACAAAAATTCTGACCACAAGATGTCCTTTTACCCAGTTACTGGCTGATTATGACAGTAAAATATGACAGTAAAATATGACAGTAAAATACACAGTCCTTCTATATAAAATACTGGAATTGTGCTGCTCCGGTTAGACTGAAAGTGAAATTCAACATTTATGGGAAAATGATTGCACATAATTATTATAAACGTATTATGTAAACGAATGATTTACGGACAAAAAGTATTAACAAAATTATATCTACTATGCAAATATGTTTTAGAAATTGTGAAAACTGTGATGTACTCGTAGGTAAATTTATTTTAATATAATAACTTTTGTGACACATATTCATATCGGTCGGGCATTCCCGAAAATGCACGTGAGTAGTAACCGGTGAACAATAATTAATATATATTTAATTTATGAATACACATTGGTTTTAGACGTTGATATAAGATTGGATTTGGATTTGAATTGAAATTAATTTAAATAGTATGTATTGGTATAGATTGTATTTTAGACACTTTCATACACAGTGTAGACACTATGTAGGTAGCTCTTAGTCTGTGGTAGAAGGTAATACAGATAATATTATATATAAATATTCAGTGAATTGTTTACACGTGTACGTCTAACGCTGTGGTTATTACGCCTAGCTTGAGTTTATTACAAAATACATCATTATGTTTTCCTTGCATAGAAACAAGGCGAAGTAATCATTAAATTGAGTTAACTTTTCAGTTCAATGACTCCAATCAGAGCTTAAATGAAGATTGTCAAGGTAGCAGCAATGAATCCCTACCTATTCAATGGAGATAATTATTAACACTGACTTGATTTATTTCCTAATAGCATTCATATCATACTATAGCTCTTAATTTGTCTATTTTTGATTTTTGTTTTTTCTGACGTTTCGTTTGCAGAATTGATGTCGCAAAATGACACAAATAATAGATATATACCTGTTTTTTTTTCTAACCTACGTAATCCAACTGGTAGGGAAAGAACTTAATAAAAATACGCGATTATTCCGATCAATGGTTGTTTTTTTTTATCGAATTAGATCTACGTTTGGCCACCAACTCACCTAATAGTAATCGACGACGATGTGGCTGAGGATGAAGCACGTAGAAGCACTTTATGAGTATGTTTAGTTATGTATATATTAATATACAAAAACAATAGAAAAAACTTGAGAGGTGTCAAGGGACACCCGGATGGAACGAAGTTAAAGAGAAAAAATAATAATAATAATAATAAAAAGAAAACAAAATATATATATATATCTGACTTGCTTTCTATAAGAGAGAGAGAGAGACAGACAGAGAAACATGCGCACGCCGCACGGCTTACAATAGCTTACTATCACATTTAGTTTATTTTCTAAAATATCTACTTAAAAGAATTTATTTTTTAATCAGAATCTGTTAATGTTTGCATCAAGTAACAGGGCACATAAAAGTCAAGTATTTGACAGCATTTATTAAATATTTCATTAGTTTGTTGACCCAAGTTATGTGAGTACTAAAATTGTTCACTCAACTGAGAATACACTGCAGAAAATGTCGCCATTCTTCATAAACTAATTTTACTCAGACCTCTAAATATGATATAAAAAACTCAGCTATGTACGCTGAGGACGCTTTTAAAATAAAATAAAATACACTTAAACATTTTTCTTCCAAAATAGTCATCTTTAAAATTTTTTTGTGCAACTATCCTATACTTCAAATCCAAACTTAGCTTAAAGCCTCTACAAACTAGCTACTTTTAGCATCGGCGATCAGCAATTTTCGTCACTTTTCGGAAACTGATTGAAAGCTAAAATGTGGTGATATGGCTGCCACGACCGAACGCAGATTCGCCAAAACTCGATGCAGTCACAAAATCACCAATGCAAATATTCAAGTCATTGTGTCTTTAAAGACTACGGAAGCTCTTTCCACAGAAAAACAAATTTAATTGTTATTTCCATAAGATAGTGTTTTCGACAAACAAAAGTGTTTTCACGGACGCCACATACGCAAGCCGAGACTTTACACTCTAAGTAAAGCAGTGAATAGCTATAAGTTGATGATGTTGATGGTAACAATACAGATATGTGATAAGTTTGGTCTAACAAGTCATATTGGGGCTCATGCTAGGAACTAACACGACCTCTTCATCACCAGTCTCTCTCTGTCACTCAGCAATTACTTTGCTATATGCTTAACTGAGGTCATTAGTGTAGGCGGTCAGTTAACCTCGTATATTTTAAACCCAGCGACCCACCCAGCTCACAGGTGCAATCAAAGACTACTATTAAATCTATCACTAGGTTGCTTAATAACTATTAAATTTCTTTGAATGCGATTAATGTGAACAAAAAATCAATTTTAAAATGTCTATTCTGTAAATAATTGTCTTTTAAATGTCACTTTTATCTTTTATCTGGAAGTCCGGTATTTCTTAGGACTATATCTAAAAGTCTCGAAGTCAAGGTATTTTTTAAAGTTCAGACATCATTATCAGGTAGCAATTAACGCTTTGTTATATGTTTTGGGGCTGAGTTGCCCGTGTCCGTAGGAGTGCACCCTTAAATTGAATTCCCTACATGTGGCCCCTGAATGATGTGAAACAGGCAACACAACTCTGGTGGGAGACTTCGGCCGCGGCTGGTTACCATCCACTGGACGAAGCCATGACGTGAAGCGACCTAGTCGTGTTTCGGAATGTAGTCCGGTGCGACCGTTGTGGAAGACAAGTCTGGGCAGTTGCATCAAATCCCCAACTATCGTTCTCCCCAAATCTATCCACTCTACTAAGAGTGAATAGATTTCTTCTGGATCTACGTGCTCCATCCTCGGAAACACTATCGCTTACCATCAGACAAGTTGGTGGCCAAACGTAGACCCATTATTGATTGAAATAAAAAATGTTTTACCGAGGTCATTAGTGTAGACGATCACTTAACTTCATATATTTTAAAATGCCTACATTTCTAACTTACAAATGGTCGTAGAGAAAGCTGGAAGGCGTAGTCGGCTAAAAGATAAAGCCAAAGTAATGACCTGGCTTCCGGAATAACTTTTATATATACTTTTGTTTCTGTAAGTATGTTTTGTTGAAATTTATTTTAAGGCAATATATGTAATGTCGCGAACATAATGTTTCTTTTTGTTCTTGTTTGTGCTTTATTTTATGTAGCATCACGCCTGTATTCCCGAAGAGTTAGACAGAGGTATATACATTGCCACTAACCACGCATAATACCAAACTCTGCCACTAAACATTCCTAACAGAAAAACCTAATAACACTCAGCCAAATCAGACCCAGGAATTGAGCCCAGGACCTGACGCTCAACTGACGCTTCTACGATCAAAAGACCAATGAGGCAGTTGGATGGCATGTTTTTGGAATATAAATATTTTTATTTCTATGAACACAATATTTTGTTCTTACATTGATGGCTATGGAAAAGGACTAAACCGAGCAAACGGATCGCCTGATGGTAAGCGATTACCGCCGCCCATGGACACCCGCAACCCCAGAGGAGTCACAAGTGCGTTGCCGGCCTTTTAAAGGGTTTGGTCACCCTCACTCACTCGGCTAAACACAACGCAAGCGTCGTATCACGCCTTTTCTGTGAGGCCGTGGTATCACTCCGGTCGAGCCGGGCCATTCGTGCCGAAGCATGGCTCTCCCACGGTAAACCTTCCACGTTGTTCAGATCGTCGGTGCACCTAGCCTGGAGGCGTCCTACTCAACTTTTGACAAGTCTCCACTCTGGAATACGTTAACCCCATATCACGCATGCTTGAACGCTATGTACAGTCGAGATTGTTAGCGGAGACCACCACGTTACTAAGTCGGGTTGTGCAGATATCTGTACACCATGGTGGCTCGCAAGATAAGAGAGCTCGTAGTTAATAATCTTTGGAGACTGTCGTTCTCCCTCCACTTGGCACGCGACCGCACCGCTCAGTGTTGTCACACCAAAAATTACAGTCTCCGTATTATGTAATAGTAGCTGTGCTCGCGGATTTCAGACTGAAATCTGATATATTATACATATATTACTGAAAAAGAATATAGCTTATGTTACAGCAACAAGTTATATGTTGTATAAAAATAATTATAACAATAATAGCCAAGAGGTCAACGTCCTATTCGTCTCGTAACAGCTAACTCCTCGCTGTGAAATTTTCGTGTACGGCCTTTGTCGGCGCGCGGTGCCGTCCTTGTACCTACCGCGCGCGACGCGGCGATGGCTATGACACGACGTATACGCAAAAAACAGTAAAACTGCGAAATTTATTAGATTTTCTAAGGTATACTTTTTTTAACTGTTTTTTAATCAGTTACACCTATAGATCCACCCATAGAATTAGAATATTTTGGCTACACCATAGAAGGACATAGAGCTCAAAAAAGTACAACCGTTTTTGAATTGTCAATGTGTGCGTGCAATAGTGATGTACAACGTGGAAATATTGACACATATCGATTATCGATAAACAGTATTTCAGATGTAAAGACTTGGTATACAAAATGACAATATTTTCAATCAAATTATGTTAATAAAACTAAAATCACAAGCGTATGTAGTATTTAATGCACTTCATTAATTAATTACATTATTATAAAAAACATTTCATGCGCTCATATTATAGTTATATTTCATTGGTAATAGGTACTTTGTTATGAAAGCAGCTTTTAAGGACCTTGAGCAGTGTATAGATGACTGATTGAGATGAAGATTGACTGAATGATTTTTACCTACCTATCCTAATACCGTTGCGGAGGTGGTCTGGACTCAGCGCACCACACGTTTGAGGTGTGCCCTGCCTAGACCGCTGAGCGGCGGATACTAAGAGCCAGTCAAAGTCAAAGTCAAAGTCAAAGGTTTTTATTTCATATAAACCATACAAAGGCACTTATGAAAAGTCAGAATTTACGTGCACGGTTCCAAAAAGTCGCTTCCTATGGAGAACAACCGGCAAGAAACTCCATGGTTACTCTTTTAAACTGTATATCTTTTACAATTTCTGTAGATAAAATTTTGGGCTGAATATAAAAACAACGTAATCTTGGATGCAGTCACTAATATAAAATATAATTACATAAGCCTTATTAAATGAATAGCGCATTTGACAAGTTTACGGCGTTCTCACATTTACAAAATGTTGAAGCTAAAGAAGTTATATAAAACAATGCATAATATCCGTCAAAGTAAGTTTAACAAAAGGTAAAAACAAAATAGAAAGCAAAGATTGAAAGAGGTATATTATGCAAAAAACAAAGCAAAAATTTCATTAAAACTGTGATAGAAACGTACATTGTCAGTGAGCAGCCAAGGAAGCCACATGTGCAGAAGGTGTTATAGCCAAACATCCCTATCAGCAACGTAGTCTTTGGTCTTATAATAGGCTTTTTGATTATGTACGCGTTTAATGTGGGTTTTAAACTTTGTCTCGGTTAGATCAGTTATTGACTTTGGCAGTTTGTTATAAAAACGTACACCATTTCCCATAAATTAATTATTTGTTTTTGCTAATCTAAATTTAGGTACCACAATTTTATGTTTGAAACGCGTGTTTCTATCGTGGAAATCGCTTCTTATATTATACATGTGCAAATTCTTCCGAACATATAGTATATTCTCAAAAATGTAAAGTGAGGGCAGCGTAAGTATATTGATTTCTTTAAATATGTTTCTAAGGGATTCGCGTGGTCCCATGTTATATATAGCGCGGATTGCTCTCTTCTGTAAAATAAATATAGAATCAACATCAGCTGCTGATCCCCACAGCAGAATGCTATATGACATAATGCTGTGGAAGTATGCGAAATAAACTAATCTAGCTGTAGCAACATCAGTCAGTTGTCTTATTTTTCTTACTGCATAAGCAGCGGAACTTAACCTATTTGACAGAGCAGTAATGTGAGCACCCCACTATAATTTTGAGTCGATCGTTATACCCAAAAAAAACGGTGTCATTACTAATATCCAGTTGTTTGTCTTCAAGCTTTAGATTTAGACCAACTTGAGGAACATTCGGCAAGGAGAATTTAAGACATTTTGTTTTACTGGCGTTAAGTAAGAGATTATTTGCTGCAAACCATTTCGAAAGATCAGCTAGGCTTTCGTTGATATTTAAAACATCCTTATCCTTTCTATCTATTTAAAAAATTAGGGAGGTGTCAGTATCGGGCGAGATCTATTTCTGCCGGCAGTAGGAGGTCTACGCTGGCAGACCTAGGGAACTGGAGAGAAATGGCTTCCTTTTGTGATACTGTTGTCGTCCAGACAGAGGCCGCCGAGCGGGATTGTGAGAGGGCCGATCCCTCTCGGACAAGAAGGCGTCTAGAAGGCAACCGCCTCGGCACCTAACAGCCGAAACCCCGCCTGTATGATTTAAGACAGGCGGCTCCTTGGTGCTTAGAGAGGGGACCCCTTTACAGTCTCTCCAGGGATGTGTCTTAATAGGCGCTGCATAGTGGGGGTGCTGGAGCTGGTCTATTAAGTGCCTCCCTCCATGTGCTGATGGCGACCGCCGAGGTGGTTTGAGTGAGGTAAGAATCTCACACACCCCGGTCTTATCCATAAAGGACGGGCAAGTTTTTGAAGGTTTCCCCCGAAAAAAAAAGGTATATCCTATTATCTTTTCTTATTTCTTCTTTTTCTTTATTATTTTTTCTTATTTATCTTTATTCTTTTCTTTATCAATTAGTCTCATCCATTTTTCTTTTTCCTTAGCATCGACAGGAAACCTTTAAGTATAAAAAAATATATCATAAAATTGTGATACTCTCTTTAATTTGTAGTAAAACATATGTAAACAACATATTCATTACGCTATCACATATAGGCTCAGTGCTCACCGCCTAAATGTGATAGCGCAGTAATCACCAACTAGTTTCATTCGGGGTCTGTTTTTAAAATGCGCAGTTCGTTAGATCTTTAATAAACTAAGGTCCGCACAAAGTAGGTTGGCGGTTTTCGGAAGATTCGAACCGCAATTGGGGACTACTGTAATAGCGTGTTGAAATATATTAATTACGTAACCTGGGCCACTAAGCTACGCTAAGCTTCTTATATGTTATAAAGGTTCGGACAGACACACCGACAAACAGACAGAAACGTTTCCAAACATTTTGGTTTCATCGTATTAGGTATACCAATTAAAATTTTGGAAAAATGATCAATGTACAAAGATAATTGATACATCTACACTTTAAATAAATTCTGATATCGGAACTTTTTATTCAAAAATTTCATCGACACAATAGTCGACACTGACAAGTCACTATTCTGCGTACATGAAATGAAAATTTATATTAGAACAACGTACTCAATGTTGCTTTTATGACCATTGTTTTTTACTATAGAGAAAATTCATTATTTTCTTGATAGGATTTGGTTTTCATAATATAATTTCTAAAGAAAGATTTTTCCAAAATATGGCCATGAAAATATATGCTGTTGTTGACAATTTACCTGTGAAATGAATCTTTTTCTGGATTATTTTTATAAGATACATCGCAGTCACCAACACAACACGTAGGCATTGATTATAAATTTTAAAACTGTATAAAATATACAGGATTCACGGACAATACGGCAAATATAAGTTAGCGTGATTTTTGACAGTGACACTGGAGAAAATAACATCTGCCAATAGTGCTGACTGAACCTAAATATGCTTTCTCTTTCTAACATGTGATATTTCCGTAAGAGATTTCATTCCCATAGTAGGCTTTGTAGGTCTTTTTCTATCCTACGTTTATGGATCCACCTCCTTCAATTTGACCACTGTCTAAAACCACAGCTTGTATATAGGAAAATTCTTAGAATATTGGTTATTAAACTCCTATAATCTACGACCTACAGATTTGGTTGGACCTAAAGGTTTAATAACTTAGGCTTGTCAGATAGTTTGAGACGGCAAGATTTATTATTAGAGATGGACCGCCATATTCGGTAAAATTTGGCAGCTCATCGAATTTTTGTATTCGGCTGAAATTCGAATTGTTGTCTCTATTTTCTGAGGATTCTATGGCGAGGAAAGTTTTAGTATGAATGTGGATGGCTATCTTTTAGCCACATACATAACATTCCAGCTTATACTAACTGTCTGGCTTTTGGTACAGGGTGACCGAGGAAACGATAGATGGATTGTGGCAAAGACGATACGGAAAGGGAGTGACTACTCGATGGAAAAGAAACATGCTGGCTGGCCACAAATGAATTGGGCTAAGGGTAGAGAAGAACTTTCAGATAAACAAACTGACTGGACTATCTCTGGACTGAACTATTATTAAATATAGATCAGTCCAATAGGAACCCATATTTTTGTAGTATTAAGTGAAATTTAACCGAACTTTGGTTTCGGCTCTCATTTCAACCGAATATGGTCGGCCGAATTCGACATTCGGTCCATCACTACTTATTATTATCAAACTAATCACGTTATCACAATACCTAAGTAGTACCTTAGTAAAGCTTAGACAAATCCTTCAAATTCTTAAAGATATGGAATTATGGAAAAATAAGAATTATGTCATTTATTTATTTATTTATTTCACTCTGATGAATCTGATTGACGAGTGGAATCATAATATTACAATAGTACAATCTACACCACTTAAAAAACTGTATCCGACAGCTGGTAAAGTGCCCCGCATATCATGTGCTGCAAAGCTCAGTTTTTACAAGTAATTATATTTTTCCTAAAAATATTACCTCTATGTTCATGATTGTGCTGTATAACACGCGTTCTTGCACAATACTTGTTGCCGGAATTCCCGGTCAGTGAGGATGGCGCACTTACAATTTATATTATCTAAAAAGAATAAAAGACAATTGCTACACGAAGGATATTTGTTTACTTTAGACAGACGTCTAAATACAAAATGTTATTGGCAGTGTGTAAAAAGTGGGCATACAGTTGTGGATCGCGAATAATAACACAGGTAAGAAGTTTATTATGTATTGTATAGTTACATACAAGTTTCATAATTATATATTATTTTTACATAAAATTTTGAAAAAAATTAAAGATAAATTTTATGTGTTTTGTAAAGGCAGTGCGGTTTTATAATTTTATAATCTATTGTCATTGTATTAATTTAAGTTATTAATTGCAGGAAAACAACAACGGGGTTGAGGAAATAATAAAATATAATAATGAGCATTGTCACAGTCCTGAACCAGAAGTAAAAGATGATTTAGAATTGAGAGCTAGATTGAAAAGACGAGCGAAGCATAGTATGGATGGACCGTCACAGGTAATACAGGCTGCGATTCAAGATATTCCTTGTGGAAGTGCCCCCTACTTACACAGCATAAATGCTATGAGAATGGTGGTACATAAAGCAAGGAACAAAGGAGTTCCAACACCTCCAAAAAAGCTGGTTGATCTAGTCATTCCAGATAAATACAGTAATTTTCTGCTGGCTCACTATAGTGCTAAAGAAGATTGTATTTTATTGTTTGGTACGTCATAAAACATAAAACTTCTCCAGCTTTCACCATTTTGGATCCTAGATGGTACATTTCGTACCTGTCCAAATGTTTTTTATCAGATTTATACGGTGCACGGATTAATTGGAGTGCATGATACCGTGCAAAATTCTTTGGTGTTTGGGCTCCTGTCCAACAAAAATGAGGGAATATATCGTTTATTTTTTGAACTTCTCAAGTCGCCATCTTCTCAATTTGGAACCAATTTGCAACCTAATATATTAATTACTGACTTTGATCTGCTGGTCTATCCAAACAATATTCAGAATCGACATCTTTTGCTCACAAAATGCGTCATTTGGCCGCGTTAGCCTTTTTAAAACCAGATGAGATACCCGAGGCTTTTGAAATACTAAAAGAAAAAGTATTACCCAAGGACGCAGTGAAAGTCACTGATTGGTTTTCCAAATATTATGTTAATGGAACTTATAAAAAGAGGACTACTCAAAACTCCAAAACATTAAAGAGAAACTTGCAAAAAGTGCCTCCATTGATTCCACCTAACATCTGGTCGATAAATAGCTCAATAGGGACCACTGTAACCAATTACACAGAATGAGGTGCAATCATGGCACCACCGCTGGAACAGCCTATTGGGCAGAAAGAAATGGAATTTATTTAAAACCATTGAAGAATTTAACAAGGAACAAAAACATACAGAATTGAAGGTAGAAAAATTAAATTCACAGTCTCAAAAAACCAAAAGAGCAAAGAAAACAGAAAATAGGGAAGAAAAAATCAACAAGCATTTGGAGAAAAAGGAAACAATGGACTTAACCACATTTTTCGATGGTCTTGCATACTTATGCTATTTTAAACGATGACTGAACACATTTTTTTTTCTGAAATGTTTGATTTGGTTGGTTGTTAAATGATTAAAGACTTTTTATTAGGAAAAAAAAAAAAAAAAAAAAGATTTTTATTAGGAACCCCCTGAATTTATTGATTTCGTTAGAGGTTTGGTTAAGCGAGGTCGCGTGGCTTCGGCGGTAAGTGTTTCGTAGAAGCGCGCATTTGTTGTTAAGTAATTCGAGTTGGTGAGTTAGAGAATTTGATTATTCGAGATCGCATGGCTACGGTGTTAAGTTTTTCGTGGTAGCGTGCATTCGTTGTTTAGTGTTTCGTATTACTAAACTTACGGGGACGTGTTATTCGGGGTTACACTTTTTTAAGTCAGGTAACACACTCCTTGCTTTAAAATATGGCAAAGGTAGGTACCCAAAATAGGCAGGCAATAAAGACTTGAACACGTTTGACGTTTATTTTTACGTCACGTCGTAAACCCGTGATTTGAGTAGGACTGCAACATAAATGATAACATTAAATGTATTGTGTTTCGTGTCGTTTCTGTTTTGGGCCTTAAATTGAGTCATCCAATTGTCAGGTGTAATGCACGTAATATAATTTTATGTAGGTTTGTTATGAATATAAAATATTTTATTTCGAACAATTTTGAATTCATTGCGAATACCGTGTGTTCAATATTTCCATATTGGCTATATGGTATTGGTGGTAGCTTAATAAAATTCCTTTATTTTAAACTAGCTGCATCCCACGGTACTCATACTTTTCTCGTGGATTTCCCAACTTATTTCTACTGATACTCCAGCACCTTATCTCTGCTTATACTTAAGAAACTCCACGACACATAACATAACGTAACATAGCGTCACGCTTTTATGAGAACTTACTAACAGAAAAACTCAATAACACATTGCCCGACCCGGGAATCGATCCCGAGACCTTATGCTCAGCAGTCGCGCTTACGACCACTAAAGAGTCCTACTACATGGCACTAAATAACTGCATTGGTGAAATGTGGGTGTACACCAACCTCTGCTTAGCCCCTTCAGGAAATATGGGAGTGATATAATGTTAACCTATAATTAAAATACCTAAAAGAAGTCCTATCTAGCTTCTTTCATCAGAAACACCAAACCTTTTCCTACAAAATGTTTTTTTTCAAACACAAGTAATTTCATATTAATTATTGTTCAACGGTTATTACTCACTTGCATTTTTCGGGATTGCCCGACTAGTTTCGAACTCGAACGGAGCCCTTAGTCATGAGCTGAGGCCGCGGCGATGTCGCGAGTCAAACTGGCGCTGCACCGCATTGCATGCCGCCGCGCGCGGGCTGTAGATGCACACGGTGCCGGCGTCGGGAGTGTTCGTGTGTTTCCGTCATTCGTCGTGTCTGAGTTACCCATAGTGCATACCGAGCTAACTGTGTCGCACTCCAGACTTGACGCACTTTTGCATGATGTAGACTTCAGAGCTGGTTTCCAGGCAGGAGGCAGTGTCCAACCACCGTCTCTGTTGAAGTTTGGGCGTCGACTTATTTCGATAGCTTCACGTACTTTTCGCGGAACGAAATATTTTTCCCTCGCTAGTACGGACGCCTTATCGAACCGTATGAAATGAGCCGCGCCCTTGCTACATGCGTGTTCTGCGACTGCCGACTTGTTAGTGTCCATGCTCTTCACATTACGTATATGTTCACCAAGTCTGGTTGCGATGTTGCGACGCGTTTCACCAATATCTACCGGCATGCAATGCGGTGCAGCGCCAGTTTGACTCGCGACATCGCCGCGGCCTCAGCTCATGACTAAGGGCTCCGTTCGAGTTCGAAACTAGTCGGGCAATCCCGAAAAATGCAAGTGAGTAATAACCGTTGAACATACACAAGTAATTTCAATTTGAATACTATTGGACTGGTATCGCAGTTCGTTATACAAGTTTACCGGGTGAGTTCATCGCTTTCAGTTGTTTGAAACTGTTGTTCATTTTGTGTGAAAATATTTATTTTGTTTTATTCCAATGTATTGTTGTTGCGTTTAGTTCGTCAAACCTCTCCGATTTCCTCTTCTAGGTACTTATGTTGTGTGTAATTTTTATGTCTAATTAGAGAGCACCTACAAACATAGATACCATACCTCGGCTTCTAGTATCGAGCTTGATTTACGTGTACCTGTGCATGACAAAAATTTGAATGTTTCTAGGGAGTCCGTCGCGCTTACCGATAATTCTACCTAGCTTTAACATTTAGAATGATTTTTGTGTAATCATTTTTATGAGACATATTCATATCAATAATTTAAATTCAACAGAGATAGTGGTTGAACGCTGCTTCCTGCTTTAAAACCAGCTCTGAAATCCACTTCATATGAAAGTCAGTTAAAGTCTGGAGTGTGACGCAGTCAGCGCGGTATGCACCGTAAATGGTAAACAACATCTCGGACACGACGAGTGGCGGAACACCCGAGTACTTCCTATACCGAGAACGTCATCGGCGCGAGCGTAGCGGTACGCGGCGTGATGCAACTCCAGTTTAGCTTGTGACATCGCATCGGGACCAGCTGATGACTAAGGGCTGTTTTCGAGTTCAAAACTAGTCGGGCAACCCGAAAAACGTACTCGTACGTTGATGGAAGGATAATGCAAGAGCAAACAAATTACTTGTGATCATTTTTAAGGATAACGCAAGAGCAAATAAATTATTTGTGATCATTGTTACGGATAATGCAAGAGCAAATAAATTCTTTGTGCTCATTGTTCCTGTTGACTGCCCAAAACAAATTGTTGACTACCCCGTTTGTCAAGTGGTCGCCAGCGCGGCTGCTGAGCGTGAGATCCTGGGTTCGATTCCCAGGTGGGGCAAAGCGTTATTGGGTTTCTCTGTTAGGGAATTCTCAGTAGTAGCTTGGAGTCAGGAAGTTGGTGGTCTGACACCCCCGTGCTTCGGAGAGCACGTAAACCTGTCAGTACTGCGCCTGATCTCTCGCCGGTCGTGACGAGCGCCGTCCCATCGGACTTTGAGAGTGAAGGAAGAGGGAGTGCACCTGTGTTTGTACATACACTTGTGCACTATAATATCTTCTGCGTACTTGGCTAATCTCCTCGGTGATAGGCTGCTGTGCCAAAATACGGTCGGGCGGACTATTATTTAATTGAAATTTTACTATAGCTAGGATAATACGGATGAACCAACATAATTTATCCTTCTCAACTCGACCAGACAAAGGGAGCGTTTCAACTTCCGGGATATTTTTTTTGTCTTCTTCAGGTTCCAGTTATAAACCAATTTTTTATCTATTTGATAAATAAAAACAAACTGATAATGGCGAAAATTATCCTGAAATTATTTATCATTTCTTATTTCTAAGCAAATGTGTTGAGGTCATTTTATTACTGACACTGACAGCTCTTGTTTTTATCTAGAGGCAATTAATAACTTTGTTTGAATTCAATATACTTATTAAACACATTCTTAATGAAACATTTTAATTTAAAGGTATAAAAAATACTTTTGGAATTTTTCCGTATTAATATTATAAACTATTGCGCTAACCCCAACAAGCATCAGGGCAGGAAGAAGAAGAAATAGATCATTTTCTTTTTATAACGTAAAATTATTTCAGAATTAGCAGTGATCCCCCCCCAGGGGTTCCACCTTGTCATGGTGGGGGGCTCTAGTAGCCGTGGCTTGGTCACCCACGGTGAAGCTAACGGAACCCGAGGAGAGCCGCTCCTCTGGGCTTTGCCTTCAAGCCCATGTTGGAGCAGTGCCGGTGAAGGTTGCGGGCCTTATGGGGGGTGTCGCAACTGAGGTGGGCTGCGGCGTCGTATGGGCGGCACCGCAGCTGAGGGATGGGGGCCGCGGTGGGAGAGGAGTGCCGGTATATCTATGCGCCGCTCTCCCTACCTTCCGCGGCCTTGACAGGGCCGCCGCCGTTAGATGGTGGATGCGGTGGGGCCGCAGGGGAAGAGGAGTATTGCGAGGCACCGCTCTCCCTATCCTCTGCGGCCCTAGTGGCAGGCAGCGGGGCCACAGACCTGACCCGACGCAGGGGACCTTGGGCGTCTAGACACGGGGTCATCTAGCGCCCATTGCACATGGTCTCCGAGGTGGTTGCGGCACGCCATGTGTCTGGTGTGCCGTAGCGGAGGGGTGCAATACCCAACCCCGTGAGGGAGTCCGGCAACGGACGGCCGCGGGCGGGTTCGCGGTTGTGTGCGAGAGTGTTCCCGCGTCCCGCCCCCTAGCGGCTGTGGAGGTACACTTTGGAGTCTTAGTGGTTTCGAGTCCCACATAACCACTCTGCCCCCCCCCCCCCCCCGTGTCGGAGCGGTAAACGAGAGCATTTCTCAACATAAAAAAAAGGTCAAAGGTCGCAAGTTCCATTCCAAGGCACGCGTCACCGTCTTTTCGAAGTCATGTGCGTATTATAAATTAATTATCACTTGCTTAAAGTGGTGAAGGAAAACATCTTGAGGAAACCAGCACACTTGAGAGATATTCTCGATGGTGTGTAAAACCATGTCAGATACCTACGGGTGCTTCATTAATCACACGATAAGAAGAAGAAGACTATTCAGATGATTTTCTTTATATCCTGTAGACTTCCAAGAGTCCCTATGACATGATGACGATTGCAAATGTAGCCTCGACCTTCAAAACCGAAGAATCGACCTCAAACCTACGCTATATAGCCTCACATTATTTTTAGATTCTGCAACCCTTAATACGTTTCGAGGGGTTGTCGGGCACATTCGACATCAGCGCCATTGAAGTGTGACGTGAATAATTAATGAAGCCTCCTCTATACGAAGTATCTTCGTGTTTCTTAGTAAAACTATTTAATTTTAATGATCGAAGGAAGGAGTCTAGACATTTAAACGAATTTAGAAGTAGAAATAACGAATCTTCAAGTATCTCATTCGGTCGATTTAAAATTTGATTGAATTTGATAGTTTCAAAAGATAAAGTTATGAAATATGGTAATGAATTTGATAGTATAATGGTTTGATAAGTGTCTCATTAGTCCCAGCCCGCGGTCTAGCGGTCCCAAACGCGGCTTCTCAGTATGAGAAACTCCGGGCTGCTACTGAGAATTTCCTAACAGAAAACTCAATAACACTTTGTCTGACTCGGGTATCGAACCCGAGACCTCATGCTCAGCAGTCGCGCTTGGAACCTCTAGAGTCTAGACCAACGAGGCAGTTTGACGAGCCAGGCGTCCGAGCACGGAACTTTGTCGAGTCGATAAAAGTTTTAATGTATTGAATTTTATCGTTTTACAAATTTTTCGATAAAAAGAACCATGCTCGCACCGCTGTTTATATATAAGTTTAATTTAAATTTCACACGACTTTGAACCAAAAAAGTCAATATTAATTTGAAATACGAAATAAAAAAAGTAATTACATATTATGTGTGACAGTGTAATCTGTATATATCTTGAGGGTAAATGCAAGCACGAACAACTCGCTTCAGACTTGTGTCACATTATTAAAAATCTAAGTAATATATTATTTTCACCTGCATTTGTATTAAATTCTAGTTTCTTTTTTTTTTCAATATTCTCTATTCTGACAATTCAAATGTGTCACTATTAATATGCAAAGGTATTCAAATGTCTAGACTATACTTTTTGGGATCCATAGCAAAATAAGAGAAACTATTCACTCGAGTGCTATTTTTGTAGTGTACATTTTGGTGGTTACCATGATAAGTCCTATGACACTCAGAAATCGAACCCTGGACCTGGCTTAAGTTTACAAAACTAATGAGAAAGATTGTGCAATGCAAGCTTTTTATATGTTCAGGGTGATTCGTGGAGATAGCCCAGTGTGGAAAGGTGCATATCTATCTGCCTAGCTTTTTCCCGACTGGTTCTGTTGGGGTCGTCTTCCAGTCAAACTACACAAAAGAAAGGAAGAAGGAAAAGTTTATTTTGGTACAAAATTCTTAAAAATATAATAGTATAATAATAAAAACATGAAAAAATTAACTGAAATATAATAAAAATACACAAAACTTGCCAGCACCAAAACATCACATGCAGTTACTTACCAATATTTTACATGGAGCGACTACCTGTATTCTGACCTCCACAACCCAGTTACTGGGAAACACGATATCTCGTGGTATGACTGGTTGTCAGACTTTCAGGCATCTTAACGTAACGGCTGTTATAGATCGTCATTAGACAAACAGGACCGACGGTTTAACGTGCTCTTAATATGAAAAGATGGTCACCCATCCACAGACTGACCGTGGCAAGCGCAGCTTAACCTCGATCGATCGATCTGCGCGGCTGTTACTTAAACTCAAACTCAAACTCAATTTTTTTATTTCAAATAGGCCCTATTACAGGCACTTAAGAAAAGTCAAAACTAGGTGCACGGTTCCAAGAAGTTGGTCTTATGGAGAAGAGCCGGCAAGAAACTCCATAGACACTCTTTTAAAGTTATGTGTTCTTTACAATTAAAAGTTATTATTGTGAGAATAGTGCAGGTTAATGACGAAGATAAGGCAGAATTTTAATTATATAAAAAGCCAAAATTATAACCAGAGCTATTACGAGCTGATCAGTCCCAACAGATAGCACCCGTTCACGAGTATGACGTGCGCATCAGCATCGCTAAACTCAACCATTTTGAAGGGAACTCAACGACCCAATACACAACGCCACCATCAGCAAGACATTTTAGTGAGCATGACAAACTTATAATACCCGGTCATAGGCGAGTGCATATGAGAGTACTTCTTTAATGTAAAGATTAACATTAATGTCCACATAATGCTAATACAATATTTATTAAGAAAATTACAATAAGTAACTATTAAAAAAAAAGAAACAGTTAAGTCAAATAACAATACAGCAAACCAAATTTTTCGCAAATTTAAACTAGTAGCAGAAAGTACTAGATTAGAATAATTGTCATGTGATTATGTAAGATTTACATAACTTAGCCGCGAGCCCCTCTCTAGTCCAGGTTGGACAAGTCTGAGACTAGTTTATAAGCATTTTCTTCCACTGCCTCGTTCGTATAGTGGTCTCAACAACGACTGCGGAGCATGAGGTCCTGAGTTCGATTTCCGGGTCAGGCAACGTATTATCGGGTTTTTCTATTAGGTAATTTTCGTCTCTCGTCCAATATATGATGGAACGTGTTTTGTGGGGAAATTGATTTTTAGCTAACAACGGACTGACCCCGACCTTTGTAATCTAACGTCCCAACTCCTAAAGGGCCGACAGCAAACATGCTAGTTTAAACATCGGAAATCAGCAATTTTTTGACTACATCAATTCTTGAAAATTGCTGATGGCAAAAAACAAACAATACCTTTGGACTGGTAAGTCGAAGATCGCAGGGTCGAATCTAATGCCTAAGACTTTTCGAAATCGTGTGCATATCTTAAAACGGCAAAGGAAAACGTCGTTAGAAAACTCATTTTTACTTTCGTGTTTTGAAAATAAAACCCACACTGTTGTCTGGAGAATTATTTTCGATACACTATCGAGAATAATTCTCCGGAGAACAGTGTAAAGCTATATCAAAGATCTACGGGTGGTTTTAACAAGGTTGTTTATCAACCTTTAACTGCCTCGTTGGTCTAGTGATCCCAAGCGCGACTGCTGAGCATGACATCTCCGGTTCGATTCCCGGGTTGGGTAAAGTGTTATTGAGTTTTTCTATTAGTAAATTCTCAGTAGCAGCTCGGAGTTTGGAATTGTGCCCGGTTGACGATAATTGGGTCACCACTTATTATATGGGACTTAGTTAATAACAGCATTAGTGAAATGTGGGTGCACAACTGTGCCTACCGCTTCGGGGAATACAGGCGTGATGCTATGTTATGTTATGTTGTTTATCAAAGAACTCTACTTCTACGCAATAATTAGTCGAAACCGCTTCATATTCAAACAAATTAACACATAAATAGACATTCAAATATGCATTCATTAGAATCATGAATGTTGAATATAGGGTATCCCTTTTAAAGAACTTTGAAAGCGAGCTGGTAGTGCTTGTTTGTAATGTAAAGGCAGACTAATTAGTGTTTGCATAATAGTTTATTTTAAGCGCTCGGCGTTCTCGAATCTCGTCAATAAGTGGTTTAATTGGAGAACGATTCTAAAAAACCGTTTCTGCTGAAGCCTAAGTGTCAAAGTTGTGCAATCCGCCCGTAGGCGTCCGATTTGGCTTGGTGATAGCTGTCAATTCCTAGAATTAATACTAACAATGCCGCGTCATGTGATGCAGGGCGGATGCGACGGTATACCTAATATTATTATTCAATATTTACCATTTGACATTTTAATTGAATAATAATGTATTTAATTACATTTGACATTCTTATGAAATTAATTGTTAAATGAAATGTCTATCAATACTATAAAAATGTGAATGTGTGTATTGTGTAGGGTTTGTTTGAAGTTATAATTTATTTATTTGTCTGGCGGTTTTTGAGATCTCTCTGTGGCCTACGCAAATGTCCTGCCGATCTGGTATCGTCTTGCGACGGGTCGTTAAGCTCCCTAAATTATGGTTGACCTACACGATGACTGATGCATATGTGCCGTCGGTTAGGACAGGTCAGCTTAAAACAGCTATGGCTCTTTCTTCAAAAGGCCATCCCAGACCTATCCCTACAAAATACACTCATATGTTGAATAAAATGATGTCTGGACTTTAAAAGAGACGTTGACCTCTGAGTTTGTTTCGGCATTTCTTCTCAGAGCTAGTCAGATAGGAAATGCCGACGCCATCTAGCTTAAAAGATGTATGACTTGTAAAAGTGTCTATAACAGATGTATTTACAGAAATAAATATCATTTATCATCATTTATCAATACAAATCTTGCTAGCAAATTACACAATTGAGTACTATTTTTATTTTACACCGTATATTAATATATTTATTCAATTAACATTCTTTCACGTTACTCATTAAATTTATACATGGGAACACGGTTCACGCCGGCCGAATGACGCCGGCGTCACTTGCGGATATCACAGAATATCAGTGTTGTGATTTTTTATATCGCAGCGTATGCTGAGTGATGTCCGAATTTTGACACTGGTGGGACACACACTTTCCCTTATTTTTAAACTTTTGTTTTTCTTTTGATCAATAACAACAATAATAAAAATAATCATCAAATACAATATTTTTTATAATAAACAAAACCGACGCATCTGCAATATAATAGGTTGATTGCTGTACACTGTCATTGTCATTATTCTGTGGCCCACAGATTATTAATATTTAGTATCTTCTGTGGCCTGTTTGTTTTGCGGTATTGTCAGTGAGCAGAAATCGTTGTTGGTTTTTATTTCTTCTTTAAGTTGTTTTACTTGCTTTTTTATTTCTTTTATTTTGTTTTCTCTTGTGTTGTAATTTTTGTGTGTGCCTATTCTGGTGGCAAAATAAATCCTTTTTCTTTCTTCTTACACAGCCGTTACCGATGGCTTAATACGCTCTTCGATGCACGGAGATGCATATGGAAATCATCCTAGCGAGGCCTAACACTATATATATAGTCCTCCTTATCGGTTTTAATAACGGCGATCCCAACAGCTATTTGCCTTTCGTGAGCCTTAATATGACCTGCTAGACCGAAATTGGTTATAAATAACCAGAAAGAATAGGGTCATCGGCGCAAAGTTAAAGCGGACAAGCGGTTGGGCTGGTCCAAGTCCACTCTCTCGTCCTGCTCCCTAACACTATGGTTATGGTATAATAATAATAATATAACAATATATTTGTATAATAATATTCGTGAGGCATATTCATATTAATTATTGTTCACCGTTTACTACTTACGTGCATTTTCGGGTTTGCTCGACTAGTTTCAAATCCGAATGGAGCCCTTTAGTCATGCACTAAGACCGCAGCGACGTCGCGAGTCAAACAGTATTTTTGAAGGATTGTTTAGGTACTATGAATACTCTCCCTGAGGAAAGTTTGTACCGAGTAGTAACCGGTGAACAATATTTAATATAAATGTGCTCCACGAAAGTTATTATACAAAAAATATAGAAAAAATCATTTTTCATTTAACCAACAATACTCTTCGTGCGTGGAGGTGGAATAAAATGCATGTTATATTTATTTCCTAGAAAGTAAAACAAATCAAAGAAAGATATTGCACATGTATTCTGTATATTCATTCTCTTGTATCATTTCTTTATGTACTGAATAATTGCTTACCGTGTATACTGTTCCCGAGGGAGGCTCAATTGAGCAGTTTATCCGGCGTACAGTATTGTCGTTCCTAAAGCATGGTGGATTAGCTCGAACAGCTGGGCTGTGACAGTTAGATACTGTACCTTCTTGCTAGCATTTATTGATGTATGTGTACTGTATAAACATTTCGCATTTATTTGAACAAATTATTTGTTCTATTTTGCGATGGGAGATAGTTGCAAAGAAACAATCGAATGAATTGACAATCGAACAATCGAATGAAAATTAACAATCGATAGAACGGCGTTTTTTTTTTTGTTTTACGAATACATGTAACTCGCGTGGATTCCCAGCACTGCATCTATCGATTAATCATCAATCATTCATTCGTGGAAAATCTCTAAAAATATACCAACTATCCAATAATTTAATACATTATGTATCATAAAATATGTCAATAAAATTACCAGCCGAAAGAGATTCAACACAACAGCAGTCCAATATAATTCAATTTCATTTAAAGCAGTGCCGTTACATTACTTACATCCATTATCATTTTTGTTCCAATAACTTTACAAAGCTACCTATTTCACCAAAACTACGATGTTTCCTCCATTCTACAAGGTTTTATTTGAACTTCGACAAGAGTAGGAATCGCCCCGTTCACCCCAAGGCCGTAGAAAAAGATTGCTCCTTCAATTTACAGAAAATATTTCCCATTTCGTAGTATAAGGAGAAATCCGAGCAACATATTTGGCCCGAAAATGTTTTGTAATACATATTTGATACGTACGGAAAAAATATCATATGTTTTGCTTTACTAGATTGCTACTACAAAAGACAGTTGTCAAAATTCAGTGTCATTTAGGAAGATTAAAAAAGATTCAAGCTTATATCTCGCAGTTTTACCCGTATTTTTTTCCCTCTTATGGGTATTCGCGTAATGGTTATTATTTCCCAAAAATTGGACTATCAAATGCATTTTTTTTTTCCGCCTATTACTTCCAGAGATTAGCGCCTTCAAACAAAAATTTCAATCGCAATCTATTATTTTACCTACGTCCATGGAAAGTGGCGTAAATTTTGGTATGTATGACTCTTAATATCTCAAGTTTATTAAAAAAAAACAACCAATCCATCACATAAGCATCTGCACTGAATATAGGGTTAAAAAATCGTTAAAAATGCCTTAATACCGGCCAGCAGGGGCACGCCATTTACAATAACAACTACGATTTATGCGTCTGTGAAAATAATAAAGTTACTTCAAGTGTCACTAGAGCTATAAGATAAAAAAGACGTGAGAGAGGGAAAGGTCACGTTTTAGAACCCCACTCGATAATATATTAACTTAAGTATTGAATAGATTTTTTTTGGTGACGCCTGGTTCGAAGCTCTCGCCGTCAAAAGATTAAAACGACATCAGGGTGGCTCAACACCAACCACCACTAAATTTCCTTGCCAGGCCTACACATAGATCCAGATAGTATACGAAAGACGAAAAGGCCTTTGATTGAAGGTTTGGAAAAACTGGAACTGCCCAACTGGGAAAGCACTTCCATCTTGTTGCATGCGACGATAAACTTGGTCGCCAGGAATCGAGCTCCTTGAAAAAGCGTTGTGTTGGCAGTACGGGGGAGGCGTTTTAATTCCCAATTCTGTCTTAGCGATTCCTCCTACAAGGTTGCAACGTGTGAGTGATACCCTTGCTCTTGAAACGGTCCATAGCCTACGGTAACATATCATTATCCCCCTGCCCTTATCCCAATTAATTTGGGGTCAGCACACCTATATCTGGCATGCTCCTAAAGTTTTGGCTATGTTTTATGACCGGCTGCCTGCCTGACGTCAACCCTCTTTAGGAATGCTGTTGTTGGTGGTATCCGCCACCGATACGGTCTCCAAATGTTATTCATGCGCCAGATTCTGATGATATCCTAATATCACACTCCAGATCACTCACTATATCAGATGCGAATACGATTACCGTTTACCATTAGATTACGATCAAGCGTATACAATATACGCTATCTTAGGGGTATAATAAGCAGCCTTTAGCAGAACACAACTTTTTACTCCTCAAGAAATTCACTCTTAACCAAAAATCTAAACACAGAAAATTGTTCCTTCATTTCTCAATACTCGAATCGGATCCATCTGTCAAATAAACACCGTAAATCAACTTAAAACTGAATTTAAAGTTGTTTTATTATAATGTGTAGTGATCGCGCAAACCTAAGATATTGAAAGTAATTTGTTCAGAATTAGTAACTGAATCGATTGTAATAATTTTTACTCCGTGTATTAATATATATTTATACGCAGTTCTCTGCTTGTTGGCCTAGTGGTCCCAAGCGCGACTGCTGAGCAGGAGGTCTCGGGTTCGAGTCCCGTGTCGGGCAAAGTGTTATTGAGTTTTACTGTTTGGAAATTCTCAGTAGCAGCCCGGAGTTTGGAATTGTGTCCGGTTGATGGCAATACTGAGCGTATTCATATATGGCAACTGCCTATCTGACTTCCACAACCCAGTGACTGGATGAAACAATATGTCATGCTAAAACTGGTTGTAAGGCCTCTGACGTAACGGCTGTCTTAGATCTTTATTTAACAACCAGTACCAACAATTTGACGTCCACTCCGAAACACGAAGGGGTCTTCATATGAAACGATAGTCACTAGTCAACAGATCGACCGTGGAAAACGCAATGTACCTTGATCGATCGATCTGTGCTGCTGTTAATTAGCCACGAGCCCCTTCCAATCATAAATTTCAGTAGTTGTAGTTAATAATAAAAAAATAATATAATTAAATTGATCATTCCTAATTCATCTTATTTATATATGTACTAGCTGACCCGACAAACGTTGTATTGCCATATAAATAAAAAAAAATGGGGTGGACTACCCCTAACATTTAGGGGGATGAAAAATAGATGTTGGCCGATTCTCATAGATACCGGATAAGCACAAAAAATTTCATCAAAATCGGTCAAGCCGTTTCGGAGGAGTATGGCAACGAAAACTGTGACACGAGAATTTTATATATTAGAAGATAGAGTCACAATTATATTTTGGAGTTGTAAACTCTTGAAATTCGTATTTCTTTTCCACTTCAATTGCAAATACATGAACACATTTTACATTATGAACTCAATCCTCCAAATGTAATCAAATATGTGACTAGAAGTCGTTTCGTTATTGACACACATCTGTCGAGCGTTGACTCCGGTCCTAATAAGCACGAAAAAGGTCGCCCTTCAAGACTGGAGTTGTTTTATGCGCACAACAACGATCTTCGATTTAATATTCTGAACTACGAGTAGATCTCGCACGGCTTCACCTGCGATTGAGGGCATAACAGCATGCTTTTATTCTCCGAAGGTTTATAGCAGAAGTAAAAGTGGAGGTGTGCTGTTGATATTGATTACTAGAGCTGCCGAACTATCAATAGGTTCGCTTCATCCTCTTCTTATCGCGTGGTTGATGAACTACCTTGTGTCAGAGTTTAAACCACCCGCAGGTCTCTGAAATGGCTTTACACACCATCGCGAAATTATCTCAGGTGTGCTGGTTTCCTCACAATGTTTTCCTTCACCATTTTAAGCAAATGAAAATTTATTTATAATACGCACATGACTTCGAAAAGTCAGTCTAAAAGCCTTGGATTCGAACTTGCGACCTTTGACTTGTCAGTCCAACGGTCATACCACTAGACTATCGTTGCTAACACTATGTTAGAATTATTCAATATTTACTATTGACATTTTAATTGATTATTAATGTATTTAATTAATATTTGATATTCTAATGAAATTAATTGTTATATGACATGTCTATCAATACCATAAAAATGTGAATGTGAGTATTGTGTAGGATTGGATTGAAGATATAATTATTTTATTTGTCTGGCGGCTTTTGAGATCTCTCTGTAGCCTACGCAAATGTCCTGCCGATCTGGTATCGTCTTGCGACGGGTCGTTAAGCTCCCTAAATTGTGGTTGAGCTACACGATGACTGATGCATACGTGCCGTTGGTTAGGACAGGTCAGCTCAAAACAGCTATGGCTCTTTCTTCAAAAGGCCATCCCAGACCTATCCCTACAGAATAACACTCATATGTTGAATAAAATGATGTCTGGACTTTAAAAGAGACGTTGACCTCTGAGTTTGTTTCGGCATTTCTTCTCAGAGCTAGTCAGATAGGAAATGCCGACGCCATCTAGCTAAATTTTTTTTATGACTTGTAAAAGTGTCTATAACAGATGTTTTTACAGAAATAAATATAATTTATCATCATCATCATTTATCATTTATCACTGCTCTCGATAGGTTCGCTATCGATACTTGATTTTGAAAATCAGTTACTTGTGAGATTATAAATGTATGTAAACGCACCCACGACACAAGAAGAAATTCCTAGTGTGTAGGGTAACGTATTAAAAAAAAAACTGATTCGACTCCACTGTCGATAGAATCGATATTATTGATAGCGGAGGATTCATCAAATTCACCTAGCCTTTACCCAATCACAGTTGGGTCAGTTTCCAGTCAAACCGGATGCAGCTGAATACCAGTATTTTACATTGAGCGAATGCCTATCTGACCTCCACAACCCAATAACTGGGTAACACGATATCTCGTGGTATGACTGGCTGTCAGACTTTCAGGCCTCTGATTACCCGTAACGGCTGTCATAGATCCTAATTTGACAAACGGGACCGACGGCTTAACGTGCTCTCCGAGGCACGGAGGGGTCTCGGTATGAAATGATGGTTACGCATCCACAGACCGGCCGCGGCAAGCGCAGCTTAGCCTCGATCGATCGATCCGCGCGCTGTTACTTAGCCACGTGCTTGCACCATATTTGAATAGGGGTTTTGGTGACGTCATTGCTATCTATTCAGTCCCTGACTGCCCCTGTGATGTTCATCGCATAGGTATTTGTTGCCCAAAACAACACCGGCCTTTATAAACATAATAACGTGTCACACGACTTATTTAGAAGACATGTTTTATAGACAAACATACGAGCAATTAAGTTCAACAATAAAGCCTTTAAATTTGTCTCAAGTACACCATAAACGTTACAGTTCCAAAATGTGTAATAAGAATCATTACATATATATGAAAACCGAAGCTATTTAACCTAATTTCTACCTTAAGTTGACGCTATAAGGCAGAAAATGAATCGTATTTTCTCAAGGCAATGCTTTATACTGGTAATAATTACATTCAAGGAAATCTTAAATGTAATTTATTGCAACATCCTGATTTATAATTAGCGTAACATGTGTTCTAGTAAAATATTATATTTAAATTTACCCTTTTCTCTTTAACAATAGGGCTCATATTTCATTGAAGGTTGATAACACTACAGAAAACATGTAGATATAACTCAGAATTATGTGCTAGGGGGACAAAACACAGATTGTAATGATAAAGATATTAAATATTATTAAATTGTTTTGAAAAACTACATAATATAACATCACGCCTGTATCCGCAAAGGACAGGCAGAGGAGTACTGTTATAAACAAACATTATAATTATGTATAGGCATACACCATCATCTGTGCAGGTCGGCCACAAATGGCCTGCACAGACACTCCACGGTGTTGTGCGCGCCAATCGCTGTCACGCTGCTGTCTCGGGTTGTGATAGCCCTGGTGGTCCAGAGGCCATGTAACCATTTACCATCAGGATAGCCCTACGCTTATTTACCATTTATGTATAAGCGCTGTTAAAATGTTACGCTAGTACATTTTCTGGACAAGTCCAATACATGTACCAGACTCACCAAAAAAAAAACTTTGTTCTTGGTCTAGTGGTACCAAGCGCGACAGTATTAAGTTCGATTCCGAGATTGGGGAAGTGTTACTGGGTTTTACTGTTAGAAAATTCTCAGTAGCATCCCGGAGTTTGGATTTGTGCCTGGTAATAGACTCACTACCACATGGGACTTAATAAGAGCATTGATGAAATGTGGCTGTACAACTGTGTATACCTCTGCCTACCCCTTCGGGCAGTACATTCGTGAGGCTATGTTTATACTATTTAATATTCTTTAATTTCACATTACACGGGCTTCAAGATAAAAATTGTTTTTGTATCGTCAGCAACTATGAAGCAAAACAGCTATTTTGCATACATTTAGAAAGTTTATTTTTGTATAAAATTTAACTTCAATTGACCATTAAATGCAACATTCTCAGCAGAAAGACTCGATTTATTTTATTATTTTGCTGTGTAATGAAACCTTCTCAGTACGTGCGCTATCATGATTATAAATATAACCTTTATTATCTATAGAAATACAATATCTAAACATAACATAACATAGCACCACGCCTGTATTCCCCGAAGTGGTAGGCAGAAGTGTACACGATTGTGCACCCACATTTCAACAATGCTATTATTAAGTCCCATGTAATAGGTGGTGAGCCTTTTGCCATCAACCGGGCACAGTTCCAAACTCCGGGCTGCTACTGTGAATTTCCTAACAGAAAAACTCGATAACACTTTGCCCGACCCGGGAATCGAACCCTAACTGCCTCGTTGGTCTAGTGGTCCCAAGTGCGATTGCTGAGCAGGAGGTCTTGTCCTTAAAACTTATTCTTGAAATACTTAAATATTTTTATATTTTCTTTACTTTTGCATTGAAAACATTTATTTATTTTAGGGCTATTCTTGGGTTTGGTTTCTCAAATTCTAAAAATAACATGAAATAGTTTGAGTAACTACGCCGTAGCACGTAGTAGTACTTCGTAGCAACATCGTAGCAAAGTGTAGCACCGCTAATAATATTATTACGCCTATGAACCCACTGCGGCGTCCTCATTAAATACGTAAATATTCGAGCGAAGCGTTTTTCATTGAAACGAAGCGACTTATTAAGGAGATCGACTTTTATATCCTGTTATATTTTTTTTGGAATAAGTCCACCTGTATATTGGTTACGTAAAATGAATATATCTATTCTAATATGATAAAGCTGAAGAGTTCGTTTGTTTGGTTGAACGTAGTGCGATCTCAGGACTACTGGTTCGAATTGAAAAATATATTTTTGTGTTGGATAGTCAAGGAAGGCTATAGGCTATATAACATCGCACTACGACTAATAGGAGCGGGAACTCCACCTCAACCTCAGAGTGCCCACCGTTAGGCAATTCATGAAAAGGGCATCGAAGAGATACTTCGAATCTGCCCCTAATAATCCGAATCCATTAGTTGTCTCTTCCGCTGTTTACAGGCCGTCCCAGATCAATAAAATCCGCCGACTACGTCACGCTCTCCTTAGACCCGATGATAGGATCACTGTAGCTCAAGAATCGAACAAATTCACAAGCACACTCGACGCGCTCGACCGCCTCGTTATTGACCTCACCGGCGAGGTCCGCGTCTGTCGCGAAATGTCTCATCCATCTCCGCCCCGACCCTTGCTCGAGCCGGCCCGCACCGAGCCAGTAGCTTTAAATTCATCCCTTAATAATAAGGAAACTGATATGATCCAGCTAGTCCCTAGTTGTCCCCCCAGCAACGCCCTAAGCCGAGGCTCGTGTCCCGCAGGGGACGCCCTTAGCGCTGTTGCTTAATTTGTAGTATTTTAAAATATGCTCTGGCTGAAGGCATCAAACTGCCTCGCCTTAGATATTGTCCGGTTACGTAGACAAAACCCGACAGGGTATGGGCAAGAGGCTATTAAAAAAAAAACATGAAGAGCGTAGTATCGAAAAATTTTTTGCAAAAACGGGTAAAAATATCCCTTTTCAGAGCTTCCGTGGCGATGCTCTGTATGTTTAATATGTTTTTATTGGTAAGCGATATCTGTACGCTCTATAATTTCAGTGATGTTACTTCAAGTTGTATAGAATGTGGTGGAAAAAAGCATCATAGCAAGCGGTGATCACGCTTTTTTTTCGAGTCTAAGCACCTAGTTCTATTCAAAAATAAAATAATACGAATCTATCTGCCTAGCCTTTTCCCAACTACGTGGGGTTGACTTCCAGTATAACCGGATGCAGCTTTATAATCACCTCCTGCTCTTGTCTCAATTTATTTGGAGTCGGCGCAGCATGTATTCTTCTTCCACTTTCTGTTTTTTTTTTATATTGCATGCTGCTAAAATTTTGCCAATCTTTTATGACCGGATGTAGCTTAATACCAGTATTATGCATGAAGCGACTGCCTAACTAACCTCCACAACCCAGTTACTAGGTAACATGATATCTCGTGGTATGACTGGTGGTCAGACTTTCAGGTCTTTGACTACCTTTAACAGCTGTCGTAGATTTTAATTTGACAACCGGGATCGACAGCTTAACGTGCTCTCGGAGACACACTCTAGTTATGAAATGATGGTCACCCAACCACAGACCGACCCCGGCAAGCGCAGCTGAACCTCGATAATAAATCTGTGCGGCTGTTACTTGTCACTCACGAGCCCCTTTCAACCCAAAATATTACGGGTCATGCAAAAACTAAGCCCAAAGGGAATCACACCCAACAGAGGGCATGTGATTGACATTTTGTGTGAAATTCCAAATTGTTACAGATTCGGACAGTTTGTGGTTTTCTATATAAATGACGTGGGTTGATCAAAGAGAATAATTTGCTACGCTGATCGACAATATATTCGATATTGAAAGGCCGATCCTTTTGTGGTCTCCTTTTACTATCGTTTTCCTAAACTAAATGTTGGTTGAAAAATCTAGGTGCGTTTCAGGCATTCAATAACTACTCATTCTTTTGATTTTCTTTGGTTCCAAATATTATACTGTCAAACTGCCGAGCTTGACTTAAAGTTATAAAACACTGAGTAGTAGAGAGGTAAAGAAAAATACCTTTAGGATATCTGTGTGCAATGAGTTATAACTATAGGTATTCACCAACACTGATTAACCGTTGGATTAACCTGTCCGAAAGCTTAACAAATACAATTTAGGGGTATGAAAAATTTATGGTTCGTTTGAGATACAATAACTTTATGAAATTATTGGTACCAGTTAAATATTACCAAAGAGGGTTGACATTAGGCAGGCGGTCGGTCATATAATATAGCCAAAACTTTAGCAGAATGCCAGATAGATATATGCTGTGCCGACACCAAATAAATTGGGCACGGGGATGATGATTATGACTTTAATATTAATGTTGCCTCGTTGGTCTAGTGGTCCCAAGCGCGACTGCTGAACAGGAGGTCTCGGGTTCGATCCCCGGGTCGGGCAAAGTGTTATTGAGTTTTTCTGTTAGGAAATTCTCAGTAGCAGCCCGGAGTTTGGAACTGTGCCCGGTTGATGGCAATAGGCTCACCAACTATTACATGGGACTTAATAACAGCATTGGTGAAATGTGGGTGTACAATTGTGTACACCTCTGCCTACCCCTTCGGGGAATACAGGCGTGATGCTATGATGCTATGTTGTAATATTAATGTTACTTTAATAACCTTTCGACTTAAATGTGTGGTTGTGGGTGATGACTGCTTTGCCGCGCTATTGTAATCGTGCGCCTCAGTAACGCATGCGTCGTGAACTCTTTTTATTAACAGTAAAGTAAGTAGTGTACGACTCGACTCCTACTTTCTCCTTCACTTCTGTAAGACCATTTTTAAAGAAAGAAAGATAAGAAGAAGATGACTTAGATAAAGCTTTAAATTAAAACCAGCTTTTGCCCGCGGCTTCGCTCGTCTTAATTTATAATAAGACCATGATTCGAAAGACACGTGGCGCCATCTATTATCATAAGAGCGTTATTGTTGTTTTCATCGGGAACAGTACTTTTTTTGGGATTAAAGGTACAGTAGGTACTGTTTTGTATATCAGCTAGCAGTTTTGTAAAACAGCGGATTCTACAATCCACCTGCGACATATGCATAATTTCAGGATGATCGGTTCAATGGTTTAGGCGTGAAAAGGTAACAAACAAACAAACTTACTTTCGTATTTATAATAATTATGGTTAGGACTAGCTGCGCCTGCGACTCCGTCCGCGTGGATGTCGTAAATTTACACCATGTCGTGTATGAACACAAATTCATAACTAACAAATATTCGACGTGATTCTTGAAATTGGCATATCTTTTTTATTTATGAACCGATTGACATGAAACAAACAGTTAGGTGAAGCTTACCACAATATATTAGTGAAAACCACATCTAAATCGGATAAGCCGTTACTGAGATTAGCGTGCACAAACGCACAGACAAACAGACAAAAATTCTAACAATAATTGTTTTGGGTGCTATTTGCGACGGTAAAGGTCCCAATAATATTTTTTCTCATATATCTTCCATGTACAGACAGCGATCCGTTACATTTTTATTATATGTATTGATTAGGATTAGGATTCAATAGTGTTTACATACACCAGCTATGTTACCGTGTTACGATTTAGTGCAAACCACAGAGCTATCGATTATACGAAGTTATAACGACTTGTTAAATCGAGTATGGAGGCGAGCGATTTAATTTGGAAACATACGACTTGACGCTGTAAGATTTTACATGTTTAAAGCAAAGTTTGTGAACACTAGTTAAAAGCAGCCATCGGTCGTATAAGTACTTACCTGACCCTAAATAAATCGAGATAGTGGATGATGGTGGTGATGAACCGTAATCGATAAGGCTACTGAAAGACCTAACAAGATGAAATTATTCAAAAAATTAAAAAGAACGCCTGTCACTTTTTATAATTTTTGTTAGTCTAGCCCAGGGGTCACCAAATGGCAGACCGCGGTACAGATACGGATCGCCACGCCGACCTATTTTGTGCGGACCTTGGTTGCTAGTAATCGGACCGCGCCAATCATATTATTTTTTTAAACGGACCACGAATGAAACTAATTGGCGATCCCTGGTCTAGTCTATGTTACTAAGGATAATATAAGAATTCTAACGATACCCTATACATCTAAATCGGTTGAGGCATTTATGGTGGAATTATCCGGCCTAGAATAGACCACCCCTTTTCCTCCTGTGGGTGTCGTATGAGGCGACTTAAGGAATACCGATGTTTACAATTTTTACTAACTAGTAAACACCAGAAAGCCAACCTAGGGCATGCGAAGGAATGATTTGCAATATGGCCTAGTTGGACAATTGGCGTAAGAACAGAACGTCAATTTAGGGTGGTGGCGGAAGAACATTGTTCCAATGTCAGCGGCAGCACCCACGAACCGAGTAAGCTGGTTTACTGTTCACCCATCAACTCGCACTAGACAAGCACGATGGGTTAAATGTCTAATCCCCTCCTTAAATATGAAGAAAAGTAGTATTAATGATCTTAAAGATGCGAAGTTACTCTAAGCATACAGTTCTTCAAGTAAATTTGAACTCAAATTACTGTTGCACAAGAGCCACCGGAGTTTATGAGAAGAATTGATTTCCATAGATTTACATTTAACCGGGTAGTAAAGTCAGACTAATAAGGCAAACTCGTGCTAAAACTATTTTTCATTAATTATTTAACTGTGTTGCAAAATACTAAGTACCTAACCATATTTAGCGTCCACAAAAACTATCGAACACTACTCACCTCCACTCTCACAATTTATCGTAATTTTGCTAAACTATATAGTAAATAAAAGTATGATAATTATATAAGTACAATTTACAAAAAAAAAAAAATTACCTACGTATTATATAAATATATAATATTTTATAGATAAATAGTTTTTCGCAAAATAAGATAAAGTGAAAATATTTATTATAATAAAACAACTTTTAACCGGATTAATCGCGTGTATTATTGGTTTTTAGATTTTCCTGACGTTTCGAACACTTTGCAGCGTTCATGGTCGCAGGAGGTTATTATAATGTGTAGTGATCGCGCAAACCTAAGATATTACTATGAAAATATTTATACTTATTAACTATGATACTTATTATAATTTTTCTATAATTGTCTTGAAATACATATTGATTATAATTTAAAATACATATTAAATAAAAAACATAATAACAATCAAAATAATTATTATTATTTTTATTGTTATCCTTTCATATCCAAAAACATTTACATACTTACATATTCAGTAACTCATAAAAGCAGGATTTTAAACTCTATATTACCTTTTATTTTAAATAACAATTCTAACTCTCAAATCTTAATTTATATTGTGTCATAGGCCTTAATAAACATTACTTGTACCTCAACTCACACATACCTGCGGTTACTATGACACTTGACAAATATGAACGAATACTTTTACATTCTAGCCTACCACCTACGCTAATCAGTTTAATAAATCATAGATATTTAAGATTGTATTTTCTCTGTAAGTGATTAATTGTAATCTTTAGAGAAAATAAACGTCTTTAACCGTAAAACAAAAGGTATTCGGCATTTTTTTGGGAAAGTACTACAGGCCTGAAATTGGGGCTTCTACCAAATTTATATTTCATATTTCACTTTCATATTGTCAGAAGCTAGTTGCCATGTTCCAAATTGTAGATTTCTATGGAGAACGACGGACAAGAAATTTCATGCTTACTTTTTTTTCAACAAATCAGTTTAATTACAATAGCAAGTATTGGTTACATTGCAATGTAATATGGGAGAATATTTAAGTCTGACTTGCGACATTGCCGCGGACTCAGCTCATGGCTAAAGGCTCGGTTCGAACTCGAAAATTTTCAGGCAAACCCGAAAAATGCACGTGAGTAGTAACCGGTGAACAATAATTAATATAAGGTGATGAAGAGTTTAACAATCCGAAATTATGCCATTACAATTTAGATTTTAGAGATTCAATCCCAACTGACGGTGCCCGTTCACGAACATGATGCATGTGTTAGCATCATCCAACTCAACCATATTGTAGAGGATCAAACGACCCAACAATCGCGAATCGATTCTACTGCATACATAACATAACCAGCCCTTAACTGTTACTGCACTGCAGGGAGAAGGCCTCTCCCCCCCAGGGGTTCGACCTTGTCGTGGTGGGGGGGACTCTAGTAGCCGTGGCTTGGTCACCCACGGTGAAACTAACGGAACCCGAGGAGGGCCGCTCCTCAGGGCTTTGCCTTCAAGCCCATGTTGGAGCGGCGCCGGCGTAGGTTGCGGGCCTTATGGGGGGTGTCGCAACTGAGGTGGGCTGCGGTGTCGTATGGGCGGCACCGCAGCTGAGGGATGGGGGTCGCGGTGGGAGAGGAGTGCCGGTATGTCGATGCGCCGCTCTCCCTACCTACCGCGGCCTTGACGGGGCCGCCACCGTTGGATGGCGGACGCGGTGGGGCCGCAGGGGAAGAGGAGTGCCGGTATTGCGAGGCGCCGCTCTCCCTATCCTCTGCGGGCGTAGTGGCAGGCGGCGGGGCCACAGACCTGACCCGTCGCAGGGGACCTTGGGCGTCCAGACAGTCCATTGCACATGGTCTCCGAGGTGGTTGCGGCACGCCATTAGTCTGGTGTGCCGTAGCGGGGGGGTGCAATACCCAACCCCGTGAGGGAGTCCGGCAACGGACGGCTGCGGGTGGGTTCGCGGTTGTGTGCGAGAGCGTTCCCGCGTCCCGCCCTCAAGCAGCTGAGGAGGTATACTGTGGAGTTTTAGTGGATTCGAGTCCCACATAACCGCTCTGTCTCCCCGTGTCAGAGCGGTATGCGAGGGCATTTCTCAACATAAAAAAATAAAAAAAGGGGGAAGGCCTCTTCTGATCAGCATTGATCACCACGCTAGCTCACTATGCATTAGCGATTTCAGACCATCAAGTCCAGGTATCCTCACGATGTCTTCCTGTTCCGTATGTGATATTCGTAGATTTAACCACTCGGCCACAAAAAGTCTCAGTAGCATACCGAAGTTTGTGGTTGTACCCGCAAATTTCGGTACTCCCCCCCCCCCCCACCACACCTGAGACTTTAAAAAGGCACAGTTGTAATGTAGGTGTACTCAGTGCACTCTTGCTTAATAAATAACCCACCAAGGAATATAATCGTGATGCTATGTGTATGTACGTATGTATGAATGACCATATATAAAAAAATACTACGGGCGCGCTCCTCCTTTCATCTCCCGTATATTTTCACTAGATATTTGAAACGGCAATTCAATTTAATTGCTCTTACGGCTTGCACAAAAGAAAGTCCACAAAACGCCTTTTAATTGATTAAAAAATATCGTCCAATTTTTTTCTAAATCTCGTCAAAGTATCTTCTGAAATGATTTCCCTATAATTAAATTGTGAATCCGGATTTTACTAATTTTATATTTTAAAGGTAAATTCGTTATTTTTCTATTTAAGGAAGCTTTTATGAAACATTTGGATGATAATGACGTTTTAATTATGATGAAACCATAATTAAATATCTATTAATTATTACTTCTAAGAATCGTTTTGTGATATTTTCACATTGACATTGTATAATGAAAAAATTTGACATTTAAATAAGATAAAATTGACATTGTAATATCATAACAATTGACATTCTATTAATTGACATTTTTTATTGTGACATTCTTAATAATACAGAAATTGTGAATGTGAGCATCATGTAGGAAGTTTTTCTTATTTTTTTATATTTTTTATTTATTGTTATACATATTTGAAATCTGGCGGTTTTGAGGTTTTTATATGGCCTACGCAAATGTCCTGCTGATCTGGTATCGCCTTGCGACAGGTCGTTGAGCTCCCTATAACATGGTTGAGCTACACGATGACTGATGCATGTGTGCCGTCAGTTAGGACAGGTCAACTCGAAACTGATATAGCTCTTTCTTAAAAAGGCCATTCCAGATACCCTGCATGGTTACGCTCACATAGGGATGTTTAATGATGTCTGGACTTTAAAAGAGACCTTGACCTTTGAGTTTGTTTCGGCGTTTCTTCTCAGAGGTCGTCAGATAGGAAACGCCGACGCCATATAGATTATAATGACATGTAAAAGAGTTTTTAAAAGACCTACTTACAGAATAAACAATTTCATTTCATTTCATTACTCTTTCACGCAATAACTATTAAACAGATTTTGATGAAATTGTCACACAGATAGTTTATAACCTGGATTAATGCCTAGGATGCTTTTCATCCCGGCTTGACCCAATTCTAAAGTCCACACAAACGGAGTCGCGAGCAGAAGCTAGTATTTAAATAAAATAACATCCAATTGCCATCCAACTTCTTAGTTCCATATAAAAAATTCATTGAAAGACCAGTGACAGAAATATCAAAGAATTCTTAACTACTAATTCAACTATCAAGATTACGCTGATATATTATTGTATTGCTGAATAGCAAATAGCTCAATGACAGTTGAGTGGTGGTTCAGGAAAAGGTAATTGGAAAACTTAAGTAACTAGCAAAATACAAAACATTTAAAATCATTCTATCAACACATTATGCTAAAGCGTTGGTAATTTAACAGAATCGGCGCCAGGTGTGATGTGCCCTAACAGACGTTGCACAGGGAGTTCCAGTGCTGGTCTCTTAAGAGGATCCTGGGCTCCCTTTAAAGTGCTAAGAGTGACCGCCGTGGTAGTTCTAGTGAGGTAAAATTCCCACACTCCCCGGTTTTATCCCCGAAAAACCGGGTGCATTTAGAAGGTTTCCGACCTAATAAAAAGTTTTTTTATATCAGCAATACCTAGACAAATACGGATACATTTTTCAAACGCCTGTGCCTACATAATTTTGTTTAAACAAAAATATGAATACCATTTAGTATTCATCCGAGGAGGCGCAGGTTTAAATCCTGCACACGACAGTATTTCTCTTTCCACAGAAAATTGGTGTCACTTTATTTGCCTACTCAATAGAAAGTTTTTTTAAAAAAGCTTATTAATTCTATGACTGAATAAAAAGTAGTAGGAGTTTCTGCAATAAGAATGCAGAAATTGTTTTCATCCACTCGTTATTGCTAGTCAATAATAATAATCGTTATTTATATAAAAAGAAATCGGAAAAGTCCGAGTCAGACTCGCCCACCGAGGGTTCTGTACAAATTTGTTGGTACATATTATAAATAGTTCAGGAATCGAGTCTCGCAGTTTTTTCCGAGTTTTTCCCGAAATTCAATTTCAAATTTTTTGTTTTATTGTAATTTAATTACAAATGTATAGTTTACAGATTTACCCTGTACTTGTAGCATAAGGCGATATTACGTGCCAAATTTCATAGTTCTAGGTCAACGAAAAGTATCCTATACATTTTGATTAATGATACGGCATAAACGGCCGTATCTTTTTTAACGTTAACTTAGAAGTTTGATTTTTTCACAGTTTCAAGGGACTGTAGACTTTAGTATACAGTTTTTATTTCAACTCGATATCTGTTTCCCTACCCAAATTGGAGATTTTAATCTTCAATAAAATGTCAAATGCATTGTTTTATGGTTGAATGTTTTTTGTACTAATATATGCAGATCTTGGCTGGAATAATTTAAAAATAAACATTGGAGCCGGAAGTCGGTCTGCGCTAGATTGCAATGTTTCTGCCACAATGCGAAATGTGAACTCGGCATGCATGGGCGGTATTCATAGTATAGTCTCAGCGCATCAAGTTACTTTGTTTTAAATTACTTATCTCGTTAGTGACCTTTTTCTATATTTGAAACGTATGGATATATCAGTAGGTATTGGGCTGAATTAATTACCTTTAGCAGAACCATATTAATTTGTAGTACGAGCAGTTTCCTCATAAGAAGTCTTCAATATTAAGCTTACTTGTGAAGAGAAAATAAATATTTTTTTTATAGTAATACATATTCATATATTATACAGGGTCATGGTGGCAGAATAGTTACGGGCCCGCCTCCTGAGCCACAGCTAGTGGATTCAAAACTGGCATGTACCAATGTGACTTTTTCAAAGTCATATGTACTTTCTTATTTAATCTAAGACATCACTGACATACGGTGAAGGAAAACATCGTAAGGAAACCTGGACTTGTAGTATGAAATCGCCAACCCGCAGTGAGCTAGCGTGGTGATTAAGCTCGTGCCTTCTCTGTATGAGAAGAGGCCCTTGCCCTGCAGTGAGACAGCTATATGGACTTGTTATTTATTTATTAATACAAACCGGCCAAACGCGTGTCGGCCTTACACGTCTAGGGTACCGTAAGCTCTTTGGCTCTTTGTTTTTTTGTTTTGTAAAAACGACTTATTCCACCCATCGTACAAGGCAGGTTCGGGTTTAATATAATCATATGTCATAAAATCCACAGCCCTTAATATCCCATTGATGGGCAAATCTTTTTAAATACCTTGGGAAAATGTTACCGAAGATTTGACTATGAATACGGCACATTTGCCCGGTAAACAGGCACTCATTATGTAGCCCAAATGTAAACTTAACAGAGCGACCTCATTCCGGACACAATGTGTGTTCGCAAATATACAAAAACATGCACTGCCTTCCTGTTGTAGCTCCCAGTGAAAAGACACTAATATATATTTTGTATTTATAGCCAAAAATAAAACTCTGTTTTTTTTGTATAATAACTTTTGTGAGACACATTCATATTAATTATTGTTTAACGGTTATTACTCACGCGCATTCTTCGGGATTACCCGACTTGTTTCGAACACGAACGGAGCCCTTATGCATGAGCTGAGCCCGCGGCGATGTCGGGAGTCAAACAGTTTGAGTAATAGCCCATAAAATTCTGTGAGTATTACCTAAGACTTAAACAGATTAAAAGGCAGAGATAAACACAGTTGAACAAAATTGTAATGGTGAGCCTATTGCCATCTACTGGGCGGAATACTACATACATTTCAAACTCCAGGCAGTTACAGCGAATTTCCTACCTGAAAAACCCAATAACACTGATCGATTCGGAAATCAAACTCTGGACCTCGTGCTCAGTCACCGTACTTCGGACTACTGGACCAGGGAAGCAGCCCAAAACAAAACATGCTCATAATTTATTCTAAAGTAGATACCATAAATCATCTAAAGTATCCTGTTTGTTGACTGAACCCGCAAAGTATGGCAGATACAATATAAATAATGACATAGACAAAACAATAACAAAAACAAAATGGTAGAAGGTTTTAAAAATAACTCTACATTTACAATACGAAGGCACGGTTGGCGCAGTGGTCGAAAGATCAGCTGCTGCGCCGCGTGTTGCAAGTTCGATTCCTGCACGGAGCAAATATTTCTATGATCTACAGATCAGTTCCGGGTCTGGGTGCGTATGTATATGAGATTATGTGTTTGTAAACGTACCCAAGATACATTACAAGATAGGGGCAATGTTAAAAAAAAATTACATAACGTAGCATCACGCCTATATTCCCCGAGTGAGTAGGCAGAGGTGTGTTTCGTCCCTGTAATAGGCGGTGAACATTTCAGAACTTACAATAACAACCGGACACAATTCCAAAACCCGGGCTGCTACTGAGTATTTCCTTACAGAAAAACTTAATAATACTTTCCCGACGCGGTAATCGAACCAAGAACTCACGCAGTCGCACTTGCGACCACTAGCCTAATGAGGCAGTTACTTAAACATTTATTGTTAGGAATTAATGACACATGCCCACAGTACTCTGAATATTATGTCAATAGAAGTGCCTAAGATGCGAGATCTTGTTGCCATGTTTAAGGTACCACAAGGTCAGTATATGAATAGTGTGTGTGCGAGTGAGTACGAAATATGCCTTACTCTATGTTAGAAGAGCTGCAAATTGAAGATACAAGTCCCGGTACTAAAATGTACTTACTACTAATATGCAATCACAATAAAAATAAATAGTAACATGACCTTTTACTGTCAACTATCGCTAGAAAAATACAATTTGCAAGCAATATTGATATTCTGAAGTTATAATTTTTGTGGAAAGAAAAAATACGGTCGTGAGCAGGATTCGATCCTGCGCCTCCCGGATAAATACTCCAGGCACTCTGACCAACTAAGCCATCTCGACCTCTCTGTTCAGTACCCCGAATTCTTCCACCACATTATAATGCGTCTTATGGTTACGTAACCACTATCTATTCAGTACCTATACAGGTGACCACCGAAGGACCACGACTAACTTTGTAGTTAATCAAAATACAAATTTGACGTTATACATATTTTTTTTGCTATCGTTTTCTTTAAAGTTCGCTACGCATGCGTTTGAAAATAATAATAATTAAATAATAATGATTCCATAATATTGATATTTTTACTTAAATTTTTCTACTACAACATCTATTGAAGTTTTGATTCATAATTTATCATAATTATAATTAATAAATTTAAACTAAGCAAAACTATAATTATGATAAATTATGTTAAGACACTTTGGCGGATGGGCACTTCTATTCTTATCATGATCACATATGTTGAAGATATTTCTATTTACTTATTGTTTTGAATATAGTGCACGTGCCTATCGTAAAAGGTCAGCCTGATAGGGGTCTATCATCCAATTCCGGCAATGTAATATATGATAAGCTTTAAAAGGTTTATCACTTACTGAAAGGTCTTCAGCTCCGCCATCCTGCATCCGGGAGAATTCAATTTGGAACAAACATATTCACTAAACCACAACACAATAGTCTATAAGTCAAGTAAGAGGGCTAAGGGCAGCTTAAACAATCCTGAAATCAGTTGGCTTCTAACTATACGAACATGACAGAACAACTCACTACGTGATAACAGTCAGTAATGCTTAGAGTTTTTTTATTATGACACTGTCCACTATAGTACTTACCTTTTTATCTCTACTAACATACAAAATACAAACTCAGCGCGGCGGGGGACTTTTAATTTTAATAATTATGTAATGATGATAGTGATGACGATGATGATGTTGTCAATCATTATGCAGTAATTTATATTATTATTAAAATATTATTTAGTGATAACACGATACAGATTATTGATGAATAAGTAAACAGTCCTTATTCCATAAAAAAATAACCTATCCTACCCAACCATTTGATTTTTTTAGATATGTCAAAGAGAAATTTGAATAGACAAAAATACATGGAATACCTACATAATAATATTCACGTACACTTCTAGCAAATTAGCTAAAATAATATTCACGTTCACTCCTAGTTAAACCAATACGTAACAAAAAATTAAAATAAATTTGTGGGTATGTTATAAATGAATTATTAGAGAGGTAGTTGGACTAACTAACTGTGCCCCGCAAACGTTGTTCTGCCATATATTTTTTCTGGATAGGGCCACCCTTATCACCCAGGGGTATAAAAAATTGCATATACAAATATACACAAAATCTAATATATAAAAATGAATCTTTGTACGCGCATAACTTCCGAACGACAGCACCAATTTTTTTTGCGAAAAATTGCGGTATGAGGTTCGTTGGGTCAGCTAGCATTTAATAAAAATCGGTCAAAACAAACACTGTTATACGCGATTTTTATACATTAGATTAATTTCTAGGTTGCTAATTGATAGCCGCACACATCGTATGCGCTTGCCGTGGTTGGTTTGTGGTAGGCGACCATCGTCGTCATATCGACGCTTCCTCATGCCTCGGAAAGAACGTTAAATCGTCGGTCCCGGTTCTCAAAATAAGATCTATGACAGCTTCATGTAGCATACTGGTATTACCCTGCATCTGGTTAGTCTACCCCAACGAAGTTAGGAAAAGGCTAGGCAGGTTTTGTAGGCAAGCTTTTCCTTGTCAACATAACGTCTAAGTTTAAATATAACGACTCTACAAGAACAGATGAAGTAATAGATGATGGAGATACCTTTTGAAATGTGAAAGTTACACATTAAAATAAAGTCAGTAAAGTAAAATCAAATAAAATCTTACTTATTTACGAATGCGAAAAATAACATAAAACTCACATTTACGAATGAATACCTAAATTGTGAGTAATGGAACCTGAAACCTTTTAACCCTTTTAGGGCGACGATTGATATTTCGAGTACTCTCATATCGATAGTATTGGTCTGTAATAGATATAGATTGGATGTCGAGAGCAATCCCGAGACAAAATAAAAAATATTTTCCAAAAACATAAATACTTACTTACGCGTTTGCCCCGAAAAAAGAAGTGCTATGTCGTTTGAGGGTTCATGTATGTATGTATGTTTGTGAATTTTATTTATTCCACCATAACTTCTAAACGCCTGAACCGATTTAGATGTATAGGGTATCATTAGAATCCTTACATTGTCCCGAGTAACAGAGGCTAAGATTAAAAAAATGTATTATATTGGCTACGATACACAAGAAGTTGTGAAATAAAAACAATATAACTCACACGTGACAGGCGTGCTTTTTTTTATTTATTTTTACGTGTTTTGTCTAAGTAATATTTACGTAACTAGTACATACCAGTAGTAGGACAAAAAATTATGATGATGATGAAGTACAGTCAACTGCACGTCAATGGCAGTAATTTGATTTTTCAAATGTCATTGTCAGTGACGTTTTTCAAATCCGACTACTAATTCTAGAGATTAGCGCGTTCTAACAAACCAAAAAAAACTCTTCCGCTGTATAATATGAGTATACCTATAGATCAAGCAAATATTTGCTCCGTGCAGGAATCGAACCTACGACATGCGACGCAGCTGCCGGTCCCTCGATTACTACGCCAACCGGCCGTCGATTTTTATATAAAATAGGCAAAAACTATCGATTTTCACCTTCTTCGCTTTTGACATACCTCTTCAATTCATCTACATGATTTATATAACTCTAAATTCGCATGATCAAGTATTCATACAAGACTTGCCGTTTCTCTCACAGCTCAAACATATTTGCCTAAATTAAACGTCTGATCGGATAGAACAGTGCCTACTTTCTTGTTTTTTATATTCCCTCTAGGCTTACATTATGACATGCAATAACAGATGATATTGGAGGATCGAATGTATAGGGAACATTTTTTGTGATATGTTACTTAATATTTATGTCTGATAGGAATCTTCAATATGGAATACAGTTACATTGTTTTGTAAGCTCTCAGCTGGTGAGTTTTCCAAAGTTTTGGACAGCAACCGTAGAAATAGGTACTATTTTTATTTTTTTATTTTTTATGAAACAGGGGACATCTGAGCAGACGGCTCGCCTGATGGTAAGCGATTACCGCCGCCCATGGACACCAGCAACCCCAGAGGAGTCGCGAGTGCGTTGCCGTCCTTTTAAATGGTTTGGGCCTCCGGTACCCTCACTCAGTCGGCGAAACACAAGCTTTGTTTCACGCCGGTTTTCTGTGAGGCCGTGGTATCAATCCGGTGGAGCCGACCCATTCGTGCCGAAGCATGGCTCTCCCACGGTGAAGAAACTTGAAGTACTTAAAGAAAATACGTCAAGACTCAATGCGTCAATTTTAATATAGCCTACCTAAACTAAATCTGAAGCATCATTGGTGTACTTACTATACGGATAAGACGGGATGAATGAAAAGACGCCAGATTCAAATTTAGACTATTACCTTAACGTTGATCTAGTGGTCCATGGGCGACTGCTGAGCATAAATTTCCAGATTCGATTCCCGGGCAAAGTGTTTGTGAGATTCTCTGTTAGGAAATTCTCAGTAGCAGCGCGGACTTTCGATTTGTGCCCGGTAACAAAATTTACTTTTGTAAATAAAAAAACATAATTAAAAATATGAATAGGTATATCAACAGGACCAAGTAACTACCGACGGAATACCACATTATTTAATATAGGTAGATTCGTAATACCTTGGTTTCAGTAACCCGATTAGGTATCTATTCTATGTATTATTGGTTTAGGACTGTTTTTAATTGGATTTCAGGCTCAAAAACAAAATTATATCTAACCTATTTAAATCATTCATTAGTCAGTCGTCTCGATTCTGATGTAGACTAACTAAGATTATAAAATAATCCTCTAAATTTAGTTTGGGACGTTTTGTTATAATGGTCAAATGGTTGGGGGTGGGCCTAGCTCTGGCCACAGATTGTTGGTTGTTCAGAACTAATATGTACAGTCACGTGCACCAACACCACCAGCACCAACTCACCGATACTATATACAGCACGCATTATTGAGATAATTAGGTATTTAACAAAGATAGAAGAATCATTCCTGCTCTACATTCAGATAAATATAAAAATGAATTAAAGATAAATCTTTGAAAAGCATTAACGCATGCTTAGCGAAAGTTAAAGTTTTAAATATATATCAGAGACAAGAATATTTTTATGAATTTTATCAATTATATGTACGGAGACTGAAATAATTTTAAATAACATAGCATCACGCCTGTATTCCCCGAAGGGGTAGGCAGAGGTGTACACAATTGTGTACACCCACATTTCACCAATGCTGTTATTAAGTCCCATGTAATACGAGTAGGTGGTGAGCCTATTGCCACGAACCGGGCACAATTCCAAACTCCGGGCTGCTACTGAGAATTTCCTAACAGAAAAACTCAATAACACTTTGCCCGACCCGGGAATCGAACCCGAGACCTCCTGCTCAGCAGTCGCGCTACGGACCACTAAACCAACGAGGCAGTTTTAAATAAACTGTTGAGAATCCTGACACCTTAGTCCTGCGACCACGAACGCTGCAAAGTGTTCGAAACGTCATCGTCAGGAAAAACAAAACCCAATAATACACGCGATTAATCCAGTTAAAAGATGTTTTATTATAAAATGTATATTTACCTAGATGGGTGGAATTTATAGCGTAGGTAAAATATAGTTTACATTTGTAGTACAACTTCTGCCTAAACCCTCTGAAAATATAGACATAATGCTATGTTGAGTTGATCTAGTTAGTAATTGATGCACAACCATTTTCATTCGAGATTTAATTAATTCTAAGTCTAATTGATAAAATGCCTCGCATTTTTAGAATCAATTGAGCCTAATGAATTAGTTTTGAGTGTTGATAGTTAGGATTAAGTGAGCGACAGACTAATACCGAAATTGATTTTTGTTTTCTTTATGTAATAGTTAAGCTAATTAATTCACGACCTGGCTCCAAAATAATCAAAATGGCTCCTTAATTAAGTTAATTTATTAAATACGCAAACAAATATATTTTTATGATGCTTGAATGCCATGAATCCTGATAATTCCAGAACCATACACTAAGACTTACTCAAGGACTTACCGCGCTCTACGGTAAAATTGCATATATACTTTTTTTCTAATAATCTGTTATGTAGGTACCTATGAATCAGAGTGTAGGCTATATAGCTATTATGAGAAAATATCACATATGGATTCACTTCACACTAAACAGATTTAGCGACGAAATAAACACACCGCAGTGCGCGAACTAGTAAATGAGAATCATGATGCCGAGTTCAGATAGCGTCAATTAAGTCGCATTTACATTTTGGGTGTCAATAAGCCTCGGGGAGTGCTAATACTTTATTAAGTTACTCTCTGAAGCTATGAGATATTACAGAATTTATTCCGCATTTAGATCGTAATTCAATCTGCTTATTAAACTTCTAAAATACAAGAAGGCGAAAATTTGAAAATAAATGGTCTCCTCGGTTTATTTGATTTTAATTACACTTTGAAAATGATGAGAACAGTTCGTTTTTTTTTAATTATTGTTCAACGGTAATTACTCACGTACGTTTTTCGGGATTGCCCGACCAGTTTCGAACTCTAACGGAGCCCTTACTGAAACGGCGACGATGGCGATATTGCAAGCCAAACACATACATATAAGTTTAGCCGATGAATAGATTTTATGATGCATGGAACATATTGTTACTGACTCAGGCCTTTTACGGCAAAATATGAAATAAGGTCTACTGTTACAATTATTGTCTTCAGCTTCACTACTACATCACTGACAAGCGGCGACTGCGTACTTCAACCTATTTTGTTATTTAAGCTTATTATTTTATTTGTGGTGGATTGTTTATATCATAATATCTATGGAAATTGTCTATGATGGTTGTTCGAATCAATTTTGCCCGCCAAGATTGTTGTTGTAATTTTGACCAGGATTATAAAAAGTTATCTCATTTAATTTACTGCGCCCAACTTATTTAAATCAAAGTAATATAAACTCTGCGTCCAATGTCTGCACTTCGCCACACTATAATTTGACATCCCAATATACACGTTTTTGCAAATATTTAATGATTTAATTCAATTTGAAAATGAAGTGAAAGAGGCGTGTCAGAATCGTAGCATGTGGAAATCAATACTAGAATTTACTTATAAAAAGGGAATTCTATGAAAAAGAAACAGTCTACTAAAAAATAAAATATTTATTCATCATTCAATCACATGGTTTATATTGAATAACAATTAATATAAAGAGCTCGGATATACATTAATATACAAAATCACGGCACGCACACACGTTCACACTCTCATAACACTATCGTAATATACATATTTAATCATGTGTCTTTATATATATTATGGAATCCACAGATCTAAAGGCCCAAGTCTAAAACAAGAAGCATTCTCCACTAAGTCCGAAGTATATGTTACTAGCACAGGAATTACTTCCGAAAATAATAAATTTAAAGAATAGCTATCTACAATTGAACGAAAAAGGTATGTTAGTTTAATTTTTGAGCACTTTTAATTGAATTCAAAATTACTGTGAAACATCCAAACCAGTTAATTACTTAGACAAATTTTATTAATCTATTGTTTTATGTATACTCGTTTATTTTGAAAATTAAATAAAAAGGATCGTATTTATTGAAAGAGGTATATCGCATTCTTTGTTTTTGCTACATGCTTGCTTGTATATTTCTAATTAAATCTATTTTGACCCTAAAAGTGACTTTTACATTAGTTCCCAAAATAATTGGGTCAAAGAGAATCCAACATAATTAAGTTAGAGTCTATAATTTCTTTCCAATTTCATCTAACATGTTGTTTCGCTTGAACGAGTACAATCTAGCTACATCAATGCCTAAATATATGTTTATGATTTTTTCTACATTTCAATTTTATTTCGTACGTAGAGTGTATTTCTAGTTCTCAACATTTTATTTTATTATGTTTGTATCGTAATACAGACTACTGAGATCAATGGATATTGTCGAACTTTAAAGTGAAAGCAGAAAGCATAGCCAAATCCTCTATCGAGTGAAACATTCACTATAAATTCAGATAAATATTTGAAAAGCATTAACACATGCTTAGCGAATCTTAAAAAGAATACGGTCGCGAGTAGGGTTCGAGAACCTGCGCCTCCCGGATAAATACTCCAGGCGCTCTGACCACTAAGCCATCTTGACCTCTGACCACCGCGAATTCTTCATCCACATTTTAATACGTCTTTTGGTGACGACATTGCTATCTATTCAGTCCCTATACAGGTGACGGAACCGACATGACTAACTTTGCAGTTAATACAATGTCGTAAAGATGCAATTATCTTACCAAATACAGAAAAATCTTTGAAAAGCATTAACACATGCTTAGCGAACCTTAAAGTTATAAATTATTGTGGTAAAAGAATACGGTCGCGAGAAGGATTCGAACCTGCGCCTCCCGTTTAAATACAATAAAATTTTGTAAATAAAAACTCTCATCATTAACATGAACTAACCCAAATCGACGTATAAAGGTTTTAATTACATGACGATAAAAATAATTTTAACCTTTGAACGAATACAATTTTACTAAAATTACCAAACTTTAGTTGGACATTGTTAATTTAATACTTTCCTCTCTGTACCCAGTAGGAGTTGGGTTTTAGGTTTTAATTTTAATTAACGACCGCTGTAGCAAGCCTTCGAAATACTAAATGAAACTGAAAAAATAATTTGACCCTTTTCTAAAATATTTTTTGGGAAACATGAAATACAGGCAGAGATAATTAATGAACATTAAATAGAATTGAAACAATATAGATTATTAAAATAAACATTACTTAGTAAAATATTACTAACAGAAACTATTATAGGATCAGTTTTAGACAAGTTCAGAAAAATATTTTAATACTAAATTGTATAATTAGAACTGCAAAAGACCTCTAAATTGGTATGAAAAACGCGGTTTGCCTTCAGAATAAAAATGAAATTCGAGTTATTCGAATAAAAAATGTTTGTATAGCTTAATGAACTCCGGGCGTCTGAGTAAACTAGCCAATTAGTTACAAATGCGAATCCCTTGACAAGGCATATTGTTTCAAACATTAAACAGGTTCAAAACCACTGTTGCGCAATTTGCAAAATTCACGACACTCTATTCTCAGTTCTGTGAATACAAAGTTTCTGAATTTAATGCCGTATATCATTTTTTCCCCAACAAATCGTCCAACATCTCCTGGTTTGTCATATTTGCGTCACCAAGCAAATTAGTTTTAGATTCTCTCGAACTTCGCCTACCAGAAATGGAACGTTTTCTGCCCACTGGGACAACATCAGTAAACACTTGATCAGTCAACATTTTAAAGTTATTATTTAGTTCATTCAAAGCTGATTCTGGAATTTCACCATTAGAGTTAACGAATTCATTAATTTTATCAACAGCTTCTAACTGTTCTACTAATTTATCACTTTCGAATCTAGATTGGTTGAAGCATTTCATGTGCTTATCTATAACTTTACTACTTTTTTCTATATCTTGTATTATATCTTTGCAGTATTTCTCTATAGGTTTACCAGCAACTTTACGTTCTAATGCACTTGTGTCACGTTTTACTTTCATTTCTATTTCTCCTTCATGTATAGCTACAGTTGTAGTAGAATTCTCTATTGCTGCCTTTTCGAAAAAGGACACATTAGAATTCCTTCTACCTCTAGATTTGGGACGCTCTGGTTCTTCCATTTCAGTTTGTTCTACTATAGGGTCTTCTGTTGATGGTCGTCTTAATGCACTAGGCTTTCTAGACGGTGGTTCGTCTTTATTTTTAATTTTAATCATTAATTCTGTTTTCATCGCCTCCATTTTTCTCTGTAGCTCATCTGGGGAGGTTTTGTAATCGAGATCATCATCGAACAATGTTAAATCTGCCATTCCATCTTGAACTGTTTTGGCTAGCTCTGTAATTTCATCAGAGCTTTTAGAATTCCTCCTTGTGCCTGGGTTAGGAGTAGACCGAGAAATTGTGGAGTTGGTTCGACTTCTAGCGTAGCGAGAACGAGGTTCGGCGGATGATGAAGACTCTTCATCATGAGATAGAGCACTGCTAATGCTGCGAGAATTCTCACATAATTTTGCCATTATGTTTTGTTCCACCTGTGAATACAAAAACATATAATAATAAATAATTTAGCCTTATCATGTTATATGTACATCTGTCTAATAAGAATAGAATTCTACGAAAATCTGTTAATTCTAGAATATGCGAGTATAAAAATAAGTATAATTTAATGTCGTGTTTCTACTGATCCAGTCCAATGGAAATAACAGTGGACACATATGTCATACCGAAATATAACAATGGGTCTGTCGAAACAAAAGGTACCCACCCTTGGGAAATATTTCAAATGTCTGCAAACATTTGGGAACAAATTGGACTTTATAGAATTTTATAATGTAATCTTTAAAACACAAAAATCGGATTCAAATATAATAACGGATTGATTGTAAGTTCATAATGTAGTTTCATGTGCACGCGTGTCTTTCTCTTAACAATGCAAAAAAAAACAGCGTTACATTCATTTTTATAACAAAATCTCAGCAGAGAGTTTAAATGTTTAAATTTATAACATGTTTGAGGTCGAGATGGCTTACTGGTCAGAGCGCCTGGAGTCTTTATCCGGGAGGCGCAGGTTCGAATTCTGCTCGCGACCGTATTCTTTTTCTATTTAATATTATAACTTTGGAGTTCGCTAAGCATACGTTAATGCTTTTCAAAGCTTTATCTATAAACTTTTTTAGTTAAAACATGACAAACATTACAATACATCAAAATAAAAATTTTCGTCAATAAATTAACATTAATTTATTTAGTTAAAAATAGTATAAGATTAATTTTATTATCTTTGAATATTAGGCTGTTTCGCAACATTGTCAACAACCTGTCAGTGCTCAATAAAATTAATTTGTGTAATTTTATTCATTTTCTTAGCAAATGTGTTGAAGAATGTCATATGAAATGCATTAGCGTTGGTCATTACAGCCTCTTGGCACCATTGCAACCATCGTCAGTGGCTCGGGCTGCAATCCAGCTTCGCGTGAAATGACCAAGCTTTGCTCGATTATATCTTAATGTAGGTACTATTTTATACTTTGTAACATTTTATGCGATATGCGTCAGTTTTTGAAAGTATCGGCACCCGTATTCCACGGAATATACATCATCACCGCACATTTTTGTTTCGCTTAACTTTAGGACATTTTGAAATTTAATTGATAGGATTACAAATTCTTGAGGTTCAGTTGTAAATGTAAACGTAAATAGGGAAATTTCATTATGACAGATTTTCTCTAAGCACTCAAATCTCGGCTCGACTTTAACACTTAGTTCAATAGTTAAGTTAAAATGTCAACTTCAAAATTACAACGAGTCTATATTCTAGTATTATCAATGTCAGTCCCAGACTCTCAGAGTAGACAACATCTGAATATCTAAATTATGAAATGCCGAAACGATTCTTCAACTGCGATTTAAATTAAATCGATCCTTCTCGTATGGTTGATTAACAATCTAGTGTCAGAGTTGAAATCGCTCATAAGTCTTTGGTATAGATTACGCAGTTGAAGATAGAAATTAAATCCCTTTTTTAAACATGTGTTAATTGTGTATTGTATTTAACTTATTATATATATTTATAATCATAAAATTTTTCGTATTCGTGTCGTTTGGGACGCGGCGTCATATGAGATGTTTTACTTCACAATTTTAAGTGAGTGATTTATTAAACACGCATAATTTGAAATACCCAGTCAGTGGCCTTTGATTTAAACCTTTGGCTTCGCAGGTCATACCATCTTCATCCATATTTTAACACGTCTTTTTGGCGACGTCATTGTATTAACTGCAAAGTTAGTCGTGTCGGTTCGGTCACCTGTATAGGTACTGAATTGATAACAATGACGTCGCCAAAAAGACGTGTTAAAATATGGATGAAGAATTCGCGGTGGCGAGCAGAGGTCGAGATGGCTTAGTGGTCAGAGAGCCTGGAGTATTCATCTGGGAGGCGCAGGTTCGAATCCTGTTCGCGACCGTATTCTTTTTCCATTGAATATTCTAACTTTAGAGTTCGCTAAGCATGCGTTAATGCTTTTCAAAGATTTATCTTCAATTATTAAGGTAATTGCATTCTTTACGACATTGTATTAACTGCAAAGGTAGTCGTGTCGGTTCGGTCACCTGTATAGGTACTGAATTGATAGCAATGACGTCGCCAAAAAGACGTGTTAAAATATGGATGAAGAATTCGCGGTGGTGAGCAGAGGTCGAGATGGCTTAGTGGTTAGAGCACCTGGAGTATTCCTCTGGGAGGCGCAGGTTCGAATCCTGTTCGCGACCGTATTCTTTTTCCATTTAATATTGCAACTTTAGAGTTCGCTAAGCATGCGTTAATGCTTTTCAAAGATTTATCTTGAATTAATGCAACTGAACCTAGGAGTCCACGTCACGGGTTTTGGAACTGTGCATTTGTGACGTATCGTTTTTTTTTTTTTAATGTAGTTTGTAAAAAAAGCTTTCGGCAATCGAGCGAGCTTACCCACAATAAGCCTGTTTACTCGTGTATATTTCGCAGGCAATTTGCATGATTCCACCGTTTACATACGGCGTCGTGAGTTTAAAAATGCTCGCTGTAATCTGCGAAGTGGGGCTCCTATTTCCGCGTCTGTCAGGTCGCAAAAGAACTAAACACAAACTTCGAAGCTAACCTGTCCGTGTCGGGGTGCACGGGGTTACCGAGCTCGCTTCGCTCCCTTTGTCTTCAGCATATAACATAACTTCGTGCATTTTTAAACTGATTACGCCGTAGGTAAACGGCGGAATCATACAAATTGCCTGCGACATATTATATTAAAATGTTTGGGTTGTATGCACTATAATTATTTGTAACTTACAATGATCCTGTCATCTCTTCGAGAGCTGGCGTCGGTCTCGGACCTGGCTTTGATGGACTGTTTCGATATGCTAGTACCAGAGGCCGTCTTCACTGGAGACTTAATAGTCCTGCTGGCTGCTGTGCTCAACATCTTCTCTTTCATCTAGAACAAACAAGAATTGAGAGGCTAGATTTTTTTTTATATTGTTTATAGGGAAATATGAATATACTACCTTTACGCCGCGGTTTTACCAGCGTATAATTATATTTTAATTACCTACTTAGTACTAACCACATCACAGTTCATCTCTTATCGACAATGCTCGATTCGCGTCGAGCGGGGGTTATGCGTCATAATTTTCCATTATCTCCTAAACTATGCGTCCAAATAACACGCTTTAAAGAGTAAAGTTTATCTTCATAAAATTGTGTTGATGACGAAGTAACTTTCGTTCGTAAGGATTAATATGCCATGCCAAATAATAATGCTCATAAATTACTTCAAATTTACAGTACAATCTTGGCACAATATACCTTATTTTGGCTTATGTATAAGAAATAGGCATATGGTACCGCGGACTTTTATTAGATGAACTAAATACCAATATTTTTGTAGAACATTATATTTACGTATCACTAACCATTACGATGGCGCACGCGGAGAAAGCAGTTCGGCAGTGCTTTTAATATTTAAGGCTAGCTGAGAGGTGTAACCTAATGTTAGATAGCGTATATTATTCCTTAAGAATCTGGCTATCAAATAGAAAAATATTTTTCAAATACGACTGGTAGTTACATAGATTAGCGCGTTAAAAAAATCAAAAATAGTCTTTTTAAATTAAACTGAGTAATTATTATGAAAACTAATTCTCCTTTAAACGTACTAAGTATTAAAAACAGTGTCTATTTTTAGAATTTCGGCTTTAGTATTGAAAACTGAAAACCCGATAATGAAAGATAAATAAAGAAATAGAGCCTACGCCTATATTCTGGTCACACTTTCAAAAGAACCGCTAGTAGAAAATTATTAAAATGCTAGCTGAAAAAATTTACCTTTTATAATCTCAACCTTATAAAGAAAGCTTGATTATAATATATATATTTTTGAGTTCTAAACAACAGGATTGTATCAAACAATGAACCAGCATAATGCGCAACGTTGATTAGGAAATTTTAATTAGTTACGCTGACGAGAATAACTGTGACACAGAAGCGGGGAACAAACACGGCAGAGAATGTAATGTCACGAATTTTAATTATTTATTTGGACTCCATGTGTATAAATTCGTTAATTCGTTTATTTTGTTTGTATTCGTATATATAGAGACATTGATTGGGTTGACTGATGTATGAATAAAATTTAGGTTCCAGCCGACAGGTTGCTATCGATTAATATTTAATAATTTCATATGATTGCCTCGGTCTAGTGGTAGCAAGTGCGGAAATTATAAAGGTAATATGGTTATGGGAGTAGAAACAAGTTTTCCTAATGTAGGTAAGGTAGGTATAAATTTTTCAAAGAAGTCATCGTTCCTGTGTTATTTTATTATAAGTTATCTATAAACCTATCAATGCAAATTGCATTATGCTTGTAATCTATTTCCAAATTAATATTTATAAAAAAAAAAGTAAATTCTTTCTTCCTTTTTAGTAACTGCCTCGTTGGTGTAGTGGTCTCAAACGCGACTGCTGAGCGTGAAGACTTGGGTTTAATTTCCAGGTCGGGCAAAGTGTTATTAGGTTTTTCTGTTAGGAAATTCTTATTAGCAGTCTGTAGTTAGGAAGAAGGCGGTGTGAAACTCTGTGCTACAGAGAACACGTTAGGCCGTCAGCACTGAGCCTGATCTCTCTCCGATCGTGCCGGATTGCCGTCCCATCGGACTATGAGAGTTAAAGAAGAAGCAGTGCACCTGTGTTTGCATTTACTTGTGCACTATGATATCTCCCGCGTAAAGTTATTATATTAATGGAAAAAGAATACAGTCGTGAGCAGGATTCGAACCCGATGACTCCCAGATGAATACTCCAGGCGCTCGGCGTCCCTTTTTGGCGACGTCATTGCTATCTATTCAGTCCCTATACAGGTGACCGATACGACTAACTTTGCAGTCAATACAAATCGTAAACTGTAGAGTTCGCTAACCAAGCGTTAATGCTTTTCAAAGATTTATCTTTAATTGTTAAGGTAATTGCATATTTACGGCATTGTATTAACTGCAAAGTTAGTCGTGTCGATTCATGGCGATGCAGTGCGTAATTTTTTAATTATTTATTATTTTCTGTCTCAGGTGTCGTGGTGGCCGAGTGGTTACGGGCCCGCCTCCTGAGCCACAGGTTGTGGGTTCAAACCTGGCATGTACCAATGTGACTTTTTCAATGTCATATGTACTTTCTTAGTTAATCTAAGACATCACAGACATACGGTGATGGAAAACATCGTGAGGAAACCTGGACTTGGTAGTCTGAAATCGCCAACCCGCAGTGAGCTAGCGTGGTGATTAAGCTCGTGCCTTCTCTGTATGAGAAGAGGCCCTTGCCCTGCAGTGGGGTTATGGCTAGTCTCCCAACTGAGCTACCGTGTCGCATGTTCGTATCTAATCAATTTCAGGTCACCTTCATCTCGAGACGCCATAAGGAGACGGCAGGCGATATCTACGTCCCCCCCAGGGGTTCCACCTTGTCGTGGTGGGGGGGCTCTATTAGCCGTGGCTTGGTCACCCACGGTGAAGCTAACGGAACCCGAGGAGGGCCGCTCCTCAGGGCTTTGCCTTCAAGCCCATGTTGGAGCGGCGCCGGCGTAGGTTGCGGGCCTTATGGGGGGTGTCGCAACTGAGGTGGGCTGCGGCGTCGTATGGGCGGCACCGCAGCTGAGGGATGGGGACCGTGGTGGGAGAGGAGTGCCGGTATGTCGAATATGTCGATGCGCCGCTCTCCCTACCTACCGCGGCCTTGACGGGGCCGCCACCATTGGATGGCGGACGCGGTGGGGCCGCAGGGGAAGAGGAGTGCCAGTATTGCGAGGCGCCGCTCTCCCTATCCTCTGCGGCCGTAGTGGCAGGCGGCGGGGCCACAGACCTGACCCGTCGCAGGGGACCTAGGGCGTCCAGACACGGGGTCGTCTGGCGCCCATTGCACATGGTCTCCGAGGTGGTTGCGGCACGCCATTAGTCTGGTGTGCCGCAGCGGGGGGGTGCAATACCCAACCCGTGAGGGAGTCCGGCAACGGACGGCTGCGGACGGGTTCGCGGTTGTGTACGAGAGCGTTCCCGCGTCCCGCCCTCAAGCAGCTGAGGAGGTATACTGTGGAGTTTTAGTGGGTTCGAGTCCCACATAACCGCTCTGTCTCCCCGGGTCAAAGAGGTATGCGAGGGCATTTCTCCACAAAAAAAAATATTTTTTATATATTATAATTAAGAAAAAAGTAGTATAATATTGTAACCTACTCAAATATACTTACAGATGAAATATTTACCTCAATAATTGTAGTCAGCTTATCAGCGTTGTTGATCGCTAAGTCCAGGTCGTGTCGCGTGTCCTTATGTTTATTGATCTCGTTCTGCAGCTGATGCTTGAAGTTCTTCGCCTCCAGGGCTATGCGACGTTGCAACATCGTGATCGTTTCATTCTGTTGCTGCACTTTACAAGATAGGTCTGTGACTTGAGCCTGGAGCTTCTCGCGTTCGAGGAGATTTCTGGAATATATGAGAGGAATTAAATGGTTTCGTAATCGTAAATGGAAACTGCAGATCCCTACAATATATTGGAAAAATTAAATGGAATCGCAATAGTAAATGAAAGCAAATTTTCACTCGCATTCAGGCGAGGCTCTCAAATCAATTAATAGTCATGGCGGAACCCAATAATGTCGTCATAAAATAACTGGCCCTGCAACCCTAACCCGTTCATCAATCATCAGAAACTATAACTTCATTTTCGATATAAGCCTCTGTTTACCACCCCCGAAGTCAACCAGAGCCCTTGAGGGCAACCATATTAATTGATAATGAAAGTGTTTCTACCTACCGTGTCTGGTCTCCAAAAACGCTGATGTTAAATTTTTCGCTGCTATCAGTGACACCAGAAAAACTTATTTCTACCTATCTTTGCTGAGCTCCAACAAATCCAGGTGTTTATTTTTTAGCTGCTAGAACTACATATTTGGCTCTTTCAGCTTTAACTTTACCTTACCTAGCAAAATGGAAGAAAGAATTTCCCCATATCTTTGCCTAACTTCCAACAAATGCTTCTCGCTTAGCTGCATATCTAACTAAAGCGTCAGTTCCGCTTCCTTTCGGGTTCTAAGCAAAGGGACTTGTCAAAAATAGAGAAACCTCACTTTGAACTTTGGGACTTTCTCTTTAATTAGCACTGCCTATTCACTTAAATACCCTACCTGTCTTTACTAAGTTCCAACAAATGCTGGTGTTCGTCTCGTAGCTGCTGTAGCTGCATGTCTCGCTCCTTCAACTTCATTGTCACCTCCTTGTACTGTTGCCTCAACTGTTTGTACTTCGACTGCTGTATCCTCATCTCCTCGTTGTGCGAGTTCAGCACTTGAGGCAGTTCCGCGTTCGAGTTCTCGTATCTGATTAGTGTTATTGTTAAACTTTAGCTGCAAATCTTAACACAATCGTCAAAGCTTTGAGGTGTTGTCTAAAGTATTGCTATACTAATAGACGCTAATATTATCAGACTTCATGGCATTGTGTTACTGTTTCATATGAGGCCGTGAGTGCAAGAGTGCCCTAATTTTTTTATGTCTCAAATAAGATGGGCCCCTCTTGCGCTCATGGCCTCATTAGAGTAGAATAAAGTGAATGTATGTTGATGTTTTTCTAACAGTAAATTTTAAACGGTCAAATAAACTGAACCTGGACCTCTAGTGCTGTGCAAAGTATAGCGTTAAACGGGTGTAGGCAACCCTAGCGTGGTTGCCCGCGCGCCTGTAAGAGGGCGCGCGAGTAGTTTGCGACGGGCAGCCGAGCAGAGAGGCACGTTATAGCCGCGCTCCCGCTGCCACAGAGACAGTTTCACGATTCATCTCTTGTCGCTATCTTGTGTAACATTAGTTTTACCCTTTGTGATATTGTGGTGTCCTGTATTAGTTAAGTGATTAAACGTATTTATCCTTAACATGTGTCATCAATCGACCCTACACCAAGCCGTAGTGCTGTGCAAATTGATTTGAAACTTAGTAAAATAGTATCTTATCACAACAGCACCAACCTTTGTAATGCAATCTCTTGTTTCTTCTGAATGGCACGTAATACTCTGTTCTCGTTACTTAACTCCTGAAAAATCGAAATTAATTATTTAAATGCACTGTATCTGTTTGCTAACGAAATAACAATTTACCTTAAAATATTGTTTCGGCGATTTTTATTTGTAATGATTGCACACAAGTCAATGTCTGGTGGTATTGATGAGTACTAAGTTGCATAGGCTTTTAATTTTATTTTTTAGGTGATTGGCCCTTAATATTATAACTATGGATAAATACTCCAGGCTCCAGGCAGGCTTAGTGGTCAGAGCACCTGGAGTATTTATCCGGAAGGCGTAGTTTCAAATCCTGCTCATGATCGTATTCTTTTTCCATTTAATATTGTAAATTTAGAGTTCGCTAAGCACGCTTTCAAATATTTATATATATATTTCAAGAATTTATCTAGAATTTTTATAATTTACCTGCAAATGATAATGCGCGTCAGACAGCTGGTTCTGCAACTGTTTCACTCGATGCGTCTTGGCGGACAGCACCCGTTGCGTCACGTATCGGTCCCCGTTCTTGTTGAGCGACTGGTTCGACATGTCCATGGTCAGGGGGTTCAGCCGCTTGCGTTTATTCAACAGGTTTAAACGGGAGTTACTGCTGTAAACGCTTTCTAGGGATTCTTTTCTGGAACAATGAAATTAAAAATGTAGTCAGAAATGCCCTTTTTTGTAATACGGAAATCCTTCAAATGGATTTACGTTTGGCCACCAACACGCCTGATGGTAAGCGACGGTGTGGCCGAGGATGGAGCACGTATATCCGAATAAATATATTCACTCTTAAGTAGAGTGGATAGATTCGGGGAGAACAATAGTTGGGATGTTGATGCAACTACCCAGACCCGTCTCCTACAACGGTTGCACCGGACTACATCCCGAAACACGACTAGGTCGCTTCACGGCATGGCTTCGTCCGGTGGGTGGTAACCAACCGCGGCCTAAGCCTCACAACAGAGTTGTGTTGCCTGTTTTGCGTCACCCAGTGGTCACGTGAAGGGATTCCATTTTAAGGGTGTCCTACGGATGCGGGCAACTCAGCCAAACTCAAATTAAGCTGTTGCGTCAGTCATTAGCAGACACAATAGATTTTTATTGTTAGGTACAACGTACAGATCTGTACGTTACTGAGCCGAAAGGTAATTTTTTTTTTTTCAAATCGACCATTTTACAGGCACTTATGAAAAGTCAAAGCTAGGTGCACCCAAAACTTTCCATTACCTCTGCTTAAAGTACTAGTAAGTGAGACAAGGACTCCCCAACTATCGTTCTCCCCAAATCTATCCACTCTACTTAACGAGTGAATAGGTTTATTCTGGATCTACGTGCTCCATCCTCGGCCACACCGTCACTTACAATCGCCTGATGGCCAAACGTTGGTGGCTAAACGAAGATTCTATTACTGACAAAATAAAAGTTCGAACCTCACAGGCTTCTAACACTCTTTTGTCTTTTTTGGCCCACACTTGTACCACAGCATAAATAATATGTACCTATTACAGATAAATCTTCGAAAAGCATAACCGCATGCATAGCGAATTCGGAAGTTATAAATTTTGGTAGAATAAGAATACGGGGATTCGAATTCTGGTGTATTTATCCGGAAGGCGCAGGCTCAAATCCTGCTCACGACCGTATTCGTTTTCCACCAAAATTTATAACTTTAATATGTAAAGAAAGAAAGAAAGAAAGCATTTATTTCAGTTTTGTGTACTAACTTATTTCTTACAACAGCAGAAAAAAAATACAAGTCTTAAAATTCACCTGCACGAGACCAAAAAGGCCAATATTCCAGCATAAAGCGGCAACACCGAGATATTGCCGCGCTGATTACCTGGAGTACCTAGTACTGCTTGCAAAATATAAAAACTTACGGCTCAAAGACAGCGTTATTACGTAATAAATTATGTGTCACTGTTTGACCAAAATAAACCCGCACACAGCTGTTTTCTAATGGAAATAGATCAGGATTTAACTCTACACAGTAACAGTGAAGCGCTTAGAGACAACTAAACCTGAAAGCATTGAAAGTATGGATGGCTGACTACTGTATTAATTCAAGGATATCTACAGTTTACGAGAACATGAATAAGTAATAACTATGATAAACTGCCTATGGCGTGCGTATCTTCGAGGTAGTAGCTATGCGGTATGGCACAAACTTGTCCAATAAAAGGAATGCTGAAATCGCTGTAAGTTCTACAACGATTTCAGCTTGTATCAGGGCATTTTTATGTACACTTTGTTGTGCGTGATTTTATTTCTGTGTGTGTATGTATCTGTATTTCTAATAAATATATTTCTTTCTTTCTTTCTTTACACATAAAAAGCAAAAAATACTCCAGAGTTTGACCTTTTTTACACGACTGCCCAAAGGAAGAAGTGTCTGTATATTTGTGAGTTCCTTTGCTCCACCATAACTTCTAAACGCCTGAAACGATTTAGATGTGTTTGGTATCGTTAGAATACTTACACGTTCCTGGGCAGCATAGGCTATTTAGATTTAAGTAGTACACAAAAATATTAAGACGCATGCCTAGCAAGGGTGTGTTACTGAAAAAAATTCATCGCAGTGGGGGGACAGTACCGTGGAACATTTTCCTATAGGTCCCGCGACTGCGATGAAAATTATTTAGTATTTTGTTTTTCGCTGTTTCACACATAGAAAGCGTACCTAAAGAGAACAACATTTTCGGTCACCTGTATTCCCCATACAGATGACAGGCATCTTTACGATATTGTATTAACTGCAAAATTTGTCGTGTCGATTCGATCACCTGTATAGGCACTGAATATATAGTAATAACGTCACCAAAAGACGTAATAAAATGTGGAAAAAGAATTCGCGGTGGTAAGCAGAGGTCGAGATGGCTTAGCGGTCAGAGCGCCTGGAGTATTTATCCGGGAGGCGCAGGTTCGAATCCTGCTCTCGCCCGTATTATTTTACCACAAAAAAAAACTTTAAGAGTATTAACATTCATTACATAATTCCATGGACTAATTAAGACTGCTGGATTCTACGTACCGGAACAATTATGGTAGGTACAAGGAATGCAAAGAAAACATCCCTGACACAATGTCGCCTTTGAGAGAAAAAGTGTTAAATCAACATATTTAATAATTGAGTATGTAGGTACCTCAAAGGCATACAATAGCGACTCTATGTTTTACGAAATAATGTTTTGTGCACTAAGTAATCAAATTGTAAAGTCAAAGTCAAAGTCAAAGGTTTTTATTTCAAATAGGCAAAATTACATGCACTTATGAAACGTCAATTGATTTTAGTTGCACGGTTCCAAAAAGTTGGTCTTATGGAGAAGAACCGGCAAGAAACTCCATAGACACTCTTTTAAAATAAAATAATACAATAAAGATGCAAGATCTTTGCATAGTTACAAAGTTTGTAGGTGCAAGAACAATGGAGGTTAATGTGTGAGATGTAATATTATCTAATAAATAATGCTACGCTATGTAAGAATTTCTACATAGTGGTAGAAAGCATTAAGTACTCCATTGGCACATGAAATAAATACCTTGTTGTTTATGATGAACTATTAACTATTATTATACTATGAACTATTCAACGAAGTATATGATCTCAAAGGTTTTTAAATTTCTTATCCTCCAAATTTTGATGTCACTAACCTCTGAGGTACAGAATTATTAGTTCCTTTACTCTTAAGTAGATTTTCGATATCGTTGATAGGAATATAAATTGTATAATAACTTGCTGTGCCCCGCGGTTTCACCCGCGTAAAGTTATATTATAATTAGCCAAAGTTATTCTTTATATAGTCAGCTAGCTGCACGTAAATTCTTATCAGAATCGGTCCAGTTGTTACGAAGATTGGGTAATCATCAGGAACAAACAGACAGACAAAATTATTCAAAACTGGTCTTAAGCAGAGGTTACGTCCAAATAACTGTATGAGCTTAAAAAAGGCTATTATTTTGACCATACAAACAGACACTTCAATATTATTTATTTGTATTGATCGCAGGAATCTGATCGATCTATTAAATAGATACCGTCACCGTATTACCAATAATCGAGGCCTATCAGTAATGATAAAAAAAAATACCAAGTGGCACGATCAAATACTGTCGAGAACTGGGTCACATACCTACTTGTGGTAATCCTGACTTAGTTTAACACCATTGTACCTATTACACAGCACGTCATCTGCTTACCTACATATCAATATCGCTATTTTGTTTCGTAATATATCTATCTAAACTGAAACCTCGTGAAGTGTATTTCCAAAAAAGATAAAAAATAAATTGTAGATAACCCGTAGATATTTATATTTTTTATTTCACAGCCGTTTTTACTTAGTCATAAAATAAAACATAACATAGCATCACGCGTGTATTCTCCAAAGGGGTAGGCAGAGGTGTACACAATATTGTTACCCACATTTCACGAATACTGTTATTAAGTCCCATGTAATCGGTGGTGAGCCTATTGCCACGGGGCACATTAAAAAACTTCGGGCTGATACTGAGAATTTCCTAACAGAAAAACTCAATAACCTGACCCGGGAATCAAACCCGAGACCTCATGCTCAGCAGTCGCGCTTGGGACCACTTGACCAACAAGGCAGTATTGTCGAAATGTATTTATAAAACTTAACACGTAATTTAAAAAATAATTCTATTGAGATATTTTGTTAGGTACCTACAAGGTTGAATAGCCCTCCCGGAAAAACTAAGCTAGTGTTCGGAATAAATTATTTAATTAGTTATACAACTTTTCTTTCAATCTCACAAACTCTCTCAGTTGTGAGTACCTAGTAAATATCAGAAGGATCTACGAATTAATGATTACACTCGGTTCCTTTTAATTTTTAACTAAATATAAAAATATGTAGGTGTGAGCTAGGTACACTAAAGTCAGAAAGGTCCGAGCTTCAAGTAAAAAAATAAAACATTTTACTGAAAACTATAGGCTCTAGTTGCGGGTCATATCGACGTTGACTTTTCTTAATTAAAGTCATGATACTTTCGACTACTTTGAATGCATTCCATGACAATCTATCACTTTTGAACGAACTATTTGCAAATTTAATTATGAACACTGATTGATAGCTTTACCTACACAATATTGAAAACTGGTAGCTAAAATGTTTATCTACTCTGAATGCTTACAAAAATTCGAATAATATGTAAAATTGAATTTATGTTCTTTACAATGATTTTGAGTACTTTGGAAGCTCTGTTCTATCTAACGCTGACTGTACATACCTGTTCTTAAAAATCATTTCTACGATGACGATGACGATCCATGTAAAGACCTTTCGACTTCAAGCTTGGATGACTGTAAATTCCATAAAGCACTGCATAAGTCTCTCCAACCATGAGTACCTATCTGCTTATCATTGATTGATGCGATACTACGATTACTCTGTAGAACCTCTCATAACATAATCGCAGTTTTGTAACCATATCCTTTTTATGAAACCCTTTAGCCCCAATAAATTAAAACTAAATTATCCGTGAAATAACTATTACGAGAGCTGTGATTTACCATTAATCATTTCTACCATTCTAGTCGATTAATCGTAATATTTAAATTTTCTCAATAAAGATTTTAATGGAAGTTATTTTACTTAATTAGAAGGAGATATGTGGATTAAATTAATTGCTAAAAATATATTTCTTTTCGCTAATATTTTTCTTTTTTAACTTTGATCTATTTTTAATACGAATTTATTTTACAAGAATAATTAATCATCAAAGTCTACTGTTCGAATAATACCTACCTACAATTGTATGAATATGAAAACTTAGGGGACCAGAGACGGCTTCTGACTAAATATCAAACAAATCATCGTAACTGAATAGTATCTACCTTCCTAATTAAATTAATCCGAAATTCGGGATCGAAATACGGACTACCTAGTGAGATTTAATTGTCAAAGAAATTCAAATACCCCTGCATAATGTATCTACAATATTATGATTCCTATTGGTGCCCAAGCCAATCCTAAAATAAGCTGAATTCAAATAAGGATCAGTGGGGTTACTCTTGTAACTAAAACCAATTCCAATCCAATTCCAATAATAAATAGACGCCTTAAAACAACGCGTAATATTATAATAAATTTACCTACATTACAGTTGCCTCAATTTTAAAGCATGTTGTCTTCATATTATCCCGAATCTATAATTATTTTTTAGGCATTTTTGCATTTAAAAGTACGAACTGACATATTTCCAATGTCAATGGGGCGGAATTATTTTCAAGAGTAAGCCCACAGATATTCATTATTCAAAGTAAATCAGTATTATATCCCGTTCAATCTTGTATTACCTACTAATAAACTTGCGAAGTAGTTAAAACATTCGTACTTGACCTATTTAAAAGAGACGAACCGACAAAGGACAAAAAAGCAGTGGTGTGACCACTCAAGAAAACCGGCACACTAAGTTCGCCACGTACATTTTAGACTCTGACACTAGGTTGTTCAACCATATGATAAGGAGTCCATAAGGCCCATTTTATACACACATGGTTCCCGTATAAACGGCGAGAGTGTCAGCATGTAGATATTGTGTATCCCGTGTAAAATAAAGCCTCGTATTTTGTCTGGTTGTTTCATTATAATTTATGAGCATCAAATTGGATTAACTAAGCGAACCTACTTAGCGCAGCACAGCGCAACATGATAGTGATTGGTCACCCATAGATAAATATATAAATAGGTACCTAGGCTTATAAATCCGTCAGGGCACAAATTCATACAGAAACCATAAGTATCCAAAAAGGAACTTAGCGTGTGCGAAAAGGACGTTATGCGTGTGCGAAAAGGATCTTATACGTGTGCGAAAATGACCTTATGTGTGTGCGAAAAGAACCGTATGCGTGTGCGAAAAGAACCGTATGCGTGTGAGAATGAACCACATTCGTTAAGCTACTTTTTTATAGGGTTATACAGAAGTCAACATACCTGCTGTCGGAGTTGTACATGCCGCTCATAGGCCTTCTAGAATTGGCTTAGCAACTGCTACGAATAAAAATTAACAACTGCAGCCGGGACCAACGATTCTACTCCACGAAGTACGGAGACTTTTAGATGAAATTGCTATTAGCGAACACCCATCGACATACAAACCGGATCGACTACTTCACCTTACTATTTACCGAACAGCTTGCAACGGGATAATAGAACGCCTTTTACCTACCTACATACCTCTACATCAATGGGGCTGTGACGCGGTGTTGCCGTTAGCACCACTGCAAGCAAATAGACTGGTTCATCAGAGATTGTTGTAACTAGCCTACAAGACGAAGTTAGTGCCTATCTGCCTAGCCTTTTCCCAACCACGATGGGGTCGGTTTCCAGTCTACCCGTATGCAGCTTAATACCAATATAGAGCAGATACGCATGGAGCAACGGCCTATCTGACTTCCACTTACGTAGTAACTATATCTAATCTGTGCCTCCACGACCCAGTTATTGGATAACACGATATCTCGTGGTAAGACTGGTTGTCAGACTTTCAGGCTTCTGACTACCTGTAACGACTATCATTGATCTTCATTTGACAACCGGGACTGACAGTTACACGTGCTCCCCAAGGCATGGAAGGGTGACGATATGAAATTATGTTCACCCATCCACAGACCAACCGCGGCAAACGCAACTTCACCACGATCGATCGATCTTTGCGACTGTTAGTTAGCCACGAGCCCCTCTGAAGAAGACGAAGATAGTGATAGCATAGTGTCAATATTCTCCTTCATAATCTTGTGAGGTGACAGAATTGGAACTTATGTATTCGGTACCTGGATGACCGAGCTTTAATGTTTTTTTTTTTTGGTAAAACGACGTTTTCTAAAAATGAAACCTCCTGCATACTAAATTTCATGAAAATCGTTGGAGCCGTTTCCGAGACGCTTTATAAAACAGTACTGTTTTGTAAATCAGCTAGCAGTTTTGTAAAACAGCGGATTCTACTATCCATCTGCGACATATATACAAGAATTGCTCATTTTAGTTTAAAGGTATTACATTACAAAATAATCACCACAGCTTCGGAGAAAACTAATACCTACCTGGTACAGTGACAGTGTTAGGTATAGGCATCTACTGTCTTCTCTTTTATGTTTAAGTACCTACCTAAAAAGATTATTACGAATAGGAGGTACCTACCTACTTAATTATATTATTTTTTTCCACTCAACTCAATTAATTGGGTACCTCTAATATTGTTGGAAAAACCGATATTAGAACTAAAGAATGTCGAAATCAACACCACAATCCCGAAAGTTCACGAAGTAGGTATTCGACAGAAATAAAACAAAGAAAGAAAACTTGAAAAGGCCTACCTTTGGTCTTTACGTTTATCTTCCGGTAACAAACTCAACACTGACATCCTTCGCTTCACATAAAAAACACCATTTTTATACAAAATAGATGCTCGAAAAACGAGCAAATATATTTATTGTTGAAAATAATCCGATTCCCGACAGCTAGATGTTGTTGCTTCCGTTGCTATGGTAACGGATAACATGTCAATCAATAGATTCGGAATTCGAATATTGGCTTGGTTGCGACATGAGGTTTCTATTATCTATTAAAGATTTGTGTCGATGCCTCGTATGTGTGTCAAATGAGGTGGAAACGGATCAACATTGCGATATCGCGAATTCATACCTTGGTTACATTCCGGATGCCGACTTGCGTGCTCAATCAAACGTTACAATCACTGTACCATGAACTTGACTTAGGTATATAATTTCTGGGTAGTTTGCAATGCTTTATAAGTTATACCATAAAAGGGCCACTTTTCATACCGAGAAGTCACGAAGGAGGTTCACTGCGGGTTGTCGATTTTAGACCATTAAAGGTATCCTTTCACCACATGTCTATAACATCTTAGATTAACTTAGAAAGTACCAACGTATGTATGAGATTAAAAAGTCATACTTATTGATACATGCCAGATTTAAACGTGTAGCTTATGAGGCGGGCCTGTATCCACTCGGCCACAACGGCATCCGCTTTATAATAAAATAGGGGCGACAGTACTACTGGCATCACTGGCGCCCAACTGGGCTAAGTTAGTAGATAGACTTAAAATTATTTTTTCTCCTAAATCGTGTGTATACAGGAACAAGTTTTACACACGTACCTAGGCTAGAACATTTGTCTAGAATAAACAATTAATCCGTGCGGGTATTGAACCCGCAATCCACGACACAGGTCAGCAGAAATTTTGTCTTCCTTTTAAGAGCTCAGTTCTTATCGGTCAAATAATCGCCATTGCTCTCAACCTGCGTTCATTGACATGATCCACTCTTCCTCCATTTTTTATTAAACAGTAATAACAAATCTTTGCTAAGAAAGTATTTTAGGAAATATTAACATTTTTACACCAATAAGGTAGTAAACAAGCCTAGACCTTCAAGATAAATCTTTGAAAAGCATCAACGCATGCTTAGCGAAGACTAAAGTTATAATATTAAAAGGAAAAAAAAAAACGGTCGCGAGTAAGATTCGAACCTGCGCCTGCCGGATAAATACTACAGGCGATCTGACCACTAGGCCTCTGCTCACCACCGCGAATTCTATGTACACATTATAATACGTCTTTTGGTGACGTGATTGCTATCTATTCAGTCCACGGTCCACAGGTGACCCAACCAACACGACTAACTTTGCAGTTAATACAATGACGTAAAGATGCAATTACCGTAACGATTAAAGATAAATCTTTGAAAAGCACTAACGCATGCTTAGCGAACTCTAAAGTTATTATATTAAATGGAAAAAGAATACGGTCGCGAGCAGGATTCGAACCTGCGCCTCCCGGATAAATCTCTTTTATTTACACCTATGACCTACGTCACTCCATTATGGTAGCAAAATTAACTAAAATTTTAACATTGGTATTTTTTTACTAACAGCAACAATACGAGCAAGACAGGATACAATAAGAGATGATAAAATCAAATTTAGTTATATCAACTAAATTTTTATGATGATTTTTAGTGACCACCGTGTGTATTTAAAAAATGTTTAGAGATTTAGTCTGACGTACCTAAATTCGAAATCTCTTAATTTATCCCCCTCTAGTTCATATAGTAACTTCTTATCGTGTGGTTGATGAACAACCTAGTGTCAGAGTTTAAACCACCCGTAAGTCTCCGACATGGCTTTACACACCATCGAGAACTCTCACCGGTGTGCTAGTTTCCTCGCGATGTTTTCCTTCACCGTTTTAAGCAAGTGATAACTAATTTATAATACGCACATGACTTCGAAAAGACAGTGGTGTGTGCCTTGGATTCGAACTTGCGACGTTTAACTTGTCAGTCCAACGGTCATACCACAAGGCTATCACTGCTCTATAGTAACTTAGAAACAAGTGCTCTTATTTTAGTTTAGATGAGATCATTTCAATTTGTTCTCATATCGATGTGAAAGATACATCAGAATTGACGCCAATTATATGTAAACCTAGCTGTGCCCCGCGGTTTCACCCGCCAAGATCAAAAACTTTTCAGGACGATTTAAAAAAAAAAAAATTAAAACCTTTGTCCTCACAATGACAATGACAAACACAACATAAACAGAATTATCTAATTTGGTGCAGTCGTTCTCAAGTTATGGCCTGACCAAGGGAAACATGGATTATTTTTTATATCTATAGATATACATTAAGAATGTATAGTTCTTGTAAAAAAGGGATTAAATCTACACTATAATATAAAAAAAGGAAAAATTGTATGTTTGTATGTAACGAATAAACTCAAAAACTACAAGTTTGATTTCAAAATTTCTTCCATTACTAGAATGTTTTTACTAGAAAATATTAGGGATCCTTACTAAAACTTCAATAATGTAACCCAAGGTGTAAATGTTCACCCGTGCGAAGCCGGGACGGATCGCTAGTACTAAAATAAAACACATGATGTGTAACCAAAATAATATACTTATTCAACAAGTTACTGTACATTGTATCAACTTTGTTATTTACATATACATTTCACAATTCTCAACATTTATTCATTTTCGTCTTGTGCCAGTTATTTAAGGCCTGGCCTTAGAATGTGGTCCTGGGACTGTCGTAAATGTGGCCAGCAGATATCCCTTTTAAGTGGTACTGGTAACAATATAAGTAGATTAACATTTTCAAACGATTCTATTCCATTTTAGAAATTATAGAGTATAGTATGCTGGAATTAATGGAAATGTAATACGTTTCGAATATTTAACTTCTATAAAAATTACTTTGAATATGATAATTATGTTTTTTTTTTGTATAATAACTTTCGTGAGACATATTCATATCAATCATTGTTCACCGGTTACTACTCACGTGCATTTCTCGGGAATTGCCCGACTAGTTTCGAACTCGAACGGAGCCCTTAGTCATGAGCAGCTCATGACTAAGGGCTCCGTTCGAGTTCGAAACTAGTCGGGCAATTCCCGAGAAATGCACGTGAGTATGATAATTATGTTAATCTACTTATGATGTTGACTGTACGAGAAATGTATGGCGGAGGTTCTGACTGTAAATGGCGTCGTTCTTGTCCGCACTCTGTAATCTATTTAAATATTCGATGTTGCTATCTCACGGGACTTTGTTTTTTTTTTTTATATTTCATTTTTATAATTATTTAATAGATATTTTTCGAGTTGTGTAGAGGCCAATTTTTTTAACGAAGTGTTTTGGGTTTCTTGTTTTCTGTTTTTTATACTTTGTTGGAGCATATTTTTATACTTTGTTGGAGCATATTTTTATACTTTGTTGGAGCATATTTTTATACTTTGTTGGAGCATATTTTTATACTTTGTTGGAGCATATTTTTATACTTTGTTGGAGCATATTTTTATACTTTGTTGGAGCATATTTTTATACTTTGTTGGAGCATATTTTTATACTTTGTTGGAGCATATTTTTATACTTTGTTGGAGCATATTTTTATACTTTGTTGGAGCATATTTTTATACTTTGTTGGAGCATATTTTTATACTTTGTTGGAGCATATTTTTATACTTTGTTGGAGCATATTTTTATACTTTGTTGGAGCATATTTTTATACTTTGTTGGAGCATATTTTTATACTTTGTTGGAGCATATTTTTATACTTTGTTGGAGCATATTTTTATACTTTGTTGGAGCATATTTTTATACTTTGTTGGAGCATATTTTTATACTTTGTTGGAGCATATTTTTATACTTTGTTGGAGCATATTTTTATACTTTGTTGGAGCATATTTTTCAGAAAAATCAACAACGATTTCTAGATTGTTATATAATTAGGAGTTTTTTTTTTATTTCTCTATATTTATTTAATTTTAAAAATGTTTATAATCGGCGGTGCAATTTTAGTAAAAATAGTACATCAGTAAAAGTTCTCTGAAAAACAACTGAACCAAAGTATGTTTACAAAAATTGTTATGACGAATTATTTTAATGGTAATAAATTATAATAGGGCCTCGTAGAGTTAGGTTCCTGTCTCTGGAGCCCTAACCACCGGTGGGTTGAACTCTGTTCCCAATACCGTTGCCCTACTACATTTTGTATTTTAAATGTTTTTTTTTATATGTTATTATAGTAAGACCACATCTGCAACAGTCATTCAGGTTCCACTTTCTAGCCGTTGCCGGTCACATAGCGAAATAACTATCAGATTATATAAAGGCACGTAACACACGGCTGGTGGACATACATACAGTATAAATATTGACATTACATAGTCATCCAATATCTTAGGCACGTATGTTACGGGCCTTAAAATGAACATTAGCAACAAGACATTACAACATTATTTCTTTGAAATAAACATATAGATTATCTTTTAGACATTATACCCAGAATAGATAACACTAAAAATAAATTTGGTATTGATCAATTTACTATTTTTAAAGTTCAGCATATAGAAGTTTATAAAAAATTAAAAATGCTTTTAACAGAGTCTGATTAAATATCAAGTCGAATTTATACTTTTTTTCTTTTTATTTCAGACCCTGAATAATCCAATCTTTTTTAAGGCTTATTATACGAAACCCGCGCTCATGAATGTCTAAGTCAGATCGAAGAACGAACACTCTATAGATTAGTCATTTCATCAAAGATAGCGCCATCTGTGGCGTAAACTGTAACAATTTTGTCAATACACCGAAAATTGGCAACTTTCTCGTAACGTTCGGAAAATCGAAATTTTTTATTCAATAAAATAAGTATATCTCTCAACATGATGTGACTAGAAAAGCTGGTCTTGCAAAGTCTTTGATGAAATGCGCTGGCGCCTAACAATGCACCATTAAGCCGTTGGCTTGCTAATTAGCAGACACAATAGATTTTATTGTTATGAAATATAATTTTGTACGTGGCGGAAGGGATTCTACGATCCGACCGCGAAGATAAAATTAATTGTACAAGCAAATCCGGAAGATATTTAAGTATCATACCACATGGCCCGTCGACAAACACCATCATATTACTAATTATCTATGGCTTCAGCGTCCGAAACATTTGAGTGTAAAGTACCACAGATACACACAACTATATTAAGAGGGACCTGCCCTAGATCAAAAGTTGCACGTTCAAGTAACGGGTGTCCAATGAATACAGCTATCAGTACAAGTAACTCCACAAAAAAAAAGGTCTTCATAAAAAAAAATTGCCTATTAAAAATAGCTTATTACAATCACTTGGGCACTCCGGGTATGTTTTTAGCGACGGGTGACATGTCTTTCTGTTTCTCCCAGAGTCTGCTGTACAGGGACTTGGGGTTGTTGAGGAGTTGGTTATGTGTCCCTCGCTCGGTGACGGCGCCGTTCTCCAGCACCAGGATCTCGTCCGCGTCCGCTACGGTCGATAAGCGATGGGCTATGCAGATGGAAGTGCGGCCCACCGTTGCCGCCTTTAAGGCTTGAAGGATTGCCTGGGAAAATGGAGTATTCATCAGTAATAAATTATTCAAACGCATTAACGCATGCGTAGCGAATTCTTGTTATTTTTTTTTGTGGAAACAAAAATACGGTCGTAATCAGAATTCAAAACTGCGTGCATTACATCTTAGTTGCCTTCGACTGTATGTTATAATTTTTCGAAAAGATTATGCATTTCTCGTTTTTGTTTCCCTCTTTTCAGTGCTGTCGGGTTTTTTGTTTTTTAATCATTTATTTTAATTTTTTCGAGATACGTTAGGGACGTCCCAAAAAGTTCTCAAGTTTTTAAAGACTATGTAGTGATTAAATGCAAATATGTATACTAACATGTTCAGTGAGCGAGTCTAAGTTGGAGGTGGCCTCGTCGAAGATGATGATGGGGGAATCCTTCAGTATGGCGCGGGCGATGGCCACGCGCTGCTTCTCTCCACCCGACAGCTTCAGGCCGCGCTCGCCTACCTGGGTCTCGTAGCCCTGACGAACAATCACAAATTACTTGCAATCGCGACCATCCAATCCAATTATAACAACTTTACAGGTGTCTTAACAGAACTGTGCACGTCTGACGTTAGGATTTCTAAACGGCCGCGCAGGTACAGTTATATAGAAAAGTGATAAAAATTAAAATTTGTTAGGAAAATCAACAAGACCGCGAAACATTTATGGTACCGACTGTTCTCGGTCCCGAGCGACCGAGACTGATGTATTGACGGAATGTAAAGGAGTAAGTGAGACAGCACGCTATTACTGAGCTCGCCAGATTGCGTACACGCCTTTCCATATATATCGTAAAATTGATAATCGCGCTGCTACTTGCGTACAACTTCAGACGTTTAATGTGTAGGGGGTATGATAAATGATGGTCCATTTGGGATATATATAATAACTTTACTGGTACCAGATATATATAATATAGAATATACTAAAGTAGGACCTAACTGAGCTGACGACTTCTGCACCGCGTTAATGCAATGCGCATCGATATATAAAACTAATGCGTCAGCAGTGTCCCTACAAATGTATTTGCTGAGTAAGGGTTATTTTTTGGTCTCATGTAACCTTAACCGTATCTCTAGTTCTTTTTTTTTATTACCATGAGCCAAATAATATCTCTTTCAAACAAAATTAAACTGAAGATATGATAAATCTCCATACCTTGGGCCAGGTCTGCACAGAGTCGTGCAGCTCGGCCATCTTGCTGGCCTGGTACACCTTGTCGTGCGGCTTGTTTAGGTCGCCGTAGTGCAGGTTGTGGAAGATCGTGTCGTGGAACAATACACAGTCCTGCACACATCAAAATAAAACAGATTCAGTTATGAAGATGATTAACAGATATTTTAAATTATATTTTTTCAAGGAATAATAATACGACGAACGGGGCTTTTTGCATTCGTCAATTTTTGAAGGAAACATACTATTATATAGGCATTAACATGTTTTTTTTTTTCATTAAAATAAAACGTTGCCCCACTACCACTAATAAATATTATGTATTAAGCACGCTGGCGCGCAGACACGCAAACAAATATTTTTAAATTTTAACGTTTATTTTCAATACATTATTCACTATTATTACACACGTTTTTTGTTTTTTGTCTTCTATTCAAAATAGAGTTGCATTAGGATTTAAGCCAAAATTGGGAGAGGGCGCTGACTCCTGACCTGCAGATCTACCCAATTTAGGAGTCAGGGGTTTCATAAGTTTGATCTGTAATCTTATTATGTCAATATAGTAAATATTATTATATTATTATTATCCAATCAATCAAGTCAAACTTGTGCCTTCTCTGTATGAGAAGCGGCCTTTACCATGCATGTGGGACAGTTATGGGTTGGTTATGTTTGTTTTTTAAATCAGTACGACACAAATATACGAAATTAAAGTTATCTTTGGAAAATTTCATAAAAAAAATAGGCCATGTATATGAGCGTGCGTACTGTTAGGTTGGGGTTCTTAATTCCCTTTTTAAAAAACACAATTTATTAATTGAAGATGTTTATTCGATTAAACAGAGTAAAATGGGTACGCGACAAGTGTTCGGTTTGGAGGATGGACAACGACTAGCGATCGGGATGGAGTAAGGTAGGGCGGAAGCATGTGTAGGCTCCCTACTTTACATATATATTTATATTAATATAATAATTTACACAATGTACACATTATATACATTTACATTATTATATAACTTACAAAATACTTATATACAAATATTTACAATTATACCTACACTATATGTTTACACTAAAACTAACTTACATAACTAAACAATAATACGGTACAAATAATATTTACATTTAATCATGACGATAACATACGTCACAATTATCAGTAGTATCGTGTCGGGCGATACCATCGACGGTGCACTGGACATACGCAATAATCCACGCACCCGTGTGCGTAGACTGCACTCACGCACACCAAGGACGGTATGCAAAATGCAGCGCCGGGGCGATCACCTTGCGATGACCCCCAGTCATAGATCATCTATCGCGACGCGTGCTTATTGATTATTGTGGGACGTTCTATTACCGAAACTTAAACCCTGAGCTGATAACTGTTCCTTGTGCTGTGTCGTTCTGTATGTTCATTGTGTGTACCTATTTACTCCTTCTGACTTTTGTGTTGTGTTGTGTGGACTATTGTGTCGGACAATATAAGTACCTAATAACCGTGAGTAACAAAGACTTTTATTGACGCTCACCCAACTACCTTCATACACACCTTTACATAACTATATTGGTGACCCCGTGGAGAACACTTTAATAATATGAGTGATAGTGGAAGCGAGCATACCGCTTCATCGCAGCCACAAGAACACGTCACACAGCGAGCGCGTGTAAAGCGGGCAAAGCGCGTTCCCATTGATATGGTGGACGACAATTTTCGCGTGCCATTGAAGTTGCCTCCGTTTTGGCCAGAAGAACCGGAGATTTGGTTTGCGCAAATAGAGGCCCAGTTTGCAAACGCAGGCGTGACCAATGACGTCACGAAATTTAATTTTGTCCTCGGCCATCTGGAACCTCAAGTTTCCAAGGAGGTTAAGGATGTGATAATGTCCCCACCCGCTACTAACCGATATCAGAAGCTGAAGTCGGAGCTGATAAAGCGCCTCTCTGCCTCCCAAGAGAAGAAGGTGATGCAGCTGTTGACACATGAACAGCTGGGAGATAGAAAGCCATCCCAGTTCCTTCGGCATCTCCAGGGATTAGCTGGACCAACCGTCCCAGAGGACTTCGTGCGCACTATTTGGAGTAGCAGACTTCCCAGCCACATTCAACCTCTCTTGGCAACTCAACCACACAGTACCTTAGAGGCATTAGCTGAATTGGCAGACCGAGTGCAGGACATTGTCCCACCATCCAGCCAGGTTGCTGCAGCTTCAACTTCAGGACCTTCGGTCAGTGAAATGGCTTTAGAAATCGCAGAACTGAAGCGGGCCATGAAGGACCTGACCATGCAGTTGCGAGATAGCCGATCAAGGCAACGTTCTGGGGGCAGTGACCAGAGACGGACCTCGCGCCACCGATCATCGTCCCGCTCACACTCAAGCTACAGGAAGTACCCGCTGTGCTGGTACCATTCCAAATTTGGTTCCAAGGCCAGCCGTTGTGTGAAACCCTGCGACTATAAGGCGGAAAACTCATCGGGCACTCGGTAATGGCGACTGACGATTGCCCCACCTCTACTGGTCGCCTGTTCGTAGTAGACCGAAGAACTATGACGCAGTATCTGGTCGATACAGGAAGCGACCTCTGTGTCTACCCTCGTTGTCTGCTTCAGGATCGTCATGTTCGATCCAACTACCAGCTTGTAGCGGCGAATGGATCGCCCATACATACATTTGGTTTCGTGGACCTAAACTTGGACTTCGGCCTACGTAGAGACTTTAAGTGGCGTTTTGTGGTAGCTGAGGTAACCAAACCAATCATAGGTGTAGACTTTCTTTCTTTTTACTCATTGATCGTTGACTGTCGTAAACAACGATTAATTGATAGTAGCACAAGTGTATCCGCTGTGGCCAATCACTCAGACTCCTCTATATCTTCTGTAAAGGTAGCTACTGGTGATACAAGGTACCACAATATATTAAATAACTTCCCGAGTTACTCGTCCGGCCGGTACACTACATACTACACTGCACAATACCGTACACCACATTCGCACGACCCCAGGCCCTCCAGTTTCTTGTCCCTTTCGGCGTCTGGCACCTGATAAGTTGAAAATCGCCCAGCAAGAGTTCCAGCTGATGTTGACCAACGGTACCGCCAGACCTTCAGAGAGCCCGTGGTCATCTCCTCTTCATCTGGCACCCAAAAAAGATAACGGCTGGCGACCTTGCGGAGATTACCGAATGCTCAACGCACGAACTGTACCTGACAGGTACCCGATTAGGCATATTCACGATTTCGCTCACAGTATTTCAGGTTGCAGAGTCTTCAGCACCATCGATCTCGTGAAAGCTTATAATCAAATACCTGTCAGTGCAGAAGACATTCCGAAGACCGCCATCACCACACCGTTCGGGTTATACGAGTTCCCGTTTATGACGTTCGGCCTCCGTAACGCAGGTCAGACGTTTCAACGTTTTGTGGATGAAATGACCAGGGGCCTCGACTTTTGTTACTCGTATCTCGACGATTTTCTATTGTTTTCACACAGCGAATCCGAGCACGAGGAGCACCTCCGTATACTTTTCAGCAGGATGAAAGATTACGGTATATTAATTAACACGTCCAAGTGTGTTTTTGGTGCCTCGGAAGTAACCTTCTTGGGGTATCACATTTCCGGGAAAGGCACAAAACCACTGGACTCTAAAGTTGAGGCCATTCATAATTTTCCTCAGCCTAAAGATGTCAGGCAGTTAAGGAGATTCTTGGGCATGCTGAATTTTTACAGGCGATTCTTACCTCACGCAGCTCAAATTCAAGCGCCACTTCATAATCTTTTAGTTGGCAACGTAAAAGGCTCCCACCCGGTAAGTCTGACAGGAGATGCTTTGCAAGCTTTCGTGAACTGCAAAGAAAGCCTGGCGAATGCTGCCTTACTGGCTCACCCCGATTGCAGTGCCAAACTTGCATTGGTTACCGATGCGTCTGATACTGCGATCGGTGCGGTGTTACAGCAGCTCAGCAGTAATGGTTGGCAGCCATTAGCTTTCTTTTCGCGAAAACTCAGCCCTTCGCAAGTCAAATATTCTCCTTATGACAGGGAATTGCTAGCCATATACGAGGCCATTAAATATTTTCGGCATATGTTAGAGGCGAGGCACTTTGTCATATATACGGACCACAAGCCGCTCAGTTTCGCATTCCATGAGAGGAAGAAAACTTGTTCACCTAGGCAATTCCGCCACCTGGATTTGATTGCACAATTCACCACCGACATAAGGCATATTTCCGGCAAAGACAATGTCGTAGCCGATACCTTATCTCGAGTGGATGAATTACAAGCTCCAGTCAGTCTCGACACTCTGGCGGAATCGCAAACCTCGGATGCGGAACTGAAAAAACTTCTTGAAGACGGGTCTTCACTGAAGTTAGAAAAAGTACAAGTACCTGGATACCTTACTCATTTGTACTGCGACGTCAGTACAACGTATCCCAGGCCTTTTGTCTCCAAAATACTGCGCAAGCAAGTTTTTGACAGTTTGCATTCTCTGAGCCACCCTGGTGTATCAGCGACTGCCAAGTTGGTAGCAGAACGCTTTGTCTGGCCAGGCATCAGGAAAGACTGTCGAGAATGGGCAAGATCTTGCCTTCCATGCCAGCGCGCTAAAGTGAGCCGTCATGTGTCCGCCCCTTTAGGATCATTTAATTTGCCACGCGCGCGCTTCTCTCTGATCCACATTGATCTAGTGGGTCCATTGCCGCTATCGCAAGGCTTTAGATACTGTCTGACTGCTGTCGACCGATTTACTAGGTGGCCTGAGGTCGTACCTATCGTCGATATTACTGCAGAAACAGTAGCTAAAGCTTTGTTATTCGGATGGATAGCCCGATTTGGTTGTCCTCATGACATTGTTACGGACAGAGGACGTCAATTTGAGTCGGCCCTGTTCGAACAGCTGTCCAAAATCGCCGGCTTCCAACACAAACGGACAACGGCGTACCATCCGGCGTGCAACGGCATGGTAGAACGCTTCCACAGGCAGCTTAAAGCTTCCATCATGTGCCATGCCAATGAAAAGTGGACCGAGTCTCTGCCATGGGTTTTACTTGGCATTAGAAGTGCATTTAAGCAGGATCTCCAGGCGTCTTCCGCTGAGTTAGTGTATGGCGAACCGCTAAGACTGCCAGGGGAATTCTTCACTAGAAGCGATGGCGGGACTACCGATTACACCGACTTTACGGCCCGTATCCGCTCATTCGCACACAAACTCCAACCTGCTCCAGCCTCCCGTCACACCAAAGGTAACATATTTATTTTTAAAGACCTTGCGACTACAGATCACGTTTTCCTACGCGAAGACGCATTACGTGGTTCTTTACAACCAGCATACACAGGTCCACATAAAATTGTATGTAAGGGGGATAAAGTTTTTAAACTATTAATTAAAGGTAAGGAGGTCACGGTCTCAATAGACCGCCTAAAACCTGCCTACATATTGGCTGACAAAGTTGACCCGAACGATGCTACTTCCGGTGCAACTCCCGATGCTGGTAACATCAATACCTATCAGACTCGTTCTGGTCGCCGTGTCAGGTTTCCAGATTATTATCGCCCTTGACGGTCTCTGGAGGGGGGTGGTGTAGGCTCCCTACTTTACATATATATTTATATTAATATAATAATTTACACAATGTACACATTATATACATTTACATTATTATATAACTTACAAAATACTTATATACAAATATTTACAATTATACCTACACTATATGTTTACACTAAAACTAACTTACATAACTAAACAATAATACGGTACAAATAATATTTACATTTAATCATGACGATAACATACGTCACAATTATCAGTAGTATCGTGTCGGGCGATACCATCGACGGTGCACTGGACATACGCAATAATCCACGCACCCGTGTGCGTAGACTGCACTCACGCACACCAAGGACGGTATGCAAAATGCAGCGCCGGGGCGATCACCTTGCGATGACCCCCAGTCATAGATCATCTATCGCGACGCGTGCTTATTGATTATTGTGGGACGTTCTATTACCGAAACTTAAACCCTGAGCTGATAACTGTTCCTTGTGCTGTGTCGTTCTGTATGTTCATTGTGTGTACCTATTTACTCCTTCTGACTTTTGTGTTGTGTTGTGTGGACTATTGTGTCGGACAATATAAGTACCTAATAACCGTGAGTAACAAAGACTTTTATTGACGCTCACCCAACTACCTTCATACACACCTTTACATAACTATACATGGAAGAATGCTGACGGCATGGTATTGGGTTCTGAGTAAGGAGTTGGATAGGCATTTCTGGGTACAAAGGGGATACGTAACAGTACGAACATAAAACGTGCGATGAATTTCTTCTCTCATTATTCTTCTTTCTTTCATTATTCTTACAGAATGTATTGTATCAAAATAACTGACCTGTGGTACAACGGCTATGGCTCTCCTCAAACTGCTGAGGTCTACATCCCTAATGTTCTGTCCGGCCACTTTGATGGTACCTGACTGCGGCTCGAAGAACCGGAATAGAAGTCGGACCATCGTGGATTTACTGCGGAGAAAATAAGTGACAACATTTATAGTAATCAAAATATATCTTATTACTTATGTTACAATGTTAATGTGAAAGTTTGTGAATTTGTACGAAATACTACTTAAATTTTGTTTTATAGTAAGGACCTGGTCCTTTGGGATATTTTTAGATGTTTAGTTTCTTTGGGAAAATGCGATTTCTACGCTGGTTTATTTAAAAAAATCATCAATAGGATATAACTCGAAGCTAATCTGAAGTTTTTTTCCACTTATATTTAAAGGTAAGCGCTTGCATAAATAATCCCGGGGTATATATTACTAGCTGGTGCCCGTGACTTCGTTTGCGTGACAAAAGGTAGTCCTTCTCAAAGGTCCAATCTATCTCCTTACCAAATTTGATTACGATCCGTTCAGCCGTTTAATCGTGAAAAGGTAACAAACAAACAGTTTCTTTCGCATTTATAACATTATTGTAGTATGGATTATTATGTCTTCTTCTTATCGTGTGGTTGATGAACAACCTAGTGTCAGAGTTTAAACCACCCGTAGGTCTCAAATATAGTTTCACACACAATCGAGAACATCTCTCAGGTGTGCTTGTTTCCTCACGATGTTGCCCTTCACCGTTTTAAGCAAGTGGCAATTAATTTATAATACGCACATGACTTCGAAAAGACAGTGGTGCGTGCCTTAGATTCGAACTTGACACCTTTGACTTGCTTAAAACGTTTCAGTCCACTTGGCTATCACTGCTATTATTTTTATTATTAGGTTATTATGTTTTCCTGTCCTGAAACTCTCAATAGTCACCAAGAGGGCACAATTCCATGACCGATAGGTGGTCATAGACTCACCAACATGGAACTTTAAGACATTTGTGAAATGTGGGTGTACAGAACACCTCTTTCTTACCATTCTAGTAGATGTAGGTGATGTTAAGTATGTGTTATCTAAGTCTCACCCGCTGCCAGATCCGCCAACGATGCCGATCTTCTTGCCGGCCGGTATGCTGAAGTTCAAGTTGTTGAAGATAGGCTTCCCGTTGATGTACTTGAAGCTGACGTCCTTGAACTCGATGGTGGCAGTCTTGTGGTCCACCTGCAGGGCGGGGGCTTGGTCCTTCTCCTACAGGTCCACAGATTTATTGGTTAACAATAGAAGTTGACAACAATTAACTTTAGAACATAAATAACTGATAAATCTGTCAAAATGAATAAAGATATTTAATTGAATAAAAAACCATATTGTTTATTTTCATACCATAATGTGAATGAGATGGTAAAATTAAATAATAATGCTATCATTATGTCCCTGTACGGCACAGGAAAGATCGGAGAGGAGGACATATTTAATAAGTACACTTGTGTAGGGTCTATATTGTAAAACCTTAATTAACTACAAATAAGTAAGCAAGAAGTGAGTTCAAATAAATACAATATCTAGGTACATCCACAATATTGGGGGTAGTCATGCAAATACCTGTGCACCGCCTGCCCGTCATCAAACATATGCACATACGCAAGCGGTAAAATCCCCCCCCCCCCCCCCCAGCAACGGGCCATCATCAGGAGCTGGTAGACCGTGCGCTGCATATGTGCATATATTTGCTTGCACCGGTATTTGCACGACTACCCTCAATATTGTGGAAATAGTTAGATATTGTTTTTGACCGTAGAGAGATCAAAACGATAGGCTAAACGTGCTCTCCTAAACACGGCAGTATCACACAACTAACTTCCCAACTCCGGGCTGCAATTGAGATTTTTATAACAGAAAAACCCCAATAACACTCAACTCGGGAATCGAACTCAAGACCTCTTGCGGCCAATTGATCAATGAAGCAGCTGAGTGGTGTAGCGAAGTACCGAAATCCCGAAGTACTGAAATCCAGAAATACCTAAATCTCGAAGTACTGAAATTCCGAAGTACTGAAATGCCGAAGTACCGAAATCCTAAAGTACCGAAATCCCCGAAATCCCAAAGTACCGCAATTCCGAAGTACCGAAATCCCGAAGTACCGAAATCCTGAAGTACCGAAATCCCGAAGTACCGAAATCCCGAAGTACCGAAATCCCGAAATCCCGAAGTAGGTACCGAGATCCCGATATTCCTAAGTACCGACCTTAATCCTGGACTGCACAGTCATGAGCGTGAACATGGTCTGCATGTCGATGAGCGCCTGGCGCACCTCGCGGTACACGGAGCCCAGGAAGCCCAGCGGGATGGACAGCTGGAACAGCAACCCGTTCACCATCACCAGGTCGCCCACCGTCATGTTACCTGCCACCAGAACGACACTACATTTTACCAATGTAACGACAGATTACGTTCTCTAGTAGGATCAATTTGTTTTTTTTATCTAATTAATATTTGGGAAAAGGATAGGCAAATTGATTGAAGATATTTATAAAGCTTCAAATATAATATACTATATTTTTTGTGTAACTATATTTATTCTATATAAGGTCCTAATTTATTAGGTAATTTCCTTTTAAGGGTTCAATGTGTAAGTGATAAGGATTCATTTAAGCCATAATTGAAATTATTACAACTATTTAATTTTTTTCTTAATGTTAACCGTTCAAGGAGCAGTTTTCGTTTTGCTAGTACTATGGTTATTACAAATAATTTGTTATATCCATTTAATTCTTAGCTTAAGTGAATGTATTTGACTTATATATTAACCCTTTCAAAGGAAATTACCTAATAAATTAGGACCTTATATATTGATATTTTTTTATACATGTTAAGATCATGTAATGCCTAAATGAATTACTATGTATCATGGAAAACATTGAAAAATAATAGTCACGGATAACGACACGGTATACCTAACGTGACCATCCGTCCCGCTTTGGGCGAAACAGTACCACTTTTAGACTGTCTGTCCCACTGTCCCCAGTGAGACCAAAAATGTCCCGCTTTCTCAAACAGACCAAACAATAAATTAATTTTAGTATCTACCTATAATTTTTGACAAAACACAGTACAGCCATTTGATTACCAGAATAACATCATGTAATGAGCTCCATTTCTACTTAAAAACTTGATATTATAAAACTGATTTGTTCCGCCGACAAATACAAAATAAAAATAAAATGTGTAACTCAAGATGTCTTTGAAAAAGCATTAACGAGGAACAGGATTCGAACCTGCGCCTCCCGGATAGATACTCCGGGAGGCGCAGGTTCGAATCCTGTTCGCGACCGTATTCTTTTTCCATTTAATATTGTAACTTTAGAGTTCGCTAAGCATGCGTTAATGCTTTTTCAAAGACATATCTTGAATTATTAAGGTAATTGCATTCTTTACGACATTGTATTAACTGCAAAGTTAGTCGTGTCGGTTCGGACACTTGTATACGTACTGAATTGATTGCAATGACGTCGCCATAAGACGTGTTAAAATATGGAAGAAGAATTCGCGGTGGTCAGCAGAGGTCGAGATGGCTTAGTTGGTCAGAGCGCCTGGAGTATCTATCCGGGAGGCGCAGGTTCGAATCCTGTTCGCGACCGTATTCTTTTTCCATTTAATATTGTAACTTTAAATGTGTAACTCCCCACCCGTCTCAGTCCCATGACGAAAACAATAAATGGTCACGTTAGGTATAGCTCAATGGTAGAGTGATGACACGGAATGTCAAGGGTAGCGGGTTCAAGCCCCGTTCGTGTCTATTGTTTTTCAATGTTTTCCTTGTAATTTTTTATATTGTTTCTATTTACACGACTGCCCAAAAATGTATGTATGTATGTTTGTGAGTTTCGTTACTGTTGAGTACCATAACTTGTAAACGCCTGAACCGATTTTGATGACCCCAAAGGTATCGTTAGAATCCTTACATTGTCCAAAAATCACATGTGAGGCGTATTTTTTTAATTTCATTTTTAGATAAATCTACGCAAATCATTAACACATGCATAGCGATCTCTAAAGTTATAAACTTAGCTTAGTGGTCAGAGCACCTGAAGTATTTCACCGGGAGGCGCAGGTTCGAATCCTGCTCACAGCCGTATTATTTTTCCACAAAAAGTTTATAATTTCATTTTGTTTACCTCTAGCGATCTCATTGGCGGCCATGATCATGATGATACTGAGCCCAGCACTGAATATAGCGTGTTGTCCGAAGTTCAACACGGCGAGACTAGACGCGGTCTTCAGAGACGCCTCTTCATACTTCTTGAGACTCATGTCGTATTTCTGGAGCTCGTATTGCTCGTTGTTGAAATACTGAAAATACAGAAAAGTTAACATAGCATCACACCCGTATTCGCTGAAGGGGTAGGCAGAAATGTACAGAGTTGTATACCCGCATTTCGCCACTGCTGTTAGTAAATCTCAAAGTAGATCTAATATATAAAATTCTCGTGTCAGTTTTCGTTGCCATACTCCTCCGAAACGGCTTGACCGATTTTGATGAAATTTTTTGTGCTTATCCGGTATCTATGAGAATCGGCCAACATCTATTTTTCATCCCCCTAAATGTTAGGGGTAGTCCACCCCAATTTTTTTTATTTATATGGCAAAACAACGTTTGCCGGGTCAGCTAGTATTAGTAATAATAAGGAGTGAGCCTATAGCCATCTACCAGGTCATTAATTAATGATATGAATACTTAAATCGACGACTCGGTTGGTGCAGTGGTCGAGAGACCGGCTGCTGTACCGCGTGTCGCGGGTACGATTCCCACACGGAGCAAATATTTGTATGATCTACAGATAATTGTTCCGGGATGAGTGTGTACATGTGAGATTGTGTCTGTAAACGCACCCACGATACAGAAGAAAATCGTAGAGCGGGGCGACGTCCTTTTTTAAGAGCAAGAAAATAATAATTTGAAGTAATATTTATGATAATAGATTATATACGTTGGTACATTACCGCGAAAAAATATAATTAATTATTTATAAATTTTATTGAAGGGATTTTCTTTAAAGAATAACGTTGAAAACTCAAAAAGAACCACAAAACATGATAAACACCCAGTAACAACATACTCGAGATATTGTTGCAGCGGACAATGACGTCACTTTTCACTCAGTTTTGACATTTTAAATTTCCCTCGCACAATTCTCACTTTTCAACTATAATATTTCATAGTTATAACACGATTAAGTAAAAAAGTAATCGAATAGGTGTCATTCTACAGCAATAAAGATTACGAATAAAAATATTTGACCTGAATTTGAATCATTCTGACACCTCTATTTATCTTAGTAGTAAATTCTCCATAACAACCATACCTTAACAGTTTCATAGTTAATGAGAGAGTCGATGGCCTTGTTCCCGGCCTCATTCTCTGCCTTGTTCATGTACACGCGGAACTTTGTGCGCCACTGTGTTATCGCTAATGTGAACGCTGCATACACTCCTACACAACTCCACGCTAGCCCTGAAACAATTAAGTACATATTTCGCTGTAACCGAGATATATTGTAAAGCCTCTTTTTCTTTTCCAAGTTTGAACATAATACACGGGTGCATAGCAAACACATTTGCATATATGTACGTGACAAACTACTAATCACTAACCCAAAGTAAATGTTCTCTCAGTGGCGGAGAGCCTTAATGTTGGTTTTATTGACCTTTAAGATCCTGACTGACATAGAGACCTCCGATCCTATTCTTCAACCTTTCTCCGTCACATATAACAATAAAAATCTTTTGTGTTTGGCTTCATAGATAAGTTTAATTAATGAGCTAAATCAATCAATTTAAATCTCACTCACCAGTGAAAGCGAGTCCTCCTTTAAGTCCAAGTATGGTGGAGACGAGCGTCAACTCAAATATAGTGGGCACTATGTTGAACACCATCGCCGATAGCACGAAGTTTATGGCGCGGGAGCCGCGGTCTATCGTCTGAGGAAGGAATGAAAGAACTATAGTATTTCAACAATTGGACTGGCCATGAAAAGGACCAATGGACAGGCCCTGGAAAGGAACGGTTGCATTGAATAAAATAACGTTTAATTCTCACCAGAAACCAAAAATACAAATAAATACAAACAAAAAGTTCTATTGCGTGAAAAATCTTCAGAATTGCCATTGACCGTGGCGAAAGGATCAACCAATCCGCGTTACCGACTTAGATGTCCTCACAGATTGTTACGCACATAAAGTAGAACGTTGCACCACATAGGGAGACTCCTTTCTTGCACCGCAATGGCAGTTGGGAAATCTTTTTATTCGTGTGTGGAAAATCCATCATGGACGTGGACTCCTACCAACTCCTACCTAAAAACCTATGGTTCTCTGCTAATTTGAACCGGTGTCCCCAGATCGCAGCTTCATTCACCACAACCCCAGCAAGTTATGGTCCAACGAAGCTAACAATGGACCGCAGCATTTGTGCAGGCCCGGCCAGAATTGGCCTGCACAGACTCATATGGATAAACCTGCCCAGTGTATCCTAGCACCTGGATTCAACAAACTTTCTTTAAAATATTTATAGACTTACTTTTGATAGAGCCCCAGTTTGTCTCCCCAGATGGAAGCTGAGGTCCAGGTTGTGTAGATGTATGAACACATTGCAGGCTAGCTTCCGAATGGAATGCTGTGCCACTTTAGCAAACACTGCATTTCGGAGCTCGTTGAAACCAGCCGCTGTGGCGCGGGCGATGCCATCTGAAAGAAAAATGGGATTTTGGTACTAGTTATAATGTTATGTTAAGGGGTCGGAGGAACTTCAAACTTTATTTATTTTATTGCGAACATGGGTAATGCATTACATTGGTGTTACATTACAATTAAGTTTAGAACGCCATATTCCGCTTTATAGCAGGCAATAATATTAATTAATTAAAATCAAAGTTAATATTATATTCATTTAGTACATAAATTGTGAGTACATTTGAATTTAAAATAGAGAACAATGTCAATATTAGTAGGTATTATATATATTCTCAATAAAATGAAACTGAACTGATTCTCTACTTCGACCAGTCCCGGCTACTTACATTTATATAAAATGGGGGATGTGAAAGTGTCACGGACACGGCATATTGTGTTTACGTGAATACTGGTACTTAACGGGTAATATTTAAAGAATTTTAGGAGCGAAACATCAAAATGGCGTTTTCGCTTCCAGTGCGCGCGATGCGGCAGTCTTTATTCAACGTAACTTTAGCTATCGAGAGGTGCAATTTTTTTTTATAGTCGTACTAAAGGGCGAAATGAGGGTTCCTAAATTAGGCCAAAAGCCTATGTTTTTAAAGCCATTTTAGTTTTTCTGTGTTTCAGAAATTATAGTTATGTAGGTGCAACACCAAACTGTACCCCCAATATTTTTATCATAAATTTCCTGAATTGCCCAAAAAACTAAAAGCTTAACGAAACTACACTCACATCCCAATAGCAGCGAGAAGGCAGTAGTCCCAACAGCTTGCGGCACGGTAGCCATGCCGAGCAGCGCGTCCCCGGCCGGGCTGACTGCCACCGTGTTCACCTCGTCAATCGCGTACTTGAACAGGAACGGCACCGACACGTTCACCACTTTAGCCCCGAACAGCAGGGAGAGGGATACCATCACGCGGTTTCTTATCATTTCATTGTCCTGGAAATTGGGAAACCTTACGTTTGTTATAGGATTTTTATTTTATCTAAGAGTGATTAGACCTCGCAAGCAGCGTGTTCGCGACTAAACATTAAGAGGATACCTCGAAAAAATGAATCGTCGTTTTGGGGGCGTGGCCTGTGCCGCGAGCGCCTCGGGCGAGATCTACCGCTCTCGCTTTGGTCGCTTTGTCAAGGAATCTAATTTAGCAGAAAACTATGGAGTCGACTAATAATATCTAAAATTATAGTTAATTTATTTTTGTATGTATCGGTATTATTTGTAACTGTAATGTTCATTAAGAGTCTATGTAATATATTTATGATATGTAATTAAAGTTAGTGTTATATCGATATTCTATAATATATTATTGTACATTTAATATTATGTATATAAACTGTTGTTATGTATGTATGTTATAATATTTAATTATGATGTTGTAATATTGTTGTATTTGTGTCGTTTTCTTTCTTTCGTTCCGTGAACGATCGTTTAAGTCACGGTAAAAGCAGCCGTTCAAGGAACAGTTTTCGTCTTGCTAGTACTATGTTACAAATAATTTGTTAAATCCATTTAATTCTTAGCTAAAGTGAATGTTTGACCCTTTTAAAGGAAATTACCTAATAAATTAGGACCTTATATATTTTATATACTTAAAAAAAAAATTTTGGTACAACACAAATAAGGTAATTACATAAATTTTCATTATCCTTTTGTATTTACATTGATGTAAAATCTAAAATATTGAAGATTTCGTTCGAGCCATCCCGTTCTTCTTCCAATTCCGTCTCCTTGATTTCGGCCTCATCTGCATCTTCCGTAAAATTTTCTTGTTTCTTTTTTTTTACAATGACGTAGTCAGAATCTCTTATATGTCTATTTCTAGTGTGTCGCGGATCTACAAGTTCGGGTAAAAGGCAGTCAAAATAAAAAGATAACAACTTTGGCTCCATTTTAGTTTACCAATAGTGATCGTCTTTCAAAATGACTTCTGTCTTTATTTTGTTTTCCCCATACCATACAGCCAGTAAACATTTGTCTACCTTACAAATATGCATTTGGCCTTGCACTTGTATGTACCAATCCGAATTGTAATTAATCCATACTTTTCCAGTTTTTTTGTCACAACGCCAAAAATGCATTTTACCCTGCTGGATAGCGGCATCGATTCCTATTTTAAAAGGTGCAATAGGACATTTTATTTCTATAAGCATGTTGTCAGCATCCGTTATCCCATCTGGTGAAGCCCCTAAAAAGGGATACTTTTCATCGATGAAAAGACCACATCGCTTTATTTTCAATTTATTTAGAGCAATCAGTTGTTCTAAAGCAAGATTTAATTATTTTTTCCATAACTTATAGATGATACATGGTCAATACATGGTCTATATAACATATTTTTCACAATATTTGCTATTTGCTATTTGTTTTTATTCCTTTTACAACTTTTCCGAAATTTGATGCTGTCAAAAGATTGAAAGTCTTGTGTTTTTGGATTTCAATAGCTTCACGCACTGCTCTTGAATAAAAGTGGCGATCGGATAAGAGGACTTTTGTGTGCTGAAACTCAATCCAGTGATTATTAATCACTGGATTGAGTTAGGATCGGGAGGACGGTTTTAAATTATCAGCGACGTGGAATCCAGTGATTAAAATATCAAAACCTCGCTATTTTAAGTCGGTTAAAAATACGGACACAGTGAGTGTAGTGTGTCGCGGCCTTTATAACAATAGTGAAAACGTGGAGGTAGATGAAGAAAAATCTACCGCACCCATGACGGAGTAAACTCGCTGCATCAGTCTGCTTGTGACCACGATCAGTGCAACCTGGTCGAAACGTCAAGCGAATCGAAGGTTTTTATTGCGCGTTAATTCCTGTTAGTATATAGTAATATCATGCAACGCGATAGTTTAAAAGTTAATATTTGTGAAGATTTTTTATATTTTCTGATTTGGTATTATTTTGCAAATTGTGAAATTTTATTGCGTCACATATATATTTTCTACCTTTTAAAACACATTATTCGTTAGTATATTTCTTTGTGCAAGAGGATACTTGGTGTCATTTTTTAATCCCTGCAATTTATTGCAGAAATTCCTAAGAATATGGTTTTTGCAACCAATTTTTTTTTTCTGAAATAAAACGAATATAACATAATTATCCGTTCCCACCTACTACTGCAAGTGATTATTCGACAGCACGTTTGGCTTAGTGGTTGAACGATTTACTGCAGAGCTACGTGTCGCGGGTTCGATTCCCGTACGTAACAATTATGAACAAAATTACTATATTATTATTATTATTATTTAACCTATATTTTATGGATAATAAATATAATTTTAACAATATATCTATTTATTCTCAATAATCATGTTTAATTTAGTTACTCGTTTTTTTTATAGACTAATGACGACTCCACTCTCAAATTTTTCCTAACTCGGCTACACGTGATCGATTTGTAATTTCTGTAAGTTGTTGTTCTATCCTGGAAATGTATGATTATAAACTAGATTTTTTACATAATTCCCATCAAACAATAATATTACGTTACCGAATTACTTTTATTGGATTTGAATACTTACAACATATTATTTTTTTGGAAGGAGGAATTAGTAATTTGTTTTTTGTTGCTAGTAGTAGTTTGTTGCTGGTTATCTAGGCTTAGCAACGACTGTGACTCCACTCTACTATCAAAATTATCTATATCCGAGGATATTGTGGTCCTTGTTCTGAAATAAGTAATTCATCAAATCATTTGCTTTTTAGTTTTCCCCATTTTTTTATAGTTAATATTTACTTTATATATAAATATATATATTTATTTAGAAAAATATTATTACGATAACGCGATTTAAGCGATCGGGAACAAATAAGCATAGGTCTTACGTCGATGAAGTTCACGGACGACTGAGCTAGCTTGAGAATGACAGTGATGCAATAACATCATGTACGGAAAATATGAGACAGCTATGCTGAGCGCGCGCTCGGAAATAAACGACGTAAGCGCCAAACAACATTTTTATTTTTTTAAATAAAAGTACTTAATAGATTTAAAAAATGATTTTAGCGTACTTAGATATGATCATTTACTATATTTCAGAATTAATTCCGTTACCTAATTAGTAACAATACCGCAGTAGCAAGGAAAAATGTAAATAATTAGAGCTTACTTCATGTTTTTTTTCTATCGAGAAAATTTTATGTAATCGTGTTTTCCTTTTAAGCGATCCTAGATCATATAGTCAAATAACATATATCAAAAAATTTGGTTCATAGTCTATAAAATTAAAGAGATATGAGGTATATAAAATCAACAAAATTTCCGAGGTATCCTCTTAATGGATAACTCAAAACAGTAATGAGTTCATAGATTTTAAAATCTATTCTAATCTAGCTGTACGGTCAACCGCATGTCAGTGTTAACACTTGAATTGAAAAACCCATCCTTAGTGCTACGAAATAAAGGCGATGCCAATGTCAAATTGTTACCATCGACGTGCGGTTGACTGTACGTAAATCGCGTGCTATAAATATTTTATTAATGAACGAAGGAAGATGAATGCATTCAGATTTAGTTATGTTTTCTTTTAGTAGTGAGTATAAAGAAACCTTATACTGCTAGATGAAGATTATTACTACTACAATTTAATTTATTTATTCCAATAAATCCTCTTTTTGAGAACAGAGTACCTATATTGCCAAATTATTGATTCATATGGTTATAATTTAAATGACAATTATTATTTATGATATTAACAAATTAATATTCATACTATTATTTGATCAGCTGCTCCTTTCCATCCATAGCTTCCATATATAAATAGGTACAAAATCTTACCTTAGGCCATACATACTCCAGCATCCCACGGATCATATCCATCCCGGACACCGGCTTTGCATCCGCCAAGTTTATATCTTCACGAGACAAAACAGAGGCACCTGGATGAAAGCAGTCTCTTTTATGGATACCTAGGGAGGGGAGAATATAATCAGGACTTTTGAGGACATACGTAACATTCTACGTAAGGGATAGGTTATAAGCGGAGCAGGATACATGCGGATGCAAAGGAAATGAAGGGTAAACAAAGAGCTGCGTTCCAACCAAGTATTAGTGACATAATTATACATAAATATAACAGTAGCAGGTTGTAAATAATGTGTTCTGAGAAGCTCTATTATGCTGAAATTATCAATAATGTTTGTGCAAAAACTAAACACACTAAAAAGTATGAAAAATAGTAGCAAAACTGTTTTGTTGCTCGTATTAATTTAATTAGCAGAAAACTTAACGTTTGCTTGGTGCCTATAGTATGATTGTTAATATCAAAACCATTACAGTGATAAAAAGAAAAATCACAATGAACGGTGAAACAACCGGTAGAAAAATTACAAAGTAGATTTCTACACACTAACAAAATACCAGTTATTAAAAATGAATAAATGATTATGCTAAACACTGAAGATATCATCAACAGTAAGCTATTTGACTATTAATTAACCAGGTATAATTAAAGAGCATTACTCAAAAACACTTAAATAAATATAAAGATCAGTCCGCTTGTATAATAAAATATTTTGTGAAATCTTATTACCATAAACACCAATTATCACAAAATGATGAGTCAGGATTACATGAAACACTTGGTAATTATTAATTGTCATCATCAGCAAATAATTTATCTTTTAATCTTTCATTTGCAGTCTTATTACACCCAATGCTGAATATAGGCCTTCTATTTTCTAACCCATGTTAGCCTTATCAATGTTAAATGTATCCAAATCATACAGACTATCTTAAAAAAGTAGTTAAATAAATCTATACATATATATGAAGCTTAAGGATCTGTTTCTTGTTTGTTTGAATGCACTAATCTCTGGAACTACCAGCTGGATTTGAAAAATTTGTATTCAATAGCTCAATTCTTGAAGAAGGTTATATATCAGCTATTTAACATCATGCAATGACCCTTAGAAGATGAGCTAAAATAAAAAAGTGTTTGAAACCATGTGGCACAGCTAGTATTATACAATAAGAAATAAAACGAATAAAAAATAAGCAGTTATTTTTCTGAAACCCTCTGACCGAAATTTCTAGTTTTATAATAGTAAACAGCTGTCAATAAACTCATAGATTATTCCACTAGATATAGCTCACAGATAATTTCCAGTATTTCAGATAACAAGTAAGGGTTTGTAGCCCACTCTGTTTAGTTCATTCTCAATTATTTATTCAAAACATACATTGTTTTCTTACAATGTAAAACCAAAATACTTCTATACTTCAGCACTTGTTGATACTAATAAAACTTGCAGTTAGAATGTGCCTAGCAAGACAACAATTCTTACAAGAGCACATAAACATACTTAATATTTTTGTAAGATAAGGCATTTCCTTATATATATAGTGAGGTACACTAATATCATAACATACCTATTGTACCTAAACTTTGTTAGGTGTACAAAGATATTATTGTGTAAATTAGAGTGACTACTGCAATACAAACATTGTAAATTATCTACATCATATTATACTGAGTTTGAGCCTCTGTAATATGCTGTAGATAATTTAATACTGGACAATTTCTTCTGGAACATTTTATATTCCTGATTATATGGAATCAGAATGATAAATAAAACATTATCAAGATTCTCTTCTCCATCTATGCTGTCTCCCTACCTATACAGTCTATCAATGAGATGTCATGATGTATATTTAATTCTTATCATAGAAGTCAGTAAGTACCTACACAATGATTAAATTAGCACTCCATACAAGGTCATTACCAAAATATTATGTAACTGTATCTATTCTCTAAGCTTCTAGATTCAAAAAATGTTGCTATTCGATTTTTTTGTATTCCAAATGCTTCATTGTATTGTAAGATTTGTTTTATTCCTCTTACCAACTGGTATTTTGCCTTTTTTCGGTTTGTTTGCCAACACAGCTGCCAACACATTTTGTGCCGTGTCTGGCCGCCCAGGAGGACCCGGGGGTGATGTAGAGTAATACTACAAACAAAATAGAATACATCTAACACAATTTCTTTCCACAAATTCACTAAAACAATGAAAAAGATCAAATCAACATGGTTTGTTACACGCAAAAGTTTACCCTGTAATAGCTCGCGGCTGCACATTGTTGACATGCTATGTTTAGGTGTGGCTTGTTCACTATAATTGATGATGTACTGGATAAAGATTTCGTGAATTTAACGTGGTTTCGAATTAATTTATGAAATCGCTTGTTTGTCAGAAGCGCAGCCGCCATGGTGGTAAACTGACAGACTGACACCCCTGACAAGTGACAAGAGACAACTGACATTATGACATACAACTCACTGACAAGCACTATTGTCACAATATGACTTTTATTAAAATGTTGCCATTAACTATCGTCTAAAATGTTGTATTCCAATAAAATATTGTCGAACTCTCTGTCGGTCGACCGCGATATACTTTTTATAAATTGAGCAATAAATCCTAGTAATATCATGCACGAGCATATAGAGCCCGTAGAAGAACAAGGTACAGAACACTTTTTAACACGGTGATGGATACAGATATTTAAGTTTTATATAAATGTTAATGTTCTAAGTGCTACCAGATGGCGCTTATATTAACTATCAACAATAAACTAATATTTTTAATTGACATACATCTCGCTTCGCTTCGCTTTATTTGTTACATTATTATATTATCATTTTAATAGACAAGAAATCTCATAACTTATTACATAAATCGCAAAAATCTCATAACTAATATGAACAATTTACAGAGTAAATATTTAAAAAGACAATAAAAAATTGACATATTTATTAATTTTCTTACAAACTTAATAATATTTTTTTAACAAACAATTAGCAGTCTTGCATTTTAGACGTTCTTCAGAGACTGGCTATCTAGATATGCCAGCTGCCTCAAACCCGTACAATGAAATCCCGCCCGGCCGATCTCTAAACTAGAACAAATCTTGGGAAACCCGGTTGGTTGGCAACCCTAGTTACAGCTTGTCTATGAAGAGCAAAAAATTATAAAAACATACGACGTAGTCTAAGATACGACGCAATGTACGACAAAGTGACCATCAATTAGATGTCAACAACTTCTTGATGTCAACAAAAATTTAAGATATTAGTTAAATTTCTATGACCAAGATAGCCAATACACCTGCTGGGCGGATGGCTTACTAAATACTCTTTGGCTGAGGGGCTCCGCTAGGTGTTTAAGAAATAGTAGGTACATTAAATACCTACTTACTAGTATAAGCATTTTAGTCGTGGTGACTGCCTCGATGGTCTTGCATTGGTTTCCCGTGTAAGGGCAAAGTTTTATTGAATTTTTCTGTTAATTATGAAAATTCTCAGTAGCAGCCCGGAGTTAGGAATTGTACCCGCCGCACCGGTAGATAGCAATATGCTCACCACCTATTTCTTACATAGGACTTAATAACAGCATCGGTGAAATGTGGGTGTACAACAGTTTACACCTCTGCCTAGCCCTTCGGAGTATGCCGGCGTGATGCTATGTTATGCAGTCATGGTGGCCGAGTGGTTACGGGCCCGCCTTGGACCACAGTTTCTAGATTCAAATCTAGCTTACGTACTCATTTTAATTTTTCAATGTCATGTGCACTCAGTTAATCTAAGACATCACAGACATACGGTGAAGGAAAACATCGTGAGGAAACCTGGACTTTACTGTTTGAAATCGTCAGGCCGGAGTAAGCTAGCGTGGTGATCAATACTCGTTACTTTTATCATAGTATGGATTGTATGGAAATTCTCAGTACCTAGTAGCCCGGAGTTTAGAATTGTGCCCGGTAGAGGGCAGTAGATTCACCAACTAGAACATAGGACAAAATACATAATACCTGAATCTGTGAAATGAGGGTGTACCTGCAACAGTCCATCTCTACCTAAACCTTCGAAGGAGACAGGTGTGATGTCTGGTTTCTGGGTTCATCTAGCGTGCTATTAATAGCGCCTACCTAGAGTGAGATTGGAGAGGCATAGGACCAGTAGGGCTTTTATCATGATCTGTAACGATTTAGTCTAATTTAAAAAAAAAGTGGAATTAAAATCGACTTACGAGGATCAAGATCATTTCCATTCTATATTATAAATGCAAAAATAACTCTGTTTGCTTTTAACCTTTTCACGACTAAACGGCTGAACGGATCGTAATGAAATTTGGCAAGAACATAGATTGGATCTTGGAGAAGGACCTAGGCTACCTTTTATCACGCAAAGTAAGTCGCGAGCACCAGCTTGTTATTTATATATTATTATTTAATTAATCGGCATTTGGAACAACAAATATTTTAACATCTGGTATGTAAATCCTGTACATTTTTATTCATTTGTTCTCGTGTGCTGCAATAAAGCAGTGATAGTTTAGTGCCCCTAGTGGCATAACCGTTGGACTGGGAAGTCAAGGGTCCCAAGTTCGAATACAAGGCACCCCACCGACATTTTGAAGTCACGTGCGTATTAGAAATCCATTATCACTTGCTTAAGACGGTGACGGAAAATATCGTGAGAAAGTAGCACACCTGAGAGATGTTCTCGATGGTACGTAAAACCGTGTCAGAGGCCTACGGGCAGTTTAAATTCTGACACTAGGTTGTTTATCAACCACAGGTTAGAAGAAGATTTTAGTATGCTTAGTATGCTCGAGCCGTTTTTTCTCGGGCGTACAAAGTTGTACGCGATAACAATAATATTTCTATTGTGTCTAGTATTTACCTATTACATGGGACTTAATAACATAGCATCACGCCTGTATTCCCCGAAGGGGTAGGCAGAGGTGTACACAATGGTACAAACACATTTCACCAATGCTGTTATTAAGTCCCATGTAATAGGTGGTGAGCATATTGACATCTAACGGGCACAATTCCAAACTCCGGAAAATCCCAATAACAAATTGCCCGGCCTGGGAATCGAACACAAGATCTCATGCTCAGCAGTCGCGCTTGGGACCACTAGACCATTGGTGAAATGAGGGTGTACAGTTGTGCACACCTTTGCCTTGCCCTTCGAGGAATACAGGCGTTATGCTATGTTATCTTATGTGTCTAGTATTTACGAGTCAACAGGGCAGTGCTTAACACTGAAATAAATAATGTCTTTCTTTATTTTCCATGAGTATGTAACTATGTATGTAGGTACATATCTATCTACATAAACAATATAAATAAAAGCGGTCAGCTAAACAATAAATGAAGATAAAATATTTTTAACTAAATCCGCGCTAACCATTATCTCAGAGCTACTCCCGCTATAATAATATTTACTCACTAACATATTATGGCATCAATATCGGAAATTAACAAGTACGAGCTTAACTTTAGTGCACGGTTCTGTCTGATCTATTATAAAGTCGGTTTCATACAATCAATTTAAACAAATCCAAATAAATCTCTACATAATATTATAAATGCGAAAGTAGCTCTGTCAGTCTGTTTGTTACGCTTTCAAGCCTAAACAGATGAACAAATTTGTATGAATTTTGGTAAAGTGATAGATTGTAGTTTGGAGAAGAGCATATGCTATCTTTTGTCGCGCAGCCAAAATCACCAGCTAGTCTTTTAATACTTTAAATAAATCGGTACCGAAGTCTAGACTTAAAAAGGGGTTAAATTCAGTACTATTGATAATATGCAGGTACCTGAAGCATCAGTTTTGTATAGAGGTACATTCAGCGACAAAATTCGCTAGTTAAGCACATCCAAATTTACAAAATGTCCGAGTTCTGAAACTGTCCGACCAACTGCTTGGAGTGAGGAGTACTAAAACTTTACAATATCAACATGTTATAGACATACAACATTAATAAAGACAAGCCATGTTATCAAACAGTTCAACAAGTGCAGTTTTGGTGTGTTTAAAGGGACTTTTGTCGCTGCCTGTATCTACTTAAAAATCTAAATATTGAATGTCAATTTCTAGGCTCTAATTTCCATCCCAGATTTCCTTTATCATATAACACATTACAATTAAAGTACTTTTCACAAGAATAAAAAAGTTCCCATTAGAATCAGTTTTTGCTTCATGAGTTACAAAAAATGAAGACCCTTCCTTTATTCCAGAAACTGAACCCCAAAACACTAATGGGCCGTTACGTTGTCGACTCGATAAAATATCTATATGCAATAGTCTTCCGCATCCGCGTAATACCCTTTGATCGTTAGCGTTATATTTAGATGGTGTCCTAGATTTTTGAGACATGTTATATTAGTCAGCCTATAGCCAGGTTTGTGCTGATCTACGCGTGGCGCCAAAATATTGATCTGATATTTTAAATCCTTAAGGAACCATATTGATGGTTCCTAATTCGGTAGGTTTGAGGACGTTCCTTAAGATATTACAGATAGAGGAGTGACTATCCGTCACACATTTTATTCCCTGCTGAAATTGAACTGTGACCCCGTAGCACAAAATGCCAATAGCTCAGCCATTTTGTTTGTATAACTTACTGAAGATTATGTCGTTACTTTTGCAACACGGGTATGCTTAGAAAGAGACCATCGACACACTGATGTGCTCACGATATTTGAAACACCTCTGAAATTATTTTATTACGGTCACCGACAAAAGTAGCTGAACACATCCAAATTTTTAAACTGGCTCATCTCTGAAACTGTTCGTCTAACTATCTCGAGGACAAAACATAACAATATTGTCATCTAATAAATTCAGAAAATTCAAGAAGTAATTTCATCATAGTACAATAACCAGCACAACAGTCAGAGCAGTTTCGATGCGTGTTAATCTACCTTTGTCGCTGACTGTACCAATAAAGCTTAGCCTAAAAAGTTAAGTTATCGTCACTATAACAGAGGTCTACCCTCATTTAGAAGGTGACTGCGATAGTAGAGGAATGAAAGAGGAAGCATAGAGTCTGCAACCTAGGCCTATAGGTACTCGTATATAAAAAGGAATCTCATATGTGAGGTTGTTCCTACGTGTCGATCTGTTATTAGGGACCTAGAAGATGCTAAAAAGTATGGAATTTTTAAGTAGGCGTAGGCGGGACGGATCTTCTCAAATTAGATAGATTTATTCATACCGTCCAAGATCTAGGACTCTTGACAACTATGAAACGAACCTTCGAAACCCTTCTATTATGATTAAATAAATGATTGTTCTCCGCTGCGCTCCAATCAGTGGAGACCAATCATTCATTGAACTTGTAAGCAATCTCTCTTCTCTCAGTCGTAGAAACATTAATATAAGACGTTCCAGCTCTTCTCCACGGTACAACACCCCCAAAACAAAGAAGAATGGGCTTATAAAAGTCCATATTTTGACAACAAAGTCTCGTACAGGTGTAGATGTATTCTATTTCTGTCTCACCTACCGTCGGATAGCGAATCGGGTCAGCCGAGTTAACGATGTACTGCATTATAGTGGTTCCCCATCGCTATTTTGGTGTTTTATGACTTAAAGTTTTTGTTATAGAAGATTATGGGAGTAATAATAAGAGAGAATCAGTTTTGAAATATATACTGAACTTGGATTACTTACGTGAGACATATTCATATCAATAATTAGTGTTCACCGGTTACTACTAACGTGCATTTTGCGCTGGCCATCAGGCGTTTGACTCGTGACGTCGCTGTGGGCTCAGCTCATGACCAAAGGCTCCGTTCGAATTCGAAACTAGTCGGGAAATCCCAAAAAATGCACGTGAGTAGTACCTAACCGGTGCAGAATATTTGATTTGGATTACTTAGTGGTATGGCCACGAGACTAAGTAATCCAAATCAAATATTCTCACTGAATTGGAAAGTCAAAGGTCTAAAGTTTGAACCTTTTGACTTTTCAAAACAATCTTGCAGGTTTTTCCCATCAATTATTTTGAGGTAAGACTTGAAGCGACTGGACTCAGAAGGAAAGAAAGAAGAAGAGGCAGGCCAGTAGAACGCTGGCAAGACGAAATAGTAGGTATGGCAGGTCAATTATGGTTCACAAAAGTGAAAAACAGAGCAAACTGAAATGTATTGGAGCAGGCCTGTACCCGTCGAGGGATCCTTCGATCTAGAGAAAAATCATGTAAGTAATTATAAGGAATAATAAAGACTTTTTTTTTTAATTTCTAGACTTGAAGCGAAACCTAATAAATGTCAAATGCTTAAAAAAATAGTCTTTATGCTAAATTCAACAATATATACCATAATCAACAAAGTGATCAAGAAACTTGCCCTTAAAATATTTGTGAGTAAGGTATGTGGCCCAGATATCGGGCGGTACAATTTCACTGCGCCCTCTCTTTTAATCAAAATAATTAACTACACATATGATTTATTGCCTTAGTGCGGGGAGGGAGCATGTCTACCCGCCACTTTTTACCTTACCGATAATGTACAGGCAAGCGCGCAATCGTTTGCGAAATATTTAGGAATTTGAGTTCTTTTGCGATCCTCTCGTCCATTTGTCTTCTCCTCTTGACCATTTATGTACATCTTTCTGAAGCAAGACTGTCCATTAGAGCGAGAAGGGACGAAAAAAGGAATTTATTGAAAATTAAAGCCCGCCTGCCATGTGTTTTTTTATTTTATTTCATACTTTTATCTTACTAGGCTATGTTATCCAGGATAATGTAAGGATTCTACCGATTCCCTATACATCTAAATCGGTTCAGGCGTTTAGAAGTTATGGTGGAATAAAGAAACTCACAAAAATACAAACATACATACATGGACCCTAAAAATAACACTCCTTTATTGGGCAATCATGCAAAAATAGTAGGTACATAAATTATCTGAAATCGCCAACCCGCAGTGAGCTAGCGTGGTGATTAAGGTCGTACCTTCTCTGTATGAGAAGAGGCCCTTGCCCTGCAGTGGAACAGCTATGGGCTGGTTATTTATTTATTATATATAGTGATTTTAAAATGTTGATTATGTTGTAGTGCAATAGCGAATTTACCCAAGACAAATTGATTGCAAAATTACTGACGTTGCAAGTGCAACGTTGTTGCAGCAATAAATAAATAACTTTTGAGAGGAGCATCAAAACCAAAGGGTTTCGAGGAAAGAAAATCATTACTTACTTATAAAAATGTGTCAAAAACTAAGCATTGTTAACTTTGGAAAACCTTTCAAATTCAAACATATTTATTTATTGAACATGGGTATACATATATACACAGATATTGTTACAACATTTATACCTCCACCTTTCCATGATTGTCTGTCTATTAACCAAACGTTTTATATAAAAAAAAAACCATTACCATGTTTCATACGTGCATGGTATTTAAATATTTATTAAACACTTTTCTTCTTCCCAGTACATGTGTTTGGGCGAAAAAAAGAAGTACTGAATGCCACCAACATCGCAGTGCTGTTACGGTGATAAGTCTGTGTAATTTTTTTATCTGCTTCGATATAATTTAGCTTTGCCGTTATTCTTGAGGGGAACTGTCGCAGGCAGTGGTTTCCTTTCATTTGGTCGGTAGATATAGGAATTGAGACTAATTTAAGTAACCTAACTGTATTGATAATGGATTTATAGTATTTTAATGTACACACCAACTGATATGAATAAAAATAAATAGTAAAAGGTTAGCATAACACCGGTATTCCCAAAAAGGGTAGGCAGAGATGTACACAGTTGTACACCCAAATATCAACCATGCTGTTATTAAGTCCCATGTAATAGTTGGTGAGCGTATTGTCATCTACCGGGTACAACTCCAATCGCGGGCTGCTACTGAGAATTTCTGACACTTTCTAAAAACTCCATAACACATTGCCCAACCCGGCATTCAATCCGACACCTCATGCTCAGCAGTTGCACTTGGGACCACTACACCAACGGCAGTCTTAACTTTTTTTACTTTTATTTATGTTTAGCGCTTCGGGAACCACCGATTATCATCATTCAGCTATTGACGACATCCAAAAGATGGTGATTGTTCCAGCAATAATAGGCGACTCTCCCCCGCCTGCGCATCTGGCAGTCAGTTAGGTCTGGTTTAGTCTTTCCAACAAATGGAATCATCAATTTAGTCCCAGCACTGGTGACATCCATTTCTCCTCCCACTGTTATTTCAGGAGCAGTCATTGAACAGATCATACTCAGCAGTGGAGAGCTTATCAGACTAATGTATGGCAGTCAAGGCTAACATCTCTCTGGTTGCGGAGAATGCAACCGTGATCTCGTCTTACCGGGGGTAAAGGGTAATGGTGGACCGTGTGGTTTTTAGTCAGTAGGACTGCGGCTCAGCGTCCGTGATGGTTTTTCCACACTCAAAACAAAAAGAACTAACAGCTCTGCAAAGTACCAAGGGGTCTCAAAGTTACGGACGGTCACTGATATAAGGAAGACTGAGGAAACGGTGGAAGGATTGTGTAAAAGACGATATGGGTTGATAGACACATATGGAAGAAAAAGACGTGCTGCGCTGAGCCCAAAATAAATTGTGATAACAAAGGCAAGGACTTATTAAGCTATGCTTACCAAGAAAAAACATACCTAAACACAATAAAAATATACCATAACCATAAGAACATAGCTCTAATTAGTCTTACTAACTAGAAAAGTGAGGTCTCTCGCCGTCCATATGATCACACTACGTCCACAAAGTTGGTTAATAAATAAATAAACATACAAGTGATTACCGACGACCGCCGGGGAGTTGCAAAAAGTCGAAAAAAATACAAAAAAAAGTCCGCGAAAGCCGTACAACTCAATTTTGGAGGCACAACGCGATGGAAATAAAATTGAAAAAAAAGACGTAAGGGACTTTATTGGTGTGCTGGGAAACGGTACTGAAGATTTAAAATACGAAGCCTTATATGGTACCTTATGGTAGATATAGTTATATCGTACCATGTTACGTTACACTACCAAAGGCGAACTTACGGCCATTGCCATTGATGGCATAATGTACCGGGAAGCAAGCCTGTGGGGCTTTAATATCAATATTTTGTACACGGGATTGGAAAGCGATTTAGAATTTTTTTAACAAGCGCTTCCTAACAATTTAACTAATTACAATGAGATGTGCTTTTCACCACAAAGTAGAAATGTCCTTAATAAACACTTTGAACAAATTCAAGAAATTAATATTGTGCCTGAAATCTGTCTGCACACAAACAAAGGCCCTATTCAGAGGTTTGCATTAAAAAAACTACGATCGCGAGTTTAATTTCATAAGCTTTCCTTACGTTTTGAAAACTTCAAGAGAGCATGATTTTTTCGTATATCCATCCATAAAAAATTACTAACAAGCTACGCAATTACATATGTATTCCAATAGGGAAATAAAATGTGTTCAATATTACAAAAAAAACTAATCTCTAATATAGACATCGGCGTTGCTAAATGCCAATATTTTTCATAATTATTACCCTATATCCCTTTACCACACAAACAAAGGCCCTGTGCAAAAGCCCTGCGTTCATATTACAGTGGTCGCGAGCCGCGTGCGCAGCGGTGGTCCACCCCGCGCCCCGCGCTGCACCTAACGAGACCCACTGCGCAACTCGCGATTAATTTGCCGGACTTGTCTCGCCTGATTAAGGGGCATGCTGGTCAATATCATTTCTACGTCGTGTATCATGGTCGGGTCTAATTCTCGTACCTATGAGAATGTTATGAGGCAAGTTTTATGTGCTGTCGTAAGTCCCTTAGTACCTGTTATATGGGACTGAGATAATAAAATGAAATGTGGGTGTACAAATTCAACTTCAAATTCAAATTTTTATTCTGTAAATAGGTCTTTACAAACTCTTTTACATGTCATATTTTTAATCTAGAAGGTATTTCCTATCTGACTACCTCGGAGAAGAAAAACCGAAACAAACTCAGAGGTCACTGTCTCTTTTAAAGTCCAGACATCATCTTTATGGTTATGTGAGCGTATAATATAATGTAGGGCATCTGGAAAGGCCTTTTGAAGAAAGAACCGTAGCAATTTTAAGTTGACCAGTCCTAACTGACGGCACACATGCAACAGTCACCGTAAAGCTCGAACCATAATTTAGGGAGCTCAACGACCTGTCGCAAGGCGATACCAGATCGGCAGGACACCTGCGTAGGCCATACAAATACTAAAAACTGCCAGACAGTTACAAATCTAAAAGAAAGGGAATATATAACCTACATGATGCTCACATTCACAAATTTCTATTATTATATTCAAAATGTAAAAATCAATGATTTCAAAAGAAAGGATACGCCCATCTAAACATTTTACAGAAAACTTCTTCATACAAGCAAAAGTAGCGCCATCTGTCATAACTCATGCAAACTACGTGAGCCGTAGGTTTAATAGGTCGATGACTAAACCTTGTACGTGCGTACATGAATTTTTTATCACAATTTAATAATGGTTAATATTTTTATACACACATCAGTCATAAACCGAACTGAGTTTTTACCCGACTGCGCTATAAGGAGGGTTATAATTTTTTCGGGTGTATGTATGTATATTTCTTTGGCACGCTCTGTTGCCTAAACGGGTTGATGAATGTTAGCTTGAGGTGTCGCTAGATTATATTAGTTTCTTAAACTATAATTTATTGCGATAATAATACATGTCACAAAAAAACGTATGTAAAACAAATTAATATCAATCAGCTTTATTTGAAATTGTAAACAATATTGTTATAATAATTAAGTATTAACATATTAGGTACTTACTAAAATGACTAACACTAAGTTCTTAAGACAAAAATAAAATAAATAAAAAATGACGTTCTTTCAACGTTACTTCGCGTGCGGCCGGCCACACAATGGCCGCCATTACGGACTTCGGTAGTAAAATAATTATACCTTTAAAATGTGATAATTTAATAATGTAATAGGAACAGAAGTAATCTAGGGTTATTTATCGATGATACGATATCCCATGTTCCTTTTTAATCTTTGTATCGTAATTTTTGCAGCCTTTTACCACGCAACTAGGCATATTTATGGCAAACAAATACTCGTTCTCTCCTGCGAGCGGTCCACTGTCGACTGAGTTGCGTTGGCCCTAAAATTTCATTTTAGGGCCAACGCGTTGGTGCCATTTAGTTTCGCGGTCGGCCGGGTCCTTACGCTAGTAATATATACCTATGTCAATGGTAAAAATATATTATGATTTAATTAAAATGTCAAGTTAAATTTTATTACAATGTCAAAGTAATTGTCAAAATCAAAGATAAACAATGTCAGATTTAAACAATGTCAAAAACAACCAATCTCAAAAAATTTGAACATTATTAAATATTGTTCCATATCCATAATATTATTTTTAATAGCAGATCAATCCCATGCATTTTTGTCGTTCAAATATTCCGAAATTGTGTAATACCCTTTTTTACCAAGTTTGGTTTTAATAACATTTTTAAATTTATTTACAGGTAAATTTCGGATATCAATGGGTAATTTATTGTAAAAGCGTATACACTGACCCATGAACGAGTTGCTTACTCTGTGGAGACGAGTACTATGAACGGCAAGGTTGTGCTTACTTCTAGTATTCACAGCATGGACATCTGATAATTTGATGAATTTTGTACAAACATGTACACCGCTGCCTGTCTCGTCACCAATAACACGTGTGTAATCTATGCTTCACTTTTGACAAGGCAAGATTACATGCGTACTTTTTTCAAATACGTGTTCATAACAATAAAAATCTATTGTGTCTGGTAATAAGAGAGCCAACAGAATACATATTTTCATACGTATTTTTTTAGTTAGGAACTGCCCCTTTAATCTAGTGGGCGTAAGCGTGGCTGCTGAGCGTTACGTCCTGGGTTCGATTGCCCGCAGTTTTTTTATTAGCATCTCTAAGTTTTCAATTGTGTCCAATATTTGGCTGTCTCTGACGTGCTAGTGGTGTCATCAGAGTGATTTTAGTGTAGCTTAGTACAAGCTATTACATGGGACTTTCAACTTATATCGGTTAAATATTGTAGGTTGTAGGTACACCTCCGCCTATCTTTTCGAGGATAGAAGCGAGATATTATATGCCATGAGTTAGGATAGGTCAAATTGAAACTGCAAAGGCTCTTTGACTGCCTCGTTGGTCTAGTGGTCCCAAGCGCGACTGCTAATCGTGAGGTCCTGGGTTCAATTCCCGGGTCGGACATAGTATTATTGGGATTCTTGCATAATAGCAGCCTGGAGTTTGGAATTGTACCCGGTAGATGGCAATAGGCTCACCACCTATTATATGGGACTTAATAACAGCATTGGTGAAATGTGGGTGTACAACTGTGTATGTACACCTTTGCTTACCCCTTCCGGGATTACAGGCGTTATGTTATGAAAAAGTTCCAAAAGACCGTTCCAGAATGGTTGGCCCTAAACGGTTGCGGTCACATACTTTTGCACAGCGATGTCTGGACTTTAAAAGAGTCATCTTCTGAGTTTGGTTCGAGGTTCCTTCTTAGGGTACCTAGTCATATAGGAAATACCGGATTCAACTGGATTATAAAATTACTTATATGTAAAAGAGTTTTTTATATTTACAATTATCTGAATCAGCATTTTTATAATTAAATGATGGATCATGGACAATTCTTCTTCTTAACGTATGGTTGATGAACAAACTAGTGTTAGAGTTTGAACCTCCCGTAGGTCTCTGTCATGGCTTTACACACCATCGAGAACATCGTTCAGGTGTGCTGGTTTCCTCACGATGTCTTCCTTCACCGTTATAAGCAAGTGATAATTAATTTACAATACGCACATGACTTCGAAAAGTCAGTGGTGCGTGCCATGGATTCGTACATGCGGCTTTTGACTTGTTAGTCCAACGGTCATACCACTAGGCTATCACTGCAATAAACACAGTCTCTACATCAGCTGTGGACAATCAACAATCACAGGTAGGTAAAATGATGATAGATATTTATTATTATTAATATATACTCCTTCCGACCGTATTTCGGTCACGGCGGCCTATCTCCATCGAGATTAGCCAAGTACGCAGGAGATATTATAGTGCACAAGTGTATGCGCAAACACAGGTGCACTCCCTCTTCTTTCACTCTCATATTTCGATGGGACGGAAATCCGACACGACCAGAGAGAGATCAGGCGCAGGACCGACGGCTTTTCGTGCTCTCCGAAGCACGGGGGTGTCACCCCACTAACTTCCAGACTCCGGGCTGCTACTGAGTATTACCTAACAGAAAAATTCAATAAAACTTTGCCCGACCTGCGAATCGAACCCAAGACCTCACGCTCAGCAGCCGCGCTTGCAACGACTAGACCAACGAGGCAGTTTTTATTATTATTAATGCGGGAGAGAGAGCGCCGGTCCAAAGATTGGACACCTAATACGAAAAATTTACAAAGCAGGCTTTAAAACTAAAACAATAAAAAAAAAACTAGAGGAGGGCATCGAAAAATTCGTCCGCGTCGCTGTCAACTGGGAGTGTACCCAAAAGGTTGGCAGCATTGTCACGTTGAATGGCAATACTTATTCTTTGTTGCGAAATAGAGACCAGCCCTTGGGTCACGTGAAGTGTCGACCAATTGCCTTGCGATCTCTTTATACAGAATGCAAAAATTAATTGTTGTTATTTAAATTCATTTTATATAATTTTACCATAATTGTATCTAATATAAGCTAGTAAAATGTGGAAACATTGTAGATTGTACATTAACTGATAGCATAATGTATATCTAGATATAATATACAATGTGCGATTGTTTGTTTTCCCAAAAAAAAAAAATAACAATAAAATAAAATTAGGTACTTACCTACCTTATTGTATCACATATACTCGTATCTATTGCAGTCTAGTGGACGCAGGCGTTGGTGAACGTGAGGTTTTGGGTTCGATATCTGATATATTTCGAGAAGCAACCTAAAGTTTGGAATTGTGTCCGGTTGATGGCGTTACCTTTTCCGTGGGACCTAATATCTGTGAACATTAGGTGTCTAATAGTACATCTCTGCCTATCCCAAAACCAACCCAGCGGTTCATGAGTCCTACCTTAACAAAAACAAAAATATATATCGGTCGACTTTCGCTACGATTCCCACATTACGTTGTAGTCAATTCGTGACTTCCGACAAACGGAGTATCTCCCAAAAAAATGATCATCAATGACACCCCAATACAAACGTGTTCCCGCCGGGGTTTAATGCGAAAGCTATTATTCGTCATAGGGTAGTTCCCGGTAGTGGGTCCAATTTTAATTTTTAATCCCTCAAAAGTGTTTGGGGACACGTTTTGGGTTGAGACTGCCACTCACGTAGCTTCTCGGCCCCCTTTATAGCACCTTAATTATTTTTAAACGATCATGTGGAACTCGAATTTAAGTGAGGGTATTGGTCTCTGTAGAAATATTATGTGTCGCTTGATATATTGATTTAAATATAAACTAATTATGACAAATCTGCCATTGTTTTGCACTTCATTTGTGTCTTGCTATATTATCTATTTGTTAATGCTTCATCTTTTCAGGAACTCAGAATAGATTTATAATCCTTACGCATGGAACAAAGAAGGATTATACAGGAGACATCTTACTCAACAACGGATGGTCAACGTGTGATCATGGACAGTCCAACTTCATATTTACACATTGAAGTAAAACAAGACGATGATATGATAAAATTAAATCATCTTGCATCTTTTACTCGTGACAAGAGATATTAATTACTCAGCATCAACTTTGGCCCTACATAAGCAGTAACCAAAACAAACAAAAAAACAAAGCGATGACTACCTAAAAAGAATTGTAAAGCGCATTACAAATATCCGTGGAACATCTAGGTGCGTATGAGAGATAATAAAACGACACACAATACATACGAACCGCGTCCCAGTAGAGGCTGCACCGCGTCCCAACTCCATTCGATGCAAATTCTCACATCGGCCGTTTTATGGTGCAGTCCAAAATACAAGTGGGAGAGGATGGAACGGCAAGGTTTAGTATTAGGCAAAAATCAGATGATCAATGTAGAAATAATTTATGAGATACTTCAGGGAAATTGAAGTTTCTTACTTCGTATTCTTATTTCAACTATTTTCCATTGTCTGAACAACATCAGCAAGACTTTTGAAGTCCGTGCCTGGGCAAAGGTTTCTCTTATTTTATATAGTTGGATTATTAAGAAATTGTCTACATTTACAATATTTAATAGAAAAAGTTCGCTAAGCAAGCGTTAATGCTTTTCAAAGATTTATCTTGAATTAATAAGGTAATTGCATTCTTTACAACATTGTATTAGCTGCAAAGTTAGTCGTGTCGGTTCGGTTACCTGTAGTATAGGTACTGAATTGATTGCAATAACGTCGCCATAAGACGTGTTAAAATATGGATGAAGAATTCGCGGTGGTGAGCAGAGGTCGAGATGGCTTAGTGGTCAGAGCGCCTGGAGTATTTATCCGGGAGGCGCAGGTTCAAATCCTGTTCGCGACCGTATTCTTTTCCATTTAATATTGTAACTATAGAGTTCGCTAAGCATGCGTTAATGCTTTTCAAAGATTTATCTTGAAAATGTCTACATGTTTCAGCTAACCGTGACTTAATGACAATTTACAACTATTGCGTAATCATTTTATAGTGTCATTTTCATTATTTATTTATTTTCTCAAGTTATTAATAATATTCACTATTTAAATAAGTAGTTGGTTATAGGGATAAGAAAGTAAATTCCCTTGGCAATTTAATTAATATTGTACCTACTTGAGGAGGGGAGGCGGAGTGTCGTGGTGGCCGAGTGGTTGCGGGCCCGCCTCCTGAGCCACAGGTTGTGGGTTCAAACCTGGCATGTACCAATGTGACTTTTTCAATGTCATATGTACTTTCTTAGTTCATCTAAGACATCACAGACATACGGTGAAGGAACACATCGTGAGGAAACCTGGACTTGGTAGTCTGAAATCGCAAAGCCGCAGTGAGCTAGCGTGGTGATAAGCTCGTGCCTTCTCTGTATGAGAAGAGGCCCTTGCCCTGCAGTGGGACAGTTATGGGCTGGTTATATTTCTTTTTTACCTACTTGTATGTACCATAAATTCAGATAGAAACTCATCAAATTGCTGGTACTGTTTACATAACTTGGTATATAAAAAACTGCCGCATATATGATAAAACAAATGGCTTAAAAATACCGCGCATATTTTAAACATAACTGCTTTAATCTTGCTGACAGTTTATAACTTATGCCAAGTCTGCAGGTATGCAAAGAATGCAATATTCGCTTCTACGGTGTAAGGGCCGACTTTAAATAGCGTCGCGGACGAGTGAAGGATTATGGTATCGTACAGTTCCAAGTACTAGTGTGTGTGAACAGATTTAAAACGCAGTAATTATGTCGATATTACTAGTGACATGTCCACATATTTGTTCTATTTGATCATTGGTGTCGATGTTACTAATGGTGTAAGACTGTTGCGTTGTGTGTCATGGCCTGACTTAAGATAAAAATGTTGTACGAACAGCGCTGAATGCCTAGCGCATTTCTTTCCGTTTTAAACTCTAAAGTTTAGTTAATAACATAATTAAGACTTCTTTAACATCATTTTCTGAAGTTGTTAAACACCTAGGAAATGGTTGTCAAAACACATATTTAACTGATTTTATACGAGATTAAAAGATGTCTTGAGCACAAGCTATGCCTTTGGGGGCTGATCAAGAGTTAATAAATAAAAATATGCTTCACAACGCAAGTGCATAAAATTAACTGCTCGATCATAACTATAATGAATATTATTACGATGTCACTATTGACAATTAAATACCACTAGTTATTAACTGCCGCAATTGGAATACAAAACCAAAAGGAGAATAAAAGAAAAATCGTCTTTATAATCCTAATATAGATTATTAATTTCATTGTCATTCATTTAAAGGAGTTAGATAATTACACACAATTAGTTTATAATTGGAGCAATGGCTGTATAACATTTGAATACCGTATGTAAACAGAAAGTCCTATTAATTAAAAGAAAAAATCTTTGTTAACTTCATCTTATAAATATCTACTATAAACAGTGCTATAATCTCGTAATGATCTTTCCATAGTATGTGACAGTCTGCATATAAGCAAAAACAGCTCAAAGACATAAATAAAGTATGCAAAGTGGCGGGAAGCATCGACCGATGGATTAATCTTGCGGAATCTGCAAGTTCCCACGGTCGCCTAGAGGCTTGGAGGGCGCTGATGACTTTCGATTCGATTGCGAATGGATTGAATAAGAGAAATTAGTTCCAATAGCGACTTACTACTTTAGCACATATTTGTGATATAATACAGAGAGATGAAATCGAGTTTATTCTACTTATAGGATTAATCCCAACTGCTCAAAACACTTTAAAAGTATCGCCTGAAAAGTTTTCTAAGGCATAAAAACTATTCGGATAACCCAATGTTGGTGTAATGAAAATAAAGCTACCACTTTACTTAACTGTTATACCATAATTTTTTGCTTGTTTCCTGGAAGAAATGCACCCATTGTACGCTGTGCATAATTTGTTATGTTTAGAATAAGTATTTTGGTGCACAATAAAGAATAAATAAATAAATATCTGAACCTACGTACTGAATTTTTCGATATAAAATCAGTTTTAAAACGTTCGCTATCGAATCGAACACAGACGACGCACCCGGTAGCCCGCCAATAAGCATACGCACACAAGTGTAAATTGCTTGGTCGACCGACACCGGACAATGGCGCTGGGTGGTCGGCCGCTGGCCGTTTCCAGCTTTGCCCAATTTGAGCATTTCACTGCCACATACGCGTATATAGATGTGGGAAAGTTTAGGTTTTATATAAATTCGTTTTAAAGGAAAATACGGTTGATACTTGTATGGGAGTTGGGAATAATAATGAAGGGGTGAAATACGATAAGCTGAAAGGTCGTGGGAACTGAGGATCTCTGGGATATATAGGGAATAAAAAATACTCTAGGACCCAGAAAAATGTTGGAAGAAGAAACTATTACCACTTATGTTAGATAGGTAGATACGCCTTGTTAAAGATTTAGTGTTGTTGGCACAGGAGGATGCTGCTGGCCATTTACTAGGTATATTGTTATAGCATTCTTTATGAAGACTTCGAAAATTTTGGATGTTACTAAGAAGACAACAGAGAGATAATAAGGCATTCATTGTGTATTTAGTTATTGTGTATAAAAGTGGATTATATTGCATAGCAAAGCCAACTATGGTCCTTGAAACTACTAGATAGGTTTAAAAGGTGCCTACGCTAACTGGACGCCTGCGGGAAGATGCTGTTGACGTCGACCGTGGTGAAGCTGGTGAGATATCTGGATAGGTTTGCAAGGCAGAAGTGGCCAGATATGCAAGTAAAAGAGATGTTTACTAAAAGAGGGGAAGGCTTTTGTCCGGCAGAGGGACATAGTATATGCTGTAAGAAACAGATTATTTATGAAAACTACGATACTGCAGCAGTAAGTAGAAAATCCTGCCAAATAGCAATCGAGCTAAACATGTTAAATGATTATTTTCGCATGTAAGTTTGATGGGTCTAGCTGGCGCTTGTGACTTCATCTGCGCGACATAATAATATGTAGTTACATAGCCTGTTTCCTTCTCCGAGGTCAAATTTGTCTCTATTTGGTCTAAACATTAAGATTTCAAATTTGAAAAAAACTGCTTAGTTGGTCTAGTGGTCCTACCTTTGCACTACTACACCTCTGTCTACCCCTTCGGGGAATATAGGCGTGATGCTATGTTATGATAACAAACTTTCGCATAATAATAGATACTTAATTATAAATTTGAATGTAAATTACAGTTACACTGCTTACCTATGTGTTTTTTGTTGATTAAAGTTCAGTATGCGCCTAATTCAAACCATTGTAAGCACGTTAGCTATTGATTAAAAGGACATCATCATGAGCAAACTTATATTAATGCCAGTTTTAAACCAATAACAGTCAGAAATTACTCATCTACAAACATTTCATCAATGATCCACACTAGCCCGTCTATCAGTCGGCCCCATTACAAAGTACAACATAAAACCATGCGAATTGAGTTGTCAAAACTAATTTGATCAAACATTTTAACGACGATAGTATCGTTAAATCCGCCGCACAGGCGAATCGTTAAAGCCGCCTGTAAACTGACTGCCAATATTATGGGTAATGCGCGAGGGTATAAAGTTGATGTTTAAATTCACTATAATGTCGGCTTTAACGATATACGAGATAGTTTTGCTGGATATGTCCCGTGTCGTTTGTCCAGACTGCTGGCTTGCTTCATCTATGGGGACAAACACACATGTGACTTAGTTTTTATGAAAATACAGAGCTGGTATTTGTCGACTTAAAGACATCAAAATTAAAATGTATTTATTCAAATTAGGCAAAACATTAGCGCTGTTTGAACATCAAATATTAATGTTCACCGCTTCCTAGTGTTTTAGCTGGGAAGAAGAAGCGGCGCAACAAACTCCGCAGCAACACGTCTGTCTGTATCATAATAATTTATAAATTCTATACAAATCAAAATTGAATTTACCTACATAAAATATTTTTTTAATAATGAAACAAAATGTCAATGGCACATGTTAGCTAGCACGCGCCTATGTACCAACGCAAAGAAATAATATATTACTTAAGCAACAATGTGTGTGTGTTAATACTGCCATTTATCGCCTTAACTTTCTTAAAATCATTATACAGAGGCAGGGGGTGATGATCCCAATATTTTCGCAGTTAAATTAATCCATGGTGACAAAGTATAATTAAGAACGAACTTTGCTCAATTGATTCCAATACTCATAGTGCAGACACCTCACAATCAAGCGTTCCAAGCACCGCTCATTTGTCAATTCCAAACTTCCTGATAACATACGGTATCGATAGAATTCAACACGATTATATATTTATCGACTGGACAAGTTTATCGATAAAGATGCTGCGGCTCGCCCTGCAAGTCAGAATAAACATACGCGTAGTTTAAAACTGCTTATTATTTTATTAACTAAAAACAAAACATTGGTGATCTCTTCATTTATTTCATATTTGTCCGTCAATTAGTTTATAGCAAAACGTGATTCAAAATAATTTATCAATGTCAACTTATTTTACTATGTTGCCGAATAATTATTTATCATTCGAGTTGATTCGATTTCGAGGCATTTGTAAGCCATAACAGTCAGACTAGATCCAAGCCCCCTTGCTGTTTATGTCCCGGTAGGTCAGTAGCAGAGCAGATGGAAACGAAAGATTCATCTCAGTATCTCTTTGCACAACAAGTCACTTCTAGACCCACAACATCGTCGTTTAAGATACTAAAGGCCGTCGCGTCGCCACGGCGCCTGGTTGCTAGGCAACGCCGGCGCCACGGAGGCTGGCGCGCTGTCTGTACCTACAAGCTTACCCTCCGCAGATGGACTAGGAACTATGGATGTGTTTGTGGTTTATACCTACAGCCTCTTATGTTCATAATTCACAAGTACATAATTCTTCGAAAAGCATTGCACGCATGCAAAGCGAACTCTAAAGTTACATATACAAATGTGGAAAGAAAAATATGGTTGCGAACAGGATTCGAACCTGTGCCTCCCGGATAAATACTCCAAGCGCTCTGACCGCTAAGCCATCTCGACCTCTGCTCACCACCACGAATTCTTCTTCCATATTTTAATACGTCTTCTGGTGACGTTATCGCTATCTATTCAGTCCCTATACAGGTGACTGAACAGATCCGACTTACTTTGCAGATATACAATGTATATAAGCTATATAAGTTAATACAATTCTATAGCTATATATAATCTTAGAGTTACACATGCGTTAATGCGTTTGAAAGATTTCTGTATTCGTGTGAGTTGTTCAAAATATGTACGATTTTACTAGAAACATTGCAGCATATTAATCTATAGGTAAGTACTACTTGCACCTTCGATTGAATGCCAAGAGGAAGTTTTAGTTTAACACTAACTCCATTGGTCGGATCATTAGTCACCATAATTTAAACAGATTAGCAATCACAGTATGTTCTCAGAACCTACTGAGGATGGATACTAGATACTACGTCTACTGATAGGAAGACGCTAGGTACAAATTGTCCTGTAGAAGTCCTTGACATCACGTAGAAGGACCAAGAAAAGGCCTCTTTTCCCAATATGGGTGACTGGACGCGCTAGCGGGAGTCTTAGGAGGCAACAAACAACTTCTAAGAAAATCTGTGAAGCTTTGTCAAATGAAATCGTTATGATAACAATAGTTCAAATAAACTTGATGAGAGACGAAATCATCGAAAATCTGTATCTTGTTCCCGTTAATTCACTTTCCGAACTTGTTTGCAAATTAATTTAAATAGGTCGGTATAAAGTTGAAGTATAACCAGAGTGAGTAATGATTTGTAACTTATTTGGTAATTTAAGTGTTAAGGGTGAACGTATCCGTTGTCAGGCGTTGTGGAAGTAGATTCTATCTCCAAGTGTTAAAAGCTTTATAAACTACCTAGGTAGTAGCAGTTTTGAATTGATCATATATAAGGTCTTAATTTATTAGGTAATTTCCTTTTAAGGGGTCAATGTGTAAGTGATAAGGATTAATTTAAGCCATAATTCAAATTTATACAACAATCTTATTTTTTACATAATGTTCGCCGTTCAAGGAGCAGTATTCGTCTTGCTAGTACTATGTTAATTACAAATAATTTGTTATATCCATTTTATTCTTAGCTTAAGTGAATGTATTTGACTTATACATTACCCTTTTCAAAGGAAATTACCTAATAAATTAGAACCTTATATAATATTTTTTTGATCTCTGTAATGAAATTGCTAGTACATAAACTAAATTAATAATGGCCTCAAATCGTGCCGACAATACGTGCTCCTTCCACGTTATTCAGCAACAATTTGTTTAGCTAGTTAGGTATCGTAAGAAAATGATAATACTATAATCTGTATGCAATTTATTAAATGTGAACTTAGTTCAAAATTAAACCTTTTAGAATGGATACCACTCACGGCGCAGCGTCAATTATGAGCGCTATGATATCATAGGACGTTCAAGAACTTACAAATCTACTTAGAAATTCTGTGTGTCTTTACAATAGTAACAAAAGTTAGAAAGATAGCCACGGGGGTGAGGAAGTGTTTTGGTGTCCACTAGGATAAGAAATATCTTTGGTTTTATAAGGTTCCTTCACTTCGAACACTACAAATATATATCTGAGAACGAGAGGGAGGGAGATTTCCAATGTCGGGAACAAAACTGGATCATCTTCTTATCGTGTGGTTGATGAACAACCTAGTGTCAGAGTTTAAACTGCCCGTCGGCCTCTGACATGGTTTTACACACCATTGAGAAAATCTATCTCTCAGGTGTGCTGGTTTCCTACTTTAAAAGAGACGTCTTCTGAATTTGGTTCGAGGTTTCTTCTTAGGGTACCTAGTCATATAGGAAATACCGGATTCAACTGGATTATAAAATTACTTATATGTAAAAGAGTTTTTTTATATTTACAATTATCTGAATCAGCATTTTTATCATTAAATGATGGATCATGGACAATTCTTCTTCATAACGTATGGTTGATGAACAAACTAGTGTTAGAGTTTAAACCTCCCGTAGGTCTCTGTCATGGCTTTACACACCATCGAGAACATCTCTCAGGTATGCTGGTTTCCTCACAATGTTTTCCTTCAACGTTATAAGCAAGTGATAATTAATTTCTAATATGCACATGACTCGAAATTACAACGAATTTGCGACCTTTGACTTGTCAGTCAGGCGGGCATAGGTTATCGGATACCTAGGTTATCACTCACAAAACTGAATACCTACCTGTAGCTAATTCATTTATAGGAAATCTTAAAGATCCACGCCTACCGATCGGGATCAGTTAAACTATTATTATACGGTAATTTTAACAAATCCTCGGAGGCTCGCTTCCTTCATAATCACCATAGAAACAGCTCAAATCTAACTAAAAACCCATAAAAAGCTTCAATCAAGTCCCACTTTCACGTGCGATCAAGATGCCCGTTACGGTGACTGCGTTATACGCGTTGGATGTTATCGTTGTGTAATTAGTCCGTCTGGGGGCGTGTGCTGCGATGCGTGGCGAGGTCGCGGCGCCTGTGACCGGAGGTGAAGAGCGAATGCGGCGACCGCAATGAGTAGTTTTTTTTAGAAAGAGTTCTTGGGTCAAATGTTGTGAGGTTATATTATACTCAGTTTGCTTAAGCGCGAATTATAACTGTGCATTTCAGGGCTATATAAGGGGTTACTGTGGATATTATGACCACGACGAGAGACATCCCATCTTATCCTTATTATGTTGAGATTGGCTTCCAGTCCATCTCCACTTGCCTAAACGGAAAGTCAATGATTTACTTGGATTGACCTCACTTGTGCTCCCCAAACGCTATAGGAGTCTGACAAACCGCCTGAATATTAGGATATTAGTAATCGATAATAGTGCGAAACGTTACGCGGCGATATCGCAGCGGGCTCAGGTCACACTGCGATATCTAAGCTATATGCAGGTGACTAAGGGCTCTGTTCGAATTCGAAAGTAGTTGGGAAATCCCGAATAAATGCAGGTGAGTAGTAACCGGTGAACAATTATTGATATGAATATGTCACACAAAAGTTATTATACCAAAAAAAATATAGTAATCTGATGGTGGCGTAAACGAGAAGAGGTTTATGCCTTGCAGTAGGTGATTAAAAGCTACGAATGATGATGATGATGATGAATCCCATGATACATTCAACGGACTGAATACGCTGAATGCTAGTAGACTGGGTAGTCTTTTAGTCTGTAGGAATACGGCATAGTGCCCATTATAATTTTTTCCATAATAGTGATAAACCAGCAGAATCTCCATGTAAGGAACTGATATTTAGCCACACACTTTTGGTAAGATTGGAAACAGACTCCTTCCAAGATCATTTATGTAGTTTGCAGTCAGCCAAAGTCCACAATCATATCCACATATTTACCTATAAGTTTCACGTGAAAGCCCCCTACCCCAATTGTTCCATTGTGCAAGCTATCTTTATTGCAAATCTACCCTCTCTTGATCAGCAGACCGAGGCACCGTATCTGAAGATACCACCGATCTTTATAATCGTTCTATAATTGTTGTGTTTATTTATTATTTTATAGCCGTAGAAATTATATTACCTACATTTACAGGATCTTGATATCTTTCTTGGAGATTGCTGTCTTGACTGATGGTGCAGTCGACTTCTGTCTCAATCTTTATGTCTTTTTCTTAGTGCAGCTACTAAATATTTAACAGCCTCGTTGGTTTGGTGATCTGAAGCCCGACTGCTGAGTGTGCGGTACCGTACTAAGTTCGATTCTCCGATCAGACAATGTGTTGTTGAGTATTTCTGTTAGGAAAATTCTGAGTAACAGCCCGGAGTTTCAAATTGTGCTCCGTTGAAGGCAATATGCTTACCACCTAATTGATCGGAATCAACTGCATCGGTGAAAAGGGGGTTTACAATAGTACCTGCTCCTCTGTCTACCACCACTTCACTTTTTGGGGGAATGTGGACCGCTAATACATAAGTGCTACGCTCATCTAGGGAAATATATTTTAAGCCCGAATGAGGCAGAGCTCACCCCTAAAATCCTGCAGTTCATCACAGCGGCAGGGCTTAGGGATGAACTCTAAACGAAAAGTGGCGATCACAATAGACCTTGTATGGTCTGTGACACTATAGCCACAATATAATCAATAAAATAAAAGAGTACTCCTCCGTCTAACCCTTCGGACATACGGGCGTGATGCTATGTAATGTACTAGTTATTCTTGGTTCAAATACGGATCAGATCAGAAAACGCTGCAACAGGATTAACAAAAAACTTTGCCACCTGGAAGCTTTAAGCTCACTATTTCTATTTACTACCATATAACATTATCTAATTACAGTCATTCCGAATACTGACCTAGTAAACAGGTGCTAAATAATTGACCTATATATTTAAATGCCCACATGGTAACCATTAATTGAAGGTGTCGATGAAAACAATATCTTCTTTTAAATAACCTATTTTAGTTCCCTATATACAAATGAGTCACAATACGGCATCGATTCAAAGTCCCACGCATTCCCGTCGCATTTTGCCAAATTTTATTTTTATCCATTTTAAATGCATTTTATTCTTCGATCCAAGCTTTTGTTGTTAAGGCGGCAGTATTTTGTCTGGACAATTAAAACCAATAAAGATGGTATAAATATTGAAATGAGCTAAAGTTTTTTTTATATTTATCTTTAATTATTATGCTTTCACGATTTCGATATAGCTAGGAAGGAAAACATAGGTACTTGAAATTCTTAAAGAATTATTATTTATTTTCATGTTTGATGTGTTCTGACAAAAACACAGTTAAATTCTATACTATATACAGTACTAGTGCTTAACCACGTACTTTAAAAAAATAGGGACGTAGCGTTGCGTACGCCATGTGAGAAGCATGCCTAGTCATCCAATTTCGCTTGTCATACACGAGCTAAAAGCATACAAATACTTAAAACTCATTCACTCGGTGCCAGTATGCTACGTGTGTGTGTGCGTAATCTATGCTTCGCTTATGACAAGGCAAGATTACATCCGTATTTTTTCAGATCCGTGTGCTGCACTTTTTACAATATTTAGCGAAGAGTTACCCCTTAAGTGCTACTGACGTGCATTCAACAAAAGGTATGAAAAAACAAGATTTATTACTCAACAACAGAACCTAGTTTTAGTTTAAATTGAGCCCGATTCTCTAATAGCATGCTTAGAATTCCTTACAAATAAAAAAGGTAGCTTTGCATAGTAATTATGTGTTATAACTGCCTCGTTGGTCTAGCGGTTGCAAGCGCCGCTGCTGAGTGTGAGGTCCTGGGTTCGATTCCCGGGTCGGGCAAAGTGTTATTGGGTTTTCCTATTAGGAAATTCTCAGCAGCAGCCCGGAGTCAGGAAGCTGGTGGCGTGACACCCCATGCTTCGGAGAGTACGTAAAGCCGTCGGTCCTGCGCCTGGTCTCTCTCCGGTCGTGTCGGATTGTGGTCCCATCGGAATATGAGAGTGAAGAGGGAGTGCAGCTGTGTTGGTGCGGGAGTGCGGTGTTTGCGCATACACTTGTGCACTATAATATCTCCTGCGTGCTTGGCTAATCTCCGTGGAGATAGGCCGCCGTGACCGAAATACGGCTGGGAGGAGTACTATGTCTTATAATATTTACTTATTTAAATTATCTGCCCAGTGTCAGTGTTTTTTTTTTTAAAACGTTGCCTGGGAATTTGTTCCTGTGCTCCGTGCAGGAATCGAAACTGTCCGTCTCTCGACCACTGCGCCAACCGCGCTGTCGTAATATGTGTATGAAAATGGTTACTCCCTCGTATACGCACGTAATAGCCTTAGAACAAACCTGGACAAGAAACCAGCCATTTAGACTGTAGACAATTGATTTAGGTCTGATCTTGATGCACTGCACTGCTAAATCCATTCTGTGCGCATTCCTCACTTGCAATGCATGCCTCCGGAGATATTATATGAATGTGTCGTGCTTTAGGATTGACGAAAAAGGAATAAATTGGATGACCATTGCTTAGTCTAGGGTCAAATAATATCTAAGATTTCTTATACTTTTCACGTTCGCACTGGTCTAGTCGGATTAAGTTTATTGAGAAGAAATCAATTTGTTGTGTGCTCAATGCTAATTGAGCCTTGCTCTGCAAACTACATAAGTGTACACATATCTTTCGAGAGATTTTGCAGGCCAAAGGCTATTAATATTTTTCGATAATTTAACCAAAAGCTCGAAATACAAAAATTTACCAGTTTTATGTCCAGGTCATAGATCTGCCTAGCCTTTTCTCAATTACATTGGGGTTGGCTTCCAATCAAACCGGATGCAGCTTAATACCAGTATTTTAGGAGCGACTGCCTATCTGACCTCCACAACCCAGTTACTCGGTAACATTATGTCTCGTGGTATAACTGGTTGTCAGACTTTCAGGCCTCTGACTACACGTAACGGCTGTCATAGATCTTAATTTGGCAACCGGGACCGACGGCTTAACGTGCTCTTCGAAGCACGGTCACTGGTAAACGTGCTAATGATTGCTGTAATTTACGAATATAGGTCGTAATTTTCATTTTGATCATCAACGTCATAATCCGCAGTCCAATTTCACCCATAGCTCTCTTCGCTTAGGTCAATCAACCTGCATTAAAGTAATTGTTAATCGCTAATCTACAACATTTTAGTAAAAACTATCGACCAGCCCCGGCTTCGCACAGTTATAAATTAGAATAAAAGAGTGACGTTACGTTTAGCCTACGTTAGACATGTAAATTTTTATTTCGGCTACTTATTTTCAAAAGTAAATTTATATTTCGGCGAAATATTTTCAATTTTTTTTTCTACTCGCAAAAAAAAACTTAATTTGGTTTTATTATATGTATATAAACCATCTGTGTAAAACTATTTAAACTATGGCGATAACCGCATCAAAATCCGTTGCATGGTTTAGGAGGAGTTAGTGAATAAACAGACAGACGCGTAAAGCGATAATATATAGTCTGGAGATAGGTATTTACACGGCTCATTTAAACCTTAATCCCAATGCGGCTAAGCTTAAACAGATAGATAGAAATCAGCATTGAGCATCAACTTAGCATTTAAATTCTTAATTTGTTAAAAGCAAAAAATCATTTTGCCACCTAAGTCGAGACGCTCATATATTTTTTGGGATTCTTCACTTAACACACTAAAGATATATTTCTTAGCAACGAAGAAGTATTTTAATTAGTGCCTAGTGTCAGTCTGATGTGGGTTTAACTAACAAACTTGCGTTTTTTTGTATTGTTTTTATAACGTTTTGGTGATTCATTTGTGGAATATTGTTAGCGATTGTTATGTTATCCTGTCCTTGTATTGAAGGCCATATAGGCAGATCCTAGTATAACATAACATCAGGCCTGTATTCTCTGATGGGGTAGGCAGAGGTATGTACAACTGTAAATCCACATTTCAGCAATGCTGTTATCAAGTCCATGTACGTTTCCAAACTCCAGGCTCCTAATGAAAATGTTATAACAATAAAGTCCGATTTGCCTGACTTGGAAATCGAACCTAAGATATCATGCTGTCGCGTTTGGGACCCCTATACCAACGAGGCAGTCCTAGATCTAAGATTCTAGTTTTTATTAATTTAAAGTTAAAAGCGAACCTGATGTCAAATTTGTACAAGTCAGTCAGTCAGCTTCCGGCTTAACTTAACCACTTTTCTTAGATTGATAGCAATGGCCACCCTCGATTTAATGTGTCTGTCACGGAAAAACTTAAAGTTCAAAGTAAAAGGTGTACCTGGCTCCTCATGAATGCACTTGGGCTTAAAAGTATAGAACTCCTTAGGCTACGAGTAGGTGGAGTGACGATCTGGCGACCGTCGACAGCAAGGGCTGGATTTGACAAGTCTAATATGGCGAGCTCTGAGTCCTAGCTACACTTGAATAGGTCCCAGGTGTCCAGCCGAGGACTGTCATGGTCTAAAGCTGGTTATATACAGAATGTTCACCCATTCACGAACTGACCGTAACGACTGCATCTGAGTCTCACAAATTAACCGATCCACTTGTTGTGTGTAGACCAGAGACCACACTTGGTTGTTTTGTTAATAATTATGTTAATTAGGTTTTGTACGGATTGTAGCCCTTATATATTATTATAGCCCGGTTAGTGGAGTGTGATAGTAGGATAACATCAGAACCTGCCGCATGGATAACATTTGGTATGATATTGCTAGATAGCGGGAGACCGTATCGGTGGCGATTACCACCCACTACAGCATTTCCAAAGAGAGTTGACGTCAGGCAGGCGGCTGGTCATAAAACAGCCAAAACTTTAGCAGCATGCCAGATATAGGTATGCTGCGCCGATCTCAAATAAATTGGGATAAGGGCAGGGGGCTGATGATGATGACACTAGTTGTATGTCTGACACACACCAACAGATTAAAAAGCCCAATGTATATCTGCAAGATTATCCGTAAGCGTATTGGCGGAGACCACACAGAAAAGCACCTTTGATTTTGTATCGATATGTTTCATAAAAATAATCGCTTACTTGAAAACACATAATATTATTATATCGAATTATTTGGGTCGAAATTTAACACCACACATTATCGATACAAAGTTCGAGAATCGATAAGTTTACACGATACTGATTTCAATAATTTTAAATGTCGATTCGAATCGCCGCGCGATTATAATCTAAAGTAATGATGACCTCCCAAAATCTTAAGATAGTGTGAAGCAAAAGCTATGCTATAATGATGCTACTTCCCCTCCTGCACCAGAACCAAACCTTTTAACACAGTGTTAAGATCTTAATCTACTTATTCAAGTTAACGATATAGAAATAAATTATGCTGTAATATATGCTGTTAAAGAAAATATTTTTACCTATGGGACACGTGCTATTAAATTATTGATATAATAGAATTGTAAAATTGTGTGGGTATATATAACAGAAAGTTCAGAAAAAAGTTTTGTTCCATATATGAACTAGGTATTTAAGAAAGTATACCTATTTAAGAAACTATGGAATCGTCGACTTTAAACCTTTTTTTCTAGTGTGGAAAATCCACCAGACAAAAATCGCAAATGATCTCATCGCATTTTGTATACCAACACATTTACAGTATGGCCCGCGGCAGCAGTACCACTGTCCGCTGAATTTATGAAAATAGCGTCTGATATTATAAGTATGAGTACATTCCAAGCCATCATCATTCAATGTACAGGTGTATGGGACCATTTGAGGACTCAGGAATGTATGGAGATGAACCTTTGAGTTTTACTTTAAGTCACTACTTGGTTCGGCTTTTTGACTGCTGTGTATTGTAGGTTAGCAGTAGGAAATAGCTTAGTGGTAAGACCATTGGACTGGCAAATCAAAGCTCGTAGTTGAAACGTTAGGCACGCATCACTATCTTTCATTGGAATCATGCGTATTCAAAATTAATAATCATTTGCTTTAAATACCTAGGGAAATCATCGAGGGGCAAATAGCATACCTTAGGTATGTTCACGGTGGTATGTAAAGCCATGACAGAGGTCTGCGGGTAGTTAAACTCTGTTAAATATATAGATGTTTGTTATAATAAAACAACTTTTAACCGGATTAATCGCGTGTATTATTGGTTTATTTTTCCTGACGTTTCGAACACTTTGCAGCGTTTGTAGTCGCAGGAGGACTAAGGTGTCAGGTGTCTCAACAATTTATTATTTTCCAAACAACTTTTAACCGGATTAATCCGGTTAAAAGTCTTCGGGCTTATTATAATGTATAGTGATCGCGAAAACTTAAGATATTACTAGATAGTTAGTTCATGCGACGAGAAGGTAAAGGCAAATTTTCGCAATATAATTTTTATATTATTATGAGTATTCATTCAACCCGTGGGTTTTATAGGAAAGTTTAAAAGTACTGGAGAAGCTCAAGGTTTGAGCGTAACTTTAGACGTCACTACGTAGATTACATTGTTATTCTTAGTGAATATTTCGTTCTAGAATTTGCTTTGACTAAAACATTATTAATTATCAAAAATCTCTTAAAAATATATTTTAAAACTTGTATAATTCCGTCTGACATCGGTGGAATGCGAATTAAAATTCATACATACGATTAATGAAAATAATACCGCAAAATATAGAATGCGAGTACATTCCGCGACTGAACACGTCATCAGTCAATATACAGGTGTACTGGAACCGTTTGGAATAGTGAAAAGAATGGAGAGCTCATGGAGAACTATAAAATACGAAAATAAAAATTAAATAAAAACGTTGTATTTGCTTAGGTTTTCGCAATCACTATTCAATCAACCCATTTTTAACCGGATTTAGACGGTACATTTGCAGCGTTCGTGGATTGTCAGGAGATCTAAAAATCAATAACATACGCGGTTAATCGGGTTAAAACTTGTTTTATTGTTATATTTATTTAAATTAGGAGCACTTCTGTAGCATAAAAACCTTGAATGTGTCATAATGACAGTCTGTTAGATTGAAACCTTTGTGCTGGTTTACTATTATTTTTGAATCTTAAGTGTAATTATTGTAATTGTTGTTTATAATTGTTTTTTTTATAAGTTCAACGTAGAGACTATTTATTAAACATTGTTTACATTAAAGGAATACAAAAGTTAGATAATTTAATTTATTAAAAAATATTTATGTTTTAACTATAAACAGTGTACTAAGTACATAAAAAATACGAATAAAAATAATTTTAGTTTTATTCCCTTATCCCAATTTATCAGGGGTCGGCGCAGCATGAATTCTTCTTCGGCTTTTTAATTGTTTTAAATTGCATGCTACTAAAGTTTTGGCAATTTTTTATGACCAGCTGCCTGCCTAACGTCAATCCTCATTGGAAATGCTGTTGTTGGTGGTAACCGCCACCGATACGGTCTCCTTCTATCTAGCTATGTCACACTAAATGTTATCCATGCGCCAGGTTCTGATGTTATCCTACTATCACACTCCACTAATCCGGCAATTGCAATTCGGAGTAAGATGTATCTTGACCAGCAAAAATCTTTACTATTAATGGGTGTCCACGCCACCCCTGTAGTGGTATCTAATTAAGTCGGCGGGTGATTGCGACACGCGACCGACCGCAGATGCGCCGGCGCTGCGCCGCCCGAGTGTAGACGCCCTTACGGTGTTTATTTTTTAATTAAACGCCGGTCTGGAACGACACATGATTGGATTAATTTTATTACTAGTTTTGAGAGACAAACGAAAGTATTGGAGCATTATGATGTTGTCAGGTCTAAGGAATCAGCGATAGCAAATTACCAATCTCACATTCAAACATAACGTTATTCTCTTATCGGGTTTTTGATCCGATTGACATAGTAGAGAATCTCTACCACCTTTAGTGAAGATGAAAGCACACGCAGGCCTCTCAGCATTACCATCGAGAACTTATCTGAGATATGCTGGGTTCTGTCACCATTGTGGGCAAGTGATTATTAATTTATATTACGCAGATAACTACGAAAAGTTAATGGTGCGTGTCTTGGGTTTGAATTTGAAGGGAACAAGTTTCAATACCACCTATTACATTCAGAAATATAGAATATATTTTAGAACCACCAGTATATACATCGCTGGTACTATATCCGAGGCTTAATAATTTTGCTTATTATACAAAATTGTTCACCAATAACACAAATTACAAACTGTTTGGATAACATATTCAATTTGCTCTAACAAGATGGAAAGGTACTAAGTCCTCGACTACGCTTTAAATAAGCAATCAATACACAAATCAGTTTCAACTACAACTCAATCGATAATATAAGAACAGTTCATAAGCTGTTGATTATCAACTGAAGCCAGTACCTACGATCAGTACCTACTTGAACCCTGATATGGCTAACAAATGTAGTGAAAATAGACGTCACTAAGTCACGTGGTAAAGGTGAGAGCACTACCCCTACTATGATGATCTACTCGATGACAACTCCTCGCACGATTTCAGTCACTCTGTAGTCATTGAATAAATAACTTTATTTATTTAGAAAAACCTAAAGAGAGGGGCTCGTGGCTAAGTAACAGCCGCACAGATGCATCGATCGAGTTTAAGCTGCGTTTGCCGCAGTCGGTCTGTGGATGGGTGACCATAATTTCATACCACGAGATATCCGTTAATCTGTCAAAGTATATTTTTAATGACATGGTTATAACTTTCTTTCGTTTGCGTTCTTGTTTTTTGAGCCAAGTACGTTCGGAAACCGAATATATTTGTTGTGAACAGTCGACTGGCAGGTTAGTGCTAAATTAAGTTAAATTCTACTCGTTTTGTGTTATTTTTATATTAATATTTATTTAAATTATATATTTATATTTTATCACTATGTCAGACAATGATTCTTTCTACTCGGCTTGTGATAACTCTTTTAGCTCGCTTTCTTCTTTGGATAATTCTTCGGTAAATTCACATTTAGCTAGTGAATGTCAGCGATTTCCAAAATGTTTCACCGCTGTTCACGTAAACGCTCAAAGTATCCCGCAGCACCACTCAGAGTTATTGGACCTATTTAATGATGTACCCTTGCACGCCGTCCTAGTATCTGAAAGTTGGCTCAAACCTGAACTGTCATCTACATTTTTCAGTCTACCTGGCTTCGTTCTAATTCGCAACGATCGCACAGGGAAAAGAGCCGGGGGTGTCGCTATTTATCTTCGTAGTGACATTCCCTACAAAATCCTAACTTCTTCTCCGTCACTTTACAGTGGCAACCCTGAATTTTTATTTCTTGAAATTACTGTCAAGGGAGTTAAAGCCGTTCTCGGAGTTGTATACTGCCCTCCTGCCATCAATTACTTCTCCAGTCTGGAAACTTTATTAGAATCTGTTTCTTCCGAGTCCAAGCATCTGATAGTCATGGGCGACTTTAATACCGACCTCTCTAAGAACACTGCACGGTCACGCAAGCTGAGAGCGATCCTGGAGTCATCGAGTCTTACGTCTCTCCCACTTGACCCAACTCACAAAAACTTTGATTCCGATGATTCATGGCTTGATCTCCTGCTTGCGACTTCCCCAGATTACGTCTCCAATTATGGTCAGGTCGCTGCTCCTGGTCTCTCAAGACATGATTTGTTATACCTATCATATAAAATTAAGCCGTTTAAACAGCGACCGGCCACTATTGTTTTACGGAGCTTTGTGAGAGTTGATAGAGAGAAGCTTGACAGTGACGCACAATCCATTGACTGGTCCCACGTTTTTGAAGCAACTACAGTTAACGAGAAGGTTAATCGGCTCAATGCCACAATTCTTCAACTCATAGACTCACATGCTCCGCTAAGAACTGTTAGAGTTAAGCGCCCTCCTGCACCTTGGATTACTCCTGGTGTCCGTATGGCAATGAGACGGCGTGACAGAGCTTTCCGTAGATATAGAAGAGATCGCAGTGAGGAAAACTGGTGCCTTTACAAGCATGCTAGAAACCGATGTAATCAGATGGTAAGAGCTTCTAAACGCCGATACATTCATGAGAATGTTCTCAATTCCTCACAGGCTGACATATGGAAGTTTCTAAAATCCTTAGGTGTAACCCAGTCTTTATCGAATATCTTACCTTCATGTTTATCCCTTAATAAACTCAATCATCATTTTTCCACATCGGATTCACTTGCAGCTGACATAAAAAATAAATCTATTCTTGATATTACTTCCTTGCCAAGTTTACCTCCCGACTCTTTTTCATTCTCCCCCGTGACTGGCGACGACGTCATGAAAATCTTTAGCGCTATTAAGTCCAAAGCAATGGGCTGCGATGGAATAACTAGAACTATGATCTCGTTAATTATTGGCAGTATACTCCCTACACTTACTCATGTCCTTAATTTCTCGTTGCATACTGGTATTTTTCCCTTGATTTGGCGTAAGGCTTATATCATCCCTCTTCCAAAAATTTCTAATCCCAGTTTACCTAATCATTACAGGCCCATTTCGATTCTTCCTTTCTTATCTAAAGTTTTAGAAGCAGTAGTCCATAAACAACTCTCTAGTTACGTTTTTAAAAATTCTTTGTTATCTCCCTTTCAATCTGGTTTTAGGCCACGACATAGCACATCTACTGCCTTGCTCAAAGTCACGGAAGACATTCGGTCTGGCATGGAGAACTCGAAGCTCACGGTGTTAGTTCTAATAGACTTCTCCAATGCTTTCAATACCGTTGATTATGATATTCTCCTTGCCATTCTCGAACAGATAGGGATGTCGTCGTCATCTCGGGGTTGGTTCTCGTCTTATCTTCGTGGTCGCCAGCAAGCTGTGCGTGCCGGACAGGTTTTCTCCGACTGGTGCGATTTGATAACTGGCGTTCCACAAGGCGGTATACTTTCTCCTCTTTTATTTTCACTTTTTATAAACTCCATAACTAAAAACCTCAAATGCTCTTACCATCTTTATGCTGATGACCTGCAACTATATACTCAAGCTGATATCAGCAATTTAGATGGTTGTATAACCAGGCTCAGTGCTGACTTGCGTATGGTTGAAGACTGGGCAATTAAACATGGTGTTACAGTAAATGTTGGCAAGTGTCAAGCCATTGTCATTGGTAGCCCGTTCTACTTGAAAAGTCTCAATGTGCAGAACCTGGGCCCTATTAAGTTCAATAATATGATCATACCATTGTCGCATCACGTAAAGGATCTAGGTCTGTATATTGATGACAAGCTAAGTTGGGATACACAGGTCACTCGGGTAAGTAAGTGTGTGGCGGCCACGCTGCGATCTCTCTATAGGTTTAAACATTTTCTCCCGTCCAACACCAAATTGCTTCTTGTCCGGTGCCTTGTGCTTCCTATTATTGACTATGCAGATGTTTGTTACTCTGACTTATCCCAAGAACTTCTCAACAAATTGGATCGACTACTCAACAACTGTATCCGCTTCATCTTTGGACTTCGGAAGTTCGATCACATATCCTTATTTCGTTCTCAGCTTAAATGGCTCCCAATCCGTCAAAGAAGGTCCCTCCGATCTTTGTGTATGCTCTTCTCTGTTTTAAACGATCCTGACACTCCTCAATATCTTAAAAACTATTTCCATATTTTGGGCAGTTCCCATAACCGTAACCTTCGCGCATCGGAGAATCTCCTGCTTCAAATTCCATCTCACCGCACTGGTTTCATTTCCAATTCCTTCGCTGTCTCAGCTGTTAAACTCTGGAACGTGCTTCCCCTTGATATTAAAAAAGCTCCTAGTACATTTTCGTTTAAACGTAAATTACATGAATTTTACTTGAAATCGGTGTATTCATTGAATCGGTCATAGTTACGGTGGATTATAATCTTTTATTTAATTATCTATTGAATAGATTTTGATATTTTATGCATGTATTGTTTATATAGTATATATGTATATATATATATAGTATATGTGTATTTATATTAATATTATATATATTTATAACATCTATGTTTTTGCTGTATGCTGCTTAGATTATTTATACTATAGATGTTGTAAATCATGATAGATTTATTTTTGTACCAATTTGATTTTATTTTTTTAATTGGTTCTTAACCTAAAGGTTGACTGGCAGAGAATGCCATATGGCATTAAGTCCGCCTTATGTACCATACATAGAAGTATAAATAAATAAATAAATAAATATCGTGTTACCCAGTAACTGGGTTGTGGAGGTCAGATAGGCAGTCGCTCCATGTAAAAGACTGGTATTACGCTGCATCCGGTTTGTCTGGAAGCCGACCCCAACGTAATTGGGAAAAGTCTAGGCAGATACAGATATTTAGAAACATCTAGTAAGCGTCATTTATTCAGTTAACCTGTATAGGAACTGAATAGATCAGAGTTACGTAGTAGACGTATTAAAAGTTAAATATTGTACACCGGTTGTTACCCACGTGCATTTTTCGGGATTGTCTGACTAGTTTCGAACTCGATCTGAGCATTTAATCGTGAGCTGAGCCCGCGGCTATGTCGAGAGTCAAGCATTTTGACTTTGAATTATAAGTTGGCTAAGAATTCGTCATGGAGAGCAGAGGTCGCAATAGTTTAGTACGCATCCCTCACTAGTAGTAGGTACGATTCTCAGTTGAATTTTTTATCCATGAAGTATTTTCCTCTCAAGACAATAAAAACTATTTCAAGTTCAGTAAAGATACAGAATTATGTTTGATCTATCTGGTGTGTTTTTTATCTTGTCGTTATATTCAACGCTTTTGCTTAGAAGTTAGCTTAATCTGCACATCTCACGTCATATTCGATTTTAAATAGAATCGAGTTAAATCTCGCACGAACACGAAGTACTGCTAATACCCGCAACATGCGAGTTATATTTACTCCGGGGCGCGAGAGAAATAAACCACACGCGACCTACCGAATGGATACTTTGGCGGCCGATGTAGATGTTCTGGTTACGGACTGTATTGGTGATACAAGCCGTTTTGTTTCTATGCTGTAGTAATCTATGGCTTACTTCCATTTATTATTCTAACCGTTTGAGCCGGCTTTTGGTCTAACTATAATGGGTTGTAGAATCGAAGAAGATTGAATCTTGTAGCCTGTTGCAGTCTGCGGTCGATGTATGATGCTAGTGCATGTGTGATGCGTTAAGGAACATTACAGAAAAATACTTGATAGATCTCTACGTCATCGTTGAGAGACTTTTGAAATCGGCAGAATGAGGTCTATAATTGTCCTGGATGTACCTACTGAAGTTGAATATTCCAAATCCTGACTCACATTTTAAAGGTAAATATCATTTTATCCACCTGTTAACTAATGCCAAGGACCTCTTCGTGTAAGATAAACTGCTAGAACCACGACGCTGATAACAATTTATTGTTATTAGTAGACAAAACCCGCTGCTGTCTGTCTTCTTGACGAAATACAAAACCCAAGTCTTTGCTAGAACGCAGAACATACACAAATATCTCAGGAATTTAATTTAAACCCAAATTATGCGAGCAACAATAAGTACAGGATCAGTTATGAAGCTCTTAAATCAAGCCAAGAACGGTGGCCATCAGCAATTTAGTTATCAGTAGTGGGCCGATAAATAAATATTTATGTGGCAACATTATGCGGGCGAAATTATGACAATTTAAACAATTATACGGTTAACGAGAAACGAACGTCACCGAGGGTGGCCCGCCGAGATGGAGGGGTTTGCATGTGGCTCCACTTTGAGATTTAAATATAATACATAATAATAATAATTATAGTAATAGAAAAACCATATACTCGTAGATTCAGTAGGTATCAGCTTTAAAAATAAGTAATTGTAGGTACTTATTAATAAAAAAAAAATTGAACTATTGACACGATAAGAAGAAGGAGAAGAAATAAGTCATGAAAATGTTGTACTCTTTTTAATCTCTGTGTTACTAGAGAGTAAAACATGCTATTGCTAAGGCGTGTTTATGGAAAATTGGTGTCTTTAGTAGTGGGGCTAAATCTTTTTAATATAACAATTTATTTGGAATTTTAATATAACAATGCGGCAGGTTGTAATTTAGAATCATGAAATATAAAAATTAAAAGATATTATTATTATTAAATACAGTTAGGCAAGGAATAATTTAAGCAATTTCGTTGATATTTACTAATTAACTTAGATTTCACATCTTTGTTATTTTAATTAGCAATTACACTAGCTTTTGGTCTAGGTCAAATACCTAGAATATCATATGATTTAATTAAAATCCTTATTTTTTCATTTTGGTTGGTCATTACCTAGACACATTCAAGTGTGCACATTTTTGGGCTAAAATTAACAAAAATAATGGTATTCTTGAAATATTATGTTTTCAATACGTAGCCTAATGTAGCTAAGTGCAATTAATGATATTTATTGTTTAATCATTCATTTATAAACCACAGGTAGAAATTCGTGCAGATGTAGTGCATATTAAATAAGGAGTACACACTACCTGAAATTGTAAAAACATATAAATGATCGTTAATATGACTCAATATTATGACAAATGAAACGATAACATGAGTGTGACAGACGAGCTGACGCGGTATGCGTCACCAAGCTTCTTAATATTTCATCAAGTAGAGCAACATTGTTAACGTTTCATCCACCAAATGTTAGCGTTTCGCGCGGGCACCAACATTATAATTTATTTTGTCATTTTTGCATTAAGATGACTTACTACCGCGGGCAGCCTGTAATGAAGACATCACGAAATTCGACCATCTGGACCATTTTACGCGAACTTGCATCTTTTGCGAGTTTGTTGGGTAACATGCAGGGTTTTTGTATTCTTGTATTCTATTGAAATTACTAAAAGCCGGGATCCCAGGGTGGGATGGTGTTAGTCGAGCTATTTATATTTATAAGAAATTTTCGATGTTTTGTTTAGATCGTGTAAGGTATTTGTCTGATACAGCTAATCGTGTAATGTAGAACAATAAGTAGTACCTACATAATTAGTTTAAATTGGCAATTTTACTTAATAATACATATCCAACAAAACTATTGAAGGAGAGTTATACCAACAAATTAATTAACCAAAAAAAAAAAACGGCGGTTCGACTCAAATCCCCGAACTATAAACTTTCAACACAAATAAAAGGTAACAAGAAAAACAAAACAAAACAATTTTGTCAAACAATTGTTTTCGGCGTTCCCACAGAAAAGTAATGACAAACACGTGTTGTCTAACAATACCCCTTGATAACACCTTTACGGGTCTATTTTAATGTTTTTTAAACCATTTCTTTTTGACAATATATTTTTGTTTAAACGGCGAAATGTCCACCTGTTTGTAATTAGTGCAGATTAAGGTGAAACGATTTGTGAGGTGGAAACATATGTTTTGGATTTGGCAGGTCTTTTTTCGTCTAGGTTTGTAAGGAAGAGAAGATTATTTTATGTCCTTTTTGGTTTCGTGATAAGGATATGATGTTTAAGTATATATAAGTCAAATACACTGACTTATGCAAAGAATTAAATGGATATAACAAATTATTTGTAATTAACATAGTACTAGCAAGACCAAAACTGCTCCTTGAACGGCGAACATTAAGAAAAAAATAAAATTGATGTATAAAGTTGAATTATGGCTTAACTGAATCCTTATCACTTACACATTGACCCCTTAAAATGAAATTACCTAATAAATAAGGCCCTTAAATAATGTGTTACAGAAATGCATGCCTCATTATTGTTAGATCATGGCAAATTAATCTAAATTTCTTATATCTTTGTCATATTTATGTGATGGTCTAACAAAATACCTTCTTCTTCTTGTCGTATGGTTGATGAACAACCTAGTGTCGGAGTTTAAACCACCCGTAGGTCCCGACATGGCTTTACACACCATCGAGAACATCTCACAGGTGTGCTGGTTTCCTCACGAAGTTTTCCTTCACCATTTAAGCAATTATATACAGAAATCAGTGGTGCGTGCGATCAGAGGTCTTGTTAGTCCAATGGTCATACCACAAAGCTATCACTATTATATAGCCTGTTGGAGAGTTTGCAACTGTATCATTGCGTAGTAGCCAAATACTGGCTTTAGCAGGGATGCTGGAGCCGCTTAAATATCCCGCTGTTTAGTAACAAGCAGTCAGAATATTTTCCAATGCAATAACGCATACGAAGAGAACTTTTAAGTTATATTTTTCGTGGGTAGATAAGATAAGTTATTTTAAGGTTTGTTTTTGTGAAGGTGGGGTAGTATTATCTGTACAGCATTGAATTAGTGCAAAGCTAGTCGCATCGGTTCAGTCACTCTATAGAGACTCAATAGGTAGGACAGCGCGGCTGGCGCAGTGGTCGAGAGACCGACTGCTCCGACTGCAGGTTCGATTCCTGCACGGAGCAAATATTTGTACGATCTACGGATTATTGCTCCGGGTCTGGGTGTTAGTGTGTTTGTGAGATTATATGTCTGTAAACGCACCCACGACACAGGAAGAAATTCCTAGTGCGGGGCAACGTTTTATTTAAAAAAACAAAAAAAAAGGTTGTTGGCGATGACGACAGCAAAAGACATTCAAAAGTGGAGGAAAGATCCAAGTCTTTTGGGGGTTGAGTTGCCCACGTCCGAAGGAGTGCAGCCTTAAAATGGAATCCCTACACGTGACCCCTGGGTGGTGCAAAACAGGTAACACAACTCTGGTGGGACGCTTCGGCCGCGGCTGGTTACCACCTACCGGACGAAGCCATGCCGTGAAGCGACCTAGTCGTGTTTCGGGATGTAGTCCGGTGCAACCGTTGTGGGAGACGGGTCTAGGCAGTTGCATCAACTCCTCAAATCTATCCACTGTACTTAACGAGTGAAAAGATTTATTTTGAATCTACGTGCTCCATCCTCGACCACACCGTCGCTTACCATCAGGCGAGTTGGTGGCCAAACATAGATTCATTTATGATGAAAAAAAGGTTTGTTGGCGCGATAACTTAGTTGATAGAGAACAGGGAGTGTCAATCCAGGGAGTGCAGCTTCAAACCCTGCAGTCACACTCATATTTTCTATCCACGATTGAGATAAGCACGCAGTACTTATTCGTCCATACTAATAGCTATGGAAGCTATTAGCCAATATTTGTTATAATACGTTTACAAACGAAGGCCGCCTTCACACCGTAACGCACGTGCTTGGTTCAATAGCTCACAACAAAAGGTAAGTTCCGGCCACCAGGACCGCCCGTTTTTGTGTACGGTGTAAAAAATATTTTGAGTCCACTTTGTGTCTTTAGGTTCTGTAGGTATCTCTTTATGGCTAGCTGTATTCTGTAATACAATAAAATATTGTATTAGAACATAAATTATGATGACTTATTCACATGCTCCAACTCTTCAAGAATAAATATTATGAACGGAGTCCAAAGGAGACAGATGGGAGTTTGATATGTGAGGAAATCAAAATTAGAAAACAAAGATGTATGTACGGCAATCAGCTCTTAGGAGATAATATTAGAAACGAGACAAAACGAAAGGAAACATCATTCTAATGTAATCGTAACTACATTAAGTTTATTTATTTAAAAATATAAGTATGTACTCTTATTAACAAGCAAATCAATGTTCTAAATTATTACTTAAAAGTCTATCTTTTCGGGATTTCTGGACTAGTTTCGATCTCGAACGGAAACCTTAGTCATGAGCTACGTGCGAGGCGATGTCGCGAGTCAAAGTTATTACAGGGGAATAGGAATTTTATAAAAAAATACATACCTATATTTTGTCATTACGTTAATTATTGTTCACCGGTTACTACTCACGTGTATTCTTCGGGTTTGCCCGACTAGTTTTGAGCTCGAACGGAGCCCTTAGTCATGAGCTGAGTCCGCGGCAATGTCGCGAGTCAGACCGCGACATTGCCGCGGACTCGAAGAATACATGTGAGTAGTAACCGGGGTACAATAATTAATATGAATATGCCTCACGAAAGTTGTCATTACGTGTCCCTAACCTGCGGATCTCCAAAAGGATCGGTCATTCATAACCATTATGAATGAGACCATCTACCTGAGAGTACGGGCGCCGAAATGTAGTGTTCACACTGTTTACCTTTTTTACCGGATGTGAGGCAATTGGTCTCAAACACCGTTAGGTCTCAATCATTCATTCAGTCCTGTGGGAATGGAGACTGGTGATTCCAGGTATTGCGGATGTGATTGGGTAGTGTGAAGCGAATCGAAAGTTTACGTTAAAATATGAATCAGCCATTTTGTCAGGTGTGGGGACTGTCTGAGTTTGTATCCTGATTTTATTTCGGTGTTTCCGAGACAGTCACGAGGAAAAGAGCTAAATAACTATCTACCTGTTTCTTAGTAATATCTTAGGTTTTCGCGATCACTAAACATTATAATAAAACAACTTTTAACCGGATTAATCGCGTGTATTATTGGTGTTTGTTTTTCCTGACGTTTCGAACACTTTGCAGCGTTCGTGGTCGCAGGAGGACTAAGGTGTCAGGCGTCTCAACAGTTTAATTAAAATTATTTAACAATTATATGTACGGTAAACTGAAATAATTTTAAATAACTGAAAAACCAATAATACACGCGATTAATCCGGTTAAAAGTTGTTTTATTACCAGTTTCATATCTATCTGTTTGGTTTTAACTGCTGTATTTTTTACGCAAAACGTTAGTTTTAGAGTTCGTGGTAATTCAACTCAAGTTCAGTTCAGTCCATAAAGCCTGAATGAGAGTTTACCTTATTAATTATTATACATCTCCTTCTTCTTCTTTCTCAGGTTTCCTCACGATGTTTTCCTTCACCGATCTAAGATTAACTAAGAAAGTACATATGACATTGAAAAGTGTCATAGATACATGCCACGTTTTTAACCTACAACCTGTGGCTCAGGAAGCGGGCCCGTCACCACTTGGCTACCACGACAGGCTCTTTTAACGTCAAGATTCCTACTTTGTGATGAGCATACATTAAAAATACTGTCGTAGAGCATTCTCTTGTAGATTACTACGCTATAAAATATTATTGATTGTTAAAAAGAAAATAGAAAACAAGAAGAATAATCATATTTCGAATTACTACTACAAGGCCGCGGGTCTACGGCTGAGGTCAAAGCTACGGCACGTCTACGCGCTACACCGCCTTCGTAGACCGCTACGAAGCGAAAGTCGTTAGTTGAAAATCTCTGCTACAGTAGGTAACAACTTGTTACTAGACAATACGTACTTCTACCATCTGTATGAATTTTCATATGAAGAATTGCTGAACCAGCTTTCTTTCCAATGTTTTGCTCTAATTTAAATTAACTTACAATACTTTCAATAAAAGGGGAATAAAAATAAAGTTTATTAAAAAAAAATTATATATGTTTCATACAAACAATAAAGGGTTTTGCAAGTTAGAACTTTCCTTAACTTGAATCAATCGCACCCCAATCGGCTACCAATCAAACAATCGACATGGTACCCACTAATTACATATAACAAGCGCAAATTAATCATCAGACGAGATAAATTAGCGACGCGTGCTCGCTCCGTACCGCGACTATTTCGGTGTGGGCGGGGAATGATTCAGTTCGGGCCAGTCGCGCGCCGACCGCTCACGGGAGAACATAGGCGCACCGCGTACGAGCAGGGAGTCACCGAGCGCTGTTGCGATGGCGCGATGAAGACAGAAAGGCGCGCGGCGTTGTGGGCTCTGCTGTCCCTGTGCTGTGCCGCCCTCGCCGCGCCGCGCCGCCTCTACTGCGACCGCGCCGACGTCGCCTGGCGGGCCTACCGCGCGCCGGCCGCCTTCGAGGCGCGCGTCCAGTCCCTCGCCAAAGACGCCGCCACTGTCCAGATCAAGCGCGTCTTCCGACACCAGGGACACTGGCCCCACGAGAACGCCGTCATCCGACTGAAACTACCCCCGGAACACCTCGACTGCTCCGGACGGTTCGAAGTGCCACTGAAAAATAGACGGAACTATATCGTGTTCGCCGAGAGACGCGGTCACTCCGCCGTCGCCCTCGGGCCCCCAATCAAGAGGACTGGGAAGTTGGTTAAGAGGATTCGTGCTGTCTACAAGCCGGGTTACAGTGAGTGAACAGTGTTTTATTAGGACGTGGTGTGATACGAGCCGCGCGGTCACATGGAACTTGAAGACACGTACGTAAGGTATAAAAAAATCACAATATATAAGTAAAATTTTTGATCAAACGTTCTGTCAAATTCCATGTGGTCATGCATGTTATAATAGGTCGTATTGATTCGCAAATATCTTTAGCCGCACATAGAATTTTATACGAATAATACTGGCAGCAAATATGCGATGACAGCAGGTGTATCGTAGGAACAAGTAGCCATTATGAGTCCATTTTAGGCTCAGCAGTGAATAGTGGTCGGCAAACGTGGTCCGCCGCAAAACATACTAAGCGCATGCCACTTACTCGTACAAAGCCGGACCTCATTTATGCACCCTTCATAAACGGTCAGGTGGATAGGAAACAGATAACACAAGCTATAATTAAACGTTACTTACATCAATTTTAATGAAACTACACAAAATATTATGATAAAAAATCGCCTCCAGTTCCATAAAATTCTTGACAAATCCTTGACACATTTTGTTTATGAAATGAAACACGAAAAAGATGAGTTTCGTTTCAAAAAAGTGACGAAATGGGAATGCAATTAATTTTTAAAAGTAGAACAATATAACTAAGAAACAACGTAGGTAGATAGATAGGCCGTGGAAAAAAAAAACATTTGCAAGATGTTTAAAACATAAACAATTGAAAAGAAAACTGATTCGTTCGATTCTTAGAAAAACGAATGGCGTACTAATTCGATAGTTGTCATTCACAATGACTGTATCGACGAACACTTTTCTATCATCATCTGCCAGCTCATCATCCATCTATCACAATAATGTTTGTTTCGACGTTAATTCTATCCAGATGTGGCTGAATAGGTTGGTAAACGGTTTCCGTTAACTTATTGTCACCTATTCAAAGCTATTCCCAATTATTGGAAGCGATGAACTAATTTCTCTGAACTATTTGCGCACATTTGACATTATTCTGAAACCCTGCGCCCACCACGTGGTTTTAGCTGAGGCCAAACTGGAGAATGCATAAATAGTATAATTATGATACATAGAACACCTTCTTTTTTATCTAACGTACAGAAGTACGGAATACGTAATTGAAAAAATCGGCTAGCATCAGTCATGATAAGAACCCTATAATCGATTCATAAAATTACACTATATTTTATGGAGGTAAAACATTACTTAAGGATAAAGACGGCACATCCAAATTAAGGATAAACTTACCTTAACTATGCATCGCATTTTGAACTTGAAAAGGAACTCCTACAAAGCAAACGCTACTTGTAAATCCAATATAAAGTCATCAACTCCTACAGATGCATAAAGTATTTACCAAAATTCATAAATAAATATCTCCTGGATATATGTAGGAATGTTCGTAGAAAAAAGTTCAGTGTTAAAGCTAACTTTGAGCAGGTCAAAACTCCTTAAAACAACTAGAAAAATAATATTAAAGAAGTATTTTGTAACACACTCTCTTGATCTACTTAATCACAAAGATATACGTTTATAATTATTTGAAACGTTTTTTTTTTTGTCTTAATTAGGACCACAAAATGCACAATTGAAGACACTAGCGAAAAAAGACAGTAAAAAACACCTTCATGTATTGCAAAACTTACAACTGTTACGGATTTTAATTCTTTTGTCCATACTACAAATAAAAGAAGCACGCTGATATAAATCCAATAATGATAAACTGATGATCCGTTGCGCGCGCGACTCAATGGGTGACGTCATCGCACGCTCTAGTTCGGACTTGTCGCTGCCAGTTGCGATCTCTTACGTGAAGTTTGGCTACTGGTTTATTGTCAAAACTATTGATCCATGCCTCGTTTGGGCTATTTGATAGATATAATTTCAGGTCTAAGCCTCATCGTAAAGGATTTAGTCATGCTCATAATGGATTTTCGTGGAAAAGTTGAGTGCATAGTACTATAACTGTTTAATGACTACTCATTCGAGAACTATTATCCTCGGATCTCAATCATATGAATAAAAGCACAGAGACGTCTAAAAAGAAAAGAACACTAGAATGTTTTTTTTTATATACCACACCTCTTTTTTAAATCTAGGCATCGTCGACAGCTGATTCAAAACACATAACTCTTTAAAACAAATTTTACCCCACATTTTACAATGTCTTATATTATGCTAATCTCTCTTCCGACTAAAGCCTAACAGTGCCTCTAAAGACTTTTGCCAGAGTTCTAGGGCTCACAGCTGTTTCAGAGTAACCCCATTTTGGACTAAGACCCTTACTTTGAGTTTAGTTTGTCTCTCTATTTCCTCTAATTCATGTATCATCCATGATTAATCATAATTTTAAGCCCACGCCTTCTCAATAAACTTCAACGCGTAATAGCGAGAATTTGCACCTGTCATGACGGACATGAATTAACGCACAATTCGATTTTATCTCTGACTTCTTGCATGACATTGTTAAGACAATGTAGACTGCGAAATTAAAATAAATGAAGATCTGAAATGGATAACTGCATTTTATAGTTGTTTACCGTAAATGGCTTTGAAAGAAGTGCACCTAAAACAAGAAAAGCTACAATCGGACCTCCTAACTCTTTAAGAATTTCACTGTCACTGTTAAATTTGTATTTTATATATTTTTGTCTATAAGTTACAATATGGTGATGATTCATTTGATGCAGTTTATGATATTATCATAAAAACTGGTCCTTTGATCCGCATCTATCCACGAAATATATTTTTTATTCGAGGCACACAAAACCGTTCCCCACATAATCAATTTGTATTATCAATCAAATCTATAAAGATTTAGAAGATCTACAGATATTATACGAAAATTTACTCTTTAAAGTAAAACGTGGCTTCTGTTTACTCGTCCGTACGTACGTTGTGTAGCCAAAATGTTTACTTTTCGGGATCCTTCGTTTTTTTTCCTTTGTTAATGTCGGGAGTCGGATGCGATTGTAAATCTTGCGGCAAGTGTTGCGTGTCTACTGGTCTATATGGTGTCTGGTTTGCGTGAATCTTCTGAAGTTAGAATGGCGTCGGTTTTTGTAGAGTAAGATTTTTATGTGTATGGTAAATTACGCGTCGTTCGTTTCGACTCCAAATTAAAGCGATGCAAAATACATATAAAATAATTACGCTAAATAGAATCAGTAGATTCACCATGATTTCTTAATCATTAATTCATTGTTTCCCATCTACTAACAGTTGCGTATATAACTTAAAAATATATTTTCCAAGGTATATATATACCTATATAGTCTCAACGTTTAATATTTTATAAAAGTACCACTTTTTTATCCAATAAATGGTAGATGTTTCATGTGGTCCTTTAGATGCATAATTTGATTATTTTCAACTTTCTGGGTTCTTTTAAAACTTATCCTAATTCTTTGATCCTCTTTTCGACTTCTATTGATTGGATATCTGTAGTGGTCTAGTAAGTGCAGTCTACCGCAAAGAACATTGGTTACTCTAATACAGCTTTAAAGACAAAAATATAATATATAACACGCAATTTCAAGCTCTGGACTGCATGAATCGAGAAACTCAATAACACTGCCTGACCCGGGAATTGAACCCAGGACCTTATGATCAGCAGTCGTGCTTAGGACCACTAGACCAATGAGACAGTTTACTAGTATATACGACAAATTAACTCTTAAACTTTTCGGTCTAAGTCCTATCGCTGTTAACACGCCGTTCCGCCCTGCCACACCTCCATTACCGCGTCTCACTTCGGTGGTTTCACTGTTCTATTATATATTAACATACGTAAAATTATTATATTTTATGATGGCCGCTATCTTTATAAGACTGTACTCGTTAGTACGATTATGGGGTTATTGTGCATGTTTTAGTGTAGATGAGATGTGTCCGACAATTTCTTTCTGGAGAAGTGTATTAATCTTTGCGTTTTTATTCGCTTGCTCTAAATAATCTAAATATCAACGAGTTTCTTCTGTGTATGAGGAGAGTAAGCTGTTTTCGTGGTTCCCTAATCTCTGCGACTTAAATTCATCGTCCGTGGAGCGTAGTTTAAAAAACGTAACTGCCGCGAAAGTTTGGATGGATGGCGCTTGTGATGGCGTAAATTAATGCTACTTTAGTTCAGGAAAACATTTATTGAAGTTAAGAAATTAAATGATGAATGATATCCCGTAATTAATTCCTGTTCTATAAACTGCACTGATAAAAATACCTTAAACTAATAATGTACAATTAAATCCCAGGTTAATAGTTGCAAAATGTTTTACAGAAGCGCTCTGTAGATAATTACGGAGCTATGAGTAAAAACGATGTTTTGAGTAATTAATTTTAATTTGTGGCTTTATTTGCTAAGAACTTTTTATTGCTTTAGGTGAATGACGTAATTTCGTATAGATATAAAATGCTTTTATCCATTTATGAGTTGAAAGAAAATATGTACAGAGTAGTACTATGTATGTTTGATTTTTCTTCGCCAACGGTAAGTAATAATAATTATTTAAACCTTCATATTAATACCAATTAAATTTAAACCATCTACGATTATCAATATACTTAAAATAGTTCCATGGACATCGATGGAGGTAACATTGGCTAGTTCACTTTTACAAAATTAATATTCTATAAGTTTCGTCATAGTAGATATGTTTTGTAATATAGGTTTTTGCACAATAAAAACTAAAGACTACACGTGTTAAGCAATGGTATAATGTACATTATGTTTACAGCAATACGTGTCTAGATTTTGGTTTATAGTGATGTTAAAACATAAAAATGCTGTATTCACTTCTAAATGTTTGGAGTTTTTAAATTCAGGGTTTTGTTTCAGAATACACTATGTTTCATCGGTACGATCTGACTAGACTATTTAAAATTATATTGCTAGCATAAAATATTATGTTATTGTGGAAAAAAAAAACGTTTAGTAAAGCTAAACTGAACATGAACACCCACAGGCGTTTTTCGACAGAAGCAGGAATCTAGGAAAATGAAATTGTGTACTGGCAACACAAGAAGTAATTTGCTCATAAAAATACATTTAGAATAGCCTAATTCTAGACTGTACCTACCCAGATGTCTCGAAAGTGCCGCTGCGTACTCTATCTATACCCAGATCATATTCCTATAAATATCCTGCAATCACTATAGCAACAGTTGTATGTCAGCTATAGCGCGATCCATGGGGCCCGCGACACGATGGCCGGAGTTTGACAATGGTGTCGATCGATCTATGGGCACGGTGGCCTCGCAATTAACGCGTATATCCGCACCCGCCCTCCTGGCCTAGGGTTCCCATGGCACAGTTTATCGAGCAAGTTAAATCGGAGATTCATTGTCATTGAAGAATTTTAGTAATTTTGATAACTTCTCATTCAAGTCTTGCCTCATTAAAAAAATACTCTAAAGACAATTTTATAAGTTTCAAGACATACTGTTATCTAACTTAGTTCGAATAATAATTTGTAAAGCTGGAGAAACTTAATGAAAAATCAAGGCAGAACTAATCTTTAAACATTGGAAGGAAATATTTGTCACGACAAATATCTAAATATGAAAGTTAGGTAAAATTTAATTTATTTCCAATTAGAAATTTATAGTCGAAAAGCATACATTTTGAGTACTAAAATAATCCTTTTTGACTTACTTAATGAACAGTCTTGGTCCTTCGTCTCACAATATTCTCCAGGACTATATCCCGCTTAATTTATGAAGTTGGCATCCCTATCGTCCGGTTACATTAATTGTGTATCATTGGTTGCTAAACCCACGTAATGAACAGCTGTAATGAAAATGCATCGGATACGATAAGGTCGAGTAGTCCACGGCAAATATCATGTAATCGTAATGAGGTGCGATCGTAAAGTATTTTTTGAAAAGGTCGAGTGGCTTGTGTGTCATCTTCTGTACTATAATTACGAAGAAGATATGTATTATGTCTCTGTATGTATTTTTGAGATAATCTCTTAGATTTAAGATGCAATTTATATTTGATACAAATTATAATGAATAATTAAACTAATCCCTTTACAACAAATTAGAATTAAAACGAAACATGGGCAATGAATCGGGGACGTACCAAACATAGTAACTATAACGTATAAATAACTATTTTCATTAATTTTTATTAGCTCAACTAATGTTGGAGGAATATTAAATTGTTTAAGGCGCCTTGTCAAAGGTGTGTTAGTAATAACAAGTCGGTTTTAGCGTCCATAACGAATATTGTGGGGTTGTCGGCCCTAAGATTTAGCATAGTCGTAATCAATTTGTCTCAGGTGACTGTTACGACTCCGCCAAGCAGGCAATGCCTAGTTAACATTATTTGCAATTTAGAACTTCCGTTTTCGAAAAAAATTGGTCCTCTCTTCCCTGAGGTAGAAGGCGAGTCGATGATAAGGATCAGAGTCACATCTGCGTATATTTACAAACAACGAAGTATAATTTATGTATCTAGCCTTTTAACTATAGCAATTTCTTTTCAAACTTTATAGAGGCAATCAAAATTTCATTTGGAAAATTGATAAAACTGCACCATTTGCAGATTATGCACTTGATGGAAAAAAACATTTATTCTGTATCCACGATTCGCTGTCGCATTACTAATGTAGTATCCCTTCAATAGATTTGATTTATATTGACTATCTACTGCATCTACGAACTCTTCAACTGGTTCAATAAGAGAACCGTGTATTTTTAAAATGCAATCACGTTTTATATCCCTAGAGACACGAGATGAAAGGAAAGAATATTTTCATTAGTTTTACTAGTAAACCGTAGAGCCACCAGACCGATATATCCAAATTGTGGAATTTTTATATGTCACATAATGTCGTCTAGGTATTTCGGTGGTTCCAATTAGACGGCGCGACGTCTGCGTGGATTCGACGCGTACGCTTGTGTATTTTTTTTTATTGCAAGTTTGTATGCATCATATTTCGGATATATTGAATGCCGTGAAAACTATAACTGATTCCTAACAAACATTTATTTATCATTTATCAACATCTCATTGGTTAGATATTAACACTGATGCGACCATAATCGCTGCACAACTTGTGCCGACTCTGGCAGTCTTCCTATAGGAATTAATGAGTACGTACTAAATAGGGGCGTATACTTACTGGGTTTTACGTAAATGTAATTGACGCACTTAATTTAAGTAAATTAATGAAACGAAGGTTTCTCATTGACACTTACGACTGCAGATTTTATACTTTCTTTAACGACTCCAGAAAGTTACTTAGGAGGAGTGGCTAAATATAAATTTTAATATATTATTCAGACGAGAGTACACACAAAATTATTGTTAACTGTAGTTTGGAAATTAGGAGTAGGCAATAAAATATTATGCTTGAACACGGTTCGGAGTCTCTCAAAGACAATTGTAATAAATCGTATATTGCTTATTGAGATTTTGAATTGTGTTTCGTAACTACTACGCTGTAAGCCCAACTTAGGTTTTCCAACGACGGCTACGTTTGAGGGGGTTACGTTTAACCCTGTATGGTATTTTTTAGACGAAAGTATTATTTGTATTCCCATCATGGCGGTCTTTAATTCAGTAGGTATCATAATGTGCAGCACAATTGTGGAACCTTTCAATGATATGACCCCTACCCAAATGAAGACAAAGACCCCAGTAGGTCACGTATTCGCATAAGATCCGTATGCGATGCTTAGTAAAACGCATGGACAATTGTCCTGGGAGACGGTTTTTCGTCCAATTTACCCATTAACTCCAATTGACAGGTTCAACAGTACTATTTATTATCTATGTCTTAATTTTGTCTTAAAAAGTTTGATAAAGATCTGTCACTGTGCTTACGTAATTGCCGAAAAGATACTGTTCCATGATAGCTGCACTTTCATGTTTATTGCTCTTTGTAAATTGTAGGCGTTTATGAAACTTATTATCTGAAATGGTACATTCATTCTCATTTTCTTTCTCACTATTTCTGTTTAACTATTGTTTCAAACAAGACTTTATATCATGCGTGTTTTTATAAAGTTTTCTTTATATACCAAAAAACGGATAGAAAGACCAAAAGAAGACCAGACTTATATTATTTCTTTTTAACAATTTGAACTCAAAAAGCCTCCATTTAAATCAAAACAGTCCACACGGCGATCATTTGATAACGCTCGCTGGCCGCATAATAATCGTTATCATCGAATATGGCAACATTGCCAGGCCCGCTTTTTGCTGAACGCGTCTGCCACACATACTGGCGCGGTCGAGGCCCGTTACTGTTCGCCATTTTATAACTATAGGCATTTTACCCCGGATTTACTCTTATATACTCATAAAGGTCAGTACAAAAGGATTTAGAGATTACTTAGATAAAGATAAGGTGATCTAGCACCACATGTCAGTTTTAAAGGCAAGTTCCTTGCTCCCTATTCTTTTTAATCTTAGAGAATCATCAGTATCCTGTAATAATTCCTGATCACACACGATGCCGCATTTGTTCAAATATCTTCCGCCCTAACTGCGGCCAATTTGGTCAAGCTTATCATTGTCTCGTGAAGCAGTAAACGCCTTCTATAGAAACATGATATCAACAAAATTATTAGTTTTACAATACAATTAAACCATATATGTAGTTTAAGGGACAGTAATGCTCAATAACTACAGCGAAATAGGAAAAGACATCGGGGTAATGTTTCTTAAGAAACAAATGAAACATGAGGTTCCTATACAAGTAAATTTTATGACATAGACACACAATATATTCAACATTTTCTCTAGAACCAAGAATGTAAACAAATGTCAAATCGGGGATGTTCATAGATTAATCAATTTGATTTCAATGATCGACGCTCCGCCATGAAATTCTGTTAAGACAGTTCTAATGAGTAAAGAATTCGCAATGAAATTCTTTAGCGATGTCTAATACAAAGCAATAAAGAATCTATCTAGAAATGTATGCTTCATTTCTGGATAAAAGCTTTCCTATCGCATTCGCCATATCTACTTTAAGGCAGGGAGAAAAATAATTGACTTTATTCAATATGTGTGTATTCAGTATGTGTTCAAATTGTGGAATATAAAAGATGGTTATTAGGTCATATTCAGAACATAGTTTATATTTATAGTTCAAAGTTTTGATCACAACCGTAAGATTGTGATGCAATGCCTATATAACTAAAATATATCAAGTAATAGTTGGTAACAAGTCGGCCTGACCTTTCACAGAACTAAAGAGAAGAAAATCTATCCAATTAGACGTTAACGCGATCTTGTTCTAGACGAGAAACTCTTTAATATAACACTCTAAAATAGATCTGACTTAAATAAATAAAACACGATTAACGAGGTCAATAGGATTGTACGGAGCTACCGGAGTTTAAATCAGATTCACCTTTAATTTACCACAACAGACATGTAACATTCATGCTCTTATTCTTGCTTTATGATAAGGTAATGGTATCATTATAATGTTTTGACGACTATTGCGATTAGATTAAATAATGAAAACATATGGAAGATTAAATGCGGTTCTTATACCAATAGTTTTACATATCATTTTTAAAAAGAATTAACAAACAATAAAGTAGGTACGAAGATCAAGCGGGATCTTTAATGAAAGTGAAAAGGGGGCATTCTTTATGGTCCAAAAACTGATTAGTATCCTGATTTTACACAGACCTAATTTCCGACATAAATTAAATCTATTGTAGACGTAAGCTAGAGAATTCACTATTAGTATAATATATCCTGCTATAGAGATCGAAGTTCAATTGTAATTGGGTCAGATAGAAATCTCGACTCAAAGGACTACTTGACAAATTAAAGGGCTTACAGCTACCGTGGGATTTATATCGTGCATATGTTTTATTGCACCAATATCTAGCCTATGCGATCTAATTATGCAAAATATCGGTCATAATTACAAGATAGGTACGTTTCTTTGAAAAAATAACCTTTTAATTTCATTGAAACAGCTTCAATCCAACGCGTCCAAACTTTTTTCTTTATTATTGTCGAAAAGGAAGCGAGCCGTTGAGTGATATGCGACATGTGACGATACACTGAAACCTAAAGGAGATAAATACTAGAATAGTCTACAATAGAAAATTAACTTTATGATTGAGTAGACAAGGTCGGTATTGCAACAGATGTGGAAGCCAGAGCACGGTCTCTGAACTCCTAAAATAATATTCACTTCGAACCACTCACATGTTACGCAACTCACGTTATAATTAAAGCTAGGACGACGTTTTAAGGCAAAGTTAACGCGAATCGACCGTTTGATCGTCAAACTGAGGTGAGGTTGAAATAGATTTTTGAACTAGGATTTTGTTTTACGTGTCCGCATTTAGAAGACAACGAATACGCCTCGTGTAGTTTGTTTTTGTTTAACAAATTAGTATTAATTGGGTACGTCAAGAGCTTTGTAACTTATTTGCCAATTGCAATCACTGAGGATTTAATAGATGCGGTCTGTTTTCAGTCTTATCAGTATCACATGAAAGGCAGTTACTAATTAGAATATGTCCTATAAGACCAATACAAAATATAGAACCGTCCTTTCTGTGTTGTACACCAAGAAAAACATATTCTATAACACAAGTTTAACACCACTACATTTGTCTGACTTGGCGCTGCTGATATATTCTTTAACCTCAAATCTGAACGCCTAATCAAAAAATTACCAATACATAAAACAAATTGTGCCCTTATATGGTACATACTAAGCCATGTATTCCCTGCTACTTACATCTAAGGTGAAGACATTAATTTTCGAATCGTTAGAAAAACCCTGATCCCTTTATGGAGTGGCGCCTGTCTGATCTTACGATCTGTCGGACGTGAGCCGCCTATTTATATATTATTGAATATGGATATTTGCGGAAACTAATTGCGTTTACAATACTGAATTGGGAATGAAAGGATTTATACAGGTATTCAATATTATCCTTAAGTAGTTGGCGGAAATTCTTTTTGTTTTTGTCTGAACTGATATTACTTTAACAATAGTCCAGCTAAAGTTTCTGCTTTGTTTAAATGAATTATTGTGCTCCACGGAATTAATGTCAGATAAATCAAGGTTAGCTAATTTTAAATAATTTACACTCTATGTTTCAAAAGTTATTGCAGAAAGAGACTCAGTCTTCTTTGGGGGGCTGAGTTGCCTGCGTCCGTAGGAGTGCATCCTTAAAATGGAATCCCTACACGTGGCTCCTGGGTGGTGCAAAACAAAACTGGTGGGAGGCTTCAGCCGCGGCTGGTTACTACCCACAAGATGAAACCATGCCGTGAAGCGAACTAGTCGTGTTTCGGGATGTAGTCCGGCGGAACCGTTGTGGTAGACGGGTCTGGGTAGTTGCATCAACTCCTCAACTATCATTCTCACAAAATCTATCCACTCTACTTAAAAGTGAATACATTTATTCTGGATATACGTGCTCCATCCTCAGCCACACCGTCGCTTACCATCAGGCGAGTTGGTGGTCAAACGTAGATCCATTTATAGTCATTTTTGTTTTTCGATAGGGGAAACGCATATTTTCGTATCTTCTAAAGTATAGTTCATCTTATCAACACTAGTTACATTTCACCAAAGACCGAACCAGCAGTAGAAGGAAAACATCGATGCATGTATGCTTCACCTATCTTAACCACGCAAATATTGCTTTTATATATTCTATCCAGTTAAACTCAAGGGGGTACGGTAATACAGGGGACATTAGTGACCACCCGCGCACTATAATGAGCGCCCGCGCACCTGTACGCATGCGTAATCGACTTCGGCAAACATCGGGTACTCTCGTGTTTAGTTATTATGTCATTTATTATAGCGATGTACTGGTGTGCTATTTTGAGATTAAGGGGTATGCAGAAACGAAGCCTTAAACAACTCAAAGAACGATTTTAACGTAACCTTTTGACTTCTCATAATCTTAGAACAAATGGTAGTTAGTACTTACTTTATGTTCATGGTTATTGATGGTTGTGAACAATGACTTTTATGATTTTATTGGCTTAGTAGTATGATGCAAGTGGTCCTACGGTCCGAAGATTTGTGTAAGGTATGTCTTCAGGCAAAATTAATGTTTATTTTAGTCATGATTTGTTGGAATTGCTTTTATCTTAAGGTGTCATGGATACGACTTTTATAGACAACTAGCTGTGCTCCGCGGTTTTACCCACGTATAATTATATTTTTATTAGCCTTAGTTACTCCTTATATAGTCAGTTACCTGCCAGTAAAATCGTTTCGAAGATTAGCCGGAGCAAACAGACAGAGAGACAAAAATTTTAAAAACTGATTTTAAGGCATAGGTATCTTGCACTTAACTCAATTTTATTTATTTGTATTGATGAACCTGCTACACCTTGCAGCGCAATGGCTCATACATAATCACCCGCGCGATAACCATCTTCCAATAAAATATGGAAAACGAACATTCCACAATAAATCGGGTGCACTTTTCCTTCTGTAATGAACTCGAACGATCTTATGCTCGACATATTGCATAACCGCTGACCGGGTTGCAGCTCGTTTCGGTAAAATTTACCACGTGCAAATGTCGAGGGCGAACATGTGTGGTACAAGGAAAGAGCGGGTAGCGAGAAATCACTTTTCAGTGAACAGTTTTCTCGCAAGTTTTGCGCGGTATATGTACTATCGCGGCCTTTTCGCCTGCCCGCTTAAATCTCTTTTTGTCTAAAACCTGCGCCGGCGCCATGCCACGCCACCTTAAAGTTTTCGCCTATTAAGAAAGCGAGAACGTAATTAGTTGCAATATGCACTGCGCAGCTTAGTGGCGCATCACGTGTACTCCTTTTTGTGAATTTTAAGGACGATCTAATTTGACCTTGGCGGGGCTACAGAGCGCTTCTATTTTTTGAGTGCAAGCAAAAATTAACTTAGTGGTGGTCAGGTGGGAGTGTCCGCGATAGTACATGGATTTCGATAGGAATTCGTGAGTGGGTTTATCAACAAACTCTCTTTGCAAAAATATTTGATAGAACTACTGGGTCAACATATTTTGTTTGAAAATTACAGATGGTTTTAATATAGCATGGACAGCATTAAGTAAAGACGTTGATAAGAGGTACATTCTTTATACAAATAAAAAATTACTTAGGGTTATAGGGTTTCATTAAAGCATGTACTCGTAAGTAGATAGGGTCTTTATTAGATCCAGATTTTCTACATATAAATACTACTTTGCTATTATTATGATGTAATAATTTTAATTGCAAAAAATATCATAGGACCAGAAAAGACGTAGCTTTAGGACACAAATATCAAGAATAAACTTTGCAGTTAAAATTTTTTGAATATCTAAATTATAACCCATCAGTTCCCACGTTAACCGCCATCAGCAAATAACTTAAATTAAAATTAAAGTGGGCGATTCATATGACATTTAGAATTAATTGCAGGGCGCGCCGAACGGGTGAAAATGTCGACCGAAATAATAAAATGTCGACGAAAGTGCAATCTCTTTGTAATTAGGGGGTTACTGACAGCGAAAATAGACCTGACACCTGTTGAGATGTTTATCAGCAGGAATTTTATATTATGCATAATAAATAAAGCAAACATACCCAAGAGAAATATACATCTTTGACGCCGCTGTTGTTAGCGCACTGGTGTATTGCGTTTCGCAGGGTCGATCCCCGCACGGTTACAATAAATAATATAGTAAGAGTACTACTAATTGTTCCGGTTTGGGTATAGGCAAACATATACAGTCATATTTGTATTGTAAATAAACCCACGATACAGGGGAGATTCCTAATGTGGGGCACGTTTTTGTTATGTAATTATTTACTCCGAAAGTATCTAAGATGGTTCGATAACCTGGCTGTATGGTGAGATTTGTAGCAAATATTTAAGTAATATTCTAAAATCTTACTATGGTACATTAAAAGTTTCTTTTGGAATAAGATCTTATATGTGTTCTTCTTTACTTTCTTTATCGTGTGGTTGATGAACAACCTAGTTTCAGAGTTTAAACCACTCGTAGGCCTCTGACATGACTTTCCACATCATTGAGAACATCTCTCAGGTGTGTTGGTTTCCTCACCATGTTTTCCATCACCGTTTTAAGCAAGTGATTATTAATTTATAATATGCACATGACTTGTCAGTCCAACGGTCATACCACGAGGTATCACTGCAAAATTTTCTTTATATATATTAATTTACACTTATGTTAACTAAGTCAATGATAGAGTGAATCTATCACGCTGTCAAATTTATTATTGCTTTTTTCTCCTAATTTTTCCTTTTTATTTCGACCATTACGTAATACTTGATACTTTGGTATTTTTCCTTACAACGTTTAAAATTCACTCGCGACATTCGTCTCAATCGTAACTGCAAAGGACCGGTTTCTGATTACACGTTAAAATATGATACACATTTAATTACTCCATTAAAATGTTCTGCTATCAATCCATCTCATGCAACTAGGCTATTTGATATCAGACGGACCTTTAAATACCAACTCGAATAGCTGTGTCACTAGTAATCGTAAGGTTTTATTGACTACATTAAAATATTATGTCATCAATATAATTTGTGTTATCACTCGTTCAATTTTATCAAACTAGCTTTTGAGTAGGTACTATTATTGAAGTAGTATTATTTAAGATAGTAGATGCTCTAATATGAACAATATAATTCAAGATAAATCTTTGAAAAGCATTAACGCATGCTTAGCGAACTCTAAAGTTATTATATTAAATGGAAAAAGAATACTGTCGCGAACAGGATTCGAACCGGCGCCTCCCGGATAAATACTCCAGGCGCTCTGACCACTAAGCCATCTCGACCTCTGCTCTATTCCCGCGACCGTATTCTTTTTCCATTTAATATGAACAATATATTTTTATTTATTTGCCTTCTAAATGATTACGATTATCTGCTATTCCCGTGAGATTACTCTTAGCTACTGGTTTCACGATTTCTTGTTCTAGTGACACATATTATGACTTTTCACTTTTATTGGCTTATGTTTTAGTTAATTATATTGTCATGAAAGTAAAAGTGAAAAAAAATAAGGGCGTGAGCAGGATTTGAATCGGCGCCCCACCGATGAAATACTCCAGGCGCTTTGCTAAGTATAGCTTAGTTGAGTCCCGGACTTCGAAGCTATTCTAAATTCTTCATCCAAATTTGCCATATGCTGACGTTATCACCATCTATTCAGCCTCTATACAGTGACTAAACATGCGGGGGCGCATTTTCAAATTTGCCTCGTAAACCATATTTATTTCCACAAAAATTCATAACCTTAGAGTTAACATAACACACACATTATAATTATATATATATGCCTAGCCTTTTCCCAATTACATTGGGGTCGGCTTCCAGTTAAACCGGGTGTAGCTTAATACCAGTATTTTACATGGAGCGACTGCCTATCTGACCTCCACAACCCCACGACGCCACGAGCTCCTCCACACATTATAACTATAATGCATTTAAATATGTAGCTGTATTTGTTTCGTCTATAGTGGGTAATCAGACATCCAGTGCGGAACTCTTTATATCCCACCTTAAAGTAGCTACATCTGATAGTAATGGAAGTAGTGTACACGACACCAGTACGTTTAGTAGTACCTCGTAGTAAGGCAAGTGCTCATTGCACACGCGCGTCACATAGTCTAGCCACCACCTAATATGTATGGCCGACCTCGGTCGTGCTTGTAACGGTGTGAGAAGGAGGGAAATGGCGAATTAATTTTATAGAAATACAATTTTTCAAGGAAACATTGAAAAAATAATAGACAAGAACGGGGCTTGAATCCGCGACCATTGACATTCCTTGTGGTGTGAGGGCCTCAAAATGTATAAAATAATATATAATTTTATATGATTTATAGAAATATATAAAATATTTTATTAATAAAAAATAAAGTGTAAACGCTTTATGAGGAAAAAATCTGTGGAGTGGGATTCATTTTGTCATCTATTATTATATTATTACTAGCTGTGCCCCACAATCGTTGTTCTACCATATACATTTTCTGTATAGGGCCCTTATCACCTAGGGGTATAAAAATTGCTTGCAACCTTTTCTCAGTACTACCAAATATACACCAAAAATTGCATAAAAATCGGTCAACCCGTTTCTGAGGAGTTCGATAACAAACATTGTGACTCGAGATTATTACAATATATTGTAGATATTTAGCCCTTATGGTCCCATAGTTCAGCAAAAGCCTCCCCCTGATTCGTACACCCTTCTCTATTGCTGGCCACTTGTCGTCACTATTTGTTACAACGTCGAGTTCATCTCACCACCACCTGCAAGGTCTGCCTCGGATTCGCTTTCCAGATATTAGGATCCAGCCCGTAGTTATTTTGGGCCCAAAAATTATGCGAATAACATAGCCGGCCCAAATAAATTTTGTCCCATTTAAATGATATTTATCATCATCATCATCATCATTTATCATTTAATGTTTGTTTAGTAAGAGATTACATACAAAAAAATTAAATCTTTTTGAGTGGCCGGTGCATAGTGAAATATAATGACAAAATATGCACTTAATTACAAATACAACTCGCGTGCACAAACATCCGGACTTAGATCAATTAAACACATGTAAGCCATTTAATTTGCATTATAAGAATAGGTAATACTATTGAACTTGTGATAGGTTTAATCTAATCAGGATACGGAAGATTACATTAAGGATGCTGTAAAAATGGTATTATATTGATTCTGCGTCAACCGCGTGGCAGAGTGTAAGCCATTTGTAGGTCTCTGATATAGCTTAATATATCTTTATGGGGTACCAAATAGTTAATAGATGTGGGGATGATAATTACCTCGTTGGTTCAACAGTCGCAAGCGCAGCTGCTGAGTGTGCGTTCTTAGTTTCGATTCCCGGGTCGGACAGTTTCTAAAAAATGAAGAACCTGGGTGTATTATAGTTTACTTCCACCTAACCCTTGGTAAAATACAAACGTGATGCTATGTTATGTTATGGTGATTTCTTCCTAAGTGCTGCGAAATACTCATGTAAATTATTTATTACAAACACGGATTTTCAATCACTTAATGAAATAGAAAACGCTATCGCTTATCGCTCGGACCACGACCACCCGTCCTAATCAATCTATCGTTTATAGAGTTACATGCTGACATTAACACATTAATCTTATAAATAAATAAGTACCATTTATTTGTCACTGCTGACTGATCTTACCGGCAATATGACGGTTTATTTACTTTTCGCTGATTGACAGACCGTAAATAATATTTAGGATAGGTTACTTTATCTAACGATGCGAATGTTACTGCCTGGTTGATCTAGTGGTCCTGAGCGCGACGGCTGAGCGTGAGGTCCCAGGTTTGATTCCCGGGTCGGGCAAAGTGGTCTTGGGGGTTTCTATTAGGAAATTCTCGATAGCAGCCCGGAATTGCCAATTGTGCCCAGTAGATGGCAATAGGCTCACCACCTATTACATGGGACTTAATAACAACATTGGTGAAATGTGGGTGTAAAATTGTATACACCTCTGCCTATCCCTTCGGGGAATACAGGCGTGATGCTATGTTGTGTGAATGTTTGGAATGTGTGTGTAGTGGTGCTGACACGAGAGTGCATGGGGTCCGCTTAGACGCGACCCGAAGAATAATACCTGAATACTTCCGTTTTGATAGGTGTAAAAACGCCGATGTACAGTCAGACAGAAGATTACGTTGTTGTAAATAATGTACGTTGATCATTACGTACATGTATTTTTCTAGAAAGCTCCACTGGTCTAAAGGTTACGTACCTGGAAGTTGTGTTCAGGTACTATCAAAGTTATCACTAGAAGCAACATGAGGTTTTTTTTTAATTATTTTATTAGTTCTAAAAAGGTTATTTGTAGTACATGAAATGCTTAGAAAGAAAAGACACATTAAAAAAAAAAACACGAAGAACATGTTTTACACACAAATTGTTGGGTGAAGCCCTGTTCTCCTAGCTAGATCACAAAGTAATCTGTGTTAAGGAGAAACAGATTCCAATCCCTAGTCGGATAGCAATAACACTGATGCGTTCATATTGCTTGAGTCTAAAATATACATATTTTTTAATGGGATAGGGGGCAAACGAGTAGACGGATCGCCTGATGGTAAGCGATTACCGCCGCCCATAGACACCCGCAACCCCAGAGGAGTCACAAGTGCGTTGCCGGCCTTTTAAAGGGTTTGGGTCTCCGGTACCCTCAGTCAGTCACTCCGCGAAACACAACGCAAGCGTTGTTTCACGCCGGTTTTCTGTGAGGCCAGTATCACTCCGGTCGATTCGTGCCGAAGCAAGGCTCTTCCCCGGTTAAAATGAAATAGATGGGCAGTAGTAGGTACATCAGAGATGAGTATTATATAGAAAAAAATTAATAAAAAAAATTATAGTAATTCTATGCTATGCAGCTATGTGGGCAGTTGTGGTATGTATGAGTGGAGGGTGAGTTTTTAGGGTAGTGTGTGGTGTGTTGTGCGTGATGACTATGCACAATAAATAAACAACAAGCAAATAATATACTCTCGACTTAATTTCGGTCACGGCGGCCTATCTTCACGGATATTAGCTAAGTACGCAGGAGATATTATAGTGCACAAGTGTTAGGGCAAACACGGGTGCAATCCCTCTTCTTTTACTCTCATAGTCCGATGGGACAGCAAACTGACACGACCGGAGAGAGATTAGGCGCAGCACCGATGGCTTTGATACCGCCGAGAATTTTCTAACAGAAAAACCCAATAATAATTTGCTCGACCCGGGAAGGAAAACAAAAGCAAATAATGCAATAGCACACCAGTAATCAATATAATAATTTTTATTAAAGGTTAAAATAAACATTACAAACATGTGTTCCCTGACCACTAAACTAGGTATCTTAGGGGTCAGAGAGCTGTGATAGCCTAGCTGATAGATACCGAAGTTCGCACATTATTTAAATTTTTTTCCTCTCAATATCTTCTGTAATGTATGATCATAGCTTTAAATAATTTGTTGCCCACTTAATGAAAAACCTATATGTTTTGTGTACTGTTTTTTTTTTGTAAACTGTTGGCAAGGGTTTGAGCTGAAAACCAGTGCTTGGCAACCCTTACAGAGCCTACGCATAAAGTGACACTTGAACCTTTTGCAGTTATTTGTATGTTTACTAATACTGAAAACAATAAACAACCATTCATTCATTCTTTTAGGACCGCTGGACTGGAAAGACAAAGGTTAGACGCTAGTTCAGATCCTAGAAACAACTTTTCGTAAATCATGTGCGTAATCACTAATCACAATTAAACATCGTGAGGGAACCAGCACATCTGAGAGATGTTGATGGAAGGTATTTAAGTCATATCAGATGCGAACTAGTGCTTAATACCTACTCTAATTAAAATTCACATTTCAATACTCAAAATAAAGGTACATTTAAATCCATATAGTGCCGTTTCGGAGCATATTCGAGAGTACAGGTAACAATTTTAAAAACGGTCATTTCTGATTAGGCATCGTATAAAAGTAGTTTTCACTTCCATTTTGGTATTTATTTTGATATCAAAGACTTTAATGTTGTTTATAAAATATAGCGGGGACTAATAGTTTAAAGTGCACGGAGAAGGTCATCTGAAATTTGACCGCGCCAAGAGGTATATAACCTCTATCTATCTAACTATCGTTAACCAACCTAAACTCAAAAAGGTGCTCATGGCCTGAATAAGATGTAGATCTTGGTATTTCTTCTACACAGTATAAAACAAAGTATCTGTCTGTCTCTTTACCCGCTAACTCCTCCTTAACCACGCAACGGGTTTTGATGCGGTGTTCACCATCGTTAAGATATTTTTTCACACATGGTTTATATATATAATAAAACCCAAATAGCTCCTTTGTAAGTAGAAAAAAAATGAAATATGGCGCCGAAAAAAAATATTACATGGCTCACGTAGGCTAAACAGAACTTCACTCTTTTTTTCTAATTTATACCCGTGCGAAGCCAGGGCGGGTCGCTAGTATATGACACAAACAATAACGTGGTTTTGGATCTATATCTTTGTTTCATACATACATATGTCTAAAGATCAACAAAGTTTCACCACAATCAATAACTTCAGTCCAGAATCCAATAGTATTAAATCGGATTTATCTGCGTAGTCCATCGAATGTGACCCATTTCCACTATGACATGATACAATAAGCAGATAATACTCGCATTGTTAGCATTCCTCGATTTCTAAACCAAAACATAATTATTATTGTTAATTTATATCCTGATACTGTTTCGCTAACTCGCAGCAGATTGCGTGTTGTTGTACCATTATTAAATAGAGTAAAGGAGAACTGAACAACTTCTTGTCAGAGGTCTTCAATATGCTCGTCGGACCTGCCCGTATCCAACATTTTAACGTGCCCTGCGAAGCTACAGCTGGCAATGCTGCATGAAGTCGCCCGTCTACAAACAGCGCGCCAAGCGTAGCTTTATCGACCACAGTCCACAACCGCCAATGACCACATAAATCGACTAACGTCTTTGTAACAAACTACATATGTCTGTTCAGTCACCTGTATACGGACTGAATAGATAGTAATGACGTCACCAAAAGACATATTCAAAATGTGGAAGAATTCGGTGTAGTAAGCAGAGGTCGAGATGGCTTTGTGGTCAGAGCGCCTGGAGTATTTATCCTGGAAGCGCAGTTTCTAATCCTGCACGCCCGTATTTTTCTTTCCACAAAAATGTCTATCATTAAAATTCGCGACGCATGCGTTAAAACTTTTGATAGACCTATATGCAGTGATAGCCTAGTGGTATGACCGTTGAGCTGAGAAGCCTAAGATCGCACCACTGACTTTTCGAAATAATGTGCTAATTTCACTTTCTTCTACTGGTAAAGGAAAACACCGTGAGGAAACCAGCACACCCGAGATATTTTCTCGATTGTGTGTAAAGCCATGTCAGAGACCTACGGGTGGTTTAAAATCTGACACTAGATTGTTCATAAGTCATATAATAAGAAGAATATATTACATTCCTTCTTTTAGGCCCTAGACAAACTATACATAATTATGTATAGCTCTATTATAATTGATACCATCCCAATTGGTTCTGGTAATGTACCTATATCACATTTAATTACTCTCATCAAATCTAGATTCATGCCGTACTGCATCACGTTAACAAACTTTATTTTACCAACTCATTACAAGACTCACATTTCTAAAAACATCTAATAATTTTTGCGCACGTGTTTACTACTTTCTGTAACATTTTAGTTATGTATGATAATTTTTTTTATTTTTTATTATTACACATTTTATTTAAAAAAATCTAAGTAGTTAATAACTATTGTTGCTGCTTTCTCATAAAATGACGAACATTTTGGTATGACTTATGAAGTTATGATAGTCTTGTAACAATTAAACGTTTATTCGAATACTGCTTTTTGACAGCCTTCTGAAACGATAAAAAAGTTTTATATTCATCAGTTTTTCCTAGCGTCAATTTAAAATTAGCTAAACATTCTAAGATTTGTACTAGGACACCCTCCAAGGGTCGAATTCGAAGTGAAATCGATAAATTAATACAAAATTCTCAGTACCGTGGGTGGCGCTATATATTTTGGCATCCATTTGCCGTGTATCATAGTATATGACTCATGTACTCGTATATTTGTGTAAGTGAATACATTTATTTCTTAGAAACTCAGGATTACACTAGCAATGTTTAGGAAACTGGGGAAATGGGTCTTTGTAGTTCTTTCAAGATGGCGGAGTTGTACATTGGCACTGACAAATCTGTTAGCAACTGATTTGCCAAAGTTTACGAGTTTATAAGAAGAACTAAGAGTCTAAAGCTGAGCTTTCATGGCATATATCTATACCGGATATTCTTCGAAACGACTCCCCTCGTCACTTAGCATCTAGACTTCACAAAACTCTAGACTAAACAGACGGCCCTGCATCGTCTGGGCATACGTAAACAGATAAAGGGCATTCTTCCCATATATATGTATCTACCAAGTAGGTATGTATATATTTACGAATTTAAATGCACTTTTGCCTATAATATTTAATTTAATTTATCATAACACCTATTGGTCAAGTTAGTTTCGAGATTTTAATTTTAATGGCGGTGTTGAACCTTTGCATTATTATTGTTTATTCACACTTACGAAATAATACAACACAACTACACACTTTGATAAACAATCATAAATTCTTAATCGAGAGTGACGGACCAAAACAAAGCAGCGTTCACGTGTTTACTTCTTAACAAACTAAACTTATAATAATTGATACGGTTCGTGATGTTCCGAGAAGCTTGGCTCATTGGCGCCAACATTCTGCCTAGTGAAATAAACAAATTAATGGGCTAAAGATTCGAAGCAGATAAAAGGTGGGTTTGGGAAGATAGTGAAGAAATTTTTTGCGGAAATTTTGCGTAAATTGTAACAAAATTTTTGTTTTTCTTTATTGCAGGTACTTCTGGTCTTTGGTTTTTTAAATAAACATTTTACTATACTTAAACTAATACATACTATTACAAAATAAAACTTATACCTAACTACTGCACACGAAGTGACGGCGTCGTGTTTCGTTGACTGGTGCCATGTAACCGGCCGCGAAAGCGTCGGACGAACGAGGTGAAACGACACCTTTCAGCCAAAACTTTCTTTGAGGAAGGTCTGAAGATGTTGGGTTGGAACCTGCACCACGAACGATTTGAAGTTTGTGTTGTGGCGCGAATCCAACTTCTCGACCCTCAAACGTTATAGGTAATTCTCAAATTTTATAAACGTGCTGTCTTCTTATATTCACAGATTTTAATATGTATACTTTGCCTCGTCAGATTAAGGAGTGGCTAAGTAGAGATTATCACTCATGCGAATTTTTGGGCACAAAAGACTCCCCAGCAGGTTTTACGTACTGCTCTGTATGTCCGTAGTCATAATAGACAAGAGTCTACAAAGTCTAACCTGAGTGCAAAGTAAAATTATCGACTTCCACGCCAGCTATTGGATGTCCAGGTGGCTAGTTCTTATATGGCATAATAATGTCAGGATGTGGAGGGTGCTATAAAGCTTATATTTGGATCCTACAGCAGCTAGGTGTTCTGCATTTGGTTTCGCTAAAACTACTTGAACTAGACTAATGTAAGATACTTGAAAGGCCAAAGACACAACGAGAAGAGTAAAAAGATCTTAGTAGAAAATAGTTTTATATGATCTGTGGTACAAGGAAGCGAAACAAAACCATAAAGTTTATTTATTAAAGGCCGTATTCATAAAAACTGACGTTTTTAAAACGCTTCTTAAATTATATTTGTCTCTGTTAATTTCAGTGGATAGAGATGAAAACCAGCAGACTAGACATTTAAAGGAAAATACATTTTAAATACTACTAATAAGAGATTAGTTTAAGTTTTCTTCATATCATGTGGTTGATGAATAACCTAACTGCCTCGTTGGTTTAGTGGTCCGTAGCGCGACTGCTGAGCAGGAGGTCTCGGGTTCGATTCCCGGGTCGAAAGTGCAAAGTGTTATTACATTTTTCTGTTAGGAAATTCTCAGTAGCAGCCCGGAGTTTGGAAATGTGCCCTGTTGATGGCAATAGGCTCACCACCTATTACATGGGACTTAATAACAGCATTGGTGAAATGTGGGTGTACAATTGTGTACACCTCTGCCTACCCCTTCGGGGAATACAGGCGTGATGCTATGTTATGTTATGATGAATAACTTAGTGTCCGAGTTTAAACGACTATCTCATATCTCTTAGACGTAATTTTCCGTCTCCATTTTAAGCAAGTGATAGTTAATTTCTAATGTCTTATGTTCAATGTCAGTGGTGTGTTTTGGCTTCGAACTTGCGACCTTTGAATTGTCCAAGGGCTCTATCACCAGGCTATCACTGTTTAGTACCGTAGCTAAATACTGTTAGCCTACCAATATGCTTTAAGAACTCAAAATCCTTTCTCCAATTTTCACACTACGTGATAATAACCTACGTGTAAATATTTTATTATTAGTGTTATATTTTAAAGGCTGTCGAGTGACAGAGATATGCTATTCTAAAACACTTGAGCTTCTTTCTGTCATAGACATAAAATGTTTTTGATTTATGGTAGGTACCAACTAGAATATGTTTATGAATACTGTTCATAAAGATTAATATTGTTCGGTGCGATGAAAAATGCTTTAAAAATACTACACCTTAGCTCTAAAACTACATCTTAGTTGTAAAATAAAAAAAGTATGTACTGTGTAAATGTGAAACATTAAATATTCTGAATTTATATTATTTACTTATTTGTAGGTATAATTTGTTCTTATGAACCAAGTAGATTTTAAGAGCAAAGAGCTACATTCAAAGATTCCCAAAAATAATTATAAACTAGGAAAAAACGATACAACAAAAAAGTTACACGTATAAAAAATACTTTTCCAATCGCGACTCTGTCAGTAGGTAAGTAAGTACAAGTGAAGTCTGTCAGACTAGAAAAGGGTCTTCAGAGACTTCTTTCAAGATAATCTTAAACCGGTATTTACGTAAAAAGAGACTCCAAGGTATTTGATATTTGCGATAAAAAAAGCCACACAAAGTTAGTACATAGAAAAATTTCCCCATATCCAATGACGTCACATGACAGAAGAATATTAGACTGATTCGTTGCCGTTCCGTTACCTTGATCGTGGCTGAATAGAAACATATCGAGCGTGTGATTTAGTATTCGCGGAATCCAACCCGCCACAATACGTTGACCTGACTGTTTATACTGAATAAGATCAGACCCATTTTTATAAAACTCCGTAGTTATATACTTGCGTTTTACTTGTCTAGACTGTGTGTTTAGGTAAACTGGTTTTGCGTACTAATGTTAAGGGGGATTCAGCGGGTGAAGACTGAAGGTCTAAAATAAAATATGTCTTTATTGCTGTATGACCTATATCTGCCTAGCCTTTTCCCAATTACATTGGGGTCGGCTTCCAGTCAAACCGGATGCAGATTAATACCAGTATTTTACATGGAGCGACTGCATATCTGACCTTCACAACCCAGTTACTGGGTAACACGATATCTCGTGGTTTTCAGACTTTCAAGCTACCAGGCTTACTTCCAGGACTACCCGTAACGGCTGTCATAGATCTTAATTTGACAACCAGGACCGACGACAACCGGGCTCTCCTAGGCACGGAGGGATCTCGGTATGAAATGATGGTCACCCATCCACAGACCGACCGCAGCAAGCGCAGCTTAACCTCGATCGATCGATTTGTACGGCTGCTACTTAGCCACTAGTTTAAATATATTTCCATTGTTGTTTCGTCTAAAAATAAGTATAAATCTATCTGCCTAGCCTTTTCCCAATTACATTGGGGTCGGCTTCCAGTCACACCGGATGCAGCTTAATACCAGTGTTTTACATGGAGCGACTACCTATCTGACCTCCACAACCCAGTTACTGGGTAACACGATATCTCGTGGTATGACTGGTTGGCAGACTTTCAGGCTTCTGACTACCCGTAACGGCTGTCATAGATCTTAATTTGACAACCGGGACCGACGGCTTAACGTGCTCTCCGAGGCACGGAGGGGTCTCGGTATGAAATTATGGTCAACCATCTACAGACCGACCGCGGCAAGCGCAGCTTAACCTCCATCGATCGATCTGTGCGGCTGTTACTTAGCCACAAGCCCCTCATAGCCCCTCGTCTAAAAATATAAATGTGGGTGGACAATTGTGTACACCTCTGCCTACCTCTTCGGGGAACACAGCCGTGATGCTATGTTATGTTACGTTATAAATTATTGCTAAGGCATTTGACCGAGTCAATAATGACACCTTACTTGCAAAGCTAAATAGTATTGGTTTCGCCCCAAAACTTCTAAGATTAATTGCCGACTACCTGCGTGATCGCCAACAATTCGTACGCCTAGGAATATATGAATCCAGTGCTTACCATACTCGTTCTGGCGTGAGTCAAGGCTCCGTGCTCGGTCCATTGCTTTTCTTAATCATGATTAATGACATACCTTCAATTCTAAAACATTCTAAATGTCTTTTGTACGCAGATGACTTAAAAATATTCTGTAAAATAAGATCAGAAGCTGATGCCCTTGCGCTACAACAGGATATTGATGCATTGAATGAGTGGAGTGCGGCAAACAAAATGGAATTTAATATAACCAAATGTCGAGTGATGGCTTTTGGTCGAATGAGACGGCCAATCTATTTTAATTATCAGCTTGGTGACACTGTCATCGAAAGGAGTGTCAACATGAAAGACTTGGGCGTTTTGTTTGACCAAAAGCTCACCTTCCATGACCACATTACAACGGTGGCAAAGGAATCTTATCGCAGACTCGGTTTCGTTCTCCGTAATTCTCGTGATTTCCACAATCACAATGTAATTAAATTATTATACAATACTCTGGTCCGTAGCAGACTGGAGTCAAGTGCTACGGTTTGGAATCCGCACGAAGTCACATACGTCCTGTTAATAGAGAAGGTCCAAAAAGCTTTCTTGCGAAACCTTTACAAGCGCGTTTACGGTGTCTATCCATTTTTGTACCCTACATTGTTTTTATTGGGCTGTTTAGGATATAATTCTCTCCAAGTACGTCGTGTTATGCAGCAAATATTATTTTTTATGAAAATCATTCACAACCAAATAAACGCACCGGATTTACACAATGCATTCTTTCAAATCTTCACCCCCGATAATTACCTTAGAAATCGAAAACACCAACTGTTTGCGGTACCTAGCTGCAGGACTGTAAGTAGAGCTAATTCGCCGGTTCCACGCATTTTGAAATTGTTAAACCGTTTCCTGGATTCAAAACCAGAGTGTGACGTGTTTGCTAGGGAATCGAGTGCTAGACGATCTTTTATGTTGGAATGTTTGAAGTTTTGTGAGATGAATAATGGATGAAATAATTAATTAGACTACTGTGTAATTTTTTATAAATTCTTGTTCGGATAGTAAGTTTTAAAATGTAACCTTTTAAGCAAAAGTGTAAGTGGTATTATGTGCCGTTCTTTCTGTGAAATAAATAAATAAATAAATAAATAAATTGCTGTTTGACAGTGTTTATAAAAATTTATAGCTTTCGTTTTGTCTTTGGCGGTCAGTATATTAATCGACAACATTAATCCTTTAACAAGGGCCTCCTCTAAACACTATCTTTCGCTATCCTAATCCATTCTGGACCAGCAACTTTTTTAAGGCTTCCCAGCGTTTAGTTTGTCGCCCCTAACCTCTTATACCATCCCTAGGGTACCACTCTGTTATTATTTTAGTCCCGTATTTCTCATTCTTCTCTCGTAGCATAATGTCCTGCCCATTGCAATTTTAGTGTTTTACATACCTTATTTGTATTATAACTTTCGTGAGGCATATTTATATTAATTATTGTTCACCGGTTACTACTCATGTGTATTCTTCGGGTTTGGACGACTAGTTTCGCCCGGCTTCAATCAAGTGTATTAAAAACATATTTTTTTTTGTAATCGCAAATTTGTTTAGACTATGGTAGAAATCGTGGTAACTATGTATTTATTTCTAACTAGCTGGTGCTCGCGACTTCATCTGCGTGACAAAAGGTAGACTATGTCCTTCTCCAAGGTCCAATCTATCTCCTTGACAAATTTCATGACGATCAGCAGATTCAGCCAGGTAACAAACAAACAAACAGAATTACTTTTCATGACGATCAGCAGATTCAGCCAGGTAACAAACAAACAAACAGAATTACTTTCGCATTTATACGTTAATATTAGTATGGATTAGTATGGATAATATAATGCAGGTGTACAACTAGTGGTAGAAACGCCTCTGTCTACACACTACAAATACAGCCGTGATGTTATGTTTTTTCATGTCCATTTGAAGCGGCTGATAATAAATGAAGCTACATTTAAGTTAATTAAGTCTTATCAACTGTTAAACCGCAAATTGCAGTTTGAATACCTATATATTTCCATTGTTGTTTCGTCCAAAAATATAAATAAGGTTAGCCAGACTCATTCAGACAACAAAATATTACCCGTTTTTGTGTGGTATCCATTGATATTAATTCACTATGTTCAGTAAGTTACAACGGTCCCTAAAGATCAGAAATATTTTGCGGATACACAATATAAACGTAATAAGTTCAATAAAGTGATCATTTTAATTATCATGAATCTCTCAATCTCACTTTTTTTTCTAATGTATTTAAACTTTAAAACGAGACAATTCAAAATTACCTGTAAACGATCTACAATTCTTTATTTATTTTTATTAAAGATTCAGCTCCGAAAAGAAAAATTAATGTGCTTAAGCTACTACATAATTCATACATTAAATATTAAAATAATTTTGAATTATAACATCTTTCCGCAAAATTCCAAACTGGGTACCAGTACATCGTGGGAACCAAACCAAAACCATAAAAAATGCGATAGAACCAACTATAGCAAACTACAATCCAGCCACATATTTATGTCCATTTACATCTATATAGACGACATAGTATTACGCACAAAATATTACGTTGTTGTAGTACCAGACGTTTATAAGGTCATTATTTTTCATAGAACCATGAAACAAAGGAAATAAATCATTCGGCTGATTGTCTATTATGTTTATTATAAAGACGTTTGCGAGACGTTTGCATGGGTGACGTAATATTAGTAGAGATGACAGGTTTGTAGACAGGTGTCTGATAAGAAGTAATTGATCTTCATCAGCTTGAATGAAGAATCATGTACCTATTTAAGAAGCAAACTTTGGTGCACTTTTAGTGTTTACAAGTAGATATATTTTGACGAGACCAATCGTAATTCGAAACTATGGCAGTCTTAGAACCATTAAACTGCAAAGAGAACAATAAAACAGCAAAAGTAATAAGAAGAATATACGAAGTATCTCCATTGACATAAATCTGGAAGCCAGACGAAATACAGGAAGTTTTTTTTTTCAACTTTTGGTACCTCAATAAAACCCATGTCGATGACACAGATAAAGCAAATACAAATAGGGACAACAGCGCAATAATTTTTCACTGATAACGATCATATTCAAATCAAAGAGATAAATGATCTAAAATCACGTTAACAAGATAATACGGGGTAATTTTGATGTGTGATGTATTACACGCCTCGTGAAGTAGGCGAAGGTTGTGAAGCAAAAGGTTAAAGAGTCAATATCCAAGATCACTCACTTATGAGTAATATTCAAGTCTAAGAGACTGCAGAGAATATAAACCGAAATGTCGAACCGAAAGAAAAAATTAAGTATTATAAAATAACTTTAGATGATTACGATGATTTTAAACTTAAAAGATAATAAAGCAAAACTAATATTGCAAATCTAAAATCTTGTTGGAACTAAAGTCATGATATATTTACTATAAAATATCATCATCATCATATCAGCTATAGGACGTCCACTGCTGAACATACGCCTCCCCTATAGATTTCCAATAGAACCGGTTATAAGCGGCTTGCATTCAGCGCGACCCTCCTGTCCTAATAAGATCAAATCCTATCAAAGAAATTAAATATTTGTTAAGTCAAAAACAAGCTACAGTAAACCAATTTTGCTTCGATAGTAAATGCTCAAAATACCAGTTTTCCGAAACCGATGAAGATACATCATAGAAAACCAGACAGTACATAAATGTCTTCTAATGTTATTGGACATAATATTATTATTCACTAACTAAAGCCAGTCGAGACAACTTTTTTTTGTACTGGAGGTATGCCAGAACCGTTTACCATTAAAAATAAAGATATAATGCGCTATAACTTGGAAATGCACGTAAAATTTGGATTCTGAAAATAATAAACCTCTGCAGTTTACCCATCATGATAAATTATTATAATTAATAGTATCTCATTAAGAACTTCTAATGTAGGTATTTTAAATTATTTACAACTTAAAAAAAATACAAGAAGTACATTGAGTAAAGATGAGATCAAATAATTTCCATTGGTATAATTTTGAACATGACAATAAACAAATTATAGTATTTGAGGCTACCAACGGTTTGGAAAGAATACTAAGTGAGCTATTAAAGCCTATAGATATATTTATTCTTGAAAATTTAATAAACATATATAGGTATATACGTATATTGTAAAGCAAAAATGAAGTTGTTTGCAGAATTTTAACCCGTCTCCTGATGAAAAAGTTGAGAGCTTTCGAAGATCTGGATAGCTTAGTTAATCGAGTATTCTTCCAGAGGGCGCCTGATGTTTGAAATGGATCTAATGTGGTTTCAAATATGTAAAAACTTTGATAATTGTTCTTCGCCAATCAAGCTAGAAAGAGGATACCGCCAGAAAGTGATGTGATCAATGACATTAGTCACGCTGCTGCCAAAGCAAATGAAAAGCTAAAACATTGGCAAGTGCAAATTCAACAATAGATGAGTTACTCAGCCTCGCGAATGACTTGTTAGACTTATTATTAGATTCAGTCAGTAGTAGCTTTAGATGCGTTCGTATATTTTTAGCTAAGAATGTTGGTTTAGACGTTCGCTATAGCGCTTAACACAACGGAGTCGGTAGTAGCCCATGTGGTATTACGAATGGAGTAAGAAACAATATTGGTTCTGGTTCCGTTAGGCGTAATTTAACCCAGTTGCCTGAGTTTTCCATTTTGTACACACCTTGTACTATTTACCTAGTCATAATTATATTAACCTGCAACTAAATATTTATTCAAAGACTGACTCACCAATTCACTTGTGTGTATAAGATATAAGTGGCGGTAGATCAGGCGATTTAGGTAGTATAATAGGGAACCTGGTCTATAATATAACCGATACATTAGGATAATCATTTCCAAATAATACAGCTTAGTTCGGCCCTTAGTTTCGTGCCTTAGTTAAAGTTAGTGTAATAATTTCTTTCTATGGGTTCATGAATTTTATAATCTCGAAATAAAAGAAAACCGTTGTAAACACAGAGCGGAGGTGTCTGAAATAGTATATCATGTAGTTCCTGAGCACCCAATCAAAAGCCTAAAGATATATTACATACAAAACATGCGTACTGACGTTTTATTTAGTCTGACACCTACTCAGGTGCTCACTAAAGTTCTTTCAGAATTTTCTGGAAATATCTTCAATAGCAGTAATATCCGATGTTGATTGAATTGGGAAAGTGCATCGACTCCCTGACATCCATAACAACAAAACATTTTTACTCATGGCTATGTTGGTTTTAAGACAATTCCTGGAAATATACCCACCTCCATATGTGGTATACCTCCAGGAATTGTGAACTTGCATAACATTACAGTGTGTCCAGTCGTATTGAGTTAATATAGCAAGACCACTATTTTACTATTCGATTACATGAAAAAGTTTTCTGAAAGGAGTTTTAGTATTGGACTTTGAGTTGCAATCGAAACACCTGTCAATATGTTAGCAAGTGATCTTTCTGTGCAAACTGTTACGTCACTGCCACAGCAGATGTTCGTATGTTTGTTCAGATGTCTTTTTTGTGATGTTGGTGCATCAATAGTCATTAGGTACAGTATAGGTATCTAGCAAATGTAAAATTTTCTAGGTAAGCTCTTCGAAACTGTATCTATGTAGTTACATACTATACCATACCCTGGGTAACGATGGTTATGTCTATTCAAATTAAAGCTTAAAAATTTAATGAACTCTACCTTGTCTCATAACAATTTTGTAGAATATTAGGTTCATAAATTGTAGTTGAAAGAAAATACTAATCTTTCCACAAAACACGATCCCATCACATGACTCAAAACTCAATTCAGAAGTAGTGAAGTTGTAAATTTTAGTTTCCGAGTTTATAAATGCAATGATTAAGGTTTTTGTGGTGTGGATGAAGCAGGACATCGATTAGATTGTTAAATAGCTTGTGCTACAACTAAACTCAGACTTTCGTAACAAATGGTTAAAGCTATATCAGACATGGCAACAATGGGCTGATCTCAAAATATTGTATGCACTGTCACATATATTTGTTTAGCTGAAACTATACAGCTGCTATTGATTAAACTATAGCATCGTCTTGTCTGAAACGAAAAAAACTAATTAACTTATTCGGATAATCGTGGTAATAATTTAACAACGAACTTCAGATAATACGTATACATGGACTACTAGAACATTTTGGAAGCGCATGCTAACGCCCGCCCACCTTCCTGAGTTATGTGCTGCCGACGGATCAAAGAGCCAGCGCGATGTGCGTAAGGCGCGTAACTGAACATTCCTAACCTCATGAAAACCACGTGGTTTGCATGTCGATGGACTTTTTATATAGTTGTATGAGCATCATCAGTCTAGCTTTTTGCCAACAATGTTGAAATTGGCTTCTGGCTGTATCGTGCTGATAATTTGCACACCTCTTACTACTGTTGTGTTATGTGGTTGTAGATTCACTTGACATGGGTCTCTCATCATCTCATCAATTTCAGACTGCCACACCCTTTGTTATTGGTAAATCAATTTGATTATATTGTAATAAAACAACTTTTAACCGGTTTAATCGCGTGTATTATTGGTTTTTGTTTTTCCTGACGTTTCGAACAATTTGCAGCGTTCGTGGTCGCAGGAGGACTTTGAATTTGATTATAATTATCATATTAATAAAGAAGATGAGTAGGCCAAAATGAGTTTCTTGCCGGCTCTTCTCTATAAGATCACTGCCTTGGAACCGTGCACCTAGCTTTGCCTTTCATAAGTGCCTGGAATATGGTTTATTTGAAATAAAAATATTTGAATTTGATAGATAGATTTCCCGCTGCAGGGCAAAGGGTGAGAAAACATTTCTTAAATATCTACATTATTTGTCCATCCAATACCTGGGAAAAATTACAAAACACGGACTTAGTTTCTATTCTGTGCCTAGCTGGCTAAAAACATTACTAAATCAACTCTCCTACACAACATTAATTGAAAAATAATACGGTCGTGAGCAGGATCCGCCAATCGCTCTGACCACTAAGCCATCTCGTCGATATGGCGTAGTGGTCAGAGCGCCTGGAGTATTTATCCGGGAGGCGCAGGTTCGAATCCTGCTCACGACCGTATTCTTTTCCATTTAATATGATAACTTTAGAGTTCGCAAAGCATGCGTTAATGCTTTTCAAAGATTTATCTTTAATTTAGGTTCAACTTAATTAAAGTTTATAAAAAGATAATTAAATTAAATCATCATGTCTTAGATATTCTTTACGTACCAAAAAATGTGGGAATGTGGGAACTATACACTATTTTCGATACCATATTAACAGCTTGTTATGCGCTGAACAGGGTAATTGTCGATCTGGCAAACCACTTAGTTGCAAAAAAGGCGTTTTCAACATAACTGAATAAAATTGCATATTTTAATAACAATAACACATTTCTTACGTTCATATCAACAATGGTACATAATTATGATTATCCGAATTTCTTATGTAAGATTCTGCTCATTGAGATTTTAATAACCTGAGAATAAGTTAGAAGCATTTGTTTGATTCTTAGGTATTATAATTCAGATTTTCTCGGAAATGACTGTTTTTCATCATCAAAATGTTTAATTTGATTTTGTTGAAACAAAAACTGTTAGCTTTTCTATTGTTTGGATACTAATTGGCAACAACAGATGGGGTAAATTTTGGGATACCGCATATTTTTGTAAATAACTTTATCTCTTCAGAACGTAAACTTTTTAATATTTTGAAAAGGACGTCGGCTTGGCTTCCCCACGATTTTTTAAATATTACGGCGTGTTTCTATTGGAGTTCTCCACATTAGATGTGTATCTCCTGTTTTTTTTTTGTAATGACAGATCTGGAGAAGTCTCTTCCTTTACTGAACCTGAACCAAACTACCTAAGAATATTTTATTATATTCAATAAACGCTTCAGCCCCTAACATGCACTGCAACTAACAACAAAAAAGTGTTGCCACGCTCCGCTGCATCGACTATCGATTTCGTTCACACCGACGACTCTAATTATGTAGTACCTAAGAAAAAAAATACAGATACTTGTACAGAAACAATAGCATCATTTATTATTCGTGTTTGTTTTAGCAAACAGTAAAAGGGACGCGTTTAGGTTTATTAAATTAATTTTGTGTTAAAATCTACAGAAAAGAACAATTGCTTATTACGTGCAATATTTTATTAACCATTGAAAATGTCATTACTGTCTTTTTTTCAATCTTAACACACTAGGCGAACGTATGCTAATTCTCTATATCTTAGGCAAACTATTATATCTTAGACTAGCTTCTGCTCGCGACTTCGTCTGCGGTGACTTCTGAAGTTGTTCCAGCCGGGAATAAAACTATCCTACGCGTTAATCTAGGTTATAAACTACCGATATGTTTGCCAAATTCCATCCAAATAAAATAGTAATAAACAGCCATCCATCCATTCTCACAAACTTTCGTATTTATAATATGAGTAGGAAGTAGTAGGACTTTTGCAGGACTTATTCTTGTGTTGTTGGTCTGAATTCATTGTATCCCAGAGGATTTGAAAATCTATTACCTAATATGACCTCGATCAGTTCTTAACCACGGCATGCCAAACAAAGCTTGGCAAAAGCATACTCCTACCAATATTTTACGTCATGGAACTTAAAAGATTAGATTTTTCAATCTTTGTTATAGCTTTTTTACATTAATTATATTATCATTTCTGTACAAAAGCTATCACAGCAGACAGTGTAATTGACTGAGAGAGAGATACTATTGCCATAGGCACCAACTTCAGCCGAGTTGACGATTCCATACATCCGGAGTTTAGGTTCAACCCGTCACTCAAACAGCAATTAGTACGTCTATAAGCACACCTACACGTTAAAAACTCGTCAAATCTCAACATCGGTTCGTCTGGTGATATAATATTGTTGTGACGTGTTTTTTCGACGGAAGTCACCGTGACTAGTCGCTGACTACCGAGCCAGTCGGTCGGCACTAATTACTGCGCCCGCGCCGCCGCCCCATGGTGGCGCTACGCTAATGATTATGATTTTAATTGACCAACTACTAGTTGTGAATTATTTTAACTCGAGTGCAGTGATTTTTGTTTTATTAATAGGCATTAGTACTTAGAGGGCAACCGCTTACTAAATACATGAATTATTAAATCTTTCATTTATAAGTACTTAGTCAATGTTTTGAGTTAAAATGGCTTTATCAATATGCTTTTCTATACGATTTTCTATACATTTAAGCTCGATTTGATGGAATGTGTGGCAGATGGCGGTAATTAAAAATGGCCGAAGTAAATGTTTCGGTCAGGGCGATATAAGGAAAATGGGGTTCCGTCTTAGGAATAATCAAAGTTAAACTAAACTATTGCAAACAATACGATTATGAAGGTACTGAAAGTTCATTGATAACTGAGGCACTATCAAATATCAGCTATTTATTATTAGTGATGGCATGCAAAGGGCTGAATACAGGAGCAATGGCGAAAGTAAAATAAATATATAGACTCAATACATAGGCTGACCACCTAAGTATGACAGGCAGTTTTATTACGGTAACGGTGAAATATGGGTGTACAATAGTGTACACCTCTGTCTACCGCTTCAGGAAGACAGGCTTCATGTTGTTTTATATGTTGTCCTAGTAATTATCATTGTGTGCCATAACCGATACGAAACGAAATAACGCGAAACCCTTTAAAAAACTTAAGTTAACATTTTTGCTGCTATCTGGCGATAATCAACTTGATTTTTTTTAAATATTTCCTGTCACCCATCGAAAACCATCCTCAAATTCCAAATCAAAGAAGTTGTGTATACGTTTCTTTGCTTTATGCAGTTAGCAACAGTGTCAGACTGTTTGATAACTAATATTAATGGATAACAACGGCTTGTTTACAAAAACACTAATGGTTTATGCTAATTATTAATAGTTCTTTTTTAGTATCACGAACTATGCGAATGTTTACAAGTACTTTATTTTTGAGGACAGAGGAATGTTAATTGTTATGATTTGTTGATTAATCTATTTCCTGTCGCTTCTGGAATTTTTCGTGCATATTTGAATGGGATAAATGACCTAGGAGTTTTTCTGTTAGGAAATTCTCAGCAGCAGCCCGGAGTTTGGAACTGTGCCCGGTTGATGGCAATAGGCTCACCACCTATTACATGGGACTTAATAACAGCATTGGTGAAATGTGGGTTTACAATTGTGTACACCTCTGCCTACCCCTTCGGGGAATACAGGCGTGATGCTATGTTATGTTATAAATGACCTAGTATTATAAAAAAAAATTGGAATAATTGGACCAAGTATTTCTGAGTCATAGTCGTTGGCAATTACGTTAAATAATCTATCCGATAACAGACTAAAGCAAACTTATCCGTCTTTCCACAGAATCATAGGATTCTCGTCTACATAATTATCAAAACCAATTCATTCCCTATATTTATTTCACCTAAAAACAAATCATTAAGATATCTAACATCAAATCAGCACTCTTAAATCCAAACCACAACATGACTTCAATCTCAATTCTCGATAACCGATTTCAACTCAACACACTTGAAATCTCCACACAACACCACATATTAATATTTTCGACAATCGTTTGTCGATAGCGCACATCACTAAGCCGCTAATAACAGATGAGTAGCCGACACGTACTTGAGAAATGAATCACGGTCTGAAGTGGATGGGCGATGAATGTAGGGATATCCCTAGAATAGAATGCATATAGAATAGGATACAGAATCGAAAACTGAGGAAAACATTTTTTGAGTTTGAAAGACCTAAAAAGCTAACAGTTGTTACCGTAGGTATATCGTCCTTTCATCAAAGTACTCAAACGCTTGTTAAGTAATCAGTTTCAAAAGTAATATGTATATGAGTAAAATATTACTGCGCGACTGCTGAGCATGAGGTCTCGGGATCGATTCCCGGGTCTGGCAATGTTATTGAGTTTTTCTGTTGGGAATTTCTCAGTAGTAGTCCGGAGTTTGGAATTGTGCCCGTTAGATGGCAATAGGCTCACCACCTTGGGATTTAATAACAGCATTGATGAAATGTGGGTGTACAACTGTGTGCACCTATGCCTACCCCTTCGGGGATACAGGCGTGACGTTATGTTATGTTATATTTAAGAGAATATCTCTCAAATATTCATTTTTTCGGTCTAACACTTAAGTTATCCGCCATGCCAAACAGTATGTAAAATCTCTCGTCTCAGGATCTTTCATTGTGATGTCCTGTGAAGACAACCAGTGATCAGAAGTCGATATAAGATTATATGGAGATTGACTTGGTGCCTAATACAATCCCCCTGCCCTTATCCCAATTTATTTGGGGTCGGCGCAGCATGTATTGCTCTTCCATACCAAAAGTTTGGCAATGTTTTATGACCGGCCGCCTGCCTGACCTCAACCCCGCATGGGAACTGCTGTTGTTCGTGGTAACCTCCACCGATACGGTATCCTTCTATCTAGCTATGTGACACCAATGTTATCGATGCACCAAGTTCTGATGTTATCCTACTATCACACTCCACTAACCGGGCCACAATGTACTACCTAAAATCCGTAATAATACCTAAATAGCACAATTAGTCACAAACTAACCAAGTTCGGTCTCTGTTCTGTCAACACACACGATAACACATCTTGACTCTCACAGTTTAGGATACTCCAATTTGCATTCATCACAGTATCTCTCAAATGATTTTCTGAACTTGTCCGTCTTGTGTCATAAAAACCACATTATTCCAGACAGACAAGATGGAGGACCATCCAGTGGTGCGCGACCCGCTATTCATTAATACAATATAGATAAAATTATACATATCTGTATTAAAATCACCTAGGTACATGCTGCGTAGATACTTCTTTTAAAGGGGGAAACAGGCAAGATAGACGCAAACCTACATTTAGATCGTAGATCTACATTTCACACGAAAAAAACATCTTAGGAACCACGTGTCCACATGCAAACTTTACTCAATATTTCCAATTAAAACTACTGAATAAAATCCCCAACCAAGTCCGGAACTAAAACACATTATTATGTTATTCACAGAAGTATTTCTTGCTAAACACGTGGGAAACAAAGCTGATTCTCCATAGACACTAGATTTTACGATCTTATAAAAACTGTTTTTCAAAATGAATGAAGCAAATGAAGGTAGCAATTGTTTTGTCTTGCTTATGTAAGGACGTCCAAGCTTATAAAAGTAATACTGAGCATCCATCATTTTTTTTCTGTATAACGCGTCCTGAAGGTTATAGATGACTGCTTGGTACATTTTTCAACCGCAGAAGATTAAATGTCCTTACGTACAAGTAGATTCTCTTACTTGTATAGCTAAAGGCGATTTACTAACTTAACAGGCAGTGTGGTCTGTATACGGCAATATTAATTAATTTAGCATAGCCAGGTTTTTTTTTTACTTGTTCCATTATAGTATAATCCTCCAGAAATGATTGCTCTTCTGAATGTGTCCCGAAGTTTTCACGATTTCCCCAACCGAAGTCGATAGAAATGTTACTGTTATAGATACCTAAATGTGTTTCTAAAGGTACATCTCGTCTAGCAGTCAATGAGGTTCATATATAACATAAACATTAAAGCGAGTACCTAATTAAAATATACCTAAAGTATGTAATGGTTAAGTTTGACTGGTAAATATTTTAAGTAGTACTGCCACACGAAATACCGCAATATCTCGTTAATCCGTTTGCCCATCACTCATGATACAAAGCGTGCCATAGATTAGTCATCAATCAGAATTGTAAATTGGTTACTACCTACAAACACTTCATGAAACATTTATCTGATTGATCACGACATAAAATTATTATGAGCTATCAAATATCTCAAGTATATAGTTAAATATCTAAATATTATAAGGGAGATCGTAAATTAGGTAATAACATCTTTATATGCCAGACGACGCGTCTTTAAACGTTTACTGTGTGATAATCAAATGTTGGGATATAAAAGGATTTATTGTCGAATGAGGTGGTAATATAGGGATATTTTTATAGGGACGTAATTAACTTGTTGGAGCACTCATGGAAAGTCTCTCAATGAAAGCTCGTGGTTCTCGGCTATTGCTTCTGCTTTCTAAGAACTAGAATATTTTTTGAGTAAATTAACATTTGTGTTCAACGAGAAGGACCTGCAAATAGAATAAAACTATTTTTTTGCAGAATAACTCTTATTGGTCGATATTTTGGTACAATGTAGGATAATTCAAACGACATCATTCAATTAAATTCTTGACGAAATCTCAACATCTAGACGTCGAGCATCATACTGCATTCCTAGGTACTCTGTATCACCCTCACTATCCAAATGTACAAAGAAACAGTTAATTCATGCACCGTAAACAAATTAGACGCATCAAAGGACACTCCCATTAGGTAAAGTCGTTACCATGGTGTAAAGATTTACACAATTGGGTAACAATAAACAAAAATACTTCCCCAATAGCTGTAAATGTGTTTATCATCGCTGAGGCTGGTTTATGTTAGGCATTAAAGTCGCGCGAGTTCACTGAACTTTGTGGGAAACGATAGCGTTTTGGAAGTTTTTATTTATGGGACAATCCATCGCTTTTCCTATGATTTTTTGAAAAGGGTAATTTTATTTTTATATTTGCACATTGGAGCAGTGAGGGGCTCGTGGCTAAGTAACAGCCGCACAGATCGATCGATCGAGGTTAAGCTGCGCTTGCCGCGGTCGGTCTGTAGATGGGTGACCATAATTTCATACCGAGACCCCTCCGTGCCTCGGAGAGCACGTTAAGCCGTCGGTCCCGGTTGTCAAATTAAGATCTATGACAACCTTTACGGGTAGTCAGAAGCCTGAAAGTCTGACAACCAGTCATACCACGAGATATCGTGTTACCCAGTAACTGGGTTGTGGAGGTCAGATAGGCAGTCGCTCCATGTAAAACACTGGTATTAAGCTGCATCTGGTGTGACTGGAAGCCGACCCCAATGTAATTGGGAAAAGGCTAGGCAGATAGACATGGTTAAGGCAGTAAACACATTATCACATGAATTACTTCGACGAACCAAAATCAGCTTATCTACAACTGACATAGTTGTAACAACAAACATTAATATAACACCCTTAAATAGCACGCAATAGGATTCCTACATTCTGAAATCATTTACAGTACATTGTTGCTCATTACAAATAATATATTTCATAAATACTTCAGTTTTTCAGTAACACCGTTCCATAAATATGTCGACCGCTGAATATCTCTTCGGATTTACAACTGTAAACGTCAGTTATTATAAACATATGTTTAAGCATGGTAAAATATACTAACTATTCATGATAATATTATGAAACATTGGTTTCCGCAGTTTTGGTACTTGTCTTGACCGACTTGCTCGGTTGCTAATCGTGTGGTTAGTTGGGTACGAATGATTTGATTGCGAATCCAAGTAGGTGCAAATAATCGTTTCTATGTCAAACATTTAATTTTAAAAAAATCAACGTTATCTTTCTTATATCTAAAATCAACGACATAATTCTCTAACAATTTCACATTTTTCCGTACTGACGATAAGTGTACGATGGACAATTAGATACAGATAGGCGTGGTGGCAGTTAACATGCTTAGGTATGAAGCATTGCAATGCAAAAATTGATACATTAGCAAAATTTCCGGAACACGATAAAGATTGTAAACAAAAGCGAAGAATGCACATCGTGTATCCAGTGATGACTGTGATGAGACACACAGTGTAGGTAGTGCAGTAGACTAATTAGGACGTTGCAAATTTCAGAGAGAACTCCCCAGTTAGCATTAAATCAAATAAAACTTGGTTTTCATTTACAACATACAGAATAAATGTACAATTACGTGTACCTCCTTTGTATTGTCACTTCACCCTTTTATGCTATACTCGGTAAATACAGGATTACATTCATACGTAGTGTCAACAAGTACCTATTAGTACAGGAAAGCTTTAATCAATTATTTTTATACGGAACATTTATTTATTACTATTGGTCTAAAACTATATATAGGTAATGTAAGACATTTAGATATATTTTTATGTGCCATAACACCTATGTAGAAGAGCACAAAATATGTAGTTAATCTTGAAACTTGAAAATGCATACCTAATAATGTACTAGCTGGTCCCCGCGACTTTCTAGCCTATGTCCGTTCCCCAAGGTACATTTTTTCTTCTTTTTCTATTTAATATAATAACTTTACAATTTTTTTCCTTATTTTTTTTTCTTTATTATCATATTACATTAAGATCCGTTCAGACGCGAAAAGGTAACAAACACAGAGTTACTTTCGCATTTATATTAATCATAGCATAGTATAGTATGGAAGTATGGATTTACAAAACCAATAAAACGTATATACATGTTAAAAATAAAATAAATTCCCATTACCCTACCGTCGACTCTACACTGTGACGAGGTATCATATTAACAAGATAAATGGTTTGTATGACACACTGATTTCCTGTCTGTCGGTAGTCTAGACATTAAACGTACATACATACAAGCATTTATTCTGGTATTGTATGACAGTAAGTACCCGTGAAATTAAATACGAAATGAATTATCGCATCACAACTGAGCTTATTATCGAAATATATTTTTATTCGACATGTCTCCTACTGAAGACATTTACTACCCGCTGGCTATTACTAGATTGGTATAAATTGATCTCTCGCAAAACTAGGTCTTGGATCTCTGCTGAGGATCTAGATATACCTAAATCCTGTACATTAATGTCTGGATATCACTAGAGCGACATAATGGAGATGGATCTTTGGAGGTTCTAAGCTAATGATTAGCAAAAACAGTCAAAGATCAAACCAAGCGGCGTTCTGTTTTAAAGGAAGCTAAACCATTTTGGATCATTGAGCTGTCGGAGTAGGAGTAGCAGTAGCAATTGTATAGTAGTTTGGGATGTAACATTATTGCGTATATAATTTAGTCTACTAGCTGGTGCCCGCTATTGCGACTAAAGGTAGCCTATGTCCTTCCCCAAGATTCAATCTATCTCCTTGCCAAATTTCATTATGATCCGTTCACTCGTTTAGTCGTGATAAAGTAACAAACAAACAGAATTACTTTCGTATTTATAATATTATAGTATGGAATTTTTTTTTGCAGAGATGTTTTATATCTTTGTAGCAAAATACCTGATGAAATTTGGTATAACTATAAAAAGCATTGCTGGTCTTCTGTGATTTTTAAGAGACCAAGAACCGAATATGCATTGACGCTAATTGTAGCGTAAATGCAACAGAATTACTTTCGCATTTATAATATTATAGTATGGAAGTATCGATTAGTATTATGATACGACCACTATATAACGGGAAGTCAAGATTCAGTTTTTAAGTTACTATCGTTATGGTTTTTAACATTTTAAAGTTTTATCACGTTTGGGAAACATATTGTCTCGTGTCGATGGATTGACGCCACTCGTAGTTGCACCTACCCTCGAAAATACATGAAAATATTATGAAAACGTCCGCAAGAGCTTCCATTGTAAAAAAAAAACCTAACAAAAATATCGAAGCAAACAAGTTTGTTGGCAAAACGATACAGTTCAACCTTGACCTATCTAACGACTAATTACTATTGGCAATGTTACCTAAATACACAGAATAACGTTCAATGAAATACGTGGAAGTAATTTGTTTGTGCTATCTGTATCGTGTTACGTGTTACTTCTGTCTATGTCTCGCTCTATCACCGTTTAGAAGAAAGAGATAGGAACACTTTTCAGCTTTTAATGACCGAATGAAAGGGTGTTAAATATATACATACATAAGTGAATGGTAGATTTACATTAATTGTACCTTGTATTCAAACCGTGCAAATATAATATGACAAATTCAGTAGCTGTGACAAATTGGATTAACGAAAGTGGCTGTGCAATTTAGTTGTCCAGTAGTATGTGTACACAAAGTACTCTTGAAATTAATCTCAATTCCTATCCTATTCCAATGTTAATTTAAATCCTAAAAACAGTAAGTTACCTTAAAATAAGACATTTTCCCTACAGTCATCCCCATTTTGAAGCACGTTGCTATAGTCTTGATCCATTATTTAATGTCAAGCCAATTTGGCATTAAAAACTGCAAAATGACATGGTCACAGTGTCTATCGAGCGTATTTATTCGCTTTTGGAGCCAAACTACACATTTATTCCCTCTCAATAATTGTAGCGTGAATGCATATTCGGTTCTTGGTCTCTTAAAAATCACAGAAGACCAGCTATGCTTTTTATAGTTATACCAATTTTCAGTAGGTATTTTGCTACAAAGATATAAAACATCTCTGCAACAAAACATACTTCCACCCACGATTTTTCAAGTTCAATATAACCATCTTCGGTCATGTGAGATCTTGCAATTAAACAAAAATCTTCCTAGAATCATTTAGAAAGATAAAAGAACTATAAAAAAATAAATAATAATTTGTATGTACGTATGTGTTTGTGCGGGTCGTGGGAATTCGGAGCCGTTGGCACAATGGCGGTAAAAACTGCTTTGCACCGGTTAGTGCTAATTAACTCAGTTTGTGCGTTGTTGAGGTCGATTTACACTTTACTGTTGGATTTGAATGCGTTTAACTAATATACGGTACGAAAACGTTCCTAAATGATGATCCATTTTATCAGATTGTTACTGCATATATGGAAAAGGAAAAGACTGTAGCTCCATTAATCATGAGGATGAAGCAAATATAGGAAGTATTCAATGAACCCATTAAAAAAAATATATATACTTTTCGTGAAACACATTCATATGAATTATTGTTTAGCGGTTACTACTCACGTGCATTTTACGGGATTGCGCAACTAAAGGTTGACTCGCGATATCGCCGCAGGCTAACTCAGTGCTAAGGCCTCCGATTTTGAAACTAGGCGGCCAGTCCCAAAAAATGCACGTGAGTAATAAAAGTTGAACAGTAATTGATTTATAATAGTTATTTTTTTTCGTATTTTGGTGGTAAGGATTACAGTGACCGAGCAAGGCAGCGGGAAATTATATTGAAATAAAAGTGTTGCTCAGCTCAGGCTCTGCGGGAATTGAGAGTGTAACACAGAATAACGTATCACTAACAGCCTTTTGAATTAAATGTATTTTCTATGTTTCTGTTCTTTGGAAAACCCTAAAATAGGTTACAGATACAATAGTCATATCTTAGGGTTTTTGCGATCACTACACATTATAATAAAACAACTTTTAATCGGATTAATCGCGTGTATTATTGGTTTCGAACACTTTGCAGCGTTCGAGTCCTCCTGCGACCACGAACGCCGCCAGTGTTCGAAACGTCAGGAAAAACAAAAACCAGACACAGACAGACGAGAACCAGATACAGATACAATGTTTTTTTTTTAACAAACTCATTATTGTATTTTCTCTAGTTACACCATTATCTGGTACTATTAAAAAAAACCACGAAAGAAGCACTTAAATGCTTTATTGCATGAAGAAGAAAGGGCAAGAAATTTGGTTTTAACATAACAGTCATGAATTATTTTTATTTTCATCTAACTATAGAAAACATATGCCAGAACAGCCACAATCCACCAAGCGAAGCTACCAATATGTAACTTATAATTTGCGTAAAAGTGAAACGTTTACGTTAGTTTCCATGCGCAGGCGCCGGGGGGCGGGACCGCACCTGCGCCACCTGGCGGCGAGATGCCCTACTGGTATAGTATAGCGTATTACTTGAGATGGTATGCTTATTTATGTCTGGTATTATAATTCGAATAGTACTTTAAATGTTTCATATGGTTTAGTTATAATATCTGTGGTTTGGATGTTGATTTGATTTTATCAGATGTCTGGCATGAAAAAGCAAATAGCCTAAAATCAGTAAACGGTGAAACAGTGTTTTTTATTTCATTTAAAATATCTAGCTAATTCAAACGTTTAACAATAATTAACTCAAATCTATTGTTAGACGGTGTTTAATAATAAGGTTATAATAATATCTTATATCACTTAAATACAACAAAAGCCTAAGCAAACAGAAAAACAAACTCCAACGGTCATAATAACATAATTATGACGTCACCGCCGCATCGTTGACGCGATCTCATTACATTTCGCGAGTCGGCGGTCGCGCAGCTGCTCTAACATCTGCCGTGTGCACGCGACTACTTGTGTTGCAGTGAAATTGTTAGCCTGTGTGTCTGTTCGTAAATTTCGAGACAGGAATTTATGATCAGTTTTTAGTATATGGGGCGATTAATTTAATATTTTCAAAGGCTTCAGAATCATGACATTTTTCTTGGGGAGCTATAGGGGAAGCTTATTCGACATGAACGAAACCTAAAATGTCCACACTGTGGGCACTGTTATACGCAGCCCTAAAAGCGATCAAGTCTTCAGATTGTGTAACCAAAACCCTAATAAAAGTTACCCTTAGATCCTAGGCAATTTTTTTTTTATAAAAAGACTTGGTCCGTTCGCTACTAGTTGTATAAACATTTCATGAGTTAGGTACCAATATTTCTGATATCTATTAGAATAACGTATTCAGAGTATTTTTACTCGCATCTCAATTCAATTGAACCAACTCAATTAAACGTATTTTGTTTAAACATTTTTATATGGCAGCTAATTTAGGTTGCGTTAATATGAATATACACTATCAAACTTTTATAAAATAAACAACTCTTCATCATTTTATTAAAAGAACGTTTGACGTAGGTAACATTTGACAGAAGAACAATATAAAGAGATGCTTCCAATATAAACAAAGAGAGACTATCAAAATTTAAAATTTTGTGATCCTGTCTTGTCTGAGAATACTGTCAAAACTTTAGAGACGTGTAATCAGTATCTCGTAAATGCTTACAATTCGTATAATTCTAATCACACAATTTTTCTTATGTGATTTTTTCTATTCTAATCAATAACTATTAAAACAGAGCGAGGAAGAGTCGCAAGTAAACCCAAGATATATTTTCGGTAGTAATTATTATATTTATATTTTTATAGAGTCTACTCGTGACCACGATCAATGCAACTTGATCGAAACGTCGAGGTAAATATATATTATCCTTTTTGAGCGCGATTAAGTCCCGTTTGAATTCAATAATTAAGTGTTCCAATCGCGAAAGTTTAAAAAGTACTATTTTCGATAGTGTCTTCATAAATATTCCGTTTAAACTTTGGCACTAGGTTATTCATCAACCATAGATAGAAGTATACTAGGTAATACTAGATAGACAATATTTCAGTTTTGATACTTGTTAACACATTTACCAAATGTCAAACGTTGTTGAGTAAGCTGGCGTAGACTCTACCATGTCTAACCCAAGACCCGACTTCCTGTTATATTTGAAGAACTTGAAACTCAAAACTCCAGACCACATATTAGCAATGCACTAGCAAGCACTTCGGTGTGAGGTATTAGCAGTTAAATCCCAGCACAGTATAGCGCGTTAAGTCGTGTCAATAAACTTGGCTGGGCGGGCGAGGACCGAAATAGCGCGGGCGAGACGGCGCGTCGGAGCAATAGCGTCCGCAAGGAAAATCGTGAAAACATTCGGAAATGTCGTAAGTGTATTATTATTCCTTATAAGGTCGGGGCAGTTTATAACCTTTTAAAAAAGGAAAATTGCTTGAAAAATGAAAAGCTATTCGGGAGTTTTCTCCCTAATAGCTTTTCAGCAATTTTCCATATTGTAAGTTTGACCTGTAAATGGAAGAGATTTGAATACTAAAAATAATATTATTGACCTCTTTTATACCCTTGAGTACCTATACCTATAACATAGAAGACTCTTATGACAGGAGAATAAAAATGGATTTGCCGGAATCTACATACATCAAGTACCAGAAAATACAGATGACTGCTAGAATTAATATAATGTTTCTATAACTGCATATTTACGAGTATATGCACTGAGTTTCGAAAATATCCCAGTTCAAAGGGTCCGAAAGAAAGAATACCTAGCAAAAAAGATGTTTTCAAATGAAAAATCAAACTTTCGCGATTGTCATTTTATAATAATCTTGCCAAAAATAATGCCATTTTTGTGCTATCTGTACCGCACTTCTTTCTTTTCTCCATAGTGCACATTCAAATTGAGACATTACGTGCTTCCATACAAACGTTAGGCTAGTGGGTGTCCCCTTACACCGAGTTTTCATAACTACCCTCCATTACGTATCACTGAAATCATAACATTTGTACTTGAGTGCGAATGCGTGTAACTCCACTTTAGACATGATTTAGTTGGTAAGTTCTTTGAACTATGAAGCACTTAACAAGTATAGATTTAGACTAAAGTTAGAGAATGAGGAATAGACGAGTGTCATTAATGGAATAAGAATAGAATTCTTACATATTATGCGTGAAATTTGCACAGAATGGAATTATATCACAGCTCTGAATAATCGCTTTGGGTTGGCAAGCAGTAATTGTAATAATGTTATCAATATACGAGATGTGTAAACAAATAAATTTAGATTTGAATACCGCAAATGGGTTGTTAGTGTTCTTACATCATTAATTTACAAACGTGAAACGGAATATTTCATCTGAATATGACATCATTTAGTCTTCTTAATTATGTGTATACGTTGATATATTTGGCAACTTAATAACTCAACGAATACGTCACTGATTTCCAGAAAATCCGAGATCTTCGAGGAATAAATCTGAAAAATCCGGGTCACATTTACAGTGGGGGAAAAACACTGTCACACTCGAAGATTGCATAAAATGACATAAGCTTTTACCACCTGTCAACACATTTTTTGCTGATAAATGTTTTTGCATGAAGAATGGAGAGTTATTGATGTTGCACGGAATGAACTAATAAAATGTATGAATATATTCCGAGTCATACATCTAAAGAAAATTATGTCATTAGGTACGAACATCAAAAAATATATGGCCGAAATTATGATTATTAGGTCCAGTAGAAAATGAATTAATAGAAAAGTAAGAGAAAATATTTTCAGTATTTTATTAGTTTCTATTAAACATTAATTTTGAAGCTTAGTATGACACTATAAATTATAACGCTGGCATTCCCACTTTGAGTCGAAACGGTATTTTGCAACCAAAATACTTGACGCGACGAAAAAAGTCACTTGGTCTAAATATAATACGTCTGGACGAGAGAGCCGGCGTTAAACGGAATATGAACTGCAGCTGAATAGTTTATGAATGAAAATTTATTGTTGTTATGTAAGTTTTTTCTCGGAATGTACCGACGTGGAAATTTCAGCGATGACATAAAAACATATCTGTATATTTCGAAATCTGGAGTTTATAACATTTATTTGGAAGTCTTGTTATTTGTCTGAACTAGAAACCACTCGTTTAAGTGCAGTTTTGCCAAAAGTTAACTACATATAAATGATAAAATTCTATAGTTACTATTTACTCTGTTATCTACATCTACACTAATATTATAAAGAGGAAAGATTTGTATTTTTGTATATAACGAATAAACTCAAAAACTACTAGCCCGATTTCAAAAATTCTTCCATCATTAAAATGCTACATTATCCCTGAGTAACATAGGCTATATTTATTACTAGAAAATATTAGGGATCCTTACTAAAACTTCAATAATGTAACCCAAGGTGTAAATGTTCACCCGTGCGAAGCCGGGACGGACCGATAGTTTCCGAATAAAGATATACAGTCTTGGTAATTATTGATGTACTTATTAATATATCGACGGTCCCCACGTAAACTATCGAAACTGCAAATCCCCTACTTTACTGGAGAGCGATTCTAAGTTTAGATTAAGATTTTTATTAAACATTAAATTCGAATATTAAATTTTACTACTGTGTCATAAATGAAAAAAATTACTGTTTTATACTATCTACTATATATTTTATTAATTATCATACTTTTTCTAGTATATCACATTCGTTACTTTACTTCGTTACCGCTAGTTACTTTTTTATCGAATGTGCCAGATTCGACAGTGTTCTATGACAATTTTGTCTAGTCTACTATTGAATGTGCACGTTTCGATACTTTTCCACGGCAAGAATTTCGAGTGTATTATTGAATGTGGTACTTTCGATTGTATTTTTTGTTACATTGCTCAAGTCAAGGTAACATTAAACTAGTTTCGATATGCGATACCTTCCTACTATTTATTTATGTCATGCTTTGAATGCTACTTTTCTGGGGTATTTATATCAAATAAAGTAAAACAAATCAGACATTGTTAATCAAGGAATATGTATTAAAGAATTAAGAAACAAGTACACGGCTTTTAGCTTGTATGCGAATGATATTTCAAATGTTTTATTAAAATACTTAAGAGATAACTTTTTCTAAAACTAATAAAATGAAATTATATGTTTGGTACAATGGTCTAATAAAGTTATACTATTATAGAACAGAGTACTCAATACCTGGTATAATTATGACGAGTATAAAATATAAATCTACATAAGTCTTATTGTCTCGACGTTAAAAATCTATATAATCATTTGTAACAAAAAATTAACACAAACTTAACACACCTAATAATCATAATATCATATCAATTCTAAAAGAGATCAACACGAGATATTTATCACAACATCTATTTATATACCTACTAAACTTGCTTATGTTACTCAACATTCTTTAATATGAACCAACAGTCAATGAAAATAAATACAATATTTAGGTACTGAACTTTTGTTTCGAGCTTAAACAAGTAAGAAACACTTACTTAAAAGAAATTGTAATTTTTATAGTTATTAGGTACTTAAGTAGTAATAGTAAACAAAATCACACTGTTTCTTCCTTATGATAAGAGATCTAAATCACAATCACAACAAGCTTCTTACAAAACTACAATAATGATAAAAATAAACTAGTCAGTCTTCATCGTAAACGTCTTCATCATTATTTCGAGAACTTTGGAGTGCTTTGTAAAAATTATGATATTGCTTTGGAATATGTCCAGCATTACAAAGTGACAACAAATCTTTATATTTTGCTTCCGATATCGGCAAACTGCAAGAATACAATGGCGACAGTTCACTTTCTTGATTTCTAACCAATGTTTTTTTATTTCGACGGGTCTGAACTAAAGTATTTAAAGTAATGTAATCTGAATCCAAGTCATATTTGTAAAGAATAACATTAGGGTCATCTTTTTTTACATGAATTTCTTTAATATTATTCCACTTCACATCTTGATTTTCGGTGTTTTTCTTCCAATTTCTGTTATCTAACATAGTTTTAAAATCAAATAACATGTCTTGAGTCACTTCAGTAACTTTATAAGGAGAACTATTTGTTTTCGCCCAACGAACTAACGCGTACCATTGGTCAGGAGTATAAATAATTTTGCCTTTAGAAGATCTCTCAACAAGAGCATGCACGCTGTCAGCTTCTTGTTGAGTGTGACCTGACTCTAAAAATCGGTGTTTGATATTGATGTTGAATTTCCTGCTAGCATACATATAGAGGCTGTAGACAACCCTATTACGATTTTGTCCGGTGCAATTATCCGACCAAAACCTGAAGTCCTGTGCACCATCTGCTATTTTAAGCTGAATAAAATCCAACAAGCAGCTAGCAACCTCGTTGGCTCCACGTTTAGCTATATTTTCGGGCCACATATAACATGATGCTTCCTTCTTTCCAGCATCAAATACTGTCAGATGCATAAGAGACAACTTCCTTTTATAATAAAATAAAGAAACCTCTCCACTAGGGCAGTTAAGTACCTTTTGAAAGTCATAAGTTGCACATACTATTTGGCCAGGATTTTGTATAGCTAGTTCTTTATCCTCAGCTTTGTATTTGCGAGCAATTTGCTTATTCAATAGATGCTTGGCGTGAGATTCTTTTTCTTCTTCGGTAGGGTTTTCTGTGTTATCAAACACATGACATTTGTCACATAAATCTTTTTTTGGCATATAAAATGCAACGTTCATGTTATCGTTTACAATAGTGCGGTATTGCCTTTCCGTTTGTGCTGGATTATTGTAGTTTTGCAATTGATCCCAATCTTTGTATAACACAAACATCTTGGCAAAACTTAGATTGTTGTCCAGGTACAATTTACTGCTGCTTTTCCTGGTGTAATGGGACTCAACAGGCTGAAATGACTTCACGTGATCACAGACACTTCGGGTCATCTCGGCGTCAATTTTTTTTGGGTGATTAAGATGTTTTCCCCTGTTATCAGTTCCCGTAATGCCACTTACGTCAAGCTTTTCTTGCGCTGTACGAATGAATTGGTCTGTAATGGCTAAGGTAGCACAAAACATTTTTAGGCACACTTTGATTGGTTCAAATTTGTTGGAATGTTCGTTCGGAACAGGTAAATAATAATTAGTAGTAAACTTCCTTCTCGATGGTCCTTCCTTAGTTTGTCTCCTTTTTTCTATTTTTTGAGTAAATTTGTTAATATACTCCCATTGCTTAGAGTGGTCTGAGAGTTTCCAAAACTTATCGAATATAAGTTGTCTTATTTCTTCCTTAATATGAATAGAGCACTTCAGCTTGCAAGTCAAAGGACATGAACTCTTCATTGTTTTGGCTGGGATTTCTTTACCTTTTTTGCTGACATGTTTTTGGCCAGAATTTTTCAGAAATTTCCTACGTACGTCTGTCCATTGTTTAACATGCCTCTTTCTTTTCTTACCCGGATCTTGCTTGAAGGTCCTTTTTCTACAGACAGTGTGGGTGTTGGGTGTTCCTGGTTCAGAAGCTAATACTGATATCAAAGAGTTTACACTTGGAATGTCACAAAGTTCTTGAACTGCGTCGTTGTTACAAGACTGTTCGGTTTGGTGTGTTACACAATAAAAATCTTGAACAGAGTTGGGAGATGGAGCAGGAGTACATTCATTGCTATCAAAAATAACGATTTCGGAATCATTATGTACAAAATCCTCATCAATCGCATCATTTTCTTCGCAAATATTATTTAAATATCTCCACTCTTCGTCGTTGAATTGACATCGCACAGGAGATGCTGAAAATAAACAAAAAAATTTATAAAATATTGCAACATCCCTCGAAAATACAAGACTATGACGTAGTAAAGTATCGAAAGTGGTACATTCGATGTGTTCATAATAGAGAAAACTATCGAATATACCACTTTCGATAAATTTCTCAGAACCAATACCAGAGAATACTATCGAAAGTGGTAGATTCGATGGAACAAATTTGCTCTTTGTACTAGTATAGTATCGAATCTACCACTTACGATAGTTTAAAATAAATTATTAAAAAATATTAAAAGATTTACTAATTTCAATCATAAAAAGCCACTGACTAGTGGTATTTATTATGTTTTAGCTGCATAGGCGCAAATAGTTATATTTGTTTACATTTTAGCTTTTAAACGAACAAAACGTCCAAAAAAATGAATAACTTACCGGGTTCATCATCATTTGTTTTGAAAGTAGGAGGTGCTGTTGTACTTTCACTGTGTTTTTTTATCATATTTACCATTTGTTTCCCTCTTCTATTCATTTTGAACTAAAAATTAAAGAACAACTAACCTAAACTTAACCTCAAAAAACACGTGTGCGTCCTTGCTCACATTTCGAGTAACACTGACGAAACAGGTAGTTTCGTGTCGCGCGCGCGTACCGCAAACCACCAATAACATCGAAAGCGGCAAGTTCAATATTTTGATGTGTTCACTTTATGCACTTTCGATTCTGTTCAATTGAAAAACAGTTGAAGATATGAATATTGGTACATAAATTATTTATAGAATTATAAATCTTTATCTCTACTTACCATTAGTGCAATAAAACGAAAATGATGTTTTTTCAGTTTCGATAGTATACGCGGGGGCCGTCGATATGGTGAGTTAGCTTTTGGTGTAAGTAAATGAGGTATACGACACCTGAAGATAATTTTCAGAGTCGAGTTTGTCATTCTGAGTCAGTTTCCCAAAGAACAGAGTGGTCACCAGTGATTACTCACAGTAAAGACTAGTTAGATTCAATAGTTTGATCCTATTCATTTTTAGGTTTCCTTCGTTTTATTTATTTATATCATATATTTATATGCTTCAATAGTCTTCGAAGTCTAGAATTATTAGCTTTTTGCTTGACTGCTAATATTTGAATATAATAAAAACCTGAAACCGATTTAAACACGTGGATATCGGTATTGTTGTTTTTCCCAAAATTTCGAACACTGCTACATTCGTAGTCTTCTGAGATAACTTCAATCATTCCGCGACCACGAATGCCACTAATGACTGACGTTCTCATAAATATAAATGCTGTGTTTTCCTATTTAAGTTACTTTCCTTTCCAAGTATAAGCTTAACTCAAGTGTTTAAGCTGCACTGCATACTGACTGAAGTTAACAGTTAATCAACCATAACTGGAACCGCCGAAGCTCGTCGACGCTTAGATGAAAATACTCCTAGCGGTTAACCCATCAACAGACTGACTGTGTCAAGCCTCGATAAACCTCCACGGTTGTTTACTGACTAGATTCATAGCCCTTTGCAACCTTTCAGATTAAATGTAGATGCTGCTAGTCCATGATACACCAGTACATTCTTAGTCATAAGTATTTTTAATCCCCACAGAGAAGAAATTTCATATTCTTAGCGGATCCTCATGGCAACTTGGACTCGCGTTCTATTTAAACAGTCGGCTACAAATGTTTTTTACTACTACAATTTTGCGTAAGCTTTGCATCGCGTGAGTCACAAGTAAACACGACCCATTTTTTTTTTATTTCTCCTGCGTTTTTCATATCGCAAATACTTGTAATAATAAATGTTTGAGTAAATTATAATAATTGCCACCTGTTTCGCTAATGTGACGGAAATAAAATGTTTGATGTTCGAAGGCCAACAGTAGCTATTTCTTTGGTGCGTACACAATCATCTTATTCGAAACAAACATTGATAGGGTCTAAATCTTTTCCCCGTATTAAAAGTTCCATTTTTTTTGTATTGTCTGTTGTCTTCTCTTTCATGTGATATTTAAGTGACACGGGGAGGTATAATTTCAAGTTTTTAAGTAAGCCAGTTTTTATGAATACCTAAAGCTATTCAATTTCGGAACAGAAAAATAGATTTTGCAGTACAAATTTAAGTCAGTATGTGGTTTCCATCGTATGCTACGCATTTGTTGTGTATGATTATCTTATCAAATTATTTTATAAAAGTATACAATGCTGGAGTGAATGGATTTATTTTAGGTCTAAAAGCTCCATCCTTGGCCACACCGTTGCTTACTATCAGACGAGTTGGTGGCCTAACGTAGGCCATTTCTGATTTGAAAAAGAAAAACTATCGCTACGCTTCTTTAAAATTGAAGAATATCTACTTTACTTTAATTCATTTTTTTTTCTAATTTTATTTTCTAGCTATCTTCATCATGATAATTATTCTTAGTTGCAACTTATTCACTTAGAGCTCAAAGGGGAGAACTTACCTGGATACCTAATCGCTTTCAGTCGATTGCCTCATTGCTCTAGTGGTCGCAAGCACGGCTCGGGTCGGGGTTTCGAGTTCCAGACCAAGTTTTTAATATTTCTTGGTAAGCAGTCCGGACTGTAAGACTGTGTCCGGTAGATGGTAATAGGGCATCGGTGAAAGGTACATCAGGGTAATCCTCTGCCTAACCCTTCGGCGAATACAGGCATGATGCTATGCTACCACCTGTTAGTAGAAACATGTTATGGTAAATGACAAGTTTAACGGTAACATCATAGTTACTACAGGCGAGCACGGCAGGTGCAATAGTATCTTATTCATTAGTAAGACCGATAAATTTCTAGATAGTGGCCTCAGTAATTTAATTGTGTTTTATTTTATTGTTAACGTTAATGTTATTTTTTATTGTACAGATGCTTGTTGTGTTTGTGCGATGGTCTTTGTTTTTATCTTTTGTTTAATTAAATTAATTTATTGTTGTACTTGGAGCCTCCGTAGACTTACTTGTGGTGCATCGAGTTTTGGCGATTCTCCGTTCGGTGGCCAACTTGTCCGTTTTAGTATTCAGAGGCTTAACCAAATTTTTTTAAAGCGACTTATGTCACTGGAGAACTGCTGCAAAGGCTTTTACTGAAAGTTTGTTGAAACGCCATAGTAGTGATGAACGCTATCGGTACCCACTAACTTAAACTTTTATGAACGTTAATATAATTCTCATTGTTATATTGATAAACAGCTTAATTTCAGAGTTTAAACTATCCGGAGGTCGTTGAAATGACACGACGCAGTACATTTCTCAGGTGTCCTGCCTTTCTCGCGATGTTTTCCTTCACCGTGACAAGCCAGTAATAAATAATCTTTAAAATGCGCACCTAAGATGATGCGTAACGTGGGTCTATGCCCTATCAAACTGTCATACCAATAAGCTACAACTGCTTAAAGGTACTGAAAAAAAAAACTACCCAAATAAAGCCGTGACATCATAAAACAAAATAAATTTCTTATAAACTAGAAATATCTTTAATGTTTACCTATTTTACACTCGTAAACATACAAGTTAGTTTTGAAAGCATCCATTTCTACGGCTGCGCACATTACATACATCAATTCAGTTTTTCTCTTCACGAAAACATATTTCGATTTGTGAATAAGCCCGTGATTTATGCGAACAATAATGCACTTAAATATTTTTATATACTTCGTAGTAAGAAGCTTAGTAAATGGCCGATTTGTATTAGAATTGATGCCAACACTTTTATGTGAGTGCTAACTTATGCTCAATTTATTGCTGAATCTAAATGATAAAGTCCGGTTTAGCAGTAACATGCCCAATCAGTTTTGTAGACTCAAATCCAAAAATGCTTAATAAATACAGTATATTACATAACAGTGATTGGAGATTCATAGTGCAATAAAAAGACTCAATCGTTGATCACGCAGTCTGCGGGGGTTCTCATCGTATCGGACGTCCTATTGTTTCTATTAAATTGTGAAGTAAAAAATTACCTACACGTATGATTCAGTTTTGTTTTGTATTTTTAGACAACTCACACGGCATTGAAGCGATCACTTGGTATATCAACGATAAACCCTCTAGGCTATAGAACTGTCACCAAGTAATTTACGTTTTATTTATTTTTACCTATATAGCCGACGTATAAAATGAAGGAACATCAAAATATTTAGTAACGATACCACAACTTAAAATCTATTGAAACAATCATAAATCCGATTTAAATAGTAAAGAGAAAGATGGTGATCATCAAAGAAAAAAACTAGTTCGATCGTATATTAGAACGGCTAATGTGTCTTTAGGTATATTTTCTTCGTGAGCTATAGAAGCTGGGCAACACCGCGCTGGATGAATCGATTCTCGTATTATTAGAAAAATATATTATTATACAAATCTATTGGCAATGTGTACCGAAAGTTGTTATTCTAAAATAAAAGTAGTGTAGACTGCGTGCAATTTTGAAACTCTATGATCGTATAATTTAATAATCATGAAATTATTTTATATCTATCAGTTACTGGATAACGAAAGTAGTAGTTGCTAGGTATAAAATTGTGATTAGTAATTAAAATAGTTTTTTGAGTAATTTATTAATCGTTTAATGTTAGTTAAACAATAAAATTTGCCAAATGTTTGTTTTTATACTTCGAATTCTTTACAATATTTGCAATCGGAATTATATATTAAAAAAATATTCATAGCGTAAGTACAAAAACGCCTGAAAATCATGTTATATACGCCTAATGTGCACAGTCTAAAAACAGAACGTGCCAAACCTAAAAATCGTAAATTTTAGAATTGCAATGTTTTATTTACAACCCGCAGATTCCGGCGCCGACTTTTTGACAGTCGGCCTCTTTGCCGATTTCAAACTGTCAGAATCTAATTACCAAACCCGCGATTTTATGTTGCCAGCAATATCTTCCTTAATTTTAGTGTCATAAAAGCTATTTCAGATCACTCGTCTACGATGAATTTTGTAAAGAATATTATGGTTTTTGCGGCCCATTCTTTATAGTAGCGTCAATTCTTTTTTTTTACCGAAATTTGGTGTTGGGGTCAGTGAAAAGACGGCGCCACAGCACTTTAAGATTGATGACCTGTTTCGGTTCGACTCCTGGGTTGAATATATTGAAAACTAATTAGAATTTCGATTGTTATGTCTCAACTTTATAGCTTAGGACGCCATGGTGCTTTGATGGACTACAATAAGAGTTTTTCTTTGTTTTAAGTGGTTAGTAACAAAAAAAGCTACAGTAAACTTAAAAAAAAAGATATATAGAAAATAAATTGCTAGTTTTTTTAACCACATTTTGTAGGTAGGTAGTAGGTACTTTCATAAAAAGGTCTACCAACAATGAAACTATTAAATAAGTAATAGCATTGAAATGAAAAGCTACAGTAAACTTAAAAAAAAAGATATATAGAAAATAAATTGCTAGTTTTTTTAACCACAATTTGTAGGTAGGTAGTAGGTACTTTCATAAAAAGGTCTACCAACAATGAAACTATTAAATAAGTAATAGCATTGAAATAAAAACGTATCAAACATACTTTCCAAAACTTTCATCAACAAAAAAGCTATATATTAACAAACAAATGTTGCAACTTTTGAAACTGGCAAAAACAGAAAACAAACAACAGCCTTCGCCATTTACGAACAACTGCGCGTACGCAACTACGACGCAACCCGTTCCCTCTGCGGCGCCTTAGCGGCTCAACAAAGACTCCTTGGTATTTATGTAAATGGCTGGATTCCGAAAATGCCCGCAACCATCGGCCAAAAACAATGTGAGCCGGTAAAAAAGCGTGGGAGGGGAAAGTTCGCTTTTTCGGGTTAAGATGGTTTCGCACTTGGACTGTGATATCACGTTATATACTTGCTTGAGTAAACGCTTTTGTTAGTTACTTTACATAATATCAAGCTTCCTTACTTCTTGTTAAATGAGTGTTACCCAAACCCAAAAAGCAAGTGTGAGTTCCCTACTCACACTGCATGGCTAGCACGACGACACCAAATAGCCTTTCATATATTTAGAACGACCGCTGTTTGCTTTTAAATATCAAAGTTTTCGATAGATTTCTTACAGTATAAAATTCATAACTGTAATCTTAATAGGCGTTATGATTTTTCTATCAAAAATATTTGATCAACATCAGAATATTGCGCTTACAAAAGCATTAGCCCTTTGCAGAAAAAAATCACTCTCATCTTTTAGTTTCGCGAATTTGATGCGCAGGCGCCTCCGGCAAGGACTAACGGAATGCTTTTTGCTCAACTAACAGTATCTCAATTTTATCCATTGCTTTTTCGCTGTTTTATTTTGTCTGATGTTCGATCCCAAGCTTTGATTTAGGGATTCAGCGATAAAGATAAACGATTTTATTGTGTTCGTTTTTATTATTTTTTCGACGCATTTAGTGTCAATAATTGGATGAGAAGTCGGTGTCTCTATAAAGATAACGATTTGATTTACCTTTGCGAATATAATCTTGGAGGAACCTAAGTATGGTATTTATTTTGGCAGTGATAAATCCAGCTTTTAAGATAAGTTTGATTAATACACAAGGTATGGGTGATCAGAAAATTATACAAGTGGATGCAGGAAGTAGGTACTTAACTCGTAACTCTTCTTATTAAAGCTGAAAAATCTATAGTTTCTAAACATAAAACTGTGCTTTATCACCGTGTTGGTGGTAAACAGCAGTTTAATCCAATTAATGGAGCAAACAGTAAATTAGATAATAACATAAACGAAAAAAGACTACCTGGACTGTAAAAACTGCCGCAATTTTTTTTGTGACGTCAATGCCTTTAGACAATGCAAGCGAGGTGTCAAGGTTCCCATCCACTTTGTGCCGTCGTCCATCCAGTATTTAGGCCACGTAACACTATTTTAAATGAGATATATATATACGTGTCATGTTTTCACCACTTTCCGTTGTTTCACAATAGTCCCCAGCTTTATTATGTTTATCGAAGGTTTTCATAAGATTTGTTGCGTCCACTTTCATTGCATTCTGGTTTAATGTTTCGAGCTTGATGTGTTTATCGTTAAAACATTAAAATTTTCTTTGTTTTAATTGTATTGTTTTTTTATGGAGAGTAGTTATTTTTTTAATATTTAGATATATATAGTACGTAGAGAACTCGGAACAAATTTTTTAAGGTAATAGTCAGTGGAACGAATTACCTAAGCTTCGACCATATTTTAAGCATGATATCTCGTAGACAAACTTTTTTTATCATAATATATATTTATTGATTCATATAAAAATATCAACGAATAAATCCCTTCGTAAACGAATACACTAGCTAAATGATTTCTTTCTTTCTATGGTAATGAGTATTACTACCACATCAGGACCATAGATTGAAAAATATGAAGTTTCACGCAATTTTTCTATCGTGGATATACTATGCCTTTGTAATGGCCTGCAATTTTTTTTTATATTTTGCTGTTGCAAATAAGTATTTTGGAAGCTAAAAATCTGCCTGTCAGAACACTACCAGCAATTTTCTTTTTCTTATTCATAACGCCGAAGTATCTAACAGTGCCGTAGGTTTCAAATTAGTGTCTGCGATTGATATAAATAGACAATTTTATTTCATTTCGTCTGCCTTTCGAGTGACTTCCGGCTGATTTTGTTGCCAAGTCTGTTTCTGAACTGAAAAGAAATCAATTACTGTAAAGAGATATATTCGTATTGAGTGATCAATAAAATATCGATTGCCAAATAGGTACAAAGAGAAAACTGATGTTTGAAAAAAATCTATAATGATCAAGCAAAAGTGAAAATCAAGAGGAATTTTATACTAAACCTTACAAAGGTCACCAACAAAAAGATAACATTCCTCAGTTTCAGCAATTTGCTAATTCGCTTTACTCAAAAATCGGCCTCACAGACTGTTTGGTCGTGCCGGCATCTCCCACAGCCGAATCGATAGCAATCGCCTTAATTACCGAGCGATTAAGACCGATTATGGCTCCCCAAGTAAAAAGTTCACGAAACTGTTTAATTAGACCTCTCCGATGTCCTCAAATGTATTCGAATAAAAAACTTTGTTAGGATTAAGGTGCGGACGTAACTGCGTTTCTTAAAAGTAATTCTCTAAAGATGAAGTCTTGGAGTATTTTCATAAGATTTTCTGAATGTTTTCTTTGTAATTATTAAAGCGAGCGAGTATACATTTACTAGGCATTGGTTTATGTTTTTTTATTCATTTATTTGATTATCAACGTCAATATCACCATCCAGTAATCCGTTGCACTACAATCTCTTCATAATTATAATAAATATATGTATTTAGTAGTGATTAATTCCGGACAAATCTATTCTGAATATTCCTGACTCTATAAGTACAGTTCCGATTTGTAAACCATCCACGTTGCTATTGATCATTAAGTGGCGCCGAGACACCTAGGGCTGATCCTCAAAACCATATTACTCAACTAGTAAAACCACTTTATTAGTCAGCAAGCGGATTGATATTATGGTTGCCAAAATGCAGTGTTCAGTGCAAAGGTTTCAAACCCCAAATTTCTAGATCACTCATGGTTTTGACGTCATTCAAATCTAATTATTCAATAATCAGGTCCATATTTCCAATACGACATGCGAGCTTCGAACTAGCTCCACATAGCCTCGTCATTTGCATCACTATGCCAACACACCTCTAATTACAGTAATAGCTGCCATGTTCACCTTTTAACCTACTTGTTGCCGTCTCTGGATTCCAATGCATTGTCACCAACTCTCATTTGTATTCTGTCCGTCCTTTCATCACAGACCGCTGTGGTCTCAAGTGTTTCTATCCTCTTTCCTTTTTCTTTTTCAACTGATTCTGTATCACCATCTCTTTCTTTATAATATGCCCAATCCATGTGGAAAACAAATACAGTAGGTTCAGTATTGTGATTAAATTTTGTTCAAACATCACCATGTTTAGGTTTCCTGTAACAATTGCTAGGTGTTTGTTTTGGGAATGTTTCGGCTTTTTGATTAATACCGACCACTTATAATGTTTGCCGGTATAGTTATTTGGGTTTCTTTACATGTATATTGTTTATTTGTTCAATTGGTTGTTCTACATTCCTTAAATTCGATGACATCTGTATTAATACGTATATCATTAAATTCGTAGCATATTTTTTTATGCTCTTTAATTATCCATTTTTTCTTTTTATTGTGAATTAAATCTAAATTTCCAATTAATCAACATAACATAACATAAACATAACATAGCATCACGCCTGTATTCCCCGAAGGGGTAGGCAGAGGTGTACACAATTGTACACCCACATTTCACCAATGCTGTTATTAAGTCCCATGTAATAGGTGGTGAGCCTATTGCCATTAACCGGGCACAGTTCCAAACTCCGGGCTGCTACTGAGAATTTCCTAACAGAAAAACTCAATGACACTTTGCCCGACCCGGGGATCGAACCCGAGACCTCCTGTTCAGCAGTCGCGCTTGGGACCACTAGACCAACGAGGCAGTTTTCCAATTAATCATTTTGGAGTATTCTCGACCTCGATATTTATCTTTAAATCGAAATTTAAATCTTTATTTCAAATTACAGGCAAATCATTTCTATTAGGATTTTGGTATTACTTTTATGGAACAGATAAATGAAATGGCATTTTTTTAGGAATTAAATCAAATGTGAGAAGTCGGCATGCTTTAATGCTTTTCGAAGATTTATCTATACTCTTTTTTTCCTTAATAACATTCCTCTACAATTATCTCCAATCTGGATATTTGTTTACAACTACGAAATTCAAATTTATCCCAACAATAACCACTGTCATTACAACAGAAACAATCACTTCACGCAGTTTATGTATCACCGCATGTCGGTGCTCTGCGCCGCATCTAATTCGCGTAAATTAGGACACGTTGTAAAACTAAAACATGTTATTTATATCTCGGACGAAGCTTCCAAAATTTCAATAGGTGTTTACCACAAGTATTTGTATAATTCAATCGATTGATACAAAAGTACATAATTTTTATGTTTGTGGTCCACAGAACGTGAGTCAGAACCGTTTTGTCGTACATCCACGCATCTGGGAACAGACCTAAGTTCAATTAGACTTGGCTTGGGCTAAACATTTCAAAAGGAGGAAAGGCTGAATTTTTTATACTGCACTAAATAATCTAAAGGGAGCAAGGTGAAGAGGTTTAGCCTCTAAGTCTAGATCTAAATGACAATTATGAAGTATACATATATACTATATTAGACAAATTATCAATTCATGTCGTCTTTAAATTATTCGAGACTACTACATCGAAATCATTAGTCAGAGAAAGGCAGGTGTCTCATGCTATCACTAAAATTGGTCTTATCCTGTCCTCTGCATAGCAACCTACCCTGACCTCTAAGCAAGAGTCATCGAACCTTAAAATATTTCCTAAAACGGTTAACGTCCCGAGTGGGTTGCCAATTACTAGGGTGCGAATGGACTCCGTTTGAGAAACACCATACAAATTGATGGAATTGGATATTTGTTTTATATTATTAGATGAAAATAGAAAAAAAAACAATTTTCACTTAAACACAGTTTTACTTTATGTATTTATTTCCTTCATATACACGGAAGTATAACTTTCATAATATACTTTGCATTTATCAATACTTCTCAGTTTAATGACTGCCAAAATTCAGTTTAAGTACAATGTGTCGATCGATGAGTAACCCTGCACTTAGCCTGCAAAGTGGTTAAATGTTGATCATTTAACCACTTTGCAGGCTAAGTCAGACATCTACCAAAATCCTGCGTTCTTCTAAACGTGTGGGGGCACTAAACTCACACACATCACGCGATCACAATCTATTCTCAATAAATTGCTGGAATCCACAAAAATTATACGAAAATTCGCTACCACGCGTGCCCTATAAATATTTAAATTGTAAAACGCCTTAAGCTGGTATTGTTCGTGAATTTAAAGTATTCCGATGCCCTGATGATTTTGTACGAAATTTTATACGGTTATAATGGTGATAATTTGTTAAATGCGAAAGTTAGCGTTTTACTTTCAAGTGAATGCTATAAGTAAGAATAAATCAGAGTCAAAATAATCTCGGTATTAGACTGGAATTTTTTGATTTAGGTATGTTCGTGCGTCATCCGTTGTAATTTGTAATTATAGGTTGATTCAACATGCAATTTATGTAGCTACCTGGCTTTCTATTTACTTATTAAAGTTACTATGATACGTACACAGGCACTAAAAGCAATAACGACAACGGAACGACATAATAGATCCTAAAAATGTCATGTCTTCATTTATGTTTTTTATTTCCAATCCATGACACAGTTAACCATACTATAAGAGAAATTGGAGACCCATCGAAAACGATAAACATCTCAAATTGCAATGTTACAAAAATAAGGAAAAACGCAAGTAAAAATGAAATAAATAAAAAACAACAATAAATGGATACTTTTACTGTCCTCGGCCGGGATGGGATATGGACTCGCTTATCGTAACTCCGGACCATGTGGGGATGAACAAAAGATTGTATTTATTTGCCGACTGCAGTCCGTGCGCGCGATTCTAGTGCAGTCTAGTGATATAACCGTTAAAGTCAATAGTTCCACAAACTAAATCAGTAATGTGTAAAATCTCAGTTATTGATAAAAGATGACAAATTTAAGTAACAATCAGTACCTATCAATCAAAAATAAGATAATCTAGTAGATACAAAATGCGGGACCTGACTCTACCGACACATAGCTTTTAAATTTCTTTCTGCATCAGTTTGTACCTATAAGTTTAACATGATTTGATTATTCAAGATAAATCTTTGAAAAGCATTAACGCATGCTTATGCGAACTCTAAAGTTACAATATTAAATGGAAAAAGAATACGGTCGCGAACAGGATTCGAACCTGCGCCTCCCGGATAAATACTCCAGGCGCTCTGACCACCAAGCCATCTCGACCTCTCTGACGACCAAGCCATCTGAGAGGTCAAGATGGCTTGGTGGTCAGAGCGCCTGGAGTATTTATCCGGGAGGCGCAGGTTCGAATGCTGTTCGCGACCGTATTCTTTTTCCATGATTTGATTATATTAACATGTGGTTTTGATATCTTTCCAATAACAAAGAAAATACATATAACTGGTAATGATCATATTGTTTTGTTCTAACATCGTTAATCCATACGGTAAATTAAATACATTTCCAGAATATCTCATAAAATTTCCACGAACAAACAAAATACAAAGGATGCACTTTAACGCAACGAGCGTCGAGTCGTCTGCGAAGGCAGTCATCATTTAAAAACAATTCTGCGGGGTTGCCTCTCCAGTGTAACTGTATATGGAGTTGCTACGCCAAACTGGGCGCTAACGAAAAAACCAGGCGCTCAAGTCAAAAGGAAACCCGATTGTGGTAAAAAACGAAGTCATCGCCGCCGTAGCGTAGTAGAATGCCTCCCCTCTCCGGGCGTCGCGCATGCGTACTACGTGCTTTTTTCGCTTGCGCCGGCGCAGCGTAAACAAACCGATCGCAACTACGTTTGTCATGCGATATTTAGTTTTTTTGTACAGGTTTAGGATTAGTCTTTAGTTCGATTTCATTATTTAAACTATTCTTATATTTGGTACTTTTATAATATTGATGAGAGAGAAGGAATACAGCCGTAATCCGAGACAAGGGTCGGAAGCCAATTTAAGAAATGGATAAAATTACCTACGTATGGATACCCGTACATTACGTACCAAAGTACTCATATATTTTATTATTTTAATTCAGAAATAAAATTACGTATTTATCCTCAATTATTTGCCCTTTTCCTAATAAATGCCAATGACCATCGAAGCCAGTAGTCTTTCGTATAATTAATAGGGTTGCGAATTTGCCAACTTTTAAAACACTTTTTAAAGACTTGTTGACTTTTTTTTTATAGTGGGTGTGAAAGCGCATTGACCTTCATACATTGAGAGATTTCGGGAAACAAAACTTAATCCATGTAACGACAGTGATAAATATGTTAGTAAATTGTTGGTGGTATCAACCCAATATTCTTTTCAACTGTGCGCGGTTTCAGACTTTACCGAGTACCTAATTAGGTTTAGTGATAATTAATTATCATTCAAAAAACATTGAAGGAAAACATGAGGCAACCAATGCACCTGAGAAATGATTTATGTTTTATGTAAAACCAAACCAGAGGTCTACGTTATATAGAAACGGTTATGTAATCGATGTCTACGGACACTAGGTTGTTCATCAACCATACGACAAGAAAACGTAGTTACTTTGATTAATGTTTTACTATAGTATAGATATAATTAACAGAATAATGACTAACTAAAAACTAAATTGAAAGTATTAGATAGCATCGAAAAAATCATCTGTGTCGCTGTAGGTATACTGGGAGCGTACCCAAAAAGCTGGCAACATTGCCACGTTGGATGGCAATACTACTTTTTGTGCGAAATGGAAACCAGCCCTTGGGTCACGTGAAGCGCCGACCAATCGAAGTACTGTTACTTAAGATCATTTTTGTAATTCATTTAAAAAAAAGTGATGATTAGAAATGGTACCTAACTATCTCAACTCTTTAAAATTAGTATTTGATAAAATGTGATAATCAGTGGGGTATTCTTGAAATTAATACTAATTCCAATATTTTATATTTAATATTTAAATAGACGCCATAAAACTATTCGTAATATTAAAATAAATTTATCGAAATTGCAGTTGACTCAATTTAAAAGCATGTTGCCATAATAGTATCCCGATTCTATATTTTTTTTTTGAGATTTTGGCGTTCATATGTATGAACTGACATGTTTCCAATATCAATCAAGCGGAATTATTTTCAAGAGTTCCTAAGCCTACAGACCGCTTATAATTACATTATACCTTATTTTCTTTTATGTAACTACAGCCACAGGTAAAAACTGAAATATAACAAGAAAATTCAAAAGAAAATCTACCTCATTCAGTCCCAGAAAATTTACAACCTGCATCGAAGATTTTCGAGGAAACTGTGACTCAGGGAAACGTACATTATGGTCCAGATCGTTACGTTTAAATTTATGCACACGATACGATACATTCTTATTTCGATGCTACAACCTATAGTGGATAAAATATTTTAAAATGTAAAAAATTTGAACGTTGCTCGGTCAGCAATCGGTCACTGTAATTACGAGTTTTCGGTAGAGTTAATTTGTTTATTTGTTGGCAAACCATCAACGTGCCTTTATCGAGTAACCCGGTGTTCTACAACGAGGTAACATAATTTTGTTAGTTTGATTGCACTTTTTAGAGAATGAATTGTTAGAATTTTGGCTTTAAATTGTTAGAAATTGGTTTTAGTACTGTCTTCTACACTTTAGACAAAAAATTCAAAATAAATATTTACTATTAATGTTAATAATGGCTCTTGTTAAATACAGTGCACACGAAACAGTAATTAATAAAGTAAATATGCCCAGTATGCTCCAAATGGCCCTCCGGATTATTAATGAAAGCCATATATCAAGAGAAAAGTATAATAAAAATACTAGTCATAATAACCACCTCAATTTTAATGCCCATCTTTCATTTAAAGCTAAATATAAATATAATGAAAACCAAGCCGCTCCATGATTGAATGATGTTTTTTATTATGGAATTATTACTGAAGCACTTAAATTTTTACGACGAGTCCTCCCGATCGACCACCGACGCACTTAATATGAAGACGTAACCTGAATCTATCGAAGGTATAGGCATTACAAATAACAATAAAAAAAAGGTAAATACATAAAGAATGTAGGTACCTTTAAGAATAAATTGGAGTAGTTCAAAGCGCGGTTACAAATTAAAATTTTATTTAACTTTAATTTATTTTTGTATGTGTTTTCTATATTTGAATTTGTTTCGCTGTGCATTAAGTAGGTATTTTGCTTATTGTTTCGGTGTTTAATTTAATAACATACCTTTTCGTGTTTATTGCATTAATGAAAGAAATATATTGATATTTACCTATTTTATTCATAAAGTTCGCTATTAGTAAACTCCATTTCTGCCTCAGTTTTATCTATATTTCAGTAATTTTGACCACAAACTACTCTAAAACTGCGAATTAGCAATAAAGAGCCCGATCGCCCAATGAAGATATAAACACACACACGTTTTTATGGCGATTGTAACGCAATTTCTCTATTTTCTATATTTGAATTTGTTTCGCTGTGCATTAAGTATAGTTTCGGTGTTTAATTTAATAATATACCTTTTCATGTTTATTGCATTAACGAAAGAAACATATTGATTTTTACCTATTTTATTCACATACTTGTTCTACTATACTATTGTTTTATACGTTTGAATTCATAAAGTTCGCTTTAAGTAAAATCCATTTCTGTCTCAGTTCTATCTATATTTCAGTAATTTTAACCTTAACAAACTACTCTTAAACTGCGAATTAGCAATAAAGAGCCCTCACACCAGATCGTCCCGTCGTATGTACGACGTCATTGCAATCAATTCAGTCCCTATATATTCTTTTTCCATTTAATATAATAACTTTAGAGTTCGCTAAGCATGCGTTAATGCTTTTCAAAGATTTATCTTGAATTATTAAGGTAATTGCATTCTTTACGGCAATGTATTAGCTGCAAAGTTAGTCGTGTCGGTTTCGGTCACCAGTATAGGGACTGAATTGATTGCAATGACGTCGCCATAAGACGTGTTAAAATATGGAAGAAGAATTCGCGGTGGTGAGCAGAGGTCGAGATGGCTTAGTGGTCAGAGCGCCTGGAGTATTCATCCGGGAGGCGCAGGTTCGAATCCTGTTCGCGACCGTATTCTTTGTCCATTTAATATAATAACTTTAGAGTTCGCTAAGCTTGAGTGCTTTTCAAAGATTTATCTTGAATTATAGTTTCGGTGTTTAATTTAATAATATCTTATCTTTTCATGTTTATTGCATTAACGAAAGAAACATATTGATTTTTAACTATTTTATTCACATATTTGTTCTACCATTGTTTTATACGTTTGAATTCATAAAGTTCGCTTTAAGTAAAATCCATTTCTGTCTCAGTTCTATCTATATTTTAGTAATTCTAACCTGTAAAACTTAAAAAACTACTCTAAAACTGTGAATTAGCAATAAAGAGCCCTCACACCAGATCGTCCCAATGAAGATATAAACACATGTTTTTATGGCGATTGTAACGCAATTTCTCGTCGAGAACACACACGAAGCAGCCACGGTAGGTGAAGATTGGTTCGGATCCCGAGTAAGATATAAATTGCTGTCGATATTATATTATGTGGGATCAATAATGAACCGGTAGTGGCATTATGAAGACCGTTTGTATTGATGTTTTGATATGAGATACAAATGGCTTTATTTAATAATCTGGAACCCCTTATTCACAATTGTGCTTTAAACGATTTTAACTAAAGTGCATTTTACATCATTGTGTGGAACAGGTATATTTAACAAACATCAGTTTTTTTTTTATGATAACTCCCGTAAGAGTTCACTTAACATAAAATTTTAATAGGTTTAATAACTTATATCTACATGCTGTAGTGACAAAGATGAGATAAGTAAATAAACAAATGTACCTACTAACATAAAATTAACTTCAATAGATATAGTAAGTCGAAAAATTCATGAGTAAAATCATATTAGTTCCCTTATTAAGAGAGTTTACCGTCATAAAAAGACAAAGTAATATAAATATTGTCTATAATTGGTAATTGAGGTTACTTTAATTTTCATTTGTTAACCCTCTCGAGATACATTACACAAAGAACTAGGTACAGAAATTGGGCAACGGAAAAATCAGAAATGTTAAACTGATAGAAGAGTTTGTATTGACAAAATATGTTAATTGCAAAAAGTAACACATCTTATTAACAAGATTAAGAAACAAATAAATAACGATCAAATAAGATATACCTAAACACTCAAACTAAGCTGCATCTATTGTGGCTGTAGAGTTAAAAATAAAAAGCAGTTTATTTTGAAACTGTCGGCCCGTCTGCGCTGTCTTTAATTACCACTGGATATTTATATCAGACCAGCACACTAAAGCCCCTTATTTTCATTGCTGAGTAAACAAATTGTTTTATAGCTTCTTTTGATTCGGGTAACATATCAATTTGTGATTAATTTTCAACTGCAACTTTGTGTGGTATTTCATTTTTAAGACTTGACTCGATAGCTGCTAGCGCCATCTGTTATTGAGTAGATGAAGTAGCAGCTAAAGCCTCAAATGTGAAACTTTATGAACAAGTTGGTGATGGGAGTGTTGGTTGTTATTTTTATAGAGAAATGTTTTTTTTTGTATTTATTTTGTGAGTTATCTGAACAACGGCACCTGTATCACCTGTTTCGAAGTAGGATTAATGCTCGTCGAAAAATCACACGGGCAATGGAAGTATACATAAAATAAAACAATGCCACCACATCGCTGAAAACTCAACAATTCGATGAAGTCATGAAAAGGTCATTGGGTTTTCAGATTTAACCAATGCACCCGTCTTCTTAAATTGCCAAATACCTTTCAGCTTAGCAATACCAATTAAGAGTACCAAAGTCGTAACAGGTAATGAATCTCCGACCTTCGGCTCTTCACATTATTGGACAATTGTTTGTCATTCGGTCGTCTCCAACGACACTGTCCTGAGTCACTTGGCTGCAAGCCAGTTCACCTCACCTGTGATGTTCCAATTCAGTTTCCGTTCAGGATGTGGTCCCTAGCTCCCAGACTATTTATATTAGGTGACGATGTATTTGATTAGCCGCGGTCTACGCTCGTAGACTGATTTTTTTGTGGATGTTTTGTTAGAGTGATGTAACCAACACCTGGTGTGACATCGCGGTGTTACTTGAAATATTTTTGAGAAAAATCTAAGATTACACCAAAAACTGTTGGTGCTGAAGCACACAAATTACATCAAAATCAACTTGACTCAAACCATCAAACTACACATAGCAATCTAAACAAAAAACATTTTGACTGCTAACAAATTTCTAACAATCACGTGACCTATCCTGTCTACCTCAACTGCCAAAAAAAAGCAAATACGTAGGTAGGTACTTTTGAGCATGTGCTGCTTCTACAAAAGACGTGCCTGTTTATCTTGGCAACTCCTAACTACTTTCGTCAATATAAAAGGCGTAAAGTTGCCATTCATAAGACGAAATCTCCTGGTTAAAGACCTGTGACGTTAGGCCGCTGTTGTGGGTGGTAGAATTGGCATGAATGTCAATGATCCTCTATTCATAAATGGTTTTATGGTATGCCATTCTGTCGTGACGGTCGTCAGTAAAATGCTACGTAAAGCCAACAGTCGGCGAAACGTGAAGTATTTGATTATAGCATGAGAATAGCTGAAGGAAATACTTGTTCTAAATTGCGGTATGAACAGCAACTACTAAACGTTGGAAGTCAAGCCCAAACCACGGATCCACTCAATGAAATAAAAACTTTAGTAAGATTAATGCAACGTGGTGTTATTACGTCATCATATGCAAATATGATATTTGTATTATATTTGCGAGGAAAACATCGATTACTATTTATTCACAGTCTTGATTCAATTTATCATCATCATCATCATCATCCCTCTGCCCTTATCCCAATCTAATTGGGGCCGGTGCAGCATGTCTTTTTCTTCCATAAATCTCTGTCGGACGTTATTTCGGTAGTCACTCCTTTTCTAGCCATATCATCTTTCACAATCCATCCATCGTTTCCTCGGTCTACTTCCAATCGTGTAGTCCTGATTCAATTATTCATCAATAATCAATACTTCATCAGTTACTAAGGAAACGTAAGAGCGAATATATTTTTATCACATTGCATAATTTACTTGAAAACCTTCAAGAGGCAGGTGTTACGTATAAACAGAGTCTTTAATCATATTGTACTTGAAATGTACCCAAATAGCTTCTTCCTGTAGACTTCCTATCACAAAAGAACACCACACATCTAATGTGTTCTCAGAAGTATCACTAAACATTTCAACAACGAATCGCGAAACGATTTTGATAATAGAGCGATCAAAGAATACCATAAATCTGGGCCGTCAAAGTTATGAATGAAATAGTGAGTGGGTGTGAGGCTGAATGGGTGACGTCATCGTGGTCTCATAGGGTATAGCATGGGGTGTTCAATGATCTATGACGGCCATCCATTAAGGAGCGTAGGTGGTATATGACGTGGCGATTGCTTAATCCCTGTTATTTACCAACGGCTATGTCAATAACAACTATTAGTATAGTAGTTTGTCTTCGAGATAATGAGCCAACTTTTTTAAGGAGGCGCGTGACTAATATATCCTCCTCCAGCTCAGTCGAATGAACTTTATCACTCACTAGACAACAGTATCCAGATTTTTGTTCTACTTGCAAGGAGCCATTACGTCTATCTATATCATCTTTATTACAACCTAGAATTAATCTAATTGTAATTTTGTAATGTAAGATAACACGTGCAGCTGTTACAAAACACTACGTAATGCGGCTCTTTGCCAAATTTTGGTAATGTTTTGTCAAAATTTACAATATCGTGTCTTATAAAGTTTTCATCGGGCGCCTGGAAACGGAATTGATATAAAAATATATGTCCAACATAAAATATTATGTTCGAGCTTTCGCAATCCTATCTATTCCGACCAGACATTAAGGATGACACATCCTAAAGAAATAGTTAATGATTTACTACTAACGCTTTCATATTTTTTTTCTCTTTACACACTGAGACACAGCCAATTTTTTTCTGTCGCTCGTGGATGTGATGTTGTCCAAACGAGTGAGTCCCGTTTAGATAATACGAGTTTATTTCGGTTCTTACATATGTTACTCGTCACACAAAATAATAAGGCCATTGGCCTAATGACAGCGGCTTATTTTTAGTTCGGGACTTTTGAAGGCGACTTGTATAAGTGTTTGTGTGGAGATAGGGACTTTTCCAATTTCCTCTAAATGTTCCGCTTTCATATTAATTTCATGCCACGTGGTTATTTTGCGACTGAATGTGGGTACCTACTCGACTGTGGAAATTGGATTAATAGCGGACATATAAAAATTTGCTATCTCAATTAGTTACAAAATTCCAGGAAAACATCTAAAATCTGAATATTGTATGTTTTTTTATGTTTGTGTGCTGGATATCATGTCATAAGTACCGGCAGACTGTTTTAAACTGCAGAATTAATTTTTTTGTCTGTCAACAAGCAGAGAATAGACATTATAACTAACAACACGACCTATTACGATATATACCAAATGCTTTCTTTTATCATTCGTACATTTTTTCCCGATATTCAGCAAATCTTAATTAATAGCTCAACCCTGTACCCAGGTAGCCCAGCGCGCGTGGAACCAATGCAGTCGGTGCGGACGACACGAGGCAACCGGGTGCGACTGGAGTGCAAAGCAAGCGCACGGCCGCCCCCACGCATCTCCTGGTACAAGGACGGCAAGCCAGTTGCGGATATTGCATTGAGAAGATTCCGGGTGCAGAATTTCAGGTAAATGCCGTTTTCTTTCATTAGTAGTGATTATCAAAAGTTACTTATTATCGCTTAATCAGACGAGAAAGATGAGAGATGCGTCCCAACATAACAGATTAGAGTTCTGGAGGTTAAATGAGTACCTAATGCCTAAAGAACCTTGTCTGCAATAAGAGCAACAACAGGTAGGTACATGGGTTAATACCTAATATCGTTATGAAGTGACAGAGGATGTGTGATGTGGATTGAAAAGGTATACAAAGATGGATGGGGCATACAGAAAGGATTTATCAAATTCAACTGACCAAACTAGTATATGAGGCAAGTGTGAATGGAAGAGTCGGGACAGGCCGACCTCAATAATAGCTCAACGAACGTACTGCAATCAAATTGGGGCAATTTTAATAAAAAGTTCTCATGAAACAATCGGTCAAGAGTGACCTAAACCGATAAGTATTTATGAAGAGGTTAAAAAAATATAGATGAAGCAAAAGAGATGTGTCAGTATCGTAAACGTGGAAATCAATAGTCTCTGCCTACCCCAATGAAACATGCGTGTTTGTATGTATGTGTAACTTGGAGTACTGAGTATACAAATAGCAAAGCATTTTAAGATCGATGAGCTAATATTATACATGCTCCAGTCTTAATGATGCCCATTAATAATAAATAAACGCTTATTAAATCTCCGAGAATTTATCTTCCAAAGAGCTACCGTAATGACCCAGTTGACTTCCAGTAATGTTGATCTTGATCCGAAATGAGAACATGTTTGTGTACCAGATAGGGAGGTGCTCGAGCTAAATAGTAACAATGTTGTCTGCAAACAAATGAGGCATGCACTCATATGGTGCTAACATTAAATGCAACGATTACTGCACTAATCGCAACTGCAGACAGCTGTCATTGACCGACCTGGAAGTGCAAGCCCAAATAATTTTGCTGCTTGCTCAAGCAAAATTTAACCTTATGTGGATGTCTTAGAAGTTTTCGTAATACCATAAGAGGTCAAAATGAATGTATAGAGTAATTATGATTGAGCGTCGTGGACAATTTCATGGGTCGTTGGGCATGTTGATGATGATTTAGATATTTTGCACAAGACGACTGTTCACCAAATATTATACCATGTTTTTATAGTGTGAGATCGTTTGTATCTTTTGGGAATTAGAAATAAGATCGTTGGATAAAATGTTTCTCGAAGTCCCAACAGTTTATTTAATACGCATCTATTTAGTATTTAATTAAAGTCCTCCAAATTTAGTTTCTGCAAATTTTCTATGCCCGGTTAATGGCAATGGGCTCACCACCTATTACATGGGACTTAATAACAGCATTGGTGAAATGTGGGTGTACAATTGTGTACACCTCTGCCTACCCCTTCGGGGAATACAGGCGTGATGCTATGTTATATATATGTTATGTTAAATTTTCTATAAATTTAGGAATATCTTTGGTTTTCGCGATCACTACACATTTTAAGTAAACATCTTTTAACCAATACACCCGATTAATCCAATCGGGTGTATTATTGGTTTTTGGTTTTCCTGACGTTTCGAACACTGCATCGTTCTGCGTCATCCTGAGGCCACGAACGCTGCATGTGAATTTAATTTTCCTACATATTTTGAATAGGAACATTTCATTTTCAGGAGGCGCTCGGTATTAGTAATAAGACACGCGCGCAGTGAAGACTCAGCATCGTACGAATGCAGGGCACAGGGTGCGGTGGGCCCTCCGGCCATTGCCAGCGCCAACGTCAGCGTTTTACCTCAAGTCACAGCCGCGCCTGATGACTCGAGTAAGTATTTGCTTTTATACTTTAACTGCTTTTATTCTGTTTCTTCTATTAAACTTTCATTAGAGGTACATTAGACCGGAATCGCGGATAACAACAAATTCACTTTATTTTGGTACAAGATTCCCACAAGGTTCAACATTCGGACCCATGCTTAGCCTTAGTATGCATGAATACATGTTGCATGTCCAAACGAAATAGAGATGTTATTTTCTTCATTTTCCTGTCATTGCGATGGCACTTCTTTTTGATCTAATTCGATAGTAGAGTAGGTACAATAAGTTGAACCCAACCTTTTAATCGAAATTATTTACATCAAAATTATTAAATCTTCATCTGATAGGCACTGTCACCTTGAATCAACAGCAATTCGTAAACAAACGAACACAACAAACCATGTCACATTGTTTACCGATGCTCATACCGTTGTACTGGGAACACTTGGGAAACTTACTGCTTGTTCCGCGAATGTTGCTCAAACAATGTCTGTATACAGGCCAATAGGGTGATCGGTTACACTGTATAATGAGTTTGTTGTAACATTGGTTTTTGTATTGGTGTTCTGGTGGACGATCATTGTGATATTATATCTAGCAATTTCCGTGTCACTTTTGAAGAAGGGTTTATACGCAAACCATGATTGTTACAGCAATACTATTAATAAATTAACTATACAAATTAATTACTTGTTCATTGATGTCATTATGGTTATAAAATTATAGTGACAAACATACTTTAAAATTGTTCAATGGAAGTTTCTGAAGAAAGGCTCCACGGGAATCTTGTATTTTAGTGTAAGCACAATTACATTTTATGTTTATGAATTTTCTTTTGCTTTCTCCACAGCGTCGTTAGGCTCGCCATGTCCGATGCCTGATCCGTCGTCCTACTGCCTCAATGGAGGCACATGTTTGTTCTTCGAAATCGTTCAGGAGCAAGCTTGCAAGTAAGTTTCTTATTCTGATGGTCAACATTAACGAATTTAACGTCCTTTTGTTAAGAAACTGTTGTTCCAGGAGCTTTAATTTGTGTAGTTCAGAATAAAAGACAAAGAAGCTCCCTAGATAGCTTATTTAAGTTAGCAGTAAGATGATGATTAGCGCTGGTAATATAGGTCTAACCAATGAAAAATTTATGTTATGAAAGAAAATACTTAATTAAATATATTTTTCTTTCTCTACAGATGTCCGGAAGGCTTCAACGGGCAGCGTTGCGAGAACAAGGATATATCGAACAGAAGTAGTATGTCCCATTCCTACACATGTAAACTGGGTCTCTCGATCACATACTACTGTTAGCCAGCGAAGCGCAGGCATATAACCCACCTCGTTCCAATTTTAAAATTTAAATTCTTAGCTCGCGACTTTCCGACGCACTCGGCTGGACTGTGAAAACTTTTACGTTTTACGAGACAGATATTTCCATCTATTTGTAGGTTTACATTAATATTTCTTAACATTATCAATGGTAAATACGTTTTTATTTGTTTTATAATTTATACTAATGGTATCGCAATTTTATTTGGTATGCTACAATTTGTTTTATGATTACAGTTTTTATGGTTTTCACAGCCCTAAAGCCCAGTGGTTCCATCGCGAACGCTTGTAGAAAAAAATACGAGAATTTCGTTGCTAATACGAACTGTCTCAAATGTTGCGACAGTCTCTATACTGAATACTTAGGATTTTTGGTAGCAAACCAAACGTATGGCATTTGTAAATAATAAAAACATGTATTTTTTGATAAATTCGGAGTTTGAAAATCGATTCGAGACTAACTTATTGATTTTTACTCGATAATTAATATCTATCGCTTTTATGTAGGTATATTTCATTTTAAATCGGTAACAGTTTAACTTCATGGAGCTTTAAATTATTATTAAATTATTTATACTAATAGCCCAGTGAGATTGTAAACGTTTAAGTATATTTCCATTTAACAGTTCCAGCAATTATATTAACTATAATTATAATTGAACTGATTTATTTGAACATTTCACGAGTTTTATCGATTTTTCTTTGGTGATAGCCGAATGAAGTTCATTGTAAGACTTAACTTTTATGTATTTTTGCAAAAAGTGCTATTTCTTTAACTTTTTTTATGAGCGATAACTTTTGCAATCAATTTTTTTCTTCTATTATTGAAGATGTAAATATTTTAAACATATTTGTAATATTTGCAATTTATTATTATTATTATTAACTGTAAGGTTTGATAACTAGTAGTATGTAATATTATGATAAAGAGACTTGCAACTTATGTACATATCTATTAGGGTAAGGGTTTTTACTACAAAAATAAAATTCTGAAAATAGTATCACGTGCTTGCTATGCCATTGTTATCGAATTTAGATAAAACACCCAGAAATAACATTAGTAATATATAGAACGCCATCAAAAATCTTAAAAAGTAATAATTTCACAACAATGAAAGAGATCTATGTTCGTAAACACAATTAATATGTACAGTTAAAGTATAGCAGGTACCGCCAAAAATTTAGTTAAAAGGCAATTTCCACATTTTCACCGGTCCGTTACATCACCTAGTCAGATACCAGTTTTAACTATAGCTAGGTAGTAATAAATAAATTAATTTATATATAATTTTACGAGTGTGTCTAATTGGACGTATGGTTGTGGATATAGCGATAACATTTTTTTTTATTTCTCTGTTTTTTTCTAACTCGCTATATGGGACCGAAACTTGCACAATAGATTAATACAATTTATGTTGAATTCTTTTTCTTTTTAATTTTGTATAAAGTTCTTACGAATTTAAGTTCACTATTTATATTATGTAATTAAAGTAGAAAACTGACTATTTATTTTTAATAAAATTTTGAGGAATTTTAGGGCATTTATACGTCTAAGGTGAAATGGCGTCGTTCGCGAAAATTCCGAACTCGTCAGTAAATATTCCCGAGTTGATGTTAATAAAAGTCAAGTACTTAAAAGCTTTTCAATTGAATAAATACCACTTGGCACCGCACTTGTATCATCGACCCGTGTCAGTATTTTCTTTGAATGACGTCATTACATTTTTAACTTGATTTTTGTATTCTCACAACAAATATTAAGGCGCGAACATCATGTTAAGTCAATGTAATGGATATACCAAAATCACAATAAAAGAATGAGTGTTGGAATTAACAGAAAGGCGACAATGTTCTGTTTTTATTTATAATTTATATTTTCCTTTAATCCTAATTAACGCGTCGGAATGAACATGGAAATTAGAAAAATCTGAACTGGTATGTATATTCGAAATTTATTTTATGTCGTGCACTAGTTTAACTCTCCGCACTCATTTCCGACAAATGAAAAAATGTAACCTGAATTCAACCATACATTATTTTTTGTTAATGTTACATTTTTTCATTTTGTTATTCTCAAGGCCTACTAATGCTTTTTATGTTCGTGGGTACTAATACACAAGGTTAAAGCATGCAGAACGCATGTTTCTATACAGTAATAATCTAAAACTTCTTCAAACTTACTATTTGTTGTGAGATAACAATAACTTTTAGGTACCTACTTATAACATTGCATGCAAATAATAAATATAGATATTGTATTAGGAAAATCTATAACATTTTTTCTGTACACAGGTAAAGGCGAACCACTGTGGTGATGAAAAAAACAATAACGTAAGAAAACGGAATGACTGGTGCGATATGGTATTTGGCATTTTTATATAAATAAGAAAAAAGCATTCCTGCATTTTAATGTTATCCGATGTAGGTAATACTTCGCAATTTGTTGATATGATTTTGGCTATAGACGTTGTAATGGATAACATAAGACAATATTGCCCACTGGCAATTTCTTTATCGAATTTAATATAAGGCTACTGGGCCTACTGGGTCTACTGGTACTTAGGTAATACCGAGTACAATTTGCATTCTGCTGTTTGCATAGAAGAGCATTCTACTTCAGCTTCGGAAGAAATCGTAGAAACTTCGTTTTTATCCACCTATATTGATTTTAATAAGTACTGTTTCTCCTTATATGTTAGTTTTCGCCCTAATCTATGTATAAACAGACACATTACAAAATTATAACGACTGTTTAATTTAAAAAAAAAGCAAATAATTCTGTGTACATTACGCGATATTTTTAATTTGGCTGAGCTCACTGAGCGCTGTACCCTGTGACAGAGTCCAAAAAGGGTGTTATATTCGTAACTAAACTTCAGAAGTGCCTTAGTCGACTATCTTTAAGGCCCAGATAAAAATCATTTTTAGCTTAGCCATGTTCCAGTCTCTATCTTGCACTTTTAGTTTGACAGTTGTATGAAAGTGACAGTTGGTTCAGTCGCAGAATGTACCTTTCGCAAAATGCACCCCATACACAAAACGTACCATTCTCTAATTGCATCTTTCTCAAAATGTACCTTTCTCACAATGCACCTTTCTTATTACGCACATTTCTCTACTAATGATTTAGTTCAACTTTGTGATATTTTAAATTATGATTTGATTATAAATACAATTATCAATCCCTCATTTGCCTTTTGATTACCTGTAACACTGTAAAAAAGTTAATGTAGAAAAAAAGTACGTTTTGCGAAAGGTGCATTATGAGAATGGTACGTTTTGAGAAAGGTGCATTTTGAGAATGGTACGTTTTGCGTATGGGGTGCATTTTGCGAAAGGTACATTCTGCGACTGAACCTGACAGTTGTATGCTAATAATGCTAGCATGTGCTAAATAATTTATTTTGACCTTAGTCTTACCGGTGGTAAGGTGACATGCCAGTGCATGCCATGCTGATGACAGTGACAGGCCAGTTCCAATTAACTTGCGCTCGCTTCAGGCTTGCATAGATTCAAATATTAATTATATATACATCCTACTACGTGCTTAAGGCTTTAGGTAAGCTTACTTTTGTACTACATTTTGATGATATTTAGGTTTAAGGATATTGTGGTGCCTAAGAAAATGTGAGTTTTACAAAATTTATTCCATGTAAGTTCCTAATATTCGAACGGTACATTTAGATTATAAGTGAAAAACTTCGTTACAGTTTCTTAGCACATTTTGCTATTTAAATAAAATTGAGAAACCTACATAACTACCTAGAACTTCAAACAATAATTAGAATTTAATGAGGGTAATAAAAAAATTATTAATACTGTATTATCTATGCTAATATTTTCTCGAGTATTCGACAGTAAATGAATGATCCCACTCAAAGTAAAAAGTGATATGAAACATGAAACAGAAGACTGGCAGCAATAGATTGACAATAGATAGACATACTTAGATAAAATATCTATGCAAAAAAGAGTAGGTAGCAATTTACAAAAATAAATTAGATATTTAATATAATTAAGAATTTGAAATGTAACTTATTTTATGGACGGTACCTACAACCTAATTTATGTTTCATATTATTTGAAGTGAAAAATTCTCTAAAGGCGCGGTGAGCGATTATTGGTAGGGGAAAATCTGGGGTTGGACCACCGACATGGTACGGTAAATTAAAAAAAAAACCACTGGCAATTCATAGTTTTAAGTTTTCTCTTATGTCTGTAGTTCTCATGACTGTAAATGATTTTATATATATATATTTTCATACAATAACATATTATGAAAACTATGCAGTGTCGTATCAATCATTAGTAAAGTTAGTTTGATTTTTAAATAATAATTTATTATTATGAATCTCTGCTCATCTCTTTAAGCAAGTTTTTTTATTTATTTAAATGGCGCGATAATTACTTTTAAAGACCTAAGTATCCGAACAATGTTTTATGATAATTACTTATAAAACGTATTTCCTTCTATTCTTACGCTAAAAATAATACAGAGTAGGAAATTAATTAGCTCAATATAAGCCTAATAACAACATTTTATCCAAAAGTCATCTAAGACCTTTACAATAGCGGAGTGGGAATTAAAATTGTTATATAATATTAAAAAAACTTACATTTGACGTTCGTAATTTGACTCTGTAATACCTACTTACATAGTTTTTTTTTCTCTAATTGTGTTGTGACTAAGTTATCTAATAAGCCAATATTAATGGAAATGTTAAGTTATATTAACAATCATGTACAGTATTATTTGCTGAATAGGTGTTATTTATTGTAGCTTGTAACTGCTATTTTAAGTGCTTTGTTATAATATAATAAACGAAATGTGAATATTGTACGGAGTTTGTTTTTGTCTACACTTACATGCTGAAGGAAAATATTGCGCCTACTTCACAATACACCGATGTATAGTCGACCATAAAATTGCTTTACCACCCTAATGTTGAATTTTGTTTGCACATCATAATATGACAAGGTCTATTTTCGCTTACAAGATCAATGTGTCAGTCAGATACTTTCAACCTTATTGACATTTTGTTAAATGGAAGTTTTTGTCAAATATGGTAAAGCAATTTCGTGGTCGACTATACATGTGGACTAAATAGAGAGAACCGTAACGGTCGTATTTAAAAAATGGGGACTGTTTTCCGGTATACCTACTTATTATTGATACATCCTCTGCTATCAATACTTTTGAAGGTCAACTATCGATAGGGAAAATATCGATAGTTCAACAACACTAGTCTTAGTTCACTAAATACGCTCCTGTGGTATGGCGAAGATTTACTTCAAGAGGAGGCAGCCAAGGGGAAACTAATCGGTCCCTGCTTATGGGGGCAACCGCCCCACCTTGCCTCTACCTATTTATTTTTATACATATAGAAATCTATCATGGACATTTACACTTCACCAGGGCCTACACCCTTCTTAGGAGATGGGTAACTAGGTACTAAACTATATAGATACTATTGTTGCCGGCGCGGTTGGCGCAGTGGTCGAGAGACCAGAAGCTGCGTCGCGTATCGCAGGTTCGAGTCCGCGAGTAGCAAATATTTTTATTATCTACAGATAACTGTTCCGGGTTTGGGTGTGTGTGCATGTGATATTGTATGTCTGTAAGCGCATCCACGATACAGGAAGAAATTTCTAGGAACATAAAAAAAAATGATCTATTTTAATCTAGTTTTATACTAAAAGCAACTTCATTCAAATAACTACAATACAGTGATGAAATTTACAGAAGCTTAACTTAATTAGTTACTTAATTAACTTACACAAAATGGTATGTCTAATTGATATGATGATAATGTTATTAACCATATTTGTCGTTGATTCCCAGAAAATTGGGACAAAGGATTATTTTAGTAGCCTCCTGACCAGTTTAGCTAAAATTTGAGGTTTCATATGCCACAACTACATGTGTCAGTGAGTACACACTACACTTTAATCATAGTTAAGCGACGACTCGCGTCCTAGCAGAAAAATGTAGTTCGTAGCATTTATATTGACTTAGTTTTTAAAGTAACATATTTCACCAATAACATCAATTTTGCTGGCCCACTGTGCCCTATCCATATAGGATTGCCATCTCTAAAATCTGCTAACCCAGACAAGAAGTGTGAAAACCTAGATTTTAGAACCTATATTGACACTGTTTTTGTAAAGTTACTCAGTAAACATTAACAATTTTTTTTTTGAAAATTCGAAAATTAATTTATCATACGAAATTGACATTTTGTATGGCAAACAGACAGGCAGGTAATTATTTAAAGTATGTAATATATCTGTTAAAATGTATTTACATCATAAAATTCTACAGCAAAGAGAAAAAAAAAACGAGCTGCTCACCAAGTTACAGGTCAAAAATGACAAAAGAAATTATAAAAAGATAACAAACAAAAGCTTTGGTAAAATAATTTCCAAAGTTGTAATTTAATACTGCGAGTAAATGACCAATTTATTCAAGCAAGGTGGTAAGATTATTAAAACCATATACATAGTTAAGACAAAACAACTAAACATATACACTAATCTACAAGCTTATAACTAACAACGGTTTCCATTTTATGAAGACTAGTGGAAAATGTTTTCAACTGTACATTTTGTGCATTTGCTATTGCTACGGGCTCTGCTTCCGCCCATTTCTCAGGTATATCACAATCAGTTTTAGCATGAACTAAGACATCAAATGAACACCTACAATCTAGGAATGGTAAGTAAGATATTGTGGCAGCTACCTGTAGCATGACGTCTCTGATTTCTTGTTGGATTTTCTTCAAGTCTTTATTGCCAACGGTTTCATTTTTCTCTTTGGATAGCGCAACATCCCCATCTTCATATTGGACGTTGAAATCCCAGCATTCTAAGATTTCTTTGTTTGCTACGTTGAGAATTATAAGGGAAAGCTTGCTAACTTTTTTGTTGATAATCCATTCTGAAAATGACAAAACAACATTATTTAAAAAAAAGTTGTGCTTAAACAAAAATAATACAATACGGCCAAGAACTATTTAAACTGTTAAAGAATATGTAAAAAAGAAAAGAAAAGAAAATATTTTTTTAATGCACTTCATATTGTGGAGAAAAAATTTGGCATGACAAAATACCATAACTATTTACAAAAAATTTTGTACAATAAAAAATATGGTAATATTAGCATATGGAAATAGCAGAGGGGCTTGTGGCTAAGTAACAGATGCACAGATTGATTGATCTAGGTCAAACTGACCTTGCCACAATCCGTTTGTAGATGGGTGACCATCATTCCATAACGAGCCCCTCCGTGCCTCGGATAGTAAGTTAAGCTGTTGGTCCAGAGTCCTGAGTCTGACAACCATACCACGAAATATTGTGCTACCCAGAAACAACTGGGTTGTGGAGCTCAGACAGGCAGTTGCTCCATGTAAAGTACTGGTATTAACCTGCATTCAGTTTGACTGGGAGCCGACCCCAATGCAATTGTGAAAAGGCTAGGCAGAATGATTGATAGTAATATTGGCATATAGTAGCATACAGTATTGTTCCAGAAATGATGCAGAATCAAAACCGACTCATAAACATAACATAAAAATAACATAAATAAAAATCTTACATAGCATAGTTATTAAATGATTTTAATAATAGTTTAACGGTTGAACTATTATTAAAATCATTAATAAAGTTAAACTATGATTAATATGAATGTGTCTCACAAAAGTTATTATTAATGCTTTCTTTAAAAAGTTCTTTTAATGGGAGACATTTATATTTACTGTTAAAGAGCAGTGTTGAGGAACCTACTAATCAAATAAGTTGTTTATGATTTTAGTAGATACCTATAATCATAAATTATCAACAATAAAAATCAAGTATCAAAGCCTCTTCGGGCCTCATCTGGATGAGGCTGGCACAAGACCAATGAGAGGCCTTTGCTTAGAAGTAGGTGCAATTAGGCTGCAAACAATTATGGTTTGAATGGGCATACAACCATTACAGAAAATTTGAAAATAGATTAAAATGGATTTCATGGTAATTGTTGAATTACAGTGACTACTGTAACAATAGTATAAATAGTATTATTGGCTCTGGCCATTCGATTATTAAATAAATAAATGACAGAGACATGTAAAACATAACACAACATGAAGCACCAACCCCTAATAAATTGGGATAAAGGCAAGAGGATGATGACAATGGTGAGACAATTTTAAAAGAATACAATCTACACCACTATTATTGTATCAGATTACAGAGTTGTCTAAATATAAAGCAAGGTACAATAAGATATTTAAATTTTATTTACCTTCACTTTGTGTTAGAAGATTATTTAAAAAGCTCTTGATCTGCGCGTCCTCAGATAACAATAATGTAATGCCGTATTGTTGCTCTGCCTTGAAAGTTTCCGGTGGATATAGACCTCTTTGGAACAACACTGAGTTTATTGCGAATTCTGTAAAAAGTTTATATAACCGATAATGTTTAGAATAGAATAGAAAAACAAAATACAGGCCTAAAATTAAAAATACAGGCTGGTTAGGAAGAATAGCTTTTGTTATGAATTGGTTAGATGGTGTCTTGTAACTTACTCAAATATTCACAAATAATTTGAGCAGATCCTCGGAGAGTTATACAGTTTTTGGTTTGTTGTTGAGACATCTTGTGATGAATAAACAATAAGTCAAAATACCAGCTGTAATTAAAAACGATCCAAGTTCAAAATCAAAACATTAGAAAAGTGTTTCGAAAGCAACAGGAAAACGGTTTGACTTGAATTGAAATTTCAAATCACAAGCACGATTTCTTTTAATCGTGGTTTTAGAACGAAATAGTAGATTAAAATATAATAGATATTATCATTTTCTGGAGTAAGTACGAGTAATTAATTTGTGTAAATATATAGCATTCTTTTATTATTAAAAATATTTGTAAATTACTATTATACGCAACGATGTTTCGCGATAATAAAAGAAAATCTAAAGAAGAATATTCACTGTACTTTTCCTGAAAAGTATTTCTAAACGAAACGTTTATTGATTTAGCGTTTTGTTATTGCTTAACAGAAATGTAATGGTTAGCAGGAAGTAATAAAAAGAACAAGTTGCAAACACGAGTATTACGTATCACCTATTATAGATTTAACAATATTTATCAATTAAATATTGTAGATATAATATCAGTCATTCAAACATTGTTAGAAAATCATGTGACCACGACCAGTCACGAGTCAAGTCAAGGAACAAAACGATTAAATTCAATAACATGGCATGGGATTTCCAATGTCATGACAACAAACAAATTCGATCTAATTAAACAAAAGTGTGAAATGATGTAAAAAGTTGATTAGTCTGAAGAGATGAAGAGCCATATTAATGATCTTGAAAAGTTAGTTACGGATTGAACTCGGCAATGGGCCGTACTCGGCGGAAACGAAGCATAAAAAAAGCGCGCGACTTTTGTGCCTGTGATGATAAAGAAGAAATAATCCTATTAAATTCTTGGCTTGCCGAAAATGGCATTCGTCGCAACGATAAGCTTGTATTGGCTGTATTCAACGATACTGGCCGAGGTGTTTTATCGAAAAAGAAGATACAAAGCGGAGAAGAGCTTATCAATTTACCCCTAAACTTAACTATCAACGTCACAACAATTTTGTTGGACAAATTATTTTGTAGTATATTTATAGAGAATTCCAAACGTTGTTTTATAGAATATGAGCAGGCTGTATCGTTTCAGTCTTTAATGTCATTTTACCTCGCATTTTTGAAATTCCAAAGTGACAAAACGAAGTGGCATATTTACTTAGAAAGTTTGCCAAAAGATTACTCTGTTCCTTACTTTTTGCCAAATGATGTGAAACATATTATTGATACTGACATACTATCTGTGATTACTAAACAAAAAGATACAATCAATTCTTCATATAATGTTTTTGAAAATATTTTATTGAATAATTTGAGTTCAAATTGTACCATACAAAATTTTAAAAGGTCATTTTCCTTGTCTTCTTATGAATGGGCATACTTCACAGTAAACACAAGATGTGTGTTTATGGATCTGACTAAAGTAATTGACTTGAAAAATATTGAAAACTCTGTTGTAAACCTAATATGTGATAATACAAAAATATCATTATGTCCCTACCTAGATATGATTAACCATAGTCCAACTGCAAGAAACGAGACCAAACTATTGGTTAGCAAGAATATAGAAAATATTAGTGTAAATAGTATTAGTGAAGACTTATTTTCTGATATAAACTTTTCAATATACACAAAAAATGATTTTGAACCCTATACACAAGTATTCATATGTTACGGAGACAGTCATAATTTGAAACTGATCACTGAATATGGTTTTTTCTTACCAGCCAATGAATTAGATTATGTGTCCTTTATTTTTGAAGAAGTAACTGAATTTTTAAAAACAAAAGCAATAAAATTATCGCAAGATCAGATTGCCTTTATAAATAATCATGGTTTAAATAAAGAACTGTATATTGATTGTAAAGGCCTGAGTTATAATTTTTATGGTTTATTATTAGTTGTTAAGTATTACTATGATCAAAGTACAGATGTGAGTAGGTTGATATACTCGGCAGCCATCTGTTCCAATGACAACAATCTGAATGATATTATTGCACCCATGGTGAGAACTAAGTTAGTGAGTATAAAAGAGTCATTGAATAAACTTAGCAATGTTAATAAATGTGTTATTTTAAATAACTGTGTAGAGCTCATGTGTCAGTATGTTAGAATATTGGAGAAATTTATTAAATGTTAGATACATACCAAATCTTTTATTCCTTTCTTTAGAAATAAAATGAAATCAATTTAAAAAAAAAACATGCCTGCCAATTTTTTAAATCTGAAAATAGATCCAGGCATCCAAAAGTTATGGTGAAACTCACAAATATACATACATGAACCCTAAAAATATCATCATCATCCCCCTGCCCTTATCTCAATTTATTTGGGGTCGGCGCAGCATGTATTCTTATTCCATACATCTCTATCAGCTGTCATATCGTCAGTCACTCCCTTTCTAGTCATATCATCCTTAACACAATCCATCCATCGCTTCCTCGGCCTTCCTCTACTCTTATAGCCATCTACATTCATACTCAAAACTTTCCTTGTCACATGACCCTCATCCCTCCGCATCACATGCCCATACCATGCTAAACGATTTCTACACAACTTCTCAGTTACCGGTGCCACTTTCAGACTTCCTCTTATATATTCATTTCTAATTCTATCCATCCGCGTCACACCACACATCCCTCTTAACATTCTCATCTCAGCTGCATGTTGATGTCTTTCATTCATTCCCTTCGTGGGCCAACATTCTGAACCATACAAGACAGCAGGTCTAATAATTGTTTTATAGATTTTCCCCTTAAGTTTAAGGGGAATTCGGGGGTCACAAATAGATCCCGTGACCTGCCGCCATTTCATCCACCCTGTGTTAATTCTGTGCTTGACGCTCCGGTCTATTTCGCCATCGCATTGTACGATAGAACCCAGATACCGAAAGTCGGAGCAGACTGGTAATAGCGCACCACCCAGCGCTATAGCACCAAAACTGGAGAGACCGCCAAAATCACAAAACAAGTACTCTGTTTTGGTTCTGCTGATTTTTAGACCAACACTCTCCAGATTATTTTGCCATTTCTCAAGTCTGCTCTGGATCTGGGGCCCATCTTCACCGACAAGAACAATGTCGTCGGCAAACAGCATGCACCAGGGTGCCTCTTCCTGTATGTCCAACGTCAGAGCGTCCATTATCATCAGGAAGAGGTAAGGGCTTAAAGCCGATCCCTGATGCAAGCCTACAGCCACACTGCAAAGAGTATATAATCACTACGTTCTACCACACTGAACTTGTCGGTGTTGCCAGCAGCTGACCGGACATATGTACTGGATTGATTATACATAACACGAATTAACTGCACATACTTCGCAGGCACGCCTTTCTCTTTCAAAGCCCACCACAACACATCCCGAGGTACCCTATCATATGCTTTTTCCAGATCAATGAACACCATGTGCAAGTTCTTATGCGCACGTCTGTACTTCTCGTACAATTGGCGGAGTGCAAATATGGCGTCAGTTGTACCTCGACCTGGCATAAACCCAAACTGATTTTCAGATATCATACTCTCCTCCCGCAACCTTTTCTCTACCACTTTCTCCCATATTTTCATACTGTGTGACATACTGACATAAGCTTTATCCCTCGATAGTTGTTGCAATCCTGGACATCACCTTTATTCTTAAAAATCGGCACAAGCGAACTATTGCACCATTCTTGTGGGATGGCTTCTTCCTGCAACAACTTATTTAAGAATAAAGTCAGCCACTTACATCCATCTTCTCCTAACAACTTCCATACTTCCACTGGTATATTATCTGGGCCCATGGCCTTTCCATTTTTCATACTTTTATGTGCCTTTCTTACTTCATCTATACTAACCTCATTCACCAGACCCATGTTTACTTGTACCTCATTTAGCACACCATTCCATACATTCTCCTCATTCATTCGATTTTCAAAATATGCCTTCCATTGCTCTTTTATTTCATCATCTTCGGTCAAAATCTTACCTGTATCATTTTTCATACATTTCATCCTAGTTATATCCCTTGCTCTCTTTTCCCTTTCTTTTGTTATCCGGTAGACTTCCTTTTGGCCTCTAGGAGAATCTAGTGAGTTATATAACCTCTCTTGTGCCTTAGCCCTGGAAACTGCTACCGCCTTTTTTGCTTTTCTCTTGCATTCAATGTAAATCGCCTTCCTCTCTTCTTTCAAACTTTCATTCTCTGTTTCCACACCCTGCCATTCTTTAAACGCGATTTTCTTTTCTTTCAGTATCTTTTGTACATCTTCACTCCACCACCATGTATCTTTTTCTATTATGCCTTTCCCTTTCGATTCTCCGCACACTTTTTTCGCTATACCTCTAATACTATCCGCCATCTCAGTCCAACATTCATTTACAGATTTTCCTTCCATACTCTCCATTCCTATCATTTTATCTACCACCTGATTCTTAAATATACTTGCATACTCCTGTTGCTCTAGCCTACGCCATCTGGTTTTAGGTGGCGGTCGTTCTTTGTTTCTACTGAGGGAGACACTAACTTTCAACTCCATTAACAGAAAAAACATAACACACCTTTATTTGGGGTGTCGTGTAAAAGTACAGGACACAGCATTCTACCTCATGTACAATTAATAAGATGGTTAATTATAAATTTTTGTGAATTGTTAAATACTTATATGTTCGTGAGCAGGATTCGAATCCTCGACACGAAATGGTTAAGTGGTGAGACCGCCTGGAGTATTTATCTGGGAGGCGCAGGTTTGATTCCTGCTCACGACGATATTTATCTTTCCACAATAATTTATAACTTTAGATTTCGCTCCGCATGCCATAATGCATTTGAAAGATTTATCTTTATCTATGTTGCACGTCATCATAGATATGTTCTATTGTCAAAGATATGTGTGTGTCAAAAGCATGGTAGTGTGTTATGTTTTTTTATTTTAGATTGTATGTTAAATAAAAATATTAGATAAGTAGCTCTGTTTAACTCCTTTTTCATATAAACTCTGTACCCTACAAAATACATTTATGTACGGAACTGTACTAAATTTTATACTCCTCCGTCCGTAAAAACTTGATTTTATTACGCGAAAATTACGCTTTCGTAAAAAGGGGTACATAGCTTTTGTTTCATATTTAAATTAAATATAATAATAATTTGATTATGTTACGTTTTGCATTGACGATATCAATCAAAATTGTTATCAGCGCCATCTCGTAGCTAATTTTAAAGATATTGACATAAGACCAGCGGTAAGCTACAAGTTTACAATTACGTAAGGCAAAATATAGATGTCAGTATTACCAAAACTAGTTTACACGTTACTGACAACTGCACATAGATAGAGCTAGTAGTTTTTTGTTTTGTCACTAAGGCTACATTTTACAAACGCAAGAATGTTTTAGGTGTGTTAAATTTGAATTTGTGACAGGTGTTAATAGATTTTACCTGATAAAAATTCAGTTACTTCTGGTAAGTTATTTTAAAATACAATAATTGTTATTTTTTTTTAAATTTATTATATTACAATGAAGTGTTTTACATTAATTCAACTAAAATCTAAAACTATTTTAATAATAACAAAAAAAAACTATTATCTAAACTAGTAGTATATAGTTAGTTATTAAATTTACACTTAACTATGTGGGTAGGTATCTACTTCGTTCTTAATATTATCTAAGGTTGTGCAAACTTTTGCCCTAAGTAGGAACAATGAAATGTTTATTAATTTTCGGCTCGGCAACAAACATTTATATTAGAATCACTTCCATATTTGTTAGTAACAATGTAAACTTATAAACTAGTGTTAGTATCTAACGTTTATTCTAATCTGCGTGAAGCACGCCGATCCTGGGGAATGTATACTTGACTGCGTGCAGGCGTATCCACCGCCCTAAGATCAGAGAGTACCACCTATCAGCCAACGTTCTAAGAATGGTGTTGAGGCTGGCGCGATCACGGTGCAGCAGAGATGCGGATCTCTTGCGAATGATGACCGAAAAACTATCAACTTCCGCGTCGGCAAACATACCGGAGGCGATACAAAAACGCGGCAGCCCCATCAACACCCGGAACTTGTTGTTATATCGTGTGCGCAGGCCTCTATATGCCCTTTGCGTAAAGTCTACCCACAGGCTGCACGTGTAGAAGGATTGGCAGTAGGTTTTGAAAAGCGTCACCTTAACCTGAACCGTATAACGTGCAATCCTGTGGCCCAACATCAACGTTATCTTTCAAATCGTCTGAGACCCAATGACCCAGATATTTAAAATTTGTAACTCTTTTAAGGGGTCTGCCACACAGCATATGTAATTGGTTAATACCCGTAGTCTGGTTGATATAAATAAATGCGTTTATTTGACCTACCTTATCAAGATTTTTCTAGTAGACTGTTGGAAAATTGAGAATATGAATGTATAGCTATCTTGAAACTTTACCGACATAATCCCAATGACATTGACTCTCGCTCCAGCCAAATATTTAACGTTCCACTTAAAAAGGCAAATTTGTTTATCTATTCCCACAGAACAACAGAAGCGGTCATAATCGTTTACTGACTGACGAACAAAACAAGCGCCACAAATAATGCGAACAACAACAGTTTCTGCGCCAATAAGTTGTCAAACAAAACACATAGGTTTGCTCCGAATATTCACGGTTTGAGAATTTGATTCGGTGATGCTTAGAATGTTAGAGAACGATGCGGATACGAGACGGAATTGATAAACATAATCTGTAAATAACTCAAAGATGAACATGGCACACTAGTTTAACATTACTGTCTTTTTGTTTTTGTATGATAACTTATTGTTCACCTGTTACTACTCACGTGTATTCTTCGGGTTTGCCCGACTAGTTTCGAACTCGAACGGAGCCCTTAATCATGAGTCTGACTTGCAACATTGCCGCGGACTCAGCTCATGACTAAGGGCTCCGTTCTATCTCGAATCTAATCGGGCAAACCTGAAGAATACGAGTGAGTAGTAACCGGTGAACAATAACAGTCCACAACTGTGCGTTTTTCTAGAAACTTTCTGCCTCGCACAACAAAACTGTGGAATGAACTGTCGCCTGCAGTATTTCTGGACCAATACGACCTTCAAACCTTCAAGAAAAGAGCGTACTCCTTTTTATGAAAGCGGAACTCAGCAATCGGTCGCAATTAAGGATAGATAGTTCAAAACTTATGGTCGGAGACTAAAAACACCTAAAAATATAAAAAACCATTGTTTTGTATGGTTTATGGATTTTCTGACTTAACGTAAAATAACATAGCATCATGCCTGTATTCCCCAAAGAGGTAGGCAGAGGTGTAAACAGATGTACACCCACATTTCACCAATGCTGTTATTAAGTCCCATGTAATAGGTGGTGAGCCTATTGCCATCTACCGGGCACAATTCCAAACTACAGGCTGCTACTGAGAATTTTCCAACAGAAAAACTCAATAACACTTTGCTCAACCCAGGAATCGAACCCGAGTCCTCATGCTTAGCAGTCGCGCCACTAGACCAACGAGGTAGTTTTCTCATCGGAGAATTATCAATAAGTTTTGGTAGGTACCTATTTTGACAGCCTTGTTAGTTTTTCCACCACTGCTGTGTAGGGCTACCTCCTTTTGTACACTACTGCTCTGGTTAGCAACATAATTATAAAGGAAGAAGTTCGGTTGTATAAAACTCGAACAAAAATCGAACAAAAAATACTACATGGCAAGGACCTCTTTATTTTGGTGATTAAAATCTACATACTTTAAATACATTTATACTGGACAATAATAATAATATATTTATTTATTTCTCTCACAATGCTTATCAAGATCTCAGACAACAAAATCTGAAGACAATTTGCACTGTGAGAGCTGGTGCCTGATGTAGGTTTATCAAAACCTGTATTACCTACAGGTCACCATGCCGAGATTTGCATATGATCTTTACTTAAACTGATACAAATAGATACAAGTTGAGGAAAGTAAACAATAAAAAATAATGAAAGTAGTTTATGTGGTGTATGTTGTGTGTGAGATGGATTGAGTATGAGTGGATTAATGAAACGTTAATTCGATTTCAAAGGCATACATTACATGTAAAGTGCGGACAAGGGACGAGTCGAACATAAATTATCCCAATTAGAGAGTATGAGATGAGAAGATATGAGGATGCACATGCATCCTCATATCTTCTCACCTAGAGTGTACAAACGAGTTCGAGCTGATGTGAAAAAGCATAAGTAGGTAAGTATCTAACTAACTACCCACAATACTGATTCAGAAGTCGCAGAATATAAATGCAAAAAATATAAAGACTTGGTTAAATTCAAAGCTGTGAATAGTGTTGGGTATCAAGTCGATGTTTTCATTATAAAAGTTACCTAGTTTTGCCAAACTAGGTAACTTTTATAATGTGAACTATCTGCCGATAGTTCACATTATTTTTTATCTATTTTATTTATATACATTTATATTATTGTTATTTGTTTTTTTTTTGTGTGTGCGTATAGTTTTATCCTAGTGTCAACTGTCAAGGGACGGTACCTACTTTTGTGACTACAGTAATTAAAAAAAACTGCCTAGCGTTTTCCCAATTACATTGGGGTCGGCTTCCAGTCAAACCGGGTGCAGCTTAATACCAGTATTTTATATGGAGTGACTGCCTATCTGACCTGCACAACCCAGTTACTGAGTAACTACTTGTATTTTTTTTCTTATTTGATGTTGGTGGAGGCCTTTACGTACTGTAACTATTATATTTGGCTTCATAGTTTTCTTTAACATTTGATTGAAATTTTTAATTTTATAAAAAAAATACTGCATAAATTTAACTGTTGTTTTATCGATAAGATTCAAGAATCTCTCTAGTGCTATAGTTGGCGTGGATCGGTTTACGACGATTCCAATCAAGAGGCGACGCCGCGACTAACTGCCGCTCTCTGGGGAACCTTATGACGCCTGGTTGCACCGAATACTGTAACATCTGAATATCTGTTTTAAATGCCACTTCGTTTATCCATGGGCTGATATGTTCTTGGTTTTACGAGACTTTTCTCCAACTAAAAAATTTGCTGCCTTGATCTAGGGGTCCCAAGCGCGACCGCTGAGGATGAGGTCTTGAGTCTGATATCCAGGTTAGACAACATTTTATTGGGTTTTTCTGTTAGAAAATTTTCAGTAGCAGCTCGGAGTTTGGAATTGTGCCCGGTAAATGGCAATAGGCTCACCACCTATAACACGGGACTTAATAACAGCATTGGTGTAATGTGGGTGTACAGTTGTGTTCACCTCTGCCTACCTCATCGGGGAATACAAGTGTGATGTATGTAAAAAAAACTAATAAATATTGTTTCTATATATAACAGGCATCTTGTTAGTGCTACTTTTTACTTATTTCCCAATACCAACATGATTATTTTTGTTCTCACATATTAAACTTCATTGTTTGAGGAAATCAATTAATTAACTATTTCAATAATTCATTTCTCCAATTGGCTTTTCTCAGAGAAATTAATTCTTGGAACAGAAATGACTTACCTAACTAATTATATATGTTTTCTGATCTGATATATTATTTGAGTGTGTTCATCACAGCTCAAACTCAATCAAACTATTTTTTTTTTTTTCAAATATACCATATTAGAGGCACTTATGAAAAGTCAAAACTAGGTGCACGGTTCCAAGAAGTTAGTGTTAAGGAGAAGACAAACTTTTAAAATTATGTGTTCTTTACATTTCAAATTTATTAATGTGAGAATAATGCAGGTTAGTGTTGAAGAAAAGGCAGGATTTTAATTATATAAAAAGCCAAAATTATAACCAAAGCTATTACGAGCTGACCAGTCCCAACAGACAGCACCCGTTCACGAGTATGACTTGCGCATCAGCATCGCTAAACTCAACCATTTTGAAGGGAACTCAACGACCCGATACACAACGCCACCATCAGCAAGACATTTACTTACTTCTTTAATGTAAAGATTAACATTAATATCAACATAGTGCTCACACTTTACAGAACAGTAGTGAAGCTATAAGACATAATTCAATATTTATTAAGAAAATTACATAAAATAACTGTAAAAAAAGAAACAGTTAAATCAAAAGTTAAACAATAACAATACAGCATTTAACTAGTAGCAGAAGGTACTAGATCAAAATAATTGTCATGTGATTATGTAAGATTAACATAGATATCAAGAAAGTGGTATTAATAGTATTGTTTTCGAGTCGGTACCTTTAACTACACATATACCGAGCGATATACCTAGATTATTTTTTTCATCGATGACTAACGACTAACCAAAGATTAACAAACGGACGGACCGTTTGTTAATCTCCGTGGTACAAACTCCCCCAAGCAAATTCCGTCAACCAATATTGGTTAATAAAACCATGATCATCAAAACTTGGCGCCGATTCCAACACCATAATGTAAACTCCTCCTGCAAACACACGCAATGAATTTTCGAACACAGTGTTCCTCTCTAACCAATATTTGTATTTGTATTATTGCACAGCAAAACACAGTGTTGTATTTTGGAACACAAGTGGAGGGATAAATAATAAGGAACGAATAGTCTCTACTGTAGTTGTAAAGTTAATTTTTGTTATCTGTTTATTGTGGAGACTTATTGTATCGTTTTGTTTAACTAGTTTGAGTTGGGGGACGAAAATATAATATTTAAGAGTTAGGACTCTGGTGCCGAAAAAACGTAGACCGTCGTTTGTGATACGGGCTGTAAACATAATCATTTGATTTGCTTGATTCTGTTATTTCACGCTGCTTATTTTCTCCGCCATGTTACCTACGCTATTATGTAGGTACCTACAGCTATGTTCAAATTATCTTTCAATGAATTGTTAAGGTAATTTCATCTTTACGACATTGTATAAACTGCAAAGTTAATCGTGTTGGTTCGGTTATCTGTAGAGGGTCTGAATAGATAGCAATGACGTCGCCAAAAGGCGTGTTAAAATATGGATGAAGAATTCGCGGTGGTGAGCAGAGGTCGAGATGGCTTAGTGGTCAGAGCGCCTGGAGTATTTATCCGGGAGGCGCAGGTTCGAATCCTGCTCACGACCTTATTCTTTTTCCATTTAATATAATAACTTTATCTTTCTACTGTTTTGGGGAGCTAGTCTGAAAAATCCGTTTTTAAATTTAATATTTCATACGGTATGTATGGCCCGGTTAGTGGAGTGTGATAGTAGGATAACATCAGAACCTAGCGCATGGAAAAAATTTGATGTGACATAGCTAGATAGAAGGAGACCATATTGGTGGCGGTTACCACTAACACATTCCGAATGAGGGTTGACGTCAGGCAGGCGGCCGGTTATAAAACATTGCCAAAACTTTAGCAGCATGCAATTTCAATTAGAAAGTGCAAGAAGAAAACATGCTGCGGCGACCCCAGATAAATTGGGATAAGGGCGGGGGATGATAATTCCACACGGTATGTATACAGTCTAATTATTAATATACAGTTTAATGATACTTACAGAGAAATGTGTGATAGACGGGTCTGGGCAGTTGCATCAACTCCCCAACTATCGTTCTCCCCAAATCTATCCACTCTAGTTAGAGTGAATAGATTTCTTCTGGATCTACGAACTCCATCCTCGGCCACAACATCGCTTATCATCAGGCGAGTTGGTGGCCAAATGTAGATCCATTATTAATAAAAAAATAAAAAAATGCCGTCGGACAACAGTAGGTATATGTAGACAATATTAAGATCTTTCAAGACAAGATTATTTAACAATTTCTCAACCTTGCAAAAGCAATTTTGAATTATTAATAACATCTTATTTATGAAACGTAGTAGCTTCGTTTATAGGCAAACCCTAAAAATAACAAAAAAATACTTAAACTACACAAGTCGTTTCAGTACGTATTATTTTCCAAAGAATCGAGTAGGTACTAAAAACAAAGTTGGATAACATTATTCCTGAGTAACATTAATAAAGAAAATATGATATAAGGCTTATTTGCGGTCGTATTCTGCAATAATTCATCGATTGTTTTCGTCGCATACTCAATAAGGCATAACGTAAGCTTTGCTAGCAGAATCGCCCTCATAATTTATAATAATCATAAGTAATACATTATTGCCTTTGTAACTAGGGATGAGGTTTTAAGTAGTTAAAAAATAAAACGAATAAAATCTTTGACGTTCTATAAGTACAAGAAGTTTTGTAATTAAGTTAGGTTTTCGCGATCACTACACATTATAGCAAAAGAATTTTTAATCGAAAAAGAAGTGTTCAGAACAGCATTAAAAATAACACACGCGAATACTCCGCTTTAAAATTTGTTTTAAAGGAAAATTGTGTAAGTATTAGATTATTTAACATGGCATTTTAACACAAACGTATTAAGACAATGGAATAATTGGCTGGGTTTGTAAAAAATATAACTATTGATCTCAAAACAAGATAGTTACTATTTTTAAATGATTTTATTTTATATTATATTATTATATGTAATTTTTCAAATGCAATCATTTTATTTCTGAGATAATATCAGAAATAAAATGATTGCATATGATAAATTGTAGAATAAGATTTGTGTTTTTGTTTTTGGCCCCTCAATCCGCGGTTACGAATATGCCTTTATTAGACAAGTAAGTAGTGATAATACAGTTGTTGAAATCTTAGTTATATTTAATGCATCATCATCAGAATGAAACCCCAAAACTCATTTTCATATTGCGCCTCCCGGATAAATACTCCAGGCGCTCTGACCACTAAGCCATCTCGACCTCTGCTCACCACCGCGAATTCTTCTTCCATATTTTTAACACGTCTATGGAAGAATTCGCGGTGGTGAGCAGAGGTCGAGATGGCTTAGTGGTCAGAGCACCTGGAGTATTTATCCGGGAGGCGCAGGTTTGAATCCTGCTCACGACCGTATTCTTTTTCCATTTAATATAATAACTTTATCTTTCTACTGTTTTGGGGAGCTAATCTGAAAAATCCGTTTTTAAATTTAATATTTCATACGGTATGTATGGCCCGGTTAGTGGAGTGTGATAGTAGGATAACATCAGAACCTGGCGCATGGATAACATTTGGTATGACATAGCGTAACTTTAGAGTTCGCTAAGCATGCGTTAATGCTTTTCAAAGATTTATCTTGAATCATTTTCATATTTTAACAATTCCTGAAATTGTGTTTCAAAATACAAATCGCAAACACCAAAAGCTGTTTACCAATAAAACTATCTACCCCTTATCATAACACCATCAATCACAATCGGACTTGTCTTATTACTCCGTCGACTTTTTCCTCCATTAAAGAAAAACTGTGACTCCATAGATTTTATCCGTCAATGGGAAAAACACTGTATCTACTGATTGACCATATAAAAAAACCGGATGATTTATCATTTTTATTGCGACAAAAACATGTTTATGAGCATCTTAAGAGGGGTGGAGGGCGAGAGGGCGCGTATTCTGAGTATGGTTAGATTGAAATGAGTGAACGTATTTTGTGTAAAGATTTTGAATCGTTTGCTTTGGAACCATCTCCGGTCTTCAACTAATAATTATCAGTTTTTTGAGCCTATTATAAATTGGTCAAATTTATTGTCTAGAAGGCTTAGAGCGAAAATAAGAAACCTGCCCGTATGCAGAAATTATTTATTATTGGACATTAAAGCGAGCGCCCTAATAAAAGAGCTCAGTAAAGTTGAGAAGAAAAAGTACTTAGGTACTTAATATTATAAAACCTAAAAACCTTCCTTCAATTGTTAATAAAAAGACTAAAAGACCAAAAACTCTTGGTCCTCCGGTACTGCCATTACCAGAATACACCCTCTCGCGACGAAACAAAATAATCATTGGCTAGTTATAATGTCCCGGGGGGACTGTTCTGTAACTATAAACGCGATATTGCCTCGATGGGGTGACAGAGAACTTTGATCGCTTTTTGCTTATTATTTTTTCGTCACCATTTATGTTTTTATTTCAGTGTAGTTTGGGATTGATCGTGTTGTGTCTGTAATAATTGCCGCCATCTTAGTGTCAATACCTATAACTAAGAGAACATTAATTTTAACCCCTGTATCTTTTTATCTATAGGTCTTTTTATCTCGTATACTTTACAGCCTAGTGGTATGAATGCTGGACTGGCAAGTCTAAGGTCGCAACTTCAAATCCCAGGCTTTTCGAGTCATGTGTATATTAGAAATTAATTATCACTTTCTTAAAACAATGAAGGAAAACATTCGCGAGGAAACCAGCACACTTGCGATATATTCTTGATGGTGAGTAAAGCCGTGTCAGAAGCCTATGGGTGGTTTAAACTCTGACACTAAGTTGTTCATCAACCACATTACAACACGTTGAGGGAGACAGAAATAGGTCACCGTTCTTTCCATTTTCTCTTTTCATCTACAGGCTGGTTAACTGTATATCTATGATGCCTTTATTTCAATAAGATAATCAGATTTATCGAACGCCTCAATGTTGTAGAAATGAAAACATTTGTCTCAAAATTCAGTCTGACGATATTACCAATGTTATCGTTGTTTTCCATGCAAAAAATACTAATCAAGATGAATCACTTATTAAGTTTTACCACAATTCCATGATTTTAGAATTCGAAAGAGAAGATATTAAATTTTATAGTACCTTCAAATCAACGTAAAATGGTTTCAATTAACCAACAAGCTAGATAACTAAGAAATGCTGTGTGGCTGCGAAGTAAGCGATTATTTAGATATAGTAGATACTACTTTGTGTAAAAACTCACCATACTTTGACGATGGAGCTCTTAATACACTGCTAATAGAGACTACCAAAGATAATGAAGGTAGGTAGTAAACTTAACATAGCATCACGTGTACGGCCCAGACGTCGTTAATTGTAGTTCTAGTGAGCTGACGAAAACCACAGACTTTACGATATCCCATTTATTAGTTATATAGTTACAAAGTTAAGTTGGAAGCTAATCCGTGGTTTTGCTGCTGTTATCGGTCAACTAAAGTCTAATATGTAAAATTAATATAAAACGAATCGCGAAGTAGGTCGCGGCGTAAGCAAATTACTTGCTTGTACGCAAACCGTACATCACGCCTGAACCTATTCCCCGAAGTGGTAGGCAGAGGTGTACACAATTGTACACCAACATTTCACCAGTGCTGTTATTAAGTCCAATGTATTAGGTGGTGAGCCTATTGCCATCTACGGTAATTCTAAACTCTGGGCTGCTACTCAGAATTTCCTAACAGAAAATCTCAATAACACTTTGCCCAACCCGGGCATCGAACCCAAGACTTCATACTTAGCAGTCGCGCTTGCGACCACTAGACCAACGAGGCAGCAGCAGTGAAGGTAGTGTCATATCAAAATATTTTTATTGATAATACTTTGTAAAGTTTTGATCTTAAAGTGAGTTTGCGTGTAGATGACCGTTTGCTGCCGAAACTCAGGATCTTAGTCCCTTAGATAAGTACTATTCATAATTTTAGCTTAGTTGGCGAAGGCACTTGATGTACTGAACCAGGAAAGGTGCAGTTTTACTCCTCCTGGCGGTGTTACGGAGAAGTTGTTCTGAAAGCAGCTAAAGTTCTGGAACCCACGACACTATGTAGATTAACTAGAGGTCACAAGTATTATAAAAATGGAGAGGATAGATTCCTGCTTCCGACTGCTTTCCTACCCAATATTCACTCTCTCTCATTGCACTGTCCCGTGAGTCACATAAGATACCCTCGCACAGGGAAGTTGTTAACATTTTAACCGAAGTCGCTGCCTTCAAGGCCTCCACAGTAAGTACACAGAGCGCTGTTACCACCAAAATCTCTGTTCCGCGCAATTAATTTATATAAAACGATAAGGTTTAAAGGCGGGGAATATGCAAGGCGCGAGCCCGATCCGCGTTACGTGATCTAGATAACAGTGGAGAACGTTTCTAGTTGTAGGGGTGGCGAAAGTGAAATTAGTTTAGAAAACTGTGTTTCTATTTGGTATGGGGCTATAGATTCACGAGCAGTAGTTGGCGTGGAGAAATGTCCCTCAGAATTTTTGTTTTTGCGTTTTACTGCTTTTGATGAAAAAGCAGTGGTATGACCGTTGGACTGACAAGTCAAAGGTAAGTTCGAATGCAAGACACGCACCCTTGTAGTTTCGAAGTCATGTGCGTATTAAAAATTAATTATCACTTGCTTATAACGGTGAAGGAAAACTTGGGGAGGAAACCAGCACACCTGTGAGATGTTCTCGATGGTGTGTAAAGCCATGTCAGAGAGCTACGAGTGGTTTAAACTCTGACACTAGGTTATTCATCAACCACGCGATAAGAAGAAGACTGCTTTTGATTTGACACTGTATGAACGAGATAATCTTATACTTAAATACCTGAACCTAAAGTATTAAATAAATAAGTTTCTAGGTAATAGCGATTCTTAGTTAATCTAAGGGCTCTAAGACTTCACAGACATACGGTGAAGGAACACATCGTGAGGAAACCTGGACTTGGTAGTCTGAAATCGCCTGCCCACAGTGCGTGGTGATCGATTCTCGTGCCTTCTTTGTATGAGAAGAGAATCTTACCCTGCAGTGAGACAGTCATGGGCTGGCTATGTTATACTAGCTTTTTCATCAAAAAGATTGTGATTAGTTTGTTGTAGTGTCTAGGTTTATGAAATTGTCACCATAACCGAGGATTTTAAATAATCTGCAACTGAATCAAAATATTTTTGTAACAAATATGTATTCCAACCTCAACAATCTTATAGTTCCCAGAGTCAACCCTACGGAACAGCGCGTTCGCCGCGAATCTTGCTAATAAAATATTAAATGCTCACTTAAACATCTATATTGCCGCGAGTAATGACTAGCAACACCTTCTGAATACGAGAGAGGATGGAGGTACGCAGCGACGTAAAATATCGCGCTCACTGATAAGAGAAACGAGGTTTTAGGGAAGGAAGAGACTTAAAGAAGTTGTAGTTCTTTCTCATTCCTATTCTAAGAGCAGTATTTATAAAAAACTGACGTTTAAAAACGCGTTGTAAATATTTCCCTTAAATGGAAATGGGTGGCAACAGCAGACTTTAGAGACAATCAATCTACCTAGCCTTTTCTTAATAGCAGTATTTTACATGCAGCGACTGCCTATCTAACTTCCACAACCCAGTTACTGGGTAACACGATATCTCGTGGTATGACTGGTTGTCAGACTTTCAGGCCTCTGACTACGCGTAACGGCTGTCATAGATCTTAATTTGACAACCGGGACCAACGGTTTAGTGTCCTCTCTGAGGCACGGAGGCGTCTCGGTATGAAATTATGTTCACCCATCCACAGACCGACCGCGGCAAGCACAGTTTATCCACGATCGATCGATTTATGCGGCTGTTACTTAGCCACGAACCTCTAACAGACTTTATAGACATTTCAGCGAAAATACACTTTAAGCTGGACTATGAATAAGGGGTCGTGGTGATCGAGGGGTTTACGCCTTGAGTTGGAAGTAGCGGCTTCAAATCTGGCATGTACCAATGTGACTTTTTCAATGTTATATATACTTTCTTAGTTATTCTAAGACACCACAGAAATACGATTAAGGAAAACATTGTGAGGAAACCTGAACCTTATGGTCTGAAATCGCCAACCCGCAGTGAGCTAGCATGATGATCAATGCTCGTGCCTTCTCTGTATGAGAAATGGCACTTGCCCTGCAGTGGGACAGTTATGGGCTGGGTATGTTTTGTTATATTATGAATAAGAGGTATTGTATTGGCTTGATGAAGACAATTTGAGATTAAAGGTAACTAAAATTAAAATACAGCTTGGTCCTCAGGGCTTGAAAAAGATACAGCCACGAAGTTAGGTGCAAGCTATTTTACTATTGTGTATTCTGGATACTTCAGAGCAGGTAATCCATCTTCCTAACTTCTGATTACTTTAAATGAGTAGTTTAAGGGTTTTCCAGCTAGGTAAGTAAAATTAATGTATATGTATATATTATCAAGAATGGTAATATTTTTTTGCTTAACAAAACAGAAAGATTTGAAACTTATTTAGATGCGTAGGGGCTTCGATTTTCCTCTCTCCCTTCTCAAAATATTTTATCGGCCTTGTATGAAAATAAACAAAGCCCCAAAAATTTCGTAACATGAGCAGATATCTCTAAAATCTACATACGTAACATGTAAAACTCCGCAAAATCTGATACATGCCAAACATACCTATTGTTTATCACGAAAAAGTACGCCAGAAAACAAACGTCCAATAACATTATTACAGTCAATAAATCTGGTTGATAGTACAAACGGAATCAGATTCGCGGTGTCGGCCGTATCTGTTGAAGTTTCACGATAAATACCGAGCGAATCTGCATAACTCCCATGTGAGTGGCGGCGGTGGGGCGCGGTCCGGGATGTGTATGGAACGGGTAGAATGGATGCGATATTGTTACCAGACTTGAATGGCGTCTCAATTGAGAAGTCGGAGGCTTAAGGGAAGCTTAAATAAGCCTGATACCGGTTGGCTTCTAATGTAAGGAGGATGAAATAAGTAGGCGTTAAAAGCGTTTTATAAAGACCGTGTTATGACAACATCCTAGCAGAAAATTTTCATGAACAATGAGGCAATGAACTATTGGCTAATATTATATAATATAATCTTTTTTGAAAAAAAATTTGTTATTGTTACCAAATTAATATTAAATACACTACATAATAAAATAAAAACTATTCTAATGCGTCGAAGTATTCTTCCGCATCACTCTCTTCCGGGTGCCCAGAAAACTGGCAGCATATTGTAGCTTTGTAATGTTAATTTGCTTCTAGAAATTGTAACGAACACTTCACTTGGCCCATTCTGACGTTTGATGAATAGTGAAATTAAAAGAGTAATAAAATTATTAAGTAAAGTAATAATTAAATTAATCAAAGGTCACGTATTGTGCTTGCTTCTTAGATTTTTGATTGACAGCTTAACGATGTCATTTGTATAACAAGGAGATTTTTGATGCATATGCTAGCACCATACTTAGGCCGGTTAGTGGAGTGTGATAGTAGGATAACATCAGAACCTGGCGCATGGATAACATTTGATGTGACATAGCTAGATAGAAGGAGAACGTATCGGTGGCGGTTACCACAAACAACAGCATTCCCAAAGAGGGTTGACGTCAGGCAGGCGGCCGGTCATAAAACATAGACAAAACTTTTGCAGCATGCCAGATATATGCTGCGCTGACCCAAAATAAATTGGGATAAGGGAAGCCATACTTCCAATTCAATTTCATCTGCTCATCTTCTTATTTTATTTTAATACTTGATTCCCAAAATACCTCCTCCACGACCGGCACACCGCTACCTCCGTTCACATCCACTCGGTTGAACATAAGACATTGTGTGCGCTACCACACTTCCTGCGTTATACTTGCTAGAACAACTGTTTGTTTGTACGTACCGAGCTCATATAACATATATTATTATGCATATTCCTGCCTGGCTTAATTTATAGGTATCAGGGGTGAGCACGGAGCTTTGGAATTACGTAGCTGGTAGGTAGGTAGTGTGTTTTTCCAGTATGGTTTGGTCTGAGGCTATGTGTTCAAGATCTAGTATTAGTTATGTCTTTATATGGGCATATTTACTACATGAATGAAGGTCCTGGATATATTAGGTAGTATAGCGTTTCGACTGTGGCATAACTAATCCATATTACAACGTTAGTATTGAAAAATTCACTCCAGAAACTAAAAAAAAACAAGTAATGGGTACCTATAATAATAAGTTATTTAATTCAGATAGTTACATCCATAATATTAGGTACATTACCTAACCTATAACGAACTGTAAAATAAAAATATGGTACATAATCTTAATTAACTGATTGCTGGTTAAAATATTTAAAAACTTATTGGTCTAGTGGTGGCAAGGGCGACTGCCGGGCGCCAGCTCTATACCCGTTAAGTGTTACTGGATTTTTCTTCTTTGAATTCTTCCGGAAAAGCCCCGAGTTTGGAGTTACATATAACATGGTACTAAATACTCGCATTAATGTGGGTGTATGACTGTGTACACCTCTGCCTGCCCCTCGGGGAATACAGTCGTGATAGTATACGTATGTATTGATTTATGTAGTTAGAATAGTGTATCACTACTTTGAATACCATTATTTAATCAAACTGATCCTGGGCAATAAGATGGGAAAAAGTGAAAAAAGTTGCGGATAAAGGGGTCCTCAAGTCTTTCACCATGTAGTAGATAGCAGATACATTAGTAGTAAGTAAAATTGAATAGTTACGTAACCTAACTAAACATAAAAATATTTCAACCCCAACTCTCAACAATCCTATTTGTCTAACAAAAAATATCCAATATCATAAGGAAGGTAAGATTGTGCATAAATTGGATCCGGAGTGACCCCTGTCCGTTGGGGAAACTGTTACAGTTATTGGCTCATTTTCATTCTGTTTTTGTTTTATTTGTTGGAGCTTGCCGCTTTTGGTGGGGCAACACTGGTGGTGATGTCGATCGTTAAGTCTAGAGAAACTGTCAGTTATTACGAGTCACCGTAATTGATAGACCTTTGAAATACCGGTGTAGATTTATAAATTATTGTTCACCGGTTACGACTCACGTGCATTCTTCGGGTTTGCCCGACTAGTTACGAACTCGAACGGAGCCGGTAGTCATGAGCTGAGTCCGCGTCAATGTCGCGATTCAGACTAAATTAATATGAATATACATCACAAAAGTTATTATATAAAAAAAATACGGTCGTGAGCAAGTGGAGTAAGTACTCCAGGGGCTCTGAGGGACCAAATGACGTCAACAAAAGACGTATTAAAATACGATACAATACTACATTATTACAGTGTCAATGTTTATGTCTTCCAAAACGTTTGCTCACATCGTGGTGCTACACAAAAGATATATTTTTCGTTAATATGCATTAATTTTTCCAACTCTCTCAGAACTTATTTATAAATAGACTAACTTATACAGAAGCAGGGCCATCAGTGGACGGTTCACTCAATATGGCTGCTCCGCCGCTGCCAATATGTAAGTTACATATTTTACGCCAGACCTCTTCCTATTTTTTATCTTGCACACTGGGTTTACGTGGAGTTAGGTTTGCAGGATATGCTTTAGAGTTTTACACAATGTTTGTTGTCGAGTGAAAATTATGTTGCGTGGTTGTGTATGAATATCAAAGTGTCGTCCATTACTAATCGAATATCATGTCAATCAAATAGTCTAATTAGTTGTATTGATGATTTTTTTATAATTATATCATCTTTATTATATGTATTTACTTATAGTTAGTTCATTTTTGGTTGTACGTTAATTTTATCTATTATAAAAGCGCATGCTCAATACATTGAGCTCATAAACCAGTCACATTACCTACATTTAAAAAAGTACATATTAATAGCAGACGAATGTAATTGTATGCTTTGTTTTAACTGGGATGCGTTTTCGAAACTTGCGTCCGAGCACGGATCTTTGTTGACAAACTTGTCGACATTATAAAAGTTTTAATGTAGGTATTGCATTTTATTGTTTTATCAACGATTTTATGTCAAATTTTACATTTTAAACCGACAAATGTGTTGACAAAAAGAACCATGCTTGCACCTCTGTTGTTTTTTTTTCTATTTATCTTACGGACTTTTATAACGCGCAGCGCATGTCAGACCCTAAACTTAATTTAACTCCTCCCAACCGTATTTCGGTCACGTCAGCCTATGTCCACGGAGATTAGCCAAGTACGCAAGAGATATTAAATTGCATAACTGTATGCGTAACCACAGGTGCACTCCCTCTTCCTTCACTCTCATATTCCGATGGGACGGCAATCCAACACGACCGTAGAGAGGCGCAGGACCGACGGCTTTGCGTGCTCTCCGAAGCACTGGGGTGTCACATCACCAACGTCCGGCTCCGAGCTGCTACTGAGAATTTCTTACCAGAAAAATCCAATAACAATATGGCCGACCTGGGAATGGAACACAGGACCTCACGCTCAGCAGTCGCGCTTGCGACCGCTAGACCAACGACGCAGTCTAAGTAATTAATACACAGCTAACGTAAAACTAAAAACCGGGCCAGGAAATCAAACGGACCACTCGCTTTCGGATACTGTTATTATAAGTACGATGGCTCCTTAATTTCAAAAAGTTCGATATCTATTCCAGTTTACTTGTATCCTTGTAATATTTCCTAGTTGCCACAGAGCCGCGGGCGGTGAGGTAATAGGAAGGCGGAGTCGGGGCGTAAAACTGTACTACGGATATCTCATTCTTTGCAACTTGAATATGATAATAACATATTTCAGGCCCCTGTACCGAAAGTCCAACCTGTGTCGAGAAAAATTGGGGAATTTACCCAAGCACCGCAGGTACCTTTAAGAAAGAGAGAAATAAAGTTAGTATTTTTATGATCTTAGACGTTTACAAAAAAGAATAGGTACATAATCAGGTTGACTACCTTCTTAGCAATTTTTACAAAATGCCCAGCCATCATCAGGGAAGGAACATAAAACATTTTCATTAGTTCGTCTATTGATTTATTTATTTAGATACAAGCGTATGCTTAGTTTGGGGATCACAGTCTATAGATACAATGTACTTAAAAATTGTTAGATATTGTATTTCAATCTCTATTTCATTTAGTATTTAAGGTAATGTTGTAACGTTGAACAATAAAATGTATTCTTATTTATACTTTATGCACATTTGTATAAAGGTAGTCTTACTGCCATAAGGTTTTTCTGCTAGATAGCCTGATTATCATGCATTATAATTAGGAAAATAATTGTTAGCAGTGTATAAAGTATTAACTGCCTCGTTGGTCTAGTAGTCCCAAGCGCGACTGTTGAGCACGAGGTCTCGGGTTCGATTCCCGGGTCGGGCAAAGTGTTATTGAGTTTTTCTGTAAGAAAATTAGCAGTAGCAGCCCGGAGTTTGGAATTGTGCCCGGTAGATGGCAATAGGCTCACCACCTATTACATGGGACTTAATAACAGCATTGGTGAAATGTGGGTGTACGGCTGTGTACACCTCTGCCTACCCCTTCAGGGAATACAGGCGTGATGCTATGTATAAAGTATTAATTGCGTTGTGCTCAGCCTCAGATCTCAAAGTGATATACAGCTAAACTTAAGCTACCAAAATATCGCCGCGACATCAAAATACAACCCCAATAATCCGGTACACTAACAAAATTCTTCGTAATTCGTCCAGACCTACTTATTTGTTTCTCCAAAAAACTTTTCACATAAAAATTAAAACCAACAGTTATTATAAGGCAATAAAGCTGTCATGGCGGTTGAAACGAAGTACTATTAAATCACATAAACAAGTCGGTATCTACGAGTCGTTACATTTACATACGGGGCGCGCGTCCCGGCTGAACCTACCGGAAGTGGGGGCGGAGCGGAAGTGGAATCGGCACGTGCTTTATGGATGTGTGGCACAGGTACACTTGTTTATTGCGGATTTTGAGACGTATATACTATTTGATGGGTAAATAAGGACATATAACTACCACATATATTATGGCCACCAATCGGTACAGGTTCAAACAAAAAGTTCGGAAGTTAAACCAGGACAACATTTCGGCAGAATCATCGCGTCAGCCTTTTATCTATGGCTAATATATTATATAATGTGGACATATTTATATTAGATATATATTATTATTATTCTTTTATTTGTATTGTGTATGTGTGAAGTAATATGTGGATTCTTTTTTTCTTCTCTTGTTGTCGGTAAACATTTACATCTACTTCTTATCATCTCCGCAACACCCAAAGGTTGACTGGGAGAGAATGCCATAATAATGCCTAAGGCATTAAGTCCACCTATGTACATTTGTTGCATAAAGTTTAAATAAATAAATAAATATAAAACAAGTTATGTGGTAAACATACGTTTTGTCTGGTATGAACTGAATGTTTATTTACTTTAGCAGATGGTTTAATATAGTATTTGGTGATAGGATTAGCTTCTATTTAGTAAATAGAAAGTCTTCCGTGTTTCCTGAGAGCTACAACCTAGACATACTCAGGGCTAGGGAGAATAGATTTCTTCTGGATCTATGTGCTCAATCCTCAGCTACACAGTCGCTTACCATCAGGCGAGTTGGTGGCCAAACCTTTTTTTTTATTTTTATTATCGTGTGGAAATCTTCATGGATGCCCTCTACCTAATGGCGAGGGATATGTCGGACTCCTACCGACTAAAACCACACGGCCGTCGCAGCACATAAGAGAGGGCACCGTTAACTCGGGTGGATCAAACCTAGGCCAAACCTAGAAACATTTTTGTAAAAATGAGTGGTTAAACGAAATGGGGGCGAAATGGAATCAGCACGTGCTAATAAGAATTGCTTGTGTCCTTATTAATACACAATTTTTAAAACAATTACAAAAAAATTTAAAACAATTACATAACTAAATTAATTAGACATTGAATATTTATTTACTCTCTATTACTCTTAAGATTTGCGGTACTTGATATACTTATAATATATCAATTCATACCAAAGTGCGACCATATACCGTACTAGTTAATTTAATGGCCATTAATTTAATGCCTATGGCCGCGGAAATACATGAATGAGATTATTACCAGTTAAAAAAAAAAAAAAATATTTAGTAAGTGAAGTGTGGGAAGTGGAATTGGCACGTACTTTTTGGGACAACTTTTTACACTTGTTAATTGCGGATTTAGAGACATATAAACTGTTTCACATGACATAAAAATACAAAAGTTAAACATACAGGACATTTAAAACAAAAGGGTTTGGCAGAAGAAAAATTAAAGGAGACGCAGGTCTTTTCTACGACCCTGACTATATCTTCGACCCATCCTGCCATTGGATCTTCCTACAATCCATGTATATACTCTCAATCGCCATTCTGTCAGGGATCTACTCCACATGCTGTCACCATATCTAGACAAACGTCATACCCAACCCTATTCTAGTTCTTTTTCACAGCTACTGATATCATAAACAAGGCTAAAGTGAATAGAACTCTTTTGGACCTACGTGCTCCATCCTCGGCCACACCATCGCTTACTATCAAGCGAACTAACGTAGATCTACTTTTTATATATAACATAGCGTCACGCCTGTATTCCCCGAAGGGATAGGCAGAGGTGTACACAGTTGTACACACACATTTCACCAAAGCTGTTATTAAGGCCCATGTAGTATGGTGAGCATATTGCCATCTACCGGGCACAATTCACAATACTCCGGACAGCTACTGAGAATTCCCTAACAGAAAAAATCAAAACCACTTTGCTCGATCCGGGAATCGAACCTGATACCTCATGCTCAACAGTCGACTTTTTATACTTTGATCTTTACTCGCATATTCGTCATAATAACATGCTTGTCGTGTTCAAATGTTCAAATACAGCTTCTTTTTCTCTATCAGCTAGCAATTTCATCTCATATTCGCATCTAAGTATTCAATTACTTAGCTATAAGGAATGCGTTATACCTCGGACTCGGCCATTTTTATGTACATATGAGAGCATACGGAGAGGCTTTCACGTCGGATTGTTCTCGCATATTGTTGCCAAAGAATACAAAGATGCACGAATGGGATACCGTTTACATTACGTTTATTTAGAATGTTGTTAAATACAAAAAGAATCGAAATGTTACGAACTTACGGTACCTAGTTTCTATCCTTAAAAAGTATGGAGCTATCGAAATCGAAATATCCTAAGAATTTACCTCTTTATCCATTTTTATCTTTTTATCCATTTGCGGCGCGGTCACAATATTAGAAATATCTACTCTTTGTCCGGTTCTGGTTGAGTCAGAAAATACATGCCTACATAAGGTCCTAATTTATTAGGTAATTTCTTTTTAAGGGGTAATATATAAGTCAAATACATTCACTTAAGCTAAGAATTAAATGGATATAACAAATTATTTGTAATTAACATAGTACTAGCAAGACAAAAACTGCTCCTTGAACGGCGAACATTAAGAAAAAATAAAATTGTTGTAAATATTTGAATTATGGCTTAAATTAATCCTTATCACTTACACATTGACCCCTTAAAAGGAAATTTCCTAATAAATTAGGACCTTATGTATATTTCTATAGTGTTTGTAAATAACTTTGTTTAATAAGTTGGTATTGTAGTGAAGTATAGGTAGATATTAAGTGTTATAAGTCCCCAGAATATTAAATACGATTACCGCATAAATAAGTTAATTTCATTACACCTAAACATAAAAAGCACCTCAAAAACTTATGATTATAACAAAAAAATTGATAAAGGAAATTTTATTAATTCAAGATAAATCTTTGAAAAGCATGCTTAGCGAACTCTAAAGTTATTATATTAAATGGAAAAATAATAGGGTCGCGAACAGGATTCGAACCTGCACCTCCCGGATAAATACTCCAGGCGCTCTGATCACTAAGCCATCTCGACCTCTGCTCACCACCGCGAATTCTCTTTCCATATTTTATCACGTCTTAGGCGACGTCATTGCTATCAATTCAGTCCCTATACAAGTGACCGACCAACACGACTAATTTTGCAGTTAATACAATGTCGTAAAGAATGCAATTACCTTAACAATTCAAGATAAATCTTTTAAAAGCATTAACGCATGCTTAGCGAACTCTAAAGTTATTATATTAAATGGAAAAAGAATTTTATTAATTGCAATTTCCACGCAACACGTCGACATTTGGATCAGAGGTATATTTCTTCAATGTTTATGCATTTTCTTCAATTGTCACCTCTACTCGAGCTTACATCAGAGGCACATCGTATTGTCGCCTACCGTACCTACTATATAACAAGAACTCTTTAAGTTATTGCCCATGTTTCAGACCGGCTACCGACAAACTGTTCGCCATTGTCGTTGGGCGACAAAACTGTATCATATTGCTATTGCGTGTGTCCTCTGATTTAGATGCTACAACTTCGGACAAGATTGTCGAGTTTGTTGCTGGGTTTATTTACTTTCTTTTTCTTTTAAATTAGCCTTAATATCTAAATTAAGGCCAGCAAAATTTTTTTTTTGGAATTTTGGAGTGCACCTGTGTTTGTGCACTATAATATCTCCAGTGAATTTGGCTACGCACCGTGGAGAAAGACCGCCGCGACAGAAATACGGTGGGAAGGAGTTTATTAACTTTTGAAAGGGAATTTGCAATACGCTTCAAATAACTTTATTTATCTTCAAGTTAATAATACAAAGACTCTTTTCATAGAATCTGTCGTAAAACATCCTAAATACATACCAAAATATTTTGGACGGGTGATATTTTAAAATGATATATTCAATTTTAAAATTTTGTTATAGATAAATCTTTGAAAGCATTAACGCATGCTTAGCGAACTCGTTAAGTTATTATATAAATGGAAAAAGAATAGCATGCGTTAATGCTTTCAAAGATTTATCTTTAATTGTTCAGGTAATTGCATCTTTACGACATTGTATTAACTGCAAAGTTAGCCGTGTCGGTTCACTCACCTGTATAGGGACTGAATAGACGACTAAATGTCGTCGCCAAAAAGACGTCTTAAAATATGGATGAAGAATTCGCGGTGGTGAGCAGAGGTCGAGATGGCTTAGTGATCAGAGCGCCTGGAGTATTTATCCAGGAGGCGCAGGTCCGAATCCTGCTCACGACTTTATTCTTATTCCATTTAATATAATAACTTTAAAATACTGATCTACACTTTAAAATTCTGTTCTTAATTTTAAAATTGAATGGTTTCGAATTTAACACGCGTTTACTTGAAGACACCAAGTGAAGAATTCAAAACGGTTTTAAATTTTGTATGGACTGATTAATTGATGTTGCCAACCACTTTCTATAGTATTTACCTTATTTAACTAACACATTTAAATAAATATTCTATTTTCCCTTCACCGCATCGAAACAAAATCCAAAAAAAATATTATAAGCGCTCCGGTGTCATCTAAGTTCGACGGTAAACAAAACCAAAAAAAAAAAAAATACGTTGGTGTAAAAAACAAAATTCTGCAAAATACAACTATTTAACAAAACGAAAGCCCCAAAAACTCACTACGCAACCAATATCTCATACAACTGAACTGGTCCAAACTAAACAGATAATCCGGTTATTCGTATATTATATACGGTGTTAATATTTTAAAGTGTCGTGTCGTGTAGTCTCTGCTCGACACGGGCCGCATATTTCATCTACCCGTCGCCGCCCGCCGGACGGCGGATTCTGGCTATAATATTATTGTATTCAGATTGGGGAGAATTTTTGGAACGAGAAAAGTGTTTATAATTTAAACTATAAGAAAATATACTGTAGTTATTGATTTCGATAGCTGTAGCTCAAATTCTTGCCTTCTTTTCGAATTTTCTTATGATAATATAAATATAATCACTCATCGCAAGAGATACATAATTTCAATCAGTTGTCACCGTAAGCAGTGAAAACAAGTTGAAATGATAATTAATTCATATAGGTACTCTGTATTAAAATTAATTCTTATAGGTACTGTGTCATCATCCGCCTGCCCTTATCCCAATATATTTAGGGTCGGCGCAGGATACCTGTATCTGGCATGCTGCTAAAGTTTTGGCTATGTTTTATGACCGGCCGCCTGCCTGACGTCAACCCTCTTTGGGAATACTATTGTTCGTGGTAACCGCCACCGATACGGTCTCCTTCTATCTAGCTATGTCACACCGAATGTTATCCATGCGCCAGGTTCTGATGTTATCCTAATATCACACTCCACTAACCGGGATATAGTAATATAGGTACTGTGTATTAAGAATAAATTAAAGCTTTATTTTTCTGTTACATAGTTCAGATAGAATCAAGAATTAGAAGATAAGATATAGGCGGATGTAAAATAGAGAGTTAGTATATCTTGAAACATCCACCCCAGTTGCGATGAATGCAGTTGCAATCCCGGGACCCTGGAGGAGATTAGTGGAGGACCTTCTGGTTTATGGTTCGGAGGATTCCGGCACAGCGTCTACGGTGGTGTTTCCACACATAAAAATATTATGAATTATCAGGCATTCTGTTACACGTCTAAGCTTTTAACACGAGCTTACACATTCTAATTTACTGCAATAAATAAAGGTACAATCTAAGTGATATCGTATCAACATCGCCACACTACCCCAGAATACCGCCGGTCGTTCGTCCGGCAGTTACCATCATTTTGATTGAAATTTACTGCATGGCAGTGGGGCAGAGGGCGTCGTAATAACGTTACTGCAATAAGCTACTTCGTGATTAAATGGATCTATTGTAGTCAACGTATTGTTTTAGTGGAACACTGTGATTTACATGTGGTTGAGATTGGAGATGGTGGAACAGTCTCAAGGTAAAGTGCCCGGTAGTAATATCTTAGGTTTTCGCGATCACTAGTACTATCTATTGGTCACAAATTCACAGAGTGACTGCTACGCGTTGTTTAACCTAAATGGGCATTTATCGACCAGATATTGCAACGGGCTATAACGGTACTCTAAAGATATTTCAGCTACCGTCGAACATCGGGCATTTTACATTATAATAAAACAAGTTTTAATCGGATTAATCGCGGTTATATATTTGTATTTCCTGAAGTTTTGAACACTTTGCAGCGTTCATGGTCGCCAGATGACTGAGGCGACAGCGTCATAACAGTTTAATTAAAATAATTTAAGTCTTCCGTACATATAATAATTATCAGTACGGAAGATTTAAAAAGTAAATATGATACATTTTTAAAAAACAAGGGCCATTTTCCTCTAAATGCTACCGTGGACGTAACCAGTAAGCGTAACTTCCCAGAAAGTTACGAACTTGATCAAAGCCACACCAATTTGTATTTAAACCACGCGTAGGAAAGAAAGAAAATATTACAGAAAAGTAACAGCTAGTGTAATTAAACTAAACTATTTTTAATCTCTTCACAAATAAAGATGAGCATTTTAAGACTATCAACTCTGTTTTGTTTTTGTCTTGCGTTAAGGTGCAAAGAACAGGCGAAAAAGATTCAAAGACAAGGCATAAAATACACGGTAATTACAATTTTTATTTCATTTTACACAAAACTGTATCGTTTGTCAGCAATTTTGAATCCAGTCATTTCATTTAATTCAATATTGCACAAGAAAATATGATACCACAAATACAGCAGACCAAAAACCCTGTCTTCAAACCAGATATAACTTTTGGCAAACGTTCCACAATACGTATGCGTCAGGACACGTGAGGAAATATTAAAAGTGGCCAGCGACCCGACAAATATAATTAAATTGGACAACGGAACGCAGTGGACCTGTCAGACGGTTTGATGACTTTGAAGGGAGGTAGTGTGGATGTGGTATATAAATCACAATAGTAAAAAATAGCTCATTTGTTTCTACTAGGGAAAAAAGTGTGTTATCAAGTCAGCAGTGCGAGAATGGTTCTTTTTGTCGACACTTTTGTCGATTTTAAACATCAAATTCAAATCATATAAATATTTATTTGTGAACAAAGGGGTACAAGTTCTGGCGATAAAAATGGATCTCTAAGTTCTACCAATAAAATTGGTGTACAAACAGTGATTACATTGCCAAAATTTAAATAAGTTGTGACAATGTTGTTAATTTCATCCAATTTAAATAATGCCGTAAGACATACGTAATTCAAATTGTTATATTAGAACACATCTTTGCCAAATTAAACAATATTGTAGGAAAGCCTGCCTCGTTGGTCTAGTGGTTAGTAGCCCTGACTGCTATGCCGGAGGTCGTGGGTTCGATTCCCACCCAGGACAAATGTTTGTGTGATGAGCACGATCATTTGTTCTGTGTCTGGGTGTAATTTATCTATAATATGTATGCATTTAGAAATATTTAAGTATGTTTATCAGTTGTCTAGTACTCATAACACAAGCTCTGCTTAGCTTGAGACTAGACGGCGTTGTGTGATAGTTGTGGAATATTATTATTATTATATTATTATTAAAGAATATAAAATGTATATCATGTCAATCAGTGAAAAAAAAATCAATGTTAATATTATTGTCTAAATGAAAACTTTAATTCAAGATATGTCTTTGAAAAAGCATTAACGCATGCTTAGCGAACTCTAAAGTTACAATATTAAATGGAAAAAGAATACGGTCGCGAACAGGATTCGAACCTGCGCCTCCCGGATGAATACTCCAGAAGCTCTGACCACTAAGCCATCTCGACCTCTGCTCACCACCGCGAATTCTTCTTCCATATTTTAACACGTCTTATGGCGACGTCATTGCAATCAATTCAGTACCCATACAAGTGACCGAACCGACACGACTAACTTTGCAGTTAATACAATGTCGTAAAGAATGCAATTACCTTAATAATTCAATATGTCTTTGAAAAAGCATTAACGCATGCTTAGCGAACTCTAAAGTTACAATATTAAATGGAAAAAGAATACGGTCGCGAACAGGATTCGAACCTGCGCCTCCCGGATGAATACTTAAAATATGGAAGAAGAATTCGCGGTGGTGAGCAGAGGTCGAGATGGCTTAGTGGTCAGAGCGCCTGGAGTATTCATCCGGGAGGCGCAGGTTCGAATCCTGTTCGCGACCGTATTCTTTTTCCATTTAATATTGTAACTTTAGAGTTCGCTAAGCATGCGTTAATGCTTTTTCAAAGACATATCTTAAATTATTAAGGTAATTGCATTCTTTACGACATTGTATTAACTGCAAAGTTAGTCGTGTCGGTTCGGTCACTTGTATGGGTACTGAATTGATTGCAATGACGTCGCCATAAGACGTGTTAAAATATGGAAGAAGAATTCGCGGTGGTGAGCAGAGGTCGAGATGGCTTAGTGGTCAGAGCGCCTGGAGTATTCATCCGGGAGGCGCAGGTTCGAATCCTGTTCGCGACCGTATTCTTTTTCCATTTAATATTGTAACTTTAGAAAACTTGAATCATTGTTAAATCAATTTGTCATAAACTTCAAGATATGTCTTTGAAAAAGCATTAACGCATGCTTAGCGAACTCTAAAGTTACAATATTAAATGGAAAAAGAATACGGTCGCGAACAGGATTATCTATCCGGGAGGCGCAGGTTCGAATCCTGTTCGCGACCGTATTCTTTTTCCATTTAATATTGTCATAAACTGTTGATAAAAAGATAAAATTGAATACATAAAAACTTTTATCGAGTCGACAAGTTTTTCGAAAACATCCGTGCTCGGACGCCTGATGTAACATAACTAGTTTGATTATCGTTGCAAGAAAGAAAGAAAGAAATCAGTTTTATTAAGAGAGATCTTTACTCAAGATACTTCAAAACGTATATCATGGGTCACATGGCAACTTCAACTCCCGACTCGTCCTTCCGTCGTTTGTCCGCTTTCCCCAGCTCGAGTGTTAAACCCATTTGGTTGAACGTAATATTACAACAAGCAAGTACGTTTATCAGCAAAAGCACTCACTTTTCGGTGGCAAACACAGCTGGGTTAGATTCCAGGGTCCGGCAAAGTGTTATTGGTTTTTCTGTTAGGAAACTCTCAGTGTTTGGAATTGGATGAAAATTATGGAATTATTTGGTAGCGTTTTCATAATTGGGACTTATTTTTTTTTGCTTAAGCATGTTTATTCTGAAGACTACTTATAATTTCTATTTCGGGAACCAACGAGGGGACGGTCAATCCATTCATAACTCTATGTGCCAATTTACTAGATTGCACTGTGACGTCAGAGCATCACATATGCGGCCGACAAAGTTGTCTTCTCAATATGAACACAGTACCCGACAGCATACATGATCAATCACGATGTGTTGTTACAATATTTTCAAGTAAATATTGGAACTGTCATTTTGATAGTTCCATATTTTTCTAGAAACATTACAAGTCCTCCAATAATATACCAGAACATGTTGATCTAAAAAACAAATCATATCAAGCAGATCAGGAAAAATAATGAAAAAGTGATCGCGAAAACCTAAGTCAATACTATAGTAATGACAGAAATTACTCAGCTAAAGACAAAATTATCGAGGATATAAAAAAAAGACATTATCACAGTGTGACACACATACCTACGGTACCTTGCTTACATACCATTCATCGAGGTAGCCATCTTGGGCAGGCGTTTTTTAAAAGTTTATGGCGAGAATGATAATGAATACTACCTATTTAAAGCACTCTGCTAAGCTAACTGCCTCATTGGTCTAGTGGTCTCAAGCGCAACTGCTGAGCATGAGGTCTTGGGTTCGACTCCCAGGTCGGGCAAAGTGTTATTGGGTTTTTCTCTTAGGAAATTCTCAGTAGCACCCCGGAGTTTGGAATTGTGCCCGGCTGATGGCAATAGGCTCGCCACCTATTACATGGGACTTAATAACAGCATTGGTGAAATATGGGTGTACAATTGTGTACACCTCTGTCTACACCTTCGGGGAATACAGGCGTGATGCTATGTAATCTTGGTAGTATTCTTTTCCTGCTGAATATCTTTGAGCTCAATCATTTTAGCGATGGAGAAAAATAACTGAATGGATGCCAACGTCAGATTTGAGAATCGACGGGAGAAAAAATATCAGAGATACTCTGGTTATCCAAAAGCGCTCAGAGGTTGACGCCATGGTCAAAGCCGTGGAGAGCATTTTGGCAAGGAATACGGAACATCGAAGAGGCTGGCAAAACGAAAAGCAGCTTATACCTAGCTGTGGGGGATTCCTATGATGAGATGATTTAGCGCCGGGGCTAGTCACTCACCTATATCTCCCAAAAATACTCTAAAAATTAAACGGCTCGTATGAATGAGTGGACAGTGGTACATAATGGTCATACTTACGGGCAATCTGCGCCGAGTGGTGGTAATGAATTGGCTGTGCTATGATTGATGCGCTACTACCACCATTCACTAATGGGGCGACGCACTGGGTGAGAGAAATGCGGCATTTTTTTTTATTAGTTCTGTTTTAATTTTGTAGAAAGCAAATAGCAAAATATGGTATTGCATACTTTTAAATTTCTCTAAGCTAGGGTTCAATTTTTACATGGGGTATTTTTGGTTAAGCATCCGTCGTATTTACCTATTGAACTGCTATTTCGATGCCGAAGAATTAAATAACTATATAAGGTGGTTGAAATAATTCAGAACTCAGATATTCACTCGCTTTTTATTTAGCCTATCAACAATTTAACGGTTCCTCCATTCGTCCTTTTGTGGATTACCAAACCTTTCAGACGCTAGAATTTCCGTTCATGAGTGACGCATTTTCAGCAACATCGTCATCATCCAGAACTCTAATTCCACTATACAATATTAATGAAGAATCCTACGTCATAAATTAAAATCCATAGTTTAGATTAGCCGCCGCGTGTATTCAACACGGTGCGTTCAATACGAAGGGAGTTCCATCCGCATTTCATTACACAACAGAATATGATTCACTGTGGCCCCCTGATTCGGAGAAGACGTTTAGCGCAGTGACACTACGTTTCATATTTTGATTGCTTATGATTTATTGTTCTGTAAGAGTTGCAGATGAAACGAAACTAGAAAATTGCTGTATAATTAATGATAAAACTATTGATGCAAATAAATACAATATCGTGCTAGTCTGTGCACCACCCCCTGCCCGCAAATATATGCACATACACAAGCGGTGCGTGCGGAATTTTTTTCACCGCTTGCGTTCTATTTGCGGGCAGGGGTGGTGCACAGGTAATTGTATAACTACCCTCAATATTGTGGAAGTAGCGTATTTATTTGCTTCTGTTGTAATGTACTTCCGCAAGGTAGTGTCTGAATCTATGCAATGATAAAACTATTGATAGTAAACATCAGTGTCTTCAGCACCCATACAGCCTAGCTACCTTCTTTAACAAACTTTAGAGAAGACATGGTTGAGGGTATGAATCAAGCGCTTAAGCTATTTTCGATTAGGATGACGAAAAACTCGTCAAATTCAACGTCAACAACACACAAGCCTGCCTTTTATCCGGCAGATTCTCGCCAGAAGGAGTCAGTACTTTCCGGGATATGTTTGTACCACTGGCAGCCCAATAAATCTGAGCTGGTCTATGGACCTTCAATTCCTACGTTTAAGTTTGGAGCCTATGTCGAGTCTTAAGCTGAACTGCCTAGAAAGAGATGCTAAGCCTCGAGCAGCGCCGTAAAGTAGCATGTCTATCTATGAGCGTGTCTATCTATTTTCTACCGGATACATTTCAGTGAGTGTGCCCAAGATGTTTATGACCGCATTCTACACTCCACCTTTTACTACAGGACAAGTAAGTAGAGTGAATAGATTTCTTCTAAACATAGCATCCTGTATTCCCCGAAGGGGTAGGCAGATGTATACATAATTGTACACCCACATTTCACCAATGCTGTTATTAAGTCCCATGTAATAGGTGGTGAGCCTATTGCCATCTACCAGGCACAATTCCAAACTCCGGGCTGCTACTGAGAATATTCTAACAGAAAAACTCAATAACCCTTTGCCCGACCCGGGAATCGAACCCAGGACCTCATGCTCAGCAGTCGCATTTGTGACCACTAGACCACCGAGGCAGTTAGATTTCTTCTAGATCTACGCTCTACATCCTTGGCCACATCGTCGCTTACCATCAGGCGAGTTGCTAGGCAAACTAATATCCATTTTCCATATAAAACTGAAAGTGATTTTGGTGTAAATGCTAGGAGACACCCCAGAAGGAAATTCACTGACCATATTGGAGATGTCTTCCGAAAAGGTCAGGAACGTACCAAACGCCGAGCGTATATGACCAGATAGATGTATGAACGTGGAGGAAGCAAAGGAATATGTAATGATCGTAGCAAGTGGCGTTCTGTAGTTTCTGCCTACTCTCATGGGAAATAGGCGTGAGTATATGTATGCATGTATGTACGTATTTCTACCAAATTCCTACAAAATGTATCTGTTTATTCTGATTTCTTAGCCTAACACGTTAATAATACTCCTCCCGACCGTATTTCGGTCACGGAGGCCTATTTCCACGGAGATTAGCTAAGTACGCAGGAGATATTATAGTTCCCAAGTGTATGCGCAAACACAGGTGCACTCCCTTTCCCTTCACTCTCATATTCCGATGGGAAGGCAAAGACACGACCGGAGAGAGATCAGACGCAGGACCTACGTCTCTCCTAAGCACAGGTGTGTCACACCACCAACTTTCTGACTCCGGGCCGCTACTGAGCATTTCTTAACAGAAAAATCCAATAACACTTTGACCAACCTGGGAATCGAACCCAGGACCTCACGCTCAGCAGCCGCACTTGCGACCGCTAGACCAACGAGGCAGTCAAACACAATAAAAAAAATATTAGCACCTGTAAATATGAACTATGTAATATGCTAAAAACCCTTTGAAGAATGTTCTCTACTAATCGTGCGAAAACAAAACCAAGTTTAAACCATTTCAGCTTATTTTCATGCAAATTTGAACCGCAATAAAATCGAGCTAAGCCATGTAAAACTGTTTAATTGGCAAACCCTTCCGTTAATGGCTTGTGACGCAAAGTTAGGGCGGCGCCAAGCGGCGGGCGGGCTGACTGATGGTTATAGGCGTTTTATTGCATACAGCCTATGTAGAACACTATATAGATGTGTTTGTACTTTAAACCTATGCAGGAATTAGCAGTTTTGAGGCCTACACAAAAAAATGGAATCAGAAAATGCCACAGTTAATGACGTCGCGTGTCGCAAGATCGATTAATGCACGGAGCAAATATTTGTATGGTCTACAGATGATTTTTTCCGAGTCTGGTGTGTGTGCAAATAAGATTATATGTCGGAGAAGACGTCGGGAAGAAATTCCTAGTGTGGGCAAATATTTTTAAGAAAAAAACAACATACAGTGACCATGGACATAATGAAGAATTTGACTTCAGCAAATCCTTTGTAATTTATTAGGTAGATAAATTACAAAGGATTTGCTGAAGTCAAATTCTTCATTATGTCCATGGTCACTGTATGTTGTTTTTTCTATCAGCAGCATATGCAGTCTATTGATACTGGGTACTACACACCCCTTCAATCTATATTAAATGGAAAAAAGAAACCGTACGTGAGCAGGATTCGAACCTCCGCCTCCTGGATAAATACCCTAGGTGCTCTGACCACTAAGCCATCTCGACCTCTGCTCACCACCGCGAATTCTTCATCCATATTTTAACACGTCTTTTGATTACGTCATTGCTATCTATTCAGTCCCTATTCAGGTGACCGAATCGACACGACTAACTTTGCAGTTAATACAATGTCGGTGAGCAGAGGTCGACATGGCTTAATGGCCAGAGTGCCTGCAGTATGTATCCGGGAGGTGCAGGTTCGAATCCTGCTCACGACCCTATTCTTTTTCCATTTAATAAAATAACTTTAGAGTTCGCTAAGCATGCGTTAATGCTTTTCAAAGATTTGTCTTTAACAGTTGTGATATGGTTTAGTAATTTTACTATAATATATACATACAATCAAACAAATAATAGTCTTTGACCAAAACAAGTGATAATCAACTTCTGGCTACACATTTTTGCGGCTGTCTCTCGTAGCGCGTAGCCAGTGACTACGTAGCGCGTAGCCCGGGGCTCGACGAGATTGGAATATGCAAATAGCAGATCCGTTTTAACTTAGACAACTGTTGTGATGTTATTTAACCTGTTATACAGTGTAATGGAAGAGCTCTAGTGATGGCTACGATTTTCTGATGGGTACAAGGAAAATATTTGGAAGAAAATATGGAATTAATTGAATGGTATTTGTTTTACAGGACAATCTTTACTGGCTGCAAATTTATTAGATGTTATGAATTTTATGCTATATGGGCAGTAACTTCTTTTTTTTCAACATTTAAATCCATTAAATAATATAGATTACTATCTTGCAACTAAAACACTTCCATATTTTTTTAAGAAAGTCAAGTCAAATCATTTATTTCGATTAAACCATTTACAGGCACTTGTGAATTGTCAGAAGTTAGTTGCCACGTTCCAAAGTGTAGGTTCCTATGGAGAAGAACGAGCAAGAAACTCCACGGTTACTCTTTTTATAAAACAAGTTTTTACAATAGCAGGTATTCGTTAAACGGTTTCTGTTGCAAAAAATGAATTTAAATATGTGAGAACAATATAAGAACATGCCAATACTAAAAGAGAATAGTGTAACAATTAAAATTTTGAAAATATCTTCTACAATTTAATGTAATATAATACACACATCTTTTTGTTTTCCTTTTCTAAATTTAATGTAAAACATGCAGTAGATTTTGAAAAATAGAAGTTTGGATATCAATTGGTTTGGTATATAAATCAGTTAAAGAAGATTGTGTTGGAAGATGACGGTGTAACGCGGTTTGAGCGGGTACGCTACCGTTTAGCGCCCGCAACCAACACCTGTAGGGCTGTCAATTGGTGTAAGCATGCTAAAAAATAATTAAAAATCTTTTTCTTTTAAGTGGTTACGAGACACAGTTGGTAAAATCGCCCGGCCTTAGATCTTGGCGTAGCGACTGTAATGACATAACTTTTTGAATGCTTCGGAGATTCCGAGATTTCTGATTTTCGGAGAGTTTCAAAACTATTTCATTTGCAATTTGGTTTTGAACTAGCTCCGCCTACCAATATTTCATTTTTGTCATTTATTTTTCTTTTGTTTTGAAATTCTATCCTTTTGTTTTCATGACTGTGCAAATTCTATAACAGATTTCAATTTGGACATACACTATTAGTGCACAATTAAAGATAGGCAGTGTTGACACCTGGTCACTACACACAAAAAGCACCCTTAACGTGATAACGCGGCGCTGACGCTGATAGTACATCATAGTAACATATTGTAATTAAGGTTAAGCTCCATAAGACAGCAATCTTTTATCCCTCTATCCATCGAGATCTGATAGCAATCGATTGACACGGGCCTTTAATTTTCTCAAGTTCGTAATTAACAACGATTATGTCATAAATATAAAAACAAGGGATTTTTTTTAAATTAATTTTAAGGGCTGTTTCGCTTAGCGACCTCCTCTGATAAAAAAATACGTATTTTTTGTTCTCCTGTGTCGAGGATGCTTTTACAGGCTCAAATTTTTGATGCAGTCATACATTGTGCTGTCCAAAATCCCATGAAAAAAAATCACTTTCACTTATCCCGAAATTTACAGTTTTACGTGCATATTTTCATATTTTTTTTAAAACAAACCTTATCATTTTGTTATGAAAGCAACAAAAAAAAAAAAACCGCCAAATCCATTGGCCAATCATTCTCAAGTCTGATCTTTCATACATGCGGCAATTTATTTTTAATTATATAGATTTAACTCGTTTTTGTTAGTCTTAGAATTGGGTCAATGATTAGGATTTTATTTATATAGATTTCATTATCCAACTTATTACTTTCATGCTCAAGTTATTTGTTTATAAACCCTGACAATCATCCTTCTATTATATATGTTTCTTTGCATTAATGCCAATATTTCTATTCTATTCTTTCCAAAAACCAGATCCTCTTCCGTGCCAACCCTACCGCTCCCCAGTTATAGCCTAAAGGGTTTCTCTCCCCGTCAAATAGTCGTTTAAAAACAACGCTATTAAACAAACCGCACGCTGATACGTTTTGCGAAACTCATAAATATTAAACAGACTCCGTTTCACTGTGTTCATGCTACGTAATACTGAGGCTAATTTCTTATTTTTTGAACTCATTGTAACTACTTTATCGTAGTAAACAACTGGTTAACTGGTGGCGCTGAATATTTGGTTAGTGGATCGATTGGGCGACAGACACGGGTGGTTCGGCGCCCTACCAGCGCCAGGCCCGAGACTGCCATGCACTGCGCTTAGTCATGTCCACCACACCGAAGTGTCTGTGCAAACTGTGGCCAACGTCTACAAAGCCTGTAGTGTCTGTTAACAGCCTTCAACGGACCATAACCTGCTGGGGATAACATACTGTTGCAAATCCGGGACCACGGTAAAGGCTAGAGTAGGAAGGAGTAGTTTTTAGCCGGTAGGAGTCCAGTACAGCATCCATGATAGATTTTCTACACCTAAGAATAAATGTACTCAACTGCCTCGTTGGTTTAGTGGTCCGTAGCGCGACTGCTGAGCAGGAGGTCTCAGGTTCGATTCCCGGGTCGGGCAGTGTTATTGAGTTTTTCTGTTAGGAAATTCTCAGTAGCAGCCCGGAGTTTGGAAATGTGCCCGGTTGATGGCAATAGGCTCACCACCTATTACATGGGACTTAATAACAGCATTGGTGAAATGTGGGTGTACAATTGTGTACACCTCTGCCTACCCCTTCGGGGAATACAGGCGTGATGCTATGATGCTATGTAAGAATAAATGTTAAGAATTTCCTGCAGGGTTACTCAAGTCTCATTTTATAGATGGTCAGTGTATTGCCATTAAGTGGAGCTTGTGGCTAAGTAACAGCCGCACTGATCGATCGATCAAGGTTAAGCTGCGCTTGCCGCGGTCGGTCTGTGGATGAGTGACCATAATTTCAAACCGAGACCCCTCTGTGCCTCGGAAATCACGTTAAGCCGTCGGACCCGGTTGTCAAATTAAGATCTATGACAGCTGTTACGGTAGTCAGAAGTCTGACAACTAGTCATACCACGAGATATCGTGTTACCCAGTTACTGGGTTGTGGAGGTCAGATAGGCAGTCGCTCCATGTAAAATACTGGTATTAGGCTGCATCCGGTTTGACTGGAAGCCAACCCCAATGTAATTGGGAGAGGGCTAGGCAGATATATAAGTCTTTTGTAAGGGAAAACTACAAACTTCTAGAAGTACTGAATTTTCAAACAAAATACTCAATATAACTATTAATCGACGAATAAACTATGAATTTTAACAAATCTTGCGTCGCTACATATTGATTTTTAACTTGGAACCTTCAGTGTCATAGTAGTGCATAATTTTGGGTTGTAATTCTGATGATACTGGTCAAGTCCTTGAACGTGAAGCTAATCTGCAGTACAGTCTGCCAAAAAAGCCATGAAAATAATATTTTGGGCACTAGTGCTTTCGCTTGTACTGTCAACACAAAATTACTATCAAGTACCTACTCAGTTTGTACTGCCAACTACTAACAAAGTTCTTGACAGACAGTAGGTACCGACACAAACTCGGATATTTGATATTGCAAAAAATCTTCAGCGTAAGCTATAGTGAGGGAATAAGTAGCTAAAATTACGAGTACATGGTTGTGTTTATTTCCCCATCTTTTAATTTTTTTTTTCTTTCACAAGCCTGTTAAACACTACAGTGATGTTCATAAGATATATCGAAGGATAGACACAGACAGATATCAGGCATCGAGATTTCTTCCAACTTCATATTATCACCTGCCATTTTTCTCCACAAAACAACTCCATACCCTCGATCCAAAAACCCGTCCTAATCAAACGCACATTAGAATAAAAGAACTCGAATATTTCCGTGCCATTTGTTTCAAGCGTCATTACGATATCTGTTTAACACGTCGACAAACTCATACGAATGTTAGGACACTGTTGTGTGACGATTAGCAGGTGAAACGGTTAAGGGGATGTTACGAAAAATCTCAATAATACCTCTATAAGAATATTAAAACTTAATTCTTATCATATCATTCTATAGTCACAACACACACACGACACACACGCAAACACAAACCACCCACACACAAACACACACAAACTCGCGCACGCCCACACACACGCACACACACACACACGCACCCACGCACGCACACACACACACTCGCGCACGCACAGTCACACCCACTTTTCTACTTCACACACGAACACGGCCTCTAAGATACAGGTTATCCTAGTAAAAAAGACAAAGTTAATCAATTATTGTCTAAATATTTTTATTAGCATACCTTTGTTAACTCCTGTACTACCTTATGTAACATTACCGTAATTTCTTTTATCAAAATTTGAGTAAATTGTCATTTGTTATTATGCTTAAAAGACAGACATTAATATGTCATCTCAAGGTGCCCATTGCAAACTGTGGTCAGTAAAAGAACTTGAGTTTGAGCAAATTATAAAATAAGCGGAAATAAAATATATATCTTTTCGTACAGCTAAAAGACTTTCGGTAGATGAAAGACCAGTAAGAGAAAGACTCAAACTAATCTTCTACATTCGAGGTGATGATTTTTTAAATGTTTTCAAATTAAATTTTCGTAAGAGCTTTAATTTGTTTTCGATTTTAGCACAGACTATTACAGTCAGTTCTGCAGCTGCCTGCATAAGGTCATCAATTTATCCTGGCTTGAGCTTAAACATGTAATTTAAATTGATAAAATCTACTTTTTTTACTTGGCAACCTGTTTTAAAAATACAAAGTCCTTAGTAACTTAATTAGAAAAAGAAATAAAAATACAAGACGTACAACCCCTTAACAACAGTTTTTAGGATTCGAATTTTGAAACGTTTCCCTCGCCAAAGTTCGGCGGCATTCGGCGGCGGTCGTAACTCGCGTGCCCACTGATTCGTTGCGCGTTCGATAAGATAATGGCCGTGCCGCCTACCGCGATAGTTCGCTCGGATTTTAATACATAATGTTTTACCGTTTCCTTTGTCGATTTGTTGTTCCTTATTTCGATTGTTGAGGAAATTTGTGTTGTGTTGATGGTAACTTTGCTGAAGTATGAAGTGGAATAGTAGAATAAAAAGAAGATTTGTGTAGTTTGTTGTCGGAAGATAATTAGCAGTATTTTTAAGTGAAGTAAAATAAAAGGATTTTCAACAATTTCAACAGTTTTGCTCGTAAAATGGTTATTATTGCACCGCTTTTTAATTGATAATTACTTAGGCTATAATAACCAAATTAGCTCTGCAGTGAGCTATAATGTACTATTTCGACACAGTTGCTCGTAAAATAGCTCTCATTACACACGTGCCTTTCACTTTGTAATTTAATAAGTTTATGAAAATTTATTAATGTTTTCTTCGCTAATAAGTGGAAAAACGACGTATGGAACGCGGAGACTTTGGATAACTCACTGGTATCATAATGGGTTAATACCATATCATTCTAGCACACTATATTGACACAGACAATTCCTTTTGTTATTCGAATTGTTTCATTGGGTAAAGTAACATTTTACAAAACATCATACAAATCTTGATTTTAATTCCACCTGACGCCTGTCAACTTAGTCACCCTGCGGCTACAAATGCTGCAAAGTGTTCGAAACGTCAGGAAAAACAAAAACCGCGATTAATCCGGTTACAAGTTGTTTTATTATAAAATAGCTGATGCCCGCGACTTCGTCTGCGCGACTAAAGGTAGCCTATGTCCTTCCCCAAGATACAATCAATCTCCTTGCCAAATTTCATTGGTAACAAACAAGCAAATAGACCTACTTTCGCATTTTTAATATTATAATATATAGTATGGATGGTTTAGTATGTTTATGTATAATAACTTTCGTGAGACATATTCATATCAATTATTGTTCACCGGTTACTACTCACGTGCATTTTTTCGGGATTGCCCGAATTTCGAACTCGAACAGAGCCAAATAATGCACGTGAGTAATAACCGGTGAACAATAATTGATATGAATTAGTATGGATTAATTTAATTCAAGTATCCTATCACTTATGTGGCATTCTTTCAATTAGACCAGAATAACAGAACCCACCTTTTTAAAACAACATCGTCCACCAAAATTAAACGGCCATACTCAAAAACATTTAAAGTGCGTTCACACTCCACCGGCATAAGTCATTAACTCTCTCAGCAGTTATTAGACGCAAAGTTCCGGGTTCGTTCCCCGATGATGTTTTTATCTAGTTACCGGTTTGTTCGTGATTTGTGTGAAAAGACTGTTCGGAAAGTTTCATTGAGTTCGTTGTTGATTAACTTTTGGCTCGGAATTTAGTAGGGATTTTAATTATTATTATTAGTCTGTTAATTCTGGTAGAAATTTTGGATAGGAAAGATGTTTGTTATGGTAATGGTAATTTGGGACAGGTTTGATAAAATGTGGTAAAAAAGTATGACCTTTTACGATTTAGTTAACTATAATCATGATATTTATAAACTCTCGGTGTATTCCTTTTGGCACGCAGGTAAAGAATAGGTACATCATCTATCTATTCCATTTAGAAATATATTTTTTTACTTTACTTATTGTGTAAATACTCAAGATTCATCCGGTTTGACTGGAAGCCGACCCCAATGGAATTCAGAAAAGGCTAGACAGATTTTTGCTGTGAAATATACTCTATCTATATATGTATAAAAAAATATGAGGTAGGTCACGGCTATCAACCTTTTTACGCAAAAAGAAATGCACAATAAATCAAAATACAGCAATTAATATCACAAAACAAGCCTTCCATTGATACCCTAAATAATTCTAATCTAATCACCATAATCTATTGCCGGACAAAACAAAAGGCGCCACCGAATCAACAATTAGTCGTAACACCGGCCGCCAGTCCGGAACGCGTAATGATCGGAACGGCTCGCCATTCTAATTCCGATCACCGGACGCGCGCCGGAACGGACTCGCTAATGACGGTGCGACCTGCGAGAGAAAGGTAGCTTCACTTTTGGAAAAGGGATTGGTACCTGAGATGTGTTTGAGGAATATTTTGTACTAGCTGAATCACGAATCCGTTCGCCTGGAATTTAGCGTTGGCAGATCTATTTTTCTAAATATCGGGGCTTAAGTGGAGAAAGCGGCAATGGGATGGAAAAAATTCTAAATCAATACATATAAATCTTTGAAACACATTATCGCATGCGCAGCTATATCTGATGTTATAATTTTTCTGGGAAGAAAAAAAATACGTAATAAATACTTCAGGCGCTATGTCCACTAAGTGGTCGAGATGGCTTAGTGGACATAGCGCCTGGAGTATTTATCCGTGTGGCACGGGTTCGATTCCTGTCGGTATTTTTCTTTTCACAAGAAAAAAATATAACTTTCTAAATCAATATTTAGAAATACATATTTGAACATCAATATAGAAATAAAAATAGTCTTAATATTTTTTCGCCTCTTGCATATCTTTTTTCAGAGACTAGCTAGATGATAAAGCGGGATTTTGGGAGTCCCGCTCAGGGTGACAGCGAGACGCGTCCCGAGAGGCCTGAAGAGCGGGATATCTGGCAACGCTCTGGATGCCATGAAAATAATATCATGCCGTAAGTATATGAACACAATGTCGTAATAATTTAAAGTATTTATATATACAAATAGTTAAAGTTATTGATGGATTCGAACGAGATTACCGTGAGAGAGCCATATTTCGGCACGAATGGGTCGGCTCGACCGGAGTGAAACCACGGCCTTACAGAAAACCGGCGTGAAACAACGCTTGCGTTGTGTTTGTGTGAGTGAGGGTACCGGCCCAAACCCTTTAAAAGGCCGGCAATGCACTTGCGACTCCTCTGGGGTTGTGGGTGTCCATGGGCGGCGGTAATCGCTTAATCAGGCGAGCCGTCCGCTCGGTTGCAACCTACCCCATTAAAAAAAGAAAAGGAGATACCTCAATCAAGATCCTCAATGCATAAGACACAACTTGCCCTAGTGATCAAACCCCGCTACAAACGTCTTATATACGACTCATGTCGTGGTTTCGCATAGGTAACATCCGAAGGTTATTCTGAACCAGTGGAGCATCGCTTTGTACCATACAACCATTGTTTCCGTGATCGTTTTACTGAAATATTGGCACGCAGAGGTACACAGTGGGGATATGTACAGAAAAAAATCAAATATATTTTTATTTAACCGGGAAGACGGATTTAAGTTAGCGGCGGCTTGGAACCCAGTCATTGGCAAATGTTCGCGAAAATCTTTTACAAAGGAGTCGATAGATGTCGTGAGTGTTGTGTGTCGCGATTATAACATGAAAACGGATTTACAAGATCAAGTGCAAAACGTGGTTGGTGGTTGAAAAAACCTTTCTCTCTTCACGACGATGACACCCGCATTCTCCAGTCTACTCGTGACCACGATCAATGCAACTTGATCGAAACGTCGAGGTAAATAAATATTATACTTTTAGCGCGATGAAGTCCCGTTTGAATTCAATAATTATGTGTTCGAATCGCGAAAGTTTAAAAAGTACAATATTTTTAATTGTTTGTGTTTGTCTCTGTTTATATGTGTTTTCAGCGTGCAATATAGTATAATCTATCAATATATATATATATATATATGTTTTTCAATAGAAGTCGTATTGTTGCAATTATTTTTGTTTTGTCAGCGGTGGCAGAGTATATTTTTGCCATTACTGATATAAACTATGTTTATTATAATGATTAATATAACAAAAATATTTTTTAAATATATTTTTGAAGAGTGGGTATGGAATTTGTAAGTGTGTTATAAAATTAAGTAGGCGCTTTATTTATTTTTACTTCATTAATACGCTTATAGGTAATTATCACGTTAGGTAGAGGGCATTGATTTTTAAAAAGTATTGTCCATCCGAACGTTGTTACAACATTTTACTTTTATGCCAGTCTGGTGACCAAAACTTAAAAAAATTGATTAGATAGTAAATACAATTAGAATATGAATAAATGAAATACTTGGTACTTAACCATATTCCTTTATTGGGTTGTATGACACTAGTAGAGTAATAAATACTCGGACACCAATTCACCATAAACAATTACAAACCACCAAAATCACAAAACCACACTCTACGCACCCCTGCTCGTCATTAATTCAACGAATCGAGTATTGTTTCCTGCGGTTCCACCATCAACGATACCTCTCCCAATTTGCGCTTTAAAACTCTCTCCATCCCTTTTCAACACCATACACCAGACAGAGATAGCACTCATCAATTGCCAACGATTTCATTCAACGAAGCGATTCGGCCGTTTCCGTCGGCCGAGCGACCTGTCCGGTGACAACTGAAAAAAGCTTTCGACAATGTATTGCACCTTTTTGTATAAGATTAATGATAGGCTTTTATTTATTTTACAGCCTGTATTGGTTTTGGGCCTTTTGTGTGTCGTTCTGAACTGAAAAGAGTGTAATAATTTTCATATTGTATGCGTTTTTCGTAATCATATCTATGTGTATATTATATGGGCAGAGAGTTGGGCTTTAAGTGCAGCAGCTACCTGAACTCAGCAGTTTTGACTTTTGAGGAACACCAGCTCTTATTAGAAAAATAGGTAAATGTAATTTAACTTTTGCTTTGAAGTGCCACCTATAACGTTTTTACTCAAAAGCGTATTAGAATACTCCATATTCAGATCACTCCACTCCAGTGCAACTCCATCAGTACCTCTCCTTCCAACTGCGCGCGTATAGACCATAGACTAACAAAAATTCGCGCACCATTTTAGTAACAAAATTAAAGTTATTATATTTAATGCGCCTCCCGAATCTCACGGTCAAGCTGGCTTAGTGGTCAGAGCGCCTGGAGTATTCATCCGGGAGCTGCAGGTTCGAATCCTGTTCGCGACCGTATTCTTTGTCCATTTAATATAATAACTTTACTCGGTTCACACTGCAATACAGCTTCGAGTCGAACCTCTAGCTCACTTGTATAAAAATTTACTATTAGCTAACAGCAGAAGCCAAAGATTGTAATTAAGCTGCTGGCTCGCTCATTAGCAGACGTTATGAAGTACGTATTTGTACGTGGGTGAGCCAAAGGGTTAAGTGTCACTTTTTTGTATTATAACTAGTGAAAATGGCTTGCCCTAACACGGTCTTGCCCGTCAATCCGTCTTCCCAGAGGCAATGGGATGAGCCGCTTTGCGGTTTGACACGGAAGAATCTTTTAAATACGTCAGTCAATACTGCAGAGCGTGCTCGTCTGCTTGCCGTGGGAGAATGGGAGTCGGGCCTTTGGCTTGAAGCACTTCCGTCACCCAACATAGGTACTATGCTGGATGACGGAACTTTTTGCCTCGCTACTTGCCTGCGTTTGGGTGCTCCCTGTGTTGCTCCGCATCGGTGCCACTGTGGTGAAGCTGTCGAAATTCAACGACATTATCCGCCGGGCTCTTTCCACCGCCGGTGTACCAGCTGTTTTGGAGCCCAACAGCTTGGTGCGGGGCGATGGTAAGTCACCAGACGGCATGACGTTATTGCCTTGGAAGTTGGGTAGGCCTTTGGTGTGGGACGCAATGTGTGTCGACACCCTTACTCCATCGCATCTTCCCAGCTCCGCTGGCTGTGCTGGCGCCGCTGCTGCTGCTGCAGAGACTCTCAAACGGCGCAAATATAGCAACCTTATCGGCTGCTACGACTTTGAGCCGTTTGGAGTCGAAACGCTCATCATGGGGTCCCAGTACCCGCCAACTTTTCAAAGGAATTTCTGGCAGACTGGTTGACACTTCGCGTGACCAGAGGGCTGGCCTGTTTTTTGGTCAGAGAATTAGCATTGCCATTCAATGTGGCAATGCTGCCAGTCTTCTGGGCACATTACCGGATGACAGAAATGCGGAGGAGTACTTCGACACCAAAATTACGTTTTTCCTTTTTTTTTTTCTCTCTCTTTATTTTAGTAGTAGTGTAGTTAATATAATTTAGGTTTTATTTTTGTAAATATTTTTATTTATTATGTACATATCTATAATTCTTTACAGAAATAAAGATTTAATACTTGATATAATCGCTACAAATTTGATGACGACAGAACAGACGTAGTGTACCAAGTTTCCCCCTCCACGATATCAATGGTTCTTCTAAAACAAAACACATTTGAACAAAGACATTTCTCCATTCCATCCGTACACAGCATATCGGCGTTTTATTTCATACATGCAATATTTACATGGCGGCTGTCAATATTTTACGTCGCTATCGTGACGGCTCGCTGGTTTTATGGCCGTACCATGCTTGAATGTATTTGTTTTCATACTAGCTTTTACATATGAGTATATATGTCCAAGTATGGGATTTTATAAAAATACACTAATACTGGTTTTCCTCAATAAGTGCCTTTTTAATAAGGTTTATTGTGACTGTCTCGTTTGTCTAGTCGTCGCAAGCGCGGCTGCCGAGCGTAAGGTCCTGGGCTCGATTCTCAAGTTGGGCAAATTTTTATTGGGTTTTTCTGTTAGGAAATTCACAGTAACAGCCCGGAGTTAGAAAATTGGTGCTGTGACACCCCCGTGCTTCAGAGAGCACGTAAAGCCGTCGGTCCTGCGCCTGATCTCTCTCCGGTCGTGTCGGATTGCCGTCCCATCGGACTATGAGAGTGAAGGAAGAGGGCATGCACTACTCTTGCGTACTTGTCTAATCTCCTCGGAAATAAGCCGCCCATATTGAATAATAAGAATAACTCAAATAACACTTTGTCCGATCCGGGAATCGAACCCTAGATCCCATGATCAGCAGTCGAGCTTGGGACCACTAAACCAACGAGGACGTTAATAGGAAAATAGGACAGTCTGGAAAAAATCGCTCGACTAGGCTAACGTCAACCTGCAGCTGTAGTTTCTTTGATGATGAAATATATGGATTTAAAATAGACACAGTGGTCAGTTCAGAGGCACTGCTTCAATATTGTATTGTTGTATACCCGCGTCCGTAGAAGTGCACTCTTAAAATGGAATCCCTACACGTGGCCCTTGGGTGGTACAAAACAGGCAACACAACTCTAGTGGGACGCTTCGGCCGCGGCTGGTTACCACCCACTGGACGAAGCCATGCCGTGAAGCGACCTAGTTGTGTTTCGGGATGTAGTCCGGTGCAACCGTTGTGGGGGACGGGTCTGGGCAGTTGCATAAACTCCCCAACTATCGTTATCCCCAAATCTATCCACTCCACTTAAGAGTGATTAGATTTATTCTGGATATACGTGCTCCATCCTTAGGCACACCGTCACTTACCGTCAGGCGAGTTTGTACCAAAACCATTTTTGATGATATAAATATATATATATATGAAAGAAAGAAAGAAAGAAATTATTTATTCTAGACTCAGTGCAAAGTAAACTTAAACTAATACAGTACTTAATGTAAGGTACATGTGAGCACCATAAAATTAAAAATATTATTTAAATAAATAAGAGTACAGAACTTACATACTATGTACATGCTACATTAAGCTACCTGCACGAGACCAAAAAAAGTCCTTATCTCAGCATATGCGGCCACAACGAAATGTGGCCGCGCTGATTTATGTATGATTTATATATATGCATACCTATATCAATGAAAAACACATAGTGTGTGTGTATAGTTAGTTAAGTGATTGAAATACTTCACACATTGACTGACTGAGGACTTAAACAGTCATAAAGAAAAAACGACCCAATAAAGTAAGACACAAACATCATAATTGCGCAAAACACCCTGTCCTTACTCAAGTTTTCCTCTTTACTAAGAATAATGTGTAAAAAAACTAACGAATTATTTTCCTAAGGCGATATATTAGCGTTCGCGAGTCTTCTATCAAACACACAATCAAGTTGAGCACATTCTCCGTAATCTATAAATCAGTGATCAGACGACATCGCGAACGTTTGACAACTAGTAATCATATTTTTTATTTAAGGCTCAGCTAAGGAATTAATAATATATTTTTTTTTTATTTTTTTTTTACTAGTTTTTTTTATTAATTATAGGCTTGCGTTTGACCGCCATCTCGCCTGATGTTAAGCGATAATGCGTTCTACGATGGAACACGCTTGCCTAGAAGAAACCGATTCACTCGCGTCTTGAAGACACCCAGATTGCAACTATCGGGGAAGACCCACTTCGGGAGCGCATTCCACTGTTTCGCGGTTCTTATAATGAACGTGGAATCAAAGCGCTTTGTTTGGGTTTTTGGTTTATCAACCATGAACCAATGGCGCCTTTTGGTGCTTCTGGCCGGCCGATAGAAAAAAGGGCAAGGGGGAATTAGATCATGCAGATCTGAAGCACACACTCCGAAATGCATCCGATAAAAAACCGATAGACTAGCAACCTTGCGCCGATGCTCTAGACTTTGGAGCTTAGTCTCAACAAGAGAATCGTTGCTGATAAGCCTCCTCTATCTATCTTACTCTATTCTTAACATAAACATAACATAGCTTCACACCTGTTTTCCCCGAAGCAGTAGGCAGAGGTGTACACAGTTGTACATCGACATTTCACCAATGCTGTTATTAAGTCTCATATAATAGGTGCCTATTGCCATTTACCAGGCACTATTGGCATTATTACCAATACAAAACTCCGGACTGCTACTAAGAATTTCGCAACAGAAAAGGTTTTTAATTTGTTTTAGGTACCTATATAAGATAATACAATATATAGTATATATATATTAATATATACATACACTTATTAAATAAATTTATTTACAATATACACACTTTACCCATAATTATAAAATGTAAAAACTTCTTTAATATAAACATAAGAAAATAATAAAAAAGTATATATTGTATTGCTGTATATGTGTATGTATATGATTGTATTTAATTTATCAGTTCATATTTATTATAATAGTAATTAATTGGTGTTTATTTGTAGTATTACTTTGGTGTTGTACACTTCAATCTGTCCTCATCTTTTTCTACTTTTCTATCGCTCGAAGGTTTGCTGGTAGAAAACTCATGTATGGGTTAAGCTCGCCTTTGTACATCAATTTTCTTTATCACTCTTTGTAATCTATGTTTTGTGTGTACAATAAAGAATAATTAAAGAAAAAACTCAGGCGTCGAAGTATTCCTCCGCAGCGCCGTCTTCTGGAAAGTCTTATTTTAATTAATATCATAACTTTAAGCATTCACACATCGCCTTAATATTACATTATATAAGTACACCACGTCACTCCATACATCAAGCTAATGTGATATCCGATTTACGATCCCAAATCGAAACTTAATGGATCACACTAAACTCAATTTTATAGGAGACGGACGAATTTGTAGCTCATTCACACAGGGGTACTATTTGGAAGATTGTTCGGTTTAAAGTGGTTCTATATTTTTAAAGTAAATTAAGTTCCGTTTCGGTAGCGAAAAGAGAAGTGGTGCCGATTGCTTTATACACGACTGCTCAAATAAATGGTGTTATGTTTTTAGGGTTGTAGTATGTATGTTGTGAGTTTCTTTAATCCACCATAACTACTAAATGTCTGAATCGATTTAGATTTTTGGGGTATCGTAAGAATTCTTGCATTTTCCCGGGTAACATAGGTAAGATTTAAAAAAAATATATAATTGCTATAGTACACAAAAAGGTGTGAAAAAAATTATATAATGGCATGCTTTTTGATTTTCAATTAATTTATCTTGTTAAATTAAATAAAGTTTCCTTTCGGTGGCAAAAAGAGAAGTGGTGAAAATTTTTTGTTATTTTTCTTTCATGTAACTGCTGCGGGAGTTCCTGGGTTCGATCCGCAGAAGAACGAAGGTCGCTGACATAGCCCAGTGGATTAGAAAGCTGAAGTGGCAACGGGCAGGGCAAATAGCTCGAAGAATTGACGGCCGCTGGGGCAGAAAGGTTCAGAAGAGTGGAGACCACGAACTGGCAAGCTTAGCGTAGAACGACGGCCTGCTCGATGGACTGATGACTTGATAAAAGTCGCTGGGAGTCAGTGGATGCAGGCCGCAATGGATCGTACCCGCTGGAGATCTTTCGGGCAGACCTATGTTCTGCAGTGGACATCTAGAGGCTGAGATGATTTATGGATAATGAACGACCAAACTTAGGCCTCTGAAAGGGTTTTATACACTATAGAGAATATCTCTATGGTATGTTATTTCCTCTCAATGTTCTCTTTCATCGTTTTATATATCGTCCTTCTCGTCGTATCTGGCAATGGTGACCTTGCTTTTTTATACATTGCGTGTCCGAATGTGGCTTGCAAAGCAAAGTTTGGTTGATAGTTTTAAGCAAGTGATATTGTACAGGTGGCTTAAACTCTGACACCACGTTTTTCATCAACCATACGATAAGAAAAAGTGATGATTCATTTAAAATACGCACATTGTGAAAAGTAATTGGTGCGGTTTTAAACTGCAACATTTGACTTCAAAGTCAAAGTGAAAAGTTTTTATTTCACATAGGCAATTTACATGCACTTATGAAATGTTAATTGATTTTAGTTGCACGGTAGCAAAAAGTTAATCCTATGGAGAAGAACCGCCAAAACTCCATTGTCACTCTTTTAAAATAAAATAAAAATCTTGCATATTTGCATTGTTACTCTGTTAAGTTCATAGGCGCAAGAACAATGTAGGTTAATGTGTAAGATGTCATATTAATAAATAATGCTACGAATAGGTAATTAACGTCAATTAGTTAAATCACATGAGCCGTTAATCTCTACATTGAGCTCACATTTACAGCATGTTGTTTGGTGGGCTAAGAATTTAAATATTTGAAATTAATTGAAATACAATGTCAGTGGGTATAAGTACGAACATTTTTTAAATGCCTAAGTAAATAAAATGTCAAGACAGGTCAATAAAACATTGTCGGTGACACAATTCAGGCATTTCTGTTTTAATTTTATGACACTTAGCAATCACCTGTTGCCCGGAGCCTTCCCAGTCCAATGGTCCTACCACTAGGCTATCACTAATACTGTAGATTCAGGCGTTACTTTGCGGAAATCCATTACAATGGATGCAAATAAATGCACTACTTCCACAAAGCTACTTACACTGACGTGGTGGCGGACACTGCACGGTCTAACAGCTCCTGATGATGCCCCATGGGGGGTGGAACACGTGTAGAATAGTTGGTGGTAGTTGTAATTTTTCCCCGCTTGCGTATGTGCATATATTTGCGTGCATGTGGGTAGCCATGCAAATACCTGTGCACCGCCCGCACAATACTGTGGATGTAGCTAGATATTGTATTTATTTGCACAATACTGTGGAAGTAGCTAGATATGACAACTATATAATTATACTGCGTGCTTCGTTCTCGATATATGTAATAACCATGCAGCTTCCTCGCGTCACTCGGCAACTGAACGCAATTTTCAGAGCTAAAACTAGACGTAAGTGTTATACGTTATCTGTGTCTTTACGTCAATTGTCATTCTTTACGTTTGCGCGGCAACTGATACTTTGTTGTTTTTGTGTATTGAAATATTTTAGTGTATTAAATTCTATTTCGTGCATATTTCAAACAAAACTATGCCTAAAAGGCCTCAAGAAAAGAGTTTAAAGTATTACATGAGAAAGATAAGGAAAATTGAACGGAAAATGAAGCGTCGTCATAAACGGCGGCGGGGAGACGATCATAGTTCGTCTGTAAATTTAAGCGATTCATCACTTTCTAGCATTCCAGGTAATATAACGTCGTCTAGTGATTGTTTTTACACCGGTACGGCTACTGGCTTTCGAAGCAGTTAAGGCCGCAAGGAGTTTCATACCCTTCGTACCGGTTGACACGGGTGGTGTACGAGATACATTGACGTGCTCATTGGACTCGGGGTGCATACGGGATATACGCACGAGATCCTGCTACTCTTATGTGAAGTCCGTGAGGCTTCAATAAGCAGTTATGTCAATCACTTGAACAATCGGTTTTTCAGTGGTTTCATTTTTCAGATTACGAGATCGATGATACTTCAACCCAACCTGAAATAATAACACATATGTCACAAGGATCTATAGTAGAAGAACCATTGTTAGTGAATAATGGTAGAGCCACTCCATCAGTTGATCCTGTACCTACATCAGCAGAACCAACAACAAGCTCAGAGGTGCTTTTAGCACTGGGTGATCTTATGCCAGACAAACCCAACTATGGTCCCAATATAAATGGTGACTTGGCTCGTATCTGGAGTAATATTTTAAAAAATGGTCTTCCGAAAGAAACCAAACAGAAATTAATGGAACAATTGATTCCTGAAAACTGCTCATTATTGAAAGCACCCAAACTTAACCCCGAAATATCGGCTTCAGTTAGTGACAATATTGTCAGTAGAGATAAAAAGATTGCGACGGAACAAAACCAGCTTGGTATTGGACTAGCTATAGTAAGTAATGCATTATCATCATTGATAAATAATGATACAGTGGATCGATTGACATTGATCTCACTCCTTAGCGATGCTGGTAGAATCTTAACAGATTTACATTTCGTTCAAACAAAATCAAGGAGAAACCTGCTTTTCCCAGTACTTGACAAAAAGTTTTTAGATATTGTAAAAGAAATTGAAAGAGATGAATATATCTATGGAACTAATCTTAGTGATAAGATCAAAGTTTTGAAAACCTGTCAACAAAGTGGCCAATCCATCAAAAAACCTGTCATAAATCATAAGGGAAACTCACAAGGTCCTCCTCGCTACAATCCGAGGACAACAGCGAGGTACGGACTCAAAAAGACCCAGTCCTCAATGCAGGCTCGGAAACACCACAGCCAGCATTATCAGTCCAGTGCCAAGAAAACGAAAGCCTCACAGGCAAAACCTCCTGCTCGAACATAGAGGTAAGTCACGCCGGAAGGCTAGCACATTTTTTACCTTGCTGGAAGAAAATTTGTAAAGATAAATGTATACTAAACCATATCAAAGGATACTCAATTACCTTTGTAAAGAAGCCACATCAGAACTCTGTGCCACTACCTTCTTCAGTAAAATCTGCTGAGGATGATATTGATAAGCATACAGCTATCTGTAATTTATTAAAATTGGGAGCTATATCGCCTTGTAAGCCATGTGAAGACCAGTTCATCTCTTCTATATTTCTAATTCCTAAACAAAATGGAACCAAAAGGTTTATAATCAATTTAAAGTCTCTGAATAAATTTGTAGACACATCCCATTTCAAAATGGAAGACTATAGGACTGCAGTAGCTTTACTCTCTCCGGGAGATTATATGGCAAAAATTGATTTAAAAGAATCATATTTATTAGTCAATGTTAATCCACAATACAGGAAATACCTACGTTTTCAATACAATAACAAATTGTATGAGTTCACTGCACTCCCTTATGGCTTGTGCTCTGCACCAAATATTTTTACAAAAATTATGAAAGTTGTTGTAGCACATTTAAGACAAAAAGGTTACAAATCAGTTCAATATCTCGATGACTTACTATGTATAGGATCTAGTTATCAGTCATGTTTAGAAAATGTCCAACAAACAATAGCTCTCTTGAAATGTTTGGGATTTGTTATAAATTTTGACAAAAGTATAATAGTACCATCACAATCTTGTCAATTTCTGGGGTTTGTGTTTGATTCAAGAAATATGACATTACAATTGCCCATAGAAAAAGTAATGCACATTAAAAAATCTATTTTAAAGCTTTTAAAATTGGGAAGTTGTTTTATAAGAGATCTAGCAAAGTTAATTGGAATATTGATTGCAGCCTGCCCTGCCACCACATATGGTTGGCTTTATACAAAGTTTTTAGAACATCATAAGTATAAATACTTACTTATAAACAATGGAAATTATGATGTAAAAGTAGATTTACAGTCTGAAATAAAATCAGACCTGCAGTGGTGGACTAATAATATCAATACAGAATGTAAAATTATTGCTTATCGAAAACATGATATGGAACTATTCACTGATGCTTCCAGAACTGGATGGGGTGCTGTTTACGATAACAACAGAGCCCATGGCTTCTGGAGTGAATAGGAAAAAACATATCACATAAATTACTTAGAATTATTGGCGATATTTATGGCATTAAAGTTTTTTATAAATGATAAGCAACACCTTAACATTTTATTGCGTGTAGATAACAAAACAGCAATATCTTATATAAATAGAATGGGTGGAATACAGTTCCCACATTTAAATTACTTGGCCAGATCCATATGGCAATGGTGCGAACAGAGACATACTTGGATCTTTGCATCTTATATTAAGTCCAGTGAAAACAGGGAGGCCGATGAAGAATCCCGTAGAATCAATCCGGACACTGAATGGGAATTAAATATTGGGGCATTTCAGCAAATTGTATCAGAACTGGGAGAACCTGAAATAGATTTGTTCGCATCCCGCACTAATGCTAAATGTACCTTATATGTATCCTGGAAACCAGATCCGGAGGCAATGAATATTGATGCTTTTACTTTGTCTTGGGCAGAATATTTCTTTTATGCATTTCCTCCATTTAGTTTAATATTAAAATGCTTACAAAAAATTAAAAACGAAAAGGCAGTAGGTATCATGGTCATGCCCTATTGGCCTTCACAACCCTGGTATCCCTTTATGCATACTATGCTAATCTCAAAGCTGATATATTTGAAACCTCAAAAATATCTTTTACATTCTTCTTTCAGAAACCACCACCCTCTTCACCATCAGCTTACTCTAATTGCCGGGATATTATCAGGCAAGCATGGCTAAAAAGGGCCATTCCTCCAACATCAATAGATATTATGTTTGCATCACTTGCCAAGAATACGCTCAAACAGTATAATGTTACATATAAAATTTGGTGGTTCTTTTGTCAGACACATGGTATAGATCCATTTGCTCCATCTATACCATATATTATATATTTTTTAACAGAATTATTTAACTCTGGGGCTGCCTATGGTACCCTAAACTCACATAAGTCAGCTCTATCCTTGATAATAGGCTCTAAAGTTGGGGAGGATGATCGTATAAAGAGACTCTTTAAAGGATTTTATAAGTCTAGACCACCCTTGGCAAAATATCAAATGACATGGGATCCAAATAAAGTACTAAGTGTATTACAAAATTGGACTCCCAATATGACATTAAGTCTTGAATGTATCTCAAAAAAATTGGTGGTCCTACTAGCACTAAGCACAGCTCAACGGGCACAAACTTTATCTCTTATTAAAATTTCTAATATATCACTGAGTGAAGATTATGTCAATATTGCAATTACTGATATTATTAAAACTTCAGCTGTGGGACGAACCCAACCAAACCTATACCTACCCTTTTTCGAAAAAAGCGAGATTTGCCCAGCCAAAACATTGTGTGATTACATGAGCTTTACTAGAGATATAAGGGACCATACTGACTATTTGTTTTTAACACTTAAAAAACCTCACAAACAGGTTTCCGCTTCCACTATTAGCAGATGGATTAAAAACACTCTTTCAGATTGTGGTATTGACACGAGTGTTTTTTCAGGGCATAGTACACGACACGCCTCTACATCCAAGGCTAAGTCAAAAGGAATTTCATTAGATGTAATCAGAAAGACTGCCGGTTGGACAAATAACTCGTTAACGTTTGCAACATTCTATAACCAACCAATTCATAACCCAGGAGAGTTTGCCCACGCTGTGCTTAATGCAGAATAATTAAAAAAAAAAAAAAAAAAAAAAAAAATGATTTATTGATATCAATCTTGCCATTACATGTGATTATACTAATATTACCAAAATAGATTATTATCTAACAAATAAGGCTGATTACTACCATTTAATTTGTGTAATTGTTAAGATTTGTTATTCTATAGAACTAGAAAGATTTAAGTTTAGTAAATTTTTGTTAAACTTAGGCTTTGTTAATTCTTTGTTTAAAATAAAACAATGTTGATTACTTAACAAATATTTATTTTAAATGTTATAAGTAAAACGATCATCTCAAGTTTACCATTGCTCTAAACATCTGCATGGTTATTACATATATCGAGAACGAAGCACGCAGTATAATAAATGATCAAACGAACTTACCTGTGATGTTCGATCATTATTATACGAAGTGCTTCGTTCGAAGATATATGTACCCAACCCATCCCACCCCCGGTAAAATTGAGATAATCCCATAACTCTAAAAAGAATGACAATTGACGTAAAGACACAGATAACGTATAACACTTACGTCTAGTTTTAGCTCTGAAAATTGCGTTCAGTTGCCGAGTGACGCGAGGAAGCTGCATGGTTATTACATATATCTTCGAACGAAGCACTTCGTATAATAATGATCGAACATCACAGGTAAGTTCGTTTGATCATTTATTATATTGAACAACGAGTCTCTTAGTTCCACCTCTCTGGTTTCTAATCTTCTTAAAATTAGACTAAAGTCCCTATTTCAATATTCGTACTTTCATATGGTGATACATTATGTACAAAGAATCTACATACATACATAACTATTAAGGAGTCTCGGAGCGGGTAGTTCCTTAAGTACCAACGGTACAGCAAGACAAAATATAATGTATTCAGTGAATATTGTCGCGGGAGGCCGCTTATTACTTTCGACTTACTTTCTGATAGGTTCCACTTATGACTAATTTGATTCCTGCGAGAAGCAAATTGGATTGTAGATTTTTCTTTAATTAATTTTAATTAAAGATGACTGACATGAGCAGGATTCATACCTGCGCCTCCCAGATAAATAGTCCAGGCGCTCTGACCACTAAGCCATCTCGACCTCTGCTCACTACCCCGAAATCTTCTTCCACATTTAATAAATTTCTTTGGTGACGTCATTACTATCTATTCAGTCCTTTTACAAGTGCCTGAACCGAAACCATTAACTTTCCAGTTAATAAAATGTCGTACAGATGCACCTTTATAAATACAGATAGATCTTTCAACCGCATGAACGAATGCGGAGCGAACTTTAAAGTTATAAATTAATAAAAGCATTAATATATAGTTTTAAGAAATCATAATCTAGTAGTGCAACCATTAGTTTGACAAGCAGAGGTTGCAAATTCGAAACCACGTACAACAGATTCCTCGTAATAATTTGCGTAAATATAAGAAATTAATTTTAACAATTGCTAAAACGGCGACGGTAAACATGGTAAGAAAATGGGGCACCGGAGACATGTTCTTGATGATATAAAGTCATGTCACAAGTCTACGGGCGTCATAAACTGTGATATTAGCTCCATAAAGCATACATTAAGAAGCAGAAGACGGTTTGACAAACCAATAATAATAATACTCCTCCAGACCGTGTTTTGGTCACAGCGGCCTATCTCCGAAGAGGTTAGCTAAGTACGCAGGAGATATTATAGTGCACAAGTGTACGCGCAAACACAGGTGCAATCCCTCTTCCTTCACTCTCATAGTCCGATGGGACGGCAATCCAACTCGTCCGGAGAGAGATCAGGCGCAGGACCGACGGCTTTGCGTGCTCTCCAAAGCACGGGGGTGTCACACCACCAACTTGTTGACTCTGGGCTGCTACTGAGAATTTTCTAACATAAAAAACCCAATAACGCTTTGCCCGACCTGGAACCGAAATCGAACCCAAAATCTCACGCTCAGCAGCCACGCTTGCGACCACTAGACCAACGAGGCAGTCAACAATTTGACAAACTAATAAACAGCCCATAAATATTGTATTATACTGCAGGAATAATAATAAAAGGAATAAAACTTTACATTTTTGTTTAGGCTAATTGGCGATTTACGATCAATAAGACCTAGTTTCCTTTAGTTTCCTCAACTATTTGGCAATTCTGTGATGTCTTAGATACTCTGTGTTAGATGCTGTCACTATGAACAGTTTCTTCACCAAAAATAAATACAACAAAAGCCTCTAGAGTTTATAGTATTCGTCAAACTGAGTACCAAGTGAACACCACCAGTTACAGCTCTGCGCGACAGCATATATCCATATTAATTTAAACCATATTTCACCGTATTTAATTCATATGCTAAATAGATGCGGTGTTTTGTCAACCGTTCGCTATTTTGCTAGCAACTTTATTGTTTCGATGTTTTGGGACGATTATTTATAAATTGCCAACAAATGTGGGGTTATTGTGCACTCATTTTGTTGTGAAGCAGGTTAATTGCATGCGTGACATTTATGGGAATTTAAATTGCTTTCTTGTATTGATTGTAGGCTTACCTGTACTTTTAGCTTATGCCTTAAGAAAGACTATAAAAAGTTATTGACATTCTGTAAAATATGAATTAATGTTCACCGGTTACTACTCACGTGCATTTTTTGGGATTGCTTTACTAGTTTCGAACTCGAACAGAGCCTTAGTCATGACTTAGTTTGAATCGTGACATCGTCGCGGGCTCAGCTCATAACTAAAGGCTCCGTTCGAGTTCGAAACTAGTTGGGGAATTCGGTTGATATGAATAATCACGAAAGCTTTTATTCTGTAAAATGTTATATAATTAAACAACTTTAATTATTCTTATACAGTATTATGTGCATCTTGTACTTCACAAACTTTTTGAGCTTGTCACTATTTGCAACTGAGTATCGAGTTAAAGTTTAAAACGTTGTAATTATCTCCAAATAGATAAGTACTGTAAAGGCTCGTTTCGATTCACTCCTCTTTATTCTGAGGAATTATTATTCATATAAACAACACAATATTTGCTCAGGAACTATTATAAAATATTACTGCTTCCATATTCCAAGGTATAGTCGCAACAAAATGTAAATAAGGCGTTATAAATCTGGTTTATTTTGAACAGTATCCGCTCCGAGCCGACCATCTGCTAATTCAGTGAAAACAGTCTCCACCTTATATTATAATTTAGTGGAATATATTTAATTAAATACGAAAGATGATGTATTTATTTATTATCATTATATTTCGGACTCAATTTTGGGATTTATAAAGGCACATTACTCTTATTTTTTATTCATGCATGACAGTACATTGTTTGGCGGCAGACTCTAAAGAAGATGGCGAGATGAGACAGAGAGAGGATACAAAATGGAACACAATAGATCTAGACAGACAAACATGGAAATCATGGGCATTTGTCTAGCAGTGGGATAACAGAGGCTGACAGTAACAGAAACAGTATACTTCTGTTATTATCTCTTTCATTCATTTTATGAAGTGCTCTTCGATTCAAGTGTTTTTGGATTCTCTTACAAACCATTTTACCATGCCGGGACTGAATTCTCAAGACATAATTACTTGCATTGGCAAATTATTTGCATTGATTAATCCAGGCTATACAACCATTGACCCACAGTGCAGAAAGCTAAGTACTACTGAATATAGTATAGTATTAATAATAGATAATATTCTTATTAAGAAGACAGCAGATTACTCACGGTTTTCTGAAAGAATCAAATATGCAATTACTTTTATCGCTATTTCAATTTAGTTTGAACCGTATCAATCAGATATCTGTGGTAATATTATAACTATTGATTATGTATCATACTATCTTAAAAACTTTATATTTTCGTGGTTTCTAAATCAAACTTACTCTGATTTTGATGCGGAAATTACACTAAATGTTTACATAATAACAAACTGCTTCAACTTATATTCTAGCAAATCGAATTTTCGGTTCAGAGATCGGCGTGTCCTGTGCTACAGAGGCCTCTTCCAGCTGTTTCTATTCTCTTCTATTGTTGGCTTTTCTTGACCAGATTTTTATTATTTCCTTCCAATATTCTTGATTTCATCTTTCCATCTTTTATCTTGTGAGAAACTAGCTGTAGTTAGCCATAAAGTTATCTACACACCTAACTTACATAGGCCTAATATCCACTATAAATAGTTCCAAACAAAAAGCCTTTCAAATAAAGGGCCGTGTACAATGAACTCAAACGGAAGGTCCCAAAATATTTGACTCTATTGTTAGTTTGTTCGGCACGACGGATGAGGAAGTGCGTTAGTTACTCTTATTTACGATACGCCTTTGTCTTATATGTTATGGGAAAGGTACAATGACAGTTAAGGTGAACATTGTTACAGTAAGGTATGGGTGAATTTGTTTTCTTCCTAAAGGATGTGTGGACGCAACAATAATACCTTAAAATTTAAGGCTTATAAAAATAGAGCTGTTCCACTGGGGAAGTACAATCACGAGCACAAACAAGTAAACACAAAATTTAAAAAACTCACCGACAATATCTCTAGCGAGGTTTACTAAGAAAGTGCGGAATGTAACACAGATATAAGAACCATTCGTTCTACATACAGACATATGTACATTAATACTACTATATTGTTCCGATAACTATGTACATGGAGTTCAATTATCAAACTAATAATTATTATAAGTATTTTCCAAGTCATAATACTAGTATATAAAACACAAATATTGTTTCTACCTATATCCGTTATAGACTTTGAAACCATCCATCCGATGTGCCCCAACCGGTTTCATTAAAAAGGCAATAATGCGAATATGATATTAGACCTAACTTAGTAGCACACGCGGGGTATCCGCTAGTGTAATCTAATATATAAAATTCTCGTGTCACAGTTTTCGTTGCCATACTCCTCCGAAACGGCTTGACCGATTTTGATGAAATTTTTTGTGCTTATCCGGTATCTATGAGAATCGGCCAACATCTATTTTTCATCCCCCTAAATGTTAGGGGTAGTCCACACCAATTTTTTTTATTTATATGGCAGAACAACGTTTGCCGGGTCAGCTAGTGAATATATATAACTTCTTGATAAATGTACCTACAACTCATAATTGTAACCATATTTTTAGGCAAAAGAATATTTTTATTTAACTATTGCTCGTTATACTATTGTCCCTGGTGTTGCAAGCTTTCAAAAACGATGGAATCGCTTAACATCAAACAGGCAGTACTCTTGTTGCGGCCAGTGACCATCATAGTATAAAAAATAAGAATATCATTAACTATATTTTCATATTAATGACATGTTTTAAGATGTTTCGAATAGTGTTAGGCTACACCCCATGGAAAAAGACATAAGTACAAAACTCTATTCTTTAACCAAACGTACTTTCTCTGTATAAAAAGACAATTTCAGAGCCATATCAGGTACAAACTTTAACTACGATTTTTATCAGGCATATGTTAACTGAGATATATTTTCCAATATACTTTAATATCATAATATAAAAAGGCATACGGAAATCTATTTGTATTTTCTGAGGTAAATTTCTACAGTGAACGCAAAATGTTATAGGAAGAATTTCCTCGTAGATTTAAGCTGTTTGTCTTTCTATCTTGCTAGTAAATAAAAGCCAGTATTTTCTCCATATTTCACGTACACATACATTACAATATTACCCTAACAATTAAATATCAACAGTATCTTGGGCCCGGCGACCGTGTCCAATGCTTTCCGTCTGTTCTTGCGTTGTTGCCCACCCTATGTCTGCGTAGGAAGTATTCATTGCTATTGTTCCTCTTAGTTATGAAAGCCTGGTACTATCCTGCTGGTTGCATAATCAGAGGATATTTTAAATTGTAAATGTTTAGAGAAATATAATGAAAATCGAAATTAATTTCAGTTTAGGTACTTACAGTTTTGTAAAGCTTCCAGCTCAATATCCTTTGATAAAGATTCGACTTTCTTCACAAAGTCCGTGGTGTGTGTTGCGATACAAAAATAGACTTCATTATACGTCAAATTATGGAATCATTATTTTTAAATATGGACGAGAAGACCAGTTTGAAAGGAGCATTAAGATTTGTTACATCTGATAATAGCAACTGGAAACTAAAAACGAAACGATATTCGCTATAAAATAATAACATTAATGATTGGCATAGAATGAAGATGGAAGGAGACCGTATTGGTGGCGGTTAACACCAACAACAGCATTCCCAATGAGGTTTGACGGCAGGTAGGCGGCCATAAAACAGCCAAAACTTTAGCAGCATTCCAGTACAAGTAGAGAGTATGTATAGAAGAAGAATACATGCTGCGCCGAGGGCAGGGATAAGGGCAGGGTGATGTTGATGATGATGATTTGTTATAAAATGGCTCTCATACCTCACAAAATATCTAAAACAAAAAAATACAACCTTCAATGAAGACACACATTCATCGAAACAATCACTAAACGCCATCACTTAATTCAATAACAGAGATCCCTATCAAGCACGCCCGGTTATCTCTTCACCCCACGCACCAATTTACATACAAATACATACAAATCGGGTACGGAACCATAATCGGTTCCGGGTCACGTGGCCTCCGTGGTGAATCGGTTAAAGAGACCATTCATTCACGGTTAATAAAGTCACAATCTTCTCACAATACAAAACAGGCTGGCTGCCGCCTTTCCCTTAGAAAAAATATTCGCGAGGGTAAAACAGATTCGAAATTAGAATTTGATTATCGAAGTGTGCCGACTATTTATCATTTGTAATGACGCGTTCGTAGCGTGAGGACGTGCTCGCTAATATTGTAATCTTGTAAATGCGTTCAGCAAAATACATATTTATTATTTTTCGTATTCTGTGTAGCTATTTGAGTGGAAAATATTGCCTTTGCATTGATTATGCATGACCGTCTAATGTTTTGAACGATTCTTTTATCTGTCTAGTCATTTATATCCATCTGTTAGCAGTTTCGTTGTTTCTGATCGTCTATTGCAAGTTTGGGAGGTTAAATGTGTTGAATTTGTATGCCCTGATTCAACACAAACACAAAATAGTTCCATTTTCGGAATTAAAATTCCGAATATGCCGTACACGGTTTCTCCTAAATAGTTAAATCTAAAATATCGGCTAATTCCCCACTAAATTATGTCCACGTCAAAGGCTCACGAAAAGTATTATTACTCGAAACATGATTACAACGAATATAGCTTATGAATGATGGCGGTGAACTAAAATAGATTCTCTACATTAACATGCATTTTTGTCTAAACTAGCTAGATAACATGGTATCAGAATATTCAATAACAATTTATAATTTAAGCAAAAATTATATTGCTGCCAAATTATCCCGGTCATAAGGACCAAATCAGTGCTAAGCAGAATATCTTGTGCACAGGGGTACTGAGTATTCAAATGTAGCTGTGAGTTACGCGACACATCCGTCTTAGTGCTGGCGTCTGCTTGCACGGTAAATACAGGGTGATTAAGAATTTGATAGTCATTTTGCTGAAGTAAAATAGTTGGTAAATCATGTACAATTCTGGTTATGAAAGTCTTATGTCTACATGACTGTCTTATGAAAGCAGAAAACAAAATTAAAAGCCCAAACATATATGCTAAAAATATTCCTTTCAATCTGTTCGTTCGCTAATTACAATAAAAACAAACGCAGACACAATAAAAATTATTGTAATCAAGTACAATTTTGTACTTTAACGAGCAAGGCGATATAGTATTATAACAATGAACGCGGCTTCTTTAGGTTTTGTAATAAGTAATGTAGCGTTTAATTAAAACAGTTATAAAAAAATCCGGTCATTTGCATAGTACTCATTCAATTTCAATCCCCATTAAAAAGTCTTTTTGGCTAAAGATTATTTGCTTCTTGTCAGATAATTTGAACAGTATAGATATATCTAGATTTCTTTTATTTCAAAGAAAAGCAACACGCCATACAATCCTGTAAAGGGGCGCCGCTCTCTGTCCCCACTTCCCCAGTATGAATATTTTCTATTGAATTACTCACGCTTCGGCAGGCCACCAAAAATATTGTCCTCTTCGCACTTACCCGGACACCCACAAGTTTCCACATTACGACTCACAGATGTACTTACAGTGCATGTTTGTTTCAAGTTTTCCGTTTTAGAATTCCGTGTTATGCGGACTTTGTCCAAAATAAAGGTTGAGTTAGTTTCTATTGCATGTTTTGGTCCTAATGTACGCGGTGAACCGAATTTTAGCAGTGAGTGTCACTACTATTACACCTAGTTTACACTTTTAAAGCTCTTTTTATTTCGTGTTTTTTTGTTTTAAATATATAGTGAGTATATCTGTATCTTAAGTATATAGTTCCGTATACCTGAAGTAGGCATTTTTTTTTCAATTATAGAATAAAATTCATAAATAGGCCGGAGGTGCAACCCGTTGTATATTCTACCGAGGCTATAATTTAACTACACTTTACATTTAAGTAAGTTCCTCGAATATAAACCATTAAATCAATTAGTAGCTACTAAAAACTCAGCCCAAAATACCAATAAGTCCTTTCTCCACGCTTTGTAATCACCAAATCTGGTCCTAATTTCCCATACAGATTCACCACGGCCGTCTCGCCAACGAACCGGACTAACCTACATCGGTGCTAATGTCCACGAGACATGGGAATCACACTGTTCGCAAGGATTTCGTCATGGGTCTTTAGTTACGCTATAACACCATAGAAGGGAAACAACTTTCTATGGAGTTATTGGGCAGATTGATGTGATGATGAATTTGATTATTGATCATGTACATGATGTAGTTAGAATTATAAATTTAGTTGTTATGGGAAATGTTCGAAGATGGGGTGAAATTTTTGTGTCTCTGATGTTGGAAACAAGTCAATATTTTGTAAATGAAGCTGTGTTTTAACTATTGCAAAGTTATTTTTGATAAATTTCTATAAAATTAGCTTACTTATTAGATTTGAATCCTTGAGTTTTAGAAGTACATATATTGTCCAGGTTGTATTTACCAAAGTACCTACGTGTCACGTTTCGTTTTCTGCTGAGGCTGTAAGTCCATGTATTTTTTTGTAATTCATGTTTCAGTAAGTTGTTTAAATTCCTTTTAGATAGATGTTACTACTCCATCACTGAGTTTACTACTGATAAACAGAGGTATAACGATTCCGACTTACCAAATGAATACTGATTTTATGTATTGATTTATTGTGAATGTATTTATTAATCTTAAATTAAATTGTAATTACCTGTTTACCCTACTGACATATTTTATTGATCTATTGTGAATGTGTATATTTATCTAAAATTGTAATGACCTCTTTACCTAACTGACATATTATAAATTGTTTTTTTTTTAAATGTAATTTGTTGACATGCCACCTTAATCGTAATTACTTGTTTATGTTGATTTTGTACGGGATATATATTTGCTAAACATAGTGCACATATTTTAGACAAGATACTATATGTTTTACAAAATAAATATTTGATTGATTGATTGAGTACTTTTTACCGGTTTCTTAAATTAATTGGTTACCTTTTCGAGAAAAGCATCCATCAGTCTCAATTCACTGTAAAATGTCAATCATTAATCCGTTTAGTAATTGCTGATATATTTGCGTAGTAGTTTATGAATAAACTTAATAAACTTTATAACCTTGCTTCAATAATATTTGTTTCATTCAAAACCAAATCATAAATGATTAAGGATTTCCACGTTATTTTAAAAACCTGAAACTTGCCAGTGCTGTTTCTTCATCTTCGACACTGCCTTCTGCTCAACCAAAACCTTAAACTTAAACCCCAAATACAGAAATAAAATCACAAAGATAACAAAACAGAACATTATTTTAAATCAAATCAGTCAAAACAGGGGTACAATGACGTCTATATCTATCGCCCTACGCATAAATTCGCTACGCTTGCCGTGTTAGCGAGTCTAATGTTAAAGGGAAACTACGTATTAGATATATTTCATATCGAGAAGGGTGTAGACGATAATAATTATTATAATTGTGGGACCTATAAAGTAAATTGGATTTTGTATTAGTAGTGTTTTAAGAGTTCCCACTTGTCTCATTTCAATTTAACTTTTACAAGATGGAAAAAAGAAAAAAAAAGTATAGAACAAACATAGTACTTTTGAATTATTGTAAAAAGTTTTCTGTTTGAGATATTGATAAAAAATATACAACGTAATAAAATTGTAATAATATTTACAAAATTGCCTTTAGAAATCACAGTCATGATGTCTGTGCAATATACCAAAATAAAAATAAAGTAAAGGATACCAAAATAAAATCATAGTCGACTTTTAAATCTCTGTAATTAATGATCCGCTACTATAACTAATATTTACAAAATAAATACTTAACATCTAATATTGCACAAAGATTAAGTGATAACAACAATTAACATTATCGAAACAATGGAACAGAATCGAATTTTATACATGCCCCTTCATAGTCATACTAATTTTATTACATTTGTTCAAAAACTGTGTCGAAACACACAATAAATAATTTACATTACGCTTTCAAAAGTAAGAGCAAATCCATCTCAAAATTGAACATTAAATTTAAAGTACATTCAATTTTATAAGACTCACTTCACGTTGCGCAGTTGTGAAGACATAAATTTTAAGTATAACAGTTTTCGACCTATGTGTTTCGGCACTTAGTCCATAAACATTGTTTTATTTATGTATGAGAGAACCAGCGTTGTGTGAGAAAAATTGTTTGCTTTTCTTGTGACCAGCTGGAACTTCATCTAAATCACCTTCTTTATCCTGATGTGCAGTCATGTGTCTGGTTAGATGGTGTCTTTCTCTAAAACTCTCGTTACAAACGGGACATTTTAATTTCTCTTCTCGTTTTCTTCGGTGTGGATCGATCGCCGACTCGCTCTTATGATGAGTACGCATATGATAAACTAGATCTGAAGTCATTCGAAAGCTGATGCTGCATTTCGCGCAAACGTTCTGCGACGGTAAAGAAAATGCGGCCAAAGTTGGAGGCAACAGTGTACTTAGGATTGCCGCAGCTGGATTAGCTATTAAAGAATTTTCCCTCGGTGGCACAGGAAACTTCATAAAATCTGGGTTAGGTGGCTGGAAGTTTTGAACGCCAAAAGGGTATGACGATCCAGCTTGAAGGTATGGTATTTCTGGCCGGAACGGGAGAAAATTTAATTTATTTGGCGACATTGTATGCGTTTTTGTATCGTGTTTATCTTGGTACTCCAAACTTTTATTGAATCCTGAAGATCGTTGGTGTACCGCCGAGTCTGGATAGTTTGGCGAAGACGAAGGCACATTCTGACCCTTAAAAAAGTTGCTCCCATTAATCAAATGTGCAGGTGTGAGAAGATTGTTGAAGCCCGATGCCTTGTTGAATGAACTTGATGGTGGACTGGCAGCAGATAGCGGTGGACTAACGGAGTTCTGATAAAGCAGATTGTCAGGACTCACTGAAGGATTGGGTGATCTCATAGAATAGTTAGAAACTTTAGTAAATGCACTTTTAGGTGACATGTCTGACTTCTCCGAGTACCTTTCATACCTTGCTCGTGTCTGCATGCTGATCAAAGTCGGATCGTCGAATATTTTGTTCTTATATTCTGGTAAAAACTTTGGATGGCGCGCCGCACTCTCGTTTGAATTTGGACGACTTCTAGATCGCTCAGAATTATCTGAGTCGCTACAATACATAGATTTGCTGGGATACTCATCTGTTCCGACATCAATGTTAATATCAGATCCGAAGCTCGGAGATATGTTATTGTTTGTGCAGATGCGGTCATCATCTTGGTCTTTCAAGTCCATCGTATTATCACTGGAGTAATCATTGTGCTTGTAAATTTCTGGCATCCTCTTAGGCGGCTGGTCCCACTCTTCGTTATGAAAAAGTTGCTTTGAGACCCTTAGTTGCCTTTCTGGTGGTTTTGGTCGTACTTTTTCATCGGGCATCATAAGGAAAGCCACATCAAACGATCTCTTCGAAGCTTTTCCTGGAAGAACAGTTGACTGCATCTCCGGTTTTATTTGAGAAGTTCTAGCACTTTCTATGTTTAAATTAGTTTCTTTAGAATCAGGAGACGTCTCTTTATAATTTTGATAGCTATTTTGAACGTCCATTGTCATCGTTTAATCATTTAATTAACAGCACACGAACTCGAAACTTTTCGCACTTATATCGCGGCGATATTGAAAAGACGCGTGCGTACTACCCGACGGCTACAATACGAATGTGAGTAACATAAGGGTGAAAAATATATAAGTGGGGTTTTGAACTACCCTTAACAGAGCGTTTGAAGTTGTGAAGGCGTGGCGAGACGGACCAATAAGCGTCGACCGGTAGGCGTGAAAGGAATTGAGCGGCCAATGAAAGAGCTTCACGACGATAGAGAGCAGGAGAGCTCAATCACCAGGTCAAGATAATAATAACTGCTGTGAATTGAGAGCGCATTGAGTTGTGGTAGGGTCAGCTTGACAATAGCGGTGCGATATTGAAAACTGTGGTTTATTTCGCAATTCACTGTGTACGGTCAGCAAAATTATTGCTTTTATCGTCTTACGTGGTAGATTTTTAACCAATAGATCTTTGTTTCGTAAAAGTAATAAAATATAGATATCGACTTTTAGATGACATAATAGGTAACTATCTATTTATTTCAAAGTCAAAGTCAAAGACTAGAATCAATAAGTAGATCCTTAAGGGTTATTGTTACTTTAAGAAATATAAAACCCTCAGAATAATAGACTGACAAAAATAAAATAAAATTAATAAACTAAGTTAATCAATAAAAAAAGTTTTTCCAGCCATTATCTTCTATTTATCTCACCCAAACATGGCTCTAGAGAAACTGAAACGATTATGATTGCAATAAATATGTTTTATATGTCGCATAAAAAATGATACTTCATATAGTCGGCCTAACCCCCGACTGTATAGATGAGATTGCGAATAATGCTATTAACACAGACGCTTCTCCTCAAATTGATATCATACTCAAAGATGTTACAGGCGAAATTGAGCTCAAACCAAAAAGCAATAAAACCGTAAATCCTGTAACTATGATCGCAGCTAATACCGTGAAAATTGACAAAGTAAAATCGGTCATAAAGAAAGAATACAAGGTATAAAATCGAATGATATGTTATATATAGGAAAGTTAAAGGAAGACCCAAATGAGTTCTGTTCGGTAGTGGGTAACGATAATAAGATGGGCGCAGACGTTAAAGGAAAACCATTTGTCAGATTTTAGCCATTTTTTTGGCCATTCGTTGGCTTTCAATGAAAATCTGTTCCATTTATTTTTCTCGGCGCGTTAATGAGAATTTTTTGAGAAATATTGGCAGGACTAGTTGTGATCTTTCAGCAAATATTGTTTCTAAAGTTATTCTTAAGAGACGAAAGCTTAGTACAATTTTGATATGAAAAATATTCTGTAGGACAACAGAATATTTTTCATGACACATGACTGTGAAAATATCATGTTACTAGTTATTTTGTAACTTGAACTGTATAACTATGTCAGATTTACTAACTAATAAAATACTAACAAAAACGATTAATATGTAAGAAAAATGCTCACTTTTCAGATTTTCTTCAAGATAAATCTTTGAAAAGCATTAACGCATGCTTAGCGAACTCTAAAGTTCGGTCACCTGTATAGGTACTGAATTGATTGCAATGACGTCGCCATAAGACGTGTTAAAATATGGAAGAAGAATCCGCGGTGGTGAGCAGAGGTCCAGATGGCTTAGTGGTCAGAGCGTCTGGAGTATTTATCCGGGAGGCGCAGGTTCGAATCCTGTTCGCGACCGTATTCTTTTTCCATTTAATATTGTAACTTCAGATTTTCTTTTTATAAGATAACGCCAAGTTAATGATCGGTGACAATATTTTATCAAAACTCTTTACAAACAGTTTTTACTTCAGCCATTGTACACAGATTGTATAACGATGATAAGGAATAAGTAAAAAATGTGTTTGGGATGGGCGGAGAGCGAATCAGCCGGGTTCTCGAGTCATTTGTCTTCGCCGCTACAATAAAACTGATTCGTAAGCCAAAACCGAATATCTTTTTACGGAAAATAATATGTTTTTGCCTTTTGGTGTTACAAAGATTTCTAAAGCTGTGAAATTAATTTATTAGAAGTATTAATGCTGTATAATTCAGATGCAATCATGAAATATTCTAAACATAATATAAACTATTTATATTCATAATTAATCAACTTAATAAGGAGGCTTTCATAAATCTAAAACTATGGACACACGCAATTGTGTACACCTACACTTAGTTAAAGCTTTTCTATGTAATTAGTTCTAATTACAAAAATACCATCAAATTTCCAACATTTCCTGTGGGAATTTCCGCAAATTTTCTTTCATATAAACCTTGTCCTACCAGTAGATAAATCGGTGAAATCGGTCGATCCGTTCTCAAGTGATGATGAGTCATACATGCGGCAATTAATGTTTATTTATATATAAAGATAACATATAAGATAAGACTATCAGCCGTGTCCTACTGCTGCAAACACTAAATACTACTATGTTTTGTTTAAGATCTCAAATGATCTACCCGAGACGTTTAACGGTGTTTAGACATAATAAGATGTCAATGACGTGTCAGCCTGCTACAGAGATTAATGGACCCAAGGCTCTGGGGGAAACGATTGTAGAAGATGTAAGATCCTTGTGTTCTAATTTGATTTGTGATGAATAAATCCAAGAGGAACATTGCATGTAATTGGTGTTAGTAAAACAAGTTATGAACATGGTAAATTTTTGCAAGAATGAGGTACATGGTGTAGAAATAATACCACTAATAAGAATAAAAATAGAATTTTTGCTCTCTGGTTCTAATAACAGACATAATAAAGTATCAACCAGCAATCCTTTAAAAAACACAAACATTATCAATCAGTCATGTACCTTATGGCATTTAAGTTGATTCAAGCAAGTCTCCGAACTTTAAGCACTTGCGTTTGTAGCTAAATAAGCCTCACAAAAAACAAAATATTATATGCATACACCACACAGTGCATCAACATAACATCAAATATCAATAAATTGAGCTCAAATTTATTATCAATAGATTTACCTCCAAATTTGTTGATAAGTAATTGATGGCACACGCCACGGATACTCTCGCACGTGTCATGGGGGTAAGCAGCAGCCCTGGATTTGTGGATGTATCGCTTTAGCACCAAAATAATCCTATTTTATGATAAATAACAGATTAGAAGATTATTTATTTGGAATATTGAATTAATGGGTGCCTGGGTCGAAGGGTGATATGAAATGAGAAAATGTTTTTATATATGACGAGCAAGAACGTTTTAAATTGAAATCGATTTATTACATTTTTTTTGTAAAATCTATGGTTTTACAGATATTTTATCCCAAAAGAAAAAAATAATGATATTAAAGTTATTATATTAAATGGAAAAAGAATACGGTCGCAAGCAGGATTCGAACCTGCGCCTCCCGGATTGCCCCTTACTCACTGGAGTATTTATCCGGGAGGCGCAGGTTCGAATCCTGCTCGCGACCTTATTCTTTTTCCATTTAATATAATAACTTTAATATCATTATTTTTTGCTTTTGGGATAAAATATCTGTAAAACCTTAGATTTTAACGTAACTTTAGAGTTCGCTAAGCATGCTTTAATGCTTTTTAAAGATTTATCTTTAATAATGATATTAATAGAGATAAAAAAGTCAAGAACAGTGTGTTGTTTCATGTCAACACGGATGTGATAAGTAATAAAGGTAACAGAAACATTAATTGATAAAAACATTTAAAGGAAAGTTTCCCTTGAATTCCATCTGACTCTTAGATTACCTCCATTGCTTCACAATTCTTTAAATTATGTCCATAAGTTTAATTATTAGTTAAATATCTTTGGACAGATCAATTTATTTATCACCAAAAGATTACAATAAATCTGAGCTAAAACCATGTCTAACACGTTGAGCAAAATCGATGCAAAATTAATTCCAAGTCGTGACGGATGATATCGGAGCAAAGTTCACATGTGCAAGTTTGATTGCGATCGGTCCTTGGACATGTCCCGACAGATTAGCTGCTACTGCTAATGTTGTTCCGATTGGACGATCGTCCTGCGACTCGTCCCTGAGGACCAGACTCGATTGTTTCCAGACAATGATGAAGTAGGTGTGAATGTGGAAGTATTGGCTGTGTTTCTAGTTTGTTTTTATTGGATTGCGTTTTGTTTCTTTTGGAGAGTTAGAATTAAATCAAAGAAAGGATGTTTTGTGTTTCAATATATTCTCATGTCCTTTAATAACCCTTCTTGTTCATGTAAAATAAAGTAGTATGAAATTGTGTTGCTGCGGTACAGATATAATATGTATATCATTATATACATATTATATCTGTACCGCAGCAACACAATTTCATATTAGTAAACAGTAAGAATTTGTGTGTTTGTCCAAAACATAGGCAACTAAGGAACAGATACAAAATAATTGTCCTACAATTTATTCCCAACACAAGTATACTTATAACTTACTGGGGCTGTCTCAAATTATGTAATGAATGAGAATAATGAGTTATAAAAAAAACTACCTGTAAATCACGCATTGTAGGACAATAGAATCTTGCAATTATCTAAGTCGAGCCAAATTATATTGTGCGATTTAAAATAGCACCAAATTGATATTATCTTTTATACAAATAAACATAGTCTTTTCTACTTATAATGAAAGACCGGTAGAAAGATTAGATTCAGATTATTTAGATTAATTGTAATAATATAAGAAAGCAGTGAACAATTAACATTTATGTTTAGGTAACTAATTACAACTGCGACCATTTATACTATAATATTTTTTTCATGCACCATTACAATATATTGCGTGACGTCAACAAACCAAACCATGACCTTGCAAATCAAAACAACACCTGTAATGCTTATTAAAATATGCTCAGTTTAATCCCCATAATACAGAACGCTTCTAATACCAACCTACCATATGGTGTCCTGATCACCAACAATACAGCCCTGCTGCGTAATCATCCCTTTTGTACTTTCAATAGCCTTTGGATCATTCACCCTATTAATTGTAAAGATTCTTCTATTATTGCCTTCAAAGCAATTCAGTCTTTATTTTTATGTGATTCGGATTGATATTTGTGTAAAGTGCGAACATTGACAAGCTGGTTTATAGTAGTTTTGTCGCGTTTAAAACTTGCATTCAATACGTTTGCAGTTGTGTTAGGATATTTTATAATGATTTTAAATCTTAAAAGCTTACTGTTAAGGTTTGTATTTGTTCAATAATTTTTGTTTATCAAATGGCCGATAGCTCCAAAAATAATTTCAACTTTATTACTGTGACCCAAAGTTCAAGTTTGCGTTTTATGGTGTTTAAAACCAAACGAATGAATGATCGCAGAGCATTAAAGTGGGATTTGGTGAACACTTGTTTATGAATTTTTGTACCATATGGTGTAAAAGCTGACTTGGACAATACGCCCCCATGGTGGTACCCCATTACCATATGGGATACGTTAAATACGTATTTTAAGAGATTCGTATTGCGTTGACCTTAAAAGCTGGGCGATCGATAAATATGCGTTTATGATGGATGGTGGCGGTAGTTCAAAAAATAACGTAGTTAACATTTTGGAATGGGAACGATGCAGTATTGACAATGCGGTTGACGCATTGGTTAAGAGATTGACTGTTGTATCGCTGGTTCAATTTTCACGTGTAACTTATATTTGTATAATACCGTCTTGTTGTGTGTGCGTCTAGGATATGCATCTTTAAACGCACCCACAATACAAATTCCTAGTGCGGGACGATGTTTAATTGGGTTTATTCTTTCTAGGATTACCAACGTAAAATCGACATTCTTATTTATTTAATAATGGTATACAATAATAATAAAAAAATAACTGATATGCATTAATATCCACACGTCATTCACCACAAACAAAGACAACTTTATTATTAATTAAAAACTAATTTTATCTTAGAATTGCAGACAATAAAGGCATTAATCATTTTTATTCTTATATATTTAGACGGAAATTTAGTACGAGCAACATAAAAATTAAAAAGTATGATCAATTGTACGACTATTTCATAAAATAATTTTATTTATTTGGAAGACCTTGAGTCTTCTATTAACAGGAAAAATACATCAATTATAATTACTAATACAAACATGAATGATAATGTGCCTACTTGTCGAGAAGTAACGACACGGTGCGCTTGCGCAAATAAACATTTTAGACAATGTGCCGCAATAATGCATATTGTATGTTCTGACAATAGTGAAGCGGTGAGTTAGAGTGTGAACAAATTTGATACTTAATATATATATTAATAGTTTTGTATAGATGTGACTTGTGGCTTGATGGCTTATTGGATATTCATGATATAATTATTTTTTTATTTGGTTCTGTATTCAAATTTATTGTTACTGCACTGTATATTAGAATTTTTATCTGTTTACACATTGAATCATTATCTATGAAAAATTACATATTATCATAGTACCGAAAATTCTAAGGAAGACTCTTTCTTTATATTAATCAAGAAGTATTATTATTCTAAATTGATTTGCGAAAAGTATCAAAACTACCAAGTGACGCTATACGTTACGATCATACAACATATGCGCTGGTGTACTGCCATTTGATCACAATAAGTATAATGGTCACAGACCATCCCCTAGGGTAGTTATCATTGCAATCGGAGCTTTGGATAGAAGTATTCTAAATGAGTGCTTGTAGGTTTTGATGTTATTGTTTATGTGTTCTGTGGAAAATCTAAACTTTCTCGTATTTTAAAATTAGTATTGAAAATTGAGAAAATGTATCTTCCAGCACGGAACTTGGAGTAAAGAGTTATAATATTTCTTAAAATCAATTTATATTAAATATATTGGATCAAAGCAAGGATCAGGTAATAACATTAACATCCATTTACTTTTAGAAAGTTACGTAACACTTCATAAACTCAGTCTTCAATCACCTCTTTTTTCGAATTTCGTTAATGAGTACTAAAAAGATACACAAAATAGATGATCTGCAATATTTCGATCACATTCTACAACCGCAAACAAGACCCCAAGCTACTCAATACCAGACACTTTCAAAAAACCAACAATAACATTGTACAACAATTTGCAACCGCATCGATATTTTTAGACCCTCTGTGAAGGGCTGCTTCTCAATACGATGAGCATTTACACGCCATATGTACCTTTGGGCTTAAGGCCCTAGGGACAACGCCCTACGCTAATGAAAACGGAGTAGGGCTTTTAATATTGTCAAATGATAGTGGTGATGTTTTTGGAAGCATAGTTCGCAATATTTTTTTAAACCATTTTTTTTGGCAAAATTAAATCACAAACAAAGACAAGACGAAATCAATATTGATAGAGTTGATACCAAGAGCTAAAAAAACGATCCATAGGCAGCCTAGTCACTACATCCGTTATCGACCCCGAAGATATCCGAGGAAAGAGTTGGATGCGATCAGCATAGATTGAGACGTTGAGAGAAAAGTAAAAGAAGGCCACCCAGCAATGGGTTGATACGGCCTGAACAAGAAGAAACTGTCATATTACTTCTTCCACATTTTAATACATCTTTTGGTCGTTACCATGACGTCACATTCCTATCTATTCAGTCCCTTTGCTCGTGGCTCTCATATTAAGTATTCATAACTAGAAAACTCTGAAATAATACAAAATTTAAACAAATATTTAGTTGAGAGCTTCTTTTTGGGAAACCATTGTTGTTTCATCTGTAACTAGTACTCGAAGATATATGATGTAATGACTTTATGCCCAGTTAGAGATATGAGAAGCACTCTGTTCAGTACTAGATGTTTAAAAGCATGTCATAGATGATATTCTACTATTTATTAAATATATAAATGTATGGCGTATCATCCATCGAAATTCAAAATCAATTACTAACACTCATAGGACCAACGTTGACAAAATTCTCATAAAATCGATATCAAAAAACCATAAAACTCCAAACACTACTCATTCGTTCGTCGTCGTTTAGAAGTTCACCCTACATCGCAAGCGCATCTACCGCCATATGTCGCGAAAAATTCAGCTGTAATTGCATTAAGTTACCCCAAGTCGAGTGGTCGGCTTTTAATTATGACGACCCACTTAGGCATATGTGGTGTTTAGGTATAGTTGCTTGTGTGTCATGCTGGGTTTAGGGGATCAGCAGAATTCTAGTTAGGAAGGGAAGCTATAAGCTGATATTCATTTCGAGGTCTTTAATTTGAAATTAGTTTTTTGAACTAATATGACAAAATGTTTAATTCTGTATCGCTCTTGGTTGAAGTGGTGATTTGGGTTTATAGTAAGACAGGTGAATTTTGTTTTGTATTTATTTATCTAGGTCCTAGGTGAACTAAATCAAACAAGATAATAAAATTTTATTGAAAGCGACAAATATATTGTAGACACCACAAAGAATCTCTTTTCAAAGCACCCAGCAAAACAAAAGAATACCTCAATCAAAAAACAAAAAAAAAAGCTTCTGAAAATGTTACCTTTAAAAACCAAAGCAAACAAACTCGAGAGTCTAGATGCAAATTGGGGACAATATGAGCGTGAAATATGGGTTCAAGAAATCCTGAAGCTGAAAAAAAGGGAAACAAATGAAGAGAAAAAGTTCCCACAGAAAAAAATACAATGCTTCTGAACACAGGGCAGGAAACACTGCGTGAATAAGTGCCCCCCATTGTACAGGAAAGGAGGGAGGTAGCCGAGGTTTCTTTTGTTGATAATTTGTAATTAGAATGTTTACCTGCTTGGAGTATTTGTTGAGACTATGAAGTAAATGAGTTATTATGAATAGAGGATGTTCTTCATAATTTTGTGTTTGATTAATTGGTAAATATAATAAATTTGTGTTACATAAACGTGAACTAGATGTTTTACAATTTGTTATAGATAACTGATTTCTAAATTAGTCTGTTACAGTGATATTAAATTACTCAGACAAATAAAAATGGTACAAAACTTCGATTATAATCGAAACTTAAAAAATAAACAATGGGTAAAACTGGACTTAAAATAATTAAGAAATCATTTTATGTTCTTTTATTATGTTACCTAGATTTTTGTGGTCGTCTCGAGGCTGGCGGTAACAGTTGCGACGAAATTTACCAAACTAATATAGCTGTTAACTTCCACAAATTATTGTATCTGTTTGTATTACAAAAAATCTTTGAACTCATATTGCATCAACCACATCTATCGCCACAAAAATGCTGAAGCTCATAGATTTTATCGGAGATTATAAACCTTTACTTTTATTAGAATAATGCAGCATTATAACAAGCAGCTTAGAACTGCCAAAATACGTAACATTTTTCACAAATAACGCGAAAAAATCCATACGAAACGATAAAAATGTGGCCGGTAACCCGCAAATGGATGGTAGCTCATTACGTATTCAGAATCCTGCGGCCCGCCCGTCTGCCCGCTATGATTTATGAACTATTTTTTGTTGATTTTCTCCCCCCACAAGCCAAGACTCTGAACTCTGCCAAGTAATGTGAGAGCATATTGATAGAACTGAGTTAATTAATTCTGCAGTTTTTGGCGCCAAGTTTTTTGGTTATTGCCAAGTGGGTGTTGAATGATGGTCGTTTTGCTGTAGCTGCTGTTTTTTTGATGTTCTCAAATTGTTTATCTTGGTCACGAAACCAAGGTTTACCTTTGAAGAAAAAAAATTGAAGTAAATTAGGTATTTTTCATGATTATATCTGGTTCAAACTATCGTCTGAAGTAATCTATCATAGTGTCTGGAATCACTTTATTGATAAGCCACATTATTTAAGTTGATGTCATTACTTTTTCTTACAAGTTATCTGACAGCGCCTCCTTTATCCAAGCCTTTATGAAAAAAGTATTCTATGCTGTACTTGCCGATTCAGTTTTGTCTTAAAATGAAGTATTTTCTAGATAAATATCAGGATTTTTTCTTTTTCTCACGTGATTGATAAACACCCTAGTGTTAAAGTTTGACCCGCTCTTAAGCTTCTGACAAAGCTGTAGACATAATTGAGAACCACTCTCAGGTATGCTGGTTTCTTCAAGATGTTTTCCTTCACCGATTTAAGCAAGTGATCATTACTACGAAAAGGCGGCGCATGCCTTGAGTACAAATTAGCAGTCTTTGATTTCTATCTAACGATCATACCACTACCATACCACAGACTATCAGAATGCTGCAATCAATCAAGTGTGATCAACTTAAATCTCACCACAGTTATATCAAACGTATTAAGTTTATCGTTGGCATAGATGTTACCACTCAACCCGTCAGTACTCATAAAGATAATTGGACGTCTCTCAAATACATTGAAACCTTAACGCTAATTAGGCTCGCATTTCACTCAACCCATCCATATCCGTTAGACACAGTTAGTATTAACAGCCACGGTGTCATCCGTGTTAACCATTAACACAAAAGGCTCTCAATGTTAAATGTCTCAATTTAATGTAACAACCGCGTCGCCCTCTCTGTGCGGTCGTTATGACCCACAGTCGGTTTTGTAGGGTTAATTCGATGGAAAGATTCTCGCTAACCGCGCAGTTGTAAACGGGTTGTCTTTGTTTAATAATATTAATGGTGGTTGAAAATGTTGGGACATATCGTCTTTGATAGATACTGTGTTTTACAATGGGTTTGTATTGTTTTGGCGAAGGCAGATTTAATTTAAATTTGTGCGGTTTTGGGCGCTTTTAGCGTGCTCTGTACCCTGATAACATTCAGGACTAACGATAAGACTACAGAATCCAAAATGTAGTTGGTCCTGGAATAAACTGAAATCAGGTGAAGACTCTGTTTGTTATCCTAACATAATCAAACAAAGCTTTTAGCAACAGCCTAGAAAAGAGACAAGAGTTAGAATAGAGAGACTATATAAATTAATAGTAACTTGCATCTTATGTCCATCTGCAATCTGATCTTCTGTCTATTATGTTTGTCTATCTGCAAAACAAATTGCTTCAAATGATATCCCATTTTGATTAATTCAACGTCTAATAAATATCGCCACTTGTATGTTCTCATATGACTGCAACAGCCAATGTTGCTCCAAAGAAGTAAATCGAAAATATCAAATATTAAAGTAAAGTAATAAATTGTATCACAATACATAGTTAACATCCACATGGCTGGTCGTGGTGCATCACATAAATAAACGCATAACAGCTCCACATACGCACTCAGTTGACCCATCAGCATTCTGTCTCCAATGAACTGGGGCCGGATGAATCAAACTTGAGTTATGTCTTATGCTAGACGTGCGAATGTGAATATGAAATGTAGTCGATCGTGTAAAAAGTTAAGAGTTTCGTAAAAACATGAGAGTTTCTAGTGTGTCGAACCACGGCCTTCAGACGTTTATGATGATTTGATTAGAAATAGTTTTTCTTAAATACGTTCTTTCACGCTTACCATGTGTTTCATCTTACAATGGTGTTGTTTCGTCCGTGAAATGTGTTCGGCTACCTATAGATTTGCAAAAACTAATCGTACTTGTTTGGTTCATCGTCTATATTTAAAGGAATTTCTCAGATCTTCTTCTTTAGGTGCTTCTCCGAATAGCAAAGGTTTGCAATCAATCTGCATATTTTGTACGGTCTTTCGCGAAGCGAATAGTCGGGCAGCACTCACTCAATTTCTCAGGTGATGACTTATTATTTTCCGTGCCTTTCTGATCCATTATACTGTATGAGCATAATTACGAGTATCCCAAATACTTCTACTATAACTTGTTCATATCATTTTTCTTCTGTTTCAACTTCATCCATCAAACCGCTGCAAATGGATTTACTAAAAACATAAAAGTTATCACCAGCACCATATTTAACCCTCAAATCACCAGTGATATAGCCCCACCATATACAATGTTCAACCCTTCACACGTTAAGCATTCGCTTCCGGCAGTAACTCAGCAGTACGCAGCAATCCTGCTGTCCGCTACTAATTAAAGGAAATGGCCCAGAAACAAGATTGCGATATTGTTCTCTCTAAATCGGTACACTTCTCTTTCTAGCTTATTGAATTCTTGATCTATCTATCTCGTTCTCTCTAAACGGTGCGTGGAATGTCACTCATTATGCTAAGTATCTTCCCCTCTTTGTTCGTCGAGATTGCCGATAAAGCTTTGGGTTCTTTTTTTTTTTTTGTTTAACTTGACAGTTGGTATATGGAAGCAGATTAAGATAATTCGGTCGAGGTGTTTTTATAATGCTTAATTTTATTGTTTCACTGATTCGCTGTTGGCGGGATTTTCTTTACTATTTTTTTATTTACCTTGTTAAGAAAATGTGGTTTAGGTTTTTTGCAAACCTTCTAGAAACCACTGTTATTTTTAAAAATCAAATCTTGCAAACATACGCATACTTCAAGATATGTCTTTGAAAAAGCATTAACGCATGCTTAGCGAACTCTAAAGTTACAATATTAAATGGAAAAAGAATACGGTCGCGAACAGGATTCAAACCTGCGCCTCCCGGATAGATACTCCAGGCGCTCTGACCACTAAGCCATCTCGACCTCTAGAGTAGAGGTCTAAGAGGTCGAGATGGCTTAGTGGTCAGAGCGCCTGGAGTATCTATCCGGGAGGCACAGGTTCGAATCCTGTTCGCGACCGTATTCTTTTTCCATTTAATATTGTAACTTTATACGCATACTTTTCATATCAAAAGTGAAGCATTATTATCATCGTTCATTAGAATTTCGTACGCTTCATCATTACCTAATCTCAAAATAATTAATGTACCGAAAATAATTCATGTTTTTGAATTTGCAGTGCGACTAAACTTTTGCAATTAGCAATCAGATATATCTTCTCAATTAGAACAGCTAAAATCGAATGCGAACAAAAATAAAGCAACGGATTCCGAATCACAGCCGCATATTGAAAAACGAGCGATTTTTTAATAAATCGTCTCGAACATTCTCCATTACGAGCAGAAATACCTTATTTCATTACGCCAACCGTTCCATTAGTAAGATACGCCAAATTCTATTAAACTCTTTTTTGTAAAAACAGCGCTTGAAGCGGATTCGTCGCTCGAAAATATTCCGAGCTCACGGCCATCGGACGTAGCCCGCTACGAAACTCGTAGCAATAAAATCGTTCAAACCGATCTACTACGATTCCATTGCTCAGAAAGTAAGAGATTGGTTTCCGTGTATGTTGTCTAAACCTTTAATAGAACGGTGAATAAGCGATTCAATGCATTATGACGTATTCACTGGCGTGGTTGATCTGTTGTCGCTTACATCGCTTGATTTTTGAAACACAAAGGGTTTACACCCTACGTTTCTAAATTTAAATTTATGTTTTGTTAGATTTGATCGCGTTTAGCGGCATGCGCTGGTCCAAATGAACCGATAGGCATTTTTTTTTAAATATGATTTATTCAAGCAAAGGGTTTTTGTATGATTTGTTTGGAATAAATAGGTTTTATTCAAGAACTAATGAATGTGGTCGTTAGACTAATAAAAAATAAAACTTTATTAACATAACATTTTTGTTACAATATACCATAAATCCTTTTAGAATGTGTATGTCAGGAGTCAGCGCCATCTCCCGTTTTAGTTAGTCGAATTCTTATGTAAAATATAGAGTATGTTTAGACGGTAAATCTGACCGTTAAAAAACAGAAAAAAATAATGCTTTTTTTTATTGTAGTTTTTTTTACAAAAACCATTTTTAAATTAAATCTATGAAATGTGGGGCATATCACTACACCGTTGCATTTACGTTTCAAACGTGGAATATCTATTATGGAAGAATCGAAGGTGTCGATGGATCCTCATCTTTACAAATCGGCCACAGTTGCCCACTCGACGCGCTATTTTCGGGTCGAGCGGCGAACTGCCAAAATCCGTCACCCTCAGCCCATCGCGCACGCTGGTCGCAGATCTTTAAGCGGCCTTCAGCGCCTTTGCCTGACCCTTAGGAAATATAATGCTATGTTATGTTATGAATTAAAAACAAAGACATTTTATTCAATCGATTTGAAAAAGTATAATTCAATAATAAAGAACATTATGACTATATCCAATTCAATCAGGAAACCCATTGAGAGTACATCAAACTCCTCAATATTTTCTCACTTCCGAACAGTTGTTTCTCACATTCGCATAATTTTACCATTCAACCACGCTCCATTGGACAACGAACTCGATACTTACAAATTCAATAACGATTTTAATTCGATTTCATATCGATATGAGAACATTTGCGCGATCGAGTTGTAATTAATGGCGGTTTAAATCGATTGTGATTTTCGGTGGTTGTAAAGCGTAATGTGTTTTTAAGAATGGACTTTTTTATTTTTATAGTTTTAAGGCAAGGGTAGGCAGAGGAGTAAAACGGCTTTTTTAAATCTTTTATGCTTCCAATTCTTAAAAATCGGCTAATATTTCAAAGCATCATGTTTTTATGATAAAATACTTTTAAATACATACATAGCATCACGCCTTATTTCCTGAAAGGTATGTACTGTACATTTTTTATAAGTGGTCGAAGACTGTACACCTACATTGATTTCATCGATTCCAACATAATATAGCATCACGCCTGTATTATCCAAAGGGGCAGGCAGAGCTGTACACAGTTCTGCACTCACATTTCACCAATGCAGTTATTAAGTCCCATGTAATGGAGGTGAGGCTATTGCTATCTACCGGGCATAATTCCAAACTCTGGGCTGATAATTTCTTAATAGATTAACTCAATGTCTCGATTGAACATAAATGAATCCCTCAGATGTATTTTTCTACTTGTATTTCGATTCAGAAGTGATTTTTTACATAGTTTGATTGCACTGAATGACGAAACGTTATTACAATAAAAATATTCAGATTTGTGTAGGTACTTGACAAAAGTTAAAGGCAAAAAACTAAAACGCCTTAATAAAGATCGCGCGACACTTGCTGCTATGCAGGTACGCGTAGGCGCGTCAACGCTCAATAACACTATGCCCGACCCGGAAATCGAACCCAGGACCTCATACTCAGCAGTCGCTCTTGGGAACACTAGACCAACGTTCAACACTAATTCCAAACTCCAGAGTCAGATTCTTCTGCCACATTGATGCGTCTTATGGTGACGTCATCAATTCCAAATAGTCAGGGGAGGCCATGTAAGTTTAGTTGGCAGAGCGTCTGAAGTATTCATCCGAGGGCCGCAGGTTAAAATCCTGTTCAAACTCAAATTTTCTTTTCACTAAATTTATAACTTTGGGATGAGAGAAAATATGTTTATTTAGCAATTAATATTAAATATTATAAAGGAACATACTTAAGAGTTCGCTACGCATGCGTTTAACATCAGTTATTATATAACCTATTTGTCTAATCCTAAGCAGAGACAGATTAACACTATGTTTAATTAAGACCAGGATTATACAGGTTGTGTTCGACCGTCAGGTGTGGGCAGACATGTGGCTCCCACCGGCTGAGTTTACATAAACCTGTGTAGCTGTGTCTTGGTTATAGAGGGTGTGCGGTTTTTGGTTAAAACTGGGAGTGATTGGGATAATAAAAAAAAAAATTGCTGTTGCCCGCGACTTCGTCTGCATGACAAAAGGTAGCCTATGTCCTTTTCCAAGGTTTAATCTATCTCCTTGCCAAATTTGATTACGATCTGTTCAGCCGTTTAGTCGTAACAAACAAACAAACAGAGTTACTTTCGCATTTATAATATTAGCCAGGCTATAGCGAAAAGCGTATGTTTTATCTTAACTCCTACTACAGCATAGTACTGTGGCATCACGCCCGTAGTCCTCGAATGGGTACGCAGAGATGTAAACCTACATTTCACCGATGCTATTATTAAATTTTATGTAGGTGGTGAGTCTATTGCCATACTACCGGGGCACCAGATGAAAACCAGCGTCAGGCACTTGTGCTTGACATGAAGCTGATCTGGTGACCCATTTGGTTCAGCCATGGGACACATACTTCATGAATAGCAATGGAATCTGACTCGTTAATGATATGTCTTTCTAATTATAATATTAACGTTCCTTACGTTATTGTACTTAGAATAATAACATGTAACTCTCTTCGTTTTATTTTTGTGTTAAAAAATATTGTTGTTTGTCTGTTGTGTGTGTCGTGGTTTTGTGATCAAATAAAATATTTTTCTTTCTTTCTTACCGGACCCAATTTCAAGTTCCGGGCTGCTACTGAGAATTTCCTCACAGAAAAACCCAATAACATTTTGCCCCACCGGGCAAAGTAAAGAAAATTCATTTATTCTTTCAACAAAAATGGGACACAATAAATCTAAAAAAAGAGGGAATATTAATTACTAATCGATTAAAAACTAAATTACGACACTATGGTGAGTGCAGCCATTCTAGTGAGCCTACACTAATTGGTTCTGGTTTTTTCTTTGCAATACATACAACTAAACGCATAGGTTAAACTTAGATTAATAAACAAACAAATAAAAACATATTACGGAGCGGTTATGTATCCCATTCGTGTTAGAAGAAATGGTCATAAGCTATTGGCATAGGCAGTAAAATATGATGTCTTGTACGTGAAAATGGCTTCTTATATTCTTTTCTTAGCTTTTGAAATCTTGTTTCTTCAATGGGAAGTGTAATGAATTCACATCCCACTGTATTGTTGCATACATATGCGAAGGAACCGCTGAGACTGAGCCTCTGAGCCGACGACACGACATTGTAATTCAATCTACGATTAACACGTTGAATATTGAATACTCCTTTATCCTACGGTTTGTTCGGACTACTGTTAGGTGGTCATAATTGCCACGAGGTTTCCAGAAGAATATGAACACCTCCCCTTTTATCATGGGAACGGTTGTAGCATAGCTTCTTCTTTCGTGTCGGAGTTTTTTATCTACATTTTGAACTGATCATAGCCCGGTTAGTGGAGTGTGATATTAGGATAACATCAGAACCTGGCGCATGGATAACATTTGTTGTGACATAGTTAGATAGAAGGAGACCGTATCGGTGGCGGTTACCACCAACAACTGCATTCCCAAAAAGGGTTCACGTCGGTCATAAAACATAGCCAAAACTTTAGCAGCATGCCAGATGTAGTGCTAGTGTAAGCCGCGCCGACCCCAAATAAATTGGGATAAGGGCAGGGGATGATGATGATTTTGAACTGATCACCTGTTTGATGCAGGATATTGATTTTTATCTATTGATAAAGTATGTGCCTGGCAAGTACCTATGCCTTCTTTATCAAAAGGAAAGACAGAAGCGTCATTTTACTAATATTTTGATTCCATTTTCCGGGCGTCATGATTAACCTTATTCTTTTATAATGTCTAAAATGTTCAAAATATCTTACTGACGTAATAACCCCTCAAATAATTAAATAATAACTCCTAAAAAGTATATCCGCTGCTGTCGGCTGGCCGCAATAAATTGACCGAGAAGCGCTAATCCCAAGTATTGCAGCGGTCCGGCACTATCTGTTCGCCGCACGCCGCAACCTTCCGCGCATCGCGCAGAATACGCACGGGCTTGTACTGAGAACAAATAAACTTGTATTAAGATGAAGATTTTATAATTAATTACTATTTTTCAAAAAAAACCTTGAAAAAATAATAGATGAGAACGTATTCCGTGTCATCACTCTACTAACTGAGCTACCTTGTCATTGTTCGAATCTATTGAATGTTTAAGCCTCCTTGTATTCGTCTTAAGGCTATTTATTTAGCAATCCTTTATAGATCGCAGAGCCATACGTGGGTCAGATCCGATCAGCCTATAAGTTTTACACTGTGGGTTGCTGTACACTTTGAAAAGCCAGTTTATAAATTCAATTTCTAGAAGTAAATTCACTTAAGCTAAGTTTTAAGTAAATTCGTCGGCAAAATTATTATGCCGTGCCATCGCTGAGCTCTTGCATCGTTTATATTTTTATGATGTGTCTTATCAACCATATTTTTCAATAATTGTAAACAAACAAGGTAAGAGACAATGAAGTATTTTTCACTAATCCATCAATTTAAAAAAACACGATACGTTCATCAAGTTATTTAATCTGAACATTCTCCTTCAATAAATATTATGAGTTTGTTTGCAGACGGTACGGTCCGTCGGCACGACTATTAATCATGGTTTATCGAGTGCTAATCCAGGTTTAAACAGATAACTATTCAGTCGGGCCATTGTCACGCGAACGCACGGTTAGGGTTGTCCAAAAGTTGTATAATGATTCATAGGTGCAAATGGTGGGATATATTTAAGAGTGGTAAATACTTAAATGGTTTGTTTTGTAGTATAATGCCAATTACAAAGTATATACGGAAATAAATGTTCATTAAGCTCAAGATCTCTAATGATGAGATCTGCTAATATAAAAATATGGTAAAATGTTTTGAGTCTTATCAAATTTAACACAGAAATTGTCGAAACCGTAGATCGTAATTATATGCCGCATAGAAACTTCAGAAACTCAGCCCTAATACGTCTTCATTGCCTTAACAAAGCGATTGTTTAGCGCCCTTCGTTACATGCTCATTAATGTCTATACGTTCGCTACGAATAATGAATTAAGGAATTATTTTCTTTTCTTTTTTTTTAAAAAAAAACTTTTATTATATCTATGCTCATTCAGGCAGTTGTTTTTTTTTATAATAGGTCAATAAAATAAACTTACCAAGTGTAGTTCGATTTATCGAGAGAAACTCGATCCTAACAATCCTTCGGACGAGGTAACAAGGTTCATAATAGGTAGTTATTTCTACTGTAAAATAAATCAGTGCTCAAAATTATGTGATATTTATTATTTAAATAGTTATTTTTTCACTGTAGAACTACGTGACTGATTATCGAAAACTTTTAAAAGTAATTTTGATATGAAATGCTCAAACATTAACGAGAAGCGTATCATTAGGGGCGTCAAATCGTACGTCCCCCGCGCTGCTTTTGTTTATTCAGCTAATAATGTATGACATCATATTGTGTGGAGCAACCCTGACGTTTTAACCGTACCAAGTTGACACCTGGTGTTTTATGAAGGTACTAATTTTGCGTGTCGTGTGGTATTTAGTAGACCCGGTTGTCCTTTGCAACCTCTATCTTCTCAGGACTAAAATAGCCTCAAATTCACTATCGCGGAGAAGAAGTTTCTCTTGTACTTTCACCGCCGATAATGAAACAGCATTTATTTGTTTCGCATAATATGTAATTCTGAGGCAACCTAGAATCCTAATAACTGTGGAAAGTATTAACGGGACAATTATTCACCTGATACCTAGGATTCATTAATCACACACACACACACACACACACATCATCACGCCTGTATTCCCCGAAGGGGTAAGCAGCAGTGTACACAGTTGTACACCCACATTTCACCAATGCTGTTATTAAGTCCCATGTAATAGGTGGTGAGCCGGGCACAATTCCAAACTCCGGGATGTTACTAAGAATTTTCTAGCAGAAAAACTCAATAACACTTTGCCCGACCCGGGCATCTAACCCGAGACCTCATAATCAGCAGTCGCGCTTGGGACCACTAGACCAACGAGGCAGTTGAAAGCAAGATCAGAAAAATATTATTATATCATTTTCATCGTCTACATGTCAAAAAGGTCAAATTCCTTCACTTCACTATCCACAGTAGATACGTAGATAGACATCAAATAAACAGATTTTTATTAAAATCCCTTTGATTTTAATTAAAAAATTAAAACATGACAAAAGGACCCGAAATCACCGAGTTAATTCAAGACAACATTTCAAGCTTCTTCGTTACAGAATTTATTTAAAATATACTCTAAGAACCCTCAATAAACATACCGACCACATTTCCTCTAAGCCTCTTAGCGTCCGCCATCTTATTCGGGTGACGACGACAAAATGGCGACGGTCTCGGCGCGCCGTTCAATTTGAATATAGAACAGCGTATGTCGCGCGAGCTCTGCGACACTAACTCATCGGATTGAGTGTGATGGTGTGGCAATCGTAAAAATATATTCGTTCTTTTTGAACATGAAATGTGTAGAGTGCTCTCAACTATAAGATATTTTGTAGGTTTTACTGTTTTACCTCACAAATTGAAGTCTGGTGTTATTAAAAAGGATTTGTATGTGATCTCTTTCACAAATGCTAAGGAAATTAGTGCCGTTGATAATTATGCAAATTAATTCTGAGTTTAGACTAGTAAACGATGTTTTTTTGTATAATAACTTTCGTGAGACATATTCATATTAATTATTGTTCACCGGTTACTACTTACGTGCATTTTTCGGGATTGCCCGATTAGTTTCGAACCCGAACGGAGCTCTTAGTGAGCTGAGCCCGCGGCGATGTCGCGAGTCAAACTGGAGTCAAAGTCAATTATAAGTAGTTTTGTGAGAATCACAAACAATATTTATAATGTCTCCTAACAAACGATTTTTCATTTATCTTTCACTGAATTAAGATTGAGAATCTTGGTAATGATAAGATTCTAAAATTACTTTAGAAATATACTGCTGAAAAAACTACCATTCTAATTGGATTAATTGCTTTGGAAGAGACGTTTCAATATCTAAGTTAAAGTAAATTCAAATTCAAATAATTTATTTGCTCGAATATGGTACATGTATAAATACAGGTGTTGGTCTTAAGCTAAGCACAGCATATTCTGCACCTTGGGGCGTGCAAATTTAAGCTATAATAGATTCTAATGATATTAAATTTACTCATATTATATTAGCCAACTTATCTTCTAAATATTCCTTTAGACTATAACAGTTTTTATTAATTTAAAGCTCGTATAATCTGTTTTAGAATTGGGGCCAAGGTAATTCCTTCATTGTTTGTGGGAGATGATTATATATTTTTATTTACAAATAAGATTAATATTTTTATTGTAATGTAAGTTTTTGTATGATCAAAGCGACTCCATGCGTCTGTTCCAGGGTTCGTAAGGCAAGCGCTAAGAATATGTCGGTCAAACCACGGCCGGTGGAGATAGCGGGAAAATCCGACACCCTCCACAGTTCTTGTCATAAAATATATACCTTATTAATAACTGGGTTGTGTTCTTCAGCTATATGTTGCCTTTATATACTGAATACCGTGTGTTTGAACTGTGGGATATTTAAGAAGAAAAGAAGATACATAACATCGAGCAGGTCTCGATCCCGCGACCCTTGACGTATCGTGTCATGGCTCACTCAACTGAACTTTCGTGTCATGCTCAATTAAATTTCAAGTTTCCCTTATCGTATTAAGGAGACGCCTGGCGATTTCTATTTAGCAATCATATAAGATAAGGTTCGAGTCCTGCTCGTGTCTGTTACTTTTCAATGTTTCCTTTGAAAATATTGGGTTGTTGCATAATTTTTATTATTATAATTAATTAATTGCAATAACATAACATTTATTTTAAAATTATTTAATTCAGTAATATAATGGCCCCCTAATCTATAACTTGCCTCCAACGATGTGGTAAAGCACGAATTCCTTGATTTTGACTGAAAAAATATTTTTAAGTTATCTTCAATGTTTTTAAATTCTTTGCCATTTAAATAATTTTGTAATTACCTAAATAAGTAATAATCTGTTGGTGCAAGGTCTGGGGAATAAGGTGGGTGCGGTAATATTTCCCTGCCTAATTCCATAACTTATGATGTGTGATTTTAGCGACGTGTGGCCGGACATTATCATAGAGAAAATTAACATGTTCGTGATTTTTGCGATTCTCTTTAATTTTTTGAGCTAAGTGCTGTAACTTTTCTGTGTATAGTTGTGCAGTTACAGTCTGGTTTTTAGGAAGCAGTTCAAACATTATAACGCCTTTGATATCCCACCACACGCAGCACATGACTTTTTTTTACTGTAATTTTTAGGCGTGGGTTTTGAAGTTTCGTTCATCACTAGCCACTGTTTCTTGCGTGTGACGTTATGATAACAAACCCACTTCTTATCTCCTGTAAGCCAATTTGTTATTCGGCGACGAGTGAGCAATTCCAAACAGACATTCAAATGTATCTGCTGTAGTTCAGTTGACAGGTCAGGCGGAACCCAAGAAACATATTTCCACACTTTTCCCAATGAAGTCAGATGTCTTGCTATAGTAGTGTGATCATAGCTTAGTATGCTTTCCATTTCTCGTGTAGTGTGGTTTGGATTCTCTAATAAAGTAGAACAAACAGATGATCGTCTAACTCAGAGGGGCGACCAGATCGTGGTTCATCTTTGAGATTATATTTCCCTTGTTTGAATGTATCGAACCAGTTGTACACTGTTCTTTGACTTATCACGTTTTTACCAAATGCTTGACATAACTTCGTAAAAGATTCATTGGCTTTAACGGCACAACGGAAGTCTTAAACGTAAGAGTAAACAACAATGTAACTGATCACGTGTAATATTAAAATTCTCAGACATTATTACAATAAACGAAAAACAATACCGCACATTAAAAAGCTCTCTGGACGACTAACTGATTCATATATGAAGTTGTCAGTTTACACCGCTTGAAGTAGTATTAACTAAATTATTGCGCAATATTGCAGAGACTTATGCAACAACCCAATAATAATTAAATAAAACTTAATTATTATATTCACTGCAAGGGTGGCCGTGTCGTTTCAGTCACCTATATAAGGGCTGAATACATAGCACTGACGTCACCAAAACACGTATTAAAATGTGGAAGGAGAATTCGGGGAGCTGAGCAGAAGTCGAGATGGCTTAGCGGTCAGAGCGCCTGGAGAATTTCTCTGGGAGGCGCAGGTTCGAATCCTGCTTGCGACCGTATTATTCTTTCGACTTTTTTTTTATAAACACTGAAGTAAAATATCGTGAGGAATTCAGCACTCTTGAGAGAACTGGTGAGGTGGCGTTGAAACAAAACGAAAGCTAGCTAGTGAGCAATACGCAGAGCCATGTTAGAGACCAACGGGATGGTTTAAACTGACTATACAATAAGAAGTGGATAGTTTTTACCACGTACCTGCAAGGTGTAGAATGAGCTTCCTCTAGAAGTATTCCCGCAGAGCTAGAAATAGTAATTAAAAAGAGTTGTCTTGGGATAGGGTAGATAGCGCACTTTTGATGCCTTTGGCAATACCAAATGCGTCTCAGATGCGTTGATCACAGATGTCCATAGGCAGCGGTGACCATTTACCATCAATTGGGTAACCCGCTTGTTGGCTACTCTATAACATGAAAAAGTATTTCTTATCACACCGCCCACTCAGAGTCATAATATTCTCATAAAAACTCCTCACCAGCAGCAGGCGCGTGTTATTTGATATATTTTATGAGACAGCCATTTGCGTCATATTAACGGATATACCTAAATAGTGAAAGTATGTAATATAATTTGTTTATAGGGTATAGGTACATTGTGCTTTCGAATTAAAATAACTAGAATATAATACATATTAATATTAAAATTGTGCAATTATTATATTAAGTATAAAATGAAACTGGTCAATAAATAATTAAATAAACAATGTCAAAGAAATTAATATAAGTATAATTACTATAAAATTAATATCAGTATAGTTACTATAAAATTAATATAAGTATAATTACTATAAAATTAATATCAGTATAGTTACTATAAAATTAATATAAGTATAATTACTATAAAATTAATATAAGTATAGTTACTATAAAATTAATTTAAGTATAATTACTATAAAAATTAGGAATTAAAAAGTTCACTCCGCAAATAAACCCACTCCTGTAAATAATTCCCACAAACAAAACTCTTAAACAATACCTCTTTTGTGCTAAATTAATACCAAAATCGTGTCGTCTTGCAACGAGAAGCTCTTCACCAATATTTTAAGAGTTCTTCAAAAGCCATTTTCCAATAACCACTTACACACCCCATACCAACTTAATTTTGCACCACTATAACTTAAAAATCTACTTTAAGCGACCGCATTAAAGTTGAGAATTGATTTGGAGGCGTGCAAAATAAAGTTGTAAAGTCTTCAACCCGTGCAATGCGATAGGTGCTTGACTTGAATTGATCAAAATAAATGAATAAAAATGTTCTATAATTGTAAGAGATAACGGCCCAGTGGTTTTAGGAGAGCTGGTATTGTTTTTTTATTAATTTTCCCGACATTTGTCCAACTGTGGTGTGGTGTGGAGTGGGTTGGTCATTGTCGGTTTTTTCCTGTGAGAATATTGGTTTTGAGAGCTTTTTATTATTGAGAGCAGAAGTTTTGGCCAGATTGTGTGAAATAAATTTGTCAAGAACTTATATAATATATATATAAATTTGTTATGCTCAAAAATATATATGCACAATGTAATAATTGGATGAATATCATTTGACGATAAATCATCAAGAAATGTATTTCTATGTTTTCTTCGGTTTATTACTCTTATGACAAAATAAACACGAAAACATTATATACTCCTCCTGACCGTATTTCTGCCACGGCGGCCTATCTCACACGGAGATTAGCCAAGTACACAGGATATATTATAGTGCACAAGTGTATTCGCAAACACAGATGCACTCCCTCTTCCTTCACTCATATACATCTCTCTCGTCACTCTTCCTTCACTCTCATATTCCAATGGGACGGCAATCCGACACGAACAGAGAGAGATCAGGCGCAGGACCGACGGCTTTACGTGCTCTCCGAGGCACGGGGCTGTCACACCACCAACTTCCTGACTCCGGGCTACTACTGGAAATTTTCTAACAGAAAAACTCAATAACACTTTTGCCCAACCTGGGAATTGAACCCAGGACCTCGCGCTCAGCAACCGCGCTTGCGACTACTAGACCAACAAGGCAGTCAGACGAAAACATTAATACATAGGTAATCTTTACATTTACCATTTTAACCACATTTACTGTGGTACACCAACGACATTTAAACGACGTCTAATTCAAAATTCAAAAATTCAATTTTTTTTCTGTAAATAGGTCTTTACAAACTCTTTTACATGTCATTTTTTAATCTAGAAGGCGCCGGTATTTCCTATCTGACTACCTCGGAGAAGAAAAACCGAAACAAACTCAGAGGTCACTGTCTCTTTTAAAGTCCAGACATCATTTTTATGGTTATGTGAGCGTAATCATGTAGGGCGTCTGGAAAGGCCTTTTGAAGAAAGAACCGTAGCAATTTTAAGTTGACCAGTCCCAACTGACGGCACACATGCATCAGTCACCGTAAAGCTCAAACCATAATTTAGGGAGCTCAACGACCTGTCGCAAGGCGATACCAGATCGGCAGGACATTTGCGTAGGCCATACAAATACAAAAAACGGCCAGACAGTTACAAATCTAAAAGAAAGGGAATATATAACCCACATGATGCTCACATTCACAAATTTCTATTATTATATTCAAAATGTAAAATATATTATGATTTAATCAAAATGTCAAGTTAATTTTATAACAATGTCAAAGTAATTGTCAAAATCAGATATAAACAATGTCAAAAACAACCAATCTCAAAAATTTGAACATTATTAAATATTGTTCCATATCCATAATATTATTTTTAATAGCAGATCAATCCCATGCATTTTTGTCGTTCAAATATTCCGAAATTGAACATTTTTAAATTTATTTACAGGTAAATTTCGGATATCAATGGGTAATTTATTGTAAAAGCGTATACACTGACCCATGAACGAGTTGCTTACTCTGTGGAGACGAGTACTATGAACAGCAAGATTGTGCTTATTTCTAGTATTCACAGCATGGACATCTGATAATTTGATAAATTTTGTAATGTTTTTACATACATACATTAAATTTTCATATATGTACTGGGAAGCAAGAGTTATAATATTAATTTCTTAAAATTTTTCCCTGAGGGAAACTCTTGGGCCTAAGTTGTAAATAGAGCGAATAGCCCTTTTCTGCAAGACAAAGATGATATTAATGTCAGCAGAGTTTCCCCAGAGAAGAATTCCATATGACATGATGCTATGGAAATAACTGAAATAAACAATCCTGGCCGTATCTACATCAGTTAAATGTCTGATTTTTTAAAACAGCAAATGCGGCTGAGCTAAGTCTAGCTGATAGTTTTTCTATGTGCGGACCCCACTGTAATTTGCAGTCAATAGTGATTCCAAGAAACACAGTAGACTCAACAGGGTCCAACTCCAATCCATTTAATGTTACGTTTGATCGTACCTGTTTAACATTTGGCGTTGAAAATTTAATTTAAAATTGAAAATTTAATTAATACATTATGAACAACAAAAAAAAAATTGTCTGACAATTGTAAATAAGTATAAAATATGCTTTAAGACTCTTCATAAACCCATCTTAACATCAATGACAAACACAAGTAACCAAAAACCCAACATGTTTTCTCTCACCCCAACCCAAAAAACGCCTAAGTAGGGCACGATAGTAGTCCAATCAAAAAATCAATCATACCCACATTCACCGGTAAAAAGGTTCCGTACCCAATATTTTGTGTTATCGCGACAGTTGAGCCCTACGAACTCTAAAAACTCAATACAGTATTGCTTTCACAGCGAAGTAGCTGTGTTGGTCTTAACGGGGATACGATAATACTTTAAAATTGTTACTATACACTCACTTAAATTCCTTTAACTAATATCATGCAACACCATATTTTAAATACTGTACAATTCTGAAAGTGGCAAACTCACTGTAAGTATTTTAAGATTGTGTGTGTTTATAAGAGAAAAATAATAATAATAACAAGTGCGCAGTTTCAGCTCAATACACTATTTTCTAGAGTAAAATTATGCACGTGAGTAATAACCGTCGAACAATAATTAATATGAACGTGTTTCATTTTTTTTTTTTTAATAATCATGGTTTGCGTTCTATGCAATGGTGAAAACAATATATAGATATACGATTGCAGCAATCGCGGTTTTTTTGCTGTTAGTTATTGAAGAGTTCCATTGTTTATCTCCAAAGATCTTCATCAGATCCTAACATATTATATACTAAAATTTTATCTGAAAAATATGTAGTTAAATAACGAAAATTCCATGCAAATCGGATTAGTAGTTTTTTTTTAAATCGCAGACCTATGAACATACATAGATACATTCGAATACAGAACTTCCTTTTTTGAAGTCGGTTAAAAACGTATGAATAGCTAAATGTTGTGAAGTTTAAGTAAATTTTTAGAGACAGTTTGTCCACTAGGAAAGGTATTAAAACACTCCCGCGCACACACAAGACACGCACACTCATACAAATGATTCCGCACACACATACAGTTTAAGTGAAGTTTTTCTTTAGTAATTCAAAATAATTAACTTGATATTTTCAATTTGTACAGATAAATCTTTGAAAAGCATTAACGCATGCTTAGCGAACTCTAAAGTTACATATTTTTGTGGAAAAAGAATACGGTCGTCAGCAGGACTCGAATATTTGGAGTATTTATCCGGGAGGCGCAGGTTCGAATTCTGCTCTAAGATTTACCTGTATTTAAGATTTTCAATTAAAACTATTATCAGAATCTTAAAAACATAATTTCATTAGTAGAGTAAAAAGCAAGAACCTGCAGAAAATATCAATACAAATAAGTAATCAAAAAAATCAAAGCCACATCCATACCATTCTGTCTCTTGCTAGGTCAGCACGACAAGGCGAGTCGTGGACACATAACGAGTTTAACAGAATATGATTTTCCCACTCCGGGCGAATGAGAGACGTTTTAGCGTCACTTTTTATCTACCCTCCTGGGACCGAGCTGCAGACTGCGGCGAAATATGCAGCCTGTATAAAGTGTAAGTGAAAATGATGGTGTGGATATTTTTTGGTGTGTTTCTGTGACTGTTAGTAGTCAATGGTAAGTTTTAACTTCATGTAGGCATCACACATGAATGCGTAGTGTTAAAACATCAAGTTTTAATAGCTGTACGCTACTTAAAATAATGAGGTTCGTAGTTTTTCTTCATGTAAGGATTTATTTTGTTAGCCTCATTTGTGACCCACGGCTAAGCAATGGCCTTGATTTCTTCTTCTTGATATTGATCACTGTTTTTCAAAATAAAATTTTATTTACAATCGTATATTGATGGTATGTGAGAACAATGTAGAATAACGTAAGAGGAAAACAAAAGTAAATGTTTGAAATAGTAGAAGTTTATAAAGCCAAAACTATTACTAAGGCAATTACGAGCTGACCAGTCCCGACAGACAGCACCCGTTCACGAGTATGACGTGCGCATCAGCATCGCTGAACTCAATCATTTTGAAGGGAACTCAAGTCATACATTTTAGTCTTTGATTTCATCCTCTGAAGTAATGTTGGTTGGACCCTCTGAAAATATAATACTTTTAGTTAAGGTCTAGTTTATTTAGAGCTACGCTGAATTTACCTGTTTTTACAAGATAGTAGATGGAAACGCTTTGTAGATGTTAAAAATTATAAAATTGCTGAACTACTGTCTATTCAGGGTGCCGTGGTGGCCGAGTGGTTACGGGCCCGACTTTTTGGCCACATTCAAACCTGACATGAACCCATGTAATTGTGTTGTGGTCAACACAAACATAGGTGAAAGAAAAATCGTGAGGAAACCTGGATTTAATAGGCTGTAATCGCTAACCCGCAGTAAGCTAGCGTGGTAATCAATGCTCGTACCTTCTCTGTATGAGAAGAGGTCCTTGCCCTGCAGTGAGATAGTTATGGGCTGGTTATGATGTGTTTGTTTCTATTCACACTAATGCGTACCATTTGTAACCCTTTAACAAAACAAAACTTAGACGCACCTGCCCAAAAAATCCACTTAATAAATCCCGTAACATACTTAAAGCGATGATCGCGCGCCACAAATGCCACAATATCATAACACGGAGATTTTCTCCTAAGCCGCGTTAATTTGCCCGCTCCCCGCGTCCGAGCGAACGTCAAATACAATTTTACGGTACGGCGGACACTGAGCCGATTGTGAGAGACAAGAGACAAGCCTGCTGGGGTTTGGGGATGTGGTGGTTTTGGATACGGTATGATGGATTTTATTTTTAATTTATTTGTTTCAGTTTTCCGTTAAAAACTGAGATTTTTAATTAAATGGGAAAGCAAATCCTGAGAAAAGATAAACAGATGATGATGACTTTATTGAACACCAACTGCCCTTTATGTTTTCTTACTTTATTGGTTTCTCCAATAATTATTGTTTATAGGAAGTTACAAATATTGCTTAGAGCGACAAGTAAGTCTTTTAATTGTGTTGTTTTTATGCAAAAGAAATCCTTTTGGCACTTTTATAGGTATACAGTAAGTCAGAGGCCTACGTGTGGTACTGCACGAAATAAGAAGATGAATATAAACTATAAAACAACAACATTAACTTTACAAAAGCTATTACCACATCCAAATCTTCGCTCATCTTGCCACATAATGCTTGTGGTCACGTATTGGTTAAAGGGTAGGGCGGGGTTGTTCGCGGATTATATTCGTAGCTCACAGCTCAAACGCGATGCTATATCGGCTGGCTGCCACAGTATTACTGCCCTTACGGAGCTTAGTTTTCAAATCTATTTTGCGTTCATAGGTCAGTGGCGATCTACAGTGTGAATGAATTTTTAATAAGAATTATATAGTAAAACAATAAGTTGATATTTCACTCTGGTTAGGGATTTTGCTTCTTGGTAACAGCCAGATGTATCGACGATTAACGGGTACCTAGACTAGTTATGCCGGTGAAGCAACGGAAAAATATAATAAATCTCTCCAATACCTATGTCTTTAAAGTGTATTCGAAATGGACTTCCGATGCACGGATGTAAAGCGCATGCTTTCGAGTTTCCGATTTGTCGAAATTATCGAGGAGATGCAAATCGTTGAAATATTTTTTTATTCGAGCAAACAGTTCTCGTTCTAAGTTCAAATCTCCAGATGGCCAGCGTCAGTCGTTGTTTATCCCACAACACAAACCTCAATTATTTTTTGAGGTTTTTTTTGCACACATTGTGATGATATTGATAACAAAAGTCCATAATCAACACTTGTCCCAATAACTTCGTACACCTGTGACCACAAAAACTCATATTCAATTTAATAATGCTTTATCAAAATGAACATCGTTCGCAAAAAATATAACGTTCATTGAAAAGCGCTGCAGCGTGAAAACACATCAGCTTACTGGACGACGAAAATAATAAAATAATTTTATTTATTTATTATTGCAACCGAAAAACCGATAAAACATAATCAGATAAAGGTTTTAATTCGACGAGAAAAAAATAATTAATAAACTTCGCGTATACTCTGTGGGAATTTTGACAGTTGTGTGCGAGCGAGACGGAAGATAAAATAAGTTGGGATGACACAAGTGGTCGGGATGAAATAGGATTATGAACGTGATTTTTTAATGAAACAAGAGGACTTTGTTTAGTATAGTTTGATTTATAATAATATTTATTAAATATCATTTTTTGTATAGCAGTGAAAGGGATAGGGAGAGGAAATTACAGTACAAACATTAGATTTTTGAAGAAGGTTTTTCTAACTTTCATACATGCGTGATATAATTCTTGCTTCTACAAATCGTGTTTGAGCAGTTCAATTCTCGGGTCGGGCAAATTGTTATTGGGTTTTTCTGTTAGGAAGTTCTCAGTAGCAGCCCGGAGTTTGGAAGTTGGCGGTGTGACACCCCCGTACTTCGGAGAGCACGTAAAGCCGCCGTTCCTGCGCCAGATCTCTGTCCGGTCCTGTCGGATTGCCGTCCTATCAGACTATGAGAGTGAAGGAAGACTTGTGTACTAAAAAGTCTTGTGCATACTTGACCAATCTATGTGGACATAGGTCGCCGTAACTAAAAATTCGGTTGGAAGTAATATACTTATGTACTTATGTGATACCTAGGAAATTGTTAGGCACTTATTACAATTCTAGTTGACTGTAAGTCCCTTATCTTAAGTTTAAGATGGTCAACAATCTACAGTTTTAACAATAATGTAACGAAGAGAGAGCTGAGAAAGGGATTAAGTTATAAGCGGCTTATGACGATAATACAATCAATCGCTAACCATATCTGGACACCTACTCAAACCAAAAATACCACTCATAGTCTATACACATTCAGCCTAATCACTTAAACCTTTCTCTAGGCTAGCAGACCATTGTGCTATCGATCCTCAATTATTTGAGCCACAAAAGTGCGATCCGTAAGCGGTTTATCACTTGGCAACTAAACCCGCTTGATCGAGTTAAGCTCCAAGATTCGAACAATTGGAGACGCGTCGTTGTCGTCCCGCATTCGTTTGCAGCACGTGACGTGGGTGCTAAAACAAAACATGTAGCAGTACAAAGTATATGTTGATACTTTGGAGGATGTTTATGGTGTACGATACGGGAACGAGACGTCGCCGATTTTGCAGTGGAGATTAACAAAAAGGAGTGGATGATTGCTTTGTCCTCTTGTATTAACATGTTTAGCCTTTACGGCGTAAAAATATAAGAAAATAATTACTTTTACAATACGAATTAGCGTTTGCCTTATAAATTTATATAATAGAATTATACTTATTCTAGAAAGAGCTATCTGATAGCAGGTAGAAGTCAGGCACAACGTCCATGATGGATTTACCACCCAGAACAAAAGGTATTTTTCATATCACATAACGTAACATAAACATAGGATCCGCCTATATTCCCCGAAAAGGGAGGCAGAGGTGTACACATTTGTACACCCACATTTCAGCAATGCTCTTATTAAGTCCTATGTAATAGTTGGTGAGCTTATTGACATCAACCGGGCACAATCCCAAACTCCGGGCTGCCACTGAGAATTTCCTAACAGAAATCCCAATAACACTGCCCGACCTGGGAATCGAACCCAAGATCTCATGCTCAACAGTCGCGCTTGGGACCCTTAGACCAACGAGGCAGTTACAATATCGCACAGTATAAAAGTCCTACGCACTCAACCGGCTCAGTGCAAACTCTTCGAGTGTCTCTAACAACCGTCCGCGGCCCCGCAAATACGGATTTACTTAAGTTTGTCCATTTTATCCACTTTGTTCACTAAACTATTATGATAATCGCTTCGAGAGGCTACCGTTTTGGATATTATTTATTGCTTATTTTTGGAATGAATATTACGTACCATACATCATTAATATTATATACATACCATAACATAGCATCCCGCATAATTATTTTTCTAATGCGATATACATACAATTAAGTGCACAGGATTAGGAAAATAATTATTGTCTTTAGTTATTGTACCCTATTGAGCATGTATTTTTTAATATTTTTATTCGTTTGTGAGTATGTCTGTACATTACCGCGAAAAAATATAACACTTGTAAAAATATGATTATTGAGGATTAAAATTATCAAAGAAACCTGCAATCAGTTTCGGGCGTTTGAAACGCCGCCATCTTGGCGCGCTTTCTCTGACGTCAGAGTACACTTAATAAAAGATATTTTGTATAGTATGGAGTGTTTGATTAACGATTTATAAATTTTATTGAAGTGATTTTCTTTATAGAATAACATTAAGACTCAAAAAGAACCAAAAAACATCATAAACACCCAGTAACAACATACTCGAGAAGTTGTCATCTCGGACAGTGACGTGACGTTTCACTCCAACCAATATCGTGCGTTTTGACATTTAAAATGTCCCCTCTCATGATTCTCACTTTTCAACTATAATATTTCATAGTTATAACATGATTTATTAAAAAAGAAATTTAATAGATGTCATTCTACAGCAATAAAGTTTACTAATAAGAAATTTTGAATTTAAATCCATGCATATTCCCTATTGATTGTGTACTTAATTGTGGCCGAATAAGCTGCTGTTATTCTTTCTATTGCTATAAATAATTATACACCAATATTAAGGGATGATGATTAAATAGAACTGAAAATGCCAGTCTCAATAAATATTAGTTCTTACTGATCAAAAAACTGAAGCCCACTTTGTTATTTTCACCAAAAATTTTTCATGTAAATGTGAAATATTCCAACAAAGTCAAAGCTTCCCGTAAAATAAGTAAACCTTTGATATTTTTATTGATTGCTCCACCTTTAAAGGCTCATTATACTATGAAATTCAACGGAAAGGCGAGCCAACCCGTCAAATTTGAATTTCCGTACCGCAAATTAAGAGAGAAAGGGGAGATCTTACTTCAAGCAGCATGAGCGAGAAGGAAAATGTTATTCGGAATAAAAATGTGACTGACGAATTCAGCTACTTACATATTCGCTCCATCAAAAGGAGTCGATGGTTCGCGAATAATTTTGAATTGAGAATACGCTTTGGCGCCAAACGCCTTTTGTGCAATCAATATTCAATGTTGGCAACACTGCTCTTGCAAGTTTGAATTTCAAATCAATCATTTGGAATTTCAAACGAAGACGTTACACGTGGAAATCTTTTTGGTAATCGATGCAGGGTCAAAGATTTTTAGTGAAAATTATGATTACGTTCGATGCATGCATATGTATAATCTTTTATTTTATGGGAGAACAATAATAATGGATTTTTTGGACGCTGCGCCGGACTCCTACCAACACGGTACCACACGATCCAATTCTTACCTTTACCGTGGTCCAACCGGGACCTCGGTAAAGGTAAGAATTGGACCGTCCCAGCTCTTTTTTATCATCAAAAATGGATCTACGAGTAAGTTTGGCCGCCAACTCGCCTGATGGTAAGCGACGGTGTGGTTGAGGATGGAGCACGTATATCCAGAATAAATCTATTCAATATTAAGTAGTGTGGATATATTTCGGGAGAACGACTGTTGTTAAGTTGATGCGCCTGTCCAGATCCGTCTCCCATAACGATAGCACCGGACTACATCCCGTAACACGACTAGGTCGCTTCACGGTATGGCTTCCTCTGGTGGGTGGTAACCAGTGGCGGCCGAAGCCTCCCACCAGAATTGTGTTGCCTGTTTTGCACCACCCAGGAGCCACGTGTAGTGATTCCATTTTAAGAGTGCACTCCTTCAGACGTGGGCAATTGAGCCCTCCAGCTACATTCACCGTGACCCCAGCAGGTTATGGTTCGTTGAAGGTAGCCACAGACACTGCAGTTTTGTGCAGGCTAGCTGCACCGAGACTTCATGCCGTCTCGAGAGTTGTGATGAGAAAAAACACAAATACAAGGAAATGAATAGAAGATATTTCAGCTTGAGTGTCAAAGAATGATTAGGCTATAAGCCTTCTGGCTGTGTTCACTTTAGTGTAGAACAAATCAATGTTTAGTTCTCGTGGAAGTTTGTTGAAACTCTGTGTACTTGTAAGTGCGAACGCATTACACCTATATCATACAGTTGCAAAAGGTACGTGAAACCAACTTTATTAACACTCAATACTAATTTTGTGACAAGCTCAGGACAGTCGATTGAGCAATTAGCTATGTTTGGGGGCTGAGTTGCCCGCGTCCGTAGGAGTGCACCCTTAAAATGGAATCACTACACGTACACCTCTGGTAGGAGGCTTTGGCCGCGGTTGGTTACCACCCACCGGACGAAGCCATGCCGTGAAGCGACCTAGTCGTGTTTCGGGATGTAGTCCGGTGCAACCGTTGTGGGAGACAGGTCTGGGCAGTTGCATCAACTCCCCAACTATCGTTCTACCAAAATCTATCTACTCTACTTAGAGTGAATAGATTTCTACTGGATTTAAGTGCTCCATCCTCGGCCACAACGTCGCTTACCATCAGGCGAGATGGTACGTAAACGTAAATCTATTTTAAAAATTCATCAAAAAACAAATAATTATCATTTCTACTTCTACTACGTATTGAACACATGCACTGCGACTGGGAACAAATATCTAAATCGTATCTAATTATATTTTGGCAGGACTGTACCCTTAGATTAAGTATATAGTATCCTACATCCAATATTGTACCCAAAGCTCTATAACCATTAATTAAAATTACAAGAAAAAATTAATTAAAAATTAAAAAGCTCGCCTGCCATTTATTAAAATCTTACTAGCCTATGATACTCGAGTTAATGTAATGAATCTAACGATAACTCATACATCGAGTGGTCATTATGGTAGAATAAAGAAACTCACAAACATACATACATACTTACATACATACATACATGAACCCTCAAACAACACTCCATTTTTTTGGGCATTCGTGTAAAGACTACGTAGTCCTGCCATCTGTTACATAAACACTGTAACTCGTAGTCGCCTGGCTTATTTAAAGAACTGTATATAAGGTTCACCCTATAAGAACAGCCCCAGCCCCTATTACTAACGTTCACCCCACAAGCAACAGGTGGCATGAATCACAAGATCACTGTCGAAGCGACATCTATTTAGTTCAGTCGCATCTAATTTTGTAATCGTTCCGAAGAGCGACATCTATGAAAGAGTTTAGACACTACTCACAACGCACAGTACTAAGCTTTTTGTCGGAGCTTTTGAGCAAGATGAGTAAGCAGAGCTTTTCGTTGTGGTGTTCCGTCAGTGGTAAGTTTTGCAGTAGTCTCAACATAGATGGCGTTATGTGTCTCGAATGTTAGTTTAAAGCTTTCGGACATAGTGAGAGCTTTTGTATTGTTGCAGAATTAAAATGCATTTTTTTACTAGTTTTGAAACAAGATGATGAGACTAGATTGTAAAAAGTGTTAATTAAGATATTAGACTATAAATAGTTCTATTAATATTTTTATTTTCGAGCAATTCATTTTAGATATTGTTTTATTATCTTGAGTTGAGTATAGGTAGAGTATGACCAAGTTTTTTTTTTTTTTTTTTTTTATAATCCATGAACCTTTTTTTGATCAAAACTCGGATAAGAATTAGCCATGACACATTTTTTACAATCCAGTTGTCTTTGCATACTTAGTTTCGACTTATTAGGACCAAATTTTACTCTAATTTACAATATTCACACGTTAATTTTTCTCATACCACTATTTAAATGTTCTGTTTGCTCTTCAATTGTTCCAATTTCTGGTCTCATTAGACAAAAAGTTAAAGAAGGATTCGTAATTAATATTAATTGGGAAGAGCACGTCCTATGGGCCCCAGTGCCCCATACAATGTATCACCATGATGTGATGTATGGGGTAGCATTAGTAACCCGCGGACTGCCGCGACGCGCGCACGTTGTCATTCGTTCGTTCTTTCATTCGTTTTTACGAAATACATCGCGACGAAAACTGAATGAAGTTGTAGTGTATTATTTAGTGATGATTTTGAAAAGGACGTTATGGATTTCGTTCATTTTCACCATGTGTTTCAGAAATGTTATGAATGGAGGTGAGTCTGTCTTTGTCTCTAACCTGATTATTAAAAAAGTGGGTATTATGTACTGGTCATTTTTTATTATAGGGGTGCTGTGTTCAACCCTTTGACCGCTTGAGTCATTGTTGCATTTATTCAAAATAAAGTGACCAGAAGAGGGTTTTGTTGCGACTGTATATTGTGAAGTGCTGAACCCTAAAAATATTGATAAATAAAAGTGGTGTTGTGATTATATTGATATATAAATATATTAAAAATTATAATTACGTGCATTGATGCTAATAATACTCAAAAAATAATTTTTCATAATGGATCCACGTTTTGTCACCAACTGGGCCGATTTTCTATTATTTTCTTTACTTTTAAGGGAGATCAGTGGGGCTACTCTTCAAACTAATACCAATTCCAATCCAATTCCAATATTAAATAGATGCATTAAAACAACGAATAATTTTAAAATAATTTTACCCATTACAGTTGCCTCAATTTTAAAGCATGTTTTCTTAATTTTATCCCAAATCTATAATTATTTTTTAGACATTTTGTAATTTTGAAGTACGAACTGACATAATATTTCCAATGTCAATCGAGCGGAATTATTTCCAAGAGTACGCCCACTGTATGGTTAACTTATCTTCGAATAAAATATAATTTCGGTGCGAATAACGTTTTATTTTATCAAAAGTGTGTTGTCCAAATAGTAAGTACCCGTCCCACCCCGTCAAACAAAAAAGGGGAAATAAGGGGAAATATTAAGATATAGAGCTGATATCTATTTACAACGTAATTATCGTCTAAATATTGTATTATTAAAGAAATGTACCTATTATTATAATTTTTTAAACTACAGATAAATATTTTAAACGCATTAACGCATGCGTAGGGATCTCTAAAGTTAAATCAATGTCGATGTATATTGTAACTCTAGCCTTGTAAATCATTCAGACTTCATTAACTACTTTATAGTTTTAAAAAAATCTGGAAAGAAAATTAGGATCGGGAGCAGGATTCCAACCGCGCCCCCAGGACAAATACTTCAGCTTAGTGGTCAGAGCGCCTGGAGTAGCCTAGAGGCGCAGGTTCTAATCCTGCTCACGACCGCATTTTTCTTTCCACAAAAAATTATAACTTTATAGTAATAAAACTCGAATTATTTATACACCAAGAGTTCTAATACTTATACATTTAATCATGCATGAACAACTAAACCCTTAGGTTAAGCAATTTAACATGTGCCATTAGGAACAGTAGCCATAAGATATTACCACTAATTGAATCGATTACCACTTGAACTCATTTAATTATATCGTGAAGGATGTATGCTTCAATTATAAATTGTAATGGTGTATGCAGTAGCAATGCACGGTTAAGTACATTCACACATACTTTAAGCCCTCCTTATGTATGGTGAGCTTATTATGTATCTTACCATAGTCGCAGTTGTAGTAGAAATAACAATTTGTTGACAAGGATGCATTAGGTTTCATTATGCGGGAAACCAGGGACTTCAAACACACAGCAGCTGTTAAGTCAAGATATGTCTTTGAAAAAGCATTAACGCATGCTTAGCGAACTCTAAAGTTACAATATTAAATGGAAAAAGAATACGGCCGCGAACAGGATTCGAACCTGCGCCTCCCGGATAGATACTCCAGGCGCTCTGACCACTAAGCCATCTCGACCTCTGCTCACCACCGCGAATTCTTCTTCCATATTTTAACACGTCTTATGGCGACGTCATTGCAATCAATTCAGTACTTACAAGTGACCGAACCGACACGACTAACTTTGCAGTTAATACAATGTCGTAAAGAATGCAATTACCTTAATAATTCAAGATATGTCTTTGAAAAAGCATTAACGCATGCTTAGCGAACTCTAAAGTTACAATATTAAATGGAAAAGAATACGATCGCGAACAGGATTCGAACCTGCGCCTCCAGGCGCTCTGACCACTAAGCCATCTCGACCTCTGCTCACCAATCAACCCAGACGTATTGAAGTCAATTAAATTGCTCGTCCCTGATACCAGACTACGCCAAGGGCCAAGAGATAGGTTGTTTGAGGTCCCAATATCTCGTACTAACATATTAAAGTATGCAACGGTGGTTAAAGCAACAGATGTACTTAACACTGTATTGTACATTAGCGGACTTTCAGAGGGTGACACTACACCATTTATCTCAACTGTGATTACATTGTCGTATTAGGTTAGTCTATAAGGACAATTGTAATTGGTAAATAAATAAATAAAATAAATAAATTATAATTATTTTACTAGTTAATTCAGTTAAACTTAATAATCATTGAAAATAGTCTTTCACATAAATTCTTTCTTTATTTAAAAAAAAACGTTGCCCCACACTAGGAATTTCTTCCTGTATCGTGGGTGCGTTTACAAACATATAATATCACAAGCATACACACACCCAGAGCCGGAGCAATTATCTATAGATCGTACAAATATTTGCTCCGTACAGGAATCGAACCTGCGACACGTAGCGCAGCAGTTGGTCTCTCGAGCACTGCGCCAACCGCGCTGTCAATTAACCTCTAATAGGTTATTAACGAATAAAATACCCTAATCAAACATAAACTATAAGTACGACTTAAGGTGACGTCACCGAAATCCATTCAGTCACTACAAATTTACTAAACATAGGTTGTATTTAATTCAAATTATCACACGTACAAATCTGTTTATTGATAACTATCTACAATATGATTCACTTCAAATGGTCACAAAGAATTTCGGAGATAGTGCTGTAATCCCCTCGTTTGGTCGGATTTGTAATCGGAGTATGTTATTGTGTTAATGCAGCTGCTTTTCCACTTGCATTACACTGTATTGTAGAGAGTACTTCATATTTTAGACGACGTATAAAGATAAATAAGACAAATAGAGCTTTGGAATTAAAGATAAATCTTTGAAAATCATTGACGCATGCTTAGCGAACTCTAAAGTTACAATATTAAATGGAAAAGAATACGGTCGCCTGTATAGGGACTGAATAGATAGCAATGACGTCACCAAACGACGTTAAAATCTGGAATAAGAATTCACGGTAGTGAGCAGAGGTGGAGATGGCTTAGTGGTCAGAGCGCCTGGAGTATTTATCCGGGAGGCGCAGGTTTGAATCCTGCTCGAGATCGTATTATTTTTCCATTAAATATTAACACTAGAGCTTTGGAACTTTTTAGATTTTGCGACCGTCTTCTATACGGGTATTATTAACTGTCGGATTTTTTTAATCCGAATTTGAGAGTAACAATAACGAATAAATAACGCTATTTGCAGATACTGTGAAATTATTAAGTGTTATTATAGAATAGGGGCTCGTAGCTAAGTAACAGCCCCACAGATCGATCAATCGAGACCGACGGCTTAACGTGCTCTCCGAGGCACGGACGGGTCTCGGTATGAAATGATGGTCACCCATCCACACACCGACCGCGGCAAGAGTAGCTTAACCTCGATCGATCGATCTGTGCATCAGCAGAACTTAGTAACGAGCACATCAAAAAAAAAAAAATCTTTCTTTCTCAATATCAGTTCTTTGCGTCATGTGTGACATGCCGTGCATAGCATTAGTATTGGAGCACATACTAACAGGATGTCAATCGCTTACGCCCGTAGTAGCCTGTTCGTCTCAGAAGTCAGGACCTGCGCAGAATAATAAACAGCGGATACATTCCATATTTCCATTCATATCGCCTAGAACTATGAATGTAGTACGTTGAACATTGATATACGAGTATTACGTCATGACATGGTGGGGTTTATGCGAAGGGATGGCAGTTAAATAAAGAACTAAAATCAACTGAATTACCAAATAAATATGTATGATGAGTGAGCACCAGAATAATGTGACGGCCATCTAAGAGATTAATGACTCATGTGACTTAACTAATTATTTGTATTCGTAGCATTATTTATTAGATAATATTACATCTCACACATTAACCTCCATTGTTCTTGCACCTACAAACTTTGTAACTATGCAAAGATCTTGCATCTTTATTGTATTATTTTATTCTAAAAGAGTGTTTAAGGAGTTTCTTGCCGGTTCTTCTCCTTAAGACCAACTTTTTGGAACCATGCAACTAAAATCAATTGACGTTTCATAAGTGCATGTAATTTTGCCAATTTGAAATAAAAACCTTTGACTTTGACTTAGACTTTGATCTAAAATGTATTTAAACACCATGTTCTCATGTAAGTTACTTCGTCTTTTTTGAGAATAAAGGCCTTAAACCTGGGATGAGATGATATGATGAAATTTTTGACTATGAAAGAAAGGCTATAAGAGTAAAGGAAGACCGAGGAAACGATGGATGGATTGTGTTGAAGATGATATGTCTAGAAAGGGAGTGACTGCCGATATGACGGCTGATAGAGATGTATGAAAGAAGAATACATGCTGTGCCGACCACAAATAAATTGGCATGAGAGCAGGGAGATGATGATAGTGGTGTTGGTTAAGGCTTGTTTCCACGTGGTCATCTGAAATTCTTGTATTTTGCTTTGTTTTCGACCGTGCTTTTCTTTAACGTGTAATTGTATGTAATATGATTCTCCTTCTTCTTCTTATCGTGTGGTTGATGAACAACTTAGTGTCAGAGTTTAAACCACTCGTAGATCTCTGATATGGTTTGACACACCAACGTGAATATCTCTCAGGTTAAATTATAATAAGCACATGACTTCCAAAAAAACAGTGGTTCATGCCTTGGATTCGAACTTGCCACCTTTGGCTTGTCAGTCCAACGGTCATACCACTAGGCTATCACTGCTATTGATGTGACTGAAAACTTATTAGTAGTAATAGTCCTGTTCTAACAGAAAACTCCGAAGGATACGGAAGGTCATATCATTTGGCTCCATAGCTCAGCTATCTATCTTCTAGATCTTTAACTTCTGAAGTCACACTCATGTTTAAGCACTGTAAAGTTATGGTATACACAAACTATTGCTTGAGCTTTTTGCTATAATATAAATGATTTATATCAAAACTGTGTTCTAGTAGTTATTATATTAAATGGGAAAAGAATACGGTCGCGAACAGGATTCGAACCTGCGCTTCCCGGATGAATACTCCAGGCGCTCTGACCACTAAGCCATCTCGACCTCTGCTCACCACCGCGAATTCTTCTTCCATATTTTAACACGTCTTATGGCGACGTCATTGCAATCAATTCAGTCCCTATACTGGTGACCGAACCGACACGACTAACTTTGCAGTTAATACATTGCCGTAAAGAATGCAATTCCCATAATAATTCAAGATAAATCTTTGAAAAGCATTAACGCATGCTTAGCGAACTCTAAAGTTATTATATTAAATGGAAAAAGAATACGGTCGCGAACAGGATTCGAACCTTTTTCCATTTAATATAATAACTTTAGAGTTCGCTAAGCATGCGTTAATGTTTTTCAAAGATTTATCTTGTGTTCTAGTAGTTTTTAAAACAAAAGTACACATGAGCTATAGAAACAATTTTTTTATTTCACTCCTAGTATATCAGACCATTACAATCATGCTGGAAGCCAGATTTTCACAGTATGACGTTATTAGTGAGATGAAGAGTCCTGGGCATCCAGTCGATGTAATCCCATAATAGGCACTTACGACGCCATGGGAGGCGTTAAACCAAAGAGCGTAGATTTAGGGGAGCCCCTTGATATGTACATTACGTTTAGATAAATTATCAGTACAGCAGTTTTGGAGCTTAATGATATGACTGTTGGCTCGAACCTAAGGCACGCACCGCTGACTTTTGATAATCATGCGCGTATTATAAATTTATTATCACTAGCTTAAAAACGACTACGTCAACATTGTAGGGAAAACAGCATCCTTGATAAATGTTTTTGATCGTGTGTAAAGACATGTTAGTAGTCTACGGGTGGTTTAAACTCTGGTACTAAGGTGTTTATTAGCCATGCGACCATGTTTTGCGTACAAGCGAAAAGATTTTACACTCAAGCAAGTAATTAAGAAAAGTAAGAATAATCGGCGTTTGGTTTTTCCTTTCCATGTTGTTAAATTGTTATGTTATTATTAACAATCGATGAATTCTACATTCTTAGGTTTGGTCGCACCAATATATCTTTAACCATAACCGGCGTGTTACTTTATTATTTTGACAGCTTTTATATGTAAATTCTATGAAAATGACAGAGTAACACGTTGGTTATAGATTGATTATGTTGGTGCAACCGACTGTTAGAAATCCCGTAGACTATCACAGGATAGTTAGCTGATTTATATGGGAAATCTTGTCTGACAATTTGCTCACTCTCGTAAGTAGTCATGTCTACTAAGCAACCGACTGATTAAACTATAGGCTGACTAAAAGTCTGTAGTCTGCGAGAGGTTTAAACTTATGTATTGATTACTATCACGATTGACGTCTATTGTGAACATTAGGGTTACTCTTGAAAACAAATTCGCTCGATTGACAATGGAAATATGTCAGTTCGTACTTTTAAATGCAAAATGTCTTAAAAATAACTAAAGAATCCAGATACTAATAAGCCAACATGCTTTAATATTAAGTTAACTATGTTGTAGGTAAATTTAATTTAACATTAAACATTGTTTTAAAGCGTTGATTGAACATTGGAATTGGTATTAATTTCAAAAGTATGAACAAGACAAAATATCGATATTAAATTTAATGGGAACATTGTAGGCTATTAGATAACTTACATCAATAAAATTTCTGTAATATGTAATACCATCAAAGGTCAAAAAGGCTTAAAGCTAAGTCTGGTACTAACTTATTAACACATCTAATTTACTAAAGGTAATAAATTCTGACGTAATATCCTGTTTTGATAAATCCGACACGGTTTTAAAAGGAAGTTACGTAAGAAGACTTACGTGGAGTTAACGTCTTAAATGTATTAAAGTCAATTATGGGACGAGTTTCATCCTCTGATTAACTGCAGTTGGAGAGGCGCAAACGATCGGTTCAAGTTAAATTGTTATTTCTATAGTGGAACTAGCAATTTTTTTTATGTTTCTCTGTTAACTATTGACATAAAATCATCCATATTTAGTAGAGAAGACATAATAATTTCGAGTTAAGGCTCTTAATTGGCTTATCTTACCTGGAAACGGAACGGTTACCCTGGAAATTACTCTTGAAATTAATACCAATTCCAATAATCTCCTTAAAACAATGTGTAAGGTTAAAATAAATTATCTACTGAAAATCGAAGCTAAGGTAGTTCACCTAAAGTACCTTCTGATATCATAACAAAATTTAATAGCTTAGCTTGTCTCGTTAAAATATATAAAACATGTTGAAATCACCCTACCAATCGCACTAATTTTATAATAGTCACCAGACTTGTTTATTGGATAATCGTAAAATTACATTGTATGAGTGCTACAATTACGAAACTAAAAATAAGTTTAAAGACGATCGTAAGGACGACCAGCAGCAGTTTCAATTATAGACTAGAGACACGCAAGGGCGATTACTTTCAGTAGCTCATTTAAAATTGTAACTGGTTCGTAATTTTTATATACTGGTCGGTAATATGGATATTTTAGTTGACTATTTTAAAGACGAGTTGACCACCGAGGGCAGTTTACTTGAGAATATACATGTCACAGATGGATTGTAAAATCCGCTGCTATACAAAATTGCTAGCTGCTTTACAAAACAGATCCGTTTTATAAAACAGCTGAACAACGTTCAGCTTGATTGCCATTGCGATACGTTTAAAAAAACTGCTACCAACGTTTAAAAGTAATAAAAAATTAAAACCACCTCATAACTGTTCGACTGCAGGGCAAGGGCCTCTTCTCATACAGAGAAGGCACGAACTTAATCACCACGCTAGCTCACTGCGGGTCGGCGATTTCAGATTACCAAGATATTGTAATACAAAACTACTAATTAGACGTAATGTAAAATAATATATCTACGATATATTACATACACATACAGATATATTAAATGGACAGTCACCACTCAAGTATAAAAAAAAAACAAAAAAATTTATGAATTGTCTTTCCGGGGCTGAGACGGAGCCCCGAGCCCCTATTTTTGTCCGTGTCGGGGTACACGAATCTTGTTTACCTCTTTCCAGTGCAGTCTGGTTTTTAGTTTTTGAATAATTTATTTATTGAGACATTTCTCTTTTGATTTTTTTTCCTTTTCACTATAAATTATAATATCTTAGGTTTTCGCGATTGTTTTCGCGGCGATCAGAAATTATTATGAATTTAGTTTTTGTAGAAATAATAGTAATATTCATAATAATTTCTGATCGCCGCCGCGCCGTCCGTTCCGGTACGTTCTCCTTTACCGTACCCACTTCCACCAGTATGCGCCTACCCTATCTCCGTTTGTGGGAAGTCTGTGTACGCTTATAACGCGTCGTTGAATTCTGTGTGTAACCGACCGTATGGGATTGACAGGTGGTTTTGGATATTGGGTTGAAATGCGATAGCCGTAGCACTGGTGAATATAATGATATGGTGGTACTTTGTTTGATATTGGAAGGCAAATATTGGTTTATGACGTTATTAAATGTTATTGTAATCAGGACTTTAATCTTGCTTCCTTTATATTGGTTGGTTATCATCTTGTCGTATCATATTTATACTAGGAGTGAGAATTTTTATTATTTTGTCTAAATTGAATGAGACAAAAATTTCTAGCCTATTACATACTTTATACCAGAGCAGTAATAGCCTCATACCACCGATAGTTTGAAGGCCAAATCAGAGGTTCGAACCACAATGGTTTCATAGTCATGTGCGTATTCTAAACAAATTATCAGTATTTGTATAAAAACTTTCGTGAGACATATTCATATCAATTAATGTGGACCGGTTACTACTCACGTGCATTTTTCGGGATTGCCCGACTAGTTTCGAGCTCGAACGGAGCCCTTAGTCATGAGCTGAACTAGTCGGGCTAACCCGAAGAATACACGTGAGTAGTAACCGGTGAACAATAATTAAATTATCAGTAGTTTAAACACGGAGAAGAAAAAGATCGTGAGGGAACCCTATGGTGTACCAGGCTATGTCAGGGGCCTACGGATAGTTAAAACTCTCTCTCAGTGGGTTGTTCATCAACCACACAATAAAAAGAAGAAATTTTTTACCTACTAATGTTAGCCAATATTATTTTTACTGAAGTTTTTGTATAATAACTTTCGTGAGACACATTCATATTAATTATTGTTCACCGGTTATTACTCACTTGCATTTTTCGGGATTGCCCGACTAGTTTCGAACTCGACGGAGCTCTTAGTCATGAGCTGAGCTCGCGGCGATGTTGCGAGTCAAACTGCTATTGAAGTTAATCAGACTCGCTACTTTTTAAATCACTTGCATTATATCTAAGGAAAAACCAAATTATTTAAAGTCATAAATAAATTAAAATATTAACTCTACATGGTATCATGCTTCGTGAATCATCTATGAGCATCCTTGATTACGCCATTATCTAGTCTATTTTCATAGCACAGATATGCGCGCTTAAATATTTATGATCTTAGTTAAAACATGCAGTACCACCGGCGGGCTTACTTGGTATTATCTGAACTATTTATCAACTTAAAGACAGCTACTGATGTGGACTAAACCTGCTCTTTGAAACACCGACAAAAGAAATAAAAAAGCGTATAGAATTTTTTAATAAGTATTATCTTCATCTGCTTTATAAAGTATCTTAAATATTCTCGTTGATGGCGAGAATATTTCATGTATTTACATAAGAGATAAACATCGTTGCAATGATTTAAATATTTCGTCCGATAGCACCGTACATTCTGGAATTAGCATCTGTGCCTAGTAATTATTTACATTCAGTAACAAACTACGACAGAGGCGAAACAAAGACCTAAGTTTTTTTCTTCTAATGAAGTAATTACATTCTTGTACAGAGTTCCCCTAACGTTTTCTAGACAATCATTTCAAAGACATATCTTGAATTATTAAGGTAATTGCATTCTTTACGACATTGTATTAACTGCAAAGTTAGTCGTGTCGGTTCGGTCACTAGTATAGGTACTGAATTGATTGCAATGACGTCGCCATAAGACGTGTTAAAATATGGAAGAAGAATTCGCGGTGGTGAGCAGAGGTCGAGATGGCTTAGTGGTCAGAGCGCCTGGAGTATCTATCCGGGAGGCGCAGGTTCGAATCCTGTTCGCGACCGTATTCTTTTTCCATTTAATATTGTAACTTTAGAGTTCGCTAAGCATGCGTTAATGCTTTTTTAAAGACATATCTTGAAGTTTTCTAGACAGTTTGAAGTTATTGTAAGATAGTCCCCTAAAACTGATTATTCTAACCAACAAGACGCTTACCTTTTACTATTTAGAATAATCAGATTACAATACAGGTATCAATACTCTTAAGTAAATTTTACTATTAATATTATTTAACTTATCAATTTTGTTCCAGACCCAGAACACACAACAAAAGAAACCAGACCAGAATACATTCACCCAGACGGTCTACTAAACTTCGATCCATATCTCTCAGACTTCAAAACAGAGGCAGAGGAAGATGATGACTATATACCTTTACCAGAAAACGATGAAACAATAGACGGCCTACCAATATTCCTACTAGAACCTAAAAATTCTTATGTTCTAAGGAATAGACCGGCAAATCTACTTTGTAGGGCAGCTAATGCTCTGCAAGTATATTTCAAATGCAATGATGAAAGATCCGATAAAACTGTTCAACTGGAACATGTTGATCCTCATAATGGTGTGAGGGTAGTTGAAGCTAGTCTCAATGTGACTAGGAATGAGCTAGATGGTGCCAATAAGAAGTACAGCTGTGAATGTTATGCCTGGAACAGTAAAGGCAGGATAAGGAGTCAGGGTGTTCTAATTGAATATGCGTGTAAGTATTAATTTGATTGGTTTATCCTATGGTATAAAATTACAATTATATGTGCTTAATTACTTAAATCAAAACTTCATTTTACTATGCTAATGTTAAATGCTTTAATTTTGCTTTAAAATAACTAACAGACTCATTAAATTCCAAACTATCCATATATCCACGATTCTATGACTTCCTTCTCTATTAATTACACATACTCGTAACTGCTTCAATATTAATTCTACTAAGTTACAATATTACGTATAGGTACTGTAGGTTATTAAAAACAGGCCCATAATACTTAAAGTTGATGATCCTGTCAGAGTTGGCCCTAGTTTCAACCGGTTCTGCATACGAACCATTCTCAATGTCGTTTGGCGACATCGTCCACCAATAAGTGTTTTCACCAGCCAACTGGGTCTGCGTGCCAAGTTAGCCGTAAACTTTATAACCAGACTTTAGTACAGTGTTTCCGAAGTTAAAACTTTTGGCTCACCAACGTAACTTAGAAGTTCCGTTTATACTCAGTAATTTTCGTATACACACGGGGATTACAAGATAAATGGATTGTAATTAAAATTTAACCTCAAGCCTGTAATTAATACAAAGTAAGTAATTAAAAATCTTAATCCCACGAGATAGGTAATAATTAAGACGAACCAAAAGTTTGACTTTATTTATAGGTTTGCAGCCCACTATCACATTGATACTATAAATTCAAAAGAAAAACACGATCTTTTTTTTTTTTTTTTTTTTTATTTATTTACAGAAGATACACAATCACATGCATTTAAATAAAGTAGGTCAGGTACAAAAACAAGTGTGTTCTTCCAATTACAGGTGACCACATCATTCACTTAAAGTCTAGGTAACTGAAAGGTTTGACAAATCAACGACAAAGATAAAAAATGAAGTAAAATACATTAAATTAATCAAAATATTAAAAGGTACAAAAAAAAACACACAGTAGTAGGTTACAATAAAATCAATAATTAAACAGTAAAAAGATAGGTCAGAGAAGGATTTTTGCACTTGGCAGTTTTATTGTTATTTTTAGCTCCTTTATATAAATCATCAAGTTATCTGTAATATCCAAATCATTGCGTTTAGATAATTCGTTATATTGCCTACAGAGCGTGGCATTTTACGAAATTAGCTTGATTTGTGTCTTTATTATACCCTACCCATAAGGGACGCCTATTACGTATTTTGAAAACTGGTCTGCTACCGCCTTTTAGATCTCCCATGGTAGATATGGGACCAGCTTGGGAATACGCACGGTATTATGATTGATAGAAGTTGCATCTAAAAAGCATTTTTTGTGTTATTTTTTCGAACACTCACCTTTTTCTAGAGCGTGCCCTTACTCATAAATGTTCTCAGATGCAGGTAAAATTAAAATTTTATGACCATCATAATTAGAATTAAAAGCCGTGCCGCGTTCAGTTTTGTTTTCATTAATATATTTTGTTTCAACAAGTTAATAGTTTCCGCTATTAAACGATGTTCTCGTTTGGAACCGATTAACATTCGAATGTTTCTATTATTTTGTAAACGATACGCTTGGAACAGTTTTGAGATCAACATTTTACATAATTTCTACTAATGAGCCGGTCTATCAATTTTATGGTAGTGAGGTTATTGATATTTATAACTTAATCGGAATGCCGTAGGCCGAATTATACTTGCTAGGCCATAAATTCTATCACGCTAATGAAAAAATAAAACGAGTTTCAAAAACAACAAAGTCTGAAAACATTGTAGAAATTATCAGTCAATGTTCACCAGTTACTGCTCACGTGCATTTTTCGGGATTACCGACTAATTTCGAACTCCAACGGAGCTCTTAGTCATGAGCTGAGCCCACGATGATGTCGCGAGTCAAACTAGACGGGCAATCACGAAAAATGCACGTGAGTAGTAACCGGTGAACATTAATTGATATGAATATGTCTCACGAAAGTTTTTATACAAAAATTTTAGAAATTATAACAAAATCTCGAAATGGCTATCGATATGTGGACAAAATAAACATCTCGCCTCGACATCAGATTATTATTTTACTACTCGCTGTTTTCTGCACTCCTATAAATATGTATGTGAAGAACAAGTTATACGCCGCCAAGTGACTAATTTAATTTAATTCACCCTTCTTATCCTTTTATGCAGTGAACTGAATTCTAAGCGGTCACACTAGTTACGTCAAAGAAGACTCGTATAACAGTATCGTGTTAGGTTTACTAGCGACACAACCTGTCCTAGGTTGTAAAACTAGTTTTTGTCTCTTGGAGCATGTACTTATGTCTTATACTTAAGCACTGTGTCCTTTATAGACCGTCTTTATTGTTGCCCTTTTATCGCCCGTCAAATTATATTTTGTAAAAGGAAATGGTAGTACGCTCAGTATGAAGTATATAAACAGCTCTTTCATCAGTGATATGGTCGGCTTCTGGTTTAACTCGGGTCGATTGGCACTGGTTTGACCTTTGCCATGTATATGATTTCTTTGATGTTCAAATAGATTTTAACTGCATAAGTAGCAAGCGATAAAATAAAGCGATGAGCATTTATTATGACAACATAATTAAATTTCGACGGTACAAAAACAACATAAAACAAAGAAAATAGACAAACGTAACAGAAAACTTCAAAATGTAACGCATAAATTGTAACAATAAGAAGGAGGACGAAAATAAAGTGGAGTGCAGACAATTAAGGGGCACGCCCATTGTCTAGAAATAAACACACCACGCCGTGAGTCTACACGCCATGTTAACGAAAGAAATAATCAACGAAGTGACACTTTGAAAAGCTGGAATATTTTAACGACTTTATTACTTTTCAATGGAATTGAAGACGAGTGTGTTTCGACGTGCGGAAAGTACGTGAGGAAGAAATAGAAACCGAAGCTAACGTACCAATAATAAACATCGTTTTTGACAAAAGTGATAATGATTACTTTGACGAATTGGAAGAATTGAAGATAGTTTTCTGAAATAATATAATGATTAAAATAGATGCAAATCTACTGGGAACAAGTTCAGACAAACCACTTAATGCTAACATAGATATTTATGATGAAGTTTGAGAAATTTGAAAGATCATGGCTTTCACCTTTCAGTGATAGTCAGTCTTCCTTTTAGTTTCAAAACTTTTAATGCTCCAACCAAATTCAACTTTTAACAATATAGCACCAAGATAAATATCCAAAATTTTTTTAACGTCTATTTTTATTTTCATCCCTCGTTTTTTAAGAGGGTGGGTAACGGAACCATTATATGGAGGAAACATTATTTCCGCTCGTTAAGTCGAGCACTTTGCACTTTGATGAATGCTCACTAGCTTTCTATTTGTGATACGAGGGTGGATCAACATTTGTTCTAGTGAAAGTCTCGAATGAAAGTAGTTCGTCAATTTTCTATTTACTGACGATTTCACTTGACTTTCGTCTACGAAATGCGAGATTCTGTAGTTTTCATACTTGTCTCAAGTCGTTTAGCATTTCATTGTTTGGTTCTTAGGAAGCAATTTTTCATATTGTATAATTAAGTGTATTTCAAGCCGTCGGTCCCGGGTGTCAAATTAAGATCTATGGCAGCCGTTACGAGTAGTCAGAGGCCTGAAAGTCTGACAACCAGTCATACCACGAGATATTGTGTTACCCAGTAACTGGGTTTTGGAGGTCAGATAGGCAGTCGCTCCACGTAAAGTACTGGTATTTAGCTGCTCTCTGGTTTGTCTGGAAGCCGACCCCAATGTAATTGGGAAAAGGTTTGCTGATTGTTTTATTAACTGTATTTGTGAAAAAAGCACTGATAGCCTAGTGGTGTGACCGTTGGACTGGTAAGTCAAAAACATCGTGAGGAAACCAGCACACCTGAGAGCTGTTCTTGATGGTGTGTAAAGCCATGTCAGAGGCCTACAGGTTTGTTCTTTAACGAGCAGAGTAAAAGTGCTAGCCTTTCGGCTCAGTAACGTACAGATCTGTACGTTGTAACAATAAAAATCTATTGTGTCTGCTAATGACTGACGCAACAGCTTAATTTAAATTACTGTAATAAACCTTTCTCTAATAGACATAAAGAAGCAATTCCTGCAGCAGCCTCTACCAGCGACGATAGAAGCGGGCCGAGGAGTGACATTCAGATGCGTGCCACCGCCAGCAGCTCCACCGCCTACCATCAAATGGACCAGGAATGGAGTCACTATAGAACCTACGGTTGAAACTCTTGTGCTGCCTAAAGTTAGTTTACAGGTAAGTCAAAGGTTTTATGTTTTAGATACTAACATTGAAATGTTCACAAGAACTATATTGCTCCTTTATTAGCCCGTAAATTGATCGTGTCCATCAAAAGCATTTTAAATGTTTACGAAATATATATAATGCTCCTGTGTTATTGGGATTTTCTGTTAGGAAATTCCCAATAACAGAGGAGCCCGGAGTTAGGAAGTTGGCGGTGTAAAACCCAGGTGCATCAGAGAGCACGTAAAGCCTTCGTTCCTGCGACTTATCTCTCTCCGGTCGTGTCGGATTGCCGTCCGGTCGTGTCCGATTGCCGTCCCATCAGACTATAATAATGAGCACTATAATATCTCCTGCATACTTGGATAATCTCTTAGGAGATAGTGGCCTATCTCCACCGCAAAATTTGGTCGGTAGGACTATAAATCATACTCCTATTATGCTATACATGACAACAGGATATTTGCAATTGTTATTTATACATAATAACATAACATAGCTGTATGTACGCTACACGCTGTATTCCCGAAGGGAATAGAGGAGGATTTAGTTTTCTACACGAATATTTTACCGATGCAGGTATTTAATACCATGTGAAAGGTGGTGTGCCTATTGCCATCAACAGAGCAAAAATCCAAGCTCCACTTCTGAGATTTTTCCTAGTAAAAAAGCTCAATAATACTTTGGCCGACTCGGAAATCGATCCCAGGACATCACGTTCAGCAGATGCGCTTACGTTCACTAGATTAACGAAGCAATACATAGGTACTTGTACATAATGACAAACAAATGAAATCAACAGGACTGTCATGTTTCATGTGTGTTCCTATATATTGTACTGTCTTGTAACTCGGGAAAACCGTTAAAGGATTGAAAATTATATTTATACAATTTGCTATTTGACGACTGACGATTTCCTACAATATGGTTGAGTTGGGTGATGTTGACGCATGCGTCATGTTCGTGAACGGGCGCTGTCAGTTGAGACTGGTCATCTTTAAACCCTCATAGCAAAATGTTGAATTGTTACACTAAACTCTTTTAGTATTGGTGTAATATTACATTGTTCTCACATACTATTTTGCAACAAAAACAGTGTAACCAATACCTACTATTGGAAAAACCTATATGATGAAACAGAGTAACCGTGGATTTTCTTGGCCGTTCTTCTCCATAGAAATCTACACTTTGGAACGTGGCAACTAACTTCTGACAATTCAAAAGTGCCTATAAATGGTTTAATTGAAATAAATGATTTTGTTTTTTTTTTTTTTATATATATACTTTGTCCCACACTAGGAATTGCTTCCTGTATCGTGGGTGCGTTTACAGACATATAATCTCACAAGCACACACACACCCAGACCCGGAGCAATTATAATCGAACCTGCGACACGCAGCGCAGCAGTCGGTCTCTCGACCACTGCGCCAACCGCGCTGTCAAACCTTTTGTAAAAGTAAACCTAAGAAATAGTTAGCAACTTATTTCTACATCTGTATAGTTACTTTTTGAACTGCTAACTGGCTAAGTTAACGCTGGACGTGTTTCTAATTAGTACTTCGAGACTAAATGAGACTTCAGCATAGTTTTTGGTGATCTTAAGTTTCACCTTTTGCAGCTATGTAAGGCAAACAGAAATGTATTTATTGTCTTTTTGCAAGTTAGTTGCGGTATTGTCCTGCAGTCCCAAACAATCTAATATAATTGAAGTTAAATAAAAGCTTATTAATCTAAAATCATGTTCTGACGCAACATATTCCATATTTTAAACAAGATGAAATTGATTAAAGATAAAAAGCATTAACGCATGCTTAGCGAATCCATTAAATATAATAATTAGATGAAATTAATTAAAAATTTAATAAAAAGCACGCCATCTATGAATTATATATATTATTTGACTGCCTCGTTGGTCTAGTGGTCTGAATCCCAGGTCGAGCAAAGCGTTATTGGGTTTTTTCTGTAAGGAAATTCTTAGTAGCAGCCCGGAGTCAGGAAGTTGGTGGTGTGACACCCCCGTGCTTTGGAGAGCTCGTAAAGCCGTCGGTCCTGCGCCTGATCTCTCTCCGGTCATGTCGGATTGCTGTCCCATCGGACTATGAGAGTGAAGGAAATCCACTCCGCATCTGTGTTTGCGCATACACTTGTGCACTAAAATATCTCCAGCGTACTTGGCTAATCTCTTCGGAGATAAACCGCCGTGACCGAAATACGGTTTGGAGGAGTATTATTTTTTATTTTTTTATTTCACTCCTTTTTGGGTACCATACATATATATGTGTAAATAAATACATACTATTTCTTAATCTGATGTAGATTATTCATCATTCACATGCTCTTGATAATCTGTATTCGTATTGTGACAGTTCAACTGTCAATCATGTAAAATTATGAGAATAGAATTTTTATTTGGAAAAGACGTGCGATCAAGATAATTTTACGAGATCTATATAATAAATATATCTATATATAAGGAAAATACAAGAGTGAGGAAAGGACATAAATGTCGTTTCTTTCTTTGCAGGTAAATTTTGGTAACAGGATAAACTGGAAGTGTATTGATAGTTATGTAATTAAAACAAAATAAATCTTTCTTTGCAGAGCAAAGTGTGTTACTTTGTTTATTTCCTCATAATCAGAAATACTTACACATTATATATGTTTAAAATCTTACTAGCCTATGTTACCCGGGATAATGTGAGGATTCTATATATCTAAATCGGTTCAGGCGTTTAAAAGTTATGGTGGAATAAAGAAACTCCCAAACAAACATACAGGATCCCTAAAAACATAACAATACTTTTTTGGGCAGTCGTGTAAAAAGTATGCTGATGATGAGAAAAGTGCGCTTTTAAGTTTAGATTTGTGTAACCCTCAGGATATGGCGAACTACACTTGCGTGGCAGAAAACATCGCCGGTCGGCGGGAGTCCGACGTCACTGTTTTGTCTGTATACGGTATGTTGTCATAACTTTTATAGGTTAGTTATTGTAGTGGAGCCATTGTGGTGATGTAATTTGTATTGTATTTAATAAGTGATGGTTTGTAGTGACATATGGCCGTAATTACAGTTGAATTATTTTTGCTTTTTTATAAGTTTTTGTGTATAGCAAAATCGCTTACCTTATTGAGACCTTGTAGGTTTGTATGGCTGTACATTTTGAAATTATTAACAGAAAGGCAATTTTTATAATTACACAAATAAAATACTTAGTAATGTGTCTAAAAATATAGAGTTGTGTGAAATGTCGACCTATTATACCGTTTGTACAATAATAAATTGTTTTTTTTTTTGTTTTTTTTTAGTCTTACATACTAAAATTCACTTCGAAACGAAAACGCTCGTTGAGGATATTAATTATCTTGTATAATCATCCAAATTATTTAGATTTTAAATTGACAATACATCACTGTTCATCCAGTAAATGGTGGCTGGTCAGAATGGTCGGCCTGGTTGCCGTGTCGGTGTGGCTCTACTACAAGCGGTCGGCGGCGCACACGCAGCTGTACCGAGCCTCCTCCAACCAATGGAGGCGCGCCGTGCAGGGGACACACCTCACAGAGCGATGAAGACTGTGTTACGTGTCAGAATGGTAATAAAAAATAAAAAACAAAATTGAAAATTCGCGCGCGTGTGTGTGTGTGAATCAAAAATTTCCAGACCCGTAATGATAACATAGGATCATAACATAACACAGCATCACGCCTGTATTCCTCATGAGGGTAGGTAGAGGTGTAATACACCAGTAATTTTATACCCATATTTCAACAATGCTGTTATTAATTCTCATAATTATATTGATGGTGAGCCTATTGCCATCAACCGGCCATAATTCCTAACTCTGGGCTGCTGCTGAGAATTTTCTTACAGAAAAACTCAATAACACTTAACTTGACCTGGGAATCGAACCCAAAACCTCATGCTCTTACATCGCCCTTGCTACCACGAGACTAATGAGGCAGTAAGGATATAGATCACCTATAAAACATATAGTATGCAGGACCTAAGAGTACTTTCTCTACTACCGAGAGTAATTAGAGTCATTTATTAAAATTTCAAATTAGGCAATTTATTTAGACTCATACATTCACATATATATCAAATACAAGAACAATGATTTAATTACGATAATCTGTTAACTTGCTTTTTCGATATTTTTATTTGACGATTAATTAGTCCTTCAAGGGGAATAACTTAGATATCAACTCGACGAACATGCACGAAGAGGTTAATGAAAATAGATGAAGCGAAAAAGATGTGCCAGAATCGTAGCAAATGGAAATCGATAGTCTCTGCCTACCCCAATAGAAAAAAGATATATAATTTCGTGTGCATGTGAGATTAATGTCCGTAAACGCATGATACAGGAAGAAATACATAGTGTTGGACAACGTTAAAAAAATATAAAAATTTCGGTCATGCTAAGATGCAAACTCCTGTTTAGCTGGAATATGGACAGCATGGAGCTCATGGTCAACGTGCAGCGGTGATTGCGTAAGGATTAGAAGGAGACAGTGCTCTGGCAATAACTGTCAGGGGTCCACGCTTCAGCACGCGGCCTGTGTCGACGGACTCTGCATTAGTGGCATAAGTAAGATCAAAATACAAGTAGTTGCGTTTATAAGTAAATACGAAGAAGTTACTTATCTTATTAATTAGTGAAGTTGATTTGAGGGAATTTCCCTAGGTTTACTTACATTTTTTAACGGTCAAATAAATCAGAATTTTACTTATCCACATACACAACAACCAAATCCGCGTCAAAGTACAATGTTCTACATATTCATTTGATGAAACGCTTTCCGCAGATCTAACGATGTTTTAGATAGACATCTTCTTTAATATCAAGTAATCTCAATGCCCTTATTTTGATTTCTTACTCCTTCAATTTAACATATAACTTGTCTTTTCTCATATTAGGGTTCTACACAAACAATACGACGCTATACGTCGGTATCGGCATCACGGTCGCTATGCTCGTCGCTGGCGTAGCCATCTTGTATGTTTGGTGCAAGTACAAAAGCAGACCTGGGTACTCTGCGGGAAGAATAGGTATGATTTATATTTATTTTTATTTATACCACTCGTTTTGCTTTTGAAATTTTCTGGTTATCACTTTTATAATAGAAGTTGTCTTTCACTATTTGGTTTGATTTGGTAGAGCTTTTTACGACAAAGCAACCGCCACGCCATTTTGCAAAAGGCTTTAAGGTTTGTCAAAGTACTTAAATATAGTGTGGAGGAACAAGGTAATGTATAATGGAAGTTATCCAATCAGACAGGTGATAAATTGCCTAGCAAGCTAAAGGGAGTAATGTGATTTCATCATTTGCATCAGCTCTTTCGGGACACACAACAATTTTAAAATACTGCACCTACTGTTTTGTATCCTTAAGCAAATTATGAAACACCTAGGTATACCAAAGACACATTCAGGCAGGGACAAGACGACTGCAGGCCCAGACTTGACGAGGACCTGCAACGAGTACTGGATGCAAGGCCCGGACAACCACTACGACATGCCACATGTTAGAGATAGGTTAGTTGAACTATCAGTTTTCTACCATTTGTTAAAATATTTATTATACTGTCCTCCTTATATACTACTATATGGGAATCCCAATCACTAATCATGAGCCCTAAATATATGAATTGCTAGACCACACTTTTAGATACCCTATCACGTAAACTACAATATCGTTAAATACACCTATGACTAGGATGGCTTGGGTCCCTCTTTTCAAATTTGGCGTTGTTAGTCCAGCCACAAGTCAGTTTTCTTCAAATTTCTATATACTTTATAAAGTTTGGTAGATCCAAGCTAAAAAACGTGTTGATTCGAAGCATTGCTGTAAATGTACCCACAACATTTGAAATATCCTATCATATCCATTGCTTGGTCCCATGATGGATCATAAAAAGCAATATCTCTACACAAACGTCCGAAAATTCAAATAATATAGCACAATCTATTTTTATAGTTCTGGATTTTTCTAATACTTTCCCTTGAATAATACCTAAGGGGCTTAAGTCTTGTTCACCGTAAAAGAAAAAGGTCGTAACATAAAAAGTGATGTTATGAGATATTGTTGTTTGTATAGTAATAACTTTTCACATCCATTTGGTTTATGCGCCATTATTCTTCCACCCCTAGCTATTCATCCCCATTTGGGAACCGGAGTAGACATCAGTCGTCAGCCGGAAGTAACCATTACGAGATGAAACCTTACAGCCCTTCCGGGGATTCGGCGTCCAGTTGTTATACCAATTGTGAGTATTTTTGTTGTTAAAGTGAAAAATATTGTAAAGAAAATAGACCCCGATATCAATGGCAGAAAACAGGCTTGCATAAATTAACAATCTAAAACAAAAACGATTTTTTTTTATATACCTTTGAGACAGCAATGACCAATGTCAAAGATAATATTGAACGAAATACTCTGTTAGTGTTATCTTTTTTGGTCATCTTCGAAAAAGTTTTGTAGTAATGATCAAAATCGTTTTCGTGGACGTGAAATTTGATATTTTTTTAGCGCAGCCCCTATTCTTTGACTATAAAGTTTGAGATGAACCCAATTGAGATTATCTTAAACTTAGAATTTAAAAGTTGTCTCCAAAATCAAACGAGTGTATAAAAACACTAGCAAGTGACATCTCACCATGATGCAATCACGTGATTATAGTAATCTAAAAGTATTGTTGCCAAATCAAGGGTCGATAGGCCTTGCATAAATGTCATTTGTAAAAGAAATAACTAGCTTAATAATTACAAACCGTAGGTTTATTAAAAAAACAAAATGGAGGCAGTTATGGACTAAATGTTGCCTAAAAAAAAATGCGTTAGAATTAGCATGTGTTGCAATGTCTACGTAGATTTTCAATCGCAGAACCGTACCGCCACCAGCTTCGCATTCAAACCATTACACTCGTCCTTCCGCATTGCAATTGAATTTTGTACCTGTTTTTGCCACTAGACGACGCAGCTACCACACGTCAAAGCTACGGCGATGATATTAATTTATTTATAATCTACTGGCACGGTGCCCATGTACCTACTTCTTCTTCTAGCCTTTCCTGCCCCATTCTAAGTTATTCGGGGTTTGCGCATTATGTTTTTCTTTACAATTCTCTTCTATTAGTTGTCACGTTATTGCATATTTCTTCTTTAATCATATAATCTCTCACACAATCTATCCTATTTTTCTTTGATATTCCTCTCTCCCTACGTTCATTCACATTCACATTCATTATTTTATTAGTCACTTGTGTTTCATCTTCCAGCATCACTGTATCATTGACGTACCATCACCCTGTTGTCTAGTGGAGAATTAGGAAATAAATAAATCTTTGCTTTTTCAGTTAATCGTAAAGCAAAGACTCTGACGTCATTACCATTTACAGCCAGAACAATGACATCCAGGTCGAGCGAATGCTCGTCCCAACTCGCGGAGCTGGTGACAGCTTCCCCTACTTCAATGTCCAAGGTCGATGTTGCAGTGACCTTGCCTACAGGACACCTGGATACCAGCTACAGAGACAAGATATGTTTGACCATTGTCAAGTAATTTGCTTGTATTTGTTTTTAGAAGAGCTAATGGGAATCCCTTTTGCAGTTTGACTTGCATTCACCTTGTTAATATCTGAGTATTTTATGATGATATGGATATGACGAGTAGATGATAGTAGATGCCTTGTTTTTGTGATCTGAGAGGTGATGTGGTAGGTCCAAGCGCTTGCTTCACGTTATACAAATATATTCACCAGCAGTCTTGCTTTACATACTAATATATTTTATAATACATTAACTTTTGGTAAACAAGTAATGTTATAATTTACGTGGATAGGAAAATTCCTTCTTCGTTTTACCTTCCAGCCTGTATTTATCTGTTAAACTAATTGTAGACCTCTGGTTTACTAAAGATACTAAGTTATTTTGATAGTTGCCAAATTTCTGAAATAAACCATAATTAACAACGTAAAATGCAATACCTATAGCATATATAGCTATACAACTATCAATATGGCCATAGCACACTTACATACTAAAATACATATTAAATTAAGTGCATCTTTATAATCATTACAAAACATTATTACACATTGCAAATGTTTCTAGGTACCTACTTGTTATGCATTTATGTGAGTATGAATATAATTCCCATTAGTTCGTTAGAATGTGCCCAGAAACAGGATGAGTTTGTATCAAATAATAACTCTTAACGGAGTTTCTTATATTGCATTATTTATTTAAAAAAATCTTACTGTATTTTTGGCTATTATTAACGATTAGTTTTTTAGGTTTTGTATTGATACAAATTTAGTATTTTTATCATTATGTAATGAATTGGTACGGGTATTATAAAATAGTTTGAAATTCGAAAATTAAAAGCCTAATTTTGATGTCCGATTCTATAATCATGCAAATTAATGAATGAACGTTATAGATTTTCTAATAGACGGCAATGTTTTTGTTGTAATTGCCTACGGTTATTATTTTTGTTCGGAATTTTCGGAATTTTCCGACTCAATTCAAACTCGAACAGAGCTTTTATAGCTGATCCCGCAGCGATGCACGATGTCACGAGTTTGCTTAGACTCGGGACTTTCGAAATTAGTCGGGTAATCCCGAAAATGCACGAGAGTAATAACGAGATATTATAACATTTTCTGCTTCATTAATAAGTTTCTGGGTTCGAATCCCGGGTGAGGCTAAGTGGTACTAGTGTTTTTTTGTTAGGAAATTTTCAGTAGCAGCCCGTAGTTTGAGAAATTGTGCGTAATTGATGGCTTTAGACTCACCACCTATTAGATACTGGCCGATATCGCTAAAATGTGCATTTACAATAGTTTTTTGCCTATTCCTTGGAATGCAGGCCTGATGCTATGTTATGTTATGTTATAATTACTAAGAATGTGTGTCACGAAAGTTATTATACATAAATGTTTTGCTTTTAAAGACTGAACAATTCAATGTTACAACTACCCATTTGATACGCATTTATGAATATTGTTTTTTTAATTGTAAGCTTTGTATATTTATACCACTTGAATGTATTTAATGAACATATTAAGGGTTCACGATCATAAGTCAGCCGATTATCATCACTTGCTTAAAATGGCGAAGGAAAACATTGTGTGGAAACCAGCACAGCTGAAAGATGTTATCATTAATGTGTAAAACAATGTCGGAGGCCTTCGTGTGGTTTACTCTGGCTTTAGTTTGTTCATCAACAATTATTTCAAATTTCAACCATTAAATTATATTCGAAAAAAAATGGAAGATTTTCCTTTAAAAACCTTAAGCCATACCTGATTGAATTGAAATCACTAAGTCGTTGGGTAATACAAAATTGATTTGTATTCCTTATTTTTAACCGACTTCCAAAAAGGAGGAGGTTATCAATTCGGTTGTATTTTTTTTTTTTTTTTTTTTTTTTTTTTTTTTTTTTTTTTATGTTTGTTACCTCAGAACTCCGTCATTTATTTTTTGGTACATTTAGTATCTTTACCCCAAGTTCTCCGTACTAATATTACAAATGCGAAAGTAACTTTGTTTGTTTGTTAACTTTTCACGACTGAACGGCTGAATGGATCGTAATGAAATTTGACAAGGAGATAGATTGTATCGTGGGGAAGTACATAGGCTACCTTTAACCGTGCAGATGAAGTCGCGCGAATCAGCTAGTTATATTATAAATTAATGTACCGATAATTTTCAACGTCGCTATAATTTTGACGCTAACGACGAAGTAAAGTGGAAACGCTTCCTTTATTTTCTAGGCACAGAATTTTAAGGTTAATGGAGTGCCCGGCATGGCCGCTTTGATAGTGCCTAAATGGAACATCAAACTATCTACCCTAATGGAGAATAGTAATATACAGGGACGGACTGGAATATTTTCATTAAATATATTCGTGTACTTTAGTAATATTTGTAGATACTAACCGAATGTAAATATTGTATTTAAATCTGTGATATTAAATGAATTAATTTGTAACATTAATAGTGTTTTTATTTTCACCGCCCAATCTTAGAAAGGCTAAAACAAAATGTATGAAAATCTACTGGAATTACCTAATATTTAGATGTATCGTATTTATTGAGTAACGCACACAGCACATGTTTTGTTTAATTTAATTATTACTAGCTAACCCAGCGAACGTCATATTTTTTTAAAATTTTCTTTTATACATATCTTGTCCTGACAATGACGAACACAAAAAAAAATTATACATTTTGGTGCAGTCGTTTGGAAGTTATGCGCGTACAAACATTTCGGCGATTCATTTTATATATATGATTTAAATTCTCGTAGATCATCGCCATGTTCCTGCCGTGATCCCATACATTTTTACCTCCTTCTTCCATACATCTCTATCAGCCGTAATCTCAATAGGCTCTCCCTGTCTAGTCATATCACCCACGGCTGTAGCCAGGAATATACTTAGGGGACAGGAGCACTTATAAGTGAGTTTTTTTTTTATCAATAATATATTGATCTTCGTGTGGCCACCAACTCGCCTATGCGCTCTAAGCGATGGTGTCGCCGAGAATGGAGCACGTAGTAAGTAGAGTGCATAGATTTGGGGAGAACGATAGTTGGGGAGTTGATGCAACTGCCCAGACCCGTCTCCCACAACGGTTGCACCGGTCTACATCCCGAAACACGACTAGGTCGTTTCACGGCATGGCTTCGTCCGGTGGGTGGTAACCAGCCGCGGCCGAAGCCTTCTATCAGAGTTGTGTTGCCTGTTTTGCACCACCCAGGGGCCACGTGTAGGGATTCCATTTGAAGGGTGCACTCCTACGGACGCGGGCAACTCAGCCCTTTTCACGCATGAAAAACGTGCAAAACCCTATAATTTCACTTCTGACTGCCTCGTTGGTCTAGTGGTCCCAAGCGCGACTGCTGAGCATGGGGTCTCGGGTTCGATTCCCGGGTCAGGCAAAGTATTACTGGGTTTTTCTATTAGGAATTTCTCAGTAGCAGCCCGGAGTTTTGAATTCTGCCCGGTAGATGGCAATAGACTCACCACCTATTACATGGGAATTAATAACAGCGTTGATGAAATGTGGGTGTACAATTGTGAATACCTCTGCCTACCTCTTCCGGGAATACAGACGTGATGCTATGTAGAATGTATGTTGCTCTTCTTTTTAGCCATCCCTATTATCTTAACTGTCGTATATTTACGTAATTACATCCATTACATAAAATCTATATGAATGTATAGTTTTATTGATTTTACTAGAACCACGACGATTTAAAAGGACAGCACCGGCCACACTGGCAGCGGAAATATTATGTATTTTAATAAATTCAAGAGAATTAATTGTGGGAACTGGCAACACTGGTCGATTCTACTAGAGTATTTATTCGAAAGGCGCAGGTTCGAATCCTGCTCACGACCGTGTTTTTTGTTGCCCCACACTAGGAATTTCTTCCTGTATCGTGGGTGCGTTTACAGACATATAATGTCACATGCACACACATCCAGACCCGGAACCATTAGCTGTAGATCATACAAATATTTGTTCCGTGCAGGAATCGAACCAGCGACACGCGACGCAGCAGGCGGTCTCTCGATCACTGCGCCAACCACGCCTTCATTTAGGTATACTTAATATTTAATAATCTGCATATAACGATTCCTCCAATTTTTCGGTCACGCGGTCCGATGTGGATCCGACAGCAAGAGGAGTAGAGAAAACGTATGTATGAGTCGATGGACTGACGCGAAGGAAATAGCCAGGAAGACACTGCAGGCCAACATTCATCTTGTTCAAGAACGAGCGGCCTGGAGAGTTTTGGTGGCACGATCTACCCTACTAATGTAACGTCTCTCAGCCATGAGGATACGATACGGAAGAAGAATATTTAATTATGATCTGAATCAATCTGAATAAGATGAAATTAATTTGAAAAAAAAGGCCGTCTGTGAATAAATTTTTTTTATGGATGCAAATAAATACAATATTGAGGCCCCCACGGGGAATCCTCAGGACCTGTTAGACCATGCAGTGTCCGCCACCGGTTTCAGTCTAATAGCTCCTGATGATATCCAAATTTACAAAAACTATGCATCAAAAGTATCTAAAAGATTGTGGTAGCGTTAAATTTTTTTCGTTTCAAAGAAACAAGAAACGCCTTCAATGGAATGGTGAACACAATATATCTAGACATACGATCACAGCAATGGCGGGTCATTTGCTGGTAGTTAACGAATTGGTCAGATATAGTATTAATTCCCTGAAAAATATGTATTTCAATAACTAAAACCTCATCCAAATCGGATCAGAAGTTTTTGAGAATATCGCAGATATACAAACACATATAAGGACGGGTCGAATACTTACAGCACCTACTTTTTTGAAGTCGATTAATAGTAATAAAAAATCCATACAAGTAATTTAGATCATAACAATCAAACCGTAAATACACTAAGTGAATACAGTAGCTACCTTTAATGGCTGGTTATTAATTCTACGTATCTAATTACTTTACTGCGATGGGACTCAGCGGGATCGTCTGGTCAATGTATGGGCTTGATTGTGTGCTTACAGAAATATGTGCAGAAGGCGAACTACATACATAATCCTATTTTCACCAAACTTCATCAAAAGATTAGGTTTGTACTTGATGTACTAAAGCAAGATTTTGGCTTTGTTAAATTGCAAATATTGGTCGCTTGGTATTAGGAAATTAAGACATATATTGATATATGTGATTTATTCATCATGTACCTACCATACTAGAGACAGACTTGGGTACTGTATCAAAATGGAAAACCTCGCCATCTTGGATTTGCGCACGGTGAGGTAAAGTCTCTCTATCACAAAAGGGCTTGCGATGTAACTTTTATCACTCTGACATAAGATTCAAATTATAATCATTCATCAAATGTGGTTATATGTACCTACTTATACAATAAATAAATCTATCTGACAGTAGATAAGCCATTCTACATTAAGTCTAAACATTGTTAGCAGTTTTGTTAAACGTAGCGCAATGGCAATCCAGGAGTACATTATTAAGCTGTTTTATTTAACGAATCTGTTTTGGAAAACAACAGTTTCGTTAATACAGCTGATTCTGAATGCCGGTAATGATTCTGAAAATTGTATTTTACGGTTGTTTTAGTACATAACTGTAGGCTTATTCTGAACCATTCGAAAACTTTTCCGTCTCGGAACGGAAAAATTAAGTTATGTAGAAAATTTAAAAACTGTATAAAAATATTATTCTTATGTATTTTATAAACTACTTATGTACAAATATATATCATGCTTTATCAGTTTCATCGTTTTTTAAAAGTTTAGAAGATCTGATCAACAACTTTCCGCACCGATTCGAAAACGCCAATTTCCGACGGTTCAGAATCAGGACTTTGAACTGATTAACCTAAAATCGTCAGAGTCGTTTGCAGCGGGATTTCTGGAGGTTTCTTTTACTGTGTCTGCGGTCTGTGAATTGATCATATGTATGTATAAAAAGTCAATAACCCGACGCTTTGTAACAGTGTCCGATCACTCAATAAAAATTAGGCACTTAAAATAGTTTTTAAAAGCCCTTTAAATGATAGATAAGGGCAATTAATGAAATAGCGATGTTTTTTATAAGGCACGTTTTTTACTAAAAAATAATTCACTCGACTGGTTCACAGTATTAGGCAAAACATTAAAGAACAAAACGGCCTCGTTGGTATTGTGGTCCCAAGCGCGACTGCTGAGTATGAGGTACTGGGTTCCCGCAAAGTGTTATTGGGTTTTTCTGTGCAGAAATTCTCTGTCTCGAAGAAAAGTTTGGAATTGTGCCCGGTTGAAGGCAATAGGCTCACCACCTACTGCTTTGGACGTAATAACAGCATCGGTGGAATGTGGCTGTACAAATATGCACACCTACCTCTTCGGGGAATACAGGAGTGATGCAAGGTTATGCTATTAAAATTTTTACCTTTTTTAGGTAATCAGGACATAGTATGGTCATCGGAAAAAGATCCAAAAGACGTACCCTGAACCTATCCTCGGAACAACATCTGGATACCAAGTGTTCTGATAAGCATCAACAGGCCAGGGACCGTCCCAAATGGAGAGAGATCATCAAAGGCCTTCGTCAAGCACATCACGATGTTCAGCAGTGAACAAACGACTGGGGAAAAGTTTAATAGGTAATCTTCGGGATCCGTAAGATTACAGAAATTAAAACAAAAAGAGTTTTAAGGTTAACATTAGGTGAGATGGAGATCAAATGTAAGAACAAGAATAAAAAAAAAAACTGTTCCTCTAAAAATGCATAAAAAGTTCCGGCATTTATGTCAGAATGTACCGGGTTTCATGAAGTCAGCCTGCTATACTATTCATAATCCAATAGACGTAAGCGCAGCTGCTACGTGAGCTTCTGGGTTCAATCTCGACTCGGGCAATGTGTTATTAGCTTATTTTGATATTTTATTAGATAATTCTCGATATCACCCCAGTTTGGAATTGTGCCCGATGTTTTTCTTTTCGTGTAAGGCAGGTCAGCCTAGGATCTTGTCGGCTGCTTAACTGGGCTTTCTTGTGGCAAAATTAAGGCCCCCAGCCAGGGCATCCAACTTATATAGTGCCCGAGCAAGAGGCTCACTATTTATACATAAGTCTTCGAAGATCGATGACTTAGTATAAATGTAAACTTATTGGAAATGAGATGAACGACGCCCGAGTCGTATCGTACCCGTCCCGTGACATCTAAACGACGCCGGACTGAAGTTTCAAATCAAAGTTATTTTTGTATGAGCCATTAGTCAAATCGTATGACTAAAACAAGTTCAAAGTTCCTTTAACTGCTCACATTTGTCACTAAACTCACTAATTGGGACACTTTAAGTACTTTAGTGTTGTAAACGGTGTTTCGGAGTTAACATTTTCTGGACAGCGTAGAGGTAGGTATTTATTGTGTGTGTGACTTATTTTTATTGTTTGAATTTTCATGGAATTTATAGAATGATTAGTTAAGGCGTTGTGCGAATTTTTTTCTTCGTATTCTTAATGATGTGTGTTTTTGATTTTTTTTAGCTTGCTGTCTTGTCTTTTTGCTTTTTTTCTATCTTGCTTTCTTTTCGTACGGAAAGTTATAATAATTATATATCATAGTTTATAATATTATATATTTATTAACGGCAAATATTTGCTTATGTGCAACCTGTTTAGCACCATTACTTGGATATTTTATTCAAACTCAAACATAGATATTTTTATTTCTAAAACATCACTGCAGATATTTATTATAAACTAGCTGGCCTAGCGAACTTCGTTCCGCAATTTTTTTTCTGTTCGCTTTTTTTTAATTTTCTATTGTACAAGCCTTGTTCTGACAATAACGAACACAAAAATAAGAATTATCCAATTTGGTGCAGTCGTTCGGAAGTAATGCGCGTACAAATATTTCGGCGATTCATTTTTATATATATGATTAGAGCTAGATGTACGGTTCCAAAGCGTTGGTCTTATGGAGAAGAATTGGCAAGAAACTTCAATGAAACTCTTTTAACAGTTTCCCTATTCACCAAGCAGACACAATAATTAAAGAATCACCGTGGCTCACATGTGAGTCACGGGGTAGGGAAATCGTTAAAAAAAGTAATTACTATGATAAATTATAAGCAATAAGTAACGAAAGTATGATGTAGGTTAATGTAAAGAGTACTAAGAAAATGTATATGATACAATTAAATTAATTATTGTTCACCGGTTACTACTCACATACATTTTTCGGGATTTCCCAACTAGTTCCGAACTCGAACGGAGCCCTTATTCATGAGCTGAGCCCGCGGCGATGTCGCGAGTGAAACAATAATTAATATAAATGTTTTTTTTTTTTTCAAAAATAGTTCTTCGTTTCACTACTTAATGGCCTGATGGTAAGCGACGGTGTGACCAAGGATGGAGCACGTATATCCAGAATAAATCTATTCACTCTTAAGTAGAGTGGATAGATTTGGGGAGAACGATAGTTGGGGAGTTGATGCAACTTCCCAGACCCGTCTCCCACAACAGTTGCACCGGACTACATCCCGAAACACGACTAGGTCGCTTCTCGGCATGGCTTCGTCCCGTGGGTGGTAACCAGCCGCGGCCAAAGCCTCCCACCAGAGTTGTGTTGCCTGTTTTGCACCACTCAGCTCCCAAAATGTCATGTGTCTCACGAAAGTTATTAAACAAGAACAAATCAGTTTGAGTTTGAGTATTTTGACATGACAACACCGTTTCTTTTACTGATAAGATGAACAGAAAATCCGATTCTATTTTTACGACAATATTCTACTATAAATATATTCACGACAGAGACAATAAGCTTTCCTATATCAAAAGTAATTTCAGGATCTGAATCAAAGCAAAGGAATGGCCTTGTTATTATAAGCAGGGAATACAACAGAGTAGTTATGACTAACCTACTAGTAGTAAATATAAGGCTTAACGCAGACAACCGACTTTTTTGCAATCTTCCACTCGTAACACAACATGGCATCACGCCTGTAAAAGTAGTGATAGCCTAGTGATATGATCATTGGACTGACAAGTCAAAGGTCGCAAGTTCGAATCCAAGCCACGCACCACTGTCTTTTCGAATTAATGTGCGTATTATAAACTAATTATCACTTGCTTATAACGGTGAAGGAAAACATCGTGAGGAAACCAGCACACCTGAGAGATGTTCTCGATGGTGTGTAAAGCCATGTCAGAGACCTACGGGTGGTTTATACTCTGACACTAAGTTGTTCATCAACCACACGATAAGAGGAAGATCACGCCTGTATTATCCAAACGTTTAGGCAGAGATGTGCCTATTGTAGAACTCAAGTGTACTGTAGAAATGTGGGTCATATTTCGGATACCGTTATTAATTCCCATGTAAAAGGTTTTCCTAACAACCGGGCATCAGTCCAAACTATAGGTAGCCAAAAATACTTACAACACTTTGCCCAACCACCGAACCCAGGCCTTATACGCTTCACAGCTTCGTTTGCGATAGCAAAACAGATTAATCAGTTTATTTGGATACTAGCTGTGCCCCGCGGTTTCACCCGCGTAAAATTTTGTTATAATTGCCATAAGTTCCTCCTTATATACTCAGCTACCTGCCAGTAAAATCTTATCAGAATCGGTCCAGCCGTTTCGAAGATTAACCGGAACAAACAATCTGCCTAGCCTTTTCCCAATTACATTGGGGTCGGCTTCCAGTCAAACCGGATGCAGCTTAATACCAGTATTTTACATGGAGCGACTGCCTATCTGACCTCCACAACCCAATTACTGGGTAACATGATATCTCGTGGTATGACTGGTCGTCAGACTTTCAGGCCTCTGACTACCCGTAACGGCTGTCATAGATCTTAATTTGACAACCGGGGCCGACGGCTTAACGTGCTCTCCGAGGCACGGAGGAGTCTCGGTATGAAATGATGGTCACCCATCCACAGACCGACCGCGGCAAGCACAGCTTAACCTCGATCGATCGATCTGTGCAGCTGTTACTTAGCCACGAGCCCCTCATTAACCGGAACAAACAGACAGACAAATAACTGCATGAGGTTAAAAAAACCTATTATTTTGATATTACAAACAGACACTTTAATTAGGAAGATGATGATGATGATGATGATGATTACTATTGCCCGTTTTCGTCATTGCTTTTGGTCGCATAAAATGTCGTGCGTCTTATGGTAGGCCTTATTATGATTCCGAGGAAGAATGAGTAATCACAACAAAAATATCGCTCAGAATCGGATGACTAAGAATTTTCCGAGAACCGCCGCCGTCCACGGTTCATAAAACTATGTCTATTAGGGAACTGTAGGAGCTCTGTTTCTATCATTACGGAATGAGTTATCCAGCAATGCTTTTTTTTCCTTTACCACATTTTTGGGTGTTATTTTTCCTGTGACTTTTATACAGCCGTTTTTTTCTAAGAAACCAATAGGTAGGTATATTTATGATGTATAGGAACTGAACATAATAGCTATGACGTCATCATAAGACATTAAAAAACGTCACAGGAGAGTAAGGATAAAGTAAGCAGAGGATGATGATGATGCTATAAAAACAAGATAATATTAATTTTTTTTTTTATTAATATTACATATAGCATGTTATGTTATATGTAATATTAATTAAAAAAAAGCATGCCCGCCCTGTTTGATTTTTTTATTGCACTAAGTGTGCAATAAAAAAAAACAACCACATGTGTACCATAGCTATACATATTTTTTTATTTCCATTATTTTTAAATATTTCTGGCCTATGTTACCCTACATCTAAATCTGTTCAGACGTTTAGAAGTTATGGTTGAATAAAGAAACTCTCAAACATACAATGTATATACTTATACCCTAAATAGAGAGATATATTATAAAAAAATAGAGAGATATTTAATCTTCAAGTCTCTATACGAAAAAGGCAGTAATTAAGTCTTCGGCAGTAAAAATAGATGGAATAATAAATAGATGGCAATTTCAGCGCTATAAAAACCCTACATAATACAGTTATGTGGTAAAATTTCATACAATGTGTACAATGCCCATTTATCAGTTCATGAACATAATTATAATAGTAGGTAATTGCACTGGATGTATCTAATGGAAACCACTAATCAATCAATTAGACAATTATGTGGCGTATGCGTGATTGCCTGGTGTGACGGCGGGTATCGATTCATGGAGCTAAAGGGACTCATATTGGAAATTTGTTTTTAGTGATTTTATAATTTTATTAAATAGAAAAATGCGATCACAAGTATAATATCGTGCAATTGCCCATTTTTTTATGAAAAATTAATCTACATGTGGCCGCCAACTCGCCTGATGTTAAGCGATGGTGTGGCCGAGGATGGAGTACGTAGATCCAGAAAAAATCTATTCAGTAGAGTGGATAGATTTGGGGAACGATAGTTGGGGTGTCGATGCAACTGCCCAGACCCGTCTCCCAGAACCGTTGTACCGGACTACATCCCGAAACACGACTAGGTAGCTTTACGGCATGGCTTCGTTCGGTGGGTGGTAACCAGCCACGGCCGAAGCCTCCCACCAGAGCTGTTTTGCTTGTTTTGCACCACCCAGGGGCCACGTGTAGGGATTCCATTTTGAGGGTGCACTTCTAGGGACGCGGGCAACTCAGCCCCCAAAAATTAGATTGGATAGCGCTGATGGTGGATGGTAGCGTGCGTGTAACGCACGTAGATTTTGATTTTGATTTTTTGATTTTGATTAAGGTGGATGTTGTAGGATGTTGACAAATGTTCGTGAAAAGGCGCCTTCGGTTGGGACTATAGTAAACAATAAACTAAAGAATTTTTCAACATAGAAATATTTTATTGACCCAACACTAGATGAGACTGCTCGTCTCTTAACGGTCAAGGCTGGATTTTGAATTGTTAAACTCTTTTACTATTGGCATTGTTCTCACATAAAGTGTTGTTAATTTGTTGAAGAGTAACCATAGAATTTCTTGCCCGTTCTTCTTCATAGGAATCTACGCTTTGGAACTTTACAATTATGTTCTGACAATCAATTCAAAAATACCTGTAAATTTTACTTAAACTAACAGGAATTAACCTGCATTAAATACCTTTGAATCACTTGACGTTTCGACCACTGATCGTGGTCACAAGTAGACTGATGCAGCGAGTTTACTCCGGCGGTGGTGTGGTCGATTTACATTATTAATATAAACCTCGCGACACACTACACTCACTGTGTGGTTTAATTGTCAACACTCCTGAGAATTTATTTTTAATCCTAATCCAATTATCCTAATTAATATAATAAATGCGAAAGTAAGTTTGTTTATTTGTTACCTTTTCACGCCTAAGCCACTGAACCCATCATCCTGAAATTTTGCATATACCTACTAGGGTGCCTTTCATCCCGACAAAAAAAATACAGTTTCCGAGGAAAACAACAATAACATTCTTATGATAATAGATGGCGCCACGTGTCTTTCGAATCATAGTAAGATTCTAAATTAATGCCAGCGAAACCACGGGCAAAACGTTGTCTATAAATTGTAAAGTCGTCATGTCGGAGGTTTACTGGTGGCCTAAATTCTGATAATACTTGTAGATTTTTTCGTCAAGCATGCGTTAAGTAGATGAATCTGAACTAATCTAAATAAAGAGGATAATATTTCATTGCTTAGAGGACTCGAAGTCTTCACCGCCGTAGTCGATGAAGCTCCGGTTGCTATTAGTGCTCGCTCTAATAATTGCATTATGAGAGACGAATTGCATAACTGATCCCAGATACCGCCCTACGTAAGTACGTATACGACTGTCGAGACAGACGCACCGACTGTTTGCTCACAACTACCCGCATATTCATTAAGTTAATTGTTCCGTCTGTTCGGGGAAACTATTACCTTAATGCCACTTTCTATGCATCGCTGGTAATGGACGATTTCGGAGCTGTTCTGTTCTGTTTCGGTGTTCTTTTCAATGCAGATTTTGCAGAAGTTTAAAGTAGCGTCTGCGAAGGAGACATGTGGTCCTAGGTTTTGCTCTCGTGTCGGGAGTGTTGTTAGATTTTTCTAGTAAGAAATTCTCATCAGAAGCTCGGAGTTTGGCTCACCACCTATTATTTGGGACATAAAAATGGTTTCGGTGAAATGTGGGTGCACAACAGTCTACACTTCTACCAACTTCTTCAGGGAATACAGGCATGATGATATAATAATGAGGCGTGGGAGACAGGAAATCGTGAAATTTTTAATATTCCTATAGTCTCAGTGACACGAATTTCTATCTTCAAGTTGTACTGTAAACCTGGGTCCAAAGAAATTATTCCAGGGCCCCCTAGCCTAATCTGGCGGTATTTTTATGGTTCCATATTCTAAGGGTAACGAGAGCTTTTAACTGTGCCTGCGCCATCTGTCTGTCACAAGGTTTTATCTTTTGAACCATACAACCACAAATAACCAATTCAAAAATATAGAACCATAATTAATGGTTCCCTCTTACAGTGTGTGCGTCCAGGATGAACTTAGATTTTATTTAAACACCAAAAAGCATCTATCCTTCCCTACCTAGCTTCGTCACCTTCCTCAAAGATCTAACAGTTTAAGAATTACAATCACTCAACTAAGCCACTTGTTTGTTGAGTGTAAGTTTTCAAAGCACCTTCAAATTTGCATCGCACCATCTGGTGGTCTTTACGTTTATATATATAGTGAAGCCACCTTAATCGAGTGGTTTTGCTTGTTTTTTAAATCGACCTAGATCCGTCTGCTTTGTGGATAGGCAAACTGTCAAGTATTATTGACAGATTTTTACCACAGCATCATATTTTAATGCTCAAACTAATGTACTAATATTGCCCCCAAAGCAAATATAATCATAAAGGAATAATTATGTTCAAACTGAATTAATAAGTGCATTTGCGCATACGGAATCGAGAATCAAATACAGACTTTCTGCGCCATTTCCCAGAGATATTCCGCAATTGAATCGTGCCTAATTAAACTCGCGTTATTAACTGCATGGTTATTGCAATCCCAGTATTGGAAACACAAGAATCTTTACGCGGAATATCTAGAAATGATGCCCCATTCACAAGTATGTACCGACGCATTTCTCCTTGCAAGCTTCCTGATAAATGCCTGTACAACGTATCCGATTCTCAACTCTATTTACACAGTTCTAGGGGTGATTTCAGTGTGAATGTGTTAAAAGGCAGTTATCTGTTATTTGGTAGTATAACCTACAGAATGTTCCGGAGATGTTCGATTGCAGCGGACTCGACGTGCCGACTGCGAGTTTGAGAGTAGACGCCGGTAAAATGTTGCAAAGTGCAATTGGAGATCTGGATATTAATATAGAGTGGCAATAACTTAAAAGGGAGGAGAGCAGTGCCGTACTTCTTTCAATATGTATATTCCCCGTTTCTTTCGTACAAGCAGACATATAGACAAAATCGGTAAACGAATAGGTAATTTTGGCCCGAAATAAATTAGGATGAGGGAAGGAGTATAATGATAATCAATGAGTTGTTGATTGTTATTTGATAATGATAAATTGGATCGCAATATGACCAGGAAACTGTTTTGTTAAATTATAACAAAGCCATGCAAAAACCAAACACTTTTTAGGGTTCCGTACCTCAAAAGGTAAAAAAAGGAAACCCTTTTAACCCTTTGACTCACTAATTAGCAGACACAATAGATTTTAATTGTTATGACGTACATGCTTATACGTGCGTGAGCTTACATGATAAGATCACATTCTCGTCCGTTTGTCCGTCTGTCTATCCGTGTGTCACCACCGATTCTCTCAGGAACGGGTGGACCTAGCAAGTTGAACTGAGTGAAATTAATACCAGAGACTTAGGTTTATAGTTCCTATTAGATGTATTAAAATCAAGGTCTTGAGTCAACACGATAAAAAGATATAGGCAAAATTAGATTTTCGCGAAAACGTGTAAGTACCAAAATGTAATTATTATATATATTTTTTCCCTTTACTTGTGCTGTAAGACCTTACTTTTAACCAAAATTGTCAATTCTAGTTCAACCGGAAGTACCCTATAGGTTTTAGGTCGAAAACCTATATGCTAGTTCCCGTTGACCTAGAATCACGAAATTTGGCAAAAAGCAAGGTCTTAATGCGATAATAATTTAGCATTTATTCTCATACGTTGATCTGCACCATATTCACAGACTTTTCTTCTAACGTTCCACACTTGAGATCCATTCGTCTTTCAGCGTCATTTTAGCAGTCTGTGTGACGGTCGTAGTATCGTCAGACATGCACGTCGTCGGATGTCGTGTCTGTCCACGACACACGCGGAATTCAAGAGACATGTCGCACCGCGGTCGAGTGATACTTGATACTTAAAGGCAACATAATTATAACATTATATCTCGCCTACATTTCTCGAGTTGGTAGGCAGAGGTGTACTATTGAACACACACATTTCACCGAGTCAGTTATTATAATAGTATACTCTTGACCAAGTTTTTGGTCACGGCAGCCCATTTTCACGGAGATTAGCCAAGTACGCAGGAGGTATTAGGTATAGTACAAAAGTGTATGTGCAAACACGGGTACAAAAGTTACAATATTAAACGGAAAAAGAATACGGTCCCGAACAGGATTCGAACCTGCGTCTCCCGGATAAATACTCCAGGCGCTCTGACCACTAAGCCATCTCGACCTGTGCTCACCACCGCATATTCTTCTTCCATATTTTAACACGTCTTTTTGGCGAAGTCATTGCTATCAATTCAGTCGCTATACGTGATATGCATTAGAAATACATCGTAATAAAAAAAAACATTACGAACAATACCATTCGTTTGAAACACACACATATAACTTTGACAATAAAACCTTAATAACGGTCAAATTTTAATGATTTATGGTCGAATTTCGGGCAGTGCGCGACCACAAGTAAAAGTAAATACACAAGACATATAACCTGCGTCATTTGGGAATAAAAGAAAATCAGTTTTATCCTCCTTCTAACAATGGGAAAGCAAATTCCCATTACCTTAAGAAAATAGGTAATGAATGCGTGGGTTTGTCTAATAGTTTGTCATTATATGGTGAGTCATGGTGTCTCTGAGATGATTCTGTTTATATGTCGAAACGCATTTCCCATGCTCATGAGTCACTTGATTTGTCATTAAAGTTACCTAAAGATTTTTGTGGAAATTGAAATACGTGAAAAATATTAAGCCATTTCACCTCTTAGTGATTAGAGCGACTGGAGTATTTTTCCGGAAGATGAAGGTTCGAATCCTAGTCACGGACGTATTTTTCTTGCCATAAAAATGTATAAAAGTAAAGTTTTGTTACGCATGAGTTTAGGCGTTCGACACCCAGACCCGGAAACATTATCTGTAGATCATACAAATATTTGATGCGTGCAAGAATCGAACCTGCGACACGCGACGCAGCAGCCGGTCTCTCGACCACTGCGCCAACCGCGCTGTCCTCTGTATTTATCTGTATTTGATTTGTTATTATTAGCGGCTTGGTGGCAGCGATTGAAAACCGGTTACATTTTTCAGTTCATAACATAAACATAACATAGCATCACGCCTGTAGTCCCCGAAGGGGTAAGCAAGGTGTACAACTGTGTACACCTCGTACACAGTTGTACACCCACATTTCACCAATGCAGTTATTAAGTCTCATTTAATAGGTGGTGAGCCTATTGCCGTCTACTGGGCACAATATCAAACTCCGGGCTGCTACTGAGAATTTTCTAAAAGAACACTTTGCCCGACCCGGGAATCGAACCCGAGACGTCATGCTCAACAGTCGCGCTTGGGACCACTAGACCAACGAGGCAGTTGTATTTTTCAGTTCGGTTCTCCATTTAGGTTCTTATAAAAGTTCTCAGTACGGTCCCCGTTCCGGTTAAGGATTCGGTTCCAACCTACCGGTTCCAATATTATCATCTGGATTGATGCACTCGGCACATTCCTAGCGTACCTTTTATTTCAGATTGACACAGAACAGTATAAACTTCCACGATTCCACCTTACTTTCCAATATGACGATCAAAGGGATTGTCGTATTGGAGTGTAAGGTGGAATCGTGGAAGTTTATACTGTTCTGTGTCAGCGATTCAACGGTATCGTATGAACTCAAATAGGTAAGAATACGTTTTGTTTGAGAACAGGTAAAATAAAGGTTTCAATTTGGGTTCCGGTTAACTACTACTAAGGTCTAAAGTTATTATATTAAATGGAAAAAGAATACGGTCACGAACAGGATTCGAACCTGCGCCTCCCGGATAAATACTCCAGGCGGTCTGACCACTAAGCCATCTCGACCTCTGCTCACCACCGCGAATTCTTCTTCCATATTTTAACACGTCTTATGGCGACGTTATTGCTATCAATTAAGTCCCCATACGGGTGACCGAAGGTTTCTTTTTCCATTTAATATAATAACTTTAGAGTTCGCTAAGCATGCGTTAATGCTTTTCAAAGATTTATCTTGATTTAATACTACGGTATTTTACCGGTATTGTTCGAGTTTTTTTTCAGTCCCTGCTTGGTGGTGCAAACTGTGATCGGTGGAATTACCATTAAGGTTGGGAGGCAAAGTTTGGGCTCAGGTCAGGAGCTCGGACTACAACACAGTCTCGAGCGTATTTTTATTTCCCCAATAAAAAAAAAAAACTTCAGTGTTTTGCTACGTATGCGATATTGCGTTAAAAACTTTGTCTGTATTCGCTAGGAATTTTTTCATCCTTGCTTCTGAAGCTTAGAGGACCAGACGGGAGACACCTTCTGACTAAATAGTAAACAAATTTGCTCGCACTTTTGGCGGGGGGTGAGGTAACACACAAGCATAAAAGAACTCGTACTAAAGTGAAAATAGCTCTCGTCATTACATTAACAGTATTAAAATACATAAAAAAAACATAACACAAAAAAAAAATTGTGTTACACACGATTAAAATCGTGTACTATCATTGTAACCATACTGGTAAAAGGTACCTTTATATGATTAGGAATCATATGCAAGTGGCGAGAGGGGTATGCCCGCGAAAACTACTCCAGTACTAATTCCTTCAAGTTCTGAAGGTACCTACGTTAAACTGCCGGTCTTGTCGTTAACTAATATCCAGTTGTCTCGTCGAAATAAGCAGCTAAAATATCGTTTGGTCTCCAACTTAAACGCAGTATGTTCTCAATTACAGCCGAAATAGCAAACAGTGGCAAATGACGTCATCGCAGCGCGGATGGGACTCACTATTTGTGGAACTCTTGTGGCGATGTGCGGTGAACGTACAAATATTAGATACGGAGTAATATTATATATAATATATTGAGTTTTGTGGCTGTGTGGCTACCTCGTTCGTCTAGTGATGTAACGAGGAAACAAGACTCCACAACACAGGGTATTCTAGTCTGGGGTCTAGAGTTTAACAATTATGCACTAAGAAATTCAAGCAATGCTCGAAGATCATGTATTGTGTTTTGTGCGTATTATATTAATTTACTGAACACAAAACAAAAAAAATATATTTAAAGATGAGAGGTTCTGGGTTCGATTCCCGGGTCGTGTTGTGTTCGATTGTTCTGTTAGGGAATCCCCAACAGCAGCCCGGAGTTTGGAATTGTGCCCGGTAGATGGCAGGTTTACCACCTATTAAACTTTACTTGACATGTCTTTTTCAATGTTACATAAAAAATAATATTTTAACATAGCTTCACGCCTGTATTCCCCTGTTCGCTGTTATTAAGTTAAGAATGCCTCGTTGGTCTAAAGCGCGACTGCTGAACATGGGATCGTTGGGTTCAATACCTGGATCGTGCAAAATGTTGTTGAGTTTTTCAGTTAGGAAATTCTTAGTAGCAACCCGGAGTTTGGAATTGTGCCCAGTAGATGGCCAAAGACTCACCATCTACTACATGGGGCGGACGCTGAAATCGAACTCGGAACCTCATGCCCGGCAGTCGCGCTTGGGACCGATTACACCAATGAGGCAGTTAAAAAAGGTCAAAAAAGGTAAAGATACTATATAACGATTTTTTTAATTTTACTAGCTTTTGTTACCCGGGACAAGGTAAGGATTCTAACAATACCCCATACATCTAAATCGGTTCAGGCGTTTAGGAGTTAAGATGAAATAAATAAACTCACAAACATACATACATACATGAACCGTAAAACATAACACTCCATTTATTGGGTATTCGTGTAAAAAGAAACAAATTCTTAAATACCCTTCCCTGTACTGTCACCGTATTCAATACTGATGCGCGCAATGACGCCTAATTAACTGCAGGTCATTAGCCGCTATAGGCCGCTATTGATATGACGTATTACCGTATGGGAGTGACGTTGAATTCAAATGATAAAGTGTTATCGCATGGACGATTGGCGTCGAATGCGACGACCGTAACGAGTGTTTACTTTGTGTGGACCTCTGTTACGGTGTTTGGGTTCAGTAGTTGGTAATAGCTTGTTAGTAAAATAGGTATAGGATTTTTTTTTTTTTTTTTTTTATGGAATAGGTGGCAACCGAGCAGACGGCTCGCCTGATGGTAAGCGATTACCGTCGCCCATGGACACCCGAAACCCCAGAGGAGTCGCGAGTGCGTTGCCGGCCTTTTAAAGGGTTTGGGCCTCCGGTACCCTCACTCACTCGGCGAAACACAACGCAAGCGTTGTTTCACGCCGGTTTTCTGTGAGGCCGTGGTATCAATCCGGTCGAGCCGGCCCATTCGTGCCGAAGCGTGGCTCTCCCACGGTGAAGATCTAATATTGGTATTTATATACATAGCATCACGCCTGTATTCCCTGAAGGGGTAGGTTGGGCATATCGCGCTAACTGTATCGCACTCCAGACTTGACTCACATCTGTATGATGTAGACTTCAGAGCTGGCTTCTAGGCAGGAGGCAGTGGTACTCGGGCAATCCCGAAGAATGGGCGTGAGTTAAGTAGTTTCTTTATTTCTTCTTAACTCCCAAACACCTGAACCGGTTTAGATGTATGGGGTATTGTTAGAATCCTTCCCTTATCCCGGGTAGCAAAGACAAGTAAGATAAAAAAAAATAGTAACATAGTATCTTTAAGTATTGAATAGATTCAGGCGTTACTTTGCGGAAGTCCATTACAATGGATGCAAATAAATACAATATCTAGCTACTTCCACAAAATTGAGGGTAGTCATGGATCACCTGTGCATCATCAGGAGCTGTTAGACCGTGCAGTGGCGGACACTGCACGGTCTAACAGCTCCTGATGATGCCCCGTGGAGGGGCGAAACACGTGTAGAGTAGTTGGTGGTAGTCGGAATTTTCACCGCTTGCGTATGTGCATATATTTGCGGGCGGGCGGGCGGTGTACAGGTAATGCATGACTACCCTCAATTTTGTGGAAGTAGCTAGATATTGTATTTATTTGCATCCATAGTATCTTTATCTTAATTTTCCCTTTTTAACTGCCTCATTGGTGTAATCGGTCCCAAATGCGAATGCCGAGCATGGGGTTCTGAGTTCGATTTCAGCGTCCGTCCCATGTAATAGATAGTGAGCCTTAAACTATAATTAATATGAATGACAGCGCGGTTGGCGCAGTGGTCGAGAGACCGACTGCTGCGCCGCGTGTCGCAGGTTCGATTCCTGCACGGAGCAAATATTTGTACGATCTACGGATAATTGCTCCGGGTCTGAGTGTTTGTGTGCTTGTGAGATTATATGTCTGTAAACGCACCCACGACACAAGAAGAAATTCCTAGAGTGGGGCAACGTTTTAAAAAAAAAATTGTTTCACGAAAGTTATTCTACAAAAATTGATTACGTACTTTAAATAAAGGCTATATTTTAGACGATTTAATTACAAATGTATAGTTTTCAGATTTTTAATTGTACTTGTAGTTTAAGAAGATATTATTTGCCAAATTTCATAGTTCTAGGTCAATGGAAAGTACCCTATAAACTTTGATTCCCTTGAGAGTGTCGAAATATACGTTTTTTGCAGCATAAACGGTTGTATCTTTTTTTTAGGTTAACTTAGAACTACTAACTTTTCACAGCATCAAGGGACTGTAGACTTGAGTATATGGTTTTAATTTCATCTCGATACCTTCACGCGTTCCCGAGATAAAGGGTCTTGATAGACAGACGGACAATAAAGTGATCCTATAAGGGTTCCGTTTTTTTCCTTTTGAGTCACGGAACCCTAAAAAACAGCTTATATCTACAACCTGAAGTTTATCATAATATTAACATAACATCACGCCTGTATTCCCCGAAGGGGCAGGCAGAGGTGAACACAATTGTACACCCACATTTCACCAATGCTGTTATTAAGTCCCATGGAATAGGTGGTGAGCCTATTGCCATCTACCGGGCACAACTCCAAACTCCGGGCTGCTACTGAGAAATTATTAATAGAAAATCTTAATAACACTTTGCCCGACCCGGGAATCGAACCCCATGCTCAGCAGTCGCGCTTGGAACCACTAGACCAACGAGGCAGTTATCATTTGCCATTGATATCATAATATTAATAGAGAGGGACTACATAAATGATTATTCAATTGAAAGCTTTTGTGCAAAACGAGCAATATACACTGCTGTGAGTCTATCATACACGTTGAACACGTGTATCAACACAAACCCAAGCATAATAATCCCATATTAATGTCGGATACATATCCCCAAACATTAACTGGACACAAGACGTAACGCCCGAACAATTCTAATATTGAATCAGTAATCGTTCCGATTGAATCGAATACCTCGTCTCGATTCCCTTGTGCATTGCGGAGGAATATCCAATCGATTATCGAATTGTTTCCGACTCGAGTTGGTATTGAGATGTTCCGAATATTAGATGGGTTTGGTAAAATGGTTTGGAATAGTTCTGTGATGAAGTTTGTGTGGTAGTATCGATTTGGGCTGTAGTGTTCAAATATTAATATTATAATCATGCCTTTATGGATTGCTGAACTACTATATTCAGATGCTTTATAAATGAGTAAAAACACGCATTACCACATGCTTTCTTATTCCACAAAAAATATAACTTTAGAGTTCGTTACATATGGGTTTGAAATATTTATCAGCACCTGTACGAAACTAAATTAACTGAAAAGTAAGTCGTGTCGATTCGGTCACCTGTATAGGGACTGAATAGATATTGATGTCCTCATGTCACCATATGAGAAAACACCTTTATGGACATGAGGCATTTATTTATAGACGTCATAACAATAGCATTTTTTTGTGTCTCATATATTCTTCAACGTGTTAAATGTGAATCCCCTCCCATATGTGTGGAAATCCATCATGGATGTTATGCCGCACTCCTACCGACTAAACAATACGGTCCACCCTTAACCCTAACCGGGATTCCGGGATGGCAGCTGCATATTCCGCAGCCTGGGTAAGGTCAGAGGCCTACGATATTACCTGGTATTAGGACGAGTGCGGGTTACCTTAATTAATCCTATTTTTATTAACACGCTTTTATTAGCGTCACCTGTAACTAACTATGTAAGAAAAATTTGGAAGTTAAATTTGACCCACTTCCCGGTTTCCGATTGAGTTGAAATTTTGCATACACGTATAGTTTGGATGACAATGCATGGTGAGCTAAGTGACATCATTCTAAATCCAATATGGCGGACTCCAAAATATGGCGGACTAGTAATTTTTTATGCACTCCCGCGATATGGGTATCAAATCAAAGGGTTTGCTGAGAAGAATACGAAAAATAAAATGACGTCACCCTAAATCCAACATGGCCGACTTCCAAAGATGGCGGACTAGGCATTTTTATGCACTCCCGCGATATGGGTATCAAATGAAAGGGTTTGCTGAGAAGAATACGAAAAATAAAATGACGTCAATCTAAATCCAACATGGTGGACTCCCTAAGATGGCGGACTAGTTATTTTTATGGGATCGTGTGATATGGGTATCAAATGAAAGGGTTTGCTGAGAAGAATACGAAAAATAAAATGTTGTCACATGAAATTAAATATGGTGAACGCTCCAAAATGGCGAGCCCACGCTTTTTTACGATAAAAGGTTTTATTCGTAATCACTCTATTTTGTTTTTGCATTTATAGAAAATTATTTTCTACTTTTTAGATAGACTAGTTACAAAAGCGTGTTTTTTAGTTTTTTAAACTATTATTTATTATTATCTAGCTGTGCCCCGCGGTATAATTATATTAAAATTAGACTAATTTACTGCTTATATCTATAGTCCTCCTTTAGCGGTTTTGATAACCACGACCCCCACAGCTAGCCTTTCGGGAGTCCTAATATGACAGAAGTTGGTTTTAAATAGTTCGGGTCATCGGCGTAAAGTTAAAGTGGTCAATCAGTTCAACTGCCTCGTTGGTTTAGTGGTCCGTAGCGCGACTGCTGAGCAGGAGGTCTCGGGTTCGATTCCCGGGTCGGGCAAAGTGTTATTGAGTTTTTCTGTTAGGAAATTCTCAGTAGCAGCCCGGAGTTTGGAAATGTGCCCGGTTGATGGCAATAGGCTCACCACCTATTACATGGGACTTAAATAACAGCATTGGTGAAATGTGGGTGTACAATTGTGTACACCTCTGCCTACCCCTTCGGGGAATACAGGCGTGATGCTATGTTATGTTATGTCAATCAGTTGCGCTGGTGCAAGCACACTCCCTCGACCTGCTCCCTGTGGTCCAATGGACTGGTAAACCAGTAAGATAGACAGATTTTAGGATGCATTACTTATTTTGAGGGTTCCCCAATTTTATGTCCCTTAATCACTTCTTACGACACCCATGGGCAGAGATAGGGTAGTCTTTTCTTTTCCAGAACCACACGGAAAACTATATTTCTTATATAGTCAGCTACATGCCAAAAAAATCTTATTAGAATCGGTCCAGCCGTTTTAAAGATTAGCCAGAACAAACAGACAAAATTAAAAACAAACATTTTTAGGCATATGTAACGTGCAAATAACAGAATGAACTTAAGAAAAAATATTATTTTGACATTACAAATAGACACTTACATTTTATTTATTTGTATTGATTAGAAAAATTACGGGTTACCTTAATTAATCCTATTTAATCTCTATATTTATTAATAAAATCTGAGTCATATCAACAGATAGCAACGTGTCACAAACGAAGACATTTGCTAAACGACTTCATAAAGTCGTCATAAAATGTTTAATTTACGAGCGTTTAGTTTAGGATGAAGCTCGTCTACTGACGTTTATGTTGTCATAAACTGTTTATGGTGGTTAGTAGACTGTTGTTGTGTTGTGTGTGTGTTGGTGTGCTAAATCTCTTTTAATTAACATAAAATAAATCTATAACCTTAATAAAGTTTTCTTGCCCATTCTTCTCCATAATACCCTTGGGAACGTGACAACCTGACAATTTAAAAGTGACTGTACGTAAATGATCTGACTGACTCTATAAACTTTATAGTAAGATGCAACTTAATTTGAATACTTACTGAATGAAATAATACTCTCGTATGAGGTATTGTAGCCATTCGATGCGTCAGTCGATACTCGACCCAGTTCTCAAACCAATTCTTCTTCTTCCTAGGAGGTTATCTATACAATAAAATATATAAAGAACTAAATAACTTGCCTGACACCAAACACACCTGTAAGAAATAGACAACTATGTGGCTGAAGAACTTAGATTATAATGCGTTGAAATTAGTCCTTCTTATGTACACACACACGCACACCCAACACAAACGCAGCACACACGCACACAGCACACATACATCACACAACTACATTTCACAAAAAAATATAAATAATGTACCTAGCTATTTCCTTTGTACAGAATCTTGTAATTTAACTCGGGGTGGAGACCTGGTGGCCTGAAACACAGACTTCGGCCTAGCTTAGGCACCAGTCTCCCACAATATTGCCACACGTACCTTATCTAAGCAATAGGTATTGTGTATATAAAATTTTATTTATTTATTTCAGGGACAGCTCAGCTTAGTACCAGCTGCACTTGACTTGGCAGAACGCAGAGCCAAAAGGCTAATGTGATGATGAGGCACTGGTGAGGAAGCTCCAAAGTTAGGTTATTGGCAAAACGTTGCTGGATTGTGGCACTTCGGCGAATGTGCGCAGTCGTTGCACGATTTCATCCCGCCATCAGAGTTACAGACGCATTGTAGGCACTTGATTGATACTAGTCGTTCCCTACTCAACGCTTTTCCTTAACCTACAAAATGTGGAATTGTTTGCGTCTGTTTTCCCTACTAACTATAAACTGAAAACCTTCAAAGTAAGAGTTAGTAAGCATCTTCTGGGTATAGGTAGACCTCATCCATCACTTCCTATCAGACGAGATCGAGGTCAAGCGCAGATAGTAACAATAATAAATTAAATTAAATCTGCGTTAACCATATTACCACCTTATCGCAATGCAGTCAAAAGGTCTTAAAAATTACTGTAGGTATAAGTATTACATGCAAGTTCTAGTAACTTTACAGAAAAGTAGATTGGGGGGTGCGTCCAACGCAAGTAGTGCGTCCGGCTAAATTATCTACACGGGAGACAAATACATTTTAATAAAATTTACATTATTTAAAACTCATTTAAGCTTGCTTCACGGTTCAAGAACATAGAAAAAATGAGCCTTAAGTACGTTTTGACATAAATAGGTTAAGCTATGGAAAACCGAACTCTAAAATCCCGTAGCCCGCCAGTCTCCTTTATACATTCAAAAACCACAGTTGTAAATAATAAAATTTCCAACCCACACTTCCTCCAGCCCCAACCAACACGTTAACCTTATCGACTTTTATTTACCCCAATTTTCTTATAAGGCAATCAAAATTTACACGCCCATAATAATTACATCTTCATTACAGACAAGTACAGGTTTCCCCCACAAATTCAATCCCTTTAATCAATCCGAAGTCGTGAATAAGGGGGTTGATTACCATCCCCTCTAAAACTTCTAAACTGCAATTATGGTGCAGCAATTTCTCATTGAAAGCACTAATTTTGTGATTTTCAAAATTGCTAGGGGACGCGGTTTGCTGTGATTAGGTTGCTTGTTGCTTGCGGTTTTCAAAAGAAAATTTTGTGCCTTTTACCGTCGTAGACTACTATTATGTGCTTGTTTTGGATTTCTGTTTTCTGATTACACGATTATGATTTGGAATTTATGCAACACTAATTTCTGCTCGCGTCTCTGCACGTGTATTTTGTATCTTTCAGATTTAAACTCGGCAACCGTCAGCGGTTGCCGAGTTGCTCCTGGGTTCGATTAACGGGTCGGGAAAGTGTTATTTGGTTATTCTGTTGGGTTATTTGTTAATCAAATACAGGTCGGAGTTTAGAACTGTGCGCGGCTAATGGCAATAGGCTCACCAACTATTAAATGTGACTTAATAATTATCGGTGAATTGTAGGTGTATAACAGTAAACCCCTGCTTATACCTTCGGGGATACAGACGTGATGCTATGATAAGTTATGTTCCAATTTAATTCAACCGTCATAGATGACTCATAGGAGCTATGAGCTAGAAAATTGCGGCGTAAGATTTTTTTAAGTCACGCTGTTCAAAGATCCCATATTGTGTCATAATGAGTAAGTATATATTATGCATATGTATAGTTAATTGTACCTAATAACTAATATGTATAACACAAAATAGGTAATTTATATAATTTCAAATCCGAGATTCAATATAATCCGTGATTTAATAACCGAAATATGCGATCATTCGATAGGTCATGCATAGGTGGACAGGGAGTAGCTATTAAATGATAAATGATATTTATATCTGTAAATACATCTGTTGTAGACACTTTTAAAAGTCAAACATTGTTTTTGAAGCTAGATGGCGTCGGCATTTCCTATCTGACTAGCTCTGAGAAGAAATGCCGAAACAAACTGAGAGGTCAACGTCTCTTTTAAAGTCCAGACATCATTTTATTCAACATATGAGTGTAACTGTGTAGGGATAGGTCTGGGATGGCCTTTTGAAGAAAGAACCATAGCTGTTTTGAGCTGACCTGTCCTAACCGACGGCACGTATACATCAGTCATCGTGTAGCTCAACCATAATTTAAGGAGCTCAACGACCCGTCGCAAGACCATACCATATCGGCAAGACATTTGCGTAGGCCACAGAGAAATCTCAAAAGCCGCCTGACAAATCAATTAATTTCAACTTCAAATAAATTCTACATAGTACTCACATTCAGTTTCTAAGAGTTACAATTTTGACACACCGATAGGTTATAAAATATTTAAAAACTCATAAATATCAGTGCTACAAAAAACTGATTATCTAACCATAATTATAAACCAAGGAGAATAAAAAATTATAATTCAGAGGAAATTTTGAAAAATTTTCTTACTACTAACAGTTACAAGGAGATGTTTTGTCTTAAGGGAAATATATGCAACATACAGACATACTTGAGAACTTACCGCATACAGTTGGAAACTAGGTTGATGATATTGCTCATCAGTGGTCTACACCATAACTACAATATTACAAACTGTACAAGAGTCTTAAATAGATATTAAGATCGGAATCCATACTTCCATTCATATCCATACTTTCATACTCCATATTTAATTCATATACTAATATTATAAATGCGAAAGTATCTCTGTTTGTACAATCCTTTCAGCCGTTTAGTCGTGAAAAGCTGTTTGTTTGTTAGCTTTTCACGACTAAACGGCTGAAAGGATTGTAATGAAATTTGGCAAGGAGATAGATTGTTCCGTGTCATCACTCTACCAACTGAGCTACCTTGTCGTGTTCAAACCTATTGAATTTTCAATCCTCTTTGTATACGTCTTAAGGAGACGCCTGGTGATATTTATCTAGTAATCATTACAGATTTACTAAACTCAGCGTTACCACTTTACAGTTGTAAATCGCCGAACAACATCCCAATCCTTTATAAATCATATATAATTATATTTTTTAATACATGTTGAGGCCATGTAATGCCTATATTAATTTCTATTTTTCAAAGAAACATTGAAAAAATAATAGACAAGAACGGGGCTTGAATCCGCGACCTTTGACGTTCCGTGTCATCACTCTACCAACTGAGCTACCTTGTCGTGGTCAACGCTGAGTTTAGTAAATCTGTAATGATTACTAGATAAATATCACCAGGCGTCTCCTTAAGACGTATACAAAGAGGATTGAAAATTGAATAGGTTTGAACACGACAAGGTAGCTCAGTTGGTAGAGTGATGACACGGAACGTCAAAGGTCGCGGGTTCAAGCCCCGTTCTTGTCTATAATTTTTTCAATGTTTCTTTGAAAAATAGAAATTAATATAGGCATTACATGGCCTCAACATGTATTAAAAAATATAATTATATATGAGATAGATTTCTTTATTATTATTATTACATTTTACTTACATATGTACATTATAAATAAAAATATTTACAAAAATAAAACCTAAATTATGTTAACTACACTACCACTAAAAGAAAGAGAGAGAGAAAAAATAAAAAAGGAAAAAACGTAATTTAGGCGTCGAAGTACTCCTCCGCATCGCTGTCATCCGGTAATGTGCCCAAAAGACTGGCAGCATTGCCACGTTGAATGGCAATGCTAATTCTCTGACCAAAAAACAGGCCAGCCCTCTGGTCACGCGAAGTGTCGACCAGTCTGCCAGAAATTCCTTTGAAAAGTTGGCGGGCACTGGGACCCCATGACCCGAGCGTTTCGACTCCAAACGGCTCAAAGTCGTAGCAGCCGATAAGGTTGCTATATTTGCGCCGTTTGAGAGTCTCTGCAGCAGCAGCAGCGGCCCAGCACAGCCAGCCGAGCTGGGAAGATGCGATGGAGCAAGGGTGTCGACACATGTTGCGTCCCACACCAAAGGCCTACCCAACTTCCAAGGCAATAACGTCATGCCGTCTGGTCTCTTACCATCGTCCCGCACCAAGCCATTGGGCTCCAAAACAGCTGGTACACGGCGGTGGAAAGAGCCCGGCGGATAATGTCATTTATGCTGGCGTGCCGGGCTATACGCCCCGCACTCCTGCTACAGGACAGACCATGATGTCCCAGGCTGTCGACAGCTTCACCACAGTGGCACCGATGCGGAGCAACACAGGGAGCACCCAAACGCAGGCAAGTAGCGAGGCGAAAAGTTCCGTCATCCAGCATAGTACCTATGTTGGGTGACGGAAGTGCTTGAAGCCAAAGGCCCGACTCCCATTCTCCCACGGCAAGCAGACGAGCACGCTCTGCAGTATTGACTGACCTATTTAAAAGATTCTTCCGTGTCAAACTGCAAAGCGGCTCATCCCATTGCCTCTGGGAAGACGGATTGACGGGCAAGACCGTGTTGGGGCAAGCCATTTTCCAGGCGTTCACTGCATCAGACAAGCACGGTACTTCAAAATTAACCAGTGAGGATTCTAAGATTTTCCTGGTTAATTTTTCGGTACTGTGGACCGAAGACAAGAACGCTGGTAAGCTAATACTTGAAATTTTACGGACGCCGAGGCCACCAAAGCGGATGGGAAGTGTAGCTTGTAGCCAAGCTCGATCGTCCAAGGCCACGTTCAAAATTGAGGTTAGAGTCTTTCGTATAATTTTATCGACTTTTTCCAAAAGTTGAGGGTACTTCCATAAATGGGAAGACCGTAGAGTATATGTAAATTTGGGACCAAAACAGCAATATCGAATAATAGTAAAAGCCGAATGAACATTAATTTGGAAAAGTCTTTTCGAAATGTTATTAAAATTTTGTATTTTTTCATCAATAAAAGGTTCAAAAGATTCGTCATAAATTGGAGACTCTAGGAGTTGGAGGGAATTTTTATCTATTGTTTTTATGTGTACTAAGTTAAATTTTGATAAAGTCAGTTGTCTGTCGGTGGTGGGGGGTAGGTATAATTCGCATTTTGTTGGGTTTAATTCAAGGCCAATAGAATAGAACTTTTGTTTTAAAATTTGGAAATCCTGTAGAACTGTATCAACATCGCCCCCTAGGGTCCCGTCGTCTAAGTACCACACGTTAAATTTAGAATTTAGTTACCTAATAATAGGATTTATAGCAAGGCTGAAAATGGCCGGTCCCAGAGGGTCACCCTGTTGACACCCTACTGCGGAAACCAAGAGCTTATCTTTATATATTAATTTGGAGGGATTTCTATAACATTGCCATAAAAAACTAAAAATTTTGGGTGTTTCTTTTTTAACTTCGGTCAACAAAGTGTCCCTATTCACGGAGTTAAAAGCGTTCTTTATGTCAACCTTAAGGATAACCTCAGCTTCTTTGCTGTGAAGATAAGTGGATAGGGCATGTACAGCAGCCTCACAGCCCCCTTTAGATCCAAAACCTAGTTGCAGGGGCTGGAATTTGCTGGCCAGTGTTTCACTATAATAGGCGCAGCAAATTTTGGCTGCTATACGCCGGTAGGCACAGCCTACGGCAATGGGACGAATACCGCCATCCTTCTTGCGCAGGGCACACAGATTAGCCCCGTACAAGATATCAATGACGGCTTCGTGCACATTGCCGGAGAGCATTAAATTAGTCAGAGCCGTAAGCTCCTTCAAAAGCGACTCACCAGCTTCCCCGGCGCTTGTACAAGTTAGGTCCTTTAAATGTTGGGGTGTCAAGCCGTCGAGGCCACCGGCGGAGCCGCTGCGGAAGGAGCCCATGGCAGCGACTAATTGGCGCGCAGAAACAGAAAGAGGGTTAGAATTTGAGTCAGGAGAATCGGGAAAAGAGAGGTTATCCTTAGGGGTCGGGTGCTTACTCTCCAGAGCTGCAACTGTCTCTGGAGAGTACGGTGCGACCACATCGCTACTAAACAGTATTCTAGCTGCCCCCCTGATATCACCTTCGCCGAGCTTGGTTTCTATAAATTGGGAGGTAGTTCTTTGTGAATGGTACAGTTGTATAGGTAATTTAGGGCCAAATGTTTCGGTTGAGATAATATTGCAGTTATATTTAATTTGGGATGTTAAAGAGTTTTTGTTAGCCAATTTTTTTTCTACATGAAGTACTCGGTATGCGAAGGTGAATAGCTGCTCCCAAGCACTTAGAGTATTCTCCCGGGCAGCAAGATGAATGCATCTTGCTAGGCTTGAAGCAACAGCTGGCCTCGCGCCACGGGGAACTCTTTTCAAAACGGGAGAAGAATTTTTTAATTTTGCTAAAATTTGCCACAACGGTTGCCGAATAGTTGAACTTGTTGTCGGTGTTGTAATAACAGGTGTGCATATGGAGCCTGGAGATGCACTTGTGGCCTTATGAACCTTGCCACAGTGCACCTTCAAGCCCCTATTACCTTTGAAAAACCGAGCCTGGGAGCAATGGGGACATTGCACTAGGCTGTCCAGCGCGACGGCAGGTTGACATGCACTGGTTTCACCGTCACTACTGCGCTCATTTTTTAACATTAAGATTATATACAATTTATAAATTTAATAAAAAACACTTCAAAAATAATACAAAAAATATAGCTTTTCACTTTGACAAGTTCAAAATTGACAGTTTCAAGGCGCAGGGCGCAGCCGCGCCGCGGGGTTCACGGAGCGGCGGCAGTGACTTCGCCCTTTGGCGACCTTTGCTTTGGAGATCACAGTCCAGCAACTAAAGACATCACAGCAGCTTTCTTCGATTATTTCACGTTTTCACAGAAACATTTTGGTTTTATTAGATCCTGGACGCCATTAACAACAACGAAAATCGTATGTATGAAAATATTAGATTTCCGGTCATACTTCTTTTTTTCACTAGACGGTTTTTTTCGTCTTCTGTAAATTATGCTTAATGCAAGGACGAGGTTTTCACTGCACGGCCACTGTCTATAATTAATTTAAAATGGCATTCGATATCGTTGCGATATCACTAAATCGCAACGATATCGCAACCATTAAGCTATGAAGGTGGACGAACATAAAAGATGTAGGTGGACATAAAAATAAATCGTATCATAATAATACACGCAGTCCACTTTTATCAGAATAGAGTTAAAATATTTTCAAATTGAGATAGATTGTATCTTGGGGATGGACATAGGCTAACATTAGTCACGCAGATGAAGTCGCAGGCAGCAGCTATTATGCCATGTATTGAATAGATGTCTCCCTAATACTTAAAACGAATCGAAGTCCTGAAACGAATAGATTGCGTCGTTGGTCTAGTGGTCCCAAGTGCGGCTGCTAAACATGAGGTCTTGAGTTCGATTCCTGGGTCGGGCAATAGGCTCACCACCTACATGGAAATTAATAACAGCATTGATAAAAGTGGGTGTATCTACTACAACTGCGAACACAATACCCTCAATATTGTGGAAGTAGCTAGATATTGTATCCATTATATCACATATCTTATTCTCCATATACATGGGTTTGTTTGTATTCCATTTTCTCTGTAACTACTAAACTGCTATTTCCTATACGAGTGGTGCGTTTACAGACTCGTCAAACATGCACACACACCTTAAACCGAAACAATTATCTGAAGGGTTCGAGTCCCAGGTCGGGGAAAGCGATATTGGGTTTTTTCTGTTAGGAAATTCTCAGTAATAGCGCGTAGTTAGGAAGTTGGTGGTGTGACACCCCCGTGCTTCGGAGAGAACGTAAAGTCGTCGGCACTGCGCCTGATCTCTTTCCGGTAGTGCCGAATTGCCGTCCCATCGGACTATAAGAGTGAAGGAAGAAGGAGTGCACCTGTGTTTGCGCATACACTTTATCACTATAATATCTTCTGCGTACTTGGCTAATCTCCTCGCAGATAGGCCGCCGTGACCGAAATACGGTATGTATTATTACAACACTTCTATACATACTCGCTCCCATATCAGCAAATAAAATATCCTGATTATTATTAAAACATCACAACATCGCTGAACCATTAAACATTAAACACCATCGAGAATTAATTATATTATTTTCTTCACGACACCCACTTAAAAATGTATACCAAACTCCGCGCCCTGAAATCCAATCAAAGCGTATAAATAAATACTTAAACAAAAAAAGCGTATCCGAATGTTTAGCAACAGGAAATCTTGGTGCTCAACTTAAATCACATTAAGTCGACAAGGCTTTTTAACCTTCCCTCGTCGTGGGGGTAAATAACACCGCGACAGCCGACGGAGCCGTGGTCGCCAATAAAACACTAATTTTTCCCTATTGAGTTAGTTACATAGTGAAAGCGTTGATGAAAATATAATTATTAGTATCGTGAAGGCAATAAAATTTATTTTATGTCTACGTCATCCCCCTCGCTCTTATGCCCATATTTTTGGGATTGGCAAAAGTTTGATAATTATTATAAAAAGAAAATGAAAAAATGACTACTAAAAAAAATATTAAGCTTGCTGGCCATGCTTGTACTAAAAAGTGAAAGACAAGATACTGAAGAATTATCATCGCAGTAGCGGAACATTCTTTTGGAAAATTTTCTTATAGGCTATCCTATAGTTTCTTACGATACCCCATAAATCGGTTCAGGCGTATACATACATGAACCCTAAAAACATAATACTCTAATTTATGGGCAGTCATGTAAAAAGAGTTGTCCAAACCGCCCGTAGGTCTCTAGCTTGTCTTAGCGTTTGATATTAATGAATTAAAGCCGGAAACGACGTGCCATTCCAAGTTCAAAGACACTCAAATGAAAATGCTCCTAGCGATCACCTATCTACTGCTATTTTTATTTTCACCTATCTATACCTATTTATTTGCCTACAGCTTTAAATGGGCTATGATCTCCTACACGAATAATAAGTGTGTATAGTAATCGTCTAGATTGTCTATAAAAGTCTGGTTCTTATATGCAGGTTTTCATTCATGGACTTTTAAGCTGACCATTTGCTAATGAGTTTACGATACTAAGCGGTTTATTATCGCTCGCTTAATCATGGACAACACTCCCTTGTAGATTGGACGAAACAGGAAATTAACTTTCGCCCTCTCGCGTGACAAGTTTATTAAGAACAATTTCTCTGTTTATTCTTTTTTATTTTTACTTGTTTCATTAAACACGGCGACGCGACGCCGGTTTGGACGGTACTTGCATTTTTTAATTAACAATTTTCCCTTTAAATGTTAACGGGGTGTATTTGATCCAGGTGGAGGTAAACGGTTGGTTGTAAAGTTACAGTGATATCTTTATGCTTGGCGTAATTTTTTATTTTTCTTGATCTGAATAGGAAGTTACCTACTACTCAAATAAACGAGGTCAATATTTTCTTATGCTTGTGTTTTGAATCAAAGCTAACTCAAGTCTCAATCAGCAATTTGGATTCGCTATATGCTGAAATGAATTTCCCATTTCTATATATAAAATTGTTAAAAAAAACACACACTCACACACAATAAACTAATAACAACGGCCAGAAACTGTTCCTCTGCAGGACTTGTAAAATTCCATCATTAGGTCCACCATCATTATATCAGCTCGTAGAAATCATTATAATTTTATAGACATTGGAATAACATGTGAATATTAGAAAAAAAAACGTTATCTACTGGGAAACAAAACAAAGAGCCACCATATGCTGGGTCTTTTTGGAATTTTCATAGTTTCAAATAGATTCTTAAAGTTCTCTTTATAAAAGGTCGGCAACGCATCAGTAAGTCCTCTGGGGTTAATGATATTCATAGGGGCGACGTTTCTTACCATCAGGTGACTCGCAGGCTTGTTTGCTCACTATACCATTAACAAAAAGATACGACCACTAGTGGGGGAAATCAGGACTCATAATTATTACAAATCAAAACGAAATAAATTTTTATACGACAGGTAGATCAGAAACTCCAGCAGAAATAACTACTGTGATAATCTGATATCACATAAAAGCACTGATAATTATCGCCAGTAATCATATCCCAAGCAGAGACCAGTTCAAGGAAGGTACATAGCAATGGTCCACAACAATTTAAACTGCTCGAGGAGCAATTTCTTCGAAGGTCTTGGAAAGAGACGTTAAACTGATTTATGACACGGAAGCGAGCCGATTCTCACAATTCTGCAGAGTGCTGTCAAAGACTACATGATTGAAGATGCGACGCTAATATGAAAATAAAGATGACTTGATTCTTACGTACTGGCAATAATATTTGTTTATGCATAAATGTTGAGGAGTATTTCCAAAGCTGTTGCAAAAAATTTATCTGACATACTAATAGTATGACATGTTAAAAACTGGCTAAAAAGGCTAGGAAAATTTATAGAAAAAAAAAACGTTTACTATTTTGTAATTTATTATAGATTCGGAATGAAATTTGAATAAAAAAATGGAATACAAAAAATTAGAAAAGTCAATTTCCGATACATTACCACAAAAGCTTTAAATGTAGAAGAGTCGCCAGTGATGCCAACGTTATGCATAATAGGTATGTATTTACATTCAACCAAACATATTTATTCTCTGTTTTTCTTGTTCTTGTGATTGGTCTTTTTTTCAATTTTGCTATTTCCCTAACTTTGCTTTACAAATATGCTCTTTTTTTCATCAATATTATCAAGTATCGGTTGTGAATACAGCTACGATCTCGGAGACAGATTAGTAGGGGGTTCTGTAGTTTTAGTCAGCAGGTTTTAAATTATGAACAACGCTGCACATGAATCTTCAGCATCCCCTGCTGGACATGAATCTTCTCCATACACCACCACAGCTACTTTTTGCATCGATTTTTACGTAACGTTTTCATTTCCCAATGCCCTTATCCGTATTGAAATCAAAAAAAATCCGTTGTCCTTATTAAAGTTTATTTGGGGGTTCCGCAACATGTATTGTCTTCTTCCATACATCTCTCTGAATCGTCATCTCGGTATGCAATCCCCATCTAGTCATATCATCTTCCACACACTCCATCCATCATTTCCTCGATATTCCTCTTAACACATCCACATTAATATTCAAAACTTTCCTCGTCACATGGTCCTTATTCCCCGGCATCCCATGCCCATACCATGATAAACAATTTCTACATATTTCCTTACCCATACCTATTTAAACATCTTCCAATAATTTTACATTCTACATACAAAAGTTCTACTAAGAATGAAAAGCTTTGAACGAGCAGTATTCAGAAGTCGAAATCGCGCGAACACAGATACATTGTTGCACTGTAGATGGGAATTTTGCTTTATGACTTCAACTATGGGTTTCTGTACCCTTATGACCTATTGAGTTACTTTGTAAAACGTTCATGCTATTTACGATTTTTTTAGGTTACGATGTAAGCAGAGTTTCCCGAGTTTCCGTTCGATGTATCTGTGAGTAAATGTCGTGGTGTCCGGATGGTTACGGGCGCGTCTTGACTGACTCGTGTTTACTTTCTTGGTTAATCTAAGATAACATGGACACACGGTGAAGGAAAACATCGTGAGCAAAACCGTCAACCTACAATGAGCTAGCGAGGTAATCAACGCCCGTGCATTCTCTGTATGAGAATAGGTCCTTGCCTTGCAGTCCCACATGAGCTGGTTTAGTGTATGTATCAGTCTGTGAGATCAAATTCTACTTGAGCTAACGCTAGAAGGAAATAATAATTTGGTACGAACACACATAAACCCACAAAAACACAAGTTTAACAATATAGAAAGAATCTTCGCTTCTGCCACGGCTGGTTATCACCCACCGGACGAAGCCCTACCGTGAAGCGACCTAGTCATGTTTCGGAATGTAGTCTGGTGCAACCGCTGTGGGAATTGGGTCTGGGAAGTTTGATCAACTCCCCAACTATCGTTTTCCCCAAATCTATCCAGTCTACTTAGAGTGAATAGAATTTTTCTGGATATAAGTCCTCCATCCTCGACCACACCGTCGCTTACTAGCTGTCGAGTTAATGGCCAACGGCAGATCCATGTTCAATAAAAAAAATGTGCCGGAATCGTATAAGATGGAAATCGATAGTGTCTGCCCATCCATGTTACCAACGATTGGTGGAAGGCTGTGGATAGTTCTTACTTCCGGCACTGTTCCGGCAGATATGTCGGTATACCAATTTACCGACAATTTAATTATTAATTTAGAAATAGTTATTTATTATATTTTAATTCCAAATTATTATTATTCTTGATTATTGGCAATTAGGTGTAAATTACCCGAAAAAAATAATTTATTATATATTATTTATTTACTTATTATCCCAACTGCAAACAAGCATGTTTAAGTTAATGCTTCCTAACTGAAGTAATTGTACCAGCATAAATGCATAACACGTTTTTTTTTGTCTTATTTTATAATACTGTACAAATTGTCCAAAGAAATTCTCGGCCGAGTACCTAACCAGTTTACAGATTTTTCCGGGTGCCCCAGTGAGCGAGACAAAGTGGCGCCATCTGTCCTTATTACGGGAAACTCGCCGATATTAATTCTGGTATTACAACGACTTTGTTTTATTGTGAACATGCGTCAAGAAGTAGGGCGCAGATTTGTTATTTTTCTGTTTTGTAAATAAATTGTCTGTTGAAATTGTATTCTAATTTAATTAGCTGTGCCTCATAAACGTTGTTCAGCCATATCAATTTTCTGGATAAGACCACCCTTATCACCTAGTGGTTTAAAAAATAGCCTACGACCTATTCTCAGACCTACCAGATAAACACGATAAAAAACATAAAATTCGGTCAAGCCGTTTCGGAGGAATTTGATAACAAACACTACGACATGAGATTTTTATATATTAGAAGATTAATTAATCGTTCTAAACTGCCTCTTTGGTTAAGCGGCCCCCAGCGCGACTGCTGAGCTCGGTCCTGGTATCGCTTCTCTGGTCGGGCAAAGCGGTATTGGGTTTTTTGTAAGAAAATTCTACTTCAAAATGTACTAAGTCGACAAGATATTTAAAAAATCTTTAATTCTCTTTAATTTAATACCAATTCCAACGCCTTAAAACAATATGTTATGTTAAAATAAATTTACCAACATCATAGATATCTCAATTTTAAAAGTGCTATTTAGTTTTGCCGTATGACATAACATAACATAAACATAACATACCTGAAGGGGTAGGCAGAGGTTGAACACCCCCCCGCCCCCCTACCTGGACTACCTGCTAACAATAAAGAGAAGCCCTTTGAATACGTCATCATTAATATTGCATAGGAATTAACAATTAGATTAATATTTAACAGCATAAGCAGTATACAGTTGGTCTGTCAGCAAAACGTTCACAATACTGTACTGTTTCCATATCCTTCAGACTGCGAGGAGCTCCGAGACTGTGAACTTGGGACAAGAATACTACAGGTACATTATTGACATAATTTTAGGGAATCTTCGAATGGGTTTGGCTTTCTTTTGACCGCCACCTCACCTGGTGGTAAGCAATGGTGCATTCGACAGTTTAACACGCTTGCCCAACACATATCTGTTCACTCGAACCAGTTGAGAAGTGTAGCCGAATGTTAGATAGCCTATAATATTAGTATAGATTTCTATTACAAATATTTATTTCATTATTGTAATGTAGCGACCACTATGTTCAAAATTTTTGTGGAAAAGCATGTGCATGATTTGAACCTATGCCTCCCGGAGAAATACTCTAGGCGCTGTGCCAACTTAGCCATCCCGACCTCTGCTAACTCCTCAAAATTCTTCTTCTAAATTTTAAGGTAACTTCATCGCGACCTATTATTCCTATAAAAAAAAACTGTTGAATTTAATGTTGAACTTGAAACGATTCAATTCCTTTGTTGGAAATTTCTGATATTTTTTACATTTTGCATAGCTGAATACAACTCATTGAGTTGCGATATTTGACCTAAATAAGCCTATCTAAATAAATATACTAGTTAAGTTAGCAGTCTTCATCAAAAAATTGTCTTAGTTAACAAAATTTCCCTACTTTATTATAATTTTCTCATAATCTGCAAAATCATGAATCAAAAACACTCCATCAATGTCAGGTACTAGTCTCAGTGTTCAAACCCCTAGCTCGCTAGAGCTGGGGTAAATTGGTAAATTACCCGCAGTGGGCCCCCACTGTTTGCCTAGCGAGCCCCTTGCCCTTTTTGAAGCTACCTTGCATTTTAGTTCAAACAGTATTGATTAACGGCATTAAACTTTGATGGACGTATTGTTATGAATCGATTTTTCAAGTGCTAGTGAGGGCTGTGGAGCTCGGTTTTGTTGGGTAAGCTAGTTTCTCTGTTGATTCTTGATTCATTAACTTCGACAGAGTTTTCAAGCTTTGTTGAAGTTTGTTTGTCATTACTAACTTTTAAACTATCGCGTTGCATGATATTACTATATAGGTACTAACAGGAATTAACGCGCGATAAATACCTTTGAATCGCTTGACGTTTCGACCAGGTTGACTGATCGTAGTCACAATGCAGCGAGTTTACTCCGTCATGGGTGCGGTAGATTTTTCTTCATCTACCTCCATGTTTTCACTATTTTTATAAAGGCCGCGACACACTACAATACACTCACTGTGTCCGTATTTTTAAACGACTTAAAATAGCGAGGTTTAATATTTTAATCACTGGATTCCACGTTGCTGATAATTTAAAACCGTCCTCCCGATTGAAAGTCTTGTGTTTTTGGATTTGAAAAGCTTCACGCACTGCTTTTGAATAAAAGTGGCGATCGGATGAGAGGACTTTTGTGTGCTGGAACTCAATCCAGTGATTACTGCCTGATTCAAGTATATGTTCGGCAAGCGCTGATTTGCCAAAAGAAGCAGGCATCGGGAGGTGAGCAGACAACCAGCCTATGTGCTTTACGTCAAAGGAGTGACGGTAGTGAGTGTAGACAGAAACTACAGAACGCCACCTGCTATGATCCCTACACAATCCGTTTGCTTCGTTTACGTTCATATGTCTGTTCATATTACGCACCTGACCTTTTTGGAGGACATCCCCAATAAGATTAGTATTATGTCCTTAAAAAGCGTCCTCTGTGTGTTTTTGCTAACACATTTCTTGATAGCATTTGTTAATAACCTTTTATTCAACCTCTCAACTCTTGATCAAACCATCGAAGTATACCATTTAAAAAATTTGTCACTACATCTTGCTTTAAATTGCAACGTTATCTTCAAAGATCATTTCTTAAAGAACCATTTATAGTTATACTATATACAGACTTCGCAAGGAAGTCACTTCTAGAGTATTTATTCTATTTTCATATCTCTTCTACCACCAGCTAAGACGTCGTCCGACTTACGAGCACGAATTATGCAAAGGTCCAACAATAGTGCCTTGAGGAACGCTTTAGTTCAGTCACGTGAATATTATCGAGGAATTGGAAAAATCTATTCCAGTGCATTCGAGTAGGTTCAATGAATTACCGTCTGAACTAGATTCTGTTAACTTGGATCTGTCGTAGCTATTTGAAGATAGCAGACTATTTGATGAAATAGCACAGATTTTGCTTTGGACTAACAAAATCTGTTCCGTCATAACTGCACAATAAGTTTTTTTTTTATATATTGTTATTAACATAACATAGCATCACGCCTGTATTCCCGGAAGGGGTAGGCAGAGGTTGTCAAATTGGTTCTAAAATAATGCATTATTTGCGAAGGTGTTTTTATAAACATGATATTAATCGTTATAAATACGTTATTCATCATAAGTATTTAATTTTGTATAAAAATATCCGGAGATATCGTAGTTTTAAAATAACTCGGCATCAAAATAATTATCAAGTACCACGCGCGAATTTATAACACAACATTATCACGCCTGTATTCCCCGAAGGGGTAGGCAGAGGTGTAAATAATTGTACACCCACATTTCACCAATGCTGTTATTAAGTCCCATGTAATAGGTGGTGAGCCTATTGCCATCTACCGGGCACAATTCCATACTCCGGGCTGCTACTGAGAATTTCCTAACAGTAAAACTCAATAACACTGCCCGACCCGGGAATCGAACCCGAGACCTCCTGTTCAGCAGTCGTAAATAAATTGTTATTATTATTATTATTGTTATATAGTCACAAATTCATACAACACGAGAATATAAGGAACTTTATTTTATTTTTAGGAAGCCAGTTTCTATTCCAGGATTTCATATAAAACAAAAAAAACAGAAACCAAGTGACCTACATTAAGATGATGCTATGTGCCACTAAATATTATATTTTAATATATAAAAGAAAAACATAGATTATTTAAAAAACGGCATCACAATGAATATCTCATTATATTGGTGAAATATTTATATGGTCCAAAAAGGTTTCAATTTCTTCTAAGTATTACAGAACATAAGAATTATATTTAAAAAAATTCAACCTTATTCTTAACGAAAAAGGGGCTAATTCAGAAAAATTAAGTAAGTAATCATAACACTGATTTATTTTTGCTTTTTAACATATTAAAAAAACACTAGAATCAATTTAAAAACCTGAATTAATATCTACTAATGAACAAAATGTTATATGTAAAATAAATGTTTGCCCAGCATTAAACTGGAATAGGGCCCTAAAATGGTTCCTTGAAGCAATCAGGATTTTCTTTCAGTTAGTTCATTGTTGTATAACATTTATGTATTTATACTAGTTGCACTCCGCCCAAAGAGAAAAATCTATGGCTGGTATTTCGTCACAGCTGCAGATCTGGTTACTGAAAAAAAAAAAGATAAGTAAATAATATTTTTATTCGCAATTATTGTTATATGGCTGAGAGTTTAGGTGTCGTTAGAGGCATACTGCATATAATTCAAAGTTATTTTAAGTAAAGGCTTATATCGAATATTAAAGAGAATCAAACACAATTACATGTTATATGTACTTACTCATCTGAAGGTAACATGAAAGCTTTGGGTTGTATTTCTGTAACACCATCGCCGGTGTCACACAACATTCGTGCTATTGACGCCTTCCTAATTTCAAAGAGTTGTTCTGTTGACAGAAATATTGAATCGATCAAAAATTCGAGTAGGTAATTGTTTGGAATTTACATGTAACTTTCAAACTGCATTAGTTATTTCTTAGCTAATCTTAGACAGCACTGGCATATAGCGAAGGAATACATCGTGAGAAAACATGTGAATTGGTGATAAATGCTCGCGCCTCCTTTGTATGAGTAGAGACCTTGGCCTTGCAGTGGGACTGTTATGGACTGGATGTTGTTATTTTACAGGTTATAAAGACCTTAAAATAGTGTTAAAAGTAGTTATAGTAATGAACTTCTCTTTGATTAATAAAGTGATCATTATTATTTTGAGGAAGCCTATAAAAATAAAACCAATTAAAATAAAAAAACTTGTCTAAGACGTAGATGTCTCTCACTTACCTTCAGTGAAAGCATTATACCTATTATCCCTCTCATACCAGTGCCTATCGGATATAAGGTTTCTTTTTAGCTGTTCAGTTACAATACAGTAGAAAGTTGGAGGTACAAATGTACCCGTCTTTTGTTTTTCCACCCATGATCCAACCAGAAAATCTATGTCCTCAACGTCTGTATATAGCTCTTTCAATTGAGATATTCTCTGCAATATATTAAAAAATGTTGTCTTATTATTCATTATAAGCCACTTTATAATGATCATGAAGGTGATATTTCCAAACTTTTGAATTGTAAAGTAATAGATTATATTAAAATAATTATGTTAAACTGCTCATGTATTACATTTGTAGCAACATTTGGAGTGACTTCACATAAATAATCAGTAACGTCGTTCAAGTATATTTGAAAGCGTTAAAAGCTAACCTCTTCATCTACGATATCAATTAAATCATCAAAACTGGTGATGGTGTCTCCAAAACAATAATTTCTGTATTTTGTATAGCCTGGGAAGCCAAAGTAACGATTCTTGGCCAAATCATTGGTCATAATGTCATTTACCCTTTGCAGAGGACCAAGACCTTTTTCTACAATCTGAAACATATGTAATTTTTTCTTATATATAAAATAAACTTCAAAATTAAATCTTTCTCCTTTACTTGGACAGGACCAATATTATTAAGTGCTCTGTGGACAAGACTAGGGACATCACAGTAATATTGCAGCAATTATAAAAAATATTTTCAAATTACGTTATCTTTAGACTTTAGAGCCTTTATAAATGGCAAGAATGCATTCATAAAAATCACTCAGAAATCATTACGAGGAAAAGTTAGTAAAGACAAAAATAGTATTTGGTATTTTTTTTTGGAAATAGGTTCAAAACTAACTCACGACCATATTTTTCTAATCAAAATGAAATAAATAATTTTCTTACATCAGGATCTGCAATGTAATCCCCTGTATTGGCTGTCGGTTGTCTGAAAACGCCTTGTGTTACTTCGTCCATGGTAGTGTTTACCTTCAAGAAGTCCGTGTTTGCCGTGAGATCGACGACCGGCATTTTCGACTTGAAAGTGCCATTTGCATGATACATCCTAAAATTATATGCTATGGCTCAAATGAGGTAAATTAAATAATACACTATAAACTCTTTACGAAGCACTCAATATTAGATAATAATTAGATTCATAAATTTTTTTGACACTTAGAACTATAAAGACTTGGTAACATGATGCATATTGCTCTGAACCCAAATAACTTGAGATCATGGTAGGAAGAAGAAGAAGCGATAGCAGACACATACTAATAAAATAAGAAATAAAATATATAGACACACTATCAATATTATGCAGGAAAATCTTATGGAAGCATAAAATATAAAGGGCTAACAAGATGCCGTAATTTTTCTCATATCGATTTAACAACGGTTTGGAACCTCTAGTCGGTAAACAATTGATGAGGATAAGCTCCATCTGGCTTGATCACTCTACAGTTAGCAATAGCGACGTCTATAGCAACTGCTAGTATCACTTTAATTAGAGTCATCATAGTTTGTCGGGCACAGGGAGGGGCTCGAGGTTAAGCTGCGCTTGCCGCGATCGGTCTGTGGATGGTTGACCATCATACCGAGACCCCTCCGTGCCTCGGAGAGCACGTTAAGCCGTCGATCCCGGTTGTCAAATTAAAATCTATGACAACCGTTACGGGTAGTCAGAGGCCTGGAAGTCTGATAACCAGTCATACCACTAAGTATCGTGTTCCCCAGTAACTGGGTTGTGAATGTCATATAGGCAGTCGCTCCATGTAAAATACTGGTATTAAGCTGCATCCGGTTTGACTGGAAGCCGACCTCAATGTAATTGGGAAAAGGCTAGGCAGATTGATGGTTTGTCGGGCACGATTAACTCTTTTTTTGTATATTTTATAGACCAAATTATAGGTACTTATGAAGAGTCGATGCTAGGTCCACAGTTCTAAGAAGTTGGTCATATTGAGAAGAACCAGCAAGAAACTCCATCGACACTCTTTTAAAATTATGTGTTATTTACAGCCTCGAATTTTACGATTCTCCAAGAAGGGAAGGGAATTGCAATCTGTCGCAAAAGGAGTAAATAAAAAAATGCTTATCTATACAAACCTCAAATCTCCATCTTGCATACTATGTAGCCACCTCAAAGCAACTGGATACTCCAATGATATTTGTGGCAGGATATTTTCGTCGTAAACGTCTCTAAAACTATCATATTCCGAAAGTATACCATCATCTATTAAATTTTGTTTTCCTGTGGAAGATTAATTAAGTGCAATGAGAAAACGTATATAACTATTTTTTTTTTTTATTAACGTATTTAACTAGCTGTACGTAACATGTTAGTGATTTCTCAGAAAAACTTTATCTCCAATAATTTTTCTGACTTCTTCACCAAACTTCTAAATGAATCACCTGTATAATTTTAATTTTAGTTAGTACTGTCTTTCATTTATTTTACTTCCTATTATCTTCAGGGTTATGTAAAAGAAGGACTCCATTATAAAAGTGCCTTTGTAGTACCTGGTTTTCCTCTCAAAAAACATGAATCTCAACATAACATAAGTGTTAAACCTAACGAAACTTACCCAACATTGTGGCCATCAGTTCATAGTAGTATATTTGAAGTCCATAAGCAATGTTTATTTCCCTCGCAGCTTGGAACAATTTTTCATCATCCCAGCAAGGGTTAATAGCAGCCAGCTCATCAGCAATAAAATTGTGGTGTCTCCAGAAGAATATAATTCCAATGAAATTTATACCGAGAAGGAGACCAATATTTGCTGAAAAGAAAATGTTTGTCTAAGTATCTGAACCATAAGAGATACGTTTATCAACTGAGTAGTGAATATAATTACTGGATACTACAATAATATGAACTTGTTACTCCAATTCAAGTAGAATTTTGGATTCAATAGAAAAATCATTTGTGCTAAACCTTCACAGTACTTACATGTATCCGGGAACGTTCTGTTATTGGCAGTAACTGTCGCCAACTTTCCACCTAAATACGTTCTTCTTGCTCTCTGTACTTCGTTACCATACACAGGTGATAAATCTATTAATGGCGTAGCATCTACTATCTGAAAATTATTGGGTATTAAGTAGGATCACAGTTATAATGACGTCCAGAGAATAAGTCTACTTTAAAACTCCAAAGGTTCTAGAAACTCATATGGTTAAGTTCACATAGCCATAAACAATGATGTCTGGACTTTAAAAGAGACATTAATCACTGAATTAGTTTCAGCTTTTTTCTTAAAGGTAATCAGATAGGAAATCTTCGAGAACATAGCAACATGTAAAAGAGTTTTAAAATATCTTTAGAGTATAGAGTTTTAAATTACGTTGAATTATTTTACATTTCGGCTCAGCAACGTACAGAATTATACGTTGTAACAATAAAAATCTATTGTGTCTGCTAATGAGCGAGGCAACAGCTTAAAAAGAACAGTACCTTAGGCAGAGGAATGTATAACCACACGGTTACCGGTTACCTATCTATTTGATTATTCTACATATTATATACCAAATGTATTTAGGTCACGGCATGGGTACCGTATTTCAAGATTAGTATTGAGTTTTTGTAATCAACGTTATTGAATTTACTTTAATTTAAGTGGGGCATTTTTTTGCTAGAAATTTAAGTGTGATTACTCTCAATGGTGTTGTTGTGTTGGCCAAACACCCAGAGGTTTGAAACGTCAGGGGCCTAGTCATATTCAAGCATTGTACGCCTGAGAAGCGGTGCACGAAGTCGTCTGCCGGAACAATGTTGGGGGCGCATGCGTAGTCCTGTACTCCTTTGTTACAGCAGTAAGGCCTCCAGGACACGTAGTTTGCTAAGAAATAAAAAGCTGAGCTTTACTATAATGTCAAAAATCAAGTTAATTCTAAATGACTAATTAGTTGAAGGGTAGGAATGTACACTGATAATCTAGCATCAATAAAGAGACAGAAAATTTAACGTAAAAGTTTACAGGTACCGAAAGACCACCTTTAATATGTATCATATAATTGGACTTTGTAGATGTTACTGATATTAATTAGATGATGACAACACTGCTAATAACCTTTAATATTTCGATGAAGATATACGTCAAATTTGAGCAAATTTTTAGAGCAAAGATACCTCACACCGTTGAACAAGTAAAGATGCAGCTCAAAGCAAAGTAAATCTCTTTTACAACAGATATTCACTACTTACTAGTGTCACGGGTATTGGTTATATCGGTAGCGAAGAACACGTTGAAGTGGTTGACGGCACTGGTCAGTACCCTATCATCGACTCGACCCTCAGAATAGATTCTAGTGCGGACAGTCCGAGCTAGTGGTAGTTGTTTTCCAGTCGCTGATAGCCTGGGATTAAACACTGAAGAACAAAGCAAACACTTGGTCAAAGTTATCAAGAACTTATGTTATAATTATCGATGATGGAAATAAGAATTGTACTGAATATGGGACCCAACAACTCAAGACCTATTGATTCAGTACACCGATTGCTCTTGCCAACCAAGCTACTGTGATAGCGGATATTAAATACTGGTGGAAAAAAAAAACCTGGCGCTTGCAACCCAGCGGCAAGCTCTAGTTTTTTTGCGTCATAATATATCATATTGCAGCGTCAGCCGAAATCTAATAACCAATTACAGATTGAGTAACTTTTTGATAATTACAAATATATCTTCTTTTTGGTGCGCTAAAAATTACTGCAGGTTTAGTAGCTAACTTTGTTACTATGTTAATTGATTTGGAGTCCCACAGTCAGCATATTTTTAACACAATTCAATTATAATTTTTTTATGTAATAGCTTTACTTGATTTATTATTAAAATTTTGTTATTGTTATATCTTTCTATTCTATCTAGTATGATGTCTATTTGAATCCATGTAATGGTTGCAAATTTTTCTCTACAATATTCAAATACAAAATTCAAGAAGGAGGCCGTATCGGTGGCGGTTAACACCAACAACAGCATTTTCAAAGAGGGTTAAGCAGGCGGCCGGTCATAAAACACAGCCAAAACTTTAGCAGCATGCCAGATATGCTGCGCTGACCCCAAATAAGTTGGGATAAGGACAGGGGGACGATGATGAATATTCATAAAATTTACTTTCGATTGAAGCTTATATTTGCACAGTATTTCAAACTTTCTATTTCTTTCTTATTACCTGTCTCAGAAGGTCTATTATAATCTGCTGGCAGAATCCTGTAGTAGGGAGTGCGGGTAGCTCCGAACGAGGGTTTCTTCAAATTGTTGCATGTTCCATCTATACGTCTACCTTCATTTTCATTACATTTTTCGATCAAATTCGTGCAGTTCCTGTCAAAAAAGTTTATGTTTATAATGTCTTTATTTACCTTTATTTCTTAGATATACGAATCTAGTATCTTTACACAAGTAATGTATTATACCATAAGAATAAGTATTCTTCCTTTCCTATGTACACTTGTGTGTACTTCCTCAAATACTGAAGACTAAAAATAGGTCTAAAAATAATTAATTTAAAAAATAAAAATCACGTGTGAACTAAAAAGTGAAAATCAAGGTAGGTGTAGAATTTTCATCGCAGTCGGGACAGTATTGTGAAACATTTTCTTATAGGTTCCTCGACTGCGAGGAATGCGAGCGCCAATTCTGTAATGTAGGGTATTCTCAAGTTGTGTTCTGTTGTAAGGTTATGCATAAATACCGTTGACCAACCGCGGCCAATTAGTCAATAAATGTCTACCGAACGAACTACGTGTTTTACTTATCAATATTACAATGGCGATGAGGATGGCGAAATTTGGCGAATTCGACATGAAAACGCGGAAGTTGGCAGTCATATTGTGATCGGCTGGACATGTATATTGGTAAATGCAGTGAAGGAAGACCTAAAACTACCAACACTAATAGCATTCATGGGAGAAGCGGCATACGAATTATTAGTGAACTTGTGTAGTCCGAAGAAGCCGGCGAACATGACCTTTACCGAGGTCGTGAAGGTCATGCGCGAACATTTGCAACCTAATCCGTCTATTTTGGCAGAACGTTATAAATTTCGACAAAGACGATAACAAGCCGGTGAAAGTATTTCGGATTATGTGGCGGAATTAAAAAAAATTACGCGTTATTGTGAATTCGGCACAAGTTTAGACAATAATTTGAGAGACCAATTCGTGTGCGGTATCATGAGTGACCTAATTAGACAGCGGTTGTTTGCGGAAGGAGACATAAAATTCGTTAATGCGGTATCTGTGGCGAGCTCGTTGGAGGCGGCCGAGCGGGATGCAGCCGCTGTAGACGGGCGGGGCAACGTGAGCGGGCCGGCCGGGGCCAGCGCAAACGCTGTCGCGGCGGCGCTCGAAGGTTCGAGAACTAACACGGTGCCGCGACGTAGTTCGGCAGCATTTGATCAAGCGGGAGACGTACACCGCATGCAAGTGGGAGGATGCGTTGCATGCGGGGATTACAGACACACGAAAAGGGAATGCAGATTTTCAAAGTATCAGTGTAGTAAATGTAAGGAAGTGGGGCATTTGCGTCGAATGTGCCAAGAGAATGATGCACGTGCTGTCGGGGACCTGCGAGACAGCGGCCAATTAGGGGCGGCGGAGCGGGCATGAAGGGGCGCGGCGCTGTTGGTTTCCACACGGCCGGTCGAGGCAAAAGGCAAACCGGGAAGGCGCGGCCAGGTGCATATGGACGGCCAGCTATGCATACGTTCGAGGCGCATTGGGAGGAAGACGCGGAGGATTTTGTGGAGGAAGAGGAACCAATTTACCAAATGTCGTTAAGCCAATATAGGCCGGTGAGCATGAACATTTTAGTAAATAATGTATTATTAACAATGGAAATTGATACCGGTTCCCCCTTATCTTGTATCTCGAGTAATACTTATAAAGAATATTTTTCTGATACACCATTATTACCATGCAAATTATCAGTAAAATTTTATAATGGAAGCAAAGTTCAGCCTATGGGGTACCTAGAAGTAAATGTAACCTATAAAAAACGTAAAAAGATTTTAGATTTGTATGTATTTAAAACTGGTAGTACTACACTTTTAGGAAGGCAATGGTTATCGGAATTAAATATTAGTATACCCCCGATAACAATAATTAATAATGCGTGTTTATCAGAGGAAGATGTAACGGTTAAACAAAAAAAAAAAATGTTATGTAATATCTATTCTAGGTACCATGAGTTATTTGATGGCGGTTTGGGGTGTTTCACGGGCGGTCGGGCCACATTACATTTACGCGAGGGAGCCGCGCCGGTGTTCTGCCGCGCGCGGCCGCTGCCGTACGCGCTGCGTGCGCGCGTCGACGCCGAGCTCGAGGCCATGCTGCACGCGGGCATCATTGAGCCTGTTCACACCTCCGACTGGGCCACACCGCTGGTAATTGTACACAAGCCGGATGGCGCTTTACGTTTATGTGCTGACTATAAGGTTACAGTGAATCGTATGTTAAGGGTTGATAAGTATCCTGTGCCTAAGATAGACGACTTATTTACTAAGTTAAGTGGTAGTAGGTATTTCACAAAACTAGATTTATCTCAAGCATACAATCAAATACTATTAGATGAATCCAAGGATTTTACTGTTATTAATACACACAAAGGTCTTTTTAGATACAATAGATTAGTTTATTATTAAAAAAAAAATTCTTTATTTAGACAACAAATGGGGTCCACTGTGTTAGTAACAAATTACTTAGCCTATGTTAGTACTTAATGACCAGGACAGATCGAGTTCGCTTTATAAGCGACCATACAAGTGGGCTATCTGTCCGGCTGGCTATTGCATTCAGGATGATGTTGGGACTGTCGCGCAGCCTACGAAGAAGCGAGGCAGATTTCTTACGCCATACTGCGTCAAAGCCGTCAGTGCGTGCCTCTGCAAACATCGCCGAAGCGCTACAAAAGCGCGGCAGTCGCAACAACACCCTGAACACGTTATTGTATTGGATACGCAAAGCATTGCAAGCCTTCTGGGTATATCTGAACCACAGGGCCCCCGCGTACAGTGATGTACAGTATGCCTTAAACAGGGTTATTTTAATTGCGACTGTACATCGAGAGAACCTGCGGGCCAGCATGTTCGCCCGGACTGACAACGCTCTGCGCTCCCTCTCCAAATCTCGATCATCTTTCAAGTCATCTGTTACCAGTTGGCCTAAGTATTTAAATGTACACACCCTGCTTATAGGGCGGCCTTTCAGTAACAGAGGAGGGACCGTCGTAGGACACCTGGCACCAGACCTGAAGACTATATACTCGGTCTTCTTACTGTTATATATCAAACCGTGTGTCGCTGCATATGACTCACACACGTCCAGTAACTTTCGGAGAGCACCAACCGAGGGAGCCAGCAGCACCATGTCGTCTGCGTAACTTAAGTTGTTAAAACACACTCCATCCACCCAGCAACCCACACGCATGCTACTGAGTCGCTCGATCAATGCATTAACATACAGACCGAAGAGCAAGGGCGAGGACAGTCCCCCCTGTCTTACCCCGCACTCCGGCCTACATGGCTCCGAAACCTCTCCTGCCCATCGCACCCGAGTTTCTTGATGTAGGTACCAGTACTTGAGGAGTAATGCGAGCTCTGGTGGTACCGATGTATCTTCTAGCTTTTGCCACAATAAATCGTACGGGACAAGGTCAAAAGCCTTGGATAAGTCCAGGAAAACAGCATATATGGGTGTTTTTCTATCCGTGTAATACTTGACCGCGTGCTTCAAACTAACAATGGCCGCCTCGGTTGACAGCCCAGGTCGGAATCCAAACTGGGCATCATGGAGCTTAACATGATTCTTTAGATGATTGATAAGCACGCTGTCAAGCATTTTTGCTATGATGGTGGCTAGCGAGATTGGCCTGTAGTTTGACCCATCCGATACGTCTCCCGTCCTATTCTTGAGCACTGGCACCACCAGGGTCCGCATCATATCCGGTGGCAGGTACGTATGACACAGACACAGGTTAAATAGCAGTGCGATTACTCGGGGCAAATGCTTACCAGCATACAGTAGGTTCTCGATGCTGAGCCCATCGTGCCCTGGGGATTTCCCTCTTTTCATACTCTTTATTTTTGCCCTGACCTCTTTTGCAAGTATCACCGTTGATACCTCCGCGTCTTTGGGTGCAGCAGCGAGCGCCCTGCATGGTGGCCCTAGCGGTGACTGTGTGGCAAACTGAGTTTTAAATATTTCAGCTATGTCTTTAGGGTTGGCAACCCCGTCGATACTCACCGGAATGCCAGGCCTAGGATTCACCTTATTAGTACCCTTCCAGAAACTTTTAAAATCGGTGTTGGCATAGTGTTTTGCTAAGGAATCTATTTTTAATTGTTCTTGGTGATTTTGACACCACTTAACTTTTCCTTTAAAAATCTTACGGGTTTTCACCATTTTGTCAAAAATAGGACCTGTTGAGGGCTTTCCACATTGACACCATGTATAAAAATCCTGCTTGGCACTCCTATGAGCCTCGCTCACATACCTGTTCCACCCCGCTAATGGTTTTCTGCGATTATAGGCCTTTTTCTCATGTGTGATAATCGCATTTGTGACTAAGGTATTCACTATATATTTGTACATATTATTTATTAACTCTCTATGGGACACATTATTACAATATTTGCCGCAACACATTTGTAGTTCAGTATGCAAGTCAACAATCCTTAGTTTTGAATTACATAAGGTCTCATAGGTCTTACATTGACTTGCATTCCTTTCCCCCCATTTTATCTTATTACAACCTGGATGTTTTGTAACCGCTTTCTGCCTTAGTACATCCAGATTGCAAGTAAGGACTAGTGGTAGGTGGTCTGACCAATATACATCGTATTTCACGTGAACATTTGTGACTGAGTTTAACGCTGCATTTGTAACTATGCAATGGTCAAGCCAGCGTCTGCATCCATGTGCCTCACTCACAAATGTAAACGTCTCAGATTCTAGTTTTAATCTACAAATATCTAGTTTATGGACTCGCGTCGAGCCCGGGGATTTTCCAAAGAATAATGACACAGTTGTTTGATAAAATACCAAATGTGACAATATTTTTAGATGATATATTGATCACGGGAAATACGATTGAGGTGCATGTAGATACAGTAAACAGGGTTCTTAAAATATTGCAAGAAAAGGGATTAAAGATAAAAAAGGAGAAGTGTGATTTTTTGAGTAAAGAAGCAAAATATTTAGGATTTATAATTAGTAGAGAGGGTGTTAGAGTAGATCCAGAAAAGATTAAACCCATAATTAAGATGTCTTCTCCGACTAATGTATCCGAACTGAAATCATTTTTAGGTATGGTAAATTTTTACGGGAAATTTATAAAAAAATTAAGTTTCTATTTATCACCATTTTACGAATTATTGAAAAAGGGTAAACATTGGGTATGGGGTAATACACATTCTCAAGCATTTCATAAAATTAAAAAGTTATTAAAAAGTTATTAATTAGTTCAGAAATATTATCACACTATGATGAATCACGGCCCGTGACAGTGACGTGTGATGCGAGCTCACGGGGCGTCGGCGCGGTGCTTGCGCAGCGAGCACCCGACGGCCGCGAGTATCCTATAGCGTACGCGTCAAGGACGCTCACCTCCGCGGAATATCATTATAGTCAAATACATAAAGAGGCTTTAGCTATAGTATTCGCAGTGAAGAAATTTCATTTATATCTATATGGCAGGCCATTTGTTTTAAAAACAGATCATAAGCCCTTAGTTAGTATATTTGGATCGGAATTAGGAATCCCGAGCATGACGGCTAGTAGGTTACAGAGATGGGCGTTAATATTATCAGCGTATGATTTTAAAATTGAATATGTAAATACAAATTCAAACACAGCTGACGCTTTGTCTCGATTAGTAGAAAGTTATAAAGCTATTAGCGAAACAGACATAGAGGAAGTTCCGGAGCAAACGTACCTTCACTTTGCCTCGGATGCTTTATTACTAAATTATGAAGATATTAGAAAGGAGACAAAAAAAGATCCAATGCTATCGCGAATATTGAGCTATGTTAGGGATGGTTGGCCTAAGGAATTAGATATAAAAGAACTTAGACCTTATTTTAATAGACGTAGTGAAATATATACCGAGTTAGGTTGTCTTATGTGGGGTCATAGGTTAATAGTGCCAAGATCTTGTCAAGATAGGGTATTGAGGGAGCTACATGATACCCATATGGGAATTATTAAGACAAAATGTATAGCTAGAAGTTATGCGTGGTGGCCGGGTATTGATGAAATGTTGGAAAACCTATGTCGAAACTGCACAATCTGCGCAGAAATGGCCGAGGCGCCAGTACACCACGCACCGCAGCCGTGGAACTGGCCGTCTCGTCCATGGACTAGGTTACACATGGATTTTTTGGGGCCTACACACGGACATAAGTATTTAATAATGGTCGATGCCACCTCTAAATGGATTGAAGCATGCCCGGTCGTTTCGACTACGGCCAAATCAATAATATGTAAAATCAGAGAAATTTGGTCACGTTTTGGTATACCAAAACAATTAGTATCTGATAACGGGCCTCCCGTTAGTAGTGAAGAATTTAATTCATTTTTAGAATATAACGGAGTAGAACATGTATTTTCCGCACCATATCACCCAGCTTCAAATGGGTTGGCGGAAAATGCGGTCAGGCAGTGCAAAAGAGTTATAAAAAAGGCTATTATTCAGAATATAGATGTTGAGCTTGCTCTTCAGCGGTTTTTACTAGTGTATAGGACCACTGAACATAGTACCACAAAAGAGAGTCCTTCACAAATATTACAAGGTAGGACATTAAGAACTCGTTTAGACCGACTGAAACCATCGCGCGAGAAGCAGGTGGCCGAAGCGCAACTCCGGCAGAAAAACGGGGCAGGTGGAACGCACCGCGCTCTCGATACGGGGGACGAGGTTTGGTGCCGGGTGTACCAAGGAGTAAAGAGGTGGGTAAGTGGTACGGTCATTGAGCGCTTGAGTACTACAGATTATCAAATACGATTGTTAGATGGCACAGAGATACATAGGCATATTGATCAGTTAAAGTTAAAATGTAAGGCCAATACATCACAACCGACTGATGGCCTAATAGTCAGTACAAGAGTAGCGCCTAAAAACTCTAACCGGCCTTTAGGTAATGCCCTGGTTTTCCCTACAGTACCGGTTATGAAAATACCCACGGAGGTGTACTTGGGTGTGGGAGGTTCGGGATGCGGTAGGGATGAGGCGCATTCGGAACCGGGGTTGATAATGCCGGATTCATCTAAAGGGCTTGGTGATGGAGCCGATAGTATGGCCTCGACCGCCAGTGAAACGCGTCCCGTTAGAAATAGGAAACCTCCCTAAAGATATGGTCAGCCCGAATTATAGTTTAGTGTAGATTAAGTACTTTTAAGTTTAGTTTTGTAAATGTAGGTAATAGTACTTATTATTTAAATAGTTTATAAGTAACTATGTATGTTTAAGTTCAGTTAGTGAATAAGGGTGGAGGTGTAATGTAGGGTATTCTCAAGTTGTGTTCTGTTGTAAGGTTATGCATAAATACCGTTGACCAACCGCGGCCAATTAGTCAATAAATGTCTACCGAACGAACTACGTGTTTTACTTATCAATATTACAAATTCTATTTTTATATATTTTTTTTCCTAGCTACTATATTGTATCTATTTAAACCTTAAAAGCCTATTTTAATCGAGAAAATGGATTGAATAAGGATTCTAACGATAACCCAGACGTATGCATCGGTTCAGGCCAACATACATACCTACATGACCTCTAAAAACACTCCTTTTTTGGGCAGTCGAGTATAAATAACTATACAATGTATTATAATTACTAATCTTTATTTTGGACGTCGTCTTAATGAAACGTTGAGATTGATTATTACTGTTAACCTCAATGTACATTAACCATATTCTGATAATTAAACTACATCACTTACAAATAAGGTTAACAATACAATTAAATATTTTATAGTTTCCTATCTTGCCACAAATGCCTGTCTTCCTGTATTTTAAAACATTATTATGCTCCAAACATTTCTATGTGTTTCTACTCGGTTGGTAACACAAACCTTGATTTAATCATGTTTTTTTATAAAACCTTTTTCCATTTAATAAAATAACTTTACAGTTCGCTAAGCATGCGTTAATGCTTTTCAAATATTTATCTTTAATTGTTAAGGTAATTGCATCTTTACGACATTGTATTAACTGCAAAGTTAATCGTGTCGGTTCGGTCACCTGTATATCGACTGAATAGATAGCAATGAAGTCGCCAAAAGACGTGTTAAAATATGGATGAAGAATTCGCAGTGGTGAGCAGAGGTCAACATGGCTTAGTGGTCAGAGCACCTGGAGTATTTATCCGGGAGGCGCAGGTTCGAATCCTGCTCACGACCGTATTCTTTTTCCATTTAATATAATAACTTTAGAGTTCGCTAAGCATTCGTTAATGCTTTTCAAAGATTTATCTTTAATTTTATAAAGCCTGAAGTTAATGTTGTTTAGAATTTGTATACTTTAGAGACAAATATAAAAATAAAAAAACATCTGAATCTAGAAGTTAATCCAGGCAAGTTTTTAATAAAGTCATATTAAAAATAAAAAAACAAGAACTTACGCTAAAGTGCCGTTGGCAGTATATTTAGCAACATCGGCACTGGACAATCTTCTGCCATAATAGGAGCTGTAGTAAGTAGAATTGCCTAACACACCACACAAAACTGTGAGGAATATTGATAAAGATATCTTCTTCATCTTTCTGATGAATACAGAATGATGGCTGATCAAGTCGTTGAGACTTTTAATACTGTACCCAAAAATATGTTAACGTTTACGTACGAAACACATGTCCAGACTGTGTACTTAATATTTTAAATTAAATACGCATGCCTTTTTTGTATTTACTTGTACTACTTTAAAGCTTGGTAGTATCATTACCTGGATTCAGCGACGATAAGTCATAGATTAAAGTGTCTACATTCTATGAGGCACATATAGAATAATTATGTAGGGTTGAAGATAAATTACTTTGTTGTAGATAGTCCTGAATAAGACTAGAGACAAGTGAATAAGTGAAATTCTACTTTCAGTTGGGTTCAAAATTATGATAATCATGACGAAGATATCTTTATTGATGCTTCCATCAAAGAAAGAAAGAAAGAAAGAAACATTTATTTGACACAGTTAGTAAGGACACAATAGAAAAAAAATACAAATTTACAAAACAAATAAGGTAACTAGGGGCGTTGTGTGCCTTACAGCTGCGCCAAAAAGGTCCAGTTCAGCAAAATGCCAGACCACTAGTGCCTGACGCTGATTTTCAACTGGACCTTAATTAAGTCATCAGTGCCGTAATGAGTCAATGAAAGGTGCTGACGAATCAAAAAACCATAAAGAATATTATATTATGTAAGTATTATCGTATATACCTTTCGGCTCAGTAACGTACAGATCTGTACGTTGTAACAATAAAAATCTATTGTGTCTGTTAATGACTGAGGCAACAGCTTTTACGGGAACCTTCATTTCAGGATGAGAGCGGCGAAATTACATTTTCAAGATGATACAAACACACTTCATAACATTAAAAATATGAGTAATATGACCAATTCAAATAAAATTCTTCAGTGTAAGTATACTGTACTAGTTGCTGCCTGCGACTTCGTCTGCGTGACAAAAGCTGGTCCATGTCCTTTTTCAAGGTCCAATCTATATCCTTGCCAAATTTCATTAAGATCCGTTCAGCCGTTTAGTCGTGAAACGGTAACAAACAAACAGAGTTACTTTCGCATTTATAATATTCGTATGGATGGATGGTTAGCCTTGAATTTATTGCCAGGTGCCAGACATAAATGTGATGTTATATATAAAACACCTCATACTATCTATGTTGGCCTTCGAAACGATGTTTTCACTAAAACATCTATTAACTGTAAAATAAGATGGCAAAGATTTGTAACTTATAATTTTTTTGTGATTAAAATCTATATAACTGCCTCGTTGGTCTAGTGGTCCCAAGCGTGACTGCTGAGCAGGAGGTCTCGGGTTCGATTCCCGGGTCGGGGAAAGTGTTATCAGTGGCGTGTATTGCATATAGGCATTTTTTGAGGAAGGCTTTGCCTATTTGCCTATATGCAATGCACGCCACTAAGTGTTATTGAGTTTTTCTGTTAGGAAATTCTCAGTAGCAGCCCGGAATTTGGAATTGTGCCTGGTTGATGGCAATAGGCTCAACACCTATTACATAGGACTTAATAACAGCATTGGTGAAATTTGGGTGTACAACTGTGTTCACCTCTGCCTATCCCTTCGGGCAATACAAGCGTGGTGATGCTATGTTATGTTATGTATGTTTAAAATTTATTTTTATAACTCTATTTTGATTTTCATGTTTATAACGCGTGTTATGACTATGCCCTGAGTTATGGCTATTGGATTGACTTGTTATATTTAATCATAAATAATTATATTTTTTTTAATACATGTTGAGGCCATGTAATACCTACATTAATTTCAATTTTTCAAAGAAACATTGAAAAAATAATAGACAAGAACGGGGCTTGAACCCGCGACCTTTGACGTTCCGTTTCATCACTCTACCAACTGAGCATATAATCATTTACAGACAGTAGAGTGATGACACGGAACGTCAAAGGTCGCGGGTTCAAGCCCCGTTCTTGTCTATTATTTTTTCAATGTTTCTTTGAAAAATTGAAATTGTTATATTTATTTTGTTATTATGTGTGTAACTTTACACATTACGAAAATATTCTTGTTGGACAGGTCACAAGTCTACGAGTAACTTAAAATCTAACATTAGGATAAAAACAGATAAACATTATCGTTTCTGTGTGTATGATTATTCTTTTTTCTCTAATAATTTTGCAACCCTGTATAGAACATACAACCTGGTATAGAAATTGTCCTGGCTTAGAAACATCCTCACGAGTTTGTTTCTAAATACCCATTATAATAATAATAATTGGGAATAATGTTCATACATTATACAGGCTGTGGTTCTAGACAGTGCCCAAATTGAAAGAACTGATAACAAAACAATTAAAAAAAGTATACCTTAGAAAATCGAATTAATTTCACAGAGTTACTGTTTTTTGCGTATACGTCGTGTCATAGCCATCGCCGCGTCGCGCGCAGTAGGAAGAAGGACGGCACCGCGTACCTACAAAGGGCGTATATGAAAATTTCACAAAAAAGCGTTAGCTGTTACGAGATGAATAGGATGTTGACCTCTTGGCTATTATTGTTTAATTATTTTCATACAACATATAACTTGTTGCTGTATATGTTCCTACAATATGGCCACTGTTCAAAACCACAGCCTGTATATTGTACAAGTAAGGATGCTTTTTTTATTCGTGAAACTCGGTTTGATCTAAATTTTATTGGTCCTACAGAACATTTGAAATTTGATTATCAGTGACGTTCACATTATAACATTATGAAAACCAACCCGTACCCAAAATTTGTAGTCAAATTCAACACGAAAAAGAACCGTAAGGAAAGAATAAAAAAAAAAACAGTTATTTTATTATCAGAAAAGTAAAAAGAAAACACTGTGTTAATCAAAATCTCACTGGTGTTAATAGTATTATCTAAACATTTATTTTTATTTTTATGTACACACATTTAGACAATACACTATATAATAGAAATGACGTGTACAAGCCCAGCTTATTTCTAAAAGAAATCTCTTCCAGTAGACCTGCGAGAGGAGAGATTGAAATACTAGTAATGTTGGGTGTGCTATTAACCTAACATTTAACGAATGTCAATGCAAAATAAGATGTATGCAGAAAATTTCACTAAATTGTAAGGAATGTCAATGAGGTCCAACGGGTATGAATCTAAATAAAAATGCAAGTTGTCCGATTCAAACCACGTCTAATGAGACACTAATCATTAATAATTATAAAAATGCATTGGTTATGCTATGCTGTATGTCAGTGCACTATATAAAAGTAGGTTGCGATCAAAGTACGAACACACGAGCCTGTTAGCCGACTCGTTCATCTATAAATTAAACTAATATTTTAATACCCATGTACGTGCACCGCACAAATAATGTAGACTTGTATGTAGTGTGTACACGAATAGATAAACTACTTAGATGTAAATACACCCCTAACAATGAACAATTACATAATAATACACAAGTGAATATAAGAACAAACACATATGCGACATTATCACGTTTATATGCACGTGTTTCTCCAAGCAGACTGCACGTATTTGCTCAGAACTATTAATTTGGTATCTGGAAATGAATAAATACATAAAATCGTCACATCATTATTTACTGTAGCTATTGAAAAATTCAATTTGCATTTTCAAGTTGACACAGAAAAATATGTTGTGTTGGTTTTTATAGTTGTATAATAATTAAGGAAATTAATACAATCTAAATTAATCAATACATCAAAGCTGAATAAATATTTCAAATTAGCTTAATAGTGTTAGAATTCGTCATGATTAATGTGGATGTCTGCCTCATTAATATTATCAGGCTCAGCTGCGTGAGCGTTCGATTCCCGGGATGGAGAAAGTTTTATTAACTTTTTCTGTTAGGAAATTTTCAGCTTTCAGTAGTGGCCTACTTTGAAATTAATAGGTACTCACATGGGACATATATTGATTAAATGTGGGTGTTAATCCCTAATCCGAAGTGTGCATATCTATAGGAAAAGAAGAAGACCACAAGGATAGGGAAGGTTATGGATGGTCTGTGTGAAACATGCCTCGTTGGTCTAGTGGTCCCAGATGCGACTGCTGAGCATGAGGTCTCTGGTTCGATCCCCAGGTCGGGCAAAGTGGTACTGATTTTTTCTGTTAGAATATTCTCAGTAGCAGCTCGGAGTTTGGAATTGTGCCCGGTAGATGGCAATAGGCTCAACACCTATTACATAGGACTTAATAACAGCATTGGTGAAATTTGGGTGTACAACTGTGTACACGTCTGCCTATCCCTTCGGGAAATACAGGGGTGATGTTATGTTATGAATGTTTAAAATTTATTTTTATATTTCTATTTTGATTTTCATGTTTATAACGCGTGTTATGACTATGCCCTGAGTTATGACTATTGGATTGACTATTATATTGATTTCGTTATTATGTGCGTAACTTTATACATTACGAAAATATTCTTGTTGTACAGGTCAAAGTCTATGAGTAACTTAAATTCTAACATTAGGAGGTGATGTCGCGGGTCAAACTCTCTCTATTTGACTCGCGACATCGCCGCGGCTTCAGCTCATGACTAAGGGCTCCGTTCGAGTTCGAAACTAGTCGGGCAATCCCGAAGAATGCAAGTGAGTAATAACCGTTGAACAATAATTAATATTATCGTTTCTGTGTGTATGATTATTCTTTTTTCTCTAATAATTTTGCAAGGCAACCTGGTATAGAAATTGTCCTGGCTTAGAAACATCCTCACGACTTTATTTAGAAATAATTATTATAATAATCATATTAGGAATAATGTTCATAGATATTATATTCTACAATTAAGGATGCTTCTTTATTCGTGAAACTCGGTTTGATCTAAATTTTATTGTTTCCACGGATCCAAACATTTGAAATTTGATTATCAGTGACGTTCACATTATAACATTATGAAAACCAACCCGTACCCAAAATTTGTAGTCAAATTCATCACAAAAAAGAACCGTAAGGAAAGAATAATAAAAAAAAAAAAAACAGTTATTTTATTATCAGAAAAGTAAAAAGAAAACACTGTGTTAATCAAAATCTCACTGGTGTTAATAGTATTATCTAAACATTTATTTTTATTTTTATGTACACACATTTAGACAATACGCTATATAATAGAAATGACGTGTACAAGCCCAGCTTATTTCTAAAAGAAATCTCTTCCAGTAGACCTGCGAGAGGAGAGATTGAAATACTAGTAATGTTGGGTGTGCTATTAACCTAACATTTAACGAATGTCAATGCAAAATAAGATGTATGCAGAAAATTTCACTAAATTGTAAGGAATGTCAATGAGGTCCAACGGGTATGAATCTAAATAAAAATGCAAGTTGTCCGATTCAAACCACGTCTAATGAGACACTAATCATTAATAATTATAAAAATGCATTGGTTATGCTATGCTGTATGTCAGTGCACTATATAAAAGTAGGTTGCGATCAAAGTACGAACACACGAGCCTGTTAGCCGACTCGTTCATCTATAAATTAAACTAATATTTTAAAACCCATGTACGTGCACCGCACAAGTAATGTAGACTTGTATGTAGTGTGTACACGAATAGATAAACTACTTAGATGTAAATACACCCCTAACAATGAACAATTACATAAACATACACAAGTGAATATAAGAACAAACGCATATACGACATTATCACGTTTATATGCACGTGTTTCTCCAAGCAGACTGCACGTATTTGCTCAGAACTATTAATTTGGTATCTGGAAATGAATAAATACATAAAATCGTCACATCATTATTTACTGTAGCTATTGAAAAATTCAATTTGCATTTTCAAGTTGACACAGAAAAATATGTTGTGTTGGTTTTTATAGTTGTATAATAATTAAGGAAATTAATACAATCTAAATTAATCAATACATCAAAGCTGAATAAATATTTCAAATTAGCTTAATAGTGTTAGAATTCGTCATGAGGGGCTCGTGGCTAAGTAACAGCCGCACAGATCGATCGATCGAGGTTAAGCTGCGCTTGCCGCGGTTGGTCTGTGGATGGGTGACCATCATATCATACCGAGACCCCTCCGTGTCTCGGAGAACACGTTAAGCCGTTGGTCCCGGTTGTCAAATTAAGATCTATGACAGCCGTTACGGGTAGTCAGAGGCCTGAAAGTCTGACAACCAGTCATACCACGAGATATCGTGTTACCCAGTAACTGGGTTGTGGAGGTCAGATAGGCAGTCGCTCCATGTAAAATACTGGTATTAAGCTGCATCCGGTTTGACTGGAAGGCGACCCCAATGTAATTGGGAAAAGGCTAGGCAGATATAGTGTTAGAATTCGTCATGATTAATGTGGATGTCTGCCTCATTAATATTATCAGGCTCAGCTGCGTGAGCGTTCGATTCCCGGGATGGAGAAAGTTTTATTAACTTTTTCTGTTAGGAAATTTTCAGCTTTCAGTAGTGGCCTACTTTGAAATTAATAGGTACTCACATGGGACATATATTGATTAAATGTGGGTGTTAATCCCTAATCCGAAGTGTGCATATCTATAGGAAAAGAAGAAGACCACAAGGATAGGGAAGGTTATGGATGGTCTGTGTGAAACATGCCTCGTTGGTCTAGTGGTCCCAGATGCGACTGCTGAGCATGAGGTCTCTGGTTCGTCCCCAGGTCGGGCAAAGTGGTACTGATTTTTTCTGTTAGAATATTCTCAGTAGCAGCTCGGAGTTTGGAATTGTGCCCGGTAGATGGCAATAGGCTCACCACCTATTACATGGGACTTAATAACAGCATCGGTGAAATTTGGGTATACACCTCTGCCTACCCCTTCGGGGAATACAGGCGTGATGCTATGTTATGTTATGTTATGTGTGAAAGATGAAATGGCTACTAGACATTTTTGAAAAAGAAAGGTTGCGCTGCCCGCAAGTAAATTGGGATAAAAGCAAAAGACAGCTTAGTGTTACTTCAGAAATGTTTAATAAAAGGTACTCCGATGTACATAATGCCGGTAAAGACATACAAATAAAATAAAAATTATAAATCTAAAATTACTATTCAAAGAATAGATGAATACTATGAAAACGATGGTTAGATAATTATGTGGAAGGTGACTATGGCTAGAAAGGGAGTGACTACCGAGAAGACGGCTGACAGAGATATATGGAAGAAACACACGTACTGTGCTGACCCCAAATAATTGGGATGACGACAGAATGATTATGATCAAAAAGATATCAACATGCCATACCAAAAATAGAGTCAGACAATTTCAGTCGTAGGTAAAAAACATAGCTAAACTCATTTATTTAAAACTTGTCCAGAATGGTCAACAAAATGCATGCGAATTAGGAAAAAAAATTGGCCCATGCAAGTAAGGACAACATTTTCTGGCGAATTTATAAGCTGATCTGTCATAGAAATTTTCAAATTAAAGTTATGAATGTACATGTACTAAGTATGACATTAAATTATAATGAGTTGGAAACTGTGTTTTTTTATATTTGTCACTTGCAAACGCGTGCGGTCTATAACCCGCATATCGTGGCAGCCGCCCGGTATACCCCCTCACGGATTAGTAAAATTCGCCGACCTAGGCAGTCACTCTTATATCCCGACGACGCTTTAACCCTCCTCCAAGAAAGCAGTAGGGCCACCAGCACAGTACAGACCGCCGTCATTTCGGCCTCGCCGTCGAGGCCCGTCGCGACGTCTCCGTAATTGTCCACCCCCACCCTTGCTCGTGCCAGCCCGCGCCACTGAGCCTGTAGCTTTAAATTCGTCCCCTAATAATAATGATTCGAATCCGATCCAGCCAGTCCCGTGCTGTCCTCCCACCAGCGACGCCCTAAGCTGAGGCTCGTACCCCACAGGGGGTGCCCTTAGCGTGTTGTCGCTTAGTTTATAAGTCGAATGCCCTGGCCTTAATTATAATTTATTATAATTGAACCGGAAAGTCCGGTTGAGCAGTCGACAACCTCCTAGGTTGAGATGCGAGATGCCATACACAAAAAAAAACGTGCGGTCTATTCGGTCTTCCGTACCAATGCCTGTCGGACTGTAAATTTCGGATTAGTTGTTTTACGAGACAGTATGTGGTGCATGGCAACCGATAGTCGTTTCTCCACACACAAGGCTGCTGGAAGATCTATATCTTCAACATCTTCGAACATGTTCTAATTACGACATATTAAATGGTTCTTACTAGTTTCTTAATCACTCCATTAAATAAAAGTTTACGAAAAGGCAAAACAAAATTAGAATTCGTTTACTAGACAAAATATATAAGACGGTGATGATGGCGTGGCTTTTTTCACAAATTTAAAGTGTACCTGTCTGTTTGTTTGACTAAAGTCGTCAAGTTCTTGACGATCTACTTAATCGCAGTGGCAGACCTCTCACGCGATGGGAGGATGATATAATGAAACAAAGTGCATGGAAATGGCAAAAAATTGGGAAAAATGGAAATCTTTGGAGCAGCAAAGATCGACGAAATTTGGCAAAGACCATAAAAGAAGACCTTTATTTATTTGATATTCCTATTAAATAATATTTTGATTATTTATTCACTGTAGCATACCTAACTTTTCTACTAAAAATAAAAAGCAAAATAAGCATCACTTAACTTGAACATGAAAACATAATCAACGGCTTAGAAGACCGGCTTATATTCTATAATCTGGGAAACCGGAGACTATTGTTTACGAGTAGGACGAAACAAAAATAAACAAAACGTTATTCAATCTACCCTCTTACTGTAAGCAATCACTTGATGGTAGGGAAGACGACGGATTTGTAGGCCAGTAGGTTAGCGTTTTAACGAATAAAGTATTTCAAAGTGTTGCTGCTGTCAAATATTATAAGAACTGATATGATTTTTTTTTCTGTCGGTTCTCATTATTTGTGAACAAAGAGTTTTAAAGTACCTAGAGTAGATATTGGGACGAATTTAATTATAATGTTTTCGCACCAAGCATCAGTAACGCCATCTACCTGGGTTACTACACGTCTGACAGTTGTCTGAGGGACTTGTTACCAATTAGTGATAACTTTTCTACTACGATTTTGTGCCTGACGTCCAGTCTATGACTAGTAATAATTGAAAATCTTTGTCTGTAAATTAATTCTATGACTCGCTATCGCTGTCAGGCCTTTAAGGAATAAATATACGAAGTAGTAGTTTAGGAATATACAGTTGTCGTATTATAAATGTGCATATCTAAAGTTGTACTTACGTAAGTGAGCTGTGCGGTTGTCAATTATGCAATAAAATCATCAGGGCACATGCGCGGTCTGGTGGCAGCGCAGTAATAGCGTGCTGTCACATACCGTAAAACGGGGTGAATAGAATTCATGGGGTAAATAGAAATATTTCTAGGGAAAAGTCTAAAAGCCTGCTATTAAAAAACTACTACAGCAGTAGCAATCGTTACTATTTTTTTTACATTGACAACATTTTTTCTTCAGTCTGTCAACATTTGAACAGTCTGAAGTTAGCAATTTATTTGAAAAAAGTTGCATCATAGTGGAACGGTTTTGTGTATGTGGATTTCGCTCTTACTAACTTCTTTGTAACCGTTATTTAAATTGTGTTTTTGGTTATCAAATTAGTTATTTCGACAGTGAAGTGTACCTCGTACAAATTGAAAAGGTAAGTTTTTGTGATTAGTTTGATTTATACTGATAAAAAAGTAAAAACTTAGAACCCTTACTGTTTTTGCTATTTAGAGGTGAATAGAGACGACTGTGGGGTAAATAGAAACGCCATATGAGGTGATTAGAAACGGGAGAGGGGTAAATAAGAACGAGAAAGGGGTTAATAGTAATGCGAAAGGGGTTTTTAGAAACGGTTTTATTAGGGTTGACGCTACAGGTATTCTGGTTGTTAAGTTCTTACTTTACTTCACTACTATAAGTGACGTAAAATCAATGTCACTTTTTATTTAGTCATTTATTTTGTATTTGCGCAGGAATACTCACAATATGCCACGCACCTACAAGCCAGACCCTCGGGGTAAGAAGTATTTAAAATATGACGTCGAAATAATACAGCAGGCCGTTGATGAATATTCTGCGGGAGGTAGTTCTCTTGATACTATCTCAAAAAAATATAAAATACATAGATCTGTTTTATACAGACACTGTACAAAAAATATGAAAAGTCAAGGTGGTCAAACTGTTTTATCCAAAGAAACTGAAAAAGAATTTATCAAATACATAAATGTATGTGCCGACTGGGGCTATCCTTTAGAGGCATATGATCTAAGGATGTTAGTAAAGGTGTATCTTGATAAATTGGGTATCAATGAAAAGAGATTTAAAAATAACATGCCTGGGCCAGATTTTGTATCCTCTTTTATGAAAAGGCACAAAGAAGTAATCTCTCAGAGAATGTCACAAAATATTAAGCGAAATCGAGCTGCTGTTTGCCCTGAAATAATAAAAAAATACTTTGAAGAATTAGAAATATCACTAAACGGTGTATCTATGTGCGATATTATAAATTACGATGAAACAAATCTTTCTGACGATCCTGGACGTAAGAAAATACTTACAAAAAAGGGCGTGAAGTATCCCGAGCGGGTCATGAACCACTCAAAATCTGCAGTTTCCATTATGATCGCGTGTACAGCTGCGGGAGAATTACTGCCTCCTTACGTTGTCTATAAGGCACAGCATTTGTATGATACTTGGACCGTTAAGGGACCAAAGGGGACTCGTTATAATAGATCACAGTCAGGGTGGTTTGATGGAGCAATTTTTGAGGATTGGATTAAATCTGTTATAATACCCTACTTTCATGGAAAACCCGGCAAAAAAAATCTTGATCGGTGATAATTTGTCGTCGCATCTTTCACTAGATCTTATAAAACTGTGCCATGAAGAAAACATAAGTTTTGTATTTTTGCCAGCTAACTCAACCCACATCACGCAACCTTTAGATATAGCCTTTTTCAGGCCAATGAAAATTGCTTGGCGAAACATATTGTTTCAATGGAAAAAAACCGATGGTCGGCAACAGGCAACGATTCCAAAAGGATGTTTTCCAAATTTACTATCTATGCTTCTGGGTGCTTTAAAAGACAATGCTAAAGAGAATATTCTGGCAGGTTTCAAAAAAGCAGGAATAAATCCACTGGATTCGACACAAGTACTTAAAAGATTACCTGGATATGATAGAGTTAGCCACCAAACAGAAACTATTGATGAATCTGTTCTTACATTACTAAAAGAGATGCGGTATGGAACTATAAATATTGTTGAACCTAAAAGAAAAAGGAAAATAGATGTAGAACCTGGAAGAAGCGTAAGTCTTGAAGAAAGTTATGCAGAGACAGAAATCGAAAACAAGAACCCAAATAAAAAGAAAATAAAGAGTAAAATACAACCTGCAAAAAATGAAGAAAGTAATGACAATAATAAACAAAAAGAGCCAAGAACAAATAAAGGTAAGGGAATGGGGAAAAAAACAAAAACACTACCACATTCAAATGAATCAGATAAAATTAAATCAACAACCGATAACTTTTTAAAGGACAATCTTGAAGTAGGAAAATCTCAAATGTTTTTCGATGATAAAAGGCACACAACTACTGAAAGCACAAGCGTATATAAAGAAGAAGAAAACAAAACCGTATTATCGCAATCAAAGAGTTTATTCGAGACAAATTTTCTTAATAATTATTTAGATATTGAAAATGTACCAATTATTTTTGGTGATGATATCGTAACTGATCACTTTGAAACAGTTGATGGTTTCAATGTTTCTGATTCTATAACTTCGTGTAATGAAACCAAAAACAATAGTAAAATTGAAGTTTTATCTGATATTTTGATTGCAGATCCTAAACTAGTAGGAAAATTCTCATTTAATAATATGAAAGTCATTAAGCCAGACAACATTTTAGAAAAGTTTGAAACTGAAAAACATATCACAAATAAAAAACAAAAACAACGTAGTTATTACAGAAATGATGAGGAAATATTATCCAATTTAATGTCTGATATTGAATGAAACTGAACAGTTATATTTTTTATTGATTTGTGCGAGAAATATCACATTCTTGAATGAAAATGTTATGTTGATATTTTAAATTTTTTCTTCGATAATTTTTTTGATCTCATAATTTCTAAAGGCGTAATTATTTTTGAAGAGACTTTTAAGTTTTGTTGATCAACGTCAGAAATGTATCAGATTATGTTAATTAATGTTTTATAAAGCTTAAATGTTTAATAGCCTTGATTCCAAGGCTAACATTCTTTTTGGACTGATTATTTTATAAGGATTATTGTTTTCTACGATATTTTAATTAATGTTAATAAAAATAATTTTTGATAAATTTACACTCTTTTATTTCATTATTTATGTACTTAGATAACAAGAATAAATAAATATCTATTTTAAAAGATATTTGACAACCCTATCACTTTTCTCTATTAACCCCATACGTCATATCTATTGACCCCATATTCCGGGCAAATAGAAATTGATCAGTTTTTTGGATTTTTCTCGTAAAGAGATAATTATTTACCATTTAAACGGTAACAAGGTTGTAAAATACCATAAGACTCCCACAATAGAATCAGCTTTATCATCAGAAACGTAGAATTTATATTATTAAAGTTGATTTGAAAGTCTAAATTGTTTCTATTAACCCCGTTTTACGGTACTCTACATTCCGTCAATACATCTGTCCGGCATGCTCAGGGGCTGAGAACAGTCGTTGCCATAACTGTTTTACGGTCTTATTGTTTCTTCGTTAACACTTTTCTATACAACTGTACCTGCGCGGCTGTTTGGAAGCCTAACTTCAGACATGCACAGATAAAATACGAGAAGTTTACCATGTTTGGTAAGTTTTTGTAAACTCATTTCCATTCTAATCTTAAGATAATTTATTAAGCTACTTTAATTTTTAATGAGAACTTCAAAACTAAACAATTTATGTGGTCTATTTCATGATTATACTATTAAATTGCTCCGCAAACGGAAGCAACCTACTTGTACATAGTAAATAATATTAAGAAAGAAAGAAAAAAAAAGAAAAAAGGATTTATTTTGCCACCAGAATAGGCACACACAAAAATTTCAACACAGGAGAAAAACAAAGTACAAAAAATAAAAAAGCAAGTAAAACAACATAAAGAAGAAATAAAAACAAACTACGGGTGCGATTTCTGCTCACTGACAACACCGCAAAACTAATAGGCCACAGAAGAATATTATAGGTACTCTGTGATATTAATAATCTGTGGGCCACAGAATAATGACAATGACAGTGTACAGCAATCCACCGTATTATTATTATTGTTATTGTTCAAAACTTAGTTCAAAAGAAAAACAAAAGTTTAAAAATAAGGGAAAGTGTGTGTCACACCAGTGCCAAAATTCGGACATCACTCAGCATACGCTGCGATATAAAAAATCACAACACTGATATTCTGTGATATCCGCAAGTGACGCCGGCGTCATTCGGTCGGCGTCAACCGTGTTCCCATATACAAATTTAATGAATAACGTGAAATAATGTTAGTTAAATAAATATTTTAAGCGGTGTAAAAGTGTGAATTAAAAATGGTGCTCAATTGTGTATTTTGCTAGCAAGATTTGTATTAGGTATACCGTCGCATCCACCCTGCATCACATGATGCGGCGTTGCTAGTATTAATTCTAGGAATTTTGCAATGCGTAGTGGCATCAAGCGACCGGACGATTCTCTCAGAGTCCAAGATAACTAGTAACCTGATACAGACTGAAAAAGTTAATTTATATGAGATAAAAATAAAATAAAATAATTTGAATCATCTTGCAAATCCTACAAATAAAAAGGGAATCGATCACCTTTGCAACTCATGGTATACTAAGAGAATTTTCACCCGCTATTTTCGTGGCCCCTGGCTCCCCAACACTCTGCCACATGACGTGACACGGCGGCCGCGACTGACATATCCGAAATCGCTGCGACATTCTTCCTAAACGTCTTCTCAAACAATGCAACGAGGGTCCACTGACGTACCCCACCTTATTTGCGACTAAAATTAATCCTAATACTAAAACATTAAAGGCTAATTTTGCCTGCATCAACTACTTCCACAACTTTGTATATTGACCAATTATGTTTACAGATTTAATATATTTTATTATAATGGTGATAAGGGTGATTTTGGACTGTTAAGGTATTGTTTTGAATTTGTGTAGGTTTCAGGGGTGTGATGTAGAGTATTTGAGAAAGTTTTAGATTTGCAATGAGGTGATGGATTCGATTTTAAATGTTTGTTGTTGGATGGAGGCTTGTTAGGGGAGATAAATTTTAGTCATTTATCTACCTCAGATGGAAGATACAGGTGATTTTTATACGTTTTTATTATACTAGGTTTAGTAGCGCTATATCGGGTTGTCAGAAAATCCTAAGTCTAGCGACTTACTCACTCCGACTTTGTACGTCAATACTCAATACTCAATATTTATTGCTTTTCCTTAATGTACATTTGTAACAGTTGGTATGTTAAAATAAATATAGAAACAATTATGGACCCTGCTGGGCACAGCATATTTGTAGAGGAGAGGAAGAATGCTTTCTTATACTACTTTTACTTAATTTACTGTTAATAATTATATTTCTTTGTTTACTTATATACTATATGCCTATAATTTGTGCTTATTTAGGTACCTATACATCTATTTTATTACATTATATATTAACTATTAAATATTATCATTGCTATATTATAAATTATTAATTAAATTGCACTTATTAAGTTATATTATTAAATATTATATACATGTATATAAGTAATAATTTCAATATATTATTATTTTTATATTGTATTTTTATTTTATGTAAGTATATATAACATGTATGTCTATTATGTCATTTTAAGGCTATTCATTAAATATTCATTTATACTGTAGAAGCATTTGTCTATTAGGAAGTTCTTTAATTTTTTAACAAAAATATCGTATTTAGATTCATTTTTAATTTGTTCTGGTAGCTTATTGTATATTTTTACGGACATGACAAGGGGACTAGAAGAATGCATTTTTATCCGGGATGTAGGTAAGTTCAGTCTATTTCTATGCCTCAGTGTATATTTATTCTGAATAGTTTCCCTAGTGTTGTAATATTCCGGGTATTTACGCACAAATTTACAAATTTCTAGAATGTAGATGCAGGGAAGGGTAATTATTTTTAGACTTTGGAAGTGCGGCCTGCAAGACTCTGTTTCTTTTATATTAACTAAAATTCTTATAAGTTTTTTTGTAAGGTGAAGACAGTTGGTGCGTCGGTGCTATTTCCCCATAGAATTATTCCATAAGTGAACCAAGAATAAGCGTAGGCGTAGTAACTCATGAGCGCCGTTGAGAGATCTGTGGTCTTTTTGACCTCGCGTAGGGCATAAGAGAATTTTGCTATTTTTGCTCGCACTTTCTTCACATGCGGTTTCCAGTTAATATGGGTGTCTATTGTTATTCCCAGTAGGGTGAATTCTTTTACAACCTCTAACGTGTGTTTTTTAAAGGTGAAATTTATATTTATAGGGGATTTTTGGTACGGAAAAAAGGATATTAATTTTGTTTTTGAAAAATTTACTTCTAGGTTGTGTTCTTTCATCCAGTCAACTGTTGCAGTGATAGTAGAATTTAGTTTTTCATTTAAATTTACATTAGTTTGACATGATATTAACAAGGATATGTCATCCGCAAAGAGCACACTAGGTCCCGCGATGATTTTAGGCAAATCATTTATATAAATTAAGAATAATAGGCATCCTATCACGCTACCTTGGGGTATTGAAGCTATTATGTGTTTTGTACGTCATGTTGGGGACTCACCTTTGTAGGTAGTTAACTTCTGTTTTTACCAACTTCTTGGAAATTATAATATTAGGTTTGATTCGCGACATCGCCGCGGGCTCAGCTCATGAATAAGGTCTCCGTTCGAGTTCGAAACTAGTCGGGCAATCCCGAAGAATGCGCGTGAGAAATAATCGTTAAACAATAATGATTATGAACGTCTCACGAAAGTTATTATACAAAAAATATCCACAATTCTGTTCAAAACTGACCACAAATTATTTGTCTAATTTTCGCTCTTGGTAAGCAAGAGGCTTAGGCATATTTTTTACTCTGTTCATTTGTGAAATCCTGAAAAATAATCGTTCAGTAATACAGACATACAAAGGTGGCAAAAACTTTGTATTGTACTTTCTAATAATGAAATTGCATTGTGGAGGCCAGACTTATATAAGTCACTAAAGCCTGCTAAAGCCCCTTACAAATACCATACACCATACAAATCTACTACGCATACAGAATTGATCATGCCATACTCGATATAGTACCAAAAAACGAGTACCAAACACTCCGTACATTTAGCGGCAAATCGCAAGAGCTCGCAATTGCTCCCGTATTGAATGCAGCGAAATGCATACAAATACGGTGTTTACTGTCTGCTCCCTGATAGATGGGAACAGCAAGTTTTTGTGGATGTTCCGCCATGAATAATTTGAAATTACTATCTGTATTTATAGGATGGTGGGATGTGCTCTTAGAATGTTGAAATATATTATGAGGCTTAATTGTTGCAAAAGCTGAGTACGATCTCTGTATGAAATTTTGTTTGGTTTTGCCTAACCATTTATTTTGTATATGCTCGGTATGTTTATTACCGTATCAGATAAAAAAGAAAACGGTTAAGAAGACAAAATTATGATTAGACGGGGCCCATGCGGTGGGTCAGCACCAGTCTAGGCCTGCAGAAAACACATTCGGTCTCGGGGACTCCGAAATATGAGTGTGCGAAGGAACACTGCGGTGGTGGAGGGTGGAGGGGTCTGTCAGACTCTTACTGACTAAAGTTACGTTCACCTACCCAAAGATGGAAGACATGCATGAGGAAAAAAAGGCAATATATGATAAGAAGTTACGATATTAATCTGCCTTGTTGTTCTAGTGGTCCCAAGCGCGACTGCTGATCATGAGGTCCTGGGTACGATTCCTGAGTCGATCAAAGTGATATCGGGCGTTTCTTTTTGTTTTTGTTGTCTTAATCACTGTTTCTTATTTATATATGATCTAAAAAAAATATTTTATTTTTTGTTTTTACTATGTGTCCACATTTTGAGGGGAATAAAAGCTTTTTCTTTCTTTCTTTTTCTTCTTCTCTCTTTTACCACTAAATGTTAGTTAAAACCACCAATGCTCTTATAAAAATAATAAAAATGTTTATTGTCATAAAAATACATCTTCTTTCGTTTTGTTTCAGTTTAGTTTGCTAAATCAGAATTAACACCACTATCTCTGTGACGAGAGAATTGGGGCCCTGATCGATTAAATATCTTGTATTTGCAAAAGATAAATAGCCGTATTGAACATTTACGTATTTCATAAATGCACAAACTACATAATTGGCATGGCTGCCATTGGAACCGATCAGGCCTCCTCATTCAAACACTGACTCAGTCAATTTGAAGACCGCAAATTGGCGCCTCTTGGTAATTAACGTTTGCCGTGCACCAGTTGGTAAGTGGCCCTGAAGAGAGCGATTTTGTATTGCAATTTGAATTGTAATGGCTGCTTGAATTTTAAAATGAGATGATAAAATTTTAATCTAAAAAATTCTTGCTCTTTTTTGCTTTGTAAAATTTCATCATAGTCTCATTTTATTTCGTTAAATTCAAAATTTTCTATTAGGGATTGTAGCCGTCCGGAGTTTTGCTCTCTACCAACATGGGACTTAATAACGGTATTGGATAAATTTGGGTATCTAACAGTGCCCCTATGATGCCTAACCGTTCGGATAGGTACGGTTATTTCACACAACATTTTATACATGTTATTGTCGTTATGTTAAATATAAGATTATTATGTATTAATCAGTATGCATACGTGTCCGATGCAAAACAAAAGAAGCGACGTTTACTCGCCAGTTTCGAGGCCCAACACCGTAGTGCTACAATAATTGATAGTTTCCAGTCAACGGGACATTCCTACTCGCGCTGTTATTTAGCACAGCCATGTTGACACTAATTATAGTACCTGACCTATGTTTATTTACATAAAATTGACACTGCACTAGTGTGAAAACGACTGCAATTGAGAATTTTCTAAAGCTGTGTTATTATATATTTGATTGACTGGTAAATGAGTCCCGTTGGCGGTAGTTCTTGGTGTAATTTTCTTGCGTCCTATTGCAACGACTTGTCTGATTTAAATGGAGATAGATACATAAGATTTTACAGTGAATAAATAGCAGTCATTTTCTAGATTTGGTGTATGGATATTTTTTAAATGATCAGATTACCTTGTAAAACAACAATGCCGTTAATACTGAGAATTCACCGTGTCTCAGAAATAGAGATTTTTGTGAATTAAACTTACCCACTTGCCTACTATGTGGATATTGTATCGATAGATACGTATAAGGAAATTTGGGAGCTGAGTTGCCCGCGTCCGTAGGAGTGCCTTATATAGAATCCCTACACGTGGCCCCTGCGTGGTGCAAAACAGGCAACACAACTCTGGTGGGAGGCTTCGGCCGGGGCTGGTTACCACCCACCATACAAAGCCATGCCGTGAAGCGACCTAGTCGTGTTTTGGGATGTAGTCCGGCGCAACCGTTGTGGGAGACGGGTCTGGGCAGTTGCATCAACTCCCCAACTATCGTTCTCCCAAAATCTATCCACTCTATTTAAGAGTGAATAGATTTATTCTGGATCTACGTGCTCCATCCTCGGCCACACCGTCGCTTACCATCAGGCGAGTTGGTGGCCAAACGTAGATCCACATCTAATAAAAAACTATAATAACTGATTGAGATCTGAGCTGCTGTAGGGAAGCGATTTTTTTTTTCTTTTGTCTTTTCTTTCATTTATTCGGCTAACAAAAGAAAAGAGATGCATATTAGAAATATCGATGATTGCAAACTACACATCAATCGATAATCGAATAGATTATGTAATCGTTGCGCACAAAGAGCGTAAACAAACAGCAATTTAAATCGCTCATCGGATTGAATCGGAACAAGAGGTCGTGAGGCATCAATTAAAGGATTATCGGCTGCTGTTCATTCGCTACTGTTGTTTTGAACGATCGTGCTGTATTGACCTAGGTGTACAAACACACATGAAAACGATAATGAAAATATATGAAACGATATGGGTTACAATTGATAATAATTCCATTTGATTGACGTTGCAAATATTATGTCATGAGAGCAACTGGGGTATTTATCCGAGGCCACAAGTTCAAATGGCTGGTTATTAAGGCTTTTTTATAAAACCGTAGTAGCTAACCAGTTGAAATTTTCACAGAATATGGGAATGCCACGTATGGTTCTTGAGAATTACAATCTAGGCATATTCTAGGCTAGAGTGAATAGATTTCTTCTGGATCTACGTGCTCCATCGTCGGCCACATTGTCGCTTACCATCAGGCTAGTTGGTGGCCAACCGAGATCCTAATGGAATCCAAGGGAAACCAACCTCTTACATGGAACCTGTTCTTTTTTTTATAACAGTAATGCATACATGTCTGATTGTTGTAAATACTCTATAGTTAAACAAAAAATAATATAAACTAGGGAAACTATTAAAGATAAATCTTTGAAAAGCATTAACACATGCTTAGCGAACTCTAAAGTTATTATGTTAAATGGAACACCTTTACGACATTGTACTAACTGCAAAGTTAGTCGTGTCGGTTCGGTCACGTGTATAGAGACTGAATGGATAGCAATGACATCGCCAAAAGACTAAAGTTAAAATATGGAATAAGAATTCGCGGTAGTGAGCAGAGGTCGAGATGGCTTAGTGTCAGAGCGCCTGGAGTATTTATCCGGGAGGCGCAGTTTCGAATCCTGCTCACGACCGTATTCTTTTTCCATTTAATATAATAACTTAAGGGAAACTATAATACTTTATGTGATACAGAACCGTCAGCACTTAGCTGGTTCTAAAAGTCTCTACCCTGGTCCGGGAATCGAATAATCTACGACAAATATCCCTTGATCCGATGCAGATCAGCATTACTATGCGACGGAACTGCGCAGCCGTCGGCGTCGCATCAATTAAAGGATTAACGATACGATGCGTGAAATGTGCAGTTGTTCCTTCTGTTGATAGATCGTTTGTTTTAATCTGTTAATTGGTTTGATTGCAACATTCTGATTGCTTTCGTCTAGTGGTCGGACGTGTAGATGCTGAGTCTGATGGGTTCGAATTTCGGGTAGAACAGCAGGTTGGTGATCAACTGTGTTGAGTTTGGATGACTTCTGCGACGAGATGTGGAGCTCGTTAGTTATGATGTTTGAGAACTTGCTTGCTTGCAAGGGTGAGTTTGAAAAAATCTGTATATATTGAGAAGACATTCAAAATTTTTAACTTACCTTTATTTCAAAATTGACTCGACACTGAACAGAAAGTAGTGATATCTTACATTTCACGATTACACAGTGTTCAAAACGTCAGGAAAAGCGAAAATAAATAAAATATGTGATTGAAGTGCAACTTCCCAGGCGGCGATTCGATAATCGATGAATAAATGAGAATTAAGAGTATAATTTTAAAGACGCGTCACGTTTAGGCAACTTTCGTTACACAAGAGAAAAGAAAGATATGACGTAGAAAGAAAGAGAGCTATATATTCCGACACCATGAGAGTGCGGCAGAGCTGAATCCAGGTTTGAATCCGATCCAGCCAGTCCCTTGGCTGTCCTACCACCAGCGACGCCCTAAGCTGAGGCTCTTGTGGTGCCCTTAGCGTGTTATCGCTTAGTTTATAAGTTGAATGCCCTGACTGGAGACCTTAAAAATATTGAGGCAACCACAGGAAAGCCCGGTTAAGTAGTCGACAACCTCCTAGGTTGACTTGAGAGATGCCCTAAGCAAAAAATAAAAAATGATCCACAGAGAGCAACATGTACGCGATAGTATAAAATAGTTTTGCGCATGCGCACGTTGTAGATGTACACCTCAGACGCTATATATGAACACCTGAGCCTACCACTAACTACATATGAACCTACCACGTATACGTTGTGTAAGTTTAATTTTTATCACGTGTACGGTGCTGCACGTGTAATTATTTCTTTCATGACGTTCAAGGTCGAGGAGGGGCTCGTGGATAAGTAACAGCAGATTTATCTGTGCTCGATCGATCGAGGGTAAGCGGCGCTTGCCGCGGTCGGTCTGCGGATGGGTGACCATCATTTCATTCTGGGACTCCTCCCTGCCTTGGAGAGTACGTTCAGCCGTCGGTCCCGGTTGTCAAATTAAGATCTATGACAACCGTTACGGGTAGTCAGAGGCCTGAAAGTCTGACAACCAGTCATACCACGAGATATAGTGTTCGTGTCGATTCGTGAGGTCAGATAGGCAGTCGCTCCATGTAAAATACTGGTATTAAGCTGCATCTGGTTTGACTGGAAGCCGACCCAAAAGTAATTGGGAAAAGGTTAGGCAGATATATATATGGTTCAAGAACTAGGCTAGACTGGTGCGCGTGCATCTGAATTAGCTTATTTCGGCAAACATGTTCTATAATTAAATAGTAACTTTAAAGAGCAAACGTCCTAACTTCAACATATTGTTATTATAAAAACTAATGGAGCTTTAAGTTAAAATACTGTTAACAAACAACAAGTCAGTAAAACGAACCACAAAATGCTCAAACCACAGTAAGATCTATTTGTATCCAACTTTAACTATGTTTTTATTTGTTTAGCCCGCAATCATACGGAGATGCCCCGTTGTGACGGCTGACTTGAAGTATTTATTGCACAATATAAGATAACGGAAACTGCGAGCAAAATATCAGGCACAGATATTTCAATGTTAAGAAGCTGGTACAATAGTGAATATGCATGTGATTCAAATTTAGGTCAAATATTTTTCAAGATAAATCTTTGAAAAGCATTAACGCATGCTTAGCGAACTCTAAAGTTATAATATTAAATGGAAAAAGAATACGGTCGCGAACAGCATTCGCACCTGCGCCTCCCGGATGAATACTCCAGGCGCTCTGACCACTAAGCCATCTCGACCTCTGCTCACCACCGCGAATTCTCCTTCCATATTTTTAACACGTCTTTTTGGCGACGTCATTGCTATCCATTCAGTACCTATACATGGACGAATATTTTTATTCGTAATCTTTATTGCTGTAGAATGACACCTATTCAATTACTTTTTTAATTCATCGTGGTTTAACTATGAAAAAACAAAGATGATAAGTGAGAATCATGCGAGGGAAATTTAAAATGTCAAAACGCACGTTATTGGTTAGATTGAAACGTGACGTGCTCCGCGATGACAATATCTCGAGTATGTTAAAGGGAGTTTATCATGTTTTGTGGTCCTTCTTGAGTTTTAACGTTATTCTTTAAAGAAAATCCCTATAATGAAATTTATAAATCGTTAATTAAACACTCCATACTATACAAAATATCTATTATTTTGTGTCCTCTGACGTCAGAAAAAGCGTGCCAAGATGGGAGCGTTTCAAACGCTCGAAACTGATTGCAGGTTTGTTTGGTAATTTTAATACTTAATAATCATATTTTTGCAAGTGTTATATTTTTTCGCGATAAAACATACATGCATATACCCTATTGCAGGGGTTAAAGTTTACATTAGGTTGTGAAGATATATATTAATCCATGTTTCACACGTGCCTCGCAGCTCTGAATTGTGATAGCGGCTTCCGTTCCGTTCCGGCGGCCTTTCCAAACAGATACGACATGGGGGCCTTCAAGAATGTCTTTACTATACATGGTCATGGCTGATATTGCTTAGCATAAGGTATTTTTAATGGATATCTACAAAAATACCTAGGTAAAGGGTATGTGAGGGTGGACTAATGTAATTATTAGGTATATCATTATGTGAGGGCTGTCATAATGTTTGACATTAAACAACCGCATCTCATTTTTGCCTTATTTGGTACTAATTCATATTTAAAAGTTTTAAAATTAATATTAAAATATTGTAATCTAACGAAGATAAAGCCCCGCATAATTACTGGTGTATGAAAAATATAATTTCTAATCATTCTTCTACAATACCATTAAAATTTCTCTATTGTCATTGTTTTTGGAACTTTAAAATGAGACATAGAATAGACAAACGTACGAGTATGATACCACAGATAAAATAAACCACAGTAGTTGTGATTTGTGACCACAGATTTTTAATTGTGTCGTATAGTACAGGGGCACCACCCAGGCCGTGTAATTATAATTTATGTTTAGTTAATTTAGGTAACTTTAAATAGGTATGTTAATTTTTATGTGTGATTTAATGTTAAGTGAAAATAAAACCTTTTTTTTTCTTTCTTTTTCTTTCTTTCAAATGTGGCTCTTTCAAAAATTAGAAAATACAATAACCTACTAACTGCGTGTACAATATCCTTAACAAACAGCTTAAACACGGGCACAATTCAATGTGTTGTGTTGCGCGCGATTTATTCTCATAACAAGGCGCTCTCGCATAAAAATAGTCAACTCTAACATTGCAGCTACGAGTATGTGCTAGTTGTTAAAGTATTATTTTTTTTATATTGCGAGTTTTATTTTTGACTTCTTTCATAGCTGTTTGATCATCAACTTTAAGTTCCTAAACTGCTTGGTTGGTCTACTGGTCGCAAGAGAGGCTGCTGAACGTGAGGTCCTGGGTTCGAGCAGGTCGAATAAAAGGTTATTAGGTTTTACTGTTAGGGAATTCTCATTAGTAGCCCGTAGTTTCCAAATTGGTGGTGTGATCTCTCTCCGGACGTGTCGGGTTGCCGTCCCATCGGACTATGAGAATGAAGGAAGAGGGAGTGCAGCTGTGTTTGCGCATACACTTGTGCACTATAATATCTCCTGCATACTTGGCTAATCGCCGTGGAGATAGGCCGCCGTGACCGAAACACGGTCAGGAGGAGTATTAGATTTAGGCACCTCATTGTTTTTTGTTGTAATTCTTATAACTTGTTACTGCCTTATATCGGTAACCGGACATTAAGCAAATATTTTAATTACTGATCCACTTAAATTTGAAGAACACGTTAAACTCTAGTGACTTTTGGTTGCAGTTATCAATTAACACCAGCCGTTATGCTAAGTTAGAAGTCAACATTATCATCATTATATCAGCTGTTAGACGTCTACTGCTGGACATAGAACTGCCCATACATAAGCTTACCCCAGGAGCTGCCTGAACTACTCTAAATTTCTACTACCAGGTCTAACTTCTAAACTTACAAAGAATTGTAACGGGGGACCGTTACAATTTTGGTGGAATAAATATGTTAATCTAAATAATTATGTTGCTTTGTCACGTATGAGTATATCTATATAGAATGTTCAAAGAGTAATGTTCAATTGTTTTATCTAATAAAGGATCTTCTTGGATTCATGGTTATTGTGGTTACTGCTAAGAGTAGTAATCATAGCTTAAGGTTTGGTTATCCCACTTTATTTGGGGTCGGCGCAGCTTATACCTTTCTGGCATGTTGCAAAAGTTTTGGCTATGATTTATTACTGGCCGCCTGCCTGACGTCAACCCTCTTTGGGAATGCTGTTGTTGGTGGTAACCGCCACCGATACGGTCTCCTTCTATCTAGCTACGTCACACCAAATGCGCCAGGTTCTGATGTTATCCTTCTATCACACTCCACTAACCGGGCTAGAGAGCGGTTTTGTTATATCGGTGTTAATTTTTTTTTTGCATTTAGAAACAAATCTAATTCGGTATGCCACATAAAGTTTTAATAACAATTATATCAATTGCCTTATGTTGCGAAAGTGAGAACATCGTAGACTTACCGGATGGGTTAATTTTAATGCACAAGTCATTGTAATTTTATTACTTCCCTAGTTTGTATATGATGATTCATAAGAATGAAATTATAGTGAAGTGACAGGATAAGATTCTATATCAAAACATACCATCTAAAAATACGAGGTGTCTAACAGTAATAATGTCATCGATTCCAACTAAATAAAAATTCAATTGCAGAAAAATATTCTTCTCATAATAAAAATATCCTGCGCGTTATTCTTTTAAGAGACTTTCACCCTTACCTCTAAAAGTAGAGAGGCCAAATTCATTCGAAGTTTTTTGGAAAAAATGCTTGGACAATATCCGTTACCATGGAGACGGCACGAACGGTACGCCAAATAATTCTTGCACTCATCGCAGTTCCAATACTCTCAACATAAAGTTGAAAATGGTTAGTCAGGGAGGTAAAAAGTAAGATTGTTATCAAGTAACAATGTCGAGTGAAGTGGACAATGGAGTAAAACTGTTTGCTTCACTCTTAAGGGCTATTAGAAATGTCTACGAGTTCCGTAAGGGGGCTATACGATTTTGTTCGCGAAGCTATTGTTGAGAAGACTGCCGAGATGTTTGCGCAATGTTTTACGATTGTTTGAACTGAAAGTTAGGGCTTATCTGGTTCAGATCGTCATTGAAACAGTCCACCGTCCACTGTTCTATGGTAGAAATATATTGGATGTGAAAATAATGCTGACTTTGTAAAATGGCGGTGTGTTATTTGGAACGAGTGCCTTCTGAGTTGTGCTTATACCTTAGTTTCTATAGAAGACTGCTTGCTTGTACTAGAGAATCACTTATTATTGTATATAGCTTTCATTTAAGCCGTTGGCTCGCTAATTACCAGACACAATAGATTTTTATTGTTATGAAGTTTGAGAAGAAAGAGAGCCCTGAGACTCATACCCACATATTGTTATTGTTTTACTTTCTAACTGAATCATCTATTTTTGTAATTTACACTTGGATGATTTCCCCTTAGCCTCCCCTAGAGATTGCTTTAGCTCATAACTACCGATGGGATGTTTGTCCATAGCTTGCTTATCACCATAGTAACCGGGTTCCCCTAACCGATTGAATGTCGCCAAGAAAATTGGTAGTAATCAATCAATACTTGAGAATTATGGAGAAAATATGAGTATGTTCACATTTTTCTTGTTAAAGACTAATATATGATTGTTGCAAAACAAAGGTCGTGTTAAAATGCCGCCTGCCTTGTTAGTCTAGTGGAAACAAGCTTGGTTATTGAGTGAGAGTTTGAAATAAAGGGCTGTGGCAGTGTTATTGTTTTTTTTTTTCTAGTAGGAAATTCTCAGTAGCAGTTCTTAGAGTTTCAGAGTAATAAGCTCATTAGCTGTGAGTTATAGATGAACGAAAGTATACCTAACCCTTTATGGCATACAAAAAAAAAACTTTCTAAAGCGTGCTAAGCATATTAAATAAATACACGAAGATTGTCATTGTCACTGAGTCTGCAATAGTCACCCCGAAGCAAAGCCACCCAACCGAAGAATTTGGAATTTTAAAACTCGAATTTAATTAGCAAAAAGAAATCAGAGGAAAAAGTTTTTGATGAAACTCCCTCCGACGCGGGACTGGATAATACGAATTTAATTGAAGTTAATTAAAAAAATTACACAAAAACGTTGCTGAGAAGAATAAAAAAATAATTGGCACAGATTGGCACGGGCTTATTATTATTTTACGAGTATCAGAAAATTAAAAGAAAAACGCCTTTGAAGTTAAGTTTGACTTTCTGTAATTGGGTTTTTATCGATTGTCATATTTATGGAGGTGATTACTCACGCTGAACTAGTGAACTCGTATCAATAAATATTTTTGATCAAAAATGGCTCTACGTTTGTCTACCAACTCGCCCGATGGTAAGTGACGGTGTGGCCGAGGATGGAGCAGGTAGATCTAGAAGAAATCTATTCACCCAGTAGAGTGGATAGACTTGGGGAGAACGACAGTTGATGCAACTGCTCAGTCTCACAGAACGGTTACACTGGACTACATCACGAAACACGACTAGGTTGCTTCACGGCATGGCTTCATACGGTGGGTGGTAACCAGGCGCGGCCGAAGTCTCCTACCAGAGTAATATATATAAATTATTAAGCTGTCTCCAGTTATACTGGAATCCGTCTACAACGTAGTCGGGAAGAGGCTAGGCATATTGATTTTATCGGTTCGTTCAAAAACTATCACATATTGTGAATAAAACCTTTTGTCATGATGGGTACTATATCAGAAAACACTAAGCGATTTATGTTATAAAATAGACTATTCATACACATATATTAATAGTATAATGAAACTAGATACAGAACGTCAAATAATAATATGTGACCAGCAAATGTACTACGTTTTTGAGTTATAGCCACCAAATTAAATCTGAAATTTCATACTATGTAATAAAAAAATCATATTTTTGTAATTTACGACGCAATTTTTGTTACATTTGTATGTATTTTATTCAAAAATATTCTTAAATGGATAATAACTGTCTCATTGGTCTAGTGGCCGCAAGCGCAGCTTCTGAGCGTGAAGTCCTGGGTTTGATTGTGGGATTGGTCTATCTGTTAGGTTTTTCGATAAGGAAATTTTGAGTAGCAACCCGGACTTTAAAATTGTGCCTGGTAGATCGCAATAGCCTCATCACTTATTAGATGGGATTTAATAACAAAATTAGTGAAACGTTGGTGAACAATATACTTAAACCTTCGAGGAATACAGGCGTGATGCTATATTATGCTGTGGATAATATATCACCAGTCAAGCTTCACTTTGAAGTTAATAAATTTCCAAATATTCTCAGTTGAGTCAATAAAATCTCCGTATTAGTCATTAAGACATCCGTGTTTGTAAGCATGTTAAATTAAACTTAAATGTCGCGTGCTGTCTGTTGGTTTAACGTGTACAACTGAACACTGTAGTGCATTAGTCAAAGTAAGCGTAGCATGCGCGTACACTTGAGAGTAAAATACTTTGATCTTGTCAACAATTTACAGTGTTATGTTTGTCGAGCTGTTGCTGTTTCCTTTTTTTGTTTTGCGAACGTGACTCATTGAGAATAATTTCTGAATGGTTGAAAACTGTAAAATTTTAACTTAATTAGATTAATTGTTCAAAATGTTTAAAATGCATAGTATAGAAATTAAATGACGTCTATTTTTAGTCAATTGGCGCAAACAATGCGCATTATAACATGTATCATGAAAAATATCATTGTCGTTACATTAAACAATTATTTTTTTACGGTAACTTCGGGAACACGGTTTCATAGAGATTGCTCGACTAGATTCGAATTTTTACACACACAATTTCCTCAATGTTTTTCTTTTATTTGTCCATTACCTCTCAATTTATATTTGTCTCATAATAAATTGGACTGTATTTTTTCTTCTTTAATTCTTTTTATATTCTTAAATTAAATTAAATCAACTCCGTACAAGGCAGTACCTACGTCGCGTCATCGACATTTGTCAGTCGGCCCTTATAATTGGCACCAGACATGCGCAACTCCCGCGCACTCCGTTATATCGGGTTTACACGAACTGTTACGAGTATTTCCGAATTGTCAAGTGACAAGACGAAGCGGAACTTACACTGATTTGTGGGTTAAGGAATTAAATGAGGTTTCTTTTGTTTTTGAAAGCATGAATGAAACTGGGAAGCAAATTTAATTTCTACATAATTATATCTACAGACGTCGCCATAAGACGTGTTAAAATATGGAGGAAGAATTCGCGGTGGTGAGCAGAGGTCGAGATGGCTTGGTGGTCGGAGCGCCTGGAGTGTCTGTCCGGGGGGCGCGGGTTCGAATCCTGTTCGCGACCGTATTCTTTTTCCATTTAATGTTGTGGCTTTATATCTACAGTGTTCAATAAAAAGTATATTTTTACATACATATCAAGTGAATTTCATACATAAAATACATACCTACATAACTAGTCCATAACTGTCCCACTGCAGGGCGCGGGCCTCTTCTCATACAAAGAAGGCACGGGCATTGATCAGCATGCTAGCTCACTGCGGGTTGTCGATTTCAGACTACCAAGTCGAGTAAGCCATCTCGACCTCTGCTCACCACCGCGAATTCTTCTTCCATATTTTAACACGTCTTATGGCGGCCTTTTTCATTTAATATTGTAACTTTAGAGTTCGCTAAGCATGCGTTAATGCTTTTCAAAGATTTATCTTGAATTATTAAGGTAATTGCATTCTTTACGACATTGTATTAACTGCAAAGTTAGTTGTGTCGGTTCGGTCACCTGTATAGCTACTGAATTGATTGCAATGACGTCGCCATAAGACGTGTTAAAATATGGATGAAGAATTCGCGGTGGTGAGCAGAGGTGGAGATGGCTTATGCCCGGTTTCTGGAGTTCCTGATTAAACTCTCACTAACTATTGGTTCAATAAAATTATGCATTGGTTAAACGCCGGTTAACTTGTGCTGTGTTTCTGAGCACCCAACATGCTGTTCAATAACTATGGAACCAATAATCAGTTCCTTATTTCGCCACTAGATGGGTCTTTTTCAGCAATCGATTTTAAAATTATTTGTATCATTTAAATTCGACGTTAGTATTAGTTTTGTTAATAAAAATATATTTTATAAAGACAAATAATTCTCTGTTCACTATTTTAGTAATTAAAATATGATATTTGTATTTATTAGCGGTTGTTTGAGAATGACTTCATTGCCGAACGAAATGTCAAACCGTTAAAGGTAACGGTAACTTCTTGGGTAACTTCAAAACTTAACAAATTATCAACAAAACTATTTAGTATTTATTACTCTCGCGCGTGGCAATTGTTTTGCCTGAAAGTCAGTGCGAAGTTGTTTTTATTTAGTGGTATTTATTTTATTACTTCTTGGCACTGTTATATTTGAAATAGCTCCATTACTTCTAAATCAGACTCTGATGATCTGTTCGAGTACATTATACTAGTATTTATTATACAATTAATCTAAAAAAAATACTTTCACTGCCTATTCAATCAATATTAATACTAAAATAAAACGTAATAACCTCAAAGTCCTTGTTGTTTGTCACAAATTTAAACACCAATAAAGTTATGGAACCGATAAACGGCGCAGAATGGTCGGTTAAGTTAACCTACGTTTAACCGGAGTTTATCTTACGATGCGTTGTTCGGAAACGCTTTTTCAAGAGTTATCGAACCAATAGCGCTAACGGAAAGATAAACTCCCGACAAAAAAACCTCAGAAACCGGGCATTAGTGGTCAGAGCGCCTGGAGTATTTATCCGGGAGGCGCAGGTTCGAATGCTTTTCAAAGATTTATCTTGTACCAAGTCGAGGTTTCCTCACCATGTTTAAGAATAACTAAGAAAGTAAATATGACATTGAAAATGTCAGAATTTAATAATAAGATGTTTAATTACCAAAAAAGCGTATATAATTACAAAAACTGATATATTTTTATTACCTGTTAATAAACAAAAATTTATAGATTTCACTATTGAAAATAGAGTCGATGACAGTGTCTATGCTAGTAAAAAGTGTGTGACATGTACTCTACTGGCGCCTTTCTCTATGGCTAAGGATTACATATCATCACACCTATATTCCCCGAAGTGGTAAGCAGAGTTGTGTCTACAAAGATGTACAACCACATTTCACCAATGCTGTTATTAGGTTCCATGTAATAGATGGTGAACCTTTTGCCATCTAGCTGCTGGGAATTTTCTTACAGAAAAACTCAATAATAATTTGCCCAACCCAGGAATAGAACCCGACATTTCAGCAGTCGCGCTTGGAACCACTAGACAAACGAGGGAGGCTGATAAAAACGTAATAATAATTAAATATAACATAAGGTCCTAATTAATTAGGTAATTTCCTTTGAAAGGGGTAATATATAAGTCATACACATTCACTTAAGCTAAGAATTAAATGGATATAACAAATTATTTGTAATTAACATAGTACTAGCAAGACGAAAACTGCTCCTTGAACGGCGAACATTAAGAACAAAATACAATGTTGTAGAATTTGAGTTATGGCTTAAATGAATCCTTATCACTTACACATTGACCCATTACAAGGAAATTACCTAATAAATTAGGACCTTATGTATAGTATAGTATATATAAATCGTGTTTTTATGCGTTTCCATGTTCTATGATTTCAATTTCATATGCATTAAAAACTGCAGAGTTTTTTGTAATTCTAATACTTGCCAAAAACTCACGACCGTTTTCATTTTAATAACTAGATTTCCTAAACGTGCGTTCCCTGGGCGAATACTCCAGGCGCTCTGAGTAATCATCCTGGAGCGCAGCTTCTAATACTGCTTGCTCATGTCATTGTTTATTAAAATCCACAAAAAAACAAACATTTAGAGACACGAAGGATTTAATGCGTTTAAAAATATATCAATAACGACCTATCTCACCACTTATTTCATGGGACTTAATAATAGCATTGGTGAAATGTGCGTGTACAACTGTATACATCTCTGCTTATCCCTTCGGGGAATACAGGCGTGATGCTATGTTGTTGATCAATAATTAAAAACGACTTAAAAGATTACTCAGTAAAATATGTGACAAAAATTCAGCACTACTACAGAACCAAACTATTGCATTACACGATAAAGCAGGCGCCATTATGAACAAAATATTTCACGTGAATCATATTTCGGAACAGTTCATTTTGCCGCCAAAACTAACGTCAATTTATCATTTGGGTACTAACGAGTCGAGTCCATACTAAACATCCTGTATTACAAAATATATGTTAATTTCACGTACGAGGGAAGCAGATGCACTCGAAAAGCAGGTTCGAAAATTTGACTAGTTACACCTCCCACTAACAGCGCTAACAATTGATGTGAACTAGAAATCAATTACTGCCCACATTAGAACAAAAAGGGGCCGGTAGCAGAAACGTGATATCTCTGAAATTTGATAATTTGGTTTAGAACAAACGGACAAACACGCCCGCATATTGGTGCAAACATTTTCCTTTTCAACCTTATTTTATTGGGGATACAGTCTAAAATCCCTTGTTTTTGGAAATGTAGAGTTGAATAGGCCCTGTTAGCCTTTCCCACGTTGCTTCATTACATCAAACATTCTGCCACGCGTATTATGGTAATAGAAAAGAAAAAATAACTTGGCTACTTTGCATAATCTGTGAATGACAGCGTGACATTAAGTTGTCTGTTTATTTCGCTAAGATTATGATTTTAGTTCCACAGGAAACCGTGCTCTATTCCTTGAGGAAGAAGGTTGGAATTGGGAATGAGGGTTTTGTTGTGTATTGCTAACGGTCATAGTGATGTGACAGTGGTGTGAAAGGAACGATTTTGTTTGTTTTCTTTTTTTATATTTTGTGTCGCCATATTTTTGTAGCTACTTTGTCAAGTACTTATTTATAGATACTCGTTGTTGGGCCCGCCTCTTGAGCCAGAGGTTGTGGGTTCAAACCTGGCATGTACCAATGTGACTCTTTCAAAGCTATAATTATGTGCTTTATTAATTCATCACAGACTTACAGTGAATGAAAACAGCGCGAGGAAAGCTGGACTTTATGGTCTGAAATGGCCTACCTGCAGTGAGCAACCGTGGTGATCAATAGAGGCGTGTGTCCTGCATTGGGAAAATTGTAGTTTAGTTATCTTACGTATGATGTTGCTTTAGAAATAATTGTTTGCAAAGAGCTGAATTTGGAGATTAAACACGGACCGCATTCTCTGAATATTCCTTTTGTACTTCCATCAATCTGGTAGACGCATCCCATCAGCAAAGTTAGCATTTTTAGTGCAAAAGCATATAGGTACTCCTAATTGTATACTGTGTAATAAGGTTGAAGATGTACAACATTTGTTGATGGAATGTGTCAGAAATAAAAATGAAAGACAACTATTTGTGGAGGAATTTCACAGGAATTTAATGGATGTCGGAGTTTCGAACTCGAACGGAGCTCTTATTCATGAGCTGAGCTCGCGGCGATGACGCGAGCCAAACTGTTTGACTGAAAACTAGTCGGGCAATCCCGAAGAATGCGCGTGAGTAATAACCGTTAAACTATAGGCAATTAATACGAATGTGTGTCACGAAAGTTATTATACAAAAAACAGTAATTGCGAAAAAACTTTGTGACCTAGTACCTAAATTTAGTTGATTAATTATATTTTCTAGCATAATGATTCGAGGTTTGAGATGCTTAGCATATTTAAATGTTATTTGTTAGTATAAGGTATGATGGGGTTGACATATCCGTGTGGACAAAAATCCCATATTTATCGAAGACAAAAAAAAAACATTATACTAAATGAAACTTAGCTAACAATTCATTTTATAGTTGTAGGAATGTGATAATATTTATTGCAAAAACACTAGGCGCCTTATAACCTCGCTAAAAAAGGCAATATCGCCACTTTATATACGTATAAATATGGATATATGCCTAGCCGTGTCCCAACTAAATTAGGGTCGACTACCAGACTACCCGAATGCAGCTTAATTACATGGAAAGAAAGAAAGAAATAAATAAACATTTATTTGCATAAAAACTGGTACAAGTAAGGTGTTACATAACCTACATAATAGCTCTCAGAATTCACTATTTAGGTATGCAAAATATAATATAATAAAATCAGGGTAAAAGTCGAGGGGTGGATATACTATACCTGACCTCCTTAACCCAGTATGTAGACACGATATTTCGTGGTAAGACTGCTTGTCAGGCTTTCAGGTCGGAACGGCTGTCATAGATCTGCATTTGACAAAACTGGGACCGAAGATTTAACGTGCTCTCCATGGCACGGAAGGGTCTCGATATGAAAATGATTGTCATCCATCCACAGACTGACCGCGGCAAACGCAACTTAACCTCGATCGATCGATCAGCGAGGCTGTTACTTAGCCACGAGCTCGCCTGACAATGTTCATCTTTTGACTGACCTGTTGGTCTAGTAGTTAGTAGCCCTGACTGCTATGCCGGAGGTCGTGGGTTCGATTCCCACCCAGGACAAATGTTTGTGTGATGAGCACGATCATTTGTTCTGTGTCTGGGTGTAATTTATCTATAATATGTATGCATTTAGAAATATATAAGTATGTTTATCAGTTGTCTAGTACTCATAACAGCTCTGCTTAGCTTGAGACTAGACGGCGTTGTGTGGTAGTTGTGGAATATTATTATTATTATTATCTATCCTGATAAAAATCTATCATCATCATCCCCCTGCCCTTATCCCAATTTATTTGGGGTCGGCGCTTACCTATATCTGGCATGTTGCTAAAGTTTTGGCTATGTTTTATGACCGGCCGCCTGCCTGACATCAAACCTCTTTGGGAATGCTATTATTGGTGGCAACCGTTACGGTCTCCTTCTATCTACATATGTCATACCAAATGTTATCCATACGCCGCCGGGTTATGATGTTATCCTACTATCACACTCCACTAATCGGGCTATAATAACATATACGGGCTACAATACCTAAATAACATAATTATTCACAAAACGAATAAGTTCGGTCTCTGTTCTAACAACATATAATATAATAATAATATAATAATATAATATATTCCACAACTATCACACAACGCCGTCTAGTCTCAAGCTAAGCAGAGCTTGTGTTATGAGTACTAGACAACTGATAAACATACTTATATATTTCTAAATGCATAAAATACACCCAGACACAGAACAAATGATCGTGCTCATCACACAAACATTTGTCCTGGGTGGGAATCGAACCCACGACCTCCGGCATAGCAGTCAGGGCTACTAACCACTAGACCAACAGGTCAGTCAACACACACAATTCATCATGAATCTCACAGGGTTTAGGTTTACTTTAATCGGAACTTTTAGCAAAGAATCCATTGTCTTTAACAATTCTGCATTCACCACAGTATCTTATAAAAAATCTGTGTTGTGACAAAAATGGTCTTCTCCGTTGATTGGTTTTTATTAAATAGAAAACAAATAAGTCTCTAAATGACTGAACTACTTGGTGAAATCGCTCGTTTTTTATTGTTTCGAAACTCTTAAGAAATTATGAGGTATTATTATTATAACAAACATAAAGAAACACTGCAGTCGAACTATTTCTTCAACATTTTATTCCTCTATCCGAATGTCAAGAAAAAATACGTGAGACTTTTAAATAACATCTCAATTCCTTACATTCAAAACACCCTTTTAAATGCTTGATGCGTTAAATGGGACCGATAGTATTTATAGAGGCAAGCGTTCCGTCTGATTTCGTTTGCGTAGTAACAATAATATGGGCACGGACCTTAAAAAATACGGACGAAGCATTGCGTACCACATGTGAGAAGCATGCCTAGTCATCCAATTTCGCTTGTCATACACGAGCTAAATGCATACAAATACTTAAAACTCGCCCACTCGGCGCCAGAACGCTGCGTATGCGCGTAATCTATGCTTCGCTTATAACAAGGCAAGGTTAAATCGGTATTTTTTTCAGATCCGTGTTTATGGGCAGTATACACATTAAAAGACATATGAGAACTTATATTTTGAACGATATTTTTTTATATGATTTTATCACATTGTTACTTATGTTTTGGCCGCAGCTGGACTGCTGAAGTTGAGATACTGGGACATCGAAGGGTCAGGCAAAGTGTTATCTATTGGGATTTTTTCTGGTACGACACAGAGCAGGCCGGAGTTTGGAATTATTGTGCACGGTTGGCAGTAGATTCTCAATAGATAACCCAACTGCTTCATCGATCGCAAGTGCGGTTGCGGCGTGTGAGGTCCTGGGTTCGTTTCCCGGGTCAGGCAAAGTCTTGTTCAGTTGCGGTCGTCCGGGCTGCTACTAAGAATTTCATAACAGAAGAACCCAATAGCACTGCCGGACCTGCGAATCGAACTCAGGACCTATTGATCCGCAGTCCCACTTGGGACCTCTAGACCAACGAGGCCCACCTCGGCCCAACCCTTCTGAGATACAAGCGTAATGGTATGTTATGATAAAAGATTTTTGTATAACAACTGTTTGACACATTCATATTAATATTGTTCACCGGCTATTACTAAGGGCTCCGTTCGAGTTCGAAACTAGTCGGGAAATCTCGAGAGATGCACGTGAGTAGTAACCGGTGAACAATTATTAATATACCTATACAGATATATCTTTAAAGTTATTATATTACATACAAGAAAAAGAATACGGTCGCGAGTAGGATTCGGACCTGCGCCTCCCGGATAAATACTCCAGGCGCTCTGACCACTAAGCCATCTCCACCTCTGCTCACCACCGCGAATTCTTCATCCATATTTTAACACGTCTTTTGGCGACGTCATTGCTATCTATTCAGTCCCTTAACAGGTGACCGAACCGCCACGACTAATTTTGCAGTTAATACAATGTCGTAAAGAATGCAATTGCCTATTAGCGAATTTTCTGGAAAAAGTATACGGTCGTGAGCAGGATTCAAACCTGCGCCTCCCGGACTGGAGCATTTATCTGGGAGGCGCAGGTTCGAATCCTGCTCATGACCTTATTATTTTTGCACAAAAATGTATAACTTTAAAAATTAATATGTTAAACGATGTTTCAAATTAATAGTTTTGACCGACTTCAAAATGATGTTTAACAATAAAGAATGATTAATTCTAACATTTATCCGTTCTTTAGTTAGCGTCAGTTGAAACATACCATACCATAAAAATATTCAACATATCTTTTATGACAATGTTTTTCAATTCCCAAATTGGCATACATAATTTTTATAAATAGAATTTCTAAAAGGAATTCCCGGCGCTCTCCTCAGAGCATTCTTCACAAAAATAGAGATAAGAAGAAAAAACACAAAATCTAAATAAGAAAAACGTAAACAAAACTGAATTTTGTCATGGAATATCATGTTTGTATGGAACATCAAACGTATAGAATTTAATAATGCATCATTTTATTACCGAAACGTGTTTCACCCCGGATGAATATAAAGGGGGATGGTGGCCCAAGGAAAGTTTACTTAGCGGAGTAAGTATGGATAATGGTTTTGAAGAAATAAAATTAGCAGTTTAAAAAATCAAGTGGAATTTCTTCTATAATCAGTACGTTTATAGACACGAATCACATAGGCAGACCGAATTCTGGATGTTATAGTTTGAAATCGTCAACTCTCAGTGAGCAAGTGTGGTGATTAATGCTCGTGTCTTCTCTAGATAGTATAAAACAAAGTCGCTTTCCGCGTCTGTCTGTCTTTTTATCCGCTAACACCTCTTAAATCACGTAACGGAGTTGGATGCGATTTTCACCATCATTTAGATATTTTTTCTCTATATAAGAAGCGCTCCTTGCTCTGCAGTGAGACAGTCTAAGGTTGGTTAGTTATTAACCACATGATAGGAAAGAACTAACAAGGTGAATGGGGCGTTATACAATTTCATGTATAGCCGGAATGTGTCTAAAAAGGCGCGGCTGGCCGTTCATGGAGGTGTTAGTGCCAACTCTTATGTATGGTAGTGAAAGTTGGGTGTGGCAGAAGAAACATGAAAGTAGAATTAATGCAGTAGAGATGAGAGCTTTGAGAAGTATGTGTGGAGTAACTTTAAAAGATAGAGTGAGGAACAGCGTGATAATGTTGAACGGAACGTTGTGGACTGAAAGAGGATGTAGTGACAAAGATTGAGAAGGGTATGCTAAGATAGTTTGGGCATGCAGAAGGGATGGGTGATAGTCGATTGACTAAACTAGTACATGAGCCGAGAGTAGATGGAAGAGTCGGGGCAGGCCGACCTCGACGAACGTACCACAATCAAATTGCGGAAGCCCTCAAAAAAGGATAGGTCAGGAGCCACCTAAGTTGGCGAGCATGTATGATGAGGTTAGTGAACATAGATGAAGCGAAAGAGGTGTGTCAGAATCGTTGCAAATGGATCTGGATAGTCTCTGCCTACTCCAATGGGAAATAGGCGTGATTGTATGTATGTAAGTAAAACTGCCTAGTTGGTCTAGTGGTCCCAAAACGCGACTGCTGAACATGGGGTCTCGGGTTCGATTCCCGGGTCTGGCAAAGTGTTATTGAGTTTTTCTATTAGGGATTTCTCAGTGGCAATCCGGAGTTTGGAATTGTGCCCGGTAGATGGCACTAGGCTCACCACCTATTACATGGGACTTAATGACAGCATTGGTGAATTGTGGGTGTACATTTGTATAAACCTCTGCCTACCCCTTCGGATAATACAGGCGTGATGTTATGTTATGTTTAAAAGTTACTGCAGCCAAAATATTTTTTCCTATCTAGGTACCCCATCATTCAATTAAATTAAAGATACAATATGAAATAGAAAAAGAAATACGGTCGCGAACAGAATTCGAACCTGCGCTTCCCGGATAAATACTCCAGACGCTTTGACCACTAACTACACTAGAGGTCGAGATGGCTTAGTGGTCAGAGCGCCTGGAGTATTTATCCGGGAGGCGCAGGTACGAATCCTGTTCGCGATCGTATTTCTTTTTCCATTTCATATTGTAACTTTAAAGTTCTCTAAGCATGCGTAAATGCTTTCAAAGATTTATCTTGAAGTAAATTAAAGAAGATACGTTTAATAAAAATAATTTCACTGGCATTTGAAACATCATCTATTAATTATTTATTTTAGTTGTTTTAAGAAAGTTTACTTATTGCGTCCCTTACAGGGGATCATTCTAATTTACTTGAGACAACAAGGGGTTGCAACGAACGACGTTAATATTTAATTAAATCGATGGCTTTCATGAGTATTTTTTGGGTTTTTATTGCATTTTCTTTTGAACATTAAACTAGAATATAATCTTAAAAGTCGAAATAACTTTTTAAGGTGCCTGAGTCCAGCGCAAATGGACCCTTCTAAAGAAAGATGCAACTTATGGCGAGAAACATCAAACCCAAAGAATGTACGTGAGTAGTAACCGGTGAACAATAACTAATAATGAGAAACAGCTCATCCACATGTCACAAACTTTTGTTCAGCCATCAGAGACGCTTCCACCTGGTCACGCGCTGCCATGGCCGACTTGGTAATGCTTAAATAGACTTCGCACGCAAGTCGGTCGCAGCAAAGAACGCCTATAAGTGGGGGTTCATCGACGACTCGGATGTACACTGTGAGTGCGGTGTTTTCCCGCAAACAATGGTCCACCTTACATCCTGCGCTGCATGCCCTGCCAACTGTACTCAGGAGAAGCTCATGATCGCCTCTGAGGGGGCAGCGTGTGTCAGAATACTGGGCCAACAAAATTTCAGTCATTTTGCCGTCGACTCGCTAAGAAGAAGAAGAAGATAATCTATCAACTAACAATCCTTTTTTATTACTGTCAATTTTATTTGTAATTGTTGAATTCCATCGGGACTTAATCGCGCTAAAAACTAAATTTTATTTACTTTGACGTTTCGATGAAGTTGCACTGATCGTGGTCACGAGTAGGCTCATTATTATGGTTTAATTTATTTATAAAGATATCACCAAAAGACGTATTAAAATGTGGAAGAAGAATTCGCGATAGTGAGCAGGGGTCATGTTTGCTTCTCGGTTAGAGTGCCTGGAGAATTTACCCGTGAGCCGTAGGTTCTAAAAAAATTATAACTTCATATTAAAACAGACCTACCTTGTTCCACACAAGGCCTGGAACTGTATCATTAATGACATGCACACACCGCACGAAATTGTAGGCAAGTCGTAACTCATTTACAATTAATCATTCCGGTTTTAGCTAATGTATGCAGGGGTTATAATTATTTGCATATGGTTACATATATCTGTGTTAACAAACCTTTGTGTATAGAGTTATGTTCTTAAAGGCATTTTGGGATTACTAAAATGAACTGAATATGTAAAGACGGCGTGGTTGGCGCAGTGGTCGAGGGACCGGCTGCTGCGTCGTATGTCGCAGGTTCGATTCTTGCACTGAGTAAATATTTGTATTATATACAGATAATTGTTCCGGGTGTGGGTGTGTGTGTTTGTGAAATGATATGTCTGTAAACGCACCCACGATACAGGAAGAAATTCATAGAGTGGGGCAACAATTAAAAAAACAAGTTGATAAATTGAACAGCCTCGTTGATCTAGTGGTCCCAAGCGCGACTGCTGAGCATGAGGTCTCGGGTTCGATTCCCGGGTCGGGCAAAGTGTTATTGAGTTTTTCTGTTAGGAAATTCACAGTAGCAGCCCGGAGTGAAATTTGAAATGAGTAAACAATAAAGACATATAAACACATAAAAATTCAAACAGATGTAAACACACATTAAAATAATAAGAATATTTTCAAACAATTTTCACGTATAAAAAAATAATTAAATTCAAATTCAAATTCAAACAGGAGAATAAAAATAACATCTCATCTCTCAGAGCAGTAATCAGATATTGATTGCGAACCAGAGCAACTTGTTTGGATTATAAGCAAGTACACTTTTTACCTTCAAAACTTTTTCGAATGACACGTCTATGAAAACACCTCTAGCAATAAGTAGCTAATCAAATTAATTTATCTTGACAAGCCAGACACTTACTGTAAATGTAATAAGATATGTGTAGGAAGTATCGTGTTCAATGTAAGATATAGTTTTACCTAAAGAGATAATTAATTACGATACCATATGCATCACTTCCATCTTATTTATTTATAATTTTTTTGTTATTTTTTTAAATGGGTTTGCTCTTGACTCTAGTCTAGGTCAGAGGTTACAGAGACAAAGTCGACGATGGAGTGAGCTTACCCAGAAGAAGACTGTTCACTCTAACTTTGAAGAGATTAGGGTTGAATGCGTTTGGAAACACAGACGCAGGTATAGTTCCACTCCCTTGCTGTGCGCATTATAGAAGATGATTGGAAACGCTTAGTGAGAATTAGTGGAATAGCAACAAGGTAGGGATGGGAGCTTGCAGTGCGTCTAAATGTCCGATGGCAGAAGGTGACTGGTGGGATGAGGTCGTAGAGTTCTTGGGCACACTCACCGAAGTACAATCTGTAGAAGACCGACAAGCAGGCAACCTTACGGCGAAGAGCCAAACTGTGAAGCCTGGCTTCCACCAGTTTTACGTCACCAATGAGCCTCTTAGCTCTGCGTTCCACCGAGTCAAGCGCGTCCAGATGGTATTTAGTTGAGACATCCCAACGGTGGCTGCAATACGCCATGTAGGATCGGAATTGTGCTTTGTAAAGGGTTAAAAGCTGTCCAGGCGTGAAGTATCGCTTTACTCTATTTAGGATGCCCAGCTTTTTGGCCGCAGCTTGGGCTTTGTACTCAATGGTGGCGCCGAAGTTGAGACTGGATGCCAACCCCATGCCTAGTAGCTCGAGCCGATTAGTTATAGGAACAGATGTACCCCGACAAGTACGAGTTTGGTCGAAATGTATTTATTTTTTAACATAACCTTTGCGCTTCAACCATATCAGGTCTCGCCACCACGAAAAGGCCCACATATTGTAGATGCGTGGTCATGACACAGAACTTGTTTTACACGATTGTTTTTACCATATATCTGCAAGATGTGGAATGAGCTTCCACCTGAGGTCATCCAGCGGGGCTGCGGTATGAACAGCTTAAAAAAAAGTAAGCTTGTCCTCATTGAGAAAGGCAGCGCATCTGAAATGCCTTTGGTATTACAGATGGCCATAGGTGGCGATGACCACTTACCGTCAGGTGAGCCACCAGCTTGTTTGCAGGATGGTTAACCTTAATATGGAGTGCCATAACATGGATGTAGTGCGTAAATAAAAATAAAATGAATAAATAAATTAAAAAAAAAACAAGCGTACGACTCGCTGGTTACAGTAGCCAATGACACTTGCAAGGTTATGACTCTCGTGTTGCCGAATCTCTGCAATGGCAATATAGGGGACATACTGGTCTAACTGCCAACACAATGCTTCCTCAAACAGCACAGGCGACCTTGCTCACCGTTAGGAATATAACACTACAGAAGAGCAATGTGTTATGACTACGATTTGTTGAGAGAAGATACCCAATATTCCCAGTCGGATAGCTCTAGCAGAACAAATTTTTGTATGATCTAAAGATACCAGTCTTTAATCTATTAAATGTTAGATGAGAATACTACAGATGAGTACAGATGAGTCACGAAACCGTGAACATAAGAAATTTTCAAGATAAATCTTTGAAAAGCATTAAAGCATGCTTAGCGAACTCTTTTTCCAACAATATTAAATGGAAAAAGAATACTATTGGTATTCTTTTTCCATTTAATATTGTAACTTTAGAGTTCGCTAAGCATGCGTTAATGCTTTTCAAAGATTTATCTTGAATTATTAAGGTAATAGCATTCTTTACGACATTGTATTAGCTGCAAAGTTGGTCGTGTCGGTTCGGTCACCTGTATAGGTACTGAATTGCTTGCAATGACGTCGCCATAAGACGTGTTAAAATATAGGCGCAGGTTCGAATCCTATTCGCGACCGTATTCTTTTTCCATTTAATATTGTAACTTTTTATGAAATCTTTGTAATACTCTACAGTTTATTTTGTATAAAATGCTTATTAGACATTATTATAATGCACGCATGAAAAGGTTAATGAACATAGATGAAGCGAGAGGCGTGTTAGAATCGTTGCAAGTGGAAATCTATAGTTTCTGCCTACCCCAATTGGAAACAGGTGCGAGTGAACGTATCTATATACTATAAAAATGAATCTCTACTTCTCTTGGTCACGCCATAACTTGAGAATGACTGCACCAAATTAGATAATTCTTTTCGTCATTGTCTGGACAAGTTTTCATATATATATATATATATTATAAATCGTACTGAAAAGTTTTTAACGGGATGGGTGAAACCGCGGGGCACAGCTAGTGTATAATAAATAAGCCATCGGTTCTTGATAGAACATAACCTATCTATTATTAATACATTCATATCTCTATCAGTCACTATACAGAAAATTAATATATCCAGGTAGCAATTAAAAGCAATTTATTAGTGATTCATAATTATTATTACGTCTTAACCCTCGGGTGCCTTACGATTTATTACAATCAACAAGTGTTCGATCGTATGAGGTATTCGTTCGTGTGATTAATAATACAGGTATCAGCTGGTTAAAGGTAAGGCGGACATTAAATTATATTGTGAAAAAACTTCTTTTGTATTGGATAAGGTGGTCAAGCAAGTCAAAACTTAATGACGTAGCCTTAAGAAAATCTGAAAAACGTGCAACATGCTGATTATAACCTTCTCAATGAAACTAACAATGAATTATTATTACATTGAGTACATTTTTATCATTATTTTGCTTCTATAACAATTTATTTGCGTGTTTCTTCCATACATTTCTATCAGTTTGACAGCGCGGTTGGCGCAGTGGTCGAGAGATCGACTGCTGCGCTGCGTGTCGCAAGATCGATTTCTGCACGGAGCAAATATTTGTACGATCTATAGATAATTGCTCCGGGTCTGGGTGTGTGTGTGCTTGTGAGATTATATGTCTATAAACGCACCTGCGATACAGAAAGAAATTCCTAGTGTGGGGCAACGTTTAAAAAAAAAAAAGTTGTTAAGTTATATATGATTTTAATTATGTAAATAGATCTTTTATAATCCTTTTGCAGCTATTTTTATGAACTAGATGACTCTCTCTGACTAATCTGACTATCTCTGAGAGTGTAAGTGTAACCATGAAGGGATTGTCTAAAATGGCCGCCGTCATCTCAATAGTTACTTCCTTTCTAGCCATAACTACTTTCCCACAATCCGCAGTACAAATAGTAGGTACCAATGTATTAGCAACAAGATAAACTCTGATAACTAACTGTTTTGTTTATCCAAGGTTATTTTATAGAACCTGTTGTCTGGTAATTAATAATAAATTATCGCGAATAAATTTTGACAGGAGAAGTATTGGACCTAAAATACTGCCTTGAGGCATACCTGATGAAGATCGGACTAAACACCAAACTTCTTTACAAAATTCAATTAATTATGTCGAAAATTAAAACTAAATACTTAACGAAGATTCCATTGAAGACTGTAGCAATAATATGCTTCATGAATCAGCCTCCCCTTAACGTCAAAATATCATACCCGGCGATGATATTTATATCATATTTTTACGACACATAAACATGAGATGGGCGGTGACGACTGTGTTCTGTTTACAACGTCGATCCCTATCTGGACATCAAGATGGTTATCCATAAATGTATGGAGATCTGCCTTCATATTGCATTCGAGATAGGAGAAATTAATATGAGACTCCATATTTGCCTTCACTTTGGTTATTTTATTAGCTGATTCAAGGTTGTCATTTAGTTTATAGCTGTGTTTGTTCTTATTGTATTTTTGTTCATTTGAAAAGCAAAGCCTAAATCATAGGAACGATACGACAATTTCCTTAAAAGACCTAGTATTCTATTAAGTAATTATGGCCGAAGACTAAAGAAATCAAAGTGCTAAAAGGTGATTAGATTTTTTAGATAAATTATCTCTTTTGGATTGGATGTTATAATCCAAATAAACGCATCGAATAGTTAAATCAACGTGCTTTATTATGATTTCACAAAATATTTTTGAATCCTTCTCAGCATGAAAATGTAAGACAAATGTTAAAATTAATATTTCAACTTGTTGTGAGAATTGCAATACATTAATCTTTTGTGAATGTCATACACCAAAAGGAATGAATGATTGCTATATTACTTGGAAAACTGGCAGCACTGAGCGAATGACTGACCAGGTAATTGGTGTTCGTTAACAAGCAATAATGAATCTTATATCATACGCTTTAAGGTTTAAATTACATTTGATTTGGTTGTAATTGAAGAGGAATTTCACTTTGCAGTAGTCAGACGCCCCGCGGTGAGACCTGCCATTTTTAAATTTAATTTATTTGATTATTTTCTTTGTTCAGAATAAAATTTATAAAAGTGTCGAAATATAATACCACCTCGACTAACCATACATGGCAGGATGTGGCTAATAATATTAATTCGAATCTTATACGAAATTAACTTATGAAACATAAAACCAATGAACCAACAATGCTTTGTTTGAAGCTTATAGTAGTTTGGTAAAATAATACCACAGAGTTATACAGAACGACACCTTATGATAACACTTCGACTTTTAAGGGGTTAATGTGTAAGTGGCAAGGATTAATTTAAAGCATAATTTAAAATCTAACAATTTTATTTTCTTCTCAATGTTTTCCGTTAGAGGAGCAGTTTTCATCTTGCTTGTACTATGATAACTGTATAGTAAATAATATTGTATTTCCGTTGAATTCTTGGCTCTAGTGAAAGTATTTGACTTATATGTTAACTAATACAAAGACAGTTATAGGATCTTATATAACAATGAAATTGAAGAAAAAGCAAATCAAAATTTAAATATTAATAATCATGAAAATAGAGCTACCAATGCTAAATGAATCGAAATTATCAACATAATATTGATTTGTATAAATGAATTGCTAGTTGAAGATTAGATAAAATGAGATGCAATAACTGTAAAGAGAAATAATCCCTGGAAATATAATACTAATGATTTACCATATAATGATTGAACAAATAAAGATAAAGACATCGTATCCTCTCGCAATAACTACCACTTACGCCAGTGCCAGAAATGTATCTACCCAGAATCTGAGCACGACCAAGAAACGCATGTAAACACAATAATTTCGCAAAATTCTAAACACGGACCACCAAACCCAATTCAGCTAGACGCTCATATGTTTTAATTAGATAGTTACAATCGTTCAAAGCGTACGCTATTTCCATCATCCATTTAAATGAGTTATAACCGTTTCTGAGAAGCACTTAATGCTGTTATGATGGGTAATAAATTGTCAAATCTACTTGTGTTGTAGTTATTTTCAGTAGTTGAATTTATATGGGAATTTGTATGTTTTATTTAGTACATTCTGTTGGATGTATGACTTTTATTGCGTGCCTTAAGTGAAGTTCTATTATGGGAACGGTTACTATGTATTTTATAGTTTCCTTTTTGTTGTTATCGTATGGTTGATGAACAACCTAGTGTCAAAGTTTAAACCACCCGTAGGTCTCTGACGTGGCTAATAATCGTTTGTGTAGTAGTGGATAGTTACAATCGATTAAAGCACACGCTATTTCCATCTTCCATTTAAATGAGTTAATAGCGTTACACATTCTCCAACCACTCGATATCTATTGGAACACGGCGGAACATCTTCGTGCAATGTATGAATACCCTCAATTTGCGAACTTGGCAAGCAGTTTGCGGTTGAACCGGCCGCAATGAGGTCTTAATCGTCGATAAACATGTTAACCGTGAATGGAACTTGGGTTCTGGAGACTCTATTGATGTTATGAAGAGGCCAAGTTGGTATGAACAAGTCCTTAATGTGTTTGAGAAGTTTATGTGAACTTGTGGTTGGTTTTGTTTAGTTTCTAGTTCTTAGATCTGAAGGATGACGAAAAAGCTATTTGTTTATTTAAATCCTTAAGTTTGATTCCTAAATGGTTGAACAAATTATGTACATTAGCTGCAACGTGCAATCTATCTTTTTACCAAATTTTATTCAAATTTTATTTCTTTGTTTTGCTGTTCTCGTGATTGAGTAACAAACATCCAAACACAAAAACTTTAAAATTTATAATGTAAGTAGGATTGGACTGCCACGTCAAAGGTCGCAAGTTCAAATCCGAGGCACGCACCACTATCTTTCCGAAGTCATGTGCGTATTATAAACTAATTATCACTCGCTTATAACGGTGAAGGAAAATATCGCGAGAAAACCAGTATACCTGAGAGATTTTTATTCCCGATTGTATTGGTCTATTAATTGGCACACTATTTCGCAGGTAAGTTATAAATGTTTGGGGGAAGAATAATACGGTCGTGAGCAGGATTCGAACCTGCGCCTCCCAGATAAATACTCCAGGCGCTCTTACCAATAAGCCATCTCAACCTCTACTCACTGCTTCGAATTCTACGTCACTTGCTACCCTTCCGCTCAGCCACGTACAGATACGTACATCATAACAATAAAAATCAATTGTGTCTATAAGCGAGCCAACGGCTAGCACTGAATATATAACAATGACGTCACCAGAAGACGTATTAAAATGTGAATTGTGTTTAGTGGACAATGCACCTAAACAAACTTTAAAGACTTGCTAAAAACCCTGAACATTTCCAGTCTCTAATTATTTCTGTTTCATATCATAAAACAACTGTATTGTTCTCCATCAGAGACAGCCGTGCCGTTGCCATAGCAACCTCCCCCCGACCTACCCTACTAGAAAACCTAATAAAAATACACGGTGGTTGCAAATTTACAAATGCAGTTCACACCAACCTTGTTTTACTAACAATAGGGTTCAAATTTCAAGTTATAGAGGCTAGAGATTTGTTAATACTAAACGTATAAACAGTTGGTCCCTCGCTTGTTTAGTAATACAATACTTTTTTGTATTTCAAAAGGGAAATGCGTGATGACAGTTTTATCGTGTTTGATGTATTTTACTTAGTTCGGAAAACTCAGTTTGAGGGATCTTGTAGTGTATATTTATGTTTGCGATTATATTAAAAAAGGGTAAACTTACGTAGAAGGTACTATCGCGGACACTCCCGCCTGACTACCACTAAGTACATTTCCGCTTGCACAAAAAAAAATATAAGCGCTCTGTTGCCCCGCCAAGGTCAAATTAGATCGTCCTTAAAATTCACAAAAAAGAAGTACACGTGATGCATCACTAAGCTGCGCAATGCAGATTGCAACTCATTACGTTCTCACTTTCCTAATAGGCGAACACTTTTAAGGGGCGTGACATGGCGCCGGCGCAGGATATACACGAAAAAATTTTAAGTGGGCAGGCGGTAAAGTCCGCGATAGTACGATTAGAAGAAACAATAATATGTTTCTTATATATAATACTAGCTGTGCCCCGCAAACGTTGTTCAGCCATATACATTTTCTGGATAGGGCCACCCTTATCACCTAGGGGTATAAAAATAGCCTACAACTTCGAGATAAATCTTTGAAAAGCGTTAACGCATGCTTAGCGAACTCTAAAGTTACAATATTAAATGGAAAAAGAAATCGTTTTTTTTTTCCATTTAATATTTTATTATTAGAGTTCGCTAAGCATGCGTTAATGCTTTTCAAAGATTTATCTTGAATTGTTAAGGTAATTGCATTCTTTACGACATTGTATTAACTGCAAAGTTAGTCGTGTTCGGTCACCTGTATAGGTACTGAATAGATAGCAATGACGTCGCCAAAAAGACGTGTGGAAGAATTCGCGGTGGTGAGCAGAGGTCGAGATGGCTTAGTGGTCAGAGCGCCTGGAGTATTTATCCGGGAGGCGCAGGTTCGAATCCTTTTCGCGACCGTCTTTATCCATTTAATATTGTAACTTTAGCCTACAACTTATTCTCAGACCTACCAAATGTACACAAAAACAATAATAAAAATAGGTCAAGCCGTTTCGGAGGTGTTCGATAACAAACACTGTAACACGATATTTTTAAATATTATATTTTCCGAACGCATATTTAACGTTTTTTTTTGAAAAAAAATATAGTCTTTAGCAAGATTTGAATCTGCATCACCCGGATAAATACTCCAGGCTCTCTACCAACTACATCCTGAGCTCTCTTAGAAGAATTCGGAGTAGTGAGCAGAGCTTGGGGTAGCGTAATTGGCAGAGTACCAAATTTAAATCGTGCTCACGATTAATTTCATTTCCCAAAAAGTTTGTAACAATATAGTAATATCTTAGGTTTGCGCGATCACTACACATTATAATAAAACAACTTTTAACCGGATTAATCGCGTGTATTATTGGTTTTTTGTTTTTCCTGACGTTTCGAACACTTTGCAGCGTTCGTGGTCGCAGGAGGACTAAGGTGTCAGGTGTCCCAACAGTTTATTTAAAATTATTTCAGTCTACCGTACATATAATTGATAAATTCATAAAATTATTTTTGTCTCTGATACATGTTTAAAACTAAATCGCGACGGTATTTCCTAAGACTATCCCTGAGAAGAAATACCGAAACAAACTCAGGGATCACAGTCGTTTTAAATTTGGAGATACAATTTTACAATTTTATCGAATTATAAACTAAAAGGTGTTCCGATGCACGCAGTAATCGCTCACAGTATCTTGATTTTTCTTGTGACTTGACTTTGTTTGGGACTTGATTATTTTCAGTACAGGGTTCCAAACAGGTGGTAATTGCCAACCATCTTCTCTATTGAAATTTGGGTGTTTTTTAATTTCAATAGCCTCGCGGAGCATTCTCGGTATATATCGGTTTTCTTTCGCGAGGATTTGGGGTTGGTCAAAACGTAGAAAATGGTTGGGTTTGTCTGTTGTATGTTCACAGACTGCAGATTTTGTTGAGCGTCTATTCTTGACGTCAGCTATGTGTTCTTTCAACCTGGTGCCAATGCTACGCTTTGTTTGCCCTATGTATGATAGCCCACAATCGCAATCAATCTTGTAGACCCCTGCATCTTGTAAGGGAATGTGGCACTTCACCGGTCTGAGAAGTTGGCTGATCTTTCTATGTGGCTTGAAGTAGGTTTTGATAGAAGCACGCTTCAAGATGTGACCAATTCTATCGGTGACCCCTTTGATGAAAGGTAGGACAGCAGGTCGGCGATCAACTGTGGTGGGCTTTGGGCGGCTTCTGCGACGGGGATGTGGAGCTTGTAAGTTATTATGTTTGAGAACTTGCTTCACATGGTTGAGTTCCCCTGCCAGGTGGTCGGCGTCGCAGATGCCTTGTGCTCTCTGTAACAAAGATTTGGCGACAGTAGCTAACTGACAAGGATGGTGGTGAGATTCACCGTTCAAGTATCTTTCTGTGTGGGTGGGCTTTCTATACACAGTGTGACTAACAGAATGATCCGGATTATGGATAAGTAATATGTCAAGGAAGGCCAGTGACTTGGTTTTCTCTAATTCCATAGTGAATTGAATTTTATTATGTATGGAATTTAGGTGGTCTAAAAATGCAGGGACCCCATTGTGAGGCAAGATGGTGAAAGTATCATCAACATACCTCTTGAAAATCTTCGGCATAGCCGGGGCCGTCAGGAGTGCTCTCCTTTCAAAATCTTCCATGAAGATGTCGGCAACCACCGGGGAGACCGGTGAACCCATGGCCACACCGTCAACTTGCAGGTAGAATTCATTGTCCCACAATAGGTAGCCGCTGGTAAGGCAGTGCTCAAGTAACTCTGCATATGCTAGAGGCATGTCATGGTCACTCAACTGCTTCTTGACAATTTCCAAACAATCCTTAACTGGTAAGTTGGTAAATAAGGACTGCACGTCAAAGCTAACCATCACTTCATCCTCAGTCAGTTTTAGGTCTTTGATCTGGCTGATGAAATGATAAGAATCCTTCACATATGTGTTAGTTTGTCCACGAAGTTTTGAGAGTATCTTCGCTGGGTGTTGTGCCAGTTTGTAGGTTGGTGTGTCAATCTGGCTCACTATTGGTCGTAGTGGAGCGTTCTCCTTGTGTATTTTAGGCAACCCGTACAGTTTAGGTGGTTTCGCGCAAGATGGAATCAATATGTTTACGTCCAATTCCAGGGTGTCGGAGTATTTTGATATTAATTCTGATGTTTTCTTTAGAATTTTATTGGTTGGGTCTTTGTTTACCTTTTTATATGTGCTATTAGCCGACAAGAGATCTCGAATTTTATTATTATAATCGGACGTATCCATTATTACCGTTGCATTACCCTTATCGGCGCGAAGGATAGTCAACTCGGGGTCTTTACTCACGTTTTTTAGAGCGAGGTATTCGTCGCGAGAAAGATTTGGTTTGGGCAATTTGCTTCGACGTAGTACACATGACACGTCTTGACGAATCGCCTCCAAATCTTCCTTTTTTACGTTGTTTTTTATAAGACAGTCCTCAACGTTGCATATTATATCTTCGTACGGGATTTTTCTCGGTGCTAGCGCGAAATTAAGGCCCTTTTTTAGAACTTTAACGGTGTTTTCATCCAGAGATTTTGTTGACAAATTTACGATCGGTTTGATATTATTACTCGATTTTGACAGCTGGTTAGCTGTATTTTTAATTTCCGGATTTTCGCGGTTTTGGGTACTAGGGTTTTGGCCACTCAGTTTTTCATACTTTATTATTTGTCTTTTAGTATATTCACTGAATTTTGTGGTGGCTCTTTTACTATTATTGATGAAACATTGTTCATAATCGGATTTATTTAACACGTTTTGCAATTCTCTGGACGAAATCTCAATCAAATTATCTAGTTTATGGGCATCGATACGATGTTGACGGATGAGACTTTTTAATAATTTTAAACTTGCCTGATGTAGAATACCTGCGCTTCCAAATATGTCTTTTTTAGGTGTTATTCTTACACATACTGGAATGATGTTGTTATCCCGGCATCTTTTTAGAAAATTTATCGAAGTTAAGAGTCGGGCGCGCTTTGTCATCAGGTACTCCACACGGCGCACTTTATCGGCGAAATCCAGTCCGTACTGGTTCACATAGTAATATCTTAGGTTTGCGCGATCACTACACATTATAATAAAACAACTTTTAACCGGATTAATCGCGTGTATTATTGGTTTTTTTTTTGTTTTTCCTGACGTTTCGAACACTTTGCAGCATTCGTGGTCGCAGGAGGACTAAGGTGTCAGGTGTCTCAACAGTTTATTTAAAATTATTTCAGTCTTCCGTATATATAATTGATAAATTCATAAAATTATTTTTGTCTCTGATACATGTTTAAAACTAAATCGCGACGGTATTTCCTAAGACTATCCCTGAGAAGAAATACCGAAACAAACTCAGGGGTCACAGTCGTTTTAAATTTGGAGATACAATTTTACAATTTTATCGAATTATAAACTAAAAGGTGTTCCGATGCACGCAGTAATCGCTCACAGTATCTTGATTTTTCTTGTGACTTGACTTTGTTTGGGACTTGATTATTTTCAGTACAGGGTTCCAAACAGGTGGTAATTGCCAACCATCTTCTCTATTGAAATTTGGGTGTTTTTTAATTTCAATAGCCTCGCGGAGCATTCTCGGTATATATCGGTTTTCTTTCGCGAGGATTTGGGGTTGGTCAAAACGTAGAAAATGGTTGGGTTTGTCTGTTGTATGTTCACAGACTGCAGATTTTGTTGAGCGTCTATTCTTGACGTCAGCTATGTGTTCTTTCAACCTGGTGCCAATGCTACGCTTTGTTTGCCCTATGTATGCAGCTAACCAGCTGTCAAAATCGAGTAATTATATCGAACCGGTCGTAAATTTGTCAACAAAATCTCTGGATGAAAACACCGTTAAAGTTCTAAAAAAGGGCCTTAATTTCGCGCTAGCACCGAGAAAAATCCCGTACGAAGATATAATATGCAACGTTGAGGACTGTCTTATAAAAAACAACGTAAAAAAGGAAGATTTGGAGGCGATTCGTCAAGACGTGTCATGTGTACTACGTCGAAGCAAATTGCCCAAACCAAATCTTTCTCGCGACGAATACCTCGCTCTAAAAAACGTGAGTAAAGACCCCGAGTTGACTATCCTTCGCGCCGATAAGGGTAATGCAACGGTAATAATGGATACGTCCGATTATAATAATAAAATTCGAGATCTCTTGTCGGCTAATAGCACATATAAAAAGGTAAACAAAGACCCAACCAATAAAATTCTAAAGAAAACATCAGAATTAATATCAAAATACTCCGACACCCTGGAATTGGACGTAAACATATTGATTCCATCTTGCGCGAAACCACCTAAACTGTACGGGTTGCCTAAAATACACAAGGAGAACGCTCCACTACGACCAATAGTGAGCCAGATTGACACACCAACCTACAAACTGGCACAACACCCAGCGAAGATACTCTCAAAACTTCGTGGACAAACTAACACATATGTGAAGGATTCTTATCATTTCATCAGCCAGATCAAAGACCTAAAACTGACTGAGGATGAAGTGATGGTTAGCTTTGACGTGCAGTCCTTATTTACCAACTTACCAGTTAAGGATTGTTTGGAAATTGTCAAGAAGCAGTTGAGTGACCATGACATGCCTCTAGCATATGCAGAGTTACTTGAGCACTGCCTTACCAGCGGCTACCTATTGTGGGACAATGAATTCTACCTGCAAGTTGACGGTGTGGCCATGGGTTCACCGGTCTCCCCGGTGGTTGCCGACATCTTCATGGAAGATTTTGAAAGGAGAGCCCTCCTGACGGCCCCGGCTATGCCGAAGATTTTCAAGAGGTATGTTGATGATACTTTCACCATCTTGCCTCACAATGGGGTCCCTGCATTTTTAGACCACCTAAATTCCATACATAATAAAATTCAATTCACTATGGAATTAGAGAAAACCAAGTCACTGGCCTTCCTTGACATATTACTTATCCATAATCCGGATCATTCTGTTAGTCACACTGTGTATAGAAAGCCCACCCACACAGAAAGATACTTGAACGGTGAATCTCACCACCATCCTTGTCAGTTAGCTACTGTCGCCAAATCTTTGTTACAGAGAGCACAAGGCATCTGCGACGCCGACCACCTGGCAGGGGAACTCAACCATGTGAAGCAAGTTCTCAAACATAATAACTTACAAGCTCCACATCCCCGTCGCAGAAGCCGCCCAAAGCCCACCACAGTTGATCGCCGACCTGCTGTCCTACCTTTCATCAAAGGGGTCACCGATAGAATTGGTCACATCTTGAAGCGTGCTTCTATCAAAACCTACTTCAAGCCACATAGAAAGATCAGCCAACTTCTCAGACCGGTGAAGTGCCACATTCCCTTACAAGATGCAGGGGTCTACAAGATTGATTGCGATTGTGGGCTATCATACATAGGGCAAACAAAGCGTAGCATTGGCACCAGGTTGAAAGAACACATAGCTGACGTCAAGAATAGACGCTCAACAAAATCTGCAGTCTGTGAACATACAACAGACAAACCCAACCATTTTCTACGTTTTGACCAACCCCAAATCCTCGCGAAAGAAAACCGATATATACCGAGAATGCTCCGCGAGGCTATTGAAATTAAAAAACACCCAAATTTCAATAGAGAAGATGGTTGGCAATTACCACCTGTTTGGAACCCTGTACTGAAAATAATCAAGTCCCAAACAAAGTCAAGTCACAAGAAAAATCAAGATACTGTGAGCGATTACTGCGTGCATCGGAACACCTTTTAGTTTATAATTCGATAAAATTGTAAAATTGTATCTCCAAATTTAAAACGACTGTGATCCCTGAGTTTGTTTCGGTATTTCTTCTCAGGGATAGTCTTAGGAAATACCGTCGCGATTTAGTTTTAAACATGTATCAGAGACAAAAATAATTTTATGAATTTATCAATTATATGTACGGTAGACTGAAATAATTTTAAATAAACTGTTGAGACACCTGACACCTTAGTCCTCCTGCGACCACGAACGCTGCAAAGTGTTCGAAACGTCAGGAAAAACAAAAAACCAATAATACACGCGATTAATCCGGTTAAAAGTTGTTTTATTGTAACAATATGTTTCTTTATTCATATATTTGTTTTGAATCCGAATATGTGCCTTCACGTCTGATCAAGCATATTAAAGCAAGCGTAGTGAATAAAGTTATATTTTTTTGTGGAAAGTAATAATACGGTCGTGAGTAGGATTTAAACCTCTGCTTCTCGGATAAATACTTCAAGCCCTCTGCCAACTGAGCTACCCCGATTTCATCAGCTAGTACCTTAAAATTGTTTTTTTTATTTACATACACATCACGCCTGTATACCCTGAGGGGGTAGGCAGAAGTGTAAACAATTTTGGTGTGACATAGGATAGATACAAGGAGACTGTATCTGTGGTTGTTACCACCAACAACAGCATTCCCAATGAGGGTTGACGTCAGGCAGGCGGCCGGTCATAAGACATAGCCAAAACTTTAGCAGCATGCCAGTTAAATGATGCGCCGACCCCAAATAAATTGGGAAAAGGGCAGGGGGTGATGACGATGTAATAGATGACGAGCCTACCGCCATCAACAGGGCACAATTTAAAACTGAGAATTTTATACAAGCTCAATAACACTTTACCCGACCTGGAAATCTAATCTAGGACCTCATGCGACCCAGTGAATTTCTTAGTCATCTTATATCATAGGAAGAGTCATAATTTCTAATTTCCTATTCAAAGCCAGGATCCAAGTGTTCCTGAACGCATATTAATTTTATTTACGAATAATTATTAAGCATTAATTAATTTTAAATTATTCAAACGATTTGACTATTACTTGAAGTTATTGACTCTTAATCTATATCTCACATTGGTTTTGCAGCTGTCATTCTACTCAAGCTATATTTTATGGATTATAATGATAATGATTTTGGATTCTCTTTACTCAATAACTTTTTTGAATAATAAAAAGAAGAAAACTTAATGTAGCCTACAATATAATAACCGGAATTTGGAAACTATAGACATGAATAAATATTGTTTAATTGGTCCCATTTACCAGGCATAATTCCAAACTGCGGACTGCTACTGAAAATTTCTTAACGGAGAACCCCAATAACACTTTGCCTGACCTGGGAATCGAACCCAAGACCTCATGATCAGCAGTCGCGCTTGCGGACGAGGCAGTCAAGTCATGAATGACACATAAACAAACTAATGACACACATTACACTATACAGGACGTGTAAATGTCGAAGTAATACAGGACGTTCAGCAATTGAAAGTGCAACGATCTATGTAAATGGGATATAATAGGAAATTCGCCAGACTAAAGAATGCACAGATGTAGTGTAAATCAGATAAAGCAATGCCAGTGTCAAACTGGCTCGGAGTTGTTGGGTAGACGAGCGGTTGAAACGCCGCGGTTGAGACGTCGTTATATAGTACTGATTAGTTATCTGTGTATTTGCGTATTGGTATCTGCGTTCTAATATATCCACATAATAAATTAATGCGACTAACTATGTAAGTACCTACTGGATAAATCCTCTTCCCCGAAAAAATTTTCAACAGAAAACAGTCGCACTTTCATTTATTTATGATGCAACGTGTTTCCAGAAAGGAAGAATTTTTTTTCAGAAAGGAGGGGCTCGTGGCTAAGTAACAGCCACACAGATCGATCGATCGAGGTTAAGCTGCGCTTGCCGCGGTCGGTCTGTGGATGGGTGACCATCATTTCATACCGAGACCCCTCCGTGCCTCGGAGAGCACGTTAAGCCGTCGGTCCCGGTTGTCAAATTAAGATCTATGACAGCCGTTACGGGTAGTCAGAGGCCTGAAAGACTGACAACCAGTCATACCACGAGATATCGTGTTACCCAATTACTGGGTTGTGGAGGTCAGATAGGCAGTCGCTCCATGTAAAATACTGGTATTAAGCTGCATCCGGTTTGACTGGAAGCCGACCCCAATGTAATTGGGAAAAGGCTAGGCAGATAGAACGTGTTACCAGAAAGATCCGAAACGCAGACGCAGTATTACTACTACCATATGTCTTTGGACAGTCAACGTGTTAACATTGACACAATTTTAACAATGATCAAGCGTTTATAGAATTGTAGTCAGTATCTTTCTGTCTAACAATAAAATCGACCACACACTTGTTTACAGTACAGAAATGTTTATTCATCTTCTTGAAATAAATAGGTCATTCGGTTGTCTTAATTTTATGTAGTCATCATATACTTCGTGACGAATAACAATAATTTCAAAATAACAAAAATAAATAAATTATGATAACCCAACTAGAAAGCACGCCCGTCTGCATCAAAAATCTCGCACGAGCCTCGCATGTAAAACGATCAGCGATTGAGTCAGTGATCGCAAACGGAATTCTGAACGATTCTGACAATCGCTACTTTATTGACATTAGGGTAAGGCTACACATTAGGCAGTGACTTGCGATGCGACTAAGACTTATGAAGTGGCTATGTTATTTGAAAAAAAGTGATAACGCGGCTTCAAATACTTTACAACGGTATAAAAACGCAAAATATATATTATTTACAATTGTAATAGTAAATTTTAATTCACTTTCATAAAATAAAATACATTACCTACTTGTTTTAAGTACAGCCTAATACGTGAGCGCTTATATATATAATATATAATATAATAATATAATTATGTTTATTGTATCAAATGGGATGCAGTAGGACATAGTAGTGTAAGTAATAATATCGATTACAGTTTCTTTTTCCTTTTTGAACAATTTAGGGCAAGGCATAGCACAATCATAATCTGCTGTCTCCCAAACTAGGCGAGAACCTGTATCTTGGGAGGCAGGGTTATCATGTTATTTCAATGCTCAAAACCTGTGTTAGAACATTCACATAAATAGTAATTTTAAAGTTGTAACTTACAATTCAAACAAGTAATTTCGTACAATTCTTATATCTAAATGTGAGTATAGTATATTAAATTAACTCTATCCTACAATATATCTATAAGTAGAACAATAAATTATTTTGGATTATTGAATGAAAAATGCCTTTATTTTCTAGTTTGGAAAATTCATTAAGGACGTTGTACCAGACACTTAGACACTAAAAACCACAAGGTCCTACTCTAATCTTTAGCAGGTTCGCAGCTGCATTCCCCGCAACCGGTTACGGTTCGTCGAAGGTAACGACGGACCCCGTCATCTGACCAGACGATCTAGAGTTGCGCGCTCAAAGCTTGGTGCGCTGCTGTTAGGCGACGACTACCCAAATCCGCCGCCCGCAAGCCACGGGGATGAAAGTGTGTGTGTGTGTTTTTTTTATTAAGTATGTATTTTTAATTAAGTATGTTGTTTAAATTTCAAAAGGTTTTTTTAATGTTCAGATTCTTAAAAATAATATATATCGCGTTTGTCTGACAAGTCGCGTCGCAATCTAATGTAGTCACCACCTTATATCGGCACATAAACTGCTGCATCCGTTGACCGTGTGTCCTATGTTTATCGATGTCGATGATATTTTGAAAGCCTATTTGCTGTGATGTGTGCAGAATTTAAGTGGGGTGTTAAATTGATTCTAGAATATTGCTGGAAATCCCGTATTGTCTTTATAATGTAATGTTGGCAGCATTTTTTTAAACGTGACTTTATTTTCAAAGTTTGATAATTGAAACAAAAGAACATTAAGATGTCTGTTAGATTAGGCTTGGCACAGAGAAGTCGGCTTGACTGGCATAGGCACTTATTAATTTGTACATACTATATATATACATTGAAATTTTAAAATGTGTACTTTGTTAAGGTTCTAAGTCAAAGATATATTATGTATTTGTGTGTTAAATGCATAGTAGTGTGTGTAACAGTTTTATTTATTTATTGAAGCATTTCATAGCATCACGCCTGTATTCCCCGAAGTGGTAGGCAGAGGTGAACATAGTTTTACACGCACATTTCACCAATGCTATTATTAAGTCTCATGTACCTAATATGTGGCGAGCCTTTTGCAATCTACCGGGCAAAATTCCAAAGTTCGGGCTGCTATCGAGAATTTCCTAATAGAAAAACCAGATAACACTACACGACCCCGGAATCGAACCCAGGACCTCATGCTCTGCAGTCTCGCTTGAGACCAACAAGGCACTATTCTTACACATATTGCAAAACAGGATACAACAAATGCAGACTGGACGGATTGAATTTTTTTTTAACATAATCGCTTCTTCAAAGTGATAGGCAGCAGATAGGCAGCAGTTTTCAGTAGTTGATCAATTAAAACCTGACTACCAATCCCGAATGTGACGTGTTCGCGGATGAATGGAGTAAAATTATGCGTACATGTCTGTTGTTCTGTGAGAGAAAGCATGCGAGGGTCCACTGTTCCATGTTAGTTTTTAATTAATTTAAGCGTTTCCATGTTAACTAATATATCTCCTATAGTTTAATTAACTATAAATACATATACCTACTGCGTTGTAGTCCGGTGCCGCACACAAAAACCCTCTGGGTTTCTGCAAGAGGCCAGCACCAAAAAAACCTACTGCGTAATATTAATAGTTTTTTTTTTTTTTGACGTGGTCTCTTGCAGTTAACCCATAGGGGTTTGATCTGCGTAACCGAACAATAGCTATGGCGAGACAATTTGATGCCTCCAGCCAGAGCATATGTAATATTAATAGGTCAAACTGAAATCATATATCTATTACAATTCGACCATTTACAGGCATTTTTGTATTGTCAGAAGCTAGCTGCCATGTTCCAAAGTGTCATATAGTCAATAGACGAGCCCGCGGCGATGTCGCGAGTCAAACTCGCGTGAGTAGTAACCGGTGAACAATAATTAATATAAGATGATCCCAATACTAAAACAATAGTTTAACAATTCAAAATTTTGCCATGACAGTTTCGAGACGTCCTGACTGACGGCGCCCGTTCACGAACATGACGCATGTGTCAGCATCACCCAACCATCATATTGTAGGAAATCGATACAATTCACACCTCACAATAATTGTTCTCCAGATTTTCTAGAATCCAATTAATTCTTTGACAGTTCATTGCACTGTAATCCTACAGTGCCATCAATGTATTGCTGTACAGTTTGTGGTTAAACATGCGCTAATTGGACACCACAAATTGGCTGTCAACGCTGTACTGAGGGGAGCCCTAGCTCTCCGTGTAACTAATTTAACTATAGTTTATTCAATTGTTTTGTGTTTATAGGATGTTTTATTGATTTGAATACAGTTTATAAGGTTTAATAATTTTGATACGCTCAATTGAAATTGGATATATTATGACATTAGTTGTCTTTGACAAAACACCAGCAATCCGTTCTCGGGGTTTGCCAGCGAGCCATGGAGTGCAGCATATAAAGGGTTCGATTATCGGACCACATAAGGAATAGTTTACAGCGCCCAAAACTCTCAAACGCTGACGTTGGACATAAAGCCGCAAGCCTAAAGTGGAGCTGGGCTGGTCACATCAGCCGCATGTCGGACGAGCTGTGAGCAAAACTCAGCACTGAGTGGAGCCAACATAACGTTAAACGACATTGCGGCAGGCCCAGAAGGAGAAGGCTGGACGAGCTTGTCACCTATTGGAAGGATTGGCCGCAGAAAACCTTAAATCAAGAGGAATGGAAGGATGGTAAGGAGGCCTTTGCCCTGCAGTGAGAAGATCGTAGCTGGTAATAATAAATAATAGTAGTACGTTTCAATGCTAAGTTGGTTAAATGCTAAAAATTTTCTCTTTATTTTCTTTGTATCCTCACAATGTTTTCGTTTATCGTATGCCTGTGATGTCTTTACATCTTAGATCTGAAAAGTCTTTTTGTTAAATGCTAGACATAAACCCAAAAACTGTGGTTCGAGTGCCGGTAACCTGTCGTCCACCACGACATGACTAAATTAGCAAATGATTGACATAAAAAACACGTATTATTGTAACTTAATTATTTATATGAATATTCTGAGCTCCCAACTAAACCATATGAAAGTGTACGTAAAATATTAATAATAACGCGAGATGATAACCAAGTGGAGCGATGTAAAAATTGTAGCGTGTGTCTGACAGCGGCCCCCGTAGCCGCGCATCCAACTGACATGCACACAGCATGTTTCATTTTAGCTTAAACAATATTATTCTTTAGCCTGGCTTTTATATTTTATTAGCTTCTGCCTGCGACTTTATCTGCGTAGACTTCAGATTTGGGTCGGGCCGAGAAGAAAACTATCCTATGTGTTAATCCAGGTTATAAACTACTATTAAACGTATAATTCTAATAAAAAAATATATAGTAATAACTCTATTTAATTATTAGTACTAACCAACAAATAATTCACAGTCCATCTCGTCGGGCGGAGTTTATGCATCACCCGGCTCGTTCGCGCTAGTGATGAATTATTTTCATTTTATTCAGCGAAAAAAGTGACGGGTGGGCACTTTAAGTGCTGCAATTTCTATTACGCTTGATTTAAGAATATTTTCTCTACTGATCATTCGTGTTTCGTTAGTAAATGAGAAGCTCTGATATAAAAATCCTATCTGCGAAGCAGACACATTAGTTAAACAATCGTTTTGCGTCACAAGTATATCATTTGACAAGGAAAGGGTTAAAATACTCTTGCTGTTGATGTAACTACAAAGATATTATGCATAATAACTTATTCACAATAATTATTCAATTTGCCTTTATTTGTTATCCAATACTGTATATAAGGTCCTAATTTATTAGGTAACTTCCCGCAAAATACTCTCAAGCAAAATGTTATTAGGTTTTCTGTTACTAAATTAGAGCCTGAAGTTTGGAATTGGCTCCGGTAGATGTCTATAACATGGGACTTAATAACAGCATTAGTAAAATGTGGGTGTACAACTGTACACCTTTGCCTACCTCTTCGGCGAATACAGGCGTGATGCTATGTTTTGTTATAAACCGCATCCGGTTAGACTGAAGAAAAGACTAGGCAAATACAGTAGAGAGTCCTACATTTTCTCTCTAATTAGGTAAGCCGTGCCAGTTGTGTATAAATAAATAATACGGATATTGCTTTTGTCGATATTACGTCTCATATAAAACGGGGCAAGCCTGACGCTTAACTGCAAAATAAAGTGCCGGTATTATTTTTTCATGGTTGCATATAATTATGGGAGTATTCATGGAATTACTCGTGCACCGCCCGCCCACCCGCAAAGATATGCACATACGACACCGGTGAAAAACTGCAAAAAAACACCAACTAGTTTTCACACATGTTTCGCCCCCCCCACGGAGCATCATTAGAAGCTGTTAGACTGTGACGTGTCTGCCGAATAGTCTATGGCCAAATATTCAAAACTGGCGTTCTGTAGTTTAGAAAAAGGCATGAGTTTATGTATGTAGCCGTGTTATCAACTTGCTACTGTCGTTTGCTTTGAAATGATGGAAAAAAAAGTTTCATTTAACGGCTGTATTATATTTAGTAGCGTTTCAGTTTTTGGTTATAAACTCATAAAATGTACTACATTTGTAGCCCCTAAAATCGTTGTATTAAATTATAATGTTATTATTCTGAGTATTAATTGTTGCATAAGTCATAAATGATGATCAAGTGCCATGTAACATAGTAATATCTTAGGTTTTCGCGATCACTACACATTATAATAAAACAACTTTTAACCGGATTAATCGCGTGTATTATTGATTTTTGTTTTACCTGACGTTTCGAACACTTTACAGCGTTCGTGGTCGCAGGAGGACTAAACAAAATCCAATTATACACGCGATTAATCCGGTTAAAATTTGTTTTATTATAATGCCATGTAACATGCTTATTACTTATTTTCTATAAGACACAAAATATTATTCAAACATCCAACCATCCCTCAAACATCAGCATCCATTTTTTTGGCATCCAACAAAAAATTTACACGCATCCCTTACCGGGGTCGCGTGTCGCGATCATTAGGACCAGATGCTGGGGTCTGCAGTGTGTGAATAATAATCACTGGGGTGACTAATTGACGGCTCGCCGGATATGACGTGGGTACCCGACGAGAAACCATGGTAGGTTTTTATTTGCGTACCTAAAGGTTGATTGATGGAGGTGACTCTTTAAATGGTAGGTATATTTATGATTGTGTGCAAGATTGATATGTTTGATTTCACTTGATATGTTGTTTGGACGGCTTAAAAGGTGGTTGGTTTTATAGCATCATAGCATCACAACTGTAGTCCCCAAAGGGGTAGGAAGATGTGTACACACTTGTACACCCACATTTCACCAATGCTGTTATTAAGTCCCATATGGTGAACGAAATGCCATCTAACGGGCACAGTACTAAACTTGTTGCCATATATTAAATGATGAACAAGTGCTACTGAGAATTTCCTAACAGAAAAACCTTATAAAACTCGCCGACCCGGGCATGGAACCCGGGACCTCATGCTTAACAATCGCACTTAGGAACACTAGACCAATGCGGAAGTTTTGCATTTGGTTTTATATCTGGTAGACCAACGAGGCAGTCTTTGATAGATTTGAATCAATATTTTAAATACGAACATAAAATTTATTTATACGTACATAGGTATCATCACCCCCCTGCCCATATCCCAATTTATTTGCGGTCGGCGCAGCATATATCTGGCATGCTGCTAAAGTTTTGGCTATGTTTTATGACCGGCCGCCTGCCTGACGTCAACCCTCTTTGCGAATGCTGCTGTTGGTGGTATTTATACGTACACAGTACACAAACGTATCAGTAACGAAATATTAAAATATTTATTACCAAGAAACATTAATTTCCACGTGCCACGTGATATGGATACAATATGCAAACAGTGAAATGAAGTGCGCAACTGTCTTAATTAAATAAAAAACCGCTATAAATTGAGTACGAATATTTACACAGAATTTATTATTTACCTACTAATTTGCCGTCGTTATGTTAATTACTAATGTTAAGTGGTTTATACACTTGTCGTACAAAACCGTATCGCATGCCGTTGCACGGCTGCTTGAAAACTTCTTTGTCATTTTTCGTATAATCTAGGACCAACTTAATGTTAGAGTTATTCTAGCCACCAGTAGGCTTTTGGCTAAGCAACTGCTATAAATGATAACAGATGAGACCGACGACGGTCCGAAGCATGGAAGTTCTCGGATGAAAATACTCCTAACAGCCATCATGTTAGACTGATTGCGCTAAGTATTGTTTGCCTCAATCAGTGAACTTCAAGTATCAGTAAGTACTTTTCGTAATAGGTAATCAGTTAAAATTCTATTAATGCTTGCCTAATGGTAAGCGACGGTGTGATTGAAGATGGAGCACGTAGATGCAGAACAAATCTAATCACTTAAATATGCCTAGATTGTATTTCTCAGGAAACATCGAAGACGGCAGGGAGTTCCTGGACTGAAGAAACTGAAGACTGGTTGTCAGACTTTCAAGCCTCTGACCCGTAACGGCTGTCATAGATCTTAATTTGCCATCCGGGACCGACGGCTTAACGTGTTCTCCGAGGCACGGAGGGGTCTCAGTATGAATTGATAGTCACCCATCCACATACTGACCGCGGCAAGTACAGCTTAATCTCGATTGATCGATTGATCGATCTGTGCGGTTGTTTCTTAGCCACGAGCCCCTTTGGTTTATATTAATATTAAAACATAAAAATGATGAAATTCCATTACCTACAAAAATGGTAATGGAATGTGTGTTTGGAATGTCATGAATGACGGCAACCTAAAACTTTCATTTATTTTAAATAAATTAATTTATCGTTTTTGAATAGAAGCTTTTTGCATCGAGAATTTTTGCTGGAGGACGAGCATTGCAAATTATACAAGTGGTCATCGAATCATATTTAATTGTTTCGGATGAGCAAAATGCAAACTAGAGCATAGTCAGAATAAATATTAATAGTAAACTAAATCGAAACCCGACACGAAGACCAGAAAGGAGTTTAATCTCTGCACCAACGATCGCTAAGGGCGAAGTCACTGCCGCCGCCTAGTGATCATCGCGGCGGCGCGGCTGCGCCAATGCAGCGGCTGCGCCCTACGCCTTGGAAACTGTCAATTTTTTTATAATTTGTCATTGTCGCAAAAGAATTCGTATGCATTATTTTTTTAAGTGTTTTTTATTATAATTGTAAATATAGTATTTAAGCTTTATGTTAAAAAATGAGTATAGTAGTGGCGGTGAAAAGAGTGCGTGTCAACCTGCCGTCGCGCTGGACAGCCTAGTGCAATGCCCTCATTGCTCCCAGGCTCGTTTTTTTAAAGGTAATAGGGGCTTGAAGGTGCACTTTGGCAAGGTTCATAAGGCCACAAGTGCATTTCCAGGCCTCACATTACACACACCTATAGTGACAACACCGACACCCTGTTCACCTGTTCGGCAACCTTTGTGGCAAACATTAGCAAATTTCAAAAATTCTACCCCAGTTTTGAGAAGAGTTCCTCGTGGCGCGAGGCCGTCAGTTGCTTTGAGTCTTGCAAGATGTGTTCACCTCGCTGCCCGGGAGAATACTCCAAGTGCTTGGGAGCAGTTATTCACCTTCGCATATCGAGTACTTCATGTACAAAAAAAAAATGGCGAACAAAAAGTCATTAACAGCCCAAATTAAAAACAACTGCAACATCTCAACCGAAACATTTGGCCCAAAATTACCAACACAAGTGTACTCTTCCCAAAGAAGTACTTCTCAATTTATTGAAACTAAGCTCGGCGAAGGTGATATCAGGGGGGCAGCTAGAATACTGTTTAGCAGCGATGTGGTCGCACCTTATTCTCCAGAGACGGTTGCAGCTCTGGAGAGTAAGCACCCGATCCCTAAGGATAACCTCTCTTTTCCAGATTCCCCTGACCCAAGTTCAAACAATCTTTCTGTTTGTGCTCGCCAATTAGTCACTGCCATAGGCTCCTTCCGCAGCGGCTCCGCCGGTGGCCTCGACGGCTTGTCGCCCCAGCATATAAAGGACCTGACTTGTTCAAGCACCGGGGAAGCTGGTGAGTCGCTTTTGAAGGAGCTTACGGCTCTGACTAATTTAATGCTCTGCGGCAATGTGCACGAAGCCGTCATTGATATCTTGTACGGGGCAAATCTTTGTGCCCTGCGCAAGAAGGATGGCGGTATTCGTCCCATTGCCGTAGGATGTACCTACCGGCGTATAGCAGCCAAAATTTGCTGCGCCTATTATAGCGAAACACTGGCCAGCAAATTCCAGCCCCTGCAACTAGGTTTTGGATCTAAAGGGGGCTGTGAGGCTGCTGTACATGCCCTATCCACCTACCTTGACAGTAAAGAAGCTGAGGTTATCCTTAAGGTTGACATAAAGAACGCTTTTAACTCCGTGAATAGGGACACTTTGTTGACCGAAATTAAAAAAGAAACCCCCAAAATTTTTAGTTTTTTATGGCAATGCTATAGACATCCCTCGAAATTAGTATATAAAGATAAGCTCCTCGTTTCCGCAGTAGGGTGTCAACAAGGTGACCCTCTGGGGCCGGCCATTTTCAGCCTTGCTATAAATCCTATTATTAGGCAACTAAATTCTAAATTTAACGTGTGGTACTTAGATGACGGGACCCTAGGAGGCGATGTAGAAACGGTCCTACAGGATTTCCAAATTCTAAAACAAAAATTCTACTCTATTGGCCTTGAATTAAACCCAACAAAATGTGAATTATACCTACCCCAATCCACCGACAGACAACTGACTTTACCAAAATTTTACGCAGTCCCACACATAAAAACAATAGATACGAATTCCCTCCAACTCCTAGGGTCTCCAATTTTAGACGAATCTTTTGAATCTTTTATTGATGAAAAAATACAAAATTTTAATGACATTTCGGAAAGACTTTTCCAAATTAATTTACATTCGGCTTTTACTATCATTCGATATTGTTGTTTTGGTCCCAAATTAACATATACTTTATGGTCTTCCCATTTGTGGAAGCATCCTCAACTTTTGGAAAAAGTCGATAAAATTATACGGAAGACCCTAATCTCAATTTTGAACGTGGCCTTGGACGACCGAGCTTGGCTACAGGCTAGACTTCCCATCCGCTTTGGTGGCCTCGGCGTCCGCAAAATTTCAAGCATTAGCTTACCAGCTTTCCGGTCTTCAGTCCACAGTACCGAAAAATTTACCAGGAAAATCTTAGAATCCTCACTGGTTAATTTTGAAGTACCGTGCCTGTCTGATGCAGTGAACGCCTGGAAAACGGCTTGCCCCAACACGGTTTTACCCGTCAATCCGTCTTCCCAAAGGCAATGGGATGAGCCGCTTTGCAGTTTGACACGGAAGAATCTTTTAAATACGTCAGTCAATACTGCCGAGCGTGCTCGTCTGCTTGCCGTGGGAGAATGGGAGTCGGGCCTTTGGCTTCAAGCACTTCCGTCGTCCAGCATAGGTACTATGTTGGATGACGGAACTTTTCGCCTCGCTACTTGCCTGCGTTTGGGCGCACCCTGTGTTGCTCCGCATCGGTGCCACTGTGGCGAAGCTGACGACAGCCTGAGCCACCATGGCCTGTCCTGCAGCAGGAGTGCAGGACGCATAGCCCGGCACGCTAGCATCAACGACACTATCCGTCGGGCTCTTGTCACCGCCGGTGTACCAGCTATTTTAGAGCCCAATGGCTTGGTACGGGACGATGGTAGGAGACCAGACGGCATGACGCTATTGCCTTGGAAGTTAGGTAGGCCTTTGGTGTGGGACGCAACATGCGTCGACACCCTTGCTCCATCGCATCTTCCCAGCTCGGCTAGCTGTGCTGGCGCCGCTGCTGCTGCTGCAGAGACTCTCAAACGGCGCAAATATAGCAATCTTGTCGGCTGCTACGACTTTGAGCCGTTTGGGGTCGAAACGCTCGGGTCATGGGGTCCCAGTGCACGCCAGCTTTTCAAAGAAATTTCTGGCAGATTGGTCGACGCTTCGCGTGACCGGATGGCTGGCCTGTTTCTTGGTCAGAGAATTAGCATTGCCATTCAACGTGGCAATGCTGCCAGTCTTCTGGGCACATTACCGGACGACAGTGATGCGGAGGAATACTTCGACGCCTAAACAACGCTTGGTTTTTATGTTATATATTTTACTTTTATTATCATTTTCTTGTACATAGTTAAGTAATTTAATTTGTTTTTTTTTTTATATTAAATTAGAACTATAGCCACAATATTATAAAAATTATATATTCACTTTTAAACATTTGGAGTTATTCAAACTCGATTGACATCGAAAGGTTTGTAGTACATTGCGTCGTACGTTATAGCTTGTCTATTAAGAACAACATTATTTTAAAACATACCACGCAATGTACTACAGAAAGACTTATAATTTTAATGTCAAACGAGATACTTAATACGCCTGCTGACGGACTCTGCTGTACAAAGCATAAGTTGATTAAAGATACGATATAAGAGACACTTTTAGTACTAGAATTCGTATAACTACCTACATCATAAAGTCGGTACGCTCAAGTTACCGAATCGTGCCGGCAAGTCAACCGTCCCCTGTGTGCAATCCCTATTACTTTATAGCAATTAATTTGGAAGCAGCCGTTTCAAAGTTTTCGCCAATTAGACCGACTCCATACGATCGATTAGATATTTAAAATGGTTTCAAATCATAAGATCTAGCAAGTAATATAACTATATTTTACATAGCCTGTATTTCTCGAAGGGGTAGGTAGAGGTGTTGACAGTTTAACTAGAATAATATTACACGAATACCTATATTAAGTCACTTGTAATAGTTGGTCAGTTAAGTCATTTTATTATTGTGACTGCGTCCTTGGTCTAGTGGTCGCATGCGCGGCTGCTGTGCGTGAGGTCCTAGGTTCGATACCCAGGCCGGGCACAGTGTTGTTGGGTTTCTCTGTTAGAAAATTCTCAGTAGCAGCCCGGAGTCAGGAGTTGATGATGTGACACCCCCGTACTTCGGAGAGCACGTAAAGCCGTCGGTCCCACGCCTAATCTCTCTCCAGTCGTATCCGATTTCCGTCCCATCGGAATATGAAAGTGAAGGAAGAGGGAGTGCACTTGTGTGTGCACATACACTTGTGCACTATAATATCTCCTGCGTACTTGGCTAATCTCCGTGGAGATAGCCCGCCGTGACCGAAATACGGTCTGGAGGAGTATTATTATTATTATTGTTCTCCTCGTCGTATCCGACAATGGCGATCCTGGGTTTATTTTTGTCTATTGTGTACCCGAATGTGGTTTGCAAAGTCAAATTTGGTTTTAATGTTTTAGTACCATATATCGGTAATTATCCCGAGGTGCTACCTATTAAGAATTTCAGAACAGAAAATCTCGCGGTAGTCTATCTGCCACCACCCTATCTATCTATCTAACCTACCCAACTCCACTTGAGTTTTTGTTTCCCTACATCAGTAGGGAAATTACCCATACTTACTGCATCTTTTTTCCCATACTGTTATTTAAATAATTTTGGTGAATATCGTGGTGTTCGTGGTTACGGGCCCATCTCTTGAGCCACAGGTTGTGGATTCAAACCTGGCATGTACCAATGTGACTTTTTCAATGTCATATATACTTTCTTATTAAATCTAAGACATTTTTGTGTATTATTCAATGGAATTGCGTATACGGAGCGAAATAAATAAACTTTTGGGATTACTAACTGTATTTTATTAATTACATAAGTAATAACAGTACATAAGTAATATAAATTACAACAATGCTATGTGGCATAATGCGCGCGCGTCTCTAGTGCGGCATACGGGACAACTAAAGTTCCCAGCGCTATATAACTCCAGTCTTACAAAAATATGCGCAGATACACGGTGAAGACAAACATTGTGAGGAAACCTTGACTTCAAAAATCACAAACACGCAGTGGGATAGCGTGGTGATCAATGCTCATGTCTTCTTTGTATGAGAAGAGGCCCTTGCCCTGCAGTGGGGCAGTTATGGGCTGGATATTTTAAGTTTATGTTGAGTAAAATTTTGGGTGTACCACAGTTTGTATCTCTGATTATACCTTTGGGGATATGGACGGTGATGTCTGTGAATGATTTTTTTATAGTTTTTTTCGTATACTATTGACGTCATAAGGTTTTAAATTTATAGCTTAATTTGCATTTCCTTTGTAATAAATTTAAAGACGCATGTATTATGCCGATAATAATCAGTTTATTCTTCCTTGTGTAAATGAAATTATAATTTCCGATAATGAACTTACACTTAGATAACGTTTTACCGACGCAAGACATTTTTTTTAAATAGACTGCACTTTCATTATTAACATTATACTAATAAGGCCCACGCGACCAAAGTTTATTAAACATCTGATAAAACATTAAACATAACATAGCATCACGCCTGTATTCCCCGAAGGGGTAGACAGAGGTGTACACAATTGTACACACACATTTCACCAATGCTGTTATTAAGTCCTATGTAACAGATTGATTAACAGATTACTATTGTTGTTTTTTGCATAATATACTTCTTTCAATCTTTGCTTTCTTTTTAACTTTTGTTAAACTTACTTATAATATTTGACGGATATTATGCATTGTTTTATATAGCTTCTTTAGGCTTCAACATTTTGTAAATGTGAGAACGCCGTAAACTCGTCAAATGCGCTATTCATTTAATAAGGCATAAGTGATTATCTTTTATATTAGTGACTGCATCCAAGATTACGCTGCTTTTACATCCCGCCCAAAATTGTATTTACAGAAATTGTAAAAGATATACAGTTTAAAAGAGTAACCATGGAGTTTCCTGCCGATTCTTCTCCGTAGGAAACGACTTTTTGGAACCGTGCACGTAAATTCTGACTTTTCGCAAGTGCCTTTGTATGGTTTATATGAAATAAAAACCTTTGACTTTGACTTTGATTGCCATCAACCGGGCACAATTCCAAACTCCTGGCTGCTACTGAGAATTTTCTAACAGAAAAACTCAATAACACTTTGCCCGTCCCGGGAATCGAATCCATGACCTAAGCAGTCGCGCTTAGGACCACTAGACCAACGAGGCAACATTAAACAACAACATTTATTTTTAATCTACTTAACCTTAAACTTAATACCAGAATTTTACATAATTATGGTGACTAATCTCCACAAACCATTCAAAGTCAAAGCATTTATTTCAATTAGACCGTTTACAGGCACTTTTGAATTATCAAAAAAATAAACTAGTTGCCACGTTCCAAAGTGTAGATTCCTGTGGAGAAGAACGGGCAAGAAACTCCACGGTTACTCTTTTTCATCAAACAATTACAATATTTTGGTTACATTGTATTTATAATATAAAAATCATATGTGAGAACAATGTAATATGAAGTCTATAGAGTCTAGTTACAATTCAAAACTTTGCCATGACAGTTTAGAGATGACCAGCCCCAACCAACGGCGCCCGTTCACGAACATGACGCCAGCGTCAGCATCACTAAACTCGACCATATTGTAGGGAATCTAATGACCCAACACAAACGCCACCGTCAGCGGGACACTTGAGTGAGCATGACATACTCCAGCTGCCAGACAATAATCAAATATATTTAATCATGTAGAATATGTAAATGATTACATGGTACTCACATTTATTTTATAACGCCATGCCTCGAGGGTTTGTGGTCAGACTTAATAATAAAAAACTGTTTCATCGGTGCAGTGGTCGAGATGGCACGACTGTTTCTTTGTTCACCCTCAACCTTCAAAAGGCACCCGGTTTCATGGGGGGATAACACCGGGGAGTGTGGGATTTTTACCTCACTAAAACCACCCAAGTGGTCACCCGCAGCACTTTGAGGGGAACTCCGGAGCCTCTTAAGAGACCAGCACCGGAACTCACTGTGCAACGTCTGTTATGGCACATCTCTGCAGGAGTGTGAGGTCCTGGTTTCGATTCGCAGATCGGAGGAAATGTTAATGGGATTTTGTGTTAGAAAATTTCCAGTAGAAAATCGTAGTTAAAATTTTGCTTGGCATTGAAAGCATAAAAAATTATGACATTTCAATATTATGTCCGGAAAATAAATCATCGCTCAAGACTTTTGCAAAAGGTCAAAATTAAAGCAGCGAATAGAGTGCTCAGCTTTCATTTTGACCCTTTGAAACAACTCGACTCCTACTATCTCCTTCACTTGCTGTATAAATTTTTCTCTAGGTCTTCTATTTTTTCTCTTTTTCCTTCTAAAATGGTCTTAAAAAGTTGTCCTTATATCAAATGGCCAATCAACTTCCCTCTTCTGTTAACTATACTATACTAAACTTGTTATCAACTAATTACTAAATATTTTCACAGCGCGGTTGGCGCAGTGGTCGATAGACCGACTGCTGCGCTGTGTGTCGCAGGTTCGATTCCTGCACGGAGCAAATATTTGTACGATCTATAGATAATTGTTCCGGGTCTGAGTGTGTGTGTGCTTGTGAGATAATATGTCTGTAAACGCACCCACGATACAAGAAGAAATTGCTAGTGTGGGGCAAAGTATTAACAAAATAAAAAAAAAGTCCGTGTCATCGCTCTCCCAACTGAACTATCGTGTCGCTGCTCGCTTCTATTAAATCACCCTCCTATTCGTCTTAAGGAGACGCCTGGCGATATCTATTTATCAATCATTTGCAGATTACTAACAACTTTCCGTTTTCGTTAATCACACGTAACAGTTCATCATGGCGATTTTTCTATCGACAAGAGCTAAGTTCTTAAATTAAAGAAGAAGAAAAATTAAAAAGAATAAATATTTATAAATATTGGCTGTATAGTAACTGGCAAAAAACCAATGAACACTACATTCAGCATTAAACGCATTAAAGCCAAGAAAAGGGAGAAATTCGCTTCCGCGTATGACGTACGTCATACCACGCCGGTCAAAGCCAATGTGTGAACATAACGAGGTACACGTGTCGTCGTCAGCACTTCGTTACTGTAATTAACTGTTTGCGTCATTCGCATTGTTGGGCAAATCACTGCAGGAGCACTGCAAGGGACAGGTCACGTTGGGTATGGGTAGCGAGGATATAGATTGATAGAAGTTGCTGTTTTAATGAAAATCGGATTAATCGCGTGTATTGTATTCTGGATAACAAAAAACACTTTGCAGCGTTCGTGGTCGCAGGACAACTTTGGAAGAAATCCTGCGACCACGAACACTACAAAGTGTCGATATAGAATCTTTATATTACAAAGTTGAATGTCAACTTTATTGTTAAATCTTTGAAAAGCATTAACGCATGCTTAGCGAACTCTAAAGTTACAATATTAAATGGAAAAAGAATACGTCACGAACAGGATTTGAACCTGCACCTCTCGGATTAATACTCCAGGCGCTCTGACCACTGAGCCATATCGATCTCGTCATAGAGGTCGATATGGCTTAATAATTTTTATTAAATCTTCCAAAATTCAAACATTTATAACTTTCTCATTTATAAATTAGTAGGATTCTACGGTAAATTATTGAGCTGATAATGCCATCAGTTCTTATGTGAACACACCCAACATATTTTATCCTTCTCAAGAAGATTGGAGAAACAATATAATAAATATTGTTTTCCTAGAAATACTCAGACAAATCACACAAAAGAATAATATTACGCAGCATATATATATAGGTATTCACCTCGCTGAAACGCAATAACATGCAAATATTATACTACAAAGACTTTTGACGGAGAAAAGTGTTCTGGCAACTTTCATAACTTCCTTTCTATATCCTTTATATTTTTAAAGCTTGAAGGAAGCTAAATTTGAACGCTCGCGTCAAACGTTGACGACGTCCCGTAATGAAATAAATAAATAACTAGTTCATAACTGTCCCACTGCAGAGCAAGGGTCTCTTCTCAAACAGAGAAGGCACGAGCTTAATCACCACGCTAGCTCACTGCGGGTTGGCGAGTTCAGACTACCAAGTCCAGGTTTCCTCACGATGTTTTCCGTCACCGTGTGTCATTGATGTCTTAGATTATCTAAGAAAGTACATATCATATTGAAAAAGTCACATTGGTAGGTACATGCCAGGTTTGAACTCACAACCTGTGGCTCAGGAGGCAGGCCCGTTACTACTCGACCACCACGACACTAATAATAAATTATTAATTAATTTTATTTATACGTATATTAAAGACTGTGCGGTAGTACCAGCAGTATTTTGCAAACTACTGCGTTCCATAATGTCTGTTCCATACAGCCAGTTTGCGTGTGAATCGTTATAGGATTCAAGATAAATCTTTGAAAAGCATTAACGCATGCTTAGCGAACTCTAAAGTTACAATATTAAATGGAAAAAGAATACGGTCGCGAACAGGATTCGAACCTGCGCTTCCCGGATAAATACTCCAGGCGCTCTGACCTATAAGCCATCTCGACCACTGCTCACCACCGCGAATTCTTCTTCCATATTTTAACACGTCTTATGGCGACGTCATTGCAATCAATTCAGTACCTATACAGGTGACCGAACCGACACGACTAACTTTGCAGTTAATACAATGTCGTAAAGAATGCAATTACCTTAATAATTCAAGATGAATATTTTTTTTATCCGGGAGGCGCAGGTTCGAATCCTGTTCGCGACCGTTTTTTTTTTTTTTATTCGTTATAGGATGATATCGTAAGTTGTTTTCCTTTGGTGAAAAGTGGCGTACTACATGTGTACACCTCTGCTTACTTCTTCGGGGAATATAGGAGCGACACTATGTTATATTAAGTTAAAAAATACATATCAGAAAAAAAAAAATACATAATAATAAAGTAACATTCAATTGATGTGAACACAAAGGAGTTTTGAATACTTTTAACATGATACAATTTAATTTGTTTTGCTTGCAGACGTTATATTTTTTTTTTTATTTAGTTACGTGTTTAACCCTCTGTTACTCATGGTCTCAAATGAAACATGGACAATAGCAATAAATTATAATTACTCAGATGACTATAAGATAACAAAAATTAAAATTTTAATCTCTGTTCATTGTTCTGTTAATTTTTTGTGTTCTACTTTAGCTTGACCCTCCTGGCTTCTCATGTCGAACGGCCAACCTTTGCATGTCTACAAAGGTTGAATATTGTGCGAACCTGGGGACAACTTTTTTTTATTTGACCGACTTGGTCAAATTTGTCCACAAATCACACAGCTAAATCTATCCATTGAAGCACTCTAAGATTTAAAAAAATCTTGTATCCATTACAATAAACCAACTTTTAACCGGATTAATCGCATGTATTATTGGTTTATGTTTTTATGACATTTCGAACGCTGCAAAGTGAATAATCACGCGAATAATCCGGTTAAAAGTGGTTTTATTATATTGTGTAGTGATCGCGAAAACCTAATCCACCATAGGTTAAAAATAATGTATATCAGTCTATTTATACGAAAGAAGGAGAAGAAGAGGAATGAGTGTTGTGGCAAATAATGAAAACTAGCTTCTGCCCGCGACTTCGTCTGCGTGGACTTAAATACTCTTTGTGTTAATCTAGGTTACAAACTATCTGTGTGCCAAATTTCATCCAAATCCGCACAGTAGTTATTGCGTAAAAGAGTAACAAACATCCATACATACAAACTTTCGCGTTTATAATATTAGCAGGATAGTATGCTTAGATGGTTGGTCATGTTGAGGGAATGAATGAAAGACGACTAATAAGGCAGGTGTAAGTGGAAATGCCGGAAAGGGACGTCTTAGAAGGAAATACAATTACCTTATAAGTGATATACTCCAAAAAGGTAAGGTGCGTAGTACTCGCAACCGGCGCGCGTGTATGACCAGATGTATGAACGCGGACGAAGCAAGAGGCATATGTAAGGATCGGAGTAGTTCTTTAGTTTCTGCCTACTGTTTTCTTTTATATGTTGTAAAAACCTGATTACTTGATACCTATAATTTAAGTGCGTAATTTCTTTACGAGGACAATTGGGCATAGTCAACAGACGCGATGAGACGGACGTCTTCACTTAAAATATGTCTATTTTTAGGGTGCTGTTTTATACCAACATCTTTGAATATACATACAACAAAGTCAATAGAGAAGGCATTTATCACCACGCTAGTTCACTGTGGATTGGAAATTTCAGAAAATTAGGTCCAGGTTTCTTCACGATGTTATATTATTGTGACCCTTTACTTTACAATACGGTGGTTTAACGGTGAAGGAAAACATCATGAGTTATCTTCACGATGGTGTGTAAAGCTATGTCAGAGACCTACTGGTGGTTTAGACTCTGACTCTAGGTTGTTCATCAACTACACGATAAGATGAAGGAGAAAAAGACTTTACGGTATAATATCGTTGGTTGAAAGGTTAATATATCTAAGCGTTTTTTTTTTTGGGTAATATGAAAATGTCTCTCAAGACTATTATTTTAAGGTTTATTTTTTTAAACCACAGTAAATACACTTGAACCGAATAGCTTCCCAACCGTCGATATGTAAACATTCACGTTTATATAAACTACAAACTTTGAACCCAAGAAGTAGGCTAATAACGGCTGATCCAAAAAAAACGCTACATAAAAAATTGGAAATAATTAAAATATGTTATTTTTTTCCGTTTATTTGTCACCGAATACTTTAGCATAAATGTTTTTGCTTTTGTTGAAAGGAACAAGGCCAGCGAGCTGCAGTAACAATCTATAAATAAAAATAATTTTAATCAATATTCTTATATTTGTTTCCGAGGTAAGCAAACTAAATTAAAATTACATAATTGCTATATTTTTTTGTAACAGTATTATCTTTTGAGGGGCTCGTGGCTAAGTAACAGCCGCAAAGATTGAACGATCGAGGTTAAGATGAGCTTGCCACGGGTTGTGGAGGGAATACCATCATCTCATACCGAGACCCCTCCGTGCCTGGGAGAGCACGTTAAGCCGTCGGTCTCGGTTGTCAAATTAAGATCTATTACAGTCGTTACGGGTAGTCAGAGGCCTGAAAGTCGGAAAAGCAGTCATACCACGAGATATCGTGTTACCCAGTAATTGGGTTGTGGAGATCAGATAGGCAGTCGCTCCATGTAAAATACTAGTATTTAGCTGCATCCGGTTTGACTGGAAGCCGATCTTAATGTAATTGGGAAAAGGCTAGGCAGATATACTAACAGTACTTTCCTTTCCTTTGTGGTATAATTTATTTAATTGATCTAAAGATTAATCAAATTCAAATTAAGCTTCTTATTTTTAAGACAAGATAAATAAACCTGACTTTGCACATGATTTGTTTACATATATTGCCGTCTCTATCTTACACATATACTTTAACAGTAGTGTGACAGTGACAGTAGAAATCCTAAAATATGGATAATTTATCTTAGCCTTAGTGGTCATCTGAATGTATGCTCACATTACCTAAATTTTAGTTTGACGTCACAAACTTTCTCCCGTTTTGCTTTTATGTACATTTTAGTAAAATATTGCAGCTCTCTGATTTGAGTTAAGTTAGTCAACAGTGGAATCAACGTCATTATAATAAACAATTTATAACCGGATTAATCGCGTCTACGACAGAGCTAAATTGTTACGGGAAATTAAAATAATGTTAAATAAATTGTTGCGGCGCCTGTCACCTTAGTCATCCTGCGACCACGAACGTTGCAGTGTTAGAGCTCATAATAATACATGTGATTAATCCGGTTAAAAGTTATTTTATTATAATCTGTAGTGATAATGAAAACCTAAATCTCAGTTGCACCATATTAATGTGTAATTTTGACAGAATTTACATAGAAAAGTTGTCAAAATAATAAATTAATACGTCGGTTATACTGGTCCACGTCAGTGTCTAAAATATTACACGTACTACCTACTCGGGTAAAATTGACCATTCGCAGCTAAGCGCGGGTTAAGTTGATAGTTCATTTGCATTATTTAACAATCGGTAATAACACTATATACAGTTATCGTGTTAATAGTTAAACTTAGTAACAATTAGACAAACAAAACATGAAGTTATTTTTCTTGAGTTGTGTCTTCAGCTTCACGCAAGGGATTGTCTATGACTCCTTTTATGGGACCCCAATAAGTAATGACGAGTTAATTCAACATACAAAAGAAAACAGGACCTTGTAAGTGAATTTTGAACTTCTAGAAATTCTTCATCTATGCTGCGACACGTGTCGCGGTTTCGATACCCATACAGAGGAAAATACTTGTGTGATCTTCAAACAATTTTTTCGGGTGTGGATGTGAGATTATCTGTATGTAAACGTACCCACGATACATTTAGAAATTCCTAAAGTGGGGTAACTCTTTTTTAATTAAAAAAAACATCTGATATCGCTCGAAATCTACTCGTGCACCGCGTAGGAAACCTAAATTTTAACTTAACTCTAATTTATCTTACTAGGTACATAATAAACTTATATGATTGTTATATGATTGGTAGTACCCGCGATTTAGTATGCGCTACAAAAGGTAGCCTTCTCCTGAATCTAATCGTGAAAAAGCCGTGATTGAGTAACAAACATCTAAACATGTAAAGTTTCACATTTCTATAATAATCTATTGATAGCTGTGCTCCGCAAACGTTGTTCTGGCATATATTCTTTCTGGATAGGGCCACCCTTATCACCTAGGGACATAAAAAACAGCCCACGACCTATTCTCAGACCTACCAAATATACACAAATAAAAATAGGTCAAGCCGTTTCGGAGGTGATCGATAACAAACACTGTCACACGAGATTTTTATATATTAGAAGAAGATAGATTAGATTACAACTTATTATTTATATTTACCTACTTATATTTTATATTATTTACTCGAAAAGCGCTTGTCTAAGTACCAGCCGCACAGATCGATCAATCGAGGCTAATTTGCTTTTGCTGCGATCAGTCTGAGGATGAGTGACCATCATTTCCTACCATGCCTCGAAGAGCACATTAAACCCAGTTTTCAAATTAAGATCTATAACAACCGTTACGGTTAAGAGCCCTAAAATTCGGACAACCAATCATATTACGAGACATCGTGTTCTGGAAGTCAGACAGGCAGTCGCTCCATGTAAAATGCTGGTATTAAGCTGCATGCGGTTTGACTGGCAGTCGAACTATGTAATTGGGAAAGGGCTAAGCAGATTGACTGAATTAATTATATCTACTTACAGCTGGTGCGTAAATGATATTCAACCTTGTGATCCTGATGAATGGAGGCGTTTGGATGGTTCGTGTAATAATGTAAGACATCCAACCCGAGGAGCCACGCATACCCCCATAGCGAGGGTACTGCCACCTGCGTACAGTGAAGGTATTTTTTTTCTGACTGACACAAGACGTCTATACATGTCATCACAATAAGACTCAATTTATATTAAAGACTGCCTCGTTGGTCTAGCGGTTCCAAGCGTGATTGCTGAGCACGAGGTCTCGAGTTCGATTCCCAGGCCGGGCAAAGTGTTAATGACTTTTTCTGTTACGAAATTCTCATTAGTATTGTGCCCGGTAGATGGGAATAGGCTCACCACCTATTACATGGGACTTAATAATAGCATTGGTGAAATGTGGATGTACCACTATGTACACATCTGCCTACCCCTTCGGGGAATATAGGCCTGATGCTATGTTATGTTATATTAAAGGGGAAGATAAGGAAGAGATCGGGCAGCGAATTTTCATAGAAAATTGTAATCGCATGTTTCCCATTGGGGTAGGCAGATACTATAAGTTTTTACTAGCTCCATCTATGTTCATTAACCTCTTTATGCATGCTCGTCGGTCTTAGGTTACGTATGACCCGTGCTTTTTCAAAATAATTTAATGCAATTACGAAAATCTAATTTTGATTTATGAATCTTAACTTAATCAGAATAAAGTTTGAAATAAGGAAAATTATTTGAAAAAGAGCTGTGAAGAGCGTCATTTTCTGTTAGGCTGGCCAATATTCTTGATCGTATCATTAAAATGATGTGTAATAAATGGATTTTATGAGAGCTTAAGCTTAGTTTTTATTTTGATGGGTATTTTTGAGATCATGAACATCAAATATAGAAAAAAAGGTATTATTTGTTGACACTTATTTTACATTGGAGTGGAGATAGGAAGACACAGTTTAAAGAATGTTTGAGTAAAATATAGTGATTACTGACACACAAACTAAGTTATAGCTTGTATTTTTAATATACCTGAACCCTTCAATGATAAAAATAATGTACCTACCTAATGTACGGCGCGGTTCGCGCAGTGGTCGAGAGAGCAGCTGCCGCGTCGCGCCGGTTTCTGCACGGAGCAAATATTTGTATAGTACAATCTGCAGATAATTGTAACGAGTCTGATTGTGTGTGCATGTGAGGACCCACGATACAGGAAAAAATATAAACGAGGTTATCAGAATTTTGGCTGGTGTAAGTCAATCTCTGCCGTCTCTGCTATGACAAATAGGCGTAATTGAGTTTTCAATTAACATACTTCATTTTAATGGTTTATTAGTTTTATTTTAATAAGATAAATTTAATTGGCCATCTTTGTAAATAATTAATTATAGGTACTGATTTGAATTGAAATATTTAATAAAATAGGTATTTTGTTTCTTGAATAAACTGTTTGGTTGGTTTAGTGGTCCCAAACACGACTGCTGAGGTCTTGGGTTTTATTCCCAGGTCGGACAAAGTGTTATTGAGAGTTTCTGTTAGTAACTTCTCAGCGTTTGGAATTGTGGCCGGTATGACAAAAGGCTCACCTGTTATACCTCTGCCTACCCCTTCGGAGAATACAGGCGCGTGCTATGTTATGTAATTTTACGTTGAGTTCCCTTAATCTGTTGGCTCGCTAATCACGAGACACAATAGATTTTTATTGTTATGAAGCATAATTTAATACTTCTCCCATTCGAAGAGTTGATTATGGTCGAGATACACGATGACTGATACATGTGTCAACTTGAAACTGCTATAGCTCTTTCTTTAAAAGGCCATTCTAGACGCCTCAAATGGTTATGCTCACGTAGCCTTATGCACTGATGTTTGGACTTTAAAAGGTCATTCTAGACGCCTCACATGGTTATGCTCACGTAGGCTTATGCATTGATGTTTGGACTTTAAAAGGCCATTCTAGACGCCTCACATGGTTATGCTTACGTAGCCTTATGCACTGATGTTTGGACTTTAAAAGGCCATTCTAGTAGCCTCACATGGTTATGCTTACGTAGCCTTATGCACTGATGTTTGGACTTTAAAAGGCCATTCTAGACGCCTAACATGGTTATGCTCACGTAGCCTTATGCACTGATGTCTGGACTTTAAAAGGCCATTCTAGACGCCTCACATGGTTACGCTCACGTAGTCTATGCACTGATGTCTGGACTTTAAAAGGCCATTCTAGACGCCTAACATGGTTATGCTCTCGTAGCCTTATGCACTGATGTCTGGACTTTAAAAGGCCATTCTAGACGCCTAACATGGTTATGCTCACGTAGCCTTATGCACTGATGTTTGGACTTTAAAAGGCCATTCTAGACGCCTCACATGGTTACGCTCACGTAGTCTATGCACTGATGTCTGGACTTTAAAAGGCCAATCTAGACGCCTCACATGGTTACGCTCACGTAGTCTATGCACTGATGTCTGGACTTTAAAAGGCCATTCTAGACGCCTAACATGGTTATGCTCACGTAGCGTTATGCACTGATGTTTGGACTTTAAAAGGCCATTCTAGACGCCTCACATGGTTACGCTCACGTAGTCTATGCACTGATGTCTGGACTTTAAAAGAGACTGTGTATTCTGAGTATTTTTCGGTTTCACTTCTCAAAGACAGTCGGATAGGAAATGCCTTATAAATTTTAATTTGACATGTAGGTAAACAAGTCCAAAAAACCTATTTACGGAAAATTTAAAACTAAATTGAAAATATAAGAGAGCATCAATAAATTCACCAGCGTCGCTATCAACTGGTAATTTACCCAAAAAGCCGGCAGCATTGCCACGTTAAATGGCAATACTAATTCTTTGTGCGACATGGAGACCAGCCTTTTTTTACACGACTGGCCAAAAGAAGGAATGTTATGTTTTTAGAGTTCATGTATGTGTATATGTATGTTAGTATGTTTGTGAGTTTCTATATGCCTCCATAACTTGTAAATGCCTGAACTAATTTCGATGTATGGGGAATCGAGAAACATAGGCTAGACAGATTTAAGAATTGGCAGGCGTGCTTTTGATTTTCTTAATTAATCTCATCTTTTATTGTAATCGTATTAAATTTAATTCGAAGAAATTATTTATTCTCTGAATTGTATACATTATATATAATAAATTATTTGAGTTTGAATAAACTTTTCCCTTTTATAGATTTTGAGCCGAGAAAATCAATATCTGGTAACCAACTGCCCCTCGTTAGACGTTTGCGAACAAGACTATTAGCAGAAGCTCAAGTGCCAGACCAGACGTTTACAATTCTAGCGTCATATTTCCTTTTATTTGTATCATCTGATATCAGTAACCTTCATGATTCAGGTAAGCGAAACTATTCCACGTACACATTCTAATTTACCTTACCTTACCACCTTTTACGATTTATAATTAACGTAGGGGTAATTTTTCTATTACTGCCTCATTAGTCTAGTGGTCTTGGGTTCGATTCCCAGGTCGAGCATTGTGTTATTTGGTTTTTCTGTTAAGAAAATCTCAGTAGTAATCATGATTTTGAAAATGTGCCGTGGCAATAGGCTTGCCACCTACTTAATAATTCCATCAGATAAAATGTGGGTGTACAACAGTACACCTTTGCTTAACCCCTCGGAGATACAGGCTGATACTAAGTACTCAATAATATACAAAAAGTCATCCATTTGGACTTAAGGCCACTGACTTGTTGTGATCATGCGTATACTTTAAATGAATAATCACTTGCTTAAAATAGAGGAAAATTTCGTGAGGAAACTAAAACACCTGAGAGAGTTCTTGATGGTGTAGAAAGCCATGTTCAAAATCAGAATGTAGGTTCAAATAAATTAGTAGACGTCACACATTAAGACAGCCTGCAAAAAGCCCACCCTTCACCGCTTCCTAGTATTTTAGCTGGAAGAAGCGACGCAACAAGCTCCCCAGCAACACGTTTATCTGTATCAAGATTATTTATATATATAATTCATCAACCATACGATAAGACTTTTACCTGATGTTTTCAGTGAACTATATAGTATGGACGCCTTACTGCTGTTTTCCAAAAGGCAAAGACGATCCAACCTGTTCCCCTATAGAGGTCCCTGAGGATGATCCTGTTCATCGATTCTCTGGTATTCGCTGCCTAAACTTGACGAAACCCTTGACTTTTCAAACACTTGGATGTACTAAGAAAGGCGATGTTCCTGAAAGGGTAAGTTTAAAAGTAGGCGTCATGAAGGAAAAACTAATTGACATACTTTCGGATTTATATTGTAATATTAGTATGAATTGAGGAGACTCGCACGTTTTACGATGACGTCTGTTTCGGAGATTTTGTCGTCAAAAGACAAAAACTGGACGGCTCAGCCCCAACCACCATAAAATTCTTTAGCAGGCCTGCAGCATATCTCCATGGAGATTAACCAAGTACGCAGGAGATATTATAATGCACAACTGTATGCGCAAACACAGGTGCACTCTCTCTTTCTTCGCTTTCAAAGTGCGATGGGCCGGCAATCCGACACGACTGGAGTGAGATCAGGCCCAGGACCGACGGCTTTAAGTGCTCTCCGAAGCATAGGGGTGTTACACCACCAACTTGCTAACTCCGGGCTGCTACAGAGAATTTTCCGAATCACAATTTTTAAGCAAAAATGAGCAATTTTTGAATTGTAATGTATAGCTTCCGTTTTATTACACGACTGCCCAAATAAGGGATGTCATGTTTTAGAGTTCATGTATGTATGTTTGTACCGTTGTATTGTTGTAACCGATTTAGATGTATGGAGTCGGCTATGTTAAGCTATGTTACTATTTTTTAAGATTAAAAAAAAATTATACTAGTGACTATGGCACACAAAAAGGTGTGAAATAAAAATAATGCTATTTTTTTTTTATTATTTCTTCTTTTTTACAGATATTAACTTCAACACCTTTATTTGACATTTCAACGGTTTACGGAAACAGTGTGGACAAAGCGTTAGAAGGAAGGCTGTATAAAGGTGGGCTACTCAAATACGACATTGAAGATGGAAGGGTTTGGCCACCACAAGATGTCAATAGTACTATTTGTTTCATGAATCGGAAACCTCACGAGACAAGATGCCATAACATGCGTAAGTTAACATAATTTTTTCATAATGTGACGAAGACATTGGACGCACAGAGTTTCTATTATTTTGATTTAATTAAGTTGGGCGCAGTATATAAAATGAGATGGTTAACAAACGAAGTTTTATATTCCTCGTCAGAATTACAACAGCCATCTTGGCGGGCAAAATTCGAACAACCGTCATAGACAATATGATATAAACAATCCGTCACAGATTTTAAAACATAATAAGCTTAAATAACAAAATAGGTTGAAGTATGCAATCGCCGCTTGTCAGTGATGTTGTAATGAAGCTGAAGGCAATCATTGTAACAATAATTCACATCACGCTTGTATACCTACCCAGTTTAACGGGTTCGGCAGAGGTGTCGTGTTGTACATCCACATTTCAAAGGCGCCGATACAGATAGAAGTCCCATGTGTTGAGACTATTACTACTCAGATATTTTTTTAAACATCTCTACGTCGCAATTTTTTTCACTTTAGAATGTCACCATTTTTTTTTTATGTAAGCATTATTTGTTAATATTTATTCTACTTACTGATAAGTCTTTTTTATCTGTATTATTTTATTGCGTAATGTAATTTTAATATAAGTTTGATTTCACAGGGCGACGTTAGGTATCTCTCAGCGATAAAGCCTTTAAAACAGCATCCCCCTGCCCTTATCCCAATTTATTTGGGGTCAGCGCAGCATGTATTCTTCTTCCATACATATTCTCTACTTGTACTGGAATACTGCTAACGTTTTGGCTATGTATACAAAATAAATAGTATACAAAAAGGAGTAAATTAAAAAAAAAATACAAACTAAGATAGCAGGCGTGCTTCATAATTTTTTAATTAATTTAATATTTTAGTAAAATACTTTTAAAACTGTATTATTTTGAATCACCTTTTGTAAATTATTATTAATTGTGTCCTGTATTGCACTGGCACGCATTATCAATCTATATTATTTTATGGAACACACAATGTGCTATTTTAGTAGGTATTGAACAAATTCACGAGTATCATCCCCTGCAGTGTATTGATGTCATACTGCCATAACTGCCTTTGTAATAATAATAATTATAACCAGTTTTTTTTTGTATGTACTTATCACTGATAATGGTAGCCTGGTTAATGGTTATTCTGTTAAAAAAATATTCAAGTTAATTATAATTAAAGAGCTTAGGTATTTTTAAATTATGGCTCTCACGAGTGAGAAATAATTTAATGTAGATAGATTAAAGTTTTTACGTGCATTGTTCTAGTTCTAGTTAGGTAATGATTTTTCACGCGTGAGTTGATCACATGGCGAGGTCGCGAATTGAACTGGTTTGAGGTCGCACTGGTCAGGCAGTACCATAACACGCACGTAAAAAAATTATCATATTAATCTGTTGCCTCGCTAATTACAAGGCCCAATAGATTTTTATTGTTATGAAGTAGGTATACTTTTATACTTCTCCCATTCCAGGAGTTAATAATGTTTACTAATGTATTATGACCATAATAATGCCTATATAATTTTTTTTGTATTTTTGTCACTAACAATAAAAATAGTAGATCTTGAGCACATGACACTTGTCGTACGGTGAAAATACACTACAAACTGAACTGCGCCATCTTTATTTTTGAATGGCATCTCGCAGTTCAACCTAGGAGGTTGTCGACTGCTTAACCGGGCTTTCCTGTGGTTGCTTTAATAATTTTGAGGGCCCCAGCCAGGGCATTCAACTTAATAACTAAGCGATAACACGCTAAGGGCACCCCCTGCGGAGTACGTGCCTCAGCTTAGGGCGTCGCTGGTTGAGCCTTGGATCGGATTCAAATCATTATTATTATTTAGGGACGAATTTAAAGCTACAGGCTCAGCGGCGCGGGCTGCATGAGCACGAGTTGGGGTGGACAATTACGGAGACGTCGCGACGGGCCTCGACGGCGAGGCCGAAATGACGGCGGTCTGTTTTTGTATACTGTGCTGGTGGCCATACTGCTTTCTTGGAGGAGGGTTATAGCGTCGTCGGGATATGAGAGTGAATGCCTAGGACGGCGAATCCTACTGATCTGTGAGACGCAAACGCAGCATTACCTCAATCGATCGATCTATGCGGCTGTTACTTAGCCACGAGCCCCATAAATCCATACATGTTATACAATAATTAGATAACTGCTTATTGAAAGTTTTTACGCTCACTAACGCTCATAGTAGCGTTTTGTATCGGGTCGCTGAGTTCCCTTGAAAATGTTTGAGTTTAGCGATGCCGATGCGTACGTCATACTCGTGAACGGATGTAATCTGTCAGGCCTGGACAGCTCATAATTACTTTGGCCTTATAAATTATTACAATGCCTATATATTTTTTTGTTTTTGTGTTACTTTAATCTGTATTTTTCTAACATTACATTAATTTATAATTGTTAATGCTACATTATTTTTAAATGTTAATTTTTTTTAGCCTCTGATGAAGCGAACACCTTAATTCCAATAAATATAGTATCTATTTGGTTTTGGAGGTTACACAACTTCATAGCTCATGGGCTTGCGAAAATAAATCCATGTTGGGATGATGAGAAACTATTTTACACCGCAAGGGATATCAATATTGCTATTGAGTCACAAATTCTTTATTATGAACTTTTGCCTATGTTGATGGGTAAGTTAAAACTTTATTATGTAATCAAAGTTAATTCTAACTCGTTTAGTCACTGGTAATGACTTATATGTAATGCACGACCATTGTTTAACTATTACGTCTACTTCACGGATAATTTGTAAATATTATTATGTGGTTTTTATTTAAATGTAGAATTTGTAATTAATAAAAAAAAAACAATTTATGTTTGTCGTTTATGAATTGGTGTCAATAATTGTCAATAATAGAGTGTGCTGTCTAAAAATGTTTGGCACTTTAAATTTCTTAAATTGAATTTGACGTTAGTACATATATTTCTTTAGTTTAATTTTAATATTAGAATCAAGTTCCATAACCATACTATTTTTCAGGATATACTAATCTTGTCAATGATGGAGTTTTGTCGCCAACGTTTGGCTTCAGAGACTTTTACAACGAAACCTTAACACCTCATATAACAATGGAATTTCCTCTAGCTCTCAGATGGTTTCATAAAATGCAGGAAGGTACATTGAAGTAAGTACCTATACATCTTCTTAAATATACTTAGTGTAGTGGCATGCTTGTTTTCTTCGAATGGTAGGCTGAGGTGTACGCAGTTGTACACCCACATTTCACTAATGCCCTTGTTAACATACAAACATACATAAACTCATGCCTTTTACCTATTTGGTTGGCAGAACTGTAGAACGCTACCTGCTACGATCTTTATATACTCGTTTTGCTTCGTCCACGATGTAAGCATCATACACCTGGCCTTTTTGGGGGATCTCACTAATAATTCTTCTGACGCGTCCCTTTCGAGCATTGCCACTTACATCTAAACATAACATAACATAGCATCACGCCTGTATTCCCCGAAGGGGTAGGCAGAGGTGTATACAATTGTACACCCACATTTCACCAATGCTGTTATTAAGTCCCATGTAATAGGTGGTGAGCCTATTGCCATCAACCGGGCACATTTCCAAACTCCGGGCTGCTACTGAGAATTTCCTAACAGAAAAACTCAATAACACTTTGCCCGTCCCGGGAATCGAACCCGAGACCTCCTGCTCAGCAGTCGCGCTACGGACCACTAAACCAACGAGGCAGTCTACCTTGTGGATATCTTTATTTTTTATTGGACTTTCATTCACCAAACCATCTAAGCATATTCTTTAAATATGTTGTCGATATTAAGTTACATGTAAAAGGTCGTAAGTGTGTTGCCATCTATAGGGCATAATTCCAGACTTGGAGGTACCAAGAATTCCATAACAAAAATATACAATAGGAATGGAACCCAAGACCTCACGTTAACAACTGCTCTTGTGACCATTCGACCAGTTTGAGCTATGGCTCGCCAGGCTATATCAACTTAAATTTCAACCTTACTATTCTGAATATTTAATAGGTTAATGATTTTCTAATTTCTTTTTTCTTCCAGAATGTACGACGCTGATGGTAAATATATAAAGAAGACCTCCATAGTTGACCTCAGTCTTAGAACAGGTTTTTTGGCTGTAGATAATAACATCGACTATCTAACACAAGGAAGTTTTAGGCAACCGACTGCCAAAATAGATGACTATGTTGTAGATCCCGATGTAAGAACCACCTTTTATTTTGAAAATCTTTCTGAGTTTCTAATAATAATATTATGATTACAGACATCATAATTATACAAAAAAATGGTAAAGAAAAAGAAAATTTTAATTATTTATAACATCTTTGCATAAGTACCTTATTAATAAGACTTATTACTCTGTATGTCAATGTCTAGTTGATAAATAAATAAATACTACCTTTTGAATACGGTTATGATCAATTGTGCATGATTAATAATATTGTAATGTTATTTCTGTAGAATGGGTTATTGTTTTTATATTTATTTGGTTGATTTGCTATTTTAATTGTAAACATTATGATATATTTTAATTCTATTGCATTATAATCCCATTGTAATAGGTTGTAAATCGAAACTTATAATTAGATTAAGACGAATTTTGTACGCCTAACACGGCAAGACATAGCGATCACTTTAATTTATATTTAACAACTTCAGCCTACTATGATCTACAGATAAACAATTTTGATTGTGTAATAAAATGGTAAAATATTAATTGAAACTAAAAACATTGTTCTTTCACAGATGGCTGAGAAAGTACTTGGAATGATTCAAACATCACAGGATACGTTAGCAAGTGACATGGCCAAGGATCGTCTAATGTTTATGCAACCCTACATTAAATACTTAGAACACTTTTATGGTGAAAAAATTACTTGTTTTGATGACTTAGAGGAACACTTTGAACCTGAGGTAAGATGCAAAAAGCAAGCTGCCATTGATAGAATACAATTATGCCGCATCAATAGTTGGAAAAGAATTACCAGTGACGGCAAATTAATTCACTTTGCCCGTGATAAAAGGCGATATAAAAAGAGTCTCTATAGAGCCAGTTTTGACAGCGCGGTTGGCGCAGTGGTCGAGAAACCGACTGCTGCGCTGCGTGTCGCAGGTTCGATTCCTGCACGGAGCAAATATTTGTACGATCTATGGATAATTGCTCCGGGTCTGGGTGTGTGTGCTTGTGAGATTAAATGTCTGTAAACGCACCCACGATACAGGAAGCAATTCCTATTACGGGCCACATTACTTAAAAAAAAAATGGCAAATAGCAATATAATAAAATCAAAGAGGTAAAAGATAAATATTTGAAAAGCATTGACGCATGCTTAGCGAAGTCTAAAATTATAATATTAAATGGAACAAGAATACGGTTGCGAGCAGGATTCGAACCTTCGCCTCCCGGATAAATACTCCAGGCGCTCTGACCACTAAGCCATCTCGACCTCTGCTCACCACAGCGAATTCTTCTTCCATACTGTAACACGTCTTTTGGCGACGTCATTGCTATCTATCCAGCCCCTTTACAGGTAACCGAACCGATACGATTGACTTTGCAGTTAATACAATGCCGTAAAGATGCAATTACCTTAACAATTAAAGATAAATCTTTCAAAAGCATTAACACATGCTTAGTGAACTCTAAAGAATGTAGACCTAGAGTATTTACCCGGGAGGCGTAGGTTCGAATCCTGCTCGCGACCGTATTCTTTTCCCATTTAAAATTATAAAATCAAAGAGGTTGTTAAAATTATCATACAAAAATCTTCCTAACTGTACTACCTGTAAAAAACGCACCGTCAATATTGGTATGATTGTAGTGCATACTCTACATGTATTTAGACAATAAATAATAATAAAACTTAAATAAAAAAAAAAAACTATCCCTATAACTTATTTAAAACAACTATAAAAATGTATTGGCCCGGTTAGTGGAGTGGGATAGAAGGATAACATCAGAACCTGGCGCATGGATAACATTTGGTGTGACATAGCTAGATAGAAGGAGATCGTGTCGGTGACGGTTACTACCAACAACAGCATTCCCAATGAGGGTGGACGTCAGGCAGGCGGCCGGTCATAAAACATTGCCAAAATTTTAGCACCACGCAATTTAAAAAAAAAGTGAAAGAAGAATACATACTGCGCTAATCCCAAATAAATCGGGATAAGGGCGGTGGATGATAATAAAAATGTATTGCCCTTTAATTTTTATTTTATTTGAATTGGGGATTTTTCAAATTTGAGTTTTTAAACTTTATATCTTTAGGTTTGCACGATCACTACACATTATAATAAAACAACGTTTAACCGGATTAATCGCGTGTATTATTGGTTTAGTCCTCCTGCGACCACGAACGCTGCAAAGTGTTCGAAACGTCAGGAAAAACAAATAATACACGCGATTAATCCGGTTAAAAGTTGTTTTATTATAATTTATATCTTTAACTAGACTATTAGACTTTAGACTATTTCAATGAGCTCAAAGATACCTCTGAGTTAGCGAATTGTTGGGGAACTGCAGCATCAGGTTAAGGTTACCATGATCTTGCAACATCATTGAAGTAACATGATACCAAATATTGAATAGATCAGATCTATAGAAGTTGCTCGCATTCCTTCAGAAACTAGAAAACAGCTAATGGTCATCTAACGGCTGAACACATTTTGTTGAATCATTGCTAAGAAGACTCTTTATCAATTCGCCTTTCAAACAAAGGAACGTAAAGCAAAATTGGTCGATCAATTTGGAAGCTACGATGCCACAGTTGCCTCGTTGCTCTAGTGGTCCCAAGCGCGACTGCTGAGCAGGAGGTCTCGGGTTCGATTCCCGGGTTGGGCAAAGTCTTATTGAGTTCTTCTGTTAGGAAAATATCAGTAGCAGCCCGGAGTTTGGAATTGTGCCCGGTTGACGGCATGACATGGGACTTAATAACAGCATTGGTGAAATAACAGCAAGGGTGTACAACTATGTACACCTCTGCTTACCCCTTCGGGGAATACAGGCGTGATGCTTTGATACACCCAATAAACTTATAACAACCCTCGGTTCTCCTCCAGGGTTCTAAACGAAATACTAATAATAACAGTACAGCTGGTACGGAATTCTAGGTGGATAAATCTGACATAAGATATAAAAGAAGATTTCGTATTTTTACAGGTACTGGAGAAGCTGACAGAGTTATACGAGTCTGTAGAAGATATAGATCTTTTAGCTGCTATGTGGGTGGAGAAGACAATTAGAGGTGGTTATGTGCCTCACATCTTTTACTCTATCATCGTAGATCAGCTCATGCGCATAATGAGGTCCGATAGGCATTGGTACGAGCGACCAAATAGACCACATGCGTTCACTATTGGTGAGTAAAAGATTGAATGAAAGAATTATTAAAATCAGTTCATTAATTTCAAGGTTTATCGATTACAAACTAACAAAACTTTTCTGTATATTATTCTTAGTAAAGAGAATAAATAAGTTATTGTTCACAGATGCATTTTTTATGGATTGCCCGATTATAATCTGAAATGAAGCTGAGATCGACATGAATCGCAACATTTTCGCGGGCTCAGCTCATGGAGGGCTCCGTTCGAGTTCGAAAATAGTCGGGCAATCCTGAAAAATGCATACCGGTGAACAATAATGATTGAATATATATCTGCCTAGCCTTTTCCCGATAACATTGGGGTCGGCTTCCAGTCAAACCGGATGCAGCTTAATACCAGTATTTTACATGGAGCGACTGCCTATTTGACCTCCACAACCCAGTAACTGGGTAACACGATATCTCGTGGTATGACTGGTCGTCAGACTTTCAGGCCTCTGACTACCCGTAAAGGCTGTCACAGATCTTAATTTGACAACCGGGACCAACGGCTTAACGTGCTCTCCGAGGCACGGAGGGGTCTCGGTATGAAATGATGGTCACCCATCCACAGACCGACCGCGGCAAGCGCAGCTTAACCTCGATCGATCGATCTGTGCGGCTGTTACTTAGCCACAAGCCCAACAATAATGATTGAATATGCGTCACAAAAATGGAAAACGTTTGTTGAACTTAATTTGTATTTTGCAGAACAACTTCAAGAAGTAAGGAAGGCATCAATAGCAGGATTCTTGTGTGCCGTCGGAGATACAGTTACAGTCATACAACCGAATGCTTTCAAAAGGGCTGGACCAGAGTGAGATCATTATAGTTATATTTTTTATGGAACAAAAACACCATTGTCGCAGGATTTATGCCTACACCCCCCGGATGAATACTCTCAGCGCTCTGCCAACTATGATCTCGACTTCTACTTACTATCCGGGATACTACTTCCACTTCTTCGTCTAGTGGTGATGTCATCGCTATCTACTTAGTCCATAAACCGACAGTACTAAATTTGCAGTTAATTCAATGGCGTATTCAATTACATAACAAATACAGGTAGCTCTTTCGAAGGAAGTAACGCAGGTGTAGCAAAACTGTATAAGGACTTAATAGTTAGCAATGAAGACATTGCCAGATGTATCAAAATGTGATTATAGTGGTATCAAAAGGTCTGGAGATCTTAGTTGACAGAGTGCCTGACGAATTCATTCCAGGGCGCGTGTTCTAATCTGCCGGACACTCATATAGCGAATTTGTCTTTACACAAAAATTTATAACTTTATCAGGTAAAACTTAATATTTCTTTTATGTTAAATATAAACAATGATTTTCTTATTTTCAGTAATGAAATGCGAAACTGTGAACAAATACCGTTTATTAATATGATGGCTTGGAAAGATGATAACTGCAGCTGCGGGCTTTAATATATACCTACCTACGTAGATAGATAATATTTTAGTAATAATATATAAATAATGTAAAATCACACATTAAAAAAATATTGCATTTGATTTCCATTCCCTTTTTTCCTCCAAATAAAGATTATAGAAATTAAGTAAGTATTTTTTATAAAAAAAATGGATTAACGGCCTCGAACTCGCCTGATGGTATGCGACAGTGTGACCGAAGATGGAACACGTAGAGCCACAAGAAATCTATTTACTCTAACCTTAAACTTATCTATATTGTATTTCTCCGGCAGGGAATTCTATTCACGTATATTTATGTAGGTACTTACAGTAAATACCCATCTTTTTCTTGTTTGAAAATCCGTCACAGACGTTGTGAAAAGCGCTTAAAACCAACACAATCCTCCACTAATCTTTACCAGGACTCCCGCAACACAGCTCTATTAGCTGCATCACAGTCAATATACTAAGGTCACCCAACAGGTGGCACTGTCGTCGAACGATACTTGCTTAAGGTAAAACCACAAACATGGCTTTGTTTTGTTCAAAAGTTGAAAGAATTGCTTCCAAACGCATTTTTTTAAATTTATTTTTAGTCATCGGGATATGACAATTCATTTGGCGACGCGACGGTGCGCTTGCACCCAAAGTCGAATCCTCATTAGTCATTTTACAACTTGGCCTATTACTATGAATTCAAATTGAAAGATCTACATCTTCATTTTTATCAACTAAAGCCTTTATCTATTCTGTAGGTTTAGAGGAATACTGTAAGGTTCCAGACAATAAAGAATCGATGAATTTAATGTATTTTTGATGTTTTAGATTAAAAGGACTTTATTGTTGTGTAAAAGGATTAAGACTAAAAGAAAAAAAAAATTTGTAAGGATAGTAAGAATAGCATAGGATAGTAAACGGATACTATGGGTAATAAGGATAGTAAGGATAGTACTGATAGTAAGAGGATTGTAAGGACTAGTAAGAATAGTATAAGATAGTGAACGGATACTACGGGTAATAAGGATAGTACTGATAGTAAGAGGATTGTAAGGATTAGTAAGAATAGTATCGGACAGTAAACGGATACTACGGGTAATAAGGATAGTACTGATAGTAAGAGGATTGTAAGGATTAGTAAGAATAGTATCGGACAGTAAAACAGCTCGTCACGCCTAGCTACTCGTACACCAAGACTCTGAACATTATCAGTATATGATACAAATAATAATCCGTATGCGCCGGACTCGAACCCATCAAACGCAAAGATACAAAGAAGTAATATCATAGTAATGTTTGATGAATTATAAAAATATATTTCTTGACACTGTTAGAGCTTTTTTTTAATTTTTTAAGCGTTTGTTATTTTTTTTTTATTAAGAATCCTTATGAATAATCCAATTTATTCACTGATATAATAATTCCTACTGTTATGGTAGATTGCTATAAGAGAGAGATCCTATTTCTGTTGACTCCTTAACTATACTTGACAGCCACTTTAGTCTCGAAGTCGCAGGCGCGGCTGCTGAGAGTGAGGTCCTGGGCTCGATGCCCAGGTCGAGCATACTGTTATTGGGTGTTTCTATTAGGAAATTCTCACTAACAGCTCGGGGTTAGGAAATTGGTGGTGTGACACCCCCGTGCTTTGGAGAGCACGTAAAACTGTCGGTTCTGTGCCTGATCTCTCCCCGGTCGTGTCGGATTGCCGTCCCATCGGACTATGAGAATGAAGGAAGAGGGAGTGCACCTGTGTTTGTGCATTTCTTGTGCATTAATATCTCCTTGTTACTTGGCTAATCTCCGTGGAGGTAAGCCGCTGTGACCGAAATACGGTCGGGAGGAGTATTAAACTTAGCATCGTAACATAGCATTACGCCTGTATTCCCCGATGGGGGTAGGCAAAGGTGTCACAATTGTGCACCCACATTTCACTAAGTCCCACGTAATAGGTGGTGAGCATATTGCCACCAACCGGGCACAAATCCAAACTCCAGGCTGCTACTGAGAATTTTCTAAAAACACAATATCACTTTGTCCCACCCGGGAATCAAACCCATGACCTCATGCTCAGCAGTCGCGCTTGGGGCCATTAGAGCAACGACGCAGTCGAGGAGGAGTATAATTATTATTATTAACTACACTTGCCTATCCCTCTTTTTTACTTCATGTTCTTATCGTATAGATGATGAATAACCTAGTATCAAAGTTAAAATCGGCTGAGCGCTCGCAGGTCCCTGACGTGGCTTTCACGTAAAACATTACAGCTAACTATTATAATTTACGCGTTGTGTCAAGAGCCTTAATAGGACACTGCTGCTTAAATAAGCACATGTTCAACCTGAGGCTAAGCGAGACACCAACCTGCAGACGGTGTAAAGAGGCTGACGAAACACCACTTCACCTTTTTGGGGAATGTGGACCGCTGATACACAAGCGCTACACTCATCTAGGGAAATATATTTTAAGCCCGTATGAAATAAAAGAGCTCACACCAAGAAAAATCCTGCATTCATCACAGCGGCAGGGTTTAGGAATGAACTCTAATTTAAACGCAAAAGTGGCGATCACAATAGACCTTGTATGGTCTAAGTGACACTATAGCCACACATAATAAATAAGAAAATAAAAAAGTACTGCTGACTATCTGTGCCATGTTTTCTGACACTGTTTTCCCTTCACCGTTATAAGCAAGTGATAATTAATTTACAATACGCACATGACTAATAAATATTTTAAGCTGAGCCTTGGGATACTAAGTACGTAGGATATTCATTTGTAGATATGAACGAATGGCATGAATGAACCGTTGGTGTGAATGAAGAAAATAATTAGAAAATACTAGTTTTGCAATATTTCATCAGCGAATGAAAAATACAAGAAAGGTCATTACGTTAATTAATTATTCAACTGATCAAATATCATTATTAAACACACGTCTCGCTTCTCTATGTAAATAATTTCCGCACATAAATTGATACCGTGAAACACGAAAAATTGTGTTCAGGTGTTTTTTTGTAATTTAATTTCATCTTCATCTTTAGCAAGTGCCTTCGTCGTAATTACCTCAGACGTATTATAACCCTGCGTCTGCCAGCGCTCATAAAATCTAACTACCTATTCTGGACCCCCAGTTAAGAGGAAACTGTAAGGTTCCGAACGAAAAAACATACATGATTTTTATAAATTTTCCAGGGAACACACGTTGAAACATAATAATTTGCAAGAAGTTTTTAATTAATATTTTCTAAGGAAACATTGTTTTTTTTTTATATTGACAGATAAAGATTTATCTTTCAGGGTGAAGTAGCGAACTACAACGTTTTAAAATTTTGTGCCTCTATGCCATCTGTACCACCTCCTAAGATGTCGGGATGGCTTAGTGGTCAGAGTACCTATCTGGACTATTTATCCGGGAGGCGCAAATTTGGATCCTCCATCAAATTATAATAAAAGCCAAAGATTAGGTACTAACTACAACTATTATGAGAAAAATTAAGAAATCGAAGGAAAAACATAATTTTTTGTTAATAATTTTCGTGAGGTACACCTATTGGTATTAATTATTGTTCACTGGTCAAACTCTAAGTTCGATTCGCGGGATAAGCTCATGACTAAGGGCTGAACAATAGTTAATACAAAAACATTAATATCAGTAAGTTAAAATAATTCGGAATTAAATGGGTTAAAGTGACGTCGATATTGACTTGCATCTTTAAATAATCTGAAATGCACCTGTATTTGTTACCTTCTGCAAAGTCTATATAAGTCGTGGCGTATTTGACAATTCGCTTTCTTTTTGGCCACGCATTCAAGAGAAAAAGTTAAGATGTTGGTGAGACTTATCTTCTTGTTATATGTATGTATGAAACTGTGTGGGGGAACAGTGTATGACTATTACACTGGTCAAGAAGTTTCAGAAGATCAATTAGCCAATTATGAAAGAAGGGATCTGATTGAGTGAGTATGAATTTTTTATTTTTATTTGTTTTTGCATTGTTTGTTTTTGATTTATTCATTGTCAAAGGAGATTTAATGTACCTACTTTTATGAAGATAACATAGCATCACGCCTGTATTTCCCGAAGGGGTAGGAGCCAACACCCACATTTCACCATTGCTATTATTAAGTCCCATGTAATACGTGGTGAGCCTATTGTCATCTACCGGGCATAATTCCACACTCTGGGCTACTACTGAAGATTTCCTAAAAGAAACACTCAATAACACTTTGCCCGACCCGGGAATCGACCCCAGACTCATCAGTCGCGCTTGGGACCACAAGGCCAACGAGGCAGACCTACTTATGTGTTACCGTAAAAGCTCGAACTGCAGCAACTTCTAAAATCTTCCAGACAAACATAAGATTTACCAATGCTTTGTGTGTTAAAAATCAGCAATGTTCTGCCTCATCGCCACTTTCGAACTTTTTGTGGCCCTAGAACCACCTCTAAACCCATATTTTTATTTAACATACGAAAGTTACACTCAGCGCAAGTACATTTGGCTCGCCTCAAATTTACCCATTGAAGTGATAATAATTTTTAATATGCAATACATATTAAAAATTAAAATGATAATACATAAAGTTTTATTTTCAAAATCATAATAGCTACTTTTACTAACTATTACTAACTATTACTTTACTAACAGCCTTCATTCAAACCTAGCATAAATCAAACTTTGATGGTAAATGCACAAAAATTCGTCTCATTTTATAAAAATCCTAAAATATACTAACTCGTCCTGTTCGCGACCGTATTCTTTTTCCATTTAATATAATAACTTTAGAGTTCGCTAAGCATGCGTTAATGATTTTCAAAGATTTATCTTGAATTATACTAACTCATTTTGGTAAATCTGAAAGTTTAGAAGTAAAACTTAGGATTTACTACTGGTAACGCAATTATAGTAACTTAAGCAAATTGATATTGGTTTTATTGCGTTCTTTATTATTTTTCTAGTAACAAATACATTTACCGTTTAAGTCCTCCTGCGACCACGAACGCTGCAAAGTGTTCGAAACCTCAGGAGAAACAAAAAACCAATAATACACGCGATTAATCCGGTTATAAGTTGTTTTATTAAATACATTTACATCGATATGGTCGCTAAGAGACAAAGACCTTCGAATAAATAACAAAATATCTACGTTCGCTTCGGAATTACGAGTATATTTAAAATATTACATGTAATATTCAATCGATAATAAATCGTAGAATGTTATTTGACCTAAGATATTAGGTACTACTTTTTTGTTAAACTTAGCGATATAGTATGTGCAAGCATTTTGTTTTAAATTCTTGCGGTAATTGTGGTATGGAAAGTAAAAATAAAACATATTATGACTCAAATATTGGTATTTTTTACAGGACGTGCACAATTGACATTGAACCATGCGACGAAACCGAAGGAAGACGGATAGATGGCTCATGTTACAACTTGCAAGACCCAGCAAAGGGAACTTATTTTGCGCCTCCGTTTAGGCTACTACATCCTGTTTTCGAGAATGGTAAATTTGAACATAAAACTCCTTTATATTGTAGAACATATTTTAAGTCATAATGGTCTTTGTCATAGTAAAACTAAAAGCTCTTTAATACTTTCTTTTTTTAATTGTCCTCCATTTACGTCATTGCAATTATTATAATTTGAATTCAATCTGTAGTTAAATATCAGAGTAGTTTTAGAACTAGTGCTGGTTTCAGGAGGTGATTCAAGAAAAGGTGTATGGGACAAAGAATTACCCTCACCTAGAGTTATTCGCGAAGCTCTTTTAACTGCAGAAAGTGTCAGTGATGATGATTTTACACAAGCCATGGTAACTTTTGGATTTTTCACATTTATTGATGTTGGAGATGTGCAGACACGTAAGTATTTAAGAAATACAGAAGAAAATAAATGAATTTTGCTACATTATTCTTACATAAAGCTAATTACTTAATTTATTTTAGAACCATTGGATTACCAGTTCATTGGATGCACCAATGATCCTATGTCTGTCCCGGTAAGTTTTAAAAGTTACAGATTTCGTGTTTAAACCTTTACCAGTTTGATGCAATAAATAATAAAAAATCCATGCCAATTTTTTAATCCAATATAGTTCATTATTAAAATGGTTAATATTTTCATAACTTCAAAACAGGTGAATAATGCAACAGCTAGCTACGATTTGTCCCAAATATATAACCCTACTAACAAGGGTGATAAAGCAATAAGATCCTTTAGTGGTGGAAAATTAGCTACCATAGAAGTGGATGGAAAAACATGGCCTGCAAATGGAGATGCTGGAAGTCGTATTGAAAATCGTAACTATGTTTTTTTATTGATTATAACGTATATATAAGTTTTTTATTTGTAAAGACAATTGAAGAGAGATAGTCACGAGTGAAGTTTGCATCCGCGACCCTTCTCAATAACTGCTTGCACCTATCCAATATTCCTTCTCCCATCTATCTCCTTTTCAACGTCGTTTATCAAAATAAATGTTTTTAAAATTGTAAAAATATGGTTTTATAGAGATTTTTTTCTTTCAGATGCTGCTTTGCAACTGATGATGACATGGTTTATAAGAAATCACAACTATTTTGCTGCGGAGCTTTCTTCTGTTAACAGAAACTGGGACGACGATACTTTGTTCCGTGCAGCAAGGGATATGAACATAGCGTTTTATCAACAGATCCACCGATACGAATGGTTGGCAGCAGTTGAGGGTACGTTATGAAAATATAATAATCAGGCTACAATCTCTTTACGATCATTACAAGATATGGTCTGATTTTGGTCAAGATAATACTGGTCATGGCAGTAAATGGAATGCTCGAAATTAACGGCAAGTCATTCCTTTGCAATTGGACCTATAGAGCTACTCTTAAAATTAATTTCAGTTTTAATCCAATTCCAATGTTGAATCAATCCAAGTGACCTTCTACTAACCTACATTAATCACAGTTAGCTAAATTTTGCATGTGTTCATAGAAGAATATCGCTTTTTGCCAAATTAGCGTTTAAAGGTACGAACATATTTCTAACTAGCTATACCCGGCCACACTTCGCTGGGCACAGTCTGGTGTTAATTATTAAGGAAAAACAAAGACTTAGGGCAAATCCTTTTGTCGCGGGAAAACAACCATTAATAAAATTTTTGCGATTTACACTCGATAGTCCCTCGATCGAATTCATTTTAAATAGTAATTCTGCTGATATTAATACAATAGCACATAAGAGTCGATTTAATAACATCTCGATTCTGTAAAACTGCATCAAAATAATCATTTAGATCTGTCTATTAACAAAAAAAAAGATATTTCGATTTTTGAGTTACGAAAGTCAATACTGCCTCGTTGGTTTAGTGGTCTGTAGCGCGACAGCTGAGCAGGAGGTCTCGGGTTCGATTCCCGGGTCGGGCAAAGTGTTATTGAGTTTTTCTGTGAGGAAATTCTCAGTAGCAGCCCGGAGTTTGGAAATGTGCCCGGTTGATGGCAATAGGCTCACCACCTATTACATGGGACTTAATAACAGCATTGGTGAAATGTGAGTGTACAATTGTGTACACCTCTGCCTACCCCTTCGGGGAATACAGGCGTGATGCTATGATGCTATGTTTGTTATGAAAGTCAATATAAAAAGATATTTACGTACGCAATTTGCAAAACTTCATCTCGTATTGCAGGTGAAAGATAGCTTTTATTTATATTTTTTGTCCCCAGGACGTCAAAATTTACTAGAATCTGGAGTTACTTCCAATAGCCTTGGACACAGAGATATTTATGACAGTACTACATCTCCAACTGTAACTTTGGAATTTCTTCATGCTTTTAATTGGTTCTACACCACCGTTGATCCCGTTGTAAAGTGAGTTACCTAATTATAACATAATTCTTTTTGTCATGGTGGCCGAGTGGTTACGTGGTCAACTCTTGAGCCGCAGGCGGTGAGTAATGTGCCCATGTGACTTTTTGAATTTCATATGTTCTTTCTGAGTAAATCTAAGACATCCAACACATACGGTGAAAGAAAACACCGTGAGGAAACCTAGACGTAATGGTCTGAAATCGCTAACTACCAGTGAGTGGTGGTGATTATTGTAGGCACATTGATCACCATTTCTGTATGAGAAGAGGACCTTGCCCTGCAGTGGGACAGTTATGGACTGTATTGCGGACTGTGAACGTACTAATTAGAAGGCAACAAAAATAAATAAATAAAATAATGGATTAGGTACTAATTAATTACGCGTCAGTGGTTAGTGTCATGTTAAAATTATATGGCATTAAAAAAGTTCAACAGTGTAGTAGATCTTTTTGATCAACAGTGTTTTTAATAATTGATTTTCTCATCGTGTGGTTGATAAACAACCCTAGTGTCAGAGTTTAAACCACCCGTAGGTCTCTGTCATGGTTTTACACACCATCGACAACTTCAGGTGTGCTGGTTTCCTCACGATGTATTCCTTCACCGTTCTAAGCAAGTGATAATTAATTTATAATACGCACATGACTTCGAAAAGACAGTGGTGCGTGCCTTGGAATTGATTTTGCGACTTTGACTTGTCAGTCCGACAGCCATAGACTAGGCTATCACTGCTATCAAAAAATATTTGATAAAACTTGATGTTTTTTTTATATATATTTTTATATTTATTTAAAGATGAGCAGCATGGTGTTTATATGTTTATATCACAGACACTGTCTCCTTGGTCTAGTCGTCGCAAGCGCGGCTTCTTTACTCATGTGGTTATACTAATGGATAATTATTTTATAAGTTTCAATAAGGTCACCACGGAGGCGTTTACCTTCAAGGGTAGTAAGACGAAGAATTTGGAGTCTATCCTTGTAGGATTTACCACATAGGGTCTTTGGTAACGTAGTCACTCTTCTTTGGACACTTTCTAGTAGATCAATGCCTTTCCGAAAGTATGGGCTCTAGATTTGAAATCTGTATTACAGCAGTGGCCTGACGTATGTTTTTTGATTTTAAAGAAAAGTTCAATTTCGTAAACTAACAAACATATTGAAAAGGTCTATGTTTTACATATATGAATGAGTTGGCCTTCCATATTTTTTTCTTCGTTCTTAATCTTTTTAGGTAAGTAGTCGTTTTTTTTTATCGGATCTGTGTGCTGTTCTTCGACATAGCAAAAGCTTTAAACAAACAACAACAATCACGACAAAGTCTGGCACAATGGCTTATTATTTAAGCTATACCATCTCGGTGTGCCTGACCGCCTCGTGCTCATCTTACGAGACTATCTGTCGAATCGCACCTTCCGTTGCAGCATCGACGGCGCACTATCCGCCCCCCATCCTAATCGAGCTGGAGTTCCTCAAGGGTCCGTGCTCTCCCTTCTCATCTTCACGCTATTCACTAGCGACATTCCAAAAAACAAAAAGGCCCAGTTACCGACGACACGGCCATACACTACTCTGGTCGTAGCCAAGACCGCAACGCTCTCTCATTCCAATCTCCTGCCAACGCACTAGGCGCTTGGTTCAAGAAATGGAGAGCAGAAGTCAACCCCGAGAAAGTTCAAGCCGTCCTCTTCTCTAAATGGTATAGACTCAAGCCCTAAAGACTAAGCCCCCCCAGACCGATTACCATGTTCGGCAAGCCGATCCCCTGGGAGGAGCAAGCCAAATACCTAAGTGTCGTTCTAGATTAACACCTTACCGTCGGTGAGCACATAAGGACAGTACGTTCGCGCGCCACCTTCGCCCTAGGTAGGCTTTATTTTATCCTAAACGCACACAGAAAATTGTCCTTCAATTTGTCTTATATATTGTTTTCATATGATATATTTTGTAGTATAAACAAGTCAGTTTCAGTAGATATGATAAATCAATTATCATATTTACTATTATAATTATTATTTAAAATGGTTCCATTATTAATATTATAATCCCATTTGGACAAGACAAGCATTGATTTTTGACAATTGTGTATTTACGATCAGTCCTCCTGCGACCACGAACGCTGCAAAGTGTTCGAAACGTCAGGAAAAACAAAAAACCAATAATACACGCGATTAATCCGGTTAAAAGTTGTTTTATTATAATGTGTAGTGATCGCGCAAACCTAAGATATTACTATAATTATGTATTTGTTTTTTCTTTCAGATTATTTCATACAAATGGCAAATATATTGAAGATCTTAATTTATTGAGTATTACCTCCATACCAGAATTCCTAACCAGTGATGAAAATAGCGAACACTTGACTCAGGCACAATTCAGATATTCGTGTGGAAAACTCGACTACAGCATTGATACACATGTAATTCATTTCTATATTGATGTGTTTAGTAAGGAAAAACTAGTAAAAAATTTACGATATTTATACAAAATATTGTCAAATGTGTCACGATTCAGTAATCAATTATAATTTCTTTGGTAGCTTAGACAGATATGGTCGTAATGGGGTAATAATATATTATGAAACTACTGCTGGGACTCTTAAATTTTTAATATGTCCATGGATCTCTCGATTCTTCAACGACGCTTTAATTGTGTTAAGTTTTAAGCTAGCTCTCGTGTAGTTCAAATTCAATTCAAATTCAAATTCATTTTTTTTTTCTGTAAATAGGTCTTTACAAACTCTTTTACATGCGCCGGTATTTCCTATCTGACTACCTCGGAGAAGAAAAACCGAAACAAACTCAGAGGTCACTGTCTCTTTTAAAGTCCAGACATCATTTTTATGGTTATGTGAGCGTAATCATGTAGGGCGTCTGGAAAGGCCTTTTGAAGAAAGAACCTTAGCAATTTTAAGTTGACCAGTCCTAACTGACGGCACACATGCATCAGTCACCGTAAAGCTCGAACCATAATTTAGGGAGCTCAACGACCTGTCGCAAGGCGATACCAGATCGGCAGGACATTTGCGTAGGCCATACAAATACAAAAAACTGCCAGACAGTTAGTATATCCCTAATCTCTGTCAATGCGACTACTGTTCTAATCTAAAAATAATACCCTTCATTATGGAAAATAGGGCCTAATATTGTATTTACTACACAATTTCAGTTCATTGATGACGGTAGTGAAGATATTATAAGCAGTGAATTGAATAAAGGACGTGAACTTGGCATGGCATCATATATAGATTATGTTTATTACTGTACTGGTAAAAACGTCACTACCTTCGACGACTTGAGGGATCATGTGGATGCAAAAGTAAGATTTCTCTTTGGACTTTTCACCAAATCATTTTGAAATAATTATTAAAATTTTGTATAGTAATCAGTCCTCCAACTGAATTTTAGTAACCTTAAACAATTATATCAAAAGAGCAGTTATATCGTTTAATACACTAAATTCATACAAACAAATTTACAGAAACTTGAGGAACTACGGAAAATGTACAAAAATGTGGAGGTTATTGAACCTTTAGCTGGTATTTTGTCTGAAAAGTTCATAGAAGGTGGCAAAATTCCTCGAACTTTGGCATGTTTGATGAATGATAATATTCTCAAATCTATCAAAGCAGACAGGCACAATTACGAGAGAAAAGACAACCCGTATGCGTTTACTGACGGTAAGTAGACAAACCCGAAGAAAATTATAGGCGAGGGCATCATTGAAAAGGGTGGTCTATATAAGATACAAAGACTATCATGTAAATATTAACCAAAACAATAATAGGGGCGGGCGATCTCTCACTTCCGGCCGTGATTAAATACATAATTAGGTGCGAGATCATGGAGAGCCGTTGCCGAGGAGGAGGCTCCTCTGCGTGGGGGAGGCGGCATCATCAACATCATTCATTCACTCAGCCTGCACAAAACCTGGAGTATCCGTTGACACCCTTCAACGGAATATAAGCTTGGGTCGCGGTAATTGATGCAACGAATCCGGGATCTCGGTAAAGATTAGGTGAGACCGTGTGGTTTTTAGTCGGTAGGAGTCCAGCAAAACGTCCATAATGGATTTGGATGATAATAAGTGTAAATATATAGATTAGTATATCAAGTACCTACAGTAAATATAATAAGTTAAATACAGAAACTCAATTTTGTATATATTTGTTTTATAAAAACTCACAACTCACATTCTGAACCCGTAAACATAAAATTATTAATATAGATATTTGAATTATTATCTCATGAATAAGGGCTTCGTTCGAGTTCGAAACTAGTCGGGCAATCCCGAAGAATGCAAGTGAGTTATAACCGTTGAAAATTATTAATATGAATGTGTCTTTCGAAAATGATTATACAAAAATATTGATATGACTTATTATCAACTTGTTTCATTGTTGTAATCCCCAATAAGCTGTAAATTTATTAAACTATAATACTTGCGTTGGTTTCAGAACAACTAAAGGAGATTAGGAAAGCATCTCTTGCGCTCTTGCTATGCAATGTCGGAGATGGTGTCACTGAAGTTCAGCGGAATGCTTTTCTTAACATAAATTCAAAGTAAGTAAATGTAAAACATTACTATTATTCAGAAGTATTGGTATTACTTAAATGCCCTTCTTGACTTGGGTATGGCCATCATATCATATCATGCCATATAATGGGATAAAAATAAAACGCCAAACTAATGCATATCTATAAAATAATCCCTGAAAATAAACTAAATAAGTCTAATTATAAAAAATATATGTGAAAAACAAGGTAGGCGAAGAATACTAAAAGCAGTCGGATAAAAAAAAAATTAACACAGTACCGTTCACAAATGGCAGGCGAGTTTTTTTATACTTCTTTGTGTACCACAGCTGTTATATATGTTTTTAAATCACACTAGCCTATGTTGCAAGTATTCTAAAGATACCCCATTCATCAAAACAGTTAATGCATTTAGAAGTTATGGTGAAATAAAGAAACAATCATACATACATATTTACATACATGTACCCTAAAACAATGCTGCCAGCCTTTTGGGCACGTTACCAGTTGATAGTGATGCGGATGAATTTTTCGACGCTCTATAGTATATATAATAATAATTATTATTTTTAGTTATAAGTATATTGTATGTATAGTTTATTATATTTTTAGAAAACAGATGAAAGTATCAAAAAATTAATAAATATGTTCCCTAAAACATAACACTCTTTTTGGTCAGTCGTGTAAATAGAGGTGTATTAATTCATCAACAGACGACTAATATAATCGCTAAATCATTGCTAAAAAGTTTTGTTTTATTTATTAGACGTTGCCCCACACTAGGAATTTCTCCTGTATTGGGAGTGCGATCGTTGTAGACACATAATCTCACATTTTCAATAGACCATATAAAATATTTGCTACGTGCGGGAATCAAACACTTGACACGCGACACAGCAGCCAGATTCTAAAGCACTACACGAACCGCGCCGTCTAACTTATCTAAATATAACATTTTTATTGATAGTGTTCAGAATATCCGTATAATCAGATGATCTTATTACTTATTCCAGCAATCAACTAGTAAGATGTTCCGAATTATCAAATATCAACTTTAAAGCATGGACTGACTCAAGATTCACAGAAAAAGCAGATAAAAGTCACTTTAACATTGGAGAAGATGTAAAAAGTGATCACATTAAGAAAGTAGTGGTAACCACTAAAGCAACTGATGGTGATTCTAAAACATTCACCAAAGTTGAAACAACCGAAAACTTTGCACCTTCTGGTAACCACTTCAGCCGTAAAGTAATTGCAAAAAAAGCAACGTTTAATGAAGCTGATGATGATTCTAAAACATTCACCAAAGTCGAAACAACTGAAAACTTTGAACCTGCTAGTAAACACTTCAGCCGTACAGTAATTGAAAAAAAAGCTAAGTTCAATGAATTTGATGGTGATAAAGATACAAAAATAAAAAAGAAGGAGTTTACGAAAAAAGTGATAACAACGGATGCAGATTGTGGTGACGATGGAAAAACTGTAACCACAGAAGAAGTTGTAACTAAAACATTTATCACAACAGTAAATACCAAAGACGATGAAACTGAAAAGGAAAATGATGTGGTCATAAGTGAAACAGACACAACTGAAAATGAATCAGCTCGTACAAGTAGAATTGAAACTAGAGAAAAAGCTTTGACTAAAACTGCTTCGTCAAGATCAGAATCAGGTTTAAACAAATCGTCAAAAAGTCATATCGATGACGGTAGTTTTGCAGTAGATAAATTATTCACAGAATCATCAGGCCATCGCGATAAAGACAATAACATAAAGACGGGCCAAAGTGATTTTACAAGTGTAACCGAAACAGTAACTAAGACCTCGAAAACAAGTAAAGTTGGCACCATGGAAACGACTGCGCAGACAAATGATTTCAACAAGGAAAGCAAAGAGGAAAATATTTCCGACGCAGTACGCAGTGACTCCCAAGTAACAAAATCCGGTACCGTCAAAGAAAGCGAAGTAAGAGATGATGATATTACAAGCGAATCGATAACCGAGAAAGATACCTTCAATGCTAAAGAAACAGTTCTATCGAAAGACACTCGTGAAGACAATACACAAACGTATGACGCAGACCAAACTTCTAGTTCCGAAAGTGACTTCAGCAGAAATACCGAAACAGTAACGAAAACCTCAAAATCCACTCAAGTTGCCAACACGGAAACGACTGCCCAGTCAAAAGATTTAAACAAGGAAAACAAAGAGGAAGTAATCACTGAAACAGTGAGCAGTGACTCCCATGTAACAAAATCCGGTACCGTCAAAGAAAGCGAAGTAAGAGATGATGATATAACACGCGAATCGATAACCGAGAAAGATACCTTCAATGCTAAAGAAACAGTTCTATCGAAAGACACTCGTGAAGACAATGCACAAACGTATTACACTGACCAAACTGCTGGTTCCGAAAGTGACGTCAGCAGTAATACCGAAACAGTAACGAAAACCTCAAAATCCACTCAAGTTGCCACCACGGAAACAACTGCGCAGACAAAAGATTTCAACAAGGAGAACCAAGAGGAAGTAATCACTGAAACAGTGAGCAGTGACTCCCAAGTAACAAAATCCGGTACCGTCAAAGAAAGCGAAGTAAGAGATGATGATATTACACGCGAATCGATAACCGAGAAAGATACCTTCAATGCTAAAGACACAGTTCTATCGAAAGACACTCGTGAAGACAATGCACAAACGTATGACGCCGACCAAAATTCTAGTTCCGAAAGTGACTTCAGCCGTAATACCGAAACGGTAGCGAAGACCGTGAAAATAGAATCGACTACCAGCACGGAAACGGCTGCGCAGACAAAAGATTTCAACACGGAAAACAAAGAGGAAGTAATCACTGAAACAGTGAGCAGTGACTCCCAAGTAACAAAATCCGGTACCGTCAAAGAAAGTGAAGTAAGAGATGATGATTTCACACGCGAATCGATAACCGAGAAAGATACCTTCAATTCTAAAGAAACAGTTCTATCGAAAGACACTCGTGAAGACAATGCACAAACGTATTACACTGACCAAACTGCTGGTTCCGCAAGTGACGTCAGCAGTAATACCGAAACAGTAACGAAAACCTCAAAATCCACTCAAGTTGCCAACACGGAAACGACTGCCCAGTCAAAAGATTTTAACAAGGAAAACAAAGAGGAAGTAATCACTGAAACAGTAAGCAGTGACTCCCAAGTAACAAAATCCGGTACCGTCAAAGAAAGCGAAGTAAGAGATGATGATTTCACACGCGAATCGATAACCGAGAAAGATACCTTCAATGCTAAAGAAACAGTTCTATCGAAAGACATTCGTGAAGACAATACACAAACGTATGACGCCGACCAAACTTCTAGTTCCGAAAGTGACTTCAGCAGTAATACCGAAACGGTAGCGAAGACCGTGAAAATAGAATCGACTATCACCACGGAAACAGCTGCGCAGACAAAAGATTTCAACACGGAAAACAAAGACGAAGTAATCACTGAAACAGTGAGCAGTGACTCCCAAGTAACAAAATCCAGTACCGTCAAAGAAAGCGAAGTAAGAGATGATGATTTCACACGCGAATCGATAACCGAGAAAGATACCTTCAATGCTAAAGAAACAGTTCTATCGAAAGACACTCGTGAAGACAATGCACAAACGTATTACACTGACCAAACTGCTGGTTCCGAAAGTGACGTCAGCAGTAATACCGAAACAGTAACGAAAACCTCAAAATCCACTCAAGTTGCCACCACGGAAACGACTGCGCAGACAAAAGATTTCAACAAGGAAAACCAAGAGGAAGTAATCACTGAAACAGTAAGCAGTGACTCCCAAGTAACAAAATCCGGTACCGTCAAAGAAAGCGAAGTAAGAGATGATGATTTCACACGCGAATCGATAACCGAGAAAGATACCTTCAATGCTAAAGAAACAGTTCTATCGAAAGACACTCGTGAAGACAATACACAAACGTATGACGCCGACCAAACTGCTAGTTCCGAAAGTGACTTCAGCAGTAATACCGAAACGGTAGCGAAGACCGTGAAAATAGAATCGACTACCACCACGGAAACAGCTGCGCAGACAAAAGATTTCAACACGGAAAACAAAGAGGAAGTAATCACTGAAACAGTGAGCAGTGACTCCCAAGTAACAAAATCCAGTACCGTCAAAGAAAGCGAAGTAAGAGATGATGATTTCACACGCGAATCGATAACCGAGAAAGATACCTTCAATGCTAAAGAAACAGTCCTATCGAAAGACACTCGTGAAGACAATGCACAAATGTATTACACTGACCAAACTGCTGGTTCCGCAAGTGACGTCAGCAGTAATACCGAAACAGTAACGAAAACCTCAAAATCCACTCAAGTTGCCACCACGGAAACGACTGCGCAGACAAAAGATTTCAACAAGGAAAACCAAGAGGAAGTAATCACTGAAACAGTAAGCAGTGACTCCCAAGTAACAAAATCCGGTACCGTCAAAGAAAGCGAAGTAAGAGATGATGATTTCACACGCGAATCGATAACCGAGAAAGATACCTTCAATGCTAAAGAAACAGTTCTATCGAAAGACACTCGTGAAGACAATACACAAACGTATGACGCCGACCAAACTGCTAGTTCCGAAAGTGACTTCAGCAGTAATACCGAAACGGTAGCGAAGACCGTGAAAATAGAATCGACTACCACCACGGAAACAGCTGCGCAGACAAAAGATTTCAACACGGAAAACAAAGAGGAAGTAATCACTGAAACAGTGAGCAGTGACTCCCAAGTAACAAAATCCAGTACCGTCAAAGAAAGCGAAGTAAGAGATGATGATTTCACACGCGAATCGATAACCGAGAAAGATACCTTCAATGCTAAAGAAACAGTCCTATCGAAAGACACTCGTGAAGACAATGCACAAATGTATTACACTGACCAAACTGCTGGTTCCGCAAGTGACGTCAGCAGTAATACCGAAACAGTAACGAAAACCTCAAAATCCACTCAAGTTGCCAACACGGAAACGACTGCCCAGTCAAAAGATTTTAACAAGGAAAACAAAGAGGAAGTAATCACTGAAACAGTAAGCAGTGACTCCCAAGTAACAAAATCCGGTACCGTCAAAGAAAGTGAAGTAAGAGATGATGATTTCACACGCGAATCGATAACCGAGAAAGATACCTTCAATTCTAAAGAAACAGCTCTATCGAAAGACACTCGTGAAGACAATGCACAAACGTATTACACTGACCAAACTGCTGGTTCCGAAAGTGACGTCAGCAGTAATACCGAAACAGTAAAGAAAACCTCAAAATCCACTCAAGTTGCCAACACGGAAACGACTGCCCAGTCAAAAGATTTTAACAAGGAAAACAAAGAGGAAGTAATCACTGAAACAGTAAGCAGTGACTCCCAAGTAACAAAATCCGGTACCGTCAAAGAAAGCGAAGTAAGAGATGATGATATTACACGCGAATCGATAACCGAGAAAGATACCTTCAATGCTAAAGAAACAGTTCTATCGAAAGACACTCGTGAAGACAATACACAAACGTATGACGCCGACCAAACTTCTAGTTCCGAAAGTGACTTCAGCAGTAATACCGAAACGGTAGCGAAGACCGTGAAAATAGAATCGACTACCAGCACGGAAACGGCTGCGCAGACAAAAGATTTTAACAAGGAAAACAAAGAGGAAGTAATCACTGAAACAGTAAGCAGTGACTCCCAAGTAACAAAATCCGGTACCGTCAAAGAAAGCGAAGTAAGAGATGATGATATTACACGCGAATCGATAACCGAGAAAGATACCTTCAATGCTAAAGAAACAGTTCTATCGAAAGACACTCGTGAAGACAATGCACAAACGTATTACACTGACCAAACTGCTGGTTCCGAAAGTGACGTCAGCAGTAATACCGAAACAGTAACGAAAACCTCAAAATCCACTCAAGTTGCCACCACGGAAACGACTGCGCAGACAAAAGATTTCAACAAGGAAAACCAAGAGGAAGTAATCACTGAAACAGAGAGCAGTGACTCCCAAGTAACAAAATCCGGTACCGTCAAAGAAAGCGAAGTAAGAGATGATGATTTCACACGCGAATCGATAACCGAGAAAGATACCTTCAATTCTAAAGAAACAGTTCTATCGAAAGACACTCGTGAAGACAATGCACAAACGTATTACACTGACCAAACTGCTGGTTCCGCAAGTGACGTCAGCAGTAATACCGAAACAGTAACGAAAACCTCAAAATCCACTCAAGTTACCAACACGGAAACGACTGCCCAGTCAAAAGATTTTAACAAGGAAAACAAAGAGGAAGTAATCACTGAAACAGTAAGCAGTGACTCCCAAGTAACAAAATCCGGTACCGTCAAAGAAAGCGAAGTAAGAGATGATGATTTCACACGCGAATCGATAACCGAGAAAGATACCTTCAATGCTAAAGAAACAGTTCTATCGAAAGACACTCGTGAAGACAATACACAAACGTATGACGCCGACCAAACTTCTAGTTCCGAAAGTGACTTCAGCAGTAATACCGAAACGGTAGCGAAGACCGTGAAAATAGAATCGACTACCAGCACGGAAACGGCTGCGCAGACAAAAGATTTCAACACGGAAAACAAAGAGGAAGTAATCACTGAAACAGTGAGCAGTGACTCCCAAGTAACAAAATCCGGTACCGTCAAAGAAAGCGAAGTAAGAGATGATGATATTACACGCGAATCGATAACCGAGAAAGATACCTTCAATGCTAAAGAAACAGTTCTATCGAAAGACACTCGTGAAGACAATACACAAACGTATGACGCCGACCAAACTTCTAGTTCCGAAAGTGACTTCAGCAGTAATACCGAAACGGTAGCGAAGACCGTGAAAATAGAATCGACTACCAGCACGGAAACGGCTGCGCAGACAAAAGATTTCAACAAGGAAAACAAAGAGGAAGTAATCACTGAAACAGTGAGCAGTGACTCCCAAGTAACAAAATCCAGTACCGTCAAAGAAAGCGAAGTAAGAGATGATGATTTCACACGCGAATCGATAACCGAGAAAGATACCTTCAATGCTAAAGAAACAGTTCTATCGAAAGACACTCGTGAAGACAATGCACAAACGTATTACACTGACCAAACTGCTGGTTCCGAAAGTGACGTCAGCAGTAATACCGAAACAGTAACGAAAACCTCAAAATCCACTCAAGTTGCCACCACGGAAACGACTGCGCAGACAAAAGATTTCAACAAGGAAAACCAAGAGGAAGTAATCACTGAAACAGTAAGCAGTGACTCCCAAGTAACAAAATCCGGTACCGTCAAAGAAAGCGAAGTAAGAGATGATGATTTCACACGCGAATCGATAACCGAGAAAGATACCTTCAATGCTAAAGAAACAGTTCTATCGAAAGACACTCGTGAAGACAATACACAAACGTATGACGCCGACCAAACTGCTAGTTCCGAAAGTGACTTCAGCAGTAATACCGAAACGGTAGCGAAGACCGTGAAAATAGAATCGACTACCACCACGGAAACAGCTGCGCAGACAAAAGATTTCAACACGGAAAACAAAGAGGAAGTAATCACTGAAACAGTGAGCAGTGACTCCCAAGTAACAAAATCCAGTACCGTCAAAGAAAGCGAAGTAAGAGATGATGATTTCACACGCGAATCGATAACCGAGAAAGATACCTTCAATGCTAAAGAAACAGTCCTATCGAAAGACACTCGTGAAGACAATGCACAAACGTATTACACTGACCAAACTGCTGGTTCCGCAAGTGACGTCAGCAGTAATACCGAAACAGTAACGAAAACCTCAAAATCCACTCAAGTTGCCAACACGGAAACGACTGCCCAGTCAAAAGATTTTAACAAGGAAAACAAAGAGGAAGTAATCACTGAAACAGTAAGCAGTGACTCCCAAGTAACAAAATCCGGTACCGTCAAAGAAAGTGAAGTAAGAGATGATGATTTCACACGCGAATCGATAACCGAGAAAGATACCTTCAATTCTAAAGAAACAGCTCTATCGAAAGACACTCGTGAAGACAATGCACAAACGTATTACACTGACCAAACTGCTGGTTCCGAAAGTGACGTCAGCAGTAATACCGAAACAGTAAAGAAAACCTCAAAATCCACTCAAGTTGCCAACACGGAAACGACTGCCCAGTCAAAAGATTTTAACAAGGAAAACAAAGAGGAAGTAATCACTGAAACAGTAAGCAGTGACTCCCAAGTAACAAAATCCGGTACCGTCAAAGAAAGCGAAGTAAGAGATGATGATATTACACGCGAATCGATAACCGAGAAAGATACCTTCAATGCTAAAGAAACAGTTCTATCGAAAGACACTCGTGAAGACAATACACAAACGTATGACGCCGACCAAACTTCTAGTTCCGAAAGTGACTTCAGCAGTAATACCGAAACGGTAGCGAAGACCGTGAAAATAGAATCGACTACCAGCACGGAAACGGCTGCGCAGACAAAAGATTTTAACAAGGAAAACAAAGAGGAAGTAATCACTGAAACAGTAAGCAGTGACTCCCAAGTAACAAAATCCGGTACCGTCAAAGAAAGCGAAGTAAGAGATGATGATATTACACGCGAATCGATAACCGAGAAAGATACCTTCAATGCTAAAGAAACAGTTCTATCGAAAGACACTCGTGAAGACAATGCACAAACGTATTACACTGACCAAACTGCTGGTTCCGAAAGTGACGCCAGCAGTAATACCGAAACAGTAACGAAAACCTCAAAATCCACTCAAGTTGCCACCACGGAAACGACTGCGCAGACAAAAGATTTCAACAAGGAAAACCAAGAGGAAGTAATCACTGAAACAGAGAGCAGTGACTCCCAAGTAACAAAATCCGGTACCGTCAAAGAAAGCGAAGTAAGAGATGATGATTTCACACGCGAATCGATAACCGAGAAAGATACCTTCAATTCTAAAGAAACAGTTCTATCGAAAGACACTCGTGAAGACAATGCACAAACGTATTACACTGACCAAACTGCTGGTTCCGCAAGTGACGTCAGCAGTAATACCGAAACAGTAACGAAAACCTCAAAATCCACTCAAGTTACCAACACGGAAACGACTGCCCAGTCAAAAGATTTTAACAAGGAAAACAAAGAGGAAGTAATCACTGAAACAGTAAGCAGTGACTCCCAAGTAACAAAATCCGGTACCGTCAAAGAAAGCGAAGTAAGAGATGATGATTTCACACGCGAATCGATAACCGAGAAAGATACCTTCAATGCTAAAGAAACAGTTCTATCGAAAGACACTCGTGAAGACAATACACAAACGTATGACGCCGACCAAACTTCTAGTTCCGAAAGTGACTTCAGCAGTAATACCGAAACGGTAGCGAAGACCGTGAAAATAGAATCGACTACCAGCACGGAAACGGCTGCGCAGACAAAAGATTTCAACACGGAAAACAAAGAGGAAGTAATCACTGAAACAGTGAGCAGTGACTCCCAAGTAACAAAATCCGGTACCGTCAAAGAAAGCGAAGTAAGAGATGATGATTTCACACGCGAATCGATAACCGAGAAAGATACCTTCAATGCTAAAGAAACAGTTCTATCGAAAGACACTCGTGAAGACAATACACAAACGTATGACGCCGACCAAACTTCTAGTTCCGAAAGTGACTTCAGCAGTAATACCGAAACGGTAGCGAAGACCGTGAAAATAGAATCGACTACCAGCACGGAAACGGCTGCGCAGACAAAAGATTTCAACAAGGAAAACAAAGAGGAAGTAATCACTGAAACAGTGAGCAGTGACTCCCAAGTAACAAAATCCGGTACCGTCAAAGAAAGCGAAGTAAGAGATGATGATATTACACGCGAATCGATAACCGAGAAAGATACCTTCAATGCTAAAGAAACAGTTCTATCGAAAGACACTCGTGAAGACAATGCACAAACGTATTACACTGACCAAACTGCTGGTTCCGAAAGTGACTTCAGCAGTAATACCGAAACGGTAGCGAAGACCGTGACAATAGAATCGACTACCAGCACGGAAACGGCTGCGCAGGCAAAAGATTTCAACACGGAAAACAAAGAGGAAGTAATCACTGAAACAGTGAGCAGTGACTCCCAAGTAACAAAATCCAGTACCGTCAAAGAAAGCGAAGTAAGAGATGATGATTTCACACGCGAATCGATAACCGAGAAAGATACCTTCAATGCTAAAGAAACAGTTCTATCGAAAGACACTCGTGAAGACAATGCACAAACGTATTACACTGACCAAACTGCTGGTTCCGAAAGTGACGTCAGCAGTAATACCGAAACAGTAACGAAAACCTCAAAATCCACTCAAGTTGCCAACACGGAAACGACTGCCCAGTCAAAAGATTTTAACAAGGAAAACAAAGAGGAAGTAATCACTGAAACAGTGAGCAGTGACTCCCATGTAACAAAATCCGGTACCTTCAAAGAAAGCGAAGTAAGAGATGATGATATTACACGCGAATCGATAACCGAGAAAGATACCTTCAATGCTAAAGAAACAGTTATATCGAAAGACACTCGTGAAGACAATACACAAACGTATGACGCCGACCAAACTGCTAGTTCCGAAAGTGACTTCAGCAGTAATACCGAAACGGTAGCGAAGACCGTGAAAATAGAATCGACTACCAGCACGGAAACGGCTGCGCAGACAAAAGATTTCAACAAGGAAAACAAAGAGGAAGTAATCACTGAAACAGTGAGCAGTGACTCCCAAGTAACAAAATCCAGTACCGTCAAAGAAAGCGAAGTAAGAGATGATGATTTCACACGCGAATCGATAACCGAGAAAGATACCTTCAATTCTAAAGAAACAGTTCTATCGAAAGACACTCGTGAAGACAATGCACAAACGTATTACACTGACCAAACTGCTGGTTCCGCAAGTGACGTCAGCAGTAATACCGAAACAGTAACGAAAACCTCAAAATCCACTCAAGTTACCAACACGGAAACGACTGCCCAGTCAAAAGATTTTAACAAGGAAAACAAAGAGGAAGTAATCACTGAAACAGTAAGCAGTGACTCCCAAGTAACAAAATCCGGTACCGTCAAAGAAAGCGAAGTAAGAGATGATGATTTCACACGCGAATCGATAACCGAGAAAGATACCTTCAATGCTAAAGAAACAGTTCTATCGAAAGACACTCGTGAAGACAATACACAAACGTATGACGCCGACCAAACTTCTAGTTCCGAAAGTGACTTCAGCAGTAATACCGAAACGGTAGCGAAGACCGTGAAAATAGAATCGACTACCAGCACGGAAACGGCTGCGCAGACAAAAGATTTCAACACGGAAAACAAAGAGGAAGTAATCACTGAAACAGTGAGCAGTGACTCCCAAGTAACAAAATCCAGTACCGTCAAAGAAAGCGAAGTAAGAGATGATGATATTACACGCGAATCGATAACCGAGAAAGATACCTTCAATGCTAAAGAAACAGTTCTATCGAAAGACACTCGTGAAGACAATACACAAACGTATGACGCCGACCAAACTTCTAGTTCCGAAAGTGACTTTAGCAGTAATACCGAAACGGTAGCGAAGACCGTCAAAATAGAATCGACTACCAGCACGGAAACGGCTGCGCAGACAAAAGATTTCAACACGGAAAACAAAGAGGAAGTAATCACTGAAACAGTGAGCAGTGACTCCCAAGTAACAAAATCCGGTACCGTCAAAGAAAGTGAAATAAGAGATGATGATTTCACACGCGAATCGATAACCGAGAAAGATACCTTCAATTCTAAAGAAACAGTTCTATCGAAAGACACTCGTGAAGACAATGCACAAACGTATTACACTGACCAAACTGCTGGTTCCGCAAGTGACGTCAGCAGTAATACCGTAACAGTAACGAAAACCTCAAAATCCACTCAAGTTGCCAACACGGAAACGACTGCCCAGTCAAAAGATTTTAACACGGAAAACAAAGAGGAAGTAATCACTGAAACAGTAAGCAGTGACTCCCAAGTAACAAAATCAGGTACCGTCAAAGAAAGCGAAGTAAGAGATGATGATTTCACACGCGAATCGATAACCGAGAAAGATACCTTCAATGCTAAAGAAACAGTTCTATCGAAAGACACTCGTGAAGACAATACACAAACGTATGACGCCGACCAAAATTCTAGTTCCGAAAGTGACTTCAGCAGTAATACCGAAACGGTAGCGAAGACCGTGAAAATAGAATCGACTACCAGCACGGAAACGGCTGCGCAGACAAAAGATTTCAACAACGAAAACAAAGAGGAAGTAATCACTGAAACAGTGAGCAGTGACTCCCAAGTAACAAAATCCGGTACCGTCAAAGAAAGCGAAGTAAGAGATGATGATTTCACACGCGAATCGATAACCGAGAAAGATACCTTCAATTCTAAAGAAACAGTTCTATCGAAAGACACTCGTGAAGATAATACACAAACGTATGACGCCGACCAAAATTCTAGTTCCGAAAGTGACTTCAGCAGTAATACCGAAACGGTAGCGAAGACCGTGAAAATAGATTCGACTACCAGCACGGAAACGGCTGCGCAGACAAAAGATTTCAACAACGAAAACAAAGAGGAAGTTATCACTGAAACAGTAAGCAGTGACTCCCATGTAACAAAATCCGGTACCGTCAAAGAAAGTGAAGTAAGAGATGATGATATTACACGTGAATCGATAACCGAGAAAGATACCTTCAATGCTAAAGAAACAGTTCTATCGAAAGACACTCGTGAAGACAATGCACAAACGTATCACGCCGACCAAACTGCTGGTTCCGAAAGTGACGTCAGCAGTAATACCGAAACAGTAACGAAAACCTCAAAATCCACTCAAGTTGCCACCACGGAAACGACTGCGCAGACAAAAGATTTCAACAAGGAAAACAAAGAGGAAGTTATCACTGAAACAGTGAGCAGTGACTCCCAAGTAACAAAATCCGATAGGGTCAAAGAAAGCGAAGAAGATAATGATTACATATGCAAATTAAAAATAGAAACAGATGATACCGTTAAAGAAAGCGAAGTAAGAGATGATGATTTTACACGAGAGTCGATAACGGAGAAAGACACCTTCAATGCGAAAGAAAAAGTTCTATCGAAAGGCATTCGTGAACACAATACACAAACTTACGACGCCGACCAAACTTCTAGTTCCGAAAGTGACTTCAGCAGTAATACCGAAACGGTAGCGAAGACCGTGAAAATAGATTCATCTACCAACACGGAAACGGCTGCGCAGACAAATGATTTCAACAAGGAAAACAAAGAGGAAATAATCACTGAAACAGTGAGCAGTGACTCCCAAGTAACAAAATCTGGTACCGTCAAAGAAAGCGAAGTAAGAGATGATGATATTACACGCGAATCGATAACCGAGAAAGATACCTTCAATGCTAAAGAAACAGTTCTACCGAAAGACACTCGTGAAGACAATGCACAAACGTATTACACTGACCAAACTGCTGGTTCCGAAAGTGACGTCAGCAGTAATACCGAAACAGTAACGAAAACCTCAAAATCCACTCAAGTTGCCACCACGGAAATGACTGCGCAGACAAAAGATTTGAACAAGGAAAACAAAGAGGAAGTTTTCACTGAAACAGTAAGCAGTGACTCCCAAGTAACAAAATCCGGTACCGTCAAAGAAAGCGAAGTAAGAGATGATGATATTACACGCGAATCGATAACCGAGAAAGATACCTTCAATGCTAAAGAAACAGTTCTATCGAAAGGCACTCGTGAAGACAATACACAAACGTATGATGCCGACCAAACTTCTAGTTCCGAAAGTGACGTCAGCAGTAATACCGAAACGGTAACCAAGACCTCAAAATCCACTCAAGTTGCCACCACGGAAACGACTGCGCAGAAAATAGATTACAATAATGAAAACAATGAAGAAACAATCACTAAAGCAGCAAGCAGTGATTCCCAAATAATAAAATCCGATAGGGTCAAAGAAAGCGAAGAAGATAATGATTACATATGCAAATTAAAAATAGAAACAGATGATACCGTTAAAGAAAGCGAAGTAAGAGATGATGATCTTACACGAGAGTCGATAACGGAGAAAGATACCTTCAATGTGAAAGAAACAGTTCTATCGAAAGATACTCGTGAAGACAATTCACAAGCGTATTACGCTGACCAAACTGCTGGTTCCGAAAGTGACTTTAGCAGTAATACCGAAACGGTAGCGAAGAGTGAGAAAATAGATTCAACTACCAGCACGGAAATGACTGCGCAGACAAAAGATTTGAACAAGGAAAACAAAGAGGAAGTTTTCACTGAAACATTAAGCAGTGACTCCAAAGTAACAAAATCCGGTACTGTCAAAGAAAGCGAAGTAAGAGATGATGATTTTACACTCGAATCGATAACCGAGAAAGATACTTTTAATGAAAAAGAAACAGTTCCATCGAAAGACACTCGTGAAGACAAAACACAAACGTATGACACTGACCATACTGCTGGTTCCGAAAGTGACTTCAGCAGTGATACCCAAACGATAATGAAGACGTCGAAAACTGCTAAAACTGCTACCAAAGAATTAGGGTCACAGACAAAAGATTTTAACAACGAAAGGAAAGCGGAAATTGTCACTGAAGCGTCCTCAATACATGATTCTCAATTAATAAACTTCGACGATACCAAGGAAAACCAAGTTACGGCTAATGATTTCGGAGGCAAATCTTATCACAATAATAATAACAAAAATGTTCAATCTGAATTTTCTAAGACCGTTATTACTAAAAGTTCTAAGAATGGCGATGGTCGTGACAAAAATTCCGACGTGGAATTTTCGAAGACTATCATCGAAAAATCAACTCACAATGGTTATGAATCAGACAACGATGACAATGCAAGAACCACTAAATCAGTTTTTGTAACATCAACTCACAAGGACAATGAAAAGGGCCAAAATGCTGAAGTAAAATTCTTTAAGAAAACTTTCACAGAAGCTACTGATAGTGGCGTTGACCGTGACGAAGATTCCGACGTGAAATTTTCGAAGACAGTCGTTACAAAATCAACTAACAGTGATAATGAATCAGATAACGATGAAAATGCAAGAACCACTAAATCAGTTTTTGTAACATCACATCGCAAGAACAATGAAAATGGCAAAAATATCGAAGTTAAATTCTTTAAGAAAACTGTTACAGAATCTTCTGATAACGGCGATGATCGTGAAAATGATTCCGACAAAGAATTTTCGAAGACTATCATCAAAAAATCAACTCACAATGGTAACAAATCAGACAACGATGACATTACAAAATTCACCAAATCGATTTTCAGAAAATCAACTCACAATAACGATGAAAATGACAAAGATACCGAAGTAAAATTCTTTAAGAAAATTATTACAGAATCTTCTGGTAACGGCGATGATCGTGACAAAGATTCTGACGTGGAATTTTCGAAGACTATCATCGAAAAATCATCTCACACTGGTTATGAATCAGACAACGATGACAATGCAAGAACCACTAAATCGGTTTTCATAAAATCAACTCACAATAACGATGAAAATGACAAAGATACCGAAATAGAGTTCTTTAAAAAAATTTTTACAAAATCTACTAGTAACGGCGATGATCGTGAAAATGATTCCGACAAAGAATTTTCGAAGACTATCATCAAAAAATCAACTCACAATAACGATGAAAATGATAAAGATACCGAAGTAAAATTCTTTAAGAAAATTATTACAGAATCTTCTAGTAACGGCGATGATCGTGACAAAGATTCTGACGTGGAATTTTCGAAGACTATCATCGAAAAATCAACTCACAATGGTTATGAATCAGACAACGATGACAATGCAAGAACCACTAAATCGGTTTTCATAAAATCAACTCACAATAACGATGAAAATGACAAAGATACCAAAGTAGAGTTCTATAAGAAAATTGTTACAAAATCTACTAATAATGGTAATGACCGTGACATAGATTCTAACGAAGAATTCACCGAGACTGTTATTGCAAAATCGAAAACCATTAAAACTGATGATGACGACGAAACCAAAATGGCTTTTGATTCTGGGAGTGCGGAGAGTCGATTAGAGCGGCCACAACCAATCGAGAATTTACCATATATACCGCGACCTCGCAAAGCAATTTTGGTTAAGCCACGACCAGATAATCCTTCTACAGTGGAGCCTGAACAAAAGAAACCGGAACCCGAACCAGAAACAAAGAAAAAACAGTCATTATTACAGAGAATAATGAATCCAATATTTAACCTTTTTGGATAGTGACAAGAGAGCTGCGCCAACAAATGGTATTTTATAGATGCTAAACAGATTAAATTGTGACAGTACTATAAACTACTCATATTAAGAACATAATTATTGAGTCCACCAACTTGCATTTGCCATTGGCATTTCCAATTTAACCTAATTGGTAGTTCTACTATTTTCTCATGGTTAATTGCATGTCAATAATAACAGATATAGATTGCTTATTGTGTGTATTAATTATTTTGGACTGTATTTATGATTGTTTATAGTTGAAAATTAAATATTTTGCATTCATTTTTTGTTATTTTTCCTTTCAACACTGTAAGAAATCATAATGTAGATAAGAATTGTCCACATTGATATTTCATTCGTTGTCGTCGCAGGAGGTCCTCCTTCGAACACGAACGCTGCAAAGTGTTGGAAACGTCAGAAAAACAAAAACAAATAATACACGTGATTAATCCGGTTAAAAGTTGTATTATTATAATGTGTAGTTCAGTGTATGTTCGATTTCTGTTGAGAGCAGTCGCTGCGCTCGCGTGAGTGAAAAGTGCTAACACACCAAAACTACGCCGTCATCGCGGCCGGCCGCGATGACCTAGATATTATTACGCAAGGCCTCACGTTTGACGGCTAAATAAAATATAAACAATTGTTAAGGCGAAGTTATTACTTTTTGTAATCATGACATCTCCAAAAAGTACTAGCATAAAAATTATAACTGAAACAGAACATCTGTTATATAAATATTATAATGAGGAAAAAGCTGAACGAACAAACCTTCAAGGCATTGTTAATAAATTAGAAAAAGAGATAGAATATCTTCACCAACAACTGAAGAATTTAATGGATGAAAAATCCGCCAATAAAGATGACATAACAGAAAAGCCCACCTCATGTATTGAATATACTACTGATGAAGAGGAACTTGCTAAAGAAACCGAGTGGATAAGAGTTAAAGGCAGGAAAAAAAGGAAATTGAACGCATCGCCCACCCAAATCCACGAAGAAAACGAAAAGACCCGCACAGTACCAAACAAGAAAATAGAAAAGGTAAAAAAAACGCCACTTACACCACCCATAATCGTAGATGGAGTTAAAAACTACCAATCATTCTATGATCTTCTTTCTGAAGACCGGCTGGAAAACTCATTCACCATCAAAATGATGAACGGAGAAACCGTCAAAATTAATGCCTCAAGTGATGAATCATATAGAGCCATCACCCAGCTTCTAACTAGTAGCAAATACCTGTGGCATTCCTATGAAAATAAGCAGGAAAGACCTATACGAGTAATGGTTAAAAAATGACATTACACCTGCGAGCCAAACAGAATTGTTGAAGACCTACAAAACAAAGGGTATAAGATTGAAGAAGCAGTAAACAAATTGAGATGGAAGGACAAGGTACCACTCAATATGTTCATGCTTACTTTTAAAAATGATGAGGATATTACCAAGATATTTGGGATAAAATCCATATTAGGATGCAAAGTCGAAATGCAACCACTGAAAACATCTAAACTAGTTCCACAATGCAAGAGATGTCAGGCCTATGGTCATACGCAAAAGTATTGCTCTAAAGAACCTAGATGCGTAAAGTGTACAGGTAAACATCTTACCAAAGACTGCAAGAAACCAGCAGAAGAAAAACCAAAGTGTGTGCATTGCGGCGCACCACATCCTGCAAACTATAGAGGATGTATGGTAGCTAAAGAAATGCAAGTCATAAAGAACAAAAAGGCTAAAAAGACTAACATTTGCAATCAGCAACAAGGATCTGACATAAAACAGGTACCTACTGCTAAGAAAACCCAACAGGCACAGGTAAAAAAGAACATAACCTATGCTCAAATAACAAAAAACAATGTAAACGAGGATAATAACCAACAGTACCCAACCAGCACCATCCTAGAGGGAAAACTGGACGAAATCATTAAGCTCATGTCCGCATTTGATAGCCGACTTAAAAAACTGGAGAGCAGCAATAAGAATGCTGCATCTATTACCAAAAAATGACCAGATCATTAAAAATTATGGAATGGAATGCTAATGGCCTACTGCAACATCAAAAAGAGTTACAAATAGTCCTAGACACAGAAGATATTGACTTTTGTTTAATATCTGAAACACATTTCACAAAGCAATCCCATATAAAACTTAAAGGTTACAAAGTATACCATGCACTACACCCAAATAATACTGCTAGAGGTGGCAGTGCTATTATAATAAAAGAACATCTCAAGCATTATGAAGAAAAGAAATACGAGGAGCCTGAAATACAAGATGTCTGCGTATGTGTCAAAACTAAGCGGTACTCTATTTTAATAGCAGCCGTTTATTTTCCTCCAAGATATCAGCTAAAGAAAGAGAAATATGTCAGCTTCCTCGAGAACTTTGGTGAAAGATTCATCATTGGGGGTGACTTTAATGCCAAGAATACCCATTGGGGCTCAAGGCTCACTACAACAAAAGGTAAAGAACTCCTAAGTGCGATAAAATATATGAAATGTGATGTAGCATCTTCGGGGAAGCCAACCTATTGGCCTACAGATCCTCAAAAAATTCCTGACCTCATAGACTTTTTCATATATAAGAACATATCACCTGACTATTTTAATATAACTGAAATGTATGATATGAGCTCTGATCACTCTTCTATAATTCTTACATTAAGTGAACATATTATACTTAAAGAAAATAAACTAAGATTAGTAAATAAAAATACTGATTGGGCAAGTTTCAAAACCGACTTGGACGATGCTATCAATCTAAACGTACCATTAAAAAAGCCCGTACACTTGGATACAGAGCTGGAAAAGTTCATTTTAAACATTCAACAATCAGCATGGAGAAATACACCAAATATATATAAAATACGAAAAGAAACTTCGTATCCGAAAGAAATCATAGACTTACTACACAGGAAAAGGTTACAAAGAAAAAGATGGCACCTGACTCGATTCCCAGAAGACAAGAGATTACTAAATAATCTCACAAAAAAGTTACAGAGAGAAATTAAATAGTTCAACGACAAGTCTCTGAATTGTTATCTTAAAAAGCTAACCAATGAACGCAGTACAGATTATTCGCTCTGGAAAGCTACAAAAAATATGAGTAGGCCAGTTTTACAAGTTCCACCCATCAAGGAAGAAAACGGAACGTGGGCTATTAGTAATCTACAAAAAGCAAAAAGGTTTTCTCAACATTTGGAAAGTATTTTCAAACCAAATGATGATCAACCAAGTGATCTTCTTGAAGAGGAAATCTTGCAAGAAGAGTTAGAGATAAGGCTTACAACACCAAGAGAAGTGGTCAATGTAATTAAACATAATATCAATCCTAAAAAATCACCGGGATATGATTTGATTACAGGAGAAATTTTACACAACTTGACACGTAAAGCCATTGTCAAACTCACAACTCTTATAAATGCAGCATTTAGGTTGAAATATGTGCCTAATTTGTGGAAAGTTGCTGAAGTTATTATGATAATAAAACCGGGGAAACCTCCGTATGAAGCAACATCATACCGACCAATTTCATTATTACCTGTAATATCAAAACTATTCGAGAAGCTATTCCTTAAACGGTTAACACCTTTGTTGGATGAAATAAACCTGATTCCAGAGCATCAGTTTGGATTTAGAAAAAAACACTCTACAATAGACCAAGTCCACAGAATTACAAATGTTATTGAGAAAGCCCTAGAAGAGAAGAAAGTTTGTACTACAATATTCCTAGATGTGGCACAAGCCTTCGACAAAGTTTGGCACAGAGGCCTCACATGTAAACTCAGAACACTATTGCCCAAACAATTTTCAGACATACTCGAGTCATACATATCCAGCAGAGTCTTTCGGGTCAGACAGGAGGATGCCTACTCTGAACTAAAGGAAATAAAAGCTGGGGTACCACAAGGGAGTGTATTAGGTCCGGTCCTGTACTTACTTTACACGTGTGATATCCCAAAACTAGAAAATAATATCATTGCAACCTTTGCTGACGACACAGCCATAATGACTATGGGCATCAGTCACGAAGAGGCAGGAGAAAAAGCTCAAACTGCTATTAATCTCGTGTATAACTGGACAAAACGGTGGCGCATAAAGCTCAACGAATCAAAGTCGGTTCACGTTGACTTTACCAACAAAAAACCGAACTATAATCCGGTATACTTAAACGGACAACAGATACCACACGCGAATACAGCTAAATACTTGGGTATGACGCTTGACGCTAAGCTGCGCTGGAAGGCTCACGTCAAGAAGAAGCGAGAAGAACTGGGTCTTCGCCACAAAAAGATGTATTGGCTCCTTGGTAGACAATCTTAGCTATCAATACACAACAAACTTTTGTTATATAAACAAGTCCTGATGCCAGTATGGACATATGGCATACAACTGTGGGGTTGTACCAAAGAGAGCAATATAAAAATCATACAACGTTTCCAGAACAAAGTGCTCAGGGATATCGTGAACGCACCATGGTACATAAGAAATGACGATCTCCACCGGGACCTAAACATGGAGTTCGTGGACAGGATTATTCAAAAACATGCCGAAGTTCATGAACGCAGACTTCATCATCATGTGAATGTTGAGGCTATCCAGCTCCTTGACAACACAGACTTAGTAAGAAGACTGAAAAGGACTAAACCTTTTCAGTCTTATTACAAAAAACTAAATAAAACTTGGTTTAAACCTGTACTATGAAGTCCAGGCTTATCTGCAGAACCATGGTTTAAATTTGTCCTTATTACAAAACCTAAAAAAACCGTGGATTTCTTAGTACCGTCATTTGAACCATTGACTATGTATTATCCACAGATTAATACAAATATCATTCGTTCACTATGATATCATTCTATTGCAACGTTCCGTTTGCCCAGAAAAGAAAATGTTTTAATAATACGCTAATGATTAAATGATGTTTAGGAGTGTTGAAAATATTGAAACTTTGTTATTTTGCAAGGATGGATTTAAACTTTCGTTATTTCATCGACAGCGGTTTTTTTTTAGGTTTAGGAACATTAATTAATTTCGTATTAATTACTAATAATATAACTTATAACGAAACGTAACATTCTCGCGCGATATATGAAACCATAACATTAAACAAAACCATCGCAAGTTGAACAAAGTTCATTTAGCTTTGGAATTTTTATGCTATCGAAGTCTCTAAAAAGAACAATTGCCTCTTTGTTAATAATATTACCTTCTTTAGTAATTTTAATATTATATTGTGATGGACCAAAAAACGATCTGTGAATTGGAATACCGAGGAAAAAGTAAGTAAGTAAACATAAATTACTTCGATGAACTTGAAATCAATCTGTAATAATGCATAACGTTTATTAAACCTATACTTTTGCCTGAAATCTTCATCGGATAATTACATGAAGGGAATTTGAATTCGAACACGATTTTTGTTGTGTCGGCGTGGTGTTTCCAACAACTCAGCGGCTTTAAAATCCTCAATATCAATTAATTCAACCATATTAATATCTATTCTCGGGTAAAAACAACACAACATAATGAAAAAAAATCTATTACTTAAAAGAGAAACTCACAAATATGATTTAGACCATCGTTAAACTAGGGGGTGCCGAGGTTTAGCGTTAGACCACGATATGGTCTATGGTTTATCGCAAAACCACGATTTGTAATATCATTTTTGTTTAAACCATGCTTTATAGAGATTTAAACCTGGGTTTTTAGTTAAACCACTTTTTGTAATAAGACGGTTTGAGTTAGTATAGTGATAATATAAATTAGTGATAGTGAACTAATAACTAAAAACACGTGAACAAAGTGACTTCGCCTTAATAGCCGCTAAGAAAGTGCCAATGGACACATTCTTAGAAATAATATTATTAGAAGTTTAAGTTAATATAAAATTACTTATTAGTCTTATAGGCTAGATTGTAATTATAATTAGGTACTTATTAAATTAGAACCTTATTTAACAAAAAAAAAAAAAAAAAAAATATAATGTGTAGTGATCGCGAAAACCTAAGATATTACTATTGATATTTCATGTTTTCACCTTTGGACAACCAAAAAGGTGTGGTCTAACAGATTCATAGAAAAAAAAGCGTACTTTGCGATTTTATCATATTATTATTTATAATTAAAGATAAATATTTGAAAACCATTAACGCATGCTTGCCGAACGTTAAAGTTATAATTTTAAATGGAAAAAGAACACGGTTGCGAGCAGGATTCGAACCTGCGCCTCCCGGATAAATACTCCAGGCGCTCTGACCACTAAGCCATCTCGACCTCGGTGTCCATCAATACCAATACCTTCGACGGACAATAGCCTGCCAGGGTAATTTTTTTAGTTTAAGGATCTATGACAAAACTTATACACTAAAATTCACAAATTTATATTAATTAGGTAACAAATAAGTGTGGAGTACACTTAATTGTTATCTACCTAATTCATATATTTTAATAATAAATTAATATTTAGCTATAGGGGATAACAGCATGCAATACTCCTCCCGACCGTATTTCGGTCAAGGTGGCCTATCTCCACGGAGATCACCAAGTACGCAGAAGATATTTTAGAGCACAAGTGTATGCGCAAACAAAGGTGCACTCCCTCTTCCTTTACTCTCATAATCCAATGGGACGGCAATCCGACACGACCGGAGGGAGATCAGGCGCAAGACGGCTTTACGTACTTTCCGACGCTCCGGGGTAACTCACGACCAACTTCCAAACTCCGGGCCACTACTGAGAATTTCCTAACAGGAAAACCCAATAATGTTTTGCCCAACCTGGGAATCGAACCCAGAATCACACGCTCAGCAGCCGCGCTTGCGACCACTAGACCAACGAGGCAGTCAAATAAACCTATAATAGCACCTTGGCCCGAACCTTGCATTTTTTGTTTGTATTTTGATTGATTGGAAATACTCAGAACAGAAAATCTCAATAACATTTTGCCAAACCTGGGAATCCAACCCGAGATCTCCTGCTCAGCAGTCGCGCTTGGGACCACTAGACTATCGAGGCAGAAAATAAAGACTCAATACCTGATAACACCTTTATCGGGTATTAATATTAATATTTACGTCAAGGACACAGATTAGAATAAAGATTTCTCGATACATATTAAGCAATTTTTAGAAACTGCTTATGTAGTAATTTCAATCAACATGACTGTCGGGTATTTGTCGCGGAAGTACAAAAGTATTGATAACAATAATTTTTCTGTTGTATCTGGTATTCGCGATTTAGCACGCTTTAAATGTATTTTAAATCCACTATATAATTTGAGATTATGATTATGTATATGACAATACTACCGACAAACTGCACGAGTGTGGCAGAAGATATAAATTTTGTATCTGTATTTTTTTTTTTTGTAAAACTTCTTTCAATTACTTAATAAATAACAACAAGTGTGCTATGTTTACACGTCAATATTCTATAGACTAAACATAAATATTTTAGTGCCTACTTTAGGTTTACTCGAGACACGTATGTAATAAACTCATAAAACACACTATTAATGACGTCACGTCGTCAAAAGATAAAGTGAAAGGGAAGCGTTATTTTGCGTTTCATAGCAACCGGTTCCATGGTGTAATGGTTAGCACTCTGGACTTTGAATCCAGCGATCCGAGTTCAAATCTCGGTGGAACCTTATTTTGTGTTTACTTTATATTTATTAGGCTTTCCTTAGGATTGATTGTTTAGATAAAGAAGCGGATTGTGTGTAAGTCGGAAATATAGAAATTAATGTGTATAAACTTTTTGTCTATAAATATATATTCTTTTACATTTTTTCTTTCACAGGTTTTTTAGTAAGAAGTTTATTTAAGTAATAATTGTCTCCTCTTCAATAAAAACATTGCCCAACACTATGATTTTCTCCTGTGTCCAGACACGGAACTGCAGTGTATATGTATATCATATTCGGAAAATAAGCGTATAAAAATAAATAAATTCTCAACGCAAATGTCACAACAAATAAAAAATAAACAGTATGTCATCCAATTAAGTTAACAGTAATGTGTTGGCTAATTACTTACCAGACACAATAGATTTTTATTGTTATTAAATATAATTTTTTACTTCTCCGATTCGAAGAGTTAAACAGTTACTGTGCTATAAGAATCAATAACTAAAAGTTAACTATTCGTTTTATTTTTTCATAACGTTTCGAACACTAAGGTGACAGACGTCATTACAGTGTAGTTGACATTATTTCATTCTACGGTACCTAAAAAAATTATAAAATGGTTTATGTCTCTGTAAATACATTTTTAACTAGAAAACTAATATCGCCATTAATTCGTTTAGTTTAGTGATCGTGATAACCGAAGATATAGAAGGTTATTTATTAGTAATCTACATTTAAACATTATCATCTAATTAGGTAGGTATTTATCCAAATTAATAAAACAAGTTTTCTTTTATTTCTGATTATAGTGAGGATCATTATCTTGAGGTCAAGAACTTGATCGATTTATTAATGGCGACCGGTCTCATTCGGTCAAACACCTCAAACTATATTTAACTTGCTAAATTATTGATACAATAATAATTATAGTTGTATTATGTCCAGAACAGTGGCTGTTCGCAGGTTAAATCTTTCCATGCTTCGAAATTTACTCTAGGTATGCGGCTGCAGCTGTCAATATGGTTGCTGTAAAAGGAAAAAAAAAATTTAACTTTTTATATAGAAATTTCTAATATGAATTTATTAATAAAGTATAAATTAAAATTATTTACTGTAATAATTTTAATTTATACTTTATAAATAAATTCTTAATATAAATTTTCCTTGTAACGTTAGTGCGGGAATGAGCACGTGGTTTAAAATTCTAAAATCAAGATGAATCTTCTAGAACTTACAAAATTTTATTCGCTTTAAGAAAAGCATGTGGCTGTATCTCCTTGACAGTATCTCCAACATCGCACAGCATTCTTGCGATTCTAGCGTTCCTTATTTCAGCAAGTTGAACTGTGAAAATTATTTATTCTATCAGGGAAATAATTACGAAATTAATCAATCGTTCACTCTGTAGTGTCCGAATGGATAACGATGACGTCAACGTTACCATATTATAGAAAGAAAAAGGTGATATTATGAGGTAAAACAATAAAAATAATCTCTATCTGGCTAGCCATCAGCTTCCAATCTAAAAGGATGCAGCTTAATACACATATTTTACATGGAGCGACTGCCTATATGACCTCTACAATCCAGTTACTGGGTAACACGATATCTCGTGGTAAGACTGGACTTTTAGGCATCTGACCACCCGTAACGGCTGTCATGGATCTTTATTAGATTGACCGAGATTGCCGGTTTAATTTGTTCTCCGAGGCATGAGACGACGTCTCGACATGTAAAGATGGTCATACATCCACAGACCGACCGCAGAAAGCGCAGCTTAACCTCGATCAATCGCTCTGTGAGGCGGTTACTTAGCCACGAGCCAATAAAAAGCCGATCAACAAAAATATTAGGTAGTACTTAATATTAATAAGTTGGAGGAAAATTAAGGCTTATCGAACGGTAGTTGCTATTGGTGATTGGGCAGTGGGAGTACTGATCCAAGTGGAGCAGATTTAAATTTATTTATTTCAACCAAAATGATGACCACTTCAAATACATCTAGAGCTACTTACGATCAGTAAATGCATTAGGACGGTCTGATTTCTCATACCAGTGTCTATCAGACACCACGTTACGTCTCAGCTGGTCTATAACAAGGCAATAGAACGTTGGAGGGACTGAACCTCCCTTTATTGGCCTCTCTGTCCATATACCAGCCATTAGGTCAATATCTTCTACTCTTTCGTAAAGTTCTCTTAAGATTTCGACTCTCTGAAAAATTAGAAAAAAATATTTGGTTCATGGTGAATTTATTTTTATTTAAAATTAAATCGTCTTGTATGGAATCCCAAAAATTGGTTGTAGCCAGTACACACGATAGGAATTGAAGAGTACTACTAGTTTTAGCATTATTGATGCAAGATAGACGCAATATAAATATAAATTAATATTTAAAAATAATATATCTAAAGATAAGATGTACAACGATAAGGAAGAAAAAGTGTTAATAAGAAACACAGAGACGTTTCCCCACCAAGCCAGAATAGATAATTGAAAATGCATAAATTAAAATAAAGTACCTCAGGATCTATGAATCCATGAAGATCATCAAATGTACGTACTGGCTTCCCAAAACACACCTCCCTATATTTAATGTACGGCTGGAAACCAAAGTATCTGTTCTTGGCCATGTCGTTGGTCATCAAGTCAGACACTTTTTGGTGAGGCCCTAAGCCTTGTTCAGTGATCTGGAATTAAAACTTATAAGATATTTGCTGCATTATATACAAGCCTACATTTTCACAGGTAGACAGGACCTTTTCTTCATCGTGTGGTTGATGAACAACCTAGTGCCAGAGTTTAAACCACCTGTAGCTCTCTGACATGGCTTTACACACCATAGAGAATGTCATCTCTCAGGTATGCTGGTTCACTCACGATGTTTTCCTTCACCGTTTTAAGCAAGTGGTAATTAATTTATAATTCGCACATGACTTCGAAAAGACAGTGGTGCGTGCCTTGGATTCGAGCTTGCGACCTTGGACTTGTCAGTCCAACGGTCATAACACTAGGCTATCACTGAACTAAGAAGTAGATTATCATGATTCACAACATTTGTTTACCCATGGCATAAGCGCCATTCTTTCCCGTTTTGGGCCAGTCTTGTCCAATTCTTCCTTGCGGCATTGTATTACGTATGTTGTCGTTGACATCAGTTAAATTTAAGTCATTTTATTTATCCCGTCCCGCTCTTACTATTAGTAAGAAGGCAAGGATTCTCTAGTTTTATTTTGGTTGGGTAATATTAAAATTGACATCATTGTAGGTTTTTTTTAATAATCTGTACTTACATCAGGATCTGCAATATAGTCTATTTTGGCGCTCGCTTGTCTGAAGCTACCTTGAGTGATGTAGTCAATGTTGTTATCAACGCCTAAGAATCCGGTTCTCAATGTAAGGTTTACGATGGGAAACTCCCTTAAGTAATATCCGTGTTCATCATACATTCTGTAAAAATAGATACTTGGGGTAAAAATCATAAAATTGGAATCTAATTTTTCTATGTAAAACATTGCCTACTAGATATAATTCCTGTATCGTGGATGCGTTTATACACACAGACATTTCACCCCTATCACAAGTGGATGACGCAATTGGCGTAGTGGTCGAGAAACTGGCTGCTGCGCGTGTAGCGGGTTCGATTCTCGCGTGGAACAAAGTATGATCTAATTGTCCCTAACTGCCCCGGGTGTGGGTGTGGGTGCTTGTTAGTTTATGTGAGACAAATTTCTTTAAATAAAATAAAAAGACCCCCATTTTTTATATTCTGCGTAAGCGACGAACACTTAAGTTGTATTTTGTTGTGGATGAAAAATATTATAACATTTAGTTAAGGTAAACGCATTTTTACGATAATGCAGAGTTGGTCGTGTTGGTAGTCAATCACTCCATAGGAACTGGCGGTGACGTCACTATAAGATGCATTAAAAAGGTGGACGAAGTAACCGGCTTAGCTTAGATTTGTCGTGATAGCTTAGTTGGCAGAACACACAATGGAGTACAGATCCAAAGTGCTAAAGTGGTACACAACCAATTCGATATTATTATTCTTACTTTAAAGCGCCTTCTTGGACAGTGTGCAGCCATCTCAATACGAAAGGATATTCCAGAGAAAGTTGAGGCAACACCTGTTTATTGTAGACATTTCTGAATCCACCTGTTGGACTAATCACAGAATCTTTTACTAGATTCTCATATCCTGCAATACGAATATTATATAATTAATATTGTTATTATTACAATAAGAAATCCTTTCACACGATTTTTTTGTAAGGAACATTGATGCAAAGATAGAAGTAGTTTGGTATTAACATTAGCAATATATTTGGTCACTAGATTTAATACGATAAGGAAACTTGAAATTGGATAAGTGCGGGTAGCGATACGTTAGCTCAATTGTTGTGATCAGCGATACTTTAATGTGGCTTAAACCTACGGAACTTGTTAAACCGTACCAATGCTCTATAAATTGGAGAAACGTAAAGTCTTACCCAAAAATACTGGAAGCATCTCGTAATAATATATCTGGGATGCAATGGCGATGTTGATATCTCTCGCCGTTGTGAACAGTAACTCGTCGTCCCAGCAAGGGTTGAGCTTCGACAATTCAGTCGCGATATAGTTGTGGTATCTCCAAAACCAAATAGCCAAGAGGTTGATACCGGCTAAGGTGTTACCACCATCCTCCGCTAGAAAAACAAATGAGGGGTAAAAAATTAAGGGCATAAAGGAGAAAAGGAAACGTTTCTCCTTCTTTGGCAGATAACGTAAATACATTCCATCAAGTTTCCTGTTGGTTTTGGCAGAGACTACTGATTTCCACCAGCTACGATTCAAACACACTTTCGCTTCATCTACCTGTTCATGGTGGAAGTTTATGTTGCTCTTAGGACGTGCCTTTTTGAGAACGTCCCGTCAATTGCAGTACGTTCACCGAGGTTGACAAATGGCTATTCCAGACGATTTCCTACATGGTTACAATCTCCCAAAATCTTCCACTATGATGCATGTAGTATGTGTATGTGTAATTTGGATTATAAGTTTGTTTTGCTTAGAGATAGTGAGATAGGAAATGCCGAAGCTAACTAGTCAAAAAAGTACACGAGTCCGCCTCGAACTTGACTGTTTTTGTATAATTTTCTTTTAAATTTAGAATCCTAAACATACTGTTCGCAAAAATGTTATAAATACATATTATATATTTTAATCAATTTTTTATGAGAACATTGACCGTTGGCAAATTTTATAAATTCCAAACTATTAAATAAATCAACAATTAACTTTGTATGTTTTTAAAATACCTATCGAAAATAAAAACTTGATATATATATTTCTCTTAATTATGGAAAAACTTCTGTCATTCTTGTAATGCTAATGAGGAACGTATAATACATTTCTATTTCAATGTTATTAGATTTTTATGCTAAAACTAGGGAGCTCAGAAATGATCAGAAAAGATTATTCAACGAATCGTTTATGCTATAGATATCAACAGTATTCTTTTCATTATCTATGTAAGTAGCCACTAACGGCAAATAATAGAAAGACAAACAAATCCTGCTTTTAAATGTAAGCTTAGGAAAATAAGATCAAAAATATTAAGAGAAACATATCGAGAATCATCACTTACGCATGTTATGACACCTGGTTTCATGTGGGCGTTGGTTCAAGAAGCAAACGTTGGCTTGTGTCTTAGTGCTGGGAGGCCAGACCCTGCCGTTTTCCACTTCATACTTCAGTAATCCTCCTTCGAAAAGTCTCCCTTTCTCTTGCAAGTTTTTCATGAAATTTCCATACACAGTGGATAAATCTATGAGAGGTGTTGATGAGACGATCTAAAGAAACAAAGTCAGTTGTTCAATTTGGTGGTTTTTGATTAGCTCAGTAGACCAGATTAAAAATGAGGGGGAAGAGAACTTGAGACCCGTGGGAAACCAACTTGATCTCCCGGTTAAGTTACAAGACTACACAGTTATCAATACAGTACTGTAATTATAAAAGCAAATGACAGTAACATCACTTCGGTTTAGGTTTGATGTTATAAAAAGTTTGTGATATGAATACCATTTATTTTAAAACTGTTGAGGTTTCAAATTATTGCACATTATTTTAAAGTATAAGCTAATAAAATACGTAAAGAAAATGTATGACCTTCTATAAAGTGTTTAAGGTTACAAAATATTGCTTACTCTTTCTGGTGTCGTGCCCTTGGGAATACATCCAATACTCTGGAAGGACTCCGGCCTGGTCATGTTCAAACAGCGATGACCAGAGAAGCGATGGACCGGGTCATCTACAGGGATCTTGTTTGGAACACAATACGAATCCGTTTTTCCCTTAGCGGTACAGCAGTATGGTCTCCACGCTATATAGTTGACTGGAAATATGGTAACGGTTAAAATCTCATAGGTACATAATATCACGGCTGTATTCTTCGAAAGGTTAGGCAGAGGTATTTTGTTGTACTGATGTCAGCATTGATTTCCCATGTATTTGTGGTGAACCTATTGCCATCTACTGGATACAGAACATCCTATAAACACTTTTTGGCCTAAGTTTGTTTCGATTTCCATATTCGACCAATGAGGCTGTCGGCAATTTTTTTTTAGTTATAGGCTTGCGTTTGACCGCCATCACCCCTGATGTTAAGCGATAATGCGGTCTAATAATAATAATCAATTTATAATTTAGTGACATCAGGCCAATTTTTAACGCTAAACATTAAAATATAGTAACTGAGATAGGCTCATTATTTACCTTCTTTTAATGTTCTTCTCCACTTGTTACTACTACTATTATACTATACGAATACTAGTTACAATGTAAAACGACGCATATAGTTTCTTTGTTTACTTGATGAAAATAACTAAAATATATAATAAAATAATAGTGTATGCTAAATGTATAAATTTATGATGGCGGCTTGATTTTCCAATAGTTTAGCGGTCGGTTTCAGGGCTAACGGTCGCGAAATTGTCCCACAAGTAACAAATATTTGCATGGCCAGCTAGTTTTTCATTTACAAATATACATACATACAATTGCGCTTATTTCAAATGAAGGCAGAGACTATCGATTTCTAGCTGACACGATGCTGTCACACCTATTTAGCTTCATCTATGTTAACCTCTCCATACCTGCTCGTAGGTTTAGGTTGCTCTTGACCTGTCCTTTATTCATGTATGAATGACTGTAGTTGCCACCTGTCCCGATTAAATACCATAGACATCGACCAATACTATTTCTAAATAATATATTATTTATAATATACAGATAATTTTTCTAGGTCTGGGAGTCTAAATAAAAGTCTTACTTGTATCATGTAGAGAGACGACATCAGCAGACATGAACACGAAGTAGTGTATAGCTAGCTGCGTGAACACCTGACTAGGGACTTTACCGACTGACACGAGACGAGTCCTCAGGTACCGAGCAAGAGGCAGGTCATTGCCAGATGCTGCCTTCTTGGGCTCGAAATCTGTGAAATAAATAACACTATTTTAGGATTTCCATAGTATGAAGAGTTCGTGGCTAAGAAGCAGCCGCAGGGATCGATCGAAATTAAAAGATTCAAATCGGTTAAATTAAACCTGCTTAGGTCGGTCTCTGGAGTCTCATCATTTTCATATCAAGACCCTTTCGTACTTTGGCAAACACGTTATAGTACACCATCCAGATTTATGGCAGCCGTTACGGGTAGTCACATGCCTAAATAATTTATAACCAGTATTAGATTGTATCACCCAATAACTTGATTGTGGAGGTCATATAAGCCGTCCCCTTATGTAAAATACTGGCATTAAGTGACTAAGTATTTGGAGCTAATCCCGGTGTAGTTGAGAAACGGCTAGATAGATGGTGAGGGTTGCCATAACAGTCGAGGCATTTACCTGTCATTTAAAACGTCAGGATTGTTGCCAAAATTAAAATGGTAAAGTTATTTTTTATGATCATCGGTTAGATGTGACACCGCTTCTCCTAATGGTATACCAAACAAATATTTTTATTATCTACATAATAATTGCTTCGGGTCTTGGAGTATTTTCATGTGATACAGGTGAAAATTGACGCATTGTTTAAAAAAAAGTTAATATATCATTCTTACTATTATCGTAAACAGCTGGCAGTACCCTGACAAAAGGAGTGTGGCTGGCTCCCCTGGAGGGATACTGCAGGTTGTTGCAGGACCCGTCTACACGTCTGCCTTCCAAGGGATTGCATGGCTCGATCTCATTCACGCACCAGCTAAAGATAAATAAATGCATATAAATAAAGTATTCATATAAATTATATAATAATAAATGAATATCCTTATTGGCTATTTTTGGCGTCGATTACTAGTCTTAGTAGAGTAATTTTTTTCTCTATATATATTTGAACAAACTAAAATCTTGAAAAATAAAAAATATGCAAATACCATAGTGGATGAAATAATTGTTCGTTTAATATAATTCAATAATATTCGAGCTACTTTTATTATTGAAATGGTAAATAAGACAATAAACAACCAAATAATTAATAATCGCGAAGATCAAAATATATTAGTACATATAAGACGTAAATAGAGAATTAACAAAAATAAATACTTACAATGTCGTATTACTCTTGTCATGACGTTTCACCTCATCCAAGGTAACCGGGACACCATGGTACGAATCATAGAAAAGAGCAGCTCTGACGTCACACAGCACAGCAAGGAATAATATAAAAGGCAACATAGTTACGTATGGACTAATCAGACAGTCATAGAAAAGTGATCGGATTTCCAAGACATGGAATTGAGGAAACTGGTTTCTGATGATAATATACTAACAACTATTAAGTGATGGGTGACTGACCCATTGATTGCTAGTGTCTAGTTTTTTAAGTGATTGTTAAACTATATAATTCTTTGGGGTTCCGCCCATTTAAAACAGGGTAAGTGCTGTAATAGAGCCCAATGGAACCCTATATCAGAGCCTTAGCTAATCCATCTGTCGGTGACATGGTTTTATCTTTGGAACTGTAATAGCTAACTCTTTAAAATTTTAAATTTGTTTTTTTTTTTTTGTTATGGCAAATAATAATAAAAAAGCAATAACAAAATCCAAGGAAGTAGGAAACTCTAAGTACGCTAGTCTGACTCATACTATGTTGTTTTTTTAGTTTACTAATCTTTTTCTGTTTGTTGCCGTTGTTGTAGAATGGAATACTAGTACTGCCTTTAATTTTTTATAAAAGCAATTACTATAATGCAAAAAAATAAAACATGTATAGAGTTTACGTATAACTGTTACTCCAGTTATGGTTACAATCAAAAATAAAATAAATAAGAGACAGTATTTTTATTTTTATTTTATTGAAACTAACACATAAACTAATGGCGGATGGAAAATAATTACTGTAAAAAAAAAAAATGCTGTAGAATGCAACAATCTAATCTTTGATTGTACTGGAACTCGATATAATATTACTGTCTAATTTATAATGAAATTCGATTGGGCTCAGAATATTTGCTGTAATTGATATTCATTCAATTACAGCAAATATTCTGAGCCCAATCGAATTACATTTTAAAATCAACGCTTTATTGGTACACAGAATCGATCACACGCTGTAGCATTAAAAGATGTTCTCTGCTATTACAATCTAAAGAAACAACTTAAGGTTGTGAGCGTATAAAAAGTATTATACAGAGATATAAGATAATATGATATACCATGCACTTAGCTTCTCTAGCAGTAGGTATATCGTTGATGATCATATCAAACACCATCCGGAGATCAAAGTACATATAGTAAGTTCACACATTCGTCTCCTATAGCCTATTCGGGTATAATAAAATCGACAATCGTAAGAAGATTGGTGCCGAATGACCTTTTTTTCTTCTAAACTGCGTTGTTCGGTATGCCCTGGTATGGTTCGACCTGTTTATAAATTTCTGAACGTAGAATTTACTCTAAGATTTTAGCCATTGTATCGTAAAAGCCGAGCTAAACGGATCTAGTTATAGACAAGTATGGCCGCTGAGCATGTTTTCCTCGACGTATCCTGCGCATCATAGTCAATAACTATGTAATAAAAACCCACCTTTGAAGGTTCCTCAATAATAATCTAGATTTAAGAACAAATATATAAACAGTAAATCTTCCAATTATAAAACGAATAAAAGTTTTTATATTTCTAAATACTGGCGACCGGTTTAAGCTGAGTCGAGCTCTTCGTTTTATTTTATTGTTTAAATTATTTATATAAATAATCAGAACTATATGTTTCGAATAGTGGCTCATCGCAGGTGAGGTCCTTCCATGCTTCGAAATTTATTTCAGGTATGTGGCTGCAGCTGTCAATTCTGTTGCTATAATATAAGAAAAAAAAATTTTTAAGGCACACAAAGGTAATACATATTTTGATTTACACATAACATAGATTTTTCGCCATATATAACCCAAAGAAAGAGGCAGAGGTGTACCAACTCAGTTGTACATCGCTAACGTAAGACTCTTATTTCACTAACGTAAGTCCCATGTAATACGTGTTCAGCTACAATTCCAATATCCGGGCTTCTACTAAGAATATCATAGCAGAAAAATCCAATAGCACTTAGTCAGAACTGGGAAATGAACCCAGGATCTCATGTTTAGTAGTCACGCTTGGGGCCAGTAACGAGGCAGCCTTTTTTTTAATAAATCAATCCTTTTGCTAGCTCATTAAGCTGGTTCGTTATTGAATGCTACATCGGAAAAATCTTATAACATCATCTGACACATTTTACAGGAGCAATAACTTGACTTGCAATAAATAGAAGCCAATTAATACTACTCTTTTGTAGTGGTGTTTTAGACGGTGAGCAAGGTCGCCAACACTTCTTGAGGAAGCGGTGTGTCGGGAGCAAGGAGTATTTTATAAATAAGAGATTCCTCTTATTTGAAATCCTTGGTGTTGAAACTGTCCGCAAGTTATCGCTTTCTATCAGAAGAGTTGAACGTATAAACGGATAAAAAAGAAATACAAATTCATCGAGAGTATTCTATAACTTACTTAAATCTATTTGCTCTAAGGAAAGCATGGGGCTGAATCTTCGTGACGGAATCTCCAACATCGCACAGAATTCTTGAGATTCTAGATTTTCTTATTTCAGCCAGTTGGACTGTGAAGAAATTATTCATATTAGGAAATCAAAATATTTTTAAATATTTTTTATCTGAAATACCTATGTCCTACTATCATTAGGTGCATTTAAAGTTCAAAACTTACTGTTAAGTTGTGGGTGTAAACAGGAAATGTCGAATCATCAAAAAAATTACTTAAGTTTCATATTACAATTCATGATGTAATGTGCCTTTAATTTAACGATTATATTGATTTGTGTCTTTGCAGTTGCCAGGCAGGTCGCCTTGTTTAAGTCACCGTGAAGTTCGCTCAGGTTATATTTTATAATATTATTACTGCTCATAATAAACAAACTGTAACCGATACAATGTATTACAAAATCACTATCAATTCGATGGTACTAGAAGTCACCAATAAGCCTGCTGATTGCGCTAATAGGATATTTAGGAAGTGTCTGCGCACCTAACCTGCCTACCAAGCGACACCGGGGTCGGTGGCCATGCGGGGGCTGGGACTTTAACCCAGCTGCATGTCCGCGTTAGACCTCGGGCATTTCTTTGTACAACCTTTGTTCGTTATACGTTGTCGGATATTAAATCATGTTATAATACTGTCCACTATTTCATTGAAGACACGTTAAGGCCTGATCAGGAAGGAATTAATCAAATATACGGAGGAGCGTTGGCTTTACATGTGTGACAATTCGAAAGTCTATATTCTGGGCCTAGACACATTGGGCGTACTGTTCTTTTATATGTTATCTAGCTGTACGCGTCGCTTTGCTCACGTCAAAACATGTTTGACGCCAGAATAAGATTTCATCATAGTTACGATTTCAGTTTAAATATATGTGTAGTAATCGTTATATATTTCATCCAGAACGAGGATCGCTTCAAAAACAATCATTCAATTTGTTACTTACAGTCGGTAAATGCATTTGGACGGTCCGGATTCTCATACCAGTGTCTATCAGATATCATGTTACGTCTCATCTGGTCTACAACAAGGCAGTAAAACGTCGGAGGAACAGTACCTCCTTGTATAAACTTCTCTGTCCATATACCTGCCAATAGGTCAATATCATCTACTTTTTCGTAAAGTTCTCTCAGGATTTCTACTCTCTGAAATGTTGGAAAGAAGAATTATGTTATATACTTGATTATTTAATTAAAAATTCAATAGCTTTTACCATATCCCTAAAAATGGTTTTGACAAGCCCATAGGACAATATAATTGCATATTTTAACATTATAGACAGTATACTATATTGAAATTAAAGGTTGATCGTAGATCATGATATGTTGAACATTAATAACAATATGATGAAAAAGCAATGGACAGGGAAGTAAGGATAAGCACATAGCATAGACAGGATAAAAGCTAAAACATAGGGAAAGATAATAAAGTACCTCAGCATCTATGAATTGGTAAAGGTCTTCAAACGTACGTACTGGTTTCCCAAAACACACTTCCCTATATTTAATATACGGTTGGAAACCATAATATCTGTTCTTGGCCATGTCGCTAGTCAACGCATCCGACACTGTTTGATGAGGCCCTAGAGCTTGTTCAGTTATCTGGAATTATGATTTCATTAATAATAGAACAACGGAAGGGTAAGCAGAGGCTTACACAGTGGTATACCCACATTTCACCTACCGAGTACAACTACTTGATTTCTAGATTAATAGAAAGGATTTAAGTGGTACATTAACATTTAAATTTAAAAAAAAGACATTATTAAGGATATGTATTATTTTTTTAAATGTCGACGTGACGGTGTGGTCTCCAACCCCCCATTTAATGACATGTACTAATGTTACTTTTTCAATTACCTATTTAAGTACCAACTTTTTTATAATGGAAGACATCACGGACATACAGCGAAGGAAAATTTTGTGAGTAAATCTGGAGTTTGCTGGTCTTAAATTATCAACCCGCAGTGAGCTAGCGTGGTCATCCATGCTTGTGTCTTTTTGTATGGGTAGGAATTTATGCCCTGCCGCGGGACAATTATTATCCTATTTTAAGTATTGTATTTTATTATTTGCACTTACATCAGGATCAGCGATATAATCTATTTTAGCGCTCCCTTGTCTGAAGGCACCTTGAGTAATGTAGTCAATATTGTTGTCAACGGCTAAGTACCCGGTTCTCAATGTGAGGTTCACTACAGGGAACTCCTTGAGGAAATAGCCGTGCTGGTCATACATTCTGTAAAAAAATACACATAAGGTAAGGACTTACTAACCACACTGCTTAAATAGATTTTTACGTTTCCTTTTACTGGTAAATTCTCTTGTGTGTGCTTATGAGATTTGTCTCTATAAGCACACCTACCGTGCTTATAGAGACAAATCTCATAAGCGCCCTGACACAGAGCAATATTTTTGCGAAATTTATACTCATATTTTTCCATGCCGGAATCGGATTCCTGATATTGATCATAATGACACACTGGCAACAAATTATTTCTACAAATATAAAATTTATTTATAAATAAAATAAATGGAAAACATTTGCAGTAATTAAATACACACCATACAAATTTCAATAAAATATTTGAAATGGATAAAATTGTTATATCTGAAGTTTTTGATAGCGGACATGCCAGATTTGGGTTTGAACTACACGCGGAATGCGATACATACCGAAGATCTGGGATATGATGGATAACCCGTTGGAGTTCAAGGATCACTTCAGACACTATCTACTACTGTTCTACTGCGGGGTCACCGTTGATGTGAAGAAAGGGAAAGGCAGCGACGTGGAAGATGAAATTATGAAAGTTGTTGAAAAACTAATCAATCCCTGAGGTAGAAAATGGATAGCGGGTCGCGGAACACTGAATAGTCTGCTGAATTTGGTGTGACAGGGCTAGACAGAAGGAGACCGTATCGGAGGCGGTTACTACGAACAAGAGCATTCCCAATGAGAATTGACGTCCAGCAGGCGGCTGGTCATAAAACATTGCCAAAATGTTAGCAGCATGCAATTGCAAAACCAATGGCGCTGATCCCAAATAAATTGCGGGACAGGAAGATGATCAATCGGATCCCTGACACACGGCGTAGTCGAGAAGCCGGCTGCTGCATACGCACAGCGAAGCACTAAAGCTATATTTTTTGTGACTTTAAATTTGCAAAGACAGTTAATAATAGTGATGACGTAATTATGTACTAACAGTTTGAAGAAAAAAATCGATTTAGTGATCGTTGGTCGCGCCATCTAAGCATTTGCAATACCGATCCAAAGTACTACTGGTACACACCTCGCGGGTTCTATTATCCACAATTTATGTAAATATTCTTACTTCAAAGAGCCTTCTTGGACAGTGTGCAGCCATCTCATAGCGTGAGCATATTCAATAGAAAGTTGAGGCAAAACATTTTTATTATATACATTTCTGAACCCGTCATTTGGACTGATCACCGAATCTTCTACTAGATTCTCATATCCTGCAACACACATAAATTTTTTTTTGTAAACGTTGCTCCACACTCGGAATTTCTTCCTGTATCATGGGTGCGTTTACGAACACAAAAGCTCACATATACACACACCCAGACCCGAAACAATTATAATGGTTCCGGGTCTGAGTGTGTGTATATCTGAGCTTATGTGTAATGCTACAAAATTACCTGTAGATCATACGAATATTTGCTCCGTGCAGGAATCGAACCTGCGACACGCGACCCAGCACCTGGTCTCTCGGCTGCTGCGCCAACCGCGCCGTCTAATTGTTGTTTGATAGTTAACGAAATATCTTATTTTTGACATATTTAGAAATATATCATGGACGGTATGATGCAAGATAACGCAATTCATTACTTAACGCATCATAATTATCATGGTAAGCAATGAACAGAAAAAAAAGTCCTTTTGAAGAAGTTGAGATTTAAAATAATTTCAGAATAAAATATCATGTAGCACTGTATTTTATTTTTCAATCAGTCGTCTGTTCATATTAACAGATAGTTAGAATTTATCCGTAAATGAATATTATTAATAAAAATATATTTCATATTCATAAATGTGTTACTGGCAAAGTAATTTATTAATCATTGTTTTGTACTAATCAATGTAATGGAACTTGCCACGATGCTTTAGCGAAATAAGTGAAGCCTTACCTAAAAATACCGGCAACAACTCGTAATAATACACTTGGCATGCTGTGGCGATGTTGATATCTCTAGCCGTTGTGAACAGTAACTCGTCGTCCCAGCAAGGGTTGAGCTTCGACAATTCAGTCGCGATATAGTTGTGGTATCTCCAAAACCAAATAGCGAAGAGGTTGATACCGGCTAAGGCGTTAGGGCCATCTTCCGCTATAAAAAACAAATGAGAAGCAATAATTTAAGAGGAAAAAGGGGAAAAGGAAGCGTAACTTCTTCTGTAGAAATATCATACGCGTGCAAAACATATAACCATTCTTTGTAGTTTTGCAGTTATGTAAACATGTAATATATAAATCCAGCTTTAAAATTCTAAGCTTTTGATAAGAAAATGCCAGACAAAAATCACAAAAATGGTGAAGTTCTAGAATCATCACTTACGCATGCCATGACACCTGGTTTCATATGGGCGTTCGTTCATGAGGCAAACGTTGGGTTCTATTTTAGTACTTGGTGGCCAGATCCTGCCATTTTCTATTTCATATTTCAGTAATCCACCTTGGAAAAGTCTCCCTCTTCGTTCTAACTCCTTGAAGTTATTTCCGTACACAATGGATAAATCTATGAGAGGTGTTGATGAGACGATCTAGGGGAAAAAGTCAGTTTTACAGTTTCTGAATCTTCGATTAGCCTCTAAATTAAAAACAAACACGAAGAGTGAATACAAAGCTTACTACTCCTGTGCTAATTGGAGACCCGCGGGAAAGCAACTCAGCCACCTGACTAAGTATATTACAGCACCTCGCGGTTATCCATCTTGTATGGGGACCTAGTGTTTCAACTACCAAAATATTGCTTACTCTTTCTGGTGTCGTGTCCTTGGGAACACATCCAAGACTCTGGAAAGACTCCGGCCTGGTCATGTTAAGACAACGGTGACCAGAGAAGCGGTGGACCGGGTCATCTACAGGGATCTTATTTGGAACACAATAATAATCCGTTTTGCCTTCAGCGGTACAGCAGTGGGGTTTCCACAATACATAGTTGACTGAAAGAAAGGTATTCGTTGATAAATAAAATCCCATACACATAGCGTCACGCCTGTAATGCTTGCAGAGCTAGATAAAGTTGTAAAAAAAAGGAAACATATTCATTCTGATATCTAAATAAATTTATTTAAAAAATACTTTCAACGAGTTTTCGATATTAATTTCCAATTCATTATTATTCCGTCATGCGACTATACTTATATATTACTGATATCAGTTTCATTAAGATCAGGACTATTACAGATTATTGTTAGCATGCTATCTTAAAAAGATTCATGGGGTAGTATTATTACTTTGACAAGTCATTAATAAATTAAAAACCATAAAGGACCTAATACAGCACCCTGTGGTACACCAAAGATTACCATGCATTCGTTTTTAAAAGGCAAAGGTTTGTGGAACATATTCTGTAGCAGTCAACTTTTTTTCTATTTGATAACTATGTTATCAACTAGTCTAGGATGTTACATAAAAGTCAAGATTGTTTCTCAGATTATTATGGCTAAATTAATCAAAAGCTTGCGTCATATCCGAATAAATAGAACAACTAGGAGTGTTGTTGTCAATATTAGTAATAACGTTATTTAAAAGTCTTAAGCACAAACTATATAATAATAAAGTCTTACTTGTATCATGTATAGACACGACATCAGCAATCATGAACAAGAAGTAGTGTGTAGCTAGTTGTGTGAACTTCTGACTTGGCACTTTACCGACTGATATGAGTTGAGTCCTGAGGTACCGAGCAAGAGGCAGGTCATTTCCTGATAACGCTTTCTTGGGCTCAAAATCTGCGAGAGAAATAACGCTATTATAAGGTTGCTATAATAAGGGGCTCGATGTTAAGAAAAAGCCGCACATATAAATCGATAGAGGTTACGCTGAGCTGGCCATGGTTGGTCTATGGATTGATGGGTGGGTGACCACAATATCATCTCAAGACCCGCCGTGTTTCGGGGAGCATGTTCAACCGTCTATCAAGACTAATTGTCAAAATACAATGAATGACAGTCGTTACAGGTAGACCGATACCTGCAAGTGGTGGCTACAAATTTAATGGTATAGCGCAGTATGGTTGCTCATACTGCGTCTTGGTCAAACGTTTTATCAAAACACTTGTGGTAAAGATAAACATCACATAGCATCTTCTCTGTATCTCCGGAGGGTTATGCAAAGGCCTAAGTGCTGTAGGGACTGGTAAAATGGTGTTTTGAAACCCCCATTTTACCAGTCCCATGATTTTCATGCGGCTACTTATTATTCCCTAACAGGAGAACCCAATAACACTTTGCATGATTTTGCCATCAAACCCTCACACTCAACTGCGCTTGCAATCATAAAAACAATTAAGCTGTTAATAAAAACAGCATCAATAATAATAAAAACGCCAAATTTTAATTTCGGTTAGGAATTTGAAGCGTCAACCGTAGCACTGCTACAGACCCAGGTGCAGTACCCTCCCAAACGTGGCGACGGAAGGAACAAGTATATTATATCAAATATTATCCATAGAATGAATAGTTCCATGTCTGAGTCTGTATAAGGAGATTTGTGTTTGTAAACACAAATCGGGAGACAAGTAATAAGAGTATTCCACCATCCTGGGTGGAACAGGAGAAACTCCTAATAAAGCTACGTTTAAAAACTTAAAGATAATCTTTCTTACTCTTGTCGTAAACAGCTGGCAGTAATCTGACGAAGGGAGTGTGGCTGGCTCCCCTGGAGGGGTACTGCAGGTTGTTGCACGACCCGTCTACTCGTCTAACTTCCAAGGGATTGCATGGCTCGATCGCATTGACGCACCAGCTAAAGTTAAATGAACATATTATGTAGGAAATATGCTAAAATTCAAACCAACAGTTGATTTTCAAATAAGTTACGGTTTGCATAATATGTTTGAATGTGAAATATTATAGGCAACTCCCAAATCCAATCAATCAAGGGCAGAAAAAGTTGAAGGCCGTTCTTTATTAAGGGTTTCCAAAAAATTAAAAGGATTCACTTGAACTATACATATATTATATTTTTAATAAATAAGTGTTATGGACAGACTCGAAATATATATATATATATATATATATATTGTATATATTTGTTTTATATCCTTTGTAAATAAGGTCGGGGAAACAGTTTCTTCGTGTTTTATATTCAAGTCATTTTTCAAAGTTTAATAATTTAATTATATGAAATATGTGCCCTTTTTTTCGACAACTTGTTGCCATCTTGTAGGTAGTGACATAATCCCGATTCTTTAGAAATCTTGGGACGTTGGATAAAATAATGACAAGATGTTTTGGCAGTTCTCTCTTGATATTAACTTAACACTACCTAAATAATTCTGATCAATTCCGAAAAGAGACCGAAACAGGTGAAAATTTGGGGTTGCAAAAAAGGTCAGACTATATGGTGGATGCATTAATATTGTCTAACACGGTGGATGCATTAATATTGTATCAACACAAACGTGTCGCGTCACTGATGAGCATGGGAGCGCCAACACCTTTCTTACATTAATTTTAATAAGCCGGCCTGCTCGATCACTAGATACATACACATGTGCATGTAAACGGCGTAACTTACAGTCCGGCTTATTAGCAATAACCATGTACATAGCAAGTTAACACTTCCCAACCAAGCTCTCGTTTTTCCTGAGTGGCCTAAGATGTGTGTGGTCTGGCATTATCATGATGAAAGACCACTCCTTTTCTGTTGATCAATTCCAGTCGTTTTTATTAATTTCTTGCTTTACTCTCATTAGTTGTTGGCAATAGAGATCTGAATCAATGGTTTAGCCAGACGGTAAAAGTTCATAATAAACGATGCCCTTCCAATCCCACCATACACACAGATCACCTTATTGCGTGTTAATCTGGGTTTAACTACAGTCTGTGGAGCTTGACTACCCTTTGACCTTGATCTTTTTCGCACGTTATAAAAACCTTTCATCACCAGTGATCAATAACTTCAAAAGTTTGGTTTCACTACGTTTCAATAGAGAATCGTAAATGAGTACACGATTTATTAAGTTTGTTTCGGTGAGGTCGTAGGCACTCAAAAATTTAACTTTTTTGTATAGCCAGACTTGTTCAAATGTATAAAAATTTTTTTTTTATTAAATCCTCAGTTCCTCGGCTATGTCGTAACTAGTAAAAAGCAGATCTTGCTCCACTTTTTCAAAAATGATGTCTATCCATCCACAGCGAGCTGCATCTTTGATAAAATCCATGATCAAAATTCCGGGACTGAAAACCTTAAACCAATTTTGTGCTACTCTTACTGATATTGCGTTACATTCATAAACGTAAAATAAAATTCGCGTCTTTAATCGCATTTTTAATGGCTATAATACACAAAAATGATTGGTATAAAGAAAATTGAATATGACAGGTGTGCTTTTTAATTTTTTAATTAATATTATCGTATTGTAATAAAACTTCAGAATGTATCGAATTTCTTCGTTAATTCACTCATTTAGGCAGATAAAAAAACAATTGAAAAATGGCGGAAAATTGCTTTTTACTTTTAATATTTCTCTATCGGATTCGCTAGGTGGCGCCGCTCAACTAGCATCGGTACTGAAAACTCCGTAAAGATTTTAATAAAAAAAATTACTAAATGTTCGTAATTTCAACTAAATATAAGTTAATGCAATAATATATATATAAATACATACGTGCAAGTGATTTCAATTGTAAATAACCAGAAATAAAAAAGTAAACAAAGACGAAAAGTGACTTCATAAGTGAATAACAATAGTTTTAAAATACTTTGTTAATTAAGAATACACAATTATTCTCATCGAGTGTTCTACAGTGCACATATTTAGTGAAATAAGAAACATTATAAAGTGGCATATTTTTTTATTTTATAAAATAACTTAGGCGGTATTTAAATAACAAGACGAGTTAAATATCTAACGACTAATTTTCAAACAGAAAACGTAAGTATTGGTCACTAAATTGGAGTTATATCATAACGTAACTATAGCTGAGTGGTTTGCGCTCGTGATCTGTCGTTGCAACCAAGAGTCGGCGGTTCGTATCTCAAACATTGATATTCTTTTTGTGAAGTTATTTCATCTATTTAATACAACTATGAGTTCCGAAGGAAAAAATAATATAACATTACGTCAAAAAAATATTCTATCAAGAACATTCTCATACGAATCCTTGTGTGTGAATGATACCTCTTTGGATTCCTCGCATTCATCAGCTGTGAGTATGATCAATCTATCTACATGCATGAGTACGGATGAGGTGTCTAAACTTAAAAAGGAATTAAAAGAAAAACAAGAACTATTAGATAGTGCACATGCAGAGATAGACAAGTTAACATTAGATAATGTCAACTTACAAAAAAACATTAAAAAACTAACAGCAACAAATAATCAACTAAAATGTATGTACACTGAGAGCCTAAGTACTCCGAAGTCAAGAAATAAACAAAGTTCATTAATTAAAAGAAGCGCAATAAAAAAGTCACTGCACTTTACACCGACCCTTCTGGAACCAACTACTTTAAGGTCTAATAAACCAAATACAGTAAAGAATAAGCAGATAGCTGGAAGTATAAAAACTAAGCAACAAATTGACAAACTCAGTAAAATATGTATCGTCAGTAATAACAGCAAAAATAAAATAGGGTCGATAGCAGAAAACATGATTCAAAATAAATCCAAAATATGTCATTACCTTATGACACACTGTAAAACTGACAGAATGATACAAAATTTAGAAACAAAGTTGCTATCATATACAATGAATGATTTCTGTATTATATTGATTGGAGAAGAAGAGTTTAATACGACAAATGATTATGTTAACCTAGTTATACGTTTACGAGCCTCTCTGAAGAAAATAGATCATACAAATATTATAATCTGTGCTCCAACTTTCAAGTGCTGCAATTATTCGAATATGTTTAATTCGAGGATAGAAAATTTCAATAATTTATTGCACCTAGATCTGATGACTTATGAATATGCCTACGCATTGGACTCAAATAGGAACCTATCATATGATTACACTATGTTTCAAAAACGCAACGGATCTCTCAACAACAATGGCATGCGACAAATTTTTCGAGACATAAATGATATGATATATGACATCAAAATTTGTAATACAACGTCAGCTGACATACATGTAAATCAATCAAACCACCAAAGCGACCCCTCTCATATCCAGTTTTTTCTATGAAAAGCATATAAATATAATGCACCAAAACATTGCAGGGCTTATTAGTAAATCTGATGCACTAACTGTCTGTATAGAAAATTTAATTTCAAGGAATATCAACATTGACGTCATCTGCATAACAGAGCATTTTATGATGTCAGGATATTAAGAGTTTCTCTCAATGGCAAATTATAACTTAGCTGCGTGCTTCAGTAGAAGGGAGAGTAGAAGAGGAGGTTCGTGTATATTGATACGAAAGGGACATCAATGGAAGGAAATGGAAGGGATTAATAAATACTCAATTAGTAACGTATTCGAATGTTGTGCCGTCGAAATGAACCAATATGATATCTTGATAATATGTATATACAGGGTTCCGAATGCTAATAATCTTAATGTATTCTTTGAACAATTACAAAAAGTTTTGAAATATGTTAATAAATTTAGAAAAAGAACCACAGTTCTATGTGGTGACTTTAATATTGATATGTTGAAACGTAACAACACCGCATTAGAATTAGAATGTCTCCTACTTAACTTTAATCTTAAACTACAAATAAACCAGCCCACAAGGTTAAAAAGCGGTACATGCATAGACAATTTTGCACACAATCTGGGTAAAAAATATAAAATCGACGTCATAGATTTTGCTTTATCCGACCACACCTCTCAAATATTGAAGTGTCCGGTTAAAAAAATATGTCTGATCAATGAATGGTTTGTAAAACATCGTGATTATAATAAAGATAACATGGAAAAGTTTTATAATTACCTAAAAAGTATCTCCTTTTCTGAGATTTATGATATCAGTGACCCAAATATGGCTTTTAATACTTTCACGGAGACGTTCTCTCTGTTTTATGAGTTATGTTTCCCAGTAAAAATATCAGTAGTTAAGACTTATAAGAAACCAGAATGGGTGTCACGCGGAATAAAAGTATGCAGTAAAAAGAAAAGAGCTCTCTTATGGCGATATAGATTTAACCCTAACGACACAAACAGAAATGAATTAAAAAAATATACTACAATTTATAAAAAAATCATTAAATTAACACAACGTGCTCAAAATACTCATAAAATCAATACATCGACAAATAAAGCAAAAGCTACATGGGACATAATCAATACTTCGAAATTGAACATCCCAAGAAACTCCATTACGCAGATTAAAATAGGCGATAAAATAGAACTTAATCCAAATAAAATAACTAAAGCGTTTAATAATTTCTTCATTGATAAAATCACGCCTATTCCCAATCGTGGCAAAAAAATCGCGCTCAATATATCCAATAGGAACAATTCCCTATTTATGTTTCCAAGTACTCACCAGGATATATCAAAAATTATAAAATCACTAAAAAATACAAACAGTGTCGGTCATGACGGTATTTCGACAAAGATTGTTAAACATGTCTGTGATGCTATCAGTAGGCCACTTAGTCATATATTAAATATTTGTATTGTGGAAGGCGAATATCCGGAACATTTAAAAACGGCGGTAATAAAACCACTTCTAAAAAAAAAAGATAAAGAGTTGTTAGATTCATATCGACCTATTGCGCTTGTGCCAATAATCTCTAAAGTATTTGAAAAATATTTATATGAACAAATATATAAATACTTAGAAAAACAAAAAATTCTGACCGACTTTCAAAAAGGCTTCCGGAAAAGTAAGACAATTAATATGGCCATATATGATTTCCTGAATGAAGTCATAACAAATGTAGACAGAAAAACGCCGGTGTGCGCCATATACTGCGATATGACACAAGCGTTTGACTATGTCGATCATGACATATTACTTGATAAACTAAATGCCTATGGAATCAGGGGAAACGTTTTGCGACTAATTGAATCATATCTAAAAAACCGGAAACAGTATGTAGAAATAAGCCAATTAGACTCAAAAACTAAACAAGAGAAAATGTATAAATCAGAACAAAGGAAAATAATGTATGGAGTTCCACAAGGAAGCGTCCTAGGCCCCCTATTATTTATAATATATATCAATGATCTGCCGAAAGTAACAAATAACCCCATGTCCCTCTTCGCTGATGACAGCACTGTAACAATTAAATGCTCTAATAAACAAAACTATGAAAATGAAATAAATAACACAATTAAATCCTTAATTACCTGGTTAAACAATAATAATTTAAAAATAAATCTCGATAAAACAAAACTAATGTATTTCAGCCAACGGTTAAATGTTAACGATAACCTGAATATACACTATAATAATAAAACTATTAATAAAATTGATATAAGCAAGTTTCTCGGCCTGACAATAGATAAAAGACTCGATTGGAAAGCACATGTAGAGGAATTAAGTAAGAGACTAAGTAAATCCGCTTATTTACTCTACAAAATATCGACTGCTATAGATATAAATGCTAGGCTTACGGCATACCATGGCATAGTTGGGTCTATTCTAAGATTTGGTCTTATATTTTGGGGTAACTCGACTCATAGAGACATTATATTCAGATCACAAAAGAGATGTATAAGAGCCATGTTTGGATTACAACCAACTGACTCATGTAAACCCTACTTTGAAAAATATAAAATACTGACTGTCCCATCATTGTACATATTTGAAGTTGCTGTGTTCGTGAAATCCAACCCTCATTTATTTAAAAAATTATCGGATGTCTGTAACCGCAATCGGCGGGATAAAGACAAATTGTGTGTAAGACCATCCAATACTGCACTTTTGCATAAAAGTGTATTCTGTATGGCACCAAATATTTATAATAACTTACCACTGGAACTCAGAAACATTACTGCTATTAATATATTTAAAAAGAAATTAAGAGATTATTTAGCTTCTGCATGTTTTTACAATATAACTAATTATTTATCAATGAGGACTTAATTTTTATGTACATAATTGTTGTTGTGACATTCTTTGTATAGCCAATAATTTAAACATATTTATTTTTAACTGTTAAAAGTGACATTTTATTCATATTTTAATTTTATTGAATACTTTTAATTTGATCTTAATTTTATATAATTAGCAAATCCTTAATTCATAATTAATATGATTTTAACTATTTAACTGCAACAAATGTATAAAATAAAATTTTCAATATTTGCACACCGTATTAAGGTCGAATATGACGGACTGTTGTTAATGTTATTATATTTTGTCATCCTTGTAACTCATATTCTAGCAAATAAATTATTCTTATTCTTATTCTTATTCTTATTCTTAATGTCTTATATTTATTGATAATAAAAACTAGCCCGATACAAACAAAATATTTAGTTGTAAGGAAAATTTTCTTCAATTTTATACATATATAAAATACGTAAAGACTTTTTTCCCGACCCCGATTTGACGTATTCAAATTCAAATTCATAAGTATAACAGGGGTATTTTTTTTATTAATTTGTTTTCTATTGAATAAAATGTGTTACAACTACAATTATACCTATGTAAAAGTCTGTTAATAATAAATATAAATATTTACAAAAATAAAACCTAAATTATATTAACTACACTACCACTAAAAGAAAGAGAGAGAAAAAAAAAAGGAAAAAACGTAATTTAGGCGTCGAAGTACTCCTCCGCATCGCTGTCATCCGGTAATGTGCCCAGAAGACTGGCATAACATGAATTGTGAATGTCATTAATTAAACATAATTTATTATGATTAATAAAAAAGTTGGTGAGACAATACACGAAGGAAACTAAATGATTCATTCTTATAAAAAGTAAAAAAGTCTTACACGAGGTTATGGAATAAAAATTTAATGTTTGATTAAGTAATTGAAAGAAAATAATAATAACAGTTACTTACAAAGTCGTATTACTTTCATCATGACGTTCCAATTCCTCAGGACCAATCAGAACACCACGGTACGAATCGTAGTATAGAGTAGCTCTGACGTCACATAACACAGCAAAGAACAATATACTCGTAATAGACAACATCTTAACATATGCTAGTTAGAGTGTCATGGAAAAGTGATCGAATATCCAAGACAGGGAATTAAGGCATTAAATAATAGGTAACTGACCTATTGATTGCTTAGCTTTTTGAAGTGTTACAATCACTTCAATCGTCTTACTATTAATTTTACAGTATTACAGAGAATTACACCGTCTGTCTGACACAAGGTTGTATCTTTTGGTTGTATCTCAATTCAAGTTAATAATCAATCGAACAATCTCGTAGTAAAAAAAACACCAAGAGTGACATCTACGCACACGACGCGAACCCGCACATTTTTTGGTTTTCTAACCTTACTCTGTATGTTTCCGTGAAGACTAATACTAGTCCCTACTGATATTGATATTTTATAAAGGCAACTGGAAAATAGTAATGACTATTTATTGGACTCATTTATGTACATAGCTGTTGCACATAAATAATTATTGTAACGTTAATAATCAGAAATATAATAAAGAATAGTATTATTTATTATATTTATGATAATAAAACACACTTATAAATCTAACAATGGAACATATTGAATAATGGATTATGTATATGAGCTATGAGGAGCATAAGAACTTACGCAGACTTGCTACTTTTAGCGTTATTTTTATGAAGTTTTTTTTTTGTCGGCCTTTTCGCAGTTCAACCTAAGAGGTTGTCGACTGCTTAACCGGGCTTTCCTGTGGTTGCCTTAAGAAATTTAAAGCCCCCAGTCAGGGCATTCAACTTATATAATAAGCTACAACACGCTAAGGGTTCCACCTGCAGGGTACAGGCCTCGGCTTAGGACGTCACTGGTGGGAGTACAGCAAGGGACTGGCTGAATTGGATTCAAATCTTTATTATTGTTTAGGGGCGAATTTAAAGCTACAGGCTCAGCGGCGCTGGCTGGCTTGAGTATGGGTTGGGGAGAACGTCGCGACGGGCCTCGAGGGCGAGTCCGGAATGACGGCGGTCTGTTTTTGTGTACTTTACTGGTGGCTCTACTGATCTTTTGGAGGAGTCATCGGGACAGGAGAGTGAATGCTTAGGTTGGCGAATCCTACTGATTGGGGTGTACCGGGCGGATGCCACGACCAGGGGGTTGGGGTGCTTTTCAGCAGAGTCGAAATAATGCTTGAAGATGCGTTTGGAGATTCTCATTGCTAACATAAAACGGGAACAGAAACAGTTTTGAAGGGTCTGCATGCTATGAAGACGATATGATTTTGCGTGTGTGAACGCGACGCAGGCGTAGGTCATGATGGGGCGTATGCACGTGGTGTAGATGCGCAATTTGCTCTTGAAAGACAATTTGCTGCCTGCGTTCAAGATAAAGTGAAGCATACCAAAAGCGAAGGCGGTGTGCGAGCGTACCGTCCTTATGTGCTCACCGAAAGTAAAATGTTTGTCGAGAATTTTTTTTCACACAGGCTGGTGTTTTATTGGATCAATGACTCCCCTCCCCTATAGATAGTAACAGCAAATTAAATCAAATCGTGCAGTTAAATGTAAATCATTTGAAGTTCACAAGATTCATCTTTCCACGCTGAGAAGTTTATTTTATTTATTTCGTCGGTTGCTGTAACAATAAATATTTTTTTATATTCATATTACCTAATAACTGTTATGGAGCTCGTTCCTAAGTATCAGGCGCCCAAATACATAGATGAGCGTATCCGCTTTGTCTCCCCGTGTCACAGAGGTATGCGAGGGCATAATTTCTCCACATAAAAAAAAGAATCAATGATGCCATACAGATCTTCAAAGTTACGAATTGGTTTGCCGAAACAGAACTCTCTGTATTTGACATAAGGCAATTTTTTTACGCTAAACATTAAAATACAGTCAATAAGGTGGGCTACCTATTTATCGTCTTTTAATGACCTTCGTCGCTTGTATATATTATTTATTTAAATAGTACCCACTATGTAAAATGACGTAGACAGTATGTTTATTCAGATGTTATGAATAAAGAATAAAAAAGTATTTTTTTATGGTGGAGCGTTTGTCCTATTAGTTTAACAGTAGATTTCAGCACTACGGGTCGCCAAATTGTCATGGCTGGCAAATTTTTATTTACACACATACATACATACAATTACATCTGTTTCCCATAGATGGAGCAGAGACTATCGATTTTTAGCTTTTTACTCTTCTTCTTATTCTGTGGTTGATGAACAAGCTAGTATCAGAGTTTAAACCGCCCTTAGGTCTCTAACATGGCTTTACACACCATCGAGAACATTGGTTTAACTGCAAAGTTAGTCGTGTCGGTTCGGTCACTTGTATAAGGACTGAATTGATAGCAATGATGTCGCCATAAGACGTGTTAAAATATGGAAGAAGAATTCGCGATGGTGAGCAGAGGTCGAGATGGCTTAGTGGTCAGAGCGCCTGGAGTGTTTATCCGGGAGGCGCAGGTTCGAATCCTGTTCGCGACCGTATTCTTCTTCCATTTAATATAATGACAATTAATTAATTATGTTTTATGTTTGTGCCCCATGTGTGTGGCTAAATAAATGGTTAAAATGGTTAAATTTATAATACGCACATGACTTCGAAAAGAGAATGGTGCTTGCCTTGGATTCAAACTTGCGACCTTTGACTTGTCAGTCCAACGGTCATACTACTAGGCTATCACTGTTGATTTCTAGCTGATACGATGCTGTCACATCTCATTTAGATAGAACCCATGCTCCACTGTCGTGCTTGCGATCACTAGACTAACGAGGCTGATAATTATGATCTACAGAAAATTATTCCGGGTCTGGGAGTGTATGCATGTCCGCTTGGTGTCTGCGAAACTTCTCGTGTAAAAAATTCATGGGGTGGGGCAAAGTTCTTTATTTTTTTTTAAACACCAACCTAACGACAAGTTATATCATACTTTTCACAGCGTTTTCCCATGGGATTAAGCAGAAACTACAAAACAGGAAACGTCTAAATATATGTCTTACTTGTGTCAGGTACAGAGAAGACATGACACGAAGTAGTGTATAGCTATCTATGTGAACAACTGACAAGGGACTTTACCAACTGTCACGAGACGAGTCCTCAGGTACCGAGCAACAGGTAGGTTATAGCCTGATACTGCTTTCTTGGGCTCGAAATCCTGTGAAACAAGTAGCACTACTTTAGGGTTTCCACAGTATGGAGATTAGGTGGTTAAGAAGCAGCCGCACAGGCCGATCAATTGAGGTTAAACTGTACTTACTAAGGCAAGTACAAAAATACAAGTTAGTCGTACCTTGGAAAACACGGTAAACCATTCCGATTAATGACTGCCGTTACCATGTTATGTTACCATGAGATTGTATCACCCAATAACTTAATTGTGAAGGTCAAATAAGCCGTCACCTCATATAAAATACTGGTATTAAGTAACTTAGTGTATAGAAGCTAATCCCAGAGCAATGGAGTAAAGGCTAGGCAAATGGTGAGGGTTGCCATAACAGTCAAGGCATAGACCTAACACTTAACGCGTAAGGATTGTTGCCAATAATTAAAGTGGTAAAGTGTAATTTTCAGATTATTGGTTAAATGTGACACGGCTTCTGTTCTGGGAGTGTTTGCATGTGATATTTGCACCCACGATACAGGAGAAATTACTGACGCTTTCTTTACAAAAATAACTATAATCGTAAACAGCTGGCAATACCTTGACGAAGGGAGTGTGGCTGGCTCCTAAACCATATTATGTATTTAGTTCAACTAATAAAACAAATAAATAAAATTCAAAGTGTCTTATAATATTTTAGTATTTGTCATAAAATCAACATGCATGGTAAATATTTAATTGTAAAATCACTCTGGAGCACCTTATAGTCATATTTTTAAGTAGGAGTCTCTACCACGACCAATATTAGTTAAAACACTCGACTGGGAACTGGAAATACAGGGCTTAACTCGACAAATTCACAGAGAAACAATGGTTTAATATGATTTAATGAATTTATTATTATTATCTAATCCAATTCCAATTCCAATTTTAGATAATTATGGCTCCATCGGGTTAACGATGATTCTGTCAATGTCAAGGTTGGATAAAACACGTAAAAACATTAACAAAATTTGATCAATGGAAAAGCCAAGGTACGATTCACGCTAAAAGTTAAGCAAGTGTTTAGTAATAAAAAAAAGAATAAACAATACAGATTAATAATTATCAGGACTTAGATTAGTGTACCAACAACAAGGTTCTGAAAGATTATAAGTTATGTATTTAAATTAAAGGGTATCAATAGAAACCAGAAAAAAAAACGTTTTTAGATAGCAAAGCAAGAAATTTAAATTCTGATTTTATTTACAGTAAGAAATTTGCATAGAATTTTAATAAAATTTAATAATTTTTATTATTTACTCGGAAAATTTAAAGGATGGAATGACATTGTCAACACAACTGATAGATTATTTATTTTTAAGTTTAGCTGCCATTAAATAGTTCTGAATTAAAAGAAAGTTGAGTCGCTATTCACAATCCATTCATAACATTGACCTTAAGCATCTGTGCCAACTGACATAATTATAATTATGGTAACAATTAGAACTAAAATAAACAAGAGACAGTATTTTTATTAAAATTAACACAAACTAATGGCCGAATAAAAATACACACACAAAAAAAAAAACTATAGAATGCAACACTGAAATATTGAATCCTAGTGGAACGTCTAATGTCTAATTTATAATGAAATTCGATTCATGTCGAAATATTTGCGGGAATTGAATTATATTTTAAAATCAACGCTCCATTGGTCACATAATCGATCTCACGCTGTAGCATTAAACGCTGTTCTCGCCCATTGAAGAAACATTTTAAGATCATGAGCGTATATGTATTTTACAGAGGTATTAGATGATTTGTCTTAATTTGTCATAACGATAAAAAGGTGAGGCCCAAGTATGGATCCCTGATTCACTCCATCTGTGGTATGGTCGAGATTCGTAGGGTTAGTCGAACAAACTGTTGGCAATCGATGGTACTAGACAATGAATTCGAGAAGACCTGGAGTGAAGGCCGTTTAGGCATATTTAGCTTCTCCAGCAGTAGGTAAATCGTTGATGACTCTATCAAACGCCTTTGAAAGTCAAAGTACATATAGTAACTTCACACGTCCGTTTCCTATAGTCTAGTCGGGTACAATAAAATCGACGATCGTAAGAAGATTGGTGTTGACTGACCTTTTCTTCTTAAACCACGTTTTTCGGTATTCCCTGGTGCGGCGCAACCTATTTATAAATTCCTGTACGTAGAATATACACAAAGATCTTAGCCATTGTATTATCGAACCGTGATAAGCGGATCTAGTTAAAGTCAAGTATGCCTGCTGAGCATGTTTTACTTGACGTATCCTGCGTATCATAGTCAATTACTATTAATAATAATCTAGATTCAAAAATAAATTTATAAACTTTAAGTATTCCAATTATATACCGAATAAAAGTTTTTATATTTCTAATTACTAGCGACCGGTTTAACCTGAGTCAAGCACCTCGTTTAATGTTATTGATTCAATTATTTATATAAATTATCAGAACTATAATATGTTTCGAATACAGGCTCATCGCAAGTCAGGTCCTCCCATGCTTCGAAATTAATTTTTGGTATGCGGCTGCAGCTGTCAATTTTGTTGCTATAACAAAGGGAAAATATATATTAAGTATAATATATGGAATGTTCTCTTTAAAACAATTTTTAAAGCACACAAAGGTAATACAGTTTTTTTAATGTACACATACTAGTGGGAAGAGGTGTACCAACAAAGTTGTACACCTACATTTCACCAATGCAAGTCCCAAGTTATACGTGTTCACCTTATTACGATTTATCGGGCATAATTCCAAGCTCCGGGCTGCTACTACGAACAAAAAAGTCCAATAGCACTTAGTTCGAACTAGGAATCCAGCCCAGGATCTTAGGCTCAGTAGTCATGCTTGGAACCACTAGACCAACGAGGTAGTCTAATTAATATTCCTTTGATAAATTTAAAAAATATTAATTGTACTAGATATTTTCTTTGTAACGTTGAAGTAGCAATGAATCCGCAACACGTTGCTTAAAAATCAAGAATGAAAAAGATACAACCTCATTTTTTTTTTATTTCAAATCGACTAGATTACATACAGGGCTTATGAAGAGTCAAAGCTAGGTGCACAGTTCCAAGGAGTTGGTCTTATGGAGAAGAACCGACAAGAAACTCTATAAATGAATACTGATCAAGCAAGGTCTCTAACGCTTCTTGTGTGTCGGGAGCAAGGAGTATTTTGTACCTTTTATATAGGCATAGAGATTCCTCTTATTTGATCGACAATGCGCGAGTCAAATCCCTGATGTGGAAACCCTGTTCAAGTTATTGCTTTCTATTAGACGGGTTGACCGCCATAATGGTTAAAAGGAAATACAAATTCATAAAGAGAATATTCTATTACTTACTCAAATCTATTTGCTCTAAGGAAAGCATGGGGCTGAATTTTCGTGACGGTATCTCCAACATCGCACAGAATTCTTGAGATTCTAGATTTTCTTATTTCAGCCAGTTGAACTGTGAAAAAATAATTATTGTCAGTATAGAAAAGTATTTTCTATCTAAAGTATGTCAAATTGTTTTTAGGTGCAGTTAAAGTTCGAAAATTACTTTTACATTGTGGATATAATTAAGTAATGTAGTATCTAAAAGATGACTTAAGGGTGGTGAGACCAATAAATACAATTAATGATATAATTATTGAGCCTTTAATTTTACGATTATATTGATTTGTTTCTTTACAGTTGCCAGGCAGGTCGCCTTGTTCGTAAGTTTGAAGTTCGCTCATTTCATGTTTTATATTAATTATTATTACTACTCACAATAGCAGGCTGCAACCCATACAATGTACTATAAATCACTATCAATTAGATGGTACCAGAAATAGCCAACTTGCCTGCTGCAGGCACAAATAGGATATTCTGGAAGGAACTATTGGAAGAATATCTTAAGGAGGTGCGGGAGCTTCAAATGCATGCCAATTCGAAAGATACTCTGAGCCACACGTCGGTCGTACTGTTCTTTTATTTGTTTACTAGCTGTACCCGTTGCTTTACCCACGTCAATATATGTTTGACGTCAATATGATATTTCATGCGTCATAGTTACAATTTCGTTTTACCTATAGTTTTTGTTAATACACTTCAACCTAAACGAGGATTACTTAAAAAACAATACAATTTGCTACTTACAATCAGTAAATGCATTTGGACGGTCTGGATTCTCATACCAGTGTCTATCAGATATCATGTTACGTCTCATCTGGTCTACTACAAGGCAGTAAAACGTCGGAGGAACAGTACCTCCTTGTATAAACTTCTCTGTCCATATACCTGCCAATAAGTCAATATCATCTACTCTTTCGTAAAGTTCTCTCAAGATTTCCACTCTCTGAAATGTTGGAAAGAAGAATTAGGTCATTCGCTTGGGGATTTTATTGAAAATCAAAAGAAAAAAAAAGAAAAGCTTTTAACCATGTCCCTAAAAATTTTTTTGCGAAGCCCATAGAACAATACATTGATTAACATTGAGTTGAAAATAATAATGAAAAAGCAAAGGACAGGAAAGTAACGAGAATCACACAGCATAGACAGGAAAAAAGCAGGCTAAATTAAGGAAGGGAATTGACTCCTGACTTAAAAATCTACCCAATTTAGAATTCAGAGGCTTCATAAACTTTTGTAAGAAATATTATAATAAAAGATATCTATCTTTGCCCACCTAGACAATCTAGGTTATTAAACATATAAAGAGCTTAATAAAATAAAGTACCTCAGGATCTATAAATTGATAAAGGTCTTCAAACGTACGTACTGGTTTCCCAAAACACACTTCCCTATATTTAATGTACGGTTGGAAACCAAAATATCTTGTCTTGGCCATATCGTTAGTCAACACATCCGACACTTTTTGTTGAGGCCCTAGAATTTGTTCAGTTATCTGGAATTAAGATTTCATTAATAAACATACATAACATATTGTAGCTTCACGCCTGTATTGTCCCGCAGAAATTTAGACAGTTGTATAGCGACATTTCCGGTTGATCGCCGAACTAAGCAAACGTCATGAAGTACGCTCCGCAAATTTAATCACAAAAAGTGCTGAAATCCTCACTTATATTTTATACCGTGCAAGTGAAACGAAAATTAAAGATTAGAAGTGCAATCAAAACAATAAAAACTGTGAGTGTGTTAAGTGCAGATCAAAATAATGCAAGTAATATTGTGATAATAACCTATAAACAATAATTAAAACTGTCACATACAAGGAATACCAACATTACAGAAAACTGCGTTCCGTTACACGCATAATACTGAATGAGTGTTGCTACTTCTACAAAATAAATTTCTATAAAATAACATCTGTATTTTCAATATTGGAGGTTGAAATACTACTAAAATGGACGAACAAATGCAATTATTATTTACAAATTTAAAACTAGAAATGGACAAACAAACAACTACATTAAAAACTTCTATAAGAGAAGAGATAGATGAGAAATTGAAACCATTGGTAGAGGAAAACCTGTACCTAAAAAATGAAGTGGAAAAATTAAATGAGAAGGTAAAGCGCCTGGAATCTGAGAAAAGGGGAAACAATTTAATATTCTAGGCCTTGAGGAGTCGGCTAACGAAAATATTAACATAATCGAAATGGTAGCAAAAACTCTAAATGATTCTGGTATCGAGGTTAACAAACGGGATATCAACAAAGCTTTTAGAGTCGGCAAAGCAAAACATGGAGCACGCCCAGTTCTCGTTAACATGTTAAATACTTGGAAGAGATACGAAATACTGAAAAATAAGAAAAGATTACCTAGAAATGTTTTTGTGAATGAAGACTTCAGCAAAGAAGTCTTGGAAAAGGGAAGGGAACTTATACCACAGCTAAAAGAAGAAAGAAGTAAGGGACGTATAGCATTCTTAAAATATGACAAACTAGTCGTCAAAGGTGAAGAAGGCGCGATGCGAGATAAAAGGAAGAGAGAACAATCTGCCTCACCTAAAATAACCAACGAAAATGTACGACCGAAAATTAACAAAATAAATGCATTCGAACGTATGTGCAGAAACAGGTCTCACTCAACAACAGATTTAAATACAGAATAGCCACTAACACACATCGGTAACCGGAAGATCAGAACAAACAAACAAATCATATCTAATGAAACAACTAAAACTAATACACCTCCCCCAATACGGATGGTCCCCGTGGGGGAATATGACCAATCCCTTCCAGCACAAATATCAAGAAAAAATAACATTAGTATTAAAACACAAGGAAAAAGAAAACTTTATATTGCCACTTTAAACTGCTTAACGCTGCGTACAGAAGAGAGTCTAACCGAATTGGAACTGGCACTCTCAAATATAAAGTGGGACATTATAGGATTAAGTTAGAAAGTTAGGAGAAAGCATTGAGTACCGCAAGGCGTATATTTTATATTATAAAGGCGAAACAAAAGGACACTACGGAGTTGGTTTCATGATTAAAAAACATTTAGAAGGAAACATACTAGAATTCAAGGGGATATCAGAGAGAATAGCTGTGCTTAATCTGAGTCTGCGGTCGTACAAATGCAAATGGTCGATTATCCAAGTCTACGCCCCCACAGAACAGTACGCGGAATCTACTAAAGATCACTTCTATGACCAATTATCATCAGTCATACAACAATCACACAAGAACGTTATGGTGATAGGGGATTTTAATGGCAGAATTGGTTTTCAGCAAACTGGAGAAGATAATATAATTGGCAAATTCGGTTTTGGAACAAGGAGCAACAATGGCGAAAGAATGATCAATATGGCTTTTGAAAATAATCTTGCATTTATGAATAGTTTTTACAACAAAAACACAAAGAATAAGTGGACATGGATATCACCAGGCGGTTCTTATAGAAATGAAATAGATTATATAGCGACTAATAATAGAAAAGCTTTTCAAGATGTAAGTGTTCTTCAACACCTGAATTTTAACACTAACCATAGAATGGTCAGAGCAACAATAAATAGTACAGAGCCGAAAAAAAGCAGAAATAAATTCAATACAACAAAGAATATTAGCAGACACCCTAGTGAGGTAAAAAACGAAACAGATGAAATCTACGAAAAAGGAATAAACGAAATATATGGACCACTACACACTCAATTGGTGAAACCTAAGAAAAGTTATACGGAAAATGTAACCAAAACCCTAATAGAAGAAAGAAGACAGCTCTTAAAAAATAAAAAAGATAAACAAAATTTAAGAGCTATTTCAGAAATAAGTAAAAAAATAAGTATCAGCATCAAAAAGGACAGAGCTAAAAGAAGAACGAACATACTCAACACTCACATAAAAAAGACAGGGGGAGTTAAAAAAGCTTTAAAAGAACTGTTAGAGTTTAAACAATGGATACCAAACATTAAAAACAAAGCAGGAAAGCAAGAGGCTATACGAAGAACTATAATCCGAACTGCAATCGACTTTTACAGGACACTCTACCCAGCAGAACCCAATGCTCAAAATCCTATTATAAATCTAGAAGACGAAGAAAACGAAGAAGTGCCGATCTTTCTACAATCAGAAATAGAAAAAGCTATACACAGTCTAAAAAACGATAAATCACCTGGACCTGATCAGATAACAAACGAGATGATAAAAATGTCAATCAATCCACCCGAAAACCTAAGAAAACTCACCGAAATATATAACAACATCCTAAGAACAGAAGCTATACCATCACAGTGGACTAAGAGTACAATTATACTTTTACACAAGAAAGGAGATCGGGATAATATTGAAAATTATAGGCCAATTAGTTTGATGTCCAACATATATAAAGTATTTTCTAAATTGATTTTAAATAGACTAGCAGGGATAATGGATGAACAACAACCAAGAGAACAAGCTGGCTTTAGAGCGGGATTTTCGACCATCGATCATATACACGTCCTAAAGCAGTTAATAGAAAAATCTCAAGAATACAGTAAAACGCTGTATATTGCATTTGTGGATTACAGTAAGGCGTTCGATTCCATTAAGCACGGGTCACTCTGGAAGGCTTTAACGCAGCAAGGAATTCCCAAGAAATATATACGTATAATCAAAAACATATATAAGAATAGCACGGCACAAATAAAACTAGAAACAACCGGCGAAGAGTTCCGTATAGAGAAAGGTGTAAGACAAGGCGACCCGTTATCTCCAAAACTTTTCTCTGCAATACTAGAAAGTGTATTTAGAAACATAGAGTGGGAAAATGTTGGCATAAATATTAACGGCGAACAACTCAACCATTTGAGGTTTGCAGATGACTTAGTCATAATCACTGACAAAGCCAGTACGCTCCAACATATGCTACGACAGTTAACAGAGGCGAGCAGAACGGTAGGTCTTACTATAAATAAATCCAAAACTAAGGTAATGACAAATAGGGATGAAATAGCCATATCAGTAGATGATGAAAGCATTGAATACGTAAAAACCTACACATATCTGGGACAATCAATAGCATTCAGAGAGCAAACAGACATGGAAATCGAAAAAAGAGTCGCTTGTGCATGGAAAAGATATTGGTCACTTAAGGAAATACTCAAAAGCAAAAACTTCCCCATGGCAGCTAAGAGGAAAGTACTCAACATGTGTGTCTTACCATGCCTGACGTATGGAAGTCAAACTTGGGCACTTAACCAAAAAGATCTTCTTAAACTGAGAACATGTCAGAGGGGAATGGAAAGAAGCATGTTAGGTGTCACTAAAAGAGACAGGATAAGAGCAGATGAAATACGATCCAGAACCAAAGTAGATGATATAATAAAGAAAGTAAGACAGTTGAAATGGAGATGGACAGGGCACATGACGAGAGATAGTAAGAAAAAATGGACAAAAATTATAACAGAATGGCAACCACGCGATGGTAAAAGGAAAAGGGGAAGACAAGCAAAAAGATGGATAGATGACATAAAGAAAATTGGAGGCGCTACCTGGTCTAGAAAAGCTAGAGATAGAAACAAGTGGAAACAGCTGGAAGAGGCCTATGTGTCACAGGACACGCTGATCACTAAACCGGAAAACCAGATGTGCTAGATATAAGTTAGTTTATTTTGTATTACTGTAACTTGTGTTTAGTTTTCAGCAATAAAGGCTTAATAATAATAGCGACATTTTACCAGTACCTACCCTACTGTCATCTATTACTTGATTTCTAGGTTAATAAAAAGAATTTAAATGGTACAATATCTTATTTAATCGGAACAACCACTTAATTATAGATAAGTATTTATTTTGAAGCGAATCTTTTTAGGCGGTGATTCTGAACTGGCTGTTGGATCAAGATTATTCTACCGCAGAAGAACTACTAAAGTATTCATTATAGACTTCACTTGCTATATCACATTGAAAAATGCCTATTCCATAAACAGTACTAATAATCATATCAATAAGACACAATACAAAATGCAGTATTGATAAGGTTCTGTACAATGAGGAAACAGAACACTGGCTCCCAAGTCACAGGAGCACCTACTTTGGGAGCGATGGCTATATCATATTTATGTACCTGCAATGTTTTGTAAACTTATTTACTATATATTTGATAATCGGTAAGTGAACGAGGATTTTGAGTAAAATTTTATGGATGTGTCACGTTTGCCACATTACGTTACATGAGAGAGAAGAAAGATATGACATAGAGAGTAAGATAGCTATATGTTCTGACGCCACGGAAATGGAGCAAAGAGACGGACGTATACATGATACAAAACTGTAGAATAAGATAGTGTCGCGCGCGTTTTAGTTGTCTGCCTCAGACGCTACATATGAACGGCTGAGGTAACACATATACGTTACTTTTAAGAAGTTTCTCTTTTCTCACGTGTACGGTGCTGCTGGTGATTCATTTTATGTTTAATTGAAAGATTATTTACGGCCCCGTCATTTAGGGAACCTTGTGGCTTACCACAAGATTACCTAGCGTTATTGGCCTGAAATCACCACGCCAACCCGCAGTTACCTAGCGAGATTATCAATTATTCTCTGTGTGAAAAGAGGCCTTAGCCTTGCAATGAAACGGTTATCGGCTGGCTAATTGGTGATGTTATATTTTTTATCTGTACTTACATCAGGATCAGCGATATAATCTATTTTGGCGCTCGCTTGTCTGAAGGCACCTTGAGTCATGTAGTCGATATTGTTGTCAACGGCTAAGTACCCCGTTCTCAATGTGAGATTCACAATGGGAAACTCCTTTAGATAATAGCCGTGTTGGTCGTACATTCTGTAAATGAAAAATTCATACATAAGTATACAAGATTTTTACGTGTCCCCATAATATGAATTTCTTCCGTATCGTGGGTACGTTTTTAGATAAATTTCATAAGCACCCAGGCACGCATAATAATAGTTATGTGAAATTTATAGTAATTTATTTTCCTTGCCGGAATTGGATTTGTGATAGCCGGGACACGGCTGTCGCATATGCAAAGCGAAGCACTAACGTTATATTTTTTGTCGATAGAAGAATATTTTAACTTTGAAGTCGTTTATTAACTTTCAATAAATTGCAAAGTCAGTTTATGACGGTGATGACCATAAGTACGAACAATTTGAAGAAATGTCCGGCTTAGTGATCGGTGATCGCGAAATCTGAGCACTTGGAATACCGATCCAAAGCGCTAACGGTACAAACTTCGCGGGGTGTGTAATTTTTTTTTAATCTAAAATTGATGTACATATTCTTACTTCAAAGAGCCTTCTTGGAAAGTGTGCAGCCATCTCATAACGTGAGGATATTCCAGAGAAAGTTGAGGCAAAACATTTTCATTATAGACATTTCTGAAGCCGTCAGTTGGACTAATCACCGAGTCTTCCACTAGATTCTCGTATCCTGCAGCACACATTACAATATTATACTTGAATTGTTAGCCGGGCCGACAGGTAAGGTTAGTAATGGTTCCGAGACTGTAAGATCATAAGCTCACGCGTTTCATGGCAAGTTTTTCAACAAGTGTGTTGAAACACTTAGCATGGAACGCTAACGCGCTTGAGAAAAACAATGATTAAAATCGAATAGAGTTATTTTAGTGTAATAAAATGGCGCGCGGATTTCTTTTTTTGTGCACCTAGTCCATAGTATATACAAGTAAAGGTAAAAGGGTCGAAGTTGCATAATATTATAATGAATTATAGTGAATATCCTTCCATTTATAACACAAATAAATGTTAATTTGTTGACAAGAACAAATAATTAGAAGAATCGAAATGTTTATTTAAACTAGGACGCAAGGAGTTTTTAATTAGATAATTTATAAGTAAATGTAAAGGTGTCTATGTTTGTAAATCCATCATGGATGTTATAATCATGGTTATAATGCACAATTCACTTTTGAACGATCATGGTAGGAAAAGAACAAAAAAAAAGCTTTTAGAGAAATTGAGAAAGTTTGAATAAAAATATTTTGAATATACTATCTCGTTTTAAATAAATTTGTTTAACATTGAGCTAACGCAGTATTTTTTATATTTCGTACTCAGTCGTCTGTTCTTCTGGCCAATTATTAGTCTATGTTATACTAACAAATAGTTACAAAATTAAAATAGAGACAACTACAGTTTTTTTTTTATTGTGGAATATTTGTATTATGCTTGGCCTTAAAATATATTTCATATTCATGAACGTGTTACTGGCAAAGTAATTTATCAACGAATTTGTTGTACCTGCTAATCAATGTAATGGAAGTCGCCACGATGCTTTAGCAAATTAAGTGGGGTCTTACCTAAAAATACCGGCAACAACTCGTAATAATACACTTGGCATGCCGTGGCAATGTTGATATCTCTAGCCGTTGTGAACAGTAACTCGTCGTCCCAGCAAGGGTTGAGCTTCGACAATTCAGTCGCGATGAAGTTGTGGTATCTCCAAAACCAAATAGCGAAGAGGTTGATACCAGCTAAGGTGTTACCACCATTCTCCGCTTTAAAAAAACAAAGGACAAGCAATAATTTAAGAGGAAAAAGGGTAAATAAAGCTTCTGTATGAAATAAAGTAAAGTTGTGCAGTTTAGTAAACTTGTAAGATATGAATCCAGCTTTAAAATTATAGGCTTTAGATAAGAAGTTCACAGAGAAAACCGACAAAAATAAGGAAGATCTTATTCAGTCACTTACGCATGTCATGACACCTGGTTTCATGTGGGCGTTGGTTCATGAAGCAACCGTTGGGTTCTGTTTTAATACTTGGGGGCCAGATCCTGCCATTTTCCACTTCATACTTCAGTAATCCACCTTGGTAAAGTCTTCCTTTTCCTTCTAAGTCCTTTAAGTTGTTTCCATACACAGCGGATAAATCTATGAGGGGTGTTGATGAGACGATCTAGACGAACAAAGCTGTAGTTAGTTGGACGACAATCTGGTTGATTACCTCGCGGCTATCCGTCTTGTATTGGGACTGTACTAGAATAGGCGCATGACAATGACATCACAGCACTTAAACCTTAATACCGGGACTAAGATAAAAAAAAAGTGATCTTTATACTCGTAACCACCAAATCTGGTATAGAGTTCCAATTTATTATTTAAAATTTCATTTTCAATATTCTGACAGTTGTCTTATTTTATTCCATACGATTTTAATACTCCAATCAAATTTAATGAAATCGATATATGTAGTTATCAAGTAGTTCCCTTTAAAACAATTGAGCAAAATTAAAATTAATATAGTTTTAATGTATTTGGTGGCTTTTATACTGGAACCTGCCGCCTAGTTCTATCAGTGTGTAGCGACAACTACTATGCTACACGAATACAACGCGCATAACAGATGACGTCAAGAATCCTGCATCGCGCAAGCAGAGTTTGGCTACAAACTTGCAAATATACGAACGCCCGACTTTATATATTCTATATACTTTAACCGTCATGCCGTGGCTCGCCAGGCAATACGGCCGCTTAGTTGGAGGGTCCTCCCTTTAAGGCTTCCTGTCCACCGGAGCGGGGCCAGGCTGCAGAGCGGTAAGCGAAATAAAAATCCACCAATAGAATTGCATAAAATCTCCACTCCTCTTCAGTGGACAGGGAGTTGCGAATTAGTTTAAAGATTCATACAAAACCGGGAAGCGGAGCTAGGACGCGGACTCCGGTGGACAGGCAGCCTTAAATGGAGTGCAATCAGCAACGAATAATAAATAGGTCTAGTGTACATCTAATTATTACGTGTTGCTGATTGTTTGGCTAACAAAATAGGAAGCTGATTTGTCAACACGAACATTTGTGTTCTGACGTTCAAATTTGTTGTTCTTGTATTTTTTTACATATTGAATAGTGTTTTGTTTCTAATCAGTGGGGTTACTCTTGAAACTAATTCCAATTCCAATATTATATAGACGCCTTAAAACATCGCGTAATTTTAAACTAAGTTTACCTACATTACAGTAATTGCCTCAATTTTAAAGCATGTTGTCTTCATAGTATCCCGAATCTATAATCATTTGTTACACATTTTGGCATTTAAAAGTACAAACTGACATATTTCCAATGTCAATCGAGAGGAATTATTTTCAAGAGTAAGCCCACAGTTCAGCAGTCAGTTCCGCATGCAAACTAACTTTTGGTGTTGGTTTTTGTTCGTATATTCTGCCATGGATTATGATAAAGACGTTCCTTTAGGGTAATAAAATACGCTTATGCTAAAAAACATGACCTAATGTTTCAAGTCATAAAATATTGCTTACTCTTTCTGGTACCGTGCCCTTAGGAATACATCCAATACTCTGAAAAGACTCCGGCCTGGTCATATTCAGACAGCGGTGACCAGAGAAGCGGTGGACCGGGTCATCTACAGGGATCTTGTTTGGAACACAATAATAATCCGTTTTTCCCTCAGCGGAACAGCAGTATGGTCTCCACAATACATAGTTGACTGGAAGAAGAGTACACGTTTATAAATAAAATCGCATACACATAGCATCACGCCTGTAATCCCTGAAGAGCTAGGCAGAGGTGTAAAGAAAGGAAGTAAAGAAACATATTTATATTGATTTCTATAGTAAATCTATAAAATGACTTCCAACTGTTATGAGGGTAAGACAGAGAGACGCATCAACTAGAACGAGCCTGTCCCGTCACGTGCTAATGATTTTCTATTGAACGGCACATTACTCATAGAGTAATGGTTTTCTGGACACGTAATAGTACATTATGATACAAGTGCCCTAAGTTGGTCACTACAATCGAGGTTGAATTGCTAACCGAGCCTTGGCGAGGGTAGCAATGACCAACTGAGACTTGTTGACCATTAGGGCATGCGGCTCATACGTCGTTTTCCAACACTTTTGTCAGGAAAAAATAAGAATAAAATTATATTTTGCAAAGACATTCAACTATATACATTTTGTAATTAAGATGTCGCGTATCCGGACACGATAGTTCAGTTGAGAGAGCCATGCCACGGTACATCAAAGGTCGCGGGTTCGAGTCCTCCTCATGTCTATTAATTTTCAATGTTTTCCTTAGAAAACAGTAATTAATATAGGCATTACTTGGCCTAAATATGTATAAAAATAATTTAAAATAATTTGTTAGGAGTTGCTATTGATGTATTTTCGCACAGAGAGACCGTGGTGGCCATTTGCACCATTTATAAACTTCAGAATTCATTTTTAACTCATGAAATATGTATTAATTTATTGATTTTTAATTTGAACATACACATAATGCAATGTTTACCTAGGCGTGTCGTCCAAAATACAATATTTAAGTTTTGACAATATTAATGTTCAAATCATTATTATTCCGTCACGCCATTATAAAAATCGAAAAATTAACACCAGCTTCAAATAAAAAATAAATTAATATCAGGATTATTACGGATCATTGTTAGGATGCTATCGTCAACAAAGAGTGTCATCGGGTAGTATTATTATTTTGATTAGTCATTAATAAAAATTTAAACCATTAAAGGACCTAATACACCACCTTGTGGTACACCAAATATTACCGTGCGTTCTCTTTTTATAAGTACGTAACATATTAGATAGCAATCAAATTAAAAAAAAAATATAAATGTGTGTTCAGCAAGTCTAGAATGTTACCCAAGAGTCAAGTTTGTTTCGCAGATTATTATGGCTAACTTAATCAAACGCTTGCGTCATGTCACAATACATATATGGAACAACTAGGTCTGTTTATTTTCTTTGTGTAATTTCTTTGTGTCATGTTTAAGGTGTGTTTATTGATGAAACAACCTAGTGTCAGAGTTTAAACCACTTGTAGGCGTTAAACATGGCGTTACAAACCATTGAGAACATCTCTCAGATGTGCTGGTCCTCACGATGTTTTCCTTCACCGTTTTAAGAAAGTGATAATTAATTTCCATACGCACATGACAAGTCAAATTCAGTGGTGCGTGCCTTGGATTCTAACTTGCCAGCTTTGACTTGCCAGTCCAACGGTCATACCGCTACGCTATCACTGCCCACGTGTTGTTGTCAATTTATTAGTCATACAATTAATTAAAAGCCTTAAGCAGAAACCCTAAAACAATAAACTCTTACTTGTATCATGTATAGAGACGACATCAGCAATCATGAACACGAAGTAGTTTGTAGCTAGTTGTGTGAACTTCTGACTAGGGACTTTACCAACTGATAGAAGACGAGTCCTCAGATACCGAGCAAGAGGCAGGTCATTGCCTGATGCTGCTTTCTTGGGCTCAAAATCTGCGGGATAAGTAACACTATTATAAGTTTTCCATAAAAAGCCACACAGATCATTCGATAGAGATATTAAGTTGCACTTGTTGCGATCAGTCTGTGGAACGGTGACCGTTATTCTCATATCAAGAAGACCCTTCCGTGCCTCGGAAATCACGTTAAAGCGTCGGTCCTGGTATATAAAATAAATATTTAATTTTATAACAGCCGGTACGGGTAAGTAAGATACCTGAAAGTCTGACAAACACTCTTACTACGTTGTATCCTGTTACCCAATAAATTGATTAGGAGTTCAGATAGTCAGTAGCTCCATTGAAATACCAGTGGTATTAGATTGCATCCACCTTAGCCAACCGCAATATCGCGAGTAAAAGTAAGCAGATGATGACGAATGCCATAACAGTTGAAGTATTATTCAAAGTGGTAATACGTTACACGACTTATTCACAAATGGTCTAGCGCAGTACGTTCGCTCGTTTTGCGGATTGCTCAAATGTATTATCAAACATTTGTGTTAAAAGTAAACATCACATTAATCATGTCTGTATTCTGGAGGGTTAAGTACTGTAGTACCTAGACCCGCAGTTATTCTGTCAGTTTTGACAGTCTTTTTTGTGTCAGTCTCATCATTTCAAACTACGAGCTGCTACTGTCTATTCCCTAACAGAAAAACCCAATAATACTTTGCATGACCTGAGAATCGAACACAAAACCTCATGCTCAGCAGCCACGCTTGCAAACACTAGCCCAATGAAGTAGTTAATAAAAACACCATCGATAAAAATAACTTAACATATTATAGCATCACGCCTGTATTCCCTGAAGGGGTAGGCAGCGATGTACACAGCTATACACCCACATTATACCAATGCAGTTATTAAGTCCCATGTAATATGTGATGAGCAGAAATTGCTTAGGCTATATTTAAAAAAGTTCATCAAAATTTTCTTACTATTATCGTAAACAGCTGGCAGTACTCTCACGAAGGGGGTGTGGCTGGCTCCCCTAGAGGGATTCTGCAGGTTGTTGCAGGACCCGTCTACACGTCTACCTTCCGAAGGATCGCATGCCTCGATCTCATTCACGCACCAGCTAAAGTTGAATGAGCATATTATTTAGGAAATATGCTAAAATTAAAACCAATAGTTGATTTTCAAATTAGGCTATGATTAGCATATTGTTTGAATGTCAATTATATAGGCAGCCCCCAAATCCCATCCTACACCGCTTTCAAGTACTTTTGTTGGAAAGACAATGTATGTTCTTGATTAGAATTTTCTATGGGGTCTATATAGAATTGAAAAGCATTGACTTGGGCTATAAATTAAAATTATAAAAAAAAAAAACATTCTCGTTTGAGGTATTGTTTTTAAATCCTTTGTGTATTTGACGTATATATTAACCCCTTAATACGACAGGATAAAAAAAAACATAATTTATTAGTCATTAAGATTAAATAATAAAGAGTTAGGCGAGACAATACACGAAAGAAACTAAATAATTAATTATTTTGAAAGTAAAAAATGTTACTTACAAAGTCGTATTACTTTCATCATGACGTTCCAATTCATCAGGACCAATCGGGACACCACGGTATGAATCGTAGTATATAGTAGCTCTGACGTCACACAACACAGCAAGAAGCAATATAAAAAGCAACATCTTAATGTTTGCTAATTTGAGTGCCAGTGAAAAGTGATCGAATATCCAAGACAGGGAATTAAAATGTACATCAGGATAGCCAAATCATCGACCCGAAAATTTATTTTGTAATGTTTGTAAATAAAAAGTGTAAATTTAAAAAAAAATGTTAAACCAATTCCGCTTTTGTTTTTCTTTAGAAACTACGCTTTTTTTTATAACGTAAACATTAGATAATAAATTTTTGGATGGGTGATTTGGATTCTCAATCCCGACGTACAGGAATTAAGGGGCCAGCCCCTTTTTCCCCTGTCTTGGATATTTTCTGCTTATTTGATTACTTCGTTTTTTGAAATGATTGTAAAATCGTCTTACTGTTAGTTTTACCGTATTACAGAGAAAATTTTCAATCTCGATTCAAGTTGTTATTACAATCTCTTAAATTCCAAGAGTTACCTCTAAGTATGCGAAGCCAACTAAACACTTTGTTTTTGCTTTTCTAACCTTACTCTATTAGTTGCCGTGAAGACACTCAGTAATACTAGTCTTAACTTATTGCGATTATTTATAAAGGCAACTGGAAAATAGTATCTAATAAATATTTATTAAGCACATTTATGTACATAGCTGTTGTACATCAATAATTATGGTAACGGTAACAATCAGAAATATAATAAAGAACATTATATTATAATATATTTATTTTATTAAAACAAACACTTATAAATCTTAAAATGGATAATATAATATATTAAATAATGGATTATGTATGATAATTAAAAGTGATCCTAAGAACCTTCGCAGACTTGCTACTTTTAACGTTATTTATATTATATCATTTTTTAACACAGGCTGGTCTTTTTATTCATCAATGACTAGATAGTAACAGAAAATTTAACCAAATCGTCCAGATAAATGTATTCTTTCCAAATCAATTGAAGTTCACAAGATTCTTCGTCTATCTTATTTATTTGGTCGCATGAACACATTTGGTTGCTGTAAAAAATACATTTTAATATTCATATTACGTAATAAAGAGTTATTACGCAATATGAATATTAAACTAGGCTCGTTACTAAGTATCAGACGCAAAAATAGATCGATCGAGATTAAACTAAGCTTATCGCGGTTGATCTGTGGATGGGTGACCATCATTTCATATCGTTCTTGTTCTTGGTTGTTTAATAAGATTAATCCGTCAATGGATTTACCGGGTCTACCGACCATAAATGCACTTTTTTCGGAATTATAATTACCTCAGGATCAATGACGCCATAGGCGTTGGGGCCACAGACCTGACCCGTCGCAAGTGACTTTGGGCGTCTGGACACGGAGTCTTCTGGCGTCCATTGCACGTACGTTGCGGCACGCCATGTGTCTGGTGTGCCGTAGTGGGGGCCCAATACCCAATCCCGGGAATGGGGGTCCGGCAATGGACTTACGCGAGCGGGTTCGCGGTCATGTGCGAGAGCGTTCGCGCTTCTCGCCCTCAAGCAGCTGAGGAGGTACATAGTGGAGTTTTGGTGGGTTTGAGTCCCACATAACCGCTCTCTCTCCCCGTGTCAAAACGGTATGCGAGGGCACTTCTCCACATAAAAAAAGGATAAATGATGTCATACAGATCTTCAAAGATACGGCTTGGTTTGCCGAAATAGAACTCTCTGTATTTAACATAAGGCTGGAATCCAAAGTGCCCATTCTTGCTCAGATCACTGGTCTATAAGTCTGGCACATACTGGTGAAGATCCATACCAGAAAAAAAGAGAAAATTGTTAGTTAATCTGCCATATTTTGAAAATTCCTGTATTCACCGAGATGGTAAGCAGATGTTTACACAGTTGTACAGCCTGGTTTCAACAATGTTGCTATTATGCAAAGTATGCTCATCGAGGTAAGATGTTTGTCTAGAATGACACGTAGGTATTTGATGTGCTCCTCCCAATGGATCGGTTTGCCGAACATGGTAATCGGTCTGGGGTCAGGGGGCTTGATTCTACGCCGTTTCAAGAAGAGAATGGCTTGACTTTTATCGGGGTTGACTTATGTTCTCCAGTTCCTGAACCAAGCGCCTAGTGCGTTGGCAGCAGATAGGAGGGAGAGACTGATGCGGTCTTGGCTACGACCAGAGTAGTAATATAGTAATTTCAGCACATAATTTAAGTATTTGCTTAGATATTTTATCATACCCTATGTACCTTTCAATTTTTAAAGATTATATGACACGAAATACTTCGATGCCAGAGTATGGATTCATAAATATGCTACAGTTGTTCCTAGTAGGCGGACAGAAATTTGTCGATAGGTATGTTTTAGTATCTGAAATGTCAATAAAATTGTAATTTAGTGTGTTCTCGATTTGACTTGGACAATTTAATAATTTATGCAAAAAGGACGAGTTCATGAAATAATTATTCATTTAATAGAACTTTATACATTATTATTCGGGTTACTTTTATTATTTGAATGGTAAATAAGACTACAATAATATAAACTACCAAGTATTTAATCATCCTGCAAAAACCAAAAGTCTGTTCATTAAATTTCATTTGGACAAGGCATATTTATATAAGGCATACAGAGAGGAAGAATAAAAATAAGTTCTTACAATGTCATGACGTTTTACCGCTTCCAGTCTAATCGGGACGCCGTGGTAAGAATCATAGAAATGAGCAGCTCTGACGTCACACAGCATATCTATTTTATAAGTGATTGTAAATGTATGATACTTTAGGGTTCCGTTTATTCCGTACCGTGGGGTAAGCCCTGTAATAGGGTCCAACGAGACCCTATATCAGAGCCTAGGCCGTGCCGTCTGTCAGTCAAATGGTTGTATCTTTGTTACCATAATAGCTACTTCAAGAAAGTTTAAAAATATGCTTAACAGCTCACAGTATCGGTGAAATGATTATTTAAATTGTGTTTAAGTTTCAAAAAAAATATATATTTTAATACCTAAGGAAGTACGAAACTTTAAGCACGTGAGTCCGACTCGTACTATACTGTTTTTACTTACTTTTTTAACTTTATCTACCTTTTTCTGTTTGTTGCCGTGAAGTACTTAATAGAATATCCTAACCCTAACTCTTCTTTAATATTTATTTATATATAATATTATAAATGCGAAAGTAATTTGTAGTTTGTTGGTTAACTTTTCACGCCTAAAACGAAATGAGAATGGAACGCCTCTAAGTAGCCCTATTTGAAGGAGAAAAAAATAACAAGTTTTAACTGTAAATTTGGTGATTTTCCTATCCAGGAATATAGTTATATGAAATATAGTAAAAGTGAGGTTATTTTATAACATACGTACAACACGGTAGTTTGCTATGTCTTTTCCAAAAATATTTTTATGGATTTGGTTGTGTAATGGCTTTTGTGCATACCCCGTGCATGTATAGCACCTATGTGTGTAACGCACGGAGTACTTTTATATATACAGGTAAAGAGACCTTCTTCAGGGGTTCAGAGGGAAAGCGATTGATAGCGCCACCTCTGGTTGTCAAAATTGCTACTTTCCTTTCTATATTTTTATATTAATTCCTGCTACTAAACCATATTATGTATTGAGTTTAAATAATTAAATAAATAAACAAATAAAATTCAAAGTGTCTTATAATATTTCAGTATTTCTCATAAAATCAACATGCATGTTAAATATAATATGTAAAATCAATCTGGAGCACTTCATAGTCATATTTTTATGTAGGAGTTTCTATCACGAACAATACTAGTAAAAATACTCGACGAAAACGAGAAATGCAGAGCTTAACTCGACGAATTCACAGAGAAGAAATGGTTTTATATAATTTAATGAATTTATCTAGTCGGAAAAAATAAAGGATGGAATGACATTGACAACACAACTGATAGAATATATTTTTTTAAGTTTAGCTGCCAGTAAAGAGTTCGTAACAAATTTAAGTCGCTTTTCACAATCCATTGATAAGCATCTGTGCTAACTGACATATAATTATTATGGTTACATTAAGAACTAAAATAAACAAGAGACAATATTTTTATTTTATTTTTATTGAAATAAACACAAACTTATGGCCTTATAATAAAAAAGAATGACATTTTTTTTTCTGTGGAATGCAACACTGAAATGTTTAATCCTAGTGGAACTTGATTTAATATTAATGTTTAATTTATAATGAAATTCGATTCATCTCAAAATATTTGAATTGAATTATATTTCAAAATCAATGCTCGACTGGTACACATAATCGATCTCACGCACTGTAGCATTAAACGATGTTCTCGCCTATTGAAGATAAAAGTGAGGCCCCAGTATGGATCCCTGACTCACTCCGTCTGTGATATGGTCGAGATACGTAGGGTTGAGTCAAACAAAGTGTCGGCGATCACGATGGTACTTGGCGATGAATTCGAGAAGACCTGGAGTGAAGCCCCATGCATTTAGCTTCTCCAGCAGTAGGTAAATCGTTGATGACTCTATCAAACGCCTTCCGGAAGTCAAAGTATATATAGTAAGTCCACACGTCCGTCTCCTATAGTCTAGTCGGGTACAATAAAATCGACAATCGGAAGAAGATTGGTGTTGACTGACCTCTTCTTCATAAACCACGTTGTTCGGAATTTGGAATGGCGCGACCTATTTATAAATTTCTGTACGTATAATATGCTCAAAGATCTTAGCCATTGTATCGTCGAAGCCGTGGTAAGTAGATCTAGTCAAGTATGGCTGAGCATGTTTTCCTCGACGTTTCCTGCGTATCGTAGTCAATTACTATGTAATATTATAAAAACCCACTTTTGAAGGTTCCTTAATAATAATCTAGATTTTAAAACAAATATATAAACAGTAAATCTTCCAATTATATACCGAAGTTTTTATATTTCTAATTACTAGCGACCGGTGTAAGCTGAGTCAAGCACCTTGTTTAATTTTATTATTTAAATTATATATATAAATCGTCAAAACTATACGTTTCGAATAGTGGCTCATCGCAAGTGAGGTCCTTCCATGCTTCGAAATTAATATTTGGTATGCGGCTGCAGCTGTCAATTTTGTTGCTATAACAAAGGGAAAATATATATTAAGTACAGGGAATGTTCGCTTTAAGACAATTTTTAAAACACAAAAAGGTTATACAGATTTTTTTATGTACACATATGAGTGGAAATAGATATACCAACACAGTTTTAAACCCACATTTCACCAATGCTAGTCCCAAGTTATACGTGTTCACCCTATTACGATTTACCGGGCATAATTCCAAGCTCCGGGCTGCTACTAAGAACAAAAAGTCCAATAGCACTTAGTTCGAACTAAGAATCCAGCCCAGGATCTTAGGCTCAGCAGTCATGCTTGGAACCACTGGACCAACGAGGTCTAAATCTAATTTATATTCTTTTGTTAAATTTAAAAAATATTAATTATTCTAGAAATTTTCTTTGTAACGTTGAAGTAGCAATGAATCCGCAACACGTTGCTTAAAAATTAAGAATGAAAAAGATACAACCTCAATTTTTTTTATTTCAAATAAATCAGATTACATACAGGGCTTATGAAAAGTCAAAGCTAAGTGCACGGTTCCAAGGAGTTGGTCTTATGGAGAAGAACCGACAAGAAACTCCATAAATGAATACTGAACAAGCAAGGTCTCTAACGCTTCTTGAGGTAGCAGTGTGTCGGGTGCAAGGCGTATGTTGTACCTTATAAATAGGCACAGAGATTCCTCTTATTTGATCGACAATGCGCGAGTCAAATCTCTGGTGTGGAAACCCTGTTCAAGTTATTGCTTTCCATCAGACGGGTTGACCGCCATAATAGTAAAAAAGAAATACAAACACAGAGAGAGTATTCTATTACTTACTTAAATCTATTTGCTCTAAGGAAAGCATGGGGCTGAATCTTCGTGACGGTATCTCCAACATCGCACAGAATTCTTGAGATTCTAGCTTTTCTTATTTCAGCCAGTTGGACTGTGAAGAAATTATTTGTGTCACACTTCAACCTGAACGAAGATCACTTCAAAAACAATTCAATTTGCTACTTACAATCAGTAAATGCATTTGGACGGTCTGGATTCTCATACCAGTGTCTATCAGATATCATGTTACGTCTCATCTGGTCTACAACAAGGCAATAAAACGTCGGAGGAACAGTACCTCCTTGTATAAACTTCTCTGTCCATATACCTGCCAATAGGTCAATATCATCTACTCTTTCGTAAAGTTCTCTCAGCATTTCTACTCTCTGAAATGTTGCAAAGAAGAATCAGGCCATTGGCTTGAAAATGTAATAGCTTTTTACCATATCCCTAAAAATTGTTTTTACAAGCCCATAGGACAATATAACGATATTACATTGAATATTTAACATTGTCTTTGAAAATAATAATGTAGATAGCAATATGATGAAAAAGCAATGGACAGGAAAGTAACGAGAATCACACAGCATAGACAAAAAAAAGCAGGCTGAATTAAGGGGGAAGGTTTATGAAGGTATGTATGTCAGGAGTCAGTACTCCTGACATACATACTTTCATAAACCTTTGTAATCTTATTATATAAGAAATATTATAATAATTAATATCTTTGCCCAGCTAGACAATCTAGGTTATTAAAAATGTAAAAAGCTTAATAAAATATTGTACCTCAGCATCTATAAATTGATAAAGGTCTTCAAACGTACGTACTGGTTTCCCAAAACACACTTCCCTATATTTAATGTACGGTTGGAAACCAAAGTGTCTGGACTTGGCCATGTCGTTAGTAAACGCATCTGACACTTTTTGTAGACCCCCAAGAGCTTGTTCAGTTATCTGGAATTAAGATTTCATTAATAAACATAACATATTGTAGCTTCATGCCTATATTATCCAAGAGAGGTAGGCATAAGTTTACACAGTTGTAGACCCACATTTTACCAGTTAGTACCCTACTGTCATCTACTGAGTACAACTACTGGATTTCTAGATTATTAAAAAGGATTTAAGTGGTACAATATCTTATTTAATCGGAACAAGCACATATTAAATCTATAGATAAGTATTTATTTCGAAGTGAAACTTCTTAGGCAGCGATTTTGAACTGACTGTTGGATCAACATTACATATTCTACCACAGAATAACTACTAAAGTATTCTTTATAGACATACATATAAACACTCGCTATATCCCAATTACATAAACAGTACTAATAATCATATCAATAGGATATTCAGTTACACTGGATCTCTTAACCAAACACACACGCACACACAATACACACACACACAGAAACACACACACATGATCATACACTACATCTCACAGAATACACACACACCCATGTTCATATACATCTTATTTCCTCATTCTTTTCTCATCTCTTTCACATAAACTGGATTACATAACTATGTGACAACCTGTACTTCGAGGAAACAGTAGAACACTGGCTCCCACAGGAACACCTAGTTTGGGAGCCAGGGTAAACCTTATTTATGTACCTGCAATAAAGTTATTATATTATATGGAAAAACAATACGGTCGTGAGCGGGATTCGAACCTGAGCCTCCTGGATAAATACTCCAGGCGCTCTGACCACTAAGCCATCTCGATCTTATATATAAGTCACATAATAACTTTAGAATTCGCTAAGCATGCGTTAATCCTTTTCAAAGATTTATCTTTAATTGTACCTGCAATGTTTTGTCAACTTGCATATAGAACAGTATGTAATGGATAATAGGCATGATGACTGATTTTGAAATCTGCTTTTATATTATGGGTACACGTCTACTATTTCCGAAAAACACATTATTTCAGCAATAAACTTAGTTGTAACGCAACTAACTGCATTTTAATCTATATATTTCAAATTATGCGCGAAAACGCTCGTGGGTGTCATGGCGTCCATTGTGACGTCACGACCCAGTATACATTGCATTGCTGCATACGCTGAAAGAAGAAAATCAACATTATTACATATTTCCTGTGTTAAAATGAATTCCAAATATTACAACGTGGTGTGCGGATCCTCTGTGCAAAAACACATCAATATAAACACCTAACAAATTGTTTGTTTATGTTCCAAACGAGAAAATAGTGCGAGATAAATGGCTAAAGCTCGCACGGCGAGACCTGAGACATCGAATTCGTCAATTTATTTTTGTGAAGACCACTTTAATGTAAGTAGTTCTATAGATTTAATAGGTGTGAACTCTTAAATCTTTGTGTGTGATTAAATACTTTAGCAATTAATTGAGGTTATGTTTGTTTTGGTCAGATATCGTTCTTGTTAACAATTTGGACATATCTTTTTTCAGCTACCAAATGATATGGAAAATTATATGCAGTATCATGTGATGGGATCAGTGACACAAGTGCGTATGAAACTAGGGTGTATGAATAATATGAATGCCAACCATACAGAAAAATGCTAACATCTGGCACAATAGAACGACCTTATATGTGTAAGAAACAAAAGATGATGGCTATTGTAGAATGTGAAAGCAATTAGAAGAAAGTAATATGGTTCCAGAAAATGTAATTTACAAGAAATTTCATCTGGAAGTTCAGGTACACATGTAAGTAGTATTTAAGATTTATATAGTTTCATGCTTTAATAACTGGTTGAATGCAACAAGAAACTTTAAAATGTTATTATGTACCTAATTAACTAAATAATGACACAAATTTGTAATTTATTAGCCTTTTTTATTTTATGATTAGATCAATATTTACTTAGTATAGTCATATCTACCTGTTTTTGTTTCAATGAAAATCTACAGGTAAAAGAAGGTATATTTTGTATAATCTCTGGCACTCTTATCTGTTCTATCACCATTTAAATAAATATTGGAATATTTATTTCACTACCTATGTAAAGAAAGAAATACATATTGAAATAAGTTTCCGTTTACAGTTCAGCACAATCTTGAAGAACTTCAACAAGTAACACCAAAAACGATAGATAAATCATTTCAAGTACATGTGATTAAAACTTTCAAAGTAAAGCTAATCAAACAGAACAGTTGGTAAATCAGAATACATCACCATTTAAGCCACACCTGCACTCTGTCTCTACATCTCATGTTTAAGACAAGAGTCAGTCTCAACCCATCAAGTTCCAATGTAAATGTTATAAGAAGAATGTTTAAAAAAAGAAGAACAAGCAGATATTGATACTTCTTATACTCCTTCTGTGACTCGGATAGAATCATCACCATCAACAGTCCCTTCAAATGGAATCTGCTTCTGACTGCAGCAAGATGACACAAGATGTTAAAAAACAAGAGGCTTTGAGGAGTTTGCTCAAAGTTCTTGATGATGTAATAACATTAACATGTGGTTTAATTAACTTACAAAACTCTTATTAAATAAATGAAACAAAACTGCATTTTTAGTTATTTCTCTGTACTTTCATATAACAATGGATATACATAGGATTTCCAGAATGTAATTACACTTGAGAAATCTGACATATTCTTTATCAAATGTTACACATATAATTTCAACATGTTTATTGTTACAGTAATCAGAGTCGGCCACACATAAATAACACTTTTTCCATCCACTCAAATATTTTGAACTCGCATCTGGGTGTAACATTTGTCCGTGGGTTTTCCATTTTTTTTATAATTCAGATAAGTTTTCTCACTCATTGGGCACTTAATTTCAACAATGCTATCTTGACAAATGCCATCAGGTGAACCAGCTATCATTGGATAGCTTTTTGATATCATGAGCCCAGAACACCAATTCTTTTTCTAGCACTGTTGGATTTGATGGTAAGATAGGGCTACCGTTTGACAAGTCCTTTGCTTTTATAAATTTCAGAGTATTGCTAACTCTGGATAGTTTAGACTTCAGCCAGTAACATTGTACTTCAGTACAGGATGGTTCTTCACTCCTGCGATGAACCCACATAAGGAGCGCTATGGCATGCTTGCAACCCCCTTGAGCAGCAACACAATTGTGGCATTGAACAGATGTTACCTTTTCTTCATCTTCATCAACTGTCAATGTAACTGCATATAACTTTGCATGGACTTTATGCTCCGGAGAAATTTTCCCTTCACGTTTAAGTTGCACGATAGCCCTAGCATAATTCACCATATGTGATATGACGGTCTGGAAGACCTGAAATAAATAAAATTGATTAGACTAATAAACAAACACAGAAAGTGGACTTGGTGTTTAATAGATGTTGAATTTACGAGTGCGCATAGCTGTGGTAGGGTTTAGTAGATTGGTTTGTAAATTAACACATTATTACTTGTGAAGTTTTAAGAAATAGATACTTTAAAAGTAAAAATAGTATTAGTTTCGTTAGCTGCGAGTTAGTTAACCTCAAAAATAACCGACGACTTATGTGTTAAAACAGGCTTGTGTAAGTAGAATTTTACTTAGCAAAATAGATTAATAATAATGTACTTACAAGGACGTTTTCACATTCCGAAATTCAGATGAGCAAAAGTCTTTATTTATCGCAAGAAACTCTCCCAACATCAACAAATAAATTCTTGGCAAATTACTGCTATTTGCTTTAATAAAACCTTGTTCGATCGTTGATGATTCTTGAATGTTTGTATTTTAGGTACAAAACCACGAATAAACAACAAATTAACTAATATAATGATGTAGAAATCAATCGAAACGAATTTTTACAACGAAAATTCAAACAAATGTAAGGTGATGTTTACATTCCCGATGAGGCGTGACGTCATTCGCTGTGATTGGTGTTTCAGTTAACATGGCCGATTGCAGTATTTTATACTTTTATTTTATTGAAAATCTTATTAATCTTAATGTTTATATTAAAACTAAGTCATTTTTGAGAATCCTGTGTACATATATTTTTCTCTAAAACCATTAATTCCTTGATTCTTTAATACAGTCATCATGCCTATTGTGTAAAATAAACTTATTTTGGATTATCGGTATATTGGATAATCGGTAAGAGAACGAGAACTGAGATTAAAATTCTAAGGACGTTGGCTACATTGCGTAACATGAGAAAGAAGAAAGATATGACGTAGAGAGTAAGATAGCTATATGTTCAGACGCCACGGAGTCAGTGGAGCAAAAGAGACCGATATACATGACAATACAAAGCGATAAAATAAGATAGTGGCGCCTGCGTTTTAGATGTCTGCCTCGGACGCTAAATATGAATGGCTGAAGTAAAAGGCATGAGTTACTTTGTACACTTGTATCACGTGTACAGTGCTGCTGGCGTTTTGTTTTTTAATGTTGAACTAAGACTTTATTTACAGACCCATCATTTAAGCCACAAAGTTCTCTAGCATTATCGGTCTGAATACACCACCTAGCGTGATCATCAATTATTCTCAGTGTGAAAAGAGGCCTTTGCCCTGCAATGAAATGGTTATCGGCTGGCTAATTGGTAATATTATATTTTTTATCCGTACTTACATCAGGATCAGCGATATAATCTACTTTGGCGCTCGCTTGTCTGAAGGCACCTTGAGTCATGTAGTCGATATTGTTGTCAACGGCTAAGTACCCGGTTCTCAATGTGAGATTCACTACAGGGAACTCCTTAAGATAATAGCCGTGATGGTCATACATTCTGTAAATAAAAAATTCATACATAAGGTATCTTCCCTGTTCGCGCGGTGATCGCATTACGCAACAACTTGTTCCGTTGCTCCGTGAAATTTAATTCCTCAGTGTAGTAAAATGTGAAGTGATTAAACTGTACAATACATCTTCGTGTCACTAGTAATAATACCTACAAAGTAACGTTTGTTTAATTAAAATCCAACTACTAAAGTGGAAGTTATTAGTAAAAAACTATTTAAAACTTTTTACTTATAAACGGTTTGTTATTGTCACCCGCTTCGTGCATCATCGGCCCTAGTCGATAGTCCAACTAAGCGCTGGCAGCGCTTAGCCGCCGGTTTCCTCGCTTATACGTGCGTTACGCTTCTCATCGCTGTGGCCGCTGACTTGCATGGGCTGTCACTGCATCGCGGCGTAAGCCAATAAAGCGCACAAGCGCTTTCCCGCAATCTTCACGTCATATTAACATACGCTTTGCTTTACATCGCTGCAGCTGCTGATCACTACATTGCCATTATGACTTGCGCTGCTTGTCATGGTATCCTAACGGATGACGATGCTTATTTACAATGTTCATTATCTGAATGCAATAAAAAATACCACCTATTATGCTCCAGTGGGAATAACGTGCCTAATGAAAATGTAACGACATGGGTGTGCCCAGAATGCCAATGCGCACAAAAAAAAGGGGGTGATAATAGCCATACCCCTGTTGGAGTTTCCAAAAGGAATCTCTATCCCAAAGTTACCCATCGATCGAAAGGTCCGACCACGGATGAATGCGAGCCACTGCATGATTATGATATACATGTGTTTTCTTTGGAAATGCGTCTTTTTCGGCAGGAGGTGGAGTCACTTAAAACCCAGCTTGGTAGTGCTGTGTCACTGATCATGAAATATGAAAGCAAATTGGAAAACTACGCATGTCAAGTGGATTTGTTGAACAAAAACTTGCAGTATTATGAAGAGTCAAACATAAACCCAAGAAACATACCTACTCAAATTCCATCCTATATACAACAAATCCCGGATCAGGTTGTACAACCAAATACGAGTAAATCTACTACAGCCCCGAGATCCAAACCAAACCAGGAAAACAATGCTATTAAACAAATTATACCGTCAACCTTGCCCCAAAAAACACATGACATATCTGTACAGGATACCCAACCGCAGAGTTATGTACACGATACACAGGAATGGAATGAGGTAAAGAAGAAGAAACCTCGTCGTCATGTGTCTTTATGTGGCGCTGCCGGGCCCGTGGTCACCAAGCTGAAAGCTGTCGAAGCTCGCAAATTCCTACACCTGTGGAATATGTCTTCAAGCAAAGTGGAAATTCAGGATTATCTACGGCAGTTGTGTCCTACTGGAATTTGCACTGTAGATGAAATCATCCCTAAAGGAGACTATAAATCTTACAAAATTGGTGTTCCAGTGGAATATTTTGAGAAATGCTACTCAGTAGATGTTTGGCCCATAAATGCTAGAATTAAGCCTTGGATCAATTATTATAGATCTAAAAAGATACCGACGAACCCTAACCAGTCATCACCTAACCAAAGTCATACTTTTCGTGGCCCCACCAGCATCCAATAGAACCACTTCAATCAATATAGTATATCAAAACGTCCGAGGCCTCAAAACAAAACTTGCGACGTGGCGTAATAATCTTTTATTACTGGATCAGCATCTGGTAGCTGTTACTGAAACGTTCCTCGACAAGTCGGTCGAAGATGCAGAACTGTGTGTGGGAGACTGGACTGTGCTACGTCGTGACAGGGAAACTCCGTGTGGAGGCGTGATGCTCGCAGCACGCGCTCCTATGGTTCTGCACCGACGCTATGACCTCGAAACTGATGATGGAGAGGACTTATGGGCTAGTACTATGTGGCATGGTCGCACTATTTATATGTGTGTTGTGTACTTAAAACCAAGTTCGCGTGATGAAGACTATATGAAGTGGTTTTGCAAACTAGAAAGTTATATTGGTGACTTTAAGGGTAATGTTATATAGTCTTAGGTGATATAAATTTAAATAGTGCGTCTTTAAACATAAAAAACTATTATTGTTATTTTCTGTCTTACTGTGGTTTGAATAAGAGGAATAATGTGGTGAATTCGAATGGAGGAATACTAGATGTTGTGCTGAACCAAGAAGGCGTTGGTGTGAGGGACCTAATGGTCACAGCTATTGATGGAATAGTACCTCCGGACGCGTACCATCCTACGTTGGACATCGAGGTAAGAGTCGACACAGAACATTGTTCAGATCATATTAGTCCTAGTAACATCGATTCCACGATGGACTGGAATTTTGCCAAATGCGACTATGAAAAACTGTATGAGTTACTATCTGAGAATCCGTGGGGTAAGGTATTGGATGCAACCGATGTACATACTGCTACGCAATATTTCTATGATGCTTTTTACGACATATTCAATACCTGCATTCCCAAGAAACGTAGGTTTAAGGCTTCTAACAGGTGCTATCCAACCTGGTTCTCGAATGACATTATACGTGATATTCGTCTGAAAACTAGATTACATACTATTTGGAAGCGCACTCATCTGGACACAGATTATAAGTCTTACTCAGCGCTCCGAGTATCCTTAAAGACTCGCATAAGGGACGCTCATACTAATTATATGAAACGTATCGAAAACAATCTTAAAACTAATCCTCGTGAATTTTGGCGATACATTACTAACATACGTTCTAAAGGAGGGTTCGAACCGAATGTAACTTATAATGGTCAAAACTTCTCTGGAATACAGGCGGCTGAGGCATTTGCAAGCTACTTCTCAGGTGTCTTTCTTCCTGACATGCCACATCTGAATGTCAAGCTCATCAATACTCAGGACACTTCTAACAATTCTAACTATGTAAATATATTGAACATCTCTCCATCTGATATCTCATACGGTATTAAGAAATTGAAACCCAATAGTTCTATTGGTCCAGACTGTATTCCCCCTTGTTTGCTCAAAACCGCAAAAGAGTATGTCACGGACCCTCTGTGTCACTTTCTTAATCTAGCTCTTGAGACCGGTGTTTACCCCTCACAGTGGAAACTCTCCAGGATTACCCCGATTCCTAAAAGCTCCGACAAAACATCCGTCGAGGAATACCGTCCCATTGCGATCTTGTCCTCTCCAGCAAAAGTCTTCGAAAATATTTTATACAAGTACATAAATAATCAAATTGACAAATACTTATGTAATGAACAGCACGGCTTCAGGCCCAAAAGATCTGTAAACAGTAATCTGATGACGCTTGTTGAGTTCATTTCCTCTCACCTGGACCAGAGGCACCAGGTTGACGTGCTCTACTTTGATTTCCGGAAGGCGTTTGATAGGGTAAATAATGATATTTTGTTGGCAAAGCTCTGCGCCATCGGCTTTGCCCCTGGACTTCTTTGCCTTCTCGCGGACTATCTGCGTGATCGCCAGCAATTTGTCAGATTAGGCATTTTTGAATCTGGCCCCTACCACACGCGTTCCGGGGTAAGTCAGGGCTCAATTCTTGGGCCTCTTTTGTTCCTTGTGATGGTAAATGACATCCCTACAGTACTAAGGTATGCACGATCCTTATTGTATGCAGATGACCTAAAACTGTATTTAGACGTCGCAAACGAGGAAAACTGTTTGGCACTCCAACATGACATTGATGTGGTTCACAAATGGAGCATTGACAACAAGATGGAATTTAACCTTGCCGAGTGTCATGTCATGACCTTTGGTCGAATGCGGCACCCCATAATCTTTGATTACAAATTAAACAATGTAAGCATATGTAGATCAGCTACAATGAAGGACTTGGGTGTCACATTTGATCAAAGGTTAACTTTCCACGATCATATAGTCGCAGCAGCTAAGGAATCGTATAAGAGATTAGGCTTTGTTCTCAGAAATGCACGTGACTTCCAGAACATAAGTGCCATTAAAATTATTTATAATGCGTTAGTTCGAAGCAAGTTGGAAGCCAGCGCGTCGGTTTGGAACCCCTATGAGAAAAAATACACTCTCTTACTAGAAAAAGTGCAAAAGGCCTTCCTTAGATACCTCTACAGGCGTGTCCATGGGTATTATCCATACCTTTACCCCACCAAGTTTCTCCTGGGTTGTGTTAGTTACAACTCGCTTGAAACCAGGAGAGGTCTTGACCAAATTGTAACAGCATGTAAAATCATGCGTGGAAAAATTGATTCCCCTGATCTGCTCAGTGAGCTGAGTCGGCTCTTCACCCCTGACAACTACCGTCGCAGCAGAAGACACAGGTTATTTGCCGTGCCCACCTGCCGAACTGAAGCCCGAGCTAACTCTCCAATACCGCGCACGCTCTCCGCACTCAATGATCTTCTGGATTCACGCCCAAGCATTGATCTGTTTGAGGATGGATGGGCGAAGATATTGTCGGAATGTTTGTGGTTGTGTGAGCGAGATGCATGATTGGTAATTTAACCTTTATTTATAAGTTCCTTTTCTATAGATGTAAACTTGTTTAATTAGTGTTATTGGCCTCAGGCCGTTCTAGTTAAACGGAAAAATAAATAAATAAATAAATCTTAGATACTTACTAACCACGCTGCCTTACAATTCAAGCAACGTGATTATTAACTATCTTAGATTTTTACGTTTCCCCATACTATGAATTTTTTCCGTATCGTGGTTGCGTTTATAGACAAATCTCATAAGCACCCAGGCACGCATAACAATAGTTATGTAAAATTTATACTCATTTATTTTCTTAGCTGTAATCGGATCTGTGACACTCCGCACAGCCGGGATACGGCTGCCACATATTAGCGATACGATAGAAGAATATTTTAACTTCAGAGTCGTTTATCAACTTTCAATTAACCTTTCGGCTCAGTAACGTACAGATCTGTACGTTGTAACAATAAAAATCTATTGTGTCTGCTAATGACTGACGCAACAGCTTAATTGCAAAGTCAGTTATGACGGTGATGTCCATAAGTACGAACAGTTTGAAGATATGTCCGGCTTAGCGATCGGTGGTCGCGACATCTGAGCACTTGGAATATGTAGGATTTCTTTTTCCACGATTGATGTTTATATTCTTACTTCAAAGAGCCTTCTAGAACAGTGTGCAGCCATCTCATAACTTGAGGATATTCCAGGGAAAGTTGAGGCAAAACATTTTCATTATAAACATTTCTGAACCCTTGAGTTGGACTTATCACCGAATCTTCTACTAGATTCTCGTATCCTGCAACACACATTACAATATTATATTACATAAAATATATATGGAATTGTTAGCCGGGCCGACGGGTAAGGTAAGGAATGGTTCCGAGACTGTAATGATCATAAGCTCACGCGTCTCATGCGACGATTTTCAACACACTTGCTGTAGAAAAACAATTACTAAAATGGAGCGCGGATTTATTTTTTCATGCGCCGAGTCTATGGTCTATATATGCACAGGTGAAAAAGACGAAGTTGCTTAATATCAGAACTTATATTAATAAAGAGAATATACCACAAACTAATGTTATTTGTAGACAAAAATAAATAATTTGACGAATCGAAATGTTTATTTAAACTAGAACGCAAGAGGTTTTTAATTAGATTATTTATAAGTAAATGTAAAGGTGTTTGGAAATCCATCATGGATGTTATAATCATGGTTATAATACACCATAACGCAATTTACTACTGAACGATCATGGTAGGAAAAAAACAAAAAAAAACAGCTTTTAGAGAAATAAAAGTTTGTGTAAAATTATTTTCCGGCATTCAAAATATCATTAGAATTTATTATTACGTTTTAAACACAAAATAGTGCGTTAGCTCAATGTTAAATCTTTTTAACATTGAGCTAACGCACTATTTTGTATTTCGTCATCAGGCGTCTGTTCTTCTAGCTATATATCAGACTTAGTTATATTAAATTTAACAGACAGTTTTTTTTTTCACTGTGGAATATTTGTATTATGCGAGGCCTAAAAATATATTTCATGTTCATGAACGTGTAATTGTGTAATTATCAATAAATTTTTTGTACCTGCTAATCAAAGTAATAAAACTCGCCAAGATGCTTTAGCAAAATAAGTGGGGCCTTACCTAAAAATACCGGCAACAACTCGTAATAATACACTTGGCATGCCGTGGCGATGTTGATATCTCTAGCCGTTGTGAACAGTAACTCGTCGTCCCAGCAAGGGTTGAGCTTCGACAATTCAGTCGCGATATAGTTGTGGTATCTCCAAAACCAAATAGCCAAGAGGTTGATACCGGCTAAGGTATTAGGGACATCCTCCGCTATAAAAAACAAAAGAGAAGCAATAATTTAAGAGGAAAAGGGGGAAAAGGAAGCGTACGAAATAACGTACATACGTGTGAAAAATATATAACCCTTATTTGTAGTTGTGTAGTTGAGTAAATATGTAACATATAAATCCAGCTTTAAAATTATAAGCTTTAGATAAGAAGTTCGCAGAGAAAATCGACAAAAATAGAGAAGCTCTAGAATCATTACTTACGCATGTCATGACACCTGGTTTCATGTGGGCGTTGGTTCGTCAAGCAAACGTTGGGTTCTGTTTTAGTACTTGGTGGCCAGATCCTGCCATTTTCCACTTCATACTTCAGTAATCCACCTTGGTAAAGTCTCCCTTTTCCTTCTAAGTCCTTTAAGTTGTTTCCATACACAACGGATAAATCTATGAGGGGTGTTGATGAGACGATCTAGACGGACAAAGTCAGTTGTATAATTTATTGATCTATAATTAGCTTCCAAAGTATAGGAGATTAATTAGCCCAGGAAATCTTCCATAATTTGGAGGCTAATTCTCCAAATTATGGAAGATTTCCTGGGCCAACTTCAGACCTGCGGGAATGCGACTCTAGTAATCTGGTAATCTATATTACAGCGCCTCGCGAGTATCCGTCTTTTATCAAGAATGTACTCATACAACCACACGACGGTGGCATCACAGCGCTTAGGTCTCAATCCCAGGATCGATATATGTAGTTCTCATGTAGTTTTCTTAAAAAATAAGTGAGTGAATAAATAAAATTATGTAAATCTGAACATAAATATGGTTTTAATGTATTTGGTGGTTTTTATACTGGAACCGGCCCCATAGTTTTATCAGTTGGTAGCGACATGTACCACGCTACATGAATAATACGCGCATAACAGATGACGTCAAGAATCCTGCATCGCGCAAGGAGAGTTTGGCTACAAACTTGGAAATATACGAACGCCCCACTTTAACCTTCGTTGGGCCGTGACGCGCCAGGCAATATCACCCGCTTGGTCGGAGGATCCTCCCTTTTAACGTGCAATAAATTGATCTAGTGTACACCTTAATTATTACGTGTTGCTGATTGTTTGGCTAACAAAATAGGTTCGTTATCACTAAGAAAAACAAAATGTATGTGTTTTGACATCTAAATTTGTCGTTCTTGTATTTATTTACATATTAAACAGAGTTTTGTTTCTAATCAGTTCAGCACTCAGTTCGGCATACAAACTTACTTTTGGTGTTGGGTTTTGTTCGAATATTCTGCCATGGATGGAAAAATAAAGACGTACCTATAAGGCAATAAAATACGCTAATGCTAAAAAAAACATGTCCTAATGTTTCAAGTCACAAAATATTGCTTACTCTTTCTGGTGTCGTGCCCTTGGGAATACATCCAATACTCTGAAATGACTCCGGCCTGGTCATGTTCAGACAGCGGTGACCAGAGAAGCGATGGACCGGGTCATCTACAGGGATCTTGTTAGGAACACAATACGAATCCATTTTGCCCTCAGCGGAACAGCAGTATGGTCTCAACAATACATAGTTGACTGGAAGAAGGGTACACGTTTATAAATAAAATCCCATACGACGGACGATCCGTTGGAAGGAAATGTTCAACCACCAATAATACCTGTGCCATCTATTGCTTCAATCAAACTGATGTACCTTAAATTACGACTAACAACTTGAAATCTGACAATGAATAATGGATTGAAGTTCGCAAAAGTAAAACCAAGTGATACAGTTCTATTCATGGTACTGCGGGACCAGAGATCACTTCATTAAAAGCTGTTGAATTTCGTAAATATAACCACCTATGGAACATGATGTCTGCAACTAACGATATAACGATATGGTACATGATTCACAAATATCATGCGGCGGATGGAGTATACTACGTCCTGACCGCATCACCGGCGTCGGTGGCGGTGTGTTGCTGACCGTGAGGCCCGGTATCACCATGTCCCGATGTTGGGAACTAGAGGCAAAAAGGGGCGAGGACACGTGGGCCCATTTCTCGACAAACTGTTCTACGTTTTATGTGTGTGTTGTGTATATTCATCCAAGAGCTACCGCTGAAACACATATGCATTGGTTTCAAAAAGTGTAATCCATAATAGACTCTAGGAAAGGTTCTGTGATTATTGTAGGTGACCTTAATTTAAATCCTAAGTACACTTCCAGTAATATTTTAAGCTACTATTGTTATTTTTTGAGTGTTTGTGCTTTGACTGAAAGAAATTATGTTATAAATGCGTATGTAGGTAAATAAGATGTGGTGTTGATGTCAGATTGCACACACAGTAGAATTTAATTTAACAAAAACGATGCGTGGACCAATCTCTAACAAAAATGTTCCAAGTAACCTGGATACACAGAGAGATTGGAATTTTTCAAAAGGAAACTATGAGGTAATGTATCAACTACTCGTAATATCCGAAGCCACATGGCAAGAGGTTTTACTGGCTCACAATGTCGACACGGCTACGCGGCTGTCGGAAGCTTCTAGCACACCTTGTATAGCATCTTTGATAAATGCGTACCCAAGAAGCACAGGATTACTAAGCCATGCAGACGTTATCCAGTTTGGTTTACTGCTGAAATTATAAATAACATCAAACTTAAAGCACAATTTCATCGTAAGTGGAAGTCTTCGCACATCAGCGCACTTCTGACATCAGCTCTGGAATGTGACTTGATTGCTTCTGGATGGATAGATGTGTGTCGTGAATGTTTAAGTTTCTGTTAGAAGATGGATGAAAGATGAGCCTAATCTGTTTACTGAACTACCTAAGTTTTATATACTAGTACTATTTATATAAATTTTATTTGTTGATGCATAAGTTTTTTTTTTGTTTACTATAAAGTACCATGGCGAATAAGTACATTATTTTTATTACAATCTAGCCTAGGCTCGGCTTATGAGTAATTTAATTTTAACCTAAATTCCTATGGTATTAAATTTCTAAGAGAACGTCCAATGACTTTTCTTAGTTTCTAGATAATATAGGAAGACACTATTTTCATGTGTACTTCTAGGCAGCACTTATCACTACTTTTGTCTTTAAGTATTCTATTCACTAAACTAATTCGAATGGTTTTGTCCGATTTAGTCTTCGCACTAATTCTGTGTTATCGAGTAGCTGGATTGCCTCGACATTCACGTGATGGTGAAGTCTCTGCTCGTGAGCTTCTGCATAGTTCTTAATTACTCTGGCTACGACATCCATGTTGAGATCCTGGTGGAAGTCGCTATTCCTGATGTACCAAGGTGCTTTGGCGATATCCCTGAGTACTTTATTTTGAAATCGCTGTATAATTCTTCTATTGCTTTGTTTGGTACAGCCCCATAGCTGAATTCCGTAAGTCCATACTGGCATTAGGACTTGTTTGAATAAAAGCAATTTGTTGTATATTGACATGGGCGAAGATCTGCCTATCAGCCAATACATGTTTTTGTAACGCAAGTCTAGTTCCTTTCGCTTCTTCTTGACATGTGCTTTCCAGCAAAGCTTCGCGTCAAGGGTCATTCCCAGATATTTGGCGGTGTTTGCATATGGTACTGCCTGGTTATTACAAATACCGGAAAGTACTGCAGTTTCTTGTTAGCGAAGTCAATATGCACTGACTTGGCTTCATTTAATTTGATTCTCCATTTTTTGGTCCAATTCAAGACTTTATCGATCGTTACTTGCATCTTTTCGACAGCTTCCTTGTGAGTCTTTCCTATCGCCATAATGGCTGTGTCATCAGCAAATGTTGCTATGGTATTAATGAATATCACACGTGTATAATAGGTATGGAACCGGACCTAACACACTTCCCTGTGGTACACCAACTTTTATTGGTACAACCTTAGAATAAGCTTCTTCGTGTCGTATCCGAAAAGCTCTATTGGATATATAGGATTCTTAGATATCCGCAAACTCTTTGGGTAACATCAGTTTCAATTTATGCAATAGGCCTTCATGCCAGACTTTATCGAAAGCTTGTGCTACATCGAGGAAAACAGTTGAGCACACTTTCTTTTCTTCTCAAGCTCTTTCGATGATGTTTGTTACTCGGTGTACCTGATCAATTGTCGAGTGTTTTTCTCTGAAACCAAACTGATGATCAGGAATAAGTTCTCGATTTTCTATAACGGGTTTCAACCGCTTTAGCAATGGCTTTTCAAATAACTTTGACAAATTAGGTAGCAGAGAAATAGGTCTATATGATGTTGGTTCATGCGAAGTTTTTCCAGGTTTCGGTATCAATATGACTTCGGCTACTTTCCACATATCAGGCACATACTTCAGTCAAAAGGCGGCGTTAATAAGTGTAGTAAGCTTAACAGTAGCTTTACGTGGGAGCTGTCTTAAGATTTCACTTGTTATTAAATCATATCCTGGTGTTTTTATTAGGTTTAAGTTTAGGATTTATTTGGCAACTTCTCTCGGAGTTACAAGTTTTATATTTGGGCATTGTTGGCTTGGAAAATCACTGGTTGTTTCGAGCCAGTTATTTTCAAGATTCGGTTGGAAGATATTTTCTAAATGTTGAGCAAACCTCCTAGCTTTCTGTTCGTTGCTTATGGCCCACGATCCATTTTCTTCCCTGATTGGGGGAATTTGAACTATTGGCCTCTTCATGTACTTGGTCGCTTTCCAAAGTGAATAACTAGTCTTTTGGTCACTGGTTAACTTACATAGGTATTCATGAGTTTGCGTGTCCTTAAAGTTCAGGATTTCCCATTTGACTCGCTTCGTTAGACGGTTAAATAATCTTTTGTCTTCTGGGCACCTGGCTTGATGCCATCTTTGCCTCTGCTTTCGTTTTTCTGCTATAAGGTTTCTTATGGTTACAGGGTAAGAGGAACATTTAACCTTTTTTTGGTTCCTTGGTGTGTTATTCCAGGCTGCTTGTTGGATATTTGAAGTGAATTTTGTCACCTCTAAATCAAGTTGATTATTATTTTTCAAAGGAACATTTAGTTCAATACTATTTTCTAGATCTATACTAAAGCTATTCCAATCTGTACATCGGTTAACTAAAATTGGTCTATTTTCTTTTAACTGAATTCTTTCACTCAGTGTCAAAAGAATGGATGAGTGATCAGAGCTCATATCATAGCACTCTTCTATATCTATATAATTCTTTGATATACTCTTACATATAAAGAAATCGATCAAGTCGGGAATCTTAAGCGGGTCAGTTAGCCAGTAAGTTAGTTTGCCAGTAGATAAGTAGCTCTCTACTTTTGGTAGTAGTAAGTCTAGAGCCCCAATGTGTGTGCTTAGCATTAAAATCGCCTCCAAGACAAATTTCTGTCCGAGTTGTCTCATAAATCTCACATACATATCTCTTTTCACAGCGAATTTTGGAGGTAAGTACAAAGCAGCTATAGTCACGGAATACGAGCAGGTCTTGATAGATATAGCTACGGATTGAATTTGTTGTTCTTCGTATTTAAAATATTCGTAGTGCGAGAGGTTATCTTTTACTATGACTGCACTCCCACCTCTAGCAGAATTGTCGGGATGTAATGCATGATAGGCCTTATAGCCTCTAAGTTGGATGTGACACTGTTTGGTAAAGTGAGTTTCTGATACTAAGCACACATCAATGTTTTCAGTATTTAGGACTACTTATAGTTCTTGTTAATGTTGAAGTAGTCCATTTGCATTCCATGCCATAATTTTGAGAATCATTTTTGAAGGGATTTTGGTCTGGCATCCTTCGCGCTATTTTCTAATTTCTTCAGACATCCGTCAAAGGAAGATATTATTTTAATAATTTCATCCAACTTTCCATCTAGTTTAGTTGATGATTGGCTTACATCATTAGGACTGGCGCTGTTTTTGACCTTAGTGATTGCCTGTGCATATGATTGCATCAACGGCTTGGGGTTGCTTGCTGTTTGGGCTTTCTTTTGTGTGTTCTGTAACGGATGTTGTTTTGTTTCAGGTGTTTTTTGGTGGCTTTATTTTTTATAGCCTGCATCTCTTTTGCTACAATACATCCTCTATAATTTGCTGGATGTGACTCACCGCAATGCACACATTTCGGTTTTAGTTCTACCGGCTTCTTGCAGTCGCTGGTCAAGTGTTTTCCACTTTACACATCTTGCCTCCTTCGAACAGTATTTCTGCGTGTGGCCATAAGCCTGACAACACTGGGGCACTAGTCTCGAAGATTTGATGGGATGTACTTCAATTTTACATCCTAATATGGATTTAATGTTATAAACATTTTTTATGTCCTCGTCGTTGCTAAATGTTAACATGAACATATTGAGAGGCTCTTTATTTTTCCAGCTCAGTTTGTTAGCCGCTTCTTGTATCTTGAAGCCTTTATTTTGCAAGTCCTGGACGATCCTTGTCAGCTCGCAGGTAAAATGCAGGTTTTAAACCATCACTCTAATTGGTCGTTGTTGCTTATTTTCATAAGAGTGCCATAGATATTGGCTTTGAGACAGCAGTTTTATTATGGACTTATAAGAGTCCTCATTTTGGGCATTGATTTTTACACATTTACCCTTCATAATTTAAGTAGTTAATGAGTCTCCTGGCTGATTCCTTGAAACCAAATAAAAAAATGCTTGATAATTGTCAACACTGTCGACTATTATGGACGGAGGGGGTGGAATCCGTTTCGCTTTTGATTTTTCAGTTTCAACTGACTTCTCATTGGGGACTTGAGTGGGAGAGGTACTCAGTTTCCGTTTTTTACTTTTTATAATCTTTACCCGTATCCACTCTGTTTCCTTCGCTAATTCTTCTCCATCTTTGCTATACTCAACACACTGAGAGGAGCTTTCCATAGGAGTAGCCTCAATGTTGGCTACAGCTACCTCTTGTTTTTGCTGTGTGAGTGTCCTAACTTTTTTATGCAGCTCATCAATCTGAGCCTACATTTCCTTAATTACTTGGCGTGGTTTTCATTCTCCGCTTTCTCTTCGCTGTATGCCTTAAACAGGATGTGTTCTGTTTCGGTTTTCAATTTAATTGGGGATTTAGAAGCCATTTTTTGTAGAAAATAATGACTTCACCTAAAAAATATATATTTTTTTGCGACGGTCAGGCCTTGCACAACGTTAAGTGGGTCATCGCGGCGAGCGCACTGCCGCATAACGACGCGCGTGGTTTAGCTGCGTCTGCACTTTACACTTTAAACTAGAGCACGCGTACGACGCGACTATTCTCAACGAAAATTTACCGAGTAATGCATAAGTGTCATAACATATTATTTCTATGTTGTATTTTTTTCTTAACTGTGTTGCGCATTGGGTAACTGTAATGTGATACATGTATATATGAATAAATAAAAATAAATAAATATATTATAAAAGGATATTTCAAAATCTGTCATCATGCCTATTGATTTAGCTAAGGCGTATAAAAAAGTTTTTTTTTATCCTACCAGGCATCACGACGTCCTTTTAAATAGATTTATAACATAACGTAACATCATGCCAGTATTTCTCGAAGGGGTAGGCAGAGGGGTACACTGTTGTATACCCAAATTTCACCAGTGCTGTTATTAAGTCCCACGTAATAGGTGGTGAGTCTATTGACATCTACCGGGCACAATTCCAAACTCCGAACTGCTACTGTGAATTTCTTAACAGAAAAACTCAATACCTAATACTTTGCCCAGTCCGGGAACCGCACCAGAGACCTCCTGCTGAGCAGTCGCGCTTGGGATCACTAAACCAAAGAGGCACTATACAGGCTTACTCTTACTATATACGAAACCTGAGACACGGGTCAAATATTTTCATTTATAGAACCAATATAAAAAAGTATAAAAATGTATAATGAAAACTCACAAAGTTAGAAGCTTGGTTTCTTGCCTCCTTGTCCTCCCATAAATCTGCTCACCACCTTACGTTCATTGATAACGTAACACACAGAGCTGTTGTAACTTTGTAAGTAGTGTAGTGATAAAATTTACCATCAGACTTGCAGTCTTTGGACTATATTAATAGTCAATAGTAGATATTAAGGACCTACCTACGTACTTTTTCGTAAACAAATAAAAACGTTAGTACAGATAAACACCTTGGCGTGTTTAAAAATGTTAACTAACACAATTTACAATAATTATTTAACTCTTCTACACGACGTCATCATTATTATTATTTACAAGAGCACTATTTACACACAAAACGATATGGGAATGCGGGCGCGAAAGTGACACGTAAGTATCGATCTCTAGCTTCCGGGTGACTGAGGTTGTGGCGCGGGGTCAGCGTGGGGTTCGCGCGAGGAAACGCGGTTTGATGCTCTGCGGCCGCGCCAAAATGTAGCTAGGTACGCAATCAGCTGGTCCGCGTACCTACTGTGTCCAACTAATAGGATTTTTTAATGATTATTTGGTCTAAATATAACATGATGTAAACATTATTTTAATCGATTCTTTACCTGATTCTGAAAAAAATACTAGTTTCAGGTTTCGTATATACTATGAATAGCCCAGTACATTCAATTCTATAAATATTTCGGATTAACGTAATTAGAATATTTATTTCATTGAAGTTACGAGAATAAATATGTAATATTTCAATAAATTGTCTTGGCATAGAACTTTTATTTTCGCATCGAGTTTTCTTAGGACAAACTGCCCTAAGCTATCACTGCTTACGTGCTGTTGTCAATTTATTAGTCATATTGTTAATTAAAAGTCTTAAGCAGAAACTAAAAAACAATAAAGTCTTACTTATATCATGTGCAGAGACGACATCAGCAATCATGAACCCGAAGTAGTTTGTAGCTAGTTGTGTGAACTTTTGACTAGGGACTTTACCAACTGATAGAAGACGAGTACTCAAATATCGAGCGAGAGGCAGGTCATTGCCTGATGCTGCTTTTTTGGGCTCGTAATCTGCGAGATAAGTAACACTATTATAAGTTTCCCATAAGGAAGCACTCGATAGCGGTTAAGTTGTACTTGCTGCGATCAGTCTGTGGAACGGTGACCATTATTTTCATATCAAGACCCTTCCGTGCCTCGGAAATCACGTTAAACCTTGTACTATATATACTACCCATGTAGTATGTGATGAGCCCAATATTGCCAACAACCGGGCTTAATTCCTTAGCAGAAAAACCCAACAACACTTTCCCGACCTGGGAATTGAACCTGGGATCTCATGCTCAACAGTCGTGCTTGAAATTTAATATCAATCAACGTTACCGACAGCTATACTTAGTGCGTAATAAATATAAAAATATTTTTTTTCCGGGTCTTTACTGGTACTATAGTCGTATAGTACCAGTAAAGACCCGGAAAAAATATAAATTTGTTGTTTCAGGTCGAAACATATCAGGATACAGCAGAAATTGCTGAGGGTATATTTAAAAAAAAAAAACAACAAATTTTTCTTACTCTTATCGTAAACAGCTGGCAGTACCCTGATGAAGGGAGTGTGGCTGGCCCCCCTGGAGGGATTCTGCAGGTTGTTGCAGGACCCGTCTACTCGTCTACCTTCCGAGGGATCGCATGGCTCGATCTCATTCACGCACCAGCTAAAGTTGAATGAGCATATTATGTAGGAAATCTAAATATATATAAAAATGAATTCCTATTTCCCTTGGTCACGCCATAACTTGAGCACAACTGCACCAAATTGGATAATTCTTTTTGTGTTGTGTTTGTAATTGTCAGGACAAGGTTATAATATTCTTTAGGGTATAAGATTCTTTTTTAACGGGGCGGGTGAAATCGCGGAGCACAGTTAGTATGCTATAATTCAAACCAAAACTTGATTTTGAAAGTAGGCTATGATTAGCATATTGTTTGAATGTCAAATATAAAGGCAGCCCCAAAATCATAGTCTACACCGCTTTTAAGTAATTTTGTTGGGAAGAATATTTATGAGGTTGTTCTTTATTAGAAGTTTCTAATGGGTCTATATGCAATTGAAGAGGATTAATTTGGACCATATAATAAAATTTTAAATTAAACTATATGATGGGCGTTTGAGGTTGGTTTTATATCCTTAGTATATTTGTCGTATATTTTAACCCCTGAATAGGAAAGGACGTCTATTAAAATAATAGTGCTTCATAAATAAAAATTATATTGAAATGTAATTTATGAAATCAGATAAGAGGCTTGTAAAATTTTACCCATACCGAGGGCTCTGACTTCTAAGATTCAGGAATGTCCTAGTTTAGAAGTCAGCGTTTTTTGATAGAAAGAACATGTATGTGTATTTAAGTCTTAGAATGATTTTTCTTGTATGTATTTTTGGAAATAAAGATATATTATTATATATACATATATAAGGTAAAAAAAATAAGCATGACTTAAATTATGAATGTTAATAGTTAGCCATAGTTTATTAGTCCTTAAATAATAAAGGGTTCGGCGAGACAATACACAAGGAAACTAAATAATTAATTATTATCATAGTAAAATTGCCTAATTAAAAGGATTAAAACTTAAATATTTGATTAACTAATTGAAAGAAAATAATAATAACGGTTACTTACAAAGTCGTATTACTTTCATCATAAAGTTCCAAATCATCAGGACCAATCGGGACACCACGGTACGAATCGTAGTAGAGAGTAGCTCTGACGTCACACAACACGGCAACAAGCAATATAAAAAGCATCATCTTAACGTATGCTAATTGGAGTGTCATAGAAGAGCGAATATCCAAGACAGGGAATTAAGATGTGATATTACCATTATATCACCGAAAATATCCAAGACAGGCGCAAAAGGGTCTGGCCCCTTAATTCATGAAGTCAGGATTGAGTAGCCAAATCATTGATCCGAAAATTTCTTTTGTAATGTTTTGTTGTAAATTTATAAAAAATGTGAAACCAATCCCGCTTCTAACAGATTTTTTTTTCTTTACAAATTCCGTGGTTTTTAGTAATTTACAACAAAAATATTACATAAGACATTTTTATTTTCGGTTATATAATGGTAATAGGTATTAAAACGAGTTACTGAACCATTGATTGCTTAGTTCTTGAAGTGATTGTAAAATCGTCTTACTCTTAGTTTTACCGTATTATAGAGAATACGCCGTCAGTCTGACACAAGGTTGTATCTTTTGAAGCGTAACAGTCAGTCAGTTGAAAATTTTCAATCTCGATTCAGTTTATTATTACAATCTCTTAAATTCCAAGAGCTACCTCTAAAGGTGAACGCAGACTTGGCCGCACCGCACGCGCCGCAGTCTTCGCATTCGATTTCTTTATATGAAGTTCTATGCAACCTCGCACACCCACCCGCGTCGCAGTCGCCGCAGTCCCTGAAACGACCGAACTCCCCAAGCCGCAGCTGATGACGTCACCAACGCATTTTTAACTCTTGTTGGTATTTCATTTTCTTCTTCCTCTAATAATAAACAACTGACAACAAATTGTTCGTCAAGAGCCATACTGTAATACACGCCCACTCTTAATTTATATTACAAACTGAATGAAAGAAATCAAGTGAGATGCGTGCGGCGACGGGAACGACTGCAGTGACTGCGGTGCGGATAGATGTGCGAGGCCATTAACAAAAAGCGATGACTGCGGGGACTGCGGAGACTGCGGTGCGTCCAAGTCTGCGTTCACCTGAAGTACGCGAGGCCAACACGCACTTTATTTTTTGTTTTCTAGCCTCTGCTAGTTACCGTGAGACACTCAGTAATACGTATATACACTCAGTAATAGTCTTTACTGATTGCGATTTTTATAAAGTCGACTGGAAAGTAGTAATACGTATATAATGAGCACATTTATGTACATAGCTGTTGCATATAATTAATTATGGTAACAATCAGAAATAAAATAAACAACAGTATTTTATTACATATTTATTTCTTTAAAACAAACACTCATAAATCTTCCAATGGAAAATATTAAATAATGGATTATGTATAAGAGCCTTCGAGAATTAAAAGGGAGTGAACGATAACGTGACGACGGCCAGAGAAGAATGGAAATGAAAAACATATTGCGCCGACCCCAAATAACTTGGGACCAGGGCAGGAAGAAGAAGAAATTCCTTTGCAGAATTATTACAGTTAGTATCGGTGATCAGATATAGCGGTTGACCACTGAAAGCGCAATTTGGCAACCGGCGAGTCGCCAAAGTGCGACGTTGCATTGAAACAATCGCCATAACGCGATGCTGCATTGATGGAATCGTCAAAATGCGATGCTGTATTGATGAAATCACCAGAACGCGATGCTGTATTGATGCAGTCGCAAAATGCGATTTTTTGTTCATCGATAGGAAGAATTATATAGATTAGCAAGTTTTCGTACAGTATTTCTCTCCTATTCTTAATTTTTATTAAATTACATGAACTCGCCCCCCTAGATATGTAACAGTAAATATAATCAAGTTGTCCAATTAAACGTACTTCTTCCAAATCATTTGAAGATCACAAGTTTCATCTCTCCACGCTGAGAAGTCTATTTTATTTATTTCGTCGCACGAACACATTTGGTTGCTGCAACAAAAATACATTTTAAAATTCATATTACTACTAAGAAACAGCCGCACCTATAGATCGATCCTGAGCTTGCCGCCGTTGATCTGCGGATGGGTGACCTTCATTTCCAACTGGTTAAACCATTGGTCTTGTTTTTCAAAATACGAGCTATGATACAGTCGTTACGGGTAGTCATCAGGTTAGTATCAGTGTTACCACGAGATATCGCGATACCCATGAACTGAGTTGTAGAGGTCAGACAGGCAGTCGATTTATGTAAAATACTGATATAAATCTGCATTCAGTTACACTGCAAACCGACCGCAACGCAGTTGGCAAAAAGCTAGGCAGATAAAAAAAATTGCGACCGCCTCATTGGTGTCAAGTCAAGCGCGGGTGTTCAGCGTCAGGATTTCGGTTTGATTCCCAGGTCAGGCAGTTTAATCAAGATTTTTTTATTAGAAAATTCTCAGTAGCAGCTCGGAGTTTGGGATCGTGCCCGATTGACGGTAATAGTATCACATGTGACTTTATAATTGTATTTAGTAACTGCCTCGTTGGTCCAGTGGTCCCAAGTGCGACTGCTGAGTATGAGGTCTCGGATTCGATTCCCGAGCCGGGCAATGTGTTATTAAGTTTTTCTGTTAGAATATTATCAGTAGCAGTCCGGAGTGAAGTGCAGTGAGGAATTGATGGTAGATGGCAATAGGCTCACTATGGGACTTAATAAGAGCATTGGTGAAACGTGGGTGTACACTTCTGCCTGTTCCTTTGAGGAATACAGGCGTGATGTTATGTTATATAATAACTGTATCGGTGTAAAGTTAATATACAAGCATCTCTTCCCTACCCGTCAGCGGTACAGGCGTGATGTTATACAGTATAGCCTGTATAGCTACGCAACTTGTTTATTTGTTTTTATGTATAGCTTTGTTTATTTTTTTCTGTTCATATTGGTAATAATCGTTTTTCTTTTTCTTGTGTTATGTTTAAATGATAACAATATAAAGAACAGATAATAGTGTAGAATTATTTCTTTGTTCAATAGAATGCCGAGTGATTGATACAGGTGATAATTGTTTGTTCAGACAAGCTTTCTGGGCCACAGATCGAAATTCTATTCCCTTAAGAAGCAAGTATTTATACAATATTATTTTAGTATACAGGGCAAATTTTTCAAGTGGGTTTGTATGACTAAATTAGAAACAATCATGTCGCAATCAAACGTGACATCACCGACCCGATGACATTGACCGCAAGTATGTTATTATATTAAATGAAAAAGAATACGGTCGCGAACAGGATTCGAACCTGCGCCTCCCGGATGAATACTCCAGGCGCTCTGACCACTAAGCCATCTCGACCTCTGCTCACCACCGTGAATTCTTCTTCCATATTATAACAACAACACTTTTCCCGACCTGGGAATCGAACCCACGACCTCACGTTTGGCAGCCGCGCTTGCGACCACTAGACCAACGAGGCAGTCAAAAAAGTAAAGTATATTAGTACATTGACCCCAAAAATATGATCACGGACTGTCTTACGTGAAGTAAGGGTTTTAAATCTACTTACTTGTATCCAGCTTTTAAGAAAGCGTGGGGTTGGATCCTCGTGACCGTGTCACCGATGTCACAGAGCATTCTAGCGATAGACATCTTTCTAAGTTCAGATAGTTGCACTGCAAAGACCATATAGTAAAAATATAAGAATAAAGCAAAATAAAAAGCCTTTGTTATTCCTTAATTAGGTTAGTAGATGTTCTTTTTTTTCTAATGTTTGAGTAAAAAATCCTACTAATATTATAAACGCGAAAGTTTGTAAGTATGGATGGATGGATGTTTGTTACTCTTTCACGTAAAAACTACTGAATGGATTTTAATGAAACTTTACAATAATATAGTATATAAATTAGAATAACACATAGGCTACAATTTATTAAGATATTGTGTGAATTGTCTATAATATGGCGATAAGTGTCAAGTCAGTAGGAAAAAATCTACCATCTGCGAGCTATTCTGGCGTGCGCTGCCTAAACCCTTTGAGATATAACAAAATGATGTATGGTAGAATTGTGTATCTTATATACGTCTACAAAAAAATCTGCAATGGCATATGTCTATCTCTTAAGGATAACATACTACATCCATTTTAATACTTAAAAATATGGGAAATTATGAAGCGGTAATTGGAAAGCGGGACCGGGATCAAAATTTCATGATTACTTTTGGTCGCGATATCCGACATCCACGCAGGCGAAGACGCGGGCATCAGCTAGTCATTTACAAATTAATTAAGAACTCCTCGGCCAATAATGTCCAGATTTCTCTAAAATGAGAAACATCGTCACTTACCATAGTTATATGCATGAGGTCGGTCCGGTCTCTCATACCAATGCCTATCAGCAACCACGTTGCGTTTCATCTGTTCTATAACAAGGCAGTAGAAGGTAGCCGGGACGAAACCTCCCGGTATCATCTTTTCTACCCATATACCAGCCAGGAGATCAATGTCTTCTACTTTCTCGTAAATATCTCGGAGAACTTCTACTCTCTGTAATTTAAAAGATTGATGGAATCGAAGGCAAGAAAGTTTGAAATACCGGGATACATGCGGTTACAAACCTACCTTGAGCTACTCATAAAATTCTAAAACATTATTTTAATGAAATGCAAATATTCTACGTCACAAATTAGCTTTCCATAATTAAATTTTCAAACATGTATTATACTACGATTGATTACTGTACTAATTTTTCAAATTGTGTTCTAACAAATAATTAATTATTTACCTACATACAAAACATTGTTTAACTCTAAAAAATTCTTATATGTAAAATAAACAATATGAAAACTATCAATTAACCTAAAAATTTATTAATATTATATTCTGACTATTACAGTGCCCTAATAGGGTTCATGTCTTGGAAACAATAGAATTTGTAAAAAATATGTAAATTGAAGAATATATATTACAAGCTTTTATTTAACTGGCAATGTTGTATGCATGTGTGTTCGGCACGAATCTTGGAAGCTAAATAAAAACCACTTCCCGATATCCCATTGGGCTTAAATTTTGTGTACATATTTATCTTCGGTGACAATACAATAATTGGTACCATGGAGCTGTTCTGAGCCGGAAGACGGCCATAGGAACTTCTTAACTAAATAAGATGAACCCATCGAGTTTGGGCCGATGTGTTTTGTGTTGGTGAAGACTTCTTCTTAGAGCACTCAAACTTTGTTAACTAAATTGTTTAAATATAATATATATATTATTATTTATGCCCTTAAATTTAACCCTGTATAAATTTGGCTGAAATGTAATATGTTTGTGTTATAGGTACATGATATCGTTGAAATTATTTAGTTTTTTTAAATCTTATTTTCGAGGCACCTTAAAATGGTCATTGATTTTAAATCCAAATTTAATATGGACTCGTTTCAGAATTATAGTTACCTCGGGATCAATGATGCCATACAGATCTTCAAAGCTACGAATCGGTTTGCCGAAACAGAACTCTCTGTACTTGACATAAGGTTGGAATCCGAAGTGCCTATTCTTGGCCAGATCACTCGTCATCAGGTCTGACACATATTGGTGAGGACCCAGACCTACTTCCGCCATCTGCAAAAGATACGAGTAACTTCTCAGAAACGCTGCGTTTTATTTTTCGAAAATATATAGCCTGTATTCCTTGAGGGGGTAAGCAGAGGTGTAATCAGCTGTACGTCCTCGTTTCACCAATATTGTTGTTAAGTCCCATGTATATAGTAGATGATGAACTGTGTATGTATTGCCATCTACCTGGCGTGATTCCAAGCTCTGGGCTCTGATACTGAGATTTTTTTTATAGAAAATCCCAATGACCGTTTGCCCAACCTGGGAATGGATTCCAGGACCCCAAGATTTGCAGTCGCAGTTACCACTAGACTAATGAGGCAGCCAATAAATTGAAGAACATTTTTTTTTTCATAAATTTTGAAACTAGTGAAGATACGAACTAATTGCAAATGCAAAAGCACCTTTAGGTATCTAATACTTTTATTAATAAAAAATGCAATAATGTTCTATTGTAAGGCGTTGGAAAATCTCGTTGCTGCAGTCACTAATTCTAAGGGAACTTCTTATAGGCAAGTGATATAAAACCGATTCAGATTTGCAACCTTTTCGCACTCACAATTTTCTCCGCTAGCGTATGTATGCAATATAATTGCGGGCGGGCAGGCGGTGCACAGGAAATTGCATAACTACCCTAAATATTGTGAATGTAGCTAGATATTGTATTTATAGATATATATTGTATCTATTAGTACTTACATCAGGATCAGCGATGTAATCGACCTTGGCACTGCCTTGTCTAAAGCTTCCTTGTGTCAAATAATCCATATTATCATCGACTCCGAAGAACCCAGTCCTCAATGTGAGATTGACTATGGGAACTTGTTTTAGGTAGTATCCATCCTTGTCGTACATTCTGTAAAACGAGTAAGGTTTTTATTAAATAGGATCACGCCTGTATTCCCCGAAGAGGTAGACAGAGGTGTACACAATTGTAGACCCATATTTCACCAATGCTGTTATTGTGAACGTTTTGCCATCTAACGTGCCCAGTTCTAAACTCCATGCTTCTGCAGAGAATTTCTTAACAGTATAACTCAATAATACTTTGCCCGATCCGAGAACCCGAGAACTCCTGTTCAGCAGTCGCGCTTGAGACCACTAGACCAACGAGGCAGTTTTTAAATAATTCTACATACTTCTTAATTAACATTATCATCTCAACGAGATAGCAAGTTTTATCATGTACAGTCAGTTACACACATACATCTTAAATATAATTAGCATCTTAAATATACTCTTTTGTTATAGTAATATCTTAGGTTTTCGCGATCACTACCTACATATTATAATAAAACAACTTTTAACCGGATTAATCGCGTGTATTATTGGTTTTTGTTTTTCCTGACGTTTCGAACGCTGCAAAATACTCTTTTGTTATTATATAATTTGTTATAAATGGTATCTGTAATACAAGCTTAGTGTAAAAACCATTGAAAACCGTATTAATTATATCTATTATAAAAAGTAATTTAGTATAATTTATAGAATTTGGGATTTAACTTGAAGAAGACAATTATTATCTCATTTGGTTAAGTCTCTTCCAAAAGCATTAAAAAATGTCTAAAATTAATTATAACCATCGTCTTTATTAATATTCAAAGAACACTTAATTATTTATTTTTTACATGAAACTACATTGTTCTATGGTTTCAAAAGCATGGTTTTCCCATCACCTTGTAGGAAACTATTTGGAGTCTTACAAATCAAGGCTATGTCAGTCACACCGTAGGCACAATTAAATAATATTTTATATTCAGTAAATGTTTTGTTGCTGTTCTTAAAAGCAACACTATTGTTTCTGACATCAAAATACAATAATGCTATTTTTTGTTTAGCACGCTTATCTCTATCTTAAATCGCCTACAAAAATTTGGAACTCAGCAAAATAATTATTTAAGGAAAAAAATTAAGAGCTGTTATAATTAATCACCTCATTGGTCTAGTGGTCACAAACGCGGCTGCCGGTAAGATCCTAGGTTTGGGTTTTCTGCTGGAAGTTCAGTACAAGACTGGTATTTTAATTTCCAGGAAATATGTTTGTCCCAACTACTATACACTTCTACCTTAACCTTCGAGGAATACGAGATATACTGTGTATTAACAAAAAAGTATAATACAAACTTCAAAGGTCCATCTTGAATGGTATGCACCCATCGTAATACAAATGGATATTCCAAAGAAACCTGAGGCACAACATTTGGATCATAAACATCTTTAAAATCTCCTGTAGGTGTGATCACTCTATCTTTCACCATGTTATCATAGCCTGAAATATATAAAAATATAACTTAAAAATGTTCCGTTACCCACCTCCTAGCTTCATCATCAGACCGGCTTGATAATACCATACCAACCCGTAAAATTGACGGATGCAACTTCTTAATTATATTAAACTAGTCTATTTTGTCCCACTGCTGGGCAAAGGCCTTCCTCCATTCCTTCAATCTATCCCAGTTTTGTGCTGCGTCTTGCCAATTAGCAAGAAAGTCATCCAGTTCGTCTTGCCATACCCTTCGCGGTCTGCCGCGGCCCCGTCTCGATATCTCGGAGTTCTAGTCCTGTGCTATGCGGGCCCACAGCTCAAGTCTCGCTCAGTCCCACTTCAGCTGGGCAACCTAATATCTACCAGTATTTTATATGGAGTGACTACCTATTTGGCCTCCACAACCCAGTAACTAGGTTGTTACCTATCTATCCTTATAATTATATCTTATGGTAACACGGGTTGTCAGACTTTCAGCCATTTGACTAGGGTAACGGCTGTCATAGATCTTTATTCGTTTACTGGAACCAACAGTTTAACGTGCTCTTCGAGGATCACCAATCGCGGAATATGCAGCTTAACCTCGACTGATCAATTTGTGTTGCTGGTATATCTAAAATTTTACTTACCTAAATAAAGTGGCATTAATTCGTAGTAATAAAGTTGCAGTGAGATTGCAATATTTATGTCTCTAGCCGTGTTGAACAGTTTCTCATCATCCCAGCAAGGGTTGACAGCGGCCAGCTGTTTGGCAATAAAGTTATGGTACCTCCAGAACCACACTGCCAGGAGGTTGATACCAGCTAAAGTATTGCCACCATCCTCGGCTGAAAGAAAATTATATATATATAATTATAATAATATATTTATATATATATAAATATATATAGGGTAACTCATGGATCTATGTATAGTGAAGTTGTCAACTATTGGTCAGTAAGGTACGAGTATAGGATATCTTATTTATTCGTGATTATTACGCATTCAAATAAATAATAAAACAACTTTTAACCGGATTAATCGCGTGTATTTAGTAAATAGCTTTTGTCATCCTGCAGTCATGCTGCGATCACGAACGCTACAAAGTGTTCGAAACATCAGGAAAAACAAAAACCAATAATACACGCGATTAATCCGGTTAAAAGTTGTTTTATTATAAGGTATAGGATACTTAGTAACTTCTCTGTCCGCGAAATGGACGCGATAATTAATAAATCTTCGTGTATCGTATGTGAATGGGGGCTCAGGGAGCGGATTCCCCTGAGCCCCCATATTCAGACTGAATAGATAGAAATGACGTCACCAAAACATGTATTAAAAATTTGGAAGAAGAATTCGCGGTAGTGAGCAGAGGTCGAGATGGCTTAGCGGTCAATACGCCTGGAGTATTTATCCGGGAGGCGCAGGTTCGAAGCCTGCCCACGACCGTATTCATTTTCAACAAAATAATATAACTTTAGAGTTCGCTATGCATGCGTTAATGCTTTTCGAAGATTTATCTGTTTTTGTTACTGTTTTGTGATTCGATTCTGGCGACACAACTATTATTTTAAAGTTTTTTTTTTAAATTATATTATAGGCTTGCGTGGCCGCCATCTCGACTGATGTTAAGCGATAATGAGGTCTACGATGGAGCATGCTTGCCTAGAAGAAACCGATTAACTTGCGTCTTGAAGACACCCAGATTGTAATTATTGGAGAAGACCCACTCTTATTAATATTTTGGTCATTGAATATTATGTACTTATTTATTTCAAGATAAATCTTTGAAAAGCATTAACGCATGCTTAGCGAACTCTAAAGTTACAATATTAAATGGAAAAAGAATACGGTCGCGAACAGGATTCGAACCTGCGCCTCCCGGATAAATACTCCAGGCGCTCTGACCACTAAGCCATCTCGACCTCTGCTCACCACCGCGAATTCTTCTTCCATATTTTAACACGTCTTATGGCGACGTTATTGCAATCAATTCAGTACCTATACAGGTGACCAAACCGACACGACCAACTTTGCAGCTAATACAATGTCGTAAAAAAAGGCATTCCTAAGAATGATGGCCAAAGTAAGTCAGTAATAAACAAAGACAAGTTGGGACTTCTTCTGGGAAGATGAAGAAGCTGGTACGAAAATTAAAAAAAAAAATACACTTACGCATCTCATGACACCTGCTTTCTTGAGGTCTCTGGTTCAAGAAACAGACGTTAGCCGTCGTCTTAGAGTTGGGTGGCCATACTCTTCCTTTATCCACTTCAAATTTCAACAGACCACCTTCAAATAATCTTCCTTTTTGCAGTAAGTTGGACAATTGATTTCCGTATATCACGGACAGGTCCAAGAGTGGAGTCGATGAGACAATCTAAAACAAAGGCAATTTTTATTAATCAATCTGTCTAATACATAAATTTGTATAGCACCACGTCTGTTTACCCCGAAAGAATAGGTACACTGTTGTACACCCAAATGTTACCCATGTCGTCAATTCTAGTGGTCGCATGGGGTCCTGGGTTTGGTTCCCGATTCGGGTAAAGTATTATTGGGTTTCTCTGTAAAGTAATTTTCGATAGCAGCCCGGAATTTGGATTTGTGCCCGGTAGATAACAGTAAGCTCAACACCTATTACATGGTAGTTAATCACAGCGTTGGTCAAATGTAGGGTGTACACTTTATTGTGTAGATACATCTCTGCCTACCCCCTTGGGGAATACAGATGGTAAGTTATTATGACGAGTAAGATTATTTATTTTAATTTGTTATACATTTTAGGTAGGTTAGATTATGGGGTCTGCGGAAACACAAGTGCAGAGTGCACTTCCTTCTTTCACTCTCATAGTCTTGATAGACGGCACTCCGACACGACCGGAGAGAGTGCTCATCCAAGCACAGGGGTGTCACACCGCCAACTTTCTACTAATAATACAACAACAAAAGCAGGTTCCAATCCTGCTCACGACCGCGCATATCTTTCAACAAAAGAAATATTACCTTTAGGGTTCGCTACGCATGCGTTAATGCATTTGAATGATTTATCTGGGACAGTCACTTGTAGTAATATTACAGTCGCGGACACTGCACGATGTAACAGCTCCTGATGATTCCCCGTGGGGGGCGGGCGGATATAAGAATAGGATATGAGCAAAACTACTTACTCTTTCCGGCGCAGTGCCATTCTTGATGCACCCAATAGTCTGGAAGGTTTCTGGCCTAGTCATATTCAGACAGCGGACTCCGGAGAAGCGGTGGACGGGATCATCATCTGGGATTTTGTTGGGCGCGCACATGTAATCAGTCTTGCCTCTTTCAAGGCAGCAATATGGTCTCCAAGCAATGTAGTTTACTGCAAATATTATAAAAAGGTTAACATTAAATTCTGATCCGTCTTGATTTCATCGTGACTGAGTAGTGTCGGGCTCTTGAGCCAGAGGTTGTGGGTTTAAACTTGGCATGTATCGATGTAACTTTTTTAATGTTATAGCAAGTACTTTTTTTTGTTAATCTAAGACATCACATTCATGCAGTGAATGAAAACATCGTGAGGAAATCTAGAATTAATGGTCTTAAATCGGCAACTGCTGAAACTTGCAGCAAGCTAGCGTGGTGATAAGTGATAGATAGATAGATTATACTCTATCGTACACTGAACAGAAATATAGGTCTTATTGCTAAAAGCAATTTCTTCCAGACAACCATTGGATGGATAGAATAACTAAGAAAATTTTAGAGGGTAGTTTGCAGTGTAGTACTGTAGATTTGACTGCCTCGTTGGTCTAGTGGCCGCAAGCGCGACTGCTGAGCGTGAGGTCTAGGGTTCGATTTCCAGGTTGGGTAAAACTTTATCGGGTTTTTTTCTGAAACGGAAACTCGCCCGTAGCAGAAGTATCAGCCAGGAGTTAGGAAGTTGGTGGTGTGACACAACCATTCGAAGAGCACGTAAAACCGTCAGTCCTGCGCCTGATCTCTCTCCGGTCGTGTCGGGTTGCCGTTCCATCGGACTATGGGAGTGCACATGTGTTTGCGCACACTTGGCTGATCTCCTCGGAGATAGGCCGCCGTGACTGAAATACGGTCTGAAGGAGTATTATTATAATTAAATACATACAACTATTGATAATATATAAAAATATAATTTTAAATAATTGATTAGTGCTCGTGCTTTCTTTGTATGGCAACAGGCCCTTGTTCTGCAGTAGGATAGTTATGGGCAGTTTTGTTTAGGTTTTATCCTGTAGTATTCATCCGGGGGTGCAGGTTATAATCCTGCTCACAAGCATATTTTTCTTTCCATGAAAATATATAACTGTAGAGTTCGCTACGGGAATTTCATAAATACGTACGTATCAGTATTTAATATTTGAGTTTTTCGTAATGGTTGATAAGCAACCTTGTGACAAAGTTTAGAGTCTGACATATCATAAAATATTATAATTATAGTGAGAAAATTGAATTAATAAACAATAATAGCTATTGTAAAACAAATGAGGGAATAAATGTAAGATCTCTAAGGTGTTGGTTTCCTCACGATTTTTTCATTCACAGTTATAAGCAAGTCATGATTATGTTACGAAATCCTAATGTAAACGTATTTTTTTTTTCTTTTTAGCGAAATGTCAGTTGCATATTCCTTGGATCTGAACCTTCTAAACTTTTGAATCACCAATTCCAGACACAATAGAAATATTATTGTTAGACGTACAATTTTGTACCTACTTTAGCGAGTATACAGATTTGCCAATCCAATCGTCATGCCATTTGACTATTGCTATATTTGAGTTGTATGAAATCCCATAACTTTTACCAATTCCAATTTTAGATGATTATGGCTTCGTCACTCCTCCCGACCGTATTTCGGTCACGGCGGACGATCTCAACGGAGATTCGAAAGTACGCAGGAGATATTATAGTGCACAAGTGTATGTGCAAACACAGGTGCACTCCCTCTTCCTTCACTCAAACGGCAATCCGACACGATCGGAGTGAGGACAGGCGCAGGACCGACGGCTTTACGTGCGACGCACTGGTGTGTCAAACCACCAACTTTGTGACTCCGGGCTGCTGCTGATAATTTCCTAACAAAAAAGGCCAATAACACTTTGCCCAACCTGGGAATCGAATCCCTCATCGAGGACCTCACGCTCAGCAGTCGCGCTTGCGAACACTCGACCAGTATTATATTATATTCAGGACATATTATTGCGGATTATGTAATTTTTATTTGTTTTGGACTAAGTGTTCTTATTCCTAAATAGACAAAAATAAGGCAAACACTTTTTATCTACATTTAATTCTAATTATTTTAATGAAGGTTAAAAATGACAACTTTGTATGTCTTAATATTTTTAATAGAGTCTAGTAGTCCTAATTATGTATTTACGTACTGTTGCATCGAAAAAATGTCAAGCACGAGTGCAATAATGCTTACTTTCTTAATGCTAGCAGGTTACTCTTGAAACTTATACCAATTCCAATTCAATTCCAATATTAAATAGACGGCTTAAAAAACGCGTAATTTTAAAATCAATTTACCTACATTACAGTTGCCTCAATTTTAAAGCCTTCATTTATGTTTTGTCTTCATTTATGCCGAATCTATAATTATTTTTTAGACATTTTGGCATTTGAAAGTATGAACTGACATAATTATTTCCAATGTCAATCGAGCGGAATTATTTTCAAGAGTAAACCCACAGTTCCTTAATCCGTATTGTAAGCATGTTTTTTTTTTGTATATCAAGTTACCGCTGTATCGGAACCAAAATTTATATTGCTAACCGTTGAGATGTGTAAAAATATACAGCCAAGTACGAATCTGACTCGTGCTCAAGGGTTCCGTAATATTAACAATACTGTATTCATGAATTACGTAAGCACCAAACATTGCTCTAACGTAAAGAAATTCGGAGTTTGAAGGAGCAACTTAACTCTGCACTTATATTTTTTTTATTTATCGGTAAACGTGGTCAATTGTTATTTCTCTTATTGGTTTATAATTGCAGTGTTTTATGTATTGTAACTACAATATAACAATTAGAGTTTTTCAAGATATGTCTTTGAAAAAGCATTAACGCATGCTTAGCGAACTCTAAAGTTATAATATTAAATAGAAAAAAAATACGGTCGCGAACAGGATTCGAACCTGCGCCTCCCGGATAGATACTCCAGGCGCTCTGACCACTAAGCCATCTCGACCTCTGCTCACCACCGCGAATTCTTCTTCCATATTTTAACACGTTTTATGGCGACACATATAACACTTGTATAGGTACTGAATTGATTGCAATGACGTCGCCATAAGACGTGTTAAAATATGGAAGAAGAATTCGCGGTGGTGAGCAGAGGTCGAGATGGCTTAGTGGTCAGAGCGCCTGGAGTATCTATCCGGGAGGCGCAGGTTCGAATCCTGTTCGCGACCGTATTCTTTTTCTATTTAATTAGAGTTTTATTGAAGTGAAAACTTCTTTAGGCGCGTTGAGCACTTTTTGGGTGAACAAAAATCAGGATCTCGCGTCATCGTCACCAAACGCTTTCCATGAGCTATATGTATACTGTGTATATATGTAGCTTTCACTTTTATCGGCAGTCCCCAAAGACTGCCTGACCTGTTTTTTTTTTCCTTTACCAGTGCTGGTTTCCTAGGTACCTTGGCTTTTGCTAAAGTACCCAATAAATTATGAATGATGTATCAGTGAGTGCAAAATATGCAGCATAAATGGCTGTACTTCTTTACTGTGCAAACGTAGAAACTGTTTTTTTTTACAGCCACAAGGGGCTATAGACCTGCAGAGTAACTATTTTATATTAATTTCAACTTCAAACCGCTATACGTTTCCGCAAAAAAGGGTTTTAACAGACAGATATACCAACAGACGGAAAGACAGCGAAATCGTCTTTAAGGGTTTCGCTTTTCCTTTCGATATACGGATACCTACAAATGAAAAAAACAAACTATAGGTACATTTTTATAAGGGTTAACTTAACTAACTGCCTCGTTGGGTCCCAAGCGCGACTGATGAGCATGGGGTCTCGGGTTCGATTCCCAAGTCGGGCAAAGTTTTATTGAGTTTTTCTATTAAGAATTTCTGAGTAGCAGCCCGGAGTTTGGCATTGTGCCCAGTAGATGGGAATAGGCTCACCACCTATTACATGGGACTTAATAACAGCATTAGTGAAATGTGGGTGTACAATTGTGTACACTTCTGCCTACCCCTTCGGGGAATACAGGCGTGATGCTATGTTATGTTATGTTATGTTGTGAACTTAACCACCATGTTCCGTTTCGATACCTTGCAGAGTTCAGAAGATATAAATATAAAAGTAATCTATTTATCCAAGTCCAGCACAACAATTTTTGTATAATAACTTTCGTGGGGCGTATTCATATTTATTATTGTTCACCGGTTACTACTCACGTACATTTTTCGGAATTGCCCAACTAGTTTCGAACTCAAACGGAGCCCTTAGTCATGAGCTGAGCCCGCGGCTATACGAGTCAAACCAGTCGGGCGATCCCGAAAAATGCACGTATCCAGTACAACTGTCCGGCGCAGCTAGCCGTAATGTAAACTTACCTGTATCATGCAGAGACACTACATCAGCAGACATGAACACGATGTAATGGATCGCAAGTGACGTGAAGATCTGACTGGGGACCCGACCCACTGATAGGAGTTGAGTTCTGACGTATCTTGCGAGAGGTAGATCATTGCCAGATGCTGCTTTCTTCGGCTCGAAATCTGCGAAAGATTTGATGATTAAATGCTTACTCCATTTTTTTCCATTTAATATTGTAATTTTAGAGTTCGCCAAGCATGCGTTAATGCTTTTCAAAGATTTATCTTGAATTATTAAGGTAATTGTATTCTTTACGACATTGTATTAACAGCAAAGTTTGTCGTGTCGGTTTGGTCACCTGTATAGGTACTGAATAGATAGCAATGACGTCGCCAAAAAGACGTGTTAAAAATTTGCATGAAGAGTCGCGGTAGTGAGCAGAGGTCGAGATGGCTTATCGGTCAGAGCTCCTGGAGTATTTATCCGGGAGGCGCAGGTTCGAATCCTGTTCGCGACCGTATTCTTTTTCCATTTAATATTGTAATTTTAGAGTTCGCTAAGCATGCGGTAATGCTTTTCAAAGATTTATCTTGAACTCTTACTCATTTTTATTTTTGATCTTACGTATTTTGGTAACTTGAAGTGCACTAACTTTTGTATGAGTATTTAAAAGTATTAAAATATTACTTTTCTTCTGAGCGCGAGGTCTTGGGTTTGAGTCACAGATTTTTTATATTTTCTGTCAAGACATTCTCAGTAGCAGCTCGGAGATATCCCTGGCAAAAATAAGTCCTATAAACCACCTTTTCTTTTTTGTCTGATTTGGATCGCTGCAACTTTCTTCTTGTAAGTACCTACTGTTTTAGGTTTCTTGTACTTATTATGAGTTTAATTTGCTATTAGACAGAAATAAATATATAAATAATTTCCTTACTTCCTTCCTTCTTTCTTTGAACTATGTGCCATATGTAGCCACCAATTTGAAGTCCAAAAATTATTACTGTTAATAATAAAAATTTAGTAGAAGAAGTACTCACTCTTATCAAACGCAGGAGGCAGTACTCTAACGAAGGGCGTGTGAGTGGCTCCTCTTACAGGGTTCATCAGGTTGTTGCAGGATCCGTCGACCCGCCTCCACTCGTAGGGATCACATGGTTCTATTTCGTTCACACACCAACTAAGATACACAAATACATTAAGAAAGAAAGAAAGAAAAAGTTTTTATTCTGTACTAGCACGAGAAATTACAAAAGAGAAAGTAGATTAATACATTCTAGATAAGCCTATAAAAATCAAACTTGACTTAAGTACATAACAAAAAATACAAATCTAATAAAAAATTAAATAACCTGTGGCAGGCCAAAAAAGGCTCCCATCTCAGCATAATGCTGCGACATTAAATAAAAACGCCGCAGCGCTGATGTTTCGATAGGACCACACATTAGTAAACTAGCAGAAAATTAAAACTAATTTACATCACGCCTGTATTGCCTGAGGGGGTAGGCAGAGGTATACATTTATACATTCACGTTTCACCAATTCTACCAATGTGTACTTTAGTAATAGGTGGTAAGCCTATTGCCATAATAAACCAATCCAAAACAATTCGCCTGAGTTGAAAATTGAAACTAAGATTTTATTCTCAGCGGCCTTACTCTCGTCCACTTAACCAATGAAACAGTTATTTTGTATAATAATTTTCGTGACAGGCATTCATATTAACAGCCTTTAGTCATGAGCTGAGCCCGGATGTCGCGAAACAATCAAATTTGACACACGACGTCGCCGTGGGCTCAACTCATGACATAACAGCTCCGTTCGAGTTCGAAACTAGCCGGGCAATCCCGAAAAATGCACATGAGTAAAAACCGAACAATAATTACACTGAATTAATTTAAAATAATCATCATCCCCCTGCCCTTATCCCAATTTATTTGGGGTCAGCGCAGCATACCTGTATCTGGCATGCTGCTAAAGTTTTGGCAATATTTTATGACCGGCCGCCTGCCTGACGTCAACCCTCTTCGAAAATGCTGTTGTTGGTGGTAATTTAAAATAATATTATCAAAAAATAAACTCACAAGGTTGTATTAGCTTTATCATGCCTTTTCACATCTTCTTTAGTAATTGGAGTCCCAGAATATGAGTCATAAAAAATCGCACCCCTAACACTTAAAAACACAGAAAATAAACAAATTAATATTAACATTTTTCATGTGCACACCATCTGAAGTATGAACCGATTATACAACGAAATAACGGAAATAATAATTAGCTACAATGTATGTACGAAAACTGGTTTAATCGTAACAATGTTATTTTAAAAGTTATGTCTGTCTGTTTGTGAAGGACATCTTGGGAGGGAGCGCGGAAGTACCTACATGAATCATAATCTAAAATCTAGAGGTAATACGGTTCAGTATTCTTTTGTTCAATAGAATACTTGGTATCTAAGACTATCTAGACCTTGTAGAACACTGAACCAGACCGAAACCTTCATACTTAATTATTATTTTTTGTTTAAAGAGCAAATGAGTCTGCGTGTCATCTGATGATGAGTGATCAACGCCACCCGTGAAGGAGGCAAGGCAAGTTGTCATGGATGCGTTGCCGAACTCATAAGACATAATATGCTCTTATCTTGAAGTATCTATTTGGAAAAGCCGCTGATGCAAGTTGGTTCCACAAGAATTTAACAGATATGCAGTCGCTTGGTAGAGAGAGTCGAGATAAGACTGTTAATTATTGTTCAACGGTTATTACTCTCTTGCATTCTTTGGGATTGCCCGACTAGTTTCGAATTCGAATGGCGTGCAGCGCCAGTTTGCCCCGCGACATCGCCACAGGCTCAGCTCATGCTTAAGGGCATTTTACCAATTCTATCAATGTATCGGACTTCGGTAATAGGCGGTGAGTCTATTGCCATAAAAACCAATCCAAACCACTTTGCCTGAGTTGAAAATTGAAGCTAAGACTTCATTCTCAGCGGGCGTGCTCTCGTCTACTTAACCAAAGAAACAGTTATTTTGATAATAATTTTCGTGAGAGGCATTCCTATTAACAGCCGTTAGACATGAGCTGAACCCAAGTCCATGTCGCGAATCAATCTATTTCATCGCAACATCGCCGCGGGTTCAGCTCATGACTAAATGCAAGTGAGTACGAGTAATAACCGTTGAACAATAATTAATATGAATGTGTCTCACGAAAGTTATTATACAGGGGTAAGACTGATTAACAGTTAGTTTGAAGAAAGTCACGTCTAAAGAATAGTCAGATTTTATTAAATTTTATTCGAATCCTTTTAATTTAAATAGTAAAAGAAGTTCTTTCTTCTTCTCTATGTATTTCCAAATGCATATAATGTTTATGTAAGAATGAATATGTCTTTAATAAAAATATATCTTGTGCACATTTAGAATAAATTAACAAAATTTTAACACTTCCAATTTGAAATGCAGTTGTATGTTAAACTAAAATATAGTCATTATCAAAGAGGAAATCAAAATAGAAAAGTAAACCCGATCTTGAAGGTTTTCCCAGTCTGCACACACTACCTAAAACAACAAAAATAGGCGCAAGATAACAATCTGTAGGCTTACTCTTGAAAATAATTCCACTCGATTGACATTGGAAATATGTCAGTTCGTACTTTGAAATGCAAAAATATCTAAAAAAATATTTTAGTTTCGGGATATTATGAAGACGTGCTTTAAAATTGAGGCAACTGTAATGTAGGTACATTTATAATGAAATTACGTGTTGTTTTAAGCCATCTATTTAATATTGGAATTGGTATTAATTTCAAGAGTAACTAACTGGTTTTAGTACAATTTTATTTTTCTTTTTCTAAAAATAGAATGTTGTTTTATATTTATACTTATTAACCAAATAAAGTTTTTATGACACCGACATCCTGCTTAACCGGTGTAACTGGATATTTATATAGCTTTTGCAGTCTTTATCCAAAATTTCGTACATTTTGATTAATTGGTTATTGTGGTTTGGCACTGCTGGGCAAAGGTTCCCCCAAGTCTTTCCATTTAAGTCTGTACCTAATCGAAATAATAAAATTGCCCAAAAGAACAAACTATTTAAAGTTATTATATTAAATGGAAAAAGAATACGGTCGCGAACAGGATTCGAACCTGCGCCTGCGCTCTGACCACTAAGCCATCTCGACCTCGATTGTCGAGATGGCTTAGTGGTCAGAGCGCCTGGAGTATTCATCCGGGAGGCGCAGGTTCGAATCCTGTTCGCGACCGTATTCTTTTTCCATTTAATATAATAACTTTAGAGTGCGCTAAGCATGCGTTAATGCTTTTCAAAGATTTATCTTGAACAAACTATTTCCTGTAAACTTAGTAATCGTGTACTTATAAACCTTTAAAAAGCATTAACGCATGCATAGCGACCACTAAAGTAAAAAAAAATGTGGAAAATAAAAATACGATGGTGAGCAGGATTTGAACCTGCGCGTCGCGGATAAATACTCCAGGCATTCTGATCGCTACCCCGAAATCTTCTTCCTCATTTTAAACGTCTTTTGGTGACATCATTGCCTATTCAGTGCCTATACAGGCAACGGAACCGACACGTCTAACTTTGCAGTTAATACAATGTCGAATAGATTCGATTACCTTATCAAATACAGATAAATCTTTGAAAAGCATTAACCCATACATAGCGAACTCTAAATTTATAGATGGCTATGACGTCATCAAAATACGTTGAGATGGCTTAGCAGTCAGAGCGCCTAGAGTATTTATCCAGCAAGACCAAGTTCGAATATTGCTCACGACCGTATTTCTCTTTCCATAAAAATTTATAACTTACAGATCGTGCTTAAAAATGCCATATAGCTAAACGGTTTGTTGTCATCGCTTTCAAAGTTCACCTCCAATCACTCACAAAGACACACAACGCACCTCGCAGACGCACACACATTACACACTCACACCTCCACAAACATACCCAAATATACACACACGGAATCACCCCACTCACACCCATTGTAGTCATAAAGCAGAAGACGGCGCCGAATCAGCCGATCTTTCGACGACTGCGGCAACCATAATGTTTTGTCATGTGTGGATATTGTGAATGATGTTTCGGATACTTAATGACAAAAAAAAAAACACTCTCTTTCAATAAAATATGTTTTATTTATTATTATTTTTTATACATGTTATGGCCATGTTAATGCCTTTATTTATATACTAGCTGATGCCCGTGTCTTCGCCCGTGTAGATGTCGGATCGCGACCAAAAGTAATCATGAAATTTTGATCCCGGTCCCGCTTTACAATTACCGCTTCATAATTGGCCATTATTTTAAGTATTAAAATGGATGTAGTATGTTATCCTTAAGAGGTAGACATAAGACATTGTGGACTTTTCTGTAGACCTATACAAGATACACAATTCCACCATACATTATTTTGTTATATCTTAAAGGGTTTAGGCAGCGCACGCCAGAATAGCTCACAGATGGTAATTTTTTTTCTACTTACCTGACACTTATCGTCATATTTTGGCCAATTCACACAATATCTTAATAAATTGTAGCCTATGTATTCTTTGATGTAGAAGCTATATTATTGTAAAGTTTCATTAAAATCCATTCAGTCGTTTTTACGTGAAAGAGTAACAAACATCCATCCATCCATCCACAACTTACAAACATTCGCGTTTATAATATTAGTAGGATTATAATATGAAATATGTCTATTCATGTAGATTAAAACTTCCCTTCTTTTGAATCTACGTGAACCATTCTTGGCCACACCATTGCTTACCATCAAGCGAGTTGATAAATTAAAAACCTGTCCATTTTTTTTATTCACAAATGGCTGGCATGACTAAACCCCGCGCTGCTCTCTCACCTTCAAAAGTGACTGTTTCTGCAAATCACCTATATAGAGGTCAGCCCGAAGTATACACTCGGATCAACCTACATATATGTTTGTATTTTGAGTGTATAAATTCTTCTACCCTATACTTTATTTCTTTCTTTTCACAGACAACATTTGCGTATTTCTAGAACGTGTACGTTCTCATATAACCGAGAATGCTGCGCTCCATCACCTCTGACAAATCGTCAGCCTGAACTTTTAAAAAGATTTATAGCATAGCGTCGCGCCGAATTGGTCTAGTGGTCGCAAGGGAGACTACCGAGCATGAGGTCCTGAGTTCGATTCTCAGGTTGGGGAAAGTGATATTTAGAATTCGGGCAAAGAGAATGCTCAGTAGCAGCCCGAATTTTAAAATTGGAAAAGGAACGAATGAATGAATGAATGAATGAATGAGAGAAAGAGGAGAATTATTCACCCCTGCCGCAAAAGACACGCCAGACGCCAAAGGGCCATCAACGATCTCCGACCACTGTGAGGTGTGGCCTTCGGGTGACGGACTTGGGTAGTTCACTGCGCCAGGCCCGATGTTGGTACCCCGCGCTTCAACACGTGCGCCTCTCTGAAATGTCTCTGCGGGTCAACTGTAACCGGCCTACAAATTACGAGGTCTGTTGATACCTACACGGACTTGACCTGCTGGGGTCACGGTAAATGCAGCTGCGATCTTTAGATTAATTTTTTTATTCCGTGGGTAATTAGTAGTAGAACAGCTAACTATACTTACTTTGATATTAATTAATATTTTAATCAAATAGAAAATGGTAGATTCTGTTGTGATGGCTGAGTGGTTACGAGCCGACCTTTTGTGTGTGTGTGGAGTGTGGGTTCGAACCTGGCATAATGCCAATGTTGCTTCATTTTCTAAGACATCACAGACATACGTCACCGTAAATATCGTGAGGAAACCTGGACTGAATGGTCTTATATCGCCAACCCGCAGTGAGCTAGCGTGGTGATCAATGCTCTTGTCTTCTTTGTTTGAGAAGATTCTTGCTCTACAGTTGAACAGCTATGGGCTGGTTATTTATGATATATTCTAGTTATCTAGTTAATAGCGAAAGTTAATATTATGCAATTTAAAAGTACCTATTGTAAAAGGTCAAATTGCCCTTATCCCAATTTAATTTGGGTCGGCGCAGCATATATCTATCGGGCATGCTGCATAAGTTTTGGTTATGTTTTATGACGCCTTAGGCCTTAGGCCGCCTGCCTGATGTCAACCCTAATTGGGAATGCTGTTGTTGGTGGTAACCGCCACCGATACAGTCTCCTTCTATCTAGCTATGTCACACCAAATGTTATCCATGCGCCAGGTTCTGATGTTATCCTTCTATCACACTCCACTAACCGGGCTATTGTAAAAGGTATGGTTTAATAATATTTGTCATAAAATTACATAAACAAATTATAACACGTCACTCTTATAATTATGGTCGACATTCTACCGTTATGCACAAAGCGTTTCGCCAATAGTTTTATTATACGCACCGCTAAGGAATAGGATGTCTTGTCGCGGCGTCTATTTTCCAATAGGTATAATCTACGCCGTTTGTCTAGTGGTCCCAAGCACGACTGCTGAGCAGGAGGTCTTGAGTTCGATTCCCGGTTTGAGCAAAGTGTTATTGAGTTTATCTGTTAGGATTCTCAGTAGCAGCTCGGAGTTCGGAATTTGTGCCCGGTAGATGGCAATAGGCTCACCACCTATTACATAGGACTTAATACCCGCATTGGTGAAATGTGTGTGTACAACTGTGTACACCTCCGCCTACCTCTTCGGGGAATACAGGCGTGATGCTATGTTGTTGTATAATTTGCTGGTCTTCAAAGCTCGAGAGAAAAGGTTTCTGCAGGGCAAGCGTCTTCCATCGCCGACCACACCATTGCCTAACGTCAGGAGAGTTACTCTTTAAGTTAATACCAATTCCAATCCAATTCCAATATTAAATCAGTGCCATAAAACAATTAGTAATGTTAAAATAAATTAACCTACATCACAGTTATCTTAATTTTAAAGCATGTCGGTTTATAAGTATCCCGATTCTTTAATTATTTTTAAGAATTTTTTTCATTTAAAAGTACGAACTGACATATTTCCAATGTCAATCGAGTGGTTTTATTTTCAAGAGTAAGCCTACTTGTGAGGTGGCGGTAAAACGCAAGTCAAATAAGATTAAAAAACATTTACAATTAAAAAAAAATGTTACAATGTCCCGTATTGTTTGTTGTAACTTAATTATAGTAGCATAAGCCTTATTAAAAATATGTATTATTCACATATTAGAACATTATTCACGAACAAGGAACACGCCAGCTTATCAGTAATTCCATTTATAATTATTTATAATTACTTAACGGATACACATACTCTTATATACTTCAATGTTAGACATTTATGAATCCATATCAGCGTCGAATTTGAAAATATATTAATAGCTCGACAGTTTTGAAATGCTTATTATTTTATTTTATTTTTTAAAACGTTGCCCCAAACTAGGAATTTCTTCCTGTGTCGTGGGTGCGTTTACAGACATATAATCTCACAAGCACACTAACACCCAGACCCGGAGCAATTATCCGTAGATCGTAAATATTTGCTCCATGCAGGAATCGAACCTGCGACACGCAGCGCAGCAGTCGGTCTCTCGACCACTGCGCCAACCGCGCTGTCAAATTATTTTTATGCAGTTTTATTTATATCAAAAATGGATGTACGTTTGGCCACCAACTCGCCTGATGCTAAGCGACGGTGTAGCCAAGGATGGAGAACGTAGATCCAGAATAAATCTATTCACTCTTAAATGGAGTGATAAATGGATGAAATAAAAATGGTGTCTGTAAGTTCAGAAAAAACCTAAACCCGAAGAGGATGACGGGGGCCAGTGAGCGAGCGCAGCGAGCGAACTACCTCCGTTCGTCAGTTTCGTGTACCCTGAGCGAACCTAACCTGTCCGTGTCGGGGTACACGAGACTCCCGAGCTCGCTTTGCTCGCTCATGGATCAATTTATTTTCTTTCATAATCCCGATATATTGTCGACTATTATAGTGGTTTAGTATTTACATCGTTCTAAATTTTCATCTTTTTTTTGCTATTGACTTAAAAGCAAATTAAAGTTAGGTTACTGTTGATAAAAGATACACAGAGCCATATGCGACAAATTTCGAACTAAAATCAAAAATCTGACAGTTCATTTCACACTGTTTTACATAATCTGTGATCGTTGACTCGTTGCATTGATAAACGCAAAATTTCATACCATTTTGCGTGTTATAGTTCAGTAATTATGTAAAACCGCTTATGTAAGTCCTATTTTGTAAATCAGCTAGCAGTTTTGTTACACAGCTGATTCTACAATCCATCTGCGACATATATATCTATATGTATAGTAATACATACCTACATAAACAAGATACATCAACAAGATCATACGGCCAAGTTCATAATTAAATATATTAGACAATACATACATACATATATACATAGCATCTCGCCTGTATTCCCCGAAGGGGTAGGGAGAGGTGTAAACAGTTGTATACCCACATCTCACCAATTGTTATTAAGTCCCATGTAATAGGTGGTGAGCCTATTGCCATCTACCAGGCACAATTCCAAACTCCGGGCTGCTACTGAGAATTTCCTTACAGAAAAACTCAATATCACTTAGCCGAACCCGGGAATCAAACCCGAGACCTCCTGCTCGGCAGTCGCGCTTGGGACCACTAGACCAATGGGGCAATTAAACAATGAATATATGGAATTTTCCAGTTTCACTACCAACGCACAAAAAACCTCAAGTTGCGTGCGAAATTAGAATCATAAGCAAGTACCATACCACAACGATATCGATTTAAGGGCAAATCGTTTAATGAAAAACAAAGGAAATATTCGAATAAATGATAATTATGTTCCGAATATTTTGAAGCAATTTAATTATTAGATCAAACTGGCGTTGTTCATTATGTAGGTATAATTTTTACACGACTACATAAAAAAGGAGTGTTATGTTTTTAGGGTTCAGGTTTGTAAGTATGTATGTATGTTTGTGAGTTTCGTTATTCCACCATAATTTCTAAACACCTGAATCGATTTAGATGTATGGGGTATCGTAGAATCCTTACATTTTCCTGGGATATACGTTTATGCAAGTAAGATTAAAAAAAAATAGTCACATAATAATCGAGTAGCACAAAAAGGTGTGAAATAAAAAAAAAACACACATGGTAGACGTGTTTATAAAATTTTGTTACGCAGTATGACAAAATATAGCATCATGCCTTTATTTTCCGAAGTAGGCAAAATTGTTTTTTGTTCACTATATTCAGTTTAATGAACATTATAGGGTCAACACAAAAACGTTCAGCAACATCAAGCCCAAAAAATCTGCCATTAAAAGAAAAAAAAAACATTAAAAAAAATACTTAACAAAAAAATGGACGAAAAGAAAAAATACTATTACTAAAATCATTAATTTTTACCCAAAATAGGTACGTAATTATTTTTACGATTTCTTTAATAAAGCAACTGTTACAAACTGCGGCTTCCCCGAAGGTTCTTTCCAATGTAAACTTCAGTACCTGTTGCCTTGCACTTCGGACCGCTTGTTCAACGAAGCGAAGTTCCGTTGACCCTCATAAGTAACTGAACTGTCAATCCTTTTGGATTTATTCATAGAACATACCATCACGCCTGTTTTCTCCAAAGGTGTAGGCAGAGGTGTTAGTTGTACACCCACATTTTACCCATGCCGTAATTAAGTCGCATGTAAGGTGATGAGCCTGTTGCCGCCTACCAATCGGGCATAATTCCAAAATTCCTATACGAACAACTCACTATCAATTTGCCTGACTTGGTAATCGAATCCATTATTCTCAGCAGTCGTGCCTGTGCCATTGGACTATTGAGATCGTAAGCTGATAAATGTAAGTACCTGAATGACTGAGCTTTGCTCGTATTTTTTTGATAATACGACGTTTTCTAAAGATGAAACTTAGCTAGATCAATTTATTGCCCCCGAAACCCTTGCATACAAAATTTCATGAAAATCGCTTGAGCCGTTTCCGAGATTCAGATTACATATATACAAGAATTGCTCATTTATGTCAGTACCCAACTTTAATTATATGCCTCATATTGGTCTAATGGCCGCAAGTGTGCCTGCTGATTTCCTGGGTTCAATTCCCGGGAACAGTGTTATTTGGTTTTTCTGTTACAAAATAGTTAACAACCCGGAGTTAGGAAGTTAGCGATGTGAAACCCCAGTGCTTCGGCGAGCACGAAAAGCCGACGATCCTGCGCTTGATCTCTCTTCGGTCGTGTCGGATTGCCGTCCCATCTGATTATGTGAGTGAAGGAAGAGGGAGTGCACCTGTGTTTGTGCATACACTTGTGCCCTATAATATCTCCTGCGTAACTGGCTATCTCCATTGATATGCTCGTATATATATATATCTATATTTTAAGCGACTATGAATTTCTTCTTGCGTCGTGGGTGCGTTTACAGACACAACCTCACATGCACACACACCCACCACAATTATCTGAGATCATACAAATATTTGCCCCTGTCGGGAATCGAACCCACGATAAGTGGCTCAGCAGCCGGTTTCTCGACCACTGAACTGACCATCGTAATAAAGATATCGAACACAAAGAACATTTCAAAGTCCAATTGATAATTATTTACTTGATTACTGAACCGAAACAAAAATGTTCGCGTGTTTAAAATGCCTAACTCAGGCGCGGTTAGTCAGTGCGTTTGTCAAGGTTTACTACTAATAGATGTTGTGGTTACAGTAACCTACATTGTTCGTTTAATAACAGATTTGTTATTCCAATTTTTTTAATAGATTAGCTGTGACCGCGACTCCGCGTGAATGTCGGGAAATAACATCGTGTGGTATTTATATTAACACAAATCGTAATAATTAAAATGAATTAAAAAGAGAGAAAAAAAAAATTGACTTTAAACAAAATTTTATTACAAAAAGTACAAAGAAATATTTACATTTATGTGCCAAAGGGCCACCAGCTCAGCATAATGCTAGGGAGCAGTACTACTTAGCGCTATTTAGCGCTGGTTTTCAGCTGCGGCCCGCGAGTGCCATACGCTCGAAACAAGATATATAGTGAATACAATAAATAATGAGAAGCAACATAATGAAGGTATAGAAATACATAAGTTACGCCAATACAAACAGAAATAAGCATAAATAAATACAATACAGCAAGTATAGGATGGAAGGTATTTAAGGTCAATTAGATAATGTACTTATCTTTCTTAATTTAATAAATTTTATAAAAACTTGCTTACATTAATTTAATGCAGCGTTATTTATATAATATAAAAATATGTTCCAAATTATAATGTTGATTATAGACTATTAAAAACTAAACACTAAAAGTGTTTGTTGGATTCATAAAAACATTTTGCCTAGCTTCTTTACTCTCTGACCTTTCAATTCCGATTTCTTCTTTGAATTCCGAACTTAGTCATATTTATTATACACGCGACATATGTTACATTCAGGGAACTTTTATGAGATTTCGGTAATCCAAGCATGTTACGAGAATAACCATTGTTTGAATAATAACTTTTGGTGAGGCATTATCATATTAATTATTGTTCACCGGTGCACAATAATTTTTCGGATCATTGCGGGCTCGCGACATTGCCACGGACTCAGTTTATGACTAAGGACTCCGTTCGAGCTCGAAACTAGTCGGGAAAACCCAAAAATGCACGTGAGTAGTAACCGGTGAACAATAATTAATATGACCATTGTTATTTTTGATAAAAAAAATTAGGCCTTATAAGTGTAGTAAGGTTAAAAGTATACCTATTCAGACAAAGATATTAAATATTTACACTTGACTAGGTATTAACTTAGCTATGGAAATCAAAGCAAACATTTTCTAAATACAAAATCGAAAAACCTGTCTTTACTGAAAACTAATTAAAATAAAACCTCTTTAAAAAATCAGAATGGCAATCACTCTTTTAATCCAAGTGATAATTTCTTTAGTTATAGTTTCCCGATGTAATTACTAAACCATTAGCATTTTAAGTGTTCTAATAAAAGATTCCGATTAAGGAGTTCCTGATTAAAGCTCTTTTTACGTTTCAACTGATTTGCATTTAGGACGAAGATTAGAATTAGTTAAACTAAGTCTTTACAAAATATACCTAGATTTTTGGTCTGGTTGGATTTCAGTTTTCAAGACTTTAGTTGCATCGTTCCAAAAAGTTGGTCCTAATCTCCATTTAGGACCGAAGAATGGTCTAAAAGACGCAATGATACCAAATAATAATATAAACAAAACTTTCAAGTGCATTAATGCATGCGTAGTGAAAATTAAGGTAACAAAACTTTTGTAAAAAAAAAAACAGCTTAGTACACTTGGCTCAGGAAATTTAAAATAATTCTATGTATCAACCCTACAGTAATGGTATAATGTATATTTATGGTATGTTAGTTAAATAGGTTTTGTTTCCGGAGCATTCCCTAGCTTATTCCTGTCTAGCTTTGAACTGAAACTGAGCTTGAGAAATGGCAGTAAGCTGGTTTCGTAGTAGATACAGGACTTAATACCTCGTAATTGGCGTAGGTACTGGATTCTTCGGAGAAACCTTTCAAAGGATTTGCTAGGAGCAAAGAGTCGGTTCCTTAACGAAATAAATAATTTGTGTTTGTAAAAATTTGGTACATGTCTATGAAATTTTTAGTATTGTTTTCACTTTAATAAATTATTTTTTATTTGTTTATTTAATTCATGTGAAGGGGTAGGCAGAAGTATACACAGCTGTACACCCCCACGTCAGCAAGATTTTATAAAGTCCCATATGGAGAATCTCTACCTATACCATCTACTGGGCACAATTCTATTTAACATGATATTATTTTATTTACCTGTCTGACGGTTTGTGAGAATTTTCTATCGTCTTGCGATGGGTCGTTGAGCTACATGATGACTGATGCATACGCGCCATCAGTTAGGACAAGTCCACTCAAAACTGCTATGGCTCTTACTTCAAAAGGCCATCCCAGACTCATCCCTATATGGTTACACTCCTTTAATGAGTAAAATGATGTCTGAACATAATAATAAAATTTTGATCTCTGAGTTTGTTTCGGCATTTCTTCTCAGAGATAGTCAGATAAGAAATGCCGGGCGCATTCTATTTTAAAACTACTATAACTCTTTCCTCATAAGGTCATCCCAGACTTTTTCCTATATGGTTACGTTTATAATGCTGAGTTAAAAGAGTTTATTTCTGAGTTTGTTTCGGCATTTATTCTCAGAGATAGATAAGAAATGTCGGGTAGAGGTATTCTAGTTAAAAAAAAACCTTGACGTAGAAGTATCTTTAACAGATGTATTCCCTGAAATAAATATCATTTAAAACGTACCTAGCTTCCGTTAAAATGTAGAATGATGAGATTTTGGGGGCTGAATTGCCCGCGTCCGTAGGAGTGCACACTTAAAATGGAATCCCTACACGTGGCCCCAGGGTGGTGCAAAACAGGCGATATAACTCTGGTGGGAGGATTCGACCGCAGCTGGTTACCACCCAACGGACGAAGCCATGCCGTGAAGTGACCTAGTCGTGTTTTGGGATATAGTCCGATGCAACCGTTGTGGGAGTCGGGTCTGGGCAGTTGCATGAACTCCCCAACTATCGTTCTCCCCAAATCTATACACTCTACTTAAGAGTGAATAGATTATTCTGGATATACGTGCTCTATCCTGGGCCACACAGTTGGTAAAGTTGAGGTTTGAACCTATCATCATATACCAATAACTTCGCCATCTCAGTGATTTCTGCAGAATATAAATTACAGCTAAAGACAAATAAATCAACCCGGACTACCGTCAGTAAGTTAATCCCTTGTGTAAACATCTTAGACGTGGGTGCAAATAAAGTGATCATTACTAAACGACATTCTGTGTTTTGCGAAGATTACATGGTCTTTGCATTTTTAAACACACTTTATTATTTCGTTTATCTTTAATCAATTATATTTCATTAAGTATGTTTACGAAAGACTTTAAATGTTCACTGGTGCCAATTGTTAAAACATACAATTTTAGCCTTTATTGCTAGTTTATTTACAACAAAATTATATATATATCTTTTGAGCACAGACTTGTGCAGTTAATACAGTTTTTAACATCTAAGTGATTCTCCTAATACCTCCTAAAAATAACACAAAGCCAGTACTTTGTACCTAAAACATAATATAATTTTAATTATCATAAAATATGCTAAGATTACGTCACTAACTAAAATAACAATGGTGGGTAAGTCTAAAACAACCTTAACTAAAATATATAATCATTTACACAAACTTTATTTCCACTGGATTTTTACATAATTACCAAAGCCTTAGTAGATGCTACTCATAAAAATAAAAATACTTCTGAAGATTTCTTTATTATCGCTGTTTTTGTCATCGTGTGAACCAGAATGGAAGATATTTTATTTACTTAAATAATTAAACAATGGTCTCGTCGTGCTGATTTTATTTAATTGTATGTGAATTGATAAAAAGAAGTTCATTAAGATATAAACAGCAATACGTATCTGTAATGCTTATCAAAATAATACGGCCAATAAAATTTTAATTTCCGACAGTCAATTACTTCCCTAACAATTTATAGTAATCATAGTCGACGATCGTCTCCAAATTTTTTTTTTGGACTTTAGCTAAATAAAATAAACAAATACAAAAATTTTAGTCTTCTCATTCTGCACTACACTGTACACAGTAAGCGGGACAGTGTTGACATCGAGGTAATCCTTCCGTTACCATGTAATATATTTCTTTGCACCAACTTTAATATTTGGGCTTGACTGTGATGATCCTGCTCAACAAACTCCAGGTTTAATAACTGTGTGTTTACTAAAGGATTTTGGTCCCAAATCGCTATTTTATTGGTACCATTGAAAGTAAGGATGTGCCTCAAATAACTTGGTAAGCGTTCGTGTTATTTCATATGAATATGACCTATGTTAGTCGTCAAATTTAATTCTTGTAGGGATGGGTTGGAATACTGCCTCATTGATCTACTGGTCATAAGAGCAGCTGCAGAACGTGAGGTCTTGAGTTGAATTCCTGGGTTAGGCTAAACACTGTTAGGTTTTGCTATTAAGAAACTCTTAAAAGGCCTTGCATATTAAAGTTTGTGTTGAAGAAATAATATTTATGGATTGATTTCAGTACTATGATTCATACACAAATTATGTAATGAGTTACAATAATTGCACAATAATTACATTCGCTAAGGAAACTTCTCATAAGTATTAAGTTAAATCAACTACAGGATGTAATTATTTAAACTGAGTTATTGTACCTATTCTCGCACTAGTTGTAATAAGTTATTGGTATTGATGATTACGAGTTCTATTGAAATCGATGTGGTAACAATCGTAGAGGTAGTATCTATATAACACAAGAATATAATTATCAAGCTACAAATATTCAGTATTAGCTGCAGCCCATAATTTAGTCTGCGTGAAAAAATGTATTTAACGTGTTAATCCAGGTTATTAACTAAGTATCTATGTGCCAAATTTCATTCAAATCCGTTCAGGCATTTTTGCGTGATCGAGTTGCAAACATCCAATGATGATAAAAATGCTTAGAAACATGCTGAACCTGCTCCATAGGACAACTCTCCCAGTACAGCCCATCTGCTTACTAATGTATCTCAGTTTTGTCAGGAATATAAGCAATACTTATATTTACATAACATAACATAGCATCACGCCTGTATCCCCCGAAGGGGTAGGCAGAGGTGTACACAGTTGTACACCCACATTTCACCAATGCTGTTATTAAGTCCCCTGTAATAGGTGGTGAGCCTATTGCCATCAACCGGGCACTATTCCAAACTCCGGGCTGCTACTGAGAATTTCCTAACAGAAAAACTCAATAACACTTTGCCCGACCCGGGAATCGAACCCTAGACCTCCTGCTCAGCAGTCGCGCTTGGGACCACTAGACCAACGAGGCAGTTAGCACTTATATTTAATTCATATTATATATAAAAAAAAATGATAAACAACTCTTAAAATTGTTATTAGACTCGTAACTTCTATAATTGTCAATGTGAGCACGATGCAGCCTCTATATTACTCTAATCGTGACTTGCAGTCTGTTAGTTTGAGATATCATACTCACTTAAATCTTTTGCTGTGGCGCCACCACGTGTGGCGTGTGTGTTGGGTCATTCTGTTCTCTAAAATATGGTTGCGCTGAGTGATGCTGATACGAGTATATGCGTGATCACGTTGGGGCTTAAAACTACCGAGACTAGTAACTATTATTACAATTACGTATCTTCTAATGTACCTACGTGTATATCTGCATCGTTATCACATAATGTCCTTTACCGGACAATATACATGTACCAAAAATAATGTAACACAAATTTTTAAGAAGAGTAACCGTGGCGTTTCTTGCCCGTTCTTCTCCATAGGAATCTTCAAAAGTATCTCGAAATGGTCTAATTGGAATAAATGATTTAACTTTGGATAAGGCATGATGGACAAAGAAAAATGGAAGCGTGGCGACCACGACAAAACACGAGACCGCGGGGACGGCCACCAAAGCGTTGGGTGGACGATATTCGGATACACGCAGGACCGAATTGTTTGGCGAGGGCTCAAGACCGCCAAGAATGGAGGAAATTGGAGGAAACAAAAACCCAAACATGGGTATTACCTGGGCCGCAATGATGAAGGCGTGATGATAAATATAAATAAACAAATAAACGCTAAGTAAATACATTTCAAATATGCCAAGCGGCGGCGAAGGCGCAAGCTTCTGGTTGCCAGAATTAACTTTTCTAGCGAATTAAGTTGGATCAATTATAAAACGATTTTTGCTTAAACACTGCCTGTTAAAAATTGCTCTACTGAACCAACACGATAATTTTATATACGAGGCAAAACACCCCAAATTAACAACACTTTCATATAAATCGTACAACCCTTATACCCGTATAATGTAAATTCATTTCATACTATAAAGGTCAGTCTGTCGTGTCGCGTATTTGTGAAAGCCCTCACGTACAGACAAGCAATGTTCCCCAAATGTGTATCGATTTCCATACGTTGTGATCTGAATTTTAAGGGACACCAAACATTGTCTCGTATTTCTTGTATGCTTTTTGCTACTAATGTATTAAAGAACGTAGTGAATATTAACGCGGCCTGTATTTTTACACGACTGCCCAAAAAAGGTGTGTTATGTTTTTAGGGTTCATGTATGTATGTTTGTTTGTGTGTTATTTCACCATAAATAACTTCGTAATGCTTGAACCGATTTGGATGTATGGGATGTCGATAGAATCCTTACATTATCATGGGTAACATAGGCATAGGATAGCAGGCGTGCTTTTTTTTTTTTAGTAACCAACAGTATTTCGGATATATAAAAAACCCTTTATATATCAATGATAGAAAAGGGTAAACACGTAAAGTACATAACTTACCCAAGGCACTAAGTCTACTTGACAATAACATATAGAGAACCAGACGTCCAGCCGAGCCACAGCGGGGCCACATACGTCTTTATCGGGACAACATCACGCATAATGTAACTATATCTCAATTGTCACACTTAGAAGTGTCTGGAATTGGAAATTGTGTGGGCTATTTAAAGAGGATTATATGAACGTTTCTTAGTGAATAGATCGTATTGTGGTTTGAACTACACGATGACTGATGCACGTGCGCCGTCTATTAGGACTAGTCAACTTGGAATTGCTGTGGATCGTTGTTCAAAGGGTTCACATATTAAACAGTGATGGCTGGACTTTAAATCAGATCTTGACTTCTGAGATTGTTTCCGCATTTCTTCTCAAATGTAAATAAGTTGTAGTTGCTTAAAAACTTTGCAGAATTTGTGCATCCGCTTCATATTTAGCTTCCTGAAATTTGACCATGTGTCAGAATTCCGGGCGCGACTGAAGTGGCTACCTGTTCGGCAGCGTCGAGATCATGTCGAGATACATTCTTTCTTTTCTCTATTCTGTTCTTAACAACCCGGAAATATCTTAAGGAACGCTTTTAGTATCTTATCCCCAAAGGAGAACCATGTTGCTTAGTGTCTTCTCTTCTTCTTCGGATTACTCATCATACTTCAAGTCGTTATGATGGATACACTATATGTGCAGTGCGCCTTTGGAATTCTTTCCCACATTCCCTTCGGAACAGCCCTTCTTTGGATGTGTTCAGGAGAAGAATCAGGGAGAATTTTCTTTCTTCATTGCAATATGAATAATATGTATGTATATATTTGTATATATATAGGTCTATGTAGTGTGTATATTATTATTATGTAAGTAGTATATGATATTAAATTATAAATATATGGTATATAATTTCTGCGCTCTTCCTAATCGCAATGCTGACAATCCTATTTGTTTTGCACTGAACTTGTTTTTTTTGTCTAAGTTAAATTGTTGATAGTAAAATATTGTTTTAACATCATCATAAAACAAAACTTTCTACAGAATAACTCAACAGTAATTTTCTCCTGCATTGATTTCTACCAACTTGGTTAAACATTAATTAGCATCAAAAGTCTATGTCATAGCATAGATAAATGATTATTAGCGATAACATAAACACTTCCAGTGTTCACCGTACAATTTAGAAATATGCAAATCGGCTGCAAATCCCTTAGAGCAAAGAGTAAGATGAAGAATGGACGGAGAGTTCCAACTTTTATGCCTAACGGCTAAAGCTGCTAAAGCGTTAATGCTTTTCAAAGATTTATCTGTATGTATTATATTAAATTTATATCCTTCACAGTTCTAAAAAAAATAAGCCGTAAATTCGTTAAATTTGATGCTGTAATTATGGCGTTAAGAAATAACAAACAGGCCCTTTGGGGAATCCCAAAGTGCCTTTTTAAAGATAGGATAATTATAACAATTCAGTATAGTTGCAATCTGCAATATTACAAGAAATATGAGTTATACCTACATGATTTTACCACGTGGCTATTTATACCTAAACTAACATCACATTTTACTCTAATTTAACAGTAGATATTAATTTCTGTGATTTTCTGTGCCTTAACAGGGTCCATAAATGATGCCTGCTAAATTTAAATTTCCCAGTCAATTTACTTTGTGTAATTGAATACAGAACATGAATATGATTTTTTGATTACAAGTGCTCCAACATGGTAAATGTTGAAACAAAGCATCTGAGAGTTTCTAATCAAGTAGGCATTTTATAAAGCGTACTACGGCTTCCTCTATGCCCCCCGCGGAGGGTTTTAATTAATATTTCTATACAGTATCCGTGCTGTACGAATTAATTTCTAGTATAGAGCCCATGGTGAAATATGCTAATCGTACTGTAGTGAATATAGCTTTAGGTGTTTTAGCCCAAGAGAAATTTCACCTTTCAAATTTCTCATTTGCAAGACTGCAGCCGTATCCATTTTCTACAGAGGAATTGAATTTAAATGTTTCAGGTGGTACTAACTGGGATTTTGTTAACATGAAACCAGAAATGTATCATATTATTGCTAGAATTGGTAAATTAAGTTAAACGTAACGTACCATAAAAAAGGTTTAAAAGTTTTATAGGTAGGAATAAACTTCGAGACTTATAAGGCAAAATTTAAGTATGATATATATGTCGCATTAAGTAAGGGTTGAAGATGATACACCAACATTGAAGATTATCTATATTTTTTGTTCACCTCCATCAACATGCGGGCGGCGACACGTAATTTATCAGTAAATTGCGGCTCTCAAGCGTGAAATTGAGTATAAGAAAACGCATAAACGTCTTCATCCATATTTAATATCAAATATTAAGAAGTAAACCTCGCTCTTTAACGACCCGTGATGACTGCTCAGGAAACTAAGCAATATTTACTATAAAATATTCATGAAAACATACATTTCTAGAACACCATTGCAAATATCTCCTAATGACAAGCCGAAGAGCCGACTTTACTATAAATACATTCTTTTGAAACCACAAGCAAAAGCTTATTTCAGCTACACCTTATGTAGAAAATAATAAGGATCAAAATTGTTTATCGATAGTTGCTATAACAGCAAAACATTTGGCACCTTTCGACAAAGTTTAATTTGCTGTTTAGAGAATTTGAATGATGTTAAATTGAAACTTATAGCTACAGGTATACGGATAGTTGTTTAAAGATCATGGTTTCTTGAGTGTATGTACAATGTTGCTTAAAGCTTATGAATAGGCAATAAGTTGTCTTCAGGCGCCTACCTCTGTGCACTGGTTAATGACAGTTGTATAGGCAAGTTATGTAGATTAATGCCAATTTTGTGGTACAGTTAAGGAGTTACGTATATCATGTAATGGACTATTTTACTATGTAATGTCGATCGGGATTTGATTGTAATAAAATTAATGAACTAAGTTCTGCATAGTAAACAATTTATTTGTGTTAATAAATATGTCTGTGTTAGATAAATCGTTAGATAAATGAAAACATGGTATATATCAATCAGGTGGGTTTTAACTCACGCAAGTTAGGAGCCAAGAAGGATAATGGATTGATCTGGTTCTTTAGAAATTGGCAAATTACCACACCTTGTATTCCCACAATCTTCTAGTGTATAGCATTAAAATATGTGAGCTTTAATAGAGATGCTGTATATTCTCTCGCAAATACACATCATCTCAGCATGTTTATCTATAACTTTTTATAATTCTATGAGATCCTGAGTAATTGGGTTTTTTGTTAGAAATGTGGGTGTAAATTTTTACAACAGTGTACACTTCTGTCTGTCTCTTGAGGGAATACAGGTGATATGATGTTTCGTTATAATTCAGGTGTAACATTCACAAAAACGAAAATCATAATTGCTTTAGTATTATGAATAGCATCATATAACATAGCATAACGCTTTATTCCCCTAAGTGGTAGGCAGAGGTGTACACAGTTGTACTGGTAGTACACACATTTCACCAAAGCTCTTATTAAATCCTATGTAATAGATTTTTTTAACAGAAAATCTCAATATCAAATACAGATTAATCTTTGACAATAATTAACGCATGCTTAGGGAACTCTAAAGTTATAATTTTAAATGGGAAAAGAATACGGTCGCGCTCTGAACACTAAGCCATCTCGAGTCGAGATGGCTTAGTGGTCAGAGCACCTGGAGTATTTATCCGGTAGGCACAGGTTCGAGACCTGCTCGCGACCGTATTCTTTTCCCATTTAAAATTGTAACTTCATCTAGTAATACTCAATACCTGAATTCCAACACAATCCATAGCTTTAATAAAACAAGAACATCTTATCCTTTGTATAACTCTATAATAACGGAGTCAATTTCAATTCACCTCACGAAATCCAATACAATAAAATACATATCTTGAAATAAGCTATTATAGAAACCAATACTATTATAATAAAAGATCCTGAAATCTTAAACAAACTAGCAGTATCATAACTAACAACAAAATAACATAGATAGGAAATTTTTACAACAGACAATTTGATACAGATACATCTTTGAAAAGCATTAACGCATGCTTAGCGAACCTTAAAGTTATAATTTTTTGTGGAAAAAAAAGATACGGTCGGGAGCAGGATTCGAACAGTAGCAGGAGTCGATATGGCTTAGTGGTCACAGCGCCTTTTTAAACGCATTTTAAACTTCGAAGTTCAGTATGACAGTCTCTACTCATAAGTAAAGGCTCCGTTCGAGTTTGAAACTAGTCGAGCAATTCCAAAAATTGGACGTGAGTAATAACAGTAATACAATTATTACAATGTTTTGTAAAGATCAGCTTGGATATCAGAATTTTCAAATAAATCTTATTCGAAAAGCGAGCAATACAGAGAGTTTTAATATCGGTGTGGATATTAAAGTGGATGGTGGTTTTAATTTCGTCGTCTTCTGTAATTTATAGGTAAGTATAGCTTACGATAGTACCCGGTACTAAGGGCCTGACATCACAGGATTTATGAGTAATCATAATTTTGACGTTTTAATTTTGTGGTTTGAGAAATTGAGGTGCATGAAGTTGATGATTATTCTTCAGAAAGCTTGGAATTCTTGGTATTAGGGTTTATTATAAGTTTTGCTTCGAAGCTATACTATTGATAAATATAGAAGGGGTTATGAAGTTAAGTTATCATTTGAATGTGCGTGTAAATTATTGTTGGGTTGAGTCACAGGTTTTGTATGGCCCCTGAATGGTTTACGTATAGCATCTGTTATGTAGTTCGACGCACGGTTATCTTCCGTTATGATCGGACTAGTACAAAATTGTATTTCATAACAATAAATTTATGTGTTGTTTGGTAATTAATGAGCCAACAGTTTAATCCAATGACGTGCAAAAGCAAAAACTACTCATATTCATCTCATGTGGGGTTATTAGTTCGGTCACCCATATAAGGTCTGAATTGATAGCAATGACGTCGCCATAAGACGTGTTAAAATATGGAAGGAGAATTCGCGGTGGTGAGCAGAGGTCGAGATGGCTTAGTGGTCAGAGCGCCTGGAGTATTTATCCGGGAGGCGCAGGTTCGAATCCTGTTCCCGACCGTATTCTTTTTCCATTTAATATAATAACTTTAGAGTTCGCTAAGCATGCATTAATGCTTTTCAAAGATTTATCTTAAGTTGTTAGTTTTTTCTTATGTCAGTTGTAAATTATCGGTACCGATGAATACACGAATTTAGTCTTCTATCTATTTAGTACCATTCTGGCACATTAACAGAATATCACTAACCATTTACTTCATCAGCCATTCTGACTTGAATTAATTTAACGCAGGGTAAGACTAGCTTTACATATATTGAACGCAGAGAAGCTACCAAATTAATATGCTGGCTGTAATTGATGACAATTAGTGACGTCACGCGGAACGGGCACACGTTGATTGTACCATGAATGTGTGATTTCCACTATATGGAATTAGATAGTGTAGGTTTAGGAATAATATTAGTTGCTGATGTACGTTTGGTTGCTTTCTCCTGGTTTCCTATATTAATCTTCATCATCATCATTTGCAGCTTTGAACAACCTACTACAGCTTCTTTCTTCTATGTGACTTACCCCTGTTTTGTGCCAGTCTAGTCCATGTTTTTCCTACAACCTTGACTATATCCTCGTATCATCGCGCCATTGGTTTTCTGATACTAGTAGTACATGGCTACTCTCAATCGCCATTCGTATATTGTCGCTGTGGTTATCTTTTTATCTGGTTTTGGACGTAGTCCGACTGGTGTAGTCCATGATTTGGCATCTTATTAATTAATCATGTTTCCTTTACTCCTAATAGTTAGATTGGAAGTCTTGAATCTATCTATCAATCTAGATGCAAGTTATCATTCACCAAACATATATAAATAAGAGATATAGTTATGTTTTTTTTTGTTAGAATAATCAAAAATAATTCCAAGACACGTAGTTCCATGTTTAATCAAATATTCCCACACACGGGCTCAGAGATCCCAAATAACATACGAATGCTGACCAATAGGAGACTACTGAAATATATTAAGCTCAGGGGTGGAAAAATTGTGACAAATTGTGGCGTGTGTCATGTTATGTTGAAAAATATACGCAACACATACGGAAAAGCCGACAAAATACCGGTGTGTCTGGATCGAATATTTGAAGAATAGGTTTTCCATTTTCTTTCCTCATTATTTGAAAGACAACGTGAAAAGTATATGCAAAGAACTTAAACGCTATAACAGTTAAGAAATTCTAATGCGCTATCAAATCCAAACCAACTCAAAATTCAAAAACGTGGAAGTTGTCTTACCAAATTGTCTTTCTGCAGATTTCATGTAAGTTATGTTTCTGTAGGTAATTATATTTTACAAATCTAAACAAAATAAACACGATGATGCGTCATCTAAAATCCATGAAAGACCCATGCATAAATAGACATGAGTTTGTCATATACCCTGATTCACAATTCAAGACCCCAAACAAACAGCACATATTAACAAAATAATAAATATTCATAAGTATTTATCCGCATCAAGATCTAACTTGTCATTTTCATCTCATATTAATTCATCTACTGAACTGGGAAAAATCTGATAAACTTTCTCGACGTAAGGCAAACAAATTTGAACTTTGTCGTTAAGATGGAGCGTATAATTTGGGTTGATGATGAAGGGATTTTCGAGGGCAATAAGTGCGCGATCAAATTGAGATACGAGCCAACACGTGCAGGTTATTGGCACACAAGTGTTTGGACAAACTACGATATTGCTTATTTGTGCGGAAAATCTTTAAGGTCGGGGTGATATTGGGCTATGGCACTGTAATGGTACTGGTGACCGAGCAAAAAGTTATTGATTCTGATTTTTGATTGGTCTTTAAGTGCTGGGTGTTTTTCTGTGTAGGGATTTGTTCTCTTTTTTGTTCAGAACTGAAGAGCCCTTGTACTTTATTTTATAAGATTGAGTGCAAGCTATATGTGTACTAGCTTCTGCTTGCCACTTCTTCTGCATGGAATTCAGAATTCGGTCCAGTCGGGATTCGAGGCGCAGGTTCGAATCTTGCTCACGACCGTATTCTTCTTCTTCCTGAAATTTACTTTAGATTTCTCTACGCAAAAGTTAATGCGATTTAATGGTCTATATGTATTAGTTGACATAATTTTGACGTAATGGGTATACCTGCAATAAGCTTTAACAATAGCGTTTTTTTTTAAACCACACTATGAATATCTTTCTGTATCCTGGGTGCGTTTACAAACACTAAGTCTCACATGCACAACACACCCAGACCCGGAACAATTATCTGTAGATCAAACAAATATTTGCCCCGTGGCAGATCTCTAGACCATTTCGCCAACCGTGCCGTCATTTAGATATCGATCATCGTTATTGTACCGTATTTTAGTAAGCTGTTATATGAGCATACACGTATCAACTACCTATTCTCATTATTCTGCCGTCGTCACTTTCCATCTCACTAAACGGTTGCCACTACCCAGTGATCAAACTACGAAACTTATAAGGAAAAAGTTGTTCAATATAAAGTAATAAGCTATGAAAAATGACACAGCGCTCCCCGTTAGCAAGTCATCATTGGACAACTATTAATCTTTATCGAGATTGATGGACATTATATTGATTTTGCTGGCTTTTAGCGGTTTATTCCTTTGTGGCCTGTGGAACATTGGTTCAAGTTTTAGAATAATTTAATGTACAATGTTGAGATGCACAAGAATTTAAATACGTAGTGACATAAATCATAATCCCCCTGCCCTTACCCCAATTTATTTGGGGTCGGCACAGCATGTATAGTGTATAGTGACATACAATACCCACCTCTAATAAAAAGACATACTTTTTTTTTTAAATCAGTACAAGAAGAAAGTAATATCACTTCATTTGTAGTCATCATCATTATCTTCAACTTCATACACTTATCCCAATTCTATTCTAGCATTCAACCTCTTAAGCAAATCTGAACAAAACCGACGCAAAATCCAACACATTTACACATTATATTTTTATAACAGGTTCCCAACAAAAATATGCTTTTCAAAGAGCGTCTCTCAACAAACATTCTGAAACAAAAGAACGTTCAAAGCGACTGTCGACCGTTTGAAATCATTTTTCACTTCATTACCGTTTCTGTTTGCGCGTGACGCTTTGTAATGTTCTGTTACTTGCAATGATGTGGAACTGAGTCATTTACTCGCGAATAGATTGAAATGTCCTCTTTATTTATGCTATCCTGGTAGCTAGTGCTATTTTTGGAAGATCACATAAATATGTCTTCCTTCGGTGCAATTAGATCGATCTTAAAATATGGTCTTGAAGACCATTACAAAACAATAATAAAAATCTGTCAATTGGCTCATATAATAAATAATACTTATTTTTATGCAAAGATGAGCATTTTAATAAAGGAGACGATCTACAAGTACACCATTTACCAACTTGATTATTAAACATGTCAGCCAATGTAAAATATACCTGCTTGTGGATTGTAGAATCCGCTGTTTTACAAAACTGCTAGCTGATTTACAGAACAGTACTATTATGAAAAACAGCTGAACGACGTTTAGCGGTTTTACATAATTACTGAACTATAACACGCAGAATTGTATGATGAATGTTTTGCGTTTTTCAATGCAGGTCAACGATCATAGATTATGTAAAACAGTGTGAAATGGACTGTCAGATTGTTGATTTTATTTCGATATTTTGTCGGATGTGGCGCGGTGTGTCTTTAAACAACAATAACCTAACTTTATTTTACTTTTAAGTCAGTAGCAAAAAAAAAGATGAAAATTTATAATGACGTAAATACTAAACCCCACTATAACAGTCGACAATATATTGGGATTATGAAAGAAAATAAACTAAATTGATCCTGTTTCGTGTACTCCGACACGGACAAGTTAGGGGCCAGTGAGCGAGCGTAGCGAGCGAACTACCCCCATCATCCTCTTCGTGTTTAGGTTTTTTCTGAACTTACAGACACAAAAATAGGAGCCCCGCATGGCGGGGCTCCGTCGTCCCATCCACTGGAAGACATATCCGAATACAGTATTTTTTTTTACTTAAGTCGTGACTATCCATTTAATATACCTATACAATAAACAAATCTTTCCCACTGTAGATATGTCATTCTGCATTACGTTTAAACGTGGGTAGCAGTTTTGTTAAACGTATCGCAATAGTAATCCAGCTGAACGTTGTTTAGCTGTTTTATAAAACAGTACTGTTTTGTAAATCAACTAGCAGTTTTGTAAAACAACTGATTCTACTATCCATCTGCGACAGATATATATTTTAAATCCAAAATATATTTTGTATCACAACAAGTAATCTGATTAAAATGAAATTGTTCTGAATTTGAGAATGTCGGTAAAACAATTTCTTTACAAACCCTATAGTCAAGGGTTAGTTTAAAAAAGGTCGCGATCAATAATTGTTAAGGTACGTGACTTTTTGAAGATCCCAATTATAGCCATTTGATACTCAGGGAAAGAATGTGATAAAACATTAAATTTGTCAACGACATGACAACAAAAATGTAATGTACCGTCTACTTTTCGCCTGTGAGCTAACTGAAATAAGTATTGCAGTTTGGATGATGAATACCAGGAAAAACACTCGTGTGAGTGCCGATCCTGTAAGAGGAATCACTATGACGGTAGTATAGGGTACATAAATCAGTACCCCCTATTGAAAACAACGCTTCTTCAATGATCACTGCTGACTTTGCTCACCATTAGGTATAACGCTACAAAAGAGCAGTGTTATTTGGAGGTGCATTTCTGCAAAGTGGAGAAACTTCCCAGTCATGAAGTTCATTCATTCAGTGGCAACTTTGAACCTAGCTTGCTATCCAAATGCAGTTCATTCAAATCGATTCTTCCTTAAACATCAACGTTATTCACTTCCATGTGATATGAGGTGAATCTATTGCATTCTAGCGAGCACAATCCGTGTGTTTCAGTTTTTATAAGTAAACAGAAATCTACTTCCAAACACGGTAATCACATAAGATGTTCCCAATACACTTTTCCGATCCCAATTGATTTCGGTGACTACGTTTTTACGCACTCTTTTGCTCAGGGATACTCTATTCAAGTAACCCCTTTTGATGTGGAACCACTTCAAGTTATGTCAAATACAGTCCTAATTTGATTTCGGGTTTTATTTGTGGCCCATATGTTTGAGATACTTCTTGCGTATTTTTTCTAGGTCGTCTTGTAAGTAGGTTAGTTTGAAGAACTCTCAGTGAGGTGGATACTCATGGTCATCACGCCTGGCTCTCCAGAAGTTTTAGCAGTGACCAGTCGTATCTAGTAAAAATTTTTGAGCATGTTGGAACTAGTTTTATATTTTTGCTTTAACTTCATAACGCTGTATGAAATTTTTGTTTTTATGAGTGATATAATTGTTTACTGACATCAATATTTTCTCTTACACATTATCAGATGTATTGCAACTAGCTATTTGTTAGTCATACTTAATTATTCCCCAAAGGCTTCTGTACCATATGTTGTGGGTATTATTTCCATCACCAACTCATAACTTTGCCACTGTAGGGCTAGGGCCTCTTCCCATGCAGAAAAGTCACGAGCATTGATCGACACATCGGTTTCAATTGCACAGGCGTTTCACAGTGTAGTATTTTAGGCCCCCTTCTTTTTAGGACCCTGACAGAAGTAACTGATTATCCCTGTATACTTTTTGCAGACGATGTGTCCGTAATTATTCCCAAAATAAAGAAAACTATAATATGGAAATAAATAGTACCGTAAGGAAAGTAATAACTTCTATGGAAAAAATACATCTTAATCCTAACATAGATAACACTAAATATGTACAATTTTACAATAAAGACTGGAATAAAATGGATTTAAACATCACTTATAAAGAAAGATAAACAAATACAACAATCACATAGTATGACTTTTCTTGGGATAGTTCTGGGTGATGGATTTGCCTGGATTAATCATATTGATAAGATATGTGAAAAACTCAGTTAGTTTGATTATGTTCTATGGCGTTTGTCTAACTTAACAAGTAGACAAACCATATTACAGGCTTATCATGCATATGTTGGTTCTAAACTGCGTTATGGTATACTGGTATGGGGAAACTCGGTGCATTTCGAAAGTGCTTTCATCACACAAAAGAGATACGTGCGATATGTGACGTAAACCCACTTACCTCTTGTAAACCACTGTTTAGGAAACTTAGAATACTTACATTAAATAGTATTTATATTGAGGAAATATGTAAATTTACCAAATCTCACCCTGAGATGTTTGAAAAAGTGGGAGATAAATATAAGTTCAAAACTAGATATCCTAATAGACTAACTATTCCTAAAATGAAAACAGAATGATATAGGCCAAGTTGCTATCCTATGTGTATCCAAATATATATTAAGATTCCTAACGAAATTAAAGAACTTCCAATAGTCCGCTTCAGAAGGGTTTTACGCAGGTGGTTAATTAAGAATTCCTTCTATCATTTGAAAGAATTCTATAAATTGAAGGCAATTTTAAATTATATAAATAAATACTAAACATTTGCATGCTATTACGTTATGATTAAGTATGTTAAGCTACTATTATAAGAACTTTTCTAACCATATTTATTTGCAAATAAATCTTTGACTTTGACACGCTAGCTCATTTACAGGTGGTCGATTTCAGACCATTAAATCCATTTCCTTACGATGTTTTCCTTTACTGGTTATCTGTCATGTCTTAGATTATCTAAGAAAGCACATAAAATTGCTAAAGTTAGTTAGTTTAAAAGGCGGGCCCGTAGATCAGTAGCTTGTTCGATTCCCACATGGTACAAAAATATCTGTATGATTTGCAGATAATTATTTCGGATGTGCATGTAAGATTATATGACTATAAATGAACTCATGACAAAGGAGAAATTGCAAGTGTGGGGGCAATGTTTTATATATATTTCATATACGTGGAGACCTGTGATTGGCTGTCAGTCAAACTTTCTGTTTTTTAGTCTGTATTGTCTAGCTGTAAGTAGAAATTAAATAAATAAATAAATAAATAAAGAAGAAAAGAGGACAAGTTTCTTCTCTTCCAGTCGACTTCTAAAAACGAGACCAAATAGAATGATATCTAAATCTTATAATGGCGTCAATTCTGATGTAGCATACCAAACTATAGAGCATGACTGTATTTTATTATTCGTTACTGTATGAGGACGGGATGACGTTAAATTCAAATTTAATAATGTCAACCTAAAATTTCCATACAAGTTTCGTTTGACATCTCTAATTTTAGTGCCTGCATAAAAATGTGCCTACTAAAAACATTCGGAGATTTTAATTTGACGCGCTTAAATTCGAATTTGACATCTCTTGTTTCGTCCCATCTTGCTCATATAGTAAAAGACGGGAATATTCTAAATTTAGTTTACTTTGCTACATTAGAATGGACGCCAGTACAGGTATAGTCAGTATACAAGTACCTTGGGACATCATAATGACTTCGCCTCAACCTTAAGTCATATTTATACGGTGCAAACTATAAAGGATCGCGTGGCCGTACAATTTTCCCTTAATCAAACAGAATATTTGCAAAGCGAGAGAAGTGTGTTATTTCGGGTGCCTACCCGTTACTGAGTGGTGTTCCCACACTATGAGTGAGCTCAAGTGTGTTTCTTATATCAGTCCCTTGTTAAGCACTCCTTTGAACTTTTATATTTTTACCTGTTTATTTTCTTTTATCGTTTTCCTAACAAGAGCGATTTGTTTTATTTATTTCTTACATAACATTATATAGCATCACTCAACATCACAAGTAGATGGCAATAGGCTCACCACCTATTACATGGGACTTAATAACAGCATTGGTGAAATGTGGGTGTACAATTGTGTACACCTCTGCCTACCCCTTCGGGGAATACAGGCGTGATGCTATGTTATGTTATGTGAATCACCAGATACAATAGATATTTGTTATGAAGTATTATTTTTTAACTAATACAGCTAAATCTTCAAAATGCATTAATAACGCATGCATAGCGAACTCTAAAGTTATAATAATAATAAACAGCTATTTATGTTGTTTTATGTCATAAAATCATCTGATTATGTAATTTATTTTTCTTTGCCTCATAAATATCATGAAACCCTATAGACAAAAGCCCACATACGTTTACGCATCGTAAGAAATTCTCAACAATGACAATGTTCTTACAATCGTTATCCTAATAATTTGAAAAGCCAATTTCGCGGCCTCCCCCAAAACTCGTTTCAGCCATAAAATTGAGTTAGCCAACCGCTTAATATATTTGGCAAACATCTCACATGTGGGTGTATATATAGGTACAGTCGAGGAAACCGAATTATGTCACGACACACCTAAAAAGATTTTCCAAATGGGTGCAACTTTACGCGCGTCGCAACGCCCTGCGGCCCTGAAATATATCTAAAATTAGTAATTCAATACAATGCGTGCGCGATGCAGCAGTGTGTACGATTGCGGGAGACTTCACATAAAATATACTTTTAATAGATATCCCAAAGTCGTGTTGCAAAGTCTCGCGCCTGCGTGGGTGAGAATTCACTCTACTTTCGCATTGGTTCTTCATGACATATTTCAGTAGACCATATTAGTCAGAATTTTACTCATCTCTGTCTTAACGTATTTAATTTAATTTCTTCTGTTTAGAATATAATTAAATTTACTTTCAGATAAACTGAAGGAGATTAGCTACTAAGATAATGGCACATGGAATTATTGATGTTTAGGTGGGTCATGATTCAATTTCTTTGATTGTACATTCAAGTACTATACTTATATATGTATTCACGTGGAAATGTTTCGATGAAAAATACTCGGCGAATGATTCGCAATTTTGTATCTTGAGTGAAATAGCTTGTTAGGAAGAAGCTTATTATATTTATTGGAATTTCAATTATGGAAACGATATTTTTTGTATTACTTTATCTTTGTGGGTGTACGTATTTGTTTTTATTGTTATTTTGTGTCATAGGTATTGGAGACCAAGTAAGACGGTGTGATCGCGCGGGATAGGCCTAGATTAAAAAGGAAGATAAGGAGAACTGATCCCTGATCCCAGATGATGAGACTAAAGATTTTGACGGTGTGGTTGGCGCAATGGTCGAGTGATCGGTTACTGCGCAGCCTATTGGTTCGATTTCTGCATGGCACAAATATTTGTTTAGCCAGCAGATCATTTTACTTTAATTTTTTTTCTAGTGTGGAAAATCCATCATGGACGTTGTGCCGGACTCCTACTGACTAAAAATCACACGGTTCTACTCTAACTTATACCGGGGTCCCGAGATCGCGACTCTATTCACCGCAACCCCGGCAGGTTATGGCTCGTCGAATGCAACAACGTACCCCGTCGTCTGTAGTTGGCCTGCCAAACAATCCACGGAGTTGCGCGCGCCAGATCGCGGCGCGCTATCGTCTCGGGCCTGTCACTGGTCGGGCAACGAAGTACCCAAGTTCGTCACCAGCAGGCCCTCCGACGCTTGACGCGTCTTCTGCGGCATGGGTGGGACGAATCCGCCTCTCTCTCCCTTTCTGACGCCTACTTCGCAAGCATCACCTCACAAAAGGTAGTGACGGCTCTCCATGCGTTCTCACTCCCAACCATGTGTGTGAGCACAGTCGGAAGCGAGAGATTGCCGACCCCGCCAACAGATAGTTTTTCTGCGTCTGTGTGTGTATGTGGAATTTGGGTTGATAAACGCAGTCATGATACAGTAGAAAGTTTAATAAGTGCTAATGAGGGATAAAAAAAATATATATTTTAAAACAAAAATAATAAGAGGACAAGGAGACGAAGTTATTATAAATACAGAAAACAAAAGTTTTTTAAAAAAAAAACGTCCCATTCTATACATTTCTTCCTGTCAGAGGCGGCTTGAAAAAGTTGGCTCCTAATTTCACGATAGAGATGAAGAAACAACAAGTATCGGTTGCCGAAGGCTATAGACCCGTTCTTCTTTCTGACCCATTTGTAATCTGTATCCTATACCTACGGGTGGTATAGGACTTTGCGACTTACAAAAATCAACTTAATAAACGAACGTCGAATTCACAAAATGCAAACTATTAATATTTCAAACCCTTAGTGTAGGTACGGTTTAACTGTAATCTTTACTTTTTTTTTACTTGAAAAACTGGTTTTATTTGCAATGGTTTGTCACTATCACGAAAACTGGATTGCTATTTATATTATCCAAATTGTATATTTAATACGTTATTTTTAGAGCTTGTAATTTACATTTTCCGGTTTATGTATCGAATAAAACCCGTTCAGCAGTTACGGAGAAAATCGTATATAGACGACAAACATACACAGGTGGGGGACTTAGTATACTGAAACAAGATCTGTTAATTTCTATTACATTACATGTCATGTAGTACCCTTCATTTGTTTTACAAGTCTTAAAAAAGAAATATACCAAAAAGATTTTTAATCTGTTGGCTCGCTAATTACAATTGATTTTTATTATCATGTAGTACAATTTTGTTTTACTCCCATTCGAATAGTTAATAGAAAAGATGATTTTCAACACATTTCTAGCGAAAATATCGATACGAAAACAGCAAATCGATTATCTCACAAATCGAATAAAATACTCCAACAAATGGCAATACGTAAAATACGTGTTTAACAAACATTTATTTGAGAATATAAAGCGAAAAATCTATACCTACTCATTACGACATTCATTTTCATGATTGCAAATCAATTTTGCCGTTGCCGTCACAAACCAATCCGATATCACTTAATCGAATAACTAATTATCATATTGCTCTTACAAACAGTTGGATCAAACATCGCTGATTAACAATGGACAATTTCATAAATGGACTATTTGCGAAACGTCTGTGTTTATCATTTAACGGTAACTTGATAATGCATCACATGTTATGATTGTTAAGGGCTGGCTTGATGTTGTATATTAACATAACTAGCATCACGCCTGTATTACTTGAAGGGGTAGCTAGTGACAGTTAGCACCCAGATTTTAACGATGCGGTTTTTAAGTCCTGGGTAATAGGCCTCTTACTCTTGTACAACTCTGATTATCTCCTCGAGAAATGAAAAGCGTGATGCTATGTTATGTTTTAGGTTATTGATTATTCTATATAACAAAAACTAAATGAATAATCAAAATAATTGTTAAATCCATTTTTTCTTATCGTCGATTTAATTATAATTTTTTATGGGATAGGGACCAACCGAGCAGACGGCTCGCCTGATGGAAAGCGATTTCCACCGCCTAGAAACACCCGAAAGGAATCGCAAGTGCGTTGCCGGCCTTTTAAAGGGTTTGGGCCTCCGGTACCCTCACTCACTCGGCGAAACACAACGCAAGCGTTGTTTCACGCCGGTTTTCTGTGAGGCTGTGGTATCACTCTGGTCGAGACGGAGTTAATAATAATCATTTATATCAGTTAAGAAAGCTACGAAGGATTTAACTAAAATAACAGTCATTATCATAACAGTAATTTACTACGGTTAAATTATTTCAGTTTGTTTCCCTGACCGACTGTTAATTAAAGGTCCGAACCTTTACAAAGGGTAGTTTACACTGGACAGTAGTTGTATCAAATTTTGTTGAAACTTGAAAACTATTTCACTTATTGTCAAATTATTTAGAGCCTTAACGGCAACCTAAAGCTATGTAGTATTTTTATATTTATACAATACAATACACAATACAATATTCTTTAATGTACACACATAATCAATTTTAAAAGATACAAAATCGTTAGGAGAATGTACAATGGGCGGTTTTATCGCTAAAAGCGATCTCTTCCAGACAACCTTTGGATGGACAAGGCTTGGACGAGATTTTAGGTAATGGGCAGTTTGTGGTGTAGCTATTTATAAATAAATATAATACATCATAGATAATATATACATATATAAATACGATAAATAAATATTTTATTCATATAAATAGGAATAATCAATACATATAATAATTACTAGCGGTCCGTCCCGGCTTCGCACGCGACTATAATTTGAGATTTAAACTATCCTATCTCTCAAGTTGGATCGAACTGCACATGGTGTGCGAATTTTATTATAATCGGTTAAGTGGTTTAGGAGTCCATTGAGGACAAACATTGTGACACGAGATTTATATATATTAAGATAGATAGGAGAATATATAATAATAGCAATGTCATAAAAATGCAAAAAAAAATAGAAAACAAATAAATAAAAAATAAAAATTGCAGATGGACAGATAATGTTCTCTAACTAAATATTTGAAACTATCCAGCGATTGAGCTCTTCTTGCTGACGCAGGCAATGCATTCCATAATCGTGGGGCCTGGATTGTAAAAGCCTGGTCATAAAACTTCGTGGAATGCACTGGTATCTCGAGCCCCAAGCCTTCCGATGACCTCAAGCATCTTGTATGCGAGTCATGAAGGAACTTAAAACGTTCTTTAAGATACAATGGGGTATTTATTGTATTAGTTTGAATGAAAAAATAATGTATATATATATATATATATGAGATAGGGGGCAAACGAGCAGACGGATCGCCTGATGATAAGCGATTACCGCCGCGCATGGACATTTTGTGCACAAGTGCGTTGCCGGCCTTATAAATAGTTTGGGCTTCCGGTACCCTCACTCACTCAGCGAAACATAACGCAAGCGTTGTTTCACTCCGGTTCTGTGAGGCTGTCGTATCACTCCGGTCGAGACGGCCCATTCGTGCTAACGCATGGCTCTTCCACGGTGAAATTATTATATATTACCAGCCCACAACTATACATAGACAAGATACGTGCATTGTTCACTACGATAGCTCACTGTGATTTCTTTCACCGGAATATACCGAAAACTGCCCATCAACCATTGACTTGCACAAAATGAATCTACAATAAAAGCGAAAGTTTGTTGATGGATGTATTGATGGATGTTTGTTACTCTTTCACGCAATAACTACTTAAGATAAAATTTGGCAAAGAGGTAGTTCATAACCTGGTTAACACAAGATACTTTTTATCCCGGCTAGACCCGATTCTGAATTCCGCGCAGTCGAAGTCGCGAGCAGAAAGTAGTACAAAAATATACTCACAAACTTAATGTGCACACTACCTTAGGTTCGTTGCAAACGATGCCTTTATTCCGCCCCATTACTTTCCAAAAGATTAGCTGATTAGCCGAGCCTAGTGACCCGAAGATATCTTTAGGTACGCTTTGTTACGAAAATCATGGGAGTATGAAGAATTTGCTACGCTTTTGCATTTTCGATATCGTTGATTTGGTCACTGTTTTTGAGTAGTTTTGATTATTTTTCTTGTTAAATGTGGTTCTTGTGTGGCTTCTTGTGCATTGCCTACCCTGTAACAGGAATCGCTGCGCCATAATATATAAGAGACAAAAAGCTATTTTAATTTTGGTAGCTGTTATCGACGCCAATAGCAGCAACGTTAAAAGGTTAGGATTACAGATAAATGAAATCAAATCAAACGTATGCATATTGAACTGTAAAGTTATAAGTTTTTGGAAGAAAGTATAATGTAGATATGCAGTTGTGAGCATGATTTGAACCTATGGCTCCCGCATAAATACTCGAGACCCTCTGCAAACTAAGCCATCTCGACCTCAGCCGTAGGTTCAAATCATACTCAAAACAATACTTTTCTTTTACAAAAATGTATAAATTTTTATAAAGGTTAGAGTTAAAGAGTTATATTCTTCCTAAAACTACCTAAACAATATACTTAAAAGTAAAAAAAATAAAATTATAATACCATAGAGCGTCGAAAAATTCATCCGCATCAGTGTCAACTGGTAACGTGCCCAAAAGGCTGGCAGCATTACCTCATTGAATGACAACGCTGATTCTTTGTCCCGAAACTTATATCTGAAATCAAATACACCTATAAAAATTATATAACTTAAAATTTGTATAGTTCACAAGCCTTTAAAAATTATATAACCTAAAATTATATCCAGTGAGAAAAGAAAAACACAATGGGAACAAATATCGCCAAAAAAATTCAACAATACTACAAAACGCCAAAAAGGACTGTCACGAGAGGCTTTCAAAAATGGCGGATGCGAAAAAAATAATGCATAATTACACACGCGAGCAAAGGGGACGGGCGAGGGGGCAAACAAAAGTGTTTTGTTTTACTTTAATATCTCACTGCTGTCAGGGCTATGTAAAGAATCTCTGTATGATTAAAATGCTCCCTTTTTTGCTATACACATTACAAGTAGTGGAAAAAGAGCATTTTGTAATGCGCCAGACGCTTTCTTTGATTTTACAAGCGTGAATTCTAAAAATCTAAATTTGCTTGTAGTCTCTGAAGGGGTATTATACCCACATTTCTCATCAGTGGTGTTATTATTTCCCATGTAATGGTTGGTTATTATTCTCTTGAAGTCTACCGGGAACAGCTCCAATCTCCGGGCCGCTACTAAGAATTCCCTAACAGAAAAACCCAATAACACTGCCCGATCAGGGGATCGATATCAGGACCTTTTCAACAGTCGCTTGGGAACACTAGACCATCGAGGTACTTATGCCTTGCTTAAACCATATTTACCTAAAATATTTCTACTTTCTGCTATAAGTGATAGCAACAAGTATAATTTAGAAGCGTTTTAAGAATGTAATATGGCCGTAACCTTCATAATAGAAAACGAGGTATAACTTAATCGACAGTTTCTCTTACGAGGGAGGTTTTATAGTAAAAACATAAGCTTCTTCCTAACGATTGGTTGGCTTTCGAGCTAAACACTCATGCATCCATCAGTTGCACCGTATCGTTGAGCACACAAGCGCAGGCTTCATAGGCAAGAAGGAAACGGGCGTATTATTCTTCGACGTAGCGAAGGCCTTCGACAAGGTCTGGCACAACGGCTTAATTTATAAGCTATACCAATTCCAAGTGCCTGACTGTCTCGTACTCACCATTCGAGATTTTCTATAGAACCGTAGCTTCCACTATCGCGTGGAGGGCGTTCTATCCCCTCAGATCCAAGCCGGTGTCCCTCTGGGCTCTGTGCTATCACCTTTCGTTTTCGCAATGTACACCAGCGATATTCCCAAAAGTCGCAAAGCCAAGTTAACTCTTTTCGCCAACGACACGGCCATCTATTGCACCGGTAGGAGTATTAACTGCAAGACCCGATATCTCCAGACCTCGGCCAATACCTTAGGTGTGCTAAAATTCACGTCAAAATCATTCATTTGAAATAGACACATTTCAAACAAATGCATTGAAGAACGACGATAGTGCTGGTAGGGACTAAACTAATTTAATTGATAAGACAGCACTGATAAACCAAATAATAGAAAATATTACAATGTTAGGGAAGAAAACGGTTGTTTAATTTCGAACCCTAATGAAATACTCTATTCCCTTAATAAGCCATAACCATAGCTATTTTGCTAATTAAAATTACCTTAATAGAATTCTCTAATTATTCTCAATTATTTCTACAATAGAAATAACATCAAACAGTGTTTAAAAAAGACAAAAAGAAATCCTTTGTAAGTATCATGAGCTCGCAAAATTGTATTAAAGGGAACTTACTGGGAATAGTTAAAACTATTTGCATCGCTGGCTTTAAAAACTACAATTTATCGATAACTAGCACTAAGTTATAGGAATTTTATCGATAGATAGATATTTTCACGTTATTAACCGACTTCCAAAAAGGAGGAGGTTATCATTCGGTAGTTTTTTTTTAATGCATGTTACCTCAGAACTCCGTCATTTATCAACCAACTCGGAAAAATATTTTTATTTGAATCGATACACTTTCAGATCGGTACCATTAAAATTTTATGAATATCGGTTTGGTAGTTTGGTATTTAAATCAAAATAACTGAAATATCATCCATGTAAACGAAATGGTGTATTTTGCTTTCTTGTGACTTTTTCAGTGGTGTTTACGCTCTAGAATAGTTCTAATGAACTGCTTAATAACTAAGTAAGCTAAACTCACTGAAGTCCACATAGCCGAAGTTTTAATGAAACTATGATTGTCTATGATGTTATCGTAATATAAAAACAAGTGAAAAGTGCGTTGCTACCATAAACGTAGGATAGATAAAGACCTACAAAGCTTACTTTGGGTATGGAATCTCTTACGGTCACTCACCTCCCTGCCTATACCCGGCGGGGAGGGTTACGCATCCCCGGGCTATCCTCCCGGGGAGTTAGGCCTGTTAGGCAAATATTATAAAATAGGTAATTAATTTCTTTTTAATATGGACGCGCTTCTCGCGTTCGTTAAAATCATAGTCAGGGACCCCGACATTCAACGTCGGTACGGTACCCAAATAGCCGACCTGCAGCATGTCAACCCCGAAATAAATTGCGTAGATAGCCCTCTCTCTCCGCCGCCCGCTGAAATAGGTATACCATGCCTCGTATCCTTGCCCACCATCGACCCTCTCGTAGAGGCTCCCTCTACTTCGGCCATCGCGCCTCCTACGACCGCCGTCACTGTCTCGGAAGACATGGACGTGTGCGTCAACCCCTCTCCCTGTCTCTCGGATGCCACTGCCTCCGACTCCGAGACTAACTCGTCCTCTCCCTCCTCCTCCTCCTCCGAAGACGACTACATCCAGGTCGGCAAAGGAGGCAAGAGGAAGAAGGGGAAAACTTCCGCCCCGGCCGGCAAGGCCAAAAAACCTGTAGCACCACATTCCACAGGAGTGGCCCAAGCACCGACCCCTGTGGAACCCCGCAGGAGACGCGAGGGGGCCTTAGACCGTCACGTCCCTCCACCAGGACCTCGCGGTCCCGGAGGTAGTCCTCCAGCAGCCTCCGCAAGTACAGAGGCACTCCATGAAAGCGGAGCGCCTCCTGTATCACACCGTGCGGAAGACTGTTGAAGGCGTTGGCTATATCAAGTGAGACAGCCAACGCCCTTTCCCCCTCACGGTCCTACTTTAACCTATACCGGGGTCCCGAGATCGCGACTCTATTCACCGCAACCCCGGCAGGTTATGGCTCGTCGAATGCAACAACGTACCCCGTCGTCTGTAGTTGGCCTGCCAAACAATCCACGGAGATGCGCGCGCCAGATCGCGGCGCGCTATCGTCTCGGGCCTGTTACTGGTCGGGCAACGAAGTACCCAAGTTCGTCACCAGCAGGCCCTCCGACGCTTGACGCGTCTTCTGCGGCAGGGGTGGGACGAATCCGCCTCTCTCTCCCTTTCTGACGCCTACTTCGCAAGCATCACCTCACAAAAGGTAGTGACGGCTCTCCATGCGTTCTCACTCCCAACCATGTGTGTGAGCACAGTCGGAAGCGAGAGAATGCCGACCCCGCCAACAGATCGTTTTTCTGCGTCTGTGTGTGTATGTGGAATTTGGGTTGATAAACGCACTCATGATACAGTAGAAAGTTTAATAAGTGCTAATGAGGGATAAAAAAAATATATATTTTAAAACAAAAATAATAAGAGGACAAGGAGACGAAGTTATTATAAATACAGAAAACAAAAGTTTTTAAAAAAAAAAACGTCCCATTCTATACATTTCTTCCTGTCAGAGGCGGCTTGAAAAAGTTGGCTCCTAATTTCACGATAGAGATGAAGAAACAACAAGTATCGGTTGCCGAAGGCTATAGACCCGTTCTTCTTTCTGACCCATTTGTAATCTGTATCCTATACCTACGGGTGGTATAGGACTTTGCGACTTACAAAAATCAACTTAATAAACGAACGTCGAATTCACAAAATGCAAACTATTAATATTTCAAACCCTTAGTGTAGGTACGGTTTAACTGTAATCTTTACTTTTTTTTTACTTGAAAAACTGGTTTTATTTGCAATGGTTTGTCACTATCACGAAAACTGGATTGCTATTTATATTATCCAAATTGTATATTTAATACGTTATTTTTAGAGCTTGTAATTTACATTTTCCGGTTTATGTATCGAATAAAACCCGTTCAGCAGTTACGGAGAAAATCGTATATAGACGACAAACATACACAGGTGGGGGACTTAGTATACTGAAACAAGATCTGTTAATTTCTATTACATTACATGTCATGTAGTACCCTTCATTTGTTTTACAAGTCTTAAAAAAGAAATATACCAAAAAGATTTTTAATCTGTTGGCTCGCTAATTACAATTGATTTTTATTATCATGTAGTACAATTTTGTTTTACTCCCATTCGAATAGTTAATAGAAAAGATGATTTTCAACACATTTCTAGCGAAAATATCGATACGAAAACAGCAAATCGATTATCTCACAAATCGAATAAAATACTCCAACAAATGGCAATACGTAAAATACGTGTTTAACAAACATTTATTTGAGAATATAAAGCGAAAAATCTATACCTACTCATTACGACATTCATTTTCATGATTGCAAATCAATTTTGCCGTTGCCGTCACAAACCAATCCGATATCACTTAATCGAATAACTAATTATCATATTGCTCTTACAAACAGTTGGATCAAACATCGCTGATTAACAATGGACAATTTCATAAATGGACTATTTGCGAAACGTCTGTGTTTATCATTTAACGGTAACTTGATAATGCATCACATGTTATGATTGTTAAGGGCTGGCTTGATGTTGTATATTAACATAACTAGCATCACGCCTGTATTACTTGAAGGGGTAGCTAGTGACAGTTAGCACCCAGATTTTAACGATGCGGTTTTTAAGTCCTGGGTAATAGGCCTCTTACTCTTGTACAACTCTGATTATCTCCTCGAGAAATGAAAAGCGTGATGCTATGTTATGTTTTAGGTTATTGATTATTCTATATAACAAAAACTAAATGAATAATCAAAATAATTGTTAAATCCATTTTTTCTTATCGTCGATTTAATTATAATTTTTTATGGGATAGGGACCAACCGAGCAGACGGCTCGCCTGATGGAAAGCGATTTCCACCGCCTAGAAACACCCGAAAGGAATCGCAAGTGCGTTGCCGGCCTTTTAAAGGGTTTGGGCCTCCGGTACCCTCACTCACTCGGCGAAACACAACGCAAGCGTTGTTTCACGCCGGTTTTCTGTGAGGCTGTGGTATCACTCTGGTCGAGACGGAGTTAATAATAATCATTTATATCAGTTAAGAAAGCTACGAAGGATTTAACTAAAATAACAGTCATTATCATAACAGTAATTTACTACGGTTAAATTATTTCAGTTTGTTTCCCTGACCGACTGTTAATTAAAGGTCCGAACCTTTACAAAGGGTAGTTTACACTGGACAGTAGTTGTATCAAATTTTGTTGAAACTTGAAAACTATTTCACTTATTGTCAAATTATTTAGAGCCTTAACGGCAACCTAAAGCTATGTAGTATTTTTATATTTATACAATACAATACACAATACAATATTCTTTAATGTACACACATAATCAATTTTAAAAGATACAAAATCGTTAGGAGAATGTACAATGGGCGGTTTTATCGCTAAAAGCGATCTCTTCCAGACAACCTTTGGATGGACAAGGCTTGGACGAGATTTTAGGTAATGGGCAGTTTGTGGTGTAGCTATTTATAAATAAATATAATACATCATAGATAATATATACATATATAAATACGATAAATAAATATTTTATTCATATAAATAGGAATAATCAATACATATAATAATTACTAGCGGTCCGTCCCGGCTTCGCACGCGACTATAATTTGAGATTTAAACTATCCTATCTCTCAAGTTGGATCGAACTGCACATGGTGTGCGAATTTTATTATAATCGGTTAAGTGGTTTAGGAGTCCATTGAGGACAAACATTGTGACACGAGATTTATATATATTAAGATAGATAGGAGAATATATAATAATAGCAATGTCATAAAAATGCAAAAAAAAATAGAAAACAAATAAATAAAAAATAAAAATTGCAGATGGACAGATAATGTTCTCTAACTAAATATTTGAAACTATCCAGCGATTGAGCTCTTCTTGCTGACGCAGGCAATGCATTCCATAATCGTGGGGCCTGGATTGTAAAAGCCTGGTCATAAAACTTCGTGGAATGCACTGGTATCTCGAGCCCCAAGCCTTCCGATGACCTCAAGCATCTTGTATGCGAGTCATGAAGGAACTTAAAACGTTCTTTAAGATACAATGGGGTATTTATTGTATTAGTTTGAATGAAAAAATAATGTATATATATATATATATATGAGATAGGGGGCAAACGAGCAGACGGATCGCCTGATGATAAGCGATTACCGCCGCGCATGGACATTTTGTGCACAAGTGCGTTGCCGGCCTTATAAATAGTTTGGGCTTCCGGTACCCTCACTCACTCAGCGAAACATAACGCAAGCGTTGTTTCACTCCGGTTCTGTGAGGCTGTCGTATCACTCCGGTCGAGACGGCCCATTCGTGCTAACGCATGGCTCTTCCACGGTGAAATTATTATATATTACCAGCCCACAACTATACATAGACAAGATACGTGCATTGTTCACTACGATAGCTCACTGTGATTTCTTTCACCGGAATATACCGAAAACTGCCCATCAACCATTGACTTGCACAAAATGAATCTACAATAAAAGCGAAAGTTTGTTGATGGATGTATTGATGGATGTTTGTTACTCTTTCACGCAATAACTACTTAAGATAAAATTTGGCAAAGAGGTAGTTCATAACCTGGTTAACACAAGATACTTTTTATCCCGGCTAGACCCGATTCTGAATTCCGCGCAGTCGAAGTCGCGAGCAGAAAGTAGTACAAAAATATACTCACAAACTTAATGTGCACACTACCTTAGGTTCGTTGCAAACGATGCCTTTATTCCGCCCCATTACTTTCCAAAAGATTAGCTGATTAGCCGAGCCTAGTGACCCGAAGATATCTTTAGGTACGCTTTGTTACGAAAATCATGGGAGTATGAAGAATTTGCTACGCTTTTGCATTTTCGATATCGTTGATTTGGTCACTGTTTTTGAGTAGTTTTGATTATTTTTCTTGTTAAATGTGGTTCTTGTGTGGCTTCTTGTGCATTGCCTACCCTGTAACAGGAATCGCTGCGCCATAATATATAAGAGACAAAAAGCTATTTTAATTTTGGTAGCTGTTATCGACGCCAATAGCAGCAACGTTAAAAGGTTAGGATTACAGATAAATGAAATCAAATCAAACGTATGCATATTGAACTGTAAAGTTATAAGTTTTTGGAAGAAAGTATAATGTAGATATGCAGTTGTGAGCATGATTTGAACCTATGGCTCCCGCATAAATACTCGAGACCCTCTGCAAACTAAGCCATCTCGACCTCAGCCGTAGGTTCAAATCATACTCAAAACAATACTTTTCTTTTACAAAAATGTATAAATTTTTATAAAGGTTAGAGTTAAAGAGTTATATTCTTCCTAAAACTACCTAAACAATATACTTAAAAGTAAAAAAAATAAAATTATAATACCATAGAGCGTCGAAAAATTCATCCGCATCAGTGTCAACTGGTAACGTGCCCAAAAGGCTGGCAGCATTACCTCATTGAATGACAACGCTGATTCTTTGTCCCGAAACTTATATCTGAAATCAAATACACCTATAAAAATTATATAACTTAAAATTTGTATAGTTCACAAGCCTTTAAAAATTATATAACCTAAAATTATATCCAGTGAGAAAAGAAAAACACAATGGGAACAAATATCGCCAAAAAAATTCAACAATACTACAAAACGCCAAAAAGGACTGTCACGAGAGGCTTTCAAAAATGGCGGATGCGAAAAAAATAATGCATAATTACACACGCGAGCAAAGGGGACGGGCGAGGGGGCAAACAAAAGTGTTTTGTTTTACTTTAATATCTCACTGCTGTCAGGGCTATGTAAAGAATCTCTGTATGATTAAAATGCTCCCTTTTTTGCTATACACATTACAAGTAGTGGAAAAAGAGCATTTTGTAATGCGCCAGACGCTTTCTTTGATTTTACAAGCGTGAATTCTAAAAATCTAAATTTGCTTGTAGTCTCTGAAGGGGTATTATACCCACATTTCTCATCAGTGGTGTTATTATTTCCCATGTAATGGTTGGTTATTATTCTCTTGAAGTCTACCGGGAACAGCTCCAATCTCCGGGCCGCTACTAAGAATTCCCTAACAGAAAAACCCAATAACACTGCCCGATCAGGGGATCGATATCAGGACCTTTTCAACAGTCGCTTGGGAACACTAGACCATCGAGGTACTTATGCCTTGCTTAAACCATATTTACCTAAAATATTTCTACTTTCTGCTATAAGTGATAGCAACAAGTATAATTTAGAAGCGTTTTAAGAATGTAATATGGCCGTAACCTTCATAATAGAAAACGAGGTATAACTTAATCGACAGTTTCTCTTACGAGGGAGGTTTTATAGTAAAAACATAAGCTTCTTCCTAACGATTGGTTGGCTTTCGAGCTAAACACTCATGCATCCATCAGTTGCACCGTATCGTTGAGCACACAAGCGCAGGCTTCATAGGCAAGAAGGAAACGGGCGTATTATTCTTCGACGTAGCGAAGGCCTTCGACAAGGTCTGGCACAACGGCTTAATTTATAAGCTATACCAATTCCAAGTGCCTGACTGTCTCGTACTCACCATTCGAGATTTTCTATAGAACCGTAGCTTCCACTATCGCGTGGAGGGCGTTCTATCCCCTCAGATCCAAGCCGGTGTCCCTCTGGGCTCTGTGCTATCACCTTTCGTTTTCGCAATGTACACCAGCGATATTCCCAAAAGTCGCAAAGCCAAGTTAACTCTTTTCGCCAACGACACGGCCATCTATTGCACCGGTAGGAGTATTAACTGCAAGACCCGATATCTCCAGACCTCGGCCAATACCTTAGGTGTGCTAAAATTCACGTCAAAATCATTCATTTGAAATAGACACATTTCAAACAAATGCATTGAAGAACGACGATAGTGCTGGTAGGGACTAAACTAATTTAATTGATAAGACAGCACTGATAAACCAAATAATAGAAAATATTACAATGTTAGGGAAGAAAACGGTTGTTTAATTTCGAACCCTAATGAAATACTCTATTCCCTTAATAAGCCATAACCATAGCTATTTTGCTAATTAAAATTACCTTAATAGAATTCTCTAATTATTCTCAATTATTTCTACAATAGAAATAACATCAAACAGTGTTTAAAAAAGACAAAAAGAAATCCTTTGTAAGTATCATGAGCTCGCAAAATTGTATTAAAGGGAACTTACTGGGAATAGTTAAAACTATTTGCATCGCTGGCTTTAAAAACTACAATTTATCGATAACTAGCACTAAGTTATAGGAATTTTATCGATAGATAGATATTTTCACGTTATTAACCGACTTCCAAAAAGGAGGAGGTTATCATTCGGTAGTTTTTTTTTAATGCATGTTACCTCAGAACTCCGTCATTTATCAACCAACTCGGAAAAATATTTTTATTTGAATCGATACACTTTCAGATCGGTACCATTAAAATTTTATGAATATCGGTTTGGTAGTTTGGTATTTAAATCAAAATAACTGAAATATCATCCATGTAAACGAAATGGTGTATTTTGCTTTCTTGTGACTTTTTCAGTGGTGTTTACGCTCTAGAATAGTTCTAATGAACTGCTTAATAACTAAGTAAGCTAAACTCACTGAAGTCCACATAGCCGAAGTTTTAATGAAACTATGATTGTCTATGATGTTATCGTAATATAAAAACAAGTGAAAAGTGCGTTGCTACCATAAACGTAGGATAGATAAAGACCTACAAAGCTTACTTTGGGTATGGAATCTCTTACGGTCACTCACCTCCCTGCCTATACCCGGCGGGGAGGGTTACGCATCCCCGGGCTATCCTCCCGGGGAGTTAGGCCTGTTAGGCAAATATTATAAAATAGGTAATTAATTTCTTTTTAATATGGACGCGCTTCTCGCGTTCGTTAAAATCATAGTCAGGGACCCCGACATTCAACGTCGGTACGGTACCCAAATAGCCGACCTGCAGCATGTCAACCCCGAAATAAATTGCGTAGATAGCCCTCTCTCTCCGCCGCCCGCTGAAATAGGTATACCATGCCTCGTATCCTTGCCCACCATCGACCCTCTCGTAGAGGCTCCCTCTACTTCGGCCATCGCGCCTCCTACGACCGCCGTCACTGTCTCGGAAGACATGGACGTGTGCGTCAACCCCTCTCCCTGTCTCTCGGATGCCACTGCCTCCGACTCCGAGACTAACTCGTCCTCTCCCTCCTCCTCCTCCTCCGAAGACGACTACATCCAGGTCGGCAAAGGAGGCAAGAGGAAGAAGGGGAAAACTTCCGCCCCGGCCAGCAAGGCCAAAAAACCTGTAGCACCACATTCCACAGGAGTGGCCCAAGCACCGACCCCTGTGGAACCCCGCAGGAGACGCGAGGGGGCCTTAGACCGTCACGTCCCTCCACCAGGACCTCGCGGTCCCGGAGGTAGTCCTCCAGCAGCCTCCGCAAGTACAGAGGCACTCCATGAAAGCGGAGCGCCTCCTGTATCACACCGTGCGGAAGACTGTTGAAGGCGTTGGCTATATCAAGTGAGACAGCCAACGCCCTTTCCCCCTCACGGTCCTACTTTAACCTATACCGGGGTCCCGAGATCGCGACTCTATTCACCGCAACCCCGGCAGGTTATGGCTCGTCGAATGCAACAACGTACCCCGTCGTCTGTAGTTGGCCTGCCAAACAATCCACGGAGATGCGCGCGCCAGATCGCGGCGCGCTATCGTCTCGGGCCTGTTACTGGTCGGGCAACGAAGTACCCAAGTTCGTCACCAGCAGGCCCTCCGACGCTTGACGCGTCTTCTGCGGCAGGGGTGGGACGAATCCGCCTCTCTCTCCCTTTCTGACGCCTACTTCGCAAGCATCACCTCACAAAAGGTAGTGACGGCTCTCCATGCGTTCTCACTCCCAACCATGTGTGTGAGCACAGTCGGAAGCGAGAGAATGCCGACCCCGCCAACAGATCGTTTTTCTGCGTCTGTGTGTGTATGTGGAATTTGGGTTGATAAACGCACTCATGATACAGTAGAAAGTTTAATAAGTGCTAATGAGGGATAAAAAAAATATATATTTTAAAACAAAAATAATAAGAGGACAAGGAGACGAAGTTATTATAAATACAGAAAACAAAAGTTTTTAAAAAAAAAAACGTCCCATTCTATACATTTCTTCCTGTCAGAGGCGGCTTGAAAAAGTTGGCTCCTAATTTCACGATAGAGATGAAGAAACAACAAGTATCGGTTGCCGAAGGCTATAGACCCGTTCTTCTTTCTGACCCATTTGTAATCTGTATCCTATACCTACGGGTGGTATAGGACTTTGCGACTTACAAAAATCAACTTAATAAACGAACGTCGAATTCACAAAATGCAAACTATTAATATTTCAAACCCTTAGTGTAGGTACGGTTTAACTGTAATCTTTACTTTTTTTTTACTTGAAAAACTGGTTTTATTTGCAATGGTTTGTCACTATCACGAAAACTGGATTGCTATTTATATTATCCAAATTGTATATTTAATACGTTATTTTTAGAGCTTGTAATTTACATTTTCCGGTTTATGTATCGAATAAAACCCGTTCAGCAGTTACGGAGAAAATCGTATATAGACGACAAACATACACAGGTGGGGGACTTAGTATACTGAAACAAGATCTGTTAATTTCTATTACATTACATGTCATGTAGTACCCTTCATTTGTTTTACAAGTCTTAAAAAAGAAATATACCAAAAAGATTTTTAATCTGTTGGCTCGCTAATTACAATTGATTTTTATTATCATGTAGTACAATTTTGTTTTACTCCCATTCGAATAGTTAATAGAAAAGATGATTTTCAACACATTTCTAGCGAAAATATCGATACGAAAACAGCAAATCGATTATCTCACAAATCGAATAAAATACTCCAACAAATGGCAATACGTAAAATACGTGTTTAACAAACATTTATTTGAGAATATAAAGCGAAAAATCTATACCTACTCATTACGACATTCATTTTCATGATTGCAAATCAATTTTGCCGTTGCCGTCACAAACCAATCCGATATCACTTAATCGAATAACTAATTATCATATTGCTCTTACAAACAGTTGGATCAAACATCGCTGATTAACAATGGACAATTTCATAAATGGACTATTTGCGAAACGTCTGTGTTTATCATTTAACGGTAACTTGATAATGCATCACATGTTATGATTGTTAAGGGCTGGCTTGATGTTGAATATTTACATAACTAGCATCACGCCTGTATTACTTAAAGGGGTAGCAGTTGTAGACCCACATTTTAACGATGCGGTTTTTAAGTCCTGGGTAATAGGCCTCTTAGTCTTGTACAATCTCCTCGAGAAATGAAAAGCGTGATGCTATGTTATGTTTTAGGTTATTGATTCTTCTATATAACAAAAACTAAATGAATAATCAAAATAATTGTTAAACCCATTTTTTCTTATCGTCGTTTTTTTTTTTTTTTTATGGGATAGCGGCCAACAGAGCAGACTGCTCGCCTGATGGTAAGCAATTTCCACTGCCCATGGACACTCGAAAGGAATCGCAAGTGCGTTGCCGGCCTTTTAAAGGGTTTGGGCCTGCGGTACCCTCACTCACTCGGCGAAACACAACGCAAGCGTTGTTTCACGCCGGTTTTCTGTGAGGCAGTGGTATCACTCCGGTCGAGACGGAGTTATTAATAATCATTTATATCAGTTATGAAAGCTACGAAGGATTTAACTAAAATAACAGTCATTATCATAACAGTAATTTACTACGGTTAAATTATTTCATTTTGTTTCCCTGACCGACTGTTAATTAAAGGTCCGAACCTTTACAAAGGGTAGTTTACACTGGACAGTAGTTGTACCAAATTTTGTTGAAACTTGAAAACTATTTCACTTATTGTCAAATTATTTAGAGCCTTAACGGCAACCTAAAGCTATGTAGTATTTTTATATTTATACAATACAATACACAATACAATATTCTTTATTGTACACACATAATCAATTTTAAAAGATACAAAATCGTTAGGAGAAAGTACAATGGGCGGTTTTATCGCTAAAAGCGATCTCTTCCAGACAACCTTTGGATGGACAAGATTTGGACGAGATTTAAGATAATGGGCAGTTTGTAGCGTACCTATTTATAAATAATTATAATACATCATAGATAATATATACATACATAAATACGATAAATAAATATTTTATTCATATAAATAGGAATAATCAATACATATAATAATTACTAGCGGTCCGTCCCGGCTTCGCACGCGACTATAATTTGAGATTTAAACTATCCTATCTCTCAAGTTGGATCGAACTGCACATGGTGTGCGAATTTTATTATAATCGGTTAAGTGGTTTAGGAGTCCATTGAGGACAAACATTGTGACACGAGATTTATATATATTAAGATAGATAGGAGAATATATAATAATAGCAATGTCATAAAAATGCAAAAAAAATAGAAAACAAATAAATAAAAAATAAAAATTGCAGATGGACAGATAATGTTCTCTAACTAAATATTTGAAACTATCCAGCGATTGAGCTCTTCTTGCTGACGCTGGCAATGCATTCCATAATCGTGGGGCCTGGATTGTAAAAGCCTGGTCATAAAACTTCGTGGAATGCACTGGTATCTCGAGCCCCAAGCCTTCCGATGACCTCAAGCATCTTGTATGCGAGTCATGAAGGAACTTAAAACGTTCTTTAAGATACAATGGGGTATTTATTGTATTAGTTTGAATTAAAAAATAATGTATATATATATATATATGAGATAGGGGGCAAACGAGCAGACGGATCGCCCGATGATAAGCGATTACCGCCGCGCATGGACATTTGGTGCACAAGTGCGTTGCCGGCCTTATAAATAGTTTGGGCTTCCGGTACCCTCACTCACACAGCGAAACATAACGCAAGCGTTGTTTCACGCCAGTTCTGTGAGGCTGTGGTATCACTCCGGTCGAGACGGCCCATTCGTGCTGACGCATGGCTCTTCCACGGTGAAATTATTATATATTACCAGCCCACAACTATACATAGACAAGAAGACACTGTGATTTCTTTCACCGGAATATACCGAAAACTTCTCATCAACCATTGACTTGCACAAAATGAATCTACAATAAAAGCGAAAGTTTGTTGATGGATGTTTGTTACTCTTTCACGCAATAACTACTTAAGATAAAATTTGGCAAAGAGGTAGTTCATAACCTGAATAACACAGGATACTTTTTATCCCGGCTAGACCCGATTCTGAATTCCGCGCAGTCGAAGTCGCGAGCAGAAAGTAGTACAAAAATATAATCACAAACTTAATGTGCACACTACCTTAGGTTCGTTGCAAACGATGCCTTTATTCCGCCCCATTACTTTCCAAAAGATTAGCTGATTAGCCGAGCCTAGTGACCCGAAGATATCTGTAGGTACGCTTTGTTACGAAAATCATGGGAGTATGAAGAATTTGTTACGCTTTTGCATTTTCGTTATCGTTGATTTGGTCACTGTTTTTGAGTAGTTTTGATTCTTTTTAACCGACTTCAAAAAAGGAGGTTTCTCAATTCGACGGTATATATTTTTTTTTTTTTTTTTTTATGTGTGTTCGGAGATAACTTCGTCATTTATGAACCGATTTTGATAATTCTTTTTTTGTTGGAAAGAAGAAATCTCAACGGTGGTACCATGATAAGGAAACCAGGATCTGATGATGGATCCCCGAGAAATCCGGGAAAACCTTCGAAAATTGTAGGGGCGACAAGTGCATTTGTTAATTTTTTCATTAAGTATTTTAAAGCACTACTGTTTAATGGAGGTTTGGAGTCGATCTGATGATGGAGCTGAAAGACAGTCGAGGGAACTCTTTAAAGATTTACAGCAATTACCTGGTGTTTGGGCTTGATTAATTTGTATTGATGAGAACTTTACACCTAGATGGGTTGTGACTGTAATTAGGGGTCTGATGATGAAGACGAAGGACAGTCAAGGGAACTCCTCAACGTTTTACAGTAGCTACCATGTTTTGTTATGTATGTCCGTCGATATCTTTTTTTGAAAGAGTAGTCCCCAGAGGTGGTCCCATTTAAATTTAGTAAAGATCTGATGAAGACCTTCGAAGTTAGACGATGGAACTCTTCAATGAATTATAGCAAATCACTCTCAATTGCTGTAATCGCATGTTCATGTATAGTTCATGCCACTCAATACATGCATAGCATCATGCCTGTATTGCCCGATGGGGTAGGCAGAAGTTTCCAATGTTGTACACAAACATTTCACCGATGCAGTAATTAAGTCCTAGCGGCTTTCGAAAGCCTACCCATATTATTAAATTTCTAAATTAACTTATTTATGAAGTATACAAACTTATATATGACCTATACAATATGTATATAACACACTTAAAACTAAAAAGACTAAAATAAATTAATTTTAAACAAAAAATGAAAACCGCCTTCAAAAATCTACTACACTAAAAAGTTTAAAATAATATCAAAATCATTTTAAAAGAACAATATATAATAATAATCTGTTAATTTTGGAGTCGGTGCCTGATGTATGTGGGGTTTACAACCAGATACAACGGCCGGTAACATAACCACAGCACAACGAACATAAGTGACTAACACGAGGAAAACAATAACCCTCTCCCAGTACAGGCACCGACTCCAAAATTAACAGATTATTATTATATATTGTTCTTTTAAAATGATTTTATTATAAGCAAATTTTGATATTATTTTAAACTTTTTAGTGTAGTAGATTTTTGAAGGCGGTTTTCATTTTTTGTTTAATTCTTGTTAAATGTGGTTCTCGTGTGGCTTCTTGTGCATTGCCTACCCTGTAACAGGAATCGCTGCGCCATAATATATAAGAGACAAAAAGCTATTTTAATTTTGGTAGCTGTTATCGACGCCAATAGCAGCAACGTTAAAAGGTTAGGATTACAGATAAATGAAATCAAATCAAACGTATGCATATTGAACTGTAAAGTTATAAGTTTTTGGAAGAAAGTATAATGTAGATATGCAGTTGTGAGCATGATTTGAACCTATGGCTCCCGCATAAATACTCGAGACCCTGTGCAAACTAAGCCATCTCGACCTCAGCCGTAGGTTCAAATCATACTCAAAACAATACTTTTCTTTTACAAAAATGTATAATTTTTATAAAGGTTAGAGTTAAAGAGTTATATTCTTCCTAAAACTACCTAAACAACATACTTAAAAGTAAAAAAAATAAAATTATAATACCATAGAGCGTCGAAAAATTCATCCGCATAAGTGTCAACTGGTAACGTGCCCAAAAGGCTGGCAGCATTACCTCATTGAATGACAACGCTGATTCTTTGTCCCGAAACTTATATCTGAAATCAAATACACCTATAAAAATTATATAACTTAAAATTTGTATAGTTCACAAGCCTTTAAAAATTATATAACCTAAAATTATATCCAGTGAGAAAAGAAAAACACAATGGGAACAAATATCGCCAAAAAAATTCAACAATACTACAAAACGCCAAAAAGGACTGTCACGAGAGGCTTTCAAAAATGGCGGATGCGAAAAAATAATGCATAATTACACACGCGAGCAAAGGGGACGGGCGAGGGGGCAAACAAAAGTGTTTTGTTTTACTTTAATATCTCACTGCTGTCAGGGCTATGTAAAGAATCTCTGTATGATTAAAATGCTCCCTTTTTTGCTATACACATTACAAGTAGTGGAAAAAGAGCATTTTGTAATGCGCCAGACGCTTTCTTTGATTTTACAAGCGTGAAATCTAAAAATGTAAATTTGCTTGTAGTCTCTGAAGGGGTATTATACCCACATTTCTCATCAGTGGTGTTATTATTTCCCATGTAATGGTTGGTTATTATTCTCTTGAAGTCTACCGGGAACAGCTTCAATCTCCGGGCCGCTACTAAGAATTCCCTAACAGAAAAACCCAATAACACTGCCCGATCAGGGGATCGATATCAGGACCTTTTCAACAGTCGCTTGGGAACACTAGACCATCGAGGTACTTATGCCTTGCTTAAACCATATTTACCTAAAATATTTCTGCTTTCTGCTATAAGTGATAGCAACAAGTATAATTTAGAAGCGTTTTAAGAATGTAATATGGCCGTAACCTTCATAATAGAAAACGAGGTATAACTTTTAATCGACAGTTTCTCTTACGAGGGAAGTTTTATAGTAAAAACATAAGCTTCTTCCTAACGATTGGTTGGCTTTCGAGCTAAACACTCATGCATCCATCAGTTGCACCGTATCGTTGAGCACACAAGCGCAGGCTTCATAGGCAAAATGAAAACGGGCGTATTATTCTGTATTTCGACGTAGCGAAAGCCTTCGACAAGGTCTGTCACAACGGCTTAATCTATAAGCTATACCAATTCCAAGTGCCTGACTGTCTCGTACTCACCATTCGAGATTTTCTATAGAACCGTAGCTTCCACTATCGCGTGGAGGGCGTTCTATCCCCTCAGATCCAAGCCGGTGTCCCTCAGGGCTCTGTGCTATCACCTTTCCTTTTCGCGATGTACACCAGCGATATTCCCAAAAGTCGCAAAGCCAAGTTAACTCTTCTCGCCAACGACACTGCCATCTATTGCACCGGTAGGAGTATTAACTGCAATACCCGATATCTCCAGACCTCGGCCAATACCTTAGGTGCTTGGTTCAGGAAATGGAGGATTGAGGTCAATTCATATCAAAATTCACGTCAAAATCATTCATTTGAAATAGACACATTTCAAACGAATGCATTGAAGAACGACGATAGTGCTGGTAGGGACTAAACTAATTTAATTGATAAGACAGCACTGATAAACCAAATAATAGAAAATATTACAATGTTAGGGAAGAAAACGGTTGTTTAATTTCGAACCCTAATGAAATACTCTATTCCCTTAATAAGCCATAACCATAGCTATTTTGCTAATTAAAATTACCTTAATAGAATTCTCTAATTATTCTCAATTATTTCTACAATAGAAATAACATCAAACAGTGTTTAAAAAAGACAAAAAGAAATCCTTTGTAAGTATCATGAGCTCGCAAAATTGTATTAAAGGGAACTTACTGGGAATAGTTAAAACTATTTGCATCGCTGGCTTTAAAAACTACAATTTATCGATAACTAGCACTAAGTTATAGGAATTTTATCGATAGATAGATGTTTTCACGTTATTAACCGACTTCCAAAAAGGAGGAGGTTATCATTCGGTAGTTTTTTTTTTAATGCATGTTACCTCAGAACTCCGTCATTTATCAACCAACTCGGAAAATTTTTTTATTTGAATCGATACACTTTCAGATTGGTACCATTGAAATTTTATGAATATCTGTTTGGTAGTTTGGTATTTAAATCAAAATAACTGAAATATCATCCATGTAAACGAAATGGTGTATTTTGCTTTCTTGTGACTTTTTCAGTGGTGTTTATGCTCTAGAATAGTTCTAATGAACTGCTTAATAACTAAGTAAGCTAAACTCACTGAAGTCCACATAGCCGAAGTTTTAATGAAACTATGATTGTCTATGATGTTATCGTAATTATAAAAACAAGTGAAAAGTGCGTTGCTACATATTATATAGATTGAATAGACGCTACGACACATAATTAACAAATTACATATTTTAACGTAACTATAACAAGACCTCTTTACGTCAATTTCGGAGATATTTTGCGTCCTACAATATAAGCAAAGCTTTGATAGCTTGTTTAGTATCCTTTGAGATGACGTAGAATGGTAGGAGACACAATATTATCTTTCAACCATCGGCGACTCTTATTTCTTTAACATTAAAGTTTACTTTTGCACATTCTGGTACATTCCTAAGTTTGCTTAGACTCAGTCTTTGTTAGATAGTTACTTTTGAAACAAAGTGATGTGCCTTACGGTTCACAAAAGGCGATCCTTTTCAGTTTGTCTCATTTAAACAGTATTGTTAGTTTTACTTCGAAAATGTTTGATGCAATATGAGTTCTTGCGTTATTGGCAATTTTGCCTTTGTGTAAAAGTTTATTCTTAGGAGAAACATGTATCTATGCGTTATGATTTTCTATTTTCTTCCTGAAACACTGCTCTATCTTTGACAATTTTGACAAACTCTTCGCATGCTACCATATAGTAATATCTTAGGTTTGCGCGATCACTACACATTATAATAAAACAACTTTTAACCGGATTAATTGCGTGTATGGATTCGTGTACGGGAGGACTCCTGCGACCACGAACGCTGAAAAGTGTTCGAAACGTCAGGAAAAACAAAACAAAACAATAATACACGCGATTAATCCGGTTAAAAGTTTTTTTATTATAATGCTACCATATCCTAGTCCACTACAGATGTATATGTATCTTTCTAGTATAAAGTCTCTCTCGGGATTTCTTACCTAGGATGGTTATTTAAAATCTATAATTCTTACCTATTACTTATGGTTCAACGGTCAAACCAGTTTGACTCGCGACAGCGGCACGGGCTCAGCTCATGACTAAGTGCTTCGATCGAGTTTTAAACTAGCCGGGCAACCTGAAGATTGCACGTGAGTAATAACCAGTGAACAATAATTTATGTGAATGTGTCTCACGAAAGTTATTATACAAAATATCAGTAATTCTGTTATTCAGATATCTTTTAATGAGTAAGTTTTACAAGAACAAATCTTGTACAAAATATTATCAATCGATTAGTAAATTTGTACGGTTTTTACTGACTATTTGTAAATTTTTAATGTATGTTACGGTAATGCATGACTTTTGGATTTCAAACGAAGCCCGTGTTAATAATCTGAGCAAGCAGCGATGTCAGGAGTCAAGCTCATGTTGTTGTCGAGTCTTAAATAACTCTAGCAATTCCAAAAATTGACAGTAGAAATAAATATATTTCACGAAGTTAATAAATCAATAACATCAATCCATACACTTGACTTCTGAAATTCACAACAAGCTACCACCCTATATTTTCCTTTAATTCCGAGATTTGAGCGTGAATATTTCAGGTGTGTTTAGCTAAAGTAATATACCATTATTTCGACCGGAGGGGCGGCACCACCAAGTCTACGGGATTTCCAGTAATTACGGTAATACATAGCTTTGAAATAACGTAGGCCTGTTCAAATATTTATGCGTCTGTCGGTAGAAAGTGAAATTTAATTTTGTGTGCACAGCTAGGTTTCGGTTGTGGCTTTCGATTGTGTTGTGATTAATTCAGTGTTATGTCGTATTTCATTTAAGTTTTAATGAGTATTGAGTGAATTACTTTTGTCGTATATTTTTTGGGAGTTATTTTATTATAGTTAACTGGAGTAAAGCACAAAAATAGAGGTTTAAAGACGGAATGATCGATCTTTAATTCGTAACGAAAAATAATAAAATACTTTTGTTACGGAGATTTTTTTTTTATAGAACATTAATTTGAAAAATAGTTGCATCTAAAATAATTAATGTTTTTTTTTTTCAATTAATGCTATCAAAATGTGCATATGGATCGTGTAAACATAAATTCTTGGGATATTTAGTTAGAAATAGATTAAACTATAATAATTAAATTATTATGTATTATGAGCATAAAGTGTCTGAACTGGGGAATTGGATGAGAAAATTTTTACTTTTACATTTCCTTTAAAGTTCCATTATTATCCTTTTTAGTTTAACAATGGCTCTAACACTTCATCCAATTTTATGTCTTTTGCTTGACTAAAGTCAGGTTAATTTGCATTCAATTTAATTTGATTTCTTTGACTTCAATATTTTGTAAATGTGAGAACTCAGTAAACTTGCCAAATTCGTTGTGTTTATTACAATATAGCTTTTTAATATTAATAACTTTGTTTCGAAGATTACACTGTTCTCGCATTCCTTTTTCTAAATTGTATATACAAATACTGTAAAAAATAAGAAAGTTAAAAGACTAACCATGGAGTTTCTTGCCGGTTCTTCTCCATAGAAATCAACTATTTTGAAACCGTGTAACTAATTCAAGATAAATCTTTGAAAAGCATTTACGCATGCTTAGCGAACTCTAAAGTTATTAAATTAAATGGAAAAAGAATACGGTCGCGAACAGGATTTTAACCTGTGCCTCCTGGATGAATACTCCAGGCGCTCTGACCACTAAGCCATCTCGACCTCTGCTCACCACCGCGAATTCTTCTTCCACATTGTAACACGTCTTATGGCGACGTCATGTAACTAAAATCTGACGTTTCATAAGTGCCTTTTAAATTGGTTTATGTGAAATAAAAATTGACTTTGACTTTGATGCCATCAAAATAACATATAATTCATATTCTTCTAAATTTATCGCCAAGTTTAACATTTCCTGGTTTCAAGTCATCGTATCCCGACGATAATAATCAGCCTGTCTTTCTCGAGTTTCAGTTGAATTTCTAAGGATTTGAAAGAAATATTATAAATGTATTTGCTGACATAAATAAATAATTGAATCAATTAAAAACAATAAAAAATCTAGGCACGTTTTAAAATTTTTACAAATATAATCGTGGACAGGGGAAACTTGACAGTTAAAGAAATCCTGTTAGATGTAAAGAAACATTAAAACAGTTATGGAAGGCATAAACCCGCGAAACCTGCTGCATAACCTACTTCGTAAAGTAATTGAATTGAATGTTTGCAGGCTATGATATAGTAATTCAGATCAAACTTCGCTTGATAATTTATTTTTCAAAGATAAGAAAATTTGTTACTATTTTATTAAAGAAATTTTTTAAGACAACGTCTTATATTTGTCTTTTGAGACAAGGTTCAGTAGGTGTCAAGTCAAGTGTTCGAGCTCCACCTGTATCAATTTATTTTTCAATGTCTCCTTTAAAATATTGTATGAGCATCACATGCCAGCTGCCGTAACATGAAACAAAATTATTACCAATAAAAAAAATGAAATCTACTAGTGTTGTAGAAAATAAATGCAACCTTTATTAGAACAAATGGTTGGCAATCAAGACTTTGAACAGGCAATGAGCAACCAAAATTCTTGCTTAGACCAATCAACCGAATTTCTCTTCATGCGCAGTTTTACCAAAGAAAATACCAATTTGTTTCCTGAAACCCTCTGGAACTTTCCCGCGAACATTTGGCTCTGACAATATTTCATGTAATTTACTCTTTAAGGGACAGAATAAATTTGTCTTCTCTCGTAAAATTTTGCGTCTTCGTGTTGTCCGCAACAGATGTTTCGAATTTTTCAAAAGAATTTTATTTTTCCTACTTATTATTTTGAAGGACTTTGAGTTTGTATTTGAAGCTTTGTTTGAGAACGATTCCGAATTATCTCACAGCATTATTTTTAATATATATATGACGGAGAAGGTATCTCCGTAGTGTTTTTAAAAGGTGTGACGTCAGCATTGCTGACGTCACAATTGTTGTCTTCATGATGATCACTCATTCTTCGTCTTATCAGGAAAACTTCACAAGCACTTTATAAACTTCGTTTATTCAACGGGCAGCGTAACGACTTACCAAAGAGGTCCGTACTGTACGACGATCCGAGTTAGACTGAGACGATCGTCTACAGTGCGGCCGTTTTTATAGGGTTCGGCGCACGCGCACGTGTTTACAAGTTTTTAGGTTAAGTATTGAAATTACAATGAATACATTAATCTTACATCGTAATAGACTCAAAATAATCAACTGATGATTTATAAACTAATTTTAGGACAATCAATTAATGATTAAACTTAATTATTCTAGGTTTTCTGGATGAACTATTGTGCTTGTGCCGATACGGCCATACTGACAGGCGGTGCGCGCTCTGCACCAGCCTCGTTGCTTCTCGTAGAATTGTGGTTTCTCGAGGACCTGAAAAATTGAAATAATTTTCTCTGAGTAGTGCATCTGTAAGCAACTGGCGTTGCTTTGTCTTATGAGGATATCAATGCTGTTAAGGTCAGTAGGTTCTCGGAGGATCTCGTAGAATTCTCGAAGGCTCTCGTAGAGTTCTCGAAGGTTCTCGTAGTTATCGAAATTTGATATGGAATTTTTGAAATGAGTTACTTACCCTTTATTCTGATGGGTTGTCTTCACCCTGTAGGTCGTGATTTGGCTGTACTTGCGGCTCTACTCGTGAGGTCGACGGAATCGGCTCGTTTGGTTCTGCAGTAAGCGATTCGTTTCCCGCCGATACGGTCAACTGATCACCAGGTTGTGGAGCACGGCGAAGCTGATCATGGGCGACCTTGCGAGGTCGCCCTCTACCTGTAACTTTCAGGTTGAGAAGCTCAGGAGGTACACTGTGTCTGCGTTGTGTAATAAGTGTCAGTGGAGCAACACCAGTGACCCGATGAGTTGTACAGTTCATTGCCAGCTGAAGTTCTTCGAGTACAGTGTGCCACTGCTCTGTCTCGTAATTTTTAATCATTATCAATGCATTTTTGAGGGTTGCAACGACTCTTTCAACTTGGCCATTCGCTCGGCTGACTCCTGGAGCGATAGCATGAATATTTATTCCGATGTTGTCACAGTACTCTTTGAATTCGCCAAGAAATTCTCTTCCTCCATCGACTATGATTTGGACCGGTGCGCCAAATAGATGCACAGTGCGTTTCAGAGCAGCCAATGTACTGTGTGGGTTTTTATTGGTACTGAAGTACAGTAAAACATACTTCGAGAAAGCGTCAATGGTGACTATGACATACTGTTGATCATCTGGAGTACCCAGCTTCCCTGTTATGTCCATATGAATAACTTGGAAGGCAGCCGTCGGTTTTTGGATGGGGTGTAATTGGGCTTGGATGGCTCCGGATCTTCCTTTGGATGTCCGGCATATAACACAGTTATCCACAAATCTCCGAACAGTAGAACTCATTTTGTTGAACCAATATGTTTCTCTGATCTTCTGTAGAGTCTTTTCCCAGCCAGGGTGTTTGAGTGCAGTGTGAAAGGAGTTTATAATGCTCCATTGAAAGGATTTAGGGACAACAGTACTGAGCTGCTGACCGAAGACAGGATCATTGACGTTCTTCTTTAAGACATTGTCCTCCAAGACATAGTCTTCTACTGGGTTATTGTCACTGAGGCTGTCCATTATTGGTCGTAGTTCATCGTCGCGTCTCTGTTCAATCTTGAGCCAGTTCAAGTCTCCTGTCATAACATTGACCGCAAACTCAGCTGGGTTTCTGCTGAAAAAGTCAGCATGTTTAAGACGTTCACCTTTGCGGTATTCTACTTCGAAGTCGTAGTTTTGTAAGAACGCCCACCAGCGATGAATCCTTGGTAGGAGATCCCTTTTATGTTTTGACGCTTTTAACGCGTTGCAATCTGTTATCACGGTGAACTTTCGCCCATATAGATACTGGCGAAAGTGTTTTATAGCGCGTACCACTGCCAGTGTCTCCAACTCGTAGGAGTGGTAGCGACTTTCAGCCTCCGTGGTTCTCATGCTCATAAAAGCAACAGCATGTTGGCGTCCGTCTATCACCTGGACCAATACTGCTCCAAATCCGAGGCTGCTTGCATCCGTGTATAGTAGTATAGGTGCCTCTTCTTGGAATAACGTAAGTGCTGGAGCAGACGATAGGCACTCGATGATTGTGTTACGAGCTTTTTCGTGTTTGTCTGTCCATGCCCATTTTGCTCCCTGTTTCGTTAGTTCGTACAAAGGCACCATTACACGAGAGAAGTCGGGAATGTACTTCCTAAAGTATCCAGCCAAGCCGTTGAACTGTCTGACTTGCTTAACAGTTTTGGGTACTGGGGCTTTGACGAGGGCCTCTACTTTGCGAGGACTTGGTCGTACTTGTCCATCAGAAACTACGTTCCCGAGATATTCGATCGACCGTTTGAAGAAAGCGCACTTGTCTGCGTTGATAGAAAATCCTGAGTCTTGTAGTGCTATGAGGATTCGCTCCAGGTGTGAGATTCCCTCAGGGAAATCTTTACATTTGCTCAACACGTCATCTACGTAGACTTGTGCAGCTGTTCCCAGCAATGATGTCAAAGCTCTGTTGATGCATCGTTGGTAAACCGAACAAGCATTGCTCAAACCAAAAGGCATGGTGAGGTATTCATATAGTCCATCTGGTGTGACGAACGCGGTCTTCTCAATGGAGGTCTCACCAATGGGAATCTGGTGGAAACCAGCCGCCATATCAAGGCTTGTATAGAAATTACCATTTGCCAACTGGTCAATCTGATCGGAGATCAACGGAAGTGGATAATGGTCACGTAAAGTATTAGCATTAAGTTCCCGGAAGTCCACACAAAGCCGATCGTCACCATTCTTTTTCTTGACCAGTATGATGGGACTTGAGTAGGGAGATTTGCTCTCACGAATGATGTTGTGTTCCAGAAGTTCTTGGATTATGGTGCGAACCTTCTCTCGTTCCACTGGGCTGAGGCGATATGGTCTTCTTTCTACGAATTTATCAGGGTTTTTCAGTCTGATTTCTAGCTCGCCGGTGTTGACCCGAGTCTTAGGATATCCACGGATAAACAGATGCTCGTATTTATTTAGAAGTCGTCGTAGTTGCATAATTTCATCCTCATTAGTAAGATCACAGTCCAAGTTGTTGAAGAGACAAGAACTGGTACTCACATGATTGACGATAGTTTCATGGATTAGCTTCGTCCCATTGGATGTGATTCTCACACTTAGATTAGTGTCATGTATCAGGTTCATACCCACTAAAATGTCTGTTGACATTTCATAATCAGGCAATAAGTAAAATTCAAGCTCAACACTGATGTTATCTACGACGCATACGGTCGTAAGTGTAGTTAACGATAGTGCGGGGAACTGACCAATCCCTTTCAAATAATTGACCACTGGTTTCCTCTGACCAGGTAAGGCTATAGCAACCGATTCTCTGATAATTGAGCACTCCGCCCCGCTATCAAAGATGGCTTGCAAAGTCTTTTCACCTATTTTGATTGTGATAGGAGGCAGCTTACCACTTGCTACGTAGTTCACATTTGAAGTCAACGAACGTTCGCGTTTGAAGCAAGTTTCGTATGTGTGGCCTGGTCTCTTACAATAAGTACAAGTAGGTGTTTCGTTTCGCTTTTCATTCGTCGTACTTGCGGTTGTTGTTTTCGGATCCTTATTGCTAGTTTCAGGTTTAGACTCCGAAGGTTTGAATCTGCAGTCGTTAGTGGAGTGGTTGGTCTTCTTACATATACGGCAGCTTGCAGTTGATGATGTATTGTCCGAAAAGCGTGGACGTTTGTTATATGGAGTGGAACTGGAGCTTTGATGACTCCGCTTCTTCCGTATGGATGTTGCCACTGAGATGAGCTCAGGGACAGTGGTTGCCCTGGCATTCATTAATTCGATACGCAATCGCTCGTCATTAATGCATCCAATTACAGCTTCTACAGCATGTTCGTCTCCCAGTTTGTCTTTGGTGACTCTTCGCCACAAAATCCAAGCACGTGATAAGAACTCCGCGATGTCTTTTGATGTATCGTAAACATGTTCCCTGAACATGATGATGTCCCGGGAGTATCTATTTTCGGGTTCAAACGTGGTGATGAGATTTTTTCGCAACTCTTCCCACGTTGTTGTAGTCACCATCCAATCATCGATCCACATCTTTGCACGGCCCTTCAACAGGCTGCAGACTTTCATGCGTACATCGAAATCATCAAGCTTGTACGCTTCAATCGCTTGATCTATATGCTGGCACCATTCTCGTACACCGATGTGAGTGTCCGGATCGAATGATGGTAAATAGACATCCTTGATCCTTATTTTTGCTACGGTAGGGGGAGCACATAAGCGCTCCGACATTTTCTGCATTGTCTCCATCATTTGCATCAGGAATTGTGGTGGTATCCCTCCCAACTGCATTCCATGGTAAGGATACGCTTGTGGTCCTGATTGAAGTGTAGCTTCCAATGATGTATTGGTAGCCAAAACAGGTTCTTGCTGCTGGATGTTGATTTGTTCCAGTTGATCAGGTGGAAGAGCTGATGAGGAAGCGGTTTGGGTAGGAGCTTCTTGCAATCCCACTTCTGATGACGGAGAAGGTATCTCCGTAGTGTTTTTAAAAGGTGTGACGTCAGCATTGCTGACGTCACAATTGTTGTCTTCATGATGATCACTCATTCTTCGTCTTATCAGGAAAACTTCACAAGCACTTTATAAACTTCGTTTATTCAACGGGCAGCGTAACGACTTACCAAAGAGGTCCGTACTGTACGACGATCCGAGTTAGACTGAGACGATCGTCTACAGTGCGGCCGTTTTTATAGGGTTCGGCGCACGCGCACGTGTTTACAAGTTTTTAGGTTAAGTATTGAAATTACAATGAATACATTAATCTTACATCGTAATAGACTCAAAATAATCAACTGATGATTTATAAACTAATTTTAGGACAATCAATTAATGATTAAACTTAATTATTCTAGGTTTTCTGGATGAACTATTGTGCTTGTGCCGATATATATATTTTGATTGAACAGTGTTCTAATAAAATAAAAAGCCGTTTGGAATTTTTCCATACAAATTTTCGCCAAACACTTTAACATTTTTATAACAAATTCTGATAACAACTATTGACGGAAATAGACAAGGGTACATTGAGGTATAAATAATTATGCAGAAACATATTTGAATATTGTACATAGATTTCGGCAAAAACATTGTAAAATATACCTTGTACATATCATCAGCAGATGTGTTTTAATGTAATTAAACTTACATTTTACTAATGCGTCAATAAATCCCCCCATCCATGTAGGTAATAGGAATCAAGGTGGTTGAATTAGTGTTTACTTAACCAGTATGAATTGAATTCGATTAAAACTATACACCAAGTACTGAAAATGAACTGCATAGTTGCGTCATACCTGAACGTAATTAAGCTACGATGTACGAACTTCAGAAAATATAAATATAATGTTGAACAGAAATGTGTGAAGCAATTTAGTTTCACAATACACAACAGTTGTCGTAATATAACTGTGCATGTCTAAACTTAGGCTGTCAAAACGGCCGCGCAAGTACAGTTGTATAGAAAAGAGGTAACGTGCTAAAACTGTATAATAACTTTCGTGAGACACATTCATATTAATTATTGTTCACCGGTTATTACTCACGTGCATTCTTCGGGATTGGCCGACTAGTTTCGAACTTGAACGGAGCCCTTAGTTATGAGCTGAGCACGCGGCGATGTCGCGAGTCAAACTGTTGAGTTTAACACGCGACAAACGTTAACATTTAAATTCGTTAGGAATATCAAAAATAACACAAAATCTTTATGGCACCGACTGTTCTCTGCTCTAAGCGAACGTGACAGATGTATTGAGTCAAAGTCAAAGTGTTTATTTGCATAAAATAGGTGGTACAAGATCATTAAAATCAAAATAAGTTATGATTTAGCTAACATACATTAACATGCAAATTGGAAAATTGGTTTATGTCATAAAAATAGTTATCTATAAACACTCCTTAAGTTTCTTAGACATTAACAGTAGAGTGCCTTCTTTGAATTTATTTGGAATCTTGCTGTATACTTTAACACACATACCATAGCAGCTTCATTATATTAGTGAGGTCTTTGGGCAAAATCCCATTACAAGTCTATTAGACGACCTTGTGTTCCTAGGATAGAAATCAGTTGCAGTTTTAAATATTAGAGGAAGCGCATTTACAAACGTAAAAATTTCTAAAATGTACGTTCCAGTAAGAGTAAGTTTACCAAGCTGGACAAACAATGGCTGTGACCTGGTGATCATACCCAAGACTTCCCGTCTTGGGTTTGATCACCAGATCGAAAAAAGTGTTGTTGAGTTCCATAATTGAGTATTAGTAGAGTTGATTTTTAGTAGAGCTTGGGTCTGGCTTGTTGTTTATTTTGCCAACATTTAATACCCGATCTATAAAACGAATGCTCAAGATGCAGGTACTGATAGTCTGTTCCAATCTTCGCTTAGTAAACATTCGTTGAGGTTAAGCAATGTTTTACACGGTATTTTATTGGATAGGGTAATGATGACGCTAACTGCAGCATTTTCATTAAAACCTTTCGTGCATTGGCTGGCCCATTAAGTTTTCAGTCCCATTTGTTGATAATAGAAATCGATCGACTTGACTGTTGAAGCTTCTAGAAAATCGTAAAAGAGAAATTTTTGATGCCATGTATAGAACACGCCATGGCTCTTGTAGGAATTTTATTTTTGGTGAAGCTTCAGTTCAAAAGAAATTTTAGCATCATAATTGTTAGGGTGAGTACAACGTTCTTAGTTATTACCCTTGGTCTTAAAACTTTAAATTTTAATCGAATTTTAAAGGATGATAAAATAAATAATTCAAAATATACTCTCCAACCACCTCAATAGCTCAACAGCCTCTAACAAAATCGTCAGTAATGCTAATTTGATGTTTCGCTATAACCTACTTGTGGATTAGGCAATTAAATTAATCCTAAGGCCAGGCTGAGGGAATGTGTAGTTTTGTTACTAAATAGGTATTGGGGGCTGAGTAGTCCGCGTCCGTAGGAGTGCACCCTTAAAATGGAATTCAGTCTACTTAAGAGTGAATAGATTTATTCTGGATAGACGTCCTCCATTCTCGGTCACACCGTCGCTAACCATCAGGCGAGTTGGTGGCCAAACGTAGATCCATTTTTTATATATATATTTTTTTTATATATATTATGACAGAGTTTAAAAATGACGTACTTTTCTATGGAAAGAAGTACCATGATTAATGATGAGATCTGATTGATAATAAAATAAAATTGTACATAAAGATAACGTGTAACATCTTCACTGTGCTTGACCATATTGATATGAGACAGCAAGAGAAACACATAAAAAGTGGGTTTATATTACAAAAGGACACGAAAAACTAAAATAACGTTGTTTTTCTGCGAAATAACAGATAAGCCATGTAAAACCAAATTAAAAATATGCAAAAATAAAATGCTGTCACCGGGTTTCGATCGTCATACTTACAATGTGCCAGTCACATATGTACGGTATGCAACTAATTACTCAGTTGCCAATGTTACTAAAATAGGCATTCACAATCTACTAATCAAAATACAAAACCGGTAAATGCTTGGTCCCCATATGATAAAGCGCAATGATACCTTTTGCAGTGCTTATCATTTTTGATAAGCTATACAACAGTGCCATTTTTATTGAAATCCGTCCAATTTAGATTCTGAGTGTGAGATGTTTAACATCACTGCTCAGCTCCCTTGAGGAAATGCGCAATTTCGAATAGCCTATAAGTTGACCCGGCCTTTCACGATATTTTTTACAAATTTTCAGTTGTTTCTTTTTCTTGGTTTGGACGCCAACCCCGGACATACAAACAGACAAAAATACTCAAATTTTAAAAACAACAGTTTTGGCAGTAGTATCTATTAAATAACACATTACGAAAGAAAAAAAATCCAAAAAGCGAATTTAAAATTTTCAGGCTTTCGAGTAAAGTATAGATGAAGAATTTGGAATAGTGAATAGAGGTTGGGATAGCTTAGTTGACAGATCACCTGGTGAATACATCCGGGTGTTTACGACCATATTTTTTGGGAGTAGAGATTCTCAATAAGAATAGTTTCATTAATTTTGGTCCCTAAATTCATCATTCACAAAATTTCATCACGAAAATGATAAATTTGTACATAAAAGCGACCTCTCACCCTTACATTAAACTTGAAGGTACATTAAACGCATCGTACGGCGCGGCGTACTCTGATAGCCGGCGCTTCCTCGAGAGTTGGGCTAAAGTTTCACAAAGTGTAAGCGAGTGAAGGCATCCGATGGAAGGTTCTCGTTAGACCCGCCACAAAGGCTCTATTGTGTTCCTCAGACGGTTCCAAATGAAAAATATTACTTGTTACTGGGGAGGAGTGTTTGAATAATGTTTCGAGACAAGATGTCATGGATACTTTTGAGTTTTCAGCGATGTTTCCGTCGTGTGTTTGTTTTTTTTTTTTTTGTATATGTTTACGCCTTTTACTGAAGTATTTATTTTTGCATAATAACTTTCGTGAGACACATTCATATTAAACTCGCAGTTTGACTCGCGGCCTCAGCTCATGACTAAGGGCTCTGTTCGAGTTCGAAACTAGTCGGGCAATCCCGAAGAATGCAAGTGAGTAATAACCGTTGAACAATAATTAATATGAAGTATTTAATGCTGTATTTTAGATAGATTATTGTAGTTGTGAATTTATCTAATGCTTCTTTGTAGAAACTCATAAACATAACCTAGCAACCAGTGGCGTGCATTGCATATAGGCAAATAGGCAGCGCCTACCTCAAAAAATGACCTAAATACAACCTATATTACAGATCCGACTATTAAGTCCCATGTAGTAGGTGGTTAGCCGATTGTCACCAACCGGGCATAATTCTAAACTCTGGGCTACTGCTGCTACTGAAAATTTCCTAACAGAAAAACCCAATAACACTTTTCCCGATCCAATAATCAAACTGAAGACCTCGCCACTCTGCTGCCACGCTTGAGACCACTACGTCAATAAGGCAATTAAAGTTATGATACTCATAATTGCATGAAAGTCTTGCTGTATTGAATCTCACTGGTACTTTTTGTTTTTTCATGTCTCCTTCTTTTGTCTTGTGAGGTGTTTTTATATATATGTATATAGCTGCATATATACAGTACTTTACTATTATAAAAATTTTTAGAACTATTGTTCTAAAACTTTCTCGATCACTATCAGCATCGGTTAAATACTGGTGTTGTACTTGGAATATATAATTCTATGTTTTCTTCTGAACTAAGTTCTTATTCAATTAGTTAATTAACAGCTTTCTTGAAACATTCATTACTTCATCATATTTTAACGCCGAAACATTTTCCATAGATTGGCGTCCACAAAAGGTTTCCCCTAAACAACGTCAGACGACTTTACAATCTCAAAGCTAAGATGGCGAGCATCACAAAAAGTCCAACTGAGTGAAGAAAAGGCTGAGAACTAGCCCCATAAAACAAAACCTCACCAAGGAACCAATAAACTATCCAGACTAAAGTTTAATTAAATTTTGTATTGTCTTTAAACTTTTGGTCTAAGATATGAGCGGTTGGAAACTATCAGCAGTTCCGTATAATTCCGCAGCAGCTCATAAGTACAGCCTTGACGTTTCATACAAGATATTTAAGCGATTTAATTAATTACCTACTCGTAGGAATAAGTACTGGAGTAGTTTTAGCGGGCGTACCCCTCTCGTCACTGGCATATGATTCCCAATCAGACCTTTATACCTGTATGGTTACAGTGATAGTACACGATTTAAATCTTGTGTGATACAATTTTATATCTGTGTTTGGTCTTTTTATGTGTGTTAATACTGTTATTGTAATGACGCTTTATTGCAAGTACTTTTGTGCTTGTGTGTTACATCACCCGCCGCAAAAAGCGACGAGCAAATTTTTTCGATGTTTAGTCAGAAGCCGTCTCCTGTCTGGTCCTCTAAGTACCTACGTGAACAGGCCCTACTTACGCACCGCGTAGGTTTTGTGTTAATACAGGTACAGGGCTAACCGCCAAGCCATATCAATCGAGCGGGACAAGGACAACGCTATAAGTCTTTTTGCTTTCATCTGGAGATCAGAAATTAATATCGTATATTTATATACAAACTACTTTTACTATGAAACGAACATCGAAAGGCGTAGAAAGAAAATACAGTCATTTTTGTGCCTACTCGACCAAAATGTATGGATATTATAAATAAAGTACCACGTAACCATTTACAATGATTTTATCAGTTTATTTTTTATTTTTGTCTGGCAGATAGAGTATGTCATGCTCACTAAAATGTCCCGCTGATGGTGGCGTGTCTGTTGGGTCATTCGATTCCCTACAATATGGTTGAGTTGGGTGATGCTGACGCATGCGTCATGTTCGTGAACGGGCGCTGTCAGTTGGGACTAGTCATCTCTAAACTGTCATAGCAAAATGTTGAATTGTTAAACTAAACTCTTTTAGTAATGGCATCATATTACATTGTTCTCACATACTACGTATATTTTGCAATACATATAATATGACCAATAGATATAATGTAAAAACCTATATGATGAAAGGAGTAACCGTGGAGTTTCTTGCCCGTTATTCTCCATAGGAATATACACTTTGGACGTGGCAATTAACTTCTCTTCGGAGTCGCTAGCATAGCTAGTATCAAATAAGGCAAAAAAAATGCGTTTTTTGAACGTCAAATATTAAGACCCACCCTTCAAAACCCACCCTTCACCGCTTCCAAGTGTTTTAGCTGGGAAGAAGAAGCGGCGCAAAAAACTCCCCAGCAACACTACCTATATATTCGAAGGTTAACTATTTTCTGAACAAATGGCTTTTCTGGCAACAGGTGGTTTCTACGTAGTGTCTACAAAAATAAAATATGCATTTCGAATAATGTTTCATTAATTTGTCTGTAAAATTATTTACTTTTTATATTTAATTTGACATACCCATTGTTCATATATAGTGATATTTTCTATAAATTTGAGGCTATGTAATGCCTATACTAATTAATATGTTTCAAGGAAACAATGTAAAAATAATAGACAAAATCATTTATTTCAAATAAACCATTTACAGGCACTTTTGAATTGTCAGAAGTTAGTTGCCACGTTCTAAAGTGTAGATTCCTATGAAGAAGTACGGGCAAACTCCACGGTTACTCTTTTTCATTGTGATATCAAGATCTCAAAAAATACAGTAAGGATCTAAAAACTTTTGGCATAATACACATTTGACTTTGATTTAAGATTGGTGTGGTAATATTAATGGCACTTGCTGCCTATTTTAATTGCATTTTTAATTTATTTCTGATATAATTTATTAATGATGGAATTTACATACATTTAAATTAAGAATAAAACAACATTATATACAAACTACCTACACAATAAATAATATTTGACTCGCGACATCGCCGCGGGCTAAGCCCATGACTAAGGCCTCCGTTCGAGATCGAAACCAGACGGGCAATCTCGAAAGATGCACGTGATTAGTAACTGGTGAATATAATCATATAAACTACTCTAGTATATAAGTAAAAGTAAAAAAAAAAAAAAACAATTTTAAATTAGACGTAGTTTGAACTTTTATAAGACTAGGTTGGCTTCTATTCTCACAGAAAAAAGGCACGTGTCCGTAGAAGTGCACCCTTAAAATGGAATCCTTAACGTGGCCCCTGGGTGGTACAAAATTGGCAACACAACTCTGGTGGGCGGCTTCGGCCACGGCTGGTTACCACCCATCGGACGAAGCCATGCCGTGAAGCGAGCTAGTCGTGTTTCGGGATGTAGTCCGGTGCAACCGTTGCGAGAGACGGGTCTGGGCAGTTGCATCAACTCCCCAACTATCGTTCTCCCCAAATCTATCCACAATACTTAAGATTGAATAGATTTATTCTGGATCTACGTGCTCCATCCTCGGCCACACCGTCGCTTACCATCAGGCGAGTTGATGGCCAAACGTAGACCCATCCTTGATAAAAAAGATCTTCTACTTTTATAACATAAGACCATAAAAGTAGTAGATCTATTATCTAAAAAAAAATTATTATGAAATGATATAACACATAACTTTTCGAAGGTGATGTGGTGATCTATTTTTATTTTTTATAGGTATTTATTAAAAGCTTTACGTTTATCCCTTGCGCCAAGCCTTACCTTATCGCTATACTTCGAAAACTTTGAAGGAACTCTTTGGCTTCAAACACTTCACTCTGACTGAAAGCGTTAAAATTTAAATTTTATCATTAATAATAACTGTGAAAGAAATCTATCCGCTTGTCCATGACTTGTAATGGAAAAGTTTTCCTTGAAAAGTTTAAATAGCTTTTTAAATAACGTTGATGAGAATTCAACATTCTGAATGAATATGAGGATGATAAACTAAAGGCAAAACATCCGAATAAGCACTCCTAACGTCATTGGTGGACACTGCCCTATTGAGATGATAGCAGAGTCTTCTAGACATATTTCGAGGGGTAACCAAGTAACAGCCGCAGAAATCATTCGATGGAATTTAAGCTGTGCTTGCCGCGGTCTGTGGATGGGTGACCATCATTTCAGACCCCTCCATGCCTCAAAAAATACGTTATACCGTCGATTCTGGTTGTCAAATAAACATCTATGACAGCCGTTAGTAGGGTAGTTAGATGCCTGCAATTCTAATAAAAAATCTTACCACGAGTTATATGTGATATCTAGTAACTGGCTTGAGGAGGTTAGATAGGCAGTCGCTCCGTATAAAATACTGGTATTAAGCTGCATTTGGTTAGACTGGAAGCTGACCTCAACGTTATTGGGAAAAGGCAAGGCAGATTGATTGAATTTTTCTCCATTATGTGAACGTTGGGATTAAAGATTTATTATATGAAACGGCAGAATCAAGTTGGGAAGGGTACCTTACCTAACCTTAGGGAAACTATGAAAGTTCTTCTAGTCCTAATGGACATGAAGATCTTATACCCACTTCTGTATATAAAGGCCAAAATCTTCAACCAGTGTGTGTTGCCAGCGATGATTTACGGCACCAAAATGTGGTCCCTCAGGTCTACCCTCCTGAGTAAGCTCAAGGTCACAAAATGTGACGTAAAAAGTGATGTGCTCTACAGGATCAAATTCGAAACGAAGACATCCATAGAAGAACCACAGTTGCCGATAAAGTTTTTAGAATTTGTAGGTCGATTTGGCAATGGGCACGCCAAATTGTCTGGAGAGCTGACAACAGCTAGAGATGAAATGTTATCGAATGGCGACTACTGGTGTGTTGGATACCCCCCAACTAGATGAAGAGAAAGTTTTGTGAAGATTGGAAGGAACCGTTGGATGTAAATGGCTCAAAAGTTAAGAGTAGATTTTTAGGGTAGGTTGATGTCTAGCAATAAACGCAAAAAAGGGCAGGTGATAATGATAATGATATTTTTATTGACCCAGGTGGTCCCTCATGATGGGTAACGTGGTGGGTGTGGTAGTCCTACATATTATAGTAATGTATTTTTCAAGGTTCATCTATTTTTTATCAATCTTCATATTTTTAACAATATAACAAATACTTGGAACACAATATTATCAGCATGACTCGTTAATTAATATTCTTATTCTCTTGTTCAATGTGTAAATTAGGTATTAATTTCATAAAAAGTAAGCATATATTTGCATTTTTACAAAATATGCAATTTCATTATGGCAAACAGCGGAAACGTGCTATATAAGTGGAGAAAAATAAAGTCATTACACACTGCTGTACGAGCTACTCAAAATGTTGCTCAAAGCTCTTGTTTTGTTTTGTATGTGTGCTAACTTAAGCTATGGGATTCGTATTAGTACCTATACGGGTGAACCTGTAACGGAAGAGCAAATTAAGGAATTCGAGAAATACAAGGTCACAGAGTGAGTATTATTTAATACCCATATAAATTCAAATATAAAACTTGATGGTAGGGTGTTAGATTTGGTTCCGTCAACTGTTTTCTTAGGCGTTTCAGTAGACTCCAAACTGCAATGGGGTTCTCTTAAAGAGTCACTTGCAGGCAAACTCAGCTCTGCTGCTTTCGCTGTTAGAAAAATAAGACAGATGACAGATGTAGCAACGGCTAGACTAGTATATTTTGCTTATTTTCACAGTTTTATGTCCTATGGCATCTTACTGTGGGGTTCGGCTGCTGACGTTGAGACTATTTTTATATTACAAAAAAGAGCAGTCCGAGCTATTTATAATCTTGGCTGTCGTGAGTCATTACGTGAATTGTTTAAGGAAATAAATATACTTACCTTGCCATCATTGTACATATTCAGTAATATCATGTACATTCGCAAAAATATTGCCCATTTTAATAAGAAGAGTGACAACCACAATTTAAACACTCGTAATAAGCACCAGCTTATAGTCCCCGGTATTAGGCTTAGGAAGACTAGCAAATCATTTATGGGTAACAGTATTCGATTCTACAATAAGATCCCATCTAATATTACAGATCTTCCAGATGATAAGTTTAAGGTAGTGATCAAACGCATTTTAATATCTAAAGCATATTATAGTATTAAACATTACATTGAGGATAAGGATGTTTGGCGCACGATCCCCACCTGCACACAGCGACCCACTGGCACTGTCTAATTTATTTCATGTATGAATGTAACCTCAACAGATTACTTTTGTAATTACTAGTTTTTATTTTTATACAATTAATTTTATTGACGTAGTACAATTATTCCAATTGTTTTTTTTTTTGACAGTTGTTTGTTTATGTAAATTTACATATCCATTATCTAACCGCTAGTATTCCTACTAGTTTTAAATTTATATTAACATTTCTTTGTAAAATGTGAGCATTATGTGGACATTAATGTTATTTTTAATCTCATGTTACGTACATATTGCCCATTGTCAGGCATTATGAGTGTGTCATGCTCACTAAAATGTCCTGCTGATGGTGGCGTTGTACATCGGGTCGTCGAGTTCCCTACAAAATGGTTGAGCTAAGCGAGGCTGATGTGCGCGTCATGCTCGTGAACGGGTGCTGTCTGTCGGGACTGGTCAGCTCTTAACTGCTTTGGCAATCATTTTAAAAGGCTATATAAGTTATTGCTTCTAGCGCTTTCCTTTATTATTTTGCTCATTAACCTGCATTATTCTCACATTACCTTATTTATTGTTATACCAATTTATTTAAAAAGAGTGTCTATGGAGTTTCTTGCCGGCTCTTCTCCATAAGATCAACGCCTTGGAACCGTGCACCTAGCTTTGACTTTTCATAAGTGCTTGTAATATGGCCTATTTGAAATAAAAATCTTTTGACTTTGACTTACTAGCTTCCGCCCACGACTTCGCTCGCGTTGTTTTCGGAATTGGGTCCAGCCGGGATGAAAGGTATCCTATATGTTAATCCAAGCTTTAAACTATCTGTATGCCCAATTTCATCCAAATCCATTCAGTAGTTTTTACGTGAAAGAGTAATTAACATACATACAAACTTTCGCGTTTATAATATTATTAGGATTTATGTATTTGAATTCTTAACATATAGTAAAATTAATTATCAGTCACCTGTAAAGGGACTGAATAGATGGCAGTGACGTCACCAAGAGACGTATTGAATTGTGGAAAAATAAATCTTGATAGTGGGCAGAGTTCATCTCGCCCTCTGCTTAGCGGTCAGAGCGACTGGAGTATTTATCCAGGAGGCAAAGGTTCGAATCCTGCTCACAACCAAAATCTAATTTCCCCAAAAATTTATAACTTTAAATCAATTATTGTTCATCGGTACAACTCACGTGAATTTTTCGGCGCTGAGCCAGTGGCGCTGTCGCGAGACAAACTCCCGAAAAATTAACGTGAGTGGTAACCGGTAAACTAAACCTGTAATATGTCTCACGAAAGTTATTATCGTAAAATGTTTAAGTATTCGGTAACTGAAAGGGAAAATTTTCTATCGGAAAATTATGACAAATATGATTTGTTTAATAGTCCGAAACATTCCAAAGTGGCGAACGGCGAAGCCGGAGGGTAATATTCATTGATAATACATGAACCAGATTGTCACTTTTCCTGCATCTTTAGGATTAATATATGAATATACCTTTAACAATTTTTACGTGAGTTATCCTTACATCTGTATACATAATATTTTAATATTCTCTCAGATCTCAGATTTTTGACGTTAACCATTCTCAATGACGTAATTCTTCATAGTAAGCTTTCGAAGTTACGTACATCGCAATGACGAAAATTCTCAATAAAGTAATTCGTCCAAGCAAGATTACGAAGTAACGTACATCGCGATGATGAACATTCTCAATTAAGTAATTCGTCATAGCAAGCTTTCGTAGTTCCGTACATCGCGATGATGGACATTCTCAATTGTGTAATTCGTCCTATCGTACATTCTAATTAACGTAATTCGTACTTATGAACTTTATGAATACAGTACATCGGTATTTTAAATTTCGAAGTTCAGTATTATGACAGTCGATTATTAAGGTTCTCTATTAAGTTCACCAGTCTAGTAAAGAAAATGTAGTTATTCTGTGCTATGTGTATTTTGGTCGAAATTCAAAAAAGCTTCTGATTTTCCATATTTATGAGGTAGGTCCTCTAAAATTAACCCCTTTTTTACGGAACATATACTTTTAGAGTCCGCTACGCACGCCTTTGAAAAATATCTGTAGGAATACAGATAAATCTTCGAAAGCATTAGCGCATGCATAGCGAACTCTAAAACTATAAACTTTTGTGTAAAAAGTATACGGTCGTGAGCAGGATTCGATCCTGCGACTCCCAGATGAATACTCCAGGTGCTCTGACCGCTAAGCCATCTCGACCTCTGCTCTCTACTGCGAATTCTTCTTTCACATTTTAACACGTCTTTTGGTGACGTCATTGCTATCTATTCATATATATGCCGTATACAGGTGACCGAACTGACACCACTAACTTTGCAGTTAATATAATGTCGTACAGATGCAATTAGCTTCCTATTAACAGCTAACAGGGACTGAATAGATAGCCAAAAGACGTATAAAACTGTGAAAGAAGAATTCGCGGTAAGTAAAGGTCAAGATGGCTTAGTGGTCAGAGCACCTGGAATATTTATCCGGGAGGCGCAGGTTCGAATCCTTTTCATGACCGTATTCTTTTTCCACAAAGGTTTATAACTTTATATCTGTAAGAAGTTTTTAATTAGGTACTTCTACAAAATTTGTCAATAATGCAGTCGTTAAGGCAGGGGTCAGTAATTTAAGTCGGGTTAACAAATTCTCAAAATAAACAAACAGGAATGTTTCAGGAAATGCAGTGTCGATATCCAACCATGCGATCCAAATGAACGGAAACGAATAGACGGTTCCTGTAACAACCTCAAGTATCCAGGCAGAGGAGTGTACTCTGCACCCCAGGACAGAATATTACCTGCTCATTTCAATGGTAAGAATATTAATGTAATTGGAATGTTTCTTAATTTTGTACTGTTTCACGAAGCGAAGGTACCCACTCTTAGTGTTGCCCACTTATCGATAGTTACGCTATCGATAGCGGAGGATACATCACTTAACCCTTTTTTTAAATCTATTTATAGGGGCTTTGTCGCTAAAGCGATTATGCCGCCCACTTAACCTTGTATAGTAATGTTTGGACTTTTAAAATAAGCCTTGATCTTTGTGTTTGTTTCGGCTGTTCGTCTCAGAGGTTAGAGATAGGAAATTCCGGTGCCTTCTAACTCATAGTGATATATGAAACGAATCAACAATTTTTATTTCATAGGCCGGAGATGTTATGTTTTATATTATTAATTTCAGGTACTCGCCAAAGAAAAGCAAAGTCTGGTAAAGACCTGCCCCTTGCAAGACTCGTTCGTACCAAGCTGTTGAAAGTGGGCAAATCTATACATCCTAAATTAAACCATAATGTGGGAGCCTTTCTAATATTCATGTTTAATGACAATGGATCTCCTCATGATATCTGTGGGTATATCTACAATGAACTGTTTTTAGTGATTCTTTATTTTGAATTTTAAATTGAAAAAGAATACGGTAGCGAGCAGAATTGAACATGGCCTTATAACTTTAGGGTTGGCTAAGCATGCGTTAATTCTTATCGAAGATTTATCTGTTTCTATTTGGAAGTTTTTAAATTTTACTCAGATTCTTATCTTCTATTCCTCTTCCACATTAACAACATATATTCAGTCTGATGATGTTGATTTTTCAAAGACTGATTGGTTGATCTAGTAGTCGCAAGCGTGGCTTATCAGCATGCGGCTTCAGGTTCGATTCCGAAGCCGGGAAAAGTGTTTTTGGGTATTCATAACAATTAAATTTTTAGTAGTAGGTAGAACAGTATTTGAACTGTTGCCGGTTCATCATGCCACTTAATAATAGCCTCAGTGAAATGTATGTAGTTGTACCGTATACTATATACATCTGCTTAAACCTATACTAATACATGCGTTATGTTCCGTGTTTCTTATAGTTAAATACCTTTATTACAACTTTATTTCCAGTAAATTCTCTAGAAGCTGTTACAAACTGTTGCGAAGAGAGCCACATGAACGATGACACATGTACACCCAATATAATACCAGAGGACGACCCGGTGCACAGGTTTAGTGGTATCCGATGCATGAACAGTACCACACCCATTACTCATCAGTCCTGGAAATGCACGAATGACCCAATACCATCCCCTGTATGTTTACTATAAATTATTCACTTAAAAAAATATTATACGATGTTCTCGCGTGTACGGCAGAGGTTAAGAAACACAAAACACTAAAAAAAATTACTTTTTCACTCGTGTGATCGGAATTAATCTGCCATCAGTTTTGTTAAAGCCACCTGACCCGACTTTCCGAGTCTTTCACTTTGCTTGACGACGGGTTTTACTGACCGTGGTCGGGATGGTGAAACGATGAGGCACAAATGAAAAATTATTTTAGCAGTCAAACATTATTAAAGCAGGAGTAGGTGACTGTATAGTTTTGGGAGTGTGGGATAACGAGTATAATTAAGCGCTGGCTTAGTATGTGTCCGAGATTACTAAAGGACTGTAACAGTCATTCGTATACGGGGTTGAATTTTAAAATCCATGAGCTTGCAATGGACTACGAGTTCGGGTTCGTAGTAACAAAATATTAAGCGCAGTATATACATACTAAATTCGATTAAACATCCCAGTTGTGGGTCCATTCCCCACATTCCCAGACAATGTTTTTTTTTTTTTTTTAATGGTCTTCTCTATTTCTGCTTCAACTTTGAATATAATTGCACCTGAATTGAACACATGACTAATTAATATGTTCCAAAACAATGATCTATAGGTCAAACAAGTATTAATTCTGTGTGAGAATTGAGAATATCGACTGCCTCGTTGGTCTAGTGGTCCCAAGCGAGACTGCTGAACAGGAGGTCTCGGGTTCGATCCCCGAGTCGGGCAAAGTGTTATTGAGTTTTTCTGTTAGGAAATTCTCAGTAGCAGCCCGGAGTTTGGAACTGTGCCTGGTTGATGGCAAAAAGGCTCACCACCTATTACATGGGATATATAATATAACAGCCTTGGTGAAGTGTGGGTGTACAATTGTGGGTGTACACCTCTGCCTACCCCTTCGGGAAATACAGGCGTGATGCTATGTTATGTTTATGTTGAGAATTGAGCAAGAGCAGAGTAGCCCTATGAATGTTAATATAAATTTAATTAAAACAATGAGTTTGTAAACAGATGCAAGTGGCTACCTCTGCTAGCGACTTGTCACAGATTTACAATGCTTTAGGCAAAGGTGATTCGGTAATCAGATCTTTCAAGAATGGAGAATTAACAGTGGAAGAAGAAAATGGGGGTGATTATCCACCAAATGGTCCTACTGGTTTTTGTCCTAGCAATGTAGGGAATGAAACCAGATGCTTCGAAAATCGTAAGTTTTTTATATATTATTTGTTTGTAGAATGGGCTTGTATTTAACCCTTACTTAAGTAAACGATAGAGCTATCTATGATGGTGCACGCTAACCCAGCAAAAATAACAAAATTACATTAAATAAAGAAAGAGCAGTGATAGCCTAGTGGTATGACCGTTGGACTGACAAGTCAAAGGTCGCAAGTTGGAATCCAAGGCACGCACCACTGTCTTTTCGAAGTCATGTGCGTATTATAAACTAATTATCACTTGCATAAAACGGTGAAGGAAAACATCGTGAGGAAACCAGCACACCTGAGAGATATTCTCGATGGTGTGTAAAGCCGTGTTAGGGACCTACGGGTGGTTTAAACTCTGACACTAGATTGTTCATCAACCACACAATAAGAAGAAGATTAAATAAAGAAGACAGCCGCTGGCAAATATTGTAGTTCCACTCTTTAGCCGTACACATAATAAAGGTACTAACAAAACGCTTCGTGCATACGGGCATCGTAATCATAAAGGAAGGGTGAATTGCCGTACATTTGCTGATAGAAAGAGAGGAGATTGAAAATTGTGGGAGAAATTGTGCTATTCTGACCCACATTCACTGAAATGCACACATTTAACAAATAGTATATAGCGGGGCGCAAAGTTCAGAATCCTGAGAAACACCAGCATTTATAGCCATACGAGCATTCACAATTGACAGCTTGAATAGACCGATTCCTCAGGAAGTCTGAAATCCACATACATAGTCCCGTCATTATCAGAGTGGATGTAATGAGAAGTGACAAGTTCGATTAAACCAACTTTGAACAGGATCAAGAACCAAACCAAGGAAGTTCCAAGGACCAGAACGCTTTGACTCCTAATTAAAAGGTGGGACGTTGGTATCATATTCAGCCTATATGGTTAAATTGAGTCTGCACTCGGTTTCAAACCATGAATAAGTTTCACCTGACAATGTTACGTCTTATAACAAAACTTCAGCAATTCACTCCTTGACACATCCATCACAGACTGATGGATAGGCAGAACAAAAGCCAACTATAAATAAAAAATATACTCCTTCCGACCGTATTTCGGTCACGGCGGCCTATCTCCACGGAGATTAGTCAAGTACGCAGGAGATATTATAGTGCACAAGTGTATGCGCAAATACAGGTGCATCACTCTCATATTCCGATGGGACGGCAATCCGACGCGACCAGAGAGAGATCAGGCGCAGGACCGACGGCATTACATGCTCTCCGAAGCACGGGGGCGTCACACCACCAACTTCCTGACTCCGGGCTGCTACTGAGAATTTCCTAACAGAAAAATTCAATAACACTTTGCCCGACCTGGAAATCGAACTCAAGACCTCATGCTCAGCAACCGCGCTTGCGACCACTAGACCAACGAGGCAGTCCAAAAGCAACTATACTGGCATAGAGAAAATGCAAAAATGACTACACCTCACCTATGCTTTGAATCACCATACTTGTCAGGTGCTTCGGGGGCTGCGGTCAAGGCGAAGAGTAGATGGATACAGATTTCACCAGATAACGTTCAGAGCTACTTAAAGGTTATGACAGCAGAAATTCGAAGCAATATACCAGTGTGAATTTCAACACTTGGCATTGTTGTTGCCTCCAGAACTAACTAAGTGAGATTGAGTTGGTTGACGATTAATTATTACATAATTATAAATACGTGTACAAAACTTGGTTCTAATAGGCGGTGGAGACCAAGTGGAACTATCATTATTATTAGTTATTTTTTGACATTTGTGTTATGCTCATTGAATATGGTATCTTACGAATGTAAACCACAATGCGCTTTTTGAACATTGAATGTACTAACGTATTAATTATTGACGTTTTTGTTTCAGACCACAACGCCTTGCTACCCACCAACTTGTTCATGATTTGGTTTTTAAGGCACCACAACCATTTATGCCGGAAGCTGGCTGCAGTAAATCCATGTTGGGATGATGAAACCCTGTTCCAGGTCGCAAGGGATATGAATATTGCCTACGCATATCAAATGTATCTGTACGAGGTGTTCGTAACACTACAAGGTAATATACAGCATATTTAGTACGTATTGTAATAAAAAAGTGACAAAGACTTATATAGAAACATGTCAGTGATCTTTATAGAAAATAACTAAAATATGGTCGTAAGTTAAGAGATAAAATTATTATAACTGCAACTGTATTTTAAAAAACGCGATTGTTGAGAGATGTATATATACTCCTCCAGACCGTATTTAGGTCACGGCGGCTTATCTCCAAGGAGATTAGCCAAGTACGCAGGAGATATTATAGTGCACAAGTGTGTGCGCGAACACCAGTGCACTCCCTCTTCCTTCACTCTCATAGGCTGATAGGACGGCAACCTGACACGACGGAGAGAGATCAGGCGCAGGACCGACGGTTTGACGTGTTCTCCCAAGCACGGGGGTGTCACACCACCAACTTTCTAACTCTGGGTTGCTACTGAGAATTTTCTAACAGAAAAAACCCAATAACGCTTTTCCCAACCTGGGAATCGAACCTAGGACATCAAGCTCAGCAGCCGCGCTTGCGACCACTAGACCAACGAGGCAGTCGCAGTGTAAAGAGATGAGTCTATAGGTAACGATATATAATTATATACTTATTAGATATAGAGAGATGAGACTAATAATTTTTTTTCATCAACAGGTAAGGACAATCTTATTAAGGCTGGCGTTATTGTCGAAGATGGCGAATGCAGGGAGGTTTATGACGATAATAAGTACCCCAAGATGTTTGTAGAATACAACCTTGGCCTGCGTTGGTTCCACTTGTTACAGGAAACTACAGCTAAGTTAGTAAATCTATTATTATCAAACAGAAGCATGTTCGACTGACTAATAAAACATTATTTGCTTACAGTTTTTGCATTGGATCAGCCTGTACAACATTTTTTTTGCAAAATGTTGTACAGGCTGATTCGTTATGACGGTAGAGTGTGACTGAATCTATTAGTATTAGATGTTTTTTTTTATGGAGAGTATATGGATTTGGGACATAACAAACATGATTCAAAGATCTAAAATTATTTTGCCCGGCCGTGGAAATCAAAGCCATTCATTCACTGTCCAAAAATTGTGTTTATAAGGGTCTCCTAATCAATCCTTTTAGACCATCCACAATTTTCTTGGTGTACGTCTACCGCGGTCGACCTCTCCCAACCCTTCCAGCCATACTCACCCGGTAAACTCTTTTAGTTACATTTCTTTTTTATAGAGAGTTCGTTATAAAATTGAACGCAACATAACATAAATCCACTTTATCGTACACCAAGATACAGATAACTACCTCGTTGGTCCAGGCTCTTGGGTTCGATCCCAAGTCGGGCAAAGTGTTAAAAGTGGTGAAGGGTAGGACTTTTTTGGCAGCTGTCTTAATGTTTGACGTAATTTGTAGCCTAATTTGAAAATTTTGATTTTGATGTTGTTATTGGGTTTTCTGTTACGAAATTTAACCCTTTAAAAACCCGACAACGCACTTGCGACTCCTCTGGGGTTGCGTGTGTCCATGGGTGGCAGTAATCGCTTACCATCAGGCGATCCGTCAGCTCGGTTACAACCTATCCCATGACAAAAAACCTTATTGTTCCCCAGATTAATCGATAGCAAAGGCAATGTCATCAAAGATGTACCGCTGTTTGAGCTTACATTTAAAACAGGATATCTAGCTAAAGACCACAATATGGAATATTTGACAAGGAGTACGTTCATGCCATGTCGGGCTGCTGATTGGAGCGTTGATTTTGATGTGAGAATTTTTCTTTTTTATTATATTATTGCCGTAGTCGTGGTGGCCGAGTGGTTACGGGCCAGCCTCCTGAGCCACAGGTTGTGGGTTCAAACCTGGTATGTACCAATGTGACTTTTTCAATGTCATATGTACTTTCTTAGTTCATCTAAGACATCACAGACATACGGTGAAGGAAAACATCTTGAGGAAACTTGGACTTGGTAGTCTGAAATCGCCAACCCGCAGTGAGCTAGCGTAGAAGGCACGAGCTTCATCACCAGATTAAGCTCGTGCCTTCTCTGTATGAGAAGAGGCCCTTACCCTGCAGTGGGACAGTATGAGCTGTGTTTTAATTTTATTATTGATCTAAACAGATACATACATTACTCTTTTTATCTTTACTGTAAACCAAGTTCAAAAAAAAAAAAAACAAGCCAGAAACATTACAAAGGCTCTCAATAAAAGTCTCTGCGAGGAGTCGGCTAAACTTGTTATGTGCGAGAATAAATAATTTGTTTGAATTACAAGTAAAGTGATACAAATAAATCTTAGAAAAGCATTTACGCATGCGTAGCAAACTCTAAAATTAAACATTTTTGTGGAAAAAGAATACGGTCGTTGGAAGGATTCGTACCTGCGCCCCCCGGATAAATACTCCAGGTGCTCTGGCCGCTAAGCCATCTCGACCTCTGTTCACTACCGCGAATTCTTCTTCCACATTTTAATTCGTCTTTTGGACATGTCATTGCGATCTAGTCAGTCCCTTTATGCAGATGAGACGGAAATTTTACATTAACTTGCCAAAATTAAATTTACTTTAAGACCACCGAACGTGGACTGCCTTCCATCGTTCAAAGGGCAGTTGATGTCACAGCTGGTGACATAAACAAAAATCGCAACTATGGGTTGGCTCCATATATTGACTACGTGAATCTCTTCTACGGTCGCAATATCACTAGCTTCGAAGATTTGGCTTTCCTTATTGATCCAGAGGTAAGTTTTTAGCGGAGTTCAAGTTTATACCAACAAAATTATTTGAATGCCACTTTGCTTCAGTGATTACAAACGCGGCTGTCGAGCGTGATGGTTTGATTCCTTGATTGAGTAAAGTTATTGGGTTTTACTGTTAGGAAAAGTTTAGAATTATGGTTGGTGGATGGGACTTTTTGGGGGCTAGTTGCCCGTGTCCGTAGGATTGCACCCTTTGATTGGAATCCCTACACGTGGCCCCTGGGTGGTGCAAAACAGTGGTGCTACAACACTCTGGTGGGAGGCTTCTGCCGCGGCTGGTTACCACCCACCGGACGAAGCCATGCCGTGCAACGACTCATTCTGCTTAGAGTGAATAGATTTATTCTGGATCTACGTGCTCCATCCTGGGACACACCGAGTTGGTGACAAACGAAGATCCACTCTGCCTTGAAAAAAATGGTATCGGTGAAATATAGGTATCCTACAGTCACGTATTTTTATCTCTTCGGGGAACACAGTCGTTAAACTTTATTATATTTAAAAACTTATAACGAGTATAATTTGCCGAAGACCATGGAAGATACTCCATGGATATAAATAGATTATAAATGCTGGCTTTGAAATTTGTTTAATTCGATGCTTCCACTCTTTCAGAGAATAGAACTATTAAAAGAAACTTATGAAGACGTTAGTGACATAGATTATTTGGCTGGTTCGTGGTTTGAAAACAACATCGAAGGAGGCGAAGTACCTCTCACAACAGCACATATTATGAATAAGCAAGCGTTGTGGACCATAACGAGTGACCGACATTGGTACGAAAGCTGTGATAGGCCATATGCCTTTACTAAAGGTTAGTTGAACAACTATATACTCGTATGTTAAATGAGGGAAAAAGTCGTTGAAAATTTTCTTTAGTACCGGTTTTCTTTTGATAATTAATGGGTAAAAATTAATTTGTTAGTCCACGCCATTTCCATGCCATTCGGCATTATACATAACTAGCTGATACCCGCGGCTTCGCCCGCATGGATGTCGGTTATCGCGACCAAAAGTAATCATAAAATTTTGATCCCGTTCCCTCTTTCCAATTACCGCTTTATAATTGCCCATTTTTTTAAGTATTAAAATGGATATAATGTGTTATCCTTAAGAGATAGAGATATGCCATTACGGACTTTTCTGTAGTATAACATACAAAATTTCATCATACATCATTTTGTTATATCCCAAAGGGTTTAGGCAGCGTTTTCGTTGTAAGTTCCCAGATGGCTTATTTTTGACTGCTCCAACAAATATAATTATATTTTAGCCAATGTATACAAAAACGTGACAAATTATATACTAAATCTTCCTTGAGAAACTAAATCTCCACTCTATCTATTGGTGAAAACAACATGAAAATCGATTCAGTAGTTTTTGAGTTTATCACGAACAGACAGACAGACGCGGCGGACTTTGTTTTATAATATGTAGTTTGGTAGTGATATTCGTAAATATTGTACAATTAAAAGCAATTGAATAGTCACGATTAAGTTTGACTGTAATAAAAATCATGAAAAATTTGAAAAACTGCATAGTCTACTTGATCTTGTTAAGCTTAATCTTAATTATGAATTTACTTTTATAATTTTCAGCTCAACTTAAAGAGATGAGGAAAAGCAGTTTGGCACGAATGCTGTGCAATATAGGTGACAATATCAACCAAGTGCCAAAGAACGCTTTCCTCAGGATTTCTTCCGAGTAAGAACTGTTGTTTTTATTTTACATTTAAAAAAAAAAAACGTTGCCCCGCACTAGCAATTTCTTCCTATATCGTGGGTGCGTTTACAGACATTTAATCTCACAAGCACACACACACCCAGACCCGGAGCAATTATCTATAGATCGTACAAATATTTGCTCCGTGCAGGAATCGAACCTGCGACACGCAGCGCAGCAGTCAGTCTCTCGACCACTGCGCCAACCGCGCTGTCAAATTCTTATTATTATAGATATATGGTTATATTTTTTTATCGGAAAATTTGAAACTGTTGAAGATAGAGAACTTTGACCTAAGGAACCATGTAATAGATAGAGAAGAACGGCATTCAACTCTATCGTTAAAGTGAGAGAGAGACAAAAAGAAACTCAGTTTCATGATGTAGAAATTATTTATTTATTTTTGTATAACTTTCGTGACACATATTGATATCATATATTAATTAATATGTCTCACGAAAACGACGAGTTTGACTCGCGATATCGCCGCGGGCTCAGCTCATGACTAAGGGCTCCGTTCGAGTTCGAAACTAGTCGGGAAATCCCGAAAAAATACACGTCAGTAGTAACCGGTGAACAATAACTGATATTTATTTATTTGTTAAATCAAGAACGGCATTTGGCCAATTACACTTAAATGTATATATGATTATTTATATTTTAGTTAAATTTTCAAATTAATGGAAGCATATAATCGCGTAAATAATAACATCATTATATTAATTGCGTAAAAAATTATTACCTAATAGTAAATATTGGTAAATATAGTAATTACAATAATTTTATCTTGACAACAATGTCAAATCATCATCATACATTATCACAGAGAGTGGCTTGTGACTAAAAAACAGCTGCACAGGTCGATCGATCGAGGTTAAGCTGCGCTTGCCGCGGTCGGTCTGTGGATGGGTGACCATCATCTCATACCGAGACCCCTCCGTGCTTCGGAGAGCATGTAAAGCCGTCGGTCCCGGTTGTCAAATTAAGATCTATGACAGCCGTTACAGGTAGTCAGAGGCCTGAAAGTCCATGCATGCCACGAGATATCGTATTACCCAGTTCCTGGGTAGTGGAGGCCAGATAGGCAGTCGCTCCATGTCAAATACTGGTATTAAGCTGCATCCGGTTTGACTGGAAGCCGACACCAATGTAATTAGGAAAGGGCTAGGCAGATATATATATAATCATACATTATCACGAAAGGTCAAAATTAATCTTAAAATATGTGGCTGTTTATCAGAAAATCATCACCATCCGAAGATCACGTTCACATTAATTACGAACAGTGCCACAATTAATTACACATTGCCTATTATTAAAACAACACGCACCATCAAAATATAATACCCTCTTTCGCGGAACAGTGAGATGCATCTCTGTAGATCACCCTTATCTTAATACTCCAAGCACTCTATATAGAAAATATTTTACTTTATATTTATTTTCACCAAAAAGGTATTTGTAGTACAATGTGTTGTTAGATTTAAGAAAAGATTCCTTAAAAAAAAAAAAAAAACAATATGCTGCTTCGGATAGAATAGAAAGCAATCGGATCCATCCATCGATATGTAAAACAGCATACTGCTGTTGTCCTAACTACATAGGTTACTACGCAATCTTTAATAAGTGACATTCTGATTTAACGCTTGTTATTATTTCAGAAATCCGCTCGTGGACTGTACCGAAGTTCCGGAGATAGACTTCAGTGCTTGGGCCGACGAGAAATGCAATCAAATGTAAATTAAGAACACCCACATGGTCAGATAAAATCCATATTCGGAATTGTTATTTTCAATTAGAATTTTTCACAGTACCATTCAACTTATGTAGTTCTTTGCTTGTCTTTATGCAATAAATTTATTAGATCAACTGTGCTTTGTTTCATTTTTGATACTTTATTTAAGAGTTTTTGTCGCAATCACGCATGAGTGATTTTAATCTAACGACCACTGAATAAAATTGTTAGGCAGGGAACACCAAACAAAGATACTACTTGGATGAGAGCTTGACCCACAAGAGATAAGAAAAGTAAGACTAGAATTCTACTTACATAAGCAAAAAGTGCGACCAATACGATTAGCCCACAATCCCTTTAATGAAAACATAGCAACAAAAAAAAAAGTTAATGTCAGTCTATCTAAAGTTATAATATTAAATGGAAAAAGAATACGGTCGTGAGCAGGATTTGAACCTGCGCCTCCCGGATAGATACTCTAGGCGCTCTGACCACTAACCCATCTCGACCTCTAAATCTAGACCTCTCTCAGAGGATATTAAATATATTTTCTTAAGTAAGAACGAAAGAAAAATAAGAAAGTAATAGGGAAACACAGTAAGAAAGAAAGTAAGGAAGGAAAGAAGACAGAAAGGAAGGCAGAAAGAAAGTAATAGAGAAAAACAGTTAGAAAGAAATAGATATAGAATGAAAATGGAAGGACGGAGAGACACTCTACTTAGGACTTCCACTGCACCTTTAGTTTTAGGTCAACATTTTATACAGTTACCATTATGCTTATAGACACTAAGCAGTGCATGTTCTTCAACCAGTAGATCGATTTTATATACCAACGATCCTGCTATCAATGTATTCTCCGAAGTGATAATCAGAGGTATATATTTCAAATAATACTGTTACAGCATTTAAATGCTGTTATTAAATCTCATACTATATATGAGTTAGCTTATTAAATTAAATTAAAATTACAATTCATTTATTTTGGAACCAGTCATTATGCCCCATTTGAAATTAAAAATATTAGTTAATATTATTAAATAGTATTGCTATCTACCGGGTTATCATATTATATATCATACTATCGAAGAACTTAGTAGATAGAGGGGGACAGGTTGACGCTGCTTATTAAGATTTTAGAAAAGCTTTCGACCTGGATAATAATGACGTTCTACTCGAAAAATTTGCTGCTATTGGCTTTACTCCGCACCTGCTGAGATTTTTTACAAGCTACATGAGAGATAGGCGGCAATACGTAGAATATGCCAATCACAGCTCTAAACCCTACTTAACACTGTCAGGAGTAACTCAAGGAATTGACCTTGGACCTCTTCAATTTATATTAATGATTAATGATCTGCCGAAGGTGGTACAATATGCCAAATGCTTACTATTTGCTGACGCCCTTAATCTTTAACTCCCCGTACGTAATTTAGATGATTGCATGAAATTACAAAACGAAGTTAGTTAAGATGGTAGTGAAATGGAGTCAAGACAACCTTTTAAAATTTAATAACTCGAATTTTGTGGTTATCAGTTTCTCTCGTGCTCGAACTCCGCTGCAATACGTTTACAACATTAACAGCACCCCCTTAAACCGTGTGTCTGAAGTAAAAGACCTAGGAGTGACATTTAATGCTGAACTGACATTTTAGGACCATATTGTTAAAATATGTAAAAGAGCGTACCGAAATCTAGGATTTGTACTACGTAGGGCTAAAGATTTTTCCAACATTAGATCATTGCGCTTTATGAATGAAACGTGATCATCTGGTCTCGCATGAAACTAAATATAGTATTATGTTGGAGGGAGTTCAGAACAAATTCATTAGATATCTCGATATGAAACTTTACGGTGTTTACCCTTTCTTTCCTCTAATGTGGGATACATCACCTTGTTTACTATAGGCATGGTGGGATATAATTAACTTACGGTTAAAAAGGAACTGTGCTTTACATTTTTAAAGTACTACGATGAAAACTTTTTAATGCAACTTTGTTGGAGTTGTTGTTGCTATGTGTCCACAACAGATACGTTTGGCGCCGAGTTCAGCCACCACTGCTGAAGGTGCTGAGGGCGAAAACAAACCTGCTCAAGGAGTCACCTCTGACGCGCGCACTTCGCATTTTCAATCCCATACACAACAAATCAGATCTATTCATTTGTACTTTGAGTGAATTTAACAGAGTAGCACTAGCGGTAATTTGTTATTGTAATTTAAGTATATAAGTATACTGAATAATTGTAAAGTTATATGCATATTGTTCTTATTGGCTGTACTTTCGCATTAGGATTTTATCCTGTTAAGATAGTTTAAGTGATAAATGAAAAAACAAAATAACTTTAGCCCCAATTTTGAAGCCAAGAAAACAGTTGACTACATTTTAATATTTCAGAAGGCTTTTACTCATTATTTTGTTATTTTGTAAATTCATATATCAGAAGTATTACTTGGAAAGAACGAAACATCTTTTACCATCAAATTAATAGGCAACAATTACGTTTTCTTTATTATATGCGACAAAGTAACACTAAAATGATTGTAAGTAGATACTAACTAATAATGATACTAACTTACAAAGCCTGAGTTTTTTTTAATAACCATCTTTAAATTAAAAGGGGGAACTCTGCTGTCCGCACTGGTTGCCTCTACGGTGAATACGAAACGGTGATGACGTAAAATGTTACTTAGTTTTTTGAGACTGTGAATATGGGTTCGACTTTAGAATATACTGCGAGGAAAGCAGCATGGCGTGGAAGCCCCCAGTTCGGGCTTCAGGGCAGGAAGAAAATCAACAGATTAGAGTTAAGTATATGGGTTAGGTTAGGTTAAAACTGTGACTACACCGCTAGAAAAACTAAACTTTTTTAATCACACTGTTACAGAGTAACAAAACTTCAGTGCAACAAACGAAAAAGATTCGATTCAATAAAAATATAAACAATTTCAGGCTAACAATATTCGGAGATCAAATATTTCTAATGTTAATCCATCTAACAGGCATATTTGCTAACTTCGGGCTGCTACTGAGAATTTATTAGCAGAAAAACCCAATACGGGACCGACACGGGACTTCACAGTCAGAAACCGCGCCTGTGACCACTAGACTAATACGGCAACAGAAATTGTGACAAACAAGGTACTTAAGAACTTCCATCGCAGTCGGGGGACCTATAAGAAAATGTAAAAGGTAACTTTTTTTTAACTTTTTTCTTCAAATATGTTAGGCGTGTTCTTTAATAAAATTGTTCAATTAATTCTTTTTTTACACGCTTTATATTAGCTTCACTTGTATGTATGTTTGTTTGTATGTTTGTAACCGACTCCTTAGGTCGCTATTTTGACCCACTTCCCGGTTTCGGATTGAGATTAAATTTTGCATACTCGTTTAGTTTAGATCAGGGACTGAATTACCCAAAAATTAAGGTACCTTTAAATTTCGGTATGACGTCATACCGTTAAATAAGGATTACCGAAATATTTCGATACCGTTTTTTTTATCAGTAGCGTAATTTTGAGGTTGGATAGGCATACCGGTATTATTTCTTTACAAGTACTAAAACCTTTATAAATGTTTTGGTAGCAACACCTTAACCGTTATAAATAGGGGTTTTCTTTGAAACACCGCCTCGCTAGTCTGTCGTTCACTTGAGAGGCCCTGATTGCACATTATTATGACTCAGTTTTGGATTTTATTTAAAAACACGGCAGCGTAAGCCGGACTAAGCCAGGTGCGTACCTACCTAAAGTTTTCTTATGTTTCTTCTTTAAGGTTTTCTTTCGTTCTTCTTTTCTGACTGGTGTTGTTGAAAAATTTTCCTCATAAATGTTTAGAGCAGATACGTAAACGTAGGTACCTACTTATGTTTTTAAATAACTTACACTCTCGATTTCACGAGAGAAATGGGGCAGTAGTTTTTCAGCAACGTAACATCACCCTTCTTTAAAAATAAGACCACCACGCTCCTGCTCCATGCCTCCGATGTCGTGCCAGTATGGATGACGAGATTAAAGAGTTTACGGGTTCTGTCAAAACAAAGGCGTTCCTCCTGCCTTGAGTAGCTCTGTAGTAATCCCGTCCTCCCCTGGAGCTTTGTTGCCACGAAGCTGTCCAAGAGCCATTCTAATCTCACCCATATCGATGTGGGGAAGCTCGTCAGTGAGGTGGCGCGTGAGCCTGGTTCGTGGATCATCCCTTGGGCTTGAGGTGGATGACTTTTGGGAGTATGGAGGAACGAGGTGTTGGTGTTCCTCCATAGAAAAGGGAGGATCCTCCAACCAGGCGGGTGATATTGCCTGGCAGGCCACGGCCCAACGGTTAATGTCGGGAGGTGGTATATATACACACTCGTCGTCAAACTTTGATTGCGCGATGCAGGGTGTTGTGCACTTAGTTTCCATGTAGCGAGATAGATGTCGCTACATCACTCCCCTCCGAGACCGGAGGTCGATCGTGTTGATGAGTCAGCGGTCAGTGCGTCTGAAGAGCTTGCCAGTGCCAGTGAGGTTCCAGTGAGTCGGAACCGGATGCCGCGTAGTTCACGGTGAGTCGGAACTGAGAGCGGTGATGCTGCGTAATCGTAAATAAAAAAATGAGTCGAGGTAGTGCAGTGGTGCGTAGTGGCTGGCTGCTGCGTCGACCAGGAGAGAATGGCTCTGCTTGTTGACCGGCCGAAGGTGCAGTGTGCTGTGCCGAAGTCGCTGTTGTGGCTGAGAGTGATGACCAGGTCTGCGCATCTGCTACAGGCTGGTGGTCAGGGTACCCGTTGAAGCCGAGTATGCTGGCTGGCTGTGTGACTCGCTGCTTGCTGCTCGATGGAGGAACGAGGTGTTGGTGTTCCTCCATAGAAAAGGGAGGATCCTCCAACCAGGCGGGTGATATTGCCTGGCGGGCCACGACCCAACGGTTAATGTCTGGAGGTCTTTAGGTCTGAACTTTGATTGCGCGATGCAGGGTGTTGTGCACGTAGTTTCCATGTAGCGAGATAGATGTCGCTACAGGAGTATATGTATCTCACCTGTCGATGATCACTACCGCCATTAACCCTGCTGATCACAGAGACATTTTGAATGCTTTACGCTTTTTAGTCAAAACGAATTAGATCTCATTCCTAGTCACATTATCGGGGCTTCGCCTGGTCCACTTCCTTTTGGGGCCTTTTCTGGAGAAGGAATTAATCAGATAATCTCCTGGGCCTCGAGGAAGTTTACAAGCATCTGCCTCCTGTGATTTCTGTGCCCATAGCCGAATGAGCCTACTCCCGACTCGCGACTATCGTTTACTCCCACCTTCGTGTTGAAGTCACCCATGACAACAATGTAATTTGTATTGGTATAAGACATAGCTTTCACTATGTCTTCATACATGGCCTCGACTTCGTTATCAGGGTGTGCGGACTGTGTGACTTGTGGACCTGAAACCCGACGCCACCTTGGGATAGTTGGTGTCCTTCTCGGAAGTAGAGTAATTGACTGGCTTCGAAGGTTATCGTCTCTTCCTTTCGTCCTTCGAAGGTTATCGTTTAAGCACAGAGAGCGTCCGTTAAACGGCACCAGGTAAAATTTATTTCGTTATTAATACCCTGCAGTCGCTCGGGGATTCTTAGCAGCCTCTACCACACCGTTACCATGGCCGGTATCATTATCCCCCTGCCCTGTTGTGCCACACCTTTCTATCATACGATTTTTCCAGATCAATAAATACCATGTGTAAGTTCTTGTGTGCACGTCTGTACTTCTCGCATAACTGGCGGAGTGCAAATATGGTATCCGTTGTTTCTAGACCTGGCACAAATCCAAACTGATTTTTAAAAATCATACTCTCCTCTCGCAACCTTTTTTCTATCACTTTCTCCCATATTTTCATACTGTGTGACATAAGCTTTATTTCTCGATAGTTTTCACAATCCTGTACATCACCTTTATTCTTAAAGATGGGCACTAGCTAACTATTGCATCCTCGGCTAATAACTTCCATACTTCCACTGGTATATTATCTGGACTCATGGTCTTTCCATTTTTCATACTTTTAATTGCCCTTCTTACTTTAACCATACTTATATCCTTCACCAAACCCACATTTACTTGTACATCGCTTAGCACACCATTCCACACATTTCCCTTGTTCATTACCTTTTAAAAATATACCTTCCATCGTTCTTTTATTTCAACATCCTCAGATGAAACCTTGCCTGTGTCATCTTTCATACATTTCACCATCGTTTATCCCTTGCTCTCTTTTTCCTTTCTTTTGTTATCTAATAGAGTTCTTTGTAGTCTCTAGGACAATCTAGTGAATTATATAACTGCGCTTGTGCCTTAGCCCAGGAAACTGCTACCGCCTGTTTTGCTTTTCTCTTACATTTTTATTTTATTCATTAAGTTTCATATTCTCATTCGCTGTTTCTACAAACTGCCATTCTTTAAATGCTTCTTTCCTTTAAGTATATTTTGCACATCCTCACTCCACCATGTCTTTTATTCCTTTACCTTTTGATTCTCCGCAGACATCTTTCATACTTCTAATACTCTTTTTTTTTTTTTTGAGGGGGCGAAATGCAGTCGCATTTCCCCCCCTCTGGTTGACGGAAGGGGGTATGTGGGGCTCTAACCCACTAAAACCCCCCCGTGAGAAGTCCTCCGCCGAGATGGGGCAAGATAGGGTCGTGCTAGCATTCACCGTCTTGCCCCCGGCGGTGGGGTCGGCCAAGCCGGGCCACTACGCTGTGAGGGAGGTGACCTCGCTCACCAAGGCCACCTCCCTCCCGCATGTGTGGTGCCGTGCAATCCGGTGAAGAGTCCCCCGACTTTTCACCGGTGACCCCACTACGGAGGATGGAGGAGGTGGGCAAACTGCCCCCTCCGCCTTCCTGTTCTTCTGCGGCGGATTGGGTCTGCTAGGGCGGCATTCTCCCTGACCCGCTCCGCGGCCTCCTTCTGCGACATAACCTCTTCGCAGAAGGAGATAACTGCCTCCCACGATCTCTCACCGCCAAGCATGGCGTTTACCACACTCGGCAGAGAGTGATCACGGCCAATTACGGCCGATAGTGCGTGTCGCTGCGGGGCCCATGCGACACACACTTCCAACGTGTGGAGCGCTGTGTCCTCCAGCGCCCCACACTCGTGGCAGGCCGGGGTGGCCTCCCGTCTCGCGATCTGGTGCAGGTATTTTCCGAAACATCCGTGTCCGGAGAGCACCTGCACCAATCGGAAAGTCAGCGACCCAAAGGACCGCCTCACCCACCGCTGAAGGACCGGGCGTACTGCATCAATCGTCCGCTGCCCCGGGACCGGTGGGGCAAGATCCTCTGTCCACCGCCGCAACAGGACGGCCCGCGCCTGCATCCGCATGCGCCTCACCTCCTCCCACGCTGGAGGCTCCCCGCGAGATCTCCTCGCCGCCACGAAGTGGTAAACTTCGGCGAGGATCTCCGCCTGGAGCTCCCAGGGAGGGTCACCGGCCAGCACGCATGCCGCCGCCCAGGACACTGTCCGGTAACTGCGGATCGCCCTCGTCGCAATGACCCGCTGCGGACGTCGCATCGCGTCGTATTCCCGCGGCTGAGGGCATCCACCCAGACCGGTGCCCCGTACAGGGCCATACTGCGGATAACTCCGGAGTACAGCCGACGGCAGTTGGCGCTCGGGCCACCCACGTTGGGCAGCAGCCTCCCCAAGGCTGCCGCGGCTCCCACTAGTCTCGGGGCCAGCCGGGTGAAGTGGGTCTCAAAGGCCCACCTCCCGTCTAGGATGAGACCCAGGTATTTCATCTGGGTCCCAACCGGTACCGAGACCCCGTCCAGTACCACCCGCGTTCCTGTAGGGGGCCTTCCCCGAGGCCCATGAAACAATAGGGCCTCGGTCTTGGTAAGGGCGACCTCCAGGCCCAGGGAACGTATGCGGTCGATCACGAGAGATGTCCCCACCGTGGCCAACCGCACCGCCTCCCCGAGGTCCTTTCCTCGGGCTACAACTAGGGTGTCGTCCGCGTAGCACGCAACCCGCATATTTACGGGAAGCGTGCCGCGGAGCACCCAGTCATAACCCACGTTCCACAGGAGTGGCCCAAGCACCGACCCCTGTGGAACCCCGCAGGAGAACTTCTAATACTCTCCGCCATCTCAGTCCAACATTCATTAACTTTCCATATTCTTTATTTCTATCATTCTATCTACCTCTTGATTTTTCAACACCTTGCACACGCTTTTTTCTCTAGCATACGCCATCTGGTTTTGGGTGGCGGGCGTTCTTTATTTTTACTGAGCGAGACACTAACTTTTACCTCCATTAACAACAACCTGTGTTGTGAGACCAGATCTTCGCCAGGTATAACTTTGCAGTATTTGATGACTGATAGTATTCCTTTTTGTCCTTCTTTTTGTCTCCTTGTCCAAGATAAATCTTTTTTTCTTTAAAAGCATTAACGCATGCTTAGCGAACTCTAAAGTTATTATATTAAATGGAAAAAGAATACGGTCAGGATTCGAACCTGCGCCTCCCGGATGAATACTCCAGGCGCTCTGACCACTAAGCCATCTCGACCTCTGCTTACCACCGCGAATTCTTCTTCCCCTTTTATATGTGATTACCATGACCGGTACCGTGGCCAGGAATAGTGTAGTTACCGGGAACTGGGGGCCGTGAATTGGAGATGTCGTTCATGAGGGGGATTTGCCATAATCATCACGCTTGGCAGGCGGATTCGCGACCGCAATTTCTGGAATACTTTCTCTTATGGTGCTGCTGCCCACCATCAGGTTTGGCATTTAGAAGCATTCCAGCACAGGGCATGGTTATATCGCCATTTATTGGTTGCCGAGGCCAGAATAGCTAGAATCCCTTAGTCGCCTTCTACGACACCCACGCGAGGAGTTGGAGTTTTCTATTCTACAGCCCAGGACGGAAGAGAGATAAAGAGTACAATGAACAAAATGTCCAAACCAATGATATTATATAAAATCTCATTGGTCCAAACTATAATTTATAACATGTTAAACTCCCCCTCATCAACCACGGGGACCCGTGCTTCACTTTCTCGCATGTTTTTTGGTACCGAAATCGTATAAAGGTTAAATAAAGGTATAGCCTACCCTTTATTTATTAAAAAATATATATCTACAAGCAGTAACATAAAGTCTAAAGTACATCATTTAAATTGTTGCCAACATTATAGTAGCATTTATTTATTAAAAGTTTCTTCATGTTTTTATTCAAACTATTAATATTTTAATCTGTGTATGCCTTTGGTACAGTGTTGTATAATTTTAGGGCCATGCAGAATACAATCTTACTCATGAGAGCTGTTTTAGCACTATGTAGACAAAGTCTCCGATTATCACGTTCACTTCTTTCGGAACTATTTGAAGACTTCGGAAACAGTTGGGGATTCTTTTTAACAAATAAAACTGTTTCTAATCCAACAAGCAAGGACAGTCAACAAGGAAGGAAGTGAGAGAATTTGATGTTTAATAAAATATGGTTTGCAACTGTCCGTAATTTTAAGATCAAACATAGCTCTTATGCAGCGTTTTTGCATTCTAAATATAACATCCTTATGTGTAGAGTTTCCCCAGAAAATAATGCCGTATCTAAGGATCGATGCAGCAAGTCCGTGATAGGCAGTGAGCAATGTATCCGTATTTGCGATTGGAGCAAGTTTAAGCAATGCGTAGGAAGAACTACTAACTTTCTTACTAATTTCTTCAATGTGATCTTTCCAATCAAGTTTTTTGTCAATGTAGACCAAGGAATTTGGTATTACCAACTCCGCATATGCTGTGATTTTTATAGTTTACGTTAATGTCATTTCTTGCTAATATTCTTAGACTGAAATGAAAGATTTGTGTTTTATTTAAATTAATTTTTAAATTATTGTTGTCTAACCAGTAAATTAAAGAAGCTAAAGCATTATTAATGTCAAGTTCATATTTGTCAGTTTTCTTACATGCTATTGTGACTGTGCTATCGCCAGCAAAAAGAGTCATTGGATGCTCAATAGATTTCGGAAAGTGATTTATGTATATGATAAATAATAATGGTCCCAGAACGCTTCCCTGGGGTACACTGAATTTCACTATAGGATCTTCAGACAAATACGTAGTCGCTTTTTTGTTGCGATCTATTCTTGAGATTGCGGTGATTTGCCTTCTATTAGATATGTAGAATTCAATTAATTTAAGAACATTGCCTCTAACGCCGTATGTAGCAAGTTTATTAATTAAAATAGTGTGGTCAACGTAGTCAAATGCTTGTGTCATATCGCATAGCACAGCACAAATAGGAGTCTTTTCATCCATCCGTAACATTACAGTGTGTAAAAAATCAATGACCGCCATATTGATTGTCTTATTTTGTCTAAAACCTTTTTGTTCACTACAAAGAATATTTTTTTTTCCATGTACGTATACAATTGTTTGCAACAGTATTTTTCAAAAATCTTCGATATAATTGGTATCAGTGCTATTGGTCTATAATTTTCGATTACTCTCTGTTTTATTTTTTAAATAGTGGTTTTATTATTGATGTTTTCATACCATCAGGAAAGGAGCACTGATACATAGATTCATGATGTGACTTAAGTGGTAATATGCATATTATATCACCGACAGATTTAATTATTTTGGTAGAGACCTCGTCATAACCTACGCTGTTAGTATTTTTAAGTTGTTTTATAATGTCTATGATATCACACGGAAAACTTGGTGCCATGAACATTGATTTTTGTCTGTTCACAATGCCTGATATGACGTTTTTTCCCGACGTTTGTATAGGGACAACTCTGTCAATGAAATAATCATTGAATTGATTCGCTATTGATTCTGGATTTGTAATTATATTATTATCAACAGTAATTTTAAGTAAATAATCCCGAGGTACATATTTTTTTTTATTATTTATTATTTGCCATGTCGTTTTGGACTTATTATCAGACGTTTTGATTTTATAATTATTAAGATATTTTATAATAACTTCAATTTCCAAATTTACAACAATTGACATCGAGCACCCCACGCTTTTTTACGATAAAATGTTTTTTTCATAATCACTCTATTTTGTTTTTGCATTTATAGAAAATTATTTTCTACTTTTTAGTTCGAGTAGTTACAAAAACGTGTTTTTTTTGTTTTTTAAACTCTTATTTATTTTCAAGTTATATCTGCATCTTATGAACTCTTAACAACTGTAACGTAAAACTACCGTATTTAGTCTGCCCACCGATATTCATCTCGTTACTTTAACGGCTTTTTTATATTCTATTTCAGGCCAGATATTGTGATGACTTAAATACACAGATATATATTTATTGCTCAACTGTGTAAATTTTACATGAGTAGATGTTACAATATTTTTTACGTGTCAACAATTGATCCATATCGGATGTGCAATGTTGTATTAAAGATATACATTTTTAACCGACTCCAAAAAGGAGGAGGTTATCAAGGTTGTATTTTTTTTTTATTTATTTTTTTATGTTTGTTACCTCAGAACTCTGTCATTCATGAACCGATTTGGAAAATTATTTGAAAGAATTTACTTTCAGATTGGTCCCATTTAATTTTTATGAAAATTGGTTCAGTAGTTTGTTATTTAAATCAAAATAACTGAAAAATAGTACGTCATCGAAGTAAACGAAATGGTGTATTTTGCTTTCTTGTGACTTTCCGGTGGTGTTTACGGTCTCTAGAATAGTTCTAATGAACTGCCTATTTTCCAGCTTCATCATCAGATGATGATGATGATGATGATGAAACCGGTAGATAAGCACCGGAAATCCGTCATTTTTTTTTTGCTATTTAATACTTTTTAGTGTAAGACCGCATTCTCAAACATCTCTTTTTACACGAGTTCTCAAAAAACGGAGTGTATATAAGTATGTATGTATGTTTGTGACTTTCTTTACCTATTCCACCATAACTTCTAAATACCTGAACTAATTTCGATATATGGGGTATCGTTAGAATCCTTACACTGTCCCATGAGTAACATACGAGTACGCTAGTCAGCTTTTTTTTTTATCAATTTCATCTTGTTTTACGCAGTTTATTACTCTCTTTTGAAATAACCTCAGATCTAGATTTCCTACTTTGATATGGATATGTCGCAGATGGATTGTAGAATAAGCTGTTTTACAAAACTGCTAGCTGATTTACAAAACAGTACTGTTATGAAAAACAGCTGAACGACGTTTAGCGGTTTTACATGATTACTAAACTATAACACGCAGAATTGAATGAACGTTTTGCGTTTATCAATGCAGCGGGTCACCGATCAGAGATTATGTAAAACAGTGCGACATGAACTGTCAGATTGTTGATTTTACTGCGAAATTTTGTCGCATATGGCTCTGTATGTCCTAACAATAATAACCTAACTTTATTTTACTTGTCAATAGCAAAAAAAATATGATTTTTTTTTATGACGTAAATAAACCACTATAATAGTCGACAATATATCGGGATTATGAAAGAAAATAAATTAAATTGATCCATGAGCGAGCGAAGCGAGCTCGGGAGTTTCGTGTATCCCGACACGGACAGGTTAGGTTCGAAGAGGATGGAGCATCCTCTTCGTGTTTAGGTTTTTTCTAACCTTACGGACACAAAAATAGGAGCCCCGCTAAGCGGGGCTCCGTCGACCCAGCCACGGAAAGTCAAATCAGAATACAGTATCGCTTTTTTACTTGAATGGTGACTATCCATTTAATATACCTATACAATAAACAAACCTGTCCTACTGTAGATATGTCATTCTGCATTACGTCTAAAGGTGGGTAGCAGTTTTGTTAAACGTATCGCAATGGCAATCCAGCTGAACGTTGTTCAGCTGTTTTATAAAACAGTACTGTTTTGTAAAGCAGCTAGAGATTTTGTCAAACAGCGGATTCTACAATCCATCTGCGACAGATATATATGGACAGTGCGTTGAGTAGGTCTACCCATATTCACTTCCGATAAATCAGTTATGGAACGCAAGATTCACTAAAAAGTAAGAAATAAAATATTTTTTAACAAAAAAAAAGAACCGACTCCAAAAATCTTTCTGTTAAGTAAAATTGCACTAAAAAGTTATAAAATAATTGCATTATTTACTTACTACAATTTATATATATTTTTTTTTAAATTTAGAGGATTCTGAATAAAATCAATTTATTAGGACAATAATATACAATTATTTTTATTTTTGGAGTCGGTGCCAGTAAAGGATAATAAACGTGTAAGTACATTCATGAAGTAGCGTATTACGTTCGCTTTAGGCAGTTGTTGTGTTCATTTGTAAATAGGTTCAATTAGGTATAATACATTATCGTAAAAATAATGATGGTTAATGTACCTTTAAATATACTTTGCAAATTTTAGGAAACTTCCTAAATATTTTTAAAGTTTGTCTGGCACCGACTCCAAAAATAATAATAATTGTATATTATTGTCCTAATAAATTGATTTTATTCAGAATCCTCCAAAATTAAAAAAACAAATTATATAAATTGTAGTAAGTAAATAATGCAATTATTTTATAACTTTTTAGTGCAATTTTACTTAACAGAAAGATTTTTGGAGTCGGTTCTTTTTTTTTGTTAAAAATTATTTTATTATTATTATACTAATTTAATTAAACATGATCATTTTATTAATACACAACAATAAATTAAAAATTAAAAATACATTTCATTGTTTTATTTATTAATATCTACTTGGAATCGAAAAATTCTCGAATATTATAAAAGACATTTTGCAGTAACCATCTTTTCAAAATTATTTTAAACTCTTTGTTGTCACCATGTACCCTTTCATACCCTTCATTCAAACTTCCCACGTGCCCATTAAAATCACCACCTACATATACTTCTTCATTCTCTTGTATATGCATCATCACATAATCAAATTCCTCCCAAAACTTCTCTTTAACGCTCTCGTCGCAACCCGTCTGGGGTGCATACACACTGACTACATTTACCACTAAACTCTGCATTATCACTTTTATAGCTATCACTCTATCACTCACTCGTTTGATATCCGTCACACATTCTTTCAACTTATTATCCAACACTATCCCAACCCCATTTCGTTTCCCATTACTACCGCAGTAGTAAAACTTGTATCCTTCGCCTATCTCTCTAGCTTTTGCACCCTTCCACTTAGTCTCTTGCAGACATGCTATGTTTATCCTTCGCTTTTTTAATACATCCGCTAATTCCCTTCCTCTTCCAGTCATCGTCCCTATATTCCAACTTCCACACCTCAATCTTACTTCTTTTATTCCCCGAGCTCGCTTCTTACGTCGCACCCGCTCGTTTTGGTGCAACAACCCTTGTCCACTTCTCACAGTGGCCGGGTGATGCCAATGCGCGTCGCCTCGGGGGTACGCCCTAGCCCTATACATACTTCCCAATTCAAAATCCATGCTGCTAAAGTTTTGGCAATGTTTTTATGACCGGCCGGCTGCCTGACGTCAACCCTCATCGGGAATGCTGTTATTGGTGGTAACCGCCACCGATACGGTCTCCTACTATCTAGCTATGTCACACCAAATGTTATCCATGCGCCAGGTTCTGATGTTATCCTACTATCACACTCCACTAACCGGGCCACCGGTCCGAAAGTTAACTTAGCTCCCGACTTTAAAGCCTTATTTTCTCTGAGCAACTCGGTTATCATTGCTGGCGACCTTAACGCCAAAAATAAACCCTGGTGTTGCAATACGACGACCACACGAGGTAGATACCTCGAACGATTAGTTATCGAACTTAACTTCGATATCATCGCTCCGATGAGCCCCACCCACTTCCCTGACAACGTAAATCACCGACCTGACATACTCGACATAGCGATTCTAAAGAACGTAAACCTCGGTTTACGCTCTATAGAGACGCTACAAGAGCTCGACTCTGACCATAGACCGGTAATTTTAGCACTAGGCCCCCGCTCAGGTCCCTCAGACCCAGATCAACCTGTTCCCACTAAAACTATCACAGATTGGGGTAGACTAGAGAAACGCCTCAAGTCGACCTCCTCTGTATATTTAGATTCAAATCCTGACACTATAGTTTCTGTCGCTGACACGGTAACTGCGATCGACTCCCTAACCAGTCACGTGCAATCCGTAGTGAACGAATGTTTACGGCAAGTCCCGGAGGTGGATGAACACCGCTGGAAATTGCCGGATGATGTGCGTGAGTTGTTGACGGACAAAAACGCAGCTATCCGTGCCTATGATAGTTTCCCCAACGAAGCTAACCGTATCCATATGCGTACCTTGCAGCGTACTGTGAGGAAGCGGATATCGGAAATGCGGGAAGCTAGATGGGACAAATTGCTTGATAAAATAGAACCCACTCATCAAGCTTTCTGGCAATTGCAGCGGAAATTAAAATCCGACCAATGCGCCGTTATACCCCCGCTCAATAGACCTAATCAACAACCTGCTTTTGATGATGACGATAAGTGTGAAGTCCTAGCTGACAGTTTAGAAGCCCAATGTACGCCAAGAACTCTACCAGTAGACCAAGCTCACCTGTCCAAGGTCGACGCCGAAGTCAAACGTAGAACTGCACTCCCGCCCTCAGATGAATCCGACGATCCCTTGCCCCTCGTCACCGTAGAAGAAGTCAGAATGATCGTAAAGGACCTCAAACCCAGGAAAGCGCCAGGCTCAGACGGGATCACCAACAAAGTGGTTAAATACTTTCCCGCACCTCTGATAGTACTCATGACCGCCATCTTCAATGCGGCACTGAGCAACAACCTCTTCCCACAGTCGTGGAAACAGGCAACTGTTATAGGTTTTCCTAAGCCCGGTAAGCCCAAGTGTGAGCCGACCAGTTATCGCCCCATCAGTCTTCTCAATGTCTTCGGAAAGATCTATGAAAGGCTCATTTATATTAGATTAAAGGATTATGCCGAATCCCATAAGCTTCTTCCTGACGAGCAGTTTGGCTTCCGAGCTAAACACTCGTGCATCCATCAGTTGCACCGTATCGTAGAGCACATAAGCACAGGCTTCATGAGCAAAATGAAAACGGGCATATTGTTCTTCGACGTAGCGAAGGCCTTCGACAAGGTCTGGCACGACGGCTTAATCTATAAGGTGTATCAATTTCAAGTGCCTGACCGTCTCGTGCTCATCATTCGAGACTTTTTGTCAAACCGCAGCTTCCGGTATCGCGTAGAGGGCGTTCTATCCTCCCCACATCAAATCCTAGCCGGAGTCCCGCAAGGCTCTGTGCTGTCACCACTCCTTTTCGCGCTTTACACCAGCGATATACCTAAAAGCGGCAAATCCAAGTTGGCGCTTTTCGCCGACGATACGGCCATTTATTACACCGGTAGAAGTCTCGACTGTATTACCCGATCTCTCCAGACCTCGGCCAACGCCTTAGGCGCTTGGTTCAGGAAATGGAGGATCGAGGTCAATCCAGACAAGAGCGCCGCCGTTCTTTTTTCTAGAACGGGCGCCGAGGAATTTCATCCCCAGCTTCGAGCAATTACCATGTTCGGCAAGCCAATCCCTTGGGAACTGCAGGCCAAATACCTGGGTGTGACCTTGGATCACAAACTGTCCTTCCGACCGCACATTAAGATAGTCCGCGACCGCGCGACCTTCGCTGTAGGCCGTCTATTTCCCATTACAAACGCGCGCAGTAAACTGTCTCTTAATCTTAAGATCAGGCTATACACTACGTGCATTCGACCTATCATGACTTATGCTAGCGTCGTGTTCGCACACGTTAAGTATTACAACGTTACCGAATCCTTTGCAAAGCGACAGGTGCCCCTTGGTTCGTTAGGAATCTTCAACTCCACATCGACCTCAGAGTGCCCACTATTAGGCAATTCATGAAAAGGGCATCGAAGAGATACTTCGAGTCCACCCCTAACCATCCGAATCCCTTAGTTGTCTCTTCCGCCGACTACAGGCCGTCCCAGATCAACAAAATCAGCCGACCACGTCACGCTCTCCTCCGTCCCGATGATAGGATCACTGTAGCTCAAGAGTCTAACAGACATACAAGCACACTCCGACGCGCTCGACCGCCTCGCTATAGACCTCGCCGGCGAGGTCCGCGTCCGTCGCGAAATGTCTCATCATGTCCGCCCCGACCCTTGCTCGAGCCGGCCCGCGCTGAGCCAGTAGCTTTAAAGTCGTCCTTTACTAATAAGGTAACCGATATGATCCAGCTAGTCCCTAGTTGTCCCCCCAGCAACGCCCTAAGCCGAGGTTCGTGTCCCGCAGGGGACGCCCTTAGTGCTGTGTTGCTTAGTTTGTAGTAAATAAAAATATGCTCTGGCTGGAGGCATCAAAATGCCTCGCCTTAGCTATTGTCCGGTTAAGCAGATCAAACCCCTATGGGTTAACTGCAAGAGGCCACGCAAAAAAAAAGGAGAGAGGTTGACTCTCGCCCCAACGCTCGCCGCGCGCGGACGTGTCGCTTCTAGTGATTTCACCCGTGTTGTGTCTGTGATCGTTATTCGCTACGCCCTGCCGTAGCAATCTCCGTAGCTGTTTACTGGCTATGAACAACTTAAATCAGAAGCTGCCTTTTTCGAGGCGGCGGCTGATTATCTGTCTTTTTTTAAAGAACAGTCAAAAACGTGTGTTTTTCCTTACCCCATCAGGGTTAAGCCACAGTTTCGTGGTTCTCTGTTGAAACCTTACGGTTTCAACAAAGCCGAGAGGGTGTTGACCCGATACACCCAGCTGAAACCCCTTCAGGGTGAGGCAGTCAATTGGACGAGAGCTAGATAACCGGCCTTTGGGGATCTCCTAGTCGGCTCTAGACTCTGGCTTCCCTTTCAGCTACTCACCTAGTGTCGGTCGGGTGTGTCTACACCCTTCGCACTAGACTGGTCAGGGCCCCGTTTGCACAATAAGACTGGCGAGGGGTTACAAGCTTAGGGCTCACCTATAGGTACACACATCCCTGCTTACATCCGGCAGGGAGGGTCACACATCCCCGGGGCCATCCACCCGGGGAGTTAGAAGTTAGGTTTATTAGGAAATTCTAATGATAGTTCCCTTTTATTTCTGAATCCCCTAAAATGGACGCTACACTTATTGTAGCCTTCCTAAAAAACATCCTGTTAAAGGACCCCGTTTTTGACAAAAAATACGGGAAAGACTTCGCTGTATTACTACAGCAAGTTCACACACAAAGCCATAACGATGTTACCGCGTACCCAAAGCCCGCCTCAGGTAGTCACGGCGGCATAACCAAAGCGGTCACACCTGCGCCGCGGCCCATTATATGTGATTCTCTGATCGCCCGAACCGTCCCCGCCTTTGTCTCCTGCGTCGCCTTTGTGCGACACTAATCTATTGCTCGACGAGAACAATGGAATCGCTAATTCCCCGGCCCCTTTGTTACCGTTAACAAAAGAAACTGTATCACAGCCGGACGTCATGGATGTTGCTATGCAATCATCCTCTTCTGAGTCCGAAAACTCAGACACTAGTTCGGCCACATCTTCGGACGGCTACATCACTGTAGTTGGCAAGGGGAAAAAGAGGGCCCGTAAGGCCAAAAAAGCCGCCGCCGGCCAAGCGCCCGCCAAAGCCCTCAAGACCGTTGAGGCAACCCAGTCCCTAGACCTCCAGTCCCCCGTCCCTATGGACGCCGCTCCAATCTCCAGGCCCGGTAGCCCCCGTCCTCCAACCTCTCAGGCTCAAAAAAAGGCGCCCACTCCCCCGCCCGTCTACATTCAGGACAAGGCGAAGTGGACTGATATTTCTAAGTGGTGTGTTGACAAGAAAGTCAACTACACTCAGGCCAGGAATACCCAACAAGGCATCAAAGTCCAGGTGCCCTCTCCCAGTGATTTTCGTACACTGACCAGTCTCCTTCGGGAAAAGGTAGTATCCTTCCACACTTACGCCCTCCAAGAAGAGCGCCTCATCCGCGTCGTGATTCGCGGAGTACCCACAGAGATCGAGACATCGTCGATTCTAAGCGACCTTAAGTCGCAACAGATCCCGGTCGTAGAAGTGCACCGCATGCACCGCGCTCGTGGCGGTCCACCATTCGCAATGGTGCTAGTAGTGTGCGAACAGGGCCCGGGCTCGAAAGCACTGTACAATTTAAAAACTTTGTGCCATCTTTCCGGCATTAAAGTTGAAAACCCGCATAAGTCGGGCTACATCGGGCAATGCCACAATTGCCGACTCTACGGTCATACACAGCGTAATTGTATTGCAAAACCCAGATGCGTTAAGTGCCTCGGTGACCATGGCACTAACGCCTGTGAGAGGCCTAAAGATAGGTCCCTCTGCACCGACCCTCCCAGCTGCGTCCTGTGCGGCGAATCAGGACATCCAGCAAATTATCGTGGATGCCCTAAGGCACCTAAAAAACCGAACGTCAACTCGAAACTCGGGAAACGTAATGCCGAGCGAACCATCAGAGAGCAGCCATCCTCAAAGCTACCAAAGCGACTGAGTCCGCAACGGCCTTCACCATGGATCGCGCTGAACCACCAGCAAGCGTTTCCGGCTTTGAAATCCTCCCCGGCTTATCAGCCTACCGTCATTCCGCCACTGATGGCGATCCCCATACCCGCCCCCTCACCTATGCCAGTACAACCCCCACAGGTAGCGCCCGCGTCTCTCCCTAAACAGGTCCCCGCTCAGCTAGCAGCTAGCAGTCAGCCATCAATTGGATCGGACCTAGAAGTAGTTCAGAGCGTCTTCTAGCTCATTAGCTCAGATAGGTTCAGCGCATTAGCACAGACTCTGCGCTCCATGCAAGGCAACGGCTTTGCTATTCTACAAGTGATGCTCGAGTATAAAGACATCACTGACGCCCTAGCTAATATCAACTTTAACTAATGGATACCGAAAATAGTAAATTTAAGCCCCGATCCCTTAAGTTAGGTTACTTTAACGCTAATAGCATAAACGGCCAACGTGACGAAATCGCGACCTTCTTGCGCGACCATCAAATTAACGTCTTCCTCGTGCAAGAGACCTTTCTCAAACCCGCCCAGAGGAACCCTGGAATTGCAAACTATAGAATAGTGCGCAACGACAGGACCCGCAGCCAGGCGGGCGGTACACTAATTAATTACAAAAAATCGTTATACTGCATCCCTATGGACCTCCCACCTCTTCCTCAGATAGAGGCTTCTATATGCCGGCTAGGCATGACAGGACACCAGCCGATTACCATCGTGTCGGCATACCTTCCACCTAAAGTCACATCGAAAGTTAACTTAGCTCCCGACTTTAAAGCCTTATTTGCTCTGAGCGACTCAGTTATCATTGCTGGCGACCTTAACGCCAAAAATGAATCCTGGTGTTGCAATACGACGACCACACGAGGTAGACACCTCGAACGATTAGGTATCGAACTTAACTTCGATATCATCGCCCCGATGAGCCCTACCCACTTCCCTGACAACGTAAACCACCGACCTGACATACTCGACCTAGCGATTCTAAAGAACGTAAACCTAGGTTTACGCTCTATAGAGACGTTACAAGAGCTCAACTCTGATCATAGACCAGTAATCCTAGAATTAGGCCCCCGCTCAGGTCCCTCAGACCCAGATCAACCTGTCCCCACTAAAACCACCACGGATTGGAAAAGACTAGAGGAACGTCTCAAGTCGACCTCTTCTGTGCACTTAGACTCAATTCCCGATAATATAGTGTCTGTTGCCGACACGGTGGCTGCGATCGACTCCCTCACCTGTCACGTGCAATCCGTAGTGAACGAATGTTCACGGCAAGTTCCGGAGGTAGATCAACACCACTGGAAACTGCCGGATGATGTACGTCAACTGTTGACAGAGAAAAACGCAGCTACCCGTGCCTACGACAGTTTCCCCAATGAAGCTAACCGTATCCATATGCGCACCTTGCAGCGTACTGTGAGGAAGCGCATATCGGAAATGTGGGAAGCTAAATGGGACAAAATGCTCGACGATATAGAACTCACCCATCAAGCTTTCTGGCAATTGCAGCGGAAATTAAAATCCGATCAATGCGCCGCTATACCCCCGCTCAATAGACCTAATCAGCGACCTGCTTTTGATGACGATGAAAAAGCAGAAGTACTAGCCGACAGTTTAGAAGCCCAATGTACGCCTAGCACTCTAACAGTAGACAAAGCTCACCTGTGCAAGGTCGATGCTGAAGTCAAACGTAGAACTGCACTCCCGCCCCCAGACGACTCCGACGATCCCTTGCCCCCCGTCACCGTAGACGAAGTCAGAACGATCGTGAGGAACCTCAAACCCAGGAAGACCCCAGGCTCAGACGGGATCATCAACAAAGTGATTAAATACTTCCCCGCACCTCTGATAGTTCTCATGACCGCCATCTTCAATGCGGCACTGACCAACAATATCTTCCCACAATCGTGGAAACAGGCAACAGTTATAGGTTTTCCAAAGCCCGGTAAGCTCAAGTGCGAGCCGACCAGTTATCGCCCGATCAGTCTTCTCAACGTCTTCGGAAAGATCTATGAAAGGCTAATTTATATTCGTTTAAGGGATTATGCCGAATCGAATAAGCTTCTTCCTAACGAGCAGTTTGGCTTTCGAGCTAAACACTCATGCATCCATCAGTTGCACCGTATCGTTGAGCACATAAGCGCAGGCTTCATGGGCAAGATGAAAACGGGCGTATTATCCTTCGACGTAGCTAAAGCTTTCGACAAGGTCTTGCACAACTGCTTAATCTATAAGCTGTATCAATTCCAAGTGCCTGACCGTCTCGTACTCATTATTCGAGATTTTCTATCGAACCGTAGCTTCCGCTATCGCGTAGAGGGCGTTCTATCGTCCCCTTATCGGATCCAAGCCGGAGTCCCTCAGGGCTCTGTGCTATCAGCTCTTCTCGTCGCGCTGTACACCAGCGATATTCCCAAAAGTGGCAAAACCAAGTTAGCTCTTTTCGCCGACGACACGGCCATCTATTACACTGGTAGGATTCTTGATTGCATTACCCGATATCTCCAGACCTCGGCCAACGCCTTAGGCGCTTGGTTCAGGAAATGGAGGATTGAGGTCAATCCAGATAAGAGCGCCGCCGTTCTCTTTTCGAGAACGGGCGCCCAAGGAATTTCTTCCCCAGCTTCGACCTATTACAATGTTCGGCAAGCCAATCCCTTGGGAACTGCAAGCCAAATACCTGGGTTTGATTTTAGATCACAAACTGTCCTTCCGTCCGCACATTAAGACTCTACGCAACCGCGCGGCCTTCGCTGTCGGCCGTCTATTCCCCATGACAAATGCGCGCAGTAAATTGTCACTTAACCTTAAGATTAGGCTCTATACTACGTTCATTAGACCCATTATGACGTATGCTAGCGTCGTGTTCGCACACGTTAAGTATTACAAAATCCATAGGATGCAAACCCTGCAAAATCGATTCCTTCGTAAAGCGACAGGCGCTCCATGGTTTATTAGGAACCTTCAACTCCACCTCGACCTCAGAGTGCCTACCGTTAGGCAATTCATGAAAAGGGCATCGAAGAGATACTTTGAATCTGCCCCTAATCATCCGAATCCCTTAGTTGTCTCTTCAGCTGATTACAAGCCGTCCCAGATCAACAAAATCCGCCGACCACGTCACGCTCTCCTCCGTCCCGATGATAGGATCACTGTAGCTCAAGAGTCTAACAGACACACAAGCACACTCCGACGCACTCGACCGCCTCGTTATAGACCTCACCGGCGAGGTCCGCGTCCGTCGCGAAATGTCTCATCATGTCCGCCCCGACCCTTGCTCGAGCCGGCCCGCGCCGAGCTAGTAGCTTTAAATTCGTCCCTTAATAATAAGGAAACTGATATGACCCAGCTAGTCCCTAGTTGTCCCCCCAGCAACACCCTAAGCCGAGGTTCGTGTCCCGCAGGGGACGCCCTTAGCGCTGTTGCTTAGTTTGTAGTATCTTAAAATATGCTCTGGTTGGAGGCATCAAACTGCCTCGCCTTAGATATTGTCCGGTTACGCAGACAAACCCCCTCTGGGTTTCTAAAAGAGGCCATTTAAAAAAAAAAAGAGAGTTCAGTATGGGATTGTATTTCGAACAGGGTACATCAAAAATATTTGTGTGTATCATTGTTGTGAATAAAACAAGTGTTTACAAGATGTCTGAAAATTATCATTTGGGATCCCCGAGCCCTCTCGCTCTTACATTAATATTTATGATTAATTAATTATCATTAATATGCAAACGTATGATAAGGGTGACTCAAATTCTGTTAATGTCTAACAGAATTTGAGTCTCTTTTATCAGCAACTAAATGATACAAAGAAAAATGAAATAAAAAAAATTTACGTCTTCAGTAGTTTAACGGTAGGTAGGTATTTAGTTTTAAAGTTAACAAACACTTGGAACACATTTATCAGCATGATTCATTATAATTGTGTCCACTTTCATGTTAAATGTGTAATCAATGAAAATAGTCCCAGACAGTTAATATTTGCGTATGAATTGTGTATTTAAATAAAATATAATTCAGAAATATGCACTTTTTTTTTTTATCAAAAATGCAATTTCATTACGGCAAACAGCGGTTTCTATTTAAGTGCAGAGAAATATATTTGCTACACACTCTGTACGGGCAACGTTCTCAAAATGTTGCTCAAAACTACTGTTTTATTTTGTATGTGTGCTAGCCTAAGCTATGGAATTCGTTATAGTGTTTATACTGCTGAACCTCTAACGGAAGAACAAATTCAGGAATTCGAGGCTAACAACCTCATAGAGTGAGTATTCATTATTATAATAAGGATCAAAAACTATTTATTTTAACATTAAAATGTTTTATGTCACTGATTCCATATTGGAATTGGATTAAAATTGGTATTTACTTCAAGAGTAACCCCCCAGATCGTACTTTTCAATGCCAAAATGTCTAAAAAATAATTATAGATTCGGGATAATATGAAGACAACATGCTTTAAAATTGAGGCAACTGTAATGTAGGTAAATTTATTTTAAAATAACGCTTTGTTTTAATGGTCTATTGAACGCAAGTTTGTCTTTCAAAGAAACCTAATCTAGAAATAAAATACACTACGGAGTTTCGGACAATATAACTGTATCTTTCTTCCTAGATTAAATAGGTTGACTAATTAGAAAACTATAAAAAATCCATGTTATCAATGAATTTATTTTTGACTGTCCTGTTGGTCTAGTGGTTAGTAGCCCTGACTGCTATGCCGGAAGTCGTGGGTTCCATTCCCACCCAGGACAAATGTTTGTGTGATGAGCACGATCATTTGTTCTGTGTCTGGGTGTAATTTATCTATACTATGTATGCATTTAGAAATATATAAGTATGTTTATCAGTTGTCTAGTACTCATAACACAAGCTCTGCTTAGCTTGAGACTAGACGGCGTCGTGTGATAGTTGTGGAATATTATTATATTATTATTATTTTACCCTCTTGCGTTCGCCATTCACCAAATAAATAAATAAACTATTCTAGTAGTGCTGTCTCTCAGTTACAGAATACGTTCTTAAACATTTTCCAGTAGTTAATAATCTGTTAATAGATAACAGTCTCCTTGTGACGAAAAAAGGGAACTTGTAATTTATTAGATACAAACAATCGACACGGAAGCTCATTTGAGAGAGCGATGTCAAAGACTGACGAAGGTCGCAGGTTTTAATCCTGTTTGTGTCTATTATTTTTCAAAGTTTACTTAGAAAAATAAAACAATTAGACATTACATGGCCTTAACATGAATAAAAAATCCTGACACACAATCAATTTGCCGACCCTTTTCTTAATTAAATTGGGGTCGGCTTTCAATCAAACTAGTGCCTACTAGATTAATACCAGTATTTTACATGGAGAGACTGCCTATCTGATCTCCACAACCCAGTTACTGGATAACACGATATCTCGTGGTATGATTGATTGTCAGACTTTCAGGCTTCTGACCACCTGTAACGACTATCATAGATCTTAATTTAATAATTGGTGTGGTTACTCTTGAAATTAATACCAATTCCAATCCAATTCCAATAATAAATAGACGCCTTAACCAGTGAGTTCAAAATAATGATATCAAAATATCTTAATTTTTAATTGTACCAACACACAATCATGTGGCGCTATTTATATTATTTATGGCTGTTGACCCAGTTTTTTATTATTTATTTACTAATTGCGCAATATACAATAGTTACAGGCTTGGCTTATAACTAATCAATACATAACCCTGTAAGGGCGCAGCATATTAACTTAAAACAAAAATATTGCAATTTCTTACATATCTATTACTTAATAATTATTATTCTATTCAGATTTATAGGAAATAAATAAATTTTCCAGATTTTCATTTAATCTGTACTTAAAAATCTTATTCGGACTATGACGATAAACGAACATTTAAAAAAATTACCAAATCGGTCCATCTGTTCTCAAGTTACCTTCTCTACCTGTTTTTTTCTCTTCTGCTCCTTGTTTACAACAAAGCCCTGTCATGTCTGACGTGTGTGCAAGATTTGTCTGTAAGTACTGAACCTGAACGAATACTATGCGGATTTTCACAAAATAGTGTTTCAAAAAGTAGGTTTAATATAAATATTTCGAGTAGATTTGAGACTACATTTATGTGGAAAGGAAGGATTCGGTCGTGAGTAGGATTTTAACTTCGGCTCGGATGAAATCGGAGTAGATACCAGAGGAGAGCAGAGCGCTTGGAGTTATTCATATGAAGGACGCGAGTTCAAACACTGCTCACAACCCTATTTCTCTTTCCACGAAAAATTTACTTTACGAATCCATTGCGCATGCGTTTTGAAACAATATCTGAAAATTTCTAGAGATATTTCGTAACTTCTACGAAATCGGCAAGCAAAACAGTCGTCTATAAGGCAAATGTTGTTTCTGAACGCATCATGAGAATCCGGGTGGGTCAGCTAGTTCACAAAATAAATGAACCACGGTGTTTCAGAAATTGCACTGTCGATATCCAACCATGCGATCCGAATGAACGGAAACGAGTAGACGGTTCCTGTAACAACCTCAAATATCCAGGCAGAGGAGTTTATACTGGTCCCCAGGCAAGACTACTTAATGCTAGTTTCTATAACGGTAAGGAGAGAAATAATAATAATAATCATTTATTTATTTAATATCAGATTAACAGTGTTCCATGTATGACATAAAACAGACAGTCTCGGGTTCGATTCCCGGGTAAGGCAAAGTTTTATTGAGTTTTACTGTTAGGAAATTCACAGTAGCAGCCCGGATTTTGGAATTGTGCCCGGTGGATGGCAATAGGCTCACCACCTATTACATGGGACTTAATAACAGCATTGGTGAAATGTGGGTGTACAAGTGTGTACACCTCTACCTACCCCTTCGGGGAATACAGGCGTGGTGCTATGTTATGTTATGTTCTTAATTTGAAAACACCTCACGAAGGCACTTTCAGTGGAGTGGACTTTCGAATTTTGTAGTTCGCGTTTGGAGGGCTTCGACATAAACAACAGCAAATTCTAAAGAAAATATTCAACGTCCGATATTTGTGCAGTGTGACTTTTTCGATGCTTTTTTTAGATAAAATAATCTTTTAGTACAGTAGCAGGTCTAGATTGACGTCAATTACGCAGGCCCACGATTTCGATTTACGACGTAGATAAATCAGCATTACCAAAAAGTTACGTAGATTCTATGTTATAGTCATGTCATGACACATCTTGTCGCAGGCACTCTGCATCCCCGTGAGGAATCCTATTAAGCACAATCCTGTTTTACAATTTGATATTTATGTCCTCGATTGAGTCCACAAGACAAGGCCATTTTGGTTTCGAAGATAATAATTGCATTTGTAAACGTGCATTTTACGGACAATTCCGAAAAAGTTACGTGTGTAGTAACTGGTGAACCATAATAATTAATTACTATATCGATGAAATTTGGGTGTACATGTTTACTATTATTTTTTATTATTAATTGCAGGTACTCATCAAAGAAAGGCAAAGTCTGGTAAAGACCTCCCACTAGCAAGACAGGTTCGCACCTCGCTGTTGAAAGTGGGCAAATCTTCAAATCAAAAATTAAACCACAATGTGGGAGCCTTCCTCATATTTATGTTTCTTGACAATGGATCTCCTCATGATATCGGTGGGTATAATTATTTCGAAGATATTCTCAATGGTGTATAAAGCCGTGTCAGATTCCTACGGGTGGTTTAAACTCTGACACTAGGTTGTTCATCAACCATACGATGAGAAGAGGACTATAACTACCTTCCATATTTTTTGTAATTAACAACATTTATTCAGATAATGGTGACTTTTATAGACTTTATGATTGATCTAGTTATTTCACGTGCAGCCGCTCCGCGTGTGGCTTTAGGTTCGATTCCCAAGTCGAGAAAAGTATTATTGGGTTTAGTTGTTATGAGATTTTTAGCAGTAACTCAGATTTGTAATTGTGCTTCCCATGCAAAAGTGTATCGTGTACTAAAGTATGACTCCGCGTATCTCTTCGGGGATTACATGCGTGATGCTATTTTATGCTTTTTAATCTTGTCTTTTTCTTAATATAAAACTTTCTCTGCAGTAAATTTTATAACTGGTGACACATTCTGTTGCGAAAAGAGGTACCAGAACGATGACAGATGTACACCCACTATAGTACCAGAGGACGACCCTGTGCACAGGTTTTCTGGTATCCGTTGCCTGAATAGTACCAGACCTCTTAGTCATCAGACCCGGAAATGCACGAGTGATCCAGTACCTTCCCCAGTATGTTAACTATATTATTCACTTTAAAATAGTATAAGATGCTGTCGATGGTGTATAAAGCTATATCAAAGGCATAACCAGTCAACCCTAACAAGGTCGGAGGCACCCGAGGCCTTTGACTTTGTGTGATGACCGCTTTTACTAATATAATAATAATAAATACAATTTTATTTTCTCAACACAATATTTGAAATAATAACTAATACATATTTCTTGGTTAGGGGACGTGTGACAATATTGTGGGAGACTGGCTAGGTCTAAGCCTGTGTTTCAGGCCACCAGATCTCCACCTCGACTTAAATTACAAGATTCTGTACTAAGCCAATAGCTACATCATTTTTTTTTGTTGTGGAGATTTTTTTGTGGAGGTGATTAGTGCGTATGTGGTGTGTGTGTGCGAGTGTGGTGCATGTATGCTGTGTGTGTGTTGGGTGTGCGTGTATGTGTAGTACATAAGAAAGACTAATTTCAACGCATTATGATTATGAGTCAGTGGCGTGCATTGCACATAGGCAAAAAAAAATTTGAGGTAGGCATTTTGAACTGTGATTTATATATACGAGTATGTGTGTGTGTGTTTGTTTCAGTTTTATCGTTATCTAAGTTCTTAAGCCACATAGTTGTCGTGGTGTGTTTGGTGTCAGGCAAGATATTTAGTTCTTTATTTATTTTATTATATAGATAGCCTTGTAGGAAGTAGAAGAATCGGTTTGAGAAATAGCGGCCGGGATGGCCAAATGTAGACGTAGAAATGAAAATACATTTTCAGTCACCCATTCTTTTAGTACGGCCTTAACAAATATTTAAAAAAACCGTCTGTTGTATGTGTTTGACTCGTATACCACACACGCATGAGGTATGCGAATACTGGGTTGAATTCCCAACTGCCATCCACGGGGTTTTATTGGCCTACGAGATTCGCAGAGGTACTATGTGCATAGAAGAAATTCTTGATAATAACTAAATATATCGAAACTGACAGCGGTGAGGATCTATGGGCTAGCTTCACATGGCATGGCCGCTCCGTTAACGTGTGTGTGGTATATATAAAGCCTAATGCTACCGACGATGACTACATGATGTAGTCTAAAGTGGATAGCTTTATTAATGATGTGAAATGAACTGTCTTTATTTTTGGTGACATTAATTTAAATAGTGCCTCTGCGAGTAGTTATAGGTACTACGGTGTTTTTTTTTTGTAATTTGCTGTAAGGAATGTTGTGAGAAATATGCATGGGGGTATGTTAGATAGGTACGTGGTTCTGGTTCAAGAGAGAGTAAGCATATGTGATGTCTCTGTCATAGCTATTGAAGGTTTAGTGCCAGCTGATGCATCCACCGCTGGATATCCAGGTAAAGTTGCAATCATCTGTTCATTCTGAGAAAATTGAGCCTAGTAATATTAACCGCAGTAGGGATTAGAATTTTACGAAATTTGATTATACACAGCTTTTTGATTTACTTTTTCATGTTTCTTGGGATGTAGTTATCTTTTCTAATGCACAAGCAAACAGAACTTTCATGACGTGATCTACGGTTTATTTAACAATTGTGTACCAAAAAACGACGGAATATTAAAAATCAAGGTACTTGCTTTAAGTATGACATTTTCAAAGAAAGAAAGTAAATGTGCAGGAACATGTATTATTCTAAAATCTTATATCTAGCCTGAAAACTCGTATATCAACTAGTCATGGTTTGTATATTAGGGATATTGAAAGTAAAATAACCAAAAAACAAAGCAGCATATTATCAAATCTTACGCGCAAAGGGGGTTTTGAACCTAATATAATTCAGAAAGGGAAAACTTGTACTGGCGTCGCGGCAGCCGAAGCATTTGCAGAGTTTTTTGCAAGTGTTTTCCAGAATTCAATACCAAAACTAGATATCACAAAAATGTAGCAAATCCAAGCAATAGTAATTAATATACACAATTATATAACAATATCCAAATTTTCAGAACATTATGGCCGGTATAACAAAGCTTAAACTTAATAGCTCTATTGTTCCAATTAGCATTCCATCATTGTTTCTAAAACATGGAATGGCATTTGTCAGTCAACTCTTAACCCACATTTTTATCTTGGCACTCAAATCTGGAGTTACCCTTCAAAATGCAAAATATCACGCGTTACCCCCATTTCAAAAACTTCTAACAAGGCATATGTAGACGATTACCTCTCCATAGCCATACTAACATCTCCAGAAAAACCCTGGAATAGTATCTACATAAAAAAAAAACACATTAGTTAAGCAATACCTTTGCAATGAGCAACATAACTTTCGTACGAAAAGGTCTGTCAATAGTAATCTACTGACTCTTATCGACTTCATCTCGACTAGTCCTGACAGTGGTAATCAAGTGGATGTTCTCTACTTTGATTTCCGCGAAGCCTTTGATAGAGTCAACAATGATGTTCTCTTGACAAAACTCAGTGCTATAGGTATTGCCTCAGGTCTCCTGCGCCTTGTTGCAGATTACTTGTGTGATCGTCAACGTTTTGTAAGACTAGGTTTATATGAATCAGCACCTTATCACACTCGATCAGGTGTCAGCCAAGGTTCTGTTCTTGGACTCTTTCTCTTCATTTTGATGATCAATGATCTCCGGGCAGTTGTGAAAATGCAAAATGCCTGTTATATGCTGATGATCTTAAACGAGATCAAGTCTGACACTGATTGCGGCGTATTGCAAACAGATGTGGACTCAATATATAGGTGGAGCTTAAAAATGGTATGTAATGACTTTCGGTCGAATACGGCACCCAATAAACTTTACATACAAATTAGGTAACTTTACAATCACAAGAATTGTTTCCATGAAAGACATGCGAGTCCTATTTGATCGAAACCTCACTTTTCATAGTCACATTTTGTCGATCTGCAATGAGTCTTTCAGGCGACTTTGTTTTGTATTAAGAAATTGTCGGGATTTCCGCAGTCTGTTCCATAGTTTGGGGCATTGGTACGCAGCAAACTGGAATCTAGTTCGTGTGTGTGGAGTCCTTCCGAAATTCAGAAAGCATTTCTCCGGTATCTTTACAAGCATTTATATGGTTACTACCCCTACATGTACCCAACGAAATTTCTCCTGGGATGCTTAGGTTTTAATTCCTTACCTCTAAGGCGTTCATGTAAAGAGGTGATTGTAACGTGTAAAATTCTAAATGGGATGATTAATGCACCTGAGCTTCACAATGAAGTCTGACAGTTGTTTGGGCCTGACAATTATTGCCGAGGTAGGAGGCATAAATTGCTATCAGTGCCAGCGTGCCGTACTGTTGCACGCTCAAATTCACCTTTTCTGCGTTCTCTGAGTGAACTTAATGCTCTCCTTAACTTGAACCTAGAATTTGATTTGTTTGCGGTTGGATGTAAGTTAACACTGTTAGAATGTTTGAAGTATTGTGAGAAGAATGCTTGAATGTAAATGATAATGGTGCAAGGCTTTATTTATATATATTACCTTTACGTTACTGTATTTCTGTCTAAATAGTGTTATTGACATTTGCCGTTCTTAAATAGAACGGCAAAAAAAGAATAATATAAAAAAAAAACATGTGTCTACTAAATTAAGGAAGTTAATATAAAAATAATGTAAATAAAAATAAATCATTTTGTTTGTCATCAGATACAATTGGCTACCTCTGCTAGCGACTTGTCACAGATTTACAATAGTGCTGGCAAAGGCGATTCGGTAATCAGATCCTTCAAGAATGGAGAGTTATCGGTGGAAACAGAAAATGGGCAAGATTTCCCACCAAACGGTCCTTCTGGTTTTTGTCCTAACAATGTAGGAAACGAAACAAGATGCTTCGAAAATTGTAAGTTTTATTTATTTATTTGTATGCACAATGGGCTTGTATTGAATCTTTACATAATAAGCGATAGTGTGGTCTACAATGGTGCATGCTAACCCAGCACAAACCATAAACCTCGCTGGATTATTAATATAATCTCTGACCCTCTAGCACGCACCTGACCCTCTCCACAATGGTACTGCCATTTGTAACCCCTAGAAGTTTGAAACAGGTACACCACACAGCCCACAGCCCACAGCCCACTACCACAATCATACCACTACCACAGGCTACTGCCTGGGAGGCCCCAGCATTTGTAGACGAGCATGCATAGTTTGAATCGACTAATTTATCAGGAAGTTAGATTTTCATATATAGTTCCGTACTTCTCATTATCAGATATAATGATAAGTGACAACTAAATTAACTTTACCAATGACCAGAACGTTTTGCTATCTGATGAGTAAGGATCAAGTTGGCTTCCTTTATAGTAATGTAGTATAGTAAGGTAAACTGAATATTCGGCATTTGTGGTCAACTCTAGTAAGGTAAACTGAATATTCGGCATTTGTGGTCAACTCTAGTATGGTAAACTGAATATTTCTACGTGTAGCGTCTGCAGTTGGTTTTAAAACCACGAACTAGTTTCATCTGATATTGCTGGGTCTCTAATAAAACTTCAGTACTTCATTCTTTGAGGCAGCACATCTCTCACAGAGTGTGGGGTTGACAGAAGAGAAGAAAATAGACTGCCACGGAAAAGATGCAAAAAATTACTATATCTCATCCCAATCTGCTTCTTTGAACCACCATACTCGCCGGTTGCTTTGGGGGTCAGGTCAAAGTGGAGAGTAGATAATGGTCTGAGTTAATTAAAAGTGATGATACTGACACAGAATAGCGTCTGGTATGATGTCAGCAGAAATTAGAAGTAATTGCCAGGGTGGATTGCAATATCTGGCACCATCGTTGCTCCCAAAACTGAGTGGGATTGAGTTAGTTGGGGATTTATTGCATCATTTTAAATAAGTGAAAATATTTTGGATCGAGTTAAAAGTATTAGTAAGTACTAATAGTCTACTTGCTCTAATTCATATTTGTTTTTTTTTTATGTGGATCCAATTTTGTAATAAGAAAATTTGGTTTTAATATATTGTGGAGTTTGAGTGGACGTTTCATTATTTTTTTGACCTTTGTGTTATCCTCTTTAATGGTATCTTACGGAATCAAATCACACTGCGCCTTTGAAATATTAGATGTACTAACGATATTTATTTTTACGAGCTTTTATTTAACTTCCAATATTTGTATGTACGTACATATGTATGTATGTTCGGCACGAATTTTGGAAGCTAAATTAGAACCACTTTCAAGTGTCCGATTGGGCTCAAATTTGGTAGGCATATGTATCTTTGGTGACAATATAATAATATGGTACCATGGAGCCGGAAGACGGCCATAGGAACTTCTTAACTAAACAAGATAAACCCATCGAGTTTGACTTCATTTGTTTTCTTGGTTAGTACTTTTGTGCTACATGATAATTCAAGGTCTAATGATGGAGTTGGAAGATGGCCATAGGAACTTCTGAACTAAATAAGATAAGTCCATCGAGTTTGGGCTCGATGGTTTCGTCTTGAAAGCTTGTTTTAAAAATTTGATTTTACAACTCATTTATTTATGTTTTATTTAAGTCCTCAACGGCTTGCTACCCGTCAACATGTTCACTGTTTGGTTCGTGACACACCACAACTGGATAGCCCGGCAGCTGGCTCTAGTAAATCCATGTTGGGATGACGAAACCCTGTTCCAGGTCTCAAGGGACATTAATATTGCCTACGCATATCAAATTTATCTGTACGAGGTGTTCGTAGCACTACAAGGTAATATAAAAACCATAATTCCTTTTGTTTATCTTTATTTACTAACAGTCCTTTTCTCTAACTCACCGTGGGAGAGCCACCCACCGTGGGAGAGCCACGCTTCGGCACGAATGGGCCGGCTCGACCGGATTGATACCACGGCCTCACAGAAAACCGGCGTGAAACAACGCTTGCGTTGTGTTTCGCCGAGTGAGTGAGGGTACCGGAGGCCCAAACCCTTTAAAAGGCCGGCAACGCACTCGCGACTCCTCTGGGGTTGCGGGTGTCCATGGGCGGCGGTAATCGCTTACCATCAGGCGAGCCGTCTGCTCGGTTGCCCCCTATTCCATAAAAAAAAAAAAAGGTAGTGATCAAACGCATTTTAATATCTAAAGCGTATTATAGTATCAAACACTACATTGAGGATAGGGATGTTTGGCGCACGATACCATCCTGCACACAGCGACCCACTGGCACTGTCTAATTTATTTCATGAATGAATATAACCCTAACAGATTACTTTTGTAATTACTAGTTTTTATTTTTATACAATTAATTTTATTGACGTAGTACAATTATTCCAATTGTATTTTTTTTTTTGACACTTGTTTGTTTATGTAAATTTACATATCAATTATCTAACCGCTAGTATTCCTACTAGTTTTAAATTTATATTAACATTTCTTTGTAAAATGTGAGCATTATGTGGACATTAATGTTATTTTTAATCTCATGTTACGTACATATTGCCCATTGTCAGGCATTATGAGTTTGTCATGCTCGCTAAAATGTCCTGCTGATGGTGGCGTTGTACATCGGGTCGTCGAGTTCCCTACAAAATGGTTGAGCTAAGCGAGGCTGATGTGCGCGTCATGCTCGTGAACGGGTGCTGTCTGTCGGGACTGGTCAGCTCCTAACTGCTTTGGCAATCATTTTAAAAGGCTATATAAGTTATTGCTTCTAGCACTTTCCTTTATTATTTTGCTCATTAACCTGCATTATTCTCACATTACCTTATTTATTGTTATACCAATTTATTTTAAAAGAGTGTCCATGGAGTTTCTTGCCGGCTCTTCTCCATAAGATCAACGCCTTGGAACCGTGCACCTAGCTTTGACTTTTCATAAGTGCTTGTAATATGGCCTATTTGAAATAAAAATCTTTTGACTTTGACTTTGAAATGTAGTATAGGGAGCTGCAAAAATATCTACTCTGAAATAAACCAATATTTTTTGAGTTTACAAAAAAAAAATGAAAAAGCTGTTCCCGGCTTCTCTGACTCCATTCACATTCCATCAAATAATGCTGGACATAATCAACTATGCCACAATTTTCAAAATTTGTGCGCTATTCATTAATTATGTAATTTAGGGGGAGGGGGGTCGACCATGTCTTATTTTTTCTTAGAAGGGGGTGTAAGGTGTCTTGATATTTCTTACGTACGATCACAAAAATGCGCAAAGTTATGATTACTTAAAGAAGCGCAGGCGACCGCGAGAGTGCCGCGGTAAGCCCGGAAGAAGTGTTACTTTGTTACTTACGTTATAAATATTAAACATGGGGGAGGGGGTCGGCCTATTCTTATTTTTTATTATATAGAGGGGGTCAAAAACAAGCAAAAATTGTCTTACGTAATAAATTATTGGAGCCATGGCGAATCACATTTATCATGTGTCCAAATTTACTTGATTGCAACTGTAATCCTAATTAAAACTTAATCAGCAATCCAAGGCCCAAGATTATTGTAAGGGTATTTAAAGAACATAATATGTGAAGGATATATTTGAACATGATAAACAAATAGTTGGGTGACCTACTTTTCTTTTCGCTAGATTGCAAGGTAACCAGTATTAAGGAGAGCCAGTTTGCCTCCCCAATAAGTGGGTTTTCAATACAATAATCACAGACAATAATAGTTTTAAATGTACATATTGATTTGAGCTACAAAACATCAATCAAGGTATACGTAGCTTTACAAGATAATAAAGCACATGAAGCGTGTAAGGTAATATTTATATAGAAACATAAAAGTGAACGTTAAAAAAAAGAAAAGTAAACTTATTTTATAATATTTTGAATTTTTCGATAACAGCAAACTTTGTTCCTATTTAAGCATTTACAAAAATATTTAATAGGACGGATATAGAAGGTCCTAATTTATTAGGTAGTTTCCTTTGAAAGGGTTAATATGAAAGTCAAATACATTCACTTAAGCTAAGAGTTAAATGGATATATTTTTTTTATTGTAATTAACATAGTACTAGCACGACGAAAACTGCTGCTTGAACGGCGAACATTAAGAAAAAAAATTAATTGTTGTAAAAATTTGAATTATGACTTAAATGAATCCTTATCACTTACGCATTGACCCCTTAAAAGGAAATTACCCAATAAATTAGGACCTAATATATTGTTAATAAAAATTCAACACACTTGATCGTAAAGTGGCTTTCATTGCACCGCTTTTAGGTTATTAAGCACGCGTCCTTTTCCTTCATATAACCGCATAGTCTGGTAATCTAAAAAACAAAAAAGCATGACACCTTTACATTTACTTTTAAATATCAGGATAGGGTTTTGATGTTTAAAAACTCCTTATAAGAGATTTAACATTTATGTGATTGTGCTTATTTAAATACTTGTGACAAATAAACATTCCGATACTTTAAATTACTTATTTTTGTCAACTAATTAACATTAATTTGTGTAGTAAATGGAAGAATAATCACTACATTATATGTTAATATTATGCAACTTCGTCAATGCCTTGCCTGCGCGTCAAGTCTCGGTCATTGCTACCCTCTCCTACCGATTCGGCTAGCAACCTCGACTGTAATGACTTAGCACACTTGTATCTTATTGTACTATTAACAAAGTTAGCAAAAAATCAGTATGAGTAATTCACAATTCACACTGCTTAATGACTTGGTTAATGTCATAATGACATTAATCAAGTCCAGAAAGTAATTAAGAACATTTCCCCGATTATTTTTGAACCAATCATGTGCCAGTGCGGGTCGGTTTGTAATAAATTAGAATTATTATTACATACAGAGTATTTAAAAAAAAACTTGAGTTGTTTAAATACTAATCAAACTCATTCATCAACAGGTAAAGACTATCTTATTGAGGCTGGTGTTATTGTCGAAGATGGCGAATGCAGGGAGGTTTACGATGATAATAAGTACCCCATGATGTATATAGAATACAACCTTGCCCTGCGTTGGTTCCACTTGTTACAGGAAACTACAGCTAAGTTAGTAGATATATTAACATTAATTTGGGGCTTAATACGAGTATTATGGATACTATGTTGCAAAAGTTAAGTTACCTTTAACATGTTTAGGCTGATTGATTCATTATGATGGCTAAATGTGTCTTATTAGATATGGTTTTGTTGATGAAATTAAAATATTGGGACAAAAGAAACTTCATCCAAAGACAGAGAATTCTTTCAAACGCATTAACGCATGCGTTGCGAACTCCAGAGTAAAAAATTTATGTAGGGAAAAAAATACGGGCTTGAACACGATTGGGAACTGTGCCTCCCGGATAAATACTCCAGTCGCTCTGATCACTAAGCCATTTCAACCTGTATTCAGTACCCTGAATTCTTCTTCCATATTTTAATACGATTCATCCATTTCCCTAAAATTTCTTTAGCCTGGGTTAGACATCGAACCAATTCCCTGTAAAAATATGATGATAGCATTTCTTTTTCTTCTTATCGTATGGTTGATGAACGACCTAGTGTCAGAGTTTAAACCACCCGTAGGTGTCTGACATGGCTTTACACACCATCGAGAATATCTCTCAGGTGTGCTGGTTTCCTCACGATGTTGTCCTTCACCGTTCAAAGCAAGTGATAATTAATTTATACTACGTCTTCGAAAAGTCAGTCTTGGATTCCAACTTCGATTGCGACCTTTGACTTTTCAGTCCAATGGTCATACCACTAGGCTATGACGGCTTAGTGTTGATGGCGCTAAATGAAAGGGTATTTCGACCAACCCTTTTTATTACTATGTTTTTAAATATTATTAGGTATTATACAATATACTTATAACTAAAAATAATAATAATGATTATATATACTATAGAGCGTCGAAAAATTCATCCGCATCACTATCAACTGGTAACGTGCCCAAAAGGCTGGCAGCATTGCCACGTTAAATGGCAATGCTGATTCTCTGTGCGAAGAATAGACCAGCCTTCAGGTCACGTGAACTGTCGACCAATCGCCTTGCAATCGCTTTAAAGAGAAGTCGAGCGCTCGGACCCCACGACCCGAGCGTTTCAACCCCAAACGGCTCGAAAATATAATTACTAGTAAGACTGTCATATTTTCGCCGCTTGAGGGTCTCCGCAGCTGAAGCAGCAGCACCAGCACAGGACGCCGAACTAGAAAGATGAGATGGGGCAAGGGTATCGACGCAGGTTGCGTCCCACACCAGAGGCCTACCCAACTTCCATGGCAGTAATGTCATGCCGTCAGGTCTTTTATCATCGTCTCGTGCCAAGCCATTTGGTTCTAATACAGCTGGGACGCCGGCGGTGGCTAAAGCACGACGAAGAATGTCATTAATACAGGCGTGCCGTGAAATTCGTCCTGCACTCCTGCTGCAGGATAGGCCATGGTGTCCGAGGCTGTCGACAGCTTGCCCACAGTGACAGCGATGCGGAGTACAGCACGGAGATCCTAATCGTAGGCACGTAGCGAGGCGGAAAGTGGTGTCATCCAACATAGTACCTATGTTAGACGATGGCAGTGCGTGAAGCCAAAGGCCCGACTCCCATTCACACACAGCCAGGAGACGCGCGCGCTCGGCAGTAGTGATTGACGTATTAAATAGTTCATTCCGTATCACTCTGCAGAGCGGCTCATCCCACTGTCTCTGTGAAAATGGGTTGACGGGCGGATCCGTACTTGGGCACGCAATTCTCCAGGCATTCACAGCCTCAGTCATACAGGATACTTCAAAATCTGCTAGTGTAGGAGCTAGTAGGTATATGCCTAGCTAGTTTTTCAGTACTGTGGACTGAGGATAGGAATAGGTAAGCTTAAACTAGAAATTTCGCGGACGCCAAGACCTCCCAATCGGAGAGGAAGGGTGGCCTGTACCCAGGCTCGGTCATCCAAAGCCACATTTAAAATAGAGGTTAAGGTATTCCTGATAATTTTGTCTAGTTTTTCCAAAAGTTCTGTGTGTTTCCATAAGTAGGAAGAACGCAGAACATATATTAATTTAGGGCCAAAACAACAATAGCGGATTATAGTCATGGCCGAATGCACGTTAATTTTGAGAAGTCTATCTGAAATATCACTGAAATTTTGTATTTTTTCGTCTATAAAGGTAGCAAAAGAGTCATCTAAAATTGGTAACCCTAAGAGGCGTAGTGACTTTCTATCTATTAGATTGATTTGTGGGGCTATGGTTTTGAATTTATCGAGAATTGTCTGTGTGTCAGTACCGTCAGGAATATAAACTTCACACTTAGAATGATTGAGTTCGAGACCAATAAATTTAAACTGGTCTTTTAAAAATTACCCTTCACCCTTTTTTAGATCATCCACAATTTAATTGCGGTGCGTAGTCCAACTCTTCCAGCCACACTCAGCTCGTATATTTTAGATCTCATCATAATGTTTTTTATAGAGAATTATTTTTTAAATTAAAGTCCTACATATACATTCGTTATTATATTTTCAGGTTATTAGATGATAAATTCAATTTAATCGAGAAAGTCCCGTTGTTCGAGCTTATATTCAGACCAGGATATCTGGCTAAGGATAACAATATGGAATATTTGACAAGGAGCACATTCATGCCTTGTCGTGCTGCTGATTGGAGCATCGACTTTGATGTGAGATATTCCCTTTTTATTATATTATTGATCTATAAATAGGACATTTATATACATCACTCTTTTAATCTTTACTGCTTAAGTGTACCGACGTCAAAAGAAAGTCAAGAGACGCCATAAAATGTACAAAGAAACCGCCTCCACTAGATGATACTGGTCTAGCATAGACAAACCTACTATACCTTAGAATGGACAGAATTTCTGATAAATAAAATTATTCTTTAAAAATAAAAATGAACGTGATTGTGTGCTATTGCCATAACAGATTCTGTATCCTACTTCCTACTAATATTATAAACACAAAAGTTTGTATTTGTGATGTTTTTTACTCTTTCACGCAAAAACTAACGAACGGATTTTGAAGAAATTTGGCATACAGAAGAGTTTTGTGAGAATCGCTGACTTCCAAGTCACAGGTAATCCTAGTTTAGAGGTCACAGGTCCATATGCTGTCCACTGCCTACTATATTTATTTAATTGTTTTAATAATACTATGACCAAATGGTGTATGCCTCAAAATATTCTTTTTTTTCTTCAATTTTTTTTGCGTAATTATTAGTTTTCAATCTTACATTAATTTGCCTATATTAAACTTATTTTTAAGACCGCTGAACGTGGACTGCCTTACGTACAAAAAGTAACTGATATCCTAGCTGGTGACTTAAACAAAAATCGCCACTACGGGTTGGCGCCATACATTGACTACGTGTATCTCTTCTACGGTCGCAATATCACTTGCTTTGAAGATTTGGCTTTCCTCATTGATCCAGAGGTAAGTTTAGCAACGTTCAAGTATTTATACCAATAAACTCATTTGAATGCTTCAGTGATTGCAAACGCCGCTGCCATGCATAATGGTTCGATTCCCGGATTGAAAACTGTTAATGGGGTTTCAACTGAAAAGGGTAGGTAAAGTAAGTAAGTGAACGAAAAAAAGGGGGAGTTCTCAAATCTATATTTGTAGAAAGAAAGAAAGAAATTTTTTATTTAAGTCTCAGTGCAGAACTTATACTAAAACAGTAGTAGGTAAGGAACAAGTGAATAACAGAAAATACAAATATTAAAAGAAGTACAGAACTTACATACTATAAATGGTACATTATGCTACCTTGTTGATAGCTGCGCCACAGTTTTATACTATAAATGGTACATTATGCTACCTTGTTGATAGCTGCGCCACAGTTTTATACTTTTGTACCTATCCTCGTTTAGTGTGTTTTTGTTAAAAAGTGTATATACGTATGTTCCAAATAAACATTTATTTACCTGTACGAGACCAAAAAAGGTCCCTATCTCAGCATAAGCGGCCTTTTTTACGCATTTTTTTCTACAGAGAAGTCCGATTGTAAATATTCTTTTTTTAATGGACATCACACCTCACAAATAAATTTGAAAAAAGTTTGAAATGATTCACTACATTATTTGAAAACTGTTATCAGATTTAGTTGAAACTTTGCATTCATTATGTTGTTTTGATGATTATTTAACTTACTGGACGCCTGGAGGTGAAAGACACTCGAGGGAAATCCTCAAGTTCAATCATTCCCTCAGCGTGTTTGTGTTTTTGAATTTGTCTTTATGAGATCTTCAGTATTCGCGGTGTTTTGTAGATTTGACACAATCCCGAAACTAGGAACTGACAAATGTAAAATAAAATTTTATCTTATTGGGGTCGACTCAAAATTAGTAACACTAATACGTACAATATGATTGCCGTTCTTTAGTTAACATAACATCACAAATTTGCTTAATTGTATGCTTCCACTTTTTCAGAGAATAATACTCATGAAAGAAATTTATGAAGACGTTAGTGACTTAGATTATTTGGTTGGTTCGTGGCTTGAAAACAACATGAAAGGAGGCGAAATGCCTCTCACACAAGCACATATTATGAATACGCAAGCATTGTGGACCATAACGAGTGACCGACATTGGTACGAAAGATGTGATAGGCCATATGCCTTTACTAAAGGTTAGTTCAACAACTACATATATTAAATGAAGTAAACTTCCGAGAAGCATATTCATATTAATTATTGTTCACTGGCATCACGTACATTTTTCGGGTTCGCCCCACTAGTTTCGATTTTTTTGCCACTTGCACTGTCTCCTGCCTGGAAACCAGCTATAAAGAAAAGTCTACATCATGCAAAAGCATGTTATGTCTGGAGTGTGACAAAGTCAGCGCTGACTCACAAGACACTTCCGATGTCGGCAACAAGTACATATCGACGCGAGCGAAGTGGCATGCGGCACGATGCAGCGCCAGTCTGACTCGCGACATTGCCGCGGACTCAGCTCATGACTAAGGGCTCCGTTCGAGTTCGTAACTAGTGAGGCAAACCGGAAAAATGACTGTGAGTAGGTAGGAACCGGTGACAAATAATTAATATGAAAAAAACCTCGTCAAAATTTCTCTTTTTACTACCAGTATTTTTTGCATCTTTCTTTAATTTATGGATTAAAAAAATGTTGTAAGTTTCTTTAGCTATTCGGCATTATTGAACATGTTTTCCGAAATCAACTACAATTGAATTAGCACAAGACAGTTTGACTGTAACAATTCTCATGAAAAGTTAAACTAAGTGCAAAAGAAACTGATGCTTGTTTAATGTAATCTAAATAATGAAATTCATTTCAAAATTTCAGCTCAACTTAAAGAGATAAGGAAAGGCAATTTGGCGCTAATGCTGTGCAATGTCGGTAAAAATATCAACGAAGTGCCAAAGAACGCTTTCCTCAACATTAGTCCCGAGTAAGATCTTTTGTTTCTATTAGGCTAGAATATCAATAGATGATGTGTTAAGTTCTGACATTAGGTTCTTCATCTAAAACATGAGAAGAAGAAGAAGAACTTCCTAAATCTATCACTGGCTGCTAACAACCATAAGCCATATAATAGGTTCGTAGAACCATTTGTACAGTCAACCGCACGTCGATATTAATACCGCCTCTAGGTCGTAGCAGTAAGGACAGTTTTCGTACTAGTGAACTAAGAAAAACCTTTTTTTTTAACACTTGAAAAATAAAATTCTATTAAACAATGAATATTCAAAAATTAACCTACAGATACCTTAAAAATGTAATATAACTATAAATATAAATTTAAAAATATTCTAACTCAGTGCTTGAATTAAATATTATTTCAGGAATCCGCTCGTCGACTGTAGCGAAATTCCGAAGATGGACTTCAGTGCTTGGGCCGACGAGAAATGCAATAAAATGTGAATTATATAACATCCACAGAATTATATAACATCCACAGAATTATATAACATCCACAGAATTATATAACATCCACAGAATTATATAACATCCACAGAATTATATAACATCCACAGAATTATATAACATCCACAGAATTATATAACATCCACAGAATTTTTTCAATTAGATTTTATTATTAATTCGTTATTGTTACCAGTCAACGCAGTTTGTTTTGTACAATAAAAATGAATCAAGTCTTTGATTCAGTGTAAGATTTTTTTGTTTTATTTCCATTTTGTTCCTTACATAGAAAATAATATAAAGCACCGACTCAATAATATTTGTCTGTTGAATGTATACCGACAATTGCTTAACATTGAGCAAACATTCCTGAACGATATATATTTTTCAAATAGTCATTTTGTGTTTCTAATGCTAAGTCAAAGTCAAGTCAAAGTCAAAAGATTTTTATTTCAAATAGGCCATATTACAAGCACTTATGAAAAGTCAAAGCTAGGTGCACGGTTCCAAGGCGTTGATCTTATGGAGAAGAGCCGACAAGAAACTCCATAGACACTCTTTTAAAATAAATTGGTATAACAATAAATAAGGTAATGTGAGAATAATGCAGGTTAATGAGCAAAATAATAAAGGAAAGCGCTAGAAGCAATAACTTATATAGCCTTTTAAAATGATTGCCAGAGCAGTTAAGAGCTGACCAGTCCCGACAGACAGCACCCGTTCACGAGCATGACGCGCACATTAGCCTCGCTTAGCTCAACCATTTTGTAGGGAACTCGACGACCCAATGTACAACGCCACCATCAGCAGGACATTTTAGTGAGCATGACAAACTCATAATGCCTGACAATGGGCAATATGTACGTAACATGAGATTAAAAATAACATTAATGTCCACATAATGCTCACATTTTACAAAGAAATGTTAATATAAATTTAAAACTAGTAGGAATACTAGCGGTTAGATAATGGATATGTAAATTTACATAAACAAACAAGTGTCAAAAAAAATACACATGGAATAATTGTACTACGTCAATAAAATTAATTGTATAAAAATAAAAACTAGTAATTACAAAAGTAATCTGTTGAGGTTACATTCATACATGAAATAAATTAGACAGTGCCAGTGGGTCGCTGTGTGCAGGAGGGGATCGTGCGCCAAACATCCTTATCCTCAATGTAATGTTTAATACTATAATATGCTTTAGATATTAAAATGCGTTTGATCACTACCTTAAACTTATCATCTGGAAGATCTGTAATATTAGATGGGATCTTATTGTAGAATCGAATACTGTTACCCATAAATGATTTGCTAGTCTTCCTAAGCCTAAAACCGGGGACTATAAGCTGGTGCTTATTACGAGTGTTTAAATTGTGGTTGTCACTCTTCTTATTAAAATGGGCAATATTTTTGCGAATGTACATGATATTACTGAATATGTACAATGATGGCAAGGTAAGTATATTTATTTCCTTAAACAATTCACGTAATGACTCACGACAGCCAAGATTATAAATAGCTCGGACTGCTCTTTTTTGTAATATAAAAATAGTCTCAACGTCAGCAGCCGAACCCCACAGTAAGATGCCATAGGACATAATACTGTGAAAATAAGCAAAATATACTAGTCTAGCCGTTGCTACATCTGTCATCTGTCTTATTTTTCTAACAGCGAAAGCAGCAGAGCTGAGTTTGCCTGCAAGTGACTCTATATGAGAACCCCATTGCAGTTTGGAGTCTACTGAAACGCCTAAGAAAACAGTTGACGGAACCAAATCTAACACCCTACCATCAAGTTTTATATTTGAATTTATATGGGGTACGTTTGGTACGGAGAACCTAATGCATTTGGTCTTATTCGGGTTAAGAAGAAGGTTATAGCAGAAAACCAATTAGATACTTTAATAAGTGTATTATTGAGTTCAATCTGATCCCCATCCTTTCTATTTACTTTGAATATAAGGTATGTATCATCAGCAAAGAGGACCATATTTGTCTTGATATCCTTGATAAAGTAGGGAAGATCATTAATATAAACTTGGAACAGAAATGGGCCCAGAATTGATCCTTGAGGCACCCCCAATTTGACAATTGCACCTGTCGAAGTTACATTATCAATAGCCACCCTTTGATTTCGATTCAACAAATATGAACTTAAAAAATCAATTGATCTACCTCGAATTCCATAGTAATTTAATTTCATAATGAGCGGTCGGTGATCCACGCAGTCAAAAGCTTTCGAAAGGTCACAAAACACTCCTATAGCATCTTGAGCCTCCTCCCAAGCCCCCAACACTGCTTTGATCACAGTGGATCCGGCATCAACTGTCGAACGTCCCCTAGTAAACCCAAACTGTTTGGCATGCAATATTTTATTTTTATTAAAGTAAACTAACATTTGGTTTAGCATTATTTTTTCAAAAATTTTACTCAACGCTGGTAGCACAGATATTGGCCTATAATTAGATGGGTTATTATGGCAGCCTGATTTGAAAATGGGTACGATTTTACTTAGTTTCATAAGATCGGGAAAAACACCCTCTGGCTATGACACTAAACTATACTCGTGTCTCAATGTAAAACCAGTATTATAAGACCCTATTGAGCTTTAGGCGCATTGGCTATCTCGGTTCACATCGAAATAGCATGATGAAATGAACTAAAAAAATTAAAAGCACGGTTGCCATGTGCTTTTTTTCGTACCTTTTTGCCATAGCCACTACATTATTTTTTCTTTAAATCTTATTAACTTATGTTATCCGAGATAATATAAGGATTCTATCGATACTACATTCATTTAAATCGGTTTAGGCGTTTAGAAGTAATGGTGGAATATACAAACACGCATACATAACCCTAAAAATAACACTCCTTTTTTTGGGCAGTCGTGTAAAAAATGGTAAAATAAGTATTAAAAGGCTGCCTGTCAAGCGTCAAACTTCAGTATGCATCTACAGGAACTCCACTGATACTTTGAAAGTCATGTGCGCATTATTCATTAATTATCACTTACATCACAGGATGAAGGAAAACGTCGTGAGGAAACCCGCACACGATTAACGACACAGACTCGATGTAACACCACAGATGGTAACGGCTAGGTATGTCAGAGACTTATGGGTGATTTAAACTCTGACACTAGGTTGTTCATCATGATAACAAGAAAAATTGCGTTTACATGGAACTAGATTGATAAAGCATTAGACGGAGAGTTGTGGAAGAAAATGGTGAATACCTTTGCCCAGCAGTGAGACAACATAAGTCATCATCCCCCTGCCCATATCCCAATTTAATTGGGGTTGGTATAGCATGTCTTTTTCTTCCATGCTGTCAGCCGTCATCTTGCTAGTCACTTCTTTTATAGCCATATCATCTTTCACACAATCGTTTCCTATACTAGTGTAGCCATCTAAACTCATACTCAAAACTTTCTTCGTCACATGATCTTAATTCTTCCCCATTACGTGTCCATACCATGACAAACGATTTCTCGGTCACAGTGGTGTAACTCTTAGGTTTTTTCTTACATACTCATTTCTAATTCTAACCATCAGACATCATTTTAAACATTCTCATCTCAGCTGCATACTTTCATTCATCCCTTTTTGGGCCAACATTCCGAACCATACAAAGCAGCAGGGGATCTAAAAAGGCCACTTTGGCTGAATCATAATAGGATCCTAATATGATTCATTTCAGAAATCCTAAAATGGTCACTTCATGGACAAAATCATATTATGATTTGCGTGCAATTCATAAACAGTAATGAATTTATTTGACAGTTTTGTAAGAAGATTCGTAAAATGGCTGACGAAACAGGAATTGCTAATGTGTCAAAGAACAGAATCTTATGAAGTTACTCAATTCAAATAGTGATTCATTTTTATGAGTAATGCTCATAATGGCCATTTTAGATCACCAGGACTGATAACTGTCTCATACATCTTCCCCTAAAGATAAAGGGTATTTGGGCAAAATTTTCGCAAATACCTAGGTCCCGTGACCTGCCGCCATTTCATCCATCCTGCGTTAATTCTATGCTTAATTTCTTGGCTCGCTAATTGCCAGACACAATAGATTTTTCGCCATCGCTTTGTACGAGTGTGTGACAAAATTATAAAATAAAAATAAAAAATAAATTGGGAAGCCTTAATTTGGCACGATAGACTACGTTATTAATATCACTTCAACACATTATCTAATATACACAAGAAACTGTACTAACACTACAAACAAATAAATTATTAATATGAGAAAACGGTTTGTCCACTACATCTGCTCATATAATATTCTGCCACGCCTCCACAAATGACAGTGGTGCAATGACGTATGTCGTGGAATTTATTGTTTTATTTGGTCTATGTCGTTCTATAATTACTGCTTCGAGGAACGCTGTCATAATATGTGGAGCTTTTGTTTCGTGGTAGATCACCTTAATAATAAATGAGAAAATTACCAGGTATCTATGTAATTTCTCTAGAGAAAGGATAGTTGTTGATAGAAAGAATGAAAGGACAAGGTTTGTAAAGTCTTTTTCGTGTGCAGATGTGTCTCAGGAATATACATGTTAACTTTCTTATGTGATAACGATAATAAAATTAATTTCTCTCCTCGTTCTCTCCTCTCTTCTTCTCGTGCAATGTATTCGAAACGTCAGGTAAAACAAAAACCAAAAATACACGCGATTAATCCGGTTAAAAGTTGTTTTATTATAATGTATAGTGATCGCGGAAACCTAAGATATTACAATGTAAACCTATATTATTTATACGTGGAGGAAACCTTGTACCACTTTATATAAATATTGCGCACGGGGCATTTTACGATTTCGCATAGTATAACTTCATAATGGAAACTATTTGAAGCTAATCAAAATTATATACAAAGAAAAATAATTAATTACGGCCAAATTTCGACTACCGGGTGATCACTAGTTCAAATAATTACTTTTAAACGCATTAACGCATGCATAGCGAGCTATAAGATTTTGAATTTTGTGGAAATAAAAAACGATCGTGAGTTTGTTGAACTTGCGCCCCCGGATGACAACTACAGGTTTTCTAATCAGCGGAACGCAGTTTCAAATCCTACTTACGACCGTAACGTATTTTTTTATTGTATGATTGGTAAAATAATTTAATTGTCGATTATTCGTACATGACTGAAATTATACTAAGTTATTATATTAAATGGAAAAAGAATACGGTCGCGAACAGGATTCGAACCACTAAGCCATCTCGACCAGTGGTCAGAGCGCCTGGAGTATTCATCCGGGAGGCGCAGGTTCGAATCCTGTTCGCGACCGTATTCTTTTTCCATTTAATATAATAACTTTAGAGTTCGCTAAGCATGCGTTAATGCTTTTCAAAGATTTATCTTGAATTATACTAAGTTTACTAATATATCGATCCAGTTTTACAAAACCGATATAGTTTGAACTAGATACCGCAAGTATTGTTAACGAGGGTCATGAAAATGACGACACGATATATAATGAAATTACTTTTAATCTAGAAATTTTGAAATATAGGTACACTCGTTGAATCGTCGTGGCGAGCGCGAATGACCGCTCACTCCGTCGGTCGGCGGCGGAATCCCCCCGCGGTGGTGAGGTGCGGGGCGCAGCCGTGCGTTAACAAACTGGCCCCCTTGGAGCAGGAGCAGCATCCTGGTCCAACTTCGTTGGTAGTGGGCAGAGCCTGTTCCAAGCTCTGCGCAAGGTTCCTGAGGTAGTTGCTACGTCTGCCACCCGGTTGACACCGTCAGTGCCTGGGTATACTGTGGTGACACGTCCCAGCAGCCATCTGGTGGGAGGCAGCCGATCATCTTTGATAAGAACCATCTCTCCTGGCTGTGGTTGTCCTCTGTCTGTTCGCCATTTGTTTCGGATCTGCAATTCTGAAACATACTCCTTGTAGTACCGATTCCAAAAATGTGTTTTTAAAGATTGTATCCTTTTATATCTGGAGAGCGTATGAAGCGGAGCCTGGTCGACCTGGGGAGCAGGCAGCATGGTAAGTGTACGTCCAATTAAGAAATGCGCTGGCGTGAGCGGAACTAAATCTGATGGATCAGATGACATTGGGGTGAGAGGTCTAGAATTTAGTATTGCCTCGATTTGAACCAACACAGTGTTCATCTCTTCGTAATCTAGATGAGCCATTGACAATACATGATTTAAATGTTTTTTAATTGATTTAACTGACCCCTCTGCTACGCCATTAAAATGTGGGCTGTAGGCTGGACTAAATTTGAAACTGATTTCATTTTCTGCAGCGTATGAAATAATATCGTTAGATTGATTTTTCAGAAACTTTGCTATTTCGTTGCAAGCACCCACGAAATTAGTTCCGTTATCGGAATAGATTATAGCTGGCTTACCTCTGCGGGCAATAAATCGATTTAAGGCAGCAATGAAGCCTTCAGAACTCAAATCGGTGACGAGTTCTATGTGCACCGCCCTCACTGCTAGGCAAACAAAAACAGCAATGTATGCCTTCTTTAGCTGACAGCCACGACCCTTTCTGTTCGCTATCATGATGGCGCCAGCGTAGTCCACAGCAGTATTACTGAAAGGGTAGTCTGCTTGCAATCTTTGTAGAGGTAAATTGCCCATGATGGGCTGGTAAGTCTTACCTGCAAATCTAAGGCACGATATGCAGTCTCGAGTTATTTTTCTACAAAGATTACGACCATTGACTATCCAGTATTTGTGACGTAATGTTGATAACAACAGCTGTGGTCCAGCATGTAAAAGAATTTTGTGATAGTGTGCAGCTAATATTTTGGTTATGTGATCTGATGCGTCGAGTAAGATAGGGTGCTTTGTGTTGTAGTCGTAGTGCGAGTTTGACAATCTACCTCCTACTCGTATAATACCTACATGGTCAATAAATGGGTTTAATTTGAGAAGTTTGTCTTTAGGAGACAGTGGGCGTTTGTGAAGTAACTGTAAGTATTGTTTACAATATGAATCACGTTGTACCTTTTTACATAACACTTCCAATGCAGAATTAAGCTCTGTGAGAGTCAATGGACCCACTATTTTATTGCTAGTATGCTGACAGTTAGAAATGAATCTTTTTACGTAAGCTATGGTACGTTGTAATTTACTAAAATTTGAAAAATTGTTGCAAAAGTTAATATTGTGACCATGTGACTCATCTGTTGACAAATGACATTGATGTTTAATTTCCGGCAAACTAGCAATATTAATATTTTGTGGTTGTGTGGGCAACTGCATGGCTGTTTGATGTAGGAAGTGGGGACCTCCCCACCACAAAAGTGAAGTTTGAAGTTGTGATGCGTTGAACCCGCGTGAACCTATGTCGGCCGGGTTCATATCTGTGGGGACGTAATTCCATGAATTTGGGTCAGAATTGTTGGTGATCTCATTAATTCTATTGTAAACAAATTGTTTTAGTTTTAATTTGCATGTTTTAATCCAGCCCAGCACAATAGTTGAGTCACACCAAAAAAACTTGGAGTCGATCTTTAAACGTAATGAATTCACTACCTTTTTCATTAACCTTGTGGCTAAAAGGGAGCCGCAAAGCTCCAACTTAGGCATAGTTAGCCTTTGCTTGAGTGGCGCTACTCTGCTCTTTGCAAGTAGCAAATGTACTTGTACATTCCCAGTGTCGGACACTGAGCGTACGTATATGCAGGCTGAAAAAGCCTTAATGGAGGCATCGGAAAATGCGTGTAATTCGACCTTGACGTATGAATCACACAACACCCTACGAGGGATTTCAATTTTTGTAATTTCTGGTAAGTATTTAATAAAATCATGCCATTGTGACTCAACTTCGGCAGGTAACTGGTCATCCCATGTGATATTCTTAGCCCATAGTGTTTGTAGTATAAGTTTTGCCTGTAACATGCAAGGATTAATTAAACCAAGCGGATCAAACACTTGAGCAATAGTTGATAAAATTGTGCGTTTGTTTGTGGTTTTCTTATTTGAATTTTTATTTACTAAAAATAATAATGTGTCTTTCTTACAGGCCCAGAGTAAACCTAATGTTTTTGCATAATCATCTTTGTTTAAGTTTAATAACTCGTCTGTGTTGTTTTCATTAATGATATCATCGAGGATAGACGGTTTATTGGATCGCCATTTACGTAAATGAAAATGAGCGCCCTCTAACGTCTGAATGACGCCTTTGCATATTTGTATTAAGGTTTTCTCATCATCATGCCCAGATATATAGTCATCTACGTAGAAATCGTGTAAAATTGATTCACGTACATCTTTATTGGTGCATTCTTGGCCCAACTGTACCAGGCATCTAGTTGCTAAATACGGCGCTGACGCCGTCCCATATGTGACAGTGTTTAATTTATATTGTTTAATTGGCTGACTGAGATCTGACCGCCAAAATATTTGTTGTAAACATCGTTGACCATTGTTTACATAGATTTGTCTATACATTTTTTCTATATCTGAAGTCACTACAAACCTATATTGTCGAAATCGAATCAATATGCTAAGTAAATCGTCCTGTACAGTTGGCCCAATATGCTGAATGTCATTGAATGATTTGCCCGTGCTTGTCACCGCTGAGCAATCAAAGACGGTCCGTAACTTTGTAGTGAGGCTGTCTTCACGCAAGACACCGTGATGAGGCATGAAGTATGATATACTATCGTTTTGTGTAGTCGTGTTTTCTGACATGTGACCTAGAGTCAAATATTCGTCAAGAAAATTTGTGTATTTTTCTTTGAACTCTGGGTTGCGCTTAAATTTACGTTCCAATGATTGAAACCTCATTAGAGCTTGCTGTTTAGAATCGCCTAAGGATTCAGGCGATTCCTTTAATGGTATGGTAACAATAAATTTGCCATCTGGGTGGCGCGTTGTTGTTTTTGTAAAAATTTGTTCACACTCACTCTCACCTTTAGTATGGATTGGTTGAGTAGCGGGAACCGATTCTAGTTCGAAAAACTTGTCTAATTTCTCTTCGAGCTCACTGTTGTTTAGAAAATGGCAATGGACTGTATTTGATTGATTTGTGTTAGATTTAGAGTTCGATGATTGTAAAGAGCCTGTGACGAGCCACCCTAATGTTGTTTCAATCAAAGTTGGCTTGTTTTTTCCCAGGGCAATATGATTGTTTAGAAGGACATCCCAAAAGATGTCCGCCCCCAGCAACATCTGTACCTCAGACGGCGTGAAGAAACTTGGATCCGCGAGGTGGATGCGAGAGGGAATAGAAAAAAAATTGCAATTAATTTGTGAAGTAGGTATCAATTGGGTGATATGTGGCACAACAAAACAATTGACGTCAGTTGTATAACCACTGTTTGTGAGTGACGATATTGTGACGTCACATCTTTTTGTAATTTTTGAGGACTGATTGTTCAGTCCTTGTACTAATAGCGAAGTAGAATAACTAGGTATTCCTAATTTAGCTCGCAAAGTTTCTGTGATGAAACTAGATGTGCTTCCATTGTCGAGTAGTACACGAACCTTGTGTGTATGACCATAACAATCTTGCATGTTAATTATAGCAGTGGATAGGAGGACCTGACTGTGATGTATGGATGAGAGTGTGACACTACTTGATTCTGTTTGTTTCTGTCCTTGCACGGTGGGTAAAACAACACAACCCTCTGATGACTTTGACGCCTTGGGAACAGTGTTATTATTGTGTAACAGAGTGTTATGACGCTGTGTGCACAGCCTGCAGGAACTAAGCCTACAACGCTGTTCGTCATGTCCTGCACGCAAGCAGTTTGTGCATAGATTTAATTGTTTAACTCGTTCAATACGCGTCTCGATCGGCATTGATTTGAATTTCATACATTGATAAATGGTATGATTATTCTTACACACAGGACATTTAAATAGTGCTTGTTTTTGTGTTTGGTTAACTACAAATGTCTTAGGACGGTTGTGAGTAACATCACTGTGTCTGCGTTGTGCTTGTTGTTGTTTTATATGTGTTGATGATTCTTCCACAGTTTCCAGAACATCGGCACGATTTTTTAAAAAGGTATTAAAATCTTGTAAAGTAGGAAATTTCGTAATGTTGTTGCGTTCCCTTTCCCAGTCACGTAGTGTAGATGGATCTAACTTACTAGTCACTATGTGTATAATGATAATGTCCCAGTGTTCTGTAGGTAAATTCAATGTTTTTAAAGCCCTTAAGTTTCGATTGACAGAATCTATTGTGTTTCTTAAGGCCTTTGAAGATTCTTGAACTACTGGTTGTATATTGAATAATGCTTGTATGTGATTGTTGACTAAAATTCGATCATTGTGATATCGATCACATAGCAAATCCCACGCGATGTCATAATTATCTGCTGAGAATTCCAATGATTTAATAATTAGTGCTGCATTTTCCTTTAATGAATTCCGTAAATAGTGAAACTTATGAATTTTAGGTATTGTTGTGTTGTCATGTATAAGGGACTTGTAAGTGTCGTGATATTCCAGCCACTCCTGATAGCGCCCAGAAAAGATTGGCAAGTTGATAGTAGGTAATTTAATGTTTGGCCCACCTGACGGCCCAGTGTTATTACTAGAACCCGTCACCGACACGGCATCCTGCTCCGCAGAGGCAGCGCTCACCAGCTCCTGCGCAGCAGCCACGCAACTGAAGTAGCTGGTTTCGAAAACCTCCCGTTCCTTATGCTCGTCACCTGGAATTTCCACAAGACTTTCTATATCAGTCTGAACTGTATCAAACTCATTGTATAAATCTAGTATTTTATTTAAACGAGCTGTTATCTCAAGAGCTTGCACTTTATTAAGAATTTTACTAGGCAAAAATGTGTCTATATATGTTTTAAATATGGTAAGCTTTGCTTTATAGCTAGCTCTTGTTTTCTTTAATGATTTAAGATCCATTGTGCAAATGAACAAATGATAAGCTTGCAAACGAGATCAATTTCAAACTGTCCAGCTGAAAGGCAATGAACAGTTAGCACACAATTAAAATAAAGAGTGGAGTGAAAACTTATGTGGAGCAATACTTAAAATTTAAAATTTGCAGGCAAGTTGCAGTTGGCAGAAATAGTGCGAAGCAGAGGGGTACAATGGCAGGAGGCAGGTGCAAAAGCAAATGGTTCGCCTCGCCGCACCACGACTGCCGCAAGTCACGTAGGCCACGCGCCGCGGACTTTGGACCCACGGATTCGCTGGAATGTACGAAAGAAAATCGTTAGATATGCACAATGGATTGCACTGTATTGTTAAAAATCGGCACAATACAGCAAATAAGACCCCTGTAAAGGAACAATAGACAACAATAGTCGGTTTGATGGATGAAAATTCATGAAAGTTAAGTAAAATTTGAAAAAAAAAAAAAAAAAAAAAAGGTGGAAATCTTCTCGAAAATATTAATGAGCACACCAAATTACGATTCAAATCGTATGTTTTTTAGAACAAAATTACAGTATTTTGATGGGCACTGTTAAAATTCATCCACGTGCTCGATGATGAAAGTATGAACGTGGAGATTGTTAACAATATTGTGAAAGAAATGGAGACATTCAAGAATGATTAATTTAGTGCGCAATTAACAGGAATGATTGGAACGAACTCACAAATAGGTACCACACTGCAAACCCCGTATCTTGGTTTCTCGAACTATAGTTGTAGGCACAGCAATTATACTCGTAGTATTTCTGGATTTTGTCCTAGTAAGTAGTTGGATTTGTATTTTGTATGAATCACGCCGGTAGCCGACGCGCTGTAGTGCAATCCGTGTCTCGATGTAGGTATCTCGAATAACCTCGTCAATTTCGATACTTCTTTGTTCCGCTGTCTTCGAAACGGGTTCCAAAGCCGTATCCGGCTCGAATCTTGTTAACGAGGGTCATGAAAATGACGACACGATATATAATGAAATTACTTTTAATCTAGAAATTTTGAAATATAGGTACACTCGTTGAATCGTCGTGGCGAGCGCGAATGACCGCTCACTCCGTCGGTCGGCGGCGGAATCCCCCCGCGGTGGTGAGGTGCGGGGCGCAGCCGTGCGTTAACAACATACTTTGCTTAATATTATTAGCCTCTCAAAGTAGGCGCAATTTGCCGACGTTTACGCTGCTAAGATATACATAGTAATAAATCAAAAACGCCCCACCACCGGATTTTATTGCACCTGTTGAGGCACTGCCTCATCGCTATGATCTTCCCTGGCATATATCGAAGACCACCAACTGACTTCGAACTCATGTTGGCCGATGTAGGTGTAATTTTGGCTAGATGGGGTATAATTAGTGTGTCTACCTCGACTTTGCGACTGTGGTATCCCGGAACAGACGATGGCATTATAAAATTGGAAAGCTTTCCCTCTTCCTGCACCACAGACGACCTGATGATGTATAGATGGTCAATTATGGTATGATAGTGTATATCTCAGTATATCGATACACAAGAAGAAAATAAATAGGACATCGACAATAATAAACTGTAGAAACTAAAAAACTACTGTGAAAATTATTATGAACACAGGGAAATTCTGTGGTTTCTTGTTCGTGAAATCTATGTGGAATGACTTGGTTTCATTATGTTTGATGCGCCATTTTTTAGTATAAGTATAGATTACATTAATCGCAACTTGGGCCTTTTCCGCAGCTTCCTCTTGACTTTCTTCTATGGCCATGATTGCAGTGTCGTCAGCAAATGTAGCCATGGAACTTAAGACACTCCCTTGTGGTACTCCAGCTTTTATTTCCATGAGTTTGGAATAAGCGTCTTCATGCCTTACCTGGAAGATTCTGTTAGATATGTAGGATTTAAGGACATCCGCAAGTTTTCCAGGTAGTATTCTTCTTAGTTTGTAAATCTGTCCTTCGTGCCAAACTTTATCAAAAGCTTGAGCAACATCGAGGAATATAGTGATACAGACTTTTCTTTCCTCTAGTGTTCTTTCGATTACATTAGTTATTCGATGGGCTTGATCGATACTGGAATGTTTTTCTCTAAAGCCAAACTTATTGTCTGTAATAAGGTGTTTATCTTCTATAGTGGGTTTTAGCCTTTTAAGTAGGAACTTTTCAAATATTTTAGATAAGATGGGAAGAAGAGAAATAGGCCTGTATGAAGCTGATTCATTCAGTGGCTTTCCCGGTTTAGCTATCATAATGACTTCAGCAACTTTCCACACATTAGGAACTGATCTCAATCAAAATGCAGCATTTATGATTGTGGTGAGTTTTACAATCGACTTCCGGGGAAGATTTTGTAAAATTTCTCCAGTAATTAGGTCAAATCCAGGAGACTTTTTAAGGCTTAAATTATACTTTTTTCGGCGTCACGAGCTTAATGTTAAAATCATTTTGGTTATCTAATCTTGTGGATTCAGTTGTTTTTTCTAAAGCGTATCCCTTATTAGGCTGGAATATTTGTTGCAGGTAGCGAACAAAACGTTCAGCCTTTTGCTCATTTCTTATCGCTCAAGATCCATTGTCATCCCTTATTGGGGGGATATGTTTAATAGACCTTTTCATTGTCTTAGTTGCTTTCCAAAGTGAATAATCAGATTTCTGGTCATTTGTCAGCTGGCGTAGATAAGTATCCATTAGTAAATCATTGTCAATGATTTTTCTTTTCAGTCGTTTTGTAAGATTGTTCAATAATCTTTTATCCTGCGGAGATCTAGTTTGATGCCATTTTTTACGCTGTCTGCGTTTATCGGTTACAAGATCTTTTATTTCTTTAGGGTAAGTATAACCTTTCGTCTTTTCTGGAGGAGCATTTTTGTATTTTTCCAGGCCAGTCGTTGTATCTTCTCTATAAACTTTTTAGCTTCTAAATTCAGTTGCTCTGTATTTTTGAGACAAAAATTAAAATTTATTGCTTTTTATAAATCTATACTAAACCTTTCCCAGTCTGTGTATTTGTAACAAGAGTTGGAGTGCAACCTCTGTCTAATGTCCTTTCACTTACTATCAATAGAATGGGTGAGTGATCGGAGTTCATATCGCACAGGCTTTCAACTTTTACATAACTTTTTGATATGTTTGATGTGTCCGGAATTTTCAGAGGATCAGAAGTCCAATAAGTAGGTTTTCCTGTTGAGATGGCCTCGCAATGTACCGCTTTTATGGCATTTAACAGTTTCTTTCCTTTTTTTTGTTGTAAGTCTGGAGCCCCCCAGTATATATCTTTGGCATTAAAATCACCACCTAAAATAAATCTTTGTCCTAGTTCCTTTAGGAGACTGACATAGTCTTCAGTACTTATTGAGTATCTCGGTATCTACTTAAACACATAAAAGTGTAAAGTAAAAATAACTAAACGAAGACGACTGCTATGATTGAACTGAATAATATTTAAACAAAAAATAAAAACCACCTTCAAAAATCATTTTACACTTAATAGTTCAAAGTAATATCAAAATTTACTTAAAATAAAATAATTTTAAACTCCAAAAAATTACAGATTATTATTATATATTGTCGTTTTAAAATTATTTTATTATAACCAAATTTGGCACACAATCTTGCTCGCTTGGTTTTCATACAATTAGACGTCCTTGCGATATCTAGTTTAATACAAATCTGTGGTGACAACTAACACCACGATTACATTGCTTATCTTAGTTTACGCGGGTTAACGATGCCCCTCGGCTTATGGGATCATCAAATATGCATTTGGTATATTAAAGTCACCCTTTCGCATGTCCCCATGGTTCCGTATGGGATTTATATGGGTCAGGCTTAACTGACCTCCAAATGTAGGTACATGAGAAATCTATTGACGTCAAAAAGTTAGGATTTACTGTGGGTGTACTACAGAAGTCTCAATAAGTTAGGTAATGGACATAACATAGTATCACGCCTGTATTCCTCTAAGGGGCACCCACGTTTCACCGATGCTGTTATTAAGTCCCATGTAATAGGTGGTCTTGCTATCTACCGGGCACAATTCCAAACTCCTGACTGCTACTGAGAATTTCCTAACAGAAAAACCCAATACAAACACAAACACTTTGTCTGGGAATCGAACCCAAGATGATACTCAGCAGTCGCGCTTGGGACCACTAGACCAATGAGGTTGTTAAGTAATGGAAGTGCGAAAGATGTTTGACTGTCGCCCCGTGGTGTGTACCTACATCACAAGCATAGTATACGAATAGTGTCTGTGTGGGTGAGTACGTAGATATTATGCTTTACTATGTGCTTTCATTTTATCCAGTTTCGACTGGTTACTCAGATGTATAACCAGTCGAAACTGGTCTCATTGGCCTAATTTTATAAAAAATATTTTTTCCAAATCACATTTATGGCATGAGGACCGAGCCATGGCCGACAAATCCTTTCATAAAAAACATGAAACCCCATCGGAAAGGTTAGCATCGGCATAAAAACAAAATGTTCCATGATTCCAAAAAAAGCCATCACTTGATTCAAATCAGGAGCTGGGCGAGGATGTCAATCCGTAGTGAACGAATGTTCACGGCAAGTTCCGGAGGTAGATCAACACCGCTGGAAACTGCCGGATGATGTACGTGAACTGTTGACAGAGAAAAACGCAGCTATCCGTGCCTACGACAGTTTCCCCAATGAAGCTAACCGTATCCATATGCGCACCTTGCAGCGTACTGTGAGGAAGCGCATATCGGAAATGTGGGAAGCTAAATGGGACAAAATGCTCGACGATATAGAACTCACCCATCAAGCTTTCTGGCAATTGCAGCGGAAATTAAAATCCGATCAATGCGCCGCTATACCCCCCGCTCAATAGACCTAATCAGCGACCTGCTTTTGATGACGATGAAAAAGCAGAAGTACTAGCTGACAGTTTAGAAGCCCAATGTACGCCTAGCACTCTAACAGTAGACAAAGCTCACCTGTGCAAGGTCGATGCTGAAGTCAAACGTAGAACTGCACTCCCGCCCCCAGACGACTCCGACGATCCCTTGCCCCCCGTCACCGTAGACGAAGTCAGAACGATCGTGAGGAACCTCAAACCCAGGAAGACCCCAGGCTCAGACGGGATCATCAACAAAGTGATTAAATACTTCCCCGCACCTCTGATAGTTCTCATGACCGCCATCTTCAATGCAGCACTGACCAACAATATCTTCCCACAATCGTGGAAACAGGCAACAGTTATAGGTTTTCCAAAGCCCGGTAAGCTCAAGTGCGAGCCGACCAGTTATCGCCCGATCAGTCTTCTCAACGTCTTCGGAAAGATCTATGAAAGGCTAATTTATATTCGTTTAAGGGATTATGCCGAATCGAATAAGCTTCTTCCTAACGAGCAGTTTGGCTTTCGAGCTAAACACTCATGCATCCATCAGTTGCACCGTATCGTTGAGCACATAAGCGCAGGCTTCATGGGCAAGATGAAAACGGGCGTATTATCCTTCGACGTAGCTAAAGCTTTCGACAAGGTCTTGCACAACTGCTTAATCTATAAGCTGTATCAATTCCAAGTGCCTGACCGTCTCGTACTCATTATTCGAGATTTTCTATCGAACCGTAGCTTCCGCTATCGCGTAGAGGGCGTTCTATCGTCCCCTCATCGGATCCAAGCCGGAGTCCCTCAGGGCTCTGTGCTATCAGCTCTTCTCGTCGCGCTGTACACCAGCGATATTCCTAAAAGTGGCAAAACCAAGTTAGCTCTTTTCGCCGACGACACGGCCATCTATTACCTATCCCATCTAACCTAACCTAACCTTAAGATTAGGCTCTATACTACGTGCATTAGACCCATTATGACGTATGCTAGCGTCGTGTTCGCACACGTTAAGTATTACAAAATCCATAGGATGCAAACCCTGCAAAATCGATTCCTTCGTAAAGCGACAGGCGCTCCATGGTTTATTAGGAACCTTCAACTCCACCTCGACCTCAGAGTGCCTACCGTTAGGCAATTCATGAAAAGGGCATCGAAGAGATACTTTGAATCTGCCCCTAATCATCCGAATCCCTTAGTTGTCTCTTCAGCTGATTAAAAGCCGTCCCAGATCAACAAAATCCGCCGACCACGTCACGCTCTCCTCCGTCCCGATGATAGGATCACTGTAGCTCAAGAGTCTAACAGACACACAAGCACACTCCGACGCACTCGACCGCCTCGTTATAGGCCTCACCGGCGAGGTCCGCGTCCGTCGCGAAATGTCTCATCATGTCCGCCCCGACCCTTGCTCGAGCCGGCCCGCGCCGAGCTAGTAGCTTTAAATTCGTCCCTTAATAATAAGGAAACTGATATGACCCAGCTAGTCCCTAGTTGTCCCCCCAGCAACACCCTAAGCCGAGGTTCGTGTCCCGCAGGGGACGCCCTTAGCGCTGTTGCTTAGTTTGTAGTATCTTAAAATATGCTCTGGCTGGAGGCATCAAACTGCCTCGCCTTAGATATTGTCCGGTTACGCAGACAAAACCCCTCTGGGTTTCTGCAAGAGGCCATTTAAAAAAAAAAAGAGAGTTCAGTATGGGATTGTATTTCGAACAGGGTACATCAAAAATATTTGTGTGTATCATTGTTGTGAATAAAACAAGTGTTTACAAGATGTCTGAAAATTATCATTTGGGATCCCCGAGCCCTCTCGCTCTTACATTAATATTTATGATTAATTAATTATCATTAATATGCAAACGTATGATAAGGGTGACTCAAATTCTGTTAATGTCTAACAGAATTTGAGTCTCTTTTATCAGCAACTAAATGATACAAAGAAAAATGAAATAAAAAAAAATTAAGGTCTTCAGTAGTTTAACGGTAGGTAGGTATTTAGTTTTAAAGTTAACAAACACTTGGAACACATTTATCAGCATGATTCATTATAATTGTGTCCACTTTCATGTTAAATGTGTAATCAATGAAAATAGTCCCAGACAGTTAATATTTGCGTATGAATTGTGTATTTAAATAAAATATAATTCAGAAATATGCATTTTTTTTTTTTACCAAAAATGCAATTTCATTACGGCAAACAGCGGTTTCTATTTAAGTGCAGAGAAATATATTTGCTACACACTCTGTACGGGCAACGTTCTCAAAATGTTGCTCAAAACTACTGTTTTATTTTGTATGTGTGCTAGCCTAAGCTATGGAATTCGTTATAGTGTTTATACTGCTGAACCTCTAACGGAAGAACAAATTCAGGAATTCGAGGCTAACAACCTCATAGAGTGAGTATTCATTATTATAATAAGGATCAAAAACTATTTATTTTAACATTAAAATGTTTTATGTCACTGATTCCATATTGGAATTGGATTAAAATTGGTATTTACTTCAAGAGTAACCCCCCAGATCGTACTTTTCAATGCCAAAATGTCTAAAAAATAATTATAGATTCGGGATAATATGAAGACAACATGCTTTAAAATTGAGGCAACTGTAATGTAGGTAAATTTATTTTAAAATAACGCTTTGTTTTAATGGTCTATTGAACGCAAGTTTGTCTTTCAAAGAAACCTAATCTAGAAATAAAATACACTACGGAGTTTCGGACAATATAACTGTATCTTTCTTCCTAGATTAAATAGGTTGACTAATTAGAAAACTATAAAAAATCCATGTTATCAATGAATTTATTTTTGACTGTCCTGTTGGTCTAGTGGTTAGTAGCCCTGACTGCTATGCCGGAAGTCGTGGGTTCCATTCCCACCCAGGACAAATGTTTGTGTGATGAGCACGATCATTTGTTCTGTGTCTGGGTGTAATTTATCTATACTATGTATGCATTTAGAAATATATAAGTATGTTTATCAGTTGTCTAGTACTCATAACACAAGCTCTGCTTAGCTTGAGACTAGACGGCGTCGTGTGATAGTTGTGGAATATTATTATATTATTATTATTTTACCCTCTTGCGTTCGCCATTCACCAAATAAATAAATAAACTATTCTAGTAGTGCTGTCTCTCAGTTACAGAATACGTTCTTAAACATTTTCCAGTAGTTAATAATCTGTTAATAGATAACAGTCTCCTTGTGACGAAAAAAGGGAACTTGTAATTTATTAGATACAAACAATCGACACGGAAGCTCATTTGAGAGAGCGATGTCAAAGACTGACGAAGGTCGCAGGTTTTAATCCTGTTTGTGTCTATTATTTTTCAAAGTTTACTTAGAAAAATAAAACAATTAGACATTACATGGCCTTAACATGAATAAAAAATCCTGACACACAATCAATTTGCCGACCCTTTTCTTAATTAAATTGGGGTCGGCTTTCAATCAAACTAGTGCCTACTAGATTAATACCAGTATTTTACATGGAGAGACTGCCTATCTGATCTCCACAACCCAGTTACTGGATAACACGATATCTCGTGGTATGATTGATTGTCAGACTTTCAGGCTTCTGACCACCTGTAACGACTATCATAGATCTTAATTTAATAATTGGTGTGGTTACTCTTGAAATTAATACCAATTCCAATCCAATTCCAATAATAAATAGACGCCTTAACCAGTGAGTTCAAAATAATGATATCAAAATATCTTAATTTTTAATTGTACCAACACACAATCATGTGGCGCTATTTATATTATTTATGGCTGTTGACCCAGTTTTTTATTATTTATTTACTAATTGCGCAATATACAATAGTTACAGGCTTATAACTAATCAATACATAACCCTGTAAGGGCGCAGCATATTAACTTAAAACAAAAATATTGCAATTTCTTACATATCTATTACTTAATAATAATTATTCTATTCAGATTTATAGGAAATAAATAAATTTTCCAGATTTTCATTTAATCTGTACTTAAAAATCTTATTCGGACTATGACGATAAACGAACATTTAAAAAAATTACCAAATCGGTCCATCTGTTCTCAAGTTACCTTCTCTACCTGTTTTTTTCTCTTCTGCTCCTTGTTTACAACAAAGCCCTGTCATGTCTGACGTGTGTGCAAGATTTGTCTGTAAGTACTGAACCTGAACGAATACTATGCGGATTTTCACAAAATAGTGTTTCAAAAAGTAGGTTTAATATAAATATTTCGAGTAGATTTGAGACTACATTTATGTGGAAAGGAAGGATTCGGTCGTGAGTAGGATTTTAACTTCGGCTCGGATGAAATCGGAGTAGATACCAGAGGAGAGCAGAGCGCTTGGAGTTATTCATATGAAGGACGCGAGTTCAAACACTGCTCACAACCCTATTTCTCTTTCCACGAAAAATTTACTTTACGAATCCATTGCGCATGCGTTTTGAAACAATATCTGAAAATTTCTAGAGATATTTCGTAACTTCTACGAAATCGGCAAGCAAAACAGTCGTCTATAAGGCAAATGTTGTTTCTGAACGCATCATGAGAATCCGGGTGGGTCAGCTAGTTCACAAAATAAATGAACCACGGTGTTTCAGAAATTGCACTGTCGATATCCAACCATGCGATCCGAATGAACGGAAACGAGTAGACGGTTCCTGTAACAACCTCAAATATCCAGGCAGAGGAGTTTATACTGGTCCCCAGGCAAGACTACTTAATGCTAGTTTCTATAACGGTAAGGAGAGAAATAATAATAATAATCATTTATTTATTTAATATCAGATTAACAGTGTTCCATGTATGACATAAAACAGACAGTCTCGGGTTCGATTCCCGGGTAAGGCAAAGTTTTATTGAGTTTTACTGTTAGGAAATTCACAGTAGCAGCCCGGATTTTGGAATTGTGCCCGGTGGATGGCAATAGGCTCACCACCTATTACATGGGACTTAATAACAGCATTGGTGAAATGTGGGTGTACAAGTGTGTACACCTCTACCTACCCCTTCGGGGAATACAGGCGTGGTGCTATGTTATGTTATGTTCTTAATTTGAAAACACCTCACGAAGGCACTTTCAGTGGAGTGGACTTTCGAATTTTGTAGTTCGCGTTTGGAGGGCTTCGACATAAACAACAGCAAATTCTAAAGAAAATATTCAACGTCCGATATTTGTGCAGTGTGACTTTTTCGATGCTTTTTTTAGATAAAATAATCTTTTAGTACAGTAGCAGGTCTAGATTGACGTCAATTACGCAGGCCCACGATTTCGATTTACGACGTAGATAAATCAGCATTACCAAAAAGTTACGTAGATTCTATGTTATAGTCATGTCATGACACATCTTGTCGCAGGCACTCTGCATCCCCGTGAGGAATCCTATTAAGCACAATCCTGTTTTACAATTTGATATTTATGTCCTCGATTGAGTCCACAAGACAAGGCCATTTTGGTTTCGAAGATAATAATTGCATTTGTAAACGTGCATTTTACGGACAATTCCGAAAAAGTTACGTGTGTAGTAACTGGTGAACCATAATAATTAATTACTATATCGATGAAATTTGGGTGTACATGTTTACTATTATTTTTTATTATTAATTGCAGGTACTCATCAAAGAAAGGCAAAGTCTGGTAAAGACCTCCCACTAGCAAGACAGGTTCGCACCTCGCTGTTGAAAGTGGGCAAATCTTCAAATCAAAAATTAAACCACAATGTGGGAGCCTTCCTCATATTTATGTTTCTTGACAATGGATCTCCTCATGATATCGGTGGGTATAATTATTTCGAAGATATTCTCAATGGTGTATAAAGCCGTGTCAGATTCCTACGGGTGGTTTAAACTCTGACACTAGGTTGTTCATCAACCATACGATGAGAAGAGGACTATAACTACCTTCCATATTTTTTGTAATTAACAACATTTATTCAGATAATGGTGACTTTTATAGACTTTATGATTGATCTAGTTATTTCACGTGCAGCCGCTCCGCGTGTGGCTTTAGGTTCGATTCCCAAGTCGAGAAAAGTATTATTGGGTTTAGTTGTTATGAGATTTTTAGCAGTAACTCAGATTTGTAATTGTGCTTCCCATGCAAAAGTGTATCGTGTACTAAAGTATGACTCCGCGTATCTCTTCGGGGATTACATGCGTGATGCTATTTTATGCTTTTTAATCTTGTCTTTTTCTTAATATAAAACTTTCTCTGCAGTAAATTTTATAACTGGTGACACATTCTGTTGCGAAAAGAGGTACCAGAACGATGACAGATGTACACCCACTATAGTACCAGAGGACGACCCTGTGCACAGGTTTTCTGGTATCCGTTGCCTGAATAGTACCAGACCTCTTAGTCATCAGACCCGGAAATGCACGAGTGATCCAGTACCTTCCCCAGTATGTTAACTATATTATTCACTTTAAAATAGTATAAGATGCTGTCGATGGTGTATAAAGCTATATCAAAGGCATAACCAGTCAACCCTAACAAGGTCGGAGGCACCCGAGGCCTTTGACTTTGTGTGATGACCGCTTTTACTAATATAATAATAATAAATACAATTTTATTTTCTCAACACAATATTTGAAATAATAACTAATACATATTTCTTGGTTAGGGGACGTGTGACAATATTGTGGGAGACTGGCTAGGTCTAAGCCTGTGTTTCAGGCCACCAGATCTCCACCTCGACTTAAATTACAAGATTCTGTACTAAGCCAATAGCTACATCATTTTTTTTTGTTGTGGAGATTTTTTTGTGGAGGTGATTAGTGCGTATGTGGTGTGTGTGTGCGAGTGTGGTGCATGTATGCTGTGTGTGTGTTGGGTGTGCGTGTATGTGTAGTACATAAGAAAGACTAATTTCAACGCATTATGATTATGAGTCAGTGGCGTGCATTGCACATAGGCAAAAAAATATTTGAGGTAGGCATTTTGAACTGTGATTTATATATACGAGTATGTGTGTGTGTGTTTGTTTCAGTTTTATCGTTATCTAAGTTCTTAAGCCACATAGTTGTCGTGGTGTGTTTGGTGTCAGGCAAGATATTTAGTTCTTTATTTATTTTATTATATAGATAGCCTCGTAGGAAGTAGAAGAATCGGTTTGAGAAATAGCGGCCGGGATGGCCAAATGTAGACGTAGAAATGAAAATACATTTTCAGTCACCCATTCTTTTAGTACGGCCTTAACAAATATTTAAAAAAACCGTCTGTTGTATGTGTTTGACTCGTATACCACACACGCATGAGGTATGCGAATACTGGGTTGAATTCCCAACTGCCATCCACGGGGTTTTATTGGCCTACGAGATTCGCAGAGGTACTATGTGCATAGAAGAAATTCTTGATAATAACTAAATATATCGAAACTGACAGCGGTGAGGATCTATGGGCTAGCTTCACATGGCATGGCCGCTCCGTTAACGTGTGTGTGGTATATATAAAGCCTAATGCTACCGACGATGACTACATGATGTAGTCTAAAGTGGATAGCTTTATTAATGATGTGAAATGAACTGTCTTTATTTTTGGTGACATTAATTTAAATAGTGCCTCTGCGAGTAGTTATAGGTACTACGGTGTTTTTTTTTTGTAATTTGCTGTAAGGAATGTTGTGAGAAATATGCATGGGGGTATGTTAGATAGGTACGTGGTTCTGGTTCAAGAGAGAGTAAGCATATGTGATGTCTCTGTCATAGCTATTGAAGGTTTAGTGCCAGCTGATGCATCCACCGCTGGATATCCAGGTAAAGTTGCAATCATCTGTTCATTCTGAGAAAATTGAGCCTAGTAATATTAACCGCAGTAGGGATTAGAATTTTACGAAATTTGATTATACACAGCTTTTTGATTTACTTTTTCATGTTTCTTGGGATGTAGTTATCTTTTCTAATGCACAAGCAAACAGAACTTTCATGACGTGATCTACGGTTTATTTAACAATTGTGTACCAAAAAACGACGGAATATTAAAAATCAAGGTACTTGCTTTAAGTATGACATTTTCAAAGAAAGAAAGTAAATGTGCAGGAACATGTATTATTCTAAAATCTTATATCTAGCCTGAAAACTCGTATATCAACTAGTCATGGTTTGTATATTAGGGATATTGAAAGTAAAATAACCAAAAAACAAAGCAGCATATTATCAAATCTTACGCGCAAAGGGGGTTTTGAACCTAATATAATTCAGAAAGGGAAAACTTGTACTGGCGTCGCGGCAGCCGAAGCATTTGCAGAGTTTTTTGCAAGTGTTTTCCAGAATTCAATACCAAAACTAGATATCACAAAAATGTAGCAAATCCAAGCAATAGTAATTAATATACACAATTATATAACAATATCCAAATTTTCAGAACATTATGGCCGGTATAACAAAGCTTAAACTTAATAGCTCTATTGTTCCAATTAGCATTCCATCATTGTTTCTAAAACATGGAATGGCATTTGTCAGTCAACTCTTAACCCACATTTTTATCTTGGCACTCAAATCTGGAGTTACCCTTCAAAATGCAAAATATCACGCGTTACCCCCATTTCAAAAACTTCTAACAAGGCATATGTAGACGATTACCTCTCCATAGCCATACTAACATCTCCAGAAAAACCCTGGAATAGTATCTACATAAAAAAAAAACACATTAGTTAAGCAATACCTTTGCAATGAGCAACATAACTTTCGTACGAAAAGGTCTGTCAATAGTAATCTACTGACTCTTATCGACTTCATCTCGACTAGTCCTGACAGTGGTAATCAAGTGGATGTTCTCTACTTTGATTTCCGCGAAGCCTTTGATAGAGTCAACAATGATGTTCTCTTGACAAAACTCAGTGCTATAGGTATTGCCTCAGGTCTCCTGCGCCTTGTTGCAGATTACTTGTGTGATCGTCAACGTTTTGTAAGACTAGGTTTATATGAATCAGCACCTTATCACACTCGATCAGGTGTCAGCCAAGGTTCTGTTCTTGGACTCTTTCTCTTCATTTTGATGATCAATGATCTCCGGGCAGTTGTGAAAATGCAAAATGCCTGTTATATGCTGATGATCTTAAACGAGATCAAGTCTGACACTGATTGCGGCGTATTGCAAACAGATGTGGACTCAATATATAGGTGGAGCTTAAAAATGGTATGTAATGACTTTCGGTCGAATACGGCACCCAATAAACTTTACATACAAATTAGGTAACTTTACAATCACAAGAATTGTTTCCATGAAAGACATGCGAGTCCTATTTGATCGAAACCTCACTTTTCATAGTCACATTTTGTCGATCTGCAATGAGTCTTTCAGGCGACTTTGTTTTGTATTAAGAAATTGTCGGGATTTCCGCAGTCTGTTCCATAGTTTGGGGCATTGGTACGCAGCAAACTGGAATCTAGTTCGTGTGTGTGGAGTCCTTCCGAAATTCAGAAAGCATTTCTCCGGTATCTTTACAAGCATTTATATGGTTACTACCCCTACATGTACCCAACGAAATTTCTCCTGGGATGCTTAGGTTTTAATTCCTTACCTCTAAGGCGTTCATGTAAAGAGGTGATTGTAACGTGTAAAATTCTAAATGGGATGATTAATGCACCTGAGCTTCACAATGAAGTCTGACAGTTGTTTGGGCCTGACAATTATTGCCGAGGTAGGAGGCATAAATTGCTATCAGTGCCAGCGTGCCGTACTGTTGCACGCTCAAATTCACCTTTTCTGCGTTCTCTGAGTGAACTTAATGCTCTCCTTAACTTGAACCTAGAATTTGATTTGTTTGCGGTTGGATGTAAGTTAACACTGTTAGAATGTTTGAAGTATTGTGAGAAGAATGCTTGAATGTAAATGATAATGGTGCAAGGCTTTATTTATATATATTACCTTTACGTTACTGTATTTCTGTCTAAATAGTGTTATTGACATTTGCCGTTCTTAAATAGAACGGCAAAAAAAGAATAATATAAAAAAAAAACATGTGTCTACTAAATTAAGGAAGTTAATATAAAAATAATGTAAATAAAAATAAATCATTTTGTTTGTCATCAGATACAATTGGCTACCTCTGCTAGCGACTTGTCACAGATTTACAATAGTGCTGGCAAAGGCGATTCGGTAATCAGATCCTTCAAGAATGGAGAGTTATCGGTGGAAACAGAAAATGGGCAAGATTTCCCACCAAACGGTCCTTCTGGTTTTTGTCCTAACAATGTAGGAAACGAAACAAGATGCTTCGAAAATTGTAAGTTTTATTTATTTATTTGTATGCACAATGGGCTTGTATTGAATCTTTACATAATAAGCGATAGTGTGGTCTACAATGGTGCATGCTAACCCAGCACAAACCATAAACCTCGCTGGATTATTAATATAATCTCTGACCCTCTAGCACGCACCTGACCCTCTCCACAATGGTACTGCCATTTGTAACCCCTAGAAGTTTGAAACAGGTACACCACACAGCCCACAGCCCACAGCCCACTACCACAATCATACCACTACCACAGGCTACTGCCTGGGAGGCCCCAGCATTTGTAGACGAGCATGCATAGTTTGAATCGACTAATTTATCAGGAAGTTAGATTTTCATATATAGTTCCGTACTTCTCATTATCAGATATAATGATAAGTGACAACTAAATTAACTTTACCAATGACCAGAACGTTTTGCTATCTGATGAGTAAGGATCAAGTTGGCTTCCTTTATAGTAATGTAGTATAGTAAGGTAAACTGAATATTCGGCATTTGTGGTCAACTCTAGTAAGGTAAACTGAATATTCGGCATTTGTGGTCAACTCTAGTATGGTAAACTGAATATTTCTACGTGTAGCGTCTGCAGTTGGTTTTAAAACCACGAACTAGTTTCATCTGATATTGCTGGGTCTCTAATAAAACTTCAGTACTTCATTCTTTGAGGCAGCACATCTCTCACAGAGTGTGGGGTTGACAGAAGAGAAGAAAATAGACTGCCACGGAAAAGATGCAAAAAATTACTATATCTCATCCCAATCTGCTTCTTTGAACCACCATACTCGCCGGTTGCTTTGGGGGTCAGGTCAAAGTGGAGAGTAGATAATGGTCTGAGTTAATTAAAAGTGATGATACTGACACAGAATAGCGTCTGGTATGATGTCAGCAGAAATTAGAAGTAATTGCCAGGGTGGATTGCAATATCTGGCACCATCGTTGCTCCCAAAACTGAGTGGGATTGAGTTAGTTGGGGATTTATTGCATCATTTTAAATAAGTGAAAATATTTTGGATCGAGTTAAAAGTATTAGTAAGTACTAATAGTCTACTTGCTCTAATTCATATTTGTTTTTTTTTTATGTGGATCCAATTTTGTAATAAGAAAATTTGGTTTTAATATATTGTGGAGTTTGAGTGGACGTTTCATTATTTTTTTGACCTTTGTGTTATCCTCTTTAATGGTATCTTACGGAATCAAATCACACTGCGCCTTTGAAATATTAGATGTACTAACGATATTTATTTTTACGAGCTTTTATTTAACTTCCAATATTTGTATGTACGTACATATGTATGTATGTTCGGCACGAATTTTGGAAGCTAAATTAGAACCACTTTCAAGTGTCCGATTGGGCTCAAATTTGGTAGGCATATGTATCTTTGGTGACAATATAATAATATGGTACCATGGAGCCGGAAGACGGCCATAGGAACTTCTTAACTAAACAAGATAAACCCATCGAGTTTGACTTCATTTGTTTTCTTGGTTAGTACTTTTGTGCTACATGATAATTCAAGGTCTAATGATGGAGTTGGAAGATGGCCATAGGAACTTCTGAACTAAATAAGATAAGTCCATCGAGTTTGGGCTCGATGGTTTCGTCTTGAAAGCTTGTTTTAAAAATTTGATTTTACAACTCATTTATTTATGTTTTATTTAAGTCCTCAACGGCTTGCTACCCGTCAACATGTTCACTGTTTGGTTCGTGACACACCACAACTGGATAGCCCGGCAGCTGGCTCTAGTAAATCCATGTTGGGATGACGAAACCCTGTTCCAGGTCTCAAGGGACATTAATATTGCCTACGCATATCAAATTTATCTGTACGAGGTGTTCGTAGCACTACAAGGTAATATAAAAACCATAATTCCTTTTGTTTATCTTTATTTACTAACAGTCCTTTTCTCTAACTCACCGTGGGAGAGCCACCCACCGTGGGAGAGCCACGCTTCGGCACGAATGGGCCGGCTCGACCGGATTGATACCACGGCCTCACAGAAAACCGGCGTGAAACAACGCTTGCGTTGTGTTTCGCCGAGTGAGTGAGGGTACCGGAGGCCCAAACCCTTTAAAAGGCCGGCAACGCACTCGCGACTCCTCTGGGGTTGCGGGTGTCCATGGGCGGCGGTAATCGCTTACCATCAGGCGAGCCGTCTGCTCGGTTGCCCCCTATTCCATAAAAAAAAAAAAAGGTAGTGATCAAACGCATTTTAATATCTAAAGCGTATTATAGTATCAAACACTACATTGAGGATAGGGATGTTTGGCGCACGATACCCTCCTGCACACAGCGACCCACTGGCACTGTCTAATTTATTTCATGAATGAATATAACCCTAACAGATTACTTTTGTAATTACTAGTTTTTATTTTTATACAATTAATTTTATTGACGTAGTACAATTATTCCAATTGTATTTTTTTTTTTGACACTTGTTTGTTTATGTAAATTTACATATCAATTATCTAACCGCTAGTATTCCTACTAGTTTTAAATTTATATTAACATTTCTTTGTAAAATGTGAGCATTATGTGGACATTAATGTTATTTTTAATCTCATGTTACGTACATATTGCCCATTGTCAGGCATTATGAGTTTGTCATGCTCGCTAAAATGTCCTGCTGATGGTGGCGTTGTACATCGGGTCGTCGAGTTCCCTACAAAATGGTTGAGCTAAGCGAGGCTGATGTGCGCGTCATGCTCGTGAACGGGTGCTGTCTGTCGGGACTGGTCAGCTCCTAACTGCTTTGGCAATCATTTTAAAAGGCTATATAAGTTATTGCTTCTAGCACTTTCCTTTATTATTTTGCTCATTAACCTGCATTATTCTCACATTACCTTATTTATTGTTATACCAATTTATTTTAAAAGAGTGTCCATGGAGTTTCTTGCCGGCTCTTCTCCATAAGATCAACGCCTTGGAACCGTGCACCTAGCTTTGACTTTTCATAAGTGCTTGTAATATGGCCTATTTGAAATAAAAATCTTTTGACTTTGACTTTGAAATGTAGTATAGGGAGCTGCAAAAATATCTACTCTGAAATAAACCAATATTTTTTGAGTTTACAAAAAAAAAATGAAAAAGCTGTTCCCGGCTTCTCTGACTCCATTCACATTCCATCAAATAATGCTGGACATAATCAACTATGCCACAATTTTCAAAATTTGTGCGCTATTCATTAATTATGTAATTTAGGGGGAGGGGGGTCGACCATGTCTTATTTTTTCTTAGAAGGGGGTGTAAGGTGTCTTGATATTTCTTACGTACGATCACAAAAATGCGCAAAGTTATGATTACTTAAAGAAGCGCAGGCGACCGCGAGAGTGCCGCGGTAAGCCCGGAAGAAGTGTTACTTTGTTACTTACGTTATAAATATTAAACATGGGGGAGGGGGTCGGCCTATTCTTATTTTTTATTATATAGAGGGGGTCAAAAACAAGCAAAAATTGTCTTACGTAATAAATTATTGGAGCCATGGCGAATCACATTTATCATGTGTCCAAATTTACTTGATTGCAACTGTAATCCTAATTAAAACTTAATCAGCAATCCAAGGCCCAAGATTATTGTAAGGGTATTTAAAGAACATAATATGTGAAGGATATATTTGAACATGATAAACAAATAGTTGGGTGACCTACTTTTCTTTTCGCTAGATTGCAAGGTAACCAGTATTAAGGAGAGCCAGTTTGCCTCCCCAATAAGTGGGTTTTCAATACAATAATCACAGACAATAATAGTTTTAAATGTACATATTGATTTGAGCTACAAAACATCAATCAAGGTATACGTAGCTTTACAAGATAATAAAGCACATGAAGCGTGTAAGGTAATATTTATATAGAAACATAAAAGTGAACGTTAAAAAAAAGAAAAGTAAACTTATTTTATAATATTTTGAATTTTTCGATAACAGCAAACTTTGTTCCTATTTAAGCATTTACAAAAATATTTAATAGGACGGATATAGAAGGTCCTAATTTATTAGGTAGTTTCCTTTGAAAGGGTTAATATGAAAGTCAAATACATTCACTTAAGCTAAGAGTTAAATGGATATATTTTTTTTATTGTAATTAACATAGTACTAGCACGACGAAAACTGCTGCTTGAACGGCGAACATTAAGAAAAAAAATTAATTGTTGTAAAAATTTGAATTATGACTTAAATGAATCCTTATCACTTACGCATTGACCCCTTAAAAGGAAATTACCCAATAAATTAGGACCTAATATATTGTTAATAAAAATTCAACACACTTGATCGTAAAGTGGCTTTCATTGCACCGCTTTTAGGTTATTAAGCACGCGTCCTTTTCCTTCATATAACCGCATAGTCTGGTAATCTAAAAAACAAAAAAGCATGACACCTTTACATTTACTTTTAAATATCAGGATAGGGTTTTGATGTTTAAAAACTCCTTATAAGAGATTTAACATTTATGTGATTGTGCTTATTTAAATACTTGTGACAAATAAACATTCCGATACTTTAAATTACTTATTTTTGTCAACTAATTAACATTAATTTGTGTAGTAAATGGAAGAATAATCACTACATTATATGTTAATATTATGCAACTTCGTCAATGCCTTGCCTGCGCGTCAAGTCTCGGTCATTGCTACCCTCTCCTACCGATTCGGCTAGCAACCTCGACTGTAATGACTTAGCACACTTGTATCTTATTGTACTATTAACAAAGTTAGCAAAAAATCAGTATGAGTAATTCACAATTCACACTGCTTAATGACTTGGTTAATGTCATAATGACATTAATCAAGTCCAGAAAGTAATTAAGAACATTTCCCCGATTATTTTTGAACCAATCATGTGCCAGTGCGGGTCGGTTTGTAATAAATTAGAATTATTATTACATACAGAGTATTTAAAAAAAAACTTGAGTTGTTTAAATACTAATCAAACTCATTCATCAACAGGTAAAGACTATCTTATTGAGGCTGGTGTTATTGTCGAAGATGGCGAATGCAGGGAGGTTTACGATGATAATAAGTACCCCATGATGTATATAGAATACAACCTTGCCCTGCGTTGGTTCCACTTGTTACAGGAAACTACAGCTAAGTTAGTAGATATATTAACATTAATTTGGGGCTTAATACGAGTATTATGGATACTATGTTGCAAAAGTTAAGTTACCTTTAACATGTTTAGGCTGATTGATTCATTATGATGGCTAAATGTGTCTTATTAGATATGGTTTTGTTGATGAAATTAAAATATTGGGACAAAAGAAACTTCATCCAAAGACAGAGAATTCTTTCAAACGCATTAACGCATGCGTTGCGAACTCCAGAGTAAAAAATTTATGTAGGGAAAAAAATACGGGCTTGAACACGATTGGGAACTGTGCCTCCCGGATAAATACTCCAGTCGCTCTGATCACTAAGCCATTTCAACCTGTATTCAGTACCCTGAATTCTTCTTCCATATTTTAATACGATTCATCCATTTCCCTAAAATTTCTTTAGCCTGGGTTAGACATCGAACCAATTCCCTGTAAAAATATGATGATAGCATTTCTTTTTCTTCTTATCGTATGGTTGATGAACGACCTAGTGTCAGAGTTTAAACCACCCGTAGGTGTCTGACATGGCTTTACACACCATCGAGAATATCTCTCAGGTGTGCTGGTTTCCTCACGATGTTGTCCTTCACCGTTCAAAGCAAGTGATAATTAATTTATACTACGTCTTCGAAAAGTCAGTCTTGGATTCCAACTTCGATTGCGACCTTTGACTTTTCAGTCCAATGGTCATACCACTAGGCTATGACGGCTTAGTGTTGATGGCGCTAAATGAAAGGGTATTTCGACCAACCCTTTTTATTACTATGTTTTTAAATATTATTAGGTATTATACAATATACTTATAACTAAAAATAATAATAATGATTATATATACTATAGAGCGTCGAAAAATTCATCCGCATCACTATCAACTGGTAACGTGCCCAAAAGGCTGGCAGCATTGCCACGTTAAATGGCAATGCTGATTCTCTGTGCGAAGAATAGACCAGCCTTCAGGTCACGTGAACTGTCGACCAATCGCCTTGCAATCGCTTTAAAGAGAAGTCGAGCGCTCGGACCCCACGACCCGAGCGTTTCAACCCCAAACGGCTCGAAAATATAATTACTAGTAAGACTGTCATATTTTCGCCGCTTGAGGGTCTCCGCAGCTGAAGCAGCAGCACCAGCACAGGACGCCGAACTAGAAAGATGAGATGGGGCAAGGGTATCGACGCAGGTTGCGTCCCACACCAGAGGCCTACCCAACTTCCATGGCAGTAATGTCATGCCGTCAGGTCTTTTATCATCGTCTCGTGCCAAGCCATTTGGTTCTAATACAGCTGGGACGCCGGCGGTGGCTAAAGCACGACGAAGAATGTCATTAATACAGGCGTGCCGTGAAATTCGTCCTGCACTCCTGCTGCAGGATAGGCCATGGTGTCCGAGGCTGTCGACAGCTTGCCCACAGTGACAGCGATGCGGAGTACAGCACGGAGATCCTAATCGTAGGCACGTAGCGAGGCGGAAAGTGGTGTCATCCAACATAGTACCTATGTTAGACGATGGCAGTGCGTGAAGCCAAAGGCCCGACTCCCATTCACACACAGCCAGGAGACGCGCGCGCTCGGCAGTAGTGATTGACGTATTAAATAGTTCATTCCGTATCACTCTGCAGAGCGGCTCATCCCACTGTCTCTGTGAAAATGGGTTGACGGGCGGATCCGTACTTGGGCACGCAATTCTCCAGGCATTCACAGCCTCAGTCATACAGGATACTTCAAAATCTGCTAGTGTAGGAGCTAGTAGGTATATGCCTAGCTAGTTTTTCAGTACTGTGGACTGAGGATAGGAATAGGTAAGCTTAAACTAGAAATTTCGCGGACGCCAAGACCTCCCAATCGGAGAGGAAGGGTGGCCTGTACCCAGGCTCGGTCATCCAAAGCCACATTTAAAATAGAGGTTAAGGTATTCCTGATAATTTTGTCTAGTTTTTCCAAAAGTTCTGTGTGTTACCATAAGTAGGAAGAACGCAGAACATATATTAATTTAGGGCCAAAACAACAATAGCGGATTATAGTCATGGCCGAATGCACGTTAATTTTGAGAAGTCTATCTGAAATATCACTGAAATTTTGTATTTTTTCGTCTATAAAGGTAGCAAAAGAGTCATCTAAAATTGGTAACCCTAAGAGGCGTAGTGACTTTCTATCTATTAGATTGATTTGTGGGGCTATGGTTTTGAATTTATCGAGAATTGTCTGTGTGTCAGTACCGTCAGGAATATAAACTTCACACTTAGAATGATTGAGTTCGAGACCAATAAATTTAAACTGGTCTTTTAAAAATTACCCTTCACCCTTTTTTAGATCATCCACAATTTAATTGCGGTGCGTAGTCCAACTCTTCCAGCCACACTCAGCTCGTATATTTTAGATCTCATCATAATGTTTTTTATAGAGAATTATTTTTTAAATTAAAGTCCTACATATACATTCGTTATTATATTTTCAGGTTATTAGATGATAAATTCAATTTAATCGAGAAAGTCCCGTTGTTCGAGCTTATATTCAGACCAGGATATCTGGCTAAGGATAACAATATGGAATATTTGACAAGGAGCACATTCATGCCTTGTCGTGCTGCTGATTGGAGCATCGACTTTGATGTGAGATATTCCCTTTTTATTATATTATTGATCTATAAATAGGACATTTATATACATCACTCTTTTAATCTTTACTGCTTAAGTGTACCGACGTCAAAAGAAAGTCAAGAGACGCCATAAAATGTACAAAGAAACCGCCTCCACTAGATGATACTGGTCTAGCATAGACAAACCTACTATACCTTAGAATGGACAGAATTTCTGATAAATAAAATTATTCTTTAAAAATAAAAATGAACGTGATTGTGTGCTATTGCCATAACAGATTCTGTATCCTACTTCCTACTAATATTATAAACACAAAAGTTTGTATTTGTGATGTTTTTTACTCTTTCACGCAAAAACTAACGAACGGATTTTGAAGAAATTTGGCATACAGAAGAGTTTTGTGAGAATCGCTGACTTCCAAGTCACAGGTAATCCTAGTTTAGAGGTCACAGGTCCATATGCTGTCCACTGCCTACTATATTTATTTAATTGTTTTAATAATACTATGACCAAATGGTGTATGCCTCAAAATATTCTTTTTTTTCTTCAATTTTTTTTGCGTAATTATTAGTTTTCAATCTTACATTAATTTGCCTATATTAAACTTATTTTTAAGACCGCTGAACGTGGACTGCCTTACGTACAAAAAGTAACTGATATCCTAGCTGGTGACTTAAACAAAAATCGCCACTACGGGTTGGCGCCATACATTGACTACGTGTATCTCTTCTACGGTCGCAATATCACTTGCTTTGAAGATTTGGCTTTCCTCATTGATCCAGAGGTAAGTTTAGCAACGTTCAAGTATTTATACCAATAAACTCATTTGAATGCTTCAGTGATTGCAAACGCCGCTGCCATGCATAATGGTTCGATTCCCGGATTGAAAACTGTTAATGGGGTTTCAACTGAAAAGGGTAGGTAAAGTAAGTAAGTGAACGAAAAAAAGGGGGAGTTCTCAAATCTATATTTGTAGAAAGAAAGAAAGAAATTTTTTATTTAAGTCTCAGTGCAGAACTTATACTAAAACAGTAGTAGGTAAGGAACAAGTGAATAACAGAAAATACAAATATTAAAAGAAGTACAGAACTTACATACTATAAATGGTACATTATGCTACCTTGTTGATAGCTGCGCCACAGTTTTATACTATAAATGGTACATTATGCTACCTTGTTGATAGCTGCGCCACAGTTTTATACTTTTGTACCTATCCTCGTTTAGTGTGTTTTTGTTAAAAAGTGTATATACGTATGTTCCAAATAAACATTTATTTACCTGTACGAGACCAAAAAAGGTCCCTATCTCAGCATAAGCGGCCTTTTTTACGCATTTTTTTCTACAGAGAAGTCCGATTGTAAATATTCTTTTTTTAATGGACATCACACCTCACAAATAAATTTGAAAAAAGTTTGAAATGATTCACTACATTATTTGAAAACTGTTATCAGATTTAGTTGAAACTTTGCATTCATTATGTTGTTTTGATGATTATTTAACTTACTGGACGCCTGGAGGTGAAAGACACTCGAGGGAAATCCTCAAGTTCAATCATTCCCTCAGCGTGTTTGTGTTTTTGAATTTGTCTTTATGAGATCTTCAGTATTCGCGGTGTTTTGTAGATTTGACACAATCCCGAAACTAGGAACTGACAAATGTAAAATAAAATTTTATCTTATTGGGGTCGACTCAAAATTAGTAACACTAATACGTACAATATGATTGCCGTTCTTTAGTTAACATAACATCACAAATTTGCTTAATTGTATGCTTCCACTTTTTCAGAGAATAATACTCATGAAAGAAATTTATGAAGACGTTAGTGACTTAGATTATTTGGTTGGTTCGTGGCTTGAAAACAACATGAAAGGAGGCGAAATGCCTCTCACACAAGCACATATTATGAATACGCAAGCATTGTGGACCATAACGAGTGACCGACATTGGTACGAAAGATGTGATAGGCCATATGCCTTTACTAAAGGTTAGTTCAACAACTACATATATTAAATGAAGTAAACTTCCGAGAAGCATATTCATATTAATTATTGTTCACTGGCATCACGTACATTTTTCGGGTTCGCCCCACTAGTTTCGATTTTTTTGCCACTTGCACTGTCTCCTGCCTGGAAACCAGCTATAAAGAAAAGTCTACATCATGCAAAAGCATGTTATGTCTGGAGTGTGACAAAGTCAGCGCTGACTCACAAGACACTTCCGATGTCGGCAACAAGTACATATCGACGCGAGCGAAGTGGCATGCGGCACGATGCAGCGCCAGTCTGACTCGCGACATTGCCGCGGACTCAGCTCATGACTAAGGGCTCCGTTCGAGTTCGTAACTAGTGAGGCAAACCGGAAAAATGACTGTGAGTAGGTAGGAACCGGTGACAAATAATTAATATGAAAAAAACCTCGTCAAAATTTCTCTTTTTACTACCAGTATTTTTTGCATCTTTCTTTAATTTATGGATTAAAAAAATGTTGTAAGTTTCTTTAGCTATTCGGCATTATTGAACATGTTTTCCGAAATCAACTACAATTGAATTAGCACAAGACAGTTTGTCTGTAACAATTCTCATGAAAAGTTAAACTAAGTGCAAAAGAAACTGATGCTTGTTTAATGTAATCTAAATAATGAAATTCATTTCAAAATTTCAGCTCAACTTAAAGAGATAAGGAAAGGCAATTTGGCGCTAATGCTGTGCAATGTCGGTAAAAATATCAACGAAGTGCCAAAGAACGCTTTCCTCAACATTAGTCCCGAGTAAGATCTTTTGTTTCTATTAGGCTAGAATATCAATAGATGATGTGTTAAGTTCTGACATTAGGTTCTTCATCTAAAACATGAGAAGAAGAAGAAGAACTTCCTAAATCTATCACTGGCTGCTAACAACCATAAGCCATATAATAGGTTCGTAGAACCATTTGTACAGTCAACCGCACGTCGATATTAATACCGCCTCTAGGTCGTAGCAGTAAGGACAGTTTTCGTACTAGTGAACTAAGAAAAACCTTTTTTTTTAACACTTGAAAAATAAAATTCTATTAAACAATGAATATTCAAAAATTAACCTACAGATACCTTAAAAATGTAATATAACTATAAATATAAATTTAAAAATATTCTAACTCAGTGCTTGAATTAAATATTATTTCAGGAATCCGCTCGTCGACTGTAGCGAAATTCCGAAGATGGACTTCAGTGCTTGGGCCGACGAGAAATGCAATAAAATGTGAATTATATAACATCCACAGAATTATATAACATCCACAGAATTATATAACATCCACAGAATTATATAACATCCACAGAATTATATAACATCCACAGAATTATATAACATCCACAGAATTATATAACATCCACAGAATTATATAACATCCACAGAATTATATAACATCCACAGAATTATATAACATCCACAGAATTTTTTCAATTAGATTTTATTATTAATTCGTTATTGTTACCAGTCAACGCAGTTTGTTTTGTACAATAAAAATGAATCAAGTCTTTGATTCAGTGTAAGATTTTTTTGTTTTATTTCCATTTTGTTCCTTACATAGAAAATAATATAAAGCACCGACTCAATAATATTTGTCTGTTGAATGTATACCGACAATTGCTTAACATTGAGCAAACATTCCTGAACGATATATATTTTTCAAATAGTCATTTTGTGTTTCTAATGCTAAGTCAAAGTCAAGTCAAAGTCAAAAGATTTTTATTTCAAATAGGCCATATTACAAGCACTTATGAAAAGTCAAAGCTAGGTGCACGGTTCCAAGGCGTTGATCTTATGGAGAAGAGCCGACAAGAAACTCCATAGACACTCTTTTAAAATAAATTGGTATAACAATAAATAAGGTAATGTGAGAATAATGCAGGTTAATGAGCAAAATAATAAAGGAAAGCGCTAGAAGCAATAACTTATATAGCCTTTTAAAATGATTGCCAGAGCAGTTAAGAGCTGACCAGTCCCGACAGACAGCACCCGTTCACGAGCATGACGCGCACATTAGCCTCGCTTAGCTCAACCATTTTGTAGGGAACTCGACGACCCAATGTACAACGCCACCATCAGCAGGACATTTTAGTGAGCATGACAAACTCATAATGCCTGACAATGGGCAATATGTACGTAACATGAGATTAAAAATAACATTAATGTCCACATAATGCTCACATTTTACAAAGAAATGTTAATATAAATTTAAAACTAGTAGGAATACTAGCGGTTAGATAATGGATATGTAAATTTACATAAACAAACAAGTGTCAAAAAAAATACACATGGAATAATTGTACTACGTCAATAAAATTAATTGTATAAAAATAAAAACTAGTAATTACAAAAGTAATCTGTTGAGGTTACATTCATACATGAAATAAATTAGACAGTGCCAGTGGGTCGCTGTGTGCAGGAGGGGATCGTGCGCCAAACATCCTTATCCTCAATGTAATGTTTAATACTATAATATGCTTTAGATATTAAAATGCGTTTGATCACTACCTTAAACTTATCATCTGGAAGATCTGTAATATTAGATGGGATCTTATTGTAGAATCGAATACTGTTACCCATAAATGATTTGCTAGTCTTCCTAAGCCTAAAACCGGGGACTATAAGCTGGTGCTTATTACGAGTGTTTAAATTGTGGTTGTCACTCTTCTTATTAAAATGGGCAATATTTTTGCGAATGTACATGATATTACTGAATATGTACAATGATGGCAAGGTAAGTATATTTATTTCCTTAAACAATTCACGTAATGACTCACGACAGCCAAGATTATAAATAGCTCGGACTGCTCTTTTTTGTAATATAAAAATAGTCTCAACGTCAGCAGCCGAACCCCACAGTAAGATGCCATAGGACATAATACTGTGAAAATAAGCAAAATATACTAGTCTAGCCGTTGCTACATCTGTCATCTGTCTTATTTTTCTAACAGCGAAAGCAGCAGAGCTGAGTTTGCCTGCAAGTGACTCTATATGAGAACCCCATTGCAGTTTGGAGTCTACTGAAACGCCTAAGAAAACAGTTGACGGAACCAAATCTAACACCCTACCATCAAGTTTTATATTTGAATTTATATGGGGTACGTTTGGTACGGAGAACCTAATGCATTTGGTCTTATTCGGGTTAAGAAGAAGGTTATAGCAGAAAACCAATTAGATACTTTAATAAGTGTATTATTGAGTTCAATCTGATCCCCATCCTTTCTATTTACTTTGAATATAAGGTATGTATCATCAGCAAAGAGGACCATATTTGTCTTGATATCCTTGATAAAGTAGGGAAGATCATTAATATAAACTTGGAACAGAAATGGGCCCAGAATTGATCCTTGAGGCACCCCCAATTTGACAATTGCACCTGTCGAAGTTACATTATCAATAGCCACCCTTTGATTTCGATTCAACAAATATGAACTTAAAAAATCAATTGATCTACCTCGAATTCCATAGTAATTTAATTTCATAATGAGCGGTCGGTGATCCACGCAGTCAAAAGCTTTCGAAAGGTCACAAAACACTCCTATAGCATCTTGAGCCTCCTCCCAAGCCCCCAACACTGCTTTGATCACAGTGGATCCGGCATCAACTGTCGAACGTCCCCTAGTAAACCCAAACTGTTTGGCATGCAATATTTTATTTTTATTAAAGTAAACTAACATTTGGTTTAGCATTATTTTTTCAAAAATTTTACTCAACGCTGGTAGCACAGATATTGGCCTATAATTAGATGGGTTATTATGGCAGCCTGATTTGAAAATGGGTACGATTTTACTTAGTTTCATAAGATCGGGAAAAACACCCTCTGGCTATGACACTAAACTATACTCGTGTCTCAATGTAAAACCAGTATTATAAGACCCTATTGAGCTTTAGGTGCATTGGCTATCTCGGTTCACATCGAAATAGCATGATGAAATGAACTAAAAAAATTAAAAGCACGGTTGCCATGTGCTTTTTTTCGTACCTTTTTGCCATAGCCACTACATTATTTTTTCTTTAAATCTTATTAACTTATGTTATCCGAGATAATATAAGGATTCTATCGATACTACATTCATTTAAATCGGTTTAGGCGTTTAGAAGTAATGGTGGAATATACAAACACGCATACATAACCCTAAAAATAACACTCCTTTTTTTGGGCAGTCGTGTAAAAAATGGTAAAATAAGTATTAAAAGGCTGCCTGTCAAGCGTCAAACTTCAGTATGCATCTACAGGAACTCCACTGATACTTTGAAAGTCATGTGCGCATTATTCATTAATTATCACTTACATCACAGGATGAAGGAAAACGTCGTGAGGAAACCCGCACACGATTAACGACACAGACTCGATGTAACACCACAGATGGTAACGGCTAGGTATGTCAGAGACTTATGGGTGATTTAAACTCTGACACTAGGTTGTTCATCATGATAACAAGAAAAATTGCGTTTACATGGAACTAGATTGATAAAGCATTAGACGGAGAGTTGTGGAAGAAAATGGTGAATACCTTTGCCCAGCAGTGAGACAACATAAGTCATCATCCCCCTGCCCATATCCCAATTTAATTGGGGTTGGTATAGCATGTCTTTTTCTTCCATGCTGTCAGCCGTCATCTTGCTAGTCACTTCTTTTATAGCCATATCATCTTTCACACAATCGTTTCCTATACTAGTGTAGCCATCTAAACTCATACTCAAAACTTTCTTCGTCACATGATCTTAATTCTTCCCCATTACGTGTCCATACCATGACAAACGATTTCTCGGTCACAGTGGTGTAACTCTTAGGTTTTTTCTTACATACTCATTTCTAATTCTAACCATCAGACATCATTTTAAACATTCTCATCTCAGCTGCATACTTTCATTCATCCCTTTTTGGGCCAACATTCCGAACCATACAAAGCAGCAGGGGATCTAAAAAGGCCACTTTGGCTGAATCATAATAGGATCCTAATATGATTCATTTCAGAAATCCTAAAATGGTCACTTCATGGACAAAATCATATTATGATTTGCGTGCAATTCATAAACAGTAATGAATTTATTTGACAGTTTTGTAAGAAGATTCGTAAAATGGCTGACGAAACAGGAATTGCTAATGTGTCAAAGAACAGAATCTTATGAAGTTACTCAATTCAAATAGTGATTCATTTTTATGAGTAATGCTCATAATGGCCATTTTAGATCACCAGGACTGATAACTGTCTCATACATCTTCCCCTAAAGATAAAGGGTATTTGGGCAAAATTTTCGCAAATACCTAGGTCCCGTGACCTGCCGCCATTTCATCCATCCTGCGTTAATTCTATGCTTAATTTCTTGGCTCGCTAATTGCCAGACACAATAGATTTTTCGCCATCGCTTTGTACGAGTGTGTGACAAAATTATAAAATAAAAATAAAAAATAAATTGGGAAGCCTTAATTTGGCACGATAGACTACGTTATTAATATCACTTCAACACATTATCTAATATACACAAGAAACTGTACTAACACTACAAACAAATAAATTATTAATATGAGAAAACGGTTTGTCCACTACATCTGCTCATATAATATTCTGCCACGCCTCCACAAATGACAGTGGTGCAATGACGTATGTCGTGGAATTTATTGTTTTATTTGGTCTATGTCGTTCTATAATTACTGCTTCGAGGAACGCTGTCATAATATGTGGAGCTTTTGTTTCGTGGTAGATCACCTTAATAATAAATGAGAAAATTACCAGGTATCTATGTAATTTCTCTAGAGAAAGGATAGTTGTTGATAGAAAGAATGAAAGGACAAGGTTTGTAAAGTCTTTTTCGTGTGCAGATGTGTCTCAGGAATATACATGTTAACTTTCTTATGTGATAACGATAATAAAATTAATTTCTCTCCTCGTTCTCTCCTCTCTTCTTCTCGTGCAATGTATTCGAAACGTCAGGTAAAACAAAAACCAAAAATACACGCGATTAATCCGGTTAAAAGTTGTTTTATTATAATGTATAGTGATCGCGGAAACCTAAGATATTACAATGTAAACCTATATTATTTATACGTGGAGGAAACCTTGTACCACTTTATATAAATATTGCGCACGGGGCATTTTACGATTTCGCATAGTATAACTTCATAATGGAAACTATTTGAAGCTAATCAAAATTATATACAAAGAAAAATAATTAATTACGGCCAAATTTCGACTACCGGGTGATCACTAGTTCAAATAATTACTTTTAAACGCATTAACGCATGCATAGCGAGCTATAAGATTTTGAATTTTGTGGAAATAAAAAACGATCGTGAGTTTGTTGAACTTGCGCCCCCGGATGACAACTACAGGTTTTCTAATCAGCGGAACGCAGTTTCAAATCCTACTTACGACCGTAACGTATTTTTTTATTGTATGATTGGTAAAATAATTTAATTGTCGATTATTCGTACATGACTGAAATTATACTAAGTTATTATATTAAATGGAAAAAGAATACGGTCGCGAACAGGATTCGAACCACTAAGCCATCTCGACCAGTGGTCAGAGCGCCTGGAGTATTCATCCGGGAGGCGCAGGTTCGAATCCTGTTCGCGACCGTATTCTTTTTCCATTTAATATAATAACTTTAGAGTTCGCTAAGCATGCGTTAATGCTTTTCAAAGATTTATCTTGAATTATACTAAGTTTACTAATATATCGATCCAGTTTTACAAAACCGATATAGTTTGAACTAGATACCGCAAGTATTGTTAACGAGGGTCATGAAAATGACGACACGATATATAATGAAATTACTTTTAATCTAGAAATTTTGAAATATAGGTACACTCGTTGAATCGTCGTGGCGAGCGCGAATGACCGCTCACTCCGTCGGTCGGCGGCGGAATCCCCCCGCGGTGGTGAGGTGCGGGGCGCAGCCGTGCGTTAACAAACTGGCCCCCTTGGAGCAGGAGCAGCATCCTGGTCCAACTTCGTTGGTAGTGGGCAGAGCCTGTTCCAAGCTCTGCGCAAGGTTCCTGAGGTAGTTGCTACGTCTGCCACCCGGTTGACACCGTCAGTGCCTGGGTATACTGTGGTGACACGTCCCAGCAGCCATCTGGTGGGAGGCAGCCGATCATCTTTGATAAGAACCATCTCTCCTGGCTGTGGTTGTCCTCTGTCTGTTCGCCATTTGTTTCGGATCTGCAATTCTGAAACATACTCCTTGTAGTACCGATTCCAAAAATGTGTTTTTAAAGATTGTATCCTTTTATATCTGGAGAGCGTATGAAGCGGAGCCTGGTCGACCTGGGGAGCAGGCAGCATGGTAAGTGTACGTCCAATTAAGAAATGCGCTGGCGTGAGCGGAACTAAATCTGATGGATCAGATGACATTGGGGTGAGAGGTCTAGAATTTAGTATTGCCTCGATTTGAACCAACACAGTGTTCATCTCTTCGTAATCTAGATGAGCCATTGACAATACATGATTTAAATGTTTTTTAATTGATTTAACTGACCCCTCTGCTACGCCATTAAAATGTGGGCTGTAGGCTGGACTAAATTTGAAACTGATTTCATTTTCTGCAGCGTATGAAATAATATCGTTAGATTGATTTTTCAGAAACTTTGCTATTTCGTTGCAAGCACCCACGAAATTAGTTCCGTTATCGGAATAGATTATAGCTGGCTTACCTCTGCGGGCAATAAATCGATTTAAGGCAGCAATGAAGCCTTCAGAACTCAAATCGGTGACGAGTTCTATGTGCACCGCCCTCACTGCTAGGCAAACAAAAACAGCAATGTATGCCTTCTTTAGCTGACAGCCACGACCCTTTCTGTTCGCTATCATGATGGCGCCAGCGTAGTCCACAGCAGTATTACTGAAAGGGTAGTCTGCTTGCAATCTTTGTAGAGGTAAATTGCCCATGATGGGCTGGTAAGTCTTACCTGCAAATCTAAGGCACGATATGCAGTCTCGAGTTATTTTTCTACAAAGATTACGACCATTGACTATCCAGTATTTGTGACGTAATGTTGATAACAACAGCTGTGGTCCAGCATGTAAAAGAATTTTGTGATAGTGTGCAGCTAATATTTTGGTTATGTGATCTGATGCGTCGAGTAAGATAGGGTGCTTTGTGTTGTAGTCGTAGTGCGAGTTTGACAATCTACCTCCTACTCGTATAATACCTACATGGTCAATAAATGGGTTTAATTTGAGAAGTTTGTCTTTAGGAGACAGTGGGCGTTTGTGAAGTAACTGTAAGTATTGTTTACAATATGAATCACGTTGTACCTTTTTACATAACACTTCCAATGCAGAATTAAGCTCTGTGAGAGTCAATGGACCCACTATTTTATTGCTAGTATGCTGACAGTTAGAAATGAATCTTTTTACGTAAGCTATGGTACGTTGTAATTTACTAAAATTTGAAAAATTGTTGCAAAAGTTAATATTGTGACCATGTGACTCATCTGTTGACAAATGACATTGATGTTTAATTTCCGGCAAACTAGCAATATTAATATTTTGTGGTTGTGTGGGCAACTGCATGGCTGTTTGATGTAGGAAGTGGGGACCTCCCCACCACAAAAGTGAAGTTTGAAGTTGTGATGCGTTGAACCCGCGTGAACCTATGTCGGCCGGGTTCATATCTGTGGGGACGTAATTCCATGAATTTGGGTCAGAATTGTTGGTGATCTCATTAATTCTATTGTAAACAAATTGTTTTAGTTTTAATTTGCATGTTTTAATCCAGCCCAGCACAATAGTTGAGTCACACCAAAAAAACTTGGAGTCGATCTTTAAACGTAATGAATTCACTACCTTTTTCATTAACCTTGTGGCTAAAAGGGAGCCGCAAAGCTCCAACTTAGGCATAGTTAGCCTTTGCTTGAGTGGCGCTACTCTGCTCTTTGCAAGTAGCAAATGTACTTGTACATTCCCAGTGTCGGACACTGAGCGTACGTATATGCAGGCTGAAAAAGCCTTAATGGAGGCATCGGAAAATGCGTGTAATTCGACCTTGACGTATGAATCACACAACACCCTACGAGGGATTTCAATTTTTGTAATTTCTGGTAAGTATTTAATAAAATCATGCCATTGTGACTCAACTTCGGCAGGTAACTGGTCATCCCATGTGATATTCTTAGCCCATAGTGTTTGTAGTATAAGTTTTGCCTGTAACATGCAAGGATTAATTAAACCAAGCGGATCAAACACTTGAGCAATAGTTGATAAAATTGTGCGTTTGTTTGTGGTTTTCTTATTTGAATTTTTATTTACTAAAAATAATAATGTGTCTTTCTTACAGGCCCAGAGTAAACCTAATGTTTTTGCATAATCATCTTTGTTTAAGTTTAATAACTCGTCTGTGTTGTTTTCATTAATGATATCATCGAGGATAGACGGTTTATTGGATCGCCATTTACGTAAATGAAAATGAGCGCCCTCTAACGTCTGAATGACGCCTTTGCATATTTGTATTAAGGTTTTCTCATCATCATGCCCAGATATATAGTCATCTACGTAGAAATCGTGTAAAATTGATTCACGTACATCTTTATTGGTGCATTCTTGGCCCAACTGTACCAGGCATCTAGTTGCTAAATACGGCGCTGACGCCGTCCCATATGTGACAGTGTTTAATTTATATTGTTTAATTGGCTGACTGAGATCTGACCGCCAAAATATTTGTTGTAAACATCGTTGACCATTGTTTACATAGATTTGTCTATACATTTTTTCTATATCTGAAGTCACTACAAACCTATATTGTCGAAATCGAATCAATATGCTAAGTAAATCGTCCTGTACAGTTGGCCCAATATGCTGAATGTCATTGAATGATTTGCCCGTGCTTGTCACCGCTGAGCAATCAAAGACGGTCCGTAACTTTGTAGTGAGGCTGTCTTCACGCAAGACACCGTGATGAGGCATGAAGTATGATATACTATCGTTTTGTGTAGTCGTGTTTTCTGACATGTGACCTAGAGTCAAATATTCGTCAAGAAAATTTGTGTATTTTTCTTTGAACTCTGGGTTGCGCTTAAATTTACGTTCCAATGATTGAAACCTCATTAGAGCTTGCTGTTTAGAATCGCCTAAGGATTCAGGCGATTCCTTTAATGGTATGGTAACAATAAATTTGCCATCTGGGTGGCGCGTTGTTGTTTTTGTAAAAATTTGTTCACACTCACTCTCACCTTTAGTATGGATTGGTTGAGTAGCGGGAACCGATTCTAGTTCGAAAAACTTGTCTAATTTCTCTTCGAGCTCACTGTTGTTTAGAAAATGGCAATGGACTGTATTTGATTGATTTGTGTTAGATTTAGAGTTCGATGATTGTAAAGAGCCTGTGACGAGCCACCCTAATGTTGTTTCAATCAAAGTTGGCTTGTTTTTTCCCAGGGCAATATGATTGTTTAGAAGGACATCCCAAAAGATGTCCGCCCCCAGCAACATCTGTACCTCAGACGGCGTGAAGAAACTTGGATCCGCGAGGTGGATGCGAGAGGGAATAGAAAAAAAATTGCAATTAATTTGTGAAGTAGGTATCAATTGGGTGATATGTGGCACAACAAAACAATTGACGTCAGTTGTATAACCACTGTTTGTGAGTGACGATATTGTGACGTCACATCTTTTTGTAATTTTTGAGGACTGATTGTTCAGTCCTTGTACTAATAGCGAAGTAGAATAACTAGGTATTCCTAATTTAGCTCGCAAAGTTTCTGTGATGAAACTAGATGTGCTTCCATTGTCGAGTAGTACACGAACCTTGTGTGTATGACCATAACAATCTTGCATGTTAATTATAGCAGTGGATAGGAGGACCTGACTGTGATGTATGGATGAGAGTGTGACACTACTTGATTCTGTTTGTTTCTGTCCTTGCACGGTGGGTAAAACAACACAACCCTCTGATGACTTTGACGCCTTGGGAACAGTGTTATTATTGTGTAACAGAGTGTTATGACGCTGTGTGCACAGCCTGCAGGAACTAAGCCTACAACGCTGTTCGTCATGTCCTGCACGCAAGCAGTTTGTGCATAGATTTAATTGTTTAACTCGTTCAATACGCGTCTCGATCGGCATTGATTTGAATTTCATACATTGATAAATGGTATGATTATTCTTACACACAGGACATTTAAATAGTGCTTGTTTTTGTGTTTGGTTAACTACAAATGTCTTAGGACGGTTGTGAGTAACATCACTGTGTCTGCGTTGTGCTTGTTGTTGTTTTATATGTGTTGATGATTCTTCCACAGTTTCCAGAACATCGGCACGATTTTTTAAAAAGGTATTAAAATCTTGTAAAGTAGGAAATTTCGTAATGTTGTTGCGTTCCCTTTCCCAGTCACGTAGTGTAGATGGATCTAACTTACTAGTCACTATGTGTATAATGATAATGTCCCAGTGTTCTGTAGGTAAATTCAATGTTTTTAAAGCCCTTAAGTTTCGATTGACAGAATCTATTGTGTTTCTTAAGGCCTTTGAAGATTCTTGAACTACTGGTTGTATATTGAATAATGCTTGTATGTGATTGTTGACTAAAATTCGATCATTGTGATATCGATCACATAGCAAATCCCACGCGATGTCATAATTATCTGCTGAGAATTCCAATGATTTAATAATTAGTGCTGCATTTTCCTTTAATGAATTCCGTAAATAGTGAAACTTATGAATTTTAGGTATTGTTGTGTTGTCATGTATAAGGGACTTGTAAGTGTCGTGATATTCCAGCCACTCCTGATAGCGCCCAGAAAAGATTGGCAAGTTGATAGTAGGTAATTTAATGTTTGGCCCACCTGACGGCCCAGTGTTATTACTAGAACCCGTCACCGACACGGCATCCTGCTCCGCAGAGGCAGCGCTCACCAGCTCCTGCGCAGCAGCCACGCAACTGAAGTAGCTGGTTTCGAAAACCTCCCGTTCCTTATGCTCGTCACCTGGAATTTCCACAAGACTTTCTATATCAGTCTGAACTGTATCAAACTCATTGTATAAATCTAGTATTTTATTTAAACGAGCTGTTATCTCAAGAGCTTGCACTTTATTAAGAATTTTACTAGGCAAAAATGTGTCTATATATGTTTTAAATATGGTAAGCTTTGCTTTATAGCTAGCTCTTGTTTTCTTTAATGATTTAAGATCCATTGTGCAAATGAACAAATGATAAGCTTGCAAACGAGATCAATTTCAAACTGTCCAGCTGAAAGGCAATGAACAGTTAGCACACAATTAAAATAAAGAGTGGAGTGAAAACTTATGTGGAGCAATACTTAAAATTTAAAATTTGCAGGCAAGTTGCAGTTGGCAGAAATAGTGCGAAGCAGAGGGGTACAATGGCAGGAGGCAGGTGCAAAAGCAAATGGTTCGCCTCGCCGCACCACGACTGCCGCAAGTCACGTAGGCCACGCGCCGCGGACTTTGGACCCACGGATTCGCTGGAATGTACGAAAGAAAATCGTTAGATATGCACAATGGATTGCACTGTATTGTTAAAAATCGGCACAATACAGCAAATAAGACCCCTGTAAAGGAACAATAGACAACAATAGTCGGTTTGATGGATGAAAATTCATGAAAGTTAAGTAAAATTTGAAAAAAAAAAAAAAAAAAAAAAGGTGGAAATCTTCTCGAAAATATTAATGAGCACACCAAATTACGATTCAAATCGTATGTTTTTTAGAACAAAATTACAGTATTTTGATGGGCACTGTTAAAATTCATCCACGTGCTCGATGATGAAAGTATGAACGTGGAGATTGTTAACAATATTGTGAAAGAAATGGAGACATTCAAGAATGATTAATTTAGTGCGCAATTAACAGGAATGATTGGAACGAACTCACAAATAGGTACCACACTGCAAACCCCGTATCTTGGTTTCTCGAACTATAGTTGTAGGCACAGCAATTATACTCGTAGTATTTCTGGATTTTGTCCTAGTAAGTAGTTGGATTTGTATTTTGTATGAATCACGCCGGTAGCCGACGCGCTGTAGTGCAATCCGTGTCTCGATGTAGGTATCTCGAATAACCTCGTCAATTTCGATACTTCTTTGTTCCGCTGTCTTCGAAACGGGTTCCAAAGCCGTATCCGGCTCGAATCTTGTTAACGAGGGTCATGAAAATGACGACACGATATATAATGAAATTACTTTTAATCTAGAAATTTTGAAATATAGGTACACTCGTTGAATCGTCGTGGCGAGCGCGAATGACCGCTCACTCCGTCGGTCGGCGGCGGAATCCCCCCGCGGTGGTGAGGTGCGGGGCGCAGCCGTGCGTTAACAACATACTTTGCTTAATATTATTAGCCTCTCAAAGTAGGCGCAATTTGCCGACGTTTACGCTGCTAAGATATACATAGTAATAAATCAAAAACGCCCCACCACCGGATTTTATTGCACCTGTTGAGGCACTGCCTCATCGCTATGATCTTCCCTGGCATATATCGAAGACCACCAACTGACTTCGAACTCATGTTGGCCGATGTAGGTGTAATTTTGGCTAGATGGGGTATAATTAGTGTGTCTACCTCGACTTTGCGACTGTGGTATCCCGGAACAGACGATGGCATTATAAAATTGGAAAGCTTTCCCTCTTCCTGCACCACAGACGACCTGATGATGTATAGATGGTCAATTATGGTATGATAGTGTATATCTCAGTATATCGATACACAAGAAGAAAATAAATAGGACATCGACAATAATAAACTGTAGAAACTAAAAAACTACTGTGAAAATTATTATGAACACAGGGAAATTCTGTGGTTTCTTGTTCGTGAAATCTATGTGGAATGACTTGGTTTCATTATGTTTGATGCGCCATTTTTTAGTATAAGTATAGATTACATTAATCGCAACTTGGGCCTTTTCCGCAGCTTCCTCTTGACTTTCTTCTATGGCCATGATTGCAGTGTCGTCAGCAAATGTAGCCATGGAACTTAAGACACTCCCTTGTGGTACTCCAGCTTTTATTTCCATGAGTTTGGAATAAGCGTCTTCATGCCTTACCTGGAAGATTCTGTTAGATATGTAGGATTTAAGGACATCCGCAAGTTTTCCAGGTAGTATTCTTCTTAGTTTGTAAATCTGTCCTTCGTGCCAAACTTTATCAAAAGCTTGAGCAACATCGAGGAATATAGTGATACAGACTTTTCTTTCCTCTAGTGTTCTTTCGATTACATTAGTTATTCGATGGGCTTGATCGATACTGGAATGTTTTTCTCTAAAGCCAAACTTATTGTCTGTAATAAGGTGTTTATCTTCTATAGTGGGTTTTAGCCTTTTAAGTAGGAACTTTTCAAATATTTTAGATAAGATGGGAAGAAGAGAAATAGGCCTGTATGAAGCTGATTCATTCAGTGGCTTTCCCGGTTTAGCTATCATAATGACTTCAGCAACTTTCCACACATTAGGAACTGATCTCAATCAAAATGCAGCATTTATGATTGTGGTGAGTTTTACAATCGACTTCCGGGGAAGATTTTGTAAAATTTCTCCAGTAATTAGGTCAAATCCAGGAGACTTTTTAAGGCTTAAATTATACTTTTTTCGGCGTCACGAGCTTAATGTTAAAATCATTTTGGTTATCTAATCTTGTGGATTCAGTTGTTTTTTCTAAAGCGTATCCCTTATTAGGCTGGAATATTTGTTGCAGGTAGCGAACAAAACGTTCAGCCTTTTGCTCATTTCTTATCGCTCAAGATCCATTGTCATCCCTTATTGGGGGGATATGTTTAATAGACCTTTTCATTGTCTTAGTTGCTTTCCAAAGTGAATAATCAGATTTCTGGTCATTTGTCAGCTGGCGTAGATAAGTATCCATTAGTAAATCATTGTCAATGATTTTTCTTTTCAGTCGTTTTGTAAGATTGTTCAATAATCTTTTATCCTGCGGAGATCTAGTTTGATGCCATTTTTTACGCTGTCTGCGTTTATCGGTTACAAGATCTTTTATTTCTTTAGGGTAAGTATAACCTTTCGTCTTTTCTGGAGGAGCATTTTTGTATTTTTCCAGGCCAGTCGTTGTATCTTCTCTATAAACTTTTTAGCTTCTAAATTCAGTTGCTCTGTATTTTTGAGACAAAAATTAAAATTTATTGCTTTTTATAAATCTATACTAAACCTTTCCCAGTCTGTGTATTTGTAACAAGAGTTGGAGTGCAACCTCTGTCTAATGTCCTTTCACTTACTATCAATAGAATGGGTGAGTGATCGGAGTTCATATCGCACAGGCTTTCAACTTTTACATAACTTTTTGATATGTTTGATGTGTCCGGAATTTTCAGAGGATCAGAAGTCCAATAAGTAGGTTTTCCTGTTGAGATGGCCTCGCAATGTACCGCTTTTATGGCATTTAACAGTTTCTTTCCTTTTTTTTGTTGTAAGTCTGGAGCCCCCCAGTATATATCTTTGGCATTAAAATCACCACCTAAAATAAATCTTTGTCCTAGTTCCTTTAGGAGACTGACATAGTCTTCAGTACTTATTGAGTATCTCGGTATCTACTTAAACACATAAAAGTGTAAAGTAAAAATAACTAAACGAAGACGACTGCTATGATTGAACTGAATAATATTTAAACAAAAAATAAAAACCACCTTCAAAAATCATTTTACACTTAATAGTTCAAAGTAATATCAAAATTTACTTAAAATAAAATAATTTTAAACTCCAAAAAATTACAGATTATTATTATATATTGTCGTTTTAAAATTATTTTATTATAACCAAATTTGGCACACAATCTTGCTCGCTTGGTTTTCATACAATTAGACGTCCTTGCGATATCTAGTTTAATACAAATCTGTGGTGACAACTAACACCACGATTACATTGCTTATCTTAGTTTACGCGGGTTAACGATGCCCCTCGGCTTATGGGATCATCAAATATGCATTTGGTATATTAAAGTCACCCTTTCGCATGTCCCCATGGTTCCGTATGGGATTTATATGGGTCAGGCTTAACTGACCTCCAAATGTAGGTACATGAGAAATCTATTGACGTCAAAAAGTTAGGATTTACTGTGGGTGTACTACAGAAGTCTCAATAAGTTAGGTAATGGACATAACATAGTATCACGCCTGTATTCCTCTAAGGGGCACCCACGTTTCACCGATGCTGTTATTAAGTCCCATGTAATAGGTGGTCTTGCTATCTACCGGGCACAATTCCAAACTCCTGACTGCTACTGAGAATTTCCTAACAGAAAAACCCAATACAAACACAAACACTTTGTCTGGGAATCGAACCCAAGATGATACTCAGCAGTCGCGCTTGGGACCACTAGACCAATGAGGTTGTTAAGTAATGGAAGTGCGAAAGATGTTTGACTGTCGCCCCGTGGTGTGTACCTACATCACAAGCATAGTATACGAATAGTGTCTGTGTGGGTGAGTACGTAGATATTATGCTTTACTATGTGCTTTCATTTTATCCAGTTTCGACTGGTTACTCAGATGTATAACCAGTCGAAACTGGTCTCATTGGCCTAATTTTATAAAAAATATTTTTTCCAAATCACATTTATGGCATGAGGACCGAGCCATGGCCGACAAATCCTTTCATAAAAAACATGAAACCCCATCGGAAAGGTTAGCATCGGCATAAAAACAAAATGTTCCATGATTCCAAAAAAAGCCATCACTTGATTCAAATCAGGAGCTGGGCGAGGATGTCAATCCGTAGTGAACGAATGTTCACGGCAAGTTCCGGAGGTAGATCAACACCGCTGGAAACTGCCGGATGATGTACGTGAACTGTTGACAGAGAAAAACGCAGCTATCCGTGCCTACGACAGTTTCCCCAATGAAGCTAACCGTATCCATATGCGCACCTTGCAGCGTACTGTGAGGAAGCGCATATCGGAAATGTGGGAAGCTAAATGGGACAAAATGCTCGACGATATAGAACTCACCCATCAAGCTTTCTGGCAATTGCAGCGGAAATTAAAATCCGATCAATGCGCCGCTATACCCCCCGCTCAATAGACCTAATCAGCGACCTGCTTTTGATGACTATGAAAAAGCAGAAGTACTAGCTGACAGTTTAGAAGCCCAATGTACGCCTAGCACTCTAACAGTAGACAAAGCTCACCTGTGCAAGGTCGATGCTGAAGTCAAACGTAGAACTGCACTCCCGCCCCCAGACGACTCCGACGATCCCTTGCCCCCCGTCACCGTAGACGAAGTCAGAACGATCGTGAGGAACCTCAAACCCAGGAAGACCCCAGGCTCAGACGGGATCATCAACAAAGTGATTAAATACTTCCCCGCACCTCTGATAGTTCTCATGACCGCCATCTTCAATGCAGCACTGACCAACAATATCTTCCCACAATCGTGGAAACAGGCAACAGTTATAGGTTTTCCAAAGCCCGGTAAGCTCAAGTGCGAGCCGACCAGTTATCGCCCGATCAGTCTTCTCAACGTCTTCGGAAAGATCTATGAAAGGCTAATTTATATTCGTTTAAGGGATTATGCCGAATCGAATAAGCTTCTTCCTAACGAGCAGTTTGGCTTTCGAGCTAAACACTCATGCATCCATCAGTTGCACCGTATCGTTGAGCACATAAGCGCAGGCTTCATGGGCAAGATGAAAACGGGCGTATTATCCTTCGACGTAGCTAAAGCTTTCGACAAGGTCTTGCACAACTGCTTAATCTATAAGCTGTATCAATTCCAAGTGCCTGACCGTCTCGTACTCATTATTCGAGATTTTCTATCGAACCGTAGCTTCCGCTATCGCGTAGAGGGCGTTCTATCGTCCCCTCATCGGATCCAAGCCGGAGTCCCTCAGGGCTCTGTGCTATCAGCTCTTCTCGTCGCGCTGTACACCAGCGATATTCCTAAAAGTGGCAAAACCAAGTTAGCTCTTTTCGCCGACGACACGGCCATCTATTACCTATCCCATCTAACCTAACCTAACCTTAAGATTAGGCTCTATACTACGTGCATTAGACCCATTATGACGTATGCTAGCGTCGTGTTCGCACACGTTAAGTATTACAAAATCCATAGGATGCAAACCCTGCAAAATCGATTCCTTCGTAAAGCGACAGGCGCTCCATGGTTTATTAGGAACCTTCAACTCCACCTCGACCTCAGAGTGCCTACCGTTAGGCAATTCATGAAAAGGGCATCGAAGAGATACTTTGAATCTGCCCCTAATCATCCGAATCCCTTAGTTGTCTCTTCAGCTGATTAAAAGCCGTCCCAGATCAACAAAATCCGCCGACCACGTCACGCTCTCCTCCGTCCCGATGATAGGATCACTGTAGCTCAAGAGTCTAACAGACACACAAGCACACTCCGACGCACTCGACCGCCTCGTTATAGGCCTCACCGGCGAGGTCCGCGTCCGTCGCGAAATGTCTCATCATGTCCGCCCCGACCCTTGCTCGAGCCGGCCCGCGCCGAGCTAGTAGCTTTAAATTCGTCCCTTAATAATAAGGAAACTGATATGACCCAGCTAGTCCCTAGTTGTCCCCCCAGCAACACCCTAAGCCGAGGTTCGTGTCCCGCAGGGGACGCCCTTAGCGCTGTTGCTTAGTTTGTAGTATCTTAAAATATGCTCTGGCTGGAGGCATCAAACTGCCTCGCCTTAGATATTGTCCGGTTACGCAGACAAAACCCCTCTGGGTTTCTGCAAGAGGCCATTTAAAAAAAAAAAGAGAGTTCAGTATGGGATTGTATTTCGAACAGGGTACATCAAAAATATTTGTGTGTATCATTGTTGTGAATAAAACAAGTGTTTACAAGATGTCTGAAAATTATCATTTGGGATCCCCGAGCCCTCTCGCTCTTACATTAATATTTATGATTAATTAATTATCATTAATATGCAAACGTATGATAAGGGTGACTCAAATTCTGTTAATGTCTAACAGAATTTGAGTCTCTTTTATCAGCAACTAAATGATACAAAGAAAAATGAAATAAAAAAAAATTAAGGTCTTCAGTAGTTTAACGGTAGGTAGGTATTTAGTTTTAAAGTTAACAAACACTTGGAACACATTTATCAGCATGATTCATTATAATTGTGTCCACTTTCATGTTAAATGTGTAATCAATGAAAATAGTCCCAGACAGTTAATATTTGCGTATGAATTGTGTATTTAAATAAAATATAATTCAGAAATATGCATTTTTTTTTTTTACCAAAAATGCAATTTCATTACGGCAAACAGCGGTTTCTATTTAAGTGCAGAGAAATATATTTGCTACACACTCTGTACGGGCAACGTTCTCAAAATGTTGCTCAAAACTACTGTTTTATTTTGTATGTGTGCTAGCCTAAGCTATGGAATTCGTTATAGTGTTTATACTGCTGAACCTCTAACGGAAGAACAAATTCAGGAATTCGAGGCTAACAACCTCATAGAGTGAGTATTCATTATTATAATAAGGATCAAAAACTATTTATTTTAACATTAAAATGTTTTATGTCACTGATTCCATATTGGAATTGGATTAAAATTGGTATTTACTTCAAGAGTAACCCCCCAGATCGTACTTTTCAATGCCAAAATGTCTAAAAAATAATTATAGATTCGGGATAATATGAAGACAACATGCTTTAAAATTGAGGCAACTGTAGTGTAGGTAAATTTATTTTAAAATAACGCTTTGTTTTAATGGTCTATTGAACGCAAGTTTGTCTGTCAAAGAAACCTAATCTAGAAATAATATACACTACGGAGTTTCGGACAATATAACTGTATCTTTCTTCCTAGATTAAATAGGTTGACTAATTAGAAAACTATAAAAAATCCATGTTATCAATGAATTTATTTTTGACTGTCCTGTTGGTCTAGTGGTTAGTAGCCCTGACTGCTATGCCGGAAGTCGTGGGTTCCATTCCCACCCAGGACAAATGTTTGTGTGATGAGCACGATCATTTGTTCTGTGTCTGGGTGTAATTTATCTATACTATGTATGCATTTAGAAATATATAAGTATGTTTATCAGTTGTCTAGTACTCATAACACAAGCTCTGCTTAGCTTGAGACTAGACGGCGTCGTGTGATAGTTGTGGAATATTATTATATTATTATTATTTTACCCTCTTGCGTTCGCCATTCACCAAATAAATAAATAAACTATTCTAGTAGTGCTGTCTCTCAGTTACAGAATACGTTCTTAAACATTTTCCAGTAGTTAATAATCTGTTAATAGATAACAGTCTCCTTGTGACGAAAAAAGGGAACTTGTAATTTATTAGATACAAACAATCGACACGGAAGCTCATTTGAGAGAGCGATGTCAAAGACTGACGAAGGTCGCAGGTTTTAATCCTGTTTGTGTCTACTATTTTTCAAAGTTTACTTAGAAAAATAAAACAATTAGACATTACATGGCCTTAACATGAATAAAAAATCCTGACACACAATCAATTTGCCGACCCTTTTCTTAATTAAATTGGGGTCGGCTTTCAATCAAACTAGTGCCTACTAGATTAATACCAGTATTTTACATGGAGAGACTGCCTATCTGATCTCCACAACCCAGTTACTGGATAACACGATATCTCGTGGTATGATTGATTGTCAGACATTCAGGCTTCTGACCACCTGTAACGACTATCATAGATCTTAATTTAATAATTGGTGTGGTTACTCTTGAAATTAATACCAATTCCAATCCAATTCCAATAATAAATAGACGCCTTAACCAGTCAGTTCAAAATAATGATATCAAAATATCTTCATTTTTAATTGTACCAACACACAATCATGTGGCGCTATTTATATTATTTATGGCTGTTGACCCAGTTTTTTATTATTTATTTACTAATTGCGCAATATACAATAGTTACAGGCTTATAACTAATCAATACATAACCCTGTAAGGGCGCAGCATATTAACTTAAAACTAAAATATTGCAATTTCTTACATATCTATTACTTAATAATTATTATTCTATTCAGATTTATAGGAAATAAATAAATTTTCCAGATTTTCATTTAATCTGTACTTAAAAATCTTATTCGGACTATGACGATAAACGAACATTTAAAAAAATTACCAAATCGGTCCATCTGTTCTCAAGTTACCTTCTCTACCTCTTTTTTTCTCTTCTGCTCCTTGTTTACAACAAAGCCCTGTCATGTCTGACGTGTGTGCAAGATTTTTCTGTAAGTACTGAACCTGAACGAATACTATGCGGATTTTCACAAAATAGTGTTTCAAAAAGTAGGTTTAATATAAATATTTCGAGTAGATTTGAGACTACATTTATGTGGAAAGGAAGGATTCGGTCGTGAGTAGGATTTTAACTTCGGCTCGGATGAAATCGGAGTAGATACCAGAGGAGAGCAGAGCGCTTGGAGTTATTCATATGAAGGACGCGAGTTCAAACACTGCTCACAACCCTATTTCTCTTTTCACGAAAAAATTACTTTACGAATCCATTGCGCATGCGTTTTGAAACAATATCTGAAAATTTCTAGAGATATTTCGTAACTTCTACGAAATCGGCAAGCAAAACAGTCGTCTATAAGGCAAATGTTGTTTCTGAACGCATCATGAGATCGGGATCCGGGGTGGGTCAGCTAGTTCACAAAATAAATGAACCACGGTGTTTCAGAAATTGCACTGTCGATATCCAACCATGCGATCCGAATGAACGGAAACGAGTAGACGGTTCCTGTAACAACCTCAAATATCCAGGCAGAGGAGTTTATACTGGTCCCCAGGGAAGACTACTTAATGCTAGTTTCTATAACGGTAAGGAGAGAAATAATAATAATAATCATTTATTTATTTAATATCAGATTAACAGTGTTCCATGTATGAGATAAAACAACGGTATGCTCAGAAAAGAAGGTAAGAACAATAATATAGTGTTTCAAAAACCTCTCGTACTAGGCTAGGCCTGTCCTGCAGGAAGTCTTTAACAAAGAGTTACCTACTTTCCTGAATACAATGACGGTAGCAAGAGTTAACAATTTGCTTATAAGGAGTAAGTCTTTATATTCAAATTTGATTTAAGAAGCATTCTTAACTTTCTGATTTCTTTTGAACTTCTGACTGCCTCTTTGGTCTGGTGGTACCAAGCGCGACTGCTGAGCAGGAGGTCTCGGGTTCGATTCCCGGGTAAGGCAAAGTGTTATTGAGTTTTTCTGTTAGGAAATTATCAGTAGCAGCCCGGAGTTTGGAATTGTGCCTACCCCTTCGAAGAATACAGGCTTGGTGCTATGTTATGTTCATAATTTGAAAACACTTCACGAAGGCACTTTCAGTGGAGTGGACTTTCGAATATTGTAGTTTGTTACGGTATCGATGAAATTTGGGTGTACATGTTTACTTAATCCTTCAAGAAATACGCTTGCCATCAGATATTTTTTATTATTAATTGCAGGTACTCATCAAAGAAAGGCAAAGTCTGGTAAAGACCTCCCACTAGCAAGACAGGTTCGCACCTCGCTGTTGAAAGTGGGAAAATCTTCAAATCAAAAATTAAACCACAATGTGGGAGCCTTCCTCATATTTATGTTTCTTGACAATGGATCTCCTCATGATATCTGTAGGTATAATTATCCCGAAGATATTCTCAATGGTGTATAAAGCCGTGTCAGATTCCTACGGGTGGTTTAAACTCTGACACTAGGTTGTTCATCAACCATACGATAAGAAGAGGACTATAACTACCTTCCATATTTTTTGTAATTAACAACATTTATTCAGATAATGGTGACTTTTATAGACTTTATGGTTGATCTAGTTATTTCACGTGCAGCCGCTCAGCGTGTGGCTTTAGGTTCGATTCCCAAGTCGAGAAAAGTATTATTGGGTTTAGTTGTTATGAGATTTTTAGCAGTAACTCAGATTTGTAATTGTGCTTCCCATGCAAAAGTGTATCGTGTACTAAAGTATGACTCCGCGTATCTCTTCGGGGATTACATGCGTGATGCTATTTTATGCTTTTTAATTTTGTCTTTTTCTTAATATAAAACTTTCTCTGCAGTAAATTTTATAACTGGTGACACATTCTGTTGCGAAAAGAGGTACCAGAACGATGACAGATGTACACCCACTATAGTACCAGAGGACGACCCTGTGCACAGGTTTTCTGGTATCCGTTGCCTGAACAGTACCAGACCTCTTAGTCATCAGACCCGGAAATGCACGAGTGATCCAGTACCTTCCCCAGTATGTTAACTATATTATTCACTTTAAAATAGTTTAGGATGCTGTCGATGGTGTATAAAGCTATATCAGAGGCATAACCAGTCAACCCTAACAAGGTCGGAGGCACCCGAGGCCTTTGACTTTGTGTGATGACCGCTTTTACTAATATAATAATAATATTTTATTTTCTCATCAAAATATTTGAAATCATACCTAATACATATTTCTTGGTTAGGGGACGTGTGACAATATTGTGGGAGACTGGCTAGGTCTAAGCCTGTGTTTCAGGCCACCAGATCTCCACCTCGACTTAAATTACAAGATTCTGTACTAAGCCAATAGGTACATCATTTTTTTTTTTGTGGAGATTTTTTTGTGGAGGTGATTAGTGCGTATGTGGTGTGTGTGTGCGAGTGTGGTGCATGTATGCTGTGTGTGTGTTGGGTGTGCGTGTGTGTGTAGTACATAAGAAAGACTAGTTTCAACGCATTATGATTATGAGTCAGTGGCGTGCATTGCACATAGGCAAATAGGCAGTGCATACCTCAAAAACATTTTTGAGGTAGGCATTTTGATCTGTGATTTATATATACGAGTATGTGTGTGTGTGTGTGTTTCAGTTTTATCGTTATCTAAGTTCTTAAGCCACATAGTTGTCGTGGTGTGTTTGGTGTCAGGCAAGATATTTAGTTCTTTATTTATTTTATTATATAGATAGCCTCGTAGGAAGTAGAAGAATCGGTTTGAGAAATAGCGGCCGGGATGGCCAAATGTAGACGTAGAAATGAAAAAACATTTTCAGTCACCCATTCTTTTAGTACGGCCTTAACAAATATTTAAAAAAACCGTCTGTTGTATGTGTTTGACTCGTATACCATACACGCATACCTCCAATGCTAATACTGGGTTGAATTCCCAACTGCACTCCACGGGGTTTTATTGGCCTACGAGATTCGCAGAGGTACTATGTGCATAGAAGAAATTCTTGATAATAACTAAATATATCGAAACTGACAGCGGTGAGGATCTATGGGCTAGCTTCACATGGCATGGCCGCTCCGTTAACGTGTGTGTGGTATATATAAAGCCTAATGCTACCGACGATGACTACATGATGTAGTCTAAAGTGGATAGCTTTATTAATGATGTGAAATGAACTGTCTTTATTTTTGGTGACATTAATTTAAATAGTGCTTCTGCGAGTATTTATAGGTACTACGGTGTTTTTTTTTTTTTGTAATTTGCTGTAAGGAATGTTGTGAGAAATATGCATGGGGGTATGTTAGATAGGTACGTGGTTCTGGTTCAAGAGAGAGTAAGCATATGTGATGTTTCTGTCATAGCTATTGAAGGTTTAGTGCCAGCTGATGCATCCACCGCTGGATATCCAGGTAAAGTTACAATCATCTGTTCATTCTGAGAAAATTGAGCCTAGTAATATTAACCGCAGTAGGGATTGGAATTTTACGAAATTTGTTTATACACAGCTTTTTGATTTACTTTTTCATGTTTCTTGGGATGTAGTTATCTTTTCTAATGCACAAGCAAACAGAACTTTCATGACGTGATCTACGGTTTATTTAACAATTGTGTACCAAAAAACGACGGAATAATAAAAATCAAGGTAAGTACTTGCTTTACGTATGACATTTTCAAAGAAAGAAAGTAAATGTGCAGGAACATGTATTATTCTAAAATCTTATATCTAGCCTGAAAACTCGTATATCAACTAGTCATGGTTCGTATATTAGGGATATTGAAAGTAAAATAACCAAAGAATTCTGGCAGCATATTATCAAATCTTACGCGCAAAAGGGGTTTTGAACCTAATATAATTCAGAAAGGGAAAACTTGTACTGGCGTCGCGGCAGCCGAAGCATTTGCAGAGTTTTTTGCAAGTGTTTTCCAGAATTCAATACCAAAACTAGATATCGCAAAAATGTAGCAAATCCAAGCAATAGTAATTAATATACACAATTATATAACAATATCCAAATTTTCAGAACATTATGGCCGGCATAACAAAGCTTAAACTTAATAGCTCTATTGTTCCAATTAGCATTCCATCATTGTTTCTAAAACATGGAATGGCATTTGTCAGTCAACTCTTAACCCACATTTTTATCTTGGCACTCAAATCTGGAGTTACCCTTCAAAATGCAAAATATCACGCGTTACCCCCATTTCAAAAACTTCTAACAAGGCATATGTAGACGATTACCTCTCCATAGCCATACTAACATCTCCAGAAAAACCCTGGAATAGTATCTACATAAAAAAAAAAACACATTAGTTAAGCAATACCTTTGCAATGAGCAACATAACTTTCGTACGAAAAGGTCTGTCAATAGTAATCTACTGACTCTTATCGACTTCATCTTGACTAGTCCTGACAGTGGTAATCAAGTGGATGTTCTCTACTTTGATTTCCGCGAAGCCTTTGATAGAGTCAACAATGATGTTCTCTTGACAAAACTCAGTGCTATAGGTATTGCCTCAGGTTTCCTGCGCCTTGTTGCAGATTACTTGTGTGATCGTCAACGTTTTGTAAGACTAGGTTTATATGAATCAGCACCTTATCACACTCGATCAGGTGTCAGCCAAGGTTCTGTTCTTGGACTCTTTCTCTTCATTTTGATGATCAATGATCTCCGGGCAGTTGTGAAAATGCAAAATGCCTGTTATATGCTGATGATCTTAAACGAGATCAAGTCTGACACTGATTGCGGCGTATTGCAAACAGATGTGGACTCAATATATAGGTGGAGCTTAAAAATGGTATGTAATGACTTTCGGTCGAATACGGCACCCAATAAACTTTACATACAAATTAGGTAACTTTACAATCACAAGAATTGTTTCCATGAAAGACATGCGAGTCCTATTTGATCGAAACCTCACTTTTCATAGTCACATTTTGTCGATCTGCAATGAGTCTTTCAGGCGACTTTGTTTTGTATTAAGAAATTGTCGGGATTTCCGCAGTCTGTTCCATAGTTTGGGGCATTGGTACGCAGCAAACTGGAATCTAGTTCGTGTGTGTGGAGTCCTTCCGAAATTCAGAAAGCATTTCTCCGGTATCTTTACAAGCATTTATATGGTTACTACCCCTACATATACCCAACGAAATTTCTCCTGGGATGCTTAGGTTTTAATTCCTTACCTCTAAGGCGTTCATGTAAAGAGGTGATTGTAACGTGTAAAATTCTAAATGGGATGATTAATGCACCTGAGCTTCACAATGAAGTCTGACAGTTGTTTGGGCCTGACAATTATTGCCGAGGTAGGAGGCATAAATTGCTAGCAGTGCCTGCGTGCCGTACTGTTGCACGCTCAAATTCACCTTTTCTGCGTTCTGAGTGAACTTAATGCTCTCCTTAACTTGAACCTAGAATTTGATTTGTTTGCGGTTGGATGTAAGTTAACACTGTTAGAATGTTTGAAGTATTGTGAGAAGAATGCTTGAATGTAAATGATAATGGTGCAAGGCTTTATTTATATATATTACCTTTACGTTACTGTATTTCTGTCTAAATAGTGTTATTGACATTTGCCGTTCTATTTATAGAATAATATATAAAAAAAAACATGTGTCTACTAAATTAAGGAAGTTAATATAAAAATAATGTAAATAAAAATAAATCATTTTGTTTGTCATCAGATACAATTGGCTACCTCTGCTAGCGACTTGTCACAGATTTACAATAGTGCTGGCAAAGGCGATTCGGTAATCAGATCCTTCAAGAATGGAGAGTTATCCGTGGAAACAGAAAATGGGCAAGATTTCCCACCAAACGGTCCTTCTGGTTTTTGTCCTAACAATGTAGGAAACGAAACAAGATGCTTCGAAAATTGTAAGTTTTATTTATTTATTTGTATGCACAATGGGCTTGTATTGAATCTTTACATAATAAGCGATAGTGTGGTCTACAATGGTGCATGCTAACCCAGCACAAACCATAAACCTCGCTGGATTATTAATATAATCTCTGACCCTCTAGCACGCACCTGACCCTCTCCACAATGGTACTGCCATTTGTAACCCCTAGAAGTTTGAAACAGGTACACCACACAGCCCACAGCCCACAGCCCACTACCACAATCATACCACTACTGCCTGGGAGGCCGCAGCATTTGTAGACGAGCTTGCACAGTTTGAATCGACAAATTTATCAGGAAGTCCGATTTTCATATAATTATAGTTCCGTACTTCTCATTATCAGACATAATGATAAGTGACAACTAAATTAACTTTACCAATGACCAGAACGTTTTGCTATCTGATGAATAAGGATCAAGTTGGTTTCCTTTATAGTATTGTAGTATAGTAAGGTAAACTGAATATTCGGCCTTCGTGGTCAACTCTAGTAAGGTAAACTGAATATTCGGCATTTGTGGTCAACTCTAGTAAGGTAAACTGAATATTCGGCATTTGTGGTCAACTCTAGTATGGTAAACTGAATATGTCTACGTGTAGCGTCTGCAGTTGGTTTTAAAACAATGAACTAGTTTCATCTGATATTGCTGGGTCTCTAATAAAACTTCAGTACTTCATTCTTTGAGGCAGCACATCTCTCACAGAGTGTGGGGTTGACAGAAGAGAAGAAAATAGACTGCCACGGAAAAGATGCAAAAAATTACTATATCTCATCCCAATCTGCTTCTTTGAACCACCATACTCGCCGGTTGCTTTGGGGGTCAGGTCAAAGTGGAGAGTAGATAATGGTCTGAGTTAATTAAAAGTGATGATACTGACACAGAATAGCGTCTGGTATGATGTCAGCAGAAATTAGAAGTAATTGCCAGGGTGGATTGCAATATCTGGCACCATCGTTGCTCCCAAAACTGAGTGGGATTGAGTTAGTTGGGGATTTATTGCATCATTTTAAATAAGTGAAAATATTTTGGATCGAGTTAAAAGTATTAGTAAGTACTAATAGTCTACTTGCTCTAATTCATATTTGTTTTTTTTTATGTGGATCCAATTTTGTAATAAGAAAATTTGGTTTTAATATATTGTGGAGTTTGAGTGGACGTTTCATTATTTTTTTGACCTTTGTGTTATCCTCTTTAATGGTATCTTACGGAATCAAATCACACTGCGCCTTTGAAATATTAGATGTACTAACGATATTTATTTTTACGAGCTTTTATTTAACTTCCAATATTTGTATGTACGTACATATGTATGTATGTTCGGCACGAATTTTGGAAGCTAAATTAGAACCACTTTCAAATGTCCGATTGGGCTCAAATTTGGTAGACATATGTATCTTTGGTGACAATATAATAATATGGTACCATGGAGCTGTTCTAATGATGGAGCCGGAAGACGGCCATAGGAACTTCTTAACTAAACAAGATAAACCCATCGAGTTTGACTTCATTTGTTTTGTCTTGGTTAGTACTTTTGTGCTACATGATAATTCAAGGTCTAATGATGGAGTTGGAAGATGGCCATAGGAACTTCTGAACTAAACAAGATAAGTCCATCGAGTTTGGGCTCGATGGTTTCGTCTTGAAAGCTTGTTTTAAAAATTTGATTTTACAACTAATTTATTTATGTTTTATTTAAGTCCTCAACGGCTTGCTACCCGTCAACATGTTCACTGTTTGGTTCGTGACACACCACAACTGGATAGCCCGGCAGCTGGCTCTAGTAAATCCATGTTGGGATGACGAAACCCTGTTCCAGGTCTCAAGGGACATTAATATTGCCTACGCATATCAAATTTATCTGTACGAGGTGTTCGTAGCACTACAAGGTAATATAAAAACCATAATTCCTTTTGTTTATCTTTATTTACTAACAGTCCTTTTCTCTACCTCACCGTGGGAGAGCCACCCACCGTGGGAGAGCCACGCTTCGGCACGAATGGGCCGGCTCGACCGGATTGATACCACGGCCTCACAGAAAACCGGCGTGAAACAACGCTTGCGTTGTGTTTCGCCGAGTGAGTGAGGGTACCGGAGGCCCAAACCCTTTAAAAGGCCGGCAACGCACTCGCGACTCCTCTGGGGTTGCGGGTGTCCATGGGCGGCGGTAATCGCTTACCATCAGGCGAGCCGTCTGCTCGGTTGCCCCCTATTCCATAAAAATTAAAAAAAAAGGTAGTGATCAAACGCATTTTAATATCTAAAGCGTATTATAGTATCAAACACTACATTGAGGATAGGGATGTTTGGCGCACGATACCCTCCTGCACACAGCGACCCACTGGCACTGTCTAATTTATTTCATGAATGAATATAACCCTAACAGATTACTTTTGTAATTACTAGTTTTTATTTTTATACAATTAATTTTATTGACGTAGTACAATTATTCCAATTGTATTTTTTTTTTGACACTTGTTTGTTTATGTAAATTTACATATCAATTATCTAACCGCTAGTATTCCTACTAGTTTTAAATTTATATTAACATTTCTTTGTAAAATGTGAGCATTATGTGGACATTAATGTTATTTTTAATCTCATGTTACGTACATATTGCCCATTGTCAGGCATTATGAGTTTGTCATGCTCGCTAAAATGTCCTGCTGATGGTGGCGTTGTACATCGGGTCGTCGAGTTCCCTACAAAATGGTTGAGCTAAGCGAGGCTGATGTGCGCGTCATGCTCGTGAACGGGTGCTGTCTGTCGGGACTGGTCAGCTCCTAACTGCTTTGGCAATCATTTTAAAAGGCTATATAAGTTATTGCTTCTAGCACTTTCCTTTATTATTTTGCTCATTAACCTGCATTATTCTCACATTACCTTATTTATTGTTATACCAATTTATTTTAAAAGTGTCCATGGAGTTTCTTGCCGGCTCTTCTCCATAAGATCAACGCCTTGGAACCGTGCACCTAGCTTTGACTTTTCATAAGTGCTTGTAATATGGCCTATTTGAAATAAAAATCTTTTGACTTTGACTTTGAAATGTAGTATAGGGAGCTGCAAAAATATCTACTCTGAAATAAACCAATATTTTTTGAGTTTACAAAAAAAAAAATGAAAAAGCTGTTCCCGGCTTCTCTGACTCCATTCACATTCCATCAAATAATGCTGGACATAATCAACTATGCCACAATTTTCAAAATTTGTGCGCTATTCATTAATTATGTAATTTAGGGGGAGGGGGGTCACCATGTCTTATTTTTTCTTAGAAGGGGGTGTAAGGTGTCTTGATATTTCTTACGTACGATCACAAAAATGCGCAAAGTTATGATTACTTAAAGAAGCGCAGGCGACCGCGAGAGTGCCGCGGTAAGCCCGGAAGAAGTGTTACTTTGTTACTTACGTTATAAATATTAAACATGGGGGAGGGGGTCGGCCTATTCTTATTTTTTATTATATAGAGGGGGTCAAAAACAAGCAAAAATTGTCTTACGTAATAAATTATTGGAGCCATGGCGAATCACATTTATCATGTGTCCAAATTTACTTGATTGCAACTGTAATCCTAATTAAAACTTAATCAGCAATCCAAGGCCCAAGATTATTGTAAGGGTATTTAAAGAACATAATATGTGAAGGATATATTTGAACATGATAAACAAATAGTTGGGTGACCTACTTTTCCTTTCGCTAGATTGCAAGGTAACCAGTATTAAGGAGAGCCAGTTTGCCTCCCCAATAAGTGGGTTTTCAATACAATAATCACAGACAATAATAGTTTTAAATGTACACATTGATTTGAGCTACAAAACATCAATCAAGGTATACGTAGCTTTACAAGATAATAAAGCACATGAAGCGTGTAAGGTAATATTTATATAGAAACATAAAAGTGAACGTTAAAAAAAAGAAAAGTAAACTTATTTTATAATATTTTGAATTTTTCGATAACAGCAAACTTTGTTCCTATTTAAGCATTTACAAAAATATTTAATAGGACGGATATAGAAGGTCCTAATTTATTAGGTAGTTTCCTTTGAAAGGGTTAATATGAAAGTCAAATACATTCACTTAAGCTAAGAGTTAAATGGATATATTTTTTTTATTGTAATTAACATAGTACTAGCACGACGAAAACTGCTGCTTGAACGGCGAACATTAAGAAAAAAAATTAATTGTTGTAAAAATTTGAATTATGACTTAAATGAATCCTTATCACTTACGCATTGACCCCTTAAAAGGAAATTACCCAATAAATTAGGACCTAATATATTGTTAATAAAAATTCAACACACTTGATCGTAAAGTGGCTTTCATTGCACCGCTTTTAGGTTATTAAGCACGCGTAAAGGACGCGTGCTTCATATAACCGCATAGTCTGGTAATCTAAAAAACAAAAAAGCATGACACCTTTACATTTACTTTTAAATATCAGGATAGGGTTTTGATGTTTAAAAACTCCTTATAAGAGATTTAACATTTATGTGATTGTGCTTATTTAAATACTTGTGACAAATAAACATTCCGATACTTTAAATTACTTATTTTTGTCAACTAATTAACATTAATTTGTGTAGTAAATGGAAGAATAATCACTACATTATATGTTAATATTATGCAACTTCGTCAATGCCTTGCCTGCGCGTCAAGTCTCGGTCATTGCTACCCTCTCCTACCGATTCGGCTAGCAACCTCGACTGTAATGACTTAGCACACTTGTATCTTAATGTACTATTAACAAAGTTAGCAAAAAATCAGTATGAGTAATTCACAATTCACACTGCTTAATGACTTGGTTAATGTCATAATGACATTAATCAAGTCCAGAAAGTAATTAAGAACATTTCCCCGATTATTTTTGAACCAATCATGTGCCAGTGCGGGTCGGTTTGTAATAAATTAGAATTATTATTACATACAGAGTATTTAAAAAAAAACTTGAGTTGTTTAAATACTAATCAAACTCATTCATCAACAGGTAAAGACTATCTTATTGAGGCTGGTGTTATTGTCGAAGATGGCGAATGCAGGGAGGTTTACGATGATAATAAGTACCCCATGATGTATATAGAATACAACCTTGCCCTGCGTTGGTTCCACTTGTTACAGGAAACTACAGCTAAGTTAGTAGATATATTAACATTAATTTGGGGCTTAATACGAGTATTATGGATACTATGTTGCAAAAGTTAAGTTACCTTTAACATGTTTAGGCTGATTGATTCATTATGATGGCTAAATGTGTCTTATTAGATATGGTTTTGTTGATGAAATTAAAATATTGGGACAAAAGAAACTTCATCCAAAGACAGAGAATTCTTTCAAACGCATTAACGCATGCGTTGCGAACTCCAGAGTAAAAAAATTATGTAGGGAAAAAAATACGGGCTTGAACACGATTGGGAACTGTGCCTCCCGGATAAATACTCCAGTCGCTCTGATCACTAAGCCATTTCAACCTGTATTCAGTACCCTGAATTCTTCTTCCACATTTTAATACGATTCATCCATTTCCCTAAAATTTCTTTAGCCTGGGTTAGACATCGAACCAATTCCCTGTAAAAATATGATGATAGCATTTCTTTTTCTTCTTATCGTATGGTTGATGAACGACCTAGTGTCAGAGTTTAAACCACCCGTAGGTGTCTGACATGGCTTTACACACCATCGAGAATATCTCTCAGGTGTGCTGGTTTCCTCACGATGTTGTCCTTCACCGTTCAAAGCAAGTGATAATTAATTTATACTACGTCTTCGAAAAGTCAGTCTTGGATTCCAACTTCGATTGCGACCTTTGACTTTTCAGTCCAATGGTCATACCACTAGGCTATGACGGCTTAGTGTTGATGGCGCTAAATGAAAGGGTATTTCGACCAACCCTTTTTTAGATCATCCACAATTTAATTGCGGCGCGTAGTCCAACCCTTCCAGCCACACTCAGCTCGTATATTTTAGATCTCATCATCATTTTTTTTATAGTGAATTATTTTTGAATTAAAGTCCTACATATACATTCGTTATTATATTTTCAGGTTATTAGATGATAAATTCAATTTAATCGAGAAAGTCCCGTTGTTCGAGCTTATATTCAGACCAGGATATCTGGCTAAGGATAACAATATGGAATATTTGACAAGGAGCACATTCATGCCTTGTCGTGCTGCTGATTGGAGCATCGACTTTGATGTGAGATATTCTCTTTTTATTATATTATTGAAAAATAGGACATTTATATACATCACCTTTTAATCTTTACTGCTTAAGTGTACCGACGTCAAAAGAAAGTCAATAGACGCCATAAAATGTACTAAGAAACCGCCTCCACTAGATGATACTGGTCTAGCATAGACAAACCTACTATACCTTAGAATGGACAGAATTTCTGATAAATAAAATTATTCTTTAAAAATAAAAATGAACGTGATTGTGTGCTATTGCCATAACAGATTCTTAATTCTACTTCCTACTAATATTATAAACACAAAAGTTTGTATTTGTGATGTTTTTTACTCTTTCACGCAAAAACTAACGAACGGATTTTGAAGAAATTTGGCATACAGAAGAGTTTTGTGAGAATCGCTGACTTCCAAGTCACAGGTAATCCTAGTTTAGAGGTCACAGGTCCATATGCTGTCCACTGCCTACTATATTTATTTAATTGTTTTAATAATACTATGACCAAATGGTGTATGCCTCAAAATATTCTTTTTTTTCTTCAATTTTTTTTTGCATAATTATTAGTTTTCAATCTTACATTAATTTGCCTATATTAAACTTATTTTTAAGACCGCTGAACGTGGACTGCCTTACGTACAAAAAGCAAATGATATCCTAGCTGGTGACTTAAACAAAAATCGCCACTACGGGGTGGCGCCATACATTGACTACGTGTATCTCTTCTACGGTCGCAATATCACTTGCTTTGAAGATTTGGCTTTCCTCATTGATCCAGAGGTAAGTTTAGCAACGTTCAAGTATTTATACCAATAAAATCATTTGAATGCTTCAGTGATTGCAAACGCCGCTGCCATGCATAATGGTTCAATTCCCGGATTGAAAACTGTTAATGGGGTTTCAACTGAAAAGGGTAGGTAAAGTAAGTAAGTGAATGAAAAAAAGGGGGAGTTCTCAAATCTATATTTGTTTTTATATTTGTAGAATGAAAGAAAGAAATTATGTATTTAAGTCTCAGTGCAGAACTTATACTGAAACAGTAGTAGGTAAGGAACAAGTGAATAACAGAAAATACAAATATTAATAAGAAGTACAGAACTTACATACTATAAATGGTACATTATGCTACCTTGTTGATAGCTGCGCCACAGTTTTATACTATAAATGGTACATTATGCTACCTTGTTGATAGCTGCGCCACAGTTTTATACTATAAATGGTACATTATGCTACCTTGTTGATAGCTGCGCCACAGTTTTATACTATAAATGGTACATTATGCTACCTTGTTGATAGCTGCGCCACAGTTTTATACTTTTGTACCTACCCTCGTTTAGTGTGTTTTTGTTAAAAAGTGTATATACGTATGTTCCAAATAAACATTTATTTACCTGTACGAGACCAAAAAAGGTCCCTATCTCAGCATAAGCGGCCTTTTTTACGCATGACTTTCTACAGAGAAGTCCGATTGTAAATATTCTTTTTTTAATGGACATCATACCTCACAAATAAATTTGAAAAAAGTTTGAAATGATCCACTACATTATTTGAAAACTGTTATCAGATTTAGTTGAAACTTTGCATTCATTATGTTGTTTTGATGATTATTTAACTTACTGGACGCCTGGAGGTGAAAGACACTCGAGGGAACTCCTCAAGTTCAATCGTTCCCTCAGCATGTTTGTGTTTTTGAATTTGTCTTTATGAGAACTTTAGTATTCGCGGTGTTTTGTAGATTTGACACAATCACGAAACTGGGAACAGACAAGTGTAAAATAAAATTTTATCTTATTGGGGTCGACACAAAATTAGTAACCCTATTAAATACGTACAATATGATTGCCGTTCTTTAGTTAACATAACATCACAAATTTGCTTAATTGTATGCTTCCACTTTTTCAGAGAATAAAACTCATGAAAGAAATTTATGAAGACGTTAGTGACTTAGATTACTTGGTTGGTTTGTGGCTTGAAAACAACATGAAAGGAGGCGAAATGCCTCTCACACAAGCACATATTATGAATACGCAAGCATTGTGGACCATAACGAGTGACCGACATTGGTACGAAAGCTGTGATAGGCCATATGCCTTTACTAAAGGTTAGTTGAACAACTACATATGTTAAATGAAGTAAACTTCCGAGAAGCATATTCATATTAATTATTGTTCACTGGCATCACGTACATTTTTCGGGTTCGCCCCACTAGTTTCGATTTTTTTTGCCACTTGCACTGTCTCCTGCCTGGAAACCAGCTATAAAGAAAAGTCTACATCATGCAAAAGCATGTTATGTCTGGAGTGTGAAAAAGTCAGCGCTGACTCACAAGACACTTCCGATGTCGGCAACAAGTACATATCGACGCGAGCGAAGTGGCATGCGGCACGATGCAGCGCCAGTCTGACTCGCGACATTGCCGCGGACTCAGCTCATGACTAAGGGCTCCGTTCGAGTTCGTAACTAGTGAGGCAAACCGGAAAAATGAATGTGAGTAGGTAGGAACCGGTGACAAATAATTAATATGAAAAAAACCTCGTCAAAATTTCTCTTTTTACTACCAGTATTTTTTGCATCTTACTTTAATTTATGGATTAAAAAAAAATTGTAAGTTTCTTTAGCTATTCGGCATTATTGAACATGTTTTCCGAAATCAACTACAATTGAATTAGCACAAGACAGTTTGACTGTAACAATTCTCATGAAAAGTTAAACCAAGTGCAAAAGAAACTGATGCTTGTATAATGTTATCTAAATAATGAAATTCATTTCAAAATTTCAGCTCAACTTAAAGAGATAAGGAAAGGCAATTTGGCGCTAATGCTGTGCAATGTCGGTAAAAATATCAACGAAGTGCCAAAGAACGCTTTCCTCAACATTAGTCCCGAGTAAGATCTTTTGTTTCTATTAGGTCATACCATTAGGCTAGAATATCAATAGATGATGTGTTAAGTTCTGACATTAGGTTCTTCATCAAAAACACGAGAAGAAGAAGAAGAACTTCCTAAATCTATCACTGGCTGATAACAGCCACAAGCCATTTAATAGGTTCGTAGAACTATTGGGTACCTCAGTACCCAATAGTTCTACGAACCATTTGTACAGTCAACCGCACGTCGATATTAATACCGCCTTTAGGTCGTAGCAGTAAGGACAGTTTTCGTACTAGTGAACTAAGATTTTTTTTTTTTAACACTTGAAAAATAAAATTCTATTAAACAATGAATATTCAAAAATTAACCTACAGATACCTAAAAAATGTAATATAACTATAAATATAAATTTAAAAATATTCTAACTCAGTGCTTGAATTAAATATTATTTCAGGAATCCGCTCGTCGACTGTAGCGAAATTCCGAAGATGGACTTCAGTGCTTGGGCCGACGAGAAATGCAATAAAATGTGAATTATATAACATCCACAGAATTATATAACATCCACAGAATTATATAACATCCACAGAATTATATAACATCCACAGAATTATATAACATCCACAGAATTATATAACATCCACAGAATTATATAACATCCACAGAATTATATAACATCCACAGAATTATATAACATCCACAGAATTATATAACATCCACAGAATTATATAACATCCACAGAATTATATAACATCCACAGAATTATGTAACATCCACAGAATTATATAACATCCACAGAATTATATAACATCCACAGAATTTTTTCAATTGGAATTTATTATTAATTCGTTATTGTTACCAGTCAACGCAGTTTGTTTTGTACAATAAAAATGAATCAAGTCTTTGATTCAGTGTAAGATTTTTTTGTTTTATTTCCATTTTGTTCCTTACATAGAAAATAATATAAAGCACCGACTCAATAATATTTGTCTGTTGAATGTATACCGACAATTGCTTAACATTGAGCAAACATTCCTGAACGATATATATTTTTCAAATAGTCATTTTCTGTTTCTAATGCTAAGTCAAAGTCAAGTCAAAGTCAAAAGATTTTTATTTCAAATAGGCCATATTACAAGCACTTATGAAAAGTCAAAGCTAGGTGCACGGTTCCAAGGCGTTGATCTCATGGAGAAGAGCCGGCAAGAAACTCCATAGACACTCTTTTAAAACAAATTGGTATAACAATAAATAAGGTAATGTGAGAATAATGCAGGTTAATGAGCAAAATAATAAAGGAAAGCGCTAGAAGCAATAACTTATATAGCCTTTTAAAATGATTGCCAAAGCAGTTAAGAGCTGACCAGTCCCGACAGACAGCACCCGTTCACGAGCATGACGCGCACATCAGCCTCGCTTAGCTCAACCATTTTGTAGGGAACTCGACGACCCGATGTACAACGCCACCATCAGCAGGACATTTTAGTGAGCAAGACAAACTCATAATGCCTGACAATGGGCAATATGTACGTAACATGAGATTAAAAATAACATTAATGTCCACATAATGCTCACATTTTACAAAGAAATGTTAATATAAATTTAAAACTAGTACGAATACTAGCGGTTAGATAATGGATATGTAAATTTACATAACAAACAAGTGTCAAAAAAAAAAAATACACATGGAATAATTGTACTACGTCAATAAAATTAATTGTATAAAAATAAAAACTAGTAATTACAAAAGTAATCTGTTGAGGTTACATTCATACATGAAATAAATTAGACAGTGCCAGTGGGTCGCTGTGTGCAGGATCTGCGCCAAACATCCTTATCCTCAATGTAATGTTTAATACTATAATATGCTTTAGATATTAAAATGCGTTTGATCACTACCTTAAACTTATCATCTGGAAGATCTGTAATATTAGATGGGATCTTATTGTAGAATCGAATACTGTTACCCATAAATGATTTGCTAGTCTTCCTAAGCCTAAAACCGGGGACTATAAGCTGGTGCTTATTACGAGTGTTTAAATTGTGGTTGTCACTCTTCTTATTAAAATGGGCAATATTTTTGCGAATGTACATCGCACCTTTAAAAACAAACCGTTACTAAACGAAAATATAAAATTTTACACAGGAGCTGAAATAAAACAAATGCACGACTATTTCGCAATAGAATTTAAGATCATGGTGTTTTGAGCGATCGTTTGAGGTCTTGGTGATGGATATTTATTTACACTGTAAAATAAAATTCAGAAAAGTATTTTTTTTAAATAGAATATTGTTAATTTTGATTTTTAATTTTTATAGTAACACTTTTCCAATATATTTTTATCGATTATGATTAATTACTGTAAAATCCCCATATAAATAATGTAACTAAATATAAAAATATTTAAAAACCCATTATAACAATGATTTTACAGTACTATCAAATTGAAAATAATATAGTTAGCATTCCTTCTAATTGTAAATGGACAGATAAATAAAATAACACGTTCAAATCAATGTTTTATTCTAATTCAAAAAGCGAGATCCATTTTGACATTATGGCACTTAAATCTTTAATATTGCTAGGATAACTTAATATTCAAACAGTCTTTATTCTGTACCTACTTTTAAATCACAGCAAGTTATCTCTAAACTTATAATATTATCATCAGAATCAATTAAAGTAACAACCAATTATGAGACCAACCAAGTTAACATAATAAAAATCACTACAAATTTAAAACAATATGTGTAACAATCACAGCATCACGGGGCCAATATAGGGTTAAGCTAGCCAGAGTTGTATTACCCATTTCACATAACAGAGGCAAGCGAAAGGCCGCTTATAAAAAATATAAAATACAGACAAAAAGTCTTAATGACAAACAATAAACCTTTAAAAAAATTGGTTTGATTAATAAACTTACTAAAGCTACAATGATTTTGTGTGTGTAAGATTTTGTAAAACCTACAAGATGTTATTATAGTAAGAAATTGCGTAATTCTGTGGAATAATATTACTTGCAATTAAACTCTTTAAATCATTGCTTTTTCTCTCACTTAATTTCAATCTAGACTGATACAGTGGCATCAATCGGTAATCTTGAAGATTGGTAGTGTTCGTACGTGTGCGCGATGACCGATTATTTTTTAAGTATTGTATTTCTTTAAACACTGTATCCGTATAGGAAAACTTGTAATAGATGGAAACATGCTCAGAATCATGATGCTTTTCAAATTTAATTATTTTAATGTCACTTAATTTGACTGTTTCACCTGAAGTATTTTTTGAAAATCGTCCACCGCACACCTCTGTTAGATTTTTAATATCTATAAAGTCTGAAAAACACATTTCGTTTACTTTATAGGGGTTGCCTTTCTTTCGTGCAGTTCTTATTACAGTAACGTATTGGTCCGGTGTATATATGGGACCTGAACGTAAACATTTTTTAACCGCCTTTTCGATCACAGAATGAACAGAATCATTTTCATTCTGTGTATGTCCACTTATTAAAAATTTGTGGGTGATAGATTTAATTTTAAGAACGGATACGGCATAAACATACGTGGAGAACGTAAACTGATTTTTTTGCTGACCACAGCAATTGTCAGAATAAAATATTATTTCTAAATTATTATCATCAACTTCTGATGTTCTCTTTGTCAAATATTTTAAAACGCACGTTGCAATTTCGTTAGCTCCTCGTAACGCTTCAACTTCGCTCCAAACAAAGCAATCGCAATAGTCCTTTGCCAATTCACTTATAGTAAAGTTACAGACATTAAGCTTACACTTATAATATAAGGTAGATATATCACCTTTAGGCAGTGGCAACACTGCCTGGAGATCGTAACATGCAACAATGTAGTTTCTCTGGACCATAGTTTTGTCATTTGACTTTTCTTAGCGACATAACTCCTTTTCAAGCTGGTGTTGGTCATACCTCGTCTGTAATTCTGTATTTCGATCGACCGCATTTTTAAAGGTAGTGCATAATTCGCACTGATCTTTTTTAGGTATGTGAAAGCTAATGTTGTAATCCTGATTAAACACTCTTCTGTAAGTATGAATCTTTGCAGGCACAACATCATTATTCAGGCATCCGGTTTGGTAATCTGTAAGATTTTTACCCCCATCAATATACTCGCGAGTCGTTTGTTGTCTTAGATAGTGGGATTCTATCCTAGGAATTGAGTCTATATGATTTTTTATTCCTTGTATAACATCTGAACCCAATTTATTTTGTTTCCCATGTTTGCCCCTCTTTTCTTCTTCAACAAATCCTGACTTATTCTTTTTTGTTATGACCGTTGCAATAGGTCGGTTATTGATAGCCAATGTATTTTTAAAGAAAATTTTACAGACTCGCTGTTTACAATTGTTAATGTCGAATGAAAATGAATGTTTAGGTCCTCTATTGCTGTTGTGAACTTTATATTGATATTTAGGTTGAATAACAGAAATACACTTTGAAATAAAATCTCTTTGTCTGCTTAAGTCGCTCATTTTCCAGTAGTTGTTAAATATAATTTCTCTTTCATCTGGTTTAATTCGTAGCGAAAGAATTTTTTACTAACTTAACTTTAGTCTACATTTTTCGCCGCATGGAGGTCCTATCTGCTTCTTAGGTACAATCTTTCTTAGCTTGGACACGGAAGTATACTGTTGTCCAGTATTGCGAAGCCTTTTAGCTTCTTGTTTTTTAGATAAATTCTTAAATCCTTTACGCCTTCGTTTGATAGGTACATTATTGTCTATCGGCGTATCATTTTCTTGCATAACTTCGTTATTTAAATCTTGAACTTGTTGTATGTTTTGGTTACTTTGAGGAGATGGACTGAATGATACACGTCTAGGTGGTGTTGGCAATACATAGTCTGGATCGCGATCTGCTTCATCAGGTGAAAAGTCCTTACCCGACGTAGACGTACTAGGTGAAGACGACAAAGATGAACTTGATGATGAAGAACTTGAAGATTCTGAGCTAGATGAATTAGATCTTTCCCTTTTGCTTGAGCCGGGTGCACTTATTTCTTTATCTGCAGTTAACATCGGAAAACCAGATTTGCTCAAGCATGAAATATTCATTCTATCATTAACTGGATGCATATTACACTCATCCACTGTTACATGGCCAACTGATTGAGGTAGCGTCTGTACTTGCAATATAGGAGAAAATCTCCTAGTATCTGCTGTTAATTCATCCACAGATAAAAAACTTGAAGTACGAGTTTCTAATACTGAACATAAGTCTGTAGTTTCTAAGCATGGTTGAGATTCGATTCGATTTGTCGAAAAAGTCTCATCTGCATCGAGGATATGATTCAACTCATCCATAGATAGATTTTTGGGGGCTTCTATCGCCAAGGATTAATTTGCTGTTTCCATAGCGGCCACGATACGTTTCATGCGCGGGTTCCGTAAATATGACATTATCTGAAGCAAAGTTACTTTTACTATTACTGTGAATAGTAGAAACTTGTTATAACTATAAATTACACTACAACAAAACAAATTCAACACTATTAATTCGTTTACTATAGGTAGAAAAGTGACACTCAATGGAAATAAATCTGACATTAACTTTTTATTATATTATCCAGTGAATATTAAGTAAGTAAACAGTATTTAAATAAAATGTAATTTTTCACCACTAACATTCTTATGCAAATATGCCCTGCGCGAAATGACAAACTGCAACTAACCTAAATGTCCCATTATTATATTTAAATGTATTTAAGATTACTGTAAGAGTAAATAAGTTTACTCTTACAGTAAAGAAATACTGTGACTAAACCAATGATTACTATCTAGAGATAAATATGATCGCATAAATATCTCAAAACTTAAAAGTAAACGGTAACTATACTAAATGTTACATTTTACCAATAAAATTACATTATGATGTGCATAACTTGTGAAAATGAAAACTGTGACTAAACAAAATGTTACACTATACCAATTAAAGTGACTAAACAAAATACCTTTATTTTGACGTGCAACCGGGGTTATCCAAATAGTCACACTGTTCCATCAAACTTCCGTCATCACTCTTCGATGAACTATTCACAACTAGTATAAACACGATATTACATTTAGCAAGCACATATTATTTAGTTTTGTAACGGTTAAAATTACTGCCCATTATCTACCTCTAAAAGTGGTATTTTTTTTAAAGTGTCAAATTCATCGTGTAGTTTTCATAATTTTAAGAAAGATGGCATTAGTAACTCAATTCTTGAAAAATTTCGTATAGTAACGGTTTGTCTTTAAAGGTGCGACATGATATTACTGAATATGTACAATGATGGCAAGGTAAGTATATTTATTTCCTTAAACAATTCACGTAATGACTCACGACAGCCAAGATTATAAATAGCTCTGCTCTTTTTTGTAATATAAAAATAGTCTCAACGTCAGCAGCCGAACCCCACAGTAAGATGCCATAGGACATAATACTGTGAAAATAAGCAAAATATACTAGTCTAGCCGTTGCTACATCTGTCATCTGTCTTATTTTTCTAACAGCGAAAGCAGCAGAGCTGAGTTTGCCTGCAAGTGACTCTTTAAGAGAACCCCATTGCAGTTTGGAGTCTACTGAAACGCCTAAGAAAACAGTTGACGGAACCAAATCTAACACCCTACCATCAAGTTTTATATTTGAATTTATATGGGGTACGTTTGGTACGGAGAACCTAATACATTTGGTCTTATTCGGGTTAAGAAGAAGGTTATTAGCAGAAAACCAATTAGATACTTTAATAAGTGTATTATTGAGTTCAATCTGATCCCCATCCTTTCTATTTACTTTGAATATAAGGGATGTATCATCAGCAAAGAGGACCATATTTGTCTTGATATCCTTGATAAAGTAGGGAAGATCATTAATATAAACTAGGAACAGAAATGGGCCCAGAATTTATCCTTGAGGCACCCCCATTTTGACAATTGCACCTGTCGAAATTACATTATCAATAGCCACCCTTTGATTTCGATTCAACAAATATGAACTTAAAAAATCAATTGATCTACCTCGAATTCCATAGTAATTTAATTTCATAATGAGCGTTCGGTGATCCACGCAGTCAAAAGCTTTCGAAAGGTCACAAAACACTCCTATAGCATCTTGAGCCTCCTCCCAAGCCCCCAACACTGCTTTGATCACAGTGGATCCGGCATCAACTGTCGAACGTCCCCTAGTAAACCCAAACTGTTTGGCATGCAATATTTTATTTTTATAAAAGTAAACTAACATTTGGTTTAGCATTATTTTTTCAAAAATTTTACTCAACGCTGGTAGCACAGATATTGGCCTATAATTAGATGGGTTATTATGGCAGCCTGATTTGAAAATGGGTACGATTTTACTTAGTTTCATAAGATCGGGAAAAACACCCTCTGGCTATGACACTAAACTATACTCGTGTCTCAATGTAAAACCAGTATTATAAGACCCTATTGAGCTTTAGGCGCATTGGCTATCTCGGTTCACATCGAAATAGCATGATGAAATGAATTAAAAAAATTAAAAGCACGCTTGTCATGTGCTTTTTTTCGTACCTTTTTGCCATAGCCACTACATTATTTTTTCTTTAAATCTTATTAGCTTATGTTATCCGAGATAATATAAGGATTCTATCGATACTACATTCATTTAAATCGGTTTAGGCGTTTAGAAGTAATGGTGGAATATACAAACACGCATACATAACCCTAAAAATAACACTCCTTTTTTTGGGCAGTCGTGTAAAAAATGGTAAAATAAGTATTAAAAGGCTGCCTGTCAAGCGTCAAACTTCAGTATGCATCTACAGGAACTCCACTGATACTTTGAAAGTCATGTGCGCATTATTAATTAATTATCACTTACATCACAGGATGAAGGAAAACGTCGTGAGGAAACCCGCACACGATTAACGACACAGACTCGATGTAACACCACAGATGGTAACGGCTAGGTATGTCAGAGACTTATGGGTGATTTAAACTCTGACACTAGGTTGTTCATCATGATAACAAGAAAAAATGCGTTTACATGGAACTAGATTGATAAAGCATTAGACGGAGAGTTGTGGAAGAAAATGGTGAATACCTTTGCCCAGCAGTGAGACAACATAAGTCATCATCCCCCTGCCCATATCCCAATTTAATTGGGGTTGGTATAGCATGTCTTTTTCTTCCATGCTGTCAGCCGTCATCTTGCTAGTCACTTCTTTTATAGCCATATCATCTTTCACACAATCGTTTCCTATACTAGTGTAGCCATCTAAACTCATACTCAAAACTTTCTTCGTCACATGATCTTAATTCTTCCGCATTACGTGTCCATACCATGAAAAACGATTTCTCGGTCACAGTGGTGTAACTCTTAGGTTTTTTCTTACATACTCATTTCTAATTCTAACCATCAGACATCCTTTTAAACATTCTCATCTCAGCTGCATACTTTCATTCATCCCTTTTTGGGTCAACATTCCGAACCATACAAAGCAGCAGGGGATCTAAACAGGCCACTTTGGCTGAATCATAATAGGATCCTAATATGATTCATTTCAGAAATCCTAAAATGGTCACTTCATGGACAAAATCATATTATGATTTGCGTGCAATTCATAAACAGTAATGAATTTATTTGACAGTTTTGTAAGAAGATTCGTAAAATGGCTGACGAAACAGGAATTGCTAATGTGTCAAAGAACAGAATCTTATGAAGTTACTCAATTCAAATAGTGATTCAATTTTTATGAGTAATGCTCATAATGGCCATTTTAGATCACCAGGACTGATAACTGTCTCATACATCTTCCCCTAAAGATAAGGGGTATTTGGGCAAAATTTTCGCAAATACCTAGGTCCCGTGACCTGCCGCCATTTCATCCATCCTGCGTTAATTCTATGCTTAATTTCTTGGCTCGCTAATTGCCAGACACAATAGATTTTTCGCCATCGCTTTGTACGAGTGTGGGACAAAATTATAAAATAAAAATAAAAAATAAATTGGGAAGCCTTAATTTGGCACGATAGACTACGTTATTAATATCACTTCAACACATTATCTAATCACAAGAAACTGTACTAACACTACAAACAAATAAATTATTAATATGAGAAAACGGTTTGTCCACTACATCTGCTCATATAATATTCTGCCACGCCTCCACAAATGACAGTGGTGCAATGACGTATGTCGTGGAATTTATTGTTTTATTTGGTCTATGTCGTTCTATAATTACTGCTTCGAGGAACGCTGTCATAATATGTGGAGCTTTTGTTTCGTGGTAGATCACCTTAATAATAAATGAAAAAATTACCAGGTATCTATGTAATTTCTCTAGAGAAAGGATTGTTGTTGATAGAAAGAATGAAAGGACAAGGTTTGTAAAGTCTTTTTCGTGTGCAGATGTGTCTCAGGAATATACATGTTAACTTTCTTATGTGATAACGATAATAAAATTAATTTCTCTCCTCGTTCTCTCCTCTCTTCTTCTCGTGCAATGTATTCGAAACGTCAGGTAAAACAAAAACCAAAAATACACGCGATTAATCCAGTTAAAAGTTATTTTATTATAATGTATAGTGATCGCGGAAACCTAAGATGTTACAATGTAAACCTATATTATTTATACATGGAGAAAACCTTGTACCACTTTATATAAATATTGCGCACGGGGCATTTTACCATTTCGCATTGTTTATCTTCATAATATTAAAAGCTAATCAAAATTATATGCAAAGAAAAATAATTAATTACGGCCAAATTTCGACCACCGGGTGATCAATAGTTGAAATAATTAATTTTAAACGCATTAACGCATGTTTTTTTTATGGGATAGGGGACAACCGAGCAGACGGATCGCCTGATGGTAAGCGATTATCGCCACCCATGGACACCCGCAACCCCAGAGGAGTCGCAAGTGGGTTGCCGGCCTTTTAAAGGTTTTGGGCCTCCGGTACCCTCATTCACTCGGCGAAATACAACACAAGCTTTGTTGTTTCACGCCGGTTTTCTGTGAGGCCGTGGTATTACTCCGGTCCAGCCGGCCCATTCGTGCCAAACCATGGCTCTCCTACGCTAAAACCATAAAAAATTGTCCCATAGCGTTCTATAAGATTAAAAAAATTTGTGGACATAAAATACGGTGGTGAGTTTGTTGAACTTGCGCCCCCGGATGATAACTCCAGGATATCTAATCCACGGAACGCAGGTTCAAATCCTGCTTAAGAGAGTAAAATATTTTTTTATCAAAAAACTATTTCTTTACTGGTTAAATAATGCCGTCGTCTGTTCCGAGATACACACAGTCGCAATGGGTATCAGACACACTAATGATATCTAGCCAAAATTACACCTATATCGGCCAACCTGAGTTCGAAGTCGGTTGGAGGTCTTCGACATATACCAGGGAAGATCATAGCGATGAGGCAGTTCCTCAAGAGGTGCAATAAAATCAGGTGGTGGGGCGTTTTTGATTTATTACTATGTATATCTTAGCAGCGTCAACGTCGGCAAATTGCGCCTACTTTGAGAGGCTAATAATATTAAGCAAAGTATGTAATACTTGCGCTATCTAGTTCAAACTATATCTGTGGTTGTAAAATTGGATCGATATATTAGTAAACTTTGTATAATTTAGTCATGTACGAATAATCGACAATGAAATTATTTTACCATTTCAGACATTAATTGTAATGGTTTTCCCTCTTCCTGCACCACAGACGATCTGATGATGTATAGATGGTCAAGGATGGTATGATAGTGTATATCTCAGTATATCGATACACAAGAAGAAAATAAATAAGACATCGAAAATAATAAACTGTAAAAAGAAGAAACCGAGTGAATGGAGATGTTTTTTACACGACTGCCCAAAAAAGTAGTGATATGTGTTCAGGGTTCACACACTAACACTTGTTGCTTACTCACTGCACAATATACTCACCTCATATAAACAGCCACAACTCTCACCAGTACCACAACAATTATCTACAAATCTGCATCTCCATTACATAATATCACAGCTTCTGTCTGTAAGCGTCGGTTCGCCATTATTACATCACATTTTAATTTTCTTTCGTAATAGTTTCTGTCATCCGAATGGCACAGATAACTAATATAACCAGCGCATGCGATCACATCTTTCTAATGGAATGTTGCCAGTGTTAAAAAAAAAAATGTATTAAAAGTCAGTTCTCTCTGTGCACATATTAATATTTACATATTATTATATTTATTTATGTTATATTTATTTGCATCGCCGGTGTGACGTCATCACGTCAGTTTTCGGCTATCGCTGAAAATCAGCGCTGGGGCTTTGTCTGGCATAGGGTCGCAGCATTAAGCTGAGCGAGGGCCGTATTGCGTGTTTGTGACGCATACTACCCCCTTATGTCTCAAAAGTTTTTGTAATTTTTTTCATTTGTTGTTACCATTTTCTTTCTTTCTTTCTTTTCTTTCTATGTAGGTATATATAATTATATATATATATGTATGTTTGTGAGTTTCTTTATTCCACCATTACTTCTAAATGCCCGAACCGATTTAATAATGTGGTATCGTAAGAATACTTGCATTCTCCCGGGTAACAGAGGCTAGTAAAAAAGCATCTCTATTGACATCGAAATAACGGTCTTTCGATGTCAATTGAGATGCTAATACGCCTGCAGTTCGGTTTGGTCTTTTTAAATCGAGTTTGGTTCTGAGTTCCATTCCCGGGTCGGCTAGTGTTATTAGGTTTTTCTGTTAGGAAGTTCTCAGTAGCAGCCTGGAGTTAGGAAGTTCGCGGTGTGACACTCCAGGGCTTCCTAGAGCACTTAAAGCCGTCAGTCTTGCGCCAGATCTCTTTCAGGTCGTCTCAGAGTACCGTCCCATCGCACTATGAGAGTGAAGGAAGACGGAATGCACTCGTATTTGTGCATACACTTGTGCACTATAATATCTCCTGCGTACTTAGCTAATTTCCTCGCAGATAGGCCGCCGTGACCGAAATACGGTCTGGAGAAGTATGTGTTTTTGTAGTACATTGCTTCGTGTGTTTTATAATATTATTGCTCTTAAAATACATACGACACAATGTACCGCAAACTGCAGCTACAACTCCCCATCATTTCGATGTTAGCCGAGATAGGCTTGTAGGTCTATTTGGTCTTTTGACACGAGTTACAAAGATTAGTGTCGTGAATACAGATAAATTTTCCAAATGCATTAACGCATGCGACCAACCCTAAAGTTGCAGAATTTCGGATTAAAATGTGGAAGAAGAATTCTGAGTAGTGTGCAGAAGTCGATGGTTTAGTTGGCCGAGCGCCTGGACTATTTGGGCTGACTAATTTGGGAGATGCAGGTTCAACCCCTACTCAAGACCGTATTTTTCAAAAATGTATAAATATCCTTTGTGTCGTAAAATCAAAATTGGTGATACATATTTTTTTATAGCTAAAATAATCTTTATTGCTTTGAAATTAAGTCCAGTTCTTCGATTTCATTGTCTATTTTCCAAGTGAAAACTTCGCGTTGAGCGATTTTTGGTAAGGAAAATATTACGAGTTCGCATATTGTGTCAGTGATTTTTACCTCATATATTGTTTATTGGGTAAGAAATCAGATGAAGTTCTTAATGTAATTTAAGGAAACCAATTTCAAATAAATTATCATTATGTTAGATTGGGAAGTCGATTCTGATTGTCTTTATTTGAACAATCATCATCATCCCCCTGCCCTTATACCAATTTATTTGGGGTCGGCGCAGCATACTTATCTCTGCATCTGGCATGCTGCTAAAGTTTTGGTTATATTTTATGGCCGGCCGACTGCCTGACGTCAACCCTCTTTGGGAATGCTGTTGTTGGTGGTAACCGCCACCGATACGGTCTTCTTCTATCTATGTCACACCAAATGTTATCCATGCGCTAGGTTCTGATGATATCCTTATATCACACTCCACTAACCGGGATATTTATTTAAACCAATTTGAATAATTGTTTTTTTGTGTGACCCATAAAAACAAACATTGTAAAAAAGGGTTATTTTATTTGAACAACACCTCATGGGATTTCACTCAGGAAAAACCATATAAAGCAATGAAATAAACTCCCCACAAAATCAACTTTGGGTTACAAACGATACCCGAACTTGTTTGAACTAATTCAATCACGCTAGTTCGAGACATCCCTATGGATATAAAGTTTGTAAGCCGCTTCATTTCTTTATACTTCCTTAGTTTATATGCGATTGATACTAATTGCTTCGTGGGAGTGCGAGTAAATTGTATTGGCGCCTTTTCCTTATTAGATAAATACATATCTGGGACTATTTCTTTTCTCTTGTCAGGTCTTATCCGGGTATTATCTTTTATTAATACAGTAGTGACCCGCCCTGACTTCCCACGCGTAGCAGAGCAGTGTTGCATCCCATATTTAAACCAATTTACACAACACCTTCACGAGCTATACACTTAAACCTACCTCATGAATCACTCCGTATATTGGTGAAAACCGCATGAAAATCCGTTCAGCAGTTTTAGAGTCTATCGCGATTAGACAAACAGATGCCGATTAGACAAACAGATGCGGCGGGGGTCTTTGTCTTATAATTTGTAGCGATAAACGTCTTTATTATTTTCTGGATTATAGTCCTAACAGCTTGATTTGGTACTAGCTGTGCGTCGCAGTTACACCAGCTTTGATCTTTTTTCTCAGCTCCTAAGGATCGTAGCATAATAGCCTTCCTCAAATTTTGGCTACCAAATCCATAAAAGATTTCTTGGAATAAAACTGGTAGTGCCAGAGATTAACGCGTTCAAACAAACAATCCCTTCAGCTGTAGTATAGATTCCTTAGATTATTATCGTTAGAAATCATTGAAAAAAAGTCTAAGAGAGCAAAAACAGATCCCACGTTACTCGATGCATAACCATACCATAGTGCCTCACAGGCTAACATTTTATCAAAATCTACGTTTGGCCACCAACTCGCCTGGCAATACGCCAACGGGAAACAGCTCATCCATCTGCTTCCTTTGTTCAATCATCAGAGACCTTTCGACCAGGTTACGCGCTGCCATGGCCGACTTGGTAATGTTTAATAATATACTTCGCACACAAGTTGACCGTAGCAAACACTTGTAAGTGGAGGTTTATACACTGAGTGCGGTGTCTCTCCGTAAATGATGGCCCACCTTTCATCTTGCGCTGCATGCCCTCTTAATTGTACCTAGGAGGAGGAGATTATGAGGATTATGACTCTTCTGAGGGGGCAGTGCGTGTTGCAGAATACTGAACCATCAAAATTTGAGTCCCTTAGCCATCGACTCGCTAAAAAAATATTAAAATCACTCATGTGTGATTGCTGTGTAAAATGATCAAAATTGAATGCCACGTTGGTCTAGTGGTCGCAAGCGCGGCTGCTGAGCGTGCGGTCCTGGGTTCGATTCCCAGGTCAAATTCTCAGTAGTAGCCCGGAGTCTGGAAGTTGGTGGTGTGACACCCCCGTGCTTCGGAGAGTACGTAAAGCCGTCGGTCCTGCGCATAATCTCTCTCCGGTCGTGTCGGATTGCCGTCTTGGGTAATCTCAGTGGAGATAGGCCGCCGTGACTGAAATACGGTACTGGAGGTGTTATTTAATAATTAAAACAAAAAATCTGCGTAAAAAAGGCATCAAAAATTTAAACAGGAAACAGCTGATGTAATATCTTTATTGCACAAGACGAACAAACTAACAAATGCTGACTATTAAATTCTTATTGAAAATAATATTTCTGTATGTGGACTATCTGACCATGTGGGTGTCTTTAATTTACATTTTATTGCATTTCTCGTCAGCCCAAGCACTGAAGTCTATCCTCGGAACTTCGCTGCAGCACACGAGCGGATTCCTGAAGCAAAAATTTATAACAAGCATAGAATATGTTCGCTACACTAGTGTTTTTATTTTACCTATAGTTTCTGTAGGTTAAAATTCTGTTTTTTTTATTGCTTAAAAATAATAAATTATTTGGTTTTCTCTCACTACAATATGACATAGTACATAATTACACAGTTTTTATAAATATTCAGTTTTCAATCTTTCCAAAACCCAGTAACTGGGTAAATAACACGATATATAATGGTAAGATTGCGTGTCAGATTTTGAGGCGTCTGACTACTCATAACTACTGCTAGAACTTCATCTGACAACCGAGACCAACGGATCATCGTGGTCTGGGAGGCACGGAGAGGTTTAGATATGAATCAATGCCCACCCACCCAATCGCGATAAAAGCTGTTTAACCTCAATCGGTAGGCTCTATTTGTTGTTTATAAATAATAGACTATATATAAATAAATATTTGAAAAGCATTAACGCATGCTTAGCGAATTTTAAGGTTATAAATTTTTATGGAGAAAGAATACAGTCGCGAGCAGGATTCGAACGTGCACCTCCCGGATAAATACTCCAGACGCTTTGCCCACCAAGCCATCTCGAACTCTTGCTAACTACCGCGAATTCTTGTTCCACATTTTAATATACGTCTTTTGGTGACGTTTACAGGTGACCAAACCAACACGATTAACTTTGCAGTTAATACAATGTCGTGCAGATGCGATTACCTTAACAAATACAGATAAGTCTTTGAAAAGCATTGACGCATGCTTAGCGAACTTTAAAGTTATAAAAAGGTCGAAATGGCTTAGTGGTCAGAGCGCCTGAAGTATGTATCCGGGAGGCGCGCGTCCGAATCCTGCTCGAGACCGTGTTTGTTTTTCATAAAAATGTATAACTTTAATGGACTATTTGTTATGACTACATATAACCCTTTATACCTTTCACATAACTGAGCGATAGCGACATACACATCGCTTCCATTAAGATACTTCAATTACCCAGGCCCCAGCATCCGAGCACGGATCTTTGTCGATGTATTGAATTTTTTCGATTAATCAACAACATATAACGTTTAAAATCGACAAATCTGTCGAGAAGAACCGAGCTCGCGCCGCAGGGATTAATTAGACTTTAAAAATATTTACATGCAGTTCTTCTTAACAAATCCTTTATCACCAATAGTTTAAATTAGTATTAGTATCTGTATAAAATGAATGGCTTACTCGTCACTTATCTTGAGGAAAGAATTCTTTGGTACTTTCATGATATCGTCACCTACGTTGCACAGCATCAGCGACAAAGTACTTTTCCTTATTTCTTTAAGTTGAGCTGAAATTTTGAAATGAAATTAATTATTTATGTTCTACGAGATCTAGTTTCTTTTGCATTTCGTTTACACGTTTTAAATGCTAAATACTATACGAAGTTGATAACAGTTGTTATCAATTTCGTATAGCATATTCTTAAGTATACAAACTGAGTAATGTTAAGAATAAAGCCGAATGACATACGACACTAACAAAATAATTTAGGTTTTTTGTTTTTCCTGACGTATCGAACACTTTGCATCATTTGTGGTCGCAGGACGTCTAAGGTGTCAGGCGTCTCAACAGTTTATTTAAAATTATTTCAGCCGGCCGATTTTTGACGAATTGATAAAATTCATCAAATTATTTTTGTCTCTGATATATATTTAATCGCGACGGTATTTCCTAAGACTATTCCTGAGAAGAAATACCGAAACAAACTCATAGGTCACAGTCGTTTTAAATTTAGAGATGCAATTTTACAATTTCGTCGAATTATTAACTAAAAGGTATTCCGATGCACGCAGTAATCGATCACAGTATCTTGATTTTTCTTGTGATTTATTTGTTTAGAACTTGATTATTTTCACTACAGGGCTCCAAATAGGTGGTAATTTCCATCATCTCTATTGATATTCTGGTGTATTTTATCCTCCGCGAGGCTATTGTAATTAAATTAAAAAATTATTATGTCGCCTGACACCATAGTCCTCCTGCGACCACGAACGCTACAAAGCGTTCGAACCATCAGGAGGAACCAAAACCAATAATGCACGCGATGAATCCGGTTAAAGTTGTGTTATTATAATGTGTAGTGATCTCGAAAACCTAAGATATTACTAAAATAATTTAGATTCATTAATTACCTAAATTCAAAATAAAACCGGTAGTAAAGAAAATTCTTGACGAGGTTTGGTTACCTTATCGTATTTGTACAACTAACCTTCAGTAAAAGCATATGGCCTTACACTGCTTTCGTACCAATGTCGGTCACTCGTTATGCTCCACAGCATCTGCTCATTCATGATATGTGCGTGTGTGAGAGTCATTTCACCTCCTTCCATGATTTTTTCAAGCCACAAACCAGCCGTAAGGTCAATGTCCCAAACGTCTTTATATGCTGTTTTCAATAATTCTATTCTCTAAAACATTAGAAACAAAGAAATAAGTAAATTTCGTCAATTTAAATATAATAATATTCATGGTAAATAACTTAAGAGAGTGCGACAGTCTCATTGTACCATATCCAATTCCATAAGTTTTAAAAAGTGTCAAAAAGGCAAAAAGCTCGATATGGCCCTGGGGCTGAGATGGAGAGAGACTACTTAAAATTCCAAAAATAAAAACTGTTGATGTTAGTTAAATGTGGGTGTACTATACACCCACATGTAACTGATACCTTCATAATTTCGAACTTCAGGCTACTGAGAATATCGTCACAGTAAAACCTGACCTGAAAACCCAGGCCATCACGCTCAGCAGCGGCATTTGTACCACTGTAGCAAACACGACTGCCTTTGGTACAATAGTTTTACTGTTTTAAATACTTGAAATTTGCCAAAAACTTACCTCTGGATCAATAAGGAATTCCAAATCTTCGAAGGAAGTGATATTGCGACCGTAGAAGAGATACACGTATTCAGTATATGGAGCCAGCCCGTTGTGGCGATTTTTGTTCATGTCACCAGTAGGGGCATCAACAGATTCTTGTACCCCAGGTAATGCACGGTTGGCCATCTTCAAATAAAAAAAAAAAAAATATTAAAAACGGATAAAGTAATATCAGATCCGTCTTATGTAAGAGCAATTTTTGTTATTCACATTGTTATTAATTCTATAATCCAAATAAATTAAATTATTTTTAAGTTTAATCTCCTAAAATATGGAATAGCACAAAAAGGATGTAGAATAATTCTGTCCATTCTATATTTAGATACCAGACCTAGTGAGGTCTGGTATCCGATGAGACCAGTGGGTCTCAATAACTTAATTCATATATTGCCTTACTCTAGCATCCAAACTTCGAATATAACAAATTGAATTTGCGCTATTTGATTTGGTGAAAATGCTTAAGATTTTGCGAATCACATGAAAGACAGGAGGCATGTGGAGGTATGTGGAATATGCTGGTTATAAATCTGAGCCCTACTTTAAGAGATCAGGCGTGAGCCAAGGTAGGAATTTGGGACCGCTGCAATTTATTATTATGATCAATGACCTGCCTGGTGTCGTTAAGAATGCCACGTGTCTTTTATTTGCTGATGATCTCAATTAATTGCTAGCTGTAAAAGTCGAAAAAGACTGTGAGCGTTATCAGCGAGATGTAGACAGAGTAGTGGAGTGGAGCAACAACAATAAATTATATTTTAATACTGCAAAATGTTCAGTCATAACTTTTAGCCGCATGAAAATGCCTCTCCATTACTACTACAAGCTGGAAAACACTTTTTTGAAAAGGACGGAAGCAGTGCGTGATTTAGGAGTGCGCGTTAATACTGAGCTGATATTTCGGAATCACATTGTAGACGTTTGCAAAAAAGCGTATCGGAGTTTAGGTTTCATACTCAGAAGATCAGAGGGGTTTACAAGTATTACTGTGGTTACCACATTGTATAATGCACTGGTAAAAAGTCAGCTAGAGTGTAACGCAATCATTTGGGGCCCCACATGAAGCTCAATATAGTCTCATGCTGGAGCGTATTCAAAATAAATGTACTAGGTTCTTGTACTTGAGATTGTATGGTATATATCCATTTAACCCATTGATGTATCCGACATTCTTTGTAATAGGCATGGTTGGATACAATAAATTGGAAACAAGAAGTAAGTAAGAAAATTAAAGTACATTTTTAAATTATTACGTGGTAAAGCGTTGAATCCGGGTGTTATAAAGGAGGTGAACCTCTGTGTTCCCAACAACTATTTACTGCGGCGGCGGCGGCCACGTCTTCTAGCGGTACCCAGCGGTAGGACAAATTTATTAAACAAAGCTCCCATAACGCGTACCTTAAGTATACTCAATGAGGTAGCAGATACGATAGATATTTTTACCTGCTCTCTGAGTGAATTCGCAAAAGTCACAGTATATGTAAAATGTTACAATAATTAAGGACCATACTATTTTGCATTGAACATGTAATTATAGTGATGTTGAGTGATTAATAAATAAATTGTGGTTTTTATTTAGATCAATAAAATAGAATATACTCACATCATAATCGATACTCCAATCAGCACCATGACACGGGCTGAATGTGCTCTGTGTCAAATATTCCATATTTCTGCCCTTAGGCATATATCCTGTTCTAAACGTTAAGTCAAACAGCGGAATGTCCTCGACGAATTTGCGATTTTTATCGGAGAGCCTGGTGAATAATTAAGATTATTTTGAATGAGCGGTTGTTGCGCATACGCCTTACGTGCCCCGCACAATCCCATTTGAGCCGTTATACCTACATCGGTTACACCTTTTTTTTAAGTGTTGAAAATCCATCATGAATGCTGTGCCAGACTCCTACCGACTAAAAACCACACGGTTCTAGTCTGACCTTAACGAGAACCCGCGATCCGAAGTCATGGGTTTGCTGGAGTATTCACTGCGACACCAGCAGGGATACATCAGTTATGCCCATTTTGGAGCACAGCAGCGAGTTGTTACGTATTATATCTATATATCTATCTATATATTATTTTATTTATTATTGTAAATTGTTAACACCTTGTGTGTGTACTTGTAACATTATTTGTAATATATTTAAAACTAGTTTTCACTCAAATTCGAAATTTTTAACTCGACGAACAACAATAGTCCTTATTTCACCTCAACTAAATTCCCTGTATCTATTAGTAAGGAGACGCACTGAACCATCTCAATGGATCCACCTGTACATTGTATTAAAGAAATTTGTTGCAATATGCGGTACATCATTGTGAAGTAACTTTCTTAAGAAACATTCATATTAATTATTGTTCAACGGTTATTACTCACTTCCATTCTACAGTTAGACCCGCGACATCGCCGCGGGTCATGAGTAAGGGCTCCGTTTGAGTTCGAAACTAGTCGGGAAATCCCAAAGAATGCACGTGAGTAATAACCGTTGAACAATAATTAATATCATTCTGAAGTTGAATATGCTTTAGGTTTATGGTAATTATTATTTTAACTATACTTACTTAGCTGTAGATTCCTGTAACATATGGAACCAACGCAGGGTGATGCCGTATTCCATTGACATTATAGGGTACTTAGTATCATCATAAACATCCCTGAATCCACCGTCTTTTACAATAATGTTAGCCTTAATAAGATTTTCCTCACCTATTGATGGGAAAGATCGATTAATTCCTATCCCACTTTACTATCTTATAACTAACAATTAGGTACATATAGATCGTTAGATATAAAATTGCACGCTTCGCCACCAAATTTTCTATACATATTCTTCAAACGTAAACGTAATAAGTACTGGATGGGCGTGTATTTTAAAGTTAAAGATCTAAACATACGTTACACTCACGCCTTTTTCCCACACACACACCCACCCACCCACACACACATACACACACGCACGTACGAACACACACGCACACGCACGCACGCACGCACACACACACACACACATATTAGCCTCTATACAGGGATGACTGAACCGACATGACTAAATTTCCAGATAATACCTCGTATAGATGCCTTAACAAATACAGATAAATTTTTCAAACGCAAAAGCATGCATAGCGCCCTCCGAAATTATAAATTATTGTGGAAAGAAAAAAATCGGTCGTGAACACGATTTGAACCTATGCTTCCGGGATAAATACTCCAGGCACTCTGACCACTAAGCCATCTTGACCTTTGCTCAATTTTTACCAACTTCGATTAGTAAGTAAGTAAGTTATTTTTAATACGTGAATTTGTATTACTTACCTTGAAGAGCTACGAGCACCTCGTACAGAAACATTTGATATACATAGGCGATTTGTATATCTCGTGCAGTATGGAACAGAGTTTCATCGTCCCAACATGGATTCAATATGGCCAGCTCGCGGGCTACGTAGTTATGATGCCTTACGATCCAAATCGTGAACAGAGCGATGGGTAGCAAGGTATTTGCGTCTTAAATAAAAACGTTAGTACATTCAGTAAAGGTGCTTAAAGTCCTTTAGTCGGTAAAGGAAAGTCCTCAAGGACAGCGATTCCTAAAGTGGATTCCGTAGAAAAGACACTAGAGTTCCGTGAAATTATTTATTTTTGGCTGTTATATTTTAAAGGGTTAATATGTAAGTCAAATACATTGACTTAAGCTAAGAATTAAATGGAAATAACAAATTAATTGTAATAACCACAGTACTAGCAAGACGAAAACTGCTCCTTGAACGGCCAACATTAGGAAAATATTATATTGATATAAAAATTTGAATTATGGCTTGAATAAATTCTTATCACTTACACATTGACCCCTTAAAAGGAAATTACCTAATAAATTAGGACCTTATATAATACCACAATTAAGTACAGATATTATTTTGAAATAGCAATTAATAAAACAGCGAAACAATTTCATTGTTCACATTATAATTTAAAATAAAGAATGAAAATGTTTGTTTATACATCTGAACAAAATATTACTAATAAAAGTTTTTATTAGTAGGTATTTAAATTACAGTGTCTTTGATTTGTAATCATTTGTTATGGGGTTCCATAAAATAAAAGATATTTGGTGAGTGTTCCGCTATCTTAAAAGTTTCGAAACCCCTGCTTTAGGACTCCACTACTTATTACAATTAACACCAAAACCTAATACTAAGCTAGGTTTACTTAATCAAGAAAATATCAATAAAGATTAAATGACTTGCAGCTCAACCAGAAAATTTGTTCATATCCCTAGTACCATATGGATTACATATATAATATGTAATGAAAAAAAGCTAACTTACGGTTTTCGAAGCATCTGGTTTCATTTTCTTTATTGTTAGGACAATAAGCAGTAGGACCGTTTGGTGGATAATCTCTTCCTTCTTCCTGTTCCACTATTAACTCTCCGTTCTTGAATGATCTGATGACCGAATCGCCTTTGCCTTTACCATTATAAATTTGAGAAAGGTCGCATACCGGGGTAGCTTTTTGTATCTGTTTAAAAACATAATGTTTTAATTATATTACTTAAAACAAATTTATTTCCTCGGTCTTCTTCTTATCGCATGGCGAACTATATAGTGTCAGAGTTCAAGCCACCTGTAGGCCTCTGATGTGGCTTTACATAGCATAGAGAACATCTCTATATGTGCTGGTTTACTCACGATGTTTTCCTTCACCATTTTAAGCAAGTGAAAATGCAAAATAAAATTCAGTGGTGCGTGCCTTGGATTGGAATTTCTGACTTTTGTATTAATTATTGTTGAACGGTTATTACTCACTTGCATTCTTCGAGATTGCTCGACTAGTTTCGAACTCGAACGGAGCCCTTAGTCATGAACAATCATTAATATGAATGTGCGCGCGCTTGTCGACCTATGGCAAGGCTTTTTACATCGAGAACATCATAATATTTAATTGAATATAGTTTACATACTGGGGACGGTGTTGGGTCATTTGTACAGCTGAGTGATTGATGAGTAATAGGTCTCGTACTGTTCATGCAACGGATACCAGAAAACCTGTGCACCGGGTCATCCTCTGGGATTATATTAGGTGTACATCTGTCATCATTCATGTAGGCCTCTTCGCAACAGAATGTATCTTCCAGTATCATATTTTCTGAAAAGAGATTGTGAGACTAGATACCCAGTTAAAAAAAACATATGGCAGGCGGTGTTAAGGGGTAGAGTGGTACCTACAGGTAGGGCAAGCTGCTAATGACTTCCATGGAGAGGCTATTACCATCAACCAGATACAATACCCCTAGATAAAACTACCCTACTAGATAAAATTCTGCCATTGGAATTGTGCCCTGTTGATGGCAATGGAAAATGGAATGGCAGCTAAGCACATTACGTATGCCAACAACTCATTGACTATAAGCGGTTGTGAACTCATCAAATCAAATCATTGCAATCTCATCATTGTTGAGACATATAACACCAACTTTATGGAACTGGATATATTCACACTATCGAATCATCTATTCAAGAAAAAAGTCATAAACATTCTGTCTAATAAGTAAAATTTATTAATTTATCGTTAAGCTCATATCTGTATTTATTTATTATTTGCAAGCACTCGCAGCAAGCTAATCTTAACATTAATCTTAATTTTAAGTTTTAACTAAGAGTTAAACTTTAACTCCTTTTTATTTTTTATTTTTTTTCACTGTCTTTCCTCTTCTAATGTATTTGATTATTTGTGGACAATGGTGTGAGTTACATGTTTGATATCATAGTTTAAGATGTATCTTTGAATTGTTCTGAGCATGTAACTGTTTTTTGATCCTAATAAATAAAATTAAATTAAAAAAATAGCGCGAAAACGGGCAGCAGTTACAGCTGCACAATTCGCTATTTAAATATTCATATCGAGCAACGCATACGCAACTATATACACCCCTACCTACCTCTTGAAGAAGTACTATTTAGATAAACAAAGAGTTCTGCCGCGGGAAATCAACCATAAAAATTTCAGCATATATATTTGTGACAGATTTTGTTAAAACTCAACATCACATTACACGCCATTTCACGCCTGTATTCCCCGAAGGTAGGTACAGGTGTATATAGTTGTACACCCGCATTTCACCAATGCTGTTAATAAGTCCCATGTGGTGAGCCTATTGCCATCTACCAAGCATAATTCAAAGCTCCGGGCTGCTATCGAGAATTTCCTAATAGAAAACCCAATAACACTTTGCGCGACCCGGGAATCGAACCCAGGACCTCATGCTCAGCAGTCGCGCCTGGGACCACTAGATCAACGAGGCAGAAAAACTCAGTGAGGTTATATGCCGGTTTAGATCAAAGGTATGGTATAGAGTGAAAAAAAATAAAAAATCTGTTTAGAACGTCCCCAAAAATAGCTAGTTATAATATGTTTACACACCAATATCATGAGGAGATCCGTTGTCATTAAACATGAATATGAGGAAGCCTGGCACATTGTGGTTTAACTTGGAATGAATAGATTTGCCCTCTTTCAACAGCGTGGTACGAACGATTCTTTCCAGGGGGAGATCTTCGCCACTCTTTGCTTTTCTTGCGTGAATACCTGTAAATGATCAACGATTTTACTTCAGTGAACACATCTTTAACAGACTTTTACAGGTCGGTTATGAGCCTAGTTAGCGCCGGCACTTCGTGTCTGACAAATTATTTGAGAAAACAAACTCGAAGGTGATATCATAGTACACACATGTTGAAATTAATTAATAAATTTAAAAACCCGCGTGCCCTGTGTGTGTCATATAGTTTTATTTCACACCTTTTGTGTACCATACCCACTGTAATTTGTTTTAAATCATACTATTACTACATAATATGTTACCCGGAACAATGTAAGAATTCTAATGATACCCCATACATCTAAATCGACTCAGGCGTTTGAAAGTTATGGTGGAACAAATAAACTTATAATATAAATAATAATATCTTAGGTTTTCGCGATCACTACACATTATAATAAAACAACTTTTAACCGTTCAAGATATGTCTTTGAAAAAGCATTAACGCATGCTTAGCTAACTCCTGCGCCTCCCGGATAGTATCTATCCGGGAGGCGCAGGTTCGAATCCTGTTCGCGACCGTATTCTTTTTTCCATTTAATATTGTAACTTAACTTTTAACCGGATTAATCGCGTCTATCAGAGACAAAAGAAAAATTATGAATTTTATCAATTATATGTACGGTAGACTGAAATAATTTTAAATAAACTGTTGAGACGCCTGACACCTTAGTTCCCGTGCGACCACGAACGCTGCGAAGTGTTCGAAATGTCAGGAGAAACAAAAACCAGTAATATACGCGATTAATCCGGTTAAAAGTTGTTTTATTATAATATTTATAATACAGACATACATGAATCCTAAAAAACATGAAACTAATTTTTTTTTGGTCGGACTTGTAATAACATATACGAGTCTAACCATGCATGCTGTAATGAAAATGAGACATTGGAACGCCAAATTTAAGTTTTCATTTTTTTCTTCGCTATTTTTGTCCCGATATTTTACATGAATTTTACCTTCGTGAAGCGATTGAAGTTATGAAACATTCTTATTTCACCAATCTACTTACCATTGTGAAAATAAGGGTCTAGTAATCTTCTCTGCGGTGCAAGAAAAACTCCTCTGCCTGGATATTTGAGGTTGTTACAAGAACCGTCTACTCGTTTCCTTTCATTCGGATCGCATGGTTGGATATCGGCAGTGCAATTGCTGAAAACATCAATTTTGTAAACTATTATACCATATTTTACATGTGTTGTCCTAGTCGATAGTCAAAGACAGGACTACGGTTTCCTGGTCAGGTTACGACAAGTGCTTCTGTATTACATTTTTCGTGTCAATTCACATGACACATGCGCTATATTGGATAATTTTTGGATTCAGACTTATAGCCAGTTGTAAACTGTAGACTTTAAATAATCATTGGGATTAAGGGTTTTTCGGACAGTGTAAGTACTAGTGGCCCAGATATGGGATGAGCAAGCGTTAGTTGCATTTTTAACTTAGTGTCTCAGTGCTTAGGATGTTAAACCTTCGCTCAATCTCAGCTCTTGTTAATCAATAGCACTCGGAAACTAATTCAGAGGCCTATAGATGTCTTGACCCTAAGTTAGGTCCTAATTATACTAAATCAGAAGTCCTGCAGGATGCTAGGGTTTTTAAAATAATAATTACATAACATGGAATAAATAAGAGGAAGTCTGAAAGTGGTGCCGGTGATCGAGAAGTTAGGTTAGTTTATTGTTTGTCAATGTATGGACATGTGTTGCGGAGGATTATGTGACGAGGAACATTTTGAATATGAATGTGGATGGCTGTAAATGTAGAGAAAGACGGACGAAACGATGGATGGATTGTGTCTAAGATGATGGCTTTAAAAGTAGTTACTATCGAGATGACTGCTGATAGAGATGTAGGTATAGAAGAATAGACATGCTGCGCCGACTCCAAATAAATTGGATAGATAGCAGGTGGAAGATGATGCACACATTCCTGAATTGGGTTGGGCTGTTGTACGCCATATTTCAACATGCTGTTATAAAGCCTATTAATATCTGCTACCACTAGCATGCATGAAGAGATTAATATACATTGATGATGAAACTAAAGAGCCGAATCTATTTTAAATAATATTGAAAAAGGCATGATTTAATGTACGTCAAAACCCAATAAAACTTTGCGTGAACTGGAAGAAAGAAACTCAAGAGCTCACGGTCAGTAGCCGAACTTGCGTCCACTAGACTAGTCGAATTAACGAGTACTTGCGTTTATCATCAATAATGGATGCAAATAATACAAAATTTAGCTATTTCCACAATATTGAGAGTTGGAGCGGGCGGTTCACAGCTAATTAAAAACATAAGCATGACTATGACTACCCTCAATATTGTTATATCTTAGGTTTGCGCGATTACTACACATTATAATAAAACAACTTTTAACCGGATTAAACGCGTGTATTATTGTTTTTTTTGTTTTTCCTGGCATTTCGAACACTTTGCAGCGTTCGTGGTCGCAGGAGGACTGAGTCCACGAACGCTGCTTAATTTAGTTAAAAGTTGTTTTATTATAATACCCTCAATATTGCTAAAGATATTATATGTATTTGCATCCATTGTAATGGACTACCGCAATGTAACGCTTGAATCTATTCAATACAATACGTCTTCTTAATAGATAACTTAAAATACTCACTCTAAAACTCTTTCTGTGTATGTACTAATTTCTTCTTCCGATAGAGGTTGACCCGTATATGTATTAACACGAGTCCCATAGCTTAGGCTAGCACACATACAAAATAAAACAATAGTTTTGAGCAACATTTTGAGAACGTTGCTCGTACAGAGTGTGTAGCAAATGTATTTTTCACCGCTTTTATAGTGTTTCCGCTGTTTGCATTAATGAAATTGCAATTTTAATATGCAAATTATCGTATTATATTTAATGTCAATATATATTTCTTGAATTTCTTTTAAGAAACTATTTAAAACATCTGTTAACTTGGATAGTCTGCTCATTAAACATCAGAGCAAAATACAATACAAACAAGTCATGCTGAGAATTTTGTGTTCCAAGTCTTAGTTAACTTACTAAAAAAGCTTTTAATAAAATATGGAAAAATATTAAAAACATATTACTAGAATCCTAGGTGAGCACGATAGTAATTATCGTCATCATAAAATTATAATCATGGATGCAAAAAATACAATATTTAGCTAGGCCCACACTATTGATGATCGCCTGCAACTATATGCACACCCGCCAGTGGTGAAGCATCGGGGAGAGTAACGTACACGGACGTGTAAGGCAGTTGGCGGTAGTTGCGATTTTTGACCGCTGGCGTATGTATAAATACATGCAGGACGGGCCGGACACAGGTACGAAATGTCTCATCATGTCCACCCCGACCCTTGCTCGAGCCGGCCCGCGCCGAGCTAGTAGCTTTAAATTCGACCCTTAATAATAAGGAAACTGATCTGATCCAGCTAGTCCCTAGTTGTCCCCTCAGCAACGCCCTAAGCCGAGGCTCGTGTCCCGCAGGGGACGCCCTTAGTGCTGTGTTGCTTAGTTTGTAGTAATATAAAATATGCTCTGGCTGGAGGCATCAAATTGTCTCGCCATAGCTATTGTTCGGTTACGCAGATCAAACCCCAATGGGTTAACTGCAAGAAAAAAAAAAAAAAAAACCGGACACATGTTATCGCATTATTACCCTCAATAGTGTGGTAGCAGCTTGATATTGCAGTTATTTGCATCACATTAGTGACGGGTCTTCTTAGGCTTTACTTGTAGTCCACGACCTATAATTAACTCGGGAATTTGCTGCAAATCCACGGGCTCTGTCAGCTCTTCTAAGAGCGCTTGTGAATATGTTTGCAAGTCTTCCGCATGAAAATGGTAGAATAATAGGAGTTAATAGGAATATAGGTTAATAAAATAGTTATGTAGACAGGTAATAACACGAACCAACAATTCTGTTGGACATTTTTACTGCTGAACGGCGGCCTTCCCTATAGTCTTTTACTCTGAACGGCTGCATTAAAGCCATCTTCAAGGGATCCTTTTTTTATTCTGGAATATCTATCATGGACGCTGTAAAGAAATCTTACTGATTCACGGCTCCCTGCAACGTTCACTAAATCATCACTCCATCATCGCTTCCTTTTAGACCTGTGCTCCCCTTTCCAACTCATACTCACCACTATATACTGTTCCAAAAGATTGTCGGTTCTCTGGAGTTATGTGGCCTGCCTATAGCCACTTCAACCTGCCTTGTGGAACTCCAAAGTCATAGCTCTCTTCATTGGGCTTGAGCGACTCTGAGCTTATTCAGGAGGCTAGCTGCGAAATACCACGTTTGTCATCATGGGCCCTGGCCTGTTCCTCCATAATTAGTTATAATTTTAAATTTGGACGTTTTTAAGCTTCTATTGTCAAAGATATATATCTATATGCCTCGTTGGTCTATTGGTCCAAGCGCGACTGCTGAGGTCTCGGGTTCAATTCCCGGGTCGGACAAAGTGCTATTAAATTATTCTGTTAGAAAATTTTCAGTAGCAGCCCGGAGTATGGAATTGTGCCCGGTTGATGGCAATAGGCTCACCACCTATTACATGGGACTTAATAACACTTAATAGTAGTTAATCGGTTCATAAACAAAAAACTTTTTTTTATTTATGAGTTGATTAACATGAAACAAACCCTAAATGTTAAGTGAAGCTTACCACAATATATTAGTGAAAATCACATCTAAATCGGATAAGCCATTTCTAAGATCAGCGTGCACAAACGCACAGACAAACAGACAAAAATTCTGACAATCATTGTTTTGGGTGCTATTTGCGTTGATAAAGGTCCCAATAATATTTTTTCTCATATATCTTCCATGTACAGACAGCGATCCGTAACATTTTTATTATACGTAGGGGAGAGTAACCAATATTGAACCGGCGCTTAAATTGGACCACTTCTGTATTTCTACCAAAATGACTCTATTTTTTTACACCAGCAACAAGAAAAGGAGCGCTCACAGCGCCACTAACACTCTGCCATTTTGTACCGACATTGAATAAATATTCTATAATGTGACGAAAGCAAATCTTTTTGCTCTGTTTCACTGTAAATTTTGATTGGACTGAATAACGAAATTGTTCGTTGTAATAGTAAGTTATCATTTTACGAGACATTCTATAAAAAAATAAGTTTTATACAGTTTTAAATACCAGTAACTGAATATAAATCCGTATAAGTTACGTTTTTATATTTTTTGAGAAATTGACAATCTACCCTTGAACCACTTCTAAGTTCCTATATTGTACCGGTCCAATTTATGATGCCACTTTGGTCTTAAATTTAAATAAGTTCATATCACTTTAGATGGCGGCTTCTGATGTCAGGATTATAAATAAAGATTTAGAAAGAGCGTTGTATATAAGAAAAAAGAAATGGGTATTAATGCCATTTCCAGACAGTATCAGGTGCTTCGTGCGGTAAGCACTATTTTGACAAAAGTGGCCCCAGGTAGAGTGTCTGCTATGCATGAGCTGCAAGAGATGGCTACATGAAACCTGCACCACAAACCCTGACATATGTGATGATTGCTTGATTTAATAATATTATTATGATATTTAGTAGAAGCATTCTTGCTGATTATAATTTTGATTGAATTTTAGATTTTGAGTTTATAATTTTTATTAATTTTAAAATATCCAAAGACTTTCTTAAGTAAAATTTATTATTTTTGAGTAAATTTCAGGTTTAAAGAATAAATATATATCATTACGATACTAAACTGTGTTATTCTTTATTAATGATGTGTTGTTTAGATTCGATACAATTTAGGATCCTGGTGGTCCAATTTAAGATACCGGTTGCGTTTATTGGACTGAACGACAATCTTGAATAAATCATATTTTTTTATTAGTTGCGATTATGCTCCGATAACAACAGATGGATACTATCATAAATGAAAATGTCATAATTAAAAATGTCATAATGGAAAATATCATAATTATAATGATTATCTTAAATAAATTATATTTTACACGTGGAGCTATGTGAAGGAATGACTTGCAGTTTTTTTTATGTGTGTGGAGTGTGACCAATTTAATAATACCATATTATTTACTCAGATGATTATCACGTGTTGGGAAGCAAGTGCAATTGCAAATGTATGTGTGTGTGTGTATGTGTGTGTGTGTGTGTGTGTGTGTGTGTGTGTGTGTGTGTGTGTGTGTGTGTGTGTGTGTGTGTGTGTGTGTGTGTGTGTGTGTGTGTGTGTGTGTGTGTGAGAGTCTTTTTATATTTTTGCGTCAAGATGGCATAGTGCCTCGTTGGTCTAGTGGTCCCAAGCGCGACTGATAAGCATGAGGTCTCGGGTTCGATTCCGGTTCCGGATTCGGTCAGGCAAAGTGTTATTGAGTTTTTCTGTTAGGAAATTCTCAGTTATAGCTCGGAGTTTGGGACTTAAATACAGCATTGGTTGAATGTGAGCGTACGACTTTGTACACCTCTGCCTACCCCTTTGGGGAATACAGGCGTGATGCTATAATGCTATGTAGATGGCATACTTATACATTGAAATTTAAGTAGTCCGAAAATCAAAATATACGGACGTTTCCTCGTGTACCTAATGACGTGTAATCATAGTGAAGCCTGCATTTTCTTTCATATGGCGTATACCTACAAGCTGTGGATTTGTACCCGTACCATATATATAGAGAGCATAAGATAAAATTATTGTTAACCTTTTAAAATTTCTTTGCACATTATCCGGTTAGAGTAAATTAATAAATTTTGATTTCGAAGCTTTAGCGGGGATTCAGAATAAACCTCGTTGTTCCCCGAACGGCAGAATAACCAAGTAATTGGCATTTCCAAAAGACAGTGACATTCTGTTTTTTTTTTTTGTTTATTGTTTTGCACTTGTTACCTATTTTGTCTTCACACGCAGCACACGGGGTGAACTTATTTGTTTACAGGTATCTGTACATCTATAAAAAATAAATTGACTGTTTTTAATATTACAATAACATCCTTTTACATAATGCACATGAAGTATACTTGCAATTGTAACTGTAAACTGTTGTAACACTTTTACCGTGGGAGAGCCATGCTTCGGCACGAATGGGCCGGCTCGACCGGATTGATACCACGGCCTCACAGAAAACCGGCGTGAAACAACGCTTGCGTTGTGTTTCGCCGAGTGAGTGAGGGTACCGGAGGCCCAAACCCTTTAAAAGGCCGGCAACGCACTTGCGACTCCTCTGGGGTTGCGGGTGTCCATGGGTGGCGGTAATCGCTTACCATCAGGCGAGCCGTCTGCTCAGTTGCCCCCTATTCCATAAAAAAAAAACTGTACAGTTGTGTGTGTACAGTTCTTATATATACTTTTTTTTTTTTTTAACTGTCTGTTTGATCCGGGTAGTCTTCGGGACGTTGCACTCTGTTGATTAATAAAATCGTGGTTTTGACTTTGTGTGACTGAGTGAAAGTGAATCAGAAGATAAAGCAAGTTCATCATCATCATCCCCCTGCCCTTATCCCAATTTATTTGGGGTCGGCGCAGCATACCTATGTCTGGCATGCTGCTAAAGTTTTGGCTATGTTTTATAACCGCCCGCCTGCCTGACGTCAACCCTCTTTGGGAATGCTGTTGTTGGTGGTAACCGCCACCGATACGGTCTCCTTCTATCTAGCTATGTCATACCAAATGTTATCCATGCGCCAGGTTTTGATGTTATCCTAATATCACCCTCCACTAACCGGGCTATAATAACATATACGGCCTACAATCTTCTACACACGATTCATCTTGACTCTCACAGGGTTTAGGGTACTTCAATCGGAACTAGTAGCAAAGAATCCATTGTTTTGAACAATTTTGCATTCACCACATTATCTCTCCATCAACTTTCTAAAGGTGTTTGCCTTGTGTCGAAACCACATGTGTCCGGACAGACAAGCTGGCGAACTATTCAATGGTCCGCGTCCCGCTATTTTATTAAGATAAATAAGTTCATCCTAATAAAATTATTATTTAGTCAAGGAAATACATTTCCACTCTGCCATGGTCTTTGAAAAGGCGACTCCTAACTGATGATGACCTTCAAATACTAAAAGCACTTGAAGTGATTCCAAAGATTGTTCTCATCTATGTGCGAAGTCTAATGATAGGATAATCAACACCAAGTGTGGTAAATGCAACAAATCTATTTGTAATGAGCACCATAGGTACCTACTGAAATTTATTATTTATTCAAGATAAATCTTTGAAAAGCATTAACGCATGCTTAGCAAACTCTAAAGTTACAATATTAAATGGAAAAAGAATACGGTCGCGAACAGGATTCGAACCTGCGCCTCCCGGATGTATACTCCATTCTTTTTCCATTTAATATTGTAACTTTATTATTTATTATTATTTAATGATGCTATATGAGTGCAAGAGCCATGCTTCGGCACGAATGGGCCATGGATACCACGGCCTCTTAGAAAACCGACGAGAAACAACGCTTGCGTTGTGTTTCGAGTGAGTGAAGGTATCGGAGGCCCAAACCCTTTAAAAGGCCGGAAACTCACTTGCGACTCCTCTGGTGTTGCGGGTGTCCATGAGTGGCGGTAGTCGCTTACCATCAGGCGATCCGTCTGCTCTTTTGCAGCCTATCCAATAAAAAAAAAAGATTCAAGAGCCAAGTAATTGCTAATTATTTTTAAATACTGTTTTAAAAGTTTATAAGTTTTGGTTTACTAGAACAATTAAATATTTTTTAAATTATCTTATTTTAAGTGAAAATATTTATTGATTGAAGGAACTTAATATTTTCACTTATTTTATTTGTTTCTTTTTCACAAATAAATTAGACTAATGGTGTATTTTGGCGCGACTGGCTAAAGGTCAATTAACAGCCTCTGTCTTGTATGTATACACAACGGATCTTAAAAATACGGACGTAGCGTTGCGAACGACATGTGAGAAGCGTGCCTAGTCATACAATTTCGCTTGTCATACACGAGCTTAACGCATACAAATACTCAAAACTCATCCTCTCGGCGCCAGTACGCTGGGTGTGTGTGTGTGCGTAATCTATGCTTCGCTTATGACAAGGCATGGTTACATCCGTATTTTTTTCAGATCCCTGGTATGCACCATCAAAAACATCTTTCAAGTGTGCTGGTTTCCTGTTCCTTTATCGTATTTGAACAACTGTAATTTTATTTATAGTAGCGCTTATTTTCGCAGTCAGTGATGTGTCACTGTATTTTATTTACCGTAAAACATGGCAACTTTGCCCTTGAGGTATGACTTTACCGAGTAGTGTATTTTTTTTTAAATTGGATACACAGCAATTTGTCCATATTTTTTTTTTTTTTTTGTCTGTTGTATAAAATTCATCATATTTCTAGCAACACATAGTGATAAGCTTTTGTGGAAAAAATACGGTCGTGAGCAGGATTCAATATTCGTATTCTTTTTCCACAAAAGTTAATAACTTTAGAGTTCGTTATCTGTATCTGCCCATAACTCAAGTCAAACAAAAATATTATGATTTGAGGGCAAAGTTGCCATATTTTACGGTATATTATTATAATGAAGCTGAAGCAGTTTGTTTGTTTCTTTGAACGTAGTTATCTCTGGAACGACCAGTCGAATTTAGAAATGTCTTCCAATTTGATTACCCAATTCACGAGAAAGGATATTATAGGCTATTTAACATCACGTAACGAAACTTATCTAACCTAACCTATCCTATAAAGCTTAGCATTAAGAAAAAAAACGGGTGAAACCGCGGGGTACAGCTAGTGTCGACTAAATTAATTTGAACTTAGATTTTAAAGTATGTGGCAAGCCTATTTCTATATACTGGGCATAATTCCAATATCCGTGCTGCCACTGAGAATTTCTTGGCAGAAAAGCCCAAGAACACTTCACTCGACCTGCGTACTTATTCGCTATCTCGGTTGCCAACCGAATTGATGGACACTTTGTAGTACATTGCGTCGTGTGTTACAGTTTCTCTATGATGAGCAACAATAGTAAAAACTTACGACGCAATGTACTACAAAGTGTCCATCAATTCAGTTGGCAACCGAGATAGCGAATAGGTACCCTTAACGGGGCACGATGTAGGACACTAAAAAGAAACACACTTATCTAATAGAACTGGAAATTTATTGAAATAGAATATTATATATATATTATAATAGTCTATATCCAACCAGTAGGGTTACTCTTGAAACTCCAATCTAATTCCAATATTAAATAGACGCCTTAAAACAACGCGTAAATGAAAAATAAATTTACCTACATTACAGTTGCCTCGATTTTAAAGCATGTTGTCTTCATATCATCCCGAATCTTTAATAATATTTTAGACATTTTGGCATTTAAAAGTAGGAACTGACATATTTCCAATGTCAATCAAGCGGAATTATTTTCAAGAGTAAGCAGGCTGCTTACTCTTTAAGAATAAGCAATTGAAACGATTTCGTAATGACGTCAATACTGATGAAACTACTCATAAGTGAACAACTGAAGACAGTGGGCTTACTCTTGAAAATAATTCCACTTGATTGACATTGGAAATATGTCAGTTTGTACTTTTATATGCTATAATGTCTAAAAAAATATTATAAATTCGGGATAATATGAAGACAACATGCTTTAAAATCGAGGCAACTGTTATGTAGGTAAATTTATTTTATTTTAAAATTACGCCATGTTGTAAGACGTCTATTTAATATTGGAATTGGTATTAATTTCAAGAGTTACCCCACTGGTCGGTAGATTATTTTATATTGAATATACTATTATGCATATTATAACAGAACCCAAGACCTCATTCTCAGTACCTAGTCGCACTCAGGACCACTACATCAACGTGGCAATCGAATTCTCATTTTTTTTTTTCATATTTTTGAAGTATTATGGAGTCATTGGTCTTCCATTATAGGAAAACTAATGATAATAGGTCCAGATCGGCCAGTTCTGAAGTGTTTTTGCATGTTATATAAAACGATGAACTTCAGAATTGTGCCCGCCAGGATAAAAAAATATCAATATTACGTGGAAATCCAAGTTAGTAATAGTAATAGTATATTAATTTCTCTCAAAAAGGTACAACGATTGGTTACAGTAATATAAGTTATAACTTATGAGCTAACCTTTGTGAGAGCTGGAGTCTGTACTAGGTTCAGGACCTGTATGACGGATCACCAGGCTCTCAGCCTCTTAAATATGATAATCCCGAGAGGAAAATAATTAACAAAAAATATATATAGATGCGCGCGCGCGCGCGTGTGTGTGTGTGTGTGTGTGTGTGTGTGTGTGTGTGTGTGTGTGTGTGTGTGTGTGTGTGTGTGTGTGTGTGTGTGTGTGTGCCTACGGGTGGTTTAAACTCTGACAGTAGGTTGTTCATCAACCATACGATACAAAGAAGAAGTAGATATAATGCAATAAAATATCCTGAACATTCAGTTCTTATTTTCTAACTAATAAGTTCCCTTCTTCCGCATGTCAATCACATAAGTAATTGAATACATCCGATAGAATTTCCCACAGTTCAATCCCGAGGGAAATAGTTCCCCTTTTCTTTAGGGTAGGGGTAACAAAGAAACACCGCATTTCGTTAATTAGGATCATTCTTATTTAACGTGAAATAGATTCCGTATATAATGCATTCCCCGAAGGAGTAGGCAGAGGTGTGATTTGTACACCTTTGCCTACCCCATATTTGAACAATACTGTTATTCAGTGTAGTGAGCCTTCTGCTGCCTACCAGGCTCAATTTCTTACTCCGAAGTGCACCTGAGAATTTGTTAACGGAAAAACCACTGCCCAATTCGGGAATCGAAATCAGGATCCTACGTTCAGCAACCGCGCTTATACCATAAAACGCATGAAGCAATTGGTCTACTCTATCTACTGAATCCTTATATCTAACAAGATAATCGGTACTGAATCGTTATAATTATATGTCAATGTTGGGGTCGCTTCCAGTCTAATCGGATGCAGTTTAATATCAGTGCTTTACATAGTGCGACCTCCACAATCCTGGGTAATACAATAACTTGCGGTAAGAATGGTTGTTAGATTTTCAGGCATCTGACTCATTTCGGCTGTCATAGATCTTCATTTGACAACTGGGACCGACGGTGGAACGTGCTTTCAGAAGCACGACGGACTCGATACGAAAGGAATCACTATCAACACATCCATAGACCGACCACGATCAGCACAGCTTAACCTTGATCATATTACTTAGTCACGAGCCATTTCGTTATAATAGAAATCATAGACAAAAAATTAACCCGGAAATGAGCGGTGTGGGACCGGTTTTTTTTTTATTCGGAATCTGACGATGACGCTTCAAAAACTAGCATCTCCGTGACCATTAATTTCTGGAACATAGTTGATGGGAGTCAATTTATTGCAAAGATCTCTTTTAAGCTAGCCTTAAGAGGAATAAGTCAAATCCTCAATCAGCTAGTATATTTTCTTCGTATTCTATGAAGAATCGTAAAATACTAAAAAAACCGGACTAGTGCGAGTCGGACTTGCCCGCCGAGGGTTCCGTACATATTATAATTTTAAATGGAAAAAGAATACGATCGTGAGCAGGATTCGAACTATCTGTTTAATAGTTCGGGAATCGAGTCGTTTTTTGTTTTCGTTCGGTATCAATCATAGTTCATACCTTGCTTAACCTCGATGATTGATTACGTACGTTAAATAAAAACTATATTTTTTATGATTTCATTACAAATGTATAGTTTTTAGATTTTTCCCTGTACTAGAAGTAGTATTAGAAGATATTACTTGAAACAAAATTTCATAGTTCTAGCTCAACGAAAAGTACCCTATACATTTTGGTTCCCTTGAGAATGTCGAAATGTATGTTTTTGCGGCATAAACGGCCGTATTTTTTTAAGTCAACTAAGAATTTTGATTTCATCACAGCTTCAAGGGACTGTAGGAGACCTGAGTATATGGTTTTAATTTCAAGTCGATACCTCCACGCGTTCTCGCCATAAAGACAGACAGATGGACAACAAAGTGATCCTATAAGGGTTCCGCTTTTTCCTTTTGAGGTACGGAACACTAAAAATAAAAAAATCTGGTCGTGAACAGGATTTAAACATGCGCCTCCCGGATAAACTTTTCGTGTCGTCACCGCTATCTATTCTGTCACCTGAATAGGGACTAAATATGACGATGACGTCAAAAAAAGTTGTACACTTAGAAGAAATCCTGCTCACAGCTGTTTTTTTTTTTTTTCGCCTAACAATATAATTTTATATTTCGTTACACATGCGATAATGCGTTGGAAAGATTTATTTTTTATTTTTGTTCTGGTCATACTAAAAATAATTCAGTAATATTCTTATATCTGAAAATAAACTATTGCCGAACCTTTCCATATGCCATCGATTGCCTGTGTACGGGCAAGAGTACGAAAATTCGATTGCATTCAATTTATTTACTGACGGTGCCCAAAGCAATTGACCCGGCTGTTCCCAATCTGGGGAAGTTTTACCGGGATATAACAAGATTCTCATGTTGATACGGTATAAAAGTGAGAAACGTATCGTCGGGTATTTAATCTAGTATGTTTACATACTTGCTAATATTTTAGAAAGAAGAAAGAAGAGAAAGAAAATACGTTTATTCAGCACAGACACAGAAACAACACAATACACACACAGAGAGACAGATTGTCTCGCCATAGCTATTGTTCGGTTACGCAGATCAAACCCCTATGGGATAACTGAAAGAGGTTTAATTTTCAGTAACTGGGTAACTGCGGGTATAAGAAGCAGTAGAGATGTGATGTATGAATTATATAACAAAAAGTCTTACACATCTAATGTTAATTTTCATAATTACGTAAGAAAATACTAAAAGATCTTTAAAAAAGATTGTATACAAGCTAAGGCCGCTTTTATTAGTAATCAAATAAAACATGCAAGTAATAAAATAAAAGCTACTTGGAAAATAATTAATACTGAAACTGGAAATAGTAGGTCCATGGATAGTAAAATAGAACTAAAAGTTGATAATGAACTTGTTTCAGATAAAGATGTAGTCGCCAAATTCTTGGAAAGTTCTTTACTAATATACCAATAAAGACTACAAAGTCTCTTTCATCATCCGTTATAGTGTCCCAATCTCTTTTAAAGGAAAGCGTTGAGTTACACTCCACAAACTTTGAATTTAAAATCATAACCCACATTGATATAATAAAAACATTTAAAACAATTGTCATTAAGTAAACTGAGGATTTATGGGGATTGTCAATAAAAGCGGTTGAATCAATAATTGCTAAGATAGTGCCAATTCTGGCGTCAATATTTAATCGTTGCATCACAGAGGGTGTTATTCCCGATCTTATGAAACTAAGTAAAATCGTACCCATTTTCAAATCAGGCTGCCATAATAACCGATGGGTTATTATGGCAGCCTGATTTATATTATATTAGCCTGATTTATTTATATTAAAATTATTTTTTCAAAAATTTTACTCACGGCTGTTAGCGCAGATATTGTCCTATAATTAGATGTAATTATAGGACAATATCTGCGCTAACAGCCGTGAGTAAAATTTTTGAAAAAATAATTTTATACCAAATGTTAGTTTACTTTAATAAAAATAAAATATTGCATGCCAAACAGTTTGGGTTTACTAGGGGACGTTCGACAGTTGATGCCGGATCCACTGTGATCAAAGCAGTGTTGGGGGCTTGGGAGGAGGCACAAGATGCTATAGGAGTGTTTTGTGACCTTTAGAAAGCTTTTGACTGCGTGGATCACCGAACGCTCATTATGAAATTAAATTACTATGGAATTCGAGGCAGATCAATTGATTTTTTAAGTTCATACTTGTTAAATCGGAATCAAAGGATACCTATTGATAATGTAACTTCAACAGGTGCAATTGTCAAAATGGGGGTGCCTCAAGGATTAATTCTGGGCCCATTTCTGTTCCTAGTTTATATTAATGATCTTCCCTACTTTATCAAGGATATCATGACAATCTTTGCTGATGCTACATCCCTTATATTCAAAGTAAATAGAAAGGATAGGAATCAGATAGAACTCAACAATACAATTATTGAAGTATTTAATTGGTTTTCTGCTAATAACCTTCTTCTTAACTCGAATAAGACCAAATGTATTAGGTTCTCCATACCAAACGTACCCCATATAAATTCAAATATAAAACTTGATGATAGGGTGTTAGATTTGGTTCCGTCAACTGTTTTCTTAGGCGTTTCAGTAGACTCCAAACTGCAATGGGGTTCTCATATAGAGTCACTTGCAGGCAAACTCAGCTCTGTTGCTTTCGCTGTTAGGAAAATAAGAAAGATGACAGATGTAGCAACGGCTAGACTAGTATATTTTGCTTATTTCCACAGTATTATGTCTTATGGCATCTTACTGTGAGGTTCGGCTGCTGACGTTGATACTATTTTTATATTACAAAAAAGAGCAGTCCGAGCTATTTATAATCTTGGCTGTCGTGAGTCATTACGTGAATTGTTTAAGGAAATAAATATACTTACCTTGCCATCATTGTACATATTGAGTAATATCATGTACATTCGCAAAAATATTGCCCATTTTAATAAGAAGAGTGACAACCACAATTTAAACACTCGTAATAAGCACCAGCTTATAGTCCCCGGTTTTAGGCTTAGAGAGACCAGCAAATCATTCATGGGTAACAGTATTCGGTTCTATAATAAGATCCCATCTAATATTACAGATCTTCCAGATGATAAGTTTAAGGTAGTTATCAAACGCATTTTAATATCTAAAGCGTATTATAGTATCAAACACTACATTGAGGATAGGGATGTTTGGCGCACGATCCCCTCCTGCACACAGCGACCCACTGGCACTGTCTAATTTATTGCATGAATGGATGTACCCTGTACAAATTACTTTTGTAATTACAGTTTTTATTATAACTAATTTTGACAACCAGATATATATAATTATATATACCTTTATATATATTTTATTTTCTTGATATCTATGTAAATCTTACATAATCACATGACAATTGTTCTAATACCTAGTACCTTCTGCTACTAGTTTAATTTTGCGAAATGTTGGTTTGCTGCATTGTTATTTGACTTAACTGTTTCTTTTTTAACAGTAATATAATGTAATTTTCTTAATTGTAGTATGTATATTGTAATACGTCTTATAGCTTCACTACTGTTCTGTAAAATGTGAGCAATATATGGACATTAATGTTAATATTTACATTACAGAAGTACTCGCATATAACAGCCTATGACCAGGGATTATGGGTTTGCCATGCTCACTAAAATGTCTTGCTGATGGTGGCGTTGCGTATTGGGTCGTTGAGTTCCCTTCAAAATGGTTGAGTTCAGCGATGCTGATCCACACGTCATACTCGTGAACGGGTGCTGTCTGTTGGGACTGGTCAGCACGTAATAGCTTTGGTTATAATTTTGGCTTTGAACATAATTAAAATTCTGCCTTTTCTTCAACACTAACCTGCATTATTCTCACATTAATAAATTTTAATTGTAAAGAACACATAATTTTAAAAGAGTGTCTATGGAGTTTCTTGCCGGCTCTTCTCCATAAGACCAACTTCTTGGAACCGTGCACCTAGCTTTGACTTTACTTAAGAGCCTGTAATATATAGCCTATGTGAAATAAAAAAAAAATTGAGATTGAGTTTGAGGCCAAGTCCAAAAAAATTATTACCCGTCGGGCCGTGGCCCACCAGGCAATATCACCCGCCTGGTTGGAAAATCCTCCCTATTCAATGGAGGGAGACCATACCTCGTTCCCTCATAATTCCTCTAACTCAAACTTAAATATTCTAAATTCTTTGATGTTCTCACAATATCTGCCAAATATAGCACTGACGGTTTCAGTTACACCCCAATGCACACCGAGTCATTTAAGCGAAGTCTTCGTTAATTTGACGACAAAGTTACGATACTTTGGAACCCAAATCGTTTTAAAGTTCAAACGTTAGTTTCAAATTGTGTTGACGCATTGTAATTGTAGCGTTAACAATATGTATGTGACTTGTTTTTATTAAGTGCAATGAGATTTTATGTGTAACTAGCTGTATCCCGCGGTTACACGCGCGTTTTTATATTATAATTAGCCTAAGTTACTCCTTGTATAGTCCAGTGGCGTGCCTAGGGTTTCAAAATAAGGCAACCCCAATAAAAATTTAACCGATTTCAAAAAAATAAAGTTCAGTTTTGGACTGAGTATGTAGGTACCTACGTATGTATCATCGCAATTATCTCATAAACTACTGGTTAGGTACAATAAATTAAAAGTGAATTCATCCGTCTTCTTCTCGGCCCCGGTTTGTCACTTTCCTGATGCTGCATATGCTTTTCTAAAACGACATCGTATTTTGTAATTAACGAGACCAGTTCTAAAAAATTGCCTTTATTTAATGAAGGTTTGGACTCATCATGTCCTCTTACAGGAAGTTCCTGTTGTGCTAAATGACAAACAATATCGACTAATCTTTGAAATACACTACGGTTGTCATCAACGCGCGTGTTATATTTTGAAATTTCCTCAGATAACTGGCGTGATATAGATGTCTCAATTCGTTGTTTACCAAAATTACTGAAAGAAACCATTGCACACAGGTGTTTATGGGAATTTGCGTGCCAGATATGTTATTTAAATCATTATAACCAGATGTATTCGGAATCTTCATTCAAAAAAAATATGCAGCACCAGCAATACAACTTATTAGTGTGCGAACAGCCAACAATCCAACTAATTTTATACACTGATCTATTAAATTTTCGTTTATGCGATTTACTAGTCTGAGAAATACACAGATTAGGCGTCGGTTTTAATGAAGAAATTAACTGTTTTTTCTGATCAAAGTTTTAAGATTTTACCTTATCTGCGCCAATCAAAACTTGAACGCATTTTAAATCCTCACAAGGTACAATTACCTCCATTGTAAGTCACCAAAACAATTGTATCACTGAGAAAATCTAAGAAAACACACAAAAAACTTTAACAACAAAACTTTTCCCACTGAAGCAAATGAAACTGAAGTGAGTTGCACTCGGTACTTACGGAGAGTTGCAGTGTTGTCATTTAGGCAAAAAAAGTCGCCAGGTATATGAAAAATCTAGCTAAATGTCGCAATAGGGTATTTGACACTGATGGAAATAAAATATGAAACTTAGCTATAATGATAGAATGTATTTTATTTGACTCTTTGGTATTTTTGAAAATAATATTAATAACTCGTAAATACATTTAATTCGATAAACAAATTCATAATTTTTAATCTATGTGTCACGTGACTCGAAACTATTAATTATTTTAAAAAGTCGCTAGTTTTTATTGTTGCTAAATCTTAAAAAAAGTCTCCAAACTCGTTAAAAATCTCCAAGATCTCACAATGTCGCTAAAACGGCAACACTGCAGAGTTGGCAAGGTGTGCATACGCGTGCAACTTCATAGGCATGCTCGGCTTAAATCTTCCATACTGATCGATTTGTAGACGCACAAGGTATGTACTCGTTATACGGCACATCGCTATAAGTGCGAAAGTGACAGAGATAGTATTTGAAAGCCCGGTAAAAGCCCGTACGTGTAAGCGAGATAGCTATATGTAGATGCTGCAAATGCGAAACTCTGCGCGCGAACAATCGCGATGTGTAGTAGTGTGGCATAGGTAGATACTTTGTGTTATGTTGATAAGAATTAAGCGCGCGAACTTTTAAATAGTTCGGGTTTGATATTGATTCTCTATCGAGCATTTTAGTAAGGCTTTTGGGCTTATATGAAGGTACCGCCACTGGTATAGTCAGCTATGTGCCAGTAAAATCTTATCAGAATTGGTCCAGCCGTTACGAAGATTAGCCAGAACAGACAAGCAGACAGAATAAATGTATAAGCATGCATTTTGCTTAATTAATATAATGGTCAAATATGGATGAACATTCAGACGCATTATCTCATACGAAGCGAACTATAGAGTAATTTTTTTTTTGGGAAAAAAAAGTTTATTAATGGCTTTGATGACACAGATTAGACGTTTAAAATGTGAAAGAGAAGTAGTGAGTTTTTCGAACGTTTCAGAGTAGTGAGCAGAGACTGACTTAGTTTTCAGAGCACCTGGACTATTATCCGGGCGCAGGTTCAAATCCTGCTCACGAACGAATTTTTCTATACACAAAAATATAACTTTAGTGTAATTGTTTTCTATATTAATTATTACTCACTTGCATTCTTCGGGATTGCCCGACTAGTTTCGAACGCGAACGGAGCTCTTATCCATGAGCTGAGCCCGCGGCGATGACGCGAGTCCAAACTGAATGAGAAGAATGCGCGTGAGTAATAACTGAATCTCACGAAAGTTATTATACAAAAGCAATTGTTTTCTATTTTCGTGAGGTTATAAATCAATCAATCAGTATGAGAGTCGTTTAAGGGCCCGTAGAACTTCGCAACATTAGGACTGGCGACGTCTTAACGTGCCTTCCAAAGCACTGAGACGCTGAAATGAAAATTCTCCTAAAAAATGTTTATTTGTTTAGCGGTCACCCGTCTTCGTCACAAATTGCCCTCAAACGATCATTCACAACTTACAACTTGTATTAATGCATCCCTAATAGGATAAAAAAATACCAATACCAAGTACATTCGGATAGGAGTTACCTTTCTCGCAACTCCAAAAATGGTCTCTGCCTATTCCCAACAGAACAGATGTTATTAAAGAAGTCTAGAATTACCAAAAAGTTGATAACACCTGAGCAAACAGCGAACAAACAATCCTATATCTTAATAATATAATATGTATAAAAAAATATAATAATATTAAAGTTATGTATATAATTTTGTATGTTTAGCAGTCACACAAAACGACTGAAACGATTTCGATGAAATTTTGTGTGTTATATTAGCCACTTCATGTCCGGGCATAAGAGAGGACATATCATATTTTTATCAGTTATTTATATATATACTCGTACAGTTTAAAAGAGTAACCATGGAGTTTCTTGCCGCTTCTTCTCTATAGGAAGCGACTTTTTGGAACCGTGCACGTAAATTCTGACTTTTAATAAGTGCCTTTGTATGGTTTATATGAAATAAAAACCTTTGACTTTGACTATCCCATTTTTTTATGTGCTAATCATGGACACTGTGCCTAAAATCACACGGACAAACTTTTACTGGGGTTTCCAACCCCGGCAGGTCATGGTCACCCCGTCATTTGTGTGGGCCGGCCGCAGTGGGCCTCTACAAACACTCCAGGGAGTGCGCAGCCATCTTAGGCCTGTCGCTGTTCAGGCGACGAACTGCTCAAGGTTTTGACGCAGAATATCCGATTCGTAAAATGTCAAATTGAAAAAAAGTATTCGGGAAATGTCAGATTCGCAAATTATCATGTCTGGTTCTCAGAATGGCTTATGTACTAGTAGTTTTGTTTGGTTTTTGTACGTAGATATTATAAAGTTCGTGGCCCATCTTTTAATCCCTGAGAGGTGCAGATTTCCTATGGGAAAATCGTAATTCTATAGTTAAAACTGCGAGGCATAGCAAGTAAAATACAAATTAAAAAAAAAGTGTTTAATCATGACATATATTTAACACAAAACATGAGTCATTCGTGTAAATAATTAAATAAGTTAAGGTTTGTAAGATTATTGGTATATCAACCAATTTTAATTCAGAATTAGCATATTCACATTCGATGTTTAATGGGATGATCAATTTTGGTGAACATTTTTAAAGATTTATTTGAATTTGATTACACTAACTATGTAAAGACGATACAAAATATGGGAATCCGGCTCTTAATCAATTTCGTTTTCTTAAAAGTAGACAGGTACCGCTAATGTGGGCCATAACTGCGCCAAACTGGAATAAATTGGGCAGGTCACATTCGCAGGATGAACCCTGACAGGAGGACCAAAGTCGTCACAGAATGGGTGCGAAGAGGGAGGACGTCGCCGAGGTCGGCTTAGAAAACGATGACGGTGCGGTTGCTATAGAGATCAAGAGACAGACTGCTGTGCCGCGTATTGTGGGTTAAATTCCCGCACGGGACAAATATTTGTACGATCTATAGATAACTGTTCCGGGTCTGTGCACATGAGAATATATATTCAACACATAATAGTTTATATATATATATATGTAAACGCACCCACGATACAGGAAGATATTCCTAGTGTGGATAGCGTGTTGGCCTAGTTAAATTTGTCAAGGGCTGTCTTGCTATGGCCACTCAAAAATAACTATGCCAGGATATGGGGAAAACTTTGCCCAGCATTAGGACAACACAGGTCAGGTAAAAAAGGTGGATATCTGTATGAAAAACCATATAAAATGTTGCCTCACTTTTAAATCGGACCTATCCGAAAACAGCGCTGCCGAATCTTGACGGGGCAGTATATATGATGAGATAAGAGCCGTTTTTGGTTTCGTTCAAGTTGTTTATATTGTTTGTTTTCCTTATAGTGAGTAAGTACTACTAGCATGCTACTTTTTAAAAGGCCGGCAACGCACTTGCTACTCTTCTGGTGTTGCCTTCTGCTTCTGGTTCTGATGTTGTCCATGAGCGGTGGTAATCGCTTACCATCGGGCGATCCGTCTGCTCGTTTGCCCCTATCCCATAAAAAGAAAAGTTTTTTCTTTCTTTAATAAGTAGTTTTTCTTATATGTTTTCATTGTCAACCTGATAAGAGACCAAAACAATTTTTTTTTTCTTTAAACAAAAAAGTATGTTTTTATATTTACAATTAGCTTTCTTACAAAAACTTATTTAAGATTTAGATATTAAAGTATTACTTGGTTAAACCATACTTTTTCTCTTCAATTCCACCACAAAGCCTTTATTCCTATCTAAACCAAAATCAGGAGGGAGTTCTATACTAATAAATAAAGTTGGCTGATGCCACGACAAACTGTAAGCTCGTCTGATCCCCGCAAACTCCTTAACTTTGGGTGCCACCTAATTAAATGATTACCCGATTGTACCCGGCTTTGGGATTTACTACGTCGCTTTCTCTGACTGTACCTTTTTTTGTTAACTGCCCTATAGTGCGGCCAGTACTGTATAATTAGAACTGATTATGTTTACATACTCACGTCTTTCTCCCATAGGGATAAGCAAAAACTACAGAAACCTGCTACGATCCTTGCATAACTATACCTTTTGCGCCGTCCATGTTCATACATCTGGTCATACACGCGTACTGGTTGGGAGTACTACGCAGTTGACCTTTTTGGAGGATATCACTAATAAGGTCAGTGTATATCCTTCTAGGGCGTCCCCTTTCGGCATTTCCACTTACGCCTGCCTTATAGATAAGTTTTGTTAGTTAACTTTCATTCATTCTCTCAATATCACCAAACTATCTAAGCTTACTTTTTTCAAATATCATCACTAAATTTAAAAAAAAAATATGTTTGACTGACCTGTTGGTCTAGTGGTTAGTAGCCCTGACTGCTATACCAGAGGTCGTGGGTTCGATTCCCACCCAGGACAAATGTTTGTGTGATGAGCACGATCATTTGTTCTGTGTCTGGGTGTAATTTATCTATAATATGTATGCATTTAGAAATATATAAGTATGTTTATCAGTTGTCTAGTACTCATAACACAAGCTCTGCTTAGCTAGAGACTAGACGGCGTCGTGTGATAGTGGCGGAATATAAAAAAAAAAAAAATTGTTTTACTCAACTGTGTGCCCTGTAATGATGATGACAGTATGATAGATTTTTTGATGAATTGAGTTTTTATATAGGTACAGATTGGTGACCAGTGTATTGAATTCTATAAAAAGGTATGATACCTGCTACAATATCTCAGCGGGAACATGTAAATTCCATAATTATATGAGCAGTATGATCAAAATTTTTACAAAGGTTTTTTTTATAATACAGAATTAAGTTTACTTACCATCGGCATCGGTTTTCATCATATCAAATTTACTGCCGTTATCAAAATCAAAATCAAAATCGAAATCAATATCGTATATAATGATATCGTATGCACAACAGTGTGGTCATAGCTAAAACCGGAGATAGCCTATAGATTTTTTTATTATTTATCTGCTCAACTTTTCCTTTACCTCTCATTATGTAGAGGTAATAGCTATACTTAGCATAAAAAACAGCAATAAAACTAAACGTAAAAATATATCTATACTAATATTATAAAGCGGAAGCGTTTTTTTGTTTGTTTAAATGCCCTTATGGAGGAACGAGGTGTGGTGTTCTTCCATTGAAAAGGGAGGATCCTTCAACCAGGCGGGTGATATTGCCTGGCGAGCCACGGCCCGACGGTTAATAACGGGCGGTTGTATATACGGACTCGCCGTCAAACTTTGCTTGCGTGATGCAGCGCGGTATGCGCGTAGTATTTATGTAGCGAGATAGAAGTTGCTACATCCTAATTTCTGGAATTAGATACTAGTCGGATTTGAATTTTAGTTTAGTGCAGGCACGGAATATTACTTAATATCTTGCCTTGTAAAATACGAGTAAACATTTTTGGAACGCAAGAAAATGGCTTTTAGAATAAATTTCAAATGTGTATTGTCTATATATGGCTCTTTTCTTTGATAAGGTTGCCGACCACTAGCTAGGCTATCTAATATTCGGCTACACTTCTCAGCTAGCCTTAAATATTGTTTTTTGTTAAGTAAGTCGGAAGAAAAAGCGTTGCCGAACTGCTTTCTCCGCGTGCGCTGGCGTAATGGTTAGTGATTCGTAAATATAATGTTTTACAAAATTATTGGTCGTTAGTACATCTCAAAAAATGCTGGGTTGCTATATGCTTATATTTTATACATACGCCACAATAAGGTATATTGTACAAAAAAAAAATTGAAAATTAAAACGTGATTTATGAGCATTAATATTAGGCATGCCATATTAATCCTTACTAAAGAAAGTTATTTCATCATCAAGACAATTTTATGAAGATAAACTTTGCCCTTTATAGTAAGCTATTCGGACTGACAGTTGCGGAGATAATGGAAAATGATAAATAATTCAACACTCACTCAAACGAGCCGTATAACGCATAACCCTCGCCCGAGATGAACTGAGCATTGCCAAGAACAGATGAACTGTGAATTATTTTCTATTTGTTAGTTAGTACTAAGTAATTAAAATATAATTATAATTGCGGGTGAAAACGCGGGGCACAGCTAGTCTAAGAATAAACCCATAATTGTGTTTACGTAAAGACCTTACCTTTTATCTAAATACCGAACCAATAGGAGAAACATAAAAATACAAACAAAATAAGAAACCTTCCTAATCTTAATACGAAATATTAATCTTCCTTTATTACTGAGGCCAGGGTGGGCATAAAAATATATTTCTAAGACGTTCGCTGTAGGGGAACCTCGGTTCAGTGAACAGGAAGGAATATTAGAATATTCCCATTGAAAAGCTGGGACGAATTGAAAAACAACGCTTAGATATTGTATTTCTTTCTTTTTATTTAGAGAAATTGTTTTTTATCGTATGAGATACTTGTTTTGTGATTATTTTAGCTATGACGTATCTATGTCTATTTTTGGGGGAGGTTTTTTAGGCGTTACCCCAGACTTTTAGTTTATTCTGTAGCTATAGTGGATGCCTTTATATCATAATATATAAATATATCCCACACGAATATACAAGCTGTTCAATCTGTGCCCGCGCCATATTTATAGAGCAAGTGATAGAAATATGATTAGTTAGTTATGTAAAATGACTTTATTAAATTACCAAATTTTTGTTCGAAACATTAGCGGGTTTTCCAGAATAAATCCTGAATGGCTCTAAAAATAAGTTGGTAGCATTGGCAAAGGACGGTGAATTCCCAAACCAATATTCTTGGTGGATGTCGCGCGCAGTGCACTGGACGAAGAGGTTGGTTAAAAAAACAGTACAGATTTTTTTATTGATTCATGTTCAATATCAATCGAACTCACGACACGCGGCGCCTACTTCCCACCGATTACTCCAAGTGCACCGTCGCAAATAAAATCTGGGTAAATAATGTATGGTTGATTATTGAGATTAATATCTGTCAACGCGCCCACGATACGGAGAAATTAATACAATGGAAAGACGTAAAATAATATTATTGCGAGTAGAAATTACGATTTTTATTCGTAAAACTTACCGCACTAGACAAAAAAATAATTAATAATGATCCAATAAGGTCAGGTGCAAAGTGGTCACAACCTGCGCGCGTGTATGACCTGATGTATGAACGTAGAAGAAGAAAAAGGAGTATATAAGGATCGTAGCAGGATGCGTTCTGTAGTGTCTGCTTCATCATAGGAAAAAAAAATAGTTTATGTATATATTTTAATGAATGACAACTACATGCAGTTGTGATGATAATGTTAAGAGGGATGGGTGGTGTTACGCGGATGGATATAATTAGAAATGAGTATATAGGAGGAAGTCTGAAAGTTGCACCGGTGCCTGAGAAGTTTTGTGGAAATTGTTGATCATGGTATGGGCATGTGATACGGAGGGGTGATTATAAGTGTAGAGGAAAACCGAGGAAGCGATGGATGGACGGTTTTAAAGATGATATGGTTAGAAAAGGAGTGGCTGCCGATAAGACGGCTGATAGAGAAGTATGGAAGAAGAATACATGCTGCACCGACCTCAAATAAATTGGGATAAGAGTAGAAGGATGATGTATGTATGTAATTGTTAATGGTTAAGTCCATATGAAAAAATATATATTCAAAAAGTGATAAAAGTTTACGAAAGGATTACATTACACATAAATGTTCACGATAAACGACGCACGCACGCACACAGACGCACTCGCACACGCACACGCACACGCACGCACACACACACACACGCTCACGCACGCGCACACACACACACACACACACGCACATGCACATGCACACGCACACGCACACGCACACGCACACGCACACGCACACACACACACACACACACACGCACACGCACGCGCGCACACACACACACACACACACGCACACGCACGCGCGCACACACACACACACACACACACACAGTGACACACAATGATGTCGAATTTGTCCAGTGCGACCACTAGTATGGAATAAATAAATAAAATAAATGAATTTACATGCAGGTAAATAAAGACAGTTATTTCAAAATTTTCGCATACACGACGGCGATATATAAGTAGCAATCTTCATTCGTTCGTAAAAACAAAACGGAATTGATAAAAACAGAAAAAGAAAGAATCTTCCGTCTGTAAAAGAAAATCCCATCTATTATAATATCTCATTCCGATTGCACGATCTAATTTCCTATTCATCGAACGCCATATTTCTGGCACCCTAGTGTAAAACTAATATAAGTTTACAGTTGGTATACACTCTACCATTAAGGGTATAAAGAACATTTTCGTTTGTCGGGCATAAATTTGTAATCTCTTTAAGAAATTCGATACAAAGTCTCCGAGATGTATTTTTTCCGTCGGTTTCGAGGTAAACCTGCGCGCGCTTTAGTAAGCCAATATGAAATATTGGATTATGATAAAAAACAATTTTCAGTCGATTACGTAATGAAATACTTTGCAAAAGGATTGTTTGTTTAGATTTAGAAGGGTTGACAGGTTAACAGTATTTTGAATAGTTTATCCGGATTTACTGCCTCGTTGGTCTAGTGGACTCAAGCGTGACTGCTGAGCACGAGGTCTCGGGTTCGATTCCCGGGTCGGGCAAAGTGTTATTGAGTTTTTCTGTTAGGAAATTCTCAGTAGCAGCCCGGAGTTTGGAAATGTGCCCGGTTGATGGCAATAGGCTCACCACCTATTACATGGGACTTAATAACAGCATTGGTGAAATGTGGGTGTATACTTGTACAATTGAACACCTCTGCCTACCCCTTCGGGGAATACAGGCGTGATGCTATGTTATGTATGTTATGTTATCCGGATTTCGTACAAAATCTCAAAAAGACATACGCCTGTATTCCGCGAAGTGGAGAGGACGTACACAAATGTACACCCACTTTTTACCGATGCTGTTATTAATTCTATTGTAATAAATAGGTGGGGAGCCTATTGCCATCTACCGCGCACAATTCCAACCTCCGGGCTGCTACTGAGAACTTTTTATCAGACCTGGGAATTAAACCCAAAACCTCATGCTCAGCAGTCGCACTTGGGACAACTAGACCAAAGAGGCAGTTCAAAAAGATACATCGTTTATTTTTGAAGTGCTCATGGCCCATTTCAAAATGTGTTCCGTAAACGACGATTGTGTTAACCAAGCCGATCTTGGCTAGGTTAGTCTGGAGATGGGTGAATGGCAGAAGTATTTTTAGAGCATCTCCGGGTCCCTCTTTAAGATCTGGAACTTGGTTGTAGTCACACATATTTACATTTTATCACAGCTATACTAAGTTCTATTTGGTAGCACAGAGTAGACGCCTCTACGAGTTCTTCTTCCATACATCTCTATTAGCCGTCATGTCGTCAGTCACTCTTTTTCTAGCTATTTCATCTTTAACACAATCCATCCATCGCTTCCTCGGTCTTCCTCTACTGTTAAAGCCATATACATTTATACTCAAAACTTTCCTCGTCACATGACCCTCATCCCTCCGCATAGCATGCCTATACTATGCTAAACGATTTCTAAACAACTTCTCAGTCACCGGTGCCACTCTCAGACTTCTTCTTACAAACTCATTTCAGATTTTATCCATCCACGTCACATCACACAACCCTCTTAAAATTCTCATCTCAGCTGCATATAGTTGTCCTTTATTCATTCCTTTCGATGGCAAACATTCTGAACCATACAACACAGAAAGATAATTGTTTTTTTGTGATTTATAAGGCTAAGACTGCAAAAACAAACCGAGCGATATTTATACCGTGATTCTTTACGCAATCCTTCAAGCAAACACGCACCGGCAAAGACGCGATACGCGTGAAAATTTATAAATAAATAGTCAGAAAAAATATTGCGCCATAATTTTGTACAGCTAAGGAAGACAAACTCCAAACCTAAAACAAAAATTTACGTGTGCTCATATTACAGCAAATCAAACGCAAGATATGAACTTGCAAACATGTTTAATTAGCATGTGTAATTGCGACCACAATTTAACACAAGCCGTGAGCCGTTACGAGTTCTAATTCATTAGGTTCGACCACGCGAGAAATGCGAAGGCAGACTTAGATGTGGCGGTGGTATTCTGGTAAAATTGCTTTTACTTAGAAATTGTAAGGAGACACTTTAGATTTGTTTCGCAGGAAGGAATATCTATATAAAGATACAAATAGTTTATGTTCACTTTATGTGAGGTGATATACGCAACAAATTTTTAATGTATGTACTAGTTGTGCTACGTGAAATTTCAAGCTGAAATCATATTAATCCTGAAATAAAATGTAGCTGTTATGTAGTATCCTAATGGTGACAGAAAATCGGTTCATCAGTTTCAGAGTTTATCGATTACAAACAAATATTTCCTTTTTGATTGTTAGTATACATTATATTTGACTTTGACAGCTGTGTGATCAATGACGAGCAGCACCCTCGTGGACTGCCAAATTGTTTGTAGTTCATATTTAAGAAACTATATGCTGCATGGTGGGAATTAAGGTAGAATAAAAACCTACCGCAATAGCTATACAACATAATGTCTTCACATCAACATCGCAGATTGTAATCAAAATAAGGCGAGAAGGGCGTGCAGTGTGAAATGCGGCAATTACCTCAAGAGCGCCGTGTCACACATCCTGCTAACTCTTCAGCTAGGCATGGGCAACGATTAATTGTTGAAGATTGTCGATCATTTGTCTTTATGGCTGTATAGTGTTAAATTGGACATACTTTGATCGATGCGACAATTGGACACGCATCTACATATAACGTTGCTCCACACTATGATATTCTCCTTTATCGTGGGTGTGTTTACAGACACATAATCCAATGCAAATGCGTTTCTTTTCAGAGATACTCAGATAGGAAACGATGGCGCCATCTAGATCATAAAAATCACTTGTAAAAGTGTCTTCAAAAGATCTATTTACAGAAATAAAATAATTTATCATCAAAATAATATTTTACCAGCATTTAAAAGCAAGATGTTTCAGGATCGGATCGTAAAAAAATGTAATAATCAGTATGTTTTAATGTCATTGTTAAAAATATATTTTGTTGTTTATTTTTATTGTGTTTTTTTTTTATATGTAATTAGATAAAGAAGCGGCCCAGACTAAATAATCAACAAACAAAATATAGATTTATCATTTGTGATGTTTTATCGATACACCACAACACATCACTAAACAGTTGGCAGAGTGTCGGACAACGATGTCGGAACAAGTCTCACGCTTCTCAAACAGCGCTACGATTTAACGCTCGAGTGTTCAGACGTTGGTAGACCGTCGAATACGAAATCAATATCTGACAGCACATAATAATGAAGGAAATTTCTAGAAGTATGACGTAATTCCTAAAAAAGAATCTTTCGATATTTTTAGAATTCTGCTTGTTTATACTTTTGAATGTAAAATTCATCAGACTGAGAGACCATTTTTGTTGTATGAGTGTGGTTTCGAGAAGGGCACTCTGGAACATAAATTTTTCTCCTGTCCTCAATTAATAACACCCCTTTATAATCTTATCTATACCCCGACCTATTAACATTCCGTCTCTCTCCTCTTATAAACATCTTGTATACACTTATTAGAATTAAAAGATTTTTATTCTTTCAACATGTTTATTTGATTTCATCAGTACAAATACCCATCAAAATCTCATAGAGTTAAGGACCGCATCAGTGTCTTAAAAAAAATTGAATGAATTGAATGTAAAATTTTCTTAACCCTGACGGTCGTAGTCGTACAATTTTGTACTTTATTTCTAAAATTATTAAAGTTGAAGTTCAATCAATTCAAACGGTACATTGACAACTCTTGTAGTGGTTGAACAGTTGGCTTCAACGTAAATCAAGCTGAATCGATTCTCATGCAGATAAACATTTCCTTGGTCAGCAGATAGATTCAGATGTTTTTGCATATGAAATAAACCAATAAACATTTTATTTAAAACATCTTAATTGGATTCCCCTGAAACTTAAGGGAAAATCTATGAAACAATTATTAGACCTGCTGTCTTGTATGGTTCAGAATATTGGCCCACGAAGGGAATGAATGAAATAGAACTACATGCAGCTGAGATGAGTATGTTAAGAGGGATGTGTGGTGTGACGCGGGTGGATAGAATTAGAAATGAATATATAAGAGGAAGTCGGAAAGTGGCACCGGTGGCTGAGAAGTTGTGTAGAAATCGTTTAGCATGGTATGAGCATGTGATGCGGAGGGATGAGGGTCATGTGACAAGGAAAGTTTTGAGTTTGAATGTAGATGGCTATAACAGTAGAGGAAGACCGAGGAAGCGATGGATGGATTGTGTTAAAGATGATATGACTAGAAAAGGAGTGACTGACGATATGACAGCTAATAAAGATGTATGGCATAAGAATACATGCTGCGTCGACACCAAAGAAATTGAGATAAGGGCAGGGGGATGATGATGATGATGATCTTAATCAAGACTCGCAACACTTCTCTCTTGAGTTTTCTAGAACCTAAAATTAAGGTTGAGATGGATTAGCGGTCAGAGCGCCTGGAGTACCTAATTATCCGGGAGGCGCAAGTTCAAATTCTGATCGCGACGATATTCTTTAATCACAAAAAATAACTTTTCGAAATATTTAATAAATATAATAATGCATTCCGAAAATGCATCTGTATTTTCTAAAATTAAGCTTTAAATAGTCTGCAGTATGGTTGAAAAAATTATAAGGCTTTTGAGTATGTAAATTTTAATGTTATTGTCTTTTTTATTAAATAGTTCTTTATGTTCCATTCTAGTAAAAGTAAATAGTAGATGTTGATTTTTTTTTATATCAAATATACGCTTATTCATTTCGATAAAAGATACCTCGGCAGTGCCCCAAACATTTTTTGTTGGTTTTAACAGGGGCGCTTCTTTGCCCCCTAATATGTTCATTTTTTCAAGGTATACCTAACTGCTAAAAGATATTGTGAACAAACAAGTACTTTGACTTTTATGATCGGACTAGTACAAAATTTTACGTGTGTATATCAGTGTTTCTCAAACTTATGGCTCCACGTACCCCTGTTAAAGCACCCAGACAATAGCGAACGGCTTTAAAAAATAAAATAAAATCTACTGTAAGGTAAAAAATACCTTACAGTACACACCGTAAGGATTTTTTTATTTTGTTTAACGGTGGTGGCAAATATAGCGACACAATGTAATAATAATATATTGTTAAATAATACGTTGTTATATCTATAGGTTGTTTTTGTCGCAAATTGCGTCGATTTTAAGAAAAATAAATTGGTCAATCTTAATGTTGACTGAGTATCAAGTGGATTTCAGTATGATACTGTATGACCCTCGCGAATGCGTCTGTGCTTCAAGCGACTCAAGTGAGTGAAGCAAGTACCACGACTACCATACCACATTTTGACACGCACGCGCGCTTCCATAATTACTTGTTGTACACGCTTGCTAACTTACCATTTGCCATTACCTAAATCTTGTTGCGAACCCCCTACCATCATATGGCGTACCCCTAAGGGTTCGCGTATCCCACTTTGAGAAACCATGGTGTATAGTAATTAACGAACCAACAGATCACATTTTTTTTAATGAGCAGTGATTTGTTTACTACCAGATAGTTTTTTTTTTTTAAACGGTCATTTTTTTTATCCTTGACGGCTTCTTAAACTTAATAATTACTTTATCTTAGGTAATCGCCATCACATTTCGCGGTGTTAATTGCAGTATAATAAAACAACTTTTAACCGAATTAATCGCGAGCAGGAGGCATCCTCCTGCGACCGCGAACGCTGCAAAGTGTTCGAAACGTCAGAAAAAACCAATAATGCACGGGATTAATACTTAAAAAGCAGTTTTCCTTTGATTTATATTCTAGAATTAACTCAGCCAATTATTTGTATCAGTTTATTCATCACGGCGTTCACTCGTAAAGTCCTACACAATCTTTAAAGTTACTCCCATCTTGCTCTAATGAACAAGAACTATTATAGCTTCGTCCATATTAAATTAAAGCCCACTCATTATACCACTTTCTGTCTTCAAACCCATAAAGAACCAGTTACCTGATGTTTATGGAATCAAGTATTAATATTATTTAATAGCAAACTTCAGAATATAAAAAAAAAAATTACAATAAATTTTAGATTTTTGAAGTTAGTTTCATAAAAATATTAACGCCACGAAAATACGAAGAATGAACCATTAACCGGTGAACACATTCACAGTCCGCGAAGCAGTCAAAATATTTAAACAATCATACAACTCCAAATGGAGTCATTAGACTATTAAAGTGCTAATATAACTGTTTATTCTTTGTCTTATAACATTATAATAAAGTAAATACTGCCTCGTTGGTCTATGGTGCCATCGACAAATGTTAATATCTTGTAGGGGGCTCGTGGCTAAATAACAGCCGCACAGATAGATCGATTGAGGTTAAGTTGCACTTGCTGCGATCGGTTCGTGGATGGGTGACCATAATTTCATACCGAGGCCCCTCCGTGCTTCGGAGAGTACGCACGACTGTTAAGTTGTTGGTCCCGGTTGTCAAATTAAGATCTATGACAGCCGTTAAGGGTAGTCAGAGACCTGAAAGTTTGACAACCACTCATACCACGAGATATCGTGTTACCTAGTAACTAGGTTGTGGAGGTAAGATAGGCAGTCGCTCCATGTAAAATACATGTATGAATCTGCATCCGGTTTGACTAGAAGCCGACCCCAAGGTAATTGGGAAAAGGCAAGATATTTGGGAAATGAAGCTGCTAGAATGTTAGTAGTTCAAAGCGAATATTGACCATTAATCAGAACCTCAAAACCAATATAGTGTAGACCTTCCCCAGGTCTATATTATATTGTTACTGAGACTGCTAATTACAAATTTAAATATAATACATATAATTGTCATTCAAGCATCACAAATTGAGTATCCATTACAACTGTGTCGAATTAGTAGTCTGTAGAAACTTCAAAGACATCTACAACGAGAACGACATCATTTTTCACCAAAAAGTGACAGTTGAATGGTAACCACCATTCAACTGTCACTTTCACAGAATAACAAATGTTTAAAATTATTCCTTCCACGCACTATCAATTGCCATATAAAATATTGGTAAATTGGTGGATGTGAATTAGGCCTCTGTTTTATTAACCGACTTCAAAGAAGTCAAAGAAGGTATTCGAATCGATGTACGTATGTTTAATGCCCGCGATTTTCTTTAAAAATTAGAATTAAGGTTCAAAAAAGGCACAATTATAATTTTAATTGTTAGCAGTATTTTTTTTAAACCAACTATTAGTAGACACAGCAAAAGATGAAGAGCCAACATAACGTGAAAGTTTTTAAAACCCATAGGCTCAACTTGGGTTAATGACTGCTACTTTTTAACAATTGCTGAGAGCGATGCAAATGCTCTTAATCTAGTCTAGTCTAGTTTACAAACCTCAGTATGGAACAGATTATGAGCACCTCTAACCATTCATCTAATCATCAATCGCACGATACACGACACAGACTAACTTTAAATAAATGACAAAAGACACTCGAGATATAAAACTAAAGGTATGGCAAATGAAAATAAACCAAAGCATTTAGAGATAAACATCGATATAGATAACAGTCAACATGAACTTGCATTCGAAACACTTCACCCAGAACCATCCAAGACATTCCATTATGAACATCATTTAAAAACGATCAAATATTTGTATCCATTCTTACCCGTCTACCAAAATTCATTGATAATAATCTGTACCGTTGATAAACACCCCATAAATAAGATTAGGCTGGGTACAAAGAATTCTGTCCCACGCTTTCGAGATAATGAAATTGATAGCAAAGCACATTCTCGGGAGATAACAGCCTAATTAGGTTATTTGTATTAGGAGATTATGATTTCACAAGTGTTGGTGGGGTTTGTACCTCCTACTGCGATGGGAAAAATGAAAAGTTCTTTGTTGTGTGTCGTACCGAAGATAATGAGTGTCGGCTCAATTTTCTTGATATTTGATAAGGAACTGTCTGTTTATTTGCTTTAGCCAGAGTAGTATTATGGAAGAGAATAATAAATTGATAGGCAATATGAAATATTTTATTCCCGGTGAGTCGTAACTATTTTACTATACCTACTTTACTGCTATTGTGTGTGTGATGACATCTCCTCGAAGGAATTTTTATTCTAATCCTAAAATTATTACAATTGGTGTGAATTTATCATGCCCTCGTATGTTCTATGCTATCTCATCGACTACCGAGTTGGATGTAATGTATATTGTTGAACTATTAAAACGAAATCTATAGCTATATGATGTCCATTGTATTGCGCAATTACACATTATTATTTTGATGCAGATTGTTATTTTTCATTTTGAGAGCTAATCATGGTCGTAGAACATTTTTGCTATCACAATTAGCTTTATGTGGAGCGAATACTGTTTACGTCATAGGGATGACAGTAGTATTGAAATTAATACCAATTCCAATCCAATTCTTATGTCAAATCAACGCCTTAAAACCACGGACCTTAAAAAAATACAACATGTGAGAAGCATGCCTAGTCATCCAATTTCGCTTTTCATACACGAAACGCATACAAATAATTAAAACTCATCCACTCGACGCCAGTACGCTCTGTGTGTGAGTGCGTAATCTATGCTTGGCTAATGACAAGGCAAGGTTGCATCCGTATTTTTTTCAGATCCGTGCTTAAAACAATGTGTAATGTTAAAATAAATTTACCTACATCAAAGTGGGAGAGCCATGCTTCGGCACGAATGGGCCGGCTCGACCGGATTGATACCACGGCCTCACAGAAAACCGGCGTGAAACAACGCTTGCGTTGTGTTTCGCCGAGTGAGTGAGGGTACCGGAGGCCCAAAACCTTTAAAAGGCAAACGCACTTGCGACTCTTCTGGGGTTGCGGGTGTCCATGGGCGGCGGTAATCGCTTACCATCAGGCGAGCCGTCTATTCGGTTGCCCCTATTCCATGAAAAAAAAAAAAAATGTTATCTCAGTTTTAAAGCTTGTTGGCTTATTAATATCCCGATTGTTTAATTATATTTAAGACATTTTAGCATTTAAAAGTACGGATTAACATATTTCCAATGTCAATCGAGCAGATTTATTTTCAAGAGGAAGCAAGTAATTTTTTTTGTATCGTCCGCCATTCACAAGTAATCTATGTGACAACACTTCAGTTGCAAAGATCAATGTCCTACCTACATACAAGATCCCATTTGTCGCACACTTTCACGACGCCATTTAAAATCACAAGTTGCTCGTTAAAGAGTATCAGACACGCAGCCCCGAGGGCAGTGTCACTACAAAATAGTATTTATCGTGATTGATACGCCTTGTCTCCCTACTCGCCACATGCTAATTTATGCTAAAGTTGTACCAAGATATACTGCAATAACTTGAAAGATTTTGAACCTTATTGTCATCTCAATAAAGTTGGCCATGACGACAGGAGTCAGCTAATTTGTGTATAAGTTACCACCAATATAAAAAAGGATTTCAATCAAGCGAGTTTAAATTCTATTTTGTGTGCGTTAAGGTTCGTGGTGAAGGTAAAATGTTATTTGGTATAACAATAATCTAAATGCCTGCTGACCGTTTAATGTAAGCGTTAACTATGTAAAAGCCTTTTTTTTATTTTCATTGTTTTTTGTTTGTTTTATTTTAATTGCCGGTATGTTTGACCAGGTTGTTGAATAATGATGAATATGTTAAAGTCAGGGAATAAACATTTTGTTCGTGTATAATTTGCAATATGTTAAATGTATTTACTGGAAAAAAAATGCTTCTATATTCTAGTGAAACATAGTTACAGAGCTATGTTTCACTAGAATAATTAAGCGTATTCTAGAAGGTCCTAGCCTGAAGTCGCCGGTCAGATAGTATTATTTAGTTTTTGTGCTGGTAGAGTAGCCCTGGAGTTTGTAATTGAGGCCAGTGGATAGAAATAGGCTCTACATAGGACATAATAATAGTATCGGTGCAATTAAGTAGGTTAGTACTACATAGTAGTATTGTATATTATGTACCTCTATATCGTCCTCCTTGTCGTATCCAACAATGACAACCTGATGTGTTTATCTATTGTGTGACCGAATGTGGCTTGCAAAGCCAAATTTGGTTTGAAAGGTCCTGTTTCAGTCGCACAGTGTAACTGACCGCTGGCAGTGTGGGAATAGGAAGGCTTTGGATGGGATTTTTTATGAAGGCGCTTACCATCGACGTCTACCGATGCGCTGCAAGAGTAGTCATAGCCTTATGAACAGCGCTGCAGCACTTTTATCTCTGTTGCTCAAGCTCTTCCCAACCATCGTATTGGATTTTCCATGGTATAACCCTTCATGGGATGTAGGCTTGATGTCTATGAAAATATAATTCTAAATTAAAATATTATTTCAAGATAAATCTTTGAAAAGCATTAACGCATGCTTCGCTAAGCACGGATTCCATTCCACATTCCAATCCATTTAATATAATAACTTTAGAGTTCGCTAAGCATGCGTTAATGCTTTTCAAAGATTTATCTTGAATTATTAAGGTAATTGCATTCTTTACGGCATTGTATTAACTGCAAAGTTAGTCGTGTCGGTTCGGTCACCAGTATAGGGACTGAATTGATTGCAATGACGTCGCCATAAGACGTGTTAAAATATGGAAGAAGAATTCGCGGTGGTGAGCAGAGGTCGAGATGGCTCAGTGGTCAGAGCGCCTGGAGTATTCATCTGGGAGGCGCAGGTTCGAATCCTGTTCGCGACCGTATTCTTTTTCCATTTAATATAATAAATAATAATAAATTTAAAATATTATGTTAGTCATTCGTGTATTATTTTCTTCCAAGACTTAGGCTTTTATGTATAGTAGAATCTTTGGTTTTAAAACTTTCGGGTTGTTAATCTTATGTAGAAAACAAACCCAAGAACTGTTTTTGTTAAAAAGCCATATCAAATGGTAATAACTAATATTGAGTAGTTCATCAACCATAGTATCAGAAAAATAATAAAATGTGCAGCCAAGCGCTGTGATGATTACGTACAAAATATTTTTTGCAATGTTACTTACATTTACAAATAAACTTTTGTATTTGCCACATTTTATCATTCTAGGTCAAAGGGAAGTACGCTATAAATCTGATTGCATTTGTGAGTATAAAAATATGTGACATACGCAAAAATATCCGCACTGTTTTTATTGCGGTTTCATTGATGTTTCAATCATGATGTTTAAACCTCCAAGGGACTTAGCATTGGATTTTAATTTCATCTTGATACATCAACCCGTTCCTAAAAAAAGGGCTTGACAAAAAACAGACGGACAGATAGACAACAAGGGTTCCGTTACTTTTTCATTGTTTTATACAGAATCTGTAAAACGAACGTCTTCTGTTGTCCTTTTCAATTACAAGAACTCATCACCGTTAACGTACCTAACCAGACTAAAACTGAGATCCAATCTCTTTGGTCACTTAATTTTTTGTTCCTTAATTTAATTGAAAAAAAGGAGTAGAGTTGGGCATCCTTTATCCGTTACCAATCGTCCAGTGTCCCCAGTAGCGTTACACATAAGAAAGTTACATGAAAGCATTAATTACTTAGCCATTGGACATGAGAGTGTGGTGTAAGTTAGAGGAGGCAGAGTCTCTAAAAGTGTATTTAGGTGTTTCCTATCTTACAGATATACTCTAGACTCGAACAACGACACGTAGCTCATCTGCTAGAGTGCTGACACGAATGTCAAGGGTTGCTGGTGCAAGCCCTGTTCGTGTCTATTGTTTTTCAATGTTTCCTTGATAAATTTTAATTATAATTTTTTGTGGAAATTATTTGAGCGTGTGTTAGTTGAATTAATTACGTGAGTAGGATTCGAACATGCCTCTTGGACTTCAGGCGCTCTGCCAACTCGACTTCTGCTCATCACCCCGAATTCTTCTTCCACATTTTAATTCGACCGATGAGCTGGAAGAAACTGGACGAGGAAATTCTTAGAACGTAAAAAATGGTGTGATGTTATGGGCTGGTACTTTTACTTAACTGTAACTTTTTTATACATCATCATCCCCCTGCCCTTATCCAAATTTATTTGATGTCGTCGCAGCATGCATTCTTGTTAAATTTTCTAATTATTTTTCAATTTGCATGCTATGTTAAGTTTTGTACGAATGCACAAAAAAAAATTATGTTTTAGGGTTCATTAGGTATGTATATATTTATGTATGTATGTATGTTTGTGAGTTTTACGTTCCACATTAACTTATAAACGCCTGAACCGATTCAGATGTATGGGAAATCGTTATAATCCTTGCATTTCCTCGGGTAATAAAGACTAATAAGATTAACCTATAACGAAATTTTACGACTGCGACGAGAATCCTTCAGCTTCCTTTTTAGTTCACATATGTCAAGAGTGTTTTTTTTAAATTAATTATTATTTATTTATAATTGTCTTAAGGTCGAATCAGAAACCACCTAAGCCAGCTTTAATGCAAACCGCTTATCCCTCACATCTTGTTGAACGACCCACAGCAAGACCACAAATGGATGGAGTCCATTTAATCTCGTGGGATTTAATTGCAGCACCTTTCGATTCGCCGCCGGTGCCCATTTATTGGTCAGAAGATTTACTGGCGACTTTGTCGATTACTGGGTGTTTCATTTTTTTTGTCCAAGTCTCACGAAGGTAATATCGTAACCGCAAATGTTGTGGTGAGGTAATGTGGTGAAGAGGAAAGGGAGCAAAACAATAATGCAAGAGTTCACATTCACATGTGTTTAAATAGCATTGTAATGTACGTGTTTGTTGGAGTGTGAGTGTTAACTCCATTTTAAGCCCAATCTACCTAGCCATTGCCCAATGCCATTGGGGTCGACTTCCGATCAAACTGGATATAGCTGAAAACCAGTAATTTATATGGAGCGACTGCCTATCTGACCTCCTCATACCAGTTACTGGGTACCACGGATATGTCGTGACATGACTGGTTATCAGACTTTCAGGCCTCTGAATACCCGTAACGGCTGTCATATTATAGATATTAATTTAAAATTTTCATAGAACATTTATTAGTTTCTATAAAACATTAAAAAGTTGTTAAAAATTTAAATAAGCTATAAATAGTCATAACATTTGTATTAAAAATAATTATACAAAGTTCATCTTTTACCGTACGATATTTGAGGAGGTGATGACTGATAATTAACACGCATCAATAAAACAATCAATACCAATAAAAAATATCTATAATTAAAATATATTTTAATTATAGATATTTTTTGTAAACAAACAAATTCGCTCCGTGTGCTGCACACGAAAGCGACCTATGCAAAACCACCAAAAATATGCATAGAAATTCGCCTGGCTCCTTGGAAAATGCTAACAACATATTCTTAGAGCCGTTCGGCGTTTATTCTGAAAAACTCGCAAATTTTTCGAAGTTAATATTTGGCTACTAAATAAAGGTAGAATTGAAAAAATATTTAACATGATTAACCATAATATATTACTTATTATTTCCTTTATATGTAAGACAAGGGCAAATATCAATAGCTTGTATTTGCCCATAGTAGATACCTACGTCTACATAAATTTATTTTTAAAATTGAATAAATGCTGTTCACTTGCCTTTGGCATTCCATCTGTGCGTATGATTTTGTGTTATTAAAATAACTAATTAAAAAAAGCATTTTATAGGCGACATTGTTTTTGTTTTATTACCTATATAGGTCTTCCTCGATTTCTGAGTAGTTTGAAGGATTTACTTTACTAAGCACGTACTTATATTTAATACCACTTACTTATGCTATAAAATATTTTTTTGGAAATGGAGAGGGGTTCCCCACCATACTCGTAGCAATACCATTTATCAAGTTCCCAATTTCTGTCAATACTCAACCATTACATTTCAGCAGAAATTCAAAGCGACACAGAAAGTCAATCGAATATATTTGCGAAAATGAAGAAAAAACGGGTACCGGTGAGTATGAGGCACTTAATATGGCAGCTTTCAGTTGCATCGCCTGAAATATGTAGGATAATGCAATATGCACACTGATAATTTACCAAATATTTATTTAAAAGCATTTATTCCCTTTAGAATGATTCGATGAAGAAATCGGTTTATGAATGCATTATCTTCATAAGTTTTTTTTTTTACTTCCTGCTCAGCTCCTAATATTTGTAGAGTGATATTAAATAACCTATAACCTTCCTCGAGTAGTAAGCTACCAAATGCAAAATAATTTTTAACCGACTTCCAAAAAGGAGGAGGTTATCAATTAGGTTTTTTTTTTTTTCTAAATCCAACTTTTTAGTTCCAGAGATACAAAAAATCACAAAGTGCAAACTTTTCTACTAAGGTTGTCAGTTTCCCACTTACCTGCAATGCCTGCTATTATAGAAGTCAAGATTTCAATCTCGTAGTTTACGTTCTAGAAAGCTTATCTACATCTTGTACATGTTTAATGACTATCGACCTAGGCACGCACCACTGATTTTTCTTTATAATGTCCGTATTAGAAATCAATTATCACTTCTTAAAAACAACATACTCAGAATAGTTTTCGGTGAAGTATACAGATGCCAGAGTCCGTGCAGTTTTAACTCTGACAGTAGATAAGAATATTACGAAGAAACTACTTTAGTTTACAAAACAAAATATGAATACTAATCAGCTAAGAACTTCCTCATTTCAGGTGAAAAGAGTAAAATTGAGTCTGACATAATGAAAATACAAGTAAATGTACCTCGTGTGTTCTCAGCACAGCCGTATCACGCAGGATAAAGCAAAAATGAAAGAAAAGGTGCGAAAAAGAAACACCTATCTGATTCACGAAATTGGATCGCACCATTTTTTGAGAGGAGATGGAATTTTCTGGCCAAAATAAACTGATTTGGATCGCTTGGTAAATTCGAATGGAGTACTTACTGCTGTTTACTTTAATATTGTAGTAGTGGGTTTTGGTGTTGCGAATAAAGAGGGATCTACTTATGGTACAAACACTCACACACAAACGCACACACACACACACACAGATTTACACTAGATTAAATCCCAAAGCAATAAAAGTATGTATGATTTGTCTTTAATTATTTCTTTTGTTATGGAAGAGCGGAGACTTCTACTACAGGCTTTATTTGCTTAAAAGAAGGCTCCAATCACAATTTAAATGTCAATAATTTGTTAAAGAAATAAACTAATTTGAATTTTGAAATTTTTGAAATGGTGTTTACAGTTCATTTAGTGGTAAAATAATGTGATGTCAAGCCAATGTATTAAAAAGAGGAAGTTCTCAATTCGACGTTGTTTTGTTATTTACGCAATAACTCTTTCTGATAATAAGCGATTATTATGTTTTTTTTTTTATAAAAGGAGAACCCTTCGTGTGTTTTCCAATGGCATAGAGTTAGTGCTACGTAAAATTGGAAAATGGAAAACACAAAAAGAAAACTGATTTAAAAAAGAATAAAAAACAGCACGGTTTCGGAAGTCGATTCAAAATATGCTCTGGCTGGAGGTATCAAATTGCCGCGCCTTAGCTATGTCCGGTTAAGCAGATCAAACCTCAAACGGTAAATTAAAATTCACTACATATTGTATAATAATAATATTTGAAAGCCATTTCATCAAATTTTTTGTCAGAATCGTAGAAGCTAGAGATCTATATATACCCTATCATATTGGGAAACAGGCGTGATTATATGTAAGTTTACGTATTAATTCTGTTTCGTTATGACTATTGATAACTAGACAGAAGTTGACGGCTGTTTGGAGTCCGGAAGTCTGCTTTTGACAGCACATTACTAATATAAGCAAGTGCATTATAAAATTAACTTTCAAGTGCGTTTATTATGGAACTTTTTAGGAGACCTATTTACGGTGATCTTCAGAGACTTCCAAAGTTAGTTTCTTTTATAAATAAAGATAAAAATCATATGCTTCCCTTCATACTTTTAATAATTAGGTAACATTATACTTTTTAACTTACATACTTCTGACATCAATTACCTAAAAAACAATTTCCTTAATATTTAAAATATTTCTCGTCAATTTCTCACGGCCGTTAAATATGGAGAGTAATTGGAGACACATGCTCAAACATCTACATCCGAGGGTGTGTCTAATTACGCTAGAAATATGCCCCAGGGATATTGTTAATTAATATATATAGTATGCACGTGTAAGACCGTAGTATAATTATGATTTATGTGAACTACAATGTTTCTTCTTCTAGTTTAAAAGAATTTAGTGCTGTTTTCTCGTAAATTATTGTTATGACTTGATTGTGGACAGGTTGAAGCGAGGAGTTTTTGCTGTTACTTTTGTATAAGGTTTTTTTTTCTTACTCTGTAAGCCCAATGTAAAACTACATTCCTTACTATTCCTTTATTCACTGTAAAAACGTTCAATATATATGGTAACGTCACCGTTAGAGGTTAAAAATGTAGTGCAAAGATCGACTTAGAAAGCGGTGGTTATAACTATATAGATGACATCATTACAGTTTCGATGCAGGCGTTAGCGGATTCAAACATGGCTCGCGATAGTATTTTACTAAACAAAAATATGATTTCGCATTGTGTCTTCATAAAGATGCTTATGTAGTATCGTCGAATAAAATAGTATTTTTTTAAAATTTTCAACGAATAAATCGGCAGTCGTCAATGTGAAACTTTAGCGCTTTATAAAACATGATGCAGCTTTTTCACTTATTTTTGTCACCAAAAAGGTTGATATATAATCATGACTGACGCTTCTCATGTTGCTAACACGGCCCACGCATCTGCACTGAAATACCAACGACATTTTGACCAACATCAATTTACAAAAATATTCCATCATCGTACCCGAAACCGTTCTTTTTTCAGTGAGGTGACGAGATGGGCCAAAAAATATAATGGGGCCAAATGACCCACGTCAACAATTTTGCCTTTAATTTTGCCCGTAACCCTGCTGTGATGCGGGTGCGGGTCACGGGCGCGACACAAATTAATCCATTTAAAATACATGCACAATTCGGTCTAACATACCCATGCGTACATGAATAAATAAAAGCTACGCGGATACCCGAGTCCGTGGCAAGGGTTGATTTTTGCAAAAGTCCAATTTTGGTTGCGGTGAAAGGGTTACTTTTGTTATCTTTTTGAATGCTTCCATAGATTCCCCATTTCTAGAAAAACATCAAAATAATGAAGTTTTGTTGAGAAATTTTCCACATGCTGGACAAGGCGTAAATTGTATATTTACGTGCCTTCATGATAATTATTAAAGAATATATTTATGAAGGTATTATGAATGGAACATCTTGACCACCTTCGAGACATATTTTAAATAAAGAAATTAATAATAAATTTTATTTGCAAAATACAAGAACAACCTTAAAGTTACAATTATAAGTAAACAATATTCACAAATGGTTTAATAATAGTGAGCGTATGCGGTTGTTACGATCGATTCACACTGACCTCCGTACTAGCTTAACTGTATCACGATAGATCACTCTTCTTCGCTCTACAACAATTTCACACACTCTTGGATCATAGTCAACAGCGAACTTTAAACAATGTTTCAGACACGACTTGAGGGTGTAATTACAACGTAATATTGACAATCCAAACGTAAATAAGTCATAAAATTCATTGTATATAAAAATATGTATGCAAAAATATGTTTTTGTATAATAACTTTCGTGAGACACATTCATATTAATTATTGTTCAACGGTTATTACTCACTTGAGTTCTTCGGGATTGCCCGACTAGTTTCGAACTCGAACGGAGCCCTTAGTCATGAGCTGAGCCCGCGGCGATGTCGCGAGCCAAACTTTTTTTTTTCAGTTTGGCTCGCGATAATTAATGCAGAAATATGTGACAAATATTTTGTTACGAATGATACAATAACAAGATATATAATTTATCGATAATTGTATCTTCTAAATAAGTTCGAGGGTTTCTCCTCATACGTTCTTACACTTTATACCTAATTTAAAATATATAATTTCATCTGTGCAATAATATTTATATACTAATACGAACCATTTACAAAGTAAAGATTTAAAACTGATACAATAAAAATAAAAACTAAATTAAAACTACAGGAGGGCATCGAAAAATTCTTGCGCATCGCTGTGCCCAAAAGGCTGGCAGCCTTTATACCTTAGTTCCATTTAGACATGCGAACACACAACTCTCCTGTAATAAATAACAGTAATATAATAATTTGCAAAATATACGATGAAAACACATCTTCAATTCTAAGATTAAAAGAAAGAACCCATTTCATTATGTTCGTTATCTTATCTACCTACTCAAAAGCCTAACTCTAATAGTTTCTGACACGCATTTCAAATCACTCCGATCAATTCAAAACGTCAATAATTTCCACACACCACGCGATCGCCATCTGATCGCTACTTCCTCATCAGATATCTTATCTGTTACGATCGCCGGCATCGACACTTCGCTTATTTGCTTATCTAACAGATAAACACAGATAAACCAGTGATTTCGATTTTACGGTTTATACATCGATAATTTTGATGTAATCGGTGTTTAGTGTGTTGTATAGGGAAAGTGTGATGTCGTGTGAGCGTTTGCAATGTTTGAACAAGATTGATAAAGGAATTTTTGTAATATTCAACATTGAAAGATAAGGCTAAAAGGTTTTAATATTAAATAATTTTAGTGGCAATGGTATTAAAAAACATAAAGCTTACGAAACGGTAAACGAAGAATAATATACCAATAAAAAACTCAATTAAAGTATCAATAAGTTCGCATTACTTAACATCACTCCAAAAACCCCACTCAAAAATATTCAATAACAAGGAAACCCAAAAACATACGAAGATCGATGAAACGTCAATCAAAATTATAAAGACCGGTAATACGATCCCGTGGGCTCTCATTATTTCATAATAAAAGGTTAAAACCAGACGGTTCAAAGAAGCTTTTGAAATCCGAAACCTATCCTGTATATAGAAAATGCAAAATTAAAAAGACGAACGGCGCTTGAGAACAGGAATAGTCAATAGTCACTTCATATTGTGTTTACTGTGTAAACCGCATGAGGTTCCGTGGTATAACGTTACCGATGCACCACGAAATCAACCTAAACAAAGTAGAAACGGATGTGGGCTTGTCCAATGCTGCTCTACATATAAACGAATTTCAAGTACCTGAATTAGAACGAGTAATGGAGGGAGTACAAAAGGATGTAGTTGATATGGCTACACACGAAACAGATAACTTAGTAGATAGTGAAGGGATTGTATATCCTGCGGGAGCACGGGCCGGAGTTGAGTGAACTTGCCTAACCTAAATTGTCGACAATAGTGCCATTGTCTGAACGTTGAGAAATTTTCTTGATGGCTTTAAATTTGTCATAGTGAGTGGAGATAGTGAGTGGGTAAATAAAGTTGAAAGGGTTTTAATCTGAGTGGAGTTTTTTAAGTGATTATGGGTTGTTTGTGTATGAAACATGCAAGTAAATAAAGTGGTAGGTCCTTTTGGCGACCATATCGCCCAGTTATGATAAAACAAAAATATACACAAATTTCCTCTTGCTAACTAGTGATTCACCTTATTGCTAACATATAAAAAAAATAGCTTTTTTTGACAATAGTAAAGCCATTATAGAATTGCAAAAGCCAATGTCATAAAGTTCGTCTCGTTCCATATAAAATTTTAAACATTTTGTAATTTTAAAAATAGTAGCACTAGATCTGATATTAATAATTTTGTATGGCTTTGAAATACGAGTACATGTTTATTATTGACTTAATCACGAACAGTAAATGTAGTCTGAAATCATTTACAAAATATCTCTTAGCGCGTTCTTTCTTATTCTAACATAAATTTTGCTTTGATAGAAATTTTAATAAGATGACCTCGACCACTTTTGTTTTTCTTTGGTTTCCTATGATGTACAACGGATTTACCAAATATTCAAGATACCAATTTTATGGAATCCTCAGGTGCTTACGCAAGTCATTAATCTTATTTCCACGTCCGTCTGCCTTTACGAGGAGATAAAAACTCAATGAAACGTTAGATGCGTAAATTCCTAAGGTTTTAAGACCTATTTAGGGGTAATGTGTGGGATATAAAGATAACAGTACCGCATGGATAGACATCTAATATTTAAACGGCATTAAACTAATAGATAAAAGCGATGCCACACATGCTTTCTGCGTTTTTGTTGTTTTTAACTCCTAAAAACTATATACATAGTAATGAGTCAATCAACGCAGATTGATTTTTGAGTTCAGCAGGGATAATTGGGCCGTTTAGTTAGAAAAATCTCAGTAGTACCGGTGTTTGAAATTATACTCATTAGATGGCAATAGGCTTATAATCTCTAACATGGGCATCGGTGAAACTCGTTACTTTAGCCTAACCCTTTGGGGCATATATGTTTATGTTATGCAATCATTTCCAAGTGGCATTCTCGTCGTATCAGAGACCATGACTCATTTTAGAACATTGAGCCAGCAGAGTAAGTTGATGTTATTAATGTATGGCATTTCCTTAAGTATTGGACTAGACCAGTGGAACGAAATTTTGAATCTCACTGTGCTTAAAAACTATTCTAAAATACTTGATTTGCCGAGTGTTAATTTTTTTTTAAATAATTTTAAAGAATAAGCGTGTCTAAAAAGTGCCTTCTCACCTCAACGCTTTCAACATTCATATTGTGATGATTCATGAAACTCACAGTTTTAAAATTCACGTTCCCATTAACTCGTACTAAACCACGATTTAAAGAATCTCTAGATCAGCTCCCGAGATTGGGTATCTCTGCATATTCTTGCTACACCAAGTTTCTTAAGATTAAAGACACACTCCACCTAAGGTTTGCAATTAAGGCTGCGACAGCCGCAAATTGGTAGTCATCAATAACTCGGCTTATCTGTGCATAGTCAATTAAAATGCTATCTCGGTTACATCTCGACTAAAGTGACGGAGAAAGCGCGAATTAAATATTTTATGCTTTATATAAAATGTAGCTGAAATTTATTCAAAACTAGTAATTTATTTTTCCACGGAGACGAATGGTAGAAAATAATATACTTATTAATCGTATCGCGGAACAGATATTTAGGATTTAGGATCTACGGATTCCGTTCTCGGTCTGGGTATATGTTAAAAAAAATGGATCTAGTGCTACACTCCGTTTGTTTTTGTCATCTTAAAGAGGGTAAGGACAATCAAACATCGCCCATTTGAGCGATAATAATAAAAATAACAAATATTTGATAAAAAGATGAAGGTAGTTGAAAAGTAATTTGTTATATATATTTGTTACTTTGAACTGCCTCGTTGGTCTAGTGGTCCCAAGCGCGACTGCTGAGCATGAGGTCCCGGGTTCGATTCCCGGGTCGGGCAAAGTGTTATTAAGTTTTTCTGTTAGAAAATTCTTAGTAGCAGCCCGGAGTTTGGAATTGTGCCCGGTAGATGGCAATAGGCTCACCACCTGTTACATGGGACTTAATAACAGCATTGGTGAAATGTGGGTGTACAACTGTGTACACTTCTGCCTACCCCTTCGGGGAATACAGGCGTGATGCTATGTTATGTTTATGCTATGTTACTTTGAATCTGTTATGTACGAACAAACCTAATCTAGGTTTTATTAAATATAAGTATTACTATATATTTGTGATATTAAAAAGTATGGTTAAAATGAAAAAAAAAAAAACTTTTTGCAATTATATGTACTCAAAAATTATAAAATCACTAGTTTTGCCCACAACTTCGCTCGCATTAATTTAAAATTTGGCAATCAATTCGGGTTGTACTCTATTATAGTTAGGACGAAAAACCGGTCTATCGACACTCTAGACTCACAAAATGTATTAGGTACTTAAATTTAAAACTCAATAGTGAATCGAAGACACGTGGCGCCACCTATTATCCTAAGAACGTTATTCTTGTTTTCCTCGGGAATAGTACTTTTAGACAACGTATATGCAAAATTTCAGGATGATCGGTTCAGAGGTTTACACGTGAAAAGGTAAGAAATTTACTTTCGCATATTTTATAATATTAGTTAGGATGTGCTACATATACTATTTTATGTCGATAAAGTTTCTATTAGTTAATAGCTTCCGCCCGCGACTTGTCCCGTGTGGATTTCAGAATTGGGTCCAGTCGGGATAAAAAGTATCCTATGTGTTAATCCAGGCTATAAACTATCTGTATGCCCAATTTCATCCAAATCCGTTATGTAGTTTTTGCGTAAAAGAGTTACAAACATCCATACATACAAACTTTCGCGTTTATAATATTAGTAGGATTCATTTACAATAGGGGTTATTGACGAAATTTCACAAAAGGCCTAAATTTTAAGAATATGGTATACATTACCTAAAAAAAATATTTTGCAAATTTTTGTGTACCTATTGATTAAATAACAGCTATTTAAAATTCAAATTTCAAAGGTCGTGCCAAAAGGCGCGATAATGACGATCGCCATTTTGTGACGTCATTACGCAACAGAACCATTGTAAACAAAGGAAATTATTGTGTAAATCATAACATTAGTGCGTAGTATACCAATACTTCGAAAATTGAAGTGAAATACGAAGAATGTGGTTGCATCTTGCTTCCCAAATATCAACAAATTCATCGATTTATTTTGTGTCATGTGTCACAGTGACTGCAAATTGACAATCAATCGTCTGATTAGTGACGTCACGCAGTCATTGGTGTTTCGAGTCACGTGACACATAGATTAAAAATTACGAATTTGTTTATCGAATTAAATGTATTTACGAGTTATTATTATTATTTTCAAAAATACCAAAGAGTCAATTAAAATACATTCTATCATTATAGCTAAGTTTCATATTTTATTTCCATCAGTGTCAAATACCCTATTGTTTTTATTTTCCAATAAGCGTCTTAGTATTCACAAGTTGTATATCAATCATGGTAAAACAATAACTAACCTCCCTTTAAAAGACTTTCAAAGCTGGCATTAAGTTTTTTTTTCACCCTTCACAATAAACCTGATATCACCTGCCCTAAGACACTTCACCCAAATCCTTAACTCAGCGCCCTAATTAAGCAAGTACTAAATTTTTACGACCAACATAAGTTGCCGTAAACGGCACTCACTCGAATGCCCCTTAAAATAAAACCGGGACAATTGTCGCGAATCCTGGACGTGTTCCAACTTACATGAAGTCAACATGGCACATGTCACTGCGCAGGATTTCCTCTTTTTTAAGCATATTTTTTGTCGACAAGTTGCTGACGTTTTTGTGGAACTAAAACGGACTGGAAGTAAAGTTCATTGTTTTGATTCCAGTGTGGGGTAAATGAAGTTCGTGTCAGTTGAAATTTTTGTTTCGGAATTGTATCGAATTTTTTGTTAATTTCAGTTTTGCGTCGTGTTATTTTCGTCGATGTGTAACACGGCGAATATAATGTAGTGGAAAAAGGAAACCATTCAAGTATATATTTCTACAGCTTATTCATGAATCGTATTGTATATAAATATTATTTGTAATAGTAATTATTGATCTTGACTGCCTCGTTGGTCTAGTGGTCGCAGGCGCGGCTGGTGAGCGTGAGGTCCTGGGTTCGATTCCCAGGTAGGGCAAAGTGTTATTGAATTTTTCTGTTAGGAAATTCTCAGTAGCAGCCCGGAGTCAGGAAGTTGGTGGTGTGACACCCCCGTGCTTCGGAGAGCACGTAAAGCCGTCGGGCCTGCGCTTAATCTCTCTCTGGTCGTGTGGGATTTCCGTCCCATCGGAATAAGAGAATGAAGGAAGAGGGAGTCCACCTGTGTTTGCGCATACACTTGTGCAATCGGTCGGTCGGAAGGTGTTTTTTGTTTTTTTATAGAGATATGAAATTCTTACATGTCACATTTAAGATTATAATATACTATTTAATTCAGTTACTAATCGTTTAATATAGTAAATCATACAAATTAATATCAATTAGGTATTGGCGATTATCCTTTGTGGGTATCCTTTTCATCATATGTTAAAACATTAATTTGTTTTATTAACCTATTATGTATTTTAATTTTATAGCTTTGGTCCTGTATGAGAGTGCGTGCATTTCGATATTTGTTAATCAATCACGCTAAAACTAGTGAAAGTATTTATTACCGAAACATACTCAGACGTCGCAGTCGTTTTAAATTTAGAGATACACCTGACCTCTGAGTTTGTTTCGGTATTTCTTCTCATGGATAGTGTTAGGAAATAATTTCGCGATGTAGTTTTAAATATGTATCAGAGATAACAATAATTTTATGAATTTTATCAATTATTTGTACGGTTGACTGAAATAATTTTAAATAAACTGTCATGACGCCTGACACGTTAGCCCTCCTGCGACCACAAACGCTGCAAAGTGTTCGAAACGTCAGGAAAAACTAAAACCAATAATACACGCGATTAATCCGGTTAAGTTGTTTTTTTTAAGAAAGTATTTATATGAAATGTAGTATATTCCGCGGAAGAAACTGTCGGACGTAGCACCTACTTTAACTTTGCTTATTTGATTAGCCGCTTGATATGTTCTAAACTATTGCTTCTAGACGACCTGGCTATGTCCTAAGCCAATTTTTTTGGACTAACAATCCAGTCAACATTTAAGAATTGAAAATTAACAAAGTTAAGGTTATAAATAAATATAATATCTACAATATGGAGGGTAGTCATGCAATTAACTGTGCAAGCATATACGTAGGTACATGAACATTTAGCAAGCGGTGATAAATCGCAGCTACTACCAAATACTCTTCACGTGTTTCGCCCCCCTCCGCGGGGCATTATCAGGAGCTGTTAACTGTCAGTGTTCACCATCGACTCATAACAATGTCAATTCATATATAACTTTCGTATCAAGTATAACTTATATTTAACTCTATCATTATTTTTGAAGGCAAAGGCACATACATTTTTCACCGTGGCAGAGCCATGCTTCGGCACGAATGGGCCGGCTCGACCAGATTGATACCACGGCCTCACAGAAAACTGCCGTGAAACAACGCTTGCGTTGTGTTTCGGTGTACCGGAGGCCCAAACCCTTTAAAAGGCCGGCAACGCACTTGCGACTCCTCTGGGGTTGCGGGTGTCCATGGGCGGTGGTAATCGCTTACCATCCGCCGAACCGTCTGCTCGGTTGCCCATATCCCATAAAAAAAAAACATACTACTGTATTCAACCATTAAAATTCTTCCACCCATTACGCAACTGCTCCCCAGAAGTCGGTACCATTAAAATGTTACAAATACCAACTGAGTAAACACAAATTACTTCAGCGCTGGTATCTCTAACCAATCTGCCGCTCACAGATATAATCTGAGTTACATCTGTCATGACTTTAATGAGAGTTTAAAAGGAACAATTTTAAGTGAAGTGGTAATATTTTGTTGTCTGATTAAAATTTTACAGTGTGTGGTCTTTAGTGAAGACTGTGGCAGTTGCAGTGTTATGTCTTAGCCGAAATCTTTATGAAACTTCTTAAATTAAAATTGATTTCATCAGAACTATGCGTGTTTTTTTGCGTGGCCTGTAGCAAGATATACAAATATACTCGTAGCTAATTTTAAATCAAAATATATTCGTCCATAGCATCACATAGGTATTTCCCGAAGGGGTAGGCAGAGGTGTACCGAATTGTATACGCACATGCTCTCATTAAGTCCCATATAATAGGTGGTGAGCCTATTGCCATCTACCGAAGACCAAACAGAACTTATAACAATGTCACACAATTTTACAGTTACTTTTTATACAATATGATATTGATATTGTATAGGATTGTCCTTGCATTGCCAAACGCCATTTCCTTCGTAATATTTGAGTCAAAATAGATAATCATTTATTTTTTAAACCTAATTGGGTTTGACTTAGTCAAGTCTATGGTTTATGTTATAAGTCTGTAGTTATTCCAATAATCTCCCTTACGTCATCCATATTCTATTTTTGTATAAAAACTTTCGTGATAAATATTCATATCAATTATTGTTCAACAGGTACTACTCACGTGCATTTTTCGGGATTGCTCGACTAGTTTGATTGATATAGTTTGACTAATTTGATAGATTCGATAGACAGGGCTCCGTTCGAGTATCAGTCATCATCTAATTATTTTCGTAAAAATAAGTCTTATGTATGAACTATATTTTGACTGAGGAATATACAACATTTGAAGACTGCCTCGTTAGTGCAGTGGTCCCAAGCGCGACTGCTGAGCATGAGGTCTCAGGTTCAATTCCCGGGTTGGGCAGAGTTATTGAGTTCTTCAGTAATGCTTAGTAGTAGTCCGGAGTTTGGAAATGTCCCCGGTAGATGGCAATAGCCTCACCAACCGGGACTTCATAACAGCATTGGTGAAATGTGGGTGTACAACTGTTTACACCTCTGCCTATCCCTTCGGGCAATACAGGCACGATGCTATATTAAGTTATGTTTATTTTGGTATGCAGCTTTATCATTCACATCCGTACGGCTAACTACGAAACCGGTCCTTACTGCTTTGACATAAAAGCGTTGTAATGTCAAATTGTTACCATGGATATATGATTGAGTGAACAATAATATGTCACAATACTATACGCTTTCTTCTATTCCAATCTTTGATCGAATGACGTCACAAATAAAAAGTCTCGCTTTCTATTAAACATGTTTTTATGCATCCCAATCCCGTCTCGTGTGTCGTCTGCTTCAACGCTCACATGTTCCACTGTCTATCGATTCCGAATACGGACACTTAATGTTAAGTGGATTGTAGACTTTTTAGTTTTATTTGACGGTGGTAACGACTGGATTCTTGAAAGAAAAGTTTATACAAATAAAATATATAAGTATTTTTTAAGAAAGTTTGTGTAATTGTAGTTTAATGTATTTTTAAATGTTGTTTAGTTTTGTTTCATTTAGTTCAGTTAAAATTTGTCCAAGCCAGTAGATACTTATTTCACTTTGAAAATCGTATTACTTTAAACTAGTCTTGTTTAGTTTAATTTAATGTTTTCACACGACTACACAAAAAGGAGTGTTATGTATTTAGGGTTCATGTATGTATTTGAATTAGTACTGTTTATAAACACTTTATTCAACTTCAACTGTACAACTTCGTCTACGAGGACTTCAGAATTGTGTCTAGCCGGTATAAAATGTATCATATGTGTTGGTCCAGTCTATAAACTATCTGTGCGCAAAATTTCATTAAAATCCGTTCAGTAGTTTTTGCGTGACAGAGCAACAAACATCCATCCATCATCACATTAATATAATAACTTTAGAGTTCGCTAAGCATGCGTTAATGCTTTTCAAAGATTTATCTTGAATTAAACTTTCCCATTTATAATATTATAAGGATTAATAATAATAATTAATTAAACATAAAGAGAGTAAGGACTAGTTACAATTAAGCTAGGATACAACATATCTTTAATTATTATTTAGTCTTATAATATAAACACGATTTTCTCAAACAAAGGCAACCTTTAATCGCTTTGTATAATCGTTTTCTTGTTTGTAACAACAGCGTCCTAATCTGTGCTGACGTCATCAGCATTGAAATGTCGGCAAATATCGAGGCGCGCAGAGTGTATGGCAAACAGCGATGCGTTTTACTTAATTGAATGCCTAATGACTACGGTATGAACGGTTAGGGTGGCTCCTGGTTCGGTATTTGGTAAAGTTTGATGCGGACGTGAATTTTTTTTTTTATATAATCGTGGGACATATTTATGTCAATTACTAGCGAGCCGCCCCGGCTTCGCACGGGTTTAAATTAGAAAAAAAGAGAAGTTAAGCCTACGTAAGCCATGTAAATTTATTTTCGGCACTTGGTTGCAAAATATTCTTTTTTTTACTTACAAAAAAAACTTACTTAGATTTATTATATATTTGCGAAAAAATATCCAAACGATGTTTAACACCGCATTAAAATCCATTGCGTGGTCTAGGAGTTAACGGATAAACAAATAGACAGACGCGGAAAGCGACTTTGTTTTATTATATGTAGAGATTTCAGTTCACCGGTTAATTCATTGCTACCATAAGAGTTTGACTCGCGACATCGCCGCGGGCTCAACTCACGATTAAAGGCTCGTTCGAGTTTGAAACTAGTCGGGCAATCCCGAAAAATACACGTGAGTAATAACTGGTGAACAATAATTGATGTATATATTTTTACTCTATTAATTGTATTATTAAAACTATTTTTAATTGCCTTATTGGTCATGATGGAGCATGAGGTCTCAGTTCTAGTTTTCGGGTTGGGCAAAGTATTATTGAGTTTTTCTATTAAGAATTTCTCAGTAGCAGCCCAGAGTTTGAAGTGGGGCCCCACCTATTTATTACATGGGGGCTTAATAACAGCACAGAGGTACACATTTGTAGGTACATCCACATCCCACCAGGATGTGGATGTACCTACAAATGTGTACCTCTGCCTACCCGATTGGAAAATACAGGCGTGATGCTATGTCATGATGCTATGTAGTATGTATAGCTTCGTCTATGAATATTAATTATTGTAGCAATTAATTATATCAGTTAATCAGTTGGACTCGCGATATCGCCGCGGGCTAAACTCACGATTAAAGGCTCCTTCGAGTTTGAAACGAGTCAGGCAATCCCGAAAAATGCACGTGAGTAATAACCGTTGCACAATAATTAATAGCAACTAATTAATACCTATAAAATGATAAATGATAAATGATTTTATTTCTGTAAATAGATCTGTTGAAGACACTTTTACAAGTCATTTTTATAAACTAGATGGCGCCGGCCTGTATATAAATCATATCCCACTGCACATTACCCCCGTAGAACGATGTCGGTAAAAACCAGTATTATTTGACGGAAATCCCAAACCAGTACGGACCCTTTGTCGTTTATAGTTATGGCTATGTCGGCGTAAGTAAATATTGTGTTCGTTTAATTGGATTTTATATTTGGTCTCGCACAAGTTTAAGTGTTTTTGGTACTTTTTCCACAGACTGTGCAAAATTGTTGATTTTGTATGTCTGTTCGAACTTTCTGTGCAAAGCAATACTGTACTAAACAAACAATTAATCAATAGTCCTAGGAATTCGATATGACTTTTTAGTATGAGCAGAGTGTAAGTTATGAGCCGAAATATTAAAAAAAATAGTAAAAAATAACTATGTATACTATTCTGTTTCTTTTTTTATGGAATAGAGGGCAACCGAACAGACGGCTCGCCTGATGGTAAGCGATTACCGCCACCCATGCACACCCGCAACCCCAGAGGAGTCGCAATTTTTTTTTTTTTTTGGTAGTGGCATCTCGCAGGTCAACCTAGGAGGTTGTCGGCTGCTTAACCGGACTTTCCTGTGGATGCCCTAATAATAAATTATTATTAAGGCCTCCAGCCAGGGGCATACGAACTAAATTAAATTAAATCTAAAGCGACCACGCTAAGGGCACCCCCTGCGGGGTACGAGCCTCGGCTTAGGGCGTCGCTTGAGGGAGGACAGCAAGGGACTGGCTGGATCGAACAAGAATTATTATTATCAGGGGAATTTAAAGCTACAGGCTCAGCGGCTACGCGGGCTGGCACGAGCAAGGGTCGGGGAGGTGATGCATTAGGTGCATTACGGGGACGTCGCGACGGGCCTCGGCGGCGAGGCCTAAATGACGGCGGTCTGTGCTTGTGTACTGTGCTGGTGGCCCTACGGCTCTCTTGGAGCAGGGTTATAGCGTCATCGGGGTACAATAGTGAATGCCTAGGACGGCGAATTCTACTTATCTGGGAGGGGGTGTATCGGGCGGCAGCCGCGATAAGAGGGTTGGGGTGCTTTTCAGCAGACTCGAAATAACGCTTGCAAATGCGTTTTATAAACTGTTGGATAGTGGGAATCTTGAGGTCGAGATGGAGGTTTTCGTTTCTAACGTAGAGGGGGGCTCCCGTGACCTTACGTAAGGCACGGTTTTGGAGGGTCTGCATCTTATGGAGGCGGTACGATTTCGCGTGTGGGAACACTACGCAGGCGTAGGTCATGATGGGGCGTATGCACGTGGTGTAAATGCGCAGTTTGCACTTAAGGGACAATCTGCTGCGTGCGTTCATGATAAAGTGAAGCCTACCCAGAGCGAAGGCGGCGCGCGAGCGCACCGTCCTTATGTGCTCACCGAAGGTCAAGTGTCTATCTAGGATGACTCCTAAGTACTTGGCTTGCTTCTCCCAAGGGATCGGCTTGCCGAACATGGTTATCGGTTTGGGGTCGGGGGGTCTGATCCTACGCTTTTTCGCGAAGAGTACGGCTTGACTCTTATCGGGGTTGACTTCTATTCTCCATTTCCTGAACCAAGCGCCTAGTACGTTGGCGGAAGTTTGGAGAGTGCTAGCTATGCGGTCGCGCACGATACCGGAGTAGAAAATGGCAGTGTCGTCTGCGAAGAGAGCTAACTTTGCCTGTCTATTTTTGGGGATGTCGCTAGTGAAAAGCGTGAACAGGAGGGGCGAGAGCACGGAGCCCTGGGGGACACCGGCGCGGATAGAATGGGGGGCGGATAGTGCGCCCTCTATGCGATAGCGGAAAGTGCGATTCGAGAGAAAGTCCCGTAGGATGAGCACGAGACGGTCGGGCACGCCGAGTTGGTACAGCTTGTATAATAAGCCGTTGTGCCAGACTTTGTCGAAAGCCTTCGCTATGTCGAAAAAGAGCGCGCCTGTCATCGTGCCGCGCTGAAAACCGGCGCTTATGTGCTCGACGATGCGGTGGACCTGTTGTACGCACGAGTGTTGGGTACGAAAACCGAACTGTTCGTTGGGGATGAGGCTCTTCGCATCGGCAAAGTCCTTGAGTCGCTTATAAATAAGTTTCTCGTAGATTTTACAGAGTACGTTGAGGAGGCTGATCGGTCGGTAGCTGGTGGGTTCGTTCGCGGGTTTTCCCGGCTTAGGGATACCTATGACGGTGGCTTCTTTCCACGATTGAGGGAAGACGTTGTGACTCATGGCGCCATTGAAGATGGCGGTCATGAGTATAATGAACGGGACGGGGAGAAGTTTAATGACTTTATTAGTGATGCCGTCTATGCCGGGGGCTTTGCGGGGTTTGAGATTTTTAATGACCTCTTGCACCTCGTCGGGAGTGACGGGGGGCAGGGGGTCGTCGGGGTCTTCGAACGGCGGGAGTGAGGCTCTGCGTTCTACTTCTGCGTCTACCTTGAGGAGGTGCGCTCGGTCGACCGGTTGGGTGCTAGGAGTGCATTGCGCTTCTAGACTGTCGGCCAGGCACTCGGCCTTTTCGATGTCGTCGAAGGCTATGCTCTTATCGGGGCGGATGAGAGGGGGCATGGTGGCCACTCCATCGGATTGGAGTCTCCTTTGAAGCTGCCAGAATGCTTGGTGAGTGGGCTCTAAGTCGCTCAGCGTCTTATCCCAGTGCGCGTTACGCTGCTCATCGATGCGTTTCTTTACAGCACGCTGCAAATAGCGCATGTGAGCTTTGTTCGCGTCACAGGGAAACGCGCTGTAGGCACGTACGGATGCGTTCTTTTCCGTTACCAATTCGCGTACGTCCGCCGGTAGTTTCCAGTGATGGTTGTCCATCAATGGAACTTCCCGTGAACAACTGTTCAAAACGGATTGTACGTGACCGGTGAACGAATCGATCGCATTCGTAGTGTCAGTGACCGAGGCGATGACGTCGGGAATAGAGTCTAAGCGCGGGGAGCTGGTCGATTGTAGGCTTTCGCTTACTTTCTTCCAGTCCGTGATCGTTTGGGTGGGAGGGGGTCGGGAGGGATCAGAGGGCCCCGAGCGAGGTGCCAGTGCCATGATCACGGGACGATGGTCGGAGTTGAGCTCGTGTAGCGTCTCTATAGACTGTAAACGAAGGTTTACGTTCTTTAGAAGCGCCACATCGAGAATATCGGGAAGGTGCGCGGTGTTGTGCGGATAGTGGGTGGGATGCATCGGAGCAATAATGTCGAAGTTGAGAGTGGCACACAGGCCGAACAGTTGCCTGCCTCTCGCGGTCGTCGTATTACTGTTCCAAGCGGGATGTTTGGCATTGAGATCGACCGCTATGATAACGGAGTCACTCAAGCCGAGGAGGGCAGTAAGGTCGTGGGATAGGATTTCGCGTTTTTCCCCCACATCGGTGGCGGCGGGAGGGATGTAGGAAGAGACGATAGTGATGGGTTGGTGACCGGTCATGGCTAGCCGACAGATCGATACCTCGAAAAGTGAGAGAGGAGGTGGGTCTAACGGGATGCAGTGGAGCGTTTTGCGGTAATAAATAAGGGTGCCGCCCATGTGACATCTAGTTCTATCGTTCCTAACTATACGGTAGTTGGCGATATTTGGGTCCCGACGGTGAGGTTTTAAGAACGTTTCCTGTACGAGGAGAACGTCTAATTGGTGGTCGCGGAGGAACGTGGTTATTTCGTCGCGTTGTTTGGTGATGCCGTTAGCGTTGAAGAAACCTATTTTTAGGGAGCGCGGTTTGGTTCTACATAGGTTCCTATTATCCATTAAAGATTTTATATTTTATTTATTGTGAGCTAGATTGCGCAGGGCTTGCGTAATCTTGGGAAAGGTGTTGTACACCATGAGTAGCTTCATAGGGTCGCCTTTGCAGGCGATGATGTCCCTGGCCATAGCGTGAGCGTTATCCGAAGAGAATACGCTGAATGTGCTGAGAATGACGACCGCGGGGTCAAACGCGAGGTCGTCGTTTACGACCGGTAGAGAGGCGGCGGCGTTAGCCGGTACGGACGCGTTAGTCGGAGGCGATAGAGAGGGGGGCGCAGCTATGGGCGAGGCCATTAGGGCTGCGATCGTGGGCGTAGAGGTGGTTTTGAGAGCTGGGAAAGCTCGTTGTTGCTGGAGGTTGTTGAGGGGAGCCCACGGACTGGGTCTCTGAGGGCTGAGGCGGGCGGGGAGTTGAGAAGAGGGGATCGCCACCGAAGGGCTTTCCCTTTGTTGACGGGCGTTGGCCCGCTTCACGAGCTTGGGCGAGTTTGATTTCGGTGCCTTAGGGCAGCCGCGATAGTTTGCGGGGTGACCGGCTTCGCCGCAGAGCACACAACTGGGAGGGTCGGTGCAGAGTGCGCGATCTTTGGGTCGGGGACAGTCTACGGTGCCGTGGTCACCTAGACACTTGACGCATCTAGGTGTGGCGAAACAGTTGGTCTGAGCGTGACCGTATAATTGGCAACGGTGACATTGCCCTATTACGCCTGTTTTATAAGGCTTCTCTATAATGATGCCGGAAAGGCTACAGATCGCTTTGACCTGGAAGATAGGGTGGTGTCCTTCGGTAGGATCGCATACGACTAGCACCATGTCGTAGGCGGCCCCACCTCTGGGTCGGTGCATCCGGTGCACCTGGGATACTGGGACTCTCTGCGACTGAAGGTCGCTGAGGATGTCCTCTGTTGGGATTTCTTTCGGGATGCGTCTTATGACGACCCTGGTAGATTTCTCCTCGGGGAGAGAGTACGTGTGAAACGACACGTCCCTGGCCTTAAGGGCCTTGGTGAGTTCCCTATAATCGGTTGTGGAGGGGACTTTGACTTTAATGCCTTGCTGAGTAGCACAGGCACTGGTGTAGTTGATCCTGCGATCAACACACATCTTTGAGATGGCAGTCCATTTGGACTTGTCATGAATGTAGAGCGGGGGAGGGGATTTAAGCTTCTTAGAGCTCGAAGTGGCGCCGGAGGGGCTGAGGGGGGGGTTGGTCTGAGAGGGGGCGGGGGAGAGGGGTGCGATAGTCGCGGGGGAGGGGGGGGCGGGGGTGGCGGTAGTCGCGGGGGCGGGGGAGGGGGCGGGGGGCACTACAGGTTTTTTGGCCTTGCTGGCCGGGGCGGAAGTTTTCCCCTTCTTCCTCTTGCCTCCTTTGCCGACCTGGATGTAGTCGTCTTCGGAGGAGGAGGAGGAGGGAGAGGACGAGCTAGTCTCGGAGTCGGAGGCAGTGGCATCCGAGAGACAGGGAGAGGGGTTGACGCACACGTCCATGTCTTCCGAGACAGTGACGGCGGTCGTAGGAGGCGCGATGGCCGAAGTAGAGGGAGCCTCTACGAGAGGGTCGATGATGGGCAAGGATGCGAGGCATGGTATACCTATTTTAGCGGGCGGCGGAGAGAGAGGGCTATCTGCGCAAATTATTGCGGGGTTGACATGCTGCAGGTCGGCTATTTGGGTACCGTACCGACGTTGAATGTCGGGGTCCCTGACTATGATTTTAACGAACGCGAGAAGCGCGTCCATATTAAAAAGAAATTAATTTAACTATATCACTATAACTCTAATTTTCGCCTAAAAGGCCTAACTCCCCGGGAGGATAGCCCGGGGATGCGTAACCCTCCCCGCCGGGTATAGGCAGGGAGGTGAGTGACCTAATGGTGAGCCCTAAGCTTGCTTTTTACCCGTCGCCAGTCTTAATGTGCGTACGGGGCCCTGAACCAGTCTAGTGCGAAGGGTGTAGACACACCCGACCGACACTAGGTGTGTTGCTGTAAGGGAAACCAGAGCTAGAGTCGACTAGGAGATCCCCCAAGGCCGGTTGTTCTAGCTCCCGTCCGATTTGTAGCTTAACCCTGAAGGGGCTTCAGCTGGGTGTATCGGGTCCACACCCTCTCGGTTTCGTTGACACCGTGAGGTTTCCACCGAGAACCACGAAACTGTGGATTTTCCCAGAAGGGGAATTTACACAACACACGTTTTGACTGTACTTTGAAAAAGACAGATATCAGCCGCCGCCTCGAAAGAGGCAACTTTTGAATTGTAGTGGCGTAGCTAGCGAGCAGCTACGGAGAATGCTACGGCAGAGCGTAGCGACAACGATCACTGACACAACACGAGCGAATTACGCGGAGTAACACGTCCGTGCGCGGCGAGCGTTGATGCGAGAATGAGGAGTCGCAAGTGCGTTGCCGGCATTTTAAAGGGTTTGGGCCTCCGGTACCCTCACTCACTCGGCGAAACACAACGCAAGCGTTGTTTCACGCCGGTTTTCTGTAAGGCCGTGGTATCAATCCGATCGAGCCGGCCCATTCGTGCCAAAGCATGGCTCCCAGATTTTGACTCAGAATAGCAATAATGAAATACACGGCGCCAGAATTTTTGGAAGTATTGTTTATTATACCTTCTCTGCTTACTTCGAATTCCGATTATGACTGGCAGCTAATAATTAAGAAATAAAAAAAAATAAAAAATTCTAACCAGGAAATACTCAAGGAAAGGTACAGTCCAAAAAAAAAAAAAAAAAAAAAATTATTTAAATTGAGTAAGAAATTAACACGAGACATTCGATGTTCATCGCATTTCCTGGACTTCCTTATTGCTTTCTTATCAATTGACATCTGTCCGCTGTTTCCTTTCATTTTCCTACTGATGGGCTTTAAGCTTAGAGGACCAGACGGCAGGCGGCTTCTGACTAAATATCGAATAAGTTTGCTCGCCACTTTTGGCGGGGGGTGAGGTAACACACAAGTACAAAAGAACTTGCACAATAGTTCTCATCATTACATTAACACACATCAAACAATAAACACAATCATAAAATTGTGACACACACGATTCCGATATCCTTGTAACCGTACAGGTAAAAGGTATAAAGGTATTTGATTGGGAATCCTATGCCAGTGGCGAGAGGGGTACGCCCGCTAAAACTACTCCAGTACTGATTCCTTCAAGACTTTAAGTGAAGTCTGATGTTTTTTTTTTCTAATCTTGTTCGTCACATTGCTGGGTAAAGCTTCTAAGATTTTTCTGTTGGTTTAGCGACCCTATCTTATTAGTGAGATTGATATCGCCTTTTAAGATTATTTTTACTGATGAAGTGCTGAGAACCAGTGCTAAAAAAAAGCCTGAATAATAAGAGAGCAAACAACATAAGCAGTATTAATTATTATAGACTAGCTGTACCTCACGGTTTCACCCGCGTATAATTATATTATAATTAGCCTAAGTTACTCCTTATATAGTCAGCTACCTGCCAGTGAAATCTTATCAGAATTAGCTCAGCCGTTTCGAAGATTAGCCGGAACAAACAGACAGGCAGACAAAAATATTAAAAACTGATTTTTGGGCATAGGTATCGTGTAAATAACTGTATGAGCTTAAAAAAAGTATTTTAGCTTTATAAACAGATACATCAATTTTATTTATTTGTATTGATTAACTTTACTATTGTTAAGACTTTTCAGTAATGTTTCTCAACCAATGGCAAACAAAAAAATAATACTATCCCAGTACTTAGCTGATGTTAATAACACTTTTCATTAAAATTATTACATACTCCAAAATCATAATAATTTTACATTTAAATCAAGTAAATTTAATATCACTCTACTTTCACTCCATTTACTGCTTTAACGAAGACAATTTATAACAGAACCAATTCATCTCAGCTTAATTTTTTAAAAGGGAAATTACTAAGATTTATTAGAACCACCGTTTAGCGAGTAATTAAGAAGTTAACCGTTCCTTTTGGACGGGAGATAGATGGTGTAACTGTGGAACTGTAATCTATGACCTCGGTGTATGAGTTACTATGGTTAAAAGAATTTTGAGAATGGGAAAGCAGTAATAGATTAAACATGTGATTGATTTAAGAGAGTAAAATGATAATTTAGAAGCTATGTGAGATAAAATGGAAGTTATGAATGTAGAATAATTTCGATCTGATAAACAAAGTCGTAAGATTAATCATGGTGATTCTAAAGATATATGAATATATGAAAATTAATTTGAGAGCACTTGAAGTAGCACTTTCACGGATTTCACTTCGTCATACATCACGCTTGTATTCTTCGAAAGTTTAGGTAGTGCCGATACGCAATGAGGGCTACCGTTTTTGTGCTCACCAGTTGGCGCCACTGTCGAGTATGGTCCTGAAGTATCGCTTTTAAAGATTGCTACAAACGGGCGTTAAAAAAAAAGTTTACATTAATATCATATTTAATACCTTATGACCATATCGTGATAATATTGAGCATAACGCAGTGTTGCCCTGTCCCATGATGTTCGGAAAAATGACAAATAATAATGAATTTTGCACCTCTTTTTCTTAGCTCCGCTGTTAAACCACTGACATTCATTGACCCGTAACTCATATTTGCCATAATTAATCTTAGGTATTGCAAATTATTTACAACATTATTCTAATTATAAATAAACCCGCGTAGCCCACCCACAAATAGTGACTTTTGACATTTCGGAGACCTCACGCCACACTAGCGCCTCTAGCGGCGAATTCATTCGCGATAGCCTTTATTCTAAACTTCAAGAAAAATCTCGGAAAGAAAATTGATAAAATACTATTTTTATATTATTAAATTCTCATTTAACGTATAAAAATTAAAATTTAAACTCTTTCTTTTGCATAACATCGTCTTAAAACCCATTTCGCGTCACAACACGTTTATCAGGGTTCCACAAAGCTCTTAAGAAAACAGTTTTATTCAAAGCAAGGTAATTGCGACGTGCAGAACCAAAGCAGCTGCGTCCCTTTGACTCCCTCTTGAAAGCTATCAGTGATATTACCTTTTTGCATTCGCAAGGGTTTCGCGTTATTAAAATTTATTGAAATTATAACCATTTTCGAAAATTTCAAAAGAGTTTCAGGCGTCTCGAGACAATAAGCCACTTCGATTTTTGTGTTCCTATTCAACATCTTTTTGTTAATACTTTTCACAATTGGGAACTGTTTGAACAGATTTTATTTCGCATTGACGTTTGTTTTTATTTTTTAATTTATTGTACAAATAGATTTTTTTTAATTGTACACTCTGAGCGTCAAATTCTTTTTTTCAACATGTACCCTTTGAAACAAAAAACGTTCCTCTGAGTGTAAGAATTTTAGCAGCTAATGATAAACATACAGTTAACTTAATTATGGACAACAAAGGATTTTTATTTTTACTTTAGTTAGAACGGTTTACAATCCAATTACACTAACATAAAGTTACAAGTTGTGTTAAGTTATATTAAGCTATCTAGAAGCATGAAAATAAATATGAACTATGATACTAATTTAAATATAAAAAGCTTCACGCATGTACTATCCGAGGGGGTAGGCAGAGGTGTGCACACACACAGTTGTACACCCACGTTTCACCAATTCTGTTATTAAGTCCCATGTAATCGGTGGTGAGCCTATAGTAATCTACCGGGCACAATTCCAAACCTCTGGCTGCTATTAGGAAAGGTTCCCAATAACATTTCTCGACTCAGAAATCGTACCCAGGACTCCAGTCGCGCTTGGGGCCACTAGAACAGCGAGGCAGTCAATTTACAAATATCAGTTACTAGCTATGCCCCGCGGTTTCATCCGCCAGGTTTAAACCTATAGCCTGCGATAAAAAAAAACTTATGTAGTAACCTTGTCCTGACAATGACAAACACAACAAATAAAGAATTATCCAATTTGGTGCAGTCGTTCTCAAGTTATCATTATTGGCGTGACCAAGCGAAATAGGGATTCATTTTTATATATTTAGATTTACTTATAAATGGATAAAGTATTTTTTTCTTTTACTTAAGATAGATATTTATGAGTATATAGTATAGTATACATAAAATATTCACATAATATAATTGTGGTAACAAGGATGATCGGTAGCTGCACTGCGTATCACGATTTTATTCTTATTATCGATTTCATTCCCGCGTGATACAAATATCTGTAATTATGATCTACAAATAATTATTCTGGTTCTGTATGTGCACATATGAGTTTGGTTTCTCTAAACACACCCTCAATACAAATTAAATCAAGTAATCCTTTAGTAACCTTCATTAAGACTCATAGATATTTACACACGTTTCAATACCTTCTATTTCGCAACCTACGCAACGCAAGACGATCAATTTCTAAGAAATACGAATTTGTTATAACCCCATTGCTCAAATAATCAGAATTACATTGACGCACGTACAACCTACACTGCCGATATTAATCTGGCTGAGTATTCAGGGTGATTCAGGCCTGGATTCCAATTACCTAAAAACGCAGGGCCATTCAATTTGGGCCTCTAGGCGTGTGCTTGTAGGCATAAACTGGCTATGAAGTATGTATGGGAGGTGAACTCGGACGATAGGTTGGCAGTCCCTGTGAGGACTTTAGATTGGCTGTTGAAGAAAATGTTGTGTTCGAAATATGAATTGCAGTATATTTACAGGTACGGAATATAGTTGCAAAGATGCCATTATATCCCATTAATTGTTTTGTATGGTTAGACTTTGTTTTTGTTTAATAACTTTCGTGAGACTCGTTTATATTAATTGTTGTATATCGTTTACTACTCACATATATTTTTTGGGAACGCCCGGCTAGTTTTGAACTCGAACGAAACCCTTTATTAACCGTAATACTTCGCGAAGGGTAATTGTGCCCGACACATGGCAATGGGCTCAATAATAGCATAGACTTAATATCGGCATTGGTCAAATGTGGGTGTACAACTGTGTACACCTCTGCCTCACCCTTCGGCGAATATAGGAGTAATGCTATGTTATGATGCTATGTATATTTAATACTTCGCAGAATACAGCAGGGGTATTGGCTATCTCGGTTACCATCGAATTGATGGTCACTTTGCAGTATATTGCGTCGTATTGTCTATGATGAGTAAAACACATTATGCATTGTACTACAAAGTGTTCATCAATTTGTTGTTAACCGACATAGCCAATAGGTGACGCAGGTGTGATGATATGCTACGCAAGGTAATGTAAAATGCGATCTCCTTGATCATTTAATATTATCAATTTGACTGCCTCGTTGGTCCAGCGTTCGCAAGCGCGGCTGCTGAGCGTGAGGTCCTGGGTTTGATTCCCAGCATCTGTTATTGAGTTGTTCTGTTAGGAAATTCTCAGCAGCAGTCCGGTTCAGGAAGTTGGTGGTGTGACACCCCCGTGCATCGGAGAGCACATAAAGCCGTCGGTCCTGCGCCTGATCTCTCTCCGGTCGTGTCGGATTGCCGTCCCGTCGGACTAGGAGAGTGAAGGAAGAGGGACTGCACCTGTGTTTTTGCATACACTTGTGTACTATAATATTTCCTGCATACTTGGCTAGTCACCGTGGAGATAGGCCACAGTGACCGAAATACGGTCGGGAGGAGTATAATTATAATCAAGCACTTCTTTTTTTCGGTATAATTCAACTGCCTAAACGGGAGTGCCCAAATTCTGTGTTCCTACGTTTCATATCGGAAAGTGACTTATCAAGGTCCGAGCTTCGCATGAACGTCGTTAGAAATTCACATTTTTGATACACAGTATTTTGTGTCCATTCCAGTTCTGTTTATTGCATAGAATTCAGTGAACCGATCCATCGTGTATTTCTCTCACGGTGTTCGGGAGAAAAAAGATTGAAGTATAAATATGATGTATTGATATATTTTGGCGAATACCTGGATCTTAATAAATATTCTTTTGGTTTTGATGATTTGTAACTTTGTATTAAATGAATTAGTTCGTTCGGCATTTAAACATCTAGTGAATTATTCTGTTTGTAAATGGACTACCAACTCCTAATTTTCTTTATTTTTTCTTACTCTCTATCTCCCGCAGCACTACAAAGTGGCAGTTTTTTATGATCACCTCATCTTTAATGTACTTGTGGCTTTAATGTATTCATCTTAATTTGATGCAGAATCTCATTACAAAATTTATAAAGCAGAATTTCTTGACCATTTGAGATCAATGACAAAGAAGTTACCAACCCTCTATTTTTTATATTGAATAAATATAACCGTAGATTGATATTTATTTTAAGTATTATGTTTATTGTATTATATATTCTACCAAAAATAAAATTATTATAGTGTAGTACACCACTGCACCCATTCGGTCACGTCTTTCCTGTCCATCTAAAGGTAGTCTGGTAGATATCGCTATTAGCGATAAGACTGGTTTATAACCGCGACTTTGTCTGCGTTGTCTTCAGAATTGGGTCCAGCCGGAATAAAAGTATCCTATGTGTTAATTCAGGTTATAAACTATCTCTGTGCCAAATTTCATCCAAATCCGTTCAGTAGTTTTTACGCGAAAGAGTAACAAACATCAATCTATCCATACATCCTCACAAACTTTCACATTTATAATATTAGTAAGATATTATGATGGTGTACAATAAAGCTTATCAATTCACATTTAAGTTTTATTAATTTGTACTTTTTCATTATGAAACTGAAAAATATTGATTTATGAATGTTCAATAATGTGGAGATATTTATTATGTTCTATGCGTTTGACCAAATGCTTCGAACCCAACAAAATCAAGGTTTGCTGCTTCAGCAGCTCTAATCCAGTTGTACGTAAACCAATTGTCTGAGTATGTCGGTCACGAACCCTTTATTATGCAACCCGGACAATGGCTGCCAATTAGTGAGGCGTGTTACATTGCACGTTGACTTGGATGCACTGAGGGATTTTTTGATGTACCTAGTGACTGGCTTTTTGATAGAGTTTGATTTTGATTTTCGATTGTTGGGCCATTGTTTTTTTTTATATTCAGTCTACACACAATTTATATAATAAAAAATCAGTTTGTAACGTCAGGTACAAAGGCGAGCCTTGTTGAAATATTTTTTGATGTCGTTTTTACTTATCTATTTGTCTATTTCAAAAATAGTTAATAGTTTTAACTGGGAGAAGTCATAAAATTGAAGTTATTAAATAAAAAAAAATGGTTATCAGCTGAGCTGCCTAATTGAAAGCTGCTATTACTGGTTTCCAAATTGAATGCTATATTTTAAAAATAAAAACCAATCACCATTACGTAAATTCACAACACAGGCGATGCGCAGCCTATATTTTTTACGCACATTTTATTTCTCCTTCAATAAATCAGGCCGAATTAATTTAACTTTCCCAATTACGCAAACCAAAACATCTTAATTTCTCGGAAAATTCTGGCGTTGGCAACGATAATAAATACAGATGTCCATACTAAACCGAAATTAGTATTCCACCAACGAATTTCGTTCTTGAACATCAGAATGCAAAGCTCGGACAATTCTGTCCATCCAATTTAGTTATAACAAAACGGTAAGACGTTCATCTTGGTGCCTAAGGATTAATTAGAATTGTAAATGATCCGACCGTTGGTCCCTCCGATCCTTCAGTTAACTTGGAATCAAAATGTTTATTGTAAACAATCCTTTTGAAGATTAAATCTGTATAGGAACACAGCGGGAATATTTATAAGAAATATTTGAGGTGGCCGACGACTGGGGTGTAACAAATACTGTATCGAAATGGGACATGGCATTTGTAATTGTAACGATTTTTATAAGTCGATATGATACAAGTGAATCATACCACTGCAGTGGTGTTCTTTGAAGAAAAATTATAGTAATCAATTAAACTATTAGTCAAAATAATAATTTTAAGCAGATATACATAATTATTATTATGAAGCATTGATAGTTTATTATTTTTCTTGTTACAAAGCTTCAAAAACCAATGTGTCCTTATATGTTTTTGTGTTTCTATTTTATTATCTATTGAGAACTTGCTATCGATTGCTTAGATATTGGGATGAAATTCTAAATATGTATTTGCGAACCAGAGGACTTGACTTTACCAAAGGGGTACAGCATAATTGATTAAAACCTTTACCTAAACTGGAGGCTTCCGACTTAATGCTTTACCGGCAGGAAAATTATCTTGGAATTTTTGCAGGCAGGCTTCGGGAATCTGTTTATTGTTTTTGCGTTTGGCTCCCAGCAATGTTTTGGGATCAGCGATTCGAGAAATTACTTTCACTTTCAGTTCAAAAACTTTTAAAATGTTGATTCTCTTTGAAATTGTTGTACAGCGTTCGAAATGTAGGCGGAGGATCAAATATGATGCGAACCTTTTGGAAGTTGCGAATTAATTTATATAATTCGAGTATTCAATTATTTTGTGTAAAAGTTTTACAGAAGGAATGTTTTAAACTCTTCATCGAGTCCCGTAAATGGTCACCAATAAACCGGGTTTCAGCAATTCAAGCAAATTTTAAACACTTCAAACAATACAACTTAAAATTTATTCATTTCGATATATTTGTATCGTTTCTTTGATAATATTTTATTTCGATATCATAGCAACTGCCTATGGTGGCTTTTCCACTATGGAAAAAAGCGGTTGGTGAAATAAGGATGTACAACTGTGTACACCTGTGCATACCCCTTCGGGGAATAGAAGTGTGATGCTATGAAAAAAACGGCCCAGGGTTAGCAGATCATCACCTTTCAGTATACATTTGGAAGCCTTCGTATCCAATGGCATAATGATCAAGCGAAAAATGTTATATATATGTAGTTGTGCATTTCGAAGCCAGAGTGAAGGATTGTGTAGTTTTAGTCCGCACGAGTCCGAAGCGAAGACAACAAAGATTTCCACAGGCCTAACATTGAAATTATGATCAAATACAAAATATAAAATGGCAGGGCAGACTTAAAAAAACCGAAACTGCAATTCCGTGAACACATCAAACTGAAGCTAATTGAGACTTAAAAGTAGGTAAGGTTACATTCGTGATCAGGTTCATATATAATATTAATAATGTACATAAAATCGGAAAAAAAAATATAATTCAAGATAAATCTTTGAAAAGCATGCTTAGCGAACTCTAAAGTTACAATATTAAATTGAAAAATAATACGGTCGCGAACAGGATTTTAACCTGCGCCTCCCGGATGAATACTCCAGGCGCTCTGACCACTAAGCCATCTCGACCTCTGCTCACCACCGCAAACACTTCATCCATCATGACCTGAGCCCGCGGTGATGTCGCTAGTCAAACTGCTGCTAGTCGGGCAATCCCGATTAATGCACGTGAGTAGTAACCAGGTATTGTTTTTTTTTTTTTTATGATACCTTTCACTTTTATAAAACTAATTGAAACTGAAATTTCTGCTTAAAAACAGATAAGACTTCCTATTCCTATTACGTCTTACTCCGTAACAAATGACAGTTATTTACTCGTACCACACAACGACTCATTTACCCCAATCCCTCCCAAGCCACACGTAAACTACTTGCAACAGTCATTGAGTGAAAATTCCGATATTCGCGCAGTACACAAATCAGATAATAGCGTCTAGCGCAAGTTTGCGCACTACTCGAGACAGTGTTCAATATTTACTCACATAGACGCATACTTGCCGGAGCGCCGCGTGACGTTGGTAATCGGTGTTTGTAAAGCTAGCTTTGTTTAGTTTAGCATTATTTTATAGTCACAGTTAAGGAACGTAACATAACATAGCATCACGCCTGTATTCCCCGAACGGGAAGGCAGAGGTGTACAAAGATGTACACCTAAATTTCACCAATGCAGTTATTAAGTCCCATAGGGTCACCTATTGTCATCAATTGGACACAATTTCAAACTCCGGACTGCTACTTAAAACACCAATAACACTTTACCTGACCAGAGAATCGAACCCGAATGATGCAGCTATATGCTAGAACACAGAAAGCCGTAAAATTAAAATAATGAGCTCTACTAAAATAAACAAGCAGCACTCACACAAACAACAGAGATTAACAACAAAAACATTTTACAGGCACAAGTGTAATAATGTTAAAAACATGTGTAATTGTTTGCGGACATACAAGTACTTTATTATGAGTGCTTTCAGCTCTCTCGTATGTTGTTGTAGCGTGGAATAAAACAACATGCTCTTTAACACTTGCCTCTGTTATTTCTAGTTTATACTCATAGCTAGGATTAGGTAGGCAGAACTCACAGTCTCTATTCTAATCTATAAAGTGCGACATCAAAACATATACTTCTGACCATTTTACACGACTGACCAAAAAAGGTTTGTTATGTATTTTGGGTTCATGTATGTGAGTTTATTTATTCCAGCATAACTTGTAAATGCCTGAACCGATTTCGATATATGTGATATCGTTAGAGTACTTACACTTTTTGACTTGCCTCGTTGGTCTAGTGGTCCCAAGCGCGACTGCTGACCAGGAGGTCTCGGGTTCGATTCCCGGGTCGGGCAAAGTGTTATTGAGTTTTTCTGTTAGGAAATTCTCAGTAACAGCCCGGAGTTTGGAAATGTGCCTGGTTGATGGCAATAGGCTCACCATCTATTACATCATACATGGGAGTTAATAACAGCATCGGTGAAATGTGGGTGTACAATTGTGTACACCTCTGCCTACCCCTTCGGGGAATACAGGCGTGATGCTATGTTATGTTGTTTGATTGGTCTTAAGGAAGGCTGGCATTGTCATTCAACGACGCAAAGCTGCTAGTCTTTTGGGCACGTTACCAGTCGACAGCGATGCGGATGCATTATTCGACGCTCTATAGTTAGTAGTACTAGAAGTTTAGTTTGTTTAGGCTGGTATTAATGTTTTAGTTACATTTAAGTGTATTGTAATAGTTCGTATATATTGATATTTAATTCTTAGTTGAAACGTGTTTCTATAACTTATTATTTCTTTAAAGAAATAACTTGCTAGATTAATTACAATTAATTAATGAGGGTTGACGTCCGGCAGGCTGCCGGTCATAAAACAGCCAAAACTATGGAAGAAGAATTAATAATACAAATTAATTAATTACAATTAATTCGGATGTTTGAGATTCTGATTTCCCACATGTTGTATTATCTAATGTTTCATAAAAACTAATAATTCTAGACAACAATAAAGCGTTGAACCCTTTACGATTTATGTAGAACACAAAGAACCGTCACACGACATTAAAAAGTGTAAAATAAACAGTAAAGCAAAGCCTATAATTACTGCCTTACTTATTCAGAGTCCTCGCCATAGAAACCCAACCACCATAAAGGAAATAATAACACATCAAAAGACAATGAATTGTCTAAGAATCCCGGAATATAAATTAAAAGATGGTGGCTTTTATACTGAATATGAAATCATGTGAAAGCGACATATGCAGGAATACACATATGAGTAGGTGGTATGCAATTTGCAAATAATATGAGGTTCTTGAACTAAAGCCACAAATAGAAACCTTAGATTTGATATTCATTGTTTTTCAAATTTATTGATATAGGAATGGTTAGGAGTGATTTGATGTGTGATTTTCTAAATAATTGTGCATGATTCAATGGTAGCTGGAAACTATAGAATATTTTCAAATACCGTTGAATATTTTGCTGGGCATTTTATCCTAGGTCAGGCAAAACATTATTGAGATTTTTTATTACAGGAAATTTGATTATAGGAAAATACTCAACAGCAAATTTTAATACAGATAATGAAATCTTTCAAACGCGTAAACGTATGCGTAGCGTACGCTAAAGTTAAGAAAAATAACCTGTGCCTCCCGGAAAAACACTCCAGGCGCTCTGCCAACTAAGATATCTGATCTACAGATCTCTAATCGTACCAGCGAACCGTTTACAAGTAGATACAAAATACCGCAATACCCTCTCAAGATTTCTCCTTCACATAAACACATAACAGTCCTCACTTTGTACTAAGCATGTCTTCGAAATGACAACTTGGATTCATGCAATATTCAATAGTTCGGCTGGAATGGCGAGTCAAATCGATAGCTTCTGCTATTTGAAGTATCGATTGTAGTGGTATACGATTCTTGTGTTATTATTCTATAGGTGAGTTTGTTTTGTTGTTCTTTTGTTTGTTTATTTAATAGTTCAGTGGTGAGTATTACTATGTGTATGATTCATAAATAAAGCCTTGATATCGATTGCAGTAAGTATTATATTTACTTTATTTTATTTTTAACGTTATTGTCATTCACGGACTTAATGGCAATGATATAATTTTTGAATTAGATACAGTATTTTCAACATCTACTCTATGAGATGCTTAAAATTTTACAAAGATTAAACATATATGCTGTCAATTAGTATTCCAACGTTTTCTAGACACACTCTGACCTGACGCCTAAAATTGTTAGAGAATTTTAGTGCGAACTAATTTGACGTAAATAATATTTTAGTAAAAATACTCCCTTAGTTGTATTGGTGCGTAAGAAAATCTGAATAATAGATTACCTAATAATTTTTACATGGAAACGAGACTCAAATTGTATTATTAAATAAAAAGATAAAATAAAGACCCTTTTATTTTTAATTATAAAACCCACTTTTTTATTCCTATAAGGTATCATTTATTGCAAGTTAAGTTAAAAACTCATCTCCCAAGATCACGATTTAAGTCACCTTCATATAATTTCATTTCGTAGAAGTAAGGCATCATTTCCTTTTCTTTTATCCATTCTATTGCAACAGTTTTGTTTATAACAAAATATTATACAACCAGTTTCCTCTTGGTGCTTCCTTGTTCACACTGTTAGCACCCAGCTATTGTTAAACATGTTCTGTTTGTGGGAGCTGTGAACATGTCACTAGCTGTCTCATTACGTTCAGTTTCTGTACAACAGGTTGGCACCACTAATTTGTGGTCTTCGTACAATATAGGGTTGACACTCACAATATAGAGTGGCATTTCTTGACTTCCAAAGGTACCTTTAAATTGGAATAAATGATTTGAATTAGACCCAAGTAGTGAATCTTATCGGAATATAATATCATATATTTTTATTTGCATTTAATGACATAGTAAATACATGTCTGTGCCATTGGGCATACAAAACATAACAGAGCATCACGTCTGTATTCCCCGAAGGTGTAGGCAGCGGTGTACATACTTGTACACCCACATTTAATGTGGTGGTGGGCCTATTGCCATCTACCGGGCATGATTTAAGCCTCCGTGCTGCTAGTATGAATTTTCACTTGCTTAAAAGATTGACCTGGGAGACGTTCTCGCTAGTGTGCTATGCCATGTCAAAGACCTACTGGTAGCTTAAACTCTGACACTATGTTGTTCCTCAACTATAAATACTATAAGAAAAAGACTACTGAAGGTTGTGATAATGAAATTTTTCAACCTTCAATATTGGTTGTTCATCGACCACACGATAAGAAGAAGTTAAATTATTCACTCTACATCTGTAGACTAAACTAAACCTGTATCAATGAATCACCATGTCGTGGTAGATGTGGCTGCGATGCCGGAACCCCGGTAAAGGTTTGTGGAGGATCGTGTGGTTTATAGTTGATAGACAGATAGTCCGGCACAACGACTATACTATTTTTCCACCTAAAGTTATAATTTTATTCTTTTTAGAGTGGTCGCGAGTAGAATTCGAAACTACGCCTCCCGTATAAATACTCCAGGCTCTGACCACTAAGCCATCTCGACGTCTGCTCACCACCGCGAATTGTGACGTCATTGCGATCTATTCAAATCAAAATCAAAATCATTTATTTAAAATAAACCATTTACAGTTTGCACTTTTGAATTATCAGAAGTTAGTTGCCACGTTCCAAAGTGTAGATTCCTATGGAGAAGAACGGGCCAGAAACTCCACGGTTACTTTTTTTTATCATATAGGTTTTTACAATAGTATTGGATACACTGTTTTTGTTGCAAAATAGCATGTGAGAACAATGCAAAAGAGTTACAAAAATACTACCAATACTAAAAGAGTATTCCTATTCAGTCCCTGTATAGGAAACCGAACCAACATTGATGTGATGCAATTACTATAACATATACAGATAAATCTTTGAAAAGCATTAACGTATGCTTAGCGAACACCAAAGCATTTTTTTGTGTTAATAGAATACGGTTCCGAGGAGGATTGGAACCGGCGCCTCCCGGATAAATACTCCAGGCACTCTGATCGCTAAGCCATCTCGACCTCTGCTCACTATCGCCACCAAATTTTATACCTTTTAAATAAAAGAACGTATCACCATAAATTCTTAGACAACCCTACATAGCTGTCAATACGGAAACACTGCGACTATTGTTTTGAATTTTAACACGTTCTAAAATAAACCTTTGGTTACTTTGTACCCCGAGATTTACTGGTTAAAAGCAAATCGTTAGCCCCAGAATAGAGAAAGGCTTAAAAGGTGTGTGTGCTGGATATTTTGAGGTAATTTTAGTTTTTGTTAGACTCAAGCCCGCGTGTGATTAAGGGCTACAGTTGTTGTTCTGTTAAGAATTCTCACTAGCAGCCTGCAGTTCGGTAGGAGGCGGGTTTGCCACCCCCGTGCTTCGGAAAGCACGTAAAACCGGTGCGTGATTCCTTTCCAATCGTGTCGGATTTTCATCCGATTGAACTATGAGAGTGAAGGAAGAGAGATTGATCCGTGAGTGTCTGTGCCTACACTTGTGTACTATAATAGTACTAATTTCTTCTTCGTCTTCTTATCGTGTGGTTGATGAACATCCTAGTATCAGACTTTAAAGCACCCGTAGGTCTCTGACATGGCTTAACACACCATCTAGAACATCTCTCAGGTGTGCTGGTTTCCTCACGATGTTTTTCTTCACAGACGGTAACGAAGTGATAATTAATTTATTGGATTCAAAATTGCGACCGTAGACTTGTCAGTCCAACGGTCATACATTTTGACAGCGTGGTTGGCGCAGTGGTCGAGAGACCGACTGCTGCGCTGCGTGTCGCAGGTTCGATTCCTGCACGGAGCAAATATTTGTACGATCTATGGATAATTGCTCCGGGTCTGGGTGTTTGTGTGCTTGTGAGATTATGTCTGTAAACGCACCCACGAAACAGGAAGAAATTCCTAGTGTGGGGCAACGTTTAAAAAAAAAAAAAAAAACTAAGCTATTACTGCTACGTTTGATGGGACGGCCATCCGACACGATCGGAGCGAAATCGGGCACCGGTTTTACGTGCTTTCCGAAGCACGGGCCTGGCATAACGCCAACTTCCTAACTGCAGGATACTACTGAGAATTCCTAAAATTTATAACTTTAGTTAAAAAACATATATCACCAAAAATAACTGCATCCTAGAGATTGCTTATACAAATTGCATGTAGTGTAGTTAAATGTTAGTCTCATTAATCACGATAAAATTACTTACTGACGCTAATATTCACACGCATGCGTAACATTTGCTTGACCATACTAATAACTCACGCGCAAGCTGACATTACGCTAACTTATTACTTCTTTATATTTATAAATTTATAACTTATCGCCTCTAACACTCATATATCTCATCATATAATACAGTTTTCTAATGTTAGGCAGAAACTCTAGAAAGATATGTGCTACGAACTTATAATGTCGCTTCTATTTTTTTAAGTGCTTTGTTAGTCTAATGGTGCCAAGCGCGACTGCTGAGCATGACGTTCCGGGTTCGATTCCCAGGTTGGACAAACTATTATTTAGTTTTTATGTTAGATTAGGTTAGGTTTCCCAAACTCCGAGCTGCTACTGAGAATGTTCTCAGTAGCAGCTCGGAGTTTGGAATTGTGCCCGGTAGATGGCAATAGGCTGACCACCTATTACATGGTTTTAATAACAGCATTGGTAGGTGTACAACTGTGTAAACCTCAGCCTGCTTCTTCGGGGAATACAGGCGTGAAACTATGATACTATGTTTTTTTTTTTAGCTTGTTATTTTTTTTAGCTTGTTATTTTTGGAACTACCTCATTGGTCTAGTAGACGATAGCAAACAATGTTGCTTGAAAGGCGCGTGCGACTTTACACGTGCTGACAAGTACGGTTGGAACCTTTGGATCCTAGACCTTGTAAAATTCTAAATTATTGTGGGTTTTAATACACTTCTTCATCCTGCCCTGGATCCCAATTATTACGAGTCATACGCTGACTCGTAATATTTTTTCTGTTCCATTCTCCTCTATCAGTCTTCAGGTTATCGTTTACTCCCTTTTTATTCATATCATGTTTCACACAATCCATCCATCTTTTCTTTGGTTTCTCTGTTCCTCTCCATTCGTCTACGTTCATATTCATTCCTCTCTTAGTCACATGTTTCTCATCTCTCCTCATCATGTGTCCATACCAAGACAAACGGTTTCCTTTCAACTTTTCTGACACTACCACTACCGCAGCTTCTTTTATAGTCATTTCTTACCTTATCCATTCTCTCCGCTCCACACATCCATCTCAACATTCTCATCTTTGCTACAAGCAATCTTTTTTTTTTGTATAATAACTTTCGTGAAACATATTTATATTAATTATTGTTCAACGGTTATTACTCACTTGCATTCTCATACTAGAACAGAGCCTTTAGTCATGCCATGACTTTACTACTAGTTAGAGAGCACGGCTCCGTTCGAGTTCGAAACTAGTCGAGCACTCCCGAAGAATGCAAGTGAGTAATAACCGTTGAACAATAATTAATACATGCAATCTTCTTTCATCCTTCTTCCATAAAGGTTCAACACAAAATAAAAATAAATCTAGGCCAGCAGAACTGCAAACGGGGTAATCAAATTGTATCAGTATAGAGACAGCAATGTTAGACATCTATAGAATGGGTATTGTACTGAGGTTTGTTATGAAATTTATTTTATTTGTAGGTATTGCATTTTACATTTCTCATCACTCCGAATATTGCTATTTCCTCTCCATCCTTCCCTAATGGGAAAAGTAGAGGAGTGCAGTTGAAACCGATACCAAGATGTGATCAATTAAACATAACTGATGACGACACCAAAAATCGTATTAAATTGGACGTATTAAAATGTGGAAAAAGAATTAGACGTAGTGAGCAGAGGTCGAAATAGTTTAGTGGTTAGAGCACCTGGAGTATGTATCCGGGAGGCGCAGGTTCGAATCCTGCTCACGACCGTATTATTCTTTCCACAGCAATGTATAACTTTAGAAGAGTTAAGACGATTAACTTTAGAGTATAAACATAGCTTTTTGATTATCTTTGCCAAAATTAACGATCATCGTAGATATGCAATCATCACTACTGAATAGTTAACTATTTGGACCAGTGACATAACAAAGGTCGCACGCAGACGGTTAATAAAGTTTGCTTATATTAATCCGTTTTGGAAATTTATGGTGTTGGCATAATGTTCAGCTTACTTAGCTACAGATCGTTTCATTTGTTGTTAAAGCAAAACAAATAGATACCTTTTTAGTGAATAAGTCGTGTTTGTCATTTTTCATCGGATGTTAAATACATTTTTCTTAATATTAGATTCGACTGACTTGAATCTCAGTTCAAAATAAACCCACTAACTGCGTAGGCGAAACCGCACGCTTCTACTAGGCCTCTTAAAATATCAAGTTGTATTGGCATGCAAATGAATATGTGAGGTTTATTATTGTGGCGCGAACTTGCCCTTAAATAGTAAAGGATTAAAGCCAATATATTGTGGAATAACGTCACCATTCTCAAGATATTGAATAGAAATTATATTATTGATGGGATTAGATTCAATATTTTAAGCCAGTTGAGCAATAGATGTAGGTTGTTGGTAAATTCATTTGTATAAAATGCAGTAGGTTTTAAGTTAAGTAAATTTCTAGGATTGGCACAAATATTATTGAATTTTCAATATCAAAATGGACTCGCTAGCATACCTATTGGCTAGACAACCATTCGATTACTGATTTTTAGGCATAGTATCGTGCAAATGACTGTATGACCTTAAAAAACACTATTATTTTGTTATTACAAACAGATACTTAAATTTTATCAATTTGTATGGATTAGTATATATATTACATGTCCTTAACATGTTATATATATATGATATCAGGTTTTGTTTCACATAGGAAAATTGCCGCACTTACGGATGTTTATTGATTTTAGTTGCACTGACAATGGCGTCAATTCTATTGTAGCAGTCTAAACTAAATTTAGAGCATTGCTGTATTTTAATAACCGTTACTATAAGAGCGGGACGGGGTGACATCAAACTCAAATTTAATCATGTCAACCTAAAATTGTCTTACTATTTCCTTTTGTTGTCTCTAATTTTAGTGGCTACCTAAAACTGTGCCTACTAAAAACATTCGTAGATTTTAATTTGACGTGCTTAAATTTGAATTTGACATCTCTTGATTCATCCCATCTTGCTCGTGTAGTATCTGTTAATTACAGACAGGTATGTCCTAAATTTGGTTTAGTTTGCTACAAACATTAGAATTGACACCTTATTATGACGTCATTTATGGACGCCTCATTACTTTAAGCCTAGCCTACGTCTATGACTCATCGTTTGAAAAACCACCCAACGTTCCATGTACCTACGTCTATGGTAGCATTAGCAAATATTATGGTACAGTCTCAGGAAACGTCGCCCACGTAATTCCTCATGCTGATTAGGATTGTCTGGGGACAAATGAATATATTACAGGGCATTGAACAGGCTTACGCCTCTTCTAAGAATCGGGGTTATTTGATTCCGATTTCTAAATTATTTCCTATTACTATTGTATAAAGTTTAAACATTAGTTTACATCAGAACCTGGCGCATTGGCAACATTTGGTGTGATATAGCTAGATAAAAGGAGACCGTATCTGCGGCAGTTACCACCAACAACAGCAGTCCCAATGAGGGTTGACGTCAGGCAGGCGACCGGTCATAAAACATTGCTAAAACTTTAGCAGCATGCAATTTAAAGAAGCAATTAGAAATTGGAAGAAGAATATATGCTGCGCCGACCCCAAATAAATTGGGATAAGGGCAGGGGGATGATGATTGCATAAAGTTTAAACTCATGTTTCCTGTCCTTGTGGAATAATTAAGAGTATTTTTCATATTTTTATGATTCATTCTCTAAAATCATGTCCTATTGCCAGCCTATCGGTGATTTGGCAAAGGCTACAAAAAGGCAAAAAAAAAAAAGGCTAAAGGCTGCTTCTGGAACCCAAGAAAATGTTAATGGCTTCAATTGATTTTCATTTTATCGTATCGGTTGATGATCAACCTAGTATCAGCATTTATCCTGATTGTAGGCCACTGAAATGGCTTTACACACCGTCGAAAACATCTTTCTGGTATCCTGGTTTCCTCAAGATGTTTCCCTTTACCGTTATAAGCAAGTGTCTTTGATTGAAAAGTCAGTAATGCGTGTCTTTGATTTGAATTTGCGAACTTTAACGTGCCAGGCCAACGGTCACACCACTAGGCTATCACTGCTCCTTTAGTTGGTAGAAAACTGTCAAGTGGATGAAAAATCACATCAGACAAAAAATCTGTTTCATATTGCCCCTCCAATTTTTTCTTTATTCACTGAGCACAGACAAAGTCACTGGTAAACGACTGGTAACGTGTACAATCATTTTGTAAGAAGTATTTTTTTCCCTACTTCCTTCGTAAATAACAAGTCCCTTTAGACAGGTCAGGTTTTGAATTCAAAACCTAGTGCTCAGAAAGTGGTTACAAAAAAACATTATAATTACATAGCCATCCCAAACTAGATCTCCTGTGTTTCATCATCATCATTATCAGCTTGTAGCAGTCCACTGTGTTTAAAGAAATCAAAATAGAAACAAACATTCCCCAGCTCAGCTTACATAATATTCGACAAAAGATTATTATTATCTGGAAATCTTACAGACGTTTATGGACTTGTTTTCTTCGCATATATTACATTGAATACACTAGTTTAACTGTTTATCGGTTATATGAACAATCGTGTTATTCGCAATGGGTCAACTTGTGTATAAAAATGCTATCTCGTTCGAGTATTGGGTTGCGGTGAACTTACAACTTAATCTGGAGACAAAAATAAGGTGCAAGTTAGAGGAATGAAGCGGTCCGAATTTTCTTAGTATAAAGTGTGTTTATTGGTCATTGCAAACTATTCTTAATACACGTGTTAAAGAGAGAAAAATCAACAAATTATTGTAAGTCTTGTCTAATTGAATAGATTCAGACACTTTGCGGATGCACATTAAAATGGATGCAAATAAATACAATACCTAGCTACTTCCACAATATTGAGGGTAGTCATGCAATTAGCTGTGCACCGCCTGCCCGCCCGCAAATATATGCACAGACGCATGTGGTGGAAAATTGCAACTCCCACCAACGCTTTAGACGCGTTTCGCTACCCACGGGGAATCATCAGGAGCTCTTAGATGGTGCAGTATCTACTACGTCCAATGACTGTGCGGGGGTGAAAGTACCTTCTTCTCTTCCTTCTTATCGTAAGTGTGATGATCAACTTAGTTTCAAGATTTAAACTACTCGTTAGCCTCTGATATGGCTTAATAAATCATTGAGAACCGACTAACTGAAAAGTAACTTCTCATCTAAAGAATCGTTTAGTTATCCACTATACAGTCACGTCATCGATATTAGAAAATGTAAATTAAATAATGTCGTAATATCTTTTAAGGTTACCTTTGACAATATATTCAGAAATTAAAAAAAAAAACTATAAAAGAAAAATTGTTTAATCATTTCTACAATTTTATAAAAAAAATACTTGTTCAAAATTAGCTATTAATGATTGCGTCCCAACAGAGTTAAACTCTTTTGAATTGTTTTGACAAGTGACTCGAAAGAACATAATTTCCTAGCTTTAGTCAACTTTAACTAAAAACTCACTGACCACTAATAATATCCCACCAATCAGTCACGGATCACTCAGTTTCGAATATTCGCACGACTGCATAGTAGCCGCCACTTGGACCACGTTATAAGCCCCATTGCACACGCGCGTGACTAAATGCGGTCCATGCGAATGTCTCACTTAACGAAACAGGACACCTTTAGTCCCACATCGGAGACAGTTGTGTTTGTATGTGTTTCTATTGTACCGTCACATTTTTGAGTATTTAACTGAACAATAATACTGATATTTGTATAATAACTTTCGTGAGTTTGACTCGCGACATCGCCGCGGGCTCAGCTCATGACTAAGGGCTCCGTTCGAGCTTGAAACTAGTCGGGCAAACCCGAAGAATACACGTGAGTAGTAACCGGTGAACAATAATTAATATTACTGATATGCGAATTTAAGTACTGTATTAACCTTATTTCATGATGCGTTTTTGTTCTTAGCTATAATATTGCTTCGTTTGTCTAGTGGTCCCAAGTACGACTGCTGAGCACTAGGTCTCGGGTTCGATTCCCAGGTCGGGCAAAGAGTTATTGAGTTTTTCTGTTAGAATATTTCTCAGTAGCTACCCGGAGTTTGGAATAGTGTCCAGTGGATGGCAATAGACTCACCACCTATTAGATGGGACTTAACAGCATTGATGAAATGTGGGTGTGTACACCTCTGCCTACCCCTTTGGGGAATACAGCCGTGATGTTATGATGCTACAATATTTCGTAATGAATTTGTGCCATATACTCAGCCATCGTTTTTGAGTCAAAATTTGGCCCTTTATACCAAACAATTGTAATAAAATACCTTAATTTTATTATACTTGATGTTCTTGGACCACATTATAAGGCCCATTACACGCACCCACGAACATTGCTGTCCGCCAGCGAAATGTCTCTCTTAACGAAACCGGACACCTTTTTATCCAAAACACTAACTAGGGCTTTGTAAGCGCTTGTTGCGTTTTTGGCAAATTTAAGCTAGTAAAAAGGCACGATATTGCTTTGCAACTTTGCAAACATGATATTATATAAAAAAAAAATAACAGTTGAAAAAAAACAAAATTTTATGCTGCCGCAAGAATGTCGCCTGGACAAAACACTTGAAAAAACAATAAGGAATATATTAATATAAACAACTTACTTATTTGTTATTCTTGGACCACATTATAAGGCCCATTACACACGCCCACGAACCAGCGCGGTCCACCAGCGAAATGTCTCACTTAACGAAACAGGACACCTTTGCTCTTTATCGATCGCACTTGGCCTGTTCGGTGTGGGATTTAAATGTTGTTTGTTGCACTTTACTTGAGAGTAATGTGAATAATAGGATGATGGGTGAAAGTTTTTAGTCACCTATACTATAGTGTAGGTGACTAAAAAGAAAAGTTTTGATACTCAATACTCAATATATTTATTGCGTTTCCATAATGTGAACTAAGGTGGTAGATACAGTTTATGAGATCATCATGGACCCTGTCGGGCACAGCAAAATGATAGCTTGACTGGTGTAGTGGTGGAGCGCTTAGATTACTACGCGACTAGTAGTGAGTTCAATTTTCAAATTTGAGTGTATGTGCTAATTAATATTATTTATTTGACAATATTTTTTGTACTTAAACTGACACCCTAGTGCAAACAAGACAACAAACAGACTTCATAAAAAAAATAGAAAAAGGGGTTTTGCAATTTGAATTAATGTGTGGTCATGGTTCTCAGTAATATCTTAGGATTTTACGATCCCCACACGAATACAATTACTATAAATAAACTGGATAAATCACGTCAAAACATAAAACAATAATAAATAAATACACGCGGTTAATCAGTTTTTAATTTTTCACAATTAAAAGAAAAATTACCACGCATAAGACCAGTACACAACAGAAATATATGTCAAAATAAAAATAAGTAAGAGACTAGATGTTATCAATTTATCCTTGATACCAATAATCACACGATTTTATCATTCAACGCTAACATAAACACAAAAAGGCAGCTATGTAAATTGTAGTTTTATTTAATCAATTTGCATTGGCCAATTAAAAACAAGCAGTAAAAACAATTGCAATGCAAATACTTGCCTTATTAAGTCGACAGATAAACGGAAACAAGGCTACTTTGAGTTATAAGAAAAAAGCGATTTTATTAGAGTGGCATGACGTTGGACTGACAAGTCAAAAGTCACGAGTTCGAATCTAAGGCGCGTAATACTAACTTTTCGAAGTCATGTGCGTATTATAAATTAATTATCACTTGCTTATAACAGTGAAGGAAGACATCGTGAGGAAACCAGCACACCTGAGAGATATTCTCGATGGTGTGTAAAGCCATGGCAGAGGCCTATAGGCGGTTTCAACTCTGACTCTAGGTTGTTCATCAATCATATGATAAGAAGAAGAATAGAGAAATGTAAATAATTGTTTTTCTTAAAATATTATATGTATTATAATATTTTATATTATGTTATAATATTAAATGGAAAAAAAAGGTCTTGAGCAGGATTCGAACCTGCGCCTCCCGGATGAATACTCCAGGCGCCACTAAGCCATCTCGAGCCAGGTCGAGATGGCTTAGTGATCAGAGCTTAGTATAGTAGAGTCTTTTGATTTAATATTATAACTTTAGAGTTCGCTAAGCATGCGTTAATGATTTTCAAAGATTAATAATTAATAGTATAAGTACCGATATTTACATAAAATTACTTTACGCTTCCCAAAGGGCATTAAAGCATGCGTAACGACTTCAAAAGTTATAAATATACAGTGAGTGAACCCTCGTATAGGAACTGTATAGATAGCGATGACGTCATCATAAAACGTAACAAATACTGAAGAAAAATTTGATATAGTGAGTAGAGGTTGGCACAATTCAGTTGGTAGATCACCTAGAGTATATTTTACCCGGGAGGCGCAGCATCAAATCTTGCTTAGAGTCGTTTCTTTCAAAGAAAATTTTGATATTTATTTGCAATCGTTGCTCCTTTCCATATGGACGATCAGTGTAGAAGTACCATAACACCTGAAAATAAATCAACAAGTAAGAATCAAGGCCACTATAGCCGACCAACTACAATCCCGAGACGGTTCGCCGCGCTTCTACACGTGCGCCACTCTAAAGTATCTTTGCAGGCCACTGTGGCTGGCCTGCACAAATTACGGAGTCTAATGATACCTTGACGAACTATAACCTACCACGGTCGCGGTGAATGCAGCAACGTTCCTGGGACTCCGGTATAGTTAGTGGAGGTATCGTGTCACTTTTGGGAGTCCAAACAAAAAAAAGCCATTACAGCCAAGTCCTTTTGAAAAGTGACTATTTAAGGCTCGTGGCTGCACAGATCGATCGATCGAGGTTAAACTGCGCTTGCCATGGTAGGTCTGTAGATGTGCGACCATAATTTCATGCCAAGATCCCTCCGTGCCTCATGAGCACATTAAGCATTGTTCGAATTAAGATCTATGATAGACGTTACGGGGAGTCAGAAAGTCTGAAAACCATGCATGAGATATGGTGTCACCCAGCAATTGGGTTATGGTGGTCACATAAGCAGTCGCACAATATAAAACACTGGTAGTAATCTGCATCCGGTTTAACTGGAAGCCGACCTCATTGTAATTAGGAAAAGCCTAGGCAGTTTTTTCTTTCTGAATATGTTAGCAATACTTATAAAGAACCCTTCTAAATATTACCCGCGTATATCTCATCACTTGCACCGCTATAATGCGATTTGTTCAGTTTTAAAAGCGCCACTTTACAATCGCAATGCAACAGTGACGTTTATTGCTTTGACTTTAAACCAGCTACGGACTGTACCTAGAGCTATGCACCGTTTATAGGGTCTAGTGCACTAGCTAGCATGTAAAATACTAGACCATAAAGTTTATGAGCAGATTTTTGAAGCATTTAACCTTCCCTGACAGTCGATTACTTTCATTTCTTTTATGCTTTTGCATGATATGAATATTAACATGACAACAATCATCAATATATACATATAATAAAAATGTAACGGATCACTGTACATGGAAAATATATAAGAAAAAATATTAATGAGACCTTTATCAACGCAAATAGCATCCAAAACAATGATTGTTAGAATTTTTGTCTGTCTATCTGTTTGTATGTTTGTCTGTTTGTGGTAAGCTTCACTTAACATTTAGTGTTTGTTTTATGTTAATCGGTTCTTCAATAAAAAAGTTATGCCGATTTAAAGAATCACGTCGAATATTTGTTAATTTGTTAAACTATCTATTCTTTCTCTGTTCAGTAGCATTGACTGAAACCTTACTAAATAAACCAAAAATTATATCCAAAAAATGCTGCCCATAGTTACTATTCCACGCGGATGAACACACGGGCACAGCTATGATATAATATAATGATAAACTGCCTCATAGGTCTAGTGGCCTCAAGCGCAGCTGCTGAGCGTGAGGTCCTGCGTTTTGTTGCCGTTTCGGGAAAAGTGTTAATGTGTATTTCTGTTAGGAAATTCTCAGTAGCAGCACCGGTGTTCGGAATTGTGCTCGGCAGATGGCAATAGGCTCACTGCCTACATGGGACTTAGTAACAGCATAGGTGAAATTTGGGTGTACAACTGTGTAGGTACGTCTCTGCCTACCCCTTCAGAGAATACAAGCGTGATGCTATGTATTTATTGATTTAATCTATGCATCGTATCGCATTATTGGTACTCGAAAGGGCTTACTTTAGTGACGCCACTAGCTTGTACTAAACGGGCACTCATGCGCAATCGCTAATCGACATGCTTGTACGCCCTAACTAACGTCACTATACTTAGTTTTTTCCTCCTTTTATTGAGATCCTATCTGAGTAGTAATGGATTTGTCAACGACTGATTTATTTATTTTATTTCCATGTCGTGTTGTGAGGCTTTTGTAGACGTTTTTTTATTTTAGAATTTCTTGTTTGTATTGCTTTTGTGAGTGAACTTACTAGTTAACGTGAGTAAATAAATCCTTTTAATCTATATTTCTATACTAATATTATATACAGGACAAAATTATTTGTATTTATTATAGGGTTTGCCTGACTAGTTTCGAGCACCAACGGAGCCCTTAATCTAGAGCTGAGTCCGCGGCAGTGTCGCGAAAAAGGAGTAGTAACCAATGAAAATGATAGGTATGGCACCAAATTTTATAGATTTTTTTATTTCATAGGTTTACATTTCGAATGAATAAAAAATTCTTTATTTTGTTATTGTTCATGAAAAGATTAAGTATTCCCTTTCCAAGAATAAAACCTCGTCTTCTTAAATATAGATTAAAAATGAGCGCATTGACATGGCATATTTCTTGTCTGTTCAGCGATTCTGATTTTAGTGATGAACACCTACTCCTCCAAGCCGTATTTTGGTCACGGCGGCCTATCTCCGAGGATATTAGCCAAGTACGCAGGAGATATTATAGTGCACAAGTGTATGCGGAAACACAAGTGCCCTCCCTCGTCCTTTACTCTCATAGTCCGATGGGACGGCAATCCGACACGACCGGAGAGATCAGGCGCAGGACCGACGGCTTAACGTGATATCCGAAGCACGGGGGTGTCACAACACCAACTTCCTAACTCCGTGCTGCTACTGAGAATTTCCTGACAGAAAAAGCCCAATAACACTTTGCCCGACAGTTTTTTAGTTTTTCAGGTAGGAATCGAACAAGCGACACGCAGAGCAGCAGCCAGTTTCTCGTCCACTGCACCACTCACACGTCCCACTGCATTTTTATTAGTTTTGTCGGGTAGTGACCATCACTCAATTGTTTAATTTTATTTGCCCGACTTAGACCAATATTAACATACTGTATAAATATTGACTGATTAGGTATATATTTATTTTTAATTTATTTATATCGATTTGATCAGTACTTTCTTTATTTATAGGTATCGATTTGATCAGAATAATCTCAGCACAGCACATTAGTATGGCAGCTGTCATTCTAATCAAGCTATATTTTATGGACTAAAGTGTTCTAACTTCTGAAGCAGCTGTTCTTATAACATCCTTAATACAAGTGATGTTATCGTCCTTCTGCTGGCCTTACCCCCATTTATTTGTAGTTAGAGTCATCTGAGTATAGTCACTATCACGGATTTTTATATCAATTTTATCTTTCATATAGTCCATGTCTCATATCATTCCTTTTGTCTTTCTCTACTCTTATAGCCATCCACATTCAACCTCAAATCCTTGTGATATATTTTATTTTTAAATATGAAGAAATGTATAATTTTCACGCGGAACACCTTACTGCTATAAGCAGTACATAAACTGCTTATAGCCATCCACATTCAACCTCAAATCCTTGTGATATATTTTATTTTTAAATACGAAGAAATGTATAATTTTTACGCAGAACAGCTAAGTACATAAACTTCTTTTTACGCAGAAAACATAAACTCAAGCCTTTTTTCCATGGGTTAGGCAGAAACTACAGAACGCCACCTGCTACGAGCCCTACATACTTCTTTTGATTCGTTCGCATTCATATATCTCGGCATACACGCGCACCGGTCGTGACTGTTGTGAGTACTACGTACCGGACGTTTTTTGGAGGATATCACCAATAAAGCCAGTGTATCTATCTAAGGCATCCCCTCCCGGAATTTCCACTTACATCTGGTTTGGAGATACCTCGCAAAAATTTATGAAAAACCACCCTGAAATAGTCCCTATGTATAGGGACTGAATAGATAGCAATAACGTCGCCAAAACACGTGTTAAAATATGGATGTAAAATTCGCGCGGTGAACAGAGGTCGAGATGGCTTAGTGGTCAAAGCGCCTGGAGTATTTATCCGGGAGCCGCAGAATCCTGCTCACGACCGTATTCTTTTTCCATTTAATATAATAACTTTAGAGTTCGCTAAGCATGCATTACTGCTTTTCAAAGATTTATCTTTAATCACCCTTTTTTTAGGTCTGTAAAATCCCTCATGAACGCTGTGCCGGACTCCTACCGCCTAAAAACCACACGATCCTAGACTGACCTTTACCGAGGTCCCGGGTTCGTTGCAGCAATCACCGCGACCCCGGCAGGATCCTTAATCACCCTGAAGATTTTGTACAACTATATTAAACACACTTTCTGCAATCATTTCCGAGTTAGATAAACCAACTCATGGCTAGTTTAGTAATAGATCGTAACCGAATAATAGATCACTATTACCTAACTATTAGAACAAGATATCAGTAAGTCTACTTTCATTACGGTTCCTTTACTATAATTGCGAAATGTTTAGCGTTATCTTTATTGTTATCTCGACATTAATGGGGTCGTGACGTTTAGTGATGGTGAGATAGACTTTAAAGTGGCTAGTGGCTAATAGCAATGTTAAGAATCGATCGAACTGTGAGGTTGAGCTGCGCTTGCTCTGGTCAGTCATAGATAAGTGACGGTTGATTTAGCATCAACATCGAGACGCTAATAGCCAGTTGGTTGGTAAACTGCTAGGGGTACTTTCTTAAGAACTCCTCCATGCTTTGGAGGACAACTGTCATTCCCAGCTTTTGTAAATTACTAGCAGTAACTATTGAATTCAAACGGGACTATGCTACGCGCTAATTACGTAATATTTATTTACCTCGACGTTTCGATCAAGTTGCATTGATTGTGGTCACGAGTAGACTGGAGAATACGGGTGTCGTTGGTTAGAGCGAATGGTTTTGGCATCCACCCGCACTTGATCTTGTAAATCCGTTTTAATGAATAATTATGAATCGCGAAAGTTTAAAAACTACTATTACAAGCAGTCTCTCAACTCTTGATAGTAGAACCACACGAAAGGAGAAGATGACTGACGCCAAAATTTCCAGCTCTTCTTTTACGTTTAGAAATGTTCAAGTGAAACTTTTTCCACAAAATGGTGGATGTAGTTAAATCTGAATTTGAAAATGTATTACTAGGTGTACCCCAGGGCAGTATATTAGGTCCTCAGTTATTTCTTTTATACATTAATGAGCTCCCAAATATAATTAACCACCTTTGCGTAATGTATGCCGATGATGCAACGATTTTTATATCAAATGATGATGCAAACGTTTTTAACTATGAAAATGAAGTAAACAGAACATTAAAAACTATAACTGATTGGTTGCAGTCACTGAACTTAAAAGTAAACCTTTCAAAAACCAAATTAGTCCAATTAAGAAACTACAAAAGTAAACCCATTAAACTGAATATAAACGTGACTGATATTACAATTGAAGAAGTGAAAGACATTAATTTTCTAGGAGTTACAATAGATCAACATTTAAATTGGAAAGCGCATATTGATAAAATAAATAAAAAAATATCTAGTGCTTGTTATGCATTATCTGTCCTAGCAGAGACTACAAATGTAAATGTCACCAGAAATGCCTATTACGGTAACGTCTATCCCATTTTAACTTATGGTATAATATACTGGGGGAACTCGACGAATGTACAATCGGCTTTCATTCTCCAGAAAAAATGTATTAGGACAATATATAACATGCATAGTACCGAATCTTTAAGAGATATTTTTAAAACAAAAGGTTTTCTAACACTGACTGGAATTTATATACTGGAATTATGTTTGTTTGTTAAAAATAATATGCAATATTTTAAATTTAAATGTGATTCAAATAGAAATGTACGTTCCCAATATAAATATAATATTAATCTACCTTGTGTAAAAAACATGATCTACTATAAAAGTACATATGTTACTGCTATTCGTGTGTACAACCAACTACCACCAGCTATTAAGCAATTAAATGATAATATGTTTAAAACAAAATTAAAGAAATTGTTAATTGATAATGTTTTCTATAATCTTAATGAGTATTTTGGTAAGAAGTAATGTAAGCATGATGTTGTATTATTTGTAACTTATTTGCTTTATATATTGCATATCCGACATGGGTAGACTGTTGAGCCAAAAAACGTTTGTTTTCTAAAATAAGACCCACATGTACACAGTTATGCAATAAATATATCTTTATCTTTATCTTTATCTTTATCTTTATCTTTACCACTTTTTTTTTAACTTTATGGTTCGCTAAGCATGCGTTAATGCTTTTCAAAGATTTATCTGTATTTGTTAAGGTTATTGCATCATTATGACATTGTATTAACTGCAGAGTAAGTCGTGTCGGTTAGGTCACCTGCAGTATAGGGACTGAATAGATAGCAATGACGTCACCAAAAGACGTAGGTATTAAAATGTGAAAGAAGAATTCGTGGTCGTGAGCAGAGATCGAGATGGCTTAGTGGTCAGAGCGCCTGGAGTATCCGGGAGGCGCAGTTTCGAATCCTGCTTGCGACCGTATTCTATTGCCAAAAAAAATTATAACTTTAAGGTTCGATAACCATGTGTGATTTTCAAAGATTTATCTGTATTATAGGAAACTCTCGTCCCGTTACACGTTTCTCGTCTTAAACTCGCACCAATGTCGGGAGTTCAAAGGAAGGTTCCAGATTTTAATAAAGAATATTCGCTTCATGACAGTTTCATTGTTTTTTTTTTTTTCAACAAACTGAAATTCATAGCTTAAAATAGCACCATGCTTATATTCAAACGTATAAACAGAGGTGGACATTGTTGAACAAAATGAATACCCACATTTAAATGATGCCGTTTTTAAGTGTCTTGTAATAGGTGGTAAGCTAATTGCCATCAACCGAACAGAATTCCGAAATCCGGCTGCTATTGGGAATTTCCTAACAGAAAAACACTTTGCCTGACATGGGAATACGCTAGGTACATTTGTTTTCTTTGTTCGCAAATACATAACATAACATAGTATCACGCTCAAGGGGTAGGCAGAGGTGTACAAATTTGTTCACCTACGTTTCACCGATGCTGTTTATAGGTGGTCAGCCTATTGCCATCAACCGGGCACAATTCCAAACTCCGAGCTACTACTGAGAATTTTCTAACAGAAAATCGCAATAACACTTTGCCCGACCTGGGAATCGAACCCAAAACCTCATATTCAGCAATCGCGCTTGGGACCACTAGACCAACGAGGCAGTTAAGTCGCAATTAATTCCTATATTAAAACAAAATTTCTCTCTCCCCATCACTAGTAAATAATCTACTAATTCAACTTATTCAAATATCTGTATTTACGACATAAGTACAAAAAATATGCCTTTAAGTGTGCCGTAACTTAACAATTGACTTAATTCGATAACACTAACCGGATTAAAGGCGTAACAACTGGTATTGTGTAGTGCGGTGATAGCTTTCTACTTAAATGTCCTAATACTATTGGAAACGTGAAAGCATTTCTGTCTAGCTATTCTAAGAAAAAAACATAGACACGAACGGGATTCGAATCTGTGACCTTTGACAATCCGTGTCATCGTTTTCTCAAGGAAGCTACCGTGTCGCTTGTTTGCAGCTATTTAATTTCAAGTTCCCATCTTTTCGTTTTAAGGAGACGCCTGTTGATATTTATTAGCAATATTTTACAGATTACTACCTGATTATTTCTATCTATCTACCTGTTACTGCTTGTAACCCCTGTGCAACCGAAAACTGTTAGTTCAACCTGACATAGACCAAATTGTGAAAAGGATGATGGTCGCTATCATCATCATCATCATCATCATCCCAATTTATTTAGGGTCGGCGCAGCATACCTATATCTGGCATGCTGCTAAAGTTTTGGCTATGTTTTATGACCGGCCGCATGCCTGACGTCAACCCACTTTGGGAATGCTGTTGTTAGTGGTAACCGCCACCGACACGGTCTCCTTCTATCTAGCTATGTCACCAAATGTTATCCATGCGCCAGGTTCTGATGTTATCCTAATATCACACTCCACTAACCGGGCAATGGGCGCTTACATCTCTAAAAATGATTCCTTCCATAATTTATATTAAATTTTATTTATTAATGAAATGAAAGTGAACAAATTGTGTTTTAATAGTGAGTACTATGGTCCGCCTCTTGAGCCATAAGTCTTGGGTTCAAACCTAATAATACCAATATCATGTGTACATTATTAGTCCAGACATACGGTGAAGGAAAGCATCATGAGGAAACCTGGACTTGATGGTCTGAAATCGCAAACCCGCAGTGAGCTAGCATGGTGATCAATGCTCATGCCTTCTCTGTATGATAGAGGCCCTTTCCTTGCAGTGGGAAAGTTAAGGGCTAGTTATATTATGTTCGGTTTCATGTCAAATATTCCTGACTTACTAAAACAAAAAGGCAAATATTATTTTTATTTTTATTGTATATTGTATATGTTGCCTGAATAATGCAAAATAGAGATGACAATACTTGCACAGTGATGTTAGTATAATACAAAATACTTAACTTGATCGTGTATGAGACTAAGAATATTATTATAATTCAAGTTATTATATTAAATGGAAAAAGAATACGGTCGCGAACAGTATTCGAACCTGCAACTCCCGACGACTGATAGCAATGACGTTGCCAAAAAGATGTGTTAAAATATGGTAGAAGAATTCACGGTGGTGAGCAGAGTCGAGATGGCTTTATGGTCAGAGCGCCTGGAGTATTTATCCGGGAGGCGCAGGTTCGAATCCTGTTCGCGACCGTATTCTTTTTCCATTTAATATAATAACTTTACAGTTCGCTAAGCATGCTTTTCAAATATTTATCTTGAATTATTATAATTGTTTTAGCAAGCCTAGATGTTAATGCTAATTTCCATGATTTGTTCCTACCCAGGTATTATTGAAACCTTTTTACGTAAACGTTAAATCATAATGTTGAGGTGTGCCACTCTTGCGCAGCTTGCACAGCTCAGGTTTATTGTTGCGATTGAAAGATTTGCGCAGCAATTCTTAATTTAAATTCAACATTGTAACTGCCGTTTGATACCGCACCCTACAATGTGATGTTGGTTTTAAGTGTATAGGGAATTTTAAGTGGGAACATTAGGTAAAAAGGGTTTACTTATAATCAAGTTATTAATTGTAAATATATTTAACTATTTACCTGTCCCATGACATATGATACATGATGATTGTACTAATGTGTCTTCTTGGTGGAACGTTAACGACAGCGCGGTTGGCGCAGTGGTCGAAGGTCCGACTGCTGCTCTGCGTGTTAGAGGGTCGATTCCTGCACGGAGCAAATATTTGTAAGATGTATAGATAATTGGTCCGGGTCTGGATGTGTGTGTGCTTGTGAGATTATATGTCTGTAAACGCACCCACGATACAGGAAGAAATTCCTAGTGTGGGGACACGAGGAATTTCTTCCTGTATATATGATACGTTTTATTTAAAAATAACCTCTCTTATTGGTCTAGTGAACGCACCAAGGCTGTTGAGCATGAGATAGGTTCAGTAATATGTTGGGCAACATATTATTAGGTTATTTTGGTACGTAATTCTCAGTAGAAGTCCGGATTTTGGAACTGTGTTCGGTAATCTTCGACGAATTATTATGGAATCAAACCAAATGATTTACTAAATCTATTTATGATTTATATTTTAATTTATGATACACTAAATCATTGCCATCAGGGTTTTCTAGAATCCTGAATTTACTAGAAGTCTAGCAATTCTTACCACATTCAGGTCTCCCTACACAAACGTCCTATAGAGGCAAATGTCCGGCTTTAATATCAAACTTTACCTCAGACCAAATAAATTAACCCCACAATACTTCTAGCCAACACTTAAATGATCAAGCTAGCAACCTGCTCCACAATCCATCACAAACCATTACTGCTATCACCATTGCTTTGTCTCGACCACACCAAGGCTAAATTCCAACCAACTTGCTACAATTATTACAAGAAATCTGTCAGAATAAACTATATAACTGGCGTATTTTAGCAAAGAAAATGTAGGTAACGCCGCCATGACCGAGTTCCTGCTACCGACTGCAGTATAAGATAAATGATTAATCAATTTGAGAATAACATTAGTTATGTATTTGTGTTCAGTATTTATGGAGCTTAAGATGTTGTTTCGTGTCTGTACATTAGTTTCCTTTTAGTATCTACAGTGTTATATAAGCTAGAGACCATTAAGGAATTTAGTAAACAACTCTGCAAATATTCACAGCAAACACAAAATTGTTACTAACTAAATCGTTGATTTCTGCTGTCTTTTTTATAAGAACTACCTTGTTTGGCAAGTACTGTGGCTGAATATTGTGGCATTATGTATTTTTTTGACGATTGTAAAAAGATCTGATAATAATACAGAGGTGTAACTGATAATATCTATTCGAGCAATCCCAAAAAATTGTAATTGCGTAATACCCATTGGTTTACTTTCGAACGTATACAATTGTACTCATTACGATATTGGCGAGTAAACAGGTAAATAAAAAATTAATATTAAGTTACAGATGTCAAAAGTCAAAAAGTCAAAGCATTTATTTCAATTAGACCGTTTACAGGCACTTTTGAATTGTCAAAAAAATAAACTAGTTGCCACGTTCCAAAGTGTAGATTCCTGTGGAGAAGAACGGGCAAGAAACTCCACGGTTACTCTTTTTCATCAAACAATTACAATATTTTGGTTACATTGTATTTATAATATAGAAATCATATGTGAGAACAATGTAATATGAAGTCTATAGAGTCTAGTTACAATTCAAAACTTTGCCATGACAGTTTAGAGATGACCAGCCCCAACCAACGGCGCCCGTTCACGAACATGACGCCAGCGTCAGCATCACTAAACTCGACCATATTGTAGGGAATCTAATGACCCAACACAAACGCCACCGTCAGCGGGACATTTGAGTGAGCATGACATACTCTAGCTGCCAGACAATAATCAAATATATTTAATCATGTAGAATATGTAAATGATTACATGGTACTCACATTTACAGTATAATGAAAATGAAATGCTAAATTATTAGACAAACGTATTTTTAAATATTATTAGATTAAGGACTGAACAAGACAAAAAAAATTGTCCATCAAAATTATATAACAATGTCAAAAAACAAAATAACTACATTCTAAGAGACAGTACGTCGAAGTGATGTTGTTTGTAACATTGATTTGTTAGTCAGAGTGCTTGTGGAGCAGGACCAGCAGTTAGCCAAGCATTTTTGTCATCAATGTAATCTCCTAATGTATAGTATGCTTGCTTGCATAATGAGCGTTTTATATGAGTTTTAAATTTCCTTTCATTTAGTTGTAGTATGTCAGAGGGAATTTTATTGTAACATTTTACACCGTACCCCATAAATGATGTGTGTACCTTAGACAATCTAAATCGTGGCTGTGCAATTTTGTTTTTATTTCTGGTGTTGTAATTATGTCTATCACATAATTTATCAAACTGATCTAGATTTTTTCTTACATACATAATATTTTCATATATATATTGACAAGGGACGGTCATAATATTAATCTCCTTAAACAGATCCCTAAGAGATTCGCGACGACGTAGATTATATATGGCTCTGACAGCTCTCTTCTGTAAAATAAATATAGACTCAATGTCAGCAGCACGTCCCCATAGTAGAATACCGTAAGACATAATGCTGTGAAAGTAGCTGAAGTAAACTAGTCTTGCGGTATCTACATCTGTTAGTTGCCTTATTTTTCTAACAGCGTAAGCGGCTGAGCTTAACCGCCCTGCAAGAGATGTTATGTGAGGACCCCACTGTAGTTTATCGTCTAGCGTAATTCCCAGGAAAACGGTTTGATCTATAAATTCAATTTTATCTTTACCCAATATAATGTCACATTCGCTACTTTTTACGTTTGGCAAAGAAAATTTTATACATTTAGTTTTCTTCCCGTTCATTACTAAATTATTTGCTGTAAACCAATTTTGAACCTTAAGAATAGCGTCATTCACATCGTCAAGATCCGGTGCACGTCTGTCAACTTTAAAAATTAAAGACGTGTCATCAGCAAATAACACCATTTCGGGTTGATTTTGGTACAAATACGGTAAATCATTTATGTATACTAAAAAGAGGAACGGACCCAATATCGAACCCTGAGGCACGCCTATTTTAATTTCCGAGCCCAATGAATTTACACCGTTAACTTGAACTTTTAGTGTTCTATTTTCTAGGTATGATTTTATTAGACTTAGAGCCATATTCCTAATTCCATAATGCTCGAGTTTCAGCAGAAGCGTCTCGTGGCTAACGCAATCAAATGCCTTAGAAAGGTCACAAAATATGCCAATGGCATCTTGTGCATCTTCCCACGCGCTATAAATATGCTTTATTAAGGTTACACCGGCGTCGGTGGTGCAACGGCCTTTGGTGAAACCATATTGTTGGTCATGAAAGATACAATTGGTGTTAAAATGACGTAACATCTGAGTTAGCATTATTTTTTCAAATACTTTGCTGAGCACCGGCAATACTGATACAGGTCTATAATTGTTAGGTTCAGAACTATGACCAGACTTAAATAATGGTACTACTTTGCTATGTTTCATGAGTTCCGGAAAAACTCCCTGTGCTATACTGATGTTAAATATTACAGTCAAAAGTGGTGCAATAGTGTCTATAATTGATGTGCAAACTTTAACAGACATTCCCCAAAGGTCTTCTGTTGATTTAATTTTAATATCTTTAAAAGCTTTTATAATAGCCTGGGGATTGGTGTATTGAAATCTAAATTCTGAAGGGCAAGCAGTTACATTGTTTCTCAGTAATGCAATAGAAAGTGCGGCAGACGAATGAAGAGCTTCAGTAGTTTTAAAAGGAATGTTAGTGAAAAATGTCTCAAATTCTTGTGCTACTTCAAAATTAGAGCAAATTTGACCATGCGTAGTGTCAAGTTTAAAATCTGTATTACGCACTTTCCTTCTACCGGTTTCATTATTAATTATTTTCCAGGTAGTTTTTATTTTATCAGCAGCTGATTTAATTTTGTTACTTATAAAGGAAGCTTTAGCTACCTTACATACACTTTTAAAAGTTTTAGAATATTTAGCTACATACTCATGAAAACTGGCACTATTGCTATATCGCTTTAGACCGTACAGCTCAAATAACTTTTCCCTACTTTTTCTGATACCAGTAGTCGCCCAATCAGTAAATAAGAATTTAGAATTAATATTTTTAGTTTTCAATGGGAAAATACAGTTAAATTGCGAACGTAATATTGAAAAGAATTCTGAGAAAAAAATATTTGGGTCTAACATATCGTAACTATTATCATTCAAATCTCTGTTCAAAGAAGTATTAAATTTTTCCAATTTTTTTGTTGTTATTTGCCTAAACTTTATTAGTACTTTTTGTGATGGTGTGTAAGAACTAAAAGTGACGGTTTGTCCACTGTGGTCGGACGGTAAGTAATTTACTATTTCTTTATTTATGTAGTCACAGCTACAGAAAACATTATCTAAACAAGTAGCTGATGTCGGTGTCACCCGGGTAGGTTCTAAAAAAACATTTGACAAATTAAAAGATTTAAAAAGACTTAAGAGTCTACAGCTATTAGAACTATCTTCTAAAATATTAATATTAAAATCACCACAGATAATAATTAATTTATTACTATTAGAAACTTTTTTCAAAACATCTTCCATCACAGAATCAAATACTATAATATTTTGATTATTCGGAGGTCTGTAGACACACACTATAACATGCTTATCTAGCTCAACACAAGACAACTCTATGCTATGTTCAACTGATAGACACACAATATCCTTTCGCTGTTTAGACTTGATAATATTTTTAATTAATATCAACGTCCCACCATGAATCATTGACATTCGGTTAAAATGACTAGCTACATAATAATTTTCATAGTTGATAAACATTTGATAATCTTTTAACCAATGTTCTGTTATACAAACAACATCAAACTTCGTTTTTTCTAAAAGTATTTCTATCTCTAACTGCTTAGAAGAGAAGCCTTGAATATTCTGGTGAAATAGTTTCAGAGTAATCTGCTTCCCTTCTTGACGACTATGGGATACTTCGCCAGAGGATACCATTTCGTTGGTCAATATTGACTGATCAGGTATAGGAGCATCCTCTGTTGTCTTACTCACTAGTTTAAATTATAATAATCCGGAGAGTTTGCAACTACAATACTGTTTTTCATTGGTAGGTAAATACTATCTGTATTCTTTATACCAAGATGAGAGTACTCAGATTTACTGGTGGTAGCTACTGATGTTATTGAATTGAAATGGTCAACCTCCTTCGTACAATCTGATGACTTAAAACAATCAATCACAGTGCTGTTAGTATAACTAGACAACACATGTACGTCATTTAAACTACATTTTGTTATATCATTTGCTATAACGGTATTAATATTATAAGCTATCAATGTAGCAATCAACTCTTTCATTTTCTTAGGAAAGAACATAGCTTCCTGTGTCAATTTAAAGCCACTAATAAATTTATTAGTGTCAAAATAAATTAATTTGTCACTATGACTACATGTCAACATATAAATTAAATTATTTAACTTATAAATACAATTATTTTCATATTCTGACAGAGAGTCAGAATAAGGAAAGGCGCACAGCATTAACTTTCTTATATTTAATTTTAATAAGGTGTCTATACTACCCACAATGTCCTTTTTCTTTACACCTGTACTATTACCTAACAATAGTACAACAAAAGATTTATTGTCTATATACTTACTTACTACTTTCTTGACTATTTCATTGTAATGTAAATGATGATAACAATAATTAGTTACGCTATGGCTCATACTGTTCTGCAACAGTGTTCCAAAACCTGATCCTAATTGATCTGTAAAAATAAATGTTTTATCTTTTTTTATACTGACAGAGCACTTAACTGTTTGAGCAATTACAGGCATGGAGGTAACAGGTTGAAACTCAGGAGGTGATGGTGATGGGGTGTGAGCACAGCTGCATGAGAGATTGTTGGTCAATGATTCATATCTCTCAGCATTTTCCCTCACCAAATCCACCAGCTCACCAGCCTCCAGCAAGCGCTCACTCAGTTCTTTTTGAGCACACACATATTTGTTGAAAATATCTGTGAGTAAGTTCTCCTTGTTAAGTAACTCTTCCTGGAGGCCCCGAGTGACAACATCATACATGACTTATCTCACTATATCACTTCATCTTTACACGACTGGTGTAAGGAGCAATTAACTATCAACGAACTAGAATAATTTATTCTTCCCCTCTAACACCTCTACAAATGCTGTAGGTTAGCCACCAGATCAGCGAAAGGCAGCGAAATGTGCATGGTGAATCAGACTGTCACTAACAGCATGCTTAATTTCTGTTATGGTACCATAAATGGACTGCAACAGACACAGTCGTCTACGCCAAAACGTTTGTAATTCAAAACAATTCAATAAATATATCCTTAAGGAAGCTTGCCTAATCTAAAGGCCGTGTGAATTTGAACCTGCAGGTAAAGCAGTCCAATCACAAAATTATTAACAGCGATAATGATACTGATAGAATTTTAGAACAAGGACACGCTAAGAAAGGAATTGGTTCTAGTAATAATGTTGCAAATAGAAATAATGTAGCTGTGTTTATTAAACGTAATAAAACGTTAAGTCGACTTAATGTATTGCCAAAAAAGTCGCGTATTGTTATTGAAATAAGTACAGCAACGTATTGCGGAGATACTAATAGTTCGACATGATTTAAACAAGCAATGTTTCGAAAACATGATTTTGATACAAGCTTTACCGATTAATGATAGTAAAACTACTTAATTAATTATTAAACGCTGTTATTATTACATCTTTATGAACATGACTCAACTTTATGAATATCTTTTTTTTTTTAATTAAAAATGGGCCTAGATTCGGCCAACAACTAACTACAAAGCGATGGTATGGCCGATGATGGAGCACGTAGATCCAGAAGAAATCTATTCACTCCAAGTAGAGTGGATATATTTGTGGAGAGCGATAGTTGGGGAGTCGATGCAACTGCCCAGACCCGTCTCCCACAACGGTTGCACCGGACTACATCCCGTAACACGACTAGGTCGCTTCACGGCATGGCTTCGTCCGGTGGGTGGTAAGCAGCCGCAGCCGAAGCCTCCCACCTGAGTTGTGTTGCCTTTTTTGCACCACCTAGGAACCACGTGTAGGGATTCCATTTTGAGGGTGCACTCCTACGGACGCGGGCAACTCAGCCCCCACACAACACACGATATCTTGAAATGTTCGACATTTATTTTAGATAATTGCATCATCAGTGCAAACGTATACAGGTTAATAGATCCCCATATCACTGAATGCATCACTAATTGATTGTACAACAACTCAATCAAGTGTAGGTGGCATATAATGGAGATTAAGCACTCTCCACTCAGCTTTGCCTAGATAAGCTTCTACCAACTTAACTACAGCTTTAATATCTTCAGATTCATTCACAAAGTTATCAACAGCCATTTCTACTTGACTATTTAAGTCACCTTACTCCTTCAATTGAGTTGTCAGTTTGTCGCGACTTCCCTAGTCGTTTCATAAGGTACCACCTACATAGAATCAGATATCGCTAGTAAGCCACTTAGCTCAGATTACAAGTGAAGTGAATTAATCTCGGCGTGACAAAACAGGATGCCGAGACTTATCTGACGGTAAGGCGATGGTCATATTGAGGGACGGCTGTGACATAGTAGTGTCGATAGGGATTTACCTATCTAAATCCCTAAATTATATCTAAACTATCCCTATCTAAAGCCGTTAAAATGGACGAATATCCAAACATTTTTAGATTTTGAACTTTTGAATATTTTATTAATTTCTCTTTTCAACTCTTGTACGACATACATTAATGAATATGTGTCATATAGACAGTATGTATCACCAGGTTTCTGAAAAACATTTCATTGAAAACCAACAAAATCAAATTAATCCTTTTCTGCCTTATAAATCAATTTAACAACCAAAATAAACCATTGCATTAAATCCAAATGCATCAGATAGCAACCGGAAACTGCTCCCAATAAATGTTCCAATACCAATTATATCATCGATACTAAACCGATTTGGAATTACTCGGACGCCATTTAATAGTCGGTAAACACTAATTCAATTAATTTCGATGTTAACTTACGTATCGTTTTAATTATCGTTCGCGTGAATGGGTCTGTTAGCGAAACGTTGGAAATGTAAAATGGATTAAATATTTTTATTATTATTTTGGATTGGATTTGTTTGAAAATAACGTCATAGAGAATATTGAGAATTTGAGAATATTTTATGTATGAATTGGTACAAAAATATAAAAACCGTCAACGCAACGTACATGATCGATGATAAAAAAATTCTTTAGTTTGATTATTACATGCCTCAGTTAATGTAAAGCGACTATGAGATGGGCAACCACCGATGGATCATTATTGCTAAGATGCGTATCTTTGACATGACTAGATCGTTAAATATACTTACTTGTTCCAGATGAATTAGAGACCGTCAGTCTCTCATAAGCAATATGTTGAACGAGGCTTGATAAAAGCAAAAGTCAAAATCATAAGTTTTTATTTCACATAAACCAATATAAAAGACATTTATGAAACGTCAAAATTTAGCAGCACGGTTTGAAAATAGTTGATTCCTATGGAGAAGAACTGGCAAGAAACTCTATGGTTACTCTTTTAAACTTCACATTTCTTCCAGTATTTGTATATAATTTGGCAAGAGGAATGCGAGAACAGTGTAATCATCGATACAAAGTAATTAATATTAAAAATATTCAGCTATAATATATTGAGTACAACGGATTTGGCAAGTTTACTGAGTTCTCACATTTACAAAATATTGAAGTTTAAGAAAGTATACAAAACAAATCAAATCTTTGACTGAATGCAAATTAAACTGAATTTAGTTAAGCCAAAGAAATAAAAAGTGATTGTACCATCTACTTCAGAAAGAACTTTCTAGACGCATATATTACATATTTATATTTTTTAAATCTGATAACAACAATCATAAACATTAACCTCTTTCTGGGGGTAAAAATAAAACGTATGTTCATTACCTTCAACATAATGGTGCCGCAAACATTAAGATATATGAGTAAAGCCATCCATCAAATCATATATTTTTTACTGCTCCATATAATGGTACTACAATTACACATTATAATTTACACATTCTACCTTAAAAGTCGTTTACGCCTCCGTGGTTTTCGCGCCTATGGTAATAATATCGTAATGGCTGTAATTAAAGCGCTTAAATCACGTCTAGTGTCTAGTTTCCATAAGCTCACATTAAAAGAACTATGCAGAAGGCCCAGTTTTGAACGAATTAAGAAGTGTGGAGTGACTGCAAATGTAAGCAAATAAATAATCAAAGCAATATAATTCAGAATATATCTATCTTCCTAGCCTTTTCCCAATAACATTGGGGTCAGCTTCCAGTCAAACCAGATGCAGCTTAATACCAGTATTTTATATGTAGTGACTGCCCATCTGACCACCAAAACCTAGTTCCTGGACAACACGACATCTCATGGTATGATTGGTTGTCAGACATTCAGGCCTCTGACTACCCGCAGCGTCTGTGAAAGTTCTTAATTTGACAACCGGAATCGATGGCTGTACTTGATCTTGGAGGCACGCAGGGGACTGGGTATGAAATGATAGCACCTATCCACAGATCAGCCCCGGCAAGCGCAGCTTAACCTCGATCGATCAACCTATGCGGCTGTTACTTATCCAAGAGCCCCTCTCATAATTCAAAATCTATCAAGATTAAAATAACACTTCATAGAACGTCAAAACCAGCATTGTATAGACGGAAAGAAACGTCAAATGTTTTACTTCTATCATTAGTGAAGACCAATCCGTCAAAGCCTTGTCAGTGGAAGCAGAGATTGACAGTTGGGGAGCTGTTTAGTTGAGTACATTTGTGAGCTTGTTTACGTATTGATTAACTGAACCATGTTTGACCTGCAAGCCTTTAAGTAGACTTCAGGCTCTATTATGACGGAAATAAGAAACATTTACTCAAGTGGGGATTCAAAGATTCCAGTCTGGAATGCTAAGTACTGTTTCTAAAACGACGCATCACGCGCATGCTCAGCAGGATTACTGTACAATGCACTTGCAATGGTAACAGCTTTATATTTACTTAAATTATCTGCAAAGTTAGTCGTGTCGGTTCAGTTTCCTGTAAAGGGACTGAATAGACGGCAATGATGTCACCAAAAGACGTATTACAATGTGGAAGAAGAATTCGTGGTAATGAGCAGAGGTCGAGATGGGTTAGCGGTCAGAGCGCCTGGAGTATTTATCAAGGAGGTGCAGGTACGAATCCTACTCAGGACCATATTTTTCTTTCCACTTTCCACAAATTTGCTATATATTAAGCGGTATGCTCTTAAAAGTAAAAATCCAATACCTCCGGGACAAATAAGATCAATATTTGTATACTATTCAACCGTCAAAAAGAGAGCTATTGTTTATGAAATATGTAGTTTACTCTGCTGATGCTGCACATTAGAACATCTTACGGATACCACTGATAATGCGATACCCGTAGCTAGTTTGTATAGAGTTTAATTTGTCATTAATATGCTAAGAAGTATTGAACTTCTGAGCCTTCCTCCTGTATCCCATTACAAATATTACAAGCATCACGGGTAATTTGTTTTGGCGCCACTCGTAATAATTGTCCCAACATTAATGTATGCGTTTAATCGATACTTGTCGATTTTACTTTACCGCCCTATGTTTAGGAGATTGATTAAGACACGCAACTAAGTGACATTATGATTTGTATCCATAAAGTTGATGGAGTTGCAAATAATGAGCTGTTATGAACAGGAATGTAGAAGCATTGAGACGTATGAATTCTTTAGACTATTTTTGTCTGAAACGTGTTAAAGCAAAAAGTTGATTCAATAGATTCAAAAGAAATTTATACCTACTGTTCTAACACAAAGTTTTATTAAGATGTTAAGACTTAAGAGGATGGATGTATGGATTATAAAATATCGTCCATTAATGACTATAGAGCTGAGATAGTCTCACGGGATAATCGCTAGACTGGTGAATCGAGGGTCGCAACTCAAATCCAGAAGCACACACAACGGACTTCATGGAATATTGTGGCTATTGGAAATAAAGTATCACAATATGTTTAAGTTTATACAATCGTAGAATACGCATCTGATTCCTAAAGGGGTAGGCAGAGGTGTACGCTGTTATACACACTCATTTCTGGCGTCACCTTGCGGAAGTCCATTACAATGGGTACAAATAAATACAATAAATGGTTATTATAATAAAACAACTTTTAACCGGATTAATCGCGTGTATTATTGGTTTTTGTTTTTCCTGACGTTTCGAACACTTTGCAGTGTTCGTGGTCGCAGGAGGACTCCAGCGAATACGAACGCTGCAATGTAATAATACACGCAATTAATCCGGTTAAAAGTTGTTTTATTATAATGTGTAGTGATTGCAAAAAACTAAGATATTAATATCTAGCTACTTCCACAATATGGAGGGTAGTCATTCAAATACCTGTGTATTACCCGCCTGGCCGCAAATATATGCACATACGCAAGCGGTAAAAAAATTGCTACTACCACCAATTACTCTACACGTGTTTCGCCCTGCCACGGGGCATCATCAGGAGCTGTTAGACCGTGCAGCGCATCATCAGCAAACTCAGTAGCGGACGGAGATAGTTGCATGACTACCCTTAATATTGTGGAAATAGCTAGATATTGTATTTATTTGCATCCATTCACCAATACTGTTATTAAGGCCACGTATGTAGGTGGTGAGCCTATTGCCATCTATCTCTAAGCCGACCTGGCAGTTGAACCTAGGACGTCACGCCCATGCTCAATTCCCAAAATGATGCTTACTCCGCCAATTTTTTCCAACTTTGAATAGTTCTACCATAAACAATAATCGCAAAGCCCAGCTCATAACACTCCTTTTTTTGGGCAGTCGTGTAAAAATCACGAATTTCATAAAATCCATGCGCACTTTACGCCTCAAGACATGGCCAGTAAATTGTCCAATCGGGCTGGCAACATGTTGTGTATTTTCTATACGTTATTCAATATTCGTTCGGCATAATGAGGTACAGGTAAGGGGCGGGGTCCGGTGTATTCAATTTAGTTGGCGGTTAGAGGCGCTTGCGGCTGTGGTTTGGACGCTTTTTTTATATTTTTAGCATGATATGAGTTAATTTTTTGGTAAAATTGAAAACGCTGAGGGACCACCTTAGAGTTATGGTAATTTTAATCTAAAATTTCGGAAGGATACGAAGCAGAATGAAGGAACAAAAATTTAAGATTTTTAGTGAAAATTTACTGTGGCATAAAATTACAAATAGGATTTAGCAACAATCAGAAGTCACTCAAAATTAAATCTTAAAACCGAAGCTCCTAGAAACAACCATAAAATAAAAGAATAAACAAAAATTTTTACTAATATCCAACAAACATTATGAAAGAAGCATGTCTGACAGAGCACATAGGAACACAACAGAACGCACCTCGCCATATTCACAGTACACGCCCACTAACATAGGATGGACAAACAACAGTAATGTTGATGCCATAACTACTGATGGCATTGTTTGTACCACTATCCTTATAGTAAATTTAAGTTTTTAGCGAAAGTTTTCCAATGCAGGTATATCTTTCAAACGCATTAACACATGCGTGGCGAACCCTACAGCTATAATTCTTTGTGGAATAAAAAAAAACGGTCGTGAGCAGGATTCGAACCTGCGCCTCCTGGATAAATACTCCAAACGCTCTGCTTACTACCCCGGATTCCTTTTGCACAGTTTTATACGTCTTTTGGTGATGTCATTGCTATTTATTCAGTCCCTTTACAGGTGACTGAATCTTTTTCATTTTTCCTGTTGTGCCAGCAACAATTATCAGGAAAACATTGATTTTATAACAGCGTTTATGATAAAATTAATCTATTGACGTTACTACAGGCCTCTAATGATATTTTTCTATTGGAAAACCAATTAGGTATTACTTGGATAAGTACAAATAATGGACGTAACATTTAGCTGACTAATGATGCTGTAAATGCAGCGTTTCTAATTAACCAACCATTTCAAAACTCTTAAAAACATCATCATAACATAGTGTAAATAAAAGTTCGTATTACCAAAGAATACATTTGGATGACAAGTAGAGATGCCACTTGTAAAAATAAAAATGAATTAAAGAAAGAATTTTTCTCTATGCCAAATAATTCTATTTCTAAAAGATTTTTAAAGGCTATGTTCAAATTTTTTTGTGAATACTATCACTACGTGACTGACTTTCCTTCCAACACTTATGCTCAAGGATTGTAAACAGACACATCATAATATGCCCTTAAAGTGTTATTTTGTACTTCTGTTACACACTATATACAAATCAAAATAAATTTAAAAAACCTTCAATAAATTCGATTACCTCGTAACAGACGTAACGCCCTATCTACTTTTCTAAATTATGAAAAAGGTGAGGTCATCTTGAAGGTTGACATAAAAACGCCTTCAATTCCGTAAACAGGGACACCTTGTTGGCGGAGGCTCAAAAAGAAATACCCAAAATTTTTAGTTTTCTTTGGCAGTGCTATAGATATCCGTCAAAATCACTCTATAAAGAACATTTGTTGGAATCCGCTGTTGGCTGTCAACAAGGTGACCCCCTTGGACCTGTAATTTTCAGCTTAGCCATCCATCCTATTATTAAACAACTAAATTCTAAATTTAACGTATGGTGTTTGGATGATGGAATATACGTTACCAGTTGATAGCGATGCGGATGAATTTTTCGACGCTCTATAGTATATAAATATATATATAATTATAATTTTTAGTTCTAAGTATATTGTTTAGGTAGTTTATTATAATTAATTTTGTTAAATTGATTAATAAATGTTTTTACATAAATAAATATTTTTACGTTTGCCCCCTATAACATAAAAAAAAAACAAAAAAAAAAATACAGCCACGTAAAAACCTATACACCGAGGAATAAAATAAAACAAATTTACCATATACAACTTAAAATAAAATAAAACAAATTTACCATATACAACTTAAAATAAAATAAAACAAATTTACCATATACAACTTAAAATAAAATAAAACAAATTTACCATACACAACTTAAAATCAACATTCGATTTGTGAAGCACTAAAAATTCACAACCAACAACCCTTACAATAGGTTCTGTAAAGAAAAACCACGGCTAACCAAAGGCTACTGTAAAACCGTGAATTTTTTATAGCATGGGGCGCCAGACCCCTTAGAAAAACACCACCTAGCTAGGGAAAAGACTAATAAACGTCGGCCTCGATCGACCATACGTGGATCACGAAATTTATGATGTGGTATGAAATTGTGTCTGCATTTTATGTTTATGTTGTGAGAAAATCTTTAATGTCAAAAAAGGTTTGGAATGGCGGGTTATTAAAATAAAGCTGCATTTACAGTATCATTACTCAGCTAAATGTAACATACTTGAATTGTTGGTTAAGTAATACCTAATTGTTCAAGATAAATCTTTGAAAAGCATTAACGCATGCTTAGCGAACTCGACCGCGACCGTATTCTTTTTCCATTTAATATAATAACTTTAATACCTAATTGGTTTTCCCGTGGATTTCTAATATGCACATGACTCGAAAAGTCAGTGGTCCTGGGATTCAACCTTGCGACCTTTAACTTGCCAGTCCAACGGTCATACCACTTGGATATCACTGCTCTACCGATACCTGCAAGATATGGTAATCAAGGAAGTATGATTATCTCAACACGGAGGTCGTTGAGGATTTTTGTTATATTAAAAATGCTTCTACGTCTAGCCACTAATTCCCCTGTTGGTAAGGGTATGATTGAAGGTTCTTTATGATCTATCCGCCAAGCATATGTGTTGCTTTTATTTCAGGTTTGATATACACCAAAAAACACCTATCCACCAGTTCCTACTTCCGAAACCAAACACAAGAAACATCTGTTCGTTCTCAGGGGTCCTACGCGCAAACGAAATGTTAAAACCAGCAACGGTAAGCCAGGAAACAGCCCGAGGCCTTTAATTTGTACGGAACACCATACAATATTTATGGAAATATCGATGTCTTTGTTTAGACATTGCGGGTTTTATGGTGGAACAGAAAAGGTAGAAGGTACACCACTTCTTATAATTAACTCGTACATAAACGACGCATTTATAGAGAATACGAGTATCACTATCGCGATTGCAATTTTGGTCGTGATACTGCAGTTTTTTTTTTTTACTTTACGTCGTTACCTTTACTCAAAATCAAAATATTCAAATTGAACTAAAAATTTTCGCGTCTCTTTTTGAACGTCAAACATAAAGACAGCCCCCAAAGAGCCCACCTTTCACCATTTTCTAGTGTTTTAGCTGGGAAAAAGAAGCGGCGTAACAAACGCCCCAGCTACCCGTCTGTATCATGATTAATTATTTATAGATTTAATACAAATTCAAAATGAAGTTTATTCAAAATAATTTTTACTATTCAGGTATAAGACAGAATGTTTAAGGCAAATGTTAGCTATCACGCACCTATGTAACATCGCAAATGAAATAATATAGCGCTCAATCAACAACGTGAAATGATTGATGAACAACCTAATGTCAGAGTTTAAACCACCCGTAGGTCTCTGACACACCATCGAGAATATCTCTCAGGCGTGCTGGTTTCCTCACGATGTTTTCTTTCACCGTTTTAAGCAAGTGATAATTAATGTATAATCAATGCACATGACTTCGACAAGTCAGTGACCTTGGATTCAAACTTGCGACTTTTGGCTTGTCCGTCCAACGGTCATACTGCTAGGCTATCATACCCATTACATTGGAGTTAATAACAGCATTGCGGAAATGTGGGTGTTATACTGTGTACACCTCTGCCTACCCCTGAGGGGAATATAGGCGTTGTTGGTGAGTTATGGTAAGGCTCCCAGTAATCGCTACCATTAAGTAATGGTCGATTATTACAAGCAGGCAATTTAATTGTAGCTAATTCTTCGTGTTCTTCTTTTAATGCTTCAACACCACTGATCGATCTCTCTGCCTTGCCAGGTGGAACGGATTATCAGTAATTTCTATTTTCTCCTTTATTCCTCATCCACGGTATCTTTCTTCTTCTAACGCGCACAAACTTGTTTCCCTTAAATATTAAGTAGCTAATTACATCAGTTTGAAAGAAATTTGATTTTTATACACTGGTCATAATTCTGGTGAGTGTCTTTTGATTAAAATAGTGACGATTTAAATAAAAATCGGGGCTTAATATTCGCTTAAAGTATCTGTCTCGTACCACACCAAGCCTTCTGAACGTACTCAGTATGTGGTTCTGTGGGGAAAATTCTGACAAACTTTTATTGGTTTGTATTGATGATGTTTTTTATAGGTTTAGAGGGTAAGGAATGCCTAAGGCTTCGTGGTGTACTTGTTAGGAGTGAGTTTACAATGTAGATAAGTATCACTGAGGGATAAGGGTTACAGATGTTTAAGCGAAAGGGACAGGCATTTGGTTTTGACGAAGTGTATTATGTCGTGCTTTTTGTTTTGACATGAACATTTTGCTCCGAAAATTTTGGCTGTAACTTCCAAACAATTGGTTTACTAAACCCGTTTATTTTTATATTATATAAATATATACAACTACATGACCCGGTGTACTTCGTATCACCTCGAACGTCAAATGTTTGACAGGAAAGTAGGTAGAACAGTTTATATGGGCAAATGAAATTGTTGTTTTTACTATCTTCCTCGCAATTTTTCTACATTTTCTCACCGTTTAAACCTTTCCTGGACTACGACAAACATTTCAAAACCAAAATCAGCTAAATCGGCCCGGCCGTTCTCGAGTTTTAGCGACACGACACAAACGAACAGCAATTGATTTTTATATATATAGATGATAGATGATGATATACAATCTACCTACTTACATACTAGTCTAAAAGAAAAATAAAATTCGAGTAGGTACTATTAACTATAAAGCATAAAAAAACTATCTAACTGCATAAAAAACAATATACTGCGTTCCAAATCGCCGATGTTGGTCAGATATCTGCCGAACTGAAGTCGAACTGGACCGGGCATATCTGCCGCATAGACAAGTTGTGGGCCAAACTCACAACCGGTACCACAAAAAGTTACAAGACATCACAGCCCAGACAGAGATGGCGCGACGAACTAGCGTGAGAAGTGGAAAGCGGGTAGGGAGGCTTTTGCCTGCAGTGGGATAAACCGGACTGAAAATAGTAATAATAATAATACACAACAACATAACATTGCGGCACTGTATAAGGGCAAAGTAAATATAACACGGCCTCACAGAAAACCGGCGTGAAACAACGCTTGCGTTGTGTTTCGGTGAGTGAGTGAGGGTACCGGAGGCCCAAACCCTTTAAAAGGCCGGCATCGCACTTGTGACTCCTCTGGGGTTGCGGGTGTCCATGGGCGGCGGTAATCGCCTACCATCAGGCGAGCCGTCTGCTAGGTTGCCCCCTATCCCATAAAGAAAAAGCGCAGTTCTCAGTGGTGGTGAGCTTATTGCCATCTATCAAGCTAAATTCCAAACTCCGAGCCGTTAATGAGAATTTACTAACCAAAACTGACTGTCTCGGTGGTCTAGTGATCCTAAGCGCGACTGTTAAGCATTAGGTCTCGGGTTCAATTCCCGGGCGAAGTGTTATTGAGTCTCAGTAATAGCTCGGAGTTTGGGATTGTGCCCGGTAGATGGCAATAGACGCACCACCTAACCTATAACTACTCAGCAACAGTGACAAGTGAGTGTACAACTGTGTACACCTCTGCCTACCCCTTCGGGAAATACAGGCGTAATACTATGTTATGATGCTAGGTTTATTAACAGAAAACCTATGAATACTTTGCTTAGGCTCCGAACCCAGGACCTCACGCTTAGGAGCCCTGCTTGCGGCCAGTACCCGAATAAGATAGTCTTAAACTTTTACTGTTCTTTTTTTAATCTATTCTCTTACACAATCATTAATACCTTAAAATGTTACAAGCATTAATACATCAATATATTTTACCACGATATCATCCTTCATAGCTGATGCAAAAAACAATTGCCCAGTCTACTTAGACCTCACTCCATTTAATTTTCAACCTTGATACTTTGTCTTAAGGTTGTACTAAAGTTTCTGTTTACAAATTCGGTTTCATCTACCCGACATGGGCTTAGGTGAGGCATCATCAATCATAAAGCTTGACACATCAATACAGTGAGCAAATACTTGGAGTAACTGGTTCCAGGTAAGAAATAGGTATAATCCTATCAGATTTATAATATTAATTTATATTTTATCCCCTGATGTTCAAGTGTTGAAAGCGATGAGAAGTATTTCTGGATTTTGATGTAGACATGAGGATCAAATTGACACTAATCGCAGTACTGAATAGATTCAGACGTTATCTTGCGGAAGTCCATTACAATGGATGCAAATAAATACAATATCTAGCTACTTCCACAATATTGAGGGCAGTCATGCAACTATGCACCGTCCGCCCTCAACTCTCAATATTGTGGAATTAGCTAGATATTGTATTTATTTTTATCTATTCTTTATTGATCACAAACGCAAGTACTGCTTAATTCATCAATTAAACGCAAGAGATGAATAATTGCAACTACAACCAACTACACGTGCCCCCCTCCCCCCCTACGTGGATTATTTATCCGGGAGGGACAGGTTCAAATACTGTTCAGGACCGTAGTTTTCTTTCTACAAAAAATTATAACTTTATACCAATAACAATGTGTCCAACCCAATAACCAAACCCAAGACCACAGCAGACGCGCTTACGGCCACTAGACTATTAACAGAAAATGCTTATCATCATCATATTATTCCTGAGCTAGACCATAATATCAAAAACCATTTAAAAATTCTAGTAGCGATACGCTTATCAGAAGGGTATTAACCTACTTTCCTCGGTTGACTTACAGCTTATGTGGAAGATAAGCGACTTTAACGCAGCTGTACGGCTTCATAATCCATCTTTTATTATTAACTGGTCTTTGGCAAGTGATGACGTCTTAGCTAAAAGTATTTAGGCTATCATTTAACGATTACTGTTTCATTTAGTTTGTCACAAAAACTGAATGTAATAGGTATGAGTAGATTGTAGCATTTTAGCATCACTTACGAGTATTACCCTAATCAATCTGCCTAGCCTTTACACAATTACATTGGGGTCATGTTACAGTCAAATTGGATGTTACTTCCATGCAACATAACTAGTATTTTACATGGAGAGACTGCCTATCTGACCTCCATAACCCAATTATTGGGTAACACTATATCTCAAGGCAGACTTTCAGGTCTCTCACTACCCGTACCGGCTGTCATAGATGTTATTTTGACAAACGGGACCAACGGCTTAACGTGCTCTTCGAGGCACGGAGGGGTCTTGGTAGGAAATGATGATCACCCATCCACAGACCGACCGCGGCAAGCGCAGCTTAACTTTGATCTATCGATCTGTGTGGCTGTTACTTAGCCAGGAGGAGAAAGAGGGACTTAGAAGAAGGGGGTAGGGGGTTAGGGGTTCCTCTTGTAGTATTTATATAAATATCTACAAATACAGATAAATCTTTGAAAAGCATTAACGCATTCATGGCGAACCTTAAAGTCTTTCTCCACAAAATGAAAATATAACTTTGAATATAATTAATAAATAAAAAAAGTCACAGACGAACACTTCTACTAAAAGTAATATTTACTCTGCCAATAAACTAATTATAATGTACACGATCACTTTATTAAGTTTCCTCGAAAACCGTCGTGCATTTTAAATTTTCACTTGCGGTAATTTCCTATGACCCAAGTGAACCCTATTACCAGCAACATTTTTTACAATATCCATCAGTGTTTTCGTTACATCATTGTCTTTCCCGATAAGGTGCCCTCCTCAATCTTCCTTAGCAGACTTTAATTCTGTAAGTAGGCTAGCGTCATCATCGTAATAGCAAAAGGAACATCAAAACTGCGAAACATATATCTGTCTCTTTTTGCCTATATCCACAGCTACTCGTAAGTGATTGAAAGAGACAAAAGCTTCCAGATTAAAATTGATTGCACGGGCATTGCCTTTATCTGTGGGACATGCCTCGATTGATTCTTCATCAATCTTTATTCGCGGTGTTAAAGCATTTTTTTTGTTGTACTGAATTGCGTTTTGGGTAATTCCGGTATTAAAGTTTTTGTTGAACGTTTAGTGTATTAAGTTTGTGCAACTGGCGTATGAATACGGTCAAAAATATCGAGTTTATTATGAAAGTATGCAGGTTTATAAACATCATTTATAATGGTATCAGATTTGTCACTGCCACTGATATAACAAAATGATGTATGGTGGAATTGTGTATCTTATATAGGTCTATAGAAAAGTTCCAATTGGCATATGTCTATCTCTTAAGAATATCTATTTTAATACTTAAAAAAATGGGTGATTATAATTAATTGGAATAATAATTGGAAAGCAGGAACGGGATCAAAATTTCATGATTACTTTTGGTCGCGATAACCGACATCCACGCGGGCGGTGGGCATCAGCTAGTATTATATAATTTCACAAAACTGCATTAGGTGCTTTTAATACGTATTCCGTTACAAAATATAGTATAGACATCAGCATCAGCAAATATATTAGATTCAGAACATAATATAAATTTACAAAACTTCAATTAAGGCAAAGATCGAAGTTTCAAACACATAATATCAATTTATTTACTGCCTATGTCACAAACTCAACACAAGATCGTTCAAAACACAATTTTTACAGTGCCCAATAAATTCAAGAAACTTTAACATGGCCGTATCAATTTACGTAAGAGGCCACCGGGCGTTATCAAAAATTTATTACTTCATAAATTTATAGCAAGTTGAGTGCACTTTGTAAATCTTTACAATGTGGAATGATGGAAGAGGTGCACAGAGCTCAAAAGCTCAAATATTTGAAAGGAATTGTGTGCTTTAGAGAAATAGTAAAATAAAGTCGATGTGGAACTTTAAAGAAACTTTGAAAGATCACAAAATTTTTGTACTTTTCTTGAATCAATTAGATTTCATTTATATTGCCGTAGTAAGCATTTTATAGTTATTTTATAATCACAAAAAAGTCACAGTGTTGGTTTTAGGAATTAGCATAAATAAATATTACTTGACGGAACCTAAATCAGGGTCAATTTGTCATTCATCCCGATATAACAGCTAGGAAACTAAACTGGAACAAACACACTAAAATAAAACTCGCTATACTACTACATTTTATGAACGAAAAAGGATCTAATATCGATGTCAATTCAACAAAAGCACGCACCGAAAACAAAATAACTGAAGTAAAAACAGACAAAAAAGAAAATATTGAACACGATTCTATACAAGCAGTTGTTAATAGATTTCTAGCGGAAATAGGTACAGTCGTTAAGACAAGTAAACGTTTAAGAAAACTGTTGCCATCTTTTATCCTTACACGTTCTGCACTCGCTTTGGGACTTGCAATGGCAATGGTATCTATTGCCTTGGGCTGGCAGACGGGCAGTTACTCACTATTCATTTTCTAGGTACTAACATAAAACTTGCTGGTGGCTATGAATTACTCTACGAATTGAAAACGTGGTTAGGTACTAGTAATCAGCTAATGGAAGGATTGATGCGTATTGTTTTGGGATTTCGCTGTGCCCAGTGCCGAATAATTTCATTTTTCATAATATAACTTTACATAGCATCACGCCTGTATTCCCCAAAGGGGTAGGCAGAGGTGTATATAGTTGTACACCCATATTTCACCAATGCTGTTATTAGGTCCCATGTGGTGATGAGCCTATTGCCATCTACCGGGCACAATTCCAAACTCCGCGCTGCTACTGAGAATATTGTAACAGAAAAACTCAATAACACTTTGTCCGACCCGGGAATCGAACCCAGGACCTCATGCTCAGCAGTCACATTAGGGACCACTGGGACAACGAGACAATTTTATTTTTTAATTCTTAAATACCCTTAAGTTTTTTTTTTTAATTTTACCGTTATTTTGTTGGTCCTTTGAAAAATACATTTCACGCTTACACATTAAAACCTGGAACATTTATCTATAGATCGTATAAATATTTGTTTCGAACGGGAATAATGGGCTGATGTCAACCAATACATGCACCTACTGCGACGATGGGCCAAGTTAAAATTACACCACGTTTACCACCCACTACTACACTACTATTGTAATCTACCGTGTATGAACACTACAATCGTTTGTTCTAAGGTCTCCAAGGCACTACGTAGACACTTTATAAAGTCTCAACATCGTAGTAATTAACCTTCATTCAGTTTACTTAGAAATATAACTAATAATTCCTTTAACAACTGAAAATTTAAGCAGCAAAAACCTGCTCGTCTATCGGCCTTCAGATCTCAAGTTACAAGTGATAAAAGCATCACTAAAGTCGTACTTTACGTTCATTTTCTGTCTCTTAAACAATTAATTAACGTTGTGTCTCAGACGAATGTTATCTAATAAAATCTTATATTCGTTCGAAGGCATTCGAATAACAATAAGTCTTGCTGTAAAGCTTTTCGCTCATTAACTGTTTTGGCGTTGTTGAAGCGTAGAATTTGAGCTTTCGATACTCCTTTAATTTGGCGACTTATTTGTTGCGATACAATTTTGGAGATCAAAGGAAGCGATGAAAGCGATAGATTGTTAATGCTATGGAAATCTAGGTGTTGGTGTATTCATTTTGTTGTCAAGACGTAGATTAATAAAGGCTACAGATAAAACTGTCAAATTTATTATATCGTGCGTAGCAAACTCCTAAGTTATAAATTCTTTTGGAACGGAAAAATCGATCGCGAGCGGAATTTAAAGTCGGCATGGCGTGGTAGGCATTGAGTGTATCTACTATTGTCACAATTGTCAACACGCGGCATTTAGTAACATAACATAGCATCACGCCTGTATTCCCCGAAGAGGTAGGCAGAGGCGTACATTGTTGTACACACACTTTTCACCGATGCGATTAAGTCCCATGTAATAGGTGGTGTGCCTATTGCCATCTACCGGTCACAATTCCAAACTCCGGGCTGCTACTGAGAGTTTCCTAATAAAAACTCTGTATATTAAATGTTTATATCTGTTGGGCTAGGTTTAATGTGTAAGAGGCTTTGGCTTCCAGTTTAATAAAATGAAGCTCATAAAAGTAACATAACATAGCATCATGCCTGTATCCCAGAAAGGTCAAGCAGGTCTGTACCGTTGAGGCACGTCTTTCTGGACCTACAGCGAGGATCACTGTTCATTGGATTGTATAGACTAGTATTCTGCCAAGCCTTTTACCAGCTACGTTGGGGTCGGCTTCTAGTCTAACCAGATGTAGTTTAATACCAGTAGGTATTTCACATGGAGTGACTGCCTATCTGACCTCCACGACTAAATTACTGAGTAACACGATATCTCTTAGTAAAACTGGTTGTCAATATTTTCAGGCCTCTGAATACACGTAACGGGTATCATAGATCTTTATTTGACAACCGGGCCCATGGTTTAAAGTGCTCTCTGAGTCACGGCGGGTCTAGATATGAAATGATGTTCACCTACCCACAGACTGATCGAAGCAAGCGCAGCTTAACCCTGATTGGTGGATCTATGTCACTGTTGCCTAACTAGCCATGAGCTCCTAGATTACGTATTAAAAATAACTTTAAAACATTGTAAAGTATTTCTTTTGAATGAGTTAAATCATTACGTACATACTGTACGTGTAAAGCTGTTAGCTCATTAACGGGCGCGTTCCCTTTGAAGCGATAAACTGTGAAGTTTTAAATACTTAACTTTAATTTGACGATTTATCTGTTTCTAGTAAACTCTGGACGGTCAAAGATTAAGTTAAAAAGACGATGCAAATGTGGTCTGACTACCCAATGGTCTTACTTAGTATAATAAATAGTATCTCTAAGTGACATAACATAAAACATAGCATCACGCCTGTATTCCCCGAAGGGGTAGGCAGAGGTGTACACACTTGTACACCCACATTTCACCAATGCTGTTATTAAGTCCCATGTAATAGGTGGTGAGCCTATTGCCATCTACCGGGCACAATTCCAAACTCCGGGCTGCTACTGGAGAATTTCCTAACAGAAAAACCCAATAACACTTTGTCCGACCTGGGAATCGAACCCAAGACCTCATGCTCAGCAGTCGCGCTTGGGACCACTAGACCAACGAGACAGTTCTACGAGGCAACTCTAATTGACGATGATGATAAAAGTACTTATCATAAACCCAATGCTAATGATAGCCTAGTGATATGACTATTGGACTGACAAGTCAAAGATCGCAAGTTTGGATCCATCAACGCACGCAACACTAACTTTACGAGTCATGTGCGTGTAAGAAATGTATGTCTTGTTTAAAATGCTAAAGGACAATATCGTGAGGAAACATCTGAGAGGTGCTCTCTGTAAAACCATGTCGGAGTATTTTACATTTTGCCCTAGTCGGATATTGAACCAAGAATCCACGCTTAGCAGGCACTTTTATACACACATACAGAAATGAGTATTGAGTAAAGCTTAAATAACATACAATAATGGTATTAATATTGGAAAACAAAAACATTTATGAATATCTAACGAATCATAAGTTTATTTTCCTTAAATTACAATTCTATACCACTTACAAACAAAACTTATTCTTTGACACAAGACGATACTAAATCGCTTGCGTCTCGACACACTTGATTGACATTTTTAATTAACAAATCCCGTTTTCGTTGTATAGTACGCACATTATTTCTTTAATGGCCTGCTGAATGATCGATTGTCTGACTTCGGAACCAAATTCGGCATTCAGACCAAATGTTCCGGCTCCATGTTCTAAATTCTTGTCTTATTATTTTTCTCCTTTGCCGTTTAATGTAATCTGGTTTTTAGTTTGATCGTCATTATCATTTATTTTGTCATCATTGTTTATTTCTGTTGAAAGTTTTTTATGTGTGGTAACTTTATTATTATTGTGACTGTTATCTCTTGTTATAAAGAAAGTTATAACATATCCTAAAACATTTACTTGAATGACAATAGTAATAGCCTCATTTAAACATGTCAGAATTCTCCAAAATTTCCACATTGTTTCAACCACGTGAGACTTTACAATCCAAGACAAATCTTTACAACAAAAAATGAACCACTAGGAAACAGTTCCCATGTTCTATGGTAATGCACCCATGTCCGGAAGGTACCAGGCTTGTTTTATTCAAATAACCCGACCAGCCCATGACAAGTACTACGACACTCGGAGTAATGAATACTTAAACTCTAATATTTATTCCACTGACGCACTGCTTCGTTACTGTTTTGTGTTTAATGAAGAAAAGAGGCAATGGTCTAGAAATTTTAATAAGAATAGTTTGAAATCGTCCACAGTATTCTGCCATATCTTCCACCATATCCCTTTTGGTATTATTTTAATTCTCTCATGCATATTTAGTGGTGCCGTAACGCGTTGGTCACGATTCGTTTGACGTTTTAAATTATACGTACAATTATTTTTATTTAAGTAATTTCGAGTTTGTGGATGCATTCGTAACTTTTATGTTGTTAACTCCGATTAATAGTCTGTCGTGTGTTACTTATGTGAGGGCTTACAAAATAATTTTGATAATATTATTGGAAGTACTTTTACTGTCAATGTAAGTGTTTGTCAAGTGTATAATGTATTTTGGAACAATTTATCGCTTTGGCAGATATTGGTTCCAGTGGTTCGTTTGTTTGTTAATAGGTACAAGTATAGGTTTAAGACTTGGTTTTCAATGTATATTATTAAATTACATTACCTTTATGTATCTGTCATAAAAGATAAATAATATAAAGGTAACTTTTAATTTAACATGAGATCAGTTTTCATATCATGAAAAAAATTACATATTAAAAACAATATTTATGATCGTATTGTATAACATATCCTAAAGTAACATGATTGTTACCCTTCAAAATAATTTTAAACACATTATTAAAGCCGTAAGTTGTAAATATCGTGAGTGTATCGTGACAAGTTCAAAAAAGACTTCAAAAGTCCACATGTACACATAAAAATTGTATCGTATAATTTACTTTCTTTAGTAACTACGGTTCAACTTAATATAACTTTAACTACAAAGTACTTAAGTTGGGGTTAAGTAAGAAATCCTACTGTTTAATAGTAAATGATTTTTCAAAATGTTATTCTGCTTCTAATGTTAAATTTATTTTGGAATACGTTAAAGCTTAACTTTCTATATTAATGTTATGTTAATCTTGTGTCTGGTTTCGAATGTTAAATAAACTATTTATTTTAATGATATTTGATTTAAATTAACTGATCATCTAGTTTATTAACTTTAGATTAAAATCTAAATATCCAAATTAGTTGCAATGAGGTCAATAGAAATCAAGCTTCAGATTCAAATTTATGTAGATTTACATGTAAGTATAATGATTATTTAAATCAAAATATCTGAGTTATATGCTGCACCTACCCTCACAGCACCACGCTTGAATTCCCCAAAGATGTCGCAGTTCATCAACTCTATTTTCTCTTATTGCCATCTAGCGGGCACAGTTCCAAACTCCGGGCTGCTATTGATTTTTTGACAGGAAAAATAATACTTTTCTCAACTGGGGAGTCAAACCCAGGACCTCACTCGCAGCAAAGGCTCTTACAAACACTAGACCAATGAGGTAGTCATTAGGCGGTGGTCCAATGAGACTCGGGCCAAGAGTCTATACAACAGAAGTTCTTCAAGCAGCCCTCTCCCTCTGACTTTGATACTAAGTCAAAACATTGATTGGAACTCTAGCTTACTGCATGTCTAGATTTCATAACATCTTCATCTTATCGTGTAGTTGATGAACAACCTAATGTCAGAGTGTAAACGACCCGTAGGTCTCTGATATGGCTTTAAACACAATCGAGAAAATCACGCAGGTTTTCTCACGATGTTTTCCTTCACCGTTTTAAGCACGTGATAATTAATTTATAATACGTACATAATTTGAAAAGTCAGTCCAACGGTCATACCATTAGGTTTGGTTTTTGCACGTTCTTGTTTGTCATCAGAAGATGTCTATAAGATTCGTGAACATTTATGGCCAGTCTTCTCCATACAAATTTATCCTTTGGAATCCTCACAGTAAATTGAACAATGGTTATAACTTATTTCACTTAACTTTGATATTGAAAATGGTCGTTTTACATGCCGCTAATGTTACATAAGAAACTCATTAACCTACAAAAAAATATACATATTTAGAGGCAATTTTGCAATAACAATTCTTCCATAAATCCTGTAACATTTCCAGCCATAAGAAGTCGAACTATTTCTTAGTGCGTGTCCGAAACTATTATGGGTTTTTTTCCTTTAATTCGCCACGCGTAATATACTGTCCATCGCCTTACGACAGCGAAACAATGTGAACCTTTTTTTACATGCATATCGCTCCAGATCAAAGTACCCGAACTTTTTGTGTGCATAATGTAGCAAAATGCAGAAGGCATAAAATGAGTAGGTGACTTGCTTCGAGGTGGATCTTTGTATATTTTTTATATCAGTTATTAATGAAAGTGATTGAAAAAGCGGCAAGGAAAAAAATGGACACAACAAAAACCACCTTGAAAAATCAATAGTTTATTTGGAATTATGTAAACTACCACAAAACAGGTAAGTAGTCAACATCTACCTATTTAGTGCTCAACAAAATGAATGAAAAGATACTGTATTTTGTTTCAAATCAAAATTAATATTTAATTTATGAAGCGTATGTTCAATGAAGTATTAATAAAAAATATACACTGTTATTTATTTATTACATAATACGTTTGTGCACAACAAAAAAATTAAGAAGCGGATTTAACGCCATTTTTAACCGACTTCAAAAAAGGAGGAGGTTTCTCAATTCGACCGTTTTTTTTTTATTAGGGTTATATTATCTGTGTGTAACGTATATGTTTATTTTTTTCTTTATCATCACACAAAAATAGTTGAAACAGCAGGTCAACTATACTTCCAGAAGCAAGATTAGACTATAACACACAATAATAATTATGTGCCTTAGAGGTACTGAAAAATTTCATTCATAGTTTTTAAACATTCTACGTATATCTACGTTTGTAATTATTGTTAGTAGTGGACCTTTTCAATTTATTTCGTTGGTGTTTTGTCTCGGAAAAAAGTTGCAAATGCGATTTAAATTTTAATTTGAGCCCGGTTTTTTGGTGGCACGCCTCCTCAATCTATTATGTTTCGCCGCGTGGTGGGTCGTCATTATAATTAAATGATTTTAGGTTTCTTGCGGCGGGTAATTAAATTATTATGTGCTGTTCAATGAGTAGATTAGATCTAGATTTGATTTGATCTATTTTTAAATATTATGAGATGTTTTAACATAGAAAACAATGTTGTTTTAGCATATAATATACCGATAGAGAAATACAAGAAATTTGTTTGACTGCCTCCTTGGTCTAGTGGTCGCAAGCGCGGCTGTTGAGCGTGAGGTCCTGGGTTCGATTCCCAAGTCGGGCAAAAGAGTTATTGAGTTTTTCTGTTAAGAAATTCTCAGTAGCAGACCGGAGTCAGAGATTGGTAGTGTGACACCCTTGGGCCTCGGAGAGCACGTAAAGCCGTCGGTCCTGCCCCTGATCTCTCTCCGGTCGTATCGGATTGCCGTCCCATCGGAATATGAGAGTGAAGGAAGAGGGAGTGCGCCTGTGTTTGCGCATACACTTGTGCACTATAATATCTCCTCCGTACTTGGCTAACCTCCGTGCGAGATAAGCCGCAGTGCACGAAATACGGCCGTGAGGAGTATTAGTGTTACAAGAAGTTAATATAAATAATCATGAAATATCGAAACGTCAGGAAAAACTAAAAACCAATAATACACGCGATTAATCCGGTTAAAAGTTGTTTTATTATAATCGTTCATAATGTTTGTATAATTTTGTAATTGAATGCCACAGAGAGCACGTTAAACCGTCAATCCCGGTTCAAATGAAGATCTATGACATTCGTTACGGGTAGTCGAATGCTTGAAAGTCACATAACCAGTTTAACCACGACACAGCAACACAGCAACTGGGTCGTAGAGGTTAGATAGGCAGTTGCTATATTTTAAATATGTGTATCCAGTTAGACAAGAAACCAACCCCGATATTGTTGGGAAGGGGCTAGGCAAATACATGCTGTATTCAAAGCTTCCAAAGTAACTTCGATAAATAAATGCTAAAACTGATGGATTTAGGCAAAATTAAATTCACTGCTTTACGCCATAACAGCAAGTAAGCGTGAAAATTTATTTTACAGTAGCCGAAATTTAATTGATTAGGTGTCTAGCCAGTCTACTGGTCGCAAGCGCGGTTGCTAAGCTTGAGTTCCTGGGTTCGTTTCCCGTGACGGGCAAAGTGTTACTGGGTTTTTCTGTTAGAAATTTCTCAATAGGTGTCCGGAGTTTGATACTGTGCCCAGTAGATCTCAATAGGCGCACCACTTATTATATGGGACCTAATAACAGCATCAGTAAAATAAGAGCGTACTTCAATAGACCTCTACCTAATCCTTCGGGTAATACAAGCCTGATGGTATGTTATGTTATTATAAATTATGTATAAATAAAAAATAACTAAAACTGACAGATAAATCTTTTTAACGCATGCGTAGTGAACTCTAAAGTAATAGTAAATTTTGTTTTTGTTGTCAGTCGCCTGTATAGGGACTGAACAGATGGCGATGACGTCATCAAAATATGCATTAAAAGTAACAAGAATTTGGGATAGCAGGGGTCGAGATGGCTTAGTTGGTCAGAGCACCTGGAGGACTTTTCCAGGAGGTGCATGTTCGAATCCTGAACCAGTATTTTCACCTTTCTTTTTACTTTAAACTTAAATTTAATTAAGAGTTCATCTTTGTTAATTAATTCAAAACAAGTCGTTAAATGGATCTTCAGAATATTCAACATTCCCACTCACACTGTGGTCTCTACATCTCATTATGAAACCACACACACGTAATTGCGACCACCGGAAAGACAACAGTGTCGACCACACTCCGTCTGTGTGAAAAAGCTTAAACTGTTCCGGATGATAAGGCAAGTTTTCTTAGTGATAAGAATTGGATGTCATCACCTGTTTGTAATTGGACGGTGCTTTTTGATGTTGAGTGAATAACAAATGTAATTTTTGCACAAGTTTTGTGACGAGCTTATCTTGTTCTATTTAATAGTTGGTAGATTATAAAAACGGGACTCCGTATGATTATCGGTAGTGTGTAAAATTATAATAATGCATTCAGGATGTTGTTGAGGCTACCACCGGTTTGCAGCGCATCTACCATGTTCATGGAGGGCACGCACATATGGGGTTGCTGCAATTTTACGTAAGAAAGCTGCCTCGTTGCTTCAAAGAGTCCGTACAAGTAGCAACAGCATTCTGAGTTTAAGAGCGGACAGGTATGACTGTCCAATTTACAAACATTGGATGCATTTGTGTATTTGGAATTATTAATTTGTTGTTATAGTTTAATTAATCTATTAATATTATGTGCTATTTTAAGAATTGTAACAATTTGTACTAACATAGTGTAAGTGTTACAATAACTGTGGACTAAAGTTGTCTTATTAAATAAATGAAATATATATAATTAACATTACTGAAGTTCATATACCATGAAAGCACTGAAAATTACTCGAACACGAAAAGAAAAGTTAAAGGACCAGATTTGCTGTTGTTTTTTTTTTTTACATACATCGATGTAGGACGCGGTCGATAATGCAAATGCAAATGAAAATTTTATCAATTTTCGGATTTATTCCTTTACTTGTACAGTGAAACCTTGCTTTCTTGGCAAATTTGATAATTCCAAAGTTATAATATTAAAATGGAAAAAGAATACGGTCGCGAGCAGGATTTGAACCTGCGCCTCCCGGATAAATACTCCAGGCGCTCTGACTACTAACCAGACCACTAAGCTTTCTAAGATTAGTGGTCTAGTCTAGTCTTGGTGGTTATTACAACTTTAGAGTTCGCTAAGCATGCGTTAATGCTTTTCAAAGAGTTATATTTAATTGATAATTCCAGGTCAACTTGCAATATTTGTATGTATGTTCGGCACGAATCTTGGAAGCTAAATTAGAACCACTTATCGATGTCCCGACGATTGGGCTTAAATTTTGTGTATATATGCATCTTCGGTGACAATACAATAATATGGTACCGTGGAGCTTTTCTGATGATGGAGCTGAAAGACGACTTAGGAACTTCTGAACTAAACAAGATAATCCCATTGAGTTTGAGATCGATTGATTAGTCTTGAAAGCTTGTTTTAAAAAATTGTTTTTATTATTTAGAAGGATGGTCTGTTCTCGACAAGCTACCTTCTTTTTAGCGACTCTATACAAAATGTAATAATCATCCACACAGTAAGTTAGTGTTTGACATATAAAACCCGTAACTATCAAAATAAATACAACTCGCAACAGTCTCCCCAAACACAAGCAAGAAACAAAAGGATACATAATCTTAGTCCAATCCACATCAGTGTTGCTATTCGGGGAGTGTCAATATTGAGTCGAAGCGATTAAACACTAAACAAACAGGTTCGCTCGACGGGTACACGCAGTTAAGTTTGGGTCCTCAGCTGTTAGGGATGGATCTTGGGGTTGCTGTGTTGGGATTTTGGTGACGTCACATCTGACTAATATTATACATGAGTTTTTTTTTACCTTTGGATATGTGTTACTTCAATGATGTAAAAACGGATGAACGGATTGGGATGAATTCTGAAAGGACATAGATGTAGCGACATCTATCACGCTACATGGATACTACGCGCATAACGCGCTGCATCGCGCAAGCAAAGTTTGACGGCGAATTTGCATATTCATATACAACCGCCCGATAATAAGCGTCGGGTCGTGGCCCGCCAGGCAATATCACCCGCCTGGTCGGAGGATCCTCCCTTTTCAATGGAGGAACACCACACCTCTTTCCTCCATAATAGGTATACCTTTTGTAGCGCGGACAAAGTTGCAGGCACCAGCTAGTAACTTTTGTATTTAATGAGATGCCAAAAATGCTTGCCGATTTTTATTATTTTAAAATACGAAAGATCAAAATACTAGTTTTAAATATTAAACGACATTTAGGTTACGAATTTGAGAATTTATTTTTTCAGTTATTTAGTTTCTTAAATAAACTCCTTTTATTCAGGGCTATAGTTGTATTCTTCAAGATTTTGTACATAATTAATCCCTTCCCTCAAATCCCTCCTTATTTCTTCAGACAGAATTACCCACAATCTCCATAAACTCCCACAAACCAGGGCAAATTCTGCACACGAACAACACTATCAACCCATCCCTTTCAACTCATTAATACATTAAACACACATTAAGATGTGATTGTGGATGTTTGAGACAATGTCCTATTTGCCGACCGTCCTGTGCAAACGTTGAATAAATTTAATTTTAGGGGCTGGTCACACCCTACTATTGTGGTTGTACTTGCAAAGATTCGGTAAAGCGTTATGATAATTTGAGAACGTTTGGTTTAGATCGATGACGCAATTGTGGACCGTTGGAGGGTTTAACATTTCTGTAAGATTATCGTGCGAATAATGACAAATACCATATAGACTAACATACTTATAAAAATATAAACATAACATAACATCATGCTTGTATTCTCGATAGTTTAACACAGCTGTACACCCACGTTTCACCAATGCCGTTATTAAGTCCCATGTAATGGTGGTGAGCTTATTGCCATCTACCAGGCACAATTCCAAACTCCGGGCTGCTACTGAGAATTTCTTAAGACAAACTCAATAAAACTTCGCTCATATATATCATTCATCATAGCATTTGCACTTGGGACCACTACACCAGCGAGGCAGTCAAAACATAATTTCAAGAAATTACTTCATCGTTAACTCAGAGGGAACTGCATTTTAAGAAATCTCCTTTCGAGGTAATAAATAACCCACATACGTTAACTTTTTTTCCTAACAAAAAACCTCACAAATTAGGGAAATTATACTGCCAATAAAACGTGTAATTACACAGAAACCACTAATTAATCTTTGAACAAAATTTTGACGATCTATAGAAACCTGTGTGGTTTGACTCAAACCAAAGATGTCATAATGTTATTCAGTTGATTAACAGTTTCTAGAGAGCGGCGACATTTCTATAAACTGACAGGCGGACTTCCGTCACGTTTATCACGACCGTGGTGGTCATAGATAGAGTAGGTGTCTTGCAGGTGGTCCAATTCGGTCTCAGAATGTTTTGTGCCTACATTAAAGGGTAGGTACGTTTGGGATGCTTACTTATTCTTATCGTATGGTATCGTATTAACGCAATGCGTAATTTAAAAATAAATTTACCTACATTACAGTTACAATATTAACTGCAAAGTTAGTCGTGTCGGTTCGGTCACTTGTAAGTACTGAATTGATTGCAATGACGTCGCCATAAGACGTGTTAAAATATGGAAGAAGAATTCGCGGTGGTGAGCAGAGGTCGAGATGGCTTAGTTGGTCAGAGCGCCTGGAGTATCTATCCGGGAGGCGCAGGTTCGAATCCTGTTCGCGACCGTATTCTTTTTCCATTTAATATTGTAACTTTAGAGTTCGCTAAGCATGCGTTAATGCTTTTTCAAAGACATATCTTGAATTATTAAGGTAATTGCATTCTTTACGACATTGTATTAACTGCAAAGTTAGTCGTGTCGGTTCGGTCACTTGTAAGTACTGAATTGATTGCAATGACGTCGCCATAAGACGTGTTAAAATATGGAAGAAGAATTCGCGGTGGTGAGCAGAGGTCGAGATGGCTTAGTTGGTCAGAGCGCCTGGAGTATCTATCCGGGAGGCGCAGGTTCGAATCCTGTTCGCGACCGTATTCTTTTTCCATTTAATATTGTAACTTTAGAGTTCGCTAAGCATGCGTTAATGCTTTTTCAAAGACATATCTTACATTACAGTTGCCTCAATTTTAAAGCATGCTGTCTTCTTAATATCCCGAATCTAAAAATATTTTGTAGACTTTTTGGTATTTAGTAGTACGAACTGACATATTTCCAATGTCAATCGAGCGGAATTATTTTCAAGAGTAAACCTACAGAACTAAGCTATATAGAAATGTTATAAGTGAAACTGAAAATTTCCTTTGTGGCGTTATTAAATACATACAGTAGTAAGTAACAGAGTTTAAATATTTGAAATATGTACCTTTCATTTATTTTTTTAATAAAACGGTAATGTTTTGAAGCCGAAGCAGCCAGATAAAATTTATTTTTTATTCTCCGGCCTTTCGGCTCAGTAACGTACAGATCTGTACGTTGTAACAATAAAAATCTAGTGTCTGCTAATGACTGAGGCAACAGCTGGCGTCTATTTAATATTGCAATTGGATTGGTATTGGTATTAATTTCAAGAGTAACCCCACTGTTGGATTGACAAATTACATTTGAATACAAAAGGAAATGGAAGTGTGTGCAAAGTGACACATCTACCTCTCTTGAATAAACTACTCTACGTGTTTGTCGCCGCGTTGCCGCCAGTGCAGAACGCCGCTTCTTTTGATGTCTGATCGGCGCGTGCGCACGGAAACCTACAAATGTTTACGATTATTCGAAATTCAAAAGGTTGTTTTTTTGAAAATTCGAATACAATGCGCTCGTTAATTTATTTCGTTTGATTGTTTTAGGTTATTTCTTCACGGTGTTTTCTTTTACTTGGTGCCGCGATGGTGTAGCATTCATAAACATGGGAGAAGTGAGTGGGTACATACAATAAATCATAAATGCGTGTCATGAATGCGATGACGATTTTAGTATAAAAATATTTTTTTAAGGTCAAGAGCCAGCCCTATGTCAGGGTGGTTTATGCATGACTTGGCTTAAAGAATGTAACCTTTAAAAAAAAAACACAAATCCCTGCGCCTGATCTAACTCCGGTCGTGTCGGATTGCCGTCCCATCGAACTATGTGAGTCAAGGGAGTGCACCTGTGTTTGCGCGTACACTTGTGCACTATAATATCTCCTGCGTACTTGGCTAATCTCCATAGAGATAGGCCGCCGTAACCGAAATATGGTTGGGAGTAGGTGTATTATTATTATTAAAAATAACTGAGAATCTATAATAACCACGCATGATTATGAATTTTATCAATTATATGTACGGTAGACTAAAATAATTTTAAATAAACTGTTGAGACGCCTGATACGAAACGCTGCAAATTCTTCGAAACGTCAGGAAAAACAAAAACCAATAATACACACGATTAATCCGGTTAAAAGTTGTCTCAGTATTTCTCTGCCTTATTTTTCGGGATACGGGCATAAAGCTATGTCATTTCAAAACTATTTATCCATAAGTTCCTTTCCCACAGATATCCAGAACACGCCCTTACAATAAATTGGGCAACTTAATCCAGTTAATTGTTGAACATGGTGTTAATAGTCGATGACAATTGTAATAGTGCTGCCCGCCCCCATGCGGGCGGTGCATAATGATTGCACTATGCTTGTGTTCATCACAAATTAGACGTAAGCTTTTGTTTTTAAATTGGGATGTATTGTTGTGATGGGTTAATTACCGTCGAGAAAAGCTTATATCTAGCAATTAATATTTTTTCTATTGTTGAGACGATATAAAAAGAAAATACGGGTAAAACCACATAAAAAACAGTCTTTAATATGAATTTCTTAGGTATGGCTCCAAAAATTATCAATACATATAATAAAAATGTAACGGATCGCTGTCTGTACATGAGAAAAAACATTTTTTGGACCTTTATCAACGCAAATAGCACCCAAAACAATTATTGCTAGATTTTTGTCTGTTTGTCTGTTTATCTGTTTGTCTGTGGTTTGTGCACGCTAATCTCAGAAACGGCTTATCCGATTTAGATGTGGCTTTCACTAATATGTTGTGGTAAACTTCACTTAACATTTAGTGTTTGTTTCATGTCAATCGGTTCATAAATAAAGTTATACCAATTTAAAGAATTACGTCGAACATTTGTTATTTACGACATCCACGCGGACGGAGTCGCTGGCACTAGCTGTGCCAGTGTGTCTATAATAAATTACCGGGAAATATAATTGTAATAAATAATATCGACATTTGAAAAAGAGCTAATAATTAAAAATATCATCAAACACAATATGATAAGGAGAGCTTACTGCGTCCGATCTATCAATGACATTTGAAACTTTTGAAATGCTTAATTACAAAATTTTTATAAAATATTTTATAATAATAATGTTTGATCGCCGACAAGTTTTTTATCCAATTAGTGTAATTAGCGTAAGCCGTTTCGATTATGCATTATAAATCAATTTGGTACCTAATAATATCGGAAATTTTGAAATCGATGTCCATTCTGACCTTTGGGCTTACTTTTGAAAATAATTCCCCTTGATTGATATTGGAAATATGTCAGTTCGTACTTTTAAATGCCAAAATGTCTAAAAAATAATTATAGATTCGGGATATTATGAAGACAACATGCTTGAAAATTGAGGCAACTGTAATGTAGGTAAATTTATTTTAATATTACGCATTGTTTTAAGGCGTCTATTTAATATTGGAATTGGTATTAGTTTCAAGAGTAACATGTAAGAAAATTTCAGTTTATATTTTTAACATTACAATATTTAAATAGGTACCTTTAATTAAACAGAATATAATTCTAATAGTTGTTTTTTCTTAATTCAACCATACAGATCGAAGAACGAAGTTACCTTCAATGGTAAAATTAATTTTGACTCCAAGTTTACGGCTAACTAGTATTCCAATTATACACTACAGAAAAAACCTGCTATTCTCATCAATTTAGCTATATTTAAAAACATATTTATATTATTCACTAGCTGGCCCGCGACTCCGTCCGCGTGGATGTCGTAAATTAACACCATGTCGTGAATGAACACAAATTCATAATTAACAAATGTTCGACGTGATTCTTTAAATAATGGCATAACTTTTTTATTTATGAACCGATTGACGTAAAACAAACACTAAATGTTAAGTGAAGCTTATCACAATATATTAGTGAAAACCACATCTAAATCGGATAAGCCGTATCTGAGATTAGCGTGCACAAACGCACAGACCAACATAGACAGACAAACAGACAAAAAATCTAACAATCATGGGTGCCATTTGCGTTGATAAAGGTCGCAATAATATTTTTTCTCATATATTTTCCATGTACAGACAGCGATCCGTTACATTTTTATTATATGTATGTATTGATTACTGCAGTTGAACAATGGTATCTGCTTTAACACACAAAAATAAAACAAGGGCAAATTAACAGCTAACTAGTCTATTATATTATTTAATAACACCACTATTAATACTACAATAACTACTCAATTACTGTCACAGAAACGGCAGAGCTTTTTGTATTTTTATCAATCGCGTCATGTTTACCGAGAATACAAAATGATTGATCGATGTCAAACGGCATGACAATGTGAATAATAAATCGATTTATGAAATCGATTATGTTATCGATAATGCTGTACTATGTAGATATTAATAAAGGGTCGTGTATTTTTTTGTGCTTTTTTTATTATCTTGATATGAGCCAACTAATACTTAATCTTATTACCACTGAGTTTTTTTATACTGTTATGGTGGCAAATTAGGATAGGGCCTTTTTTTTAAGTGTGGAAAATCCATCATGGACTTTGTACCGGACTCCTACTGACTAAAAACCACACGATCCTCCTCTAACCTCTACGGCACTCCGGTATCGTAGCTGCATTCACCACGACCCCGGCAGCTTATGGTTCGTCGAAAGTATCGACGGGCCCCAACATTTGTGCAGGCCGGTCACAGTTGGCCTGCATACGTACTCTAGAGGGGCGCGTGTGCTGAAGCGCGGCACACAGCCGTCCCGGACCTATCACTGGTCGTGCGGCGAACTACCCTAGTTCATCACAGCTCACGGTGGCCTAAGGGTAGGGCCTACCAGCTGATAACTGGTTACCATAGCGTATAGAAAGAAGAAAGAAAGAAAAAGGATTTATTTTGTCATCGTATGAAGTCTTGTGCCATCAAGGATATCCCTCACGCGTTGCCTATCCTGTAAAAATAATCACTGCGCCGGCAATATAGGGAACAAAACAGTGCTACCTACTGCCAACACAATGCTTCCTCAAGAATCAGTGGCGACCTTGCTTACCGTTTTGGAATACAGCATTAAAAAAGGGCAGTGTTATTTTTAGCTACGACTTTCTGCAAAGCAAAGGTACTTTGGCGATGGTACCAGTTGGGAGCTCGTATTTTCATAGCATACATAGCATCACGCCTGTATTCTCCTCACATTTCACTAATGCTGTTATTAAGTCCCATGTAATAGGTGGTGAGCCTATTGCCATCTACCAGGCACAGTTCCAAACTTCGGGTTGCTACTAAGAATTTCTAACAGAAAAACTTAATAACACAGCCCGACCCGGGAATCGAACCCGAGACCTCATGCTCAGCAGTGGCGCTTGGGACCACTAGATTAATGAGGCAGTCAGGTTACTATAAATGATGTATTATTTTCTTCGCTTCCAAACAATATTCATGAATCAATTATGCTTTAGTAATATCTTAGGTTTTCGCGATCACTATACATTATAATAAAACAATTTTTAACCGGATTAATCGCATGTATTATTGATTTGTTTTTCCTGTCGTTTCGAACACTTTGCAGCGTTCGTGGTCGCAGGAGGAGATTAAAAGATGTTTTATTACAATTATGCTTTCTTTTCAAAAGGTTAGAACATATATATTTTGACGTTTGATATTTACTCTTAAATATCACAATAACTATAATACACCATATTGTGAACTACTTTTACTAGTCAACAATATAAGACCGCGGGTGCGTTTACAGAAACAACTCTCAAATGCCCAATAATGACGTTTAATGCACGCCATACAGTGGGCTTTCTGTCCTTTCACTGCACAACTTGAGAATCAAACTAAAGTTGTCACAGTCGGCAAACCACTTTGGAACAAAGAGGCAGTTACTATACAGCGACTTGTAAACTCAACTCGTATAGTAAACATAATTATGCCAAACAAAGTTACAAGTAGTATAGTACTTAAGTTTCAGTATAAGCACTTGAGGTTAAGTTCGTCATACTTGCATTAATTCCAAGGTAAGTTAGGTATCATGAATGAGTTGCTTCGCTTCATTTAGGCCTTTTCTGGTACAGCAAAGAGATGAGAATATGTTTTTGAATGGATCAAGATTTCGATAAGAACTCAGTAGTACTAATATTTGAAGGGTACAGGTAAATAAGAGCGAATGTAATTTTTTTTTGTAGTATCATACCTTTGTCTATGGTATTTTGAATTCCAATCATTAGAATTAAAAAATGTTTATAGATGGCGCCGAAAATGCAGATTTGTTTATGGCCAAAACGAAAAGAACTGGGAATATCGTATACTTTTACACTTTAAAATTGTTTTTTTTTGCGTTTTCGCTATCACTACACATTATAATAAAGCAGCCAGTCAGTCGACCTGCGAACACGAAAGCTGCAAAGTGTTCGAAACGTCAGAAAAAACTAAAACCAATAATACACGCGATTAATCCGGTTAGAAGTTATTTTATTATAAACTCAGTAGTGTTAAGATGTCTTTTTGTATCAAAAATGGATCTACATTTGGCCACCAACTTGCCTGTAAACGATGGTGTGGCCAAGGATGGAGCACGTATATCGAGAATAAATATATTCACTCTTAAGTAGAGTGGATAGATTTTGGGAGAACGATAGTTGATGCAACTGCCCAGAGCCGTCTTCCACAACGATTCCACCGGACTATATCCCGAAACACGACTAGGTCGCTTCGATTGTTGACCAGCCGCGACCGAAGCCTCCCACCACAGTTGTATTGCCTGTTTTCCACCCACGCAGGGGCCGCGGGTAGGGATTCTATTTTAAGGGTGCAGTCTTAACTAGTTCACGACAAGGTAGACGATAAACTACCTAAATCTTTAGGCAGCGGGTCACGGTCGTCACTGAAAGCCTGGGATTATTTCAACATAATTATAAATAAATAATTTTTTTTGTAGAGAAAAATTATGCCCTTCCGGATCGTCGAGATGGCTTAGCTGTCAGAGCGCCCGGAGTATTAATCCGGGAGGCGCAGGTTCGAAACAGGCGTGCGACAATATTTTGCTTTTCCAAACATTTATAACTTTAGTGTTCGCTACGCATGCGTTTGAATTATCTGTAAATAAATAAACAAATAATATCCAAAATAATAGCTTATCTATCCTATTTAAATATAATGAAACATTATATAGGTATATTTAAAGATATAGTCAACGAAACTCCCTATGCTTGTGAAAACTGTGTGACGAGATTCGTCTAATGGTATGCTGCTGAGAACATTATTTTTTTACTAAGCGGAATCTTTTATAATAGGGAATATTGTCTATGATTGCACCTTTTAGAAGCATAACCGTGACGATTACGTTACAAACATTTAAAGAAAACTTATAATAATAGATGTCAGTGAACCTCGACAATCTCCCTTCACTTCACCATTTCTCCAATCGCAATTATAGAGATCAAACAAAAAATCTAATACATTACAACCACGATTTACTTTTTACGTACTTCGAATGCAATAAAATATCTCCTTTCAATGGGTGCTCCGATATCAACAAAAAACCAGCGAAGTGCTAGTCGAACTCGCGCCTTAGGATTCCGTACCAGCTTATTATTATTATATTATAGTTTATCTCATTTTTATATATTTTTTATTTATCTAAAGAGTACGTACTGCTATCAGACTAAATTTTACGGCTATATGCATTACCGTTTTGAAGATAGAGGAGATCCTTGAAAAAAGGATTATAATTCAGATTCCTTGTATGACTATTTTCCTTATGAGATGTTATATTAATACATCGTCATCCAAGTCAAAAGTTTTTTAATTTCAAATAGGCAAATTACATGCAGTTAAGAAACTTCAAATGATTCTATTTGCTCGGTTCCAAAAAGTTGATCATATGGAGAAAATCCGGCAAGAAACTCCATAGACACTCTTTTTAAATCATCCCCCTGCCCTTATCCCTATTTATTTGGGCACGGCATGTAATCTTCCATACATCTCTATTATCCGTCATATCGTCAGTCACTCATTTTCTTGCCGTATCATCTTTAACATAATCCACCCATCGCTTCCTCGGTCTTCCTCTGCTCTAAGAGCCATCTACATTCATACTCAGAATTTTCTTCGTCACATGACCCTCATCCCTCCGCATCACATGCCCATACCATGCTAAACGATTTCCACACACTTCTCAGTCACCGGTGCCACTTTCAGACTTCCTCTTAAATACTCATTTATAATTCTATCCATCCGCATCATACCACACATCCCTCTTAACATTCTCATCTCAGCTGCATGTATTTGCCTTTCATTCATTCCCTTCGTGGTCAAACTTTTCAACATTGTTCAGAAAAAATTAACACTCAGCTCTAACCTACGGCTCAAAATATACAGCTGGGACAGACAAACAAATAGTATAGGCTCGATAATAGGATCCCGCTAGGTACTCTTTGACTAGGGAACCTTAAAAAGTACAATTTTAGTAGGGATTATGAAATCTTGTAAAAAGTGTTAAAATATATTGCTTTTTGTTCGTCAATAGTTTGTTGGTCACGCTGTCACGCATTTAACCTCGTGTTCAGTGAGAATTCCTTTGTTTTTTTTTTGTTTTTTATATTGTAAGTGATAATATTATGCGTGAAAAGGGGAATTTTGTAATCGGTAGCTTAATAAAAACCAACGATATAAAACGTATTTTTGTTATTTGCTTTCCATGTTTGTCTTCCTATCTTTTTGTCAGTGGTATTTTGAGGTAGTGTTTTATGTTCCTGTAATAATTTAATCAATTTATGCTCGACCTTGCGGAAGTCCATTAAGCAAGTAAATTAAAGACGTCGATCCTACCCCTGATCTCCCTCTGGTCGTATCGGATTGTCGTCCCATTGGACTATAAGAGTGAAAGAAGTAGGAGTGAATCTCTGTGTTTGCATACACTTGTGCACTAAAATATCGCCGGTTAAACTCCGTAGAGATAGGCCTCCGTGACCGAAAATTTGGTCGGGCGTCTATTAAAGACAGCAATGTAATGATGAGTACGTAGTCCGATAAATCTACTTCCATCTCTTATTGCCTTGATATTGAATATTTAATAAAGGTTCATGAACATTTTATGTCATACAAACGTTATATACAGCAGAAATTCTCTCTATAAAATTTCGCAACAAACCAACAAGGAAATACCAAAACAATTTACATGCAACATAACTCCACAACAAAAGCGAATGCCGTCAGAAATTTAATTGAAAACCGACATATCTCCAGGATTTGTAACAAGGAATAAATTGGCGTTTCACATTTGATAGAAACGGTCGGCTCAATCGAGATTTATCTCGATCAATATCCACTGACGTTCCAATTACATTGTACAGGTACAACTTGTAAAGTCACTCCGGTTTACTGTTAAGGATTTGATACACACAAACGTACAGATCATAATTCTTGACAATTTAATTTGAGCAGAACAAAAAATCTCTGAAACTCGACGGTTTTATCATTTAATTAGGGAACCTACGGGACTCTCGAGCTTAGAGGCAACCTATACAAAGACTCCCGCTGCATCTCAACTGTCTGTCGGTGCACGCTTTTCTCCGTAACTGTTAGATTTTATTTCGATTCTCACTAATAAATGCTTAATTAAAGAGGAAGATTTTGATAACTAATTCGATAAGTTAGAAAAGAAGTTGTCTATCTACAAAGGTCTTCGTGCAAAGCCCTGCGAGGCGGCTAGTAAAATATTCTAAGAAGAAGTGGCAAGGAACTGCTTCCATCACCTAAGTAGACAGATACATTGCGGTTATGCATTTGTTAAGATTGAAGTCATCGAAGACTTCATGCTTAGCAAAACAAAATAGTTGTAAGTTTTCTGTCAACTCCACAAAGTGCAGTTCGACGGTACGCGGTTTCCATTGTTACCGTCCCAACATGACGCTGGCCGAATAGTCGTCAAAGACTTAGTCGCCATTAACTGCAAAAAAAAATATTTTTGACATAATAAAAACAGATCTAATAAAGCATTAACACACTTGCGCTGTAAACTAAAACGTCTAACGACCAATCTTTTTGGACTATGAGACTAGGTCACGTATAAATGTATATAGTCCCTAACAGAACACTCATTTAATTGTAACACGTACAGATTTACGACGCATACGAAATCGGTTATCTTGTATCTGTCGCGGCATGATTTGTTTTTGTTACGCTTATAATATATGGTGCCGGTCCCGATCTTAGATACGATGCATTGTAATACAATAGTGAGTAATTATGATTGAATGTACTTACTTTCAATATGCTTGTCCGATGAAAGGTCAGTGAACTTTGCGTAGAAGTTAAGCTAAGTAGTAATGAGAGATATTTTATGTTTAAATGCCAGGCGATCTCTTGCAGTAAGGGATGTAGGTGGATTGTCTCAAAAGCTATAATTATTATTTTGATTATGTTGGAATAAATACATTTGTCTTGTAATACCAGGATTAAAGTTCGTAGTCATTTTTTTTGTTATAATACCGTTTCAGGCCATCTTTAAGATGTAAAGATAAATTATAGAGCCCTATTACATAGAAGCACAATATTTTAAACGGAAAACTTAAACGCGAGAACGCGCGATCATACGATACGAACGCGCGAAACGCGCTTAAAGTTGTCGTTAGCGACAAAAAACATATTAAAACTTATACAGATAAATCTTTGAAAAGAATTAACGCATACTTAGCGAATTTTAAAGGTCATTTTTTTTTTTAGAAAAATGTTTACGGTCGCGTGCAGGATTCGAACCTGCGCTTCCCGGATATTATATCCAGGATAGAGGTGGCTTAGCGGTTACAGCGCTTAGATTAAGTATCCGGGAGGCGCAGGTTCAAATCTTGCTCGCGACCCTATTCTTATTTCACAAAAAATTATATCAAAACTTATTTTTAGGGATTTATTCTACTCAATATCTGGCCAAATAATTTTATGGAATACTAGCTGGTGCCCGCGACTTTGTCTGCGCGACTATAGATAGCCTATGTCCTTCCCCAAGATACAATCTATCTACTTGCCAAATTTCTTTACGATCCGTTCAGTTGTGAATGGGTAACAAACATAGTTACTTTCGCATTTATTTAAGTATGGATGGGTTACCACTTAGGAAGAAATGAGAAATAAATTGTTATTAATGTTTTTTTTTTCTTTTATATAGGTAGCAAAGTTATTATATTAAATGGAAAAAGAATACGGTCGCGAACAGGATTCGAACCTGCGCCTCCCGGATGAATACTCCAGGCGCTCTGACCACTAAGCCATCTCGACCTCTGCTCACCACCGCGAATTCTTCTTCCATATTTTAACACGTCTTATGGCGACGTCATTGCAATCAATTCAGTCCCTATACTGGTGACCGAACCGACACGACTAACTTTGCAGTTAATACAATGCCGTAAAGAATGCAATTACCTTAATAATTCAAGATAAATCTTTGAAAAGCATTAACGCTTGCTTAGCGAACTCTAAAGTTATTATATTAAATGGAAAAACAATACGGTCGCGAACAGGATTCGAACCTGCGCCTCCCGGATGAATACTCCAGGCGCTCTGACCACTAAGCCATCTCGACCTCTGCTCACCACCGCGAATTCTTCTTCCATATTTTAACACGTCTTATTTAATATAATAACTTTAGAGTTCGCTAAGCATGCGTTAATGCTTTTCAAAGATTTATCTTGAATAGGTAGCAAAGTTTATCAGGATGGCCTTCATAACTGATTTTCAAGTTGGCAGCAGTAAAAAAAATTTTTTGTTCATTCCCCGCTTTCTCCATAAATTTAATATTTACTAAAACATACATTGTAGGAAAACAGTTACTTCTCCATCTAACTAACATAACTATAAAGTTTACTTACAGCTATTAGACAAGTTGGTGCATACTTAATGCACAGACCATGTTTTCAGATTGTGTTTAAATGTCTGTTCGGGAACTTTAGATACTATGTTTAAGTTACTAAACTAAATGATAATAGCGTAAATATCTATCTAAGTACGAATTTCTATCAGCTTTAAGCGTTTAGGGCAAGAATCTTACGTTAGGGTCATTTGAGATAAAATGGATGAGACCATTTTATCTTAACATAGGTACTTAATGTGCCATTAGGCTGAAAAGTAAGTCTAGAGTCAGGTTCAACTTGGTATAGGGTTATCATTGGGTTATTGAACTTATCAACTAAGTAACTTAACCCGTAGATGATATAACTGTCACCTTTAAACGTTGTGTTATTTTAAATGATTGCCAAAAAATGGAGTGTTATAAATATATTTCCAAATGCATTAAATTGCAGTGATAGCTTAATGATATGACCGTTGGACTGACAAGTCAAAGGTTGCAAGGTCGAAACCAAGGCACGCACCACTGTCTTTTCGAAGTCATGTGTGTATTATAAAATAATTATCACTTGCTTAAAACGGAAAAGAAAAACATCGTGAGGAAACCAGCACACCTGAGAGATATTCTCGATGGTGTGTAAAGCCATGTCAGAGACCTACGGGTGGTTTAAACTCTGACACTATGTTGTTCATCAACCACACGAATTAGAGCTTGCGTAGTGAATTCGGTGTTAAGCACATTGCAATCAACCGGGAATTACTAAACAGAATGACCCTATAACACTTTGTCCAACCCTGGAATCGCAACCAGGACCTCAGGCTCAGCAGTAGCGTTTGCGACCACTAGATCACTGACCAACGAGGTCAGTACAAGATATGAGAGTTTCCAAAAACTTTTTAGCATAATTATGATACAAATAAAATGTTCCTCAAATAACACTATCTGTTCACACTCATTCAATCAAGACGTCTTCGCAAATTGCCTCAGTTTCGATCGTTTTTTCTTCCATCTCTACACCTGTAGCCAATCCTTCCCCTTTCAGCCCCTTGATAGAGCCTGCTCATCAACTGCGACCCTACTCTACAGTAAATGGCTCTACAAGAGTTCCCGGCTCTTTAGAGCGCGGCGAAGCATTAAATAACTGGTGTAGATCTGAGCATTCGTGTTACGATTTTTGTGTTGCGTATTGTGAGGGAGTTTTGAGGAGGGGCGGTGAAAATATTTTTAAAAACAACGAGTTTTTTTATTTTTTATAATGTCCACGTTTTCATTGTATTTTCAAATATTTTATGGACATCTTGATAAAAATTTTGAAATAATTATAATTGAGCACAACTGCTTTTTAGAGCTTGTTTTTTACAAATTGATTACTCTCTTTTCAGAGTTAAAGATGAGGAAAGGTTAAAAATTAAAATCTTATTTAGTTACGGTGGGTGTATTGAATAGCTAGAAAGGGATTGACTATTAATATGAGGGCTGACGGAGATGTATGGAAGAAGAATACACGCTACTCCGACTTGAAATAAATTAGGAAAAGAGCAGAGGGGGCATGATTATTTTATATTGCTTAGATGTTTACAAAATATATTTTAAGTGTTCTTGTGTTCAGTTTTCATAACATAAAAAATAACATACCTACTAATACAAAACAAATTGCACAGACGATACCATGAAAATGCACCAACTAAAACCTAGCCACCATTTGCAGCACAGTGAATAGGAAGCCGCAGTACATTTCAAACGCCATCTATTACCTTCATACAGGTTCAACATTTAAACAGCATGTATTGTTCCGGGACCATTCATTAAAATGGGTGAGTTTGTATAGAAAAATGTGGTATATATTGATTTTTTTATTAATGTTTATGTTACTCTTTTATGCGTTTTATAAATGTTGAAGTTAGTATGGTGTACAATAAAGATTATTTAATATATTTAAAAGTACAGATATTAACAGATTTCAAACGCGAAAAAAAATTATAAATTTAATCAGTCATATCTTCAGTCATCTAAAGGGGCTCGTGGCTAAGTAACAGCCGCACAGATCGATTGATCGAGGTTAAGCTGTGCTTGCCGCGGTCGGTCTGTGGATGGGTGACCATCATTTCATAACGAGACCCCTCCGTGTCTCGGAGAGCACGTTAAGCCGTCGGTCCCGGTTGTCAAATTAAGATCTATGACGGCCGTTACGGGTAGTCAGAGGCCTGATAGTCTGACAACCAGTCATGCCACGAGATATCGTGTTACCCAGTAACTGGGTTGTGGAGGTCAGATAGGCAGTCGCTCCATGTAAAATACTGGTATTAAGCTGCATCCGGTTTGACTGGAAGCCGACCCCAATGTAATTGGGAAAAGGCTAGGCAGATATATATTTTCAGTCATCTGTATAGGGTATGAATAGATAGCGATGACGTCAACAAAAGACATTAAACCGTGAAAGAAGAATTCGGAGTAGTGGGCGAGATGACATAGTTGGCAGATCACTGTATATTTATTTGGAAGGCGCAGGTTCGAATACTAAATCCTGCTGCGACTGTATTTTTCATTCTAGTCATAATTATAATATCATACATATATCACACAGATTCCACGAAGAGGAATCTTACAAAAAATTCAATAAATAAAATTTTGACATAAATTTTTGTAGAATAGTAGTGACTCGCGACATCACCGCGGGCTCAATTCATGACTAAGAGCTCCGTACGAGTTCGAAACTATTCGGGCAATCCCGAAACAAGCGCGTGAGCGGTAACAGGTGAACAATAAAAAAAAAAAAATTGTACCAAAACATTGTACATAAATAGATTTAAGTCTAGTCTCTTTCAGTCCAGAATAGACAGACACAGTACTTAAATTAAAACAATAGAAAAAGAAAAAGTAAATACAATGGAAAGGATTAAAATTACGGTAAGGTATGTGGGTGTGTGTAAGGGTGTGTACGGATATGTTCGTATATATATATATATGTGTGTGTGTGTGTGTTAGTGTGTTTGTATAGCTCTAAGTTCTATTTAGGTATGTTTTCAACGGCCTCAGTTTGCATATAGTCCAAACTCAGTAACCACGTTGAGACTATAGATTTGCATGACTTTTTTAATAATGTGGAAATTTTTAGTTTAGTGTCCAACTATCTATATGTGTATGATACACATATAGACAATAATTGATATAGGCATACATTTTCTGAGAACTTATTGTCCTTGAAACAAGCCATAATAACCCATTCTCGCAACTTGAATGAGAAACCACGAGCATTTCAACGAGTTTTATACAGTCCTCACATTTCGCACGTCCGTATTTATGCGAGGGGAAAATGTCTGGGTACCGTGAAATAATGCCTAGATTTAGTTGTTAGCAGAAATGGGTACAAGCCCAGCAAATAGTGCAGCCATCCGACGGTTATTTATTAAGTGTTTCTTGTCAATACAGCTTGTTGCACCAGATATCTGGTGTAGCACAATGCTGAGCTAAAAACATTTATTAACAGTTCAATGCATATTTTAGATTAATGATAGGTATATTTATTTGTATATTTGATGTTTTCTTGTTCAATTTATGTTACAGAATAAATTTGTTTAACATAGCATCACGCCTGTATTCCTCGAAGGGGTAGGCAGAGATGTACACCCACACTTATTTTAACCAATGCTGTTATTGAGTCACATGTTATAGGTGGTGAGCCTATTGCCATCTATCTACTATCTAATTTTAATTAAAGTAGTAATATCTTAGGTTTTCGCGATCACTACACATTATAATAAAACAAGTTTTAACCGGATTAATCGCGTGTATTATTGGTTTTTGTTTTTCCTGACGTTTCGAACACTTTGCAGCGTTCGTGGTCGCAGGAGGACTAAGGTGTCAAGCGTCTCAACAGTTTATTTAAAATTATTTCAGTCTACCGTACATATAATTGATAAAAGTCCTCCTGCGACCACGAACGCTGCAAAGTGTTCGAAACGTCGGAAAAAAACAAAAACCAATAATACACGCGATTAATCCGGTTAAAAGTTGTTTAATTAAAGTGTTTAGGTATGCTCCATATTTCGATCACCCAAATTTTTAGGTTCCTAAAAACATAAACCCTAATAGCTAACCTTTGAAATACCAGTACCTCACTTTCGTCTCCCGAATCAAAGCCTGTACCGCGCACGCGCCAAACGCCGGTAAAAACATTGAACACTGTGTATTCCAACTAACGACACAGTGTGCATTGTTAAAGTTTATTTTCTTACTATTCCAAAGAAATTTATGTCGGGCAAAGTTTTGTGTTAATTTTGAAGCTCTGTTTAATTTTAAATGCTTTTATGAATTCTGGTGGCGGATTCCATTTATGAATGGAATTGTTTTTATATTTGTCACGTTCTTTTTAGTAGCTACCAGAATTTTTGCATTTTTATAAGGATTATCACGGACCATAAAAAAATACGGACGGAGCGTTGCGTACGATATGTGAGAAGCATGCCTAGTCATCCAATTTTGCTTGTCATACACGAGCTAAACGCATACAAATACTTAAAACTCATCCACTCGGCGCCAGTATGCTGCTGTAATCTACGTGTGTGCTTAATCTATACTTCGTTTATGACAAGGCAACATTCCATCCGTATTTTTTTCAAGTCCGTGATGATTGGTGCATTTTATCAATTCTGTTTATAGTAAAATTATTATTTATTCTTTATGTATTATTATTCGTAAAGGTACCTACTTCTTTCGGTTAATGGCAATTCCTTATCGTCAATATTTTACATTCAAGAAATAAATACTGAGTCACTGGCCACAAAGAAATTTTTCATCCATCTTGACTGATTGACTGACGTGCAATTTATCGTATTATTGCAATCTTTTACTGATCGTAATTTGATATATCTGAACTTTAATATTTCGTTGAATAAAACCCTGATCATTAAGTAGGCACAGAAATATATCGTTGTATCTACGTTCATTTTTTTTTTTTGTTTATGTACGCCGTAGTTAAAGCAACTTCTAAAGCGTAATGTTTAAAGGAATTTCACTAATTAACTCAAAAAGCTAGTGTTTAAAAAACCCAGTGAGTTTAGTTACAAAACTTCTAAACGGGCCCAAAAACACGGAGCACAGTGCAACACACAGGCCTGTGTTTTACACACCGAGACACATTCAAACCACTTGGAATCGCCAGTCGTACCCAAGCTTCTGTCGGCCGAGCCCGCACGAGCGACTTTTTGCTCCGACTTTTGAGCACGAGAAACATTTTTTTTTCTTCAGTGTCTGTGCGACAAAAAGTACTACAGTATTATTGTAAAGTGGATGTGTTGTGTTTTTTTTTTCTGTTGTTGTAAAATTGAGGATAAATCTGTTGGATGGTGGATGTGAGTATTCAATTTTGTTGATGTTGAAATTTTTTATATTGTTTCTTGTAAGTAAAAAAAAAGTTGTTAATACGAATTATTGCGTACTTAATTTTCATAGAACGAACGGGTTTAAATGTAAAAGCAGCATTTATCTTTCTTACGTTAAATATTGATTAAAGTTTTTTTGCGTACTTCGGACTATGGTTTTGTCGGTTTGGTCACGTCACGTCGTATGTTTATTTGAAGCATTCTATAGTTACGTATTGTCGCAATATATGTTTTTTCAAGTACGCTATACGTTTTGTAATCTATCGTTGTTCTTTGTCACGATGTCACGACTTTTTTTCTATTGTTTACTAATGAAGCGACAAACGTTAACGTGTGATCATTGTGTTCGTAAAGACAGCATCAATGTCATTGTAAAAAGTTTCACGCATATTTATGGATGAAATGAAAAAACTATATGCTCAAGTAAGCTAACATTTATATACACAACTTAGGAGCCGAGCAGCAAGAATCAAGATGAAATTAATTAAAGAGCACGTCTGCCATGAATGGGTATATAATTTATTTTTATTACATACCTTTTTGTATCCTAGCCACTATATTACTGATAAATTATGGATTCTAACAATACACGAAAGACATAAATAGGTTCAAGCGTTTAGAAGTTATGGTGGATTAAATAAACTCACAAACATAACACTCCTTTTTTAAGACAGTCGTGTAAAAGATTTCATGGTTGCATCGTTTTGTACATAATTTGTTCTAGTTGCTTTTCCCTCCAAAAACAAACTTTCCATACAGGATGTTGTAGAAATTCTGTGTACAAGCTCCAAGTTTATACCAGCAGTTAACAAATAAACGTTGGCAATAATATAAGATGTTGAATAGGCGTTGCGCAGTAAAAAGCCTCGCCCTGTACAATAACGTTTCATTACAATGTAGTTGGTACATTCTTTGGGTAGTAAAACACAACTGTCCTCCCAAGATAATGGCTTCAATTCCGGATAGAAAAGATGGAAGAAACTAAAAGTACCGCTATTTTATTTTGTGATGAATAAAGAAAGAAACGGGTCGCGGGCTGCTGAGTGTGTGGTCTTGAGGTCGATTCCCGGTTGAGTAGATTCTACTATTTTTTGTTTTAGCAACTTTTCAGTAGCGTAAACTATTTTGACGTCTAGGTTTTTTTTCCTGTTTTTGCATACCTACATACAATATTATTCATCAAAGTATTCTCTAAAGGGGTAAGCATAGGTGTACAATGATGTAAGTACACATTTCACTAATGCAGTTATTAAAGTCCTAAAAAAAGTTAGGTGGTGACCTAGTGACCCCCTTGCCACCTACTGGGCATAATACCAAACTCCGTGCTGCTACTGAAAATTTTAATAAATATCCCATCCCGGGAATCGAAACTCATGCTCAGCTCACTACACCATTTAGGCGATTTAGATTTTATAATTTAATATTTTAAAATATACAATTTTGTTGAAGAAGAATACGGTCGCGAGCAGGAATCGAACCTGCGCCTCCCGGATAAATACTCCAGGCGCTCTGACCACTAAGCCATCTTGACCTCTGCTCACCACCGCGAATTCTTCGTCCACGTTTTTAATAAGTCTTATGGCGACGTCATTGCTATCTATTCAGTCCCTATACAGGAGACCGCCAAGCATGCGTTAATGCTTTTCAAAAATATATCTGTATTAATGTTTTAAATTGTCTGTATCCGGTGCCGTAGAGCACGTAAAGCCATCGTTCCTCTACCTGATCCTTCTCCAGTCGTGTTGAATTGCCGTCCCACCGGACTATGAGAGTAACTTAAGCAATATAATATATACATGCACTGTCGTTGATGGCCGCCACGGTTGTACTCAGTACCTCGCGGTAGGACAAATTTGCTCAACAAATTGCCACTAACTCGTATTACGCGCACACTGAATTTGGTTGCCGAGAAAATTGATCTCTACTTTTGTTCTAAGATTTTTAATTAATATATATCTGCCTAGCCTTTTCCCAATTACATTGGGGTCGGCTTCCAGTCAAACCGGATTCAGCTTAATACCAGTATTTTACATGGAGCGACTGCCCATCTGACCTCCACAACCCAGTTACTGGGTAACACGATATCTCGTGGTATGACTGGTTGTCAGACATTCGGGCTTCTGACTACCCGTAACGGCTGTCATAGATCTTAATTTAACAACCGGGACCGACAGCTTAACGTGCTCTCCGATGCACGGAGGGGTCTCGGTATGAAAAGATGGTCACCCATCCACAGACCAACCGCGGCAAGCGCAGCTTAACCTCGACCGATCGATCTGTGCGGCTGTTACTTAGCCACGAGCTTTAATTAATGTGTATTTAAAAAAAAAACATATTCTAAATTGTAGGTTTTAATTTTACTGTAAGGTAGGTATGCTATGGAAGAGCGGAGTTTCCGCAGGCACACAGGCATTAATTGCTTAAAAGGAGACTTCTAGAACAATGTAATATTAAACCAATAAATTATTTGTATTTGTATCTCGGAGCGAATTCGATAAGGTTACATCATATGTAATATGTTATAGAATTTAATTTTGAATTTAGTAGAACTACTCTATTGTATTATGATAACCCTATAATGATAGTTGTAAGTGTGAATAAATAAATAAAAATTAGTATATTATTCTCTTGCGTATTTGGTCTGGGGAGTATAATATCCAGCACCATATACAAACCCTTATAACATGGTGCGTTCTCCTATGAATAAACCAACTTTCTTCCCATGGGCATCCTAATAGTTAAGTAAGGCATCATATGAGATACATTACATTGAATTATATGCAAAATTAATTCATAGGGGGATTATTGGTCTTAGTAGCATGGTGCATATAATTATATTAGTGTTTGCTTAAAATTCGTCATAATCCTCAAGTACTTATCGTTATTTATTGCTTTGTGCAGGTTCTTTAATTAACTTTAATCAATACAGATCAAATTTACAAACGCCATAACGTTTAGTGAAATGAAAATAATAAAATATTGTTAAGAAAGAAATTCGACAATGTGCAGGATTTAAACATAATGTCCAGAAAGTCTTGGCGCAGGGAGCGTAGGTTTAAACCAAAAGTTGTCTATAGCTTGTTGACTAAAGTCTAACAAAAAACGAATGACCAATGATCATTTAAAAAATAACATTATAAAAACTAATAATTTGACAAACATCTCATTTCCTAATTTTTTTGTAATTATTTGACAAAATACAGTTTTCGCTAATGCTTTACTTTGCAAATATTTCAAATGTTAAAATCTCAACGCAAAAATATTGATTTCACCAAGTAGGTACTAAGTTTGTCAAATTTGAAAATTTAAAAAAATCCACGCTGCCCTAACCTTCGGTTCTGGCCATAGTTCTTCTAACCTTAACCATTTCTGTTCAATTTTCAGTTCAGCCATTAGTAGGGTAGGTTAGTGACGATTTTGTACTGAAAGTGACGTATCCCATAGTTTAACATAAATTAGGTTAATAATTATCAAGCAATGCACTTTTTCAAGCGTTATTCATGCTTTGATTTGTTTTTTACCAAATAACATGACTTTATAATATTAGTTTGTCAAATTATGTTATTTTATTTATTAATTTTAAGAAGGCTTACAGACTAATTATAATAGTAGGTAACAACAATAAATTATAAACTTGCTAATAACAAGCCTCCACAGATATATAACATATCGATTAACTATAGTAAATAAGTATACTATACTAATATATTCAAATGAATTATTTATAGAAATAATAGTTTATAAAGTGATAAATTAACAACTATAATTTTAACTAACGTTCTTTTTATATAAAAATTTGTGATTTGGTTTTTGTCAAATGATAGGACACCTAATATAAAAAATCATAGGTGAAAGAAAACATCGTGTGGTAACCTGGACTTAATAGCTTGAAATCATCAACCCCTAGTGACCTAGCGTGGTGATCAATGCCTCCTCTGTTTAGGAAAGACCCTTGCCGTACAGTATCACTTATCAATGTTCATACCTTCTCTATGTGAGAAGAAGCGCTTGCCCTGCAGTGGGCAGTAATGGGCTAGTATTGTTATAATTAATGTATTCACGAAATTCTGAAGACATGGCAAAAGTAATTTTACATACAGCCTTCATGCACCGTCAGCTCTTAAAATCATCGGTACATCAAAGCGAACTCACAGACAATCAACGCTTTTTACATTAACACCTTTAGCAATTAAAATATTCGTACTATTAATATTTTTTTACATAAACTTATATCACTAATTACATCTGTAATTCTTTGGGGAACAATTCGCAAGTCATGGGCCATTGTGTGATGTCTGATGGTAGGTCATGGCCTCTCAAGATTAATTATGCGTTTGTGGTTTGTATAGCTATAATATGATTTTGACAGTGTTTTTTGTGAGGGTGGGGAAAAGCTTGCACGCCTATAGTTCCCAAACCCAATGGGCTAGACAGGGGTCATCATGATCATCATCATCATCGGTGCATTATTCTACACCTCATTTCACCGATATTCAGTCCCATACTAGATAATGCGTCTATGGTAATAAACCGGCAACGATTTCAAATTTCGGACTGCTACCAAAATTTCCCTAACAGAAAAACCCAATAACACTTTTTTCTGACTTGCGAACCGAATCGAGGACCTCACGCTAAGCAGCCTATCATGCGACCAGTAAACCAATGAGGCAGATTTTGGAGGATTGATAAATGATAAATGACTTTATTTCTGTAAATAGATCTGTTGAAGACACTTTTACAAGTGATTTTTATAAACTAGATGGCGCCGGCGTTTCCTATCTGACTGTCTCTGAGAAGAAAGAAAATTCGAACCTGCGCCTCCCGGATAAATACTCCAGGCACTCTGATCGCTAACACATCTCGACCTCTGCTCACTACCGCGAATTCTTCTTCCACATTTTAATATGGAAATAAAGCAACTACGAGCACAGTTTAAAATACTTTAAACCTCCATTCCTTATGTCTGTACTCTGGTGTACAGTAATGACTGAATTTAGAGGTGACAACACCATAAGACGTATAAAATAGAGGAAAAATTCGGTACAGCGAGCAGAATTTATGATGGGTATGGTGGCCGGACCACTTGGACTACCAATTAAATGTGGCACACATTGATTGAATTATTCATTTTTAGTAATTCAAGTGCCCTGCCTGCAGTCAAATATTTCTATTCACAAAAATCCTCAACGAAAGATATAGTTTTGCGCCATAATCAAACTTAGTTAGTGACAACTTGCGAGCTGTTTATTATACGCTATCCAGCGAGTAAACTACGATAGTGACTTATTTGATTGAATGATTGATTAATGTGACAACTACATTTAGTCTACGCTTACAAAGACAAATTATTCGGTCTAATCGAATAACTATCGCCATTATTCGATTGTTAATACATGGACTGTAGATGAAAACGAGGTGGCAGCACAGTTCAGCCCCGTGAATTGCACTAGCCAAAACGTTAACAAAATATACTAAAAACAGAACGATTATCTTTCGATTGTTTTTTATGAAGAACAATAAACCGACAATGAATTGTTCGATTGTTAAATTTTCGATGCATTAGATTTTATTATAGCAGTTATGACTGGATGATGTCGAAAAGGATTTATGCGAGCTTCAGATATCAAAATGGCACGCAACCGGAGAGCGGTGGTGTCTTTTTTTGTCGCCTAAGATCCACTTTAGGGTTATCGCACCATCGCAGTAGTAGTAATTATCAATCGAATACATATGCGAACAACGTTGCACGTTGTCGTATGAGAAATATTGAACAGCGTATTATGCAATCACGCCTAAAGTGATTCCATTTTCTCTATTACCCTCTCTCTATCTCTACTATCTGGTGTTACAGTCGTTGAAGCTGCCCCGAGGCCTTTAACTTGGCTCAACAACTCCTATCTTTTGACAACAGCCGAGGTCATCGGATTAACGTGTAGTCCGAAACGCGGAGACACTTGGTCGAAAATTATCGTATTAGTTATCCAATAACAGAGTCATCTATATAAGCGCAAATCTAAACAGAGCATTGTTTATTCACCAGGGATTGCAAACTGTTACTATTTTATAATAGGTAGGACATATTCTATGCCTTTTCAAAATAATATGAATGTTCGCAAAACAAGTTTGTAGGTGCCATAACATACCTATATAAACAAGGTAAAACAAAAATGAAAAATAAATTATGGTATTCATTTTTTTATTTAACTGCTTAAATGGGATTAGATGACTATGTACGCACTCATGATCGAGCAAAGTTCCTAGTAAGGGGCAACGTTTCCTTTTTCAAACGTAAAGCAAAGACCAATGAAGTTTAAGTATACTACAATTTTTTTTTTTTTGGTTACAGCCCGATAATTTATTATTCGAAATTAAATTCAAATTTAGTATGCGACTGTACACAAATGCACTAGTAATAGTAGGTCAACCAGAGATGCAAGTTATATTACAATAAAATTTATTACAGTTATAAATCTTCGTAAATGTTGCCAGATAAATCGTATTTAATTACTAGAATTAGGACACAGATGTACTTGTTGTAATGGGAATCGATAGACAAATGAAATTTTATCGATTGTTGTTCGTAACTGAATCGACTAATTGGTTTAGCTAAGAGCAATAAATAAACGAGTATAAATATTTGTTGTTCGTGAGAACGAAAATAAATTATTTTTAACATAGACCGGACTTTACTGAAAAGAGGGAAACAAAATGAAAATACTGACACGTATATAACTTTTCCAAAATTATAACATGCAGTCGGAAGTATCTAGGATGTAACGAACGTAATAATATAACACAAACGTAATAATATAACATAATAACATAATTTAATAATAATATTTTTTACGTTCAACGTAAGTTAAACGTAATTTCTTATAATTTGTGTCAAAATAGTAGCATTAAAATTTTGTTAGGTAGATGTATTCGAAATTGGCTATTTATTAGCTTTTATTTGTTAATCATATTGTTATAAAAAAAAACCCTCCTCTATTTTTTTATTTGAGACGGATATAATTACCTTTTGTATGTTAAAATACAACAAGCTATTTACGCTGTAGGCCGTGCCAAAAAAAAGACATTGTACATGCATACATATCTATACATGTATACATACATACCTACATACTACATACACACGAAAAACATAACCCTCCTTTTGGGTCGGTCGTGTAATCGTCGGCTCTGGCTCGCATAAAATGTGACGCTCATCAAAAAGGCAAGAGCAACGATCTTCCGTCAGAAAAGTCTCGGTATCAACTAGGAGTTTGGAAAACGTAATGACAGCATCGACAACAATAGTGCACCTCCACCCAACCCTAGAAATACAGGCATGATGCTATGTCATGCTAATAATCATTTTCAACTTATTCATATTCTTATATTGTTTATTGTACACACATAAAATAGTTACAAAAACATTTCAATTAGTGATGTCATGTACAAAGGCGAGCTTAACTCAACATTGAGTTTTCTGCCAGCTAACCTTTGAGCTATAGAAGAAATGATGGTAGAGTGAGGGTAAAATCTCTGCACAATAAATTTAACTTAGAAGTACTAACACATTATAATAAAACAACTTGTAACCGGATTAATCGCGTGTAGTATTGGTACTAACACATTAATAAACAAAACAAATGAAAAAAAACTTACTATTTTACAAACCTACATACATAGTATTCTTAAAACTTCGTTTTATTAGACTGGAAGCTAAAACCAATCACACATTAAACCTAGCCCTAAAGCGATAAATATTCAATTATCTAAATACCGAATGCCGCCATCTAACACAATCATAAAAACACCACTATGTAACGTAAGAATTGTTTTTTTAGAGTTTCTCATATAATCATTATTTTATTGTCACATTAAACACACCTGCATTAATATTGTATGTGACAACATCAGTAAGCTTAGTGTCATGACCTGGAAAAGATTCGTAATTTCAAACCCAAGGCACACACTACTGTCTTTCCGTAATAATAAATTATAATTTAATTAACACATACTTAGAACGGTGAAGGAAAACATTGTGAAGGAACAGGCATACCTATGAGATGTGTGACCCGTTTTCGATAGCGTTAAAGCCAATCAGAGACTTAAAGATGGCTTTAGTTCCGATACAAGGGCGTTCATCAGCCATAAGATCTGAAGAAGTAGCTGATATGATACTTTTAGCATCATCGATCGAAGCTTTTAAACTTTTGCAACTCTCCGCGTTCGATCGGTATCTAATTCTGCTTATGCTGTATCGGGTTTTGGCGACATGTCATCTGACTAGTTTAACACTAAAGCCACATAAAATGCCATTTGCAGTAAGTGTTTTTCGACATAATATAAATATGCCATTGAATATCGTATTCAGAAGAATATTGTTATTCTCCACTAAAACAAAAAAATTATGTGTATTCTACTTATACTTCTATAACGGTATATATTTTACTATACTTATAAAATGATTACTTTGTATTCAAGAAAACAGTCATCATCATCACCCCCGCCCCTATTCCACATAAATTTGGGTCGGCGCAGCATGCCCTTTTCTTCCATACGTCTCTGTTAACCATCACCTTCGTAGTCACTCCTTTCCTAACCATATCATCTTTCGCACAATCCATTCATCTTGTCCTCGGACTTTCTTCCATTCAATAAAATTCTGTTTCTAAAAATACCTACTATACCAAACAGCTCACTGATGGTTTTCAATGAAGTGCTTGCAAAATCACTGTTCCTATGACAATCTTTTCTTCTGTTATTTGAACTTAAATCATTCTACTAATAATAACAATTTTGGGTCGACACATTCCAACATCCATTAAATCATTATTGCCAGCAAAACGAACGACCGTCCTCACTCGAAACTTGGAGTTAAAATTAATTTCCTTCGTTCATTAGTACCGAGTTTAGAATTCTCACAATTAACCACCGCCGCACCGTCGGGTTGCCAGCAACTTCTAACGAACGGCTCAATACTTCACCAAGTTTAGAAGAATTAGTTGTTAAATGTCCCTAACGAGCTATCGATCGTGGTTTACTGTCATTATAAAATTTATGACTAAGTATGGCTGGTGGCCTGCTGAATCCGGATAAGAAAACCCTTCTTTTACACTAAAAAGACTAAATTAGTAGGTGAATTGCAATTTAACTTTTTAAGACTTTTTGCAAATTGACTAACGGCAAATTTATCCAACGCTATTTAATTTTATGTTGCCGTGAAATCTTTCGGTATTTGTCCATTACGAGATTTAAGGACAACTTAAAATTGTCTAGCGTTTAAAAATTTAGCCTGCTTTAAGTCAGATAAATAAATGTATTTTTTTATTGAGTTATACGCGTGCATACATTGCTTAACTTATCAATCAAGCTATACTGCAACATCTAGATGACAATGTGGTGAAGGCTTTATTCCAACCTTTACTTAAAAATAATTTAATTATTTTCAATGTCTACGTCCATAATCTGGATATTGTCAACTTCTAAAACCGATAACGACCAACCTATATTGTTATAGGTACTCAAGATATTTCGAAGGTAGATAAGTGATAATGGTGTTAGTGTAATCAGTGTTTATTTCTATCCTAAGATCTCACACTTAAGCCCGGCGACGTATTAGGTATTTCAGATGACATCGACATGATGACCACTTTGCAGTACGTAGCGTTGTACGTTTCATAATATTTTATTCAATAGACAAGCTGTAACAAACGACGCAGAATGACTATCACTTCGACGTCAACCAAGATAGCCAAGAAGCCTGCCCGTCATTCACACAATAATACAGGGTGGCCTATCCTCAGGTCTACACTACACACCACGTACCCTATTATCAACATTCAACGGCAGGTGCATGACAAGTCATTTCATTGCTAATACCCAACTTAAGAGTTCAGCTTAAAGAGCCATTACGCATAAATTGAACGCCATTGTCTAAGAGCAACAATAGACCATCACTTGATTAGTTAGGCACTACCGCCTGAAGTTTTACTACCTTTTTACGCAATGTGATTTTCTAACGTATTACGGGATATTGATCAGAGGTGGGTGTTGCGAAAACTGGATTTTTACTCAAGAGATTGGTCACAAAATACAGTAGATAAAAAAAGCAAAGGGAAATATTTGCCTTGCAAAATTTAATGTCAAGAAAAGTGTAAAGCTTCCTGAGGGACAGGCCTAGCCTCGCGCAGGAAGTCATAATAATACAAGATATTGTAAACGTTTTATTATTCAAGAATTCGAATTTGAATTATATAGTGAGACAAATCAATATTTGTGATATTCATCGGCCTATGGCAGTCCGTCAGACGTTTATTTTATGATAAAAATATTACATAAACAACCTGTAACTGTCCTATAGGAGCGTGAAAATTTCAATGAAATCATCAAAATATAATAAAGATTGTGAATAAAACAACGTGTGTTATAAAAAAAAAAACAGTTTATACAAATTCTTGCAACAGCAGGCTGAAAGCCCCTTATTTATCACTGTAGGAAAGACATGCGAGGCGAAACACAGTTGCATATAAATACACAGCTATATACACAATGAATTTAAATCTCCATCGGAAATTTTAAAGGTGAATAACTTTAGAACAAATATGTGTTTAAAAACCCAAACAAAAACTATGCCGCAAATTGTGGACATTGGCAAAATCTACCTATAAAATTACGGCAATGTATTAATTAAATTCAACAGAAAATAACTCCTTACAAAATAACAAATATAAATAATCCCAAAACTCAACCTAAAACGCTCCAGTTCATTCGTGATCTCCATTTTACGACCCCGAAAGTTCATTCAGTGAATAAACAAATTACCATAGTTAAAACAATGAGGCATTGTGGCCGAAGGGCGATGGCGTATGTGTTAATTTGTTACTACATCGACCCATATGAGTACAGCGGAAAGATGAAGCAGATATCTGCTCAGAAGGTGATGTGTGATTTAAAATAGGATACATCAAGTTAAGTAGTACAGCTAATAATAATAATAAATTTGATATTATAATTGGTGATAAAGATAATATCGCCAAGATTGGAACACTATATTATAAATCCTTAAAGAATCTGAGGTCTTCAAAAAGGCAGCAATGGCTTTATTGTCGAATGTCCCCAAGCTAAGAACATCTAAATTAACCTATTTAATTAACAAAATGGTTTCATAGTAGAGATAATTAGACTATAATAACGAAAAACAAATCAAAGTATTAAAAATTAACACTTTAAAATACAAAGGAGTATTACAAATAACTGTATATAATTACAGCACTTAATCACTGACTCATCATGGTGATATTAATTGTAAAAGTGTAAATAGCACTAATAAAGAATTATAATAAAATATGCAATAACACACTAATTCGTATACCAAAGATATAAGAAACTGTGCACCGTAGTCTATACTATTTTTTATTATCAACACATTGTTATTGTCAAGCGAACCAACTCTCGAGCTATATTCACATCGCTAATACTCCCAGTTCAATAAAAAACAAAAAAGTTACCCAAGACAATACGATATCTTTTATTGTATACTCTTCAAACAAAAACTTTTCAAGGGAACCTGGGACACAAGAAAAAACTCCTTAACATGCATGCCACATAGTTAACAGGCATCGAACTTCGATCAATAAACTGTGGTACCTTCTTCCCATGGTGATAATTAACATTAACGCTACACGACTAATTACAGCTCATATGGGCCCTGAATGGGAACGAGGTTTTATTGTTTTTTGTTTCGTGACTCGCTACTTCCTGTCAATGTACACTACGATTTTAAAATGAATTTGGTGTCGGATATCGTAAATGTGCAACTATTGACAAGTGCTAATACATCAATTAGGAATACAATGGACAGCTATTTCCATCGGCACATATCAATGTGTCTGGGTTGAGGCGCCACCGCTTTAAAAGGAATGCAACTTTAGTTTGATTTGCAATTTTGTTAAGACGATTCAGGTATTTGAAAATTAAATATTTTAGAATCACGTTATTCCGATGATTGATCATCAGTCTACGATACAATCTCGAAAAGCTCGTAAATCTTATCAAAAGTCGTTATCGATAATAATAAAATTAATTCTAGTTGTTAATTTCCGTTATAAAATTTGCAAACGATATATAAATCATAATCAATCACACATCCAACCACAGTTGTTGGCAAAACACATTTGATAAAATAAATAAAAGCAATCATGTTTCTAATTTCAGACACGTCAAATTAACAAATGGACATACGCGAACTGAATACATTGAAACAGAAAAGATTATTAATGATTGCATTCATAGAATGAATAGACTATTGAACAGATGCCGCTTTCTATGAGGTTTATTAGTAAATTGTGTTCTACTGAAACTAATTTATAATTGAAGTTGTGTATTAGCTTGTTTCTTGTACTGGCAACATAAGTCTGGTTGTCGAGACATGGGCATTCAGAAGTTACTTACAATGTAATGGCAATAATGATAGAAATTTTAACAAGAATAAATTGAATTCCTCTAATGTACTTATAGCTGTAATTATGATCAAAAGTAACGTAACAGTACTTAATAAAGCTTATGATTAGATTGTGTTTACTCAACCATGATAATACAGAGCTTTTAGTTTAAGAGGAGCTAATATCATCTCTGATCTTGGCATCCTTCGGGAAATCAGGTTCGTAATATTATGTTCTGAGTGTGCACGTGAACGCTGTCTCTTTGAAACTGCTTTAAGCCAGTAATAACCTTACATAGATACAGAAACGAAAGTTATCGTGCTAGCTAAATGTAAGATAATTTTATTGTAAGATTAAAACTTATTTCAGTGTAGTTTTGAAGTCCAATGAGATTTAAACGAGACGACTGATAAATATATCCATGCAAGTTATTAATTTATTATTGTTCCCCAGTTTAGTATTTTGCTCGTGCATTTTTTGGAATTTCCCGATAAGTTTCGAACTCGAACGGAGCCCTTACCTATACATATTATGATTATGAATACGCTTTGAATGTTGTTTGTGTTTAAAGCTCAAAGGTATTATTTCTTTCACCAAAATATCCCCTTTGAATTAAAATTTAATTACCATGTCAATTTTTTTAAAGAGAAGAGTTTACCACACTGATAATGAACCGTTTCTTTGAAACCATCAAACAGAAAGAAATCTTTGTCATCAACATGATTCATTCATGACTCAAATAACACACTTGCAAATAAGATCATGTAAATAGCTTTAACTATTATAAAGACTGCCATATCAGTACTAATAACAATATAAGTTCGACGCCCTTTCCGATATACGTGAGGGAAATAACTATGCATAGCGAACCAACAATATATAAACCATTGAGGCGGTCACCATGACCAATGAAGTAGGAACATACGACCGATCAATAAAACCTCTCACGGCTAAAGTAATGAAGAAAGAGGAAGCTCAAATTAGACTGGCACTAGAAATACCCATAGTCGAACGTGGATTTATAACGATTGTGTGCAACGGAGACGTTTCTACGAAACAAAATAACTTTGAAATGTGTCGAAGCATGACATAATGAATTCTCATTTGTAAGTGGCCATTTGAGCCGTATAATCGAATAGAGTAATATGAGAAATATAAATGTTAGATGTTTTATTTTTAAAGGAAAATTTAGTGTTTTCGTTCACATCTTTGAATGTGTATTGGAATTTTATATTAAGTGTGATTTCTGTATTTATAAATTGTTCGTGGTATCGTTTATTGGAATCTGTAGATTTTTGTATCTGTAAGTTTGTTTAGGTGAAATCGGTTTAAAATTTCATTTTTTATTTGTCATACATTAAAAATAGCTTGCCATATTTATTTAAGAGCTTTACTTATTATAAAAATTTTGATGACTAATTATTTTGTTCAGGGTCTAGTAATAAAATCGTTTCACACCGCTCGCTCCACCGCCGTTTGCAAAAGTCATTCAAAGAAAATGGATTATGCTCTTTGCTTATCAAGCCTTCACTTACAGACGATGAGTTAGCGAACTGTCATTACTTATAGACAATTGTATCTCACGAACTGATGGATCGTAGAATGCAGCTTATTCAAAGATTTGCATCTACCTTACCTTGAATAACGGACCTCCTATATTTATAGCTTCTGTGCCGCGGGTCGCGTGTTTGATTTCCCACCATAAAATGATTTGTATGAACTTTTTCTTCTTATCGTGTGGTTGATGTACAATCTAGTGTCAGGGCTTAGACTAACCATAGACTTACATCTCTCATGTGTGCTGATTTCCTCATGATATTTTCCTTCACCATTGTAAGCAAGTGATAAATGCTTTATGAAGTACAGATTATAAAGTGTGCATGTGAGATTTGTATCTGTATATGCACCCATGATAGAGGAATATACCCCGATTGAGTGGGCAACCTTTAAAAAATATCTCCTTATCAGAGTCTAGTATTGTTGATGAATTACTTTGCGACACAAATGTGTCACGGAGTTCGCCCCCTATCATACATACGGTACACTATTGACCTTAAACGCCCTTAGAGCAATAAAATATAGAAAAGCAGTATTACTACTTGACAGTGACAATGTCCTGTGTCACTGTGTGTTGGCAACATTTCCTGCGTGCGGTCGACGCGATGACAGCTCAAGTTGAGGCGGTTTTGATCGAACGACAAGCGCTGAGTGGACCGATATCCCTAACATTGTTACGATATACATAGATCACTGTGTAGCTGTGTAAATAAAATTAAGGTAGTATTAGACCGATTTAAAGGTTAGAATATACCAGTCGCAGATCTTATTAGCAACCTGCATTCGCAATTATGAAACACCGCTTACTCACACTAACAATTTACACAACAAAGCCTCGTAAATTTCAACTATTATACAACAAATTACTATCAATTTTCACTCCATTATCATCTGTTGCTTAATGTTAAAGCGTTATTGTTTACGATAATGCTGGACCGGACAAACATATTGCACCTCTATCTACCAACGTTTGACATTTGACATTGCTATCTTCGAGAAAGTGTCATACAAGCAGTTGTTCATTCTTATCTGTTGAATTTGCAATTAATGCTTGGTCATTTAGCGTGAATGGCGTTCTTACAATGGTTTCATTGTTCGATGTTGGATGCTATTGTCCTTATTTCATTGCTTTTGTACCGACTCACACAATGTTCTATTTTTTATTTGCGATAGTTTATGCTTCATATTTTTCTTGAGACGTGAATGGGGCAGTTATTTCTTGTTATCATTCCTGTTGTCGATTGACAACGTTGGTCTCATTTCGAGGTCTGTTGGTACATAGCATTTATTGCAATTAAAGCCTCTGTATTGTCACCTGCATATGCATTTCAGGTCACGCCTGATTTCCCCGATGGGATAGGCAGAGGGGTATGGTTATACACACGCATTTTGCCGAAAAATAGGAACCGTGCTTATTGCTACCTACTGGGCAGCTGTCAATTTTGGGCCATTACTGAGACTTTCCTAAAAACACAATATCCTTTAACCCGACCCGAGAATCGAAAAAGAAACTCATGACCAGCAGCCGGGCTTACTTAAGTCAACTTGAGCGTTGAGACAGTAAAACTCTGCATTTCAACCTTATTGCACTGATCTAGTTTTTTTTTTTTTAATTTAAATATGAATAAAAAGTAGCACTTTTTGAAAGTCAAACATTAAGACAGTTCCCAAAAATGCCGACCCTTCACCGTTTCGTAGTATTTTAGCTAAGAAGAAGAAGCAGCGCAACAAACTCCCCAGCAACAGTCTATCTTTCAATAATCGGAGAAACCGTGTCGTTATTTAAATCTCACTTTGTCATACTTCATATAACATTCACCAAGTCTGCAATCAGCCTAGAAGAGGTGTTAAAAACACAAATCGTAATTCATAATTGATTCTTGTTGTCTTGCATCGTGCTAATTAAGTGATTGGTGCGAAGATAAATTAGTATTATAACGATTATTGCTTATTGATTTATTTCAATGACAGAAAGCTGTAGAGACAAATTAATTTATGTTATGGAGGTATGAACAAGTGGCTGAAGGATTGCGTAAACATGTCAGTGCTGTCAGTGTTTGGTTGACTTACAACCATATTTACCGCATTATATTTTATTCTGACTGCTTCGTTGGTTTAGTGGTCCTACACGCGACTGCTGAGCATGATCTCGGGTTCGATTCCGAAGTCGGGCAAAGTGTTATTGAGTTTTTTGTTAGGAAATTCTCAATAGCAAATCGGAGTTTGGAATTGTGTTCAGCAGATGGCAATAGCCTCACCGCCTAAACATCATGGGACTTAATAATAGTATTGGTGTAATGTGGGTGCACAACCGTGTATACCTACCCCCTCAGGGAATATAGGCGTGATAAATGATTATGTATGTATATTTATTCTTTGGTCTGTTCAATAGGATGATTTTCTTTTGTTGTTTCTGTTTAAAAGAAGATGTAGACAAATTGAAAAGATATTGCTTAGGTGGTTTCGAGGTGTTGCAAGGGTGAATTAAAGACGATTAACTAAAGGTATCTACTAGACAAGGCAGGTGTAACTGGAAATGCCGGAATAGGACACCCGAGAAGTGTATACACTGACCTTATTGGTGGTCCTCCAGAAAGGTCCGATAACCTCAAACATATATTTCAAGTATTCTGGTTTCGTCACAATGTTTTCCTTCACTATTTTAAGCAAGTGAAAATGTATTTATAATACGCAGATGGTTTTAAAATGTCAGTGGCCGCCTTAGTTTTGAACTTTCGACTTTTGACACGCCAATCCAATGGTCATACCATTAGACTATCACCGCTTCACGGGTCACTATTACGCTTATATTGCCCTTTCTTATACTAAAAATTACCACCCAAGAACTCAATCCACTGTTTTAGACCTTTTCCAAGAACTTGGTTCAAAGAATGCCGCTATTCACTTTGTCACCGTCTTAGAAATTCAGAATAGACAGAACGGGAAACTCAACAACCAAATCATGTAGATTCTAATTTTATCGATAGGAATCAAACGTTCTTCGTAACAGTACCTACCTATGTTTATTCAAATCACATCGGTGCCACATCGGTCCTGTACAAACGTACCATTTGGTACTCAAATATTGATTCTGGTCAAAGGAGATTATTTGATCTCCACTCGTTTCGTTTGTAAGTGATTACTTTCTTAGAATGGTGTTTGATGTTATACAAATATTCGAGATGAATTTCGGTGGTTTTTCTGTGTGTAGATGTGTCAATCTTTGCTTTAAAATGTTTGTGTTGGATCTGTGCAAAATAGGAGTAAGTACATAAACTCACTTAGATAAAAAGCTTTCAAACGCTTTAAAGCATGCGTAGCGGTAACTCTAAATTTACATATTAATGTGGAAAGCAAAATACGGTCATGAGCAGGATTCGAGCCTGATTTGCGATTGAGGTACTCCAGACGCTTTAACCACTTAGCCATTTCGACTTCTGCTCAATACTCCGAAGTATATAAGGACTGAATAGATATCAATGACGTCACTAAAAAGACGTATTACAATGTGGAAGAAGAATACCGAGTAGTCAACTGTATTGAAGCTAATGAACTTTCTTATGCTCACATTTCTATTATCACTCATATATCAGGTACACTTAAAAGACTTCAAATTTCTCTAATCCTACTTAAACTTGTAAGTTACATCTTAAACGAATTAATGTTTAATTCAGCTTTCTCGTTACCCTTCATATTTTTGAGAACACAGCCAGTCCTCATAATTAGGTAAATTGTTTCTACAAAATTACTCCAGCTTAAACAGTAGGAATTTTATAATCAAATTACCTTCTTCCCAACAAAACAAGGACGAGACGTTTAGGCATTGTAATCTCAACCAACTGAGTCATTCGACCCTTAACCAGATTCCAGAGAGCACCCACATAGTACTGTTGCCATTTGCTAATTTCTGCTTTGTCTAATTGCTAAGAATAGCCACGATTACACTACAATGCGACTAAAATGTCTGTTCACGTCACTATCATTTCCATTGCCAAGTTCATTAGCATCTTCTTTGTCTAATCTAGTGTTGGACGAGCAATGTAGTGGGTCGTTTATAAGGTTAACGTTTGTGATGGAATCGTTGCGGTTCCGATGCGAGGGTAGGGCCTAATTGAAAGTTACTTGGCGGAGTGACAGGGGCCGTTAAGTCAGCCAGTGGCCGCAGCGCTGTGTTGTTGCTTGTCAGATTATCGTGCCTCCCTTGGCGCCTTCGCGTTTAACTGTGTAACAAACTAGCATTGTCTAAAGGGCAGGATTTCTGGAGTAACGAGAACTGGTTGTATCAGTGATTATGTTACTTATAGCTGTTGTGTTTGTTTACTTCTGTTTAGGGCTGACTAATTCGATATCTAACAATGGTGGATGGCCTTTGTATTCAAAATGAAGTGTCATTTTAAATGCAGCTTTTGTTATGCTTTAAACATCTTTAAATGTAACGTTTCGCAAACATCATTTCCTAATTCCGTTACCACTAACTAAGTAATAAATAAAGTTATAAATTTTGTTGGAATGAAAAATACGGTCGTGAGTAGGATTCGAACCTGCACCTCACGGATAAATACTCTAGGTGCTCTGACCACTATGCCATCTTGACCTCTACTCACTACTCCAAATTCTTCTTCCACATATTAATAAGTATTTTTGGTGTCATCATCGCTATCTATTCAGTCCCTACATGGTGACTGAACTGAAACGACTTACTTTGCAGTTGATAGAACTGCCTCGTTGGTCTAGTGGTCCCAAGCGCGACTGCTGAGCATGAGGTCTCGGGTTCGATTCCCGGGTCGGGCAAAGTGTTATTGAGTTTTTCTGTTAGAAAATTCTCGGTAGCAGCCCGGAGTTTGGAATTGTGCCCGGTAGATGACAATAGGCTCACCACCTATTACATGGGACTTAATAACAGCATTGGTGAAATGTGGGTGTACGAATGTGTACATCTCTGCCTACCCCTTCGGGGAACACAGGCGTGATGCTATATGATGCTATGTATATTAAATAAAAATACTATAGGCAATAAATTAAAAAATTTAAAAAATGTTTTACCACCAAGATTATATTGCACAAAATAATTTGTGATTGTTCTATGTTTTGAGAGGTCGCTATATCACAAATACGCGTAAAAAGGCATTTATTTTCAAATAGCCCGGTTCATCTGGTTCATTGCCGGGCAAAAGCATCCCTTTCCTTCTTCAAAGCTGCTGTTTCTGTATCTTATTTACTGGCCCAATCTTTCGCTTGATATTAGAGCTTGCCACAAAACGCTTAAGCCTAGTACGATGTGACTTCATTTTTATTTCCAACTAGTTGTACCGGTGGCTTTGCTCATGTCAAAGTAGTGTTGACTCCAAACCAAGATTTCAATTATGCGTGCAAATAAAGGCACACCTGATTCCCATTGAGCTAGGCAGAAACTATACATTTATTCTTACATACATGAGGAATGCATGCTTGGTGGTTTAGTTTGTTAACCTGTACTTTTTTTAAAGGTCCGGTACGTTCGTTGATGTCAGACTCTATACTCCTTCCAATTTTTCACGTCAAGTAATAAAAATAACTTTGTATCTATAAATTATTATTATATGAACTACCAAAAGTACACAATCACAAGAAAGGTTCGTAACAATTTTTTTCTTAAAAAACTTGCCAAATCTTTACAATACCCTAAATTTCACCAACAATAAAATAACTCCTATGATCGATATGTCTGTCGTTTCATAACAAGTAACGACCCACTTATCTTGGCAAACTTTCGTTCGTTAAGTTACAACTGACAGTGTTCCGGTGTAGTCAGACGCTAAGTTTCCACAATGAAGGCGAGTTGACAATTTAACAGTTTAATGACTTGTACAAGTCGAGAAAACTTGGGCCTTGCCGTTTGTTTTGAGCAATTGGGTAGTTTGAATCGGTTGAATTTTGAAGTTATTTGTTGAAGCTATTTCTTATAAGGGTCCCATCCCTGCTAGTGGGACTATATTATTAAGTCATTTCGGCACAGGCTTTGAAATTCTGTTATTTTTATTTTTACATTTTCGGAAACCTTACAGCTAGACAATAAACTAGTTGTTAAACAAAATAACATCAATTATACGTTTTCAGTTATAGAAACATACATTATCAAGCTAATAGACAATAGAATTACTGCAGCTAAACACGTACAAAAAATAATATGTGTGACCTAGTTCATGGCAAATACTAAAACAAATAAAAGGGGAGTTCACCTACCCATTTGTTCAACTTATCAATAACACAACACAACACAACTAGCCAATAACTGTCCCACTGCAGAGAAAGGGTTCCTTTTCATGCAGAGATTACACCAGCATTGATCACCACGTTAGCTCACTGCGGGTTGGCGATTTCAGACCATTAAGTCCAGGTTTCCTTAGGATATTTTCCTTCACCGTATGTCTGTAATGTCTTAGATTAACTAAGAAAGTACATATGAAAAAATCACATTGGTACATGCTAGGTTTGAACCCACAAGCGGCCCAAGAGGCTCGGCCACCATGACGTTAACTTACCAATATCAAAAGCTTAATTGGTTGCTTAAACTGGGAAGTGTATAAATAGTCAGATTAAACTTATATCAAATTAAATTGTTGAACTATGACGTGATAGTTTAACCTGTAGTGTGTAAATTCATTTTGGGCCACCATTATGTACAGTTCATAGAAAAAACGGGGATTATCATCAAAATACAAATGAATTAATTTGAAGAAAAGTACAGTCATGCTGTAAATATTTTTTGGGAGGTGACACCGTGCTCGTTAAAGTCCACAATTGTACTTAGCTACATTAATATTTCTATAGTGTCCGCTAATTAGAGAGTCAACAGATGTGTTAACAGTTTTGGCAGTCAGGACAGTTGTTTGATCATAATCTATTAGACGCCATGTCATTGAAATGTCAACAGTTGTCAAAGTGACATTTCACATAATTCCGATCCACCATATTTTTGTTTTGTGTTGCTCTCCTTCAGCAAGATATCTTGAATGTACAATAAAACGAAGTAAAATTATACAAAATGAACATTAAAAAACGGTTACTATATTTACATATTATAATACCGTACACAGTGCTAGCCCAGGCTCCATACATTTCAGAATCATCTCATTTGGCTTGTTTGTTAAAAAGTACTACCATATTAAAAAAAAACCTTGAATTTCAAATGAAAATTGTTTATTCTGTAAATAGGTCTATAAAAAACTCTTAACTATCTTTTTATTTAAAAAGCGTTGGCATTTCCTATCAGACTATCACTGAGAAGAAAAAAAACGAAACATACTCAGAGGTCAAGGTCTCTTTTAAGTCCAGACATCACTGTTTGCGGTTATGTGAGCGTAATCACGTAAGGCGTCTGGAAAGGCCTTTTGAAAAAAGAGCCATAGCAATGTTATACATAAGTACAATAAGTACTCAATAATATTCCTTCATGTCTCTGAATATGATGAACTGCGTACAGGTTCTATTTTTGTAAATCGGTTTGTTATTTCCTACTCATAAAACTAAATCTTTCATTCGCCTAAAACAAACTAACAAAATTATTTATGTACATCCAGCATTATTATATTTATCTTTGAGGAAGAAGAAATAATATACGCTTCCACTCAAAGTTCGACCGATCGATTAAAATAAGTAAGCTGTATTATATTTGATAGTAGTTTTTTGGGTACCGTACATCAAAAGGAAAAGAAACAGAACTCTTAAATGATTATTTGGTCGATCTGCCTGTCAGACCTTTTTCCTCATGACAGGTATAGGTATCAAGTTGAAACTAATATCAAATTCTATGGCTAAATTAAAACTTTAAAGCAACGCAATTAAAAATAAATATGCCCGTAGCATATTAGACAATAGTCGCCAACTCACTCAAAGACAAAAAAGTTACTGAACTTTCCATGAACCTAATCATATAATTTGACAAGAAGCAAAGTAAACAGCACATTTTTTATATTTTTCTAAAAGATCCACTGATTGGAAGAAAATAGGGATGTAACCTTGCCTTGTCATAAGCGAAGCATAGATTACGCACACACACACGCAGCGTACTGGCGCCGAGTGCATGAGTTTTAAGTATTTGTATGCGTATAACTCGGGGATGACAAGCGAAATTGGATGACTTGGCATGCTTCTCACATGTCGCACGCAACGCTACGTCCGTATTTTTCAAGGTCCGTGTACAGAACTCTCAGGCTTGAGTCCAACTCGCACTTGGCCATAGGTACATTTTTTTCTGTAAACATTTCCGTAACTGTTTGGTTTCAGCTCACGATCAAAGAGCAGGTGGCTTGAACGGCCACCTTGTATGTATCAACTTTCATTGCTTCCAAATTCCATACAAAGGGATAAATTATTTTTATATCTATCATAGCGAAATGTTTTCCTTTTCCACTATAGGAGGTTTGAATTGATTTTTGTTTGCGATGCGTAAGTTTTGCTAAGTAGGCTAAGAATGATGTTATGATTTGAAACATGTTTTTGTATTTTTTACCAAATTCAAAAACAAGGCGGGTCTCAAATGGCCTGTATGTTTTTCTTCATGTATTGATCCAGCGATGTCGTCGCTAATTATGATACGAATTAAATTAATCTCGATTTAAATTTGTGTTTAAAAGAGTATTGTACAAAGATGGTCCCATTTAAATTTGGTGAAGATCTGATGAAGCCCTTCGGAGATAGAAAATGGAACTCTTCAATTAATCACTCGCTATTGCTGTAATCACATGTTTGTCTATATTGAAGGTCGTATTGCTTTTTTTCGAATAATCATCGTGAGTCATATTTACATTGAGTGCAGCTGTTTAATCAATAACCGAATAGTTACCATCACCAGTACATTGTTAAGAGTCGAGTTCGAAACTAGTCGGGTAACCACCTTAAAATTCACAAGAGCAGCCGTTATTAGTACTTATTTTTGAATTGTTCTATGCGGTTCGATTCAATTTGGAGTTTCAGTCAGAGCGGTCTATCTCTACGCAGATTAACCAACTATGCATGAGTTAATAGTGCCAGCATTCTAACTCCGGGCTGCTAGTGAAAATTTCCTACCAGAAAAACTCATAGACACTTTGCCCGATGTGGAAATCAAACTCAGGACCGCACACTCAGTAGCCGAGATTGCGGTTACTAGACCAATGAGGCAGTTGATGCCAATAATAATGACATGAACATTGGAAACTCAAAATGGATATAAAATAGTTACACGCCTTACAGACGGAGACAATAGTTTATGCTACTGCCAAGCAGTTAATAATCCATTTGTCAGCTTCTTCGAAACCGGGAAGACTTACTGCTATCCAAGAACTGTAAGACAAGAAGTTAGTAGAAAATGCTTCAACACAGGAAGATAATCGCAAGAATTTTTTTATGGGATTTATTACGCAAAGTAGTATTGTAAAGCGAACGCTAAATCTACTTTTGTGAAAAAAGCAGGACTTGATTCGACTTTAAATCAAGATTCTAGGGAAGCAGGTTTCACTCGACTCGCAATTGTAAATTTAAATACCCATAGCACGATTATTATGCCTTTACATACTGAGTTTGTGACTTTTTCGATTCGAGATTTTACATGATTATGTATTGTATTCATATAATCACGCCTGTTTCCCATTGGGTTAGGCAGAGCCTATCGAATACCACTTGCTAAGATTCTGGCACACCTCTTCCACTAAATTTACCATTAAACCTTCCTTTGTTTTGTTTTAAATAATAATATGCTTTAAGATTGTGCTATATCTGTGTTCAATGCTGAATGCTTTTCCGTTCCTTTTTAAATATAGCCATACACACTGATACATTTTTTAACGCACTAACATGCATACCAAACTCTCAAGTTATAAATATTTATGGAAAAATAAACATGGTAGTGAGAAGGATTTGAACGTGCGCCTCCGGATGAATACTCCAGCCGCTCTGACTTATTAACCTATTCCGACCTCTTTTGAATTCAAAGCCATATAGTAATTCCTATACAAACTTTCAATCAAAACGTCATACAAGCTAATCTCAATAATTTAGTCCAACGTCCAATAAATAAGTCAATCAACCCGTCCACTTAACAACACAAGACAAACGATAACTGACATGATGGAATTACTCAACAACTTTATTTGGACACAATTGTTAATTTCCTCCAATGAAATAATGGGCTAAATCCTCTTTGTAAAATTTTCTAATTGGTTGATTGGATGCTGCGGAGAAAGCCGTTGGTCCGTAATGCCGTGGTAGAATTTTTTTTGCTTCTAAATATGGTTATCGTTTGATCAGGATGCAGTAGTTAAGTCACGTTTTGTTTTGGTTGGTTCAAACATCCATGTTTTGAGGCAATTAGAGATGGAGAAATTTGGAATAGCGTTTTTTTGTCTTTTGATTTGTTTTATCAATATATAGTATATACAGTACCCGATACAGTGGCAGAAAGTCTCAATTATTATTTTACTTTATTCAACTGGCTCGGTTAGTTGAGTGTGATAGTAGTATAATACCAGAACCTGGCGCATGGATAACATTTGGTGGGACATAGCTAGATAGAAGGAGACCGTATTGGTGGCGTTTACCACGAACGACAGCATTCCTTATGAGCGTTGACGTCAGGCAGGCGGCCACTCATAAAACATAGCCATAACTTTAGCAGCATGCAATTTCAAAAACAATTAGAAACTGGAAGTAAAATACATGCTGCGCCGACCCCAAACAAATTGGGATAAGGGCAGGGGAATCAACGTCATCACTTTGTTCAATATTAATTTAACAATTATGAACTTATTCAGTTTGAATTAAATTGTCTTTTAATTAGATATCCCAGTCACTCACTCTTTGTAAAACTTCTAGCAATGCAAATTTTATAACCTGGTTTGACTGTATCCATATCATTTATCTAATCACTTCACGAAACGCCAACATTGGATCCAACGTTATAGTCAATATCGATATTATTAGCTAAAATGTTGGCCAAAACCTTAGAACCAATATTTGATTCAGCATCTAACCTTTAACGATTCTCATTATCCGCATTAGAAATTAACAGTTTGGAAACTAGTTGCTTACGGTTCAGGAATTCCTTTATACGCTCCGTTTGTTGCGTCTTTTAGGATATTTTGGGGCAATGATAATACTGGGTTGGAACCTTCATTAGTTTGGTGAATAGGTTGTGAATATGCTATCAAAATGTTAAGATGGTGTAAGGTTTTTGTGGTACCTAATAATTTGTTTAATGTAAAGTCATCGATCAAGATACTGTCAGGTTTTAAAATTTTCATATTTAATTTTATTTGATGCATGTACGTGGGTATAGCATCATAGCATCACGCCTCTGTATTCCCCGAAGGGTAGGCAGAGGTCTACTCAATTGTACACTCACATTTCACCAATGGTGTTATGAGACCCGTGTAATGGGTGGTGAGACTATTACCATCTAATGGTCACAATAGCAATCCCCGGGCTGCTACTGACTATTTCCTAACACAAAAACCCAATAACACATTACCCGACCCGGGAATCCCAAGACCTCATGCTCAGCAGTCACGCTTGGGTCCACTAGACCAACAAGTCAGCTTGGAGACATGCAGTGAGCGTGGAGAATTTATGATTACGACCCAACTCTTTCAAAATGGAAACAAAACTAATGAAGACATTTCATCCAGTAAAGGAATGTCATATTCTTTAGCGTAGAAAACCAAACATTAAACTTTGGTTCACAAGCAAAGGACACAATTTTTAGTACAAAAATATCTAGTTAATCCATTTACTTTGCGAGCTGAGCCAACCAGCGCGTGCAGCAGACTAAACATGTAACCGAGTTTCATTTTAAAAACAGCGTCATCCATTTTTATGAAGCAAGCACTGCAGCTACATTGGGAGGTTAAACAGGGTCACAATGCATGAACACCAGGTTACTAGGTCAGTATTAATGCAATGCACCATGTAAATGCAGTAACGTAAAATATATTTGAATATTTTTGTATCGATACCGTTTCATATATTGGTTCTGCATAGTAATATCTGAATTGAATACTGTGGTGGAGCAAAGTGGATCGAATGCTTATCGAAACACAATTTGTATGGCCCTTAGATGTTGTTTTGAAATCTAGATGTTTATGCATTAGATGTGTCTTATAGAACTCTCGATTGTGTTTATTTTATACTAGCTGGTGCCTGCGACTTCGTCTACGTGACTAAGCGTAGCCTGTATCCTTTCCCAAGATACAATCTATCTCCTTGCCAAATTTCATTACAATCAATTTAGCCGTTTAGTCGTGAAAGGGTGATAAACAAAGAAACAGAGTTACTTTTGCATTTATAATATTAGTATTAAGCGTGAATCGCTGGGAAAGGGAAACTATACTGCCAGCACAGCCTTTTCCCAATTATGTTAAGGTCGGCTTCCAGGCCAACAATATGCAGCTTAATACCAGTATTTAACATGAAGCGACTGCCTATCTGACTTCCACAACCCAAACACTCGGTAACGCAATATCTCGTGGAAAGACTTCAGGTTTTCAGGTATCCGACTATATAGAGATAGATCTTATTTTGACAGCAGGGACCACAGTTTAAAGTGCTCTCCGAGGCATGGATAGATCTGAATATGTGATGGTCTCCCATCCACAAACCAACCGCAGTAAGCTGATTTTGACCTTGATTGCTCGATCTGTACCGCTGTTACTTAGCCATGAGCCCCTTATAGAAGATAGAAACTATACAAGATAAATATTTGAAAAGAATTAACGCATTCTTAGCGAACTCTAAATTACCCAGTACCATTTAATATAGAAACTATAGTTAAGAACATTGTAGCAAATATGTAATAACGGTACCAACTTTGTAAATGAACATACGTAAAAGATAAGATAAACAAAAGATGAAAAAAAAATTATACCTGTCCCTCATAACAAGCTTAAATCCTATCTTATAAATTGAATTTTGCCGCGATGAACAAACAAAAATGGCTGTACAAACAAAATTCGTACAAAAATACTTCAGCAGTGAATCTAAACCTTTGTTGCAAATGCTTGAACTAAAACAATTCAGGCTGTTGCGAAGAAACGCATTATCATATGCAACTATTCTCGACCAGGAAACTTGTTATGCAATTTTTGTTCAGAAACTATTTTCGAACAAACCTCGTACTATTGTGCTAGTTGCATTTTGTTCGTGAAATATCAAAGAGGAAATATGATTAAACAGTTTCAACTTGTTTGAAAAATTGTGTAGGATTTTTGAAACTATGCGTTTTGAAATATGGGTGGGCATTTCAGGTTGTAAGCTTAGAGCGAGATGACGTGTACGTTGATCCCGTTCATAGCTTCGGGGATTAAAAATGACAATTGAAGAGCGTCCTAGTCGTTCGTTTCTGTCAGTGGATTTTTGAATATTTTATTATAGATTGTGTGGTGTGGCTTAATTCTTTGCAGTTTTCTGGCAGTTTTCCAGAATTTTTGCATTAGGAAATTCGTTCAGTTATTTATACTATTGAGCAGCTTATGATTGGAAAGTAAGATGGTCAAAAATTTGTACCAAATGAGTTAATTTTTTTGCTGTCTGACGTAGCTTATGACCAGTAAACAATGTAGTAAAATGGGAAAACAAATGAGATATAGTAAGTGCTAAGACAAAAACATATAAAACAGAAACAGCAAACCTTTCTAACATGCATATTTGAGTTCACTGTACATCCGTTGCATTATAATTTCCTTCCTCATCAAATAATAAAATATATGGTAATGCGTCACTCCAAAAGCTACATACAGAACACACGAATATTTTATTCCCTACCCGAGCTCAGAAATACTGGTAGAAATTTCCATGTGAATTGTAGCCAGGATAATACAGCGGAGTCTGTCAAAACCCTTCAGGCCACGCCAGTTGCTCTCATATTCAGGGACCATGATCGTAAGGTCACATGTATTATGCATTCAACTCGACCTGCCCTGTATCCGAATCAATCCAGGAATGTTTGGCATAATGCCCAGAATGAAATACGTTTGGTAATGAGGGTAGGTTTTCCGTGAGAGCTGTTCTGTTTCGGGGATCATTGGAAATAGTTTTGTGTTTTATTTAATACTGTTCCTGTCCTTTTTCTTGCTTACCTTAGCTTTTATTTATGTTTACGTTTCAGACTGATGTGATCGTATTTAATTTGGTGTTTTTGTTAGTTCACATAATCGGTTGCACTAACATAGTATAATCATAACCGACGTGTTATTTTATAATTTTGATAGCTTTTCTATGTAAATTATGTCAAAATAATATAGTAACGTTAGTTACGGTTAAAGTTAAGCTGGGAACAATTAAGCCTTAGACTGCTGCCAACAGTCTACTTGTGACTGCGATCAGTGCAACTTTGTTCAAACATCTAGTGGTTCAAAGGTATTTATTGTGTGTTATTTCCTGTTAGTTTATAGTAATTTAAGTTGCTTGTGATAGTTACGTTCATCACCATTCAGATAGGGTTCGTTCCCAAACCAATGTATTTCCTTATTAAGATCCTTGCTTATGTGGCAAAATAACATCCTAAACACCGTACCGGAATCCCATATCGGATGTATTCTCCATAAAATCTAAACCAATTCCATTCATCGTTAAACCCCTTTATAGGAGCTATCTTATTTTAGGCCATGGCAAATTGCTCCTAATCTGCTGCTCCCTTCGAATCCGGATATAAAACCCTTAGGTTATTATCAGCGTTGGCATCTATGGGGAGTAAAGCGATGAGGCGATTAGCTAAACTCTATGGTGCGTATGTAAGCGTCTGATAAGGGTTCGATAACGTTTCGCGCGAAAACACACGTGATATGATGGTTGAGCTGGCACGGGGAAATAATATTTGGATACTCAAAATAAATTATTTTTCCAGTAAAGAAATCCTCAGATTGACTCAACAACTATTGAAAAGGAATACGATAATGCTCAAAAGTGTCTCGTTTAAACGACCTGTCAAGTCTATTATGTATTCTAAAAATCTATATCAGTTACGTAGAACTGTTGCATCTATTCACCAATTGCTTTGGATACCTCAATAAAGTTCTCTTGTTTAACAAGTCTTCTTTCGTTTCCGAATGTACAGAGAATTGGTGCTTATGAATATTCAGGAAACCTCTTTCTGTCCGGAACATAGTTCATTGATTACCAATGAAATACAGACGACTCAAAGCAACCTTCGTTCCAAGTGTGTTTCCACATTAATGCAGATGCTTGCTTTCCTAACACTACTATATGCTGAAATCTAAACTTCATTCACAACAGAACCAGCTTGTACAACATACACTGCTTCCTCATTCCTGATAAGGGTGACATGTGAGCGACTAAAAACATTAATGGATTTCCGTTTTAGTAAAGTTGCGGTTCTATGGCGGTATCGCGTGCACGCCTCACGTTATGCAAATGTTGGTGCTGTGAATAATTATTTGTAGAGTTTTATTGCTTTTGCTGACCTATAGATAAATAGTTTGCAACTGTTGTACAAATGCTTGGTTCGATGGGAATCTTGCGGCTAAGAGTACTTGCAGATGGCTTATTAAGTAACTTAGAGATGAAAGCAATTGCTATCAATTTAATTTAACTACGGGATAATTTCTAATATGACTTCATCATTTTCTGGTATCTTAACACAATACAGCATCACGCCTGTATTCCTGGAAGGGTTAGATATAGATGTACTATTGTGGTGTTTCTGCATTTTACTGATTTCGTATTTAAGCCTATTGTCAACTACCAGTTTTTATACTCCTAATTGTGACAGTGAATTTCGTAACTCAAATAGTTTTAGGAAGCCCTGAGTTTCCCATTAGTCTTAAAAAAATATGTTTTTTTTTGTACCGATTTTAGGCTAACTAAAGAAATTAAAAAAAAAAAAATAGGTTCATCGGCATAATAAAAAATATTACTCGACAAAGATCTCAACTAGAAGCATAAATTTTAGATATTGTAACGTTAATAAAACAACTTTTAACCGGATTAATCGCGTGTATTATTGGTTTTTTGTTTTGCACTTTGCAGCGTTCGTGGTCGCAGGAGGACTCCTGCGACCACGAACGCTGCAAAGTGTTCGAAACGTCAGGAAAAACAAAAAACCAATAATACACGCGATTAATCCGGTTAAAAGTTGTTTTATTATAATGTGTAGTGATCGCGCAAACCTAAGATATTACTATTGTAACGTTCATCATTTTTCATTTGCAAAAATATCAACAATACAGATAAATCTTTGAAAAGCATTAACAGATGCTTAGCAAATTCTAAGGTTATAATTTTTTGTGTAAAAAGAATACGGTTATGAGAAGGATTCGAACCTGCGCCTCCCGGATAAATACTCGAGGCGCTCTAACCGCTAAGCCATCTCGTCCTCTGCTCACTACCGCGAATTCTTCTTCCACATTTTATACGTCTTTTGGTGACATCATTGCCATCTATTCAGACCCTTTACAGGAACTGAACCGACACGACTAACTTTGCAGTGAATACAATGTCAACAATAGCTACTCAATAATTGCAAAACTCTCGCAGTTGCTTGACTATAGCGTTAGACTATAATTTCATACCGAGACCCCACCATGCCTCGGAGAGCACGTCAAACCGTCGGTCCCGCATATTAAATTAAAATCAATGAAAGTCGTTACGGGTAGTCAGAGGCCTGAAAGTCTGACAAGCAGTCATACTACGAAATATCGTGTTACCCAATAACTGGGTTGTGGAGGACAGATGGGCAGTCGCTCCATGTAAAATATTGGTACTAAGCTATATCTGGTTTGACTGGAAGCCGACTCCAATGTAACTGGGAAAATTCTAGGCAGATTGAATTGATAAACGCGACTTGTGAGTGTGATTGATACCAAAGCTGTGTTAGAGAATCCAACAAATGACTAGTACCACTAAGAAATAAAGAAAGAAAAAAAAAGATTTCTGCGCACCATTTTGACGCACACAACATTAAATCACACATTCATATAAAATAACCTAAGTAACATAAACAAACTAATCATACATTATTATTTACTACCCGTTTTGGATGTTACCCCTGTGCTAAAATAATGTAGTGTACTATCTGTGCCTGTTTTAACCCATGAAGCTAGATTAAAAGTGGAGAAGTCACCACGAATTGCCAAAACTCAACCTCGATTTCATTTGTCATTTTACGCCTTCTAAAAGAAAAAATACCACAAAAAATCTGTCCCTTTCAAAATATCATATATTTATTAAAATAATCTTATCGAGATGATGGGTGAGGGAGTATTTTAGGCTTAATGACATAATTTCACTTAGATAGGCATATGGAAATATTGGATATTCAACACACTCTAAGTACCTACACTAAATGCAGTTTATGACACCGTAATCGTAGATACCATAAATTAGGGTTGAGTCTTTGTTCCCAAAAGAATCACGAGATTCTGTGTTATAAATTAGGCTCTTACGTCAAAATAATAATATATCTTTTGATGATCTTTGATGTTGATTATGACAGATTTATTTTAGTTAGTTTAAACGTCACACAAGTAGAGGTAAACCCTAACTCCTAAACAAGATGTTCCTATACTATGACTTAGGATATTAATTTTTTATTGACAAATAATTATTATTATGGCAAATTTGAATCATATCGTCCTAGTACTTAATTAATTAAATTAAATCTAATATTATTTATGTTGTAACTCTATCTAGGCGTGGACAGTGTATGTAAGGGGATGTGTCGATGGGAGTGAACCTAAGGGTGTGTATGTGTGTGTGTGTATGTATGAAAGAGTTTTGAGAAAAGGAAATTAATGTAAGTAAAACTTTATAAGGTAACAGTTGTTTGTGGAAAGAAAATGACGACCATAAGCAGTATTTGGACCTGCACCACCCGGATAAATACTCCTGACGTTTTACCAACTACCTCTCTTTTACCGGGAGGCGCTGGTTCAAATCCTGCTCAAGACCATATTAATCTACCCATAAAAAAATATAACTTAAAACGCTACGCAGGCGAATATATCTCAAAGATTTATCGTATTAGATTATTGAGTTTTACCTATAATATTAATCTCTAAAATATTACTACTAATATTAGAGACCTAATTGGCATATTAGTTGAGAGCTTAATAAACGCAAACAAAACTATCGAAGGAGTACAGATGGCATTTCTAAATATCAACAGGACATTTTTTTTATGAAATTGAAGAACTATCAAATAGTGCATTCATTGTTCATTATAAAACAATGCGTTTAAGAGTTATTGTTCCGCCGTTTATTTATATTTTTATTGCACAAAGCTCAGCTCTTTGTTATGGCAATTTTCATTATAAATGTTCGGCGCAAGTAGTGAGGGACGCGATTTTAATTAAGTTTAGAAGCTATTTTTATATTACTATAGTTTTCAGTTTTATATTTTATATTGTATATATATTTACCTGGCGTCACTATAAAGAAAGAAGAAAGAAAGAAAAAGCATTTATTCCCCTAAAATGGGCACACAGTAAAGAAGAAATAGATTATGAATTATATACATTACATTTAAAATTTTCAACCTGTAGAAACAGTATTTTTGATAAATTACAAATATAAGATAAACAATAACAATTCTGATACACTTAGAGCAGGACAAAACACAAATAGATAACTAGTTTAAAATGCCTCTCATAAAGACAAATCACTATAAAGCAGGTACACATTTTTTTTTTATTATTATTCAATGCAGTCAGAAACATTTGCAAGACTGCATACACAACAGCTGAGTTTCATGGTAATGAGTTGAATGGTACACAAACGCGTAGAAGACAAACTAACAAACATTCTAGCAGTAACTAAATTTCTTCTAATTTAACTAATAATTTATGTCCATTTAACATAATAGGTTATACAATAATTAAAAATATATATTGAGCTTTGGCTCATGTGTTATAATCGTGTTTTTTTTCCGTATAACATGGAAATGTTTGCAATTTATGTATATAGTATACAAAATTTTATTTTTATCAAAATATTTCTTACGGTTATTTGTAGATCAGTTTATGGCTAATCGTACCTCTCAAAACAGACCCGCTCATCTGTTCTACCTTAAATCTAACCGAGCGGATGCTTTTGTTATAGCGATTTTCATTGTTATCGATTCAATGAACGTAGTTTTTTGAATCGATTCGTTGCGAAGTGTTGAGTGTTATGAATGATTTATTTTTATTCCATGTCCTGTACAGCACTAGTTCATTAAATTCTTTTGTGTTCTGCCTAAATCCTGTCATGTCAAAATGTTTGGACGACGAGTAATTGTATTTTAATTGAGTTTTTGAGTGGAAATAGAAATTGGGTGTTTTTGTGTGGGTGACGGATTTTTGTTGTAAGGTGATGTATGGTTTTCTTTTTCTCGTGAGTGTGTAAAATCCACCATGGTCCCTGTTCCGGATTCCTAAAGGCCCAAAAACCACACGGTCCTCCTCGTATTAATATATATATATATATGGTGTACGAAGTAATTATTAAGTGTCAGTTTTGAGTAAGGTAGAAAAATATTAGGTTTGAAAACAATAATGTTATTTTTAATTTATGTTTCAAGCGTTGAGAGATTAACGATTAAATGAACAAATATGGATTAACATGGCCGTAACTTGTATACAAATAATTTTATATAACTATCTAATTCTTTACATTTTCAATTTAATTTTTATACTAAATAATTATCAATGTATAAAAATTTAGACTTCGCTGTATTAATGAGAAAATATTATCTGCTGCAAATAATTATTTTAAATCAATAACGATTAACAGATTACTTAAAAATGTTTACCGTACAATCAAAACAGATAAAACTACAAATAACATGGTTAAAAATAGTAATGCGATTAAGATATAACGTTTGTAAGATAGACGGGCTTAGTGCAAATTGATCAAGTGATCAAACGGGGATTAGGGAGGACCACGAATTTGATTGAAATTTGGACATGGACAACATTTCTGTTAAGAAGCTTTTCTCTTAGCTTCTACGGCATTACTTACTGACTATGTGTAAGTATTTGTGATCAATTCCTATGAATTTGATTTACGGATTAATCGCGTGTATTATTAGTTTATGTTTTTCCTGACGTTTCGAACACTTTGCAGCGTACGTGGTCGCGGGAGGACTGGAAAGTTGTTTTATTATAATGTGTAGTGATCGCGCAAACCTAAGATAATACTATAATTTTAAAAGAAACCTTTCAGAAATATATTTCAAGAAACACAAAGCAAATATAACCCGGACAGTCCGCACCAACATGAATAGTTTGACACCCTTTTATAAGACTATTATCACGGCACTAATCGATTTGAACCCCGCAGTACCGTATCGGGCCATTCAACCGTTTTATTTTATTGTTCGTACCCACATTTCTCATACCGAACCCCTGTATGACACTATAATACCATAACATCTGACTACTCAGATTTATTATAAACCTTACTGTCACATAAATAAGGTTGTTTATCAAAAAAATGCATATTAATAAAATAATTTCAGAAAAGGGGCCTGATTGTGTCATGTTTGTTAATTTAGAAAATGGAGTCATCGTTTCGAATTACGCATAAAAACTGTTAGGTTCCCATGATGCGGCGTGAAGATGAAATGTTTGCATGGGGAAATTAAAAACTTATATAAATAAACCTTCGATTCGAAGAGGGTCTAAGTAACAGCCGCACAGATCGATCGAATGCGCTTAAGCTGCGCTCACCTTGGTTGGTCTGTGGATGGGTGACCATCATTTCATACCGAGACCCCTCCGTGCCTGGGAGAGCACGTTAAACCGTCGGTCCCGGTTGTCAATCAAGGCACAATTGTAGTTATTCTTCAAAAATTAAGTAGCAACTTTTTTGCATGCCAATTAAAAAACAGGGTTTGATGGAAATGACAAATAAAGACAATTGTAAAAATTTATTTAATAATTTCAGACGATGTAAAAGGTAAAAATTTCATGCAATAAAACACTTAGTTATGTAGAAAAAAAAATAGTTCCAACAGGAAATTAGCAAATGCGCTATACATACAACAATTATGTTGGACCTTTTATCGGTATTTAAGTAGCTTCAACACCACAAAAGAACCGCCAAAACAATTTTCACACACCCAACAAAACCATAACTAGCAGACTAATTGCCAACAAAATTAATACCCCTACCCCGCCCAACAAGGCCAAACAGTCCAGAATAAAAAACCCATAGACATCAGGCCATTAAAACGAACCCCCGCCAAGAAATTTTACTAAACTAACGCTATTATTTTTATTTCAATGAGAATCGCTGGCACGTCATTGGCAGAGGAAAAAATTCACCAATAATAAAATTATCGGGGAACCACTGGGCTATTAAATGCAGACCGCCCGTGAAATATACCGGCCTCGAGCGGTAGTAGTAGAGATGGTGGTTACAGACAGGGGAGGCGCGTGATAATAAAGAAAAAACTAAAGATATATTTGAAGATATAATCGAATCAGAAAATTATTCTGAAAGTTATTATCTTAAAACTGATGGAGAACAAAGTGATTATGATATAAATGAAGTAATTGTAAATGGAAAAAGAATACGCCACTAAACCATCTCGACCTCTGCTCACTACCGTGAATTCTTCTTACACATTTTAATACGTCTTCTGATGACGCCATTGCTACTTATTCAGTCCAGACCGACTCGACTAACTTTGTAGTTAATACAATTTCATACAGATGCAAACACCTTAACAAATACATTTAAATAAATTTATCCATTTAAAATTATAACTTTAGAGTTCGCTAAGCATGCGTTAATGCTTTTCAAAGATGAATCTTTAATGAAGTAGTTATAGATTATTGAGAACCAAATAAATTATGCACTGTTAACTTAGACACATTTTCTAAGCTCGGGAGACAGTAAATATTGTATCAATATTATAATTAACTGTGAACTAGCTCCAACACGCAAGATTCGGACACCTGATTCTGACCACGCAAAACTACATTTAATAGAAAGCACACAGCACTTAGAAAGTGATACGATCCGATTTCAAATTAGAAATGTATTCATAACAGAAACAGAAATATAATAACAATGAAACAAAAAAGCTTATGATAATCACTGTACAGTTAATAGGTGATAAATAATTGATTGATGAGTAAGCACTAGCATTGTTCTTCTGAGAATACAATGGGAAAGATTACGCCTTAAATGGCGTGAGAAGAAACTCTCAGCTTATCAATAAATTCTCTTGGTTCTAATGATTTAACTACTTTCTTACATAATGTTTCTAGTTCTTTTGTTATGTCTTCAGGTAGTATATTAAACATAGACTTTAAATATTAAAGTAATGAGCATAGACGTGTAATGTTATGGTGATGAGACGCGTCGTTGCTTTTTTTATTTTAAGTTTATAGACAAAATATGGTGTATGTCATTCCACGAGTAATGGCTGACTTATTTAAAGACTGCTCTATAATAGGATATGTTTTTATAACTTGGTGTATTTGGTGTAAAGTAATAGCGCAGTGGTCGAGAGACCGACTGCTGCGCCGCGTGCCGCAGGTTCGGCACGTCCTGCACGGAGCAAATATTTGTACGGTCTATAGATAATTGCTCCGGGTCCGGGTGTGTGTGTGCTTGTGAGATTATATGTCTGTAAACGCACCCACTATACTGAAAGAAATTACTAATGTGGGGCAAGGTAAAAAAATAAATAGGAAATGCCAATCAGAAACTTGGCACTAACAAAATTTATGACAATAATTCCAATAAGTTAAAATATTTCTTGAATAAAACAATAATTTTACAATTAATGGAAAATGATACCAAGACAGTGACTGTGGTAGCGGCGGCGTATTAAAGAAATTTTTCAATGAGACTTTTGTACGTAAACGTAATGCAGTGTTCAAGTAAATTGTAATGAAGTTGTCAGTATTTTTCACGTTGCTATTTAGGACAAGAATTCTTAAAATATTTTAAGCGTGAAAAGATTTTACAGAGTTGACAATGCGTGAATCCTCCTGCTATTGCAAACGTCCGTGAGCTAACTATCAGAAGGATGATACGGTTGTTTGTCGACTAAATAAAAACGATTACCCTAATTTTTATTTAGCAGAATATTGATGATAATAATATAATTGGTATATCTTATAACAATGAAAACAACTCGATAATCCAAAATACTTGAACGCAATGTTACGATACAAGTTACAGAGGGACATCTACTTGTTAAAAAAAAAAAACCGACCACTCTCCGTGGATCGCTTTTCTTTACCCTCAAAGTCGTTACCTTTATCGATGGACCTCGTCGTATTTATGCTTACTTTATGCAGAGGGGTTGCAGAATGTTCTCTAGTGCAAAATTTGCCGAGCTTAATTCATTTAGAGGTTCGGAAACTAAGCTTTTAGATACACTTAATAATAGGTCTAACATTATTAACATAATGTTAATAATGTTAGATTTTGAGAGAGGTGTTTTTGCAATGTTACAATTTCGATTATAAACGCTTTTGCAATATTTTTGATGTTATAAAAGTTTATGTGCACATCCATACACACATAAACTCGCGCTTGTTGTGCGTTGGTAGGCAGAAATTATAGAATTCCAATTGCGACGGGTAAATAATAAGTGACGAAAGAAAATTGTTAAAGGAATAAGTAAAGAAATTAAAGAATGGATCTAGAAATGAAATTAATTAAAAAGTTAAAAGACAAACCTGCCATGTGTGAATTTAAATTTGATTTTTAATATTACTAGTCTATGTTACCCGGGACAATGTAAGGATTCTAACTATGCCTCATACTTCTAAATTGGTTCAGGCATTTTGAAGTTATGGTCGAATAAAGATACTCACAAACTTACATACACTTCTCTAGCTAGACGTGTAAAATATAAATAAATAATAAAATGGTAAAAGAAACTAGGTATCAGTGAAAAATTTATAATCGATAAACACACCAAACCCCATGTCATATTTAAAAGAAACGCCTAATCCAATCTCGAAACAATTAGTGAAGTAAAAAAATTAACTTTTTTTATTCAAACAATAGACGATAAAATAAATAACATCCCCTAAGGGGTAGAATTGTACCCGTCCACGTGCACGATTTTTACACCCCTGTAAAGGTGACTTGGTTAAAGGTGGGTTCAATCGACAAATGAAAAGTCTCCTTCAATTAATTAGCGGGGACCCTTGCAGTTACGTGTGAAAACGGGTTTACACCAAGTTCAAGTCGAAAGAGAATAGCGGCTGTAGTAACTGAGCTTTATACAAGCTGTTGGTCTATATTTAATAATGCCATGCCATATTTAAGGTGACCATACCGCTGATTCGTGGTCAAACAAAAATATAACTACCACTGGGACTGAATAGATAGCAATGACGTCACCACAAGGCGTATTAAATGTGTAGTGCGCAGAGTTCGAGATGGCTTTGTGGTCAGAGCGCCTGGAATATTTATCCGGGAGGAGCAGGTACGAATTCTAATCACGACCGTATTTTACTTTCCACAAAACATTATAACTTATCGATAACAGTCTATTATTTTTGTAAACAAAAAAAATCGCACTGCTGCGAAAGACTGGGACACAAAACATTATACGATTACAAAATACGAACACTTACGTCACTTATGCTGTGAAAATCATCTCTTTTTCATTCTCCCCCGTGACTGGCGACGACGTCATGAAAATCTTTAGCGCTATTAAGTCCAAAGCAATGGGCTGCGATGGAATAACTAGAACTATGATCTCGTTAATTATTGGCAGTATACTCCCTACACTTACTCATGTCCTTAATTTCTCGTTGCATACTGGTATTTTTCCCTTGATTTGGCGTAAGGCTTATATCATCCCTCTTCCAAAAATTTCTAATCCCAGTTTACCTAATCATTACAGGCCCATTTCGATTCTTCCTTTCTTATCTAAAGTTTTAGAAGCAGTAGTCCATAAACAACTATCTAGTTACGTTTTTAAAAATTCTTTGTTATCTCCCTTTCAATCTGGTTTTAGGCCACGACATAGCACATCTACTGCCTTGCTCAAAGTCACGGAAGACATTCGGTCTGGCATGGAGAACTCGAAGCTCACGGTGTTAGTTCTAATAGACTTCTCCAATGCTTTCAATACCGTTGATTATGATATTCTCCTTGCCATTCTCGAACAAATAGGGATGTCGTCGTCATCTCGGGGTTGGTTCTCGTCTTATCTTCGTGGTCGCCAGCAAGCTGTGCGTGCCGGACAGGTTTTCTCCGACTGGTGCGATTTGATAACTGGCGTTCCACAAGGCGGTATACTTTCTCCTCTTTTATTTTCACTTTTTATAAACTCCATAACTAAAAACCTCAAATGCTCTTACCATCTTTATGCTGATGACCTGCAACTATATACTCAAGCTGATATCAGCAATTTAGATGGTTGTATAACCAGGCTCAGTGCTGACTTGCGTATGGTTGAAGACTGGGCAATTAAACATGGTGTTACAGTAAATGTTGGCAAGTGTCAAGCCATTGTCATTGGTAGCCCGTTCTACTTGAAAAGTCTCAATGTGCAGAACCTGGGCCCTATTAAGTTCAATAATATGATCATACCATTGTCGCATCACGTAAAGGATCTAGGTCTGTATATTGATGACAAGCTAAGTTGGGATACACAGGTCACTCGGGTAAGTAAGTGTGTGGCGGCCACGCTGCGATCTCTCTATAGGTTTAAACATTTTCTCCCGTCCAACACCAAATTGCTTCTTGTCCGGTGCCTTGTGCTTCCTATTATTGACTATGCAGATGTTTGTTACTCTGACTTATCCCAAGAACTTCTCAACAAATTGGATCGACTACTCAACAACTGTATCCGCTTCATCTTTGGGCTTCGGAAGTTCGATCACATATCCTTATTTCGTTCTCAGCTTAAATGGCTCCCAATCCGTCAAAGAAGGTCCCTCCGATCTTTGTGTATGCTCTTCTCTGTTTTAAACGATCCTGACACTCCTCAATATCTTAAAAACTATTTCCATATTTTGGGCAGTTCCCATAACCGTAACCTTCGCGCATCGGAGAATCTCCTGCTTCAAATTCCATCTCACCGCACTGGTTTCATTTCCAATTCCTTCGCTGTCTCAGCTGTTAAACTCTGGAACGTGCTTCCCCTTGATATTAAAAAAGCTCCTAGTACATTTTCGTTTAAACGTAAATTACATGAATTTTACTTGAGATCGGTGTATTCATTAAATCGGTCATAGTTACGGTGGATTATTATCTTTTATTTAATTATCTATTGAATAGATTTTGATATTTTATGCATGTATTGTTTATATAGTATATATGTATATATATATAGTATATGTGTATTTATATTAATATTATATATATTTATAACATCTATGTTTTTGCTGTATGCTGCTTAGATTATTTATACTATAGATGTTGTAAATCATGATAGATTTATTTTTGTACCAATTTGATTTTATTTTTTTAATTGGTTCTTAACCTAAAGGTTGACTGGCAGAGAATGCCATATGGCATTAAGTCCGCCTTATGTACCATACATAGAAGTATAAATAAATAAATAAATAAATAAATAAAATCATCTAGAGTTAAATATTGCGTAAATATATTATTAATTCTCAATGTGCACTTATTATTACAAAATCACTTCAAAATACCACACCTTTTTGGAAAAAAAAACCAACTTCTTACAAAAAGCCAATTAATTAATGATGGCTGGCTTGAATGGTTGCACTCTTTCATTACCAAAGTGTAGTTTTTAGTCGATTACAAATCAAATAATAAATTAAAAGTTATATTTTTAGAGTTCACATGCGTTAAGGAATGTTTTATTTGTATCAAACTGTGTTTTTATTTTATTGGAAGATTTAACGATTGTTTAATAACTTTCGTTTCGTAGACACATTAATATTAATTATTGATTACCAGTTATTACTATTATAGTTTGACTCGCAACATCGCCGCGGACATCGATCATGAATAAGGGCTCCGTTCGAGTTCGAAACTAGTCGGCCAATCCCGATGAACGCGCGTGAGTAATAACCGGTAAACAAAAATGAATATGAATTAACGATTTTTCTTTCTTTATTTCATTCTAAATTTTCAAACCACTTGGTTGAACAAAACTAATACTATTATATAATTATGTATAATAGTTTTAGTTTAAAAACTAGATAACAGATGGCGCTGTGAAGGACGGGTCGTTTCCTGAGTCGCGGTGTTAAGATTCTCCGACGTTTGGTTGGGTCAACTCGATTTTATATCATTAGTATCTCTGGTTTCCCTTCAAAACGTATAAATCTTTCGCCTTTTACTAAAGATTTCCGTGGAGGGGAACACTCAAATGAGTCTTATACTATTTTTGCCAACTTCGCTTCGGCGAAGTTAAGAATTCCTTATAATTCAACACACTTCGGTAACTACCATCTAGTTAGGACTAGCAGAATTCATTTCCTGACTACTGCTGATCCTTTTCAACCGAATAACCTAATAACTCCTAAAACTCTTTACCTGGTTCGGAAATTGTTCCAGAGGCTTCAAGTTCTTCAGCTGCACTGATGTATAATTATCATCAGTATCAAATTTTGTCAAATTGCTTATAAACTGTACCACAAATTGGCACTTCTCACAACTTTATAATGAGTTCATTAAGTCTTGTTCAATCTTTCGAAAACTCGATAACTATTGTTTTTTTCCTGCACAAACTGCACGTTACTGCGTCATTATTGTGACTTTTACACTCTGAAAACTTTAATTAATATCTATTGCAGTTCCAAGCAAAAGTTTCAGCAATATTTTTATTTAGTAGAAAAACTTAGCAATTTTTGCAATAATTTTTGTAACCAAATTAACCAGTTCGTCATAAAAGAAATAACGAGTTAAAATGATGTGTTTAATATTAAAGCTGATCAATTGATTTATAAAGTTACAATATTAAATGGAAAAAGTATACGGTCGCGAACAGAATTCAAACCTGCGCCTCCCGGATGAATACTCAGGCGCTCTGGCCACTAAGCCATCTCGACCTCTGCTCACCACCGCGAATTCTTCATCCATATTTTTAACACGTCTTTTTGGCGACGTCATTGCTATCTATTCAGTACCAATACGATTCCTGTTCACGACCGTATTCTTTTTCTATTTAATATTGTAACTTAAGATAAGAAGTTCGCCAAGCATGCGTTAATGCTTTTCAAAGATTTAACTTGAATTGATTTATAGTTAAATTAATTCTTAATTTTGCATAATCTTGATTAAATTTCTATATTGCTGAGCATTAGAAGTTTAGTCCCGTCAATAATCATATACTGTATTTTTATGGTCCTTATACCATTTCAGACCAATATGCGTTGAACAAATTATTATGTAGCTTGACAGTTCAAATAATTTTGCAAAATAATGTATTCAGACCTATTTCCATTACTACTACATAAATTCTAATGTTATTGGGTAGACGTCTACCTTAAAACGACGTATATTAACAATATAAACAAATTACTCTCTGATATGTCCTCAGCAAACCTAATTTGAACATATTAATTAACAAACTGATAGTTTGCAGGTGTTTGATAATCGTAAACGTTATCAATAATCAAGTTTATCGAGTATATATGCGGGTTACCGGCAAGTTAACGGAAATTGAAATTTAATGGCAATAATTTGAAATGATCTTTCGGATTGTATTGCTGATTATAATTATCATATGCATATGCATATGATAATTATTGCTGAATGCATATGATAATTATAATCAGCAATACAATATGCATAGCGAGCATCATTATTATTGTTATATACAAAACCATTTTTAAATGTCTATCGAAATCTCTCAAAGTTACACGTCACATAGTGTCCAACGTGTAATTGGTAAATATAACATGCGGTAAATGTTACTACAATCGATTCGTTTACTGGTTTTGAACAAACTATTTTCAGGTTTTTTATGCACTAAAAATAATATATAATTTAATTAAAATAAAATTATATTGTTTGATATACAAGCTGTTGATCTATATTATATTGAATATGAATCAATAAAATTTAGGGGATTATTTTCTGTGGAAAGAATATAAAATGATATCAAAATATAAAATTGAAAATTACGCTAATATACGTTACCTTAATATCGAGTAGCTTGCCATATATTATCATAAACAATATTAAAAAATATCGATTACTCAATTTATTACATAAAATCGATTTTCAATAATAATGACATCCTATAGTATCGACACGTTATCACTGGGATAAAATATTCTTAAAGGCAAAATAGATATTGCACCGCCAACGATGGCGCCGCCGCACCGCTCCGGTATTGATGCAATTCAAATTTAGTTTCATAAAAATAGTATCACACACATGAGAAATCGTTCTGAGAGGAACAGCAAAAAGGTAAAGCAGTATCGATACTGTTTATATCATCTTAGTTTTACACGGCTCTTTTAAGAAAGCTATGGTTTTTTTTTTCTCTGTGTCTCTTGTCTGCCTTATTAGTCTAGTGGTCAAGCGCGACTGCTGAGCATTAAGTTAAGGGGTTAATTCGTGGATCGAGCAAGTTGTTACTGGGTTTTTCAGTTAGGAAATGCTCAATAGCAGTTTAGAACAGTGCATGGTTGATGGCAATATGCTTACCACCTTTTGCATGGGACTTAATAACAGTATTTGTGTAATGTGGGTATAAAACTGTACATATCTGCCTCCCTTCCGGGTAATACAGGCGTGATACTATGTATGCTTCTCTTGTGTTGTTTAACTTGAACTTGAAACTAGCATGGTTTCAAAATAAAACTACTAAACAATCGACTAAAAACTAAAGATACAGTGCAAGCCATTCCAATTCTGACATAATTAATTATACAACTTCAAACTTGTCAAAAATTTCACAGCACTCTCATTTCGCACTACATTTAAAGGGTGTTTGTTAAGTCAGAAACACGTCACGTGCTCCTAATCGCGTGCCACGCGCCCGACAGACGTGACGATTTGGAGACGTACATTTTATTTTCGACAGGGGCGGATGCTTCAATTATTTGCATACGGCTCGTGTCGGGGGATATCAAGTATTTCGGCTCGAAAATGACAGTATTTATCATGATACTCGGAGTAAAGACTTCAAGTATTGCTGTGACTGACGGGTTGAGGGATATTTATCTGATACATTTTGACATGTGGCTGAAGAAACCCCGTTTAAGTATAACATGTTAAAATAACTACTGAATTGATTTGGATGAAATCTCATCGTATACAAAGTCGTGGGCGAAGCTAGTACATAAATAATGTAGAAACATTCAAGTGAAGTTTGGAACAAATATTGATGTTTTCGTTAGTCAGTTATTGTTTCGTATCTTATGTCAATTATTACAACAATTACTGAAAATATACAGTAATTTAGAGTTCATTATTTAGTAGAACCAAGGTTTGTTGACATGAAAACGCCTAAGATAATTTCAGTAAACCGGTGCTGTAAGGTTTGCAATACTATCTGAACAAACTCATTAATAACAAAGTATAAAATCAATTAACACGATTTATTGCAAATCATCGTACCTAAATTTATTAAAATCCGATACGTTATCAAACATCTAACAAAACATGCGATATGTAATCAAATCACCAACAAAGCATCCGTCAAAAGTGTCACACAAATTTTAATAATCCCACGCCAAAATTGTAGCAAAACCAAGCTTTCAATATCAGTACAAGCTACCGTCAGATTACCGTTGTTCAAATTACAATGATTTCCTAGAAGTGCTAATATTGGGGTAACGCTATCAGTTCAATCGGTAACGTACCCGCGTTTATGGGTACCCATTGATTACGCAGTAATTTCACGCCGGTGTTTATCTAGGTAATTGACCTAGATGCCTTAATGTGCGGTTGGGGACTTCGGCAGATCTATTTGAACGTAATTTGCGAAACTGCGTCACCTGTGTTTGCTTGGTTTTGATTTAGGTCAATGTTTAATTGTTCTACTAAAGACTCTCTACGAGTGCAGAATTTTTTGTGCTTTTCCTCACCATATTATATCTTACCAATTTCACTATTAAGCAATATATTCCTAGGACTTTCAAGAACGATTTCCACACTCCAAAATATATATTAATTTGCGACAATATCATTTAAAAATGGCGAACACAACAACAAAGATCGAAATCATAGATAAATAATTTTATTTTCTTCTCAGCAAACCCTTACATTTGATACCCATATCACACGATCCCATAAAAATTACTAGTCCGCCATCTTTGGGATTCCACCATGTTGGATTTAGAGTGACGTCATTTTATTTTTCGTATTCTTCTCAGCAAACCCTTTCATTTGATACCCATATTGCGGGAGTGCATAAAAAATGACTAGTCCGCCATCTTTTGGAATCCGCCACATTAAATTTAGAATGACGTTACTTAATTCACCATGCATTGTCATCCAAACTAAACGTGTATGCAAAATTTCAGCTCAATCGGAAACCGGGAAGTGGGTCAAATTTAACTTCCAAGATTTTCTTACGTAGTTAGTTACCGGTAAAGCTAATAAAAGCGAGTTCAAAACATAAAAATTACCAGGACCGCACGATAACTTTGACTTTAACTAGACCTCAAAGTGAGCGATCACTTAAAGATAAATATAATACACGTAGTGATTCATATTGTAGATAATAATACGTATATTTCTGATAATAAGTAGGACCTAAGAGCACGACCTAAGTCAACTTCACTCGCTATAGTATCGGAAGATGTCAGTCAAGTGATATAACATTATGAAATAGTAAATTATGCACATTTACAATGTGAAACCAGTTATGCTTACAAGCCCAAGTTTGTCCTAGCTTTAATAGTGAATAGAATTTCAAGGAATGTAGACCTATATACCTTGATCTAAGGCCAAAATGTCGGACGGACATAACAGAACCGATATCGCTGCAATATGGATGTTGCTTCCTTTAATATTCTTACAACATTAGCACTATCGATAACATTCCAATTTCAATATTATGAATGGGTAATATTGTAGCGGAGCTAGTGTTGATCGAGATAAGTCTATCAGCACTATGGTCTGAATTGGTTGCCGATTTCCTATAATCGACAAAAATCTTCGAAGTAATTTTTAAAACCCTAGCGATTGATACCTCGAATTGCGTTCCTATCAAGTCGTCTCTTTGTATACACTTTCTCCTCTTCTTCTCGGATCATTGTTATTCCGAACATACGAGTATACCAACCTATATATATTCTTGAAACACCCCAAAATAAGATTAACATCTCCCACAAAAATTACATGTCCCGTCACCCAGTTAGTTGTGTCGTCATGTTGGTAATCAACGGCGTGTCATGTGTCACGTCGCGTAACAACTGGGATAACGCAGTTTGGACTACGCTTATTTCATACTTTTGTTTCGTTATTAAAGGATATTAGACTTTTGTTCAAAATAAAATAAAATATTGAATTTTATGTATGTATTATATCTGGTCTTTCATGTATGTGGTGTTTTGGTATTTCTATTTTCCGGAATATCTCATGGACTGTTAGATGCGTCCGTCTACATTACTATATTTTTGAATACATGAATATTACGGGCTAATAGCTCGGGTTACCCAGTTAGTCGTGCGACCACGTTGACAATCAACGCCATGTCACGTTGCCTATCATAAACGACGGAACCTTTAGACGTTGCTTTGTCATGTGTTATTTTTAAAGGTTTTTTTTACACTATTTCAAACACTGTGCTATTAGAAACAGGTAAAAGCCATTTATATAAATTGATTTTTTATTACAACTAGATTCACCGTAATAAGAGAAATTTATTATTATTTTCAAGCCATTACATCACAGTTTACAGCAACAACGTAAATAACGTAACACGCTTTGTTTTAAAATTTTATTACTGGGAAAAACGATAAATTATTTGCATACAATATAATACAGGTGACATAAACAACTGGAATTTATAAAAAACATTAATTCAGTATAAACTGCGTTCGTTTTTGTGTCATTCATGTGGAATGAAACTGAGCAGCAGGATTGACTGGCGTCGCAAACATTGTTATTTTATTTTGACTAAAACTGCGATTCATTTAAATGGGTGCTTACTGTGTTATTGTTTTTTATTTGGCAAAAATATTCTTTCATAGATATAACTCATAAAGGGTACTAGTTTTCTTTTCTACTCTAACATTTCCTTCACATCGCATATCATAACAGACTTCACTGTTTGAGAAACCTTGATCAGTATATAAATAGTTCCAAACATTTAATTGTCTTCAAATTCGAATAACAAATCTTCACTCGCACTGTCACCTACCTTTGCCTATAACATCGCGACAGACGTACAATTAAATTCCACACGTCCTGATGAACACGCAAAACAATTGCTAAAACCATATCACGATACCGAATACCGTGCCCGGTTCGATTCGTTACAAAAGCTAAAAGTCAGGGCTGTCGCTCCCAACGCGCCTAAATTACTGCGTCCCGTTGCGTTGTACCATGACACTCGATTTGATATGACGCGTGACAGCTTATTTCTAGCGTGTCGCAACCCTAACGCAGTTTGGTGGTACTGTCATGTTATTAATAGCTGCGAAATAATTATTTTTTGGTCGTACCTTTTCAGTTTATATGTGGATGTTTGTTGTGAAACAATTGAAAGCCGCTGAAGTTTTGATGTTTATTCAAAATAATAAATTGGGTAACACATTTTTCGCTCAGCGACCGTCAGCTAAAGATAATGTGAATTGTGAGTCGTATGATGTCATCAATGTTAATAAAATGAAAATTCAACCAATAAACTGCTGCATAGGCCTCTCTTTAACTGCCTATTATCGCTTTAAAATTGCTGAAAGGCTTTCTTCAGGAATAAAGTATTATAATATAATACTTTATTCCTGAAGAAAGCCTTTAATATTATTATACCTATTATGTCAAACAAATATTTATAAGATGCACTAAAATGATTTCAACCCACAATTTTGGTTCCCTAAAACATGTTTGTACACCAAGATGTTTAATGTGCTACAACAAAACGTGAGCACAGACCATAAATAAGTATACAAATAAATGTAGGAGGAGACATAAAAAAGCAAACACACTTAAAACCAAGGGGAAACACTAATTTGCATATGGAAAATGGCCACATGTGACGTGAGTGTTGCAAAAATTCTGTGGATCAATATCTGTCCAGTGTCCAAAGCGTAGGGTGGCATACTAACGCCCTCGTAGAATAAATAGGATTTATATGAAATGATATGTGTATGTAGGCAGCTAATTGTAGTAATTTATGGCCGTGTTTAGGGGTGCGTTATAGTTCTCGTTTTTTAGTGTATTGATTCTGACGGAATTCGATACTGGTCGCGGCAGTGGATATTTGCCTTGTTTTTTTTTTCTTTATTATACTTTGTGTGGGTTTGGTTCGGAATGTAGTGTTAGTAAATATTTAAAGTTATAATATTAAATGGAAAAATAATACGGTCATGAGCAGGATTCGAACCTTCGTCTCCCGGATAAATACTGCAGGGAGGCAGGTCCGAATCCTGCTCACGACCGTATTCTTTTTCCATTTAATATTATAACTTTAGAGTTCGCTTAGCATGCGTTAATGCTTTTCAAAAATTATCTTGAATTTAACTTCTACTGTCTCAGTTTAATATTAGCATTTTTTTTGCCTAAGTAAGCAAATTCTCAGCGTTTATTCAATCCTTTCAAACTTTTTACACCCTCTAGGCAAATTTACTGTTCTAAAACTGTTACGTTTAGAGTTCGATACTTTAATAAAATGAATATTTATTTGATACCAAACAAAACATTCCCGGAACAAAATACTGCATCAGTTGAAACATGAGATCAAAATAACGACCACACAAATCAAAACAAAACATAAAATACACAATTACAACCATGTCTATAATTACTTAAATCTATAACAGTTCTAAATCAATTCTTTATAACAGAGTCAAAATCATGAGGGGTAAGCATAAAGGCAACACTTCATATTTGTTATTACGAGCCAGCGCGGGAGGGTGCCCATTCATATTCAAATTACTTTCAAATCTACAACTATTATTATGCCCGAAGTATTGTGTGGGTCCTTTGAGACCTACATTATTCAGGGTCCTCCAAATCATGCCCCGTGTAAAAGTATTGTTGGAGAGACATCGACCATAGACGAGACACCGCGTGGGCCAAAATTCTCTAAAAGGGCTGCATTTACAATAGTTTAAAATATATTTTCCATTCATAACGTCACCACAGAGAGGTTTACGATGCCCTATACCGTAATAAAAATCAAATTACAAATTGTCTAATAAATTTATTTAAAATTACGCAGTCAATAGACATCCATTAGTAATAAAACATTAGTGGTGCGGATCTGTGAAACCGATCGGCTCCTTTAGTGAATAATTTATGTGACGCTAAACATTTTTATGTTTAGTTAATGTAGAATACGATTCCAATATCGGATTGTCTAATGCTTGTGGCGCCTGTATTCCGGGCCGTAGGCGGACGTTCCCGCTCGTAAAATTTTGTCCCGCACAAACACAAACTTTTAGCACCCTCCCCTAGTATTGTTTTTTAAATAAACATGTTCAGTTTTGTTGAGATTAACCTCGGTAGTTACAAAATATTGACTTGCTTTATGTTCATCGTTTATTGATGGTTGTTTTTTTTTAACTAGTTTTATTTGGTTTATAGCTTAATTTGATGTACTCTGTAACGTCCTTAAAATATTCAGTTTCTTCTGAAACAGCTTTTTATTTGTCATGAGACAGGATATAGTTTAATAAAGGGTATATAATATTTCTTTTAGCTAAATTTGTTCTGTTTGTTGACATTTCAGTGCAAGAGATAGGTATATTTTAACCCTTTTTCTGTCCCATGAAACACATATGATACACTGTGATTGTTTAACTATTGTCTACTTTGTGGACAAAGGAACTGTAATGCATCTTGAATAATGTTAGTTTAGCAGAAAATTATCCATATTTACCTACTATAATTATTCTTTTTTTATATAATATAATACGCCTATATTTTTATACTTAGGTGTACCGAAAGCACGTAAAAAGTATATTATCTAATATGCGTAGGCTACTCACTACGTAGGCGTTGATAATAAACATAACTTTTAAATCTTTTATAATATGTATGTAGTAGTTTTGAGTATTTAATACATTTTATTTTGTCATAGTATCATCAACTTTTAATTTATAATCAATAAAAATCTCATTCGAAACGACTTCTAACAAAGAAATTGGTGTAATAATATTTTCTAACTATGACTATAATGCGGACCTATATATTTATTATTTCGTTCTGACATAAAATGCCTTGGTTTTTGTCTTTATAATGTACAATAATCTAGATTATTTTTGTTTCAGATTTTTGTGGAGTGTTGTGACAGAAAAGAAGACCATTTTTGGATTGTATATTTCAAAGTACGTAATATTAAAAATAAGCAATCATTCTTCGCAATTCTTCTTTTAATGTGTATTGTTGATGAGCAACCGGATTTAGTGCTTAAACCGCTTGTGGATTTGCTACATTATTATCAATATAAACCGAAAATAATACAGTAATAACTGTTTTTCCTAAATTAACTGTTATTTAGTCATTGTTACCACTTAATTCCAAGAATCACAGATTTATTGCAATAAAATCTATCAAGAAAGATTCCCATCTTGCAGGCCACACCATACCAAGACGTATTTTCCCGATCAGTATGCCATCCATGTACCAAACTATCGCTTACATCATTGTTATAGTCTATACAAACATTTATGGAGTAAAATAGCCATGATACTCACCATGATTCCATATTATAAACACATATCAACTAGCGTTTCCGTTGATGGTGTTAGAATGATAAATTCCGGATACCAAGCCATTGTTTCAGCTAACAATGCTGGCAGACAAACAAAAAAGGGGACGAACGAAGATGAATAAATATAAATCGCATTTGAGACACTCAAAAACTGGTCTAAGCGCATTTTTATTTTGTTCGTCATGGGTCAGGAGGGCTCGGGGTGTTCGATGTTAGTAATAGCACTCCATTGATATTATAGCTGTTTTTCCTCCTTCGTCTGTCAAACCCATGTTAGGGGATTGAGAGAAAATCTCAGGCAAATTTTGTAAATCGTCAAAGAAAAACAACATTATTTTCTTGCCAGTACAATGATTATAAAGCTTATCCCCGAGCATCCTGTGTCTTTTTCTCCCTAATCTTTTTAAAAAGATGCCACAAAATGTACTTTCATGAAATATTTTCAGAGCGTTACATTTACATAAGCTTGATTTTTTTGGCCTCAATAACAAAGTATTTGAATATTTCATGAAGATATTCGTGAGTACGTTTAATTAAACACTTCACGTACCATCTATCTAGGCCATCCTGCATACTTTGTAGTATCAAAGCAAAATTGTTTTATTCAGTGGCAATAATGGCCAAAAAAAATTTGAAATGAATATATTCTGATTATGGCACGGATTAAAAACGTGGAATATTATAACGTACTTTATGAGGATGGGAATTGAAAATATTAAATTTGTTGTCCAAATGAGTCCCTCGGCTCGAGTGTATGGTTACAGAGGGACATACAACAAAATTATTACTGAGTGCGTTACATAAAATTGAATTTGATATCCCAGTGTTAATTCCGTCATAAAAATTTGGACATTTATTTTTGTATACAATGGATTTAACTGAAATTGAATGGTCCTAAGTATTGGAAACCTTAGATTTGTTGACAGATATACTATACAAATACCTTAAAAGTCTTTATGTAAAGATGCCAATGAATAAAATTACAAAATACCATAAGTTGAGTAATATAGGTACATACCACTAAAGCTTACAACATATTGCCATAAGACTTGAAAGTATTCAGTTACCCCTTAAAATTATTGTTGCAAACCGTAGTGCAATGTTCGGAAAATTTTACTTGGATAAGAGTAAAGTAAAATAAATCAGGTACTGCCCAGGTTTGGAACTGTGCCCAAATGTCTACTATCACATACTTATAAAATCTATACCGCTTTCTTGAGAAAAGTCTTTAAGTAAAGGGAGAATTCGATAGCCTGAGTTAATTGGAAGATTATCGTAAGATTTACTACGGTATACTTATGAATTCAGAAGCATGACTGTGCGGTGAAGCATGTTGCCAGAATACTCATAAGTTTATTTAAAATAATATTAAACAGTATTTTATAACATTAAAGTAACTTAAACAATAGCATAAGACTGTAATAAAATATATTTACAGTTACAAATCTAGGACACTGCTAAACGAGACTCCAGTGAAGCTAGCAAAATTTTAAGAAATTCAATTTTTAGCAAATAGTGAAGAACGAAAAACGCTATAAATATTTGGCAAGATACCAATGAAAAAGGAAGTAATATCGCATTGTAGAGAGTTCCTAGTAACCATGCTATAAAAACTAGTATTACAAATTCTACAATTTTTGAAATTCATACCAAACTAGTTGGACAATTAATAATGGCTATTGTTGTACAATTAGCTATACTTTCCATCACTTCTCGCGAAGTTAGTGTAAAAACACGGGAATTAAACACGTTAATAATTGATAGTAATACGCTGATAATAAGCTTATCTGAATAATCTATATATTAATTTGCAGTCTGTAAGACAAAATTGCACTTGTATCGTGAAAGTTACAAAAGGAACAAAAATAAATCTCCAATCTGAATTGCAAATATTGTGACAACAGTCATCAATATCCATACCAGCTCATCGGAAATCATAAAACTTTATATTCAGCTCTGTACGCCCGCGAGCCGCTATATTGCTAATTTTACATTAACCAACCCGCATCCAAAATCCATTTATTCACACACTATTAATTGACACAAAAATTTCACCACAATTTTTGTCGTGTGATCTTAATTAAATCTGTAAACTGGTGTAGTGTTGTTTTAGCACCCTTTTAACTGAACGTGCCTTATCAAAGGAAATGTCGAAAGTGACGCTATCGGCTAAAAGCCATCGGCGTAAATGCGTCCAATTAAGCCGCGTGCATCATAAAGCCCTAAACCAGGCGGGTGTTAACGTTTCTCTTTTAGTGCGAAAGTATAGTCTGTGTAAGTCTGGTGGTGAAAAATGACATTATTGTTAGAGTTTTGAAAATGTGTGTCCTTCGTTGTTTGAGATTTTAAAAGCTTATGGAGATTTAGTGTGTACAGTTTCTGGTTAGTTGTTTCTCGAAATTTGAGCAGTTCTTTTTTAATAAAAATATTTCTAGGAGCTTTGTCTCATCAAAATATTTTTCCCATGAATATTTAGCATAGTATTAATAGTATCTTTGAGTCACTCGAGTTAATATATTCTGAATAAACCACTTAAATTAGATGTAGCGAACATGATTTATTATAAACATTGACAGATTGCTCACCTATAACTTATGTACATAGAAACTTCAATAACCAATTTTGTTATGACTCATAGACTTATTGAGATGATAATACATTCGATACATTTTCATTTCCTTCTACTTCATCAGCATACACTATGTAATTACAATTAATCTTCATACATACAGCAAACCTCCAATTAGCTTTAAATTTAATTACACCAAGCTCTGCTAACCCTTTGACCTTTGACGTTGACTGATTCGCCGATACATCATCCAGATACGAGACACCAACAATTAGGGCTTGTGCCGTTATACGTCCGGAAGTAATTACGTCATAAAGTGTCAACCCTACACTATGTCTATAAAACAGACAGAACATGTTTGATTAGGGCCCGGATGATGTTAAAGATGTTCCCGAGAGAGATTTTTTGTGGATAATAATTTGGTGGAAAGCCGTTATTAGGTTGATAGAAATATGGATGGTGATTGGTAGGGGTGTGGTGTGTAATTCATGTTTTTATCTTGGAAAGGCTTCTCAAGAGGCCGACTTCAATTAAGGAGGGTGTCGGTAAAGATCAAACTTGAGACACAATGCAATTTAAAAAATACTCCTATTTTTTTTAAGATTTCTGGCGGTTGAAGGTACATTAATAGCATAGTACGAAACACCATACGCTCGCTGTTGTTAAAATAAATTGGGTATGCCATTTTAATGCCAAAATATCTGTTAGTTATTGTGAAAGCTAAGCAAAACGTATGAAAAAGTTGGCGAATCACCAAAACAGTAAAACACAACTGAAATAGAGAAAGTATAAAATCTGTTTAGCAAAAATATGAATAATGTTGAGTCATACTTAATTCACGATCTAGATCCCTTCTGGGGTAGCCAGACAGTAGGGGAAACGAATCTCTAGGGAACATATTAACTTCAATGTTGCATTGACAGACGATTTTTTGGAGTCAACTAAACCTTGATTTTATTCGTTATATTTGTCTCAAACAAATCAAAATAAACTTTTTTAAAATCGGCTATAGCACTTTACGAAGTATTTATAGACACTATCCAAATAGCCCACCCATCAGTTGCAATTATACATGTTGAATATATTTACTATCTACATCAATACATACCAACACCAAAAAATCTGACAAAATTAATATTAATCCCTTCCAATCCTTTAAAGAAGAAAGCTAAAAAGCAACCTCAAGCCTAAATGGAAACAATGACGTCCCGTGAGATAGTGTGGTGGGTACAAAAACTGAGAGCCGAGATGATCTGATAACGAAATTATAGGGCAACGTGTTCGATGCCGAGTGGCCCTGTGTTTAAATGTCATCACTATATAAAATGGGAATTGTTAATAGCGAGATATTTTTAAAATGGAAGTAACGGAACTTCTAAGGATCTGTGAATGTCGTTTATGTCATTCTGCTTTTTTTTTGTTTTGGGGACCATATACGTGCTAAATTAGTTTTGGAGCCTATGTCTTTTCAGAATACAGTTCTAATATTAGAAGTGTTTTAAACTGGTCATTAAATTATGTTGTAATTTTCTATTGTAAACATTTTTACTTTCTGTAAATTTAATTATATTGTCTATGTATAGTATAATTATTAATAAAAATAACCTGATCATCCCAATTACTTTATGATAGGCAGTATCTTCATTCAAATTTCATATTCTCACGATATAACTGTCGATAAATAATAATTTAACACCAACGCCTCAACGCCATCAATACAATGCCTTGAGAAGTACTGCATATAATTTATGTTTAACTTTTAAACAAATAGTGAGATTCATCTCAAAATTTTTAAAGATAAAGTATTCAACTAAGTAGATATCTATTGTGATACTCTTCTTAATAACAAACCCCTTCTTTTAAAGGTGTATTTCGAGAACCTTATTAATTCATAAAAACTTAAAACAGATGGATTATAATTTTTCTTTAGTACCTACTGTTATATCGTAATTATATTTGTTAAACTTATTAATAATATTTGACGGATAATATGCATTGTTTTATATAGCTTCTTTAGCTTCAACATTTTGTAAAAGTGAGAACGCCGCCGGAAACTTGTCAAATGCGCAATTCATTTAATGAGGCTTATCTAATTATCTTTTATATTAGTGACTGCATCCAAGATTACGTTGTTCTTACATCCCGCCCAAAATTGTATTAACAGAAATTGTAAAAGACATAAAGTTTAAAAGAGTAACCGTGGAGTTTCTTGCCGGTTCTTCTCCATGGGAAACGCCTTTTGGGAATCGTGCACCTAAATTCTGACTTTTCATAAGTGCCTTTGTAAGGTTTATATGAAATAAAAACCTTTGACTTGACTTGATATCGAATACAGATAAATGCATTTGCGCATGTGTAGTGAACTCTAAAGTTATACTCTTTTAGAATTATTTCGGGGGACGCAGGTTCAAATACTACTAAGGACTGAAATTATCTTTAAATAAAAAAAACCTTAGTAATTCGAACGTAAATAGTTCAGGTTTTTGTACAAACTTAATACTAAAACAATTGGCTTATAATAACATGTGACAACCCCAAGTTAAGGACTCCCGTTAAGAACTCGTTTAAGTGAGAAGTATCTTCATGACGACAATTTGACGTTTCCCTCTAAACTGGTGATAAATTTCAGTTAAATAGCTAACACATGTTTGAAAACACACAGCACGTATGGGTTCAAAGTATCGATAAACATGATCCTGTCGGTCCTGTCTGATGCTCTCATACTTATTGCTTATTACTTTTATTCAAAACAAATGCAACCGATTCGTATAACTGCGCAAAATAAATCAGGACCAACAGAGTATTTTGATTTAACTTTTCGATTGCTCAGATGACAATACAACCAAGAAACTGTCAGTATAATGATGTCGATTCGAAAACCGCATTGGTCGTTCGCGGGAATTTCACAATTTGAAAGTATAATACACAAAAATACGATCGGCTGAGGGCCTCCAAATTTGGGAGTCCGAAGTCCACACGCGCATTCTAATTTATACCTCTAATGAAACCGACCGCTTTTTTGGACATCTCCCTTCATTCTTGCAGGTACGAAATGTTGGGTTGGAAAACGATAAAAATGCTCTCTGTCCTCTATAAATATTCATTTCTTGCGAGGATCACGGTGCAACGGAGGGGCTGCTAAGTGCCAGATATATGGGGTTTGTCAAAGAAGAAGGTAATCATAATTTTTATGGAGAATCTTGGGCGTATGTGAAACGCGCCAAAATTTACATCCGAGACGCTCCCTGATGAATGTGCAGGGAATGTATGAGATTACAGCATAATAAATAATGTGAAGAATTTTTTTATCATACGCTTATATTCGGAGTTTAAATCGGTGGCATATTTTATATTTAATGGAGGTGCCTAAGATCTTTTGAGATATATGGTAGCATAAATCTTTGACACTAATTAGGGTTATGCATATTTTATATTTATGTTCAGTTTTACTTTATTTCCTCAGAATATTCGACATTGGTAAATAATTAAGTAATACAAACTAGTAACCTAAGTATACAAACTAGTCCGCTGAATAATTAATGAATCACAGGAACACATTATTGAAGTCACTTTAAAACAAACTGAATGTTTGACACGAAAATCTAAAGTAGTCGCACATTCCAATTCGGGAACAGCGCACAAAATTTATGTCTGTACAAAATTACAACGCAGAGGTATTCAAAGTCGCGCATACCGAAAATAAACAAGCAAACAGAAATAGAATCAAACCCACATCTATTAGACCATCAGAAACAATTCCCGTGGTTGGCCCACAAAAAATATACAAGTCAAAAGTTTTTTGGATCCCCTAACTTTACGTGGGTCGTGCATGCTCACCTTTTTTTACTCCTCAGGACATTGATTGATTAAACCTTATGGCAGAACTATGAGAAACATAGCAGGGGTATTGTTTTTTTCTATCGTATAAATACTTTTTATGGATTTACAGTTTCAAAAGTTCGTTTCAAAGTTTATTGTATCTTCATTTGGATAATCTGTGGGGTTTCATCGATAATTTTTGGGTTTCTGTTTTATAGATTGGGTCGTTTGATAAAATTTTAATTATTTCTGTTTTGCTTTACGTTTTTATTTATGATTTGTTTTGTTGTTATGTTAACGTCAATAAATATATTTTTTGGAGACTAAAAAACCATTCCAGTTTGTAGTTTAAAATAAGGGTCACCTTCTTAATTTAATGTAATTTTGACTTCAACCGTTCTATCTCTCAAAAGGCGGACTGGCATAGCTATTAGCCAATACGTTGTTGTCTAGGCCCAATACATTGATTAATATTGCTTTGTGAAAGGGCAAGCCACAGACCTTATAAATTGTTTTACTGTTATACTAGGAGTTGTATCAATTATCAAAAAGTTAAAATGAAAGAAGAATATAGAAGACAGTGGCGCTTGCTCCGTCAACAAAAGCGGCTCAGAAGAAGAAAAATAACATTTCATAGCTTTTAATCTCACTAGAAGTTGTCATATGCCAGTGGCAATATCGGTGGACCTGTTAGTTTTAAGATAGGTTTTCTTTCATTACGTCTGTGAAAAGATATGCATGATTTTAAATGCTGATGGTAATCATTACCATCAGCATTTAAAATCATGCATATGAGGTACTGTAGGAGTACTTCCATAAAGACAATGTTCATTATAATAATACAAAATTCATACTTATACTTATTAAATACATGACCATTAAGTCTGATTTCGAAATACTACCCATATTAGAACAAACGGGTTTGGTTCGTGCCTTGTTGGTTCGGTAGAATGTCAAAAGGTTACTTAAACTGCTTAACGTCCAGTTGTGTAACTTTAATAGTAAGTAATAAATCTGCTGCTGCTAACTTGAGTAGGTATATGCACATAATCGTGCTTATGATCACTCAAGAATATAATTAGAACTTATAAAAACTAAATGGGAAACGCACTCTTTAATCATGATAGTATGTATCATGTTGATAAGAAGTTACTAAGCACTACAAAATTGCTTAGATATTGTTTATATTTGTACCTTTCAATTAGCATATATTTCAAAATTAAACTCTTATAGAAAGTAGTCAAAATACTGGTAAAGATAATGTTATTGGAGAAAAAGTTAATATTAATGCTTGTTCAAAAAATAGTTTGCTCAAAAATGATGTACTTAGAAATATACATGATAAAGAGGCAATAATAAATACTGAAATGTATACGAATATAGTACACGAAGCTCAGTAAGTTGCATTATTCCAACAAATTACGTAGAACAAGCATCGAAACGTTTTATCTATCAAGATTTCAATCTAGCTAGCCTGAACTTGAGGTCAAGCCATGACATCTTTATTTACCTGAGACACATCACTTGTAAAGACAGTGAAATATAGCCATTCAATTTAAATTCAGTCCCTCAACGTTTGGAGATGTTACATAATTTATTATATGTTAATAATGACCTAAAGTATACGGATGGTACTGAAGTGCTAACACCTGAATTAATTAGAGGGACTGAAGTAGAACGGCTGTCTCTTGACTTAGAACTAGATTTTACAATGTCACAGTTAGTACAGGTTTTACACGAAAATAAGTCATTTCAGTGGCTGACTGTCAGTAAAACTACTGGTAGAATTGGAAAGTGAAATATTTATGGAAATTTAAGCAAATGTAATCCCAAAAATATTGTTCTATGTGTGACTACAAATTAAAAAATTTCGGGTTCTTTTCTTTGCTTGTACTAAGAGACCTTGCTTCTTGCCAAATTTAATGATTCCAGATCAACGAGAAGTATCCCGTAGGATTGATTTACTTAGTGGCGAATGACAAGATATGGGGCATAAATGGCCGTATCTCTTTATTGCGTTGACTTAGAACCCTGATTGTTTTACAGCTCCAACGGACCGTAGAGTACCGTATTTTAATTAATTTCAACTTGATAGAAAAAAAAGGTCTTGACCTACAGAAAGACGGGCAGACAACCAAGTGATCTCATGAGGTCTCCATTTTTCTTTTGGGGTATGAAACCCTAAAATACTTTTAATAATACTCTTAACCATAACCCTTACATAACAGAAGCTTATAAAATCAGCAGGAAACAAAAATATTTATTTTCAAAACAGTAAATAAAACAGTAGATGCTAAGATAGTTTTTATTGCATATTTAGATGGGACAAAGGGTCGATTTATTTACTTGTAGCCGAAGGCTATGGCAGCCATTTTTTGTCATTCTTTGATCTGTTCCTACAATTTTTTCATATGAGTTTGATGCAAAATTATTGAAATGGTCTAAGAAAAATCTTATTCAAACATCTTATGGACATATTAGAAAATTAATTACAAAAATAAAAATGTCTTTATTACTTTCACTCTCTTTTGATATCTAGGTATAATAAATAATGGAAAACTTCCAAAGCGTTTCCATAAGATAATCACTTTTTTTTGTTATGCTTAATAAGATGAGGTATTAATTAAGTTAACGGATTTCTCACAATCTTATCACTTATGAAATCTCCATAGAAATATTTATATTAATTACATTTTAAGTGACTTCATAGAATAGATACGTACAATTAAAAAGTGTTTTAATTGACGCAATTCTCATGGGTAGCCCTGTGTTTATTAGTAATTAAGAAAGATTAAAGTTCAAATTATTCAAAATAGGGAGAGAGTGTGAAAATATGATTCTATTCTAACTGCACTTACATTATGCGAATTAAAGTCAAAATTGGCTTGAAAATTAAATGGTGTTAAAGTACCTAATTGACATATGAACCTGAAATACCCAACTTTACAAAATCCACAACATATCACAACATTAAAAGAACAACGAAAATAAACATTCTAATTTCTCTAAAGATATATACCGTCTGTCAAGGACGAAAAATTGGGACATAACGGTGCCCTACGTGACAAAGTCCCGACGACGAGGTCCCTTCAGGGGAGGAACGTCCTTCGAATACCCCAGCAGAATAGGGCATTTAGTCATGATCCGCCTCAGTACCCGTTGTTGCCGAAAAATTGAGCCTTTATTTGCAGGTTGGACCTCATTTGGATTGGGTGCTTGAACGATATTGAATTCGGGGAATATTTTGATCGCACTGTTGTTGGCACCTATTTCTTGTTTCGTTGATGAAAAAAGTGATGGTTCATGTTTTTTTTTTTTGTAGTTTTGTTTTTGGGTCAAGGTGAAAAAAATATGAAGAAGTTATTTACGTAAAAAGTTTTTACTGTCAACTTATGCTTTCTACGTAAGTATCAAAAAGCATTTTCTTTGTTTGGGTGACTGAATAAGATTTTTCATTCGTTACCGTCTCAAATTATACATAGTTCACCATTAATTCAATTACACAGTGTAGACGCTGATATACTATTTTCAGCATCCATCATAAGCATATAATCATTATAAATCGCAAAAACAAATTGTCCGCCTCACAAATTCATATCATGCAACGCCACTAGAACATTTTTATCTTCAGCCTCATTGTATGAAAAATGAATGTTTGCCGTCAAATAAAAGTATTACGGCCCAGTGGGCTTGTATTATGATTTATACCGTTTTGACGCGAGCCGTTGTGATAACTTGAGAACGGAGAGACATCTTAAATTAGGTGTAGTAAAGTGTGGAATATTTACGACTGACCTTAATGTAGGCTTTGCTCAGGATTTATAAATAGAACCGGCGGGCGTTGAGGGTTGCAAATGTTGCGTTTATTTACGTGCAAATTAATTTTTTCTTTTACTGATATTTCATTTTAAGTGAGTATCGGAATTTTTTCAATCAAGTCGATTTAAATCTTAGGTTTATCACTTGCTTTGTCATTATTTCTGTGTCTGTCATACAACTGTCAAGTCAACCACACGTGTAAGACAGAGACGCTAACATAGTTAAGCAGAAACTAAGTAATGTTTACAAATCTTGGCAATTTTTTCTTAAAACAAATCCTCTAACTCTTAAAATTGTCCGCTTTTGCAATTTAGGGGGGAGGCCATGTCCAGCAGTTGACATCGCTCAGCTGATATGATGATGACGAAATAAAACATTGCCGTACTAGACATTTCTATTGCATCGTGAGACTGCGTGATGCGCGGACAACCAGGCTAGGAGTTCTCTGTAATCTATAAATTATACACATTTCTTTCGAGTGCAAAACGTAGCTGTGACACGCAGCGCTTCAATTGATCTCACTACTATCTTTGCACCAAACGTACAATCAAACATATACATCAACCATTTATCTATCAAGTAAGAATGGTCATATGCCCGACTCACATGTGTTTCTTTATCTCATTTTTTGCATTTGGTTTCGTTTTCTTGGTTTAGCCCTGCGGTCACTACACCGTCAAACCATGTTACGGAATACCTTCGACCATATTAACGGCAGGAACTACATACCAATATTCATAATCACGTACATTAGAAAACATAGTATTGTCGAGTTTATAGTTTACAATAAAATTGTATATATACCGACGGGTTGTTAGCCGCTGTCCTATATAGAAACCCGTTTTGAAGTTCCGACTCCCTGGATAACGATTGCGTCGTAAACATTATATTCTTTTAATCTTTGACTCTCGATATACCTTTTTCTTAGTGGAATTTAACCCATTGTATTATTGTAACAACTATTGCAGCCCGAAAAATTGCCTTCAAGTCCTATATTTTTTTTTTACAAAACAGTCCGGTTTATTTTATGCGTGTAAAGTGTGGAAAAATTCAGTATAATGTATTATTGCCCCACATCTGTTTCATAGTATCTCCCAGCTCAGTTCTTGTTATGAAGCTACAAAAGATCTAACTCTCCTGTACGCAAGAGTGGTGTCTGAGCGTAAGGTCCTAGCTTTGATACCAGAAGATAAGGGTCGTAAGACATCAGAATTTTCTGTTTAGATCCGGTAATTTGGTGGCTTTTCCAGCCCTATAAGACCTGGAAGAAACGGAACCGTGTGAGTAAAATGAATAATCATTTCATAAGTGCAGCTGGTGAGGAGACCTAGATAAGCTAGCAAACCCGCAGTGAGCTAACGTGGGGATAACGCCCTTGCCCCACAGTGGGAGCAATTATGGGCTGGTTACTTTGTATATGTTAGTATGTGTAATAAAAACTTTTCATTACGACTTCGATACTACGTCAGATAGGATCTAAAGCTTATGTTTAATTTTCTTGCTATTTACTACATGTTCCTGGCCTGTTCTGGTGCATGTACCGTTTTGCTCAAAGGAACTGATTGTAATTTCATTAGTGAGCGGCCGGCTAGTTCCTTTATCCAGGATGTGGTCAGTTTCCTGTTCTACGTAGACTAATGCTATTTACCAACAAGGGTTACAGAGAGAGCCTATTTTGCTAACATAACATAGCATCACGCCTGTATTACCCGAAGGTGTAGGCAGAGGTGCACACAGTTTTATACCCACATTTCCACAATAGGTGGTGAGTCTATTGCCATCTACCAGGCACAATTCCAAAGTCCGGGCTGCTATTGAGAATTTCCTAATTAAAAAACCCAATAACACATTGCCCGACCCGGGAATCAAACACAGGGCCTCGTGCTCAGCATTTGCGCTTGGGACTACAAGACCAACGAGGCAGCTTTTTTGGTAGTATTATGTTATCATTATTAAGATCGATGCTGTTGAAGTATAACATAATATAGCATCAAGTCTGTATTCCTCTCAGGAGTAGGCAGAGGTGTACCTAATTGTACAACCATATTTCACCAATGCTATTATGAAGTCTAATGTTAAGGTGGAGACTGGAGAGCCAAATTTTTTTAATGAAAATTAAAAAAATTTGGCTCTCCAGTCTCCACCTTAACATTACTCTTCAAGTTATTTTAGCTATATCATTAAATTTGTTGATTTTACAGCAATTGAAAACCACGACGCAATGTTCGCAATTAAACATAAATATTAATTTTATTGCATAAAAAAAGAAGCAAATTATATTATAGAAAATTTCGATTCAATCAATTTATGTAAATGCATCGCCACGCAACACATAACTCTAAGATTTTACTATGTAGCTGATTCCAATTATTAAGTAATAAACAAAAAAAACATCAAACCACTTAAGCACTAACGAAGTGTATGAAAACGAATTTGAAATTAATAATATTGCCATATTTCATAGTGAACGTGTCGCGGAGGAAACGGCGAGCAATAAAGTGTGAACTGCAATTGCTCCGTAAAGTATAGCCGTAAAGGTGTATTCATATAAAGAAGTGCTGGCACTATTTATATTTATTTCGGCTTCTAACCAAAGAGCATACCATCATGCCTGTAATCCCTGAGAGTCTAGGCAGGGGTCACATTTCATCAATGCTGTTATTAAGTTGGTGAGCTCAGTGTTATCAGTCGAGCACAATAGCACTCCAGACTACTATTGAGAATTTCCTAACAGAAAAACCCAATAAAACTGAGAACCGAACCTAGGAACCCATGCTAGGCAGTTGACCTTGCAGCCATAAGACCAATGACGCAGTCACTAGACTAATGAGAAAGTTTTAACAAATGAAACTAAGAAATTATGGATTTTTATTTATGTTTTAAGTTAGGATTCGTTTTTTAGTTTTATGTGGTAATTTTGCATTTAAATAACAATATACGATTTTATTCAGAATTATCAAGATATACATTTTCTCTCTGAAATCAAATTAGTAACAATCGTTACTAATGAAAATAACAAAGAGTTAAGTAAATTAGGGTTAAATATAAAATTAATAGTAAAAGAACAATAAAAGGAATTCAAAACATCATACAGTTCATAATGCAGTATTATTACGATACGAATTCATGTTTAATTAATACACTACCTACGTAATTAATGGCCACTGAAATATTTCCCGGTAGCAAAAATCCAATATATCTACCGAAGCTATACATCAGCTTGTAATTAATGGCAACATGACAACTTTTACACAATTATTTCTGAATTAATTTTCGTACAACCGACACCTGTGTATACCAATATTTTAATAAGGTAATGACCCATGCCACCCAATGCACAACCACACCACAGTGCCTCAAAGACTAAAAAGTCGAAATAACTTTTAAGGTGCGTCAGTTCAGTGCAAATGGACCCTTCTAAAGAAAGGTGCAACTTATGGCGAGAAACAGCTCATCCACTTGCTCCTTTTGTTCAGCCATCAGAGACACTTCCACCTGGTCACGCGCTGCCATGGCCGACTTGGAAATGCTTAAATTGACTTCGAACACAAGTCGGTCGCAGCAAAGAAAATGCCTTTAAATGGGGGTTCATAGACGAGTCGGACTTACATTGAGAGTGCGGTATTTTCCCGCAGACAATGGCCCACCTTACATCCTGCGCTGCATGCCTTGCTAACTGTACCCAGGAGGAGCTAATGATCGCCTCTGAGAGGGCAGTGCGTGTTGCAGAATACTGGGCCAACAAAATTTGAGTCGTTTTGCCGTCGACTCGCTAAGAAGAAGAATAAGGTAAAACGATAAATGCTCTATGGAGTAAATATTGATCCTCGATATTCATAATTTTATATCTGGTTCGAAAGTTTTGATTTAGATATACATAACGTAACATAGCATCGCGCCTGTATTCCCCGAGAAGGTAGGTAGACAACTGTACACCCACATTTCACCACTGCTGTTATTAAATTCCATGTAACAGATGGTGAGCCTATTGCCCTCAACCGGATACAATTTCGAACTCCGGGCTGCTACTGAGTCTACAAACCCAATAAATAACACTTTGCAAGACCTGGGCATCGAACCCAGGATCTCATGCTCAGCAGTCGCGCTCGGGCAACTAGACCAACGGGTCAGTTGATTTAGATAAATTGAGTAAAATTCTAAGACCTGCTTATTGGACCGCTTCACACACAGATAATGAATTATCTACTTGTATTTTGTCAATTCTACCTATAGATCATTTACTATTATTATGCCAATAGAACAACTATTTGATGACTTTGTACTTGCATATTTATATAAATGTTATCTTATATAGACTTGGCGTTAAAAAGTCGAAAACAGATAAACGTTTGAAATGCGTGTAGCGAACTCTTTAAGTTTTGTGGAAATAAAAGATGGTCTTACGGTAATCCTGCTCACAGCACTTGTTTTACTCACTTTACAAATAATGACTTCTGATGCACCCAATGTAATTTGTCTTAGGTAGTAATACCTTTGTGAGAATTCTGGTGCCCATAACACAAGTTAAATCTTACTTTGGGTACCAGTGTTCAAACAAACACTTATTATATTAGTTATTTAATTAATGTATTCATGAGCATACTAATGATTTGTAAGTGTTTATGTTCAAACTTTTGGCCAATAAAGATTTATTTATTTATTATTTATTAGCAGTATTATTTTATCCCCAAAAAAAATAATTAGGGCGTCAAAACGTTGAATAATCCGAGGTTTAAAAGTTAAGTTCATCTATGTTCAAAAAGTTATTCTGCAACAAAAATGTCTAGAATTACCTTAAAATGTAATTTCATTTGTAATATCGCGGCCTTATCCGCCTGCCCACTTACATTTTTTTTCTTGTAAATCCTGCGCCGGCGCCTTGTCACGCCCCCTTAAAGTGTTTGCCTAATAGGAAAGCGAGAACGTAATTAGTTGCAATCTGCACTGCGCAGCTTAGTTACGCATGCTTTTGTAAATTTTAAGGAAGATCCAATTTGACCTTGGCGGGTCTACAGAGCACTTCTATTTTTTTACTGCAAGCGACAATGAACTTAGTGGTGGTCAGGCGGGAGTGTCCGCGACAGTACATGAAATATTGAATGATGAATAGACAGAGCCATTATTTTGGTAGTGTAGTCCTGTAAGTATCAAAATTAATGCCCTTGCAAACTAACTTTATGTAAACTTAAATTATTTCAAGATAAATCTTTGAAAAGCATTAACGCATGCTAAGCGAACTCTAAAGTTATTATATTAAATGGAAAAAGAATACGGTCGCGAACAGGATTCGAACCTGCGCCTCCCGGATGAATACTCCAGGCGCTCAGACCACTAAGACATCTCGACCTCCGGGAGGCGCAGGTTCAATAATCCTTTAGCCTGTAGTCATACAAAATCTACTTATCTGACCGCGTCCTAAGCTCATAGCTTCAGCATTAAAATTATTATGAATTTTAATGTCATTCTAACCTACGTAGTGAAAGAACGAGCCATTTACATAGACCAGGCCGGAAGGAGATGAGACAGTCTCGATGTGTGTAAATTATAAATTAAAACTATTAATAGTCCCAACGTGTTGGAAATAAAATGCATTCTATGGAATCATGCATTTATTGTTAAAGTGTACAAGATTTACGATTCTAACTTCTTAGATGTTTATAATGGAGGATATTATGTGTTGAATCGACATGATGGGCATAAAGAGTCTAATTATAAAATAGTGCAGTGTATCATGAACAAAACATATTTTGGAATCACGCCTGTAATCCCCGAGGGCGTAGGCAGAGGTGTACTTACTCAATAGTTAGTTATTGTATACCGACATTTCACCAATGCTGTTATTAAATTCCATGTAATAATTAAGTGAAACACTCACAGACCTATAATTGCTTTTTGCCATTTACGGAGTACAATTCCGAACTCCGGGCTGCTACCACTGTGAAAAACCCCAATAATATTTATTTTGCTAGTCCTGGGAATTAAATCCAGGACCTTACGCTTAGCAGCGACGTTTGCAACCACCAGAGCAATACGGCAGTTTCTAAACCAATTTATACGTATTGTGTTAATTTTGGTAAACCATAAGTTACAGCTTAGGATAACATGGTTAATAGAAAAGAAGTCTTTGATGAAAAAACGTAATAAGATGGATACTAAAAATGGCTTTTCTTAATTAGATTCAGGTAAGATAATTATGTCAACACAATAGCTTATATGCATGTATTTTTTAAATATTTTTATTCGATTCTATACGTTGGTACATTACCGCGAAAAAATAATATAAGACTTGTAAGTATATGATTATTGAGTACTAAAATTATCAAACAAACCTGCAATCAGTTTCGGGCGTTTGAAACACCGCCATCTTGGCGCGCTTTCTCTGACGTCAGAGTACACATCACATAAATACATACTGATATATTTCTGTGGTACACATCATAAAATATATCTTGTATAGTATGGAGTGTTTAATTAACGATTTATAAATTTTATTGAAGGGATTTTCTTTAAACAATAAAATTAAAACTCAAGAAGAACCACAAAAAATTAACCCAGTAACGACATACTCGAAATATTGTCATCGCGGACAGTGACGTCACGTTTCACTCCAACCAATAGCTTGCGTTTTGACGTTTTAAATTTCCCTCGCATGATTCTCACTTTTCAACTATAATATTTCATAGTTAAAACACGATTCATTAAAAAAGTAATTGAATAAGTGTAATTTTACAGCAATGAAAATAGCAAATAAAAATATTTGACGTTTGACCTGAATTTGAATCACATGCATATTCCCTATTACTGCTATAGGCAAATATCTTTGTACAAATATTTTTCTCATTTATGACATTATCTATCTATCTATTAATAGAAGGTAGATTGTAGAGGAACTGATTCTTTCCATTTAATATTTTTAAGAATTTTAATTAGGTTGTAGTATACTATTGAAAATAAGGCGAAACCACTTTTTTTCTTGAAAAGCCGTGAATCTGTTTGAATCCAGTAAAAAGTTTAACTTTTTGTGAATTATTTAATATTTTATTATTATTAATTTATTTATACTTTGTGTTCTTAAACGACATGATATTATTTCCCGATATCCACGCGGACGGAGTTGCGAGCACAGCTAGCTATAATCTACATATAACAGCTCACCGCGGGAAGCATTGAGTTATTCCAATAATTTTACGAGCAAACCAGCTAACGGCTAGTGTAGAGCCATCGGCTATAGAGCCCATGTAGAGCATACCATGTAATTAATAGTTGATTACACATCGAATTTGTCCTTTTTACGATAATGGCCACTTGGAGGCGTGTGATTAGAATGACGTTACGGAATAGTTGAATTTTATGCCTTTAATAATTGTCTATGTTGATATGGAAGACGATATCACTGCTCAGCATGCAGGTGAGTATTATGAAATTACAGGTGTACCTGATTGCCAATGCAAATGTAATTAAGAAGTTTCAATTAACACATCCTTTCGTTTATTACTTTAAGTTGATAATAAGTTCATAATTACTGTTGTTTTGGTGTCGATAACTTTAATAGAAGGGTTTATGCAAGTTGCAGACCAAAATGTTTTTGGTATTTTTACAGTTCGGTCGATGGAAAATTAATAATATCAAAACAGATCAATCTTTCAAACGAATTAACATATGCGTAGCAAACTCTAAAGTTAGTAATGTTATTTATCCAGGAGGTACAGGCTGGAATCCTGCTGAAGGCCGTATTACTTTTCCACAAAAATAATTAGTTACAGCTATTATTTTCTACATCAAAGCAGTGACAACCATAGCAAGTGGAAATCGATAGTCTCTGCCTACCCTAACGGGAAGTGTGATTGTATTATGTATGTGTGTATAATATAGCTCACTTGATATTTGAATGACCCTGAGTGAATAATTAACCAATAATTCTTATACTTAATGTAATTAATGAAAAGATAGAAATGAAATTAATGAAAGAAATGAAAAGTCGTGATACTGTGACACCGAAGTTAATTCTTGAAACTAATTAGAATTGCGCAATATACCCAAGAAAATATCGATTAATACCGCTGGCTGTCCCGGAACATTTAACAGTCTTGGAAATCAATGATCTTAATTAGAAGAAAAACAGAATACCTTTAATTGATCTACCCATAGGAGCAATTACTAGCATCCGTACTGTTCAACGTTTACTGAGATTGAAGGAAAAACGTAATTCTGTACCATTAAGTTTTTCTTTCTTAGCGGATTATCATACCACACCAGTTGTAGGATCTAACTGTTTGAAACGGGTCTTTATGAGATGGGCAAATAACATGATACCTTCGATCGTGTTTTTTTTTCTGACATAGACTGCAGTTTGGATTATCACAAAGATTGAGTTGAGCCAAAAATAAGTTACGAAATTCCCAACTCAAAACATAGCAAGCCTAAATGTATACAGATAAATCTTTCAAACACAATAACGCATACGTAATGAACTCTAAAGTTGGAAATATTTATGGTAATAAAAATACGGTCGTGTGCTGGATTCGAACCTGTGCCTTCCACATAATTACTCCAGGCGCTGTGACCACTAAGCCATCTCGACCTCTGCTCACTACTTCGAATTCCTCTTCCACATTTTAAGGCGTCTTTTGGTGACGTCATCGCTATCTATTCAGTCCCCATATATATGACTAAACCGACACGATCATCTTTGCAGTGAATACAATGTCGTACAGATGCGATTACCTTAACAAATACAACTAAGTCACAATGTAGCTATAATAATTATGCAATTATATAATTTCAACTCATATTCAATCGCATAGAAAAACAGAACGCATATAAAAGTCGCAAAAATATATTGAACTTATTTCACTTCAAAACACTACACAAATCATAAATCGTGATGAGCATTAACCAACCAATGTAGAACGCAAAAAAGATGCTAAACCCCTTGATTACAGAGATAGGGCATTTCTGGAAGGAACAATGGGACGCGGTGTAGAAGCATCTAGGCGTGGTCAGGAGATGCAAATTGCACGACCCGCGGCCCGAGGGGCTAGACAAATGGCGTCGTGAAGCGACCGCACCAGTAGCACACGAACCCGTCCGCCTGAGGCACTCGTGTTTATATTTCTAGTGGCACCCGATGATGTAAGGTTAGGTTTTCATGCAGAATTAGGATTGATTTAGTACGAGTAAATGTAGGAGTAAATTGTGGGGTGTTTTTAGTAAGGTTTTCGGATAAAGTATTCAATAGAAATAGTTCGTAGATAAGTTTTGAGAATTTTAATATAATATGTTGAAACTAATAGATTTATATAGGTGACTGAGATATAATAAGAAGTGAATTTTAAACGAACTAATACTACTTGAAAATTAAATAATATATTTAATAATTATTATAATATACAAATCCTTCGCTTAAAATACAATTCAAACCAAAAAGATCAGCTTCCAAAAGCAACCCCTAATCACATACAAAATTAAAGGAGACCAAGTGTGTAATGTAACATGCAAATTGTACGCCACAAGACAAATTGCTTCGTGAGACTCTCGAAGGTACCCAACATCTATATCGTTTTATAATTCAAACGGGCCTCTATATCGAGCTTCGGAGATTTTATTAGGTACAATAAAAGATCTCGTAGCAGTTTTATGTCCTATCCCAGGAAACCACTTATTTAGGAGGTTCAAACTTTATTTGTTTCAAGAAAAACGCGTTCAGGAGCACTAGGTTACCATGTAAGTGCTAGTTTTATCACATTTTATGATTTTTATCATCGATGATTTTTATAAATTAAGAAGTCCTGGTAAATTTCATAAGTTTGTCTAATATCCTTATAGGTTTGTCTAATATCCTAATAGGAAAATAATGCCGTTCTTAAATAAAAAAATTCGTGAGACATATCAATTATTGTTCACTGGTTACTACTCACGTGCATTTATATTCAGTTTGACTTGCAGCATCGTCGCGGTCTCAACTCATGACTAAAGGTTCTGTTCTAATTCGGAAATAGTCGGGCAATCCCGAAAAATTCACAAGAGTAGCAACCCGTGAACAATAATTGAAAAAATGCCGTTATCACTGAGTTAGCTACAAGAAGCTGTTACTATAATTTATCATTACTTATTAAGGAGATGCTGATGCTAAATGTGGGGTCAATTCTACTATTAGTCTGTGTGATATTCGAGAAAGAAGAATGCATTAACTGAAAATAAATTTCACTGAAATAAAGATACGAAGATGACATCTATCGCCAATTATGAGCCACGATTACTCAAGACAGCTGTCATGTCTTTTATCATTTTGTATAAACAAGATAAAGAAGCCCTTCATTAAAGTTAAATACAAGCTTAAACACACGTAATCAATCGAAGATAAGAATAAACATGTAAACACGAGTTTACATTATTTTAGACATAACTTAAATTGGTAAGGGGTCATGACTGCAGATAAGGCAGCGATAAACGTTGATGCAATGTTACTGAAATAGAAACCAGTAATTAACAAAATAATCTACCAATTACTTGGACTATTATTACGCTTGTATAATTTGAGACAGAATATGATGCAAGTACTAATTATTGTTATCGTGATGGTGAACATAATTAATGGCCAATAATATATGCAAATAAATAATATTGCAAAATCTACAAATAGTTATAAATCATAAATGGGACCTACGAAATCTACACTACTCGCTGCCCTTTAGATGCAAGTAAATATTTCTTCAAATAACTGCCAACATATCTGTAAACCCGAACGCTGTAAAATGGCTACAATTCCAACACACGTATCATAATGCTGAAAATCATTGCAATTCTGTAGCGCAATGTAATACCATTTCCAACGTTATTATTACTTTACGGGCAGCAAATTCTAAAATATACTCGCAAGCCGCGTCAGGCCTTCAGTGTAATGGCGTTGCAACTTTGAAATTATATCCCTGGCGACTGTTGACTCTCGCCGCGGCCGAGTCCATCGCTCATTGCTCAGTACAACTCAAACACTAAGAAAATTAATCCTAAGTTTACATCGTTAACGGTTCGCTTTTCAATTCACTTCTTAGCAGTTCGTGTTTCGGGATCGAATATCGAACGGCGTCTAATATTCTACGTGACTTCTTCGAACGATAATAGATCGACTTGTAAAGATTCCATTAAGCTTCGTGGAGTTTTTTTTTTTCATTGAGTGTCGTGTACCTTCGCCTATTGTTAGAGAGAAATCGTTCGTAACGGTTATGCTTTTCCGCATTTTCTTCGTTTTTACAGAGTGTTAGATTCGTTTCTGCTAGTTTTTGCTTTAAATTCAAAACAGCATCTTTTTTGTTTATTCCGAATTTGGGTTAATCGTTTGTTGTAATTCAGTAAAGGTAGGAAATATAAAAGTTTACGGCATTACAGAATTACTTTTATTTGAATAGTATATGCCTTTATATTACTTGGACCGCAAGAAAAATATCTTTCCTTCTATCTGAGTAATACGTCTATGACTTTTTTATTGAACACTTTCGAAACATCATACCGAAATAATTAAATTTGGTCCTTTATCTATTAGTATCAGAGTTATTTTTAAGTTATTGTTTTTACTTACTGTTCATTATTATTACTGAGACTTTTCCAACCCGTAGGTAACATCAAAAACACGCCTCTATCTTTCCCCACATTGATCAACCCTATCTTTTTACAATTCAGCACACGATAGCTCTAGTCGTAAAGATTCAAGACTTCATTCTTCCAGTTCAATCGAAAACAAGCGCAAATTGGCCGTGAACGAACTTTTACACGTCAGCGTCGAACGTGAGTGTAAAGCTCGGTATGAGTAAGGTGACGCGCATATTATTGTCTCTAGTAGTGATTTTTAGTTACGTGTCGTAATTTTTAAATATTTTTTGTGAATTATTTTAATTGATTAGCAGTTGGATACCGAACATTAAGATACTGAATACTAAAATGATATACAATTTATAAAAGTATTTTTTACCCGTAGGTAATATGACATTAAAGACACGTTATTCCTGCTATAGTTACATCAAGATAAACAAACCAATTATAAAGAGTTTTTATTAACCATTTAATTAAATCAACACCATAAACTTAATGAAAAACACATAAAATTACAATAAAATTCGCCGCAATATCTGATCACAGTCCGATCAATATCAATTCACATATCGATAAAATAAATAATTCATAATCGATAACTGCAACAATCGCATCAATACAATTCCACGACTAAAAGTCGCAAGTGTGCGGCAGATCTAAGAAGTGCACACTGCAACGGATGGACGGGAGTGCACGTTCTTAGAATAACAAATAGGTGGTTGCGGGAAGCGGTCGTAACCAATCAGAATTGTGGTTGAACCCACAGGACGATTTGCAAAGATTAATTAGTAAGGAGAACGAATTGAGGTCGCCGTTTTAATTAGTCTACGGTTCGGAAAAAAAAATATAGATGAGATTTGAAATTACGAAATTGAAAAGCTGCGGTAGAAATATAAAGGAAAAAATATCGTCTATGAAAAGATTTTTTTTTTAATAAAAATTTATATTTTTGAGTCGATATCTATGAGATGATAATCTAAAATATGTAATTTAGAGATATCTAACGAAATATAAATAAAACCGCTACAGTTGAACCTCGTAAGGTTATGAATAATTCTGAATAGATAAATAAAAAGGAAATGTTCAGTAATCTGTACAGGGACGGAAAAGATAGTGATAACATCACCATAAGATATATTAAAATGTAGACGAAGAATTCGGGGTAGTAACCAGAGGTCGAGACGGTTTAGTTGGCAGATCACCTGGAGAATTTATCCGGGAGGCACCGGTTCCGGGTTTTTGTTTCCATGGAAAAAGTATTATAACTTAAGAGTTCGCTACGCATGCACCAATGCACGTGAAAGATTTATCTTCATAATAAAAAATGAGTGTAATAAATATTTGTTTAGGCCATGGCTCCCTGGTGTAGTTAATAATAATCTGTTAAGTCCTTTGCGTACTTTCTAAAAAGATATACTGAATTAAGAAAATAAATATTCATCTGTGTCTTCAACATACTGCAATAAAAAAAAACACCCAAAAATTAAGACCCAGCACAGTAATAACTTTTCAACCACCATAAGATAACCATCGTGCATATGGCATACAGTTGGTCGCAGCGGTTGTAAAAATTATGGCGCACGGGAGCAAGACGACATTGTCGTAAAAATTGATGGACATATATTAAAAGCCCGAATATTGTCAACCCTTTGGCTTTCGCTGCCATTGTGCTTGTGTTATCTTCACGGTTTGTGAGTTTATGGGGAAAGGTAGTACTGAGTTTGATGTTGATTTACAAACAAAATGAGCCATACATTGAAATAAAGCGTTATTCACAACTTTTAAATTTTGAAGAAATTTTCATGTGTTTTGTAATGTCAAATCTGCGGTGCGAGCATGGTTATTTTTGGTGTCGACCCGTTTGTCGATTTTAAACGTCAAAGTGTTGATAAAACTATAAAATTCAATACATAAAAACTTTAATTGAGTCGACAAGTTTGTCGAAAATATCCGTGCTCGGACGCCTGTTCTCAGTAGTCATGTCATCGCTTACACAGACCACGAATTTGTCAATAGTAAATTTTATGCTATATGAAGCGAATAACAAAGATCTCCGTTAGCCATTTCGTTATCAACAGTATCGTTTAAACTAACAATTTACTCTTAACACCTAATAACTTTTCGTGACACTTTAAAACCACAAAAACTTACCATAGAGACGAAATATCTCTAAACCCAACTCACACTTATCCTCAAAACCCAAAAATCAATCTTCGACCAAAAAACATCATTTTCTCCCCATTTCACACACACTTCACAGATCTGAAGTTAGTACCCTAACCCACGAGACATGACGACAGATGACGCGTAAACTGCGGGGCGTCGTTGAGTAATGAACGTTCGCCCATTACTCATTACCGGCCGTGACTTGCCCGTGCGACGGGGCCTTTATTTCAGCGCTACACTACTGTTTCGAATGATTTATTCGTCGTTGTATTTTTATTGTTGAGTTAAGCTATCAATCAATTTGTTGCTTTAAAGAGTGGCTTACTTTCGTTGTGACTAGAATATAAGCTTGTTAGTAGACATTTTATCACCCTCGTCAATAGCTCATTAAAAAGTAATGCAGTTAAACGCACACTAAAGGTATATTAATGATGGAATAGAAACTAGTAATAACTAAATAAACGATCACGAGAATACTAACATTTATATTCTAATAACTCCGATTCCAAAAAAGAAATTAGAAAAAATCTAAATTCCGAAATTCTAATTTAAATTATAAATTCACAAATTTCTTCCAAGCAAGGGCTCAAAGCAAGAGCCTACGTGAGTGGAGTCACAACCTAAAAAGCAATCCATTAACGAAGCAAAAATATTAAAAGACAGTCACTCACTCACATACTCTTTGAAAGTGATCCAATGATTAAAATTCAGGACTAGGATTAAATGACATCATCATACACAAACATAACGTCGGTAATGATACTTAAATAAAAATTCCACATGGCGCTTAGGAAGGAAGTAAGTACTCTAATAGCAACGTTAATAATAAATTTAGGAAGTTATAAATTGAAGAATGATTAGCTCCCTACAGATTATTCCTGACAAATGTAACTCAAGCTCCCATTATATCCAATCCTATTGAACTTGAATTTGTAAGAATACTCGAGATTCACAAAGATTATTTGTATGCAATAACGGTACGCCCTCCAAACATCTGTAGTAGCTGAGAAAAAAGGAATCCGTATCGATAATGTTACTCGTATTACTCGAAAAGTGAGAGAAATCAACGCTCAGATAAACGATAAGGTAATAACAGAAGCCGATCCTATCTTTTGTGCTCTTTTGTTACACGACGAATACAATGCAGTTGTAAATTTTTGGGTTCTTAACTCCACAATGTTCCCGTCATTAATCTATGGCCGTTGTAACTTGAAGCGGGGTTGGGATCTTTTGTACCTGCTCCGCTCCTCGCCCCTTTGTACCCTGACATGTGCGGGGCAAGGACAAAAACCTTGCGCAATATTGTCTGCCCCAAGACATTGGATGATGTGAAAATAATCCGCGGCGTATAAAGCAGAAGATTGGAGAATAACTGAATCTGTCAGGTTTCAACCAAGATTCTGATCTCTAAAGCTCGCGAAGTTACAATCACTGAATTAACGTCACACTAGCACCTAACTACAAACCTATTTTTAAAAATGTCACCCGCAACCTCATCTAAGCTTTTTTGACACATCGTTTCCACTAAGCCCTTGACATGCATTAACGCCTAACATCGACGCGCACTTTTTCTGTCGAATCTCCAGATGTGAGTGCATCATTAAAATCTTCTACGGCACCAAAAAGATCAAAAGTTATCTCCTCAGTTGGAGAGGTTCCCTCTCGCCCCTGCTTCCCTTTCCCCCACGGTCCCTTGTTGCCGCGACCGGCGACAGTTAAACTTGGACCGCCGTGAGGGACGGTCGCTGCCACCCGGGCGTCCCAACCGCGTTGCGTACGATACCGCGTTTGTGAAAACTGTTTTCCTTAGTGTCATTTGCATAGGTGAAGTGAAACTGATTACGTTTTGGCAACTGTGATGGGATTTAATGTACGTGTGCAGCGTTGACAAATGTGATAGATTAAAAAGTTTAAAGTGAACCTCTTGTGGATTGTTTTTATTTTGTAAATCGCCGCTGATGCATTCTATTTTGGCTGTTTTATTCGGGTAACTATTTTCGTATAATTTATATTGACAGTTTATTTCATGAGAACTCTACGTTTCATCAAGAGCATTAAATAACCATTATCATCTGTTACAAACTTTACATTTATCGCGTTAGCAACCATTGAAAACAATAAAAACTATTCGTATCTTTCTCTTGACTATTCCTACGTACTTTCAACCAATTATATGACAGATAAATTTGATAAAACAAGATTTATGACTTGAACTACGCCTAAGAGATATGGAAGTCGGTCACGGATTTATCAGAATCTTACTCAACGACGACGGCACCAAAAACTATTATGTAGCTTTTTTACGACTCACAACGGTAAAAGCGGCTGCAATTGTGACGGTAGGAGAGACAACATCAGATAAGGTGGTATAGCATAAATAGGCTAATGTCAATTCCCATTACGATGCTTTGTCACGTGTGGAAGATGGTCCAGGAGATATGAAGGGAAAACTTGTAACGATCGTTGTTGTGATGTTGGTGAAGATACCGGTAATTCTAAAGTAATTTTGGTAATGTAGGGTGCAGTTACCGTTTATGTACACAGCTTAGATTTAAACGATGAGGAATTTGGTCTTGAATTTATCACCATCATTTGGATGTTTCATAACTGTAACTTATGTGAATTTGATTTCTTTCGTGTGAAGGAAATTACTGCTAGTATATTCGTGAGTAATATTTAATGTTAATGTAAGTTCCGGATCCACAACTTACGGATAACTTTATAGAACCTATTGATTGGACAGTTAATGGAAAGTTAATGGAATATTTATTGAAAATAAAACAATAAAGTTCCATATTTTTTTGTTAAATAGCCTTTTAAATGTGACTTTCTATAGTGTTGAAATTAAATCTACACTAGCATGTCAAATGGATAGCTTTCATGAAATAAAATTCCATTTCCTTTTAAACTTGAAAATTAATAGCATTATAAATTAACAAGTTACGATCACATCGTTTATCAATTATTGCAGCGATTCCTCACACTTTTACAACTTACACATGATGATAAGTAGTTGATAAAGGTTGTTAACTTATGATTTCTAACTCAAAATTATCATATGAACCCGTAACATTATCGAATGAAAACACATATCTTCAACGACCAGCTGTCTGAATTAGCTTATTTGAATGGATTTTGATATTATAGGTGTTCTGCTACAAAACTATTTAACACAATGTTTCCTTCCTGCGAAGGCAATATTTTCACACAATATTTTGTAATATTAATCTATTTTCAAGACTCAAATGACCTCTATATTTGGCCTTATAAGTACATTTTGATACCGAGAATTTATCACAGATAATTGTAGGTACGAGCCCTTCTAACTTGGCCAAGGTAGTTATTAATTGAAATTCGTATTAACTTTAATAGTTATATGTAGCTACAATGATTTAGATGTGTTTTTATTGCTAGATTATATAACAGTATATCATAACATAAATTTATGTGAACACGTTTTAGTTCCAAACAATATTAAAATTTAAAGGTGACTGACATTATTCGTGCGTAATAAATTTTGAGTCAGTTAATATTTCAAAGATATTAAGCGGCACAAAGGCATTAATAAACTTAATAGGTGTAGACGCATCGATTTGAATGAAGATTACTTAATTATTAACGTTATGACTCAAGTTAATGTTACTTCACGTGGTCATGTCAGTCACGTAACTTATCCACATGTGTTGGCACTCCGCCCACCCCTAAGCAAGAAAGAGCACGAAAATAAATAAATAATAGGCCTCGCTACAATCAACGCAACACGAATGTTCATTAAACATGCAAAATCTCCTAAGGTTTGTTTACAGTAGCGATAAGATTACCCACGGAAGCTCTTATCGCAAAGTTCCGCAACTGAGCTATGTGGTGTGCCGGTAGTAAAGTGAATTGCAAACTTGCGATTGCAAAGTTCGATTGTCGCAGAGTTACGTTGCGATCGCAACGAAATATTGAATGGATAGATGATATTGATAGCCTTCGGTGTAGTGTTCATCTGTTTGAATGGATTACGAAATAGTCAACATTAAGATATACTTATGTGTAAAGTTGAGTTAATAAAATAAGATCTGATCGACGATAATGTAATGCGAATTGAGAATTTATCTATCGAGCGTGGAATAGTAGTAAACTTTAATTTGGTATTTCTAATTCAATTCCGTGTAATATGTTAGTAATGTACTAGTTTCAAGTTAATACGTTTAGTTTAAGTCATAATATTTTATGAAAGGAAACTACACGTTGAAGTATAAAATGTTGAATCTTTTGTACACTTCATCATCATCAAAATGAGCCTTATGACATCTTAATTAGATGATTTAAGCAGGGTCTCTGAAGTTTAAACACATTTATTTGTGGCGAAATATAATTACTTAAAAAAATGGAAGCTCATTTAGTCGTTTTAAGTTACAACTATCTCAATATATAATTGAACATGTCCCACCATCCAGTTGAGGCTATTTTGGCTACCATTAAAATAATTTACCTATTATAATGTTATTTTCTAAACCTAAATAAGCTGATATGAGATCTTTGTACACGTATACCGTTAAATTTAAGCAGAAATTCCTCGAAAATGAAAGCTAAATCATCAGATACAAAAAGAGAAAACACCAAAAATGTCGCAACCGAAAATAGGACAAACTAATCTAAAGTTACCATCGCACGCACGTAGCCTTCCTTATTAACGTAACGTAAAGGTAGTAGGATTCACCTTGTAACCTTACAATTTGTATGCTCATCTCATTGGCTAATGATCGGAAGTTTGGGCAGAGGATGTTTGAACTATTTGTTAGGTTGATTTTTGGGAATGAGCGGTATAAGAGTGAAGTGATAGCGGAGATTAAAATAAAAGAAGTCTGTGGACAAATTAACGAATCATGTTTTATTGGTATTTAAAGATTATAAAGTAGTTAAATCAGTGAATAATATAAAAACAGTAATAAAAAAGAAACAATCATTGTTGATATGGCATAGTACAAGTAACGACGGTAGACTAATTCAAATAACAGTGAGAGATTAAATTTAAATTATAAAGCTTTCGTAAGTACTCTAGTCTTTAAGGTAGTTTTAACAAAACAGCTAGATTTTTAGTGTCAATATCTATTGATCAAATTGATTGAAAGCCTATTAAGAACATTAAATTTAATAGCCTAGGTAGATTGATCTAAATTGCAATGTAAATAGATCATTATCAAGTGGATACATATTTATGGCGGTACAATTTAACGGCAAGAGAATGACATCCATTACAAGATGACATAAGTTGGCATTTAGTCCATATAAACATACGATAAATGTACACTTTAATATAATACTTGTTATACTTACTTTAATTAACAACTTATCACCTGCAACATTGTCTGTCGGTCTTTGAGTCATCAACAAAGTTGGTAAACATTGAGAATGTAATATTAAAGTAATTGAATTATTCTGTTCGGAAGATTTGGAAGTTGATCGAAACGTATGATACTATTAAGACCGATCGCAAAAAAAGTCGCTAAGAACGTGGAAGATTAAAAAACATACAAACCAAATAAAACTATGAACAAAACTTATAATACAAATAATTATTTTGCAATTAGATATATGATGAATAATAAATTAGACTATTCATAAATTTATAAAAAAAAAATCTATTTAAATTAAGTTATGTAGGTACTAACAAACTAAACACTACACACTTATAAAATAAATAGGTAAAAAATAAAATAAATCCCACGTCTCTATAAAAAAAAAATACTTAGTCGTCAAAGTATTCTTCTAGAAAAGTCTTCTAGAAAGGTGAAGACTGGCAGTATTTTAAATATATATATAAAATAATGAATAAATATATGACTTATTACAAGATTCATTATAAAAACATACCGCTGGTTATTTCAGAGAGCATCAATACTTGCTTCATAATGATGAGTAAGCAATCCTAACTATAATGCCCTTACAATTCGGGCCAATAACACGATTCACCTTGATTAAACGAGGTCTGATTGTTCATAAACTGTTTATGATGATCTAGTTAGGGGGAAATACTGTTTGCAAACTAAATGTAATCATCATCGATACTTTTATTGTATATTCTACTTAGACTTTACTTAAAAGTATTTGTGATATACTATCGTCATTTTTGTTAATTTTAAAATATGTCATACCAAATAGGTTACAATTAAAATTTATAACACTTGTGTTTTTACTTTATTTATACTCACACTTTTTTCCATGGACAAGGCAGAAACGACAGTACGTCACCTAATACGTGTACGTCATCTTAAACGTTTAACTAATGCTTAGTTCATTTAGTTGTTGCCAAATAAAAATCTGTGAAGAAATAAGTAAATAATTTTCCTTTAACGGTTGTCTGAAATAGTTCTGTAAAGTAGGTTTTGCGTCTATTATTAAGTATATTACAACGAAAGAACGGCTGAAGTTAATTCAAAGTGACTCCTGCAAAGCCAAAAGAAAAGTTTTTCTTTATCTTTAGTAACTGCATAGCAGTTTTTAACAAGATTTAATACAAGACTTGTACTTTGTTTAAAATATTCAAGTTCCTCTCTACAACGTAGACTCTAAGTTTTGTTTTAAATTTTAATTAAAAGTGACAAAGATTAAACGGTATTTTTGTTTAAATTGTCTTTTTAAATAAATGCAAATCTACAAAAAGCACGTTTTAAGAAACGAAAATAATTATGAATAACAGTTTCGAAATAATAAAATCAATGAAGAAATACAAGCTAAAATAACAAAGTAGGTACCACTCCTTTAAAACGATCATTCAGACATTCGGGTAACCGATAATGATATAAATTATGTTCCCATAATTTAACTACTACGTAACAAATGTAACAATAACATATTTGTCAATTCGTTTAAATTACAACGTACAACAGTCAAATCATTTAATACAACATTGTAGCACAAGAAGTAATAAGGTTGCACACGTCTTTATAATCCAATACAAGGTTTTATGTTCTTGGAATGTTGTTCACTACATTGTAACTTCAAATAATAGTATCGTTTGTTTTAGCTACCAGATTTCTTTGCTATCAAATAATAAAGGACCTACTAACAAACCAGTCGATACAGCTTTATAATATTGCTTTGCTGTTAAATTTTATGGATACTTGATCGTGACTATTTGCAATGCTTAAAATATCAACACTTGAAATGTTCAGTAGTAGAGTGCTGGGTTAAAATGTCAGTATTATGCATAATACTATCGGGTTGCAAGTAAAGTCACCCACAAGTTTAATAATAGCTCATTTCCTGAGACTGTTTATACATTTGAACTTAAGTATATCTAGTTTCTTCAACTCGATTATAATAGGGAAAAAAATAGAAATATTATACGGTCATTCAAGTTTATTTTCATAGCTCCACCCTCACTACTACTTTTCATGTTTTAAAGTTAAACAAACCTTGTATCGAAAACTCGGCACATCCACAATGGAAGGTTAGTCCATATAATTGCTGCATTATTCAAATTTCGTGTCCACAAACATTGTATAATCTGGTTGATCTCTTCCACTATCTTTGTTTTCATCATTAACGTTATTAAAGCAAGTAGCTACTGTTTGATTATCTTTGTCATTATCAAGTGCTTAATCACCATAGTTTAGAACATTTAAGTACTCATTTAGCGGTTTAACTATTTTGATGTATATCTTTTGACACTTCATTAGAAGCACTGCGAGAGAATTTGTCTTACAGAAAGGCAAGAAATAAATTCAAAGCACAAATTAACATTGCTTGTATCTATGTTTTTTATAAAAGTACCATTTATAAGTTACAATATAACAGTAAAGTGCTAGTTCAATGATCATAAGTGTGTATAGCAATGACAGGTGGTTATACCATTGTTAATGAGAGTACCACAGTAACCCATTTCTCTCAGTCGTCTCTTACAACTTGCGTGGGATTGTGAGCAGGTGATAGACTACATAATGCGCTTTATATTTTTCTACAGATGAAAATCTCTATAGTGTATTTTTACAGTGTATTTGGTACGCGACCTGGAACTCAACTTTTCTTAGCATACAGATATACTTTCTTTGCGGTTTCTTTGATCACGCCCAAAACTTTTTGTAAACAATACTTATTGTGGTTCTTCAAAACTTATACACGCTACATGTCCAATTTCTATAAAATATGTTTCGTCACACTAAATCGGCTTTTTACCACAAGTCTGTACTTACCGATCTATAATAGGGCCATTTATTTTTTCCCCAAAAATGGCCCTAAAGGGTCCTATTAGTCACGGTGCGGTGCCATACAAAAGTGTTCTGGCTAATGACGCGGTGGGCTTGTACTTTGGGATATGATCAGAAATATGGCCCATCGGTTTCTCGAAAGCCTTTTTTTGATGGTTGAAATATGTCAGTTGTTTTTGTTTCTGGGGTTGAAAAACTAAAACTATTATTTTTGATTGGTAACGGTTCTACTTATTTTAAACCCACGTTGCAAGTTAACAAATCTTGTAAAACGCATACATTATCAATTTCCGTGGGTTTTTACATTAATATTAAGAGTACTTAATCATCACCATCACTCAATACAAAAACAAAAAACCAAAGAAAATAAATTTTCAAAGTGTTCACACACCGCACAATGCGAGTAGGTACCAATACAAAGTCATCTATGTAAATATTAGTCTAACTTTCCAACTCTATTGTTTTAGGTGATGCGCGCGCGCAAGTGAATATGGCGCGGGGGGGTGTCGTGCTCCTCGTGCTATGGGTGGCCGTCGCCGCCGACAAACATGGTAAGTACCACTGTACCTTTTTTCGTTTTATCCCTCGGGTAAGACTGAAAACGTGAGGTAGTTTAATAAAACAAATAATATGATATTTATTTAAGCCATTTAACGTATTGGAGTTGTGCACAAGCATTGAATCGGGACGAGTTTATCTGCATTATCATTCCTGTATTATGAACCTTCGAATGTGTTAATGTGAACCCGTTTTACACTCTATTAATAAAACTAATTTCACACTCGTCCACTTCTAAATATAATTCACTCTACAACATTAACTAGCAAAGCTTTTTAAATTCGTTAGTTATGCTGTTATGTTCCTAAAAGCTTTTAATTCGTTAAACGTGTATAGCTTCTGCGCAGAATTCATGAAATTCTAACCCTCGACTTCCAAGAATTTAGGTCACAGTCCTTAATTCAAAAAGTTCCAACTCCATATCTTCACGGTTAATTACCGGCCATGATTTATGGAGAGGCAAAATTTCTCCCCGTAAACCATCGTTTATCTTTGACCCTCAAAATCTAAGTGGGGTAACAAAAACTGATGAAAAAATTGCAGAGTTTGCACCTAATCTTGAATCAGATAAAGAAGGCAAAAACTTTAACTGTCACCAACGAATCTTTGAGGTACAAAATGATGATACAAGGGAAGTGGCAAAAAAGAGGAAGACATAGTTTGTCATCAGTACGCGATAATGCAACATACAAACACGAAATTATTTGTATCGAGGGCGTCAATTTTGATGCTACGTTGTAAATTTTTAGGATTGATGATGAATGTTGTCACAGCGCCTCTTCTACGATTGACATTTGAGTACAGTTAATCAAACTGTGCTTGCAATTGATTTTATGGACGTAGTGTACGATAGCATTTTGGAATTTTATTATAATCGAAATGAAACAAGCATGTAGATCAAAGTTTCTTAGATTGACCAAATATCATTTGGAAAATATTACATCATTCAAAACCAAAGTAATATTGAAATGTAGGAATTTAGTATGTGTAAGTTACGACTAAAGCACTCATTAATGTCGTCTTAAAATCGGACTTATCAACTTCTGATTGCCATTTGAAGCAGTATTTATGCTTCTTGTTTTGATATCTTTGAAGTTCCTCTTCAAAGCAAAAGCCGTGCTTCATTATAATATTTATTTTAATAGAACAATCTAGAGTAAAGAAACACTTAAATGTTTTCATAAGCCCAATTCATTTGAAATTTCGTGCCACTATATAAAAACATTATACAAATAACCATCATTTGCGCCAACTTCAAGCGATACAAATTTCTAAATCGTGACATCCAGTTAAAACATCATTGCCTTATATAACAGTGTTTTTCTATTTAACATTGTCTTGCTAAGCAAAGCTCAATGTATACGAATCCAGGTCATGAATGTACCTACGTGTGAAAATTACGTTTTGTTAATGAAAGAGAGAATCGATACTCATGTGAGATCGTTTGGAGTGTGAACTGGTCACGATTTTTTAATGGTAACGATACATTTGATTGTGCATATGTGGAAGGTAAATGTTTTGTTTAGTTTGAATTTAATACTACAATACCTTTATAATAGACAAAGTTTATAACGAAACTTATGGTAAAAAACAAATCAGATAATATTTCCGCAAAGATAGGATACGAACTTACAGATAAAATCTTAGTCTGAATGACAAAACTAGAAACAAAACATCGCGATTACACCAATACTATTATTGTAGCACTACCTTGCAAAAATAAACTTGGAGATCCAACATTTAAAAAAATCTCCAAAACACATACCGCGAAAAAAAACTGTACACATCCATTAAAGTTGAAATCGGAAACGACCACTCCAAAGCAGCTGCTAGCGTGAATGAAACACAAAATAATAGCGAAAGACTCCCAGCAGAAGCTATGAAGCGTTATAACCCGACTAACAAAGGGATTATCTTGTTTGGGAACCTCTTGACTGGCACTCTATGTATCGTATTACCATTGAAGTTTTTGTGGGTGTGGTCCAAGACGGGGTGAGAAATCGGCGTTTCAAAGAAATTTTGGAGCACTTTTTGCACCTTGTTAAGTATTGAACGTTAACGGTCCACTTCTTTCGGTAATTTGAAATGTATTGTAGATTTTGACACGTTCTGTCGGGATGTTCTGATTTTGTTCTTATTCATATTTCGATTTTGAAATAATACATTATATAATTATATCAAACATATCTTAGTCAGTTTAGTTAGGTATTGGAATATTTAAGTTTGATTACAAAGACACCTTAAATGTTTCATATAATTCCACGTCGCTTGGAAAATCGATACGATCGTGCATTCGTGAGTCATTTAATTAAAATACCTTAGATTGCATTATCGTTCCGTAATCTAAACTAGACAATGTAGACTGCCTCACGAGTCACGTTGTTACAAACATGACTGCTGAGCGCGAGGTCCTAGATTCAAAAATTATATTTTCAGTAATAGCCCGTAATTTACAATAATGTCCATTAGATAACAATAGGCAATGTGATGGTGCACATGAGACTTAATATAGCTATCGGTGAAATGCCTAGCCCTTCGAGATATACAGATGTGATGACCATGTTAGAAATAGACAATGTTAGTAATATTCCTACATAATATTTTAGTAAAACCTTACCGAAGATGTTGTGGTAGCGAATATTTTCACCTATATTTTCAAATCGTTGTCTACTGACGCAGGTATCTTTACAAATTCCTCGTAGTTTATTACCAACTCGTCACCAAACGACATCGGATCACAATGCTCGTCATAGCTCGTTTATTTCGAGCCTCACGTTCCCGCCTACAGTGCCATTAAATAGATCGAGTACATCTTTTTACGTCTCTCTGGCGCTAAGTGCATTTGCTAGTAAACTGCATCAAGCATCGTCCCCAACTGACGTGTATGTATTCTACAGATGTTTAGTAATGCATCCGCTTATTGTCTTAATGCTTGCAAAATGAACATTTGTGTTATCTTGTCGCTTGCTTTGCTATCTTTACATATCCTTTGCTTTAAAGGGACGGTTAGAAGTGATGTCAACGTTAAGTGCTTTGATACAAAGCCACGTGTTTACGTGTTAAAATCTTAAGGGCTTTAGTTTAACATGTTTTCATCTTTAAAATGAATGGGTAGCAGCTGTTCCGTCTTCAAATATCCTTCAAAATTAGTTTTGTTTAGTAATATCTTAGGTTTCCGCGATCACTACGCATTATAATAAACTTTTAACCGGATTAATCGCGTGTATTATTGGTTTTTGTTTCTCCTGACGTTTCGGACACTTTGCAGCGTTCGTGGTCGAAGAATTTTGTTTTATTATAGTTTTACTTGATTTTGTTGGTGTCCGACACCAGTTGTAGTCAGTAACATCAGTTCTAGCTACGAATTTCTACATATGGGTTTCTATAAGAACACTGCTATCAAAGACTTGACTTCTAACCGCATAGCAACACGCTATGTAAATACAACTGCATTCCTATTTTATATACTCTCTTAACATAAAGGTTCTGTTATCGCTCAACTGAATAGGGCACAAGCCGATACCGCTGCTATTACGGCCAACTTTTATAAGAGCACCGCATAGCCACTTAATGTAACAGCTACATCTGTTAAGTATCAGTGATAGAATCCCGTAATAAAATTAATGGGAATATTTAGTTTACTTACATATAAATAGAGTGCTTTAGATTTGGTATTAAGATAATGGTATGCTTCAATAAATGGTTCTGGTTTTATGACGTCCAACGTAACTGGATAATAACTGTGATCACTAAGCTATTCGGGAAGTATTGATAAAGATTTGGTCGTTAACTTTAATTTCCGTGATAGGGCAATAAAAAGAAAAACATTTGAAATATCAGCATCTTATTGGCAAACGTAAAATCGTTTATTAATAGCCATACGTGCCATAAACATCAAAACCAACTGCCTCGTTGGTCTAGTAGTCCCAGCCGCGACTGCTGAGCATGAGGTCCCAGGTTCTTGTCGGGTCTGGCGTAGTGTTATTGAGTTTTTCTGTTAAGGAATTCTCAGTAGTAATTGAGCCCGGTAGATAGACTCATTACCTATTACATGGAACTTAACAACAGCATTGGTGAGATGTGGATTTCTGTATAACTATGCATACCCTTTCGGGAAATACAGGCACGATACTAACCTACGTAAAATTTTAAAACGTTTTTATACCAAATACTTACGAAGCCTACAATAGACACACTAATTACATCCTACAGTCCTCAAGTATTGAAAATCAAGACATATGAACATTAGTTACAGAATTTCAAAACATCCTTTGATACAACTTTTTCAATTCTTAAAGCCATCAAGCCGTAGTAATTGTCTGCCATCATCAATAAAACCAATTGTTAGCACATCTGTGGAACGAGCCAAGAATTCTTCTTCGACGTTGATTAAGAACAGCCCATCAATAAAACTGCTATCTGGAATAACATCGATGCCTCCATTAATTATTTTCAACTAGCATTTACTGGCTTGGGCTGAAACTTAATACCTGTAAAGTGTGATCCATTAATTTAGATCAGGTTCGATTTTGGGTAGACAAACAGCAACACTTGATACTTTTGTGCCGTTGAAAGGATTAAGTTTTATAGTGGCAGTGGAAAGATGTTATTAGTTAATACGATATAAGATTTCGTTCTCAAACTTTAACGACTCAATTATCTGGAGCCCTAATAAAAAAATTGTCTCAATGAAATGGTGTGAAACAAATTGACTATCAAAGAACAGCTGATCTTTAATACTTATACTCCTTCCGACCGTATTTCGGTCACGACGGCCTATCTCCACTGAGATTAGCCAAGTCCGCAGGAGATATTATAGTGCACAAGTGTATGCGCAAAGACAGGTGCGCTCCCTCTTCCTTCACTCTCATATTCCGATGGGACGGATATCCAACACGACCAGAGAGAGATCAGGCGTAGGACTGACCGCTTTACGTGCTCTCCGAAGCACGGCGGTGTGTAATAAAACTTTGCCCGACCTGGGAATCGAACCCAAGACCTCACGCTCAGCAGCCGCGCTTGCGACCACTAGATCAACGAGGCAGTCAAAAAAGCTGATCTTTATATATGTAACATAAGTAGAATCACGATTGTATTTCTTGAAGAGTTGAGCAGAGGTGAAGTTGGTATACACACATTTCATCGAAGTTATTATTATGTTATCCTGCGACCACGAACGCTGCAAAGTGTTCGAAACGTCAGGAAAAACAAAAAACCAATACCAATAATACACGCGATTAATCCGGTTAAAAGTTGTTTTATTATAATGTGTAGTGATCGCGCAAACCTAAGATATTATTATTATTATGTCCTATGTAATAAGTGAAGTTTAAGCAGTGATAGCCTAATGGTATGACCGTTGGACTGACAAGTCAAAGGTCGCAAGTTCGAATCCAAGACACCACTGACTTTTCGAAGTCATGTGCGTATTATAAATTAATTATCACTTGCTTATAACGGTGAAGGAATACATCGTGCGGAAACCAGCACACCTGAGAGATATTCTCGATGGTGTCTAAAGCCATGTCGGGGACCTACGGGTGGTTTAAGCTCTGACACTAGGTTGTTTGTAAACCATACGATAAGAAGAAGAAGAAGTGATGAGCCTTTTGCCATTCACTCGGCACAATTCCAAAGTTCGTGCTGCTGAGAATTTCTTAACACAAAAGCCTAATAAAACAGCCCGACCCCGGAATGGAAACCAGTGCTTGGAACCAAACAATTACTGGAGAGCACGATATCTGGTGGTAAGACTGATTATCAGACTTTCAGGCTTCTATCTACCTGTAACGAAAGAAAGAAAGAAAGAAAGAAATAAGTTTACGAAAGAAATAAGTAACGGCTCTCGTAGGTCTTCGTTTGACAACCGGGACTGACGGTGTAACGTAATCTCCAGGGCTTGTGCGAAGGAATCTTGGTATGAAATTATAGTCACCCATACACAGACCGACCACGGCAAGCACAGTTTAACCTCGATCAGTCAATGCTCAGAGGGCTTCGACAAAAAAAAACCCATCCTATACTTAAAATCACTTTAGAATTGTTGCCAATTGTGTTTATGTAATTCTAGTTGAAATTAACGTTCATTCATGAATCAAATTTAATCTTTTTTTATTAGTGATCGAAGTCAGTTACACTTAAAACCAGAGTAGGCTAAATAAGGCAGTTACCATCAGACCTCACATGACAATATTGCTCATACTCGGTGACAATTTGACGAACCAAGTCTGCGTTTCGTTTATAGATTTGTCCCCAAAAGAACATTCGTCAGACCGTACGCGTTCACGTCATTAGACACACGACATCTCGTCCCATTTAAAATTCTGTGATTCCAAACGTTTGAGGTATTTTAAAACAAAGAAAACATACCATTAGTTATGCGTGGAATGCTATAAGTGATTTGTTTATTGTGACAAAAAGGGGAAATGAGGAAAATATACTAGGAATAGAAATGTTGAATATGGGATAAGTATTTTTGAATAACGAGGTGATTCTTGCTGAAAATGTAGGCTATAGACACGTCCAATTTATTAAAGATCTAAAGCTAAAGTAAGATCATTTTTGTATTAGGAATGCGAAATGCAAGAAAACTGACACCTAAACATCCTTATAGATAAATATTACTGAAGATCAAATGCATAGGACATACATTCATCCAAACTATTAAGAATTTGACTCACCTAGGGAGACGAAGGTTTAAATCCTACCCACAACCAAATCTTTCTTTCCACAAAAATTAATAACTATAGAGTTCACTACGCATGTGATAATGCGTTTGATAGATGTGTCTGTATTTGACTCATCCGCACAATCGGTGCGAAGAAAAACTACTTTGTAGTAAAACAACCGTAAAGCAAAGAAACTACCAACTATTCTCTCAATGAACTAACTTAATAACAAAAGCTACAACTCAGAAACTACAGCTTTGAAGCATTATTCACTCCACAATACACTAATAACATCAAAGCCAACACATCGATCGAAGTACAGACGCGAGACATTTATTTATAATTTACGAACGTCGTGACGGCGATCGGCTTAGTTACGCTTCTTGTAACGTTTAAATGGAGTTTCGTCACTATAGATAACACTTGTACTCGAAACGTGAATGCTCTTAGTTAGGATGGTTAGGGCTGACTACCAAGCCGAGACAAAATACTACACGAACAAAATATTTAATGAGCCATGTATTAACATTTTGATTTTGTCCTGCTACTACTACTATCTGAAACTGATTGAAAGACAAAAATGTTACAAAGCAAAAAAATATAAAAGCAAATATGATTTTATTATCAGATTACAATATAGAGACTTTTTGCTACACCTTTGCCGTTGAATTTCTATGTTAGTTAATTCAGTAGCAACCTGGAGTTTGTAGCGCGGATGTACCGCACCGTGGGAGAGCCACGCTTCGGCACGAATGGGCCGGCTCGACCGGATTGATACCACGGCTTCACAGAAAACTGGCGTGAAACAACGCTTGCGTTGTGTTTCGCCGAGTGAGTGAGGGTACCGGAGGCCCAAACCCTTTAAAAGGCCGGCAACGCACTCGCGACTCCTCTGGGGTTGCGGGTGTCCATGGGCGGCGGTAATCGCTTACCATCAGGCGAGCCGTCTGCTCGGTTGCCCCCTATTCCAAAAAAAAAAAAAAATTATGGTACTATGGAACCTAACAACGGCAATCGTGTAATATGAGTGTACAGCGATACATCTTTGCTTAATCTTTCTGAGAATATAGGCGTTATGATGTGGAATGTTTTATTATCCCTTTACACCTTTATTAACAAAATCTAACCTTCAGGTAAAGCTTAACCTTTCCAGAGCCGCGCTTAATCATGAATGGGCGATGGCCCCTTACGGATGGTTTATTAAGGTTACCTATTTGATTGTTAAACCTACTAACGACATTTTCTATATTCTTTTTCTGGTGCCATTCCCAGAATGACCCTATATAACAATCTACGTTATTCATACTACAGACTCAGTTCATCTCAGTTATCAGCCCTAGCTACCGACCTAAATAACAAAAGCATTGATTTAAACCAGTCAATAGGAAACTCACATATCAATAGAAATACGATAGAACTGCACTCGAATCGGACATTAATTAAAATTGTGATAAAGCATCGAATCTTCGTGAAGCTTACAACATATTTGATACTAATAAAGCTGTTAATCAAATTCCAAGTGCTAAAAACCAATTAAAATTGACAGGCGACTTACCCAATCGGGATGGTCAAAGACTCGGAGCAAATAGAATATGTAATTGACTTTACCTTCATCAGTGTGACATGAAGATTGTTTTATTTTTTAAGTGGAAATGGTAATTAAGTGTCCCGTTTGGATGTGTATTATAATTAGAATGCGTTAAGCATTTTGTTTTGGTCCGAAATTGAAATAAGATGGATTGATGTATAATTAATTGATTGTATATTTCCAATGGATGAAGCTCGTTGTAAAATGTTTATTTAAAAAATTTGATTGCATGAAGATGATTGTCTTCACAGCATTCAATCTCATATCTCTTACGTCGTTGTAATAATATTTTCGTATCGTTGGAGATTAATTTCATTCATGATTAGGTTTTAATTAATTTTGCTTCTTAATTAAACCTAAAATCTACTAATGAAATGAATTAATCAAAATCAAATTGAAGCTTTTTTTGCGATTCTTATCTAAAAAATTTATTGTATTTAAGTATACCTTCTTCAGTAATGTATATGTTCAATGTCCGATACAACTCGAGCAGGTTAAGCAGACCTAAGAATTTGTATCTTCTTAGGTCTGCTTAACCTAATCGGTATTTAATCATTTTAATACAATTTCAAACCATCGACTGGAAAATGCTCCTCGAAACAAATCTTATTAAGGAAAAATAGATTCCAAGAAGGAAATATCGTTCGGCCCCACGAAAACGGAAATAGAAATAAACTGAACGGAAGTGAAACTAATTAAGTTATCCACGGTTCGTTCGAGTTGCGGTTTATTTTCGTACAATTCCCTAGTTCAAATAATAGTAATACTGTCAACATTATAAGAGTAACATACACTGATGTGCTGATAGCGATTTTAGGCAAAATTCTGACGAGGGAAGAATTTATTTTGATGTTATTGGAATTTCAAATTAACAGTGAAGCTGTACAGTCGGTTTTCGGTTGGAGAAAAGCGAATTTATTAAGAGGGGTGTACGGTATCCAAATATCTATGTTTTGCGTGTAAATAGGCGCGAGTGAAGCTTCAAACCAGGTGCGGACTTGGAGTGAAATCGATGGCATAACTTGGAGGGTACATGTTATTATGACAGTTGCTATTTATCCCGAGCGACACGGAATATATTTTAACTCCGTAATTAGAATAAGACTGTACGTAAGCGAAAGCTATTAGTCTTATTAGCGTTGGTGTTTCGTGAAGTTTTAATTGGTCTTTAAATTGTTTGTGACGTTTTTGAGAAGCGAACGTGGCTTCGTGTACTTACTTTAATTTGTTCCCACGATATTACTAAAAACTTTTAATGTTAGGGAATAAGTTACATTCAGGCGTCCTAATGCCTGAATGCCTATACCTGAAATATAAAAAATAGATATATCTAAAAGATGTTTTTAATTAATTCAAAAATCGTCAATTTTGAATTGGAAAAGTCACAATGGGATTGAGACGTTTAACTTAATTTTTAAATGGGTTTTTGGTGACTTGGCATTGATGTCAGCTATTATTATGACAATGATTGTTGAGCGTTCAATTTTGAGGACAATATCAATTACTTAGCTGTTTTGATGATATCATAAATAAACCTCCATTAGGTACTATACTTGTCTATCCCATTACGTAATACCCATTAAAAGTAATGTTTATGATCATCGAAATAATTATGTCTTTTCTTTTGTTTCAGAGGTGTCAAACACAACAGAAGCAGAACATACCACAGCGGCACCTACACCACCTATACCCTTACGACCAGAATACGCCCACCCTGCCGGCGTTGAAGCTCTAGACCCCTACAATTCAGAAAAGAACCATGCGCCACCACATCACAGAGACTATCTAGAAGAAGATTACGACCATGAATCCCATAAAGAGGATGAGCATGAAAACAGAGAAGACGCAGATGAGCTACCCTCTTTATCCGGAGATCATCTCTTACAAAGTTCTACCGATGATTTACCAATGTTTTTGCTAGAGCCGCAGCACGCTTTTGTGGTGAGGAATAAGCCTGCAGTATTAAGATGTCGGGCAGCAAACGCCCTACAAGTCTATTTTCAATGTAATGACGTACGATCTGTAGCTAGTACTCAGTTTGAGTTTGTGGATCCCCAAAGTGGTGTGAGAATTGTGGAAGCAGAGTGCAATGTGACAAGAGATCAATTAGATGAATATTTTGGTGAAGACAGATTCACTTGCACCTGTAATGCTTGGAGCAGCAGAGGTGATATTAGAAGTCAGCCCGCCGTCATTGAGTTGGCATGTAAGTATTTTCCTTAATACCCAAATAACTTATTGAGTACAGATTCTTATCAATAGCTTTTGTAATATTTTCCTCGTTGTAAGTGATGTTTGATCTTTTATACTATCTGTTTTCAATGTATGTTTACCATAACACAGTTTTATCGATTTTGTTGACTTGTTTTTGGAAGTTTAAGATGACAATTACGATGACCATTAAACTTTGTTATATCTCAAAATAATAATAATTGGGAGCACATTTTTTTTCTGTGATCTGGAAATTAATATCGCTCTATTTTTGCACACGACCATCTTAATAGGTATTTCAATCAGATTTCATCTCCATCCATTAATTGAATTTATCTTTTAGATCAATAAAATATTCACTTTTTATTATACCATCACGATCCAATCTCAAATCGACAGCTCTATTAATAAGCCACAAATTCCAATTTTTACGGTATTAGGGTAGTTATAAAAATATATTGTTTCCTGTCGAACTGGCACGCGGGCGCGGAACATTTCATCAAAACTCATAATTCGTGGCGAGTTTCCGTAGACGATTTTAGACTAACCCAATTGGGATTGTTGCACGCCCATCTCCGGTCGAAGACATTACGTTAATAGTTTCGAATCACCGTTCTTTTCACATGTCAAGATAAACTTAAGTGAACTTCATTTAAATAGTTTCTTTCTTTGAGATGAGAACTTAATCTTGCGATAATAATGAATAAGAATTTATTTATCTCATCTTTAAGCATATTTACCTTGTCGACTTCAGCAACTTCGTTCAAGTACTGACAAAAGCTAGTTATGACTTTAATAAAATGACCATGGCTTTACTTTGATAACCATTAATGAATTGACTGACTACTTTAATCGTTATTTTGCTTATACATGAAACGACAAACGTTGCAATCCGATCCATTATGTTATGTAAATTACTCCGAAACGTTGTTGTAATACTTTGTACTCGTATACACAAACTTCAATTGGTATAAGACAATGTTTTATACGTACAATACTTCAAACATTACCGAAATAAACTCAACAAAAAGAGCATGTTGTGACAAGACGAAGTACTACCACCATCAAACTCCCGTGATGTATGACACCATTAATATCGTTCATAAACTGTATTACGGACAGTTGCTCGATTAAATTCAATACCCATTCGTGGTAAATCTTCTATGCATATTAAATAAACGTCGGAATGACCGCTGCCTGGATTTATGGGTGTTGAGCAATACTTGAGACGGTCAAGTATAAGCACCGAGATTTGGATGCAACATACTTCATATTTTTTGATGATTGCTAGAATCAAACGTTATTTTGTACTTAAATGTTGTAATGTTTTATGACGTACATGGTACACTAGGATAACAAAAACTACTACTTCGTATAAGACAGATATAGTTTAACGGCCTGGTTGGCGCAGTGGTCAAGAGACCAGTTGCTGCGTCGGGTGTCACGGGTTCGATTCCCGCACGGAGCAACAGATTTACAGATAATTGTTCCGGGTCTGGGTGTGTGTGTATGTGAGATTATAGGTCTGTAAATGCAGCCACGATACAGGAAAATATTCTCAGTGTGGTACAAAGTTTTTCTAAAACAAAAACAACAAAAAGAACTATCGTAAAAAATAAAGCCACTGATGCTATGCTATTTTAGATATTCCATTGCCTTATAATGAAACTATTCTGTACTACGGTTCACGAGCAACACGTATCTTGATCTAGAATTTGACATAAACAAACTGACACCACAGATATTGCACGTAATTTACTCTTTGACTACTGCGCAAGAAAGGCAGCATATCAAATCTGACAGTCGCACTAATTCCTTCCATTATCTCGCCTCATACTTTCGTGCATTGCGCAAGATTACCTCCGTGACCAGGAATTATATATTTGGTAACACAAACCGAGATTAGATCAGAATGTAATTCACAACACAACATTCAATGATCCCTTCAATTGCACACCGTACCCCGTAACATAAAACATAAAGTTCAGTGTATATGAAACTTGTAGATTGTGTGGAAGTGGAACAATGGTTTAAAGTTGAAGCTAGCTCGCTAAGTAATAAATTGTGATTTTAGATATTAGTAATTTATTATATTAAACGCTTGCATGATCCGCTTGAAAGAAAGGCCTAGCGTACAAGAATTATAATTTGGTGAAAGTTTTAACAGAGAAATGCATGACTGCAATTATGATGTTAGTAAGCGCGGTAAATATATGCCGAATTTGTAATTACACACACAATGCCGAAACCTGATATTTGGTTTCTAGCAGATTACAATGCAATTAATGCCAGGGAATATTTTTGCTTTGACACAAATAACTAGCATCCGGTAGCTTCAACTAGATTAAAGATTTCTGTTTATCAAGAATCAATAAATAAAAATATTTAGATCCAACACCGGCTTTCCTCCAAATCCCTTTTTCATTTAATCTATCCTCCATATACCTCACCATCTTATTTCTGAGCTGTGAACGAACAATTAAAACCGTCAAGAGGTAGATTTAGTGCGTGTTTGCCGGGTACAGTCTGTTCGCACAATTAAGAGTCGGTAATGTCTCTCTCAATTTCTGTATTGTGTATATTTAGACGTTTATGAGTTTCCTCTGAATATTACTGGATGACTGTTTACGTTCGTGCTTCATTCTGACTTGTTGGATTAAGACTTCATTTTATTTCTATGCTGAATAATTCAGGATGACAGAAACCAGTTTTAGTATTGTTTGCATTCCCAAGTTTCAAAACTTACCGACTGACATGGTATGTATAGTTGTAGATTATGAATAAGCAATTATTGAATTATATAGCATGAGCTTCATATAATACAAATCAATGTTGAGCCGATGTTTTGTATAGAGTCCTGCAGCTAAACTTGGTATTACTTACTTAGCTAATATATGTAATAGAAAGCAACCGTAAAGACATTAAACGTTGATTCATTCCCAAAATACGCAGGATAAAGTACATCCCTACTTAAACACTCGAAAACAGTATCTATGAAGCTATTAACAATAATGGATGAATAGTAAGTGCGCGTAAAAGTGTCACAGTTAAGTCTTCTACCACGATTTACTGGATCCAAGTCGGAATGTGATGTTTTCAAGTTTACAACTATAGCGGGGGCTTTTAATGGATCGGTAAATGCGTCGCGTGTCTATATTTAACTTTTCATTGATTGTGAGGTAAACTTGGCTTTTAGTGATGCTGTAGATCTATTATTGAGAATCAAAGAGAGCGTTATTATGTCTAGATGTCGGTATGGAAATAGAAATGGTCTTATTAAGTTAGCTTTAATTTGATCAAGTATGTGGAAGAAGTGAATTTCGTATCATGATTCTTTTGCAATTGCTGTGTAATGAAAACTATGATTCCGTTCAATTAAAATAACGATACGGCTAACAGTTTGATAAATATATATTAATCAGATACGAGACAGAGGGAATCTTTTGGTTGAAAACCTTATTATAAAAATGTTGTCAGGAAAAAACATGAATCTGTGATAATGTCTCTATTTGGTGTCTCTTGGCCCTGTAGCAACAAAAAAATATTAAAATGTAACTATAGAAATGCAAATGTAATTCCACTGAATCAGATACACACACATATTTTTCATCAAACAAACAACCTTTTCGGTGTATAAAAGCACCTAGGCACAAAAAAAGAAAAAGAAATGAATAAAACAGTGTTGCTGCGAATATAATTCAATGTTAACGGACAGTAAATCCGTATTCTGTTTTTGCACAGGATTTTGGCTACAACGATATAAAGATTCATTAAAACATTTCTGCTGTGGGATTAATATTTAAAGATTGTTTAGATTTCAAAACTATTAATTGCAGAAATATATTTGATGTCAATTAATGTTCACCGGTTACTACTCACGTGCATTTTTCGGGATTGCCCGACTAACGCGAGTCAAACTGGTTTGACTCGCGACATCGCCGCGGGTTCAGCTCATGACTAAGAGCTCCGTTCGAGTTCGAAACTAGTCGGGCAATCCCGAAAAATGCACGTGAGTAGTAACCGGTGAACATTAATTGATATGAATATGTCTCACGAAAGTTTTTATATTTGATGTGTTTTGGGGTAAGGGTAATAAAATTAGAGTTGATCCAGTAGTGGTCCATTTCATTCACAATATGGTAAGAATGGTCTTCAGTGGAGATAATGGAACATACCTAGTAATCAACGTCAGTAAACAAAATAAGATCATAAAATTTACAACTTAAGAAGAATTATAATATTCTCTTAACCGAACTTTGTGGGGAAGATTGAGAGAATCTCTAAGATTTTAGGATATTATTGACACATCTTTCTGGCATTGCATCTTCATCATCAAAGAGAAGAGTTGTTGCTTCCTTACTTCCTTTGCCAAGAACTACACGACACATGAACGTAAATTATTTTAGGCCTTTAATCGCCTTCCAGGTAGTGAGAGTGTATAAAAGGAAATGAGTGCTATGAATAATTATGGTGTTTGTAAGCTATTAACTGGCTTGGCAGTGTTTATGCAAAACTCCTGTATCTTGCTGTTGGATATAGCTTTCTCTGACGCCTTTCTGTCTACCTATAACACTCCTAATTTTATAGTGCTGCGAAAGATGTTCTAAGATCATTGTCATTGATCATTGGTCATTACAATGCTTTTAACGCTTATTCATTTAACCAGTATTTCCGATTTTTTGTTTTAATATCCATGCTTATTTTTCTTTTTGAATTTTTTATACTTTTATACACACATTGCAATCTGAATGTCAAAGGATACAAAATTATGTAAGACTACTAGTAACCTACCATTCTGACTCTCTTCATAAATTTTGAAATAATAGCGCAAACGCATCCCGCATTTCTACATCCACGACCACGTAGGTACGATTTTCGTGGAGGAAATGAAACGCGCGCCATAATTTATGACTCTGCACGAACTCTCCGGATCTACCTAACACTTATCATTTACGCCCATCAGCTGGAGAGTTTAAAGTTACAAGGAAATCTCTACTTTTTATTCGAAATTGTTTCAAAAGATGTTTAGCGGTGGTTTTAAATGAAGTATCAATTACTTTCCCTTTCAAGAAGGGAGAGTTTTTAATGGCGTTTACTAAAAAAAATAAGAACCATGTTGTGGCCAACACTAAGAATAATCAGCATCATAGGTCATAAGCTAGACAGCTGGACGTGAGGTCTTTAGTTCAATTCCCGAGTCAGCCAAAGTTTATTAAGTTTTTCTGTTAGAAAACCCTCAGTAGTAGGTACTTTGGAATTGTGCCCGGTAATGGCAATAGGCTAACCAACTACTACACGCATTGGTGAAATGTGGGCGTTCAACTGTCTACTACAGGAGATACAGTACCTAAATACTATTGTGATTATATGGAAACCAAATCAGGAAAATATAATATCGCCCATAATTCTGTATTAAATTGAAATAACTGATGTAAGACTTCTGATAAGGAATAGGTTATTCTGACGCCAATAGATGAAGGAAATATCAATCATCATTCATCTTAGTCATTACGTGGTTCACAAGTTGGCACCATTCCGACCTTTTAACCTACCATGTTGCTACTACGTGTGATCAATGAAGATGATTCTGGTACATTGAGCAAGTCACGCTTGATCTCTGACGAACTAAGTACGCTTACATAATCGGTCATATCTACAACTTTACTTAAGAAGCTACTTATGTTAAGGCGTATCACTTAAAGTATAGGATTAACATATGGAATATCTTAGTGAACTTTTGTGCGTTTCACACTTTATGCGTCTCAAGTGAATTTATTAAAATTAATATATACTGCATTGCTACTTTATAATATTTCAATATTCTCAGTAGCAGCTCAGATATTAGAATTATGCACTGTTTACAACATTATACCTCTGCCTCAGTCATTGACAATACAAGCGTGATGCTATATTAAACTATGTTTTTACTAAAGGTATAGCAATGAAGACTCTCAAGTCTAGAAATCTATAGAGCTTATCATCAAAACCATTCCCACCAGCCTATATATACCACCCAACTACAGACTCTAAAACTGGGTAATGTTATACAATACAGCCTATAAAATACGATACATTTTCCAATAACAGTATTAGCACCCAAAGTTATAGAGGTAGTCTCGGGCACAGTTCCAATTTCAGGCTTTACCTGAGAATTTTCAATTAAAACCACTTTTCATTCGGGAATTTCACATAGTCTTACCAATTTCTCCCATCTATAGAATAGTATAAACAATAAATATTATCAAATGTTTTCTCAAACACGTTGGTTATAAAAAAGGGCCATAACGTGTCGTCGGGAAACAATATTGTCACATATTTTTCATTTTTCTCCATGAAAAGAGTTCAAAGAAACGAACCGTGTTGGAACACAGTGACAAATAATATCACTTCAACATGTTTATAAGTTGCAGTCGCAGAAAATTCTCAAGTTTTCACCTCCGCGTACTGTGCAGCGATATCTTAGCTGCAAGAGCGAGTAATGGAGCGTACGCCCAACAGATTTATGGACGCACTACGTTAAACCACTTTGGAGTTGAGGGCAGAACATTTTGTGCCGACTCTACGCCGTATTAGTTTTTGTAGTGTTAGACTATTTATTGTGTGAGTACTCACTTTGAGTGATTTCTGTTTTTGTTTGGACTACATTTTATTGAAAACTACCTGAATGTAAATTATTTATTATTATCAAATAACGTAATATTGTATGAAATGTATTGAGTAATTCAAAAAGACTGTCACTATTATGACCCTCAAACATTTAAATATACAAGATAAAGAGAGAAATGTATACACTTAAATTTATTTAAGAACAGACCAGATGGCAGAAAATCAACAAGCTGTACCAAAAACAATACATAATGTATTATTAAATCCTATAAACAAAACAAACGAAAAGCAAATACCGACAGCTTTCACCTGAATGAAAAATGCGTTACAGATTCTGGCAGATAATTTGCTTCACCAGACAATTAAGATAGCACACAATTATATGGTGGAAAAGCACCGAAACACCGTAAAATTGTTAAATGAACGATAATTAAGCGTGGCGTGAGTGACTTTGTCGTGTAATTTAAACATTTAAAACAGAATAGTATCGCGCTCATATTCCCTGAGGAGATAGGCATGTGTGTGTCCTTGTAAATCTACAATTGATACATCATTTTGTTACGATTAATGTTATAACTGCTGAGCCTATTGCCATCTACCGGGCAGAATTCAAACCTCCGGATCGCTATTAAGAATTTAGAAAACCCCAATATAAATAGAAAAAAAGTTTTATTGCAAGTACGCCATTTGACGCACACACTTATAATTATATAATTTATAAATCAACTATTACTATTCCGGGAATCGAATCCGAAAACACATGCTCAGTAGCCACAAAAGTGGTAAACCAATGAAGTAGTCTAATAAAATAGTTAATTAAGATAGCATGCAATTATACGATGGAAAACACCGTAAAATTGTTAAATGAACGACAATTATCGGCGTGGGTGACACTGTCGCGTATAACTACATAATCGTCTGGCTCGTTGCGACTTCAAATTGAGATTGGCGTGAGAAGGATTTGTGGTATATGGTATGAAGTGACAAAATTTGATAAGTATTTTTCTTGTTGTGTAATATTTTTTTATACATCTACACTAAGAGACATAATAACGTCATCAAAGCAATAAAGACGAGAGATATATTTTATATAAAGCCCAGAGTCCAAAAATACTACATTATTAGAGAAAGAGTCATACTCGTACTCTCAAATACATACTATTGTGCTTAATAAAGCCAGAGAAAGACCAAATACGTAAAATACTCTACTTTTTAATTTCCAAACGAATCCTATCACGAAGAGTTAGATATACATATATACTTACAGCGGAGATTATTGGGCATATTTACAAACGTGCTACAGTCACGATGCAAAAAACAAAAGGAAAGAACATCACTACTGGTATACACGTTCGTCCCACATAACTTAGACTAAACACCATTGCGCAACTACACACTATTATTGAATTAGTTCAAAAGCTTTTGGCAACAGCCGTCAACGTCGCCTTAATTGTTATTGACGTCTGATTGTTATGTTATTAACTTCATCATTGTAATATGGCATTGTTATGTCAATAATAATTTAATTAATTAACTGTATGCGGGGTTTGAAAAAAGGAATCGATTATTTAATTACCATTGTGTTTGAAAATTGAGGACAATATAAAACTTCGTGAAGCTGTAACAGTTTTATCGACTATAATATATTTATGTTTTGATTTCTTTGATAATTTTCACACTTATTATATTGAATACTCATTAATATCCTTCTAATTGATCCCGAAAGCTTCTAGAGCAAATTCAGTTTTTGAAGTCGAATAATAACTACTCGATCAATTACCATTATTACAACTGTTAACAAAAATTACTATCTTTACTAACAGATCTCAAGAAACCATTCGCCGTATCACCATCTTCCATGTCAGTGGAGGCTGGTTCTGCGGCATCATTGCGATGTTCACCTCCTGCCGCAGCCCCAGCTCCCCGAGTCTCCTGGCTAAAGCATGGTCAACCATTACAGCAAGACCACAATGTATTGATCTCCGCTGAAGGGAATCTTCTAATATCTAGAGCAACATTGCAAGTAAGTGTAGATTTCTTTGATATAAAGCTGTATTATGTATTCCATTACAATAAAGGAGGCCTTTTAAGAATAGTTAGTTCATCATTTGAAACCAGTGAAAAAATCTTCGTATATTTCTCGCCAAAAACTAACCAAAAATTATAAACGAAAAATATACACGCCATACGTTAGAGCAAAAAGTAAAACACCATTAGGGATTCCGAGAATTATCTAAACATTTAATCAAAACGCCACTGGGCCAGAACACAGATCAGACTAAAACATAAAATGAATATATTGACAATAAAATCGAAATCAAAATAAGCTTCAGACACAGAGAAATAAACAGAAACAGCACTACAGTCGAAGAAATTATGTAAACAATATTATTCGAAGGCCAAAAAGCTTCTTTAAAATTGTGAATTACTTCAAAGAATTTAAAATTGAGAAGCGTGTATAAAATTTGGCCTCGCGATGTCTTCAAAAACAAAGATGAGTATAAAGTTGACGAACTAACAAAAATCAACACACAGGATTGCTTGACTTTCGTACGTCCCTTCAGTTTTAGTGATTCATTGTTTCATTTTGATTGACTTCATGTTTTGACAGTTCTGAAATGTTTTGGCAGGAATTACTTTCCTTTGTAAGACATATTTGGGTTTATCCTCAAAATAATAAATAATTTAATACGCGACATTATTAATATTTCAAGGTTTCATGACCCCGGAAATCATAATGATACTTATTAGAAACATGCTACTGAACCACCCAACGACCAACTTCCCAGATGGGCACTGTTTATGGTCCATAAATTAATGCCATAATACTAAAAGCTTAATAAAATATGACCACAAATCTAAACAATAAGTACGAACATCATGATCTAAGAACAGTCACGTTATGAACACATGTCAATATTAGGCCAACTATTTGTATAGCAATAAAAGTATCCGTACATACAATTATGACTTTGTAAAATAAAGCTTAACTTGAAAGCATTAAAATTGAAATTGTAGTGAACTCAGCAAAACTTGAAACAAGTCATAACAACACGTGGCGAATTTCGAAGAAGATGGAGATCATAGCGAATAAGGAACATCGTTAAATGTTTAGGAGATACTAAAACATGGCGCCGAGGAGTAAGAAAACTTGTTTGTCCAAATAATGAAAGTGAATTTTGCATTCCATAAAAAGACCATAGCAAAAATTTACGAGAGATTTGACTCAAAGGTGGTAAGATTTTGTTAGAATACGTAAAAGAGTGCAAGGAACTAATTATTCTCAAAAAGGGAATAGGGATAGATACAGGAATTAATTAAATTTTCAACGATATAAAGAGTGGTGTATAGTGCCATACAAAATATAATAAAAAAAATTGCATATATCGTAGTGCTTACTCATATACAGGCATCACCTAACATTTTGTTATAGTTTTTTTTTTTCCTCAGCTATTTCGTCTGCATTTTACAAAACTGGTTTAAGTCGTTCTTCCACTCCCAGAATAACTGAAGATTTGCCAATAATATTATCAGACATAAAATGAAATTCAAGCCATCGTAATTTTACACCAGTTTACTAATAAATTTAAAATTACCTATATCTTATAAATTCCCAAGAACATTTACAACTCGACACATGATAACTTGTCCAGTTATCGTTACGTAAAATCTTCAATCGCAACATTAGTGCTTCATGAACACTTCTAATTAAATCACCAATATAATCTAATGTACCTATGTATGGTTATTCTAAATATATACGATTTCTAACTTTAAGACACGCACCTCATTAAAATGCTCCTTCAAAGCGTCAGCGCGCACAATCGCATCATCTTGTCGCACGATTGCAAATTATTTATTTTATCGCTGCGACTGCGACTAATTAGTCGAGCGCGACAGACGTTTATTAATTGCGACACAAGTCGCTGTCGGGTGTGCGCTCGTTTCCTTTTTCTTCTTTTTGTCGTCCAGTGTAGTCTTTCAAAGCTGCTGGATGTCCTGTGATAAAAGTGTTAAAGTTGTGTTAATCCAATTAAATATTTCATGGAAAAATATACGTTTATCTTAGGCAATTAATTTTACTTGACACGTGTATTTTTATTCGTTAGTTTTATGTCCGTATATGGCTAAAATTTGCTTTGGTGAAAAATTTGCTGATTTACAAATTAATTGGAAAGGTTTGTAAACCAAATTAATAATTTTGATTAGCTGATGTTCGCAGCCTCACTCATTGATTTCGGTCTAATTATGTTAATGCTCAGTCAATCACCGTAATCACTTTGTACATAATTATATAGTACTCCATAATGTATTACTATTGCTGCAATGCAATACTACCTTAAATGTTTTAATAATGCGATGAATTCAAAATTTTGGTTTACGTTACTGATCTGATGATATAGGAAAATTCCATCATCAGATCAGTTTTAAAATAATTAAAATAAACAACTCTTATGAAATGCTTATTAATAAAGTCCTGTGACCATATTTTCCGACCGCATCACCGAATAATGGCACAATCGCAAATAACTCATTCCATCTCCGGTTTCCGCTACGCAGCTCCCACTAATTAGGCACTGTGAGCAGACATGGATTAATTGCTGCCACTGTCAGTCGCTCTCTCATTGTGGGTTCGTGTGTAACATAATCTTCACAAAGGTGTCTAGAGCGCTTTCTTAATGAATATGATCGTAATGTGTTGTACGTCTTTTAAATTAATGGCTCCCGTCCTTTGTAATTTTAACACATTCAGCTTTTCGGTTGTAAAAATATATTACGGAGATGGGTGCTGTAATGAACACTTTAAATTTATATTTGCCCTTTAAAGCAATGCGGGTGCTAATTTGCTTTTGTTGTCTTACAAATGTTTTGAGAGTAAAATTCTAATTATGTTTCGTGTTATAATAAGGCTGTTAGACACACAGTTTTATGAGTCTGTCGTAGCAGAACTTCTAAAAAGTGACATTTGTAAAGAAGTGCTAAGGAAATATGTCTCAGGCTCGTCGTCTTTTTATTATTATGTGAGATTCTAAGCAATTTCGGTTAAAGTAGCTCCGCCATTACGTTGAGTGTATACCTTTATGCTGTCTTAAACTAAGCTTAGCTGTGATAGTTGGATAAATAGGTGTCCGTTAACTTTATCGACCCCATAATAAACCTTTATAACCCACGAGCGACGCAGATTTCTGTATAATCGTGGACATTATGACGTCTGAGATTTAGTACAGGTCGCTTTAGAAATTTCTAGGAGATTATCATTAATATATTTGCTCGTATAAATTACAAGCAGTGATATTTCGATGATGATACTGCGTAATTATTTAAAAATCATCATTGAACAATGCCCTTATCCCAATTTATTTGGTGCTAAAGCTTTGGCTATGTTTTAAGACCGGCCGCCTGCCTGAAACCCTCTTTGGGAATACTGTTGTTGGTGGTAACCGCCACCAATACGGTCTCTTCCTATCTAGCTATGTCACACCAAATGTTATCCATGCGGCAGGTTTTGATGTTATCCTACTATCACACTCCACTAACCGGACTAATAATCATCAAATCGTTTAAAAATATCCTCAATTTTATAAGGTATTTTCTTATCATAATAACAAAATTATCAAAAAGATTACATCTACAGTTATGTCTGTTAGCTTTATATGACACAAGACTGAAGAAACGGCAAATGAATTTCAATTAATGATGATTATTGTCAACAGGACATGGCGAACTACAGCTGCGTCGCGGAGAATATTGCCGGGAAGCGAATCTCTGAGCCCGCCCTTTTGACCGTCTATGGTGAGTCATATCACTGTGTTATTTTCTATAACTTATTTTTGTATTTAAACGCTTGGAAAAATATTACATACATAGTATCACACATATACCAAAATAATCTAAAACATTATTATAATATTGTACACCCATATTTCATACATAGTATCACACATATACCAAAATAATCTAAAACATTATTATAATATTGTACACCCATATTTCATCGATATCATTATTAAGTCCCAAGTGGTAAGCTTATTACCATTTCCTGGGCATATTTAAAAACTACACTGCTACTACTAACAATTTCCTAACTTTAAAACACTAACCAATCCAGGAATCGAACCCAGCAACTTCATGCTCACCAGGTGCGCTTGCGTTCACTAGACCAATCAGTTAGTTTGTAAATAATTCGATTGTTTATTTATTTAACAGTTTATGTCCACACAGACAGAAGAATAAATACTTTTAAAAAGGAAATACAAATACAAAGGTGCTGCTTATTTCTTCAGAAATCTCTTCCAGCAGACCTGCGAGAGGAGTATAGAAAAAAAGAGAAGTAGAAAAAAGTGTGTAAAGGAGTAATTTAAAGTGATACATAAATAGAAAATATAAAATATTGAGATCATAAAAAAAACCTTTTTTTTAATAAAAATGTACATATATACGGGTTCTAGGACAATGATATTATTATTTAAATACGAATATACGAATAATACATACTTCTTCTCGAGTTCATAATTTATAATATTGAATTCACTTAAAACATTAGTAAAGTATTTAAACAAAACAGAACCAGGTTTCCCTCTAACGTTTATAAGCCTAACGTCTAATAGAATCCAGATATTATAAACTAGGAAGTGAATACTGCATTAAACTTAGCCAGAATTTATGTAAACTTATCAAATCCATAACTTGAAGTAGTAACCGCAGCCATTACCAGCTAAAGAGCGTTAGACAATTTAATAGGTACACCTCACCCAACAAGTTATGGTTGCACATTTCATTATTTCACGTATAATTTATCAGACAAGCTGTTTAACGCTCATTTCACCCTTGGTGTACGTAATAACTATCTTTACTTCAGTGAGATCAAAGGGCATGAGCCGATAGCTTGCAATTATAGCGAAGCGCAAGCGCATGGGAGAGTCATTAGGGACGCCTACGCGATGCAGGCGCCATCTTACTGATAGCAATCATCACCCCTGACTTGCACGTCCAAAATTCTGTTTCGCCATGATTCATATTTAATTTTAGCAACATGAATGACTACTGTGATGTTTGGTATGCGGCCTGGCAGAAATGTGGTTCTTATTTAGTACATGTGGAAGATATTGATGACAAATGTATTTTCAATGCTGCACTCATCTTGATATTTACATTCAACAACAATGTAGATGACATTACAACGCTCCCAACAGTTATGAAAATGATTTCACCAGTGCCCTTTAAAGTAAAATTGATAAAATTACCTGTGTCATCATTTAATTTATTACGCAAGTGACAGGATGCTTATAGTTGCTTGGACTCATTTTAAACTGGCCTTAATTCAGCATCTTTGAAGTTGTTAACTTTGTTTCTTTGTTCAATGTTTTTATTTACACCATTCCTATAATTTTTATATTCCTATGAGCCAATGACTTGATTCATTAACTTCCGTTTTCGACTACCAGTGACTATAACAGAAAACTAACTCAAAGTTACGATCAAATTCTTGCCAGGTCCCAGTTCAGCTATTAACCTATTCTCACAAATTCCAAGTACTCTAATTGTTGCTGCATTGAACCAATTACCTCTATTAGAAGGGTTTACAGGCTCTGTTGTTGAAATGTATCGTTGAGTCGCAAATTGGGCTATATATCGTCATTATTGTGGGCCGTGGGCGGGTGTCGTCGCTACAATACTTTTTATGCGCACGATTGTATAATGGTCGTGGTTGATTGTGTTCTTTGTTGTTTTGTTGGGTTATAACACTTTTGGAAGAATTGTTTTAATTTTTGTGGTTATCTTTTGTTCGATTTTTTTAATATTTTGCTTTCTTTTCGTCTTTGTTTTAAGAAAGTCCCTTATCAGTATGGATAACAGTAGGGTCATATGTAATCTCAGGTTTAGAATCCAGTATTGTTATCTTTGTCTTATTTGAATCTGTAAATACTGTATCTTATGTGTTATAGGCGAATTAAACAGATGCCTCAAAATATATTATTCATTAAAGTAAATGTCTCACCCGTCTATACGAACCAACGTAAAATTATCAGGGTCTGTTTATATGAATAAAACAGGTGTTCCAAGAAAACTGTATTTTTTTTAATGTATTTATCAACGTATCCAACTACTTTTCAAAAACAAACAACTTCCATAAAACTAAATAAAAATAACTTCTTGAAATTGAAACCGACACTTGTAATAGTTTTTGTTTCTACGGAAATACTCCATATGCAATACACGTTCATGTTTATTACGTATAAAAAGTTCAACGGTTGTCCTACAAATAAAAAAAAACGGTTATTTTAATTAACAAACAATGTGGTGACCCGGTGTTAAAATCTAAAAAGGGTGACGAATGGCCGACTCCCTAGTTTATTAATTAGCTGAATAATTTATTGGGTTTCGTATTCCAATGGAAAAAGTAATAAAACTTTCCTGTTTGGATTTTAGTACTTTTTTAGTTTTATTTTGGGACATTTTAGAGCTGAGCGATTGTCTATATTTTGTAGTTCTGGAAATGGTGTTAAAGGTTTATCGATTACGCAACCATGAAGTGGTAGGTTTAACAATATTATCTTTCAAAACAACCTTAATAAAGTCATAATATTTAATTTTATATTGTGCCTACTGTTTGATTTTTGAATTGAATTAAATATCCAAGAGAACCGTTGTTTTCCATCATCACGAAATCCGAGAAATATAGAATAAAATAAATATTGGTAGCTATCTACCAATGCAAATAAAATAAGCATTGTAACATAAGACGCGATAATACTAACAAAAATAAAACACTTTGATACGAGCCTCAATATGCAATACGCACCTGAAATCTGTATTGCCCGACTAGTTTGGAACTCTGGGCTCAGCTCATGACTAAGGGCTCCGTTTGAGTTCGAAATTAGTCGGGCAATCCCGAAGAATGCACGTTAGTAATAACCGTTGAACAATAATTAATATGAATGTGTCTCACTAAAGTTTAATACAAAATAAAAATTACAATATTACCGTAGGTCCCAAACTAGGTTAAGTCTGCATCTTGTATGTGTCTTTATTTGTATCGTACAAAAAACTTAATATGCAATAAACACCAGAAAGAATTACATTAATTGTTTATTTTTATAGCTTTAAGAATAAGTCAATCATTTACAGATTTTTTTTCGAAAAGTATTAACGCATGCATAGCGAACTCTAAAGTTATAAATTTTTGTGGAATGAAAAAAACCGGTCCTCAGCAGAATTCGAACTTGCACCTCTCGGATAAATACTCCAGGCGCTCTTACCGCTAAACCATCTCGACCTTTGCTCACTACAGCGAAGTCTTCTTCTACATTTTAATACCTCTTTTGGTGACGTCATTACTATCTATTCAGTCCCTATACAGATGACCGAACCGACACGACTAACTTTGCAATTAATACAATATCGTACTGAGATGCTATTATCTTTACAAATACAGATAAATCTTTGTATTATTATTTCTTCCAAATTCCTGTAAGTGTGACCTCTTTTAACAAATAACTTGTAAAACAAAATTATTGCCATGAACTTTGAAACTCGCGCCAAGTTCCCAACATTAAACGAAATGTTTACAATACTACTACAACTGTTTGACACGAGAATCGAATAGTTCACAACGAAGTTCATAATCTAACCAAAACCAAGTTCTTTGAACGTAAATAATGTTACGACGTATAAAATTCCAAATTTTATAGATACCACGACCGCCATTAGAATGTAAGGCACTTTATTAATATTAACAGTATTTTAATAGTTTAATAACAAACCGGAGATGCGACGAGGTAATCAATTTTTATTGAGAGGGCAACACTAAAATTATACACCACGGGTGGGCAAGACCCGTTCTCATTATTACAGAAAAATTAATTATTTAGTTTCCCAACTAATGATTATTATTGAAAATTTATTGTAATTCGACTATTAGGGCGAGCTAATAGATTATTATAATCCATCATTTGTTTTATGTTTTAATTTTGGATACGACTCGTGTTGGCGTCGATAAATGATTATTGTCATTTATTTAAATATTCATAAAGTTTTTTTTCGTATTTCTTTTGTAGGTAAATGTGGGATTCCGAAGATTTATTTCGATGAAAGATGAAATTATGATATTTAATTTAAATATTTTTCACATTTCAAAATAAAATTACAATGGGACAGGAAATTGCCTACTTATGAACACACGAAGAAATTGATTCATTATAATCTTTATGAGATTAGCATAAATTAGTTGCTTTATATCACTCTATTCGGTAATGGTGAAAGCTTTTTCTCATCATTAAATTCTTTGACAACTGAAACAAAACATATTTCTTTTGTCATTTTTGTGAGACAAATTCATATCAATTATATTTGACTCGCTACACCGACTAGCGACTCAGTTCCGTTCGAGTTCTAAACTAGTCGGGCTATCCCGATATGAAAAATAAACTGCTGGGCCGCTACTGAGAAATTTTTAACAGAAAAAGTTATACCATCACGCCTGTATTCCTCGAAGGGGTAGGTAGTGGTGCACACAGTTGTACACCCCCGTTTCACCAATGGTCTACCGGGCACAATATCTAAGTCCGGGTTGCTACTGAGACTATTTTATCAGAAAAACTGCTGGACCTGGGAATCGAACCCAAGTCAGACACTCTTGCAACCACTGGACCTATGAGGCAGTCATTTATATAATACTCCTCTAATAAACCTCTTGTCATCACTGGTGTAGGTAAAAACCCCACTTTATTTCATCACAAGATATCGAACAAAAAATATAATAAAAATGTAAATCTTCCTCATACAAGCGTTTAATGCTATATTACAAGCGATGTCGGGCGTTTTCGTAAATTATGGTTAATAGGAGACTATAACAGAGAGTTAGGTGCACGTAAATCGACTCAAACACGGCTCAGCCGCGGTACAACGATATTATGTTAAATACTCGGATAATATACGAGCCTTGTATTAAAATAAAACTGTATTTTCGTATGAATATAAAGAGGGATTCCTATAATCATTTTAAGAATTTAGAACGTCCTTTGCATCATTTGACAATTTACTACTTTGCAATTTTTTTTTTAATATGATTGTAGGCAATACTACGAGTAAGTTTCAAGGATATATCCAAGGATAAAAAGAGCCTCACAGTTGAAAGCACAAGCACTGTTACACTGTACACCCACATTTCACCAGTGCCCGTTACTAAGTCCACTTCTATGAGTGGTGAGCCTATTATCATCAACGGGTTTAGTTTCTACAAACTGCTATTGAGAACATCTAAACAAAAAAAACAAACAACCGCAGGGGCGAGTAAAGTCACCCCAGAAATAGAAAGCAGCAGCATAATTGCGGAACTGACTAGCATAGACAATACATATCAATTTGCCATATATTGCACCGTATGAACTAAAATAATAAAATCCTATACCAAGGAAGAAGCAACTAAAAAAAACGCAATGCATATTGTCGAATTGTCAAAATTAAAGCGATTACAATTAAAGGTCTCTTCCGCAATCACCCCGCAGGACTTCATGGTCGCTTCGTGCTTCCGACCACTACACTAACGAGGCAGGCGAATGACCAATTAATGCCCACCTGCCAGAGTTGAGACTGATATCTGTGAATAGAATTTGTAAGTCATAAAAACTTATTCCGAGATATATTCATATTTCTCATTCGTCATGCAAATTTTCACATCCCACATGGAGGCAAAATAGAAGGACTATATTTTTATGTGTCATGGTGTTAATAATGTCCTCTATTGATTAATTAATTCATTCAAACATTGAGAAGTGGGGCTAGTTCAGAAAACCACCTTGTAAGCGAACAGTTAATGAAACTGATGAGACACAACTGACACTGATTGAATTGACAACCTCCCTGGAATGGGCTGGCGTGTCATGGTGGAGCGATTGCAAGCTCGCTTCTTATGCCTCAGGTTGTGTGTTTAAACCTGGCATGTACTGCCAGGTTTACTCCAGGTTACACCATCATGACACGCCAGCCCATTTCAGGGATACAATTGCAAAAAATAATTAACACCCCATATCGTCACCACAATCTTTTTAAACGTATGTAACGCAAATAGATGGTATCACAGTCTAGTGTATTATTAGGCTAAAGTAAATTCTAGGTAGGTCGTTAGGTTACAGGAGTTGCACGCCACCTTGCGTGCCTGCTGATCCTCGGAAAGATATAGCACAGCACGCCCTCTGGTTCTGCCTGTTACGGACTTAGTCTGGATCTAGATTGGAGTGTTTTGGCGACGAGATTTTGTGTGTTTTGGTTTGGGAGTGAGGCCAGTGTTTTCGGTCGAGGAATTGTGATTTCCCACTTTTCATGTAAATTTTAGCATTTTGACAGTTCAACAATGTGCTGATCAAGCTATACAAGGAGGTGGTAGGATTATTGCTTATAAAACGTAATGTATGGTAAATTGAAAGCATTTGCAAGCGAGTTACGGAACTATTCTGCTCGAAATATTAAGTTCAAAGCAGACAAAATCTAGACAGTCCTAAACCAATTTTAGTATTTTTATTTTCTCATTTCAGCGATGTATACGCTAAATTAAAAAAAATACTTGTTTATATTAATTGTTTCCAAATAGTATCGTAAAGTTAGAAATATATTTACAGTTATTCCTTTAGGTTGACGAACATTGTCAGAACAAATATTGTTGTCATGATCTAAACGTGGCTCTTCTATGTAATTCTAGTTTGAACCACCTATGTAATAATGACTAGATATTTCGTGTTAATGTCTCAGTCACGTTTTTTCCAAATAGTTACTTGATTTGGCTTTTAATTGGTAACAACAATTGCAAAGTGTTTCTAAGCAAACCGTATCATGTTAATTTATTCAGTTAGTTAACAGGGCTCGTATTGTTTTTAAACGTCTTTATACTTCTCTTCTTTTTGGAGAGAGCGTCCTTAGATTGATTACCTAGTGTGTTAGGTTTGACAACGTCAACGTCGGTAAATTTTTTAAATTTTATAATTATACCCGAATGTTGTTTTTTAATCCAAATACTACATAACACCTAGATCGTGCAATGTTACTAGGCCAACATTCTTCGTCCCCGTATATTTGTAAGCCAACCTTGATTTAGACATGTTCAAGCCACTCGTAGGCCTTTGATTTGGTCCGATGATTTCTGATATTGACAATAGTCAGAACCCAAGTTTTACGTTCCTTCCGAAGCACGCATGATCGATTATTACAGATATTATTGATGTTGCACAAGTTTTTACCATCTTCTTTTGCCACCAGTGAATGGAGGCTGGAGTTCCTGGGGTCCGTGGACTCAGTGCCGTTGCAATGGTCGCGTGACAGGAGGTCAGCGACGCACACGCACCTGTACTGAACCGCACCCGCTGAATGGTGGTGCACCCTGTCAAGGACAAGCTGTGCAGAGAACTTCGGACTGTGTACCATGCCAAAGTGGTAAGATATACTTTATCCGTGAAATTTCTACAAAGAATTGTCAAGTTTTAGAGGAACCTAGAAGCTACATCTACATTTAAGCTAGGATAGACAAAAGCTTTCTTATTGCAGATTGAGTTGACTCGATTTAATTTACAAGGATATCAAAGAATTATATATACTCATTGACGTATCACTCAGCGGCGACCTTTATCAACTTCGGATATAAAAGCCGCAAATGCTTTACATAGGCGTTTTTTAAGCTTTATTAAAGCTCGATTCAGTGACTGAATATAGAAATACGCGATTGGCGTAAAACGACCGAACGCAGAGTATCCAAAACGCGATGAAAATGAATGCAGTCTCAAAATCCGAAGTCTGCGGAGGCAAAGCAATAAAAAATTGACAATATTTTTTTTATTTCGTAATACCTGCCTGTCCCACATATAATTTCACCAAGAACCGTTTTGGTTAATAGCAACGAAAGGTCAAAAATCGATGATTGTACAAGTACATCCTTGCAATTCATTGAGTTTCATATCTTACTATACCGAACCACTATCACTACCTGGTGTCATTGCCTCGTTTGATTCTCTAATCTAACGTTTAAATTGGGAGCGTATCTCGGGTTTAATCAATCATAATCCGTTAAACTATCGTTTAAGATCCACCCCTTACCATGATTAGCTTAATTAAGCAGTTTAATGGGCATATCCGTTTTGTGAACTACTCGTTTCATGTAGATACATACTTACGTATATTCTAAGTACGTACAGATCTTAAACTTAGATCTTTGTGAAATACTTAAATTGCATTTACAGTTCTATTTGTACTTTTAAAGCGTTTTATTATTATTTTAATGTTGAACCCTTTTGGAGTACATTATAGTTTATAGATTTTATCAATGTCTCCTAATGTTAGCTTGTAGCATTCCACTATCGATATTAAACAAATTTTAGTTTCATGAATTTAGAACTTAAAAATGAGCCCTTTTCCATTAATTATATCAAAATCATTATACAAAATAAGTATGTAAGTCAATTAATGTCTGTCTTCCAATCACGTGAGATAAATTTTTGCAATACCGTCTGATTTGTTAACGAAATATGCCTCATCGCTGATATAAAACATTTCAGTTATTAATATTTAAATGAATCACATACAGAAACAGACGCCCAAACATATAATTGAGCTTTCAATATATTTTTAGAAAGCATCGGTTTTATATCATGTATTTCAATCGGAAACACTTGAGCTTCCAATATGCTTTTAATAAAGGTTTATTTGGTACACGCCCGGCTAACATTTTACGATTAAAATTCGACTTTAATGTTTGTGTGTTTAGGTTTTAAATTGCTATAGTAAATCGAGACCTTTTAATAAAATTGTTACAAAGAAATTTAGACTTTAACTTGTTGAAATTAGATTGTAAAATGCGTTAATGATTGTGGTTATGAAATGAAATGATTTTTATTTGTTACTGCTAACAATGAAGAGGGATACATGGATCTGCAAGGATATGATAACACTCAACAATTGTTGATTGGTGAGTATATGTGTTAACGTTAAGGAGTTTTTTTTTAGGACATTACTTTTAAAGCAAATTGATTGTGTATGATAGCTTCACCCTTTCTCTGTCCTGTGCCCCCCTAATGTTGTACATGGCATTTGTTAAACTATTGTGTCTGCAACCTGCATTGCGAACTGTGAACGATGTCTTGTTTTTTTTTTATAAAAGTTTTCGTGACTCATATTCATATCAATTATTGTTCACCGGTTACTACTCACGTGCATTCACGGGCTCCGTCCGAGTTTGAAACTACTCGGGTAATCCCAAAAAATACACGTGAGTAAGAACCGTAGGCCTCTGATATGGCTTTACACACCCGCTAGAAAATCTCTTAGGTGTACTAGTTCTTTCAACATTATATGCAAGTGTTAATTAAGTAATTTTAACGCCTTCATGATTATGGAAAGTAAGTGATGCATGCCTAGGGTATGAATCTGCGACCTTTGACTTACCAATCCATCGGTCATACCAATAAGCTACCACTGTTCTAATCTTGTCCCTTTATATCGTGCCGATAAAGTAATGTTATTATATATATATATATATATATATCAATTTGATTTTCTAAACTGTATCATTGTCTTAAGCAACATCAAAGATTAAGATTGATATTTATTATAATTATGCAAAGATGGTGGTAGTTGCCATGTTCTGAGATCCAATTTAAACCAAAAGTTTGAATTATAATTAGACAGGCACATTACAGACTAACTCCTTTATTAACCTCTCGACCTCCTTACAAGTACTTGAAAAACAAAAAACGACCGCACGCAAGAACAAAGGCGAACCCTAAAACATTGGCACGAGCTACCGAAACCATTCAAAATGTCAAGAGCCCAAATTCCTTTAAAAACTCCACAACACTTCACAACGCACACGTGGTAATCACAATAAGTACTTAAAGTCTTAAATATCATATTATCTGTACATCTCAGTCGTAAAAATACCGCCATTTAATTCTTTACGGTCATAAACTGGGTACTGAAATCACATCAAAGAGAGTTGGTGAATAGTATGTGACACACGGACATACAGAATGGAGAGCTTGTTAGTAACTCGCGAAATTGTAATGAAAGAGGTATTTGGTTTAGCATTTTATGATCTTTATATGCATTTTATTGCAAATAAACGCTTAAATAGACGTCAAATATGGGTTATTTCGTAAATAAGTTTTCTTAGAGTTATGAGAGTTAAGTATTCATTACCCATAAATATTTTGACAATATGAGCAATAAGCAGAAGAATATAATTATATGTAGGGATTCATATTGACAGAATTGTTCCTGGACTGAATATTTTTTAAATGTAATGATAAGTCAGATAAAGGTACATTAACAATCATACAAATGTTATGTTAACACACAAAAATATTGATATCATCAATTTCTTAAGTTCCTTCTCCTAATTACTTACAAAAAAGCAACAATTTTTCCAAAAAATATGAATTTCCGTACCAATGATAGCATGTCCACCATTTCTGACGTATGTATCAAAGGAAATAGACCAACCGGGGAGACAATAAAAACCAATCAACGGGCGGCTGTCTCAAACCGTGAAACGTTGAACATTATGAGTTAATTGGGAACATATGTTCTTGCTCGCGGCATAGCTTGATGAACTGTATAGCTGTATGTAGATTGTTGAATCCTGAGGATGAAAAAAAATGGAACATCAAAACATATTACATGAAATTGACTGAATGATACTGAATGACACAGAATGATTTCTAAGACACTTCGAGTTGAAAACATTTCCACTCTGAAAAATAAGAGAAAAACTACGAGATGCTACAGGAGTTCATAACTGAATTAGCTTATTTCGCTCACAAGTGACGTAAGAGAAATTTGACTAGTTATTAATCTATCTGGTTGTGGCTAAGTAACAGCCGGACAGATCGATAGTTTGAAGTTATGCTGAGTTTACCGCGGTAAGTTGTGGATGGGTGACCATCATTTCATACCGAGAACCCTCCGTGCCTCGGTAAGAACGTAAAACCGTCAGTCCCGGTTGTCACATTAAGATCTATGACGGCCGTTACGGGTAGTCAGACGCCTGAATGTCTAAATAACCAGTCACGAGATATCAACTGGGTTGTGGAGGTCGGATTGGCAGTAGTGTAAAATACTGGTATTAAGCTGCAATTGATTTGACTGGAAGCCGACCCCAATGTAATTGGGAAAAGGTTAGGCTGACTGAATTCATCAATAATTATGTCTTTATTCCATTATCCATCTTTTGGGACCCACCGCAGTCGGATGTTTATTAGTGCCATCAACTGTTGGATTTTTCTTACGTAGGTAACACGTGCTCAGATCATATAAGATCATGTCTGTATTCTCCGGAGATATAGGCAGCAACAACGCCATTTTTAAGTCCTACTGCTGTGCCATTTATATATTGCCATCAAGGACAGCTGCAAAACTCCGAGCTGCTTCTGAGAACTTCCTAACAAAATAAGCCAAGACCACACGCTTAGCAGCAGCCACTAGACCAAGGAGGCAATTAAAATAAGAGCAAGACGTAATAATGCCTGAAAAAAAAAATGAATTCGAAAAAAAATTAATTCGCTTCGCGTCTTGCTTCGAAAGTTCGTAAAATAATTTCAAATATTATCGTAAAACAATTTTCTCAATTTAGTACCGAAAATATCGTCGCAGCAGTTGGCGGAATGCGAGAGAGTTTCTTAAAAATTCAGTGACTGCGTCCCGATGTGTCGGGAGACGCAATTACTTACAATTTATTAAGAAGCGGTTACATTGCGGCCGATTAAAGGCTGACAAAGGAATTTTGAAAAGAGAATCATTTTTATTTTTATTTTTTTCTATTTTTTGGTGTTTGGTGGCAAAAATGGCAAAGAGTATGAATTATTGAGTAAATATATCGGTAAATATATTGGTGAGGAAAATATCGATATCTTGGAATGGATTTGTACAATATATACTGAGATAATTTCTGTACTGCTTTGACAAGAGTTATACAATTTATTTGACTTTTTAAATAAACAGAGTACGATAGCTTTTATCTACCTATCAGTGATAGCCTAGTCATAAGACCGTTAGACTGACAAGTCAAAGGTCACAAATTCGTAGTAGTCACAGGTCGAAAATATAGCAGTTAGTATTTTTATTTTTATTATTACCAAAAAGGTTTAGTATCACATAATTATTCCAAATTCAAATCAACAACCGTAAAAAACACTTAGTTTCACTCCCTAATCAGGCCAGACTTTTAACAGAAAAAATAAAAAATAAAATTTAATGTAAACGTGAAAGTCCTTTATGTCGTTGTTACTCTAACGAACCGGGACTGATTTATGTGTGTGCGCATTAATTAATAAGAAACGCTACACACTGTTGTACTTAATATCCGTGTACACCTACACATGGGCGAGGGGGGCTGGCCCAAGTTGGACATGTGCGGCGGGCTTAATGTCACAGGAGGCCGAGTGGTGACCGTATTTTTTTTATGTCTGACAGTTTAAACTTACAAATGCAATAAATTTCCAATTTAAAGTAGTATATTTCATTTGAAATTAAAGTCATTAAAATCGTCATTAGTATCGGGAGATTTGTTCGGCATGAATTGATTTCCTGATAGACATGCACTACTTAAAATAAAAGATTAAAAGTGATACCATAGCCAACATTGAAAGACCATAACTATTTAGTGCCCACATTAACAAATACCCCTTGAATTTTTATATATCTAGACCACGTGTCGTTGGTTTAAACCCGATCAGAAAAAAAAAAAAATAGATTTAATAAATCATAAACATTTTTGTTCCTAGGTGTCTATTTTTGTTAGATATGTGCTGGTATGAAAAGAAATACTGGAGCACGCGACGTATATGAGAAAGGAATATAAATTAAATAATAATAATTAAAATTAAATAATAAACTTAAAAAAATATCTCATTTTAAGTACACTGCGCCATGTAAAGATCAATGTTATTTCTTCACTCGTCCTAATTTTAATTATTAATATTCAATTTCATCCACCCGCTAAATCCTCATCCTTAGGCCAATCACCATCACAGTGTGCACGCTCTATTATTCTTTTTTTTAAAACATTGTGATTTATGTCCGGCTCGCATGTAAGGACGCTACGCCATCCACCAATGTATTTTAATTTCAATTTATAGGGCGATAGTTCTATCTGTCTCTTGTATTATTAGTTACTCGATTAATAATCGTAAACGACTCGGTAATTGGTTGTAGCTAGGTTTAGTCTAGAACATAATTGTATGGCCGAGGTCTGTAAATTGATAGGTTTGATTTCGATACAAGTGTAAATCGATTAAGTGCTGTGAGTTATTGATAATCGGATGGTGGTTTGAATTATGAATTTGGATTTGAGAAGCCGTTTAAAACATAGATATATCTAATGCAACTTAAGTAGTTTTTTTTTTTCTCTGGAACCCTTTACTTATTTTATTGAGCCTACCTGAGAGATGTATTTGTTGATGTGTAAAGCTGTGTCAGAGGCCTATGTTTGGTTACTTAACAACATTTGCGTCTTAATAAAAAAAGTATACGATATTCTCAGGTAAAGTTACATGAATATCTGTCAATACATAAACGGTAAATATAATATATAATAACGTCAAATATAAATAAATAATGAATACAAAACAAATACTCAAAGCCATTTTTTAAACTTCAATTTCCTGTATGTCTCTTAATACAATATTAACGAAATTTCTTCGAAGAATATGTCAGGATATATTATTAAAATCCATAAGCACCTTCTCAGCAGGACCTAAATTATTTTAATAAAATTCCAATTTTAAAATTTCCAATAACAACTGGTTATTTTACGTAATAAACGTTTCCGTAATGGTCGCGTTAAAAGGATTCAGAATAAGCAAGCAAAGAGGTTTTGTGAGTTGTAAACTTTTTATGTAAAACTAATTTTTATTTACCGTTGTTGTAATAGTTACAGGAAACATAAAGGTATGTACCTAATATAAAGAAACTCGTAACGAGTACATACAGTTGATGTTCTCTAGAATAAATTTCAAGTAATCGTAATAAAATTAGGAATGGCGTTCCGCCATATTGTGATGTTAAAAAGTCAGAAACAGATAAAAGTATGTTTTAAACAAATCTAAATTTAAATATATTTTTCTAATACTAAGAGTTTAATATAATAATTGCAAGTAATTTCGTTTGCGAATTGCATTTTTCAAGTGACATGTGGCATTTCATTGACGTCCCTATTCTCGTGATCGCATAGTACGAGTTATTACAAAACTAACACTAAATACCTACCAACTACAATTCGACCACAATTGAGTTATATCCTCGTTTACTTCTTCTTCTTCCTCTTGCTCTGGTCCCAAGTTACTTGTGGTCAGCTCAATATGTTTTTCTCTTCCATTCTCTTTTGTCAGCCATCACGTTATCGTTCACTTGCTTTTCATTCATATCATCATAATTATCACCACTCACACAATCCATCGATCCTTTCTATCTTCTCCATCCATTTAATAACCTCATTTACTGTTCGAGTCTGTTTCTATTGTAAATATACACAAAATATCACACATACCAAACTAAAAATAGACACAACACATATCCATTTCTGAAAAATTCAAACCCAACTTAATTTTCATACCCATATGTCTGACACCAAGAAAAAATCATGTCATCTCTGCACTAATGATAAATGATGATGTCGTCTGCAAAAAGTTATTCGTGATCTTTGACATCGCGTTCAGTTTTTGCTAATGTTTGAGTAAAACGTTTTTGACACATTTGCTTTTTGTAGACTTTAGTTTAAAAGTATAAAAGCATCGTTGGTTTGTCATGTCAGAGGCCTGCGGGTGGTTAAGTCTCTGACACTAGGTTGTTCATCAACCACATTATGAGAGAGGGAGAAATTGGTTGGGCAGAAGTAGGTACTCCAACATTTCACCGATTTTGCCGGGAACAAAAATCCATCCCCTTTACTTCTAATACAACTCATCCTCAAAAAGTACTGGTGACGTCACTCTTCGTTAGGAACAAAACACTACCAAAAAAAAATGTTATTTGGCTGCACTTTTCTGCAAGGTAGTTCCCTAATCGAGCAATTCTAGTTTTTCTGAGCCCTACTGCTCTTAAAAATATAAAAGATATCATAATACTATACTTAGATATACTAAAGTATCTTCTCTTCTGCAGCATTACCTGGTCGCTGGGGCACCTGGTCAGAGTGGTCAGTCTGTGGAGCTGACTGCAGACAAACCAGACGAAGAGCCTGCACCGGAGACACTCCTTGTTCAGGAGCCCATGCTCAACATGCCGACTGCGTTGGAGACTATTGTGGAGTGCATGGTGGTAAGTACTTTGATTCTCCTTCATTTTTGTGTGGTAAAAGCCGACATAGTGTTGGTGTCATACAAGACGCTCGTAAGTCTCTGACTTGGCTTAGATTACCACCGTATTGAGAAAGTGAAACCTATCGTCTTTTGGTATTCTAATAGAAGAATTAGACTATACTTATTCAATTTTAAAAAAGGTTTTAGTAGTGTTCCGGTTCTTCTTCATAGGAACCGATAAATCAGAACTATGCTCCTAACTTTGGATCATGAAAGTGCATGTTTATAGTTTGTATAAAATAAAACTGTTGAGAATGCGGTCAGTTAATTTTATTCTTTAACTTAATAACGTACATAACACACGTACTTAATCCGCATTAATCTAGTACTTTGATAAAGGATTTTTTAAGCTGTCCAAGAGTCATTAAATATCCAACCATCGTAATTGTCATATATAATATTTTTAACATGTTTCAGTAATATCTACCATTAAAACCATCTGTTTACTTTTCTGTCCAAATTTTAAAAGGTAATTGAACAAAATAGGCCGTTATGTTAACCATAAGCTGTAAATCCCTTGCTGTGACGCTGTATAGAAATTAATTTTATAGACACTTTTGTTCGTTCTTTCAAAATGAAACATTAAATTCTAAGCGCAATAATATAAAATAAACAATATTTCTAAAATATTACATCTATAATATTTAACAGCATTTTATATCACAACCGAATAATATTCCTAATTCAAACCACAAAATTTAACATCTGTGTAAATTGTGGAACCGTAACTATGTATAGTTTTATTTTTATAGCTAGAGCTCTCCACATTCTGCCGCTAATAATCTCGACATTTCTATATATTTTTATAGCTAGAGCTCTCCACATTCTGCCGCTAATAATCTCGACATTTCTCATAACGTTTCCGTATCTAAACATATTCTTTTACGTTAATCGGCGTCATATCTCATCTCATAACAGCAGATCCACGAATAGCCGCGACGACCGAGAAATTCGAACATTTCTAGCCAAAGCTTTACGAGCCCATGTCATGGGAATTACAAATTATGAAACTATCCACCATGGGACAAGTTAATTAATACTATTTCTATGAAATGCTCCAGAACCAGATGCCATACTAAATATACACTTCCTTTCCGTTCAGCCATAACTATGAAATGTTACACTGGTCGCTTCATAACAGGCTATCGGCTGTAACTGCGACCTTCCAAATTATGAAAAGCTTCCTCACCTCCCGCGGCTTAAGAAACTCTAATCAATAAAAAGGTAGAAGCAAGGTGAAGCAAAGGTCAATAGTAAAGTGGTCACGTAAAAAAGATTCGAGAGATACTAAAATCGGGTGGCGTGACCATCTGGGCCGTATCATATCGTCTAAATATAGACGAGGGAGTAAATTTTTATGGTGTTCTTACGAAAATGTTGAGGTAAAATTTTATATGTTAAAGTTGTGACGTAATTGGGTAATCTAGTATTGTTCTATTCAGATTTAGACGTTTTTATGGTTGATGAAGATAGTCAAAACAGGAGGCAAATGTTAAATATAGAATCAAGTATGAACATAACATGAGCTAACGTTTAATTTAGAACAAGATACATAAGATAGCTATAATGAGTTACAAATAATTCAAATTTAATATCAAACTTTCTATCAAAGTTTACACCGCTCATATGCTGACAGGCAGACAGCTAATGTAATGTTAGCAAAACCCATTCATAAACGCTCTCTAAACAATAGTTTGAATGTTGGGTGTTCATACAGTGCAAATTAATTCAAACTGAAGTGCAATGCCAACTCCAAACAGTAAAGGAAAACATGAGGTAACTCACCCAACTCACAGGAATACAGAAGCGGGAAAATGCATAAAGGTGGAATGCAAGTGAGTGTAGTATGAGATAATCCTCAACCTACCAATGGTCATTGATTGTTTAAAACTAAAGGCACCTAATAATATTTCAATCATATTTACAGTAGTCAATCATGTTTCCGACGTTCTTAAAAAGGGCAGGTCCAGAACAATTGAAGTAGGCATGTATGAAGAGGTTAATGAACATAGATAAAGCGAAGATGTGTGTCAGGATCGTAGTAAGTGAAAATTTTGCTTTGAAAGAAAGAAAGAAAGAAATATATTTATTAGAAACACAGATACATACACACACAGAAATAAAATCGAAATCAATCTTTGCTCGCCTATTTATATTTGTGTGTACCGCTAAAATTACAAAAAAAGTGTCTTTGTGTCACTTTAAAATTTCACATCGCTGAAATGATGATAATATGTAGCAAAAATTCAGATATCGCAAAGTACAACTAAAACCTGTTAAGTGTAAAAGTAAGAATTTAGAATAAGAATAATAAGTATTTTCATTCTACGTGCTCTGAACAAAAAAGCTTTAATATCATAAAGCAATATTTAACGGTCGCGCAAACACAGGTATTCCGGAGAAATTCGCGGCGCACTCGGTATTTGGAATATTCAGTTTCGGCTCTCTCCAATTCCAATTCCAGGGTATTATTTAGTTTTAATACCGCTGCATGCGCCTTTTACAGCGATTGTACAAAGAGTTTTTTCTCTTTTATGCTATTGTATTTACTTTTTACATGTATTTTTGAACCACTTGTGTTTGTGGATGTGGAGTAGGAATAGTACAGAATTTAATTCTTTTTGGAATAGTATGAAATCCTTGAAGTTATCAAAACTTTTGTTTTAGGTGTTGTTCACATCTGTCTAGCTGGTCTAGTAGCCCTAAGCGTGACTGCTGAATATGAGGCCTCGGGTTCGATTCCCAGCTCGGACAAAGTGTTTTAGGTTTCAATAGTCTCACCACCTATTAGATGGGACTTAATAACATCTGAACGACATTGTATTAACTGGAAAATAAGTCGTGTTAGTTCCGTCACCTCTTATATTGAGCTATTTTATTAATGTACATTTTATATGTAAATACATAGTTCAGATTATCAGACGAAACTTGATTACGAACAACTTGACGCAATCAAACAAATCACTCGGAAGTGATACGCCATTAAACACGGCATTAGGCACGTTTAACACACACCTCTCCCTTGGCGGTCTAAATTCAATCTCGGAATGGAAAATGATCAGTCCGTATTTTGTTTATAATAGCAATAAATCATTTTCACTGGTCCCCGTTGACTCTGTTTCAATTTCCCATTTCTGTTTATCGTACGTTTTGATAAATAGCCTCGGGTAATACCATTTTGGTTTTGTACGTCGCGGTCGGCTTCTTTGCAAACGCTTTCGCGCCAAATAAATCCGCCATCTTGACTTTGTAAATTGTTTTTGTTTAGCGTCGCGTGGATTGATTGTTATTTATTGGGATGATCAATCTATTGTGTTCGGTTTTGGCGGTTATTTTTTCAGCTGACAGGAATAGGCTGATAAATGTCTTAAAAAGGACCCCACGTTCAAATTTTCTTTTTGTCAGACGATGGTGAAATGGCGGTTAATAATGGTGGAGCATCTTATCTTCATTTTCACTTCATCGGATTCCTTTCAACGAAATTCTGAATTGTATTTTGTGAACTGTACAGTACACATGAAGTAAGGAGCATCTTAGCGTTGCGACTGGTGTATTTGTGTAAACATGGCACATTGAACGTGATTTAGAGCAGCTCCTTTACCCACACAATTGCTTCTACACTTGACTGCGCTACACAATATTGTGCTACATTCGGTAGTAACTTTGCCTTTAGATGTATCATTTCATAAGTATACATTTATGCCTGTGTTTACGAAAACACAAATAAATATACTTAACATTTAGTTTGCAAGCAACACTGTATAGGGTTTTTCTAGGATTTATCGATTCAAAATCGTGAATAAGCCAGTGATATATTACCTAATTCGCTCGTTCCTACTGTTAGATGGTGAAATGTAAACAGGTTTATGTTCTAATTACATTTATTAAAATAATACAAAACAATTCAATCACTTCACAACGTTTACGCGCGAAACGCTATTGTCAGAATGCCTCACAAGTAGTGCGGGGATCAACGACGCCACGGAGCACCACAGACTATAGCTGCCGCCTTTAGAATCGACTATGTCTTCATTATCCACCTTACAGTACATTTTTGTCTAATTAATGAGCTCTTAGTTGATCATCGTCATCATCATCGTAATCAATGGCTAGCTTGTAAGTCTTCTCGCCTATAGTCACCATTTCTGCCAAATCCTTACCACTAAATCTAAATAAATCCTTCTCTAAAAACCTAATCTCTAAATTAATAATCCTATCTGCGGCATCTACAATAAATTCAATTACTCCAAGTAATTCAAGTAAAGTCATATAATGTAGACCATCAGTAAATTGCCCACATGAAAGGTGAGCTCTGAATGCCGGGAACTCGGGTGGAGCCATTCATTCGTGCTCGTTGGAGCCACTTCATTAGCCTAATTGCCACATACAAAGGGGGGAAATGGTGAAATTTTATAGCACCTTTTCATCTTTTGTTGCCTAAACATCGGAATGGAGTGTGGGTTCTTCTTTAAATGTTGATGGTACTAAAGTTTGATGAAAAATGTTATGTGATGCTTTTATAGGCTCGGGAATGCCGCAGGGCAAATCGTGAAGTTTTGGACTCATGGTCCTGCCTGATACAAAGCACCAATATTGAATAGTGCTACTTTATACAAGTAGGATTTTCACAAAGAATCTTTATCAAAATATGTCTTTATAAAAATATTATAATTTGTAGTATATTAATGGCTTCTCAGAATGACATGATATGACTTTTTACTAGAATCTTAGACTTTATTTGAAAATCCAAACAAAAAAGCACGTTTTGTTTTCTAAGCTAAGCATAAAGCCAAGAATTTGTAATAAATTATTTATAGCCTTTAACTGCAAGTAGGTCATCTTTTAAATGCCAAAGCACCAACTTAAAGCACTATAGCTGCGTAAGCGGATTCGTACGTATCACCTATACAAATAATTGGAAAGAACCGTTTGAATACGAACTCTGAGCCATCGTTATCACCATCTAACTTTCTATTTGACAGATTTATTGAATATAAGTTTTATTTTTCACAAAGTCTATTCACTGTACAAATTATAGGTGTATTATTATGATAATGTGAATGTATCTCCGTGTGAATTGAGTGTTACTTCTTTTGTATCGAGGAGCGGACATAAATTGTCTTTGGTGAATAAGAAATTTGGAAATTTTCTTCATAAAGCTTTTTGGAGGTTGTAGGTTTTGGTACGTCGCTTTTAAATTAGCTGTCGATTGTATAAGAGAGACAAGATTTTATTTTATGAGTATTTTAATGAAATGCTGTGTAACTACCACGGTAACACATCCGTTACTAATTTTATTTTCTCGTAAATCAACAATATTAATTCCGGCATTTCGACAACGTATACACGTAATAATAACTGCACTTTCCGCAAATTTCACGCGCGAAAACAAACTTCTACTGATTGTATCGTGCCCATTGCATCCAAAAACGACAACCAGCCGTCAACCGTTGCGGTTTCGTCCAAATTAAATTAAATCGTACAAAACTTTTTAATCAAATATTAATGCATAAACAAACAACAGTAAAATCCAATTTATATGCGATGCGGCCATCATTACTGGAGGTGGGTCTCGTGAATGATTTGTTGTGATTTCGTCGAGTGAGCGCAGCAGGCGATCGCAAAATGCATTCACATATCGTCCTTCTTCATACAAGCAAATACCGCCTTTAGTATAAAAGAGATTAAGTATGACATTCGTATGAGAGGTGAGCTGAGAGAATTTAATTCCGCAAGCCCTCCTACCACGTTATGGGTAAAGCGACAAGGGTTTGTAAATTTCGATTGGATTCCCTATCTGGGATCTCTGCAACGGACACCGCGCCGTTGGCACTGACAAATGTTTACACAGTGTACAAATTTCGAAATTAATCCGATAATCGTACGTAAATTAATTCCCGTAACGTCTCTGTGGTTTTGATTACAACGGTGTAAGTAGCGGATGTAATGATTTATTGAATTTCAAACATCGGTTGGCTATAAACCGTGTGGGGACTGGGAACTTGTTTATGAAGGAGATTTATTGATATGAAGTGCGTTTTACTGCAGTGTTGCGCCATTGCGTATGGATGTACATGCGGCCACGCAAGCGCTCAACGATGATGGTCCATTGAAGGGTATTTTTTAATATCCGTTATATAATGTTTTTACATTTCCGTTAGCAACCGAGCCTATTTAGTGCTAGTTTTAATTGGTATTAAATCTTTGATCTGAGTCCCTCAATCTGGAAGTAATATTAAATCACACCTTATCATCGAATCTCATAAATAAAATAGCTTTAGCTGTATGTGGTTCAAATATTTCGATGTCTTTTAAGCTAATACCATCCTTATATTTACCATTAGTGGTTATAACATCGGATTCTCTTCAAACCCTCCCCTTGCTTAGTGATTTTAAGCTTGGCTAAGAGCCATCTCTTCGGGTGGCACATCCATTCAGAAAACAATCTTCACTCTCTTCTAAGAATCCACTTTTGATCTAACATGTACTTCTCCTTAAAGTGCTTTACGGCCAACACCAATGGCTTTCCAAACTATCAATATGTTAAGTTGGAAGTGATTGTAAATTATTTATTGCTTTCAAAAGAAAATCTTATTGCTCGTAATATTATAAGTAATAAAATTGCTGATTCTATTGATAGATACTTGCAGTGTGTTTGAACTTTTCTCTTTTGTTTTGTTGATGTACTATTGGTTTAATCTTTTAACCCTGTTTAGTCTCCGATGGGATTAAACACCAAAGATTCAGATATAACTGCGTAAGTATGTGAGGATTATGTTTACTACTCTTTCACGCAATAACTGCTAAACGGATTTGGATGAAATTTGGCACACAGATAGTTTATAATTGTAAATTAACATATACAATACTTTTTATCCCGGCTGACCCTGTTCTGAAGCCCACAAAAACGAAGTCGCAGACAGAAGCTACTCATTAACAACCTGAGCTACGAGTACATATGGTTGAAGTTGACATATAATCGCGGAGACTAGTACGAGCGAAGTGAAATCCTGCAGCCCAAATTAACCCCTTTCACTGAGTAAATTTGGGCTGCAAATGATGATGTTGATGACAGAAATTGATGTGATATGATGGGGTGTTATGATTAATCTAAAAACATAAAACTGCAATCGTTTATCTAGTGTATTAAACACAAAAAACACCAGCAAGCCTTATTTGTTTAATAACTTTCGTGAGGCATATTCATATTAATTATTGTTCACCGGTCACTACTCACGTGCATTCTTCGGGTTTACCTTACTGGTTTCGGACTGACTCGCGACATTACCGCGGACTCAAACCATGACTAAGGGCTCCGTTCGAGCTCGGAACTAGTTAGGCCAACCCGAAGAATGCACGTGAGTAGTAACCGGAGAACAATAATTAACCAGCAAGCCTGTTCTCAGCAGCCATAATCGCCTATCTGGAGAAGATTAGAAAAAGTGTGTGGTGTCAAACTAGCGTTGGTGCAGACCTAAAACCGTGTGACCCAATTATTAACATTTGACATAATATATTATAGATACGAATGATACAAAACAACACAAAGCGGTCGTGTCCTACATGGTAGCTTCAAAGTTGCGTGCAGCAATTACATCGATCAGTATCGAATCTAAATCGCTCTTACGGTCACGATGTTTATTAATTTATTACATTCGGTTCGGATTCCGGTCATTCGATACGCCGTTTATGTACAATAGCTGTACGGTCGAGGCGTATGGAGTAATTCGGATATTTAGAAGGAATTTGTATGTGGTTTCGTCTGATTTCATTTAGCTGTAATTCCATCATTGTTGGATTATATTCACTACTAGCTATGCCCTTGACTACGTTCGCTCGGGACTTCAGGACTCAGGACGGACAAATAGGCTTTATATTTATATTCCTGTCTTCAAAACTTTCAAGAGATTAAAATGGAGGAACATACACGAAAATTTATGTTAAAATTCTGGTTTAATTATCTAAAATGTTCATTTAAATCTGTTGAGCCGTGTAGAAACTTATTGGTCTAGTGGTCCCAAGTGCGACTGCTGAGCAGTAGGTCTCGGGTTCGATTCCTGGGTCGGGGAAAGTGTTATTGGGTTTTTAAGTTATGAAAATCCCAGTAGCAGCCCGGAGTTTGAATTGAATTGTGCCCGGTAGATGGTCTCACCACCTATTACATAGGACTTAATAACAGCATTGGTGAAATGTGGGTGTACAATTGTGTACACCTCTGCCTACCCCTTCGGGGAACATAGGCGTGATGCTATGCACATCATCAGGCTTGTATTCCTCCTATAGCGATGTACTGCAGAATAAACCTGTATAAGTATAATAGGATTGAATAAAAAAAAAACAATAGAAAAACCTAGTAACACTTTGCCCGACCTAGAAATCGAACTCAGGACCTCTCGTTAAGCAGCAGCAGTTCTGGATTATGGTCGAGATGGCTGAGTGGTAACAGCGCCTGGAGTATTTACCCGGCAGGCGCAGATTCGAATCACGCTCGCGACCGTATTCCTTTTCCACAAAAAAATATAACTTTAAAGTTCGCTAAGTATGCGTAAATGCTTTTTAAAGATTTATCTGTATATATGGGACTTAATAACAGCATTGATGAAATGTATGTTCACAACTCGGTACACCTCTGCCTACCCCGTGGGGGAATACAGGCGTAATCCTATATGCTCCTACAGTTGACAGTAAGAGGTCATTGACATTCCTATTCATAACTTGTTCGGTACATAAGTCATAAGTTTATTTCGTTTCACAAATACCGTTCAGTAGGTAATTTCTAAATCTATATTATAAACAGGAAAGCTTGGAGTTATATTTGTCGTTTCTATATTTTGAGCACTACATTGTATGCTGCCTGACGGTATTCAGATTTCTTGGGCATCCATTTTTATCGAAATAGTACATTTCTTATAGAGTTACCTATTCAATTCCAGAACACAGTACAGACAGTTTTCAAAAGCATTATTCTTTCCACAAAAAATTATAACCTTATTTTTTTTACTTCCTTACAAACGAAATATTACTAATTTATTACATAAACTTATGTGCAAACTAAACACTATAATATACCTATTTGCGCGGGCAGCGCTGCTTCTGCCGCAGAGACCCTCAAACGGCGCAAATACAGTATTTTTTTCGGATGTTACGACTTTGAGCTGTTTTGGGTTTTTACACTCGGGACGTGGGGTTCGCATGCACGACTACAGCACAAAGAAATTTTGCGGCGACTGATTGACACTTCGCGTGACCAGAGGGCTGGCTATCCTCGTCAAAGAATAAGCGTTGCCATACAACGGGGCAATGCTGCCAGTCTTCTGGGCACTTTTCCAGAAGATAGCGACGCGGCGGCGTACTTGGACGCCTGAGGAAGTTTTCTTATTTTAATTTTAGACTTAGGGTAGTATTTATTTTATAGGTGTATAATGTTTAGTTTCTACATAATAAAATACCTATAAAATAAATAATACAGCATTATTTTTAGTATTTTATATGTACTAGACCTGAAAGTAGTTTGTTCAGAATCAGTAACGGAATCGATTCGATGTTATATTTTTTTAAATAATATATAAACACAGTAGGCGGGCTTCCAGCTGCGCGTATATTCTAAAAATAATTTTATATCAATATAAAAATAAGAAAATCTTTTTTGATTTATTTATATAACGCTTTATGTCAAAGTCAAGGTCAAAGCATTTATTTCAATTAAGCCATTTACAGCCTTTAGTTTTGAATTGTCAAAAAAAAACTAGTTGCCACAATCCAAAGTGTAGATACCTGTGGAGAAAATTGGGCAAGAAACTCCACGGTTACTCTTTTTCATCAAACAATTTTAATATAGTTGGTTACATTGTATTTATGTACACATAAGACAAAAAGTAAATAAGGAATAATAGAAAAGATTAATACAAAAATATTGACAGTGACAGTTATGCAATGACCTCTGTAATTATGTTTACGATTGTAGTAAACCAACTGAAATAATTATGCTCTATTTTCTGATGTATTTTTCTATATGTAATAAATAACAAAGCGGTTTTACTTTTCATTTAAAATGTAAATGAATAAAAAACAAAACAGGGTACAACACTACGCTACTCACAAGCTTGTTTTTAATTACTAAGGAGCGTTCATGATCTTTATCGTGTTATCGTACAGACAAAATGACTTCATTAAATCATACCTCCAGGCGATTTCATATATTAATACGATACATGAAATATTATATTATGAACGAAGGTAATATCAAGAATGTTTTAAATGACGGCGCGATTTGCGCAGTGGTTGGGAAATCGCTGCGTATAGTAACGTAGTGGTTCCAGTCCTGCACGGAACACCATATCTGTATGTTTTGAATAGATTCAAGGGTTACCTTGCGGAAGTTCAGTACAGTCTATAAAAATAAATACAATACTAGTTTATTTCACACTTTTTAGGGTAGTCAGGTTATTAATTACACCCGCCCCCAAATATATGCACATAGCAAGTGATGAAGTATTGCAGGTACCCCCCAAATACTTTTTATCGTGGCTAAGTCTTTGTCCAGGGAAGATTTCGTGTTTTTGAACGCAACTAGAAAACGGATAAATGCCTACGTAGGTTAAAAAAACCTAAATGTGTCTTTTTCTTTTCTTTTGTATCTCTTCGACTACTGAATGTTGGCAGAAGTGCTTACAAACAGAAGTAGGTATTGAAGAAATATATTTAATAAACATAACACAACATAACATAGCATCACGCCTGTATTCCCCAAAGGGGAAGGCAGAGGTGTACACAGTTGTACACCCACATTTCACCGATGCTGTATTAAGTCCCATGTAATAGGTGGTGAGCCTATTGCCATCTACCGGGCACAATTCCAAACTCGGGGCTGCTACTAATAATTTTCTAATAGAAAAGCTCAATAACACTGCCCGACCCGGGAGTCGAACCCGAGACCTCATGCTCAACAGTCGCGCTTGGGACCACTAGACCAACGAGGCAGTCAATATATTTAATAATAAAAATTAAAGACGCAACAATACAAGAAGATCGAATGATTGTAGGTACTAAAATGTAAACCCACAGTCAAACTGATTGAGACGTTGTATCAAGTTTATAAGCCCATATTGTATTTCAATAAAATAAATAATGTCGCTAGTAACTTTGCAGTACAAAGCACAGCACTATCCAGGCCCGGTTTGTTTTTAATTATGCACCAGCGTTCAAGATCTTTATCGCATTATCGACGCGCGATGACTTCATTCATACACTTCCGTGCTCAAAGTTCCGCGTTAAGGCAAGTTCAGACGTGTATAATGTATAATAATATCTTAGGTTTTCCCGATCACTACATATTCTATCAAAACAACTTTTAACCGGATTAATCGCGTGTATTATTGGTTTTTGGTTTTCCTGACGTGGACGCAGGAAGACTGAGGTGTCAGGCGTCTCAACAGTTTATTTAAAATTATTTCAGTCTACCCTACATATAATTTATAGAATTCATAAAATAATTTTTGTCTCTGATACATATTTAAAACTAAATCGCGACTGTATTTCCTAAGACTATCCCCGAGAAGAAAAACCAAAACAAACTCAGAGGTCACAGTCGTTTTCAGTTGTCAGGAAAAACAAAAACCAATAATACACGCGATTAATCCGGTTAAAAGTTGTTTTATTATAATGTATATACCTAATGTAGATCGTAATGCATGCCTTATTGGTTTAGTAGACGCAAGTTCAGCTAACCATGAGAAACGATTCCCGGGTCGAGCAAAGTAATGGTATTAAGTTTTGTGATAGGAAGCATCCAAGTTACTTAGTAGTAAGTCAGAATTTGGAATTTTGTGACAGTGCGGTTGGCGCAGTGGTCGAGAGACCGACTGCTGCGCCGCGTGTCGCAGGTTCAATTCCTGCTCGGAGCAAAAATGTTTGTACGATCTATAGATAATTGCCCCGGATCTGGGTGCTTGTGAAATTATATGTCAGTAAACGCACCCACATTACTAGTGTAGGGCAACGTTTTTTTAAAAGAAAAGAAATGGGCTTTCTCAGATTCGATGATTTTTAAGTGCATTAAATATCATTAAATATCAACTATAAGAATACAGGTGTGAATGTTACAATATATTTATGTTACAGCTGTTGTTTCGTAGTTCCATCAATACAAATAATTCGCACACAAATAATGTATGTATGTATGTTAAATTAGGTTGCGCATAACTCGTATTTAGTCCCAGCCTATACACGCTGAAATTTTTGTGGTTGTCTTACTGGGCATAGGTGAAACTTAAAAAATAAAATTAACATCAAAATATCTACTTGAAACCATGAAAAACAATATTAATTCACTAATACATAACGCAGAAGGTACTTCTCGAACCACGTAGGGTAACGTCCGTACGGCCGGCTTGGTTGCGCAAAACTCTCGTTTTGAGAAATGCATGTATTAAATAATAAAAAAATGCATATGAATTAATCTGTTGTACAACCAAGACAAAATCATTTTGCTGCGACAAAACAACCATTGTAATATATGCGTATATGCGTACTTGTCTTTCTAATGAAAACGTGTACAATTGTGTAACACACTAATTCGACTACTCGTAAGTATTAACTTTATCACATAGTTGTGTCGCTTCGCAAAATCGCGGAGTATCGATTCGCACGTTAGCTCGCACCAGTATGTAACCGCCTTTAGCTCTTTGAGACTTTAACAGCCTAGGTATTAATTCGTTTTGCTATTGTGTCACGTCTATGAGAAATGTGAGAATGTAACCCAGGTAAAGCTCCTATTCAAGTTGTAAAAATCAACCATGGAAAATCGGTTTACGTTGCATTAGTGCGGTTTTAATGGTTAAACACACTTTTGTTTATTCATTGAGTTTCCTATGGTTTGCTGTAAAAAGAGTAGACGGGTGTTAAAGTACCTAGTATGGGAATGGTCTCGCTGAATCAGAGCCCGACTTCACCCACTGCTTAGCATAGGCAAGTTCAGACGTTTATAATGTGGATGCTCGTGTACTGGTCTAGTCTAGGTTTTTCCAGCGAAAGTCACAATATCAACTGCCCATCTTGCCGCGGGAAACAAACTCAGAGGTTTTGGTATTTCTTCTCAGGGATAGTCTAAGGAAATACCGTCGTGATTTAGTTTTAAATATGTATCAGCGACAAAAATAATTTTATGAATTTTATCAATTATATGTACGGTAGCAGGAAATAATTTTAAATAAACTTTTGAGACGCCTGACACCTTAGTCTTCCTGCGACCACGCTGCAAAGTGTTCAAAACATCAGGAAAAACAAAAAACCAATCATGCACGGGATTAATCCGGTTAAAAGTTGTTTTATTGTAATGTGTAGTGATCGCGAAAACCTAAGATATTACTACTTATATATCCTTAGACGCCACTCGGTCACAGCTTTACTCCACCTGTCATCATTACACCTCGCCAAGTAAATCTGTATCAGAGTAAATCTTAAAAATTTTACTCTGAGAATACTGCCCACCAGTGACAGCCTAGTGGTGCCCAAATCACTTGGATTCCAATCCACCAATAACTCCACGCACTAATACATTTTCGTGATAACGTACGTAATGAAACGAATTATCACTTGCTTATTACGATGAAGGCAATCATCGTGAGGAAACCAGCATACCTAAGAAATGTTGTCGATAGGGCGAAAGCCGTCATAACGCTTAAACTTTGCGACTAGGCTGTTCACCAACTAAACAGAAGAAAACAGGATATGTTGCACCAAAAATTCCACCTGCTCTCTATATATATGTAGTAATCTATTTAATATTATATATATATATAGGCATATATGTATGTATGATTGTATATATAATTAATATATCTGTTAGTATACTGCAAACTACCCTCTATAAATTTCATAATTCTTTCCATCCAGTGGTTGTCTGGAAGAGCTTTTAGTGATAAGACCGCCAATTGTTCTGTCCTTGTTTGTGTTTATTTCTGTTTACAAGTTTATTTTCAGTTAAAGATAAATCTTTGAGAAGCATTAACGCATGCTTAGCGAACTCTAAAGTTATAATATTAAATGGAAAAAAAATATGGTCGTGAGCAGAATTCGAACCTGCGCCTCCCGGATAAATACTCCAGGCGCTCTGACCACCAAGCCATCTCGACTCGACATCGTCAAGATGGCTTAGTGGTCAGAGCGCCTGGAGTATTCCATTTAATATTATAACGTTTTTCCATTTAATATTATAACTTTATTTTCAGTGTACTATAAAGTAAAATCTATCTATCTAGCAATTCTTTAGTCTAAAAATATGAACACAATTTTCCTGCTATAACTGCCATTACAGAAAGGAAACAAAGACATGTCTGCACATGCGTATCATCGACAAGAAGTGAATTAGCATAATCGGTGCCACATGTCATGTAGTATGCGTGACTAAGGAACCAATGAGTCAACGACTGGATTTGCTAATGAAAGGGTTGGCCGAAAAAGTCATGTCCATATTATTTTGATTGCAAGCCAAAATAATTTTCGTGTACATGGTAATTTATAAACTGCAGCTGTTAAACGTGAGGTCCTTGTTTCGATTTTCGGATTGGACAAACTTTTTTTGATATTTTCTGTTAAGAACCCTGACTTTGATTTGTGCCTAGATCACAATATATTTGACATCTATTAAATGGGACTTTATAACACCGTGGGAGAGCCATGCTTCGGCACGAATGGGCCGGCTCGACCGCAGTGATACCACGGCCTCACAGAAAACCGGCGTGAAACAACGCTTGTGTTGTGTTTCGCCGAGTGAGTAAGGGTACCGGAGGCCCAAACCCCTTAAAAGGCCGGCAACGCACTTGTGACTCCTCTGGGGTTGCAGGTGTCTATGGGCGGTGGTAATCGCTTACCATCAGGCGAGCCGTCTGCTCGGTTGCCACCTATACCATAAAAAAAACAGCATCAAAATGTGGGAGTATATAAAGTAAACCTCTGCTCTTCCCTTTGGAGGATACAAACGTGATGCTATAGTATGTGATTGATTTAAAAGTCTAGAAAATTATCGTGTCGACCTTTTTTACTGATTATTTTGCTTAGGCTGATTCAGAGTTGTATATTTATAGACATAAGAATATCGGAGTGTCATTGTAAAACTAATCTTATTGTATCCTTCAGTATCTTTAAGTAAAACTAGTTTACTAATAAAAAAAGTTACACAAACCAGAAATTACTCATAAAAATCCATCAAAATAAAATACCTTTTAACATTAAAACGACATGTGAAGCGCATTAACTACCCAGCTCCTTAAAATAAGACGCCATATGTCCCAACAATTTCCCTTAAATCTACATTTACAACCACTATACATGGATCAAAAGGATCGTTAAAAAACGTCCAATAACGAGTCCTTTTCACGGCTCAGTAATACACAAAAAATAATCGTTAAAAAACGCCGCGGGACCATCTTGAAGATTGTGACGTATTTAAAGCGGGGATATTATGTAAATTTTACGATAGCTTCGGGTTATTCAAAATAGCATTTGTAATCTTGAGGTGGCATTTAAAGTGTGTTACAGAATACAACAATAAGACTAAATCGGTCCGATACTTAACCGCTTTCTGTTAAATGTGAATATATGGTAGGTTTCACTGCAAATACAGATAAACATTTCTAAATCATTATCGCATGCGTAGGAGTCCCAAAGTCATACATTTAAGTGGAAAGAAAAATACGGTCATGAGCAGGATTTGAACCCGCACTTCCCGAATTAATACACCAGGCGCTCCGCTAACTAAGCCATCCTAACCTCTGCTCACTACTCCAAATTCTTCTTCCACATTTTAATACGTCTTATGGTAACGTAATCGCTACCTATTCAGTCCCTACACCGATGACTGCACCGACACGACTAACTTTGCAGTTAATTCAATGTCGTACAGATGCGATTACCTCAACAAATCTGTCAAACGCATTAATTATCGCATGCGTAGAAACTTTAGGTAGCCACAGCATTTTTTTTATCTTCAGGCACACCTGAACACAACACTAAAATTCTTTAAGTGTAGGTAACTTAAATTCCTACCACTTATTGTAACTAAAACTCGCATAACATCTTTCATTGAATTTTCCGGAGGACTACCAGGAAAATATCGTATCTTACTTTTAAAAATTCTGTCCTATTTTGCAAATCCTAATACAAATACAATCTTTATCTTACTTTTTAATAATAGCTTTTTGTTCTTGTACCAAAATAATATTTCATTTTCCGCTTTCAATGGAACACCGCCGTAAGAATACGTTGACATAAATAATATTAAGGTGCTGGCAGAAACATGGAGCTGCGTTCACTTTGAATGAACGAAAACAAATTTAATGCTTGCAGTTGAAAAGTTTAAATTTCGAACGAATTTGCCTCTTATTTTGAATAGATAACGGAAATCGTTAAATTGACACGTCGTTATTTTACGTTTTAATAACGTTTTTATCGTTTCGAAAAGTTTATCAGGTGCTTAATAATTTGATGGTTTTATCGTTTTTTTGTTCGGTTTGAATACAAACGTTTTTCGGTGTGAAGCGGGATAGTGTTCGCTTTATAAAAGTTCGCGAGACGAACTAACTTTGTAATTTATGTTTCTTTGTTTGTATGATGAATGTGTTTTGAGTTCGCCGCTTGTGGTTTTTTGAACTGACAAGTAAAAGTTTAGCTTTAGTGTTATGACAGCAGTGGCCATTATTTTTATGGCTGCAAATATTATTTTGATATTTTCCTAATTGTAGGTAGTTGAAACATTAAACTACTCCCAAATACTTAAAATGTTCTATGGCTATTAGCTGTCGATACAGTAGCATAGGAAAGCGTTCATTAAAACGCTCTATTTGAATTATGATTTTTGTGTCTTTCTTTCTATTAAAATTTAAGTGCTATCTGCATTTTTTTTTCAGGCATTTTTTTTTATTTAAATGGCTCTGTCATTCCTGTAAAAAGGCGACTATTTACGTATGCCTTTAAACAAACGTCCATAAAGCCTTCAAAAATTTTAAGACTTTTAATATTCAAAACATATAAATCTCAATCTTTACAGATAAATCATTCAACTCATTCGCATGCGTACCGAACTCTCAAGTAATTTTTTGTGTAAAAAATAACACGGTCTTGAACAGGATTCGAACCTGCACCTCCCAGATAAATACTCCAGGTGCTCGGACCACTAACCCATTTCGACCTCTGCTCACTACTTCGAATTCTTTCTCCAAATTTTTATATGTCCTTTGATGACATCACGGCTATCTATTCAGTCCCTATACCTCGTTTAATATATTTTTTACGTGATTGCCCTAAAAGTAGTGACATATTTTAATTAAGTTTCATCCTATGTATGTATGTTTGTGATTTTCTTTATTCCACCATAACTTCTAAAAAAGGCTAGTAAGATTTAAAAAAATAGTAATAATTACAGTGGTACTCAAAAAGGTGTGAAATAAAAACAAATCACTAATGGCAGGCGTAATTTAATTTAATTTTTAATTAATACAATCTTGTTTTCTTTTGTCAACAGTGGCATCTCACAGTGACATACCGTTATACATAGGTATTGCTGTCGCTGTGGTGGTCTTCCTGGCTGGAGCTGCCGTGGTATACAAGCTGCTTCAGAGGAAGACCAGGGACCACTCACTCTACACCATGACAAGGACTGGTAAGTCTTAATACTTGTATTTACAAAGTCGTCTGTCTATGTATTTTTTTATTACTTCTGAACTACTAGATGAATTTCGATGTGGTTATTAAGTACCATAATTTAAAGATTTTTTGAGCATATTTTTAGGAAAAATGTAATTTAGGGTAAATTGGTAAATTAAAATCTAGTTTGCATTGGTAAATTAAATTATAGTTGATATTATAAGACATATTTCTCTTTTTAAATTTTTTGTCGAATAGTGCTTTGTGAATTAATCTGGTTATCCATATTATGTTTCTGAGCGTTATTACGTAGAACTAAGATTTTAAAGAATAATCTCATTGGTTGTACTGGTTGGTTTTAATATCAATAAATATATGATAATAAGAAAAAGAAATATAAAAAGTAAAAAACACTTCCCGGCATTTTTCAATTGTTTTTCTGTCTACAAAAATTTGTGAATCTAATGAATAAGATACATTCAGAAGTTATGTTACAAAAGAAAAAGGAAATGTGGGAGGCAAACCGCGAAAATAAATTTGTGTCGTTTATGTCCATACATTATGCAGTGTCAATGAGAGTAGCACAAAGTTGGTTCAAGCGTTTTCAGTCCAGGAATTTTGAAGATAACACCTTCATTTGCATAAAATATGGTATTTAAAGGTGTTATAGATCGTAACAGGGCAAACATGTTTTGCTAAGAATTATACTAAGGAATACAGTAAAACCTTGCTCTATGAGCTGTAAAATGTATTCTAAAGTGGCTTATATAAACGTAGAATGACCGAATCAATTAAAAATTAATGACTTTCACGAACCCGAGCCCCTCCAATCGGAAGTCCGTTTCCTATCTGCTGGTAATCGACTTGATTAACTCGATTACCATAACGGGAACTGCTAATTAATACAATTAGGAGATGGTTTAGCAGTTATAACATTATTGGATACGTACACAGGGCTGCATCAATAGGTTACCACCTCTCCATGATGCATAGACTTTCGTATAAGGGGTAATCAATTCATGCAGCCTACTGTACTATACCACTGTGTTATTAAGAGACGACTTGAGGGTCTATGCTATTATACAAACAATTATACGTTTTTTTATTTAACATTTACGGCCGTCCGCTCTTTAAGCATTTTATTTTTTATGTAAAATAAACTTAGGTTCACTAAGCGCATGTCTAACGCATTAAAGAAGATGCTTAAAATTATATTTATGACACATATTATGCACATGAAATTAATTAGGTAATTGGAGAATTACAATATACCTACACAAATACAATAAGTCAAAATAAGACGCAAAAAAAAAAAACTCTTTGTCAAAACCTTCAGTATAATTTCGAAATTCAAATATCAATGTTTTGTCTTCAAGTAGATTTCCAACCGGAGATGTACCCGACGGTGGAGAAGCAGTCCTTGTCTCTGGCACCAGATCTGATGCAGCACCGGCCTCCAAGATACGAGCATCCGCAGCCTGACTCCAGGGCTGAACACCATTATGACGTGCCGCATCTTACTAATAGGTAATTATAAACAATATTATATATATTTATAAGATTTTACGGTTGATATCAATTATTGTTCACCGGTTACTACTCACATGCATTTCTAGGAAATTTCCCGAAAAATTAACGAAATTATTACTGAAACGCAGAAAAACAAAAATCATCTTTTTGGAAAAGGCACTTCGTACTATCATGAAAGAAATTCACTTACCGATAAAATTGTTTAATGATTAATAATACACGCGATTAATACGCTTAACAATAATAATTATTATTATTTTAATAATTATTATATGTATTTAAAATTATAATTAACTAGATGACCCGGTGTACTTCGTATCACCTCGAACGTCAAATGTTTGACAGGAAAGTAGGTAGAACAGTTTATACGGGCAAATGAAATTGTTGTTTTTACTATCTTCATCGCTTTTTTTTACATTTTCTCACCGTTTAAATCTTCCCTGCTACTACGACAAATATTTCAAAACCAAAATCAGCTGAATCGGCTCAGCCGTTCTCGATTTTTAGCGAGACAAACGAACAGCAATTGATTTATATATATATAGATAAAGATAAATAATAAAATTCATTTAGAACGTATACAAATTATTATTATAATAATCATAAAGATATCACACTACAACCCAAAATTACTAAGTAGTTACTGTCGATTTAACAACTTTTACTTCTTTTATAATATTATTTTATTCAATTCAATTACCAAAACGTTCTATACTTTTAAATATATCATAGTTACCATACACAGTGTCACCAGACTAACGTGCAAGTTCACCTTCACCGTACCGCGTCCTTCTTTTTGCTCTGAGTGGTGTACGAACGTGCTGTATCGAGTCTTCATCTTCCCTTGAACATTCCCAGACAATGTACAGCAATTGCTCTATATACGATGTAGTGAGCAGTCTGTATTTACAAAAAAGGAATCATTATTTTTGTATAGGTACAGAGTAGAAGCGCTTTGATTCCACGTTCATTATAAGAACCGCGAAACAGTGGAATGCGCTGCCAGAGTGGGTCTTCCCCGATAGTTACAATCTGGGCGTCTTCAAGACGCGAGTGAATCGGATTCTTCTAGGCAAGCGTGCTCCATCGTAGGCCGCATCATCGCTTAACATCAGGGGAGATCGTGGTCAAACGCAAGCCTATAAATAATAATAAAAAAAAAAACAGTACAAGGTAAAATAGTCGCAAGTGTTCAAAGATGGATCTACTAAGGAAACAAAATAACTATGAGTAAGAAACATGAGTAAAGACAAAAAAAACAGGTGAATTCCTTTACAATAACGAGTACCGTAGTAACTTTCAGACAGATAGAACGACAAAAATCGTAAAACCGTCATTAATGATTCAGCAGCATATAAAATGCATTTTCACAAAAAAAAATGCATTTACTTTAAAATTACAATCATAAACTTTAATTTTATTTATTGCTATTGATTTTCTAATCAAAGCAAATCAAAATTCTTGATTTACAATTATATGGAAGTGTAGAAATATTATTAAATTGGTTTACAATTTTCATAGTCATCAATTAATTGATATTCAAATAATATCTAATTGCTATGACCGTTATGATTAAGAAATAAATTGAAAGCACATAAATACTTTTTAAGCTATAATTTTGATTGCAAACCAAACATGTCTATTTCAGATAAGTCCTCAGGCAAAACACGGTGGGCCACCTAGTAAATAAATACCAATTAATCTACAGAACCAATCAACTAAATGAACGAAAATATACACGAAGACAACGATCAAATGAATCTTTATATTTTTTGCACAATTAATCTACATTATATAAACCTTAATTGTACAAAAACATGTAATTACAAAAGACATAATTTAGGTCCGTAAATGATTTAGTAACCTAAAACAAATATGAAACATGTCTTAATAATAAACGACCAAAATGTTTGAGACATATTAATGGAGCAAAAAATAAATAGATACATGTTTTGTGAATGAAGTTTATAATGAATATCCAATCTTGATGCTTTGGGTATAATATCGTCGAATAAATTATAGGTTTAACTTACAGCTAATAGTATTGCAGCAAAAAATGGTTGTAACGGAAGAATTTAGAATTTGCGACCACATTTAAATCTTAATATTAAATCTAATATTACGGTCAGTAGACATCATTCATTCTAACCATTAAAAAAATCTGAATTCCAATGTTAAGCTCATGACTCAACTATGAAGAGATTAATTTCTTATCTAAACTGATATTCACGCTTCTTTTGATAAGACCACCAAATTAATAGGGTTAAATTCCGAAATAATAACATAGAGTTTACTAGATTGTGCTCACGGTTTCGTCTGCAAGGACTTCAGATTTAGGTCCAGCCGGGATAAAAAGTATCCTGCGTTAATTCAGGTTTTAAAATATCTTTGTGCGAAATGTCATCCAAATTCTTTCACACAATTACTAATTGCATGAAATAGTAACAAACCATCCACCCATCCTCATAAACTTTTGACTATAGTAGATTCCCAAAACTAAAACGGTCTACACTGATCAAATTTTTCAAAATCAAAGAACTTAATACTTCGGCATGGTACTATTCTTATCATTGATACAAGAAGACTTAATTTGCTCATATCTATGATTCTCATTCAAGTTAATTTATAAAATACTAACAGTTCCCTTCTTTTCAGTTACGCGTCTCCGGTAGACCACCAGGTCACCCCATGTGCTTCAAGTAAAGGGCAAAGCGATGACTATGACAGCAAACCTTATAGCGAGTCGGAACATTCGGCGTCTAGCTGTTTTACTAGTTGTGAGTATATTTATAATATTTCGTTATATTTTTATCGATTAATTAATAACATCGGCAAAAACAAAATTTGAAATTTTTATCACTGCATTCATGTAGGCTTACTTACTCTTGAAAATAATTCCGCTCGATTGACATTGGAAATAATTCAGTTCGTACTTTTAAATGCCAAAATGTCTAAAAAATTATTATAGATTCAAGATAATATGAAGACAACATGCTTTAAAATTGAGGCAACTGTAATATAGGTAAATTTATTTTAATATTACGAGTTGTTTTAAGGCGTCTATTTAATATTGGGATTGGATTGGAATTGGTATTAGTTTCAAAAGTAACCCCACTGGAAGGAATTTTAGCTACCTATCTAATAAATTCCCAGATAAAAGCCTTATATCTCATTCCAAGACCCCATCGTGTGTCATACTCCATTCTAGTAAGATTCTTTTAGAATATAATACCAGAAACGATATCACCATACAAATATTATAAGAAAAAAAAAACCCGTAAAACAAATTACATCAAAAATACGTTGAATTGGAAGATTTGCTTCAAAGTTCAAATAAATGACAAATATACTTTAAATTAAATTCCGATAAAGTTTTTCTTACAAGGAAGCCTCCAATTCCAACTAGTGCAACAGCATCACTAACAATAATTTCTCTTCTAGCTGGTTCAATGTATGACGCAGCAAATGAGTCTGTGACCCTCCAACTAGCGGAACTCGTTTCAAACTCGCCTACATCTCAGTCCCTCTCAGTTTCAAGTGCTGGGGCGAGATTGGCATTGCCTGCAGCTGGTGTGGCCTTGTCGATTCCCGAGGCAGCCCTTAGTAGGGGCCGGAGGGAACAAATTTATGTGGCAGTGGTCAAGGATGATAGATACCGGCCTAGATTGGGAAAAGGTATGTATCATTATGTTTGAACATCTCATTATTTAATTGTGTATTCAAGAATATAATCTTTGAATCAAGTTTGATTTAAATAGATAAAATGAGTGATTAAATTGTAGCAATATTAAGTACGTTTATCACGTTCTCATTATTTAAATTGTGAACTTTGTTGACGTTATACATAAATTAATTTTGATAAATATTTTCGCTGTTCCACTCTTGTATTTATTATGCCCTAAATCATCAAACTGCTATGAATATTTATGAGTCTAAACTGTATAACTTTGCTCCAGTACAAGTCTAATAAAAATAAATTGATTTCGCGATACGATAGAGAACAATTTCCAAAGGTAATTTTAAACGATATGTAATTATGTTATGGTATCAGTGTAGTATAATTTCTGCTGGGGAAAAAACGCTCGCCTTGGGCAGGCCGGGTTGGTAACATATGTAGGTACGTATATGTGGAATACGAAGTGCTCACAACAAATTTCGCCCCGCAGGTATCACGCAGCTGAGCCCAGTAGTTAAGTGCGGCCCACCGCGTCTTCAATTAAACAAGTCAGTCATCCTACAAATCCCTCACTGCGCCAGTCTAAAACATGGCTTCTGGAATCTCTCGCTGTACGCCATTGACCACAACAGCGCTAAAACCGATAACACACAGCCGCAGTGGAAGAAAATCGTTGGTCTCGGACAGGAAACGATCAATACGCCCGTGTTCACTCAACTCGACAATGATAAAATATTCCTAGTAACCGATATGCTGTCTACGTTTGTATTAGTGGGTGAAAGTTTTAATGGAAAGGCGGTGAAGGCGCTTCAATTGGCGGTATATGCGCCGGCAGTTCTGAGCGAAACTAGCCCAGATTACAGTATAAGACTTTATGTGTTTGAAGATACGCTTTGCGCGGCCTACTACTGTCAGGAGCAGGAGAAGAAACTTGGCGGAGTTCTGCTGGAGCGCCCCAAAACTTTACTTTTCCAAGACGGCGGCTCGAATCTCTGTTTGAATTTAGAACATGTCAGTCCAGGCTGGAAAGCCAAACCGGGTATTGGGTACCAAGAAATCCCCTTCCAACATGTTTGGGGATCAAATTATAATGCATTACATTGCAGCTTCGTATTGGAGAGGACTCATGATTGCGACAATATCGATTTCAGCGTGTCCGCCTGTCAAAGAACCAATCCGTCATACAAGCAGACATTCCGAATATCCCTCGACGACGTGCGGAGCCGATCGCCACGGGGACGTTCACCCCGCGCCGAGTCGCAGCGCAGTTTTAACATAACAGAAAACCTTTTAGAGGCTCGTATGTGCCGCAGCGAAGACGGAAGCGACGGCAGCGTTAAAAGGAACGTAACAGTTAGCGAGGCGGGCGTCAACGAGTGCGCGGGTGAGGGGCCGTTTAAATTAAGTGCTCGAATAAAAAGGCAGTTGTGCGCTATATTGGACCCACCAAACGCGCGCGGGAATGACTGGCGGGCGCTGGCGTCGAGACTTGGCGTGGATCGTTATACCACGTGGTTCGCCACAAAGAGCTCGCCAACGGAGGCTATCTTAGAGTTATGGGAGTGCCGGGAGCGCGGGGCGGGCGCCACCGCGGCCCTGGCCGCCGCGTTGCGCCAGATGGACCGCCACGACGCCGCTGACCTACTGCACGGCAGGCCCTCCTGGTTATGAATTCCTTATAGACCCCAACTCGATTGTAACTAATGATTTCAATTCTACGGTACGTATCCGTGAGTATTTTAATGAGACAGTTGTGAATGATGATAAATGTGGATCTATAGGCCTATGCAAACGAATGTATATGGATGATTGTTGGTAAACTAATGAGTAGTTTAAATGTTACGTTAGAAAAAAAGTATAGTTTCGTAGGCCGACGGCCTAAGTTTGTAAAATCTTCGTAGTATATTTTGTATAGAATATTCTATGCTGTAGATAAGCGATTGATGAATAAATTATATTATATTAGCAATAATAGTGCCTACAACGTCTTTTAAAGAAACATGATCGACTTGAGACAGTCGGGTTCGGTTGGTTATTTTGTTATTTTTTGTATAGTGTTTGAGTGTTTTAATAAATGAGAAATTCGCTTATTTCCATACTTTATTTGCTCGCAATTATTTGAACTTGCTTAATAAAAATTCGAACTTTGTGCCAAATATGTACTGCCACAGCAAAATTTTGGCAATAATCTAAAAGAAAATGTTATACGTGTCTAACTCTGAGCTTAACTAGCTACTTTATAAAGTTACAATATAAGTATTTTTATTTGATGTTAGATGAATTTTCAATATTTAAAATCAATTTGGTAACCCCACAATGAACTTCGGAAAATAACCCCAAAATTTGTTGAACGATAAAAGTCACGATGAATTTAATAAATAGTGGTAAATTTATCTAACATTATTATTTACTATAAAGACTCTACAACTGCATTTATAACTAAAACTAATTCAATGTAAACTATGGATAAGTCAAACTTTTATGGTCTTTCTATACGCGGCAATCTAATAGGGTTTTTTTGTAGATCTTAAACCTACATTATTAGATAATAAACTATGTAGTACTTTAAGATATCTCATCAATAATTTGCTAATTAATCATAGTTATTGGTATTAGGTCTCATGCTTTCTGAACTATGCATTTAGTCATAAACTGAAGTTACTTCTCTTTTTTAGTCAACTCCATTAACAACTGCTCCTAGATATTCGCGTATAGAATAGAACAAGTATATTCAGCTTTTCAATAGAAAAGATCTTGCATCTTCATCTTTCGAGATGGTAGTTACTGCCGAAATGGACCTAAAATATCAATACAAAAAAAAAAGTTGAGAGACAATAAAATATAACTGATTCAGAAATTCGAAGGGACTTGAGTATAATTTGAAGTGACCGTCATCGGAATACTTTCGTACAAGCCATTATAGACATACACATCATCACGCCTGTTTCCCATCGGAGTAGGCAGATTTCCACTTGCTACGAGACATTGTAAAACGTATTTTTTTTTCATTAATTAAACAAGTCAAGCCAAAACTCATTTGACATTCATATCGACAAAAAAAAACATTTATTTCATCCAAGCTCTCTGACCGCTAAGCCATCTCGACCTCTGCTTACCACCACGAATTCTAGCTTAGCGGTCACAGCGCCTGGAGTATTTATCCGGAAGGCGCAGGTTCAAATCCTTGTCACGACCATATTTTTCTTAACACAAAAAATTATAACTTTAGCTATGCATGTGTTTCTGCTTTTCAAAGATCTATCTGTAATATATTATTTTCATTGGATACAAACATGATGAGTTGATGACACCGGTCGAGTGGCAGCGCCAGAGGGGTATTTCGCTCCGTACAATTTTAATTTTATGTGCTATTTATATGCAACTCCATTTCATTTTGCAATTGAGTTTAAAAAATATATGAAAATAATACAACAGCCACAGAACTCAGTGAAAAATAATGGTTATATACAAGTATTTTATGGTAACAACGTCGCACAAAATATGAAATGTTTTAATAGTGAAGGTACAGTCAGTGACAAAAATATAGTGGCATTTAAAAAATCGACATAACTGGAACATTGTCCAAAAAAAAAACTAATAAATAATAAAAAAACCAATAGTTTTAGATGACCAATGTCAATCAAAATCGCATCTTAACTTGATTAGTATATAATGATGGTTTTCTTAAAATGTTCAGATTAGTTAGACCTTTCAATGTCATTATACTTGATGTGAACTGTACCAAGACTGATAAAACCACATTCATGGTTGGTGATGGTCATTTGTAGTACATTGCGCATAATATCTTACCCATTTTTTTGTTTTTAATAGACAAGTTCCGGCCATATGACGCAAAAAAAGTCACCATCATAAAGATGGTCGCCTGCTCTGCTATGACTCCGACGCTCATCGCACTAATCTCTCTCTACTCTACTCTCACTCCATTAATTAACGTAATCCAAAGTCATAAAGGTCTCCCGGATAAATATTCCAGGCGCTCTGACCACTAAGCCATCTCGATCTTAGTGGTCAGAGCGCCTGGAATATTTATCCAGGAGGCGCGGGCTCGAACCCTGCTCACGACCGTATTTTTCTTTACACAAAAATTTATAACTTTAAGAGTTCGCGACGCATGCGTTAATGTGCTTAAAAGATTTATCTGTAACGTAATACATTTCTATGATTTAGAAAGGTGTTTTGTTTAACGTGATATTTTGCCCTTCTTAGTCCATTTTGGCAGTAATTATCGTCCTAGATCGTTTCTATTTTGTATATAATGTGATAGAGTGTAAATATCATGTATCGCAGTTAAAAAAGTAGTTGGAACATAACTATTGCTATGTAATCTGGTGACGTCACCACCAAGTAGACTATATATATTTTTGTTAACGTGATGAATATTAAAATAAATGGATCTGTGATACTTAAATAATATGAAATAAATTATGTTTAAATGTGCATAGTTTGTTATTTTATTTCAAAGCCATTAGGGTCCCTTTGACATCATTATTTGGTAAGTATCGACAAATTTGTTCCAAATTTATATATATATATATATTATATAAGGTCAAATAAAATTACCTGACAAAATCTTACTAGGATATAATCTTTCACGGCAACAGAATATTTATCAACGCATTTTTTACGGTCGAGGTCAATGAACTTTTACCCATGTGACGACAATACCAGATGACCGAACATTTAGTTGATTTGTTATCAAGTATATACTTTATATAATAATATAATGATTCTGTTACCTTTTACAATTATCCTAGTGAATTTTTGTCAGCTCATCTAATTTAACCTCATAAATGCATTTAAACGTCAACTTTGACCTCCAATTAATAATTAAGTAACAACTGATTGGTCATAATAGCTTACAGGCAAAAAATGGTGATCAATACTGTCATGTTGTTCTTAGCATATTCGAGAAAACTGGAGAATATGAAAACATTCTTCAGATTCCCTTTATCAACTTTTACGATACCTAATATACCTAAATATATCTATTTTTGCAGTTGTTAGAATATATGAATATATGAATGCCATTTCCAAGATACATAATTCAGCCTTCCTAATACATCTTAGACCAGAAAGATATTATTTGACTTAAAAAATATATATTTTGCAATTTCATAGGCCGTGTAAATAAATAATGTTACACATATTATGTAATAAGTACGGCTGTTTACTCACGTGCGGTCAGTTCGGTTGCGACTCCACCACATCACTAGCTCATGAGTAAGGACTTCGATCAAATTCGAAATTAATCAAACAGTGGCGCAGTAGTCGAGAGACCGGCTGCTGCGTCGCGTGTCGCAGGTTCGATTCCGGCACGGAACAAATATTTGTATGATCTGCAGATAATTGTTCCGGGTCTGGGTGTGTGTATTTGTGAGATTATATGTCTGTAAACGCACCGGAAGAAATACCTAGTGTGGGGCAATGTTTAAAAAAAACCCGTGAGTAAAGTTGTACCTCAAACACGCATTGGAACAAAGTCTACATAGAGATAATATCAGAAAGTTTTCATTAAACAAGATCCGTCTGAAAGTAATTAATCACTACAAGAATACGAATTATGTATAATTTATTATTAAGAAACCGTCGCTTCTGACAACCTATCATTATCCGGTGTAAATATCCCGCCTGCATTACACCACTAAGGCGAAGGACATCGTGGAGTATGTGTGCCAAAAGACTAGGTGCATACCGAGGGTGCAGTTGTTGGAGTCGCACTTCAACGTCAACTTCAAGGCGTTCGTAGTGCGTGTACCGAACTGTTTTCTGCCCATCGTTATGGAAGAAGAGTTTTAGCCAACGGGCGTGGTGTTCCGTCGCTTCCGCGGACAAGTGCCACAGGACAGCACAAAGACATTTCAAACACACAGTGCAATGTGAAGTGTTACTAACATATTGCTAAAGTCTTATTTACTAACACTGTCATGTATTTATTTTATATATATTAGTTTGTAAGGTATATCTATGGGTCATTGAAGCCTGAGAATATATGAATTATATTAAATATATTAAGTCATTTAAGTCTGTCGAAACAATTCATAACAATTATATTCAACTATCCTTACAGGTACAGTTTACAGTTCACAGACCCACAGTTGTGAATTTTTACTACTTTTATTAACCGCCTTAAAAAAGGAGGTTCTATATTCGACCCGTATGTATGTAAGTTTGCATGACCGCGATTTTCTCAAAAACTACTGATTGGATCGTATTGGCGCCCTATCGGACTATGAGAGTGAAGGAAGAGGGGGTGCACTTGTGTTTGTGCATACACTTGTGAACTATAATTTATCTCCTACGTACCTACTGTATACTTGGCTAGTCTCCGTGGAGATAGACCGCCGTGACTGAAATACGGTCATGAGGAGTAGGTATATATAGAAAAAAGGGAGGCCTTTACTTTAAGCCGAGATACTCTAGCAAAATAAATCTATAAAATGATAAAATTGTATCTCTAACTCTAAAACGACTATCACACTGAATTATTTTCGGTATTTTGGATCAGTCCTAAGAAATAAAGTCGCGATTTAGTTTTAAAAATGTATCACAGACAAAAGTAAATATGAATTTTATCAGTTAAATGTACGGTAGACTGAAATATTTTTTAATAAACTGTTATGACGCCTGTCACCTTAGTCCTCCTGCGACCACGAACGCTGCAAAGTGTTCGAAACGTCGGGAAAAGCAAAAAATAATAATACACGCGATTAATCCGATAAAATTTTATTATAATGTGTAGTGATCGCGAAAGCCCTAAATAACTTTGCTTAAAACTGTGAAGGAAAACATGAGCAAACCAGCACACCTGAGAGATGTTCTCGATGGTGTGTAAAGCTATGTCTGTGGCCTACGGCTAGTTTAAACTCAGACACTAGATTGTTCATCAACCACACGACAAGAATAAGCCATGAAAAGTTCCACAGTTTAATCGCTATACCTCATCAAAACTCGGGATCGGTAAGTAAATATTTCAACTAATTGATTCTTCCACAAAACAGTTGAACAAACACATTCTTGTTCACGAGTCGCTTGTAAACCGCTTCGTCTGTACAAACTCTAAAGATCAAACAAAACATGTCCAAATCGAATCGTGCGCACGAATGCTTAACATAAAACAAACGCGGACAAAAGCAAAGAATTTCTGCTATTTACAAAAGTTAACTTCAACTAGAGGAGTGACAGGCGCAGAAAATTTTGAAGATAAATTAAAGAACTACTATAAAGAGCAGGAATATCATTATATCTCCGTCCGAGAAGAGAACTAGACTAACGCACATTCTTTATAATTTCTAAAGAATAAGATTGATCTCATAATCGGTTAACACGCAACATAATAGCAGATATGCGTTTTAGAAGCTATTATTAATAATTCAACTCAATTCAATAAATTTTTATTTCTGATAAGTTACAATCGTGAGTTATTCATCCATACATGCATTTTTTTATAAAATAATAATAATATAAAAAAAGGTACACAATAATGGAGACATTGGATCAGGGCCGCACTACCCGTACATGTAGTTTTGTCCAATGATCCATGAAGAAGCAATCCATGTCCATTCTCCCAACAATGAGGTGCAGGAAGCTGTTGGGGCTGCCCCGTATGCGGCGCATCAGAGACGCAATTCTTTTGCAATGTATCGCTTGAAAGCCATCCACTTGAGAGTCTGAAAACATAGCTGATGCGCTACAAAAGTGTGGCAACCCCATCCTGAACGCGTTATTGTATTGGACATGCAGGGCACGGTAAGTCTTCTGCGTAGCACGTATAGAAAAACTGACTGTGCAAACCTATGGGCCAGCATATTAGCTCTAACAACTGGACATTGACTGACAATGCCCTGCGTTCCCTTTCAATATCCACATCATCTGTGAGGGCCTCGGTGAGCCAGTGGCCCAGTAATAAACAATAACATAACCAGCCCATTACTGTCACCACACTAGCTTTAAGCGGGTTGGTCATTTCAGACCATCCAGAGTAATCCAGACTATTAAGCAAGTCCAGGTTCCCTCACGATGTTTTCCTTCACCATATGTCAGTGACGTCTTAAGTTAACTAAGAAAGTACATATGACATTGAAAAAGTCACATTGGTACTTACATGTCAGATTTGAACCCACACACCTGTGGCTCAAGAAGCGGGCCTATAAACACTTGGCCACCACGAATTTATTATAACTGTGAATAATAATAAATAATGTAAGAATATAGTTTAGGCAGTCTAAACTGAATTTCCTTATTACAAACACAGATTTTTACACCCAAAACACGAACAAAAAGAAATTACCTCAAAAAAGTGTGTGCCTACGTAAAAATAGCATAATTACAGGTTACCCCATTCGCTCTTTTGACCTCACATGTAAAAATACCTGGTCTATTGTTGCATATACGCATGTAAGCAGGTGCGAGCTTGAGTAGTGACGGGTAAGCGTCAAACGTCATGACCGCGTCACGGTAGCGTGGCCAATGGGTGACGGTGTGAGTTGCAGCGTCAAACGTGAAAGGTGTTTTATGTAAAAAAAAAATAGGTAATATTGGATTATAGTAAGCTGATCCTTCTCACAACTACTGTCTGACAGTTACCTGTCATTTAAATGGTATTACGAAGATGAATTGATTTCTGTGTGTTCTCTTTTTTGCCCGTCTAAAGTAGCGGTGTATTATTTTACCGCGATCTAGATAGCACCTATTTATAAAGCATTCGTTAGAGGTGATTGGCCTTTACATAATTAATCTTAAATCAAAACCTCATAAGAACTACAAACCGCATGTTAAAGATAAAAAAATACATTATTCGTTACAGTTAAAATTTTGGTGTCGATTATTATAATTATATACTCGTATATGGAGATTTATACTCAGTTTTAGCTAATCATAAATCATAATCATTTTTTTTTCAAATTTAAGCTTTACCTATCGGCTGATGAATATAATGATATCTTTCCAGCGAAAGGAGAAAGAAATAAGAATGGAACGTTTATTTTTTCTAATATGTTTTCATAAACAAATGTTGTTGTGACAAAAATATAAAATATACCCTCTACAGTCAAGGACAACTACAAGTCCATGGTAACAATTTGACAGTGACAGCGTCTTTATGTCGTAGCAGTGAGGACGGTTTTTTGTTGTTCAAGTGTTACCACTGATATACGGTTGAGCGCACGATCACTCAAAAAATGATCTTTAGCTCAGCATCGTGATGCACTAGATATTTGGTGCAAGACAAACTCAAGGAGATTGAGCGTGATAAGGGACCGTTGTGGGGAAAAAGAAGTTGAAAGAGAATGCAGACGATGATTGAGAATGGTATGCTGGGACGGTTTGGGCATGTAGAAAGGATGGGTGAAAGGCGATTAACAAAACTAGTGTATGAGGCGAGAGTGGATGGAAGTGTCAGGACAGGCCGACCTCTATGAACGAACCGTAATTAAATTGAGAACGTTCTCAAAAAAGAACAGGTCAAGAGCAACCTAAAACTAACATGCATGAAAAGGTTAATGAACATAGATGAAGCGAAAGAGGTGTGTCAGAATAGTAGCAAGTCGAAATCGGTAGTCTCTGCCTACCCAATGGGAAACAGGCGTGATTGTATCTTATGTTACAAACTACAAGGACAATAAGATAGTGTCATGATTACGCGTTTCACCAAAACAGTAACAGTACCGCTGCCACTGGGACCATACACCAACACAAATTTCGGGAATGCATTTAAATACATTATAATACCTTTTACTAGGGGACTATCAATAGGCAGGTGTAGCTATAAAATAGGTATTACTCACATGCTACTGTCATTTTTTATCGAACCCCATTTAAAAGCAGCTTGTGTAAAAACAGCTTTTTTTATTAACACGTTTTATAGTTTTTAATTTACAAAAAAGGTGCGTTCGGAATACTTTAATAAGCGGTGTTTAGAAAGAATAGTAATCGTTTTATTACTTCTGATAAAATTAAATTGGTTTTGGTTCGTTAGGATTTGATTTCAATTTTCTTGTGTCGGTTGATCACTACTGAATTTGAGTCTATATCGTTGGTAAATTAATATACGAGAATATTATTGGAATGAGCAAAAGTTGGAAGTTAATTATTTATATCCTACTAATATTAAAAACGCGAAAGTTTGTAAGTATGGATGGATGGATGTTTGTTACTCTTTCACGTAAAAACTAATAAATGGATTTTAATGAAACTTTACAATAATATAGATTATACATCAGAATAACACATAGGCTACAATTTAAAAAGATATTGTGTGAATTGTCCAAAATATGACGATAAGTGTCAAGTAAGTAGGAAAAAATCTACCATCTGCGAGCTATTCTGGTGTGCGCTGCCTAAACCTTTTGAGATATAACAAAATAATGTATGGTGGAATTGTGTATCTTATATATGTCTACAGAAAAGTCCGGGATGGCATATGTCTATCTCTTAAGTATAACCTACTACATCCATTTTAATACTTAAAAAATGGGCAATTATGAAGCGGTAATTGGAAAGCGGGACCGGGATCAAAATTTCATGATTACTTTTGGTCGCGATATCCGACACCCACGCGGGCGAAGACGCGGGCATCAGCTAGTACTAATATATATGATTTTAAAAGAATTGGGATGTTGTTCAGGCGTCTTACAACTGCAAAGTGAGTTTTTAAATCTGTAAATGATAGTTAAATAAATATCGCCAGGCGTCTCCTTAAGACGAATACAAGGGGACTTGAAATTTAATACACACGAACAACGACACGGTAGCTCAGTATGTTTCCTTGAAAAATTGTAATTAATATAGGCATTACATGGCCTTATGTATAAAAAATAACAATATATATGATTTAATAAAAAGTTTAGATACTTACCTACAGGTAATTATTTCTGCTCACAACCGAATTTTTTTTTATGTAATTTTTATTGCATACTTTGATGTATATGACATGTTTAAAAAATATATAATAATTTGTAAAGGTCGACATTGAATCAACTGGAAAGTTAGTCGTTTCAATTCTGTTACTACATAGTGACTGCAAAGATAACAATGACGTCACCATAAGACATTACCTACTTCCCTGTCCATAAGGTAGACATAATAGTTAAACAATAGCCGTGTCACTCACGGTTAACATAGAAAAAAAAAACTGAGTTTGGACCAGGGGTCGAGATTGCTTAGTTGGTAAAACACCTGAACCTTTAATTTAGTTAACTTCACTACTAATGTTGAAATTATAACATTGAATTACTATTCATTGGTTACTACCAATTATAACAAATTACTTTGAAACATACGAAATATTAATCAACTTCTGTCGCTCTCTGTACACACTGCAAAACTAATCCCACCAAAAACATTAAATGTAAAAAAATGCCAAGTCTCTCTATGCAATCTTTCCACCGTAAAAAGTTTAGAGATCTCATAGAAGCCAAGTCGTATTCGATTTATTTTTTAGTTAGTTATCTATCAATATTTAGTTAGTGTATCAATAGTTTTATTTATATTATAATTATAATGACTTGGCAATGAGCACAAGTGCGAGCAGTAATAGCCTAGTGGTACGACCGTTGGACTGACAAGTCAAAGGTCGCAAGTTCGAATCCCAGGCACGCACCACTGTCTTTTCGAAGTCATGCGCGTATTATAAACTAATAATCATTTGCTTAAAACGGTGAAGGAAAACATCGTGAGGAAACCAGCACACCTGAGAGATTTTCTCGATGGTGTGTAAAGCCCTGTCAGAGACCTACGGGTGGCTTAAACTCTGACATTAGGTCGTTCATCAACCACTCGATAAGAAGAATGTGCACAAGAAGAAACAAATATAAGACGGCATATTTGGAGGAGGTGAAAGTAACGCATAACGCACGCGTAAAGATTAATATCACAAGATTAGTTAAGTTCTTTTGATTTGTCCATTCAACATAGGTATAGATAATAATAGTTATGTTCTTTCAAAATAAACTTAGATCTACTTAAATATGTATTGGCGCACGTGGTCGATGGTGATTAATCTAATACCATCTAACTTATCGACACAAGTTACTTTAACCGAGACCAAATTCCTCAATACAGAATCTGATTAAAAACTAAACTCAACCTATCCATAGGTGAATTGACAACTAAGTAACTTCAATGTACCTAATTTCAATCGTGAACCGCAAGTCAGAGCCCTTCTTCTCAACCCTCATAGTTGTGTGGCTTCGAAGACACCTTACAACTGAAGGGACTGAAATGTCGACTAATCAATCGCAAAGGGCATCGTTGTAGACGGCGACAAAGGGCTGGCTGTAGGGAGGATATGTTTTGGGTCGAATTTCCTGAATGAAAATGTTTAGACAATTAAAACATGTTGAGGCTATAAATAGATTATTAATTTTATTGTCACAGTAATGAAAAAAAAAGATTATAATTGACCACTAGGACTTAAACGTTACATTATAATAAAATAAACTTTAACCGGATTAATCGCGTGTATTATTGGTTTTTTGTTTTTCGCGACGTTTCGAACACTGTGCAGTGTTCGTGGTTGCAGGAGGACTGTCCTCCTGCAACCACGAACGCTGCAAAATTCTTTCGCTTCATTCGGAAGAAGAATTCGGAGTAGTGAGCAGAGGTGGCTTTGTGTTCAGAGTGCCTAGAGCATTTATCGGGGAGGTGCACATTCGACCGCATGAAAAAACGCATGCGTCAATGCGTTTGAAAGATTTATTTGTTTTTGAAAGCTGATTCCAAATTATATATAGCTGATTCCAAATTATAGCACGAATTTTATTATTTTGACATCAACTACAAAAAAGTACGTTGATCTAAAGTACCTACTACTACGATTAGTTCCGCTTAAATTGTTTAAATTAAATATATTATTAAAAAACAAAATATCGAATGCACTGAAAAGGGGAAAAATATGGAAAAAAGATATATCCTTTTCCAAAAATTTAACATGCAGTTGGAGGCTTCTAGAATGTAAGCACTCACGTGCATATTTTCGGGATTGCCCGATTATATTAGAATGATCATTGAACAATTATTAATATGAATATATCTCACGAAAGTTATACCAAAATTTGTGCAGTTTATACCTATAATATTTTTTTTACTTTTTTTTTTCAAATAAACCATTTACATGCCCTTTTGAATTGTCAGAAGTTAGTTGCCACGTTCCAAAGTGTAGATTTTTATAGAGAAAAATGGGCAAGAAACTCCACCATACTTAATATAAGTGTTATCCTACATCCATACAACTGACTGTCACCCTACGTCGCAGGGCATCAATTCATCAACCGTTGTAAGGTCACAGGCAGAAGGGTTCCAACTATTCCCTTTCAAACTAAGGGCTCTTTTTGTACGATAAATTAATTTCTACGTTGAATGTCGCGTGTTCAAGCTAAGTAGGAAATTAATCTTTAAGGTGTCTATGTAAGTACCTGTAAGTAGGTATGTATAGTAAACGGTAAGGTATATAATAAATTATTTGCGCCTCCTTCCTTGAGCATCAAAGGATCCTCAAAGGTCTTTTGTAGTTTCCAAAAAATCTAGAGAATAGTGAAATAAAAAAATGTTCCTCAACAAATCGTCAAATCCTTGGCAAAATTAAACTCTCTAAACTCTTCTCCTTCAGTTGGATGAAATTTGCACACAGTAAGTTCCATATAAGTGGAGTTGCTGGCGCATCGAAAAATGAATTTGAGTTCTCCAGGCCCCGCCGAACTCATCCATCCCCGCGTATTGATAGTAATTCGGCCTGGTTCCGTGTGAGGAACTATGTCTTTTTTCTTTCACTCTGTCTTGTATTATCCTTACGCCATAAATGAAGTCGTACATTTGGTTTAAAATAACATGCTTCTTTGCTGGGACTGGGCTTGTCTGGTAAAGGTATGATGATATTATATAATATATAGCAGGCGCCCCTAGACCATAGTGATGAGTAAATGAGTTTGAAAATACGTATTTTTGATAATTCTGTTTACAGTTTCAAAATGAACAATTTCAAACTTTCAAGTCCATATTATCAGACTTAACACGCTAATAATTGCATGACTGCCCTCAATATTGTTTAAGTAGTTGCATCCAACATAATTATTATTATTAACAAAACTAAAATACACATTATAATAAATCAACTTTTAACCGAATTAATCGCGTGTATTATTGGTTTTTGTTTTTCCTGTCGTGTCGAACACTTTGCAGTGTTCGTGGTCGCAGGAGGACTAAGGTGTCAGGCGTCTCAACAGTTTATTTAAAATTATCTTAATTGATAAAATTCATAAAATTATTTTTGTCTCTGATACATGTTTAAAACTAAATAGCGACGGTATTTCCTAAGAGTATCCCTGAGAAGAAATACCGAAACAAACTCAGAGGTCACAGTCATTTTAAATTTAGCGATACAATTTTACAAGTTTATCGAATTATTAACTAAAAGGTGTTCCGATGCACGCAGTAATCGCTCATAGTATCTTGATTTTTCTTGTGACTTGACTTGGTTTGGGACTAACTAGCCATTATCATTAGGAAATACGTATCTCCAGTGAGACACAAATAATTGTAATATGACGTCACCATACTTCTGCCTACATAAACAAGAGGGCAGTACGTCAATTTCTGAGGAATGGGATAAGGGTTTTTAAACCTCAGAAGAGTATGGTTATGTAACAGTTGAAATAAGGCAAATACTAACCTTTTAATAATAAAAAAATATATTAATTAAAAAAACTATTTATTTATTTAATTTATTTTATAAATTATATTCATAAAAAACAAAAACTATTATTTTACGGAAAGCTTACAGACTAATAACAACTTAAAATGGTATATATAGATAGGGAAATTTGCTAATTATAAGCTTCCATATATAAATATCTAGTTACAAGAAATTGCGTTGAGTTAATACTACATAAAAGACTTAAAATCATTTAATAGTTATCACTCGATTTGACAAAATTCACTACTGAAGGCAGACTTCCCATTATTCAATGCTATCATTGAATACGACACACGAAGTACCGCATACTTGCCAATTACAGAGAAAGTCATCGAGACTACTCTCCAAGTACACAAAACTAACATAATTACGTCACAATTTTATGAATAGCTGCCGATTTCAAATGATAAAATGTCATATAACAAACGCCTTCAGTAACAACAGCATTAACAAGTCAATGTGGAAGACAAACCCGGGGCGGGCACAGAGGTACCAGGTCAAACTGGTAAAGAGAACGATTTTATCAAATGTCGCTTTCGGCTCGGTGGCTGGTCGTGACTTACCTTACTCGTCCATGTGTGGCGCAAGATGGAGAGGTAGCGGTAACGATTTTGGTAATGAGTCATCTTGGAATTTCTCTTCAGCAGGGTTACTTCTAGAAACTTGACTGCCTCGTTGGTCTAGGGGTCCCAAGCGCGACTGCTGAACACGAGGTCTCGGGTTCGATTCCCGGGTCGAGCAAACTATTATTGAGATTTTGTGTTATTAAGGAGTTTGGAATTGTGCTCGGTAGATGGCAATAGGCTCACCACCTATTACATGGGACTTAATAACAGCATTGGTGAAATATAGGTGTATAACTGTGTACACCTCTGCCTACCCCTTCGGGGAATACAGGCGTGATGCTATGTTAATGATACTTCTTGAAAATAAATCCAATCGATTAACATTGGAATTAAGAGAATTAGTACTTTTAAAATTTCATAAAATATGGGTACAGGATTCTGATATGCAACCTTGCTTCAAAATTGTTTCTCATTTGTTAAAGTCTCTAAGTTTTAAATTCCTTCTATAATATGTTGGTATTACGTTGGAGTATAATTTCTTTGGCGTTTGATGTTCCAAAAAGTTAACTTAAGATACGGTTTTGTCCATAATTTGTTTAAAAACTGACGAGTTAACATTTTCCGCTAAGCAACATCCTGGGTTTTAAGAAATATGTTGTTGGAATATTTTTTCTACAAATTTTTCTGACGTGTACTCACCATACAATCACGCCTATTTCCCATGGTAGTAACCAGAAACTATTTATATCTAAATATCTAATTCTGTCACACCGCTCGCTTCATTTACGTTCTTAATACTTTTGAAAAGTACATTTTCCTTGGTATTGTTTCCCGTATTTTTGATAATAAATAACTTTTAAATTAAATTCCACACATATTGCACCATCACCGTCCTTTTAATAGATTTCTTGCACATAACCACCATATACTGCCAACAAATTCTCAGTTTGGACCACATCCAAAAATAGCTCGGACAAAGGAGTGGGCGAAGTAAGAATGATGCGAATGCACTTACGATTGTTTAAGAATGGACCCTTCTCTTAGGTTTAATGAGTCTAGATATATGGCCGTGATTGGAAACTCATTTATTGTCTGTAAATCAAACTTAAAGCAGAATTAATGGACGTACAATGGTCCTTTTAGTACCTTGCGGCCGAATAAGCTGTTAATTCGTTAGATAAGTTAGTTTGTTTGGGACACGTTTCTGATTTCAAATTGAATGATGCGCGAGCGTCGTTAGTTGATATGTTTGAGTAATAAAGTTTTAAGTGCTGTCTATTGGTGATAAATCATTGTATTGTTATCTATTGTAGTGCAGAGTAATTTATTGGTTGTGTTTTGAGAAATATATTGTTAAGTGTGGTAAATACTACGCAGTATTTAGTACTGGGGAATGCGGAAATAAATATTTACAATTAACGCACAAACAATAGATTAATTAATCAATTATAATTAAAATAAATACTTATATAGTTCCTTAAACTGATTATACTAAGAAATTATGCTCGTGTTTACGATGCTGGTGGCCTGCTTTTCTATATTCTTAAAGTTTTATTGTTTTACTTCAATTTTTCAATTTACAATGAATAAACGGAACTTAAACATGGGATATAATACATAATTACCCCAACAATAATATATCTGCCTGTATACTGTTTAAAACTATTTATGTATAATATTTTGACACGCGATGTCTCCGCGGGCTCAGCTCATGACTAGGGGCTCCGTTTGAGTTCAAAACTAGTCGAGCAATCCCGAATGCACGTGACTTGTAACCGGTGCACAGTAATTAATCTTGAAAAACTAGTTTTTGTATTCGCATTCTAAGTAATCATATTTTTTATGAAAAGATAAGTAACATTTTGAAATCTTGATTAAATGGGCCATTGTTTTAAGTAATTTGCCCAGTGTAGTGTAGTACTTTTTTTAAGTTTTTTTTCGTCAAACTTAGCTGACGAAACTTTTTTTAACCATGACTCAATCAAACTTATTTCTTTTACTAAAATAAATACTAGCAGAGTACTTTTTTTTAAGATGTGGTTTCAAAGTTAACTGACAAAACTTTTTTTAACCATGACTCAATCAATCAATTTTTTTTTACTAAAATAATAATACTCTGTAATGGATTTGTGACTGAATCAATAGCATGAGTATTTAGGATTACGTTTAAAAAAAAACACTGCAAAATTGGGAAAATTGTGACTACAGAACCTAAGGATGTAGACTAAGGTGTAAATTTTTTACATATTCAAAAATATTCCTATTACCACTTAACCAAGTGACATGTTCTTTTTTTTGTCTTATTTTTACCAGAACTGGTTTTTTTATTACCTAGCATGTCACCCGTTACCCACTTGACGTTAATTTTCGGGACACCCTGAATATCGAAAAACTTTCGTCGAAAAAAATATCTTATCATTGTCACAATAATTAAGCTGTTGCGTCAGTCATTAGCAGACACAATAGATTTTTATTGTTACAACGTACAGATCTGTACGTTACTGAGCCGAAAGGTTAACCCATACCTGTTACGGAAACTAAATAGAATCCGAACTATCTAACAGAAACCTTAATAAAATCCAATCGTGTTTGACAATGAACGGGCCACCCACGACCCTTTACGATCCCCTCTTGTTTTTATCCACCATGCCATGTTGGATGTGTCCTATCATCTTATCTGGTAATTAATCAAGTAATCGTCTAATCTGATAGTGACCACCTACGGGTTGCTACAATGTCCAGATATTATGTGAAGATGTAGGGACAGGGAGGCTAGTATAACTTGGTACTTAACGATGGCGCTGCTTGTTAAGCTTATACGTCAAATTCAATGCGTTTTGATTTAATTCCCTGTTTTGCTGGAGGTTAGGATATAGTGGATGATCTGTTGTTTGTTTTGTGTTGTATTAGATAAGTCTTTTCACACTTAATTTGCACTGACGATCTTGTAGGGTGTCTGTAAAAGCAGATGTTGCGAATTTATCGCTGGAATTTCATCACGTCTCGTGTCGTGTTGGCTAATGAGGGGCTTGTGACAAAACCATAACCACGTGAATTGATCGATCTGCGATATTATTCTGTGCATCTTGCGGTCAGTATTTGGATGAGTAGCTGACTTAAAGTATAATTAAGTTATTTCATCTGTGAATAAGTCTTTTATATTTCTATTATATGTCAATCTAAGATCAAAAAGGCTCGAGCAAGAATTCATAAGTTAAATCATTCATAAAGTAAAAAGCTATTTCAAAATACCCAGTCCTTATTAAAAAAAAGCTCGCCCGCCATGATATATAGTATGTATTTCATACATACTTTATTGTGTACCGTCGCTACTATATTTTTTTTTTTTAATCTTACTAGCCTATGTTGCCCGGGAACATGTAAGGATTCTAACTAAAGATATCACCATACATCTAAATCGGTTCAGGCATTTAAAAGTTATGTTGTCATAATTTTACTTACTGAATAGAGTAGCTCCAGCAAAGATTAAAATATTTTTAAGTACTTAGTTTATGTTGACAAGTTATAATTTGCCTCGAAAACTGAATCCGGTGTTTTATAGACAAGACTAAATTTATAGAGAAAAATGCTAATCAACTTAAAAGTACCTTTTTTGAAATAATTTTCGTTGCCGTCTTTGAATTGGTTCGAAAATTTTACCTCCTATATTCATGCACAACGTCAAAAGCGGAGCTCAATAACGGCAGGTAGACGAAGACTCGGGGTCCTAACACGTCGATTAATTTGAGAGACTGACGCCGACTCCCTCCAATTAGTCCCAATCTACGTCCACCAGTTAGCTCGTCCTACCTTTGACAAGCTGAAACTTTGAACGAATATATTTTACGAAGATAACCCTTTTTGCATGTTACACTGTCTCCTCAAATAAGATAGTTTCTAGGAATAATGAAGGAAAGTATAAGGATTAATAAAACATAACGGCTGTATGCTTCAAAGGGATAGGCAGAGGTATACACAGGTGTATATCCACTATTCACCGGTAGTGTTATGAATTTAATATCCCATGTAATAGGTGGTGAGCCTATTGCTATCTACCGGGTGCAATTCCAAACTCCGGGTTGCTACTGAGAATTTTATAGAAGAAAATCCAAATACAACTTTGGCCGACCCGGGAATCCAACTTAATTCAAAAAGTTATTATATTAAATGGAAAAATAATACGGTGGCGAACAGTATTCGCACCTGCGCCTCCCGGATAAATACTCCAGGCGCTCTGACCACTAAGCCATCTCGACCTCTGCTCACCACCGCGAATTCTTCATCCATATTTTACCACGTCTTTTGGCGACTTCATTGCTATCTATTCAGTCCCTATACAGGTGACCGAACCGACACGACTAACTTTGCAGTTAATACAATGTCGTGAAGATGCAAAAAACATTAACGCATGCTTAGCGAACACTAAAGTTATTATATTAAATAGAAAAAATATACGGTCGCGAACAGGATTCGAACCTGCGCCTCCCGGATAAATACTCCAGGCGCTGAAACAGAAACAGGAAAAAAAGGCGGTATGAAGTTCGATGGGTCAGCTAGTCTTTCATAATTCCTACCAAACATACACAAAAAATTACATCTACCAACTTATCAATGTCCAACTCGTATTTCATGCCATATTTCGATCATTCGATTCTTATATTCAGGGTCCAATTTCATCGATTAATTCGGAGTCTGGCACCGACGTCTGTCACCGCGGACAATACGTCTCGGGACGTCCAAGGATTCTTTGTTCCCAGAAATAATTAAGGATAGGAGGAAAAGTGAAGGCATTCATATATGTGTATAACTATAAATGGGTACAGTTCTTCGGAGTCTGAAGCTGTATCGATTTTGCAGTTCAGTTTATAGGCTGAAGGTTTTTTGTTATAAGCTCGGAACGGGGGGGGGTAAAATGGCCACTATGAGCATTTCTCCTAAAAATGAATCATTATGAGTAACTTCATAAGATTCTGCTCTGTGACACATTAACAATTCCTTTTTTGTGAGCCATTTTACGAATCTCCATAGCAAACTGCCAAATAGATGAATTACTGTTTATGAATTGCACGCAAATCATATTATGATTTTGTCCATGAAGTGACCATTATCAAAGTGGCCTTTTTCGACATCCTGCTAGAGGCTTGCCTGAATTATCATAAATCTTTACATAATTAACATACCATCACGACTATATTCCCCGAAGGGCTAGGCAGTACTATTGTAGTACATACTGCAGCACTGTCTAGGAAAAAATACGATTGTGAGCAGGATTTGAACCTTCGCTTCCTAGACGCTCTTCCAACTAAGCCATCCCGACCTCAAGTCACTACTCCGTTTTTTTCTTCCACATTTTTAATAAGTTGTAGCGACATCTATCTCGCTACATGGATACTACGCGCATAACGCGCTGCATCCCGCAATCAAAGTTTGACGGCAAAACTGCATATGTACAACCGCCCAACATTAACTGTCGGGCTGTGGCCCGCCAGGCAATATCACCCGCCTGGTTGGAGGAGACTCCCTTTTCAATGGAGGAACACCACACCTCGTTACTCCATAAAGGCTTCTTGTAACACCGTCGCTATGTATTCAGTCCATATTTAGATGACTGAATAGTTAGCATTGCAATTAATCGTGCAATGTCGCACAATGTGTACAAGACACAAGACGTTCGGGATTCGAACCCTGCACCGACTGTTGTGACTGTTACTTTGAACCCCCTTGACTCTAGCAACTATAACCACACGTAAGACGAATCGCTTCCAATGGATTATCAAGGTAATCTACGTAATCTGAATTGCATTATTAATACAACCGAATAATGGTGAGTATCTGATGTTATTATGATATATCATGATATGATATATGATATGATATATCATGATATTTGCAAATTGGTGGTTTATATATATTTTATAATTTCTAAGTGTTCTGTTCTAGAACACTTACATATTAATCTATAATATAATACTCCTCGCGACCGTATTTCGGTCACGGCAGCCTATCTCCACGGCGATCAGCCAAGTACGCAGCAGATACAATATTATAGTGCACAAGTGTATGCGCAAACACAGGTGCAGTCCCTCTTCCTTCACTCTCATATTCCGATGGGACGGCAATCTGACACGACCGGAGAGAGATCAGTCGCAGGACCGACGGCTTTACGTGCCCTCCGAAGCACAGGGGTGTCACACCACCATCTTCCTGATTCCGGGCTTCTACTGAGAATATCTGAACAGAAAAACCCAATAACATTTTGCCCGATCTGGAAATCAAACCCAGGACCTCACGCTCAGCAGCCGTGCTTGCAACCACTAGACCAACGAGGCAGTTAATGAATCTATACTACTTAGCTGGTCTAGTAGTTGGTCTAGCTGAAACTGCAGCTGCTGAGCGTGAGGTGCTGGGCTCCATTGCCAGATTGGGCAAAGTGTTAGTGGATTTTTCTGTTAGGAAATATTCAGTAGCAGCCCGGAGTTAGAAGGTTGGCGGTGTGATAAAATTAAAATCAACCCAAATCAAATCAAAAAACTAATCATACCTACAGAATAATTTACGACTACACTAAATAAAACTCAAAAGCCCGAAAGTCAAAATAAAAAAGTAAAAATCCATTAATAAAGTCGACGTCACAAATCAACATGGCGACCCTCGTCATAATAAAAGTGGATACCATTCGATAAGGTACCTCGGCTCTTAAGAGCTGCCTGGCCTTATCTTGAGGTCTGTCACCGCCGCTCAACAGATCATGAGCGTTTTTGATTGGGACCACAAGCGATGACATTATGCGGACTTAGAAAAATGTCTGCCTCGTTGGTCTAGTGGTCCCAAGCCCGACTGCAGGGCATGAGGTCTCGGGTTCGATTCCCGGGTCCAGCAAATTGTTACTGAGTTTTTCTGTTTGGAAATTCTCGGTAGCAGCACGGAGCGTGGAATTGTGCCCGGTAGATGACAATAGGTTCACCACCATGGGACTTCATAACGGCAGTGGTTAGAGGGTACAACTGTGTATACTTCTGCCTACCCCTTCGGGGAATACAGGCGTGATGATATGTTATAAAAATTTAAGGGTGTATTTTAAAAGGTAATTTTGTCCAGCATTGCTAGTCTAGGGCTCTTACTAAATAAAATTATTTTTTATAAATTCTGATACACAGCGTCACGCTTCGCCTTTTCTCCCGGAAGGGTAGGAGGTGTATTGTTGTACACCCACATTTTACCAATGCCGTTACTAATTCCCATGTAATAGTTGGTGAGCCTATTGTCATCTACCGGGCACAATTCAAAGGTTCAGATTGCCACTAAGAATTTATTAACAGAAAAACCGAATATTAATTTACCCCGACAAGGGAATCGAACGCAGAAGCCTGAATTCGGCAACCTAGCTATACCTACAATGTTAGATAGCCTCATTAAAATCTTGACAGACACTTAAAATAAAAAGGGAAACGCTGTTAGTTTGATAATTACGAATAATCTCAGTTAAATATCATTATCATATTTAATATCGTCATGTAAAAAGGTTCACTGTCGATATTGCAATAATCCTAATATCTTCTAATATATAAAAATCTCGTGTCACAGTTTTTGTTATCGAACTCCTCCGAAACGGCTTGACCTATTTTTATGATGTTTTTGTGTATATTTGGTAGGTCTGAGAATAGGTCGTAGGCTACTTTTTATACCCCTAGGTGATAAGGGTGGCCCGGCCCTATCCAGAAAATGTATATGGCTGAACAACGCTTGCGGGGCACAGTTAATAATATGTAAAACACATAAATTGTTTCTACCTATGTCCATTATAGACTTGGAAACCATCCAACCGTTGTGCCCCACCAAGACAGTCTTCCAAGTTATTTGGGGTCGGCGCAATATGTTGTTCTCTTTCATTCTTCTCTATCAATCGTCAGGTTATTGTTTACTCCCTTTTCATTCATATCATCCCTATAATCCATTCATATTTTATTTGGTCTCCCTCTTTCCCTCCATCCATCTACATTCATATTCATTACTCTCTTAGTCACATGTATCTCATCTCTCCTCATCAAGTGTCCGTACCAAACGGTTTCCCTTCAACTTTTCTGTCACTGGCGCTACTTTCAAACTTCCTCTAATATACAAGGAGTATATTAGAGACCTTACCTTTTCAAGTCCATCTCAGCATTTTCATCTCCGATAAATGTAATCTTGGTTACTGGTTATTGTAATATGATGACACGACTTCCTTTAAAGTTACAATATTAAATGGAAAAAAAAAAATATACGGTCGAATTGAGAAACCTCCTCCTTTTTTGGAAGTCGGTTAAAAAGAATACGGTCGCGAACAGGATTCGAACCTGCGCCTCCCTGATAAATACTCTAGGCGCTCTGACCACTACGTCATTTCGACCTCTGCTCACCACTGCGAATTCTTCATCTATATCTCTAACACATCTTTATGGCGACGTCATTGCTATCTATTCAGTACCTATACAGGTGACCGAACCGACACGACCAACTTTGCAGTGAATACAATGTCGTAAAGAATGCAATTACCTTAAAAATTCAAGATAAATCCGCGAACTCTTCATCCATATCTCTTACAATTCGGTGAGCAGAGGTCGAGATGGCTTAGTGGTCAGAGCCCCTGGAGGCGCAGGTTCGAATCCTGTTCGAGACCGTATTCTTTTTTCCATTTAATATTGTAACTTTAGAGTTCGTTAAGCATGCGTTAATGCTTTTCAAAGATTTATATTGAACGACTTCCTTTTTCTGTTTTTATTAGATGACATTAATATTGTTATGTTTTATGCTCCAGATAGTTGGATGAACTAATAAAGACGAGAAATTAAAAAAAAAAACTGCGACTTTTGTCGCTGACCATACTACCAGAAATAAATATCATCTATTAGAGTTCTCATTAAATTAATGCACAGACTTTTACATCAATATTTTAAAGCAAATGTATTAAGAATACTTATTTTATTTCCTATCCCTCAGAAGCTTCGGCTTCCACATAATCATCCTCTAAGATGGGATGGTATTCCTTTTTTCCAAGATTGCCACAATCTAGTAAAATACCTGCTTCAAACGAAACTAGTTTCAGAGTAAATAAATTTGAGTCATTTAAACCGAGTGCTGTTTTTATCCTTAGTGATCTTGCAACCAATCTTCGAAGCAATCTACAAACTGAGATCGTTATCTTGAGTAAATATTACTTGCTTGTGAGACAGGTTAATACAATAATAATAATAATATACGCCCAACCGTATTTCGGTCACAGCGACCTATCTCCACGGAGATTAACCAAGCACGCAGGAGATATTATAGTGCACAAGTGCATGCGCAAACACAGGCGCACTCCCTTTTCCTTCACTCATAAAGTCCGATGGGACGGCAATCCGACACGACCGGAGAGAGATCAGACGCAGGACCGACGGCTTAACGTGCTCTACGAAGCACGGGGGTATAACACCACCATCTTCCTAACTCCGGGCTGTTACTGAGAATTTCCGAACGCATAATAACTACCTCGATGGTCTAGTGGTTCCAAATGTGACTGCAGAGCATGAGGTCCTGGGTTCGATTCCCGGGTCGGGCAAAGTGTTATTGAGTTTTTCTGATAGAATGTTGTTAGTAGCAGCCCGGAGTTTGGAATTGTTCCCGGTAAATGGCAATAAGCTCACCACCTATTACATGGGACTTAATAACAGCATTGCTGAAATGTGGGTGTTCAACTGTTTACACCTATGCCAACCGCTTCGGGGAATACAGGCGTGATGCTATGTTTATGTTATGTGAATACAGGCGTAATGCTATGTTTATGTTATGTGAATACAGGCGTGATGCTATGTTTATGTTATGTGAATACAGGCGTGATGCTATGTTTATGTTATGTGAATACAGGCGTGATGCTATGTTTATGTTATGTGAATACAGGCGTGATGCTATGTTTATGTTATGTGAATCGCAGGAAAATGTTGACCGTTACAGTTGCAGGCAACCGTCTGAAATGTCATTACCACTGCTGGTGATAATCATCATGATCATCCTGCCTTGGTCCCAAGTTATAAGTATTTCGTGTCAGCGCAATATGGTTTTCTCTTCAATTCTTCTCTATCAGCCGTCACTATATCGTTCACTCCCTTTTCATTCATTTCATCGGTCACATAATGCATTCATCTTTTGTTTGGTCTATCTCTCGCCCGCCATACATCAACATTCATATTAATTACTCTCATATTTGCATGTGTTTGATTTCTCCTCATCACGTGTCGACATACAAACAATTTATTTTCAACTTTTCTATCACTGGCGATTCAACTTATAGGACTATAATTTTGCGTCCATATTTACTAGCAATCTGCTGACCATACAACCCAACCCAACCTTGGAAATAAAACCAGGCTGGTTATTTTTCTTATTTTATGGGTGATGAACAACCTAATGTCAGAGGCCTACAGATAGTTTAAACTGGAGAATATCTCTGAAGTGTGCTGGTTTCATCACGATGAAATTATCGCACCAACCCTTAAGCATTTTAGCAACTATTTGCTAATAACTAAGAAAAGTCAGTGGCCTTGGGAGGGGTTATTTCTTAGACATAGCAAAACAGTTATACCACTTACAGGTTATCACTGCCACTTGCAACCAGACCGGTGAAATTTAGAAGATAATATGAGTTAATGTTTGATCACAGTTTAATCCTGACGGCGATTCCAGTACAATAAAAGATTACTCTCACTAGTATTAGTTTTAGCATTGATTACCCACTCCGAAAAGTATCGACTATGAAGTCGACTAATTCAATCAAAATCAAAATCAAAATTTCTTTATTCAAATTAGGCTAAAAATTTGCGCTTTTTGAACGTCAAACATTAAGACAGCCCCCAAAAAAGCCCACCCTCTACCGCTTCCTAGTGTTTTAGTTGGAAAGAAGAAGCGGCGCAACAAACTTCCCAGCAACGCGTCAACAATCCAAATAAAATACTCATTCCAAAAGCTAAAACAACTGTTAATTAGCCGTTTAATCTACAATCAGTAAAACATAAAATACATGCCCAAAACAAAAACAAAATGAAAGTAAAAAGTAATTAAACTGTCGGCCCGTATAATAATAACACCATATATTAAGTTGTTATAGATAATAATAAAATATTCAATAATGAATATTTATCTTTATCGAGACAATATATCAAATGCATTCGAATTTAATTGGCAATTTATGTTTTGGTTTAATTCGTTATTGATTCGATATTAATTGTCTTGTTTCGATTACGTATTCGGAATTGAGAAACAATACGAGAATTTACACTTTGTATGTATTGATACAAAATTACCAAAATGTTATAATTTAGAACGGGGAATCTTAGAGGAATAATGAAGGGTATTGTCTCATATAGAGAAGGCGCGTAATTAATCACTACGCTAGCTCACTGTCGATTTCAGACCATTAAGGTCCAGATCTTCACATTTTTTTTTTCTTTTGTTGACTGCTTCGTTGGTCTAACGGTAGCAAGCGCGGCTGCTGAACGTGAGGTCCTGGGTTCGATTCCCAGGTCGGGCAAAGTGTTATTGGGTTTTCCTGTTAAGAAATTCTCAGTAGCAGCCCGGAGTCAGGAAGTTGGTGGTGTGACACCCCCGTGCGTCGGAGAGCACGAAAAGCCGTCGGTCCTGCGCCTGATCTCTCTCCGGTCGTGTCGGATTGCCGTATCATCGGAATATGAGAGTGAAGGAAGAGAGAGTGCACCTGTGTCTGCTCATACACTTGTGCACTATAATATCTCCTGCGTGCTAGGCTAATCTCCGTGGAGATAGGCCACCGTGACTGGAATACGGTCCGTAGAAGTATTAGTATTAGTATTCCTTTCCCGTGTTTTACACTAAAAAAGTATAGATTCATTTAAAGTCACACACATTGTTATATTGTACGATATAACCCGATATGACAATCATTACCAAAACAGACTGATCTTTAACTCATAATAATTAAAGTTATATTTTTTGTGGAAAACGATTAAGAATGCGTTAATGCTTTTCAAAAATTCATTTGTATGCTTAATAATTATTCCCAATTCCACTAAAACACATAAATGTCATGACGTCATATTTTTATGCCCGTTCACTGAAATCAAAGCCCGAACAGAATAGACAATAAAAAATCTGTTATAAAGAACGATTATAATATACCTAACATGTAATTAAACTTGGATTTATGTGAATCGAAGACATTATTACTGACATAAATAAAACGCGGGAAGCGATCAAATTATACGATAGAAAATAAAGGAAGTACTTTTGGTATTAAATACTACGTTATCGTTTGGACCCGCCTGTAATTAAAATGTGAAGTGAAATTGTATGTTAATATTTTTGTATGTAGACAAATCAATGCCTAATCTATTGTATACGTATGTATTTCAATCGTAATAAGCATATTTTAAGTAATTAATTATTTTTTTGTTATTACTATTGTATCTCAACTTCGTTTATTTTATACACCAAATATTTAGTAAATTTTTTTATGTACTGGGAGTACATAAAAAAATTTACCGGACGAAGCCATGCCGTGAAGCGACCTAGTCATGTTTCGGGATATAGCCCGGTGCAACCGTTGTGGGAGACGGCTCTGAGCACTATTTACTAAATTACTTTAGTCAATAGTTCGCAACAAATTGTTCAATCTAGTTCTAATAATATACCTATTAAATTAAGGTATATATATTTCACCGCATTAATCCATTACATATAAATCTGATCTCTCAAAATCAAAATCAAAAAGTTACTTCCATTTGTTAATTCAATTTATTTATTTGCAAATATGTATAAATAAAAACTATACCTTATACCATAGGAGATGAGGTTATTGGAACTTTTATCATTATCATCATCCACAGCACGACTAAACCCTCAGCGTGCGCCAATCTTTACGCTCCTGTGCTAGGCTCATCCAGGTTTTCCAGCGATAGTAACAATATCGTCCATCCATCTCGTCCTCAGACGACCAACATTTATATATCCTGTCCTTGGACGCCACTCTGTCACAGCTTTACTTCAATGGAACTTTAGATAATGTAAATACCTTTGTGGCCCTTAACGTGGCCGTTAACTTAAACTACCCAGGTGGCTATGAAATCAAAGAAAGACACAACAAACAAACAGAAAATCAAATAACACAACAAGAATCACATTCATTTTATTATTATTTTCGTCTTGCACTCCATAATAGAGTCGTGAAAACCGAATGGCTATAATATCGAGAGTAACTGCGTTTAAAAATGTGCTATAAATATTATTTTATTGCGGTCGGCGTCATGTTCTCAATCACATATATATTCTGAACGTGTTTATAATCTGTGTTCAAAACAATGGAGCTTTAGGCGGGAATTGATGATCGTCAGTTAGGATTTATTGCCTAATCAAGTGAAGAATTGCTGCTTAAGTTCTTGATCAATTTCATTTTGAATCTTAACTAGCTTAGGATAGTATTAGCTTAGGTTTTCGCGATTACTACACATTATAATAAAACAACTTTTAACCGGATTAAACTTCGTTCGCTAACCACGAACAAAGCAAAGTGCAAAGTGTTCGAAACGTCAGTAAAAGCAAAAACCAATAATACACGCGATTAACTAGCTTAGGATTCTAGGTTCACTGCATTTTGGTATACACTTAAAATTATACCGATTACGACTTTTAATTGACATGTTTTGTTGGTCTAGTGGTCCCAAGAGCGACTGCTAAGCACAAAATTTTGGGTTTGAATCTCAGGTCAGGCAATGTGTTATTGGGATATTCTATTAGGAAATTCTTAGTAAAAGCCGGGAGTTTGGAATTGTGCCCAGTGGACGGTAATAGGCTCACCACCTATTAATTGGGACTTAATAACAGCATTGGTAAAATTTCCCTTTTGGGAATACAGGAGTGATGCTACACTATATTAGGACATTTAATTTAAAAAAATTAAGAGTATATTCATATTCGTACATATGTAGGTACACTTAAAATTTCAAAGACATAAATTTTTCTATATATTTTTTTTTCTTTACAATACTCGCTTTCGCGGAGATGTCTGGGACAAACATAAAATCTCCCATAGACTAACAAATAATCACACCCACCAACACGCGGCGCAGCAGCTAACACTCGACAGGATCCTATTTTTTTTTTAAATAGCTCGCATTTACCGTTGCTGCAGGAGCATATCATATATATATGAACTGCCTATTATTATTTACTACTGACCCGCCCTGACTTCGCACGGGTAAAAAAGTTACGTTTAACCTACGTAAGCCATGTCAATTTATTTTTCGGCGACTTGGTTGCAAAATATATTCTTTTGTCTATTTACACTTAAAGCCTAATTAAAAAACGTAATAAGGCTTTATTATGTATATAAACCATCTGAGAAAAAAAACTAAATGATGGTGAAAATCGCATCAAAATCCGTTGCGTGTTTTAGGATGAGTTAGCGGATAAAAAGACAGACGCTTTTTTTTTTTGTATATGACATCTCGGCGGTCAACCTAGGAGATTGTCGACTGCTTAACCGGGCTTTCCTGTGGTTGCCTTAATAATGTTAAGGCCCCCAGCCCGGGCGATTCAACTTATAAACTAAGTCGCTAGTGGGAGGACACCAAGGGACTGGCTGGATCGGATTCATAGACAGACGCGGAAAGGGACTTAGTTTTATACTATGTAGAGATATAGCACCTAGTTTTGACTTTTCATAAGTACCTGTAATATGGGTCTATTTGAAATAATAAATAATAGTTTAAAAATCTAAAAAACACGCTTTTGTAACTACTCGAACTAAAAAGTAGAAAATATTTTTCTATAAATGTAAAAACAAAATAGAGTGATTATGAAAAAAAACATTTTATTGTAAAAAAGCGTGGGGTGATCTTTGGGAGTCCGCCATATTAGATTTAGAATGACGTCACTTAGCTCACCATGCATTGTCATCCAAACTAAACGTGTATGCAAAATTTCAGCTCAATCGGAAACCGGGAAGTGGGTCAAAATAGCGACCTAAGGAGTCGGTTACAAACATACAAACATACATACAAGTGAAGCTAATATAAAGCGTGTAAAATATTTGAATTTGAATTCAGATATACACTGGTTTGGTCACTAATCCACCGAATGACCGCAGCAAGAGCAACTTAAGCTCAGCCAAGTTTTACTTATCCAGTTTTTAAACATTTAAAATCGTATCTTACAATATTATTTTATTATTAAAATAAAGGGTTTTTTGAAGATAGTATATCTTCAAAAAACCCTTTATTTTGACCTTAATTTGCTTGAAAACAAGATAAATATCGCAAGTTTATCTTAATATAGCAATAAATACAAATTACTTGTTAAAGACTAACTATATATTTTCGTACACGAACATTTATTTCAACTTTCTGTGCCCATAAAACTGTGTTTTAATGTATGCGTTTAATTATATCTTGCATGTATATTTTTTAATTAATTAAATTGTTAATGAGTTTCCAAAAAGGATTTTGTATCGGTATTTTTAGTGTAACGTACAGTAGGTATAAAATGGTGAAAGTAATACTTTTGAAAACAAAATCCCTGAATTTTGACGTTTGATGCAAGCAATTTAAGCAGGGGTCGACAACAATTTTATTTATTATCTGTGTGGCTTTTAAAAAACGTGGCAATGATAATTTTAACTGTATTACATAATTATGATAATGAGGAAATCGGACGATTGATTTAGTATTAATTAACTTTTCGTACTTTTATGATCGGACTAGTACAAAATTGTACTTCATAACAATAAATTTATATTGTGTCTGATAATTAACGAGCCATAAGATTACGATATGCGCCATATAAAACTTTGTAAACTTTGATATTGTTTATTTTACTATATTACTGTGAGGAAAGCCAAACCAGTAACCACACTGTAAATTATTTTTTATTACTTTATTCACAATAATACCTCATGCATTAAACGTAACTTTTCTATAAAACAAAAGTGTAAAAACATTAAAAACTACCAACGCCAAACCAATTTATTCAATCAAAATAAAAACGGAACGCCTCCTTGATCGTGGGCGAACGGCCAGATGTAATAAACCCGTAATAAATACGCTGATACATTTTAAATTCAGCAAAATATCGTAAATATGGTAAAGAACAAACATGAGCCGACATAAAGAGGCAGTTTTACTCAATATAGCGATATTAAGATAAGTTTTTGGCAAGTGTACACAGGAATTAAAGAATTAAAACAGGAACATTAAATAATAAACACCACTAAGTGGAATTTGTTAATGTATGCAGTGTTGTTAACTGGTCCCGCAGTGTTAACTCGCAATTTTATATACATACTTTCTTAAAAAAATTATGCTAGCTGTGCTCACAACTATGTGTGTATGTACTTTAATAAACAAAACGTAATAATAATTAAAAATAATTAAATCGTTCAATTGTTTTGCAATTCATCAACAATACAAAATAACTAGTTTTATATAAAAGAGCACTCAAGATTAATCTTTGAAAAGCATTAACGCATGCTTAGCGAACTCTAAAGTTACAATATTAAATGGAATAAGAATACGGTCGCGAACAGGATTCAAACCTGCGCCTCCCGGATAAATACTCCAGGCGCCACCGCTGACCACTAAGCCATCTCGACCTTTGCTCACCACCGCGAATTCTTCTTCCATGTTGTCATTGCAATCAATTCAGTACCTTTACAGGTGACCGAAACGACACGATCAACTTTGCAGCTAATACAATGTCGTAAAGAATGCAATTACCTTAATAATTCAAGATAAATCTTTGAAAAGCATTAACGCATGCGGCATTTAAAGTTACTGAATTGATTGCAATGACGTCGCCATAAGACGTATTAAAATATAGAAGAAGAATACACGGTGGTGAGCAGAGGTCGAGATGGCTTAGTGGTCAGAGCGCCTGGAGTATTTATCCGAGAGGAGCAGGTTCGAATTCTGTTCGCGACCGTATTCTTTTTCCATTTAATATTGTAACTTTAAAAGAGCACTGTTTCTGAGACATGTTTTTGAAGTGCAAACTTCTTTAGGCGCGTTGAGCACTTTTTGGGTAAACACAAATCATGGAACTCGCGTTATGGTCACCGAACGCTTTCCACAAGTTACTTAAACGTCTCAAAGACCGCATGTCTCTTTTATATTTATTTTAGAAAGAGTAAAATCACTAGAGGCAAATACATTTACTTGCTTATAGCTGTTTGGGTTATTGCTTAGGGAATAATGCAAGGCAACTGCCACGTTGGTCTAGTGATCGCGAGCGCGGCTGCTGAGGGTGAGGTCCTGGGTTCGATTTCTAGGTCGGGCAAAGTGTTATTGAGATTTTCTGTTAGTAAATTCTCAGTAGCAGCCCGGAGTTAGGAAGTTGGTGGTGTGACACCACCGTGCTTCGTAGAGCACGTAAAGCCGTCGGTCCTGCGCCTGATCTCTCTCCGGTCGTGTCGGATTGCCGTCCCATCGGACTATGAGAGTGTAGGAAGAGGGAGTGCACTTACATTTGCGCATACACTTGTACACTATATTATCTCCTGCGTACTGCGTACATTTAAAAAGCGATAAAGCTATTGCATTTCATAAATTTTAGAACTGGACACACTAACCCACCCCATAGAATCGCCGATTCATCATCCATAACACTTTCGTAGTTCACTCATAAACAAGTAGCATGATAGACAAATCTATCATTTGACGAGGTAAATTGCAAATGCTCCGTCCTGGGCATGCACTCCCGAATACGGAACTCCCTGTTTGCTCAGGTTTACGCAAAATAACGTCATCAGGCTTTAATAGGTAGTGCACGTTCCGGAATATCGGGCCTAAATTTGAGCTGATTCTCTAGCTGGCTAAGTAGAGCCGATTTAAAATTAGGTTAGTCTTATATTTTGAAACCAGTTTAGGGTAGATGTTTTGCTTCTTGATAATCCCAGAAATTACTGTATACACTATCCATACTCGCGACAATCTATGAAGTCCAATTTGACGTTTCTTTTATTGGTGCATTTTTTCAATATAAAGTTAAACTTGAGGTTTACGAATGATACTCGTTGTTATAGTGTATGGGTAACATAGTAATTATTTAGGATTATGAATTAGATTTTTCAATTTCTTACGTAGTCGTTCATGCACACGTAAAATCTGACTTCTTAGATTGTCGCGAGTTTAGTCTAGTAATGTCGGACTAATATAATAAGGACTTAATAGTTTTTTTTTTTTAGGGAAAGAATTGGGCTGCATTTTAATACATCGCCATAATATTTTTTTGGGTAATGAGATTCGATTTTAGTAACAATTTTTAGTAAAGGTAAATGTTTGAAGAGCATTAACGCATGCATAGCGAACACAAAAGTTTTTTTTTTTGTTCTTCTCAACTGTGTCTGGTGTATTTATCCGGGAGTTGATAAAAAAATTATACACTTCATCTGACATGAAGTCAAAGAAAAAGTGATGTCAAATATATTACTTAAAGAAAATATTCACTTCCGAGAAAAGTAGAATTTATGTTAGTTTTTTTTTAATATATCATCGTTCGATCGGTTTAGTAATATGATTACGAAACCTTTGTCAATATAACAGGGTACTACAGATAAAATATCTAAATAAACGTACTCTAAAATCTTACAATCCGGAGGGTAGCCCATCACCGATCTTGAACGTAAAAAAATCAAAACACACAACATGAAGCGCTAAGCCTCCATTTAAATACTTAATTGTACGTAGGTGGCAACATTAAGTGAAGTGTTCGTTAACAATGTGTATTTATTAAAGTCTTTAGCGATCGGACGAGTGTGTTTCGACCTTTTTATTACGAGCAAATGGTGCTGTAACTGTTAATGAGCTTCGTTCGCTGATCGCGCGATCTGAAGCGTGTTTGAACGGTATCCTGCGTTTATGTGTGATGGTGCCTTAATGGTTTCGCGAATGTGTTCGGTTTTTGAATATTGTTTATTTTGGGATTGCGTGTAAAATGTCGGCTTTTATTTTATATTTTTAAAGCGACTTTTTCAATAATTTTGAGTGGTTTTAAATCTGGTTCCTTGAAAGCTGCTTTAACGAGATATTTTTTTATTATTACTATAAGCAAAAAAATGGGTTGGCTAGTGGAGTATGATAGTAGGATAATATCAGAACCCGGTGCATGGATAACATTTGGTGTGACATAGCTAGATGGAAGGAGACCATATTGGTGGCGGTTACCACGAACATCAGCATTCCCAATGAGGGTTGACGTCAGGCAGGCGGCCGGTCATAAAACATAGCCAAAACGTTTTTTTTTTTTAATTAATTTTTTTATGGAATAGGGGCAACCGAGCAGACGGCTCGCCTGATGGTAAGCGATTACCGCCGCCCATGGACACCCGCAACCCCAGAGGAGTCGCGAGTGCGTTGCCGGCCTTTTAAAGGGTTTGGGCCTCCGGTACCCTCACTCACTCGGCGAAACACAACGCAAGCGTTGTTTCACGCCGGTTTTCTGTGAGGCCTTGGTATCAATCCGGTCGAGCCGGCCCATTCGTGCGGAAGCGTGGCTCTCCCACGGTGTAAACCGGTGTAGCCAAAACGTTTACAGCATTCCAGTACAAGAAGAGAGGAAGTATGAAAGAAGAATATATGCTGCGCCGACCCCAAATAAATTGGGATAAGAGCAGGGGGATGATGACGTCTTTAAGTAAAAAAAATTATCAAGACACCGTAATTCTTGATTAAGTAGATTCCCTAAAAGGAGAGAGTGCAAATTTGAGCCTAATTTGTATAAAGAAATTTTGATTTTGATTTAAAGTATGTAAAGAAACCACTATCAATTCAAGATAAATCTTTGTTGTCTTTTGTGTCATTAACGCATGCTTAGCGAACTCTAAAGTTATTCTATTAAATGGAAAAAGGTTTCGGTCACCAGTATAGGGACTGAATTGATAGCAATGACATCGCCAAAAGACGTATTACAATATGGAAGAAGAATTCACGGTGGTGAGCAGAGGTCGAGATGGCTTCGTGGTCAGAGCGCCTGGAGTATTTACGCGGGAGGCGCAGGTTCGAATCCTGTTCGCGACCGTATTCTTTTTCCATTTAATATAATAACTTTAAACCACTATCATTTAAAAAAGACTACTATAACTGAATTAAATATTTTGCAAATAAAAACCTCGCACCGCGTTGCGTTTAAATTCCGGATACCGCATACGGTCAGCCATAATACGGTAAAATTTTGTACTGATACAGATTTAATACAGGATAATTCGATTTTAATAAAAGTACGGTGCTGCATCATACGACCGTAACGGAGTGGACATCGGGAATATTAATTAGTGTTTTAATCGAACTTTTCGATACCACTGTGTGGTTGTAGAGCTGATGTGATTACAAATTTTTTAAGTGATTGTTAATTTCTACGTTAATAGATATATTTTATTTGTTTATTTATGTACACACAAAGAAAATTAAAACATAAGATTATACAAAGTAAAACTTAGTACAAAGGTACTTCATTGAGAGCAGCAGTGATATCCTAGTGAGATGATAGTTAGACTCGATACGCACCACTGACTTTTCGAGTCATTAATTACTCATATATTTACTCTTTATTGTACACCAAATGAGGCTCGTGGCTAAGCTCGAGGCAAAGGGGCTCGTGGCTAAGTAACAGCCGCACAGATCGATCGATCCAGGTTAAGCTGCGCTTCCCACGGTAGGTCTGTGAATGGGTGACCATCATTTCATACCGAGACCCCTCCGTGCCTCGGAGAGCACGTTCAGTCGTCGATCTCGGTTGTCAAATTAAGATCTATGACAGCCGTTACGTATAGTCAGTGGCATGGAAGTCTGACAACCAGTCATGGCTCGAGATATCGTGTTACCCAGTAACTGGGTTGTGTAGATCAGATAGGCAGTCGCTCCATGTAAAACACTGGTATCAAGCTACATCCTGTTTAAGTGGAAGCCGACCCAATGTAATTGATAAAAGGCTAGGCAAATTGATATTGTACACTAAATAAATTAGTCACGTGCGTATTAGAAATTAATTATTTATCACCCGCTTAAAATGGTGGAAAAAAAACATAGTGAAGAAACCAGCATACCTGAAAGGTCTTCTCGATGGTGTGTATAGCCATGTCAGAAACGTATGGGTGTTTTAAATTCTGACACTAGGTTGTTCATCAACCTCAAAATAAGAAGAAGATAATTATCAATTTATTATCTGATGATAAACTGAAACCTCTTTCGAGTCCCTTCCTAGTGAGTACCAGGAGTAGGTTACCACAGTAACGCGATCCCGGTACGCTATTTTATTTTAAAATCATCAGATTTTTTGTTTCATTCGCACCTATGTATGAGTTGATACATTTTAATTTGAGCTGTAATGTTTGTTCAGCTCGCTTTGGTCCCTTTTGGGTTGACAAACAGAAAACAATGCGAATCGTATGGAAAAATGTAATTAAGAGGGAACAGTAACTCCTTTTTTATTGGCGTGTATAATATTATGGGAAAGGTTGAAAATGCTAAGCTGAAACTGCCTCGTTGGTCTAGTGGTCCCAAGTGCGACTGCTGAGCATGAGGTATCGGGTTCGATTCCCGGGTCGGGCAAAGTGTTATTAAGTTTTTCTGTTAGAAAATTCTCAGTAGCAGCCCGGAGTTTGGAATTGTGCCCGCTAGATGGCAGTAGGCTCACCACCTATTATATGAGACTTAATAACAGCATTGGTGAAATGTGGGTGTACAACTGTGTACACCGCTGCCTACCCCTTCGGGGAATGTTATGTTATGTGAAACGCTGCGTTTATGAAATTGACTAACTATAAAAAACAAAGTACCATGAACTTAACAGAGAGGGGCCGTTTTTTAACTGACTTCTAATAGACGAAGCGGTTCTTAATTAAATGAAATGTTTTACTATGTTTATAATTTATTGTTTATTACAATGCTTCGATACATAACATAACAGAGCATCACGCCTGTATTTCCCGAAGGGGTTAGCAGAGGGGTACACAGTTGCACACCTACATTTTGCCAAAGGTTTTTAATGTGATAGGTGGTCAGCCTATTGCTATCTGCCTCGTTGAGTCTACTAGTCCCATGCACGAATGCTAAGCGAGGTCCTGAGTTCGATTCCCAGGTCAAGCAAAGTGTTATTGAGTTTTTCTGTTAGGAAAAGAAGTTTGGATTTGTGCATGGCTTAGTTACAATGTCATATAAATGCACCGACTTGAATCTGAACCTATCTTAACTCATATATATTATATATTTATATTTACTCATTTAAGATTTGAGTAGATTCAAGCGTTAGTTTGAAGAAGTCCATAACAATGGATGCATTATATAAATACATATCTTGCTACGTGGAAGTAGCTATTTATTGTATTTATTTGCATCCAATTTATAATTTTTTACAGTCGCTTATAATTTTATTCTTTTTAAATTTGTTGATATGTTTTAATATAATTATTTTTAAATTTATTGAAATGTTTCACAATATATATTTGTTTAAATAATTTCCTCTTTTACAGTCAAATGTTTATTAGTGAAACCCTTTATATGGCGTGGATATCATAATATCTTACAAATTAAATCAGAACAACCGGGATTCCGGAATTGTAGCTGCATTTACCACACAAGGCTGGTCATCCACCTCATACAATAAACTCTAAGGACCCCATTAAAGGTCGTAAAAACAAATTCAAAACTATAAAGGTAAAAACCATGCACAGTTACTGTAAAGGCGACAATCTTGTCGCTAAACAGTAAAACGAAACGCAAGCCGCGTACATAAAACTGAACGCAATTGATAAAGAAGGTGACACTATATGGAAGCTTATCGAAATACGTTTAATTTTAAGTGGTTCAGTCACCATTTAGATTTAATGTGTTACAAGTTTTGAACATTTTATGAGCGTAAGCGAAAAAATCTTATGGTAATGATTTTACGGTGGACTACGCCAATTGGTGAGTCATGGTGGCCGAGTGGCACGGGCCCACCTCTTGAACTATAGGTGGTGGGATCGGTGACTTTGTCAATATCACATGTACTTTATAAGTTAATCTAAAACATCACAGACATAAATATATACGCCTTCCAACCGTATTTCGGTCACGGCGGCCTATCTCCTCGGAGATTAGCCAAGTACGCAGGAGATATTATAGTGCACAAGTGTAACACAGCATGCGCAAACACAGGTGCACTCCCTCTTCCTTCACTCTCATGTTCCAATGTGACGGTAATCCGACACGACCAGAGAGAGATCAGGCGCAGGACCGACGGCTTTACGTGCTTTCCGAAGCACGGGGGTGTTACACCACCAACTTCCTGGCTGCTACTCAGAATTTTCTAACAGAAAAATCCAATAACACTTTGCCCGACTTGAGAATCGAACCCAGGACCTCACGCTCAGCAGCCTTGCGGCCACTAGACCAACAAGGCAGTCGAATCAATGGGTGGGGTCACAGACATACGCTGAATGAAAACATCGTGAGGAAAGCTGGACTTAATAGTCTGAAATCGCCAGATAAGCTTTTAGTGTCCCACTTAGGTTTTTCACTATAGATTTAATTTGCTTAAATAGAGGTTCAGGCATCCTGATCTCACCCATTCTGACTGCTATGCTCCAGTTGCAATGTGGGAGGTGGTGAAGCCAATGACAAACGTTACTTATGCTTAGAATATCTCTATTGTACTGATTAACTTATAACTAATGATTATAATATATAGGGAGGAGGTGCATCACACACTATACCGCATCTGATGTGTCCTTTGTGCTCAAACACCTGCATGAGAAATGATCTTAACGCGCGCACTCCTATCGCTATTGAAGTGGCTGCATTTTATCCAAATATTCGAACTATTGATACTTTAAGAAGAAGAAGAAGTGTCTCACTACCAGATAAAGGCCTCCCTTCACTCCTTCAACTATTCCCGGTTTATGGCAGTTTGCAGTTTCAAATACAGTCCATCGGTATATCTGCTAGAACTGTCATTAATTAAAGTACTAGCAAATGATGACTGTCAAACTAAATGGCCTCCAAATGAGTTAAGTACCAAAACATTCCTACACCACATATCATACGTGCTTGCGCATTGAAACTTCAAAACGGGGTAATATCACAACTAACATTATAACACGTATTAAAAGAGGACGTCTCAATCGGAGGCCACACGCCGCGTCACACTGCCAGACTTCCAAGAACGGTACCACAACAAAACGATACCTGTGAAGCTGACGCGATAAATCTCACCGCACTATAATTACTTGTGCGTTCATTAATAATGCATAACTCGATCAAACTGAGGAACGAATTTGAATTCGGATGTGTTCACAATCGCTGCATATATTTTATTTTGTATGTCATTATTATGGGGTTTTGTCATGTCTTGAGATAAAGTTTGAGGCGTTCATAGTTATGAATCTTGGTTCGGTAAACGACGTTTGGTGCTGTCAGTATGTGAATGTGACTACTACCAGCATTACTATCTGAGCATCACTTTTGCTTGCTTGGAAAAAGCACGAAGACTATACGTTTCATAGGAGAACCGGCGATAAATAAAAAAAAATCTACTTCCGTGCAGTAACTACTTACAATTAAGAATTAACGTTAAGTAGTTTATTGAACTTTGGAAACAAACGTAAAGTTCAACTGGTGTTATGGGCACCATTGCTCTCAGACATTTGACACGGAAGCAAATCACATTGTATCAGGACGGAATATGCGGATACAAAATTTTCTGTTGTCAATTTTAACATTCATTAAGCCAAGTCAGAGACTAGATCTGTATTTTTGGAAACTGATTTAATTTAGAGAGATTTTTGAGTAAATAATAATGGCATGAACGCCCTTGGCAATCAGTTTTTTTTCTACAACTAAAGGAGGAAAGTTGGGATTTATTTATTTTATGTCAGTATCTTCAGCTGTTTCTATTTGTACACAGCAATTTACAGCCTTCTATAAATGCATAATAAGCAAGTAATAAAGGTCAAATCTTCAAGGACCATGACAATGATATGCAGCTGTTTTAAGTCTTGAGACAGCTGCATGATTCGCTATTTTCATTGTCTTATTTAGCATAAAATCTATATCTATAAAAAATATCACGTAGGGGAAAGGTGGATTTAAATAACCATATTTCGAATTATAGACTCAGAGTTAATAAAATTGTTTTGAATATGAGAATTGCTGCTAATTGAGAACTTCTAGATATTACCACAAAGATCAGAAAATTTTAGAGTGATGAATGTCAGCAACCTTATCACTCCGACCTTATCACAAATTCTGAATCCTCTGGACCATAACTCAACTAATTTGCGTTCTGTACATACTCCATACAAACTCTGTTTCTTCGATACGTAACTATCAATGTTCATCTAATTATTTACTCTCTTGTAAACAATATCATCGCTTGTCTTCCTGTCTTCCCTTAAATCACATTCGCGCTTCTCAATACCCTTCTTATAACATACTTCTCAATTTTCTGCATCACACATATCTCTATCATCATACATCGACCAATATTTACAGCTTCGAAACTTCCTTCCACGCGAAAATATGAGAAAATTATTCAACCATACATCCGCTATCACACCGCAGGCATCTTAAACTAAAACCCTTTCGAACATAAACATGAATTTATTAATACTTATACATTATGCACATCACTTTACAGATCGAACACGACCATGATATTCTGTAAATTAAAACCCACCTTAGCACGCATAATCGACTGAATAAATACTGATCCCCTACTAATGGCTTATGATTATAATATTGAAGGGACTTGGGTGGTTTTGACTAAAACTAAATTATAACCTGTACTCTAATTTATGCTTAGCTTGCTATATAGGGTATTACGCGCGGGGCTTTTTACATGACTGCCCAAAAAAGGAGTGTTATGTTTTAGGGTTCATGTGTGTTTGTATGTTTGTGAGTATCTTTATTCCACCATAACTTCTAAACACGTGAACCAATTTAGATGCATGGGGTATGGTTAGAATCCTTACAGTGCTCTGGGTAACATAGGCTAAGATTGTAAAAAAGTAGTAATATAGTGGTTAAGGTTCACAAAAAGGAGTGAAATAAAAAAAAACACTAATGGCTGGCGTTAACACGCTTTTATTAGCTTCACCTGTAGATAACTATGTAAAAAAAATTGGAGGTTGAATTTTACCCACTTCTCGGTTTCCGATTGACCTCAAATTTTGCATACACATTTAGTTTGGATGACAATGCATGGTCAGCTGGTAAGTGACGTTTTTATAAATCCAATATGGCCAACTCCCAAAGATGGCGGAAGAATTTAAGCATTTAAAAAGCGCTTTTTGGTTATGGTGGATAAATGGTACTTTAAATCCACACCTTTTAAATTAGTCATTGGATATCAAAGAAATGATAAGTTTACTAATAACTACCTTGTATACTACTTATATGTCTTTCAGTTTTTTAAACTATAATACGAGAAGTTGTTTTAATACAGCGTTAATAAAAGTGATCAAAATAGGTAGACTTGATTTGCCTTAAGACATAGAGTGGTTAAAACCACCAAAATTTTATTTATTTCTGAAATCCTGGGCTCCCAGAAATAGTTAACAACTAAGATAATTTAAGTTGACCAATCTAATACAAATTAGATCGATATTTGACAATTCGCTCCCATCTTCAACTGAAACTGAGGCTATTATTAGTAAGTTTTAACCACTAAGTTACATATTGCGCGTTAGTTTTAACCACTAAGTTACATATACCGCGGCAATGTCGCGAGACTCAGTTCATGACTAAGGGCTCCGTTCAAGTTCGAAACTAGTCGGGAAAACCCGAAGAATGTACGTGAGTAGTAACTGGTGAACAATAACTATGAATGCCTCACGAAAGTTATTACACTAAGTTACAGTACATTTAAATATACTTACACAGTTGACAACTATACAAAATAAAATGTCCTGAGTCCTGAAGAATGAAAAATGGCTAAATTAGTCCGTAGTAATTATTGCTAGGTAGATCCAATGGCGTTACTTTATTAAATTAATTAGGATTGTTATTCATTTTGACAATCATCTCAATAGGTAATGCAAATATGGATTCATTCAGAAATAAATAGCTACCAAAACATGCATAGTAATAAAAAAATGGAGTTTCGTCTCCCGACACAACTACCTATCAGCCACTTGCCTCATTAATCCACATTCTTACCTCATCGAGCTACTCTCACATGTTCCAGAATTTCGATTTCAAATCGAGAACCAATCGTTGACACAGCAAATTGATTCGCATTTAAAATGTTAATTCGATTCTTAACTTTGAAACACGTCGGCATTCTCGACCTTCCAAATGAACAATGGGACAACGTTCCATCTTGTAGATTTTATCTAATAATGTGTATTGAATCTTGCTAGTATTATTAAGTATTGTTTACGACATGACTCGACAAGTTATAAAGATATTATTTAACTTATTAAGACGTGTTTCGATGTTTCTATTGTTCGTTATGATTGTGGATTCTTTCGTTTTCGTGTTAAGCTTGTCACGTATTGTTTATGTTGCAACAAGATTTTTTTGTAATAAAACCTTCTTTCATTAAAATTGGGTAGCATATTTTAGTTTGGTTATGTTTTTATTTTTGTCAAAGTCAAAGGTTTTTCTTTCACTATACAAAGGCACTTATGAAAAGTCAGAATTTAGGTGCACGGTTCCATAAAGTCGTTTCCTATGAAGAAAAACCGGCAAGATGTTTACTCTTTTAAACTTTATATCTTTTAAACTTTATATCTTTTAAAGTTACAATATTAAAGGAAAAAGAATACGGTCGCGAACAGGATTCGAACCTGCGCCTCCCGGATAGATACTCCAGGCGCTCTGACCAACTAAGCCATCTCGACCTCTGCTCACCACCGCGAATTCTTCTTCCATATTTTAACACGTCTTATGGCGACGTCATTGCAATCAATTCAGTACTTACAAGTGACCGAACCGACACGACTAACTTTGCAGACCTTAATAATTCAAGATATGTCTTTGAAAAAGCATTAACGCATGCTTAGCGAACTCTAAAGTTACAATATTAAATGGAAAAAGAATACGGTCGCGAACAGGATTCGAACCTGCGCCTCCCGGATAGATACTCACTAATATAAAAAATAATTAGATAAGCCTCATTAAATGAATAGCGCATTTGACAAGTTTACGGCGTTCTCACATTTACAAAATGTTGAAGCTAAAGAAGCCATATAAAACAATGCATAATATCCGTCCTATATTATAATTACTACGTTTAACAAAGTTAAAAAATAAGCAACGCATTGAAAGAGGTATACTATGCAAAAAACAAAGTAAAGATATCATTAGAACTGTGATAGAAATTACTTTTCAGTGAGTAGCCAAGGAAGCCACATGTGCAGAAGGTGTTATAGCCAAACATCCCTATCAGCAACGTAGTCTTTGATCTTATAATAGGCTTCTTGAATAAGTACGCGTTTAGTATAGGTTGCAGTTTGTTATAAAAACGTACACCATTACCCATAAATGAATTATTTGTTTATGCTAATCTAAATTTAGGTACCACAATTTTGTGTTTGAAGCGCGTATTTCTATCGTGGAAATCGGTTCTTATATTGTGTTAAGTTCGTTGTAGTAATTTTTATGTTTTTAAGACTGTCATACCCGGCAATAAATTGAGATTTGTAACTTGATTACTACATAGAAAGTTCTGGGATTGAAGTCTAGGATATTCGTGTAAACGGTGCAGTTAGCTAAATAAGATATATTTTCAACAAAAAAAAATACATTATTAAAAACAAAATAACTCACACACATGGATGACATGGTGGAAAAACGAACTATCATATCAGAGTACTAACTAAAAAAGCTAAATACTGATATGGTCTGTAAAGCAATTTCAAAATTCTAATGCACTGGTAAATAGATGCATACAAAAATCATTCAAGAACCACTGGAACCATACAAAAGGAATGTACTGGAATATCTTGCGCCATACCCAAAAATTGCGACGAGTGAATGTGAGGAACTTTCCCCTCAGTAATCCAGCCCTCCGTCAATGCGACTTTAATACTTCACGGCTTTTAGACGCATAAAATTTCAATATTCGCAACACTATCGAATGGAGCGGAAGAACGACAAGGAATTTCAAGATACAGGGATATATTACTATAGTTTTGTTGATAATTCTTTTTACTTTACTGTCTGTTATTGTTTTGTGGTTTTATCTGTGATGGGTGTGTCCTTAGAGGACACGGGAGGAGGCTTCTGACTAAATATCGAACAAATTCTGTCGCCACTTTTGGCGGGGGGTGAAGTAACACACAAGCACATAAGAACTTGCACTAAAGCAGCAATAGCTCTCGTCATTACATTAACAGTATTAAAACACATAAAAATCTAAACACAAACATTAAATTGGGTCACAAACTATTAAAATCGTGTACTATCATTGTACCATACAGGTAAAAGGTGTAAAAATATGATAAGGAATCAAATGCCATTGGCGAGAGGGGTACGCCTGCTAAACCTACTAATTCCTTCAAGGGCGTGTCAATCTGCTGGTTAATAATCTACTTAATTTTGGGACTAGGAAATTTGGATAAAGAAAAATACGTATTATAATTATTAACATTTTAAAGTTAACTGCATTAGTACTAGGCACTCCATTTTCAGTCTCTTTTGTTTAAAATAGGTCTCTAAATACAGATCAATCTTAAAAAAGCATTAACGCATGCATTGTGAACTCTAAAGTGTTCCTCTTTTCTACTTAAATGTGCTATGTAATGCTGTATAACATTATGAAATGCAATAAAGTATTGAGTATAAAGTTATAAATTTCTGTGGAAAGAAAAATACGGTCGTGGGCAGGATTCGAACCTGCGCCCCGGATAAATACTCCAGACGCTCTGACCGCTAAGACGTCGAGATGGCTTAATAACTTTAGATTCGTGTTGCAAATATTTTCGAGGTATAATCAAGGTTTTTTAACTGCAAAGCTATTCACATTTTCAACGTTCGGACAATTTATATGCAATTGAGCTGGACAAATATTTATCTGCAATCTATCTTACGATATCACTGGCAACAAGAGGTGGGCTTCAGCGTATTGGCTTGGCGCCAAAGTCTGTTATCCAACAAAATCCCCTTCACATCGCTTGATTTGCGCATTGCCTATACTTTTTGGGCCTTCTTATCAATATATCTTATCAACTTCATTTCCTAAAAGATCTCGTTCCGTACTCGTATCGTCTCTGCTTCGAGTAACCTAAAAGGGACTGAGCACAGCTCTTACATTTGCATAAAGCAGTCCTGACGCTGGCCTCTTATTAAATTTCTCATGACCACTGGAGATTTGAAGTAAGGTGCGCCTCGGGTCGTTATGTGCCTTCTACTTTATGGTCGTAATGCCTTTCAATATTCAAACTCTGTGAGCTAAAGAGATTTCTCTACTCAATTTATGAAAATATTTGTATATCTTACGACGTAAGTTGGATTTTGGAGCCAACTAGTCTGTTGATATGGATGCAAATAAATACAATATCTACGTCCACAATATTGAGGGTAGTCATGCAAATACCTGTGCACCGCCCGTCCGCCCGCAAATATATGCATATACGAAAGCGGTAAAAATTGCAACTACCACCAACTACTCTACTACTAGTTTGAGTTTGGTGGTAGTTGCAATTTACAATTTAATGGACTACCGCAAAATAACGGCTAAATCTATTCACAAGTCTATTGATATGGCAAAAATATTAAAAGCGTGTCTACATTTTTTTATATAATACTCTTTGTAATTTCTATCAATTCTGACAATTTTTTTTGACATCTGACATTTGATTATACCTTCTTCAAGATTTTTTTTCCTGTTCTGTGAAAATTACATTCTAATCCTTTCTGGGAACTAAATTAAATTACCCACTACCCGCCTCTCTTCGTTTGCTTACTCAAAGCTAACTTCATTCTAAGGCTCTATTCAAACTGTTTTTCAATTCTCGGTTCAAATGATAAAATAATACCGGCAGGTTTATGCTGCCTTTAAAATGAAAAACGGCATTACAAAATCAAACGTATATATTTATAAATTACATTGACACAATCCAGCTGTCGTAAGTAATCAGTATTGAATAGAAAACTGTCGTTTATTTGAATTACAAGTTGTCCCTAGTAAGTTTAGATAAGAACTATGGTTTAGATGTCGATTGGAAGTATTTGGATTAACGATATTTATGTCCGATTGCTGAAACTAGATGACAATAATTTTAAATTGGTTTTATTCTATAATCATGTCAATAACACGCTGAGTAATATGTCTTTAAAAATTATAATGTAGGGTTACTCATGAAAATAAATCCGTTCGATTGACATTGGGAATACGTCATTTCGTAGTTTTAAATTCCAAAATGGCTTAAAAATAATTAAAGAATCGAAATAATAATAAGCTAATATGCTTTAAAATTTTGTTAATTGTTTTAGCATTGGAACTTGATCGAAATTGTTAAATTCAAGAGAGTCAATACGTAATATCATGCAACGCGATAGTTTAAAAGTTAGTATTAAACGTAATACTTTTTTTAAAGCCTGATCAAAGTAAAAGCCTCAATCTACTTACTAAATACATTTATATGCATTGGTTTTCTATAATGAATATTTTATTTGCATAAAAATTCTATAACCCTTATATTTTTATATTGGATTTGTGATCATATTAATTATACCTGAATCGCTTTCTCCGATTTTCTCATTATCATCATTTCGTTATTAGAAACAATCCCTATTATCGTTTTAATCTCGATCCTCAACCAAATGTTGCTCGTATTAAATTTGCATTTAAAACCGGGCACAAAGGTCGGGCCAGTGAGGTGGGCCATTCACTTAAATGTACCGGATTAGGTACACCCGATAATGGTCCGTTTTAATTGTAAAAGGTTTTAGTGCTACCAATTTTGGGGCAGCCGGCCATAAATGGGACTATTCGGTTTATTAAGGTACCCATAGCAAGGGGCTCTGCATTGGTAATGTGTGAAAATATGTTCATTTCTATGAATTTTGAAATGGAAATAATTGCTCGGCCGCCCACAATTAAATGCACCTATGCAAGCAGAAAAAAAAATCGCTACTACCGTCACGTGTTTTGCCCCCCTCCCCCACGGGGCATCATCAGGTACTGTTAGAGCGAAATTATTAGAAACATTATTAGCCAATTTTAAATCTGTTGGCTAGTTAATCACCAGATAATAGAAGTTTATTGTTATGAAGTACAATTTTGTACTGGTCCGATCATAACAGTTGAAACTTAATGTACCCTGAACACTTAATACCTATATCAAGATCAGATACTAATATAACAAACTACCAAGATATACGTAGTGAGTACTTACATTGGCGTGAGAACTGCGTTTTCACTTGATAGGCGTGAGTGAGGTGTCGGTTGTCGATGCGTAGGCACCCCGTCCGTTTGCCAAACACGGTAAAACATGGTAATTAGAGACTTATTACTCGTACTAGGCAATCTACGGAAGTGCCGACATTATGTGAAGGTTTTCTTTGAATAATAATAAAGAATATTGCCCCAACTGCCTCGTTCGTCTAGTGTTCTTAAGTGCGAGTGCTGAGCACGGGGTCTCGGGTTCGATTACCGGGTCGGGTAAAGTGTTATTGGGTTTTTTATTAGGAATTTCTCAGTAGCAGCCAGAAGTTTGGAATCGTGCCCGGTAGATGGCAATAGGCACACCACATCTTACATGGAACTTAATAACAGCGTTTGCCTACCCCTTCGGGGAATACAGGCGTGATGCTATGTTAAGTTATGTTAATATTTCCCCACACTAGGAATGTCTCCTGTATCGTGGCTACGTTTACAGTACTGATGTTATGGATATATTCCATATCCGGATATAAAAACGAATATATGAATAATATTATACCGGTTTCAGATACGGATAGTTTTAAATAGTTACAGTTACGGATATTACAATAGATTTTTAAGATATATAATGAGAGATAGGTAACGATTTTACTTTATTTTTAAGTTATCATTTGGTACTGCAATCACAGCAAAAAAATATGCATCTGTCATAACGTGTCTCATTCATAAAATCTCGATTTTTATTTTAGGAAATTTTCGATAACAGCCCGTAGCTTGGAATTGTGCTTGGTAGAAGGCAATAGGCTCACCACCTATTTAGGTACATGGGACTTAATAACAGCATTGGTGTAATGTGGGTGTACAATTGTGCACACCTTGAACTGTGCACGTCTCAAAATATATATTCCTCTCGGAGAATATAGGCGTCATGTTATGTTATGTCTACCAAACGAACCGCGACAATCATAATATTATAAAAAAATAGACGAGAATAGACTAATCAGACTAATATAGCAATACAATTCAGAAGTTATTAGTAATAATTCTACGGTCAATAAAATCATATGTTTAGTATCGAAAAGACCTACGGGTTGTTCAAACTCTCACACTAGGTTGTTCACCAAACATACGATAAGAAGAAGAAAAAATGTCGCAATAATACGACAAATAATACAATCATTAGGTACAGTCAGAACCAAAACTATAAAGCCTTCATCAGGCTTCATAAGATTCTATATTGGCAGGGTATTGAGACATGACATTCCTAACTATTCGTAGCCCCTACCTCCCCGATAAGTCGCGGAGTCGAATGGGTCTTTTGTGATAAAATTAATTGCATTTTCCCCCATTGCACCCTTCTGCACGCTCATATTATGGCAGTCTGACAAAACATAAGATAATTTTAAACGTAGGTTATTTTTAGATGATTTAAAATGGAAATTTCCAGTGAAGTGTTCATTTAAGCATGTTAATCGGGAGATGGAAGAAAAATAGTGTCGGTAGAGGTCTGTGTAAAGTTTGAGGTTGATAGAAATTCAATTCGATTGATGCTCCATGGACTTGTACATACTAAGTTTGATTGCTCTGAATTGATAAGAAAAATATGCTACATTGTACCTAGAACAGTAATGAGAAGAGGGGCTCGCTCTTACTCATTGTTTGCTACGAATGCGGAAAAGAGAGCGCCGCTCCAGAGATTGGTTCAAGTTTACAATAATAATTTTAATGATATCGACGTATCTAAACATAAGTTTAAAAAATAAATTATTATGCGCCTTGCTCAAAATTGTTGATTATTATGTATCATTTAAGTAGGTATGTATTAACTATGATATTATGAGATAACGAATAATTTTTGTTGTTGTTATGATATTCATATATATGTTATATAATGTTACCATAACTGTATCTATCTAATATAAGCTAGTGACATGTGGAAACGTTGTGGATTGTACATTAACTGATAGCGTACTGTTTATCTAGATATAATATACAAATAAAGTAAAATAAAAATAAAATTCCTTGACGGTTGGTATATAAGTGTTCATTTAAATAACTATTGAAAGATAACATAAACAATTTTACTAGTCCAAAACTTATTTCTCAGTACACAGGAACATGTTCAAGGAGCAGAAAATAATTGAACTATATATTATATTCTGCTCATATTTTTTTTTTACATCTATTTGTTTACACATCAACAAAAATATTTTTCATGTAAACAAATACCAGCAAAGTGGTTCAGATGTACTTTTATTAAATTATTGGCTAAATTTTACTATTTTAACAAACGTCAGATAGTGTTACCCGACAGTAAAAATTGTTTTTTTATAAGCAATGATTGATTGAATGATGTAGTGCTGGCCGAGTGGTTACTGGCCCGCCTCCTGAGCCACAGGTTGTGGGTTCAACCCTGGCAATGTGACTTTTTTAATGTCATAAATGCACTTGCTTAGTTAATCTAAGACATTACTGACATATGGTGAAGGGAAACATCGTGAGGAAACCTGGACATGGTAGTCTGAAATCGTCAACCAGCAGTGAGCTAGCGTGGTGATCAAGCTCGTGCCTTCTCTGTATGAGGAGAGGCCCTTGCCCTGCAGTGGGACAGTTATGGACTGGTTATTTATTTATAAGTAATGATTTATAAATCCATCAAAAAAATCAAATCTATTAGGTTAGTTGTTGGTAAACTTAGCCTACGTGTGTGTTCTAAGTTATTTTTCTGCATTCCAAAATATTTTTTTTAAGTATCATAGTATGTACAGTCACAGGGGCATTAGTCACAATAAAACTATTATTCTCCAAAGAAGAATTTCGGCATTGAAAGCATTGCGATCTATTTGTTGCCGGTTAGTCGTAGGTACTTAGGGGAAGATTAGGGACATTATCTGACTTATATCATTTCAAGATTAATAATAAATACGATAGATAGATTATTGCTTCGTGACGTTGAGGCTTCAATGTAGGACCATATTTTTGTCGTCGTTTTTTTTTTATTATTTGCTTATAAGTCTTCAAAAATATATCTACATAATTATATAATTGTACACTAAAAATAATACCATACAATTTAAAAAAAAAAGTTATAAATTTTTGTGGAAAGATAAATACGGTAGTGAGCAGGATTCGAACTTACGCCTCCCGGATAATCCTCCAGGATATGTGATCGTTAAGCTATCTCGACCCCAAGGTCGACCTTATTGGTCCACGCAGGTTCGAATCCTGCTCGCGACCATATTTTTCTTCCCACAAAAATGTATAACTTTAGAATTCGCTATGCATCCGTTAATGCTTTTCAAAGATATATATTTTAAATAAGTCATTAAATTTAAATAAAAAATTAGTATTATAATTCATAAGCAAACGTTTTATTTTATCCAACAAAAATACGCATCTACTTATTCTCAAATAAATAAAAATATATTAAAATGTTCAAAGCTCAAATTAATACTAACGCCCACTATAAATCTCCGAACAGCCCTTTGAAAAAGGAGGCGGGATTTCCAATTACTTTTTAATAATTTGCCATAAAATACAACCATGTGGCGAACATACTTAAACTCCCATTACACACTGTCACTTAACTTATACTTTAACTCTGATGCATAAAGCTCAAAATCGACTGCTTGAATCAGCTAATGCAAATGAAATATAAAAATTGCTACTGTTCTGATCCATAATAAAATGTCATAGAGTTCATAATTGTCTGGCAAAACTGCAGACCAAAATGTGTAAAGGTATTCTTAGTAACAGATGTTGTAATCGAGAATCGTTTGAAGGGCACTGGAGAATCGATTATATTGTATGAAGATGTGAGCCCTTAAGCGGATTTCTTTTTAATAGTTTTTCCTTTGGCTGTGTGGGGATGGTCAGTGCTCGGATATGATTGAATTTTTATATCGCTATTCATATCGGAGTAGGTATTATGGCAGTGTCTATTGATGTAGATGCCTATAGATAATGTTATGTAGACTAGGGGTGTATTAAAATATTGTGCGTTAGTAAATATTTACACAAAAATATTAGATATGAACATTTTTTTTTAATAGTATGTGCGCAAACTTGCAGACGGATCGCTTTATGGTATGTTAAGAGAGTGATAACTTTTTTTTTGAAACGTTCATTATTTTTTATTGGTTGCGGTTTTCACTCATGCCCAATTATTCAAAGATGGCCGACTAGTATAGAACTCGAAAGGGAACACAATTAAAATATGTATTTTTTGTGTATTTGAATTAAAAAGTGAAAAACAAGGTATTGAAGAATTTCATCGCAGTCCTATAAGAAAGGAAACCTTTAAAAAAAAACACAATTCTGTTCCCCGACTGCAATGTTAATTATATGAATGCTTTTTATTCCGACTGTACCCAATCCTGAAGCCCAGGCAGAAAAAATCGCGGACAAAAGTATTTAATAACACGATGAAATTAATTAAAAAATTAAAAAGCCCGCCTGCCCATTTTTTAGAATCTTACTATATTACTATGTTACTCGGGACAATGTAAGGATTCTAACGATACCCCATGCATAGAAATCGGTTCAGGCATTTAGAAGTAATGGTGGAATAAAGAAACACACAAACATACATACCTACATACATGAACCCTAAAACATAACACTCCTTTTTTGGGCAGACGTGTAAAAATAAAACGTATGTTACGAATTAGTCGACCCCCTAGGTACCATAGATAAATCATTAATAATTAAGTAAAAGTACCAACCAATGCGCAATACGTAATACCAACATTAACGACTGCTCACACCAGTTTCTTATACAAATTGGACCGACAAACCTCAATGTAAACAAAATATATAACAACGGATGCGGTAAAATAAATGTAGGCCAAGTCCCAACGCGGAGCAATATGGTTAAACATATGTATCTATTTATTTACAATCTTGGTGAGCAACCCGTTAACTAATAAATGTACACAGCGTCATCGAAAGGGTACCCTTTAAATACATAGAAAGGAAGAAGGAAACAAATTTATTCAAAAACATAAGTCTAATGAAATAATAATAAATAATATAAAATAACAAAAATAAAAACGATAACTAATCATCATCATCATCCCCCTGCCCTTATCCCAATTTATTTGGGGTCGGCGCAGCATACCTATATCTGGTATGCTGCTAAAGTTTTGGCTATGTTTTATGACCGGCCGCCTGCCTGACGTCAACCCTCTTTGGGAATGCTGTTGTTGGTGGCAACCGCCACCGATACGGTGTCCTTGTATCTAGCTATGTCACATCAAATTTTATCCTAATATCACACTACACTAACTGGGCTAAAAAAAACGATCACTAATATACTTATAGTATGCCTTGAACCAAGAAATGGTCCTTGGCGCAGCCAATGCGGCTGTAATACCAGCGCTGCATCAGATAACTGATGCAACATAATTGTTGCACCAGATATCTGATGCAGCGCGCGGGTATTCTGCCAAGGCCAAACGAGAGTTCACGGACGAACCTCAGCAAAAAGAAACAACAATCACGAGTAAAATGATAACAACAATTACTTATTATAATAACATAACATAGCATCGCGCCTGTATTACCTGAAGGGGTAGGCAGTGGTGTACAAAATTGTACACCCACATTTCACCAATGCTGTCATTAATTCCCGTGTTATAGGTGGTGAGCCTATTGCCATCAACCGGGCACAATTCCAAACTCCGGGCTGTTACTGAGAATTTTCTAACAGAAAAACTCAATAACACTGCGCCACCGGGGAATCGAACCGGAAACCTCCTGCTCAGCAGTAGCGCTTGAGACCACTTGACCAACGAGGCAGATAATAACATATTCAATAATATAAATAACAAGCCTGTTACTGTCACCACTGTAGAGCAAGGGCCTCTTTTCGTATAGAGAAGGCACAAGCATTAATCACCACTTTCATTAATGCGGATTCACGACTTCAGACCATGGACTTCGGGTTTCCTCACGATATTTCCCGTCTTAGATGAAAGGAAAAAAATAAACTTAAGTTGAAAAACGGATTATTCGACGGCCGTCTTTATTTCAAATAAAAAAATAATTGCGGCTGATTTATAATTTAAGAAATCATACACGTTTCAAAACCGTCTCGGGATTATGACGTCGCTTCTGAATAGTGCGGGAATATTATTTTGACATCCTCTAATATGACCATTAAATTGTTATGGTAAAAACTTTATTAGTTAGCATATTGCATCTTAATTGACATCTAACATTGTTCTCATATACTTTGCAACAGAATCAGTGAAACACATATTTTGATGAAAAACCGTCACCATAAAGTTTCTAACCAGTTCTTCCTCATAGGAATGCCCTTGGGAATACCGATACACTTTAGAACGTGGCAACTAGCTTCTGACAATTCAAATGCCTGTTAACGGACTAATTGTTCTTTTTTTGACATTTACGTCTTTTATTTTGCCCCGTCTCTTATCAAGTTACTCAAATTTTAGTCATTTCAAGGACTTTTTAAACCATACTGTATGTAAAGAGAGTAATAAAAAATAGTAATAAGTATCTGCCTAGCCTTTTTCCAATTAAATTGGGGTCGACTTCCAGTCAAATCGGATGCAGCTTAATACCAGTATTTTACATGGAGCGACTGCCTATCTGACCTCCACAACCCAATTACTGATACACGATATATTGTGGTATGACTGGTTGTCAGACTTTCAGGCCTCTGACTACCCGTAACGGCTGTCATATATCTTAATTTGACAACCAGGACCGACGGCTTAACGTACTCTCCGAGGCACAAAAAATAGTAATTAGTATGTAAGTATAGTTAATTCGCAGCTGTAAAATATTAGTACATATTTATGCGTAGGCGCCTATAAGTAATGCAAATGACCATTATTGTACCCACACGTGGCTTTGAACAAGCCGACGCGTAGTGTTAATGGCGCTAATAATGATATTCATTCTTCAATAAGGCCAAGTGACGACGATAGACAAGAAATTAAAAAGAAAAGAAATAATATTCACGTGTGAATATCACCTATGCCAAAAGAATTTAAAAACAATGAATGGAAATTCATTGTTTTTAAATTCTTTTGGCATAGGTCTACATAGGTAATGTTAAAAGTGACTGAAACAGAAATATACTAAGGCTCTATTGCACCAACTTAACTTTAACAGTAACCAACATTTCTCAGTGTCATTTTGACAGAATTTACATAGCAAGGCCGTCAAAATAATATAGTAACACGTTGGTTATGTATAATGTTATGATGGTGCAACTGAGCCTAAGATTCATTGAAAAGTTTTTGTAAAAGTAAATTTTATGATGTATATATATATATATTATCTAATTTAAAAGAAAATACGGTAAATAGAAATCACATCTACAAAATTAAGTTGACATATTGGATTCCATTACGGGCCACTCAGAACATTTCAAATATTCAAATATAGAATTCCGTTATTTGTTTTAAACTATTACTTTTAAAATATCTCATTGTGATTAGACGTGTCATCACAAACAGCTGACAATCGACGCATATGCGCAACTATCCCTTCTAAAATCAATTTTGGAAACAACATTATTTTATGCAGTACTAACAAACCTTAAGTCAATATGTTAGAGTTTATTTTTCTTTGTATCACTAGCAAAGAGGTATCTTATTCTATGCAATTTTCTTCTTGCGTTTTAAAAACTTCTTATTTTAAGTGCAATAAGTTTATTTTCGTTTGTGTTAACTGTAATATTGAGGTTAGAACATTCTAAAAATAAATTCAAAAATGTTATGTTTGTTCGAAATGCTATTTTTGTTTAGTTCCCTTTTGATGTGACACGTGACAATGTTTATTTTGAATTTAAATGCGTTTAAAATATCGTCAGATATGGCTGTCGCGACATTTGGAAAACAATATTAAAATGTCTTGTTTAGGTTAATGTACTGAAATAAATTTTAAAGATGTATGTCGTGTGTTCGTTTGCGAGTTGTTCCGTCTAAGGGATCTTAGGATTATTTAAAGAAGGTACTATGTGTATATTTTACCATGCGAATAATTGCAGTCACACGATCCGTTCTTCATTATAAAATTACATTGATTGCCTCGTTGGTCTAGTGGTCGCAAGCGCGGCTGCTGAGCGTGAGGTCCTGGGTTCGATTCCCAGGTCGGGCAAAGTGTTATCGGGTTTTTCCTGTTAGGAAATTCTCAGAAGCAGCTCGGAGTCAGGAAGTTGGCGGTGTGACATTCCCGTGCTTCGGAGTGTACGTAAAGCCGTCAGTCCCAGGCCTGATCTCTCTCCGGTTGTGTCGGATTGACGTCCCATCGAGTAATCACATATGAGAGTTGTGCACTAATATATCTCCTGCCTACTTGGCTAATCTCCGTGGAGATAGGCCGAAATACGGTCGGGAGGAGTATTATAAAATTACAATGGCATATTTTTTCTTATCGAAGCCTTAAAAACTTATTTTAATCCCCAAACACGTGTTATTATCTATTAACATAACATGATGCCATCACGCCTGTATTGCTCGAAAGGATAGGCAGTTGTACACCCACATTCCACTAATGCTGTTGGGGCCATTGCCAAGTAATAACACGTGGTGAGCCTATTGCCCTATATATTTATAAGGCATATAAAAATCCAATATCAAACATACACTATAGTCTATCCCTTTGACACCGAGGTCGAGATGGCATAGTGGGCAGAGCGCCTGGAGTATTTATCCGGGAGGCGCAGGTTCGAATCCTGCTTGCGACCAAATTCTTTTACCACGCAAATTTATTACTTTAAGGTTCGCTAAGCATGCGTTAATGCTTTTCAAAGATTTATCTATTTCCATTGATACCGTTCCACAAAAAAAAAAAAAAAAACAATATTTTCCACCATTTTACCGTCCAAATTCTGTTCTTGACGTGAATGACGTCACACGATTCTTCATACCTTCGCGAGATCCCAATCAATGAAGATATCTCTATAAAAATATTCGGGTCACAGCGAGTCGGGGGATGTCGATAATAATCCGTCCAACGGTGGTAACATACGGTTGCGTTTTGTTGGCGAGCACGCTGGTTTGTAGCAAAAAGAAATCAGATTATTTTAGGCATAATTATAGCTTCCATATTTGCTATACAAATTCTAATTTTTATATACCTTTAAATTCGTAAATAAATAAAATAACCGAAGTAGGTCATGTTTTTTTTTTTTAACCACAAATTAAACGGGTATTTGTGACAGATACACCAAGTCGCATCTTAACGGCTCCTTTTGGTATTTAAGTGAGTAACTCTATAAAAATCTATAAGTTCTCAAGATAAATATCAAACATTATGTATTTTTTTTGTTGTTCTGTATGACACACGTTTATTTGGCTTTTTTGACAATTAATATAGATCATTCTAAATAACTTAAGTCTGCATATTCATTGCAGATGTGAGCATTTTTGTCCATTATACGTCTTTTGTATTATTTTTGTTTTTACTTAATTTATTGGTGTTATCGCTCAACTTTTTGTAAGAAAATACTTTTCTTATTATATAAGCATACAAACCGTGATAAGGTGTTTAAACTCTTATTTAAATTCAAACCGCAACGGTACCGTACCAAATACCCTCCCGTATTTGTTCCAACCATCGTTCCCTCTAATTTCGCCAAATCCCCAATAATTCGCTTAAGCTACGTTCACTTAATCCAATCTGACTGACTTAATGCGAAATTAATTAAGTTTTATTAATGAACCTGTACCTTGGAGGCCCAGCAGTATTGTTGTTAACGTGAAGGAAATTATATCTAACTAGAAAGATTCTATTTCCTTTTGAAATTAAAATTATGCTGGTGGTTTATTAATTTTATGATTGATGTTATTGTTACGTCATAACATGGCTAGTTTTATGTTACAGCAAAACATTTTGTTACCGTTTTCTCTGATCTTACATAGGTATTTAACTCTGATTTCAGCACTCTATGTCCCAACAACTTCTTCAAGAAAGAGAGGACAGTAAAGTGGAAGTCAAGAAAGATTTATTTATTTAAGGTATCTTCACAGCTTTACATGGACATTTAAATAATTATATAAGTATCTTAACATTCCGCCAATAATGAAGTATACAATAAAATCACATATTAAGATTTGCAGTTATGTTGAGCATTTCTGCATAGCTTATAGAAGTCAGTTGAGCTGTACAGTTAACGCAATTTTCACATAGTTTCTAAAATAGTGGTATAATTTGTAGCGTTTCATGAACTAAAGAAGAGAAACATACACTTGTACGAAGATTTAATTTCCCTCAGGTCCGCATATGCTACTAGAGTTAAGTTTCACTACAATTAAAACAAACACATCACGTTTGTTGAACAGCTGACTCTATATCAATGAGATACTCAATCATTTTAATCGAATTAAATACGAATTCTAAATGCATTGTTGCAAGACGAAACTTTAGTGGAGGTCTAAAGTTATTTTTTTTTTTTGTGAAAAGAAATATTCGCTCGTTAGCAAACGCTCTGACCGCCAAGCCATCTCGACCTCTGCTCAGTACTCCGATTTCTTCTTCCACATTTTAATACGTCGTGTCTTTTGGTGACGTCATCGCTATGTATTCAGTCAACTGCTTACGAGAGCGCCTGGAGTATTTATCCAGGCTCGCTGCTCACGACCACATTTTTCTTTCCACAAAATTATATAGCTTAAGCATTCGATACGCTTTCGTTTATCTTTTTGTAAGATTTATCTGTATCAGTGGAGCTTATAAAATATGTTTTTTTTTTCTCCAAGGTCGTATTCCACCAATCTTTGCCACTACGAAACATTGGTAAGTTCTGCACCTCGCTTCAGCTTTAGCCTTATGACTCACAGCTACTGTATCACTGTGCTGCCACCATATATCGCCACGCCATGCGCTAGTAGGAGCCAGCCAGTAAATAAAGTAAGCTCGCTCTTTGTTATCATTGCTAGATAGTTTGCTACCACATATCAAATTTATGGTCGTGGTGCAAGTGATAGGAAATTGGGGAGTTTTCATTGGAAACGTTTTGAGGGTTCCGTTCCTCCTAAGGAAAAAATGAACCCTTTTATACTTGTGTATTTTGACGATTACAAACTTACATTTGAAGTTGCAGAATCGACCGTGACGTACCTATATAGATGGTTCAAAGATATTTTTTTTAAACGACACATTTGAGTTTGTTCTCCAATCCGAATTTTATTATAGTTCGAGAAATTTTCGGTTTCAAAGTTTATGAATTTAAGTAATGTTAAAGATAAATCTTTGAAAAGCATTAACGCATGCTTATCGAACCTTAAAGTTATAATTTTTTGTGGAAAATAATACGGTCGTGAGCAGAAATCGAACATATAATTTTAATTTTTAACTATATGTAATGTTAGTTGTACGGAACCCTCGATGCGTGAGCCAAACTTGCACGTCGCACTGGCACATTTTTTTTTTGTATGAAAAGATCACAATCTTCATAATTATAGCATCTCCGCCGAATTAAAGTGCTTGATTTGATTCGCTGTGTTTGTTGATGAATAGAGAACACATCTAAAAAAAGTTACTAAGGGCACATAACGTCATTAGCGTTATTGATATTAAGGGAAAAGCTCCAAACATAACAATGACCAATAAAAAAGTTGGACTGTAAATATAAAAACCCTGAAGAAAACACAAGGCGTCATGCTTGAATCCGCTAAAAGGTTAGGCTAGAACTCTAAAGTTACACACTATTCACCAAAATACGTATTCAAATGTGGAAGAAGAATTCGTGGTATTGAACAATGATCGAAATGGCTTAGCGGTCAATAAAAAAATATCAATACTTCAGTATTAAACCTTAACAAGAATCAGTGTACTGACATATCGTAGTACACGTTGTAAAATGGACGGAGACCCCTTAAACTAGACGTCAGCCTGTATCTTAGAGGGCAGAAAAAAACGTTAAATGTTATTTTCAACTCACGAAAAAGGGACTCTCAAGTCGACGCGCATATTATTTTTTTATGTAGTGCTTTCGCATTACTTTTAATTTTGTTGACCATACCTCAATTATATAACCTACTTATTTAAAATCGCTGCCGCTTATGACTTACACCTAGTTACATAACTTCATGTTTTTCTTTCATTTCACGGCGAACACGACACATTATTCAGACTTTTTGTGTTCCGCGTCTAATATATTATCAAGGACGCTTATAACATATAGGGCTTACATACAATATAGTGAACGTAAATCTTTATTTAAGCCAAAAATATTAAAGCAAGTAGGAAATATTCAAGGACCACGATACACCGAAATATAAATGCTTTCCTTATTAATGAAAAAAATCTGAAATTGAGTTTTTCAAGGAATAAGAAATACGGGTATTACTTCTTTGGACATTTTCTCAGATTTAGTGTATAACAAATCAAATTATGTTTCAGTTAGTAGCTCGTCATTATTTTCAAGATCCAAATCTATTCTAAGAAATATTGTACCACTGCCATGGCAATTATTATTATATTTTGGCTCTATACCTAATTATATTGCACATACGTGTACAAAGAAATCGACGTGGCCATCACAAGATATCATAATAATCTTTGTATAATAACTTTCATGCTCGAACGGAGCCCTTAGTCATGCTCATGACTAAGGGCTCCGTTCGAGTTCGAAACTAGTCGGGCAATTCCCGAGAAATGCACGTGAGTAGTAACCGGTGAACAATGATTGATCATAATAATCTAGCAAATAACGTGTCTATCCTATTTAATTCTTTGGAATAAATTATAACCACAGATTTCCTAGTCTGGTTATTTCCTAAAAATAATAATTTTGGAATGTGGCAGTTATTAAAAGAACCTATTAATTCTAATTGGAATATACGTTTTGGGTTATGGACTAATTAGACGCTGTTTCACGAAAAAAATACAGTATACTGTATTTTTTTTTTTTTTGATACTAAGCAAAGCGAAATATAATAATTATTTCACAATTCTGTTGGTACATAAACACTCCCACAGACATCAACCCACACAAATGTATGTATTACATTATCCACATAACCGTTTCCTCGCACAAATACCAAAGTCTGCAACAAAGGCCGTCACTTTGACTCCAACCGGACATTTTCGACAATGCCCGCTACGGCTAGGTATGTTGCGGGTATTGTGTGTTGCTGTCATATTCCCACCGACCCGCTGTATTTGAGATATTTTCTTGGCAAGTCGAGATATTTGCTAAGATTATTTATTTATTTATAGGTTTTCGTTGTGTGGTCTCTCGATAATATAGGTCAAGTCGTAGGTGTTGCTGTTAAAGGTGACTAGAGGATTGCGTCAGATTGAAGGGCCAATACAATCTAGGACCATTTATCAATCAATTGATTTAATCTATCGCTGAGCTTTGCAATAGCAACATACATGTGTAAGTATATGATGTATGTACTAAGTACATGACGTTTCTGGCTTTTGACACAATTTTTCAATCCTACTAAATAAATGCGAAAGTTTGTAAGGATGTTTATTACTCGTACATGCAATAACTACTGAACAGATTTCGATAAAATTTGACATAGCATCGTCAAAATAGCATCACGCCTGTATTCCCCGAAGGGGTGGGCAGAGGTGAACACAATTGTACACCCACATGCAGTCAAGACCCATGTAAATAGATTGCAAGCCTATTGCCGGGCAATTCCAACTCCGGGCTACTACTAAGAATTCCCTAACAGAAAAACACAATAACACTTTGCCTGACCTGGGAATCGAACCCAAGACGCTCAGTAGTCCCGCTTGAGACCACTAGACCAACAAGCAGAGACCAATACAATGAAGAGGGCGTTTAGGGCGTTTCTGGTGATCCTTTTGACACACTTTCGTAGTCATTCCTTGCAACATACTCAAATAAAGTCGATGCAACGTCGCGTTATATTTGCCACAAACTAAAACTGAAATTAAATAATAATAATAAATTAAACAAAAAATCGATAAAATACTTATATAATAATATCTTAGGTTTTCGCGATCACTAAACATTATAATAAAACAACTTTTAAACGTATTAATCCTCCATTAGTAATTTATATATTTATTAATTAGTCCTCGTGCGACCACGAACGCTGCAAAGTATTCGAAACGTCAGGAAAAACAAAAACCAATACACGCGATTAATCCGGTTAAAAGTTGTTTTATTATAAAATACTTATTTATAACTTTACCATGCAATATTGTTTGCTAAACAATCTAGCGGACGTTAATCCAAAACTCTATTAGTTTTATCGCTAGTATCACACTCACGCTTGGCTGGCTGCGTCATTGTCAATACACCTTCACACTATCCACGTTAGAGTACCACGGTTATCGGAAGTTGTGAAGATAATGAAGCTTAGGGTGAAATCCTTGTGGTAAATCAATTGATTAATGAATGAATTGATGGGTGGATGTGACTGTCTGATCTCTTATGTAACGTAGATATTAATTAATCAAAGAAAATTGTTCTTTCTTTGTCAAATACCGATTTATCATTAACTTTTGTTTCATTAAGCAATCTACTTTATACTTATGCTTTGCTGAACTCTTATCAAATTTATCAGCATTCAGCCGAAAGACGTCTACTGATGGACATAGGCCTCCTCGAAAAAATTCCAAAATGAGAGGTCTTGTGCCATCTTTAATCACCGGGACCGTTATACGCTACTTCTGCCGGTTCGTGGTCGCTATGCGAGAACTAGTTATCTATTCCACCAGCTGCTGCCTACCCGTTGCCAACTCAGCTTGCTAACACTGAGAGCTATGTCAAATCAAGGTCAGTTCTTATTACCTATTTTTTTTCGAATTGTGCCATAGCATTAAGTCATAATATAGATACTTCTAGGAGCTATCTAGCTGTCGGCCTGCTGTAGGACAACTTACTGTTTAAGAAACCATACTAACGTGAACGATATAGGGACGGCTAACAGGGAAGAATGGAAGAGACAAACATATTGCGCCGACCCCAAATAGCTTGCGACCAGGGCAGGAAGGTGATGATGATGATAATGACTTAACCATCACAAAATCATAATCACGTGCCGCTTCAAAGTTACATTTCCGCATTGCGATGTCAGATATTAATAATTTTCTACATCGTTAGCTTCTTCAGTAAGGCATTATGACAATCGAGGACATAAAATGAGATCTATAATTGACACCAGACCATCTAAACTAGTCCGACGCATAAATGCTTTAAAGGCAGGCAGCGTCACTTATTTTTGACACACAATAATAACGCGTTTATTTATATTTCGCATTGAACGTCCATTAAGCGACTGTCGTTTGTAAATGGACGAAACGTGTTACCCTTACTGGATTAATGAATCGGGTAATAGGCGAAATATCAACAGATTTAGCTTAGATTTTTCTCTCATCAGCTGTTTGTGGCACAAAACTCCTGATTGATAGCAATTATGAAGTATTAAGTTACATTAAGTATTGCATAAAGTTATACTAGTTAATAAATAAATTTTGGGGAAGTGCCCTCGTCCGTAGGAGTGCACCTTTAAAGCGGAATCCCTACACGTGGCTCCTGGATGGTGCAAAACAGGCAACACAAATCTGGTGGGAGGCTTCGGCCGCGGCTGGTTACTTTACTACCCACCAGACGAAACTATGCCGTGAAGCAACCTAGTCGTATTTCGGGATGTAGTCCAGTGCAACCGTTGTGGGAGATGAGTTTGGGCAGTTGCATCAACTACACAACTATCGTTCTCTCCAAATATATCCACTCTACTTAAGAGTGAATAGATTTATTCTGGATATACGTGCTCTATCCTCGGCCACACCGTCGCTTACCATCAGGTGAGATGGTGGCCAAACGTAGATAAATGTTTGATAAAATGAAATGCCACGCATATTGCTAACTTAACTCTTACTCTTAAACTTCGAGCGCAGATTGGAGACGTAAGAAATTCATTGAATAAGTTATATTTTATAACTACACAATATATTAAAAATCATTTTAATGCCCCTTTGTTTAGTGAACTCAAGCGCCACTGCAGGACAAGAGGTTTTAGTACAAATTTTAGGTCTAGCTAAGTGTTATTGGAATTTTAGTGGTTTTATAAAGTTATTGGTAAGTAGCAGCTCGTTTCAGAATAAGCCCAATAGATCGCAACAGTCCTACTTCCTGTTATATGGACTCTGATAATAGTATCTGTGAAATGTATGTGTACTACAAATATACCTCTGCTCATCCCTTCAGGGAATACAGGCATGTTAGTAAGGAAAATGCTACCTAAGTGTTGGTGGGAATTTGGTGTTGTTAGGAAGTTCGCAGTAGGATTGCAACAGGTTCACATCCTATAAAATAGGTCCTGTTCGTCTCTGCTTAAACCTTCGGGCAATACAAACGTGATGTTATGTAGGAGAAGACTAAATGATACTGGGAATTTGGTCGTGTTGGGGAATGCTCAGTAGCAGCCCGCTTCAGAATTATGCCAGGCTCCACTACCATGCATAAATTTGCACAATTCCTGCGTAATGCTATGGAAAATCTCAAAAAGAATCACATCCTCTTTCAAACCCTAACGTGATACACGTACTGAACAAGCGGGTACGCAGCTGTTTTCTCCCGGAGCGATATAATTTTCCGTGATATTGAGTTGCTACGGCTCGCAATGATAGTGTTGACACGATGCTCTCTACAAAAATTGATACTGTCGAACTTGCTGAACAATTATTTTATAGCAAATTGCTCGTTATTTGGCCCTTGATGCATCTACAGTATGAAGCCTGTATGGATTAGAATAAAAAAGGAGATATAGATTAGAAGAATACACATTGTTACACCGATGGCGTTATGTACCTACAACCTACCATGTAATATCAGTCTATTGCCATCTTACGAGAACAGTTCCGAACTACATGATATTATTAAAACTCTCAAATAGAAAAATTTAATAATAAGTGATTTGTTCGAGAACCCAGAACCCTGCGTCCACTAAACCAATGAGGCAGACTCCAACAATTGCATCGATCTCATATTAGTATGGATTGATAATTACTTATTAAATTGAAAATGAAAGGTATAAAATCTTAAAGAGTCAAAAGTTCTAAATAGGACTAACTAACCTAACCAGCCTATATCTATCCCACTGTAGGGCTATCGCCTCTCATCATACAGAGAACTCACGAACATTGATCACCACGCTAGCTCAGTGCGAGTTAGCGATTTAAGACCATATAGTCCAATTTGTGATGTCTAAGATTAACTAAGATAGTACATACCATATACCATTGAAAAATTCATATTGGTCATGCCAGGTTTTACAGGAATGAGACTAGTATAATAAAATACAGGCCTAAAACCTCGAACAACCAATAAGCTCGTCACAGCCCGTGCAGTTCCGTCAAAATGACGGCCAGATTTGTTCCGCTTATTTCCGACGCTTCGTTCGGAAACGGTGCCCGGTTAGATGCCCGCCCTAAAATTTCCTGTAATACCAACGCTGCAATTCATGAGTCTTTGACAACAGCTTTGAATTAATATTGTTCTAGAATCTATACCAAACTGGCATTCATTTTGATGGCTTTGCTGTATTATAGATTTTAATATGGTGATACATTCCACCTTTAAAGTTCAACCACTCTTTTTTTATTGTATCATATATAAATGATGATATTGATAAACATATACACGTAGCATCATGCCTGTATCCTCGAAGGGTTAAAGAACCTACTTATTCTTACATTCACATATTTTTTTTATATAAATTGGCCTCTTGCAGTTAACCCATAGGGGTTTGATCTGCTTAACCGGACGAGTTAAAAGCTACTGGCTCAGCGCGGGCCGGCTCGAGCAAGGGTCGGGGCGGACATGATGAGACATTTCGCGACGGACGCGGACCTCTATAGCGAGGCGGTCGAGCGCGTCGGAGTGTGCTTGTATGTCTGTTAGACTCTTGAGCTACAGTGATCCTATCATCGGGACGGAGGAGAGCGTGACGTGGTCGGCGGATTTTGTTGATCTGGGACGGCCTGTAGTCGGCGGAAGAGACAACTAAGGGATTCGGATGGTTAGGGGTGGACTCGAAGTATCTCTTCGATGCCCTTTTCATGAATTGCCTAATAGTGGGCACTCTGAGGTCGATGTGGAGTTGAAGATTCCTAACGAACTAAGGGGCACCTGTCGCTTTGCGAAGGAATCGGTTTTGTAAAGTTTTCTTACATTCACATCTCACCGAAGCAGCTATATAGTGCCATATAATAGGTGGAAATAGGCTCTAATCTATTGCTTCCCACCGGTCATCATTCTAAATCCAGAGCTGCTTAGAAGACTTTCCTAACAGCAGCAGCCCAACAACGCCTTGCCCGATTCAAGAATCGGACACGACCTCACACTCCCACTTGCCGTAATTTCCACCACTAGACTATAATAATTATTGATGACTGAAAAAATAAAGGGTAAATTTTAATTCTTCTATCAACAATTTTATCAAACACAGTTTAAGAGAATATTAAAGACAAACAGTACATAAACAATCGGTTCAGTAATAACTCCATAACGGTCGCTGCTAATACCGGATATCCGGGATTCCGATACACCCGAGAGCTTTAGATCCAGTCGTATTTTCTCAATTCCAGTAATGTGTATTTGAATTATCTCTTTCTGTTTTATCTGTGTTGACCTTAATACGATATTGTATTTGAGCAAAAGAGAGCTATCCATGGTACATATTATATATCTAGTCTTCTTCTTGTCGAGTGGTTGATGAACAACCTAGTGTCTGCGTTTAAACCACCTGCAGGTTTCTGACATGGCTTTACACACCATCGAGAACATCCCTCAGGTGTGCTGGTTTCCTCGCGATGTTTTCCGTCACCGTTATAATCATGTGATAATTAGATAATAATACGCACATGACTTCGAAAAGACAGTGGTGCATGCCTTGGATTCGAACTTGCGACTTTTGACTTGTCAGTCCAACGGTCATACCACTAGGCTATCACTGCTTGGTTGCTTATATCTGGAGATCTAAGGAGATGGACTGAAAACATTCTTTTCCTTTACCGCGTACCACCTTTCTGCAGCACGTCGGGTATATTCGCGGACCTGCAGGTTGACGGCTTCCATGCTATCATACGTAAACGGTGCACATAACTGCTCGGCTGCTGGAGCGGCAGCTCCAACAGAACCCTGAGCTCGCTGGCCGATAGAGGCTGGGACAGTACGATGTTCGCACACTGGATGCGGTTTCACAAACAGTCGTAGAGGAGCTAACTTTTTTTAGTTATTATTATTTCTTTCTTATTTATAAGCTTTACTAATATTATAGTTTAGTTAGCAGAGCGCCTGGAGTGTTTATCAGGGAGCTGCAGGTTCGAATCCAGCTACCGACCGTATTATTTTTTCCACAATAAATTTATAACTATTATACTGTCTTGGTTATATACAACATCATGTCTGTATTCCTCGATACTACAAACTTTTCAGTTAATACTATGTCTAGCGGTCTTAAAGACGACTGTTAAGTGTGAGGTACGGTTCGATTCCTGGGTCGGCAAAGTGTTAGGTACTAAGTTTCTCTGTAAGGAAATTCTCGGTAGCAACTCGGAGTTTAGAATTGTGCCCAATTGACGGCAATGGGCTCACCGCTTATTACTTGGAACTTAATAAAAGTATTGGGGAAATGTGGGTGTACATCTTTGAACACCTCTGCCTACGCCCTCGGGGAACATAGGAACAATGCAGATGTTATGCAAAAAAAAAATTTATAATATCCTCGACGTTTACTATGAAAACAATATAAATCTGTAACAAAATAATTATGTTAATTTTCACAAAGAGGCTTTGAACGTAATACGATAAAACTATTGGCGCACTACGTGAAATTCTAATGAGTGATTCGTCACACTCACTATAATGTTAGTTAGAAAACAATAACGGTGAAGCAAACCTCGGAACAGTGGGGAAATCTTTTAAAGTGGAGAAAACTTTTGACAATGGAGAAAACCAGATAAATCTTTGTAAAGCATTAACGCATGCTTAGCGAACCTTAATGTTATAAATTTTTGTGGCAAAAGAATTTCTCGTCCACATTTTAATACGCCTTTTGGTGACGTCATTGCTATCTATTCAGTCCCTATGCACCGATCGTCCCGATGCGACGTCATCAAAAGGCGTATTAAAATGTGGACGCAGAGTTCGAAATGGCTTAGTGGTCAGAGCGCCTGGAGTATTTATCCGGGAGGGGCAGGGTCGAATCCTGCTCGCGACCGTATTCGTTTTCCACATTTTTTTTTAACTTTAATGGAGAAAACCTTTGATAATGAAGAACACCTTTGATTATTGCACCAAAAATGCCATACGTAACAAATATTTGTATTTTTTACTCACATATCATTTCGCCTGTATTGCCCGAAAAGGCAGTAAAGGCGTTCATAATTGTAAAGCCACATTTTACCAATTGCCGTTATTAAATCCTATGTACTATTGAACTGACTGAAGACAAATTATTAATGTGCGATTTCTCAAATAGTACATATACTTTTGTCTTGTGCCATTTTTGAATTCAGCTAGCGATATAGTAATATTAGTGTTTTACCTTTCTTGTTCAAAGACAGTTTTTCTTTTCGCATTCCAGAAAAAACTATTTTATTTTACTAAAATTTCCAATCCAGCTCACTATTATAAATATCATTCTTTGCAAGAAAAAATATAATTAATTGTATAGAGCCGTAAGTTTTTTCAAAACAAAATTAATTTTCTCCCAAGTCACAACTAACTATGGTGAAACCGAAATTTTAAACTTTAACCATTTACTCAATTGTTCCCAGAACAGTTAAACTAATGTAACCGCAAACCGTAAAGTTCTACCAATAACATAATGACTAACTGCACAATAACATGTAAAGCCGTTATATTGTTCGCAAAACTAACAGTATTTACAATCATGCGCAGAATAATATGATGTTGATTAGTTAAAAAAGGCGAATAGGACTGCTTGGTTTCCAACCAAAATAAATAAAAATATTAATAATTTATATAATAATAATAAATAAAATGCACCAAAAGCACAATATTTCTTTCTTTTTTATTTAGGTGTTATTTCTTATGTATATGTCATAGGTCGCAGAATCAGCTGTTTTACAAAACAGCTAGCTGATTTGCAAAACAGTTCTGTTATGTAGTGTAGTAATTTTTCACCGCTTGCGTATGAGCATATATTTGCGGGCGGGTGGGCTTTGCACAAGAACTTGCATGACTACCCTCAATATTGTGGAAGTAGCTATATGTTGTATTTACTTGCATCCAATGTACCGAGTTCCGCAAGATAACGCCTGAATCTATCAAATATCGAAATATAACTTTATAGCGCATTACGTCAAAGACTTAAATTTGGCTATTATGAGCAAAAATATCATAAAACCTTCGAAGGACGTAATGCACTACAAAATGACCAAATTATGGTATAAATAAATCTTTATCAATTACAAATTGACCCCTTAAAAGAAATTTTCCTACTTAATAAATTAGGGCCTTGTATCATTCAAGAACCATTTACTTACCGATATACGAGTACATCACACAGTATAAAGTACTGCCCTTAAAAGAAAGTGAACATTTAGATAACCAACCAATTCTAAATCCAATTTAAAAGGAGCACTTCAAATGTTCACATTGGAATCTAATGTTCACACGATGTTCTCGTGAATAGATGACATACACATGTATTAGTTACCCACCCCGTTCCGTGATAAAGATTAGGATATAATTTGTTTGGAGTATCCTGGAATACTTCCCACTATCTTATTAGTTTTGTATTATTTTCTGTCTGTCAACAGTATCTTTATTCATATTCATCAACAAATTCGATTTGTGTCTCACTAATGTTACGAGTATAATACAAAATTGAAAAAGTCAAACCACTTACATTGTAGGGTTGAACCCACGACCCTTTACATAAGAAGCAAGCCTTTAACCACTCAGCCACAACGACATGTGTCTGGTTAGCTGCTTTATTATCGACAGCTTTTAATTGGGGGCGCGGATGGCACAGTGGTGGAGATATCAGGTATTACGCCGCGTATTGGGTATTCCCGCACCAACAAATCTTTTTGTATGATCTACAGATAATTTTTCCCATTCTGGGTGTGTGTGCATGTAAGATATGTCTCTAAACACACCTATGATGCAAGAGAGTAAACTGTGGGTCAACTTTATAAAATAAAATATAAGAAAGATAGAGAGCAGGTATTTAGTAATATCTTAGGTTTCCGCGATCACTACACATTATAATAAAACAACTTTTAATCGGATTAATCGCGTGTATTATTGGTTTTTGTTTTTCCTGACGTTTCGAACACTTTGCAGCGTTCGTGGTCCCAGGAGTCTTCCAGCAACCACAAACGCTGCTCACGAAAATTGTTTTTAAAGAAAGTATTTATTTCAGTTTCGTGACCAAACTTCCAATTATTACAAGGAATAAAAAATATAACATAACATAACCAGCCATAACTGTTCCACTGCAGAGCAAAGGCTTCTTCAGAGAAGACACAAGCATTGATTACCACTCCAGCTTACTTCTACTTTTTAGTAGGTTGGCGATTTCAGACTATTAGGTTCAGGTTTCCTCATGATATTTTCCTTTACAGTATGTCTGTGATGTCTTCGATTAACTAAGAAAGTACATAATGACATTGAAAAAATCACGTACATGCTACATTTAAACCCACGACCTGCGGCACAAGAGGCGGGTCCGTAACGACTAGACCAACACGACGAACACATTTTTTTTTTAAATGACCCAAAACGGCCCCTATTTCAGCATAAAGCAGCAACATAAAGATGTTTATGCCTCGTTGGTTTAGTGGTCCGTAGCGCGACTGCTGAGCAGGAGGTCTCGGATTCGATTCCCGGGTCGGGCAAAGTGTTATTGAGTTTTTCTGTTAGGAAATTCTCAGTAGCAGCCCGGAGTTTGGAAATGTGCCCGGTTGATGGCAATAGGCTCACCACCTATTACATGGGACTTAATAACAGCATTGGTGAAATGTAGGTGTACAATTGTGTACACCTCTGCCTACCCCTTCGCGGAATACAGGCGTGATGCTATGTTATGTTATGTTATGTTATAAAGATGTTGCAGCGCTAATTTTCAAATTATTATTATTATTTAATTACTGTACGAACAAATATTTTCTCTCTCTCTTTATACCTTAATAAACTGTAATAAAATGTGAAATTAAATACATGAAAATGAGAAAATATTATGACTCAACTTTAATCCCAGAATACACACATACCGCTTAATTTACTACACGATTCGATTCTCGAATAATTTAGATAATCGCATATTTTATAACCACTAAATATTCAAAAGTGCTTTATTAAGAAAAAATAAACATGCCAGCCCTAATCTGTGGTAATAAACGGCGAATAAAACAGCTGACAGGCGTCGCGCGTAAAATTTTAATGTCTTCTTTACACTTTGAGAAGATAGACACAAAAGGTCCACTTCTAACAATACGATGAAAATTCCACTGTCACAGAGATACTGAAGTATACTAATAAATCAAGGGATATTCATGACAATAGACTAATTTTAAAGTTACCTAAATTCTACTGTAACTGACCTATTTTACTTACCCTAGCCAGTCCTCATATCAAATACTTCAGTAGACTTTTAGCATAAGAACGAGCTTATAAAAACAACACAATTATTTTCCAGTAAAAACACCGTAATTAAGTAACTAAAAAAGTACTTCTTTTATTATTATGAGTATGAATAATACTGACAGTGGCGTGCATTGCATATAGGCAAACAAGCAGTGCCTACCTCAAAAAAATACTTAAATTCAACCTATATTACAGTTTACTATATCTGTATAATATACACAGTTTAGTATATCTGTATATTATACAGATAATACTTCAGTTAACGGTATAAGATAACGGTTTTTTAGTCAAATGCTGAATTTTCCTCACGGCTCATGGAGAGCCGCACAGATCGATTGATTCGAGATTAAACCGCGCTTTCCGTAGTCGATCTGTGGATGGAAGACCACCTTTTCATACCGAGACCCCTCCGTGCCTCACAGAGCAGGTTAAGCCGTCGGTCCTAGATGTCAAATTAAGATCTATGTCAGCCGTTATAGGTAGTTAGAGCCCTGAAAGGCTGACAATCAGTCATACCACGAGATATCGTGTTACCCAGTAACTGAATTATGGGGTTCAGATAGGCAGTCGCTCGCTGTAAAATGCTGGTGTTAAGCTGCATCCGGATTGCCTGACAGATGACCCCAATATAATTGGGAAGAGGCTAGGCAGACTGTTGTATTTTCCTCACTTTCTTCTTCAGTTTTCTGTATGAGAAGTGACTCTTCCCCTGCAGTATGACAATTTTGGGTTGGTTAACTTGTTTATGTTAAGTGATGTGATCATCTAGTGTTTTTTTTGGAAGTTTGCCATCAAATCAACAAAGTTCTCTTTTTTTATAATTTTTGAACACTACACATTGATGAACAATGAACGCATTTAATGATGTACGTACATTTACATTGTAAGTAAGTGTATGTGTGCGCGTGTAATATATCGATGAGTGAACCTTCTGCACATTTTTTTTTCCGTAATCTTTCTAAGGTTTCCGTTATCGATACTCGGTCTCGATTATAGGTATCGAATTGCGACCGGTTAACGAGGAAAATTATATTCGACACTGGGCAGCGGTGTCGCGTGACAGGAATTAGAAAAAATATAATCTGTAATGTATACTTGTTGTGTACTGTTTTTCGGGTTGTGGCGCAAGCGATAAGCGATTGGCGATTTGAATTATTGAACAAATCGGTGGCTATGAGGAAATTAAACAATAAACGTAGCACGCCTGATTTTTCGAGAAGGTAAATTGTACTGTCGCATTTTCTGCTATCCGTTTAAATGAAAAATTATATTTATTTCTGTAAATACATCTGTTATAGACACTTTTACAAGTCACACATTTTTTAAGCTAGATGGCGTCGGTATTTCCTATCTGACTAGCTCTGAGAATAAATGCCGAAACAAACTCAGAGGTCAACGTCTCTTTTAAAGTCTCCAAGCGACTCACTGTTTTAGGCACTACAATTCTTTATTGGTCACAATGTTTTTTTGCATGTTAAAATTAATAATCTGTCCACAATGATCAGAATCAAGTTGGTTAATAACTTGTTTGTGTGTCAGTAAATATGTTATCTCGATATGAGGCAGTCCTAGCGGGTATCCTAGTAGGCTCCAAAAATTTTATTTTCATGATTATATGATAGAAATAAGTTTATAAATTTTAAACTCATTTTTGAATCTTCTAATAAGTTGACGTTAAAATCACCACAGTCAATAATATTTTTACTTAATTTGCAAAGTTTTTGTAACACTTCATCCATCACATTTTCATAATTAACGTATAATGACGGTGGTCTGTATACGCTCAATACAACAAGTCGCTCCAACTCCACACAAGTAATTTCAATAGTTCACTCAATAGAAAGGTTCACAATATCTTTGCGTTCTTTAAATTTAAGTAGTTTACTTTCTTCTTATCGTGTGGTTGATAAAACAACCTAGTGTCAGAGTTCAAACCACCCGTTTTCCCGAGATTGCATCACAGCAACACGCCTGTTTTCTCCTAAGGGTAAGGGGTAGGCAGAGGTGTGCACACTTGTATACCCACGTTTCCAAAGCAGTTAATAAATTCCATTGTAACAATCCATTTAATATAATAACTTTAGAGTTCGCTAAGAATGCGTTAATGCTTTTCAAAGATTTATCTTTAACAGTTAATAAGTCTCATTTAATAAGTGGTGAGCTTATTGCCATCAACTGGCACAATTTCGAACTCCAAGCTGCTACTGAAAATTTCCTAACAGAAAAACCAAAAATCCCAGGAATCGAACCCACAACCTCATTCTCAGCAGCTGCTCTTGTGGCCACTAGTTCAATAAAGGCAGTCATGCATGATTGAAACACATTTTTTTTGGTACATTCATAAACTGTGGTCATAACTTCCCGCTTCATTCTCACTACTTGCACCATAAACTTTTTCTATGAGCAGTTTGGACACGGTGTCAGGTGTTTGATGGGTTCCAACGAATAATTAGAACCGCGTCTTATTAATTTTTTGTCGAAAAAACATAATCTTGGATCTGTTTATCTCATAGAGTCTTGCAAAAAGGTTATTTCACGGCTTAATGTAGATGAAGTTTAAAAACAGGCACATTTTTTTATACATAAAACAATGCGCCGTCTTCTTAGCGCCTGGTTGATGAACAACCTAGCATCAGAGGTAAGACCATCCTTAGGCACACCATCGAGAATATCTCGGTAGTTTGTTGGTTCACTCACGATGTTTTCCTTCACCATAAACTAAGTAATAATAAAGTTATTATATTAAATGATTATCTATCTTGAATTATTAAGGTAATTGCATTCTTTACGACATTGTATTAACTGCACAGTTAGTCGTGTCGGTTCGGTCACCTGTATAGGCACTGAATTGATTGCAATGACGTCGCCATAAGACGTATTAAAATATGGAAGAAGAATTCGCGGTGGTGAGCAGAGGTCGAGATGGCCTAGTGGTCAGAGCGCCTGGAGTATTCATCCGGGAGGCGCAGGTTCGAATCCTGTTCGCGAACCGTATTCTTTTTCCATTTAATATAATAACTTTAGAGTTCGCTAAGCATGCGTTAATGCTTTTCAAAGATTTATCTTGAATAAGTAATAATAAATTTGTTGATAACATAGATACGTATGGTAAATCTTTCATTATTAAATATAATCAGTTTCCCTACTATTAAAGTAATAGTTTGATGTAATTAATCTAAATTTGTAATATTATAATATAACTCAATTAATGTTTTACATTTACTTTCTAAATTCAATAACTAGAACAATAGAGGGTACCATTACTCTATGTCCTATTAAAGTGTTACAACAAACAAAATAACTCATATCCATCAACCCTCCATACGACAGACCCAAATTAATACTCCATAATAGCAACCAAACACAACCTTTAACCCTTCAACCACAAACAGCGAACCGGTTACTTTTCCAATCAATAACAAAAGAAAACTTCTTTAGAACCCCACACACCTGACCCTCCAATCCAAATAACAAAGCGGACAGCGGGTTAAAAGATTAAACCCGGTGAAAAGCAGCTCAAACCGCTTAAAACTGGTTAGAACTGGTCAGAACCGGGTCTAAATCAATGACGTCGGGCGTGTAACAATGCACGACGCGACCGCAGCGACATTCGTCCCTCGTTCACGTAACATTTATTGGAAAAGTTCCACTTTAAAATTATGTACCAAGTTAAAAGAGGACATTGTTCCTCTTTTAACTTGGTATATAATAAGCATTAATAATTATATTATTAATGTTATAATACGCTAAATCTAGATCACTCTACGTATATATCCTAACTTATAAATGCAAAAGAGGTAATGCTAATGCTCTAAGTAAAAAAATACTCACCATAGCTTAAGGCTTCGCTCCGGACATATCCTTTCGAACAAATTATTATTTTTATTGAAAAAACTTTTGTCTACTAACTGTAATGATTGCAATGTGGTGGACGATGTTCCCCATGTTCTAATGGAATGTGTCTGAAACGAAGATATTAGAGTTAAGTTATGTGAGGCATAATTTATGACATTGGCTTTTGCAATTCTATACTAGCATTTCCATTATCAGAAAAAGCTAAACTATTTTTATATGTTAGCAGTAAGGTGACCTACTTTGTTTTTTTTTTTGTTTTTACTTAACTGGGTGATATGGTCATTTAGCGACAAAAGCTACATTTTTTTTGTTTTTTTCCGTCAAAAAGGACCGACAGATTGACGTGACTTTTTATAGAAATAGTTATAGCATAGCATTAGTTGAAATGCTCTTACTTTTATTACCAAGAAATATCACATTTATTCGAAAAAAAAACAAACCTATGAAACCGCATAAAGAAACCAATTCCATAAGAGAGTAACTGCTTCGTTGGTATAGTGGTCCCAAGTGACTGCTGAGCATGAAGTCTTGGGTTCGATTCCCAGGTCGGGCAAAATCTCAGTAGCAGGCGAGAGTTTCGAATTGTATCCGGTAGATGGCAATAGGTTCACCACCTATCCTCCACATGGGACCTCCACATGTATTATTTGGTGAAACGTGGGTGTACCGTGTACACCTCTGCCTACCCCTCGGGGAATACAGGCATGATGCCATGTTATGTTTATGTTAACGAGAGTTTGATGGTAGATTTATTTCAGAATTAATATTTTTGTACCGAAACCTTTTTGGTCCTTCGCTCAGCGTATAGTTTGGGCCAGCTTCAGAAAATGCAAGGAATGCATCTCGTCTAGGGTAAAGCCCAGACATATTATTTGACCACAACCAGCATTGAATGGTGCCCCCTCATTATTTACTACTGCTACGGGTTGTGGGAGAAAAATAGTTGAACCTTTTAAGGGTCAAATGTCTTATGGGATTTATATTGAGATAATTTTTGTATTAGATGGAGTGATTGAAGATTTACTGAACTACGACTTATCATTACACTTTACACTTAACATAACTAGCCCATAACTGTCCCACTGCAGGGCAAGGGCCTCTTCTCATACAAAGAAGGCACGAACATTGATCACCGCATTCTGGCAATTTTAGTCCATGAAGTCCAGGTTTACTCGCGATATTTTATGTCTGTGATGTCTTAGATTGACTAAGAAAGTGCATATGACATTGATAAAGTAACATTGGTATATGCCAGGTTTGAACTCACAATTTACACGTCAAAAGCGGGACCGTAACCACCCAGCCACCACGACAGTTAACTATCAAGAATTTAATTTTAATAATCTTAAGAAATTGAAGCGCTTTTGTATTTTTTTAACGTATCCTGCATTTTGGGTCCTTTAACAGATACAATTCTTACAGGCTCACTTAGACTCCGAACAATCAAAGATCACGCCTGTATCCCACGGAGCGGTAAGCAGAGCTGTACACAGTTGCACACCCTCATTTCACCAATGTTATTAAGTCCCACGTAATAGGTGGTGAGCTTATTGTAATCTACAGGAAACATTTCTAAACCCTGGGCTCCAACTGAGAATTTCCTAACAGAAAAAGTCAATAACACTTTGCCCGGCCCGAGAACCAAACCAAGACCTTGTTCATGAGATCACTAGACTAACGAGGCAGTTGAACAATTATCTGTTATTACTTTTCCACCCGAAATCTAGGGGGAGATATCCAGTTTTCTAGTGGTCAAATCGAAACTGCCAATAAATATTTATAGAAAAGAGAAATTATTTTTCATATTTGCCAGGTACTCTTCTAGAACCTACGTTTTTTTGCAATACGCATGATGACAGTAGTAAATAATCAAAGAAGAAATGGTTTTAGAGAAAAATATATATACATGGGATTCTCAAAAATTACCTAGTTTTAGTATGTTTTATTTTTAAAAGTTGCCCCACACTAGGAATTTTTTCCGGAATTTGTATCGTGGGCGCGTTTACAGACATATAATCTCACAAGCACACACACCCAGACCCGGAGCTATTATCTGTAGATTGTACAAATATATGCTCCGTGCAGGAATCGAACCCGCGACACGCGGCGCAGCAGTCGGTCTCTCGACCACTGCACCAACTACGCTGTCAAATAACATTAAGATTAATAAGATTTTCAATAAAATAAAAGTATAAAATACTGCAATCGACCATGTTGACTGAAATGCCAATTACAGTGAATGACGTCACGTCTCACTTAAATGTCAGTCACCGCCGTGTTTTTGCTTGAAGTTTTATCAAATGTTGTCGAAGCGTGACGTCACTACCCATCATAAGCGGCGCCATGACACCCATGAGCGTTTTGGCGCCTAATTCAAATTACCGTGGGAGAGCTATGCTTCGGCACGAAAGGGCCGGCTCGACCAGAGTGATACCACGACCTCTCAGAAAACCGGCGTAAAACAACGGTTGCGGTGTGTTTCGCCGAACCAGTGAGGGTACCGGAGGCCTAGACCCTTTATAAGCACTTGTGACTCCTCTGGGGCTGCGGGTGCCCGTAGGCGGCGGTAATCGCTTACCATCAGCCGTCTGCTCGGTTGCCCTCTAAATTGCATCCCATAAAAAAAAGATAAATTAAAATGCAACAATCTGCGTAAAAACAAAATTTATTGCTTAAATAATGTATTTTTCGGAAATAGTAGACGTGTGTATTATAAAGGGAGATTTCAAAATCCTTCATCATGCCTATTTAGTAGGCATTATTTGCTCAATTGTCACTTTTCAATCACCGTATTACTTATTAAGACACCGTCTTTCGCTTAAAGTTTGACCAAGATATTTAAAAACGAAATTCTAATCTCATATCCATCCTAAAGATCTATCTTAAATTTCAAAACACAGCGCCATGACACCTTCACAAAAAACAAAAGTCGAAGATTAATTTAAAAACATTCACAAAAGAATCTGCTAAGGAGAGTGTGCTAAAGTTAAATAATAAGAAATAATGAGTTCCCACGTTAATTAAAGTACTTTCACAGGGGACTTCTATCGAGCGAAATCTGAGAGATTTTATTCGTATCAGTGCGAACTTTTTAATTAAGGCACATCACGGTATAAGTTTAATCAGCAGACTTTCTCATACGTGTGTGTGCGTGGCGTTAGTTCGAGAACAATATTGCCAAGTTTTGTCACCTGTCTGGAAATGGTTTTACACTAGCTATCGCCCTCAGCTTTGCCTGCGTAGTTCTTAGTCTTAAGAATGTAACCGAGTCACCTATTCTTCTATCCGAACATAGCATAACATAGCATCACGCCTGTATTCCCCGAAGGGGTAGGCAGAGATGTACACAGTTGTACAACCACACTTCAATCTCACCAGTACTGTTATTAAGTCCCATGTAATAACATGGGACTTAATAACAGCACTGGTGCAATTGGGAAATTGACAGTGTTACACTCCTTCCTGGTAGATGGCAATGCCTACCAGGCACTGAGAATTTTCTGACAAAACAACTCAATAACATTGTCCGTTCCGGGAATCGAACCCGAGATCTCATGCTCAGCAGTCGCGCTTGGGACCACTAGAACAACGAGGCAGTCTCTATCCTACCATCTTACTACGAATATAAATGTGAAAGTCTGTATATGTTTGGATGTGCAAAAATGGCTGAATGGATATGAATAAAATTTGGTGCAGAGATAGAATTGGCTACCGTTAGTAGCGCAGAAGAATACGCGGGCACCAGCTATTTAACGTAACAAATTAATATCCGCCCATCTAGAGATATATTCCTCCTAAACTTTAATACATCGCCAACCTGTATTGAGCTAGCGTGGTCATTAGTGTTCGGGCCTTCTCATTATGAGAAGACGCTCTTGTCCTGCAAGGGGAATGTTTGGGCTGGTTATGTTATATTATTTTTATTTAATTTATGGATATAATATACATAATTATAACCTAGTTAAGAGCCTTCTCAGATTTTCTACTTTTATCATCAACGATCAGTAATTTGGCGGCTGCATCGCGTTTTCGCGACTTTTCGCGCCCAGCCAAATCGCGCGTTTTACCGTACAAATCGCCGTCGCTGTATCACACTTTTGAAAAACAACTATAAGCTCGGCTCACTTGTCATATAAAAAACCCCATTATTTTGATTTAATCAACTTTAATAAACAACGTTAACGTTATCAACGTCGCAAAGCCACCTAAGGAAAATAATTACTAATAAGCCATACATTAAGAATTGGCCTGCGAAAAAACATATTGACCTATTTCTCCAGCAATCACAATCGCGGCTGCTAAGTGTGATATACTTAAAGATAAATCTTTGAAAAGCATTAACGCATGCTTAGCGAACTCTCGTGACTAACTTATTTCAATTCAGTTTTTCTATTAGGAAACTCTCATGCCGGAACAAATAGCAATATATTCACTACTCATCACATGGGGCTTTATAACAGCATTGGTGAAAAGTGACTGTACAACTGTGTACTACTCAGCCTATCCCCTCGGTGACTACAGGTGTAATATTATGACAATATTTTTCCACCTGCAGATTAAGAGTAAGGGCACTTAAATCAGTCATCAAAGACAAAGGCCTTCGGGTGGATTAAACCAATGTTAGAGCTATTTAGTTTCTTACAGTACGAGAGCGAGAAAGAAAAAATACCTTAACACACAACAATGCTATCTTCCGTCCAAAGCACAAGGGAAATTAAGATTCCGAATTCCCTCTTACACATTCAAAGTACCACACAGTGCCGATATTTCACTTAGAACAAAGTCGTTACAATAATGCACAGTATCCTAGTTGGAAACCAGCCAAAAAGGTCTCAGAAGGCGGTAATGACAAGAACGGTATTAAAACGGCGTCGTCCGGTATAATTCTGCACAATATACGTTTCCCGGACATCATAATCTGTTTGTACAGTGTCGTAAACTTGTCGTAATACTACATTTCTTAATAGTACTACATCCTGTTAGTCATATATTATTATGGTTAATGATTTTATTTTAAAGCGATGTTGTGTAATTGCTTATTATTCAAGACATTACAAAAGCAAGACCGATGTGTGATGGATGAGTCATATTCTAAAGATCTTCCTCCATTCATTGATATTCTAAGATTATTAGTTGACAGCGCGGTTGGCGCAGTGGTCGAGAGACCGACTGCTGCGCTGCGTGTCGCAGGTTCGATTCCTGCACGGAGCAAATATTTGTACGATCTATAGATAATTGCTCCGGGTCTGGGTGTGTGTATGTGCTTGTGAGATTATATGTCTGTAAACGCACCCGCGATACAGGAAGAAATTCCTAGTGTGGGGCAACGTTTTATTTAAAAACAAAACAAAAATTAGTCCTCGGTGGCGGACACTGCACGGTCTAACAGCTGATGATGTCCCGTGGGGGGGGCGAAAAACGTGTAGAGTAGTTTGTGGTAGTTGCAATTTTTCACCGCTTTCGTATATGCATATTTGCGGGCGGTGCACAGGTATTTGCATGATTACTCTGAATATTATGGAAGTAGATATTGTATTTATTTGCATCCATTGTAATGGACTTCCGCAAAATAACGCCTGAATTGGTCGTGGTGGCCGAGTGGTTACGAGCCCGCCTCCCGAGCCACAGGTTGTGGGTTCAAACCTGCCATGTACCAATGTGACTTTTTCAATGTCATATGTACTTTCTAAGTTAATCTAAGACATCACTAACATACGGTGAAGGAAAACATCGTGAGGAAACCTGGACTTGGTAGTCTGAAATCGCCAACCCGCAGTGCGCTAGCGTGGTGATTAAGCTCGTGCTTTCTCTGTATAAGAAGAGGCCCTTGCCCTGCAGTGGGACAATTATGGACTGGTTTATTATTATTATTATTATAAATTAAATTTGTTCTTCATTGGAGATGACACTTAACTTTCCCAATAGAAATTTGAATATGTATGTGATACCCATACCCTAATAGTGTATAACGGAATTCTATAATTTTACAAGCTGTTGATGTGTAACCGTGACCTATTTGAGGTGGTAACTACATCCTGATGTAATTTCAGACGAAAGGGAGCTTGATATTTCGTAGATACGAACATGCGACACTTTAGCTCAGTAGAGAGAGCGATGACACGGTATGTCAAAGATCGCGGTTTGGAGTCCCGTTCATGCGTATTATTTTTCACGGGAAATTTAGGTGAGTCATAACCGTTTTATGAAGGAGAACCAGCACACCTGAGAGATGATAAATGTGTCATGTAGACCGACTGGTGGGTGGTTTAAACTCTGACAATAGGTCAACATCAACCACACAATAAGAACATAACCGTTAAACAATAAATAATTAATACGATTGTCTCAAAAGCTATTACAAAATAAAAATAAAGTCTTAAAAGCGAAGAAAAACTGAATCCTTCGACCAATACCTACGCTTCTATCTAGAAAATTTTGAAGAATATAAAACTTACGTTAGCCGCAATATGCGCACACCACTCTACTGCCTCACGAACTTTTCAAATCAATTAAAAATTAATTAAATAGCCTTGTTAGCGTCCTAGTTCTCCCAGTTTTGGCACTCATCGCGAATTCATACCACACCTGGCGGTACTTGCTCCGAGCTATACGAAGCCATATTTTATGTATCGTGAAAATTATTAGGGCACCTGAGAAATATGGCAAGAAAGAGGGTTCCTCTCAGACTTATTGGATTTAAGGATGGGCCTTCGCGGTTTTATGTACTAGAAATATCGTAGTATGAATGTACATAAAAATGTACTTTAAATGTCTTCTTTTTCGTGAAGCAAGTGCCACCTAGTGTTAGTTATGACTGCCTCATTTGTCTAGCGGTCGCAAGCTCGGCTGCTGAGCGTGAGGTCCTAGATTCAGTTCCCAGGTCGGACAAAGTGTTATTGGGTTTTACTGTCAGGAAATTCTCAGTAGTAGCCCGGAGTCAAGAAGTTAGTGTCTGACACCCCCATGCTTTGGAGAGCACGTAAAGCCGTCGGTTCTACACCTAATCTCTCTCCAATCGTGTCGGATTGCCATCTCATCGAAATATGAGAGTGAAGGAAGAGGGAGTGCACCTGTGTTTGCGCTTACACTTTTGCACTATAATATCTCCTGCGTACTTGGCTAATCTCAGTAGATATAGGCCGCCGTGAGTGAAATTTTGGTCAGGAGTATATATTTTTTTTGGCTTTACTCTCCAAGTCTGTAAAGTCCAGGTTTCCTCACGATGTTTTCTTTCACCGTATATCTGTGATGTCTTAGATTAACTAAGAAAATATTTATGACATTGAAAAAGTTACACTGGTATATGCCAGATTTGAACCCACAACTTGTAGCTCAAAAAGCGGGTCCGTAACCACACGTACACCATGATATAAAACCCTTTTTTCTTCACCTATTTTGTCCCACTGCTGGGCAAAGGTCTCTCCCTCATCTTTGCAACGATCTCGGTTGATTGACGCCTCCATCCAATCTCAGTTGAAAACGTCGAGGTGATCCCGCCACCGCTTCCTAGGACGTCTTCAACCATCGCTAGGAACCCAATTGGTAGCAATGGTTGCCCATCTTTCGGGGTGCATCCTACTAACGTGGCCCGCCCAGTCCTATTTGAGTCTGGCAGTTTTGTGTCCTACATCGGCAATCCCTGTTTTGGATGGCAGCGTGGTGTTTTTGACCCGGTCTGTCTCCTTTAACACCGTGAATACTGCGCTCCATTGCTTATGAAAATAAAAACTAAAATAATACGACCATTATTCTCACATAGTCCAAAACACTTCTTACAAATAAATAAACACTACATCACAGTATTACGGCAATATTTACACAATGTCCAATAAAACTATGAGCGGAAAATCTAAGCAGCAGTACACTTGCGTGCCATTACAGAGGCTAGTGGCGCCATTACGTGCACGTATAGCAGTTTAGTTGTCCCCATGTGTACGGAACGCCATTCAAATGATATATACTGAGGTACCGCGCGTTTATGTAGGTAAAGTGTTTGTGAAAAAAATAGGATTCTTATAGTTATACAAAGCGGTTTAAGTTTCTAAGAATATTATATATATAGTCGACGATTTTATAATAATGTGTCTGATTCAAAGTTATATACTTATCATAGATAAACTTACGCCTTTTTCCTATAGGGGTAGGCTGCAACTACGGACGCCAACGACTGCGATCCTTACTTATACTCCTTTTACTTCGTCCACGTTCAAACGTCTGGTGATCCATACGCCCTGGTTATGAATACTACATATCTTACCTTTTAGGAAGACATCATCACTAAGCCAGTGTAGGTATATCCTTCTAGGACGTCCCCTAGAACGATATACACTTCAATTTAAATTTGTTTGCTCTAGAAGGACATACGCATACATAAAACATATAACTTGATATTTATTGTTATTGATAAGTCTTAGAACGTTATCTTTTTTTTAAAATTCTGAATGATCCTAAGTTTAACCGCCAACCCACCTGATATTATGCAATGGTGTAGTCAACGATGGAACACGCCTGCCCCGTACAAAGCTTTATACGGACTAAGGGTTGGTAAATTACATAAAACCTTTTTGACAGCCTTAACAGTATGAGTGTACTGTTAAAGCTATCAAAAGGCCACCACATATTTATTTCAATAAAAATATTGTTTATATAAGTTGAATATTGAACTATAGTTCTTCTAGTAGGTATAAGCCAAAAGTGTTATTACTGCAAAAAATCTTAACGTCTTAATAACATCAAGATTAAACTTTTCGATCTATCTCATCGTTTTAAGCATGACAGCTCTCCAAAGTAACACTGTTTCGCTTTTACTAAAATATAATCTGTGGATGCAGCTCAACTTGCTTATAAAGGGGCGTTCTCAAGGCGATCATTCGGACGCAAGCATTTTTTTTTAGTTGTCCCATGGGTAATTTAATATTCAATAGATATGTTTTGAATTTAGAGCTACGTAAACATAGGAAATTTTTAAGCTAGTTAATCACTGGCGTCAACATCCACTGAGTCTGTTCCTTTAACCATAATCCTATTTTTTTTCTTATGTACCCCTTCAATGTACATGTTTTTTGAATAATAAGTTTCGTGAGACACATTCATATTAATTATTACGGCGCCCTCAGTCATGAGCTGAGCCCGCGGTGATGTAGCGAGTCAAACTGAGAGAGAGAGTTTCAGTTCGAAACTAATCGGCAATCCCGAAGAATACAAGTGAGTAATAACCGTTGAACAATAATTAATACTAGTCTACCATACATATAATTAATAAAATTATTTTTATATCTGGTACATATTTAGAACTAAATCTTGACGGTATTTCCTAAGAGAAGAAATACCGAAACAAACTCAGAGTTCACGGTCGTTTTAAATTTAGAGAATATTATATATCGAATTATTAACTAAAAGTTGTTCCGATGCACGCAGTAATAGCTCAAAGTATCTTGATTTTTCTTGTGACTTGACTTGGTTTGGGACTTGATTATTTTCAGTACAGGATAAAAACCAATAATACACGCGATTAATTCGGTTAAAAGTTGTTTTATCATAATGTGTAGTGATCGCGAAAACCTAAGATATTACTATAATAAATTGTCTTATTTATCTATATATCTAAGTACGTAGGTGAAGTATATATACGTATTATCTAAGTAAGTATGCCAAACGATAGGCCATGCAAGCTCTAACTGATTAACGTGAAACAGTAGGCTATTATGGAAGAAAGAGGCGCTCGGAACGAACGAACGAACGAACGAACGTTAGCAGTTGAAGTTGAGCAACAACTGCTGCAGTCGTATATAAATGAATTACCGCTAGGAGGCTACATCAGCTTTAATTATTTGAACATATCCGTGCTACGGAGGACACGTACAGTTGTTGTTAATTGATAACGGCACTAAGCTAATTCAGTGTCTACGGCACGTATCCGTAGGTCTCTGAATAGGCTTAGTGACAACTCCGATACTAAGAAAACCAAGATGAAAATACATTATTCCTGTTGCAATCCCATAACTGTCAAGCTAGATGTGCAAGATAGAGACGGGGTCTCTGAATAGGCTTAGTGACAACTCGGATACTAAGGCCACGATGAAAATACATTATTCCTGTTGCAGTCACACAGCTGTCAAAGTAGATGTGCAAGATAGAGACGGGAGTAACATTTTCTAAGTAATGTTTGCCGAAGTTTGCCGTTAATCTCATAAAATAAGGTAAGGTTCTACATAATTGAAATGCCTACATTCGCAGCGACGAGATACTCACATTCTTTATTTTCTCTATTCTATTCTTCACAACCCCAGTTCCCGGAAATATCTTAAGGAACGCTTTGAGTATCTTGTCCCTACAGGAAGACCATGTTGCTTAGTGTCTCTCTCTGTTCTCTTCTTCTCAGGACTACGCTCGTCACACTTCAAGTCATTATGATGGATTATTCACTATACGTGCAGTGCGCCTTTGGAATTCTCTCCCACATTCTCTTCGGGACAGCCCTTCTTTGAATATGTTTAGGGGAAGAGTCAGGGAGCATTTCCTTTCAATATAAATAATAGGTATATGTAGGTCTATGTAGTGTGTACCTTCTTATATAAGTAGTATATTATTATGATATTACATTATAAATCTAGGTATATATTTTGTAACGTATTATATATTTATGTATGGTATATAATTTCTGCACTCTTCCCAGTCATTTATTCGTGTTGTACACTTGACTCTGTCCTCATATCTGCTTCTCTTCTCTCTATGACTCATAGTTGGCATTTACAAAAGAAATAATTGGGTTAAGCTCGCCTTTGTACATCCTTTTTCATATTCATAATATGTATCGTGTGTACAATAAAGAAGATGAAATATAAATCTGGTTATTATACATGAATTCTCGCAGTAGGAAAGTGCAATACCGCGAAGGATTAGTTTGTAAGAATGTAACGTTGACTTCGCTTGGTGCATAGCTTGCACACAAATTTTGCGGTATTATGTATAAGCACTAGTCAAGTATTTTGAAGCCTTTGTTGTAGTATTTTGGTTGGAAACAGTAGTGAGAATTAGCGTAATAGGTTGTCGGTATTACTGTTTCGGTTTTCAGATGTAGTTGTATCACTTTTTAAATTATGTAGCACTTTATTGGGTTGTTTAATAACGGGATAACGCCTTTTTATGATTTTTGGTGTATTTCATTGTTTGTCATGACAAAAATTTGCCATTTCGGAAAAGATTCTTATGAATAAGAACGAGAGATTTATTGCAACGTTTTGGTGGGAAAAAAATAAAAATAAGTAAAACTGCAAAATTGGTGAAGTGTAGTGGAAATCCAACTATGCAGAGAGCAACATTGGCGCATAAGACATGTTTTTTTTTCTTGAATAGATTTTATACCTGGTAACTCTTAAACCATTTGGCAAAAAAAAAACCCGAAAATTCATAAGAGCAATTCGACAAAATCATCTTTGCGGCATATATATATTTAACACCAATCAACACTTTCCATACACATAAAGTACAAGTAGTTACATCAACATTCTATTTACTACCATTAATTGCTAACTTTAAAATTACTTCACCTCTTTAGAGGTCTCACGTCCCAAAGCAAGAACATTCTTGCTATCAATCATCTTGGATTGAACTCCAAAACTTAGGAAGTTCTCGAACTCACTTCTTTACGTCCGTATTCAGTAGTGCTCTTCAAAATTCATCATAAAAAGAGAGAAATTTATAAAAATGGGAACGAAGTAAAGAAAGTGAGAATTAAAGAGTATAAATAATAGATCTATCACTATATTATAGATAAGGATAAAAAAAAAAAAAAAAAAAAGTTACCTGTGTTGACCAGGTTGACCAGGCCGAAAAAACGGACAGATTTTGGGAAATCAGCTACACCGTCGCTTATTGTCACTAATCTGTGGCCAAACGTAACGATTGACTACTGGTAAAAAAAAAAAACACTTATGGACATAAATAAAGTAAAGGACAATAAAGTCCACCAGTTACCTTTACCGGGGTGACATCACTGAAATCAAGTATTAATTCCTCAAATCGAGTTTCCTTCAGGAATACGGACCTTAGACTAACAGATCGATGGGAATTGGGAAATTGTAACTTTCAGCGTCTAAGGGAACCCTTTCATTGTCCAATGGATTTAATACGTTAATTGATGGGCATAACTTTTTGGGTTGTTGAAAGTGACAATGTAATTAGATAGCTGAAGTGCGTATAGTAAAAAAAGATTTTCCATTAAAATAGAATATTGTTTTTTAAAAAGGCTTTACAGATTAGTAATATTTTGATTCCCAAATATACAAACAAAGATTGCTCTACAGATCTTGGTTCTGCAAAAGTATTATTCTTAACAGAAATCCCGATAAAACTTAGCCTGGATCGGGAATCGAACCCAGAACCTAGTCGCTAGTCGCGATTGGGACCACTAGACCAACGAGCATATATCTTAGCTAATATATCTTAGCATACATAATATATTACTTTGACATAATGTAATATATAAAAATCTCGTGTCACAGTGTTTGTTATCGAACTCCTCCGAAACGGCTCGACCGATTTTTATGATTTTTTTTTGTGTATCTTTAGTAGGTCCAAGAATGGGTCTTAGGCTATTTTTTATATCACTAGGTAGTTTTTTTTTATTGCAAAACTTTTTGCAATGCTCTGCTCGTATTCTTAAATATTCCTTTCTCCCTTCTTATTATAAGCGTCTTGTAACTTTCATACAACGTTGTAACTTTCAGCTATTACTCAAACCACGTTTAACACAACCCGACTACGGACATTACTATGCATTCCTATGAGTTACGGCGTCCGTACCAAACCGGGACGTATTCAATGTACTGTAAATAATAAATTAACATCTACGGTAATCTTAATGTGCTTATTTCCTTGCCAACTTGTAGACTACGTGGGGCTGCGTTCAATTTAGATGTTGTTGTGGGTATGGTAAGTTTGATTTGTGGAGCATAAAGCACGCCGTTCAGGCTGTGTCGGTTGGCATCGAAATTATTCCAGTGGAAACAAAAGAAATACGTTGTTTAGATTGCTTACAAAAAGCCCTGCGATAAACAGTCAGTGACAAAACTGCACTGACTGTAGTGCTGATATGATGAAATGGCTTCTTGCATTACATTAAAGCAGACACAATAGATTTTTATTGCTATTAAGTACGTAATTGTACGTGGCTGAGCCAAAGGGTTGAGGATAAGATTGTTATGTTTTGTACTCCCGATAGCTTCAGAGCTAATCCATTTTAAAAATTTCGATGTTATCACCTACTTTTGTCGCTGACCGTACTAGCAGACCAGACATAAATGCAAAATATTGAATAAATTCAGGCGTTTCTTTGCGGAAGTCCATTAGAATGGATGCAAATAAATACAATATCTAGCTACTTCCACAATATTCAGAGTCATGCTCCATGACTGTTGGTGGTGGTCGCAATTTTCACCGCTTGCATATGTGCATATATTTGCGGGCAGGTGGTGCACAGGTGCATGACTACTCTCAATATTGTGGAAGAAGTGGATATTGTATTTATTAGGATCCATAAATGCAAAAATAATTCGCTAATTCAGCCCCAACGATATTTAACTCGGATAATCTCCTCATCAACAAGAATTTATTTATTTCTAACTTTTTATTGCCAACAAATCCAACTTCTCAAAGCGAAGACTGCTCATAAAACGATTTTTTTTCACAAATACCCGCATTATGCGAACCGCCATAATTAACTGAAAACAGTGCAGTGACCGCTTGAAACATTTTTAACTGTAGTTAGTAACGTTTAAACCATACTAGAGGAGTTTCCGGCATCAAATAAAAATATGTAATAAACCCTTTTTATTTCACCGTAAATGAGTTCCGGAGCTCGCCTCGCTGACGGAGGGATTAAGAGGTACCTACCTCAGGCTCTAGAGAGGAACTCGTCTGCGAGTTGATTGGGTGTGTTTTATGCTTTATTTTGGAAAGCTTCATAGAATAGATGCAAAGTTAGCCTCGGTTAGAAATTTACATGGCATCACGCCTGTATTCCTAGAAGAGGTAGGCACATGTTTGGTCACGGGTTCAAGTCCCGTTCGTGTATTTTTCAATGTTTCCTTGAAACATTATCAGTAATTATGTAAAATTTTTATTGCGTTCCCTAAATAATTTCGACAAAGCGGTGAGAGCAACCATTGGTAGAGCTCCACAAAAACTGCAACGTTGCTTGATGGGCTGAATCTTTTTGCTTCCATCGTAAAGGTGATTTAGCGCAGAAATTAATAAGAAACCGCCTTTGAGATTGATTAGGATTGAAAATTACAAGTTCTTGTTATGATTTGTCCGTTTTTGTTGGTATTTGTAATGTTATAGGCGGAGTTTCGTGAAGTCTCGATGTTGATGCCTGATGGGTGTAAAACACGTAATGATTATTGTGAGTTGATGGGTATCTTGTTAATCTAAAAGGAAAGTCTGTGTTAAAATATGGGGAAATGACTCGCTCAGTATTTCGTCATATCTTTGTTTTTTTTTCCTGAGAGTGTGAATACTCCGCGAGTGTCGATATATTCGCGACTTCATATGCGCGACAAAATGTAGCATATTTTCTTCAAAAAGGTCCAAACTATCTCTTTAACAAAATTGGTTCAACCGTTAATTCGTGAAAACATTAAAAATTATCAAAATACCATGGAAATAAGATCGCTCGAAGGAAAAAATAGAAAGAAAGAAAAGAAAGAAATTCGTAGGGTTGCTCATCGATCTATTTTTTCCAACCACAAACTTGACGTCATTATTACAATAAATAACTAGTCCATAATTATCCCACCGTAGGGCAAGGGCCTCTTCTCATACAGTGAAGGCACGAGCATTGATCACCACGCTAACTCACTGCGGGTTGACGATTTCAGATCATCAAGTCCAGGTTCCCGAACGATGTTTGCCTTCACCGTGTGTCTGTGATAGCTTAGATTTCCCAAGAAAATACATACTACATTCCTATATATTACATAATTACATTGAAAAAAATCACATTGGTACTCGTACATGCCAGATTTCTGTATCTGTATATTTGGCTAAGAGGCGGACCCGTAACCACACGGCCACCATGACATTAATCCATCACAAAATCAACATTTATACTGCTTCCGAAAACCAACACAATAGGTGTTATAAGCTAAACAATTATGAAAACAAAGTACCCAGTAGGTATTTCTACTTCACCCGATTCCGAATCAAAGGCCCGTCCACAATAAAAGAATATCTACAATTTACCGCTTCCTGTAACGAGTGCTTTGATATTAGGAGCCATTGTTTTCACTTGTGTACTTAATATTTGCGGTTTTGTCGAGATTTTCTTTTGATTATTTGTAATGGGGGTTTATTATGTTTCGTTTGCTTTGAGGTTTAGTGAAATTTTGGTACTTACCTGAATATGTGTGCAGAGACTATCAGAGTAGCTGAAACGTTATATAATAGGATAACAATTTTAATTAGGTTGCATACTATTGATTGTATTTTGTTTTTATAATAGTTTTACGGTAAGTAAACTTGTTCATCAAAGTATAGTGGATCACGGCATTGCAGCCGTTTAGATTAGGCTCACACTGTACTATTACATAGAGCTATGAAACGTAGATGTGAATAAAAGCATTTCATTAATAAAACTAGATTTACTTATTTTAAAAAAAAATAGTTGTAATTGACATACATAAATTCACGGTTTTTTTCGATGGGGACATGAAAGAAGCAAAAAGGAGAATGTAGAGACCATATCAGGTGGCGTTCTTTAGTTTCTGTCCGCATGGGACAACATTTTGGTGAAATGAGGCTGCAAAACAGTGTTACAATTAATTATTGTTCAACGGTTATTATTGACGTGAATTCTTCGGGATTGCTTGACTAGTTTCGAACTCGAACGGAGCTCTTAGTCATGAACGGAGCAAGCAGCTAATATAAATGTGTCACGGGAAACAGTGTTACAATTATTCTTTGTGTGTATAAAAATCCACCATAGATGCTATGGCAGTCTTTTGTAACCTTTCAGGGAATACAGCCGTGACGCTATTTATATTTTATTAGCGACCCGTCCGGCATCGCACGGGTGCAATTTATACCAAAATACCATCCAAATTTCAGAACATTCAGTAGATTTTCAAAAAAATAACTTTTTTCAAACCTTGTCCTGACTATTACGAAGTCAACAAGAAAACATCGATACATACACTCTAAAAACATTACCCTCATTCTGGGTCGGTTAAATAAGGGGTAGAATCGGTTAAATTGTCATCTACCTTTCATACGTGCGGATTTTCACAAAATATCAGTTTTCGTCTTCAAATATTCTTGCAATGTATTATTATAATAAAACAACTTTTAACCGGATTAATCGCGTGTATTATTGGTTTTTTGTTTTTCCTGACGTTTCCTCCTGCAACCACGAACGCTGCAAAGTGTTTTATTATAATGTGTAGTGATCGCGCAAACCTAAGATATTACTATAAAGTATTATTATAAATTATTTCTCTGTTGCACAGTTTCACACTTAATAATGTTTATGTATAGCTAATGTAGGTGGCGTGTCTGTCCGTGGCGTCACGATGGGCCCTATCAGAATATCAGTGCTACGACATTCTAATGAGTGTCGCAGCATTATGATATTCTTTTTGTTATTGTAATTATTTAAGCACATATTTTTATGTTTATATTTTTTAATTTCTTTTTGCTTTCTGTGCTGGTCTAGAATAAAACCTTTTCTTTCTTTCAATGTCTCAGATACAGACATATATCTATCATATTATCAAAACTATCTTGATCTTCATCAGACAAATGCTTTTCCTTGTAGCGTCTTTTATCACTGAGAATATCCACTAAAACTTTTACACGTTGTACTGCAACTATGTAATAATGATATAAGTCTAACTTTTACTACAGTGTATTTCATGGAGCTAAGCGATTTTTCCTGAAGTTTTATACCGGCCGAGTAACATGAGTACATACTGAAAGCAAAGATGTAATAAAACTTGGAAACACACGGTTATGTTTTAGAGACCGTGACGCTGCGTCTATGCCGTGAAATGATCTACCTAAAAAATACGTAGTTGGTACCTACCGTTTAACTACTAGTGGAAAATTAAAGGCGTGCCACCATGCGTGCCACCTTCGAGAAAATTGATTTGTAAGCGATTTTACTCAATGAAAGAGTACAATTTTGTTATTAATAAAAACTTTCGTGAGACAATAATTATTCTTCACAGTTCTGGTTTACGGATTCATTATGTATTACTCACGTTTATTTTTCGAATTTGAAACTAGTCGAATAACCCCGTAAACAATATTTATACAAACAATTTTTTTTTTGTGAATCTTTATGTTTATATTTTTGTCCATATACAATAATTGACAACGTGGTCGGCGCAGCGGCCGAGAGACCGACTGCTGCGCTGCGTGTCGCAGGTTCGATTCCTGCACGGAGCAAATATTTGTACGATCTATAGATATTTGCTTCGGGTCTGGGTGTGTGTGTGCTTGTGAGATTATATATCTGTAAACGCACCCACGACACAGGAAGAAATTCCTAGTGTGGGGCAACGTTTTAAAATATATATATATATATATCTTCTTGTGAGAAAAAAATTTCTATAATATTCTAAGGGACATAAATAATAAGTTTCGAGTCATGATTCGCATTCGAGATTCTTGTCCAAAAATTTAGCCTTATAAATCCGGAATAATTAGCGGTCCATTCCGCATTTCAGTCCCGTGTATTTCCAACACAGTTGGCGCACAACTTATTGGAGTGTTTTCCTTTAAATTTAGGGCACAGAACGTGACCTAAAGGGGACGGCTGTAGACGAATTACGAGCTAAGTTCGGCACGGCCGGAATATAGCCGAGTTAGAGGTATAATGTGACGGAGTTGGGAACTTGGGCCAATTGCTTGCTCGTTTGTGATTTGTTGACGCCGAAAGGGTATGGACTCAATTTGGGAGTATGTATGAAAGTTAAATGTGTGAATGTGTGTGTGGCCTTAGACTTGTTAGTTGGTATATTGGTTTAGTTGAGGAGTGACACACACAAGCTTACGATTTCGTATTAATATTATGCTCTCGACATAAATAACAGTTTGTCATACAATCTTCTTAACTGCGTCACTGTTTTATTGGTCGAAATTGGGGCTGCTGATGGTGTGAGAAAAACCAAATAACACTATACCCGGAAATTGAACTTAGAAACCTCGGTCTCGGAAGCCGCGCTCAGTTAAATCTTTTTACTCAAGTACATTACCAATTTTTTCTATATTTTTACATCTGAGACATTCAATTTAAGTTTAATTATTCTACTAGCAACCTGTCCCAGCTTGAGATGGAAATAAAGAATAAAAGTATTTATTTCAGTGTCGATAACGAACTTACAATTACTAAAAATATAAAAAAAAAGAAGAAAAAAATATTAAATATACAAGACTTACTAAAGTACACCTGCAATACAATATGGTATGGTTTTATGGTATTTTTATAATATTATAAAAATACCATAAAACCATACCATATTGTATTATATCTAAATATTCGACTCTTCCGGTTGATTTTCTAAAAAAAATCTTTTACACTGACTGTGTTCGTTACACAAAAAAGAGTCTGCCAAATGAGTCGTTCTCAAGTGTTCATATTTCAAACATGTAGCAATTCATTTTTATTTACTTAACATAATATAACATAGCATCACGCCTGTATTCCCTGAAGGGGTAGGCAGAGGTGTACACAATTATTGTACACTAACATTTCACCAATGCTGTTATTAAGTCCCATGTAGGTGGTGAGCCTATTGCCATCAACCGGGCACAATTCCAAACTCCGGGCTGCTACTGAGAATTTCCTAACAGATAACTTCAATAACACTTTGCCCGACCTGGGAATCGAACCCAAGGCCTAATGCTCAGCAGTCGCGCTTGGGCCCACTAGACAGGGCAGTTTTATTTCAATAGTTAATTAAATAACTAAGCTAAGAATGCTAAAAGATCGTTCATATTTAAACGAAATAGTTACAAAGTTTGGTGTTGGACCTAAGTGATATAAATTAGGAATGTTTAGAAACTCCTGATAGGTCACAAGGGAGCCTTATTCCAATGTTAAATGTGTGAAATGGTTTGTTTGTAGCCGTTTGGTTGTAGCTTAAAATATTGAATGAATGGAGACCAGCGTACCTATTAGCTAGATAGGTTATCAACGAATTGATGGTCAATTATTAGTACATTACACCTAGGAATCCAAAATTTTTGTACGAGAAATAAAGTATATTAAGGCCCGAGAAATAAAATGAACAGTATTTAAATAAAAGTAAACTGTATTGTATTTAAATGCAATATCTAGCTATCTAGCTACTTCCACAATATTGAGGGTAGTCATGCATTACCTGTGCACCGCCCGCCCGCACATACTACTGCTGATACGCAAGCGGTGAAAATTCCGACCACCACCAACTACTCTACACGTGCTTCGCCCCTCCACGGGGAATCATCAGGATCCGCGAAGGTATAGGCAGAGATGTATACAGTTGCACACCCACATTTCACCAATGCTGTCATTAAGTTCCATGAGCCTATGAGTGGTGGGCCTATTACCGTCCATCGGGCACAATTTCAAACTCCGGACTGCTATCGAGAATTTCCTAATAGAATCGAACCTAGGACCTCATTCTCAGCAGTCACGCTTGGGTTGTCTAGACCAACGAGGCAGTTTGGTAAACGGTTACTGGGAACCAAGGACAGCACAACTTAGGTCCGTGGTCCGGATCTGGACGATGTTCCGCCATTTGGTGACCCCTGCAAACAATTTCAAACTCCAGTCCGCCACAGAACATTTCCTAACAGAAAATCCCAATAAAGCTTTCCCACACCCTTGAATCGAAACCAAGACCTCATGCTCAGAAGTCGCTAGACCAACGAGGCAGTTCTGTTACATTGTTTGTGAAAATAGCTCTAAAACAGCCATTTCTCGAGTACATGTGAGACTTACACGCGATAACACTGTGCAACAAGTTTAAGTACGTGTGGTTTAACTTGTGTACTAAGTTTAGACTTAATACTTACTTGGTGAGAGCTTACATCGTGTTGTGGATTTACATAGACGTGACTAAACTGTCGCTAACCGATTTAAGTATAAAGAATATTACTACACAACACCCATAAACGGGATCGAAGTGTTAGTGCAATAACATAACATAGCATCACGCCTGTATTCCCCGAACCAATGCTGTTTCCCATGTTTAAGTCCCATGTGCCTTCTACCGAGCACAATTTCAAACTCCGAGTAGCTATTGAGGATTTCCTATCGGAAAAACCCAACAATGCCTTGCCCGACCTGGGAATCGAACCCAAGACCTCATGATCAGCAGTCGCGCTTGGGACTACTAGGCAACGAGTTAGTGCAATAATTGTAGGTATAAATATAATAAATTTTCAAATACAGATTAAAAATAAAAATATTTTTTATTTATTTATTTACACTGTTCTATCTTTACAGGTTAACCTAATGCGATAGACCAGATTTACATTTATTTAAAGGTTAGCCTAAAATAATGTCTAATGTACTTATGTATCCTTATTCTATGAATTATAACAAATTACATTATAAGTGGCTTTAGTAAACTCATTTAGTGAACACGTAAATATATCAATATGGTTAGCCACCGTATTGAGCGTGCGCAAGGCGCGCGCCAGTGGCGCTCGCTCCAGCAAGTTGGTACGCGCGTTAGGCACCGCCAGCAGTAATAATAAATAAAACAATATAACTCTAAGGTATATTTAAAAATATAAATAATAAGCCACCGTCAGCGCCGGGAACAGAGTCCAGGCCACCGGTGGTTAGGACTACAGAACGAGAAACCTCCTGATAATTCATGTTGTGTCGAGAAGTACTGCTTTCTGCATCAAGCCCCTGACTAAGCTGCCTAAACAGAGCCTCTTATAAGCTGTTTATCGAGGCTCTTGAGTCACGACTTATTCTTATCGGAACCTAAACATCATCATCATCATCCCCTGCCCTCATCCCAATTTATTTGGGGTCGGCGCAGCATTTATGCATCGTCTTCCTCTTTCTAATTGACGTTTCGAACACTTTGCAGCGTTCGTGGTCGCAGGAGGACTACGTCAGGAAAAACAAAAAACCAATAATACACGCGATTAATCCGGTTAAAAGTTGTTTTATTATAACTAGGTTCTGATGTTATCCTACTATCACACTCCACTAACCGGGCCATCAAAACTAAAGCAACTTCATGAAAATCTGCTATTAAGAAGTTGTTAAACATTCGGCTGCCAGATATAAATCGAAGCCACAAAGTATAAACGTTAAAATATGTAATAAAATAAACCCCTTTAGTAAGAAGTTTAACTTTTGTTCACTTCTTTGTTCGATGGTGAATCTGCTCAAATATCTTCGGCACAATATTTTGCTACAAACACTTCCTTTTCAATAGAAATCATGTTACATTAAAATACCAAAAACCAAATTTCCAGCAATTGGTATTCTTCTCACTATCCGAAGAGAAACCGCCCAAATATTTCATGTCTGGCCAAACAGCAGCATTTACAAATTTGTCCACAACCGAGATGGAATTATTTTGGGAATCCTAATAAATTGGGAGCAATTTTAGGTAAATGAGTTCCGCCCTACGACGCCGGAATCGGAAAGGGCGGATGCCCTTCTCCTTTAATTCGGATTAGGCTTTGTGCATAATAGAACTTGGACGTTTTCTTGCTTTTTGTTCGGAGTGGAGGAAACGTTTGAGTATAAACGTTGAGGTATATAGAGAATATTATAATTGGCAACAGCTAAGCATGTAGTAATATCTTAGGTTTTCCCGATCGCAACACTTTGCAGCCGCATCACGACACTTTGCAGGACTACAGTCCTCCTGCGACCACGAACGCTGCAGTGTTCGAATCGTCAGGAAAAACAAAAACCAATACACGCGATTAATCCGGTTAAAAGTTGTTTTATTATAAAGCTAAGCATGTTATTTAGTGTGTTAGGAAATATTAATATAATCTGTATTCTTTATGTTTTTTCCTGTTGACGCTCTCTTCTGGACTGTCATGCATAAAGACAAATTAATTATTTTGTACGTTTGGTTTAATTTATTTGGTAACCCCATAAAACGTGTCCCAAACTAGGATATTTTTAACTGTGTTCAACTCTGTCTATCCCTTCGGGAATACAGGCGCTATGTGATGCTAAGTAATTCTCGTTGGTCATTCAAGTTAAGTAACGCTTGAAGCAGTTACCATGTAGATGGGTGACCACTGACACACCCAGGTATTATTAATTATTAGCAGGTACTAATACAAGTCAGAGGCTAACAGTCAGCTTAAACAACTCAGACACTATGTTATCCCAAAAATCCCAGGTTTCATTTGTTTTTATTATTTATTATATACTGAACCAACCTTTTAATAGTTTGTGTTAATTTGTATTTTAACCGGATTAATCGCGTGTATTATTGTTTTTCCTGACGTTTCGAAGACTTTTCAGCGTTCGTGGTCGCATCGTTAATTTATATGTTAAAATATGCTGTGCCCTAACAGGATTTCACGTTGTTTTTACTTAATTTGTAATATCTATATGTACATATGAAAGCAATAAACAATTTGGCTTTTGACTTTAGGTTGGATCCACATGAAAGAAGAAATACGATTTACCTCTTAACTCATCTTCATCATTCAAGATATGTCTTTGAAAAAGCATTAACGCATGCTTAGCGAACTCTAAAGTTACAATATTAAATGGAAAAAGAATACGGTCGCGAACAGGATTCGAACCTGCGCCTCCCGGATGGATACTCCAGGCGCTCTGACCAACTAAGCCATCTCGACCTCTGCTCACCACCGCGAATTCTTCTTCCATATTTTAACACGTCTTATGGCGACGTTATTGCTATCAATTCAGTCCCTATACGGCTGACCGAACCGACACGACTAACTTTGCAGTTAATACAATGTCGTAAAGAATGCAAAATTACCTTAATAATTCAAGATATGTCTTTGAAAAAGCATTAACGCATGCTTAGCGAACTCTAAAGTTACAATATTAAATGGAAAAAGAATACGGTCGCGAACAGGATTCGAACCTGCGCCTCCCGGATAGATATATCATCTTCATCACCTTCCTCCCCCTTTGTGTGTGGAAAATCCATCATGGGCGCTGTGCCTGACTCCTACCGACAAAAACAAGTGTGCAGTTTGTGTGTGATTGGGTGTGTAGCATGAGATACAGAGAGCATATGATTTCCTCTTCCTTGAAGCCGTCACTATATCGTTCACTCACTTTTCATTCATATCATTGGTCACATAATCCATCCATCTTTTCTTTGGTCTACCTGTCCCCCTTCATCCATCAACATTCATATTAATAATTCTCTTATTACATGTGTTTCATTCCTCCGCATCACGTGTCAACACGACGACAAATGATTTCCTTTCAATTCTTCTGTCACTGGCGCTACATTCAGACTTCTTATAATATATTCATTTCTTACCTTATCCTTACGTGTTACCCCACACTGCAAAAATAATCCAAAAGCTTGAGTACACAAATGCCTTTGTAAACGACTGCTGTGAATGAGCCTTAATCCTTTAATTCGGCTTAATAAACGTTTGATGAGGGCTGTAGATTTTCGCATGCCGCCGTTTGAATTCTGAGCAATACAATATGTAAGGATCCATAAAATTTCATGTTCAACGATTTTGCATTTTTAATGCCATATTACAAAAGCTTTATGGTAATATAACATAACATAACAGCATCACGACTGTATTCCCCGAAGGGGTAGGCAGGAGGTGTACACAGTTGTACACCCACATTTCACCAATGCTGTTATTAAGTCCCATGTAATAGGTGGTGAGCCTATTGCCATCTTCCGGGCACAATTCCAACTCCGGGCTGAGAATTTTGTAACAGAAAAACTCAATAATACTTTGCCCGAACCGAGAATCAAACCAGAGACCTCATGCTCAGCAGTCGCGCTTGGGACCACTAGACCGACGAGGCAGTATGGTAATATAGTTTTTGTTATTCTTTTTATTTACCACACACTTAGGAATTTCTTCTGTATCGTAAATCTCATATACACACACCTCTAGACCCGGAAGGTTTAACTATAGATCATACAAGTAAATGTTCCGTGCGGGAATCAAACCCGTACACACGGCACGGAAGAAATTTCTATAAAAGTTATAATTTTTTGTGGCAAGACGTTCTTGAGCAGGATTTGAACCTGCGCCTGCTCCTGCCTTATTAACAAATAAAATACTCCAGACACTGCCAATTGAGCTATTCTGACGACTGCTTTATACCAAATTCTTCTTTCACAATTTAATACATCTTATGGTGACGTCATCGCTATGGAGTGACTGAATTATAAAATTATTTTCGAAATACTGCTTTACACTACCATTTTTTTATTTATATATATATATATATACGAGTATAATTATTTATTATTTAATTTATAACAAATCTCACTGAACCACACACAAGACATCATCACCAATATATATTTTTTTTAGCATTTTTTTTGCATTTTTACCAATATTTGCGCGACTGCCGAGCAAGAGGCTCTAAGATCAATTCCCGGATCGGAAAACATTATCGACTTTTTTCGTGAAGAAAACTTAATTCTCAGTAGCAGCCCGGAATTTGGAATTGTGCCAGATTGATGGCAATATAATTATTTAATTATAATAGTTTAATGACTTAAAAAAGCACCGGTAGAATGTTGGTTTACAACAGTACTCCTCTACCTAACCTTTTAAAGACACAGGCGTAATGTATTACTGATATGTAGTGCTCATTATCTGTTTCATAAAAATAATAAATAATAATAAAACAACTTTTAACCGGATTAATCGCGTGTATTATTGTTTTTTTGTTTTTCCTGAGGTTTCGAACACTTTGCAGCGTTCGTGGTCGCAGGAGGAAAGTTGTTTTACTATAATGTGTAGTGATCGCGCAAACCTAAGATATTACTAATAAGTAATAGTTCTTCAGATGTCACCATCTTTCGCACATACTATCAAGTCAAAGCACCAATGTAAATAATAATACCTCCTCGTAATGTCGACCCTCACACAAGAAAATAGAACCATAAAAGTCTTCATGTCTTACTTATTAACTCTTCTGTCCCACAATAGGTAGTTCTAACGTAAAACAGAAGTAATATGTAATGAGAACAATTGCTTGGCCGATCACGTAGCAAAGAAATAAGCCCCAACAACATTAAAACTTGAGTATAACACGGATACAGGTACATTGGACAAATATAATTAGGTAAATAGAAAAGTTACTTAATGTTCCTTCCGTAAAGGGAATAAGGTTGAGAATCCAATGGCGGAATGTGTGGGAAAACGCAACGCCATTGTTATGCGTTTCAGGAAAGTCTTGGTACTGTGACATACGATCATCAAGAATGGCGACAAAACATGCTTGTACTTTGCCAAAATAGCCTGATAATTTTCTTCAAAATTTTTACTGTTCTTATATAAATATTATAATAATATCCGTTTGCTTTAGATTAACTCATTTGGGTTTTTTTTTTATTCTACATCGAATAAATACTTACAGCAAAATGTTGCTTTAAAAATATGGCTACAATCCCGCATTAAATCGCCAAAACGTACTAGGAAAATGCTAATGATGTCTCCTTTTAGATGCTACTACACAATCACTTATTAAATTAATAATACTACTTTCTCACTTATTTTACTGCAATCAGGTACGCAGAAAGTAATATTTAGGTAGTTCGTAAACACAGATGTAAACACAGTATGACAGATCACGTGTATTGTCTTCCGTCCCCTAAATTCACTGGAATGGAGATCCACTATCTACTAAGTACTACTAAGCATAATAAAAATATATGCACATTTATAAAAATGCGACTGCTGAGCGTGAGTATTAATTAGTAGGTAATTCTATAGCAGTCGTAGTGTCGCAATGTAGCAGCAGCAGCAGCCACTAGTTTGGAACTCTGTCCGCTAGATGGCAATAAGGTCAAATTTCATTAAACAAATTACATGACACTTAATAAAGGTATCGGTGAAATTCGGGTATACAACCGTGTAGACCTCTACCCCTCCCTTTGGGGAATACATACGTGACACTATGTTATATTTATAAAATCGGCCGACAAGCTCACCATCCTACTCACCCGTATTTCACACAAGACACGCCTAATTTGGCTTTATGAGTGTGGCTTAAGGCAAGCCTCCGAGTAATGTATGAGTAAACTAACCTTCCACGGCAATATACATACGTTACAGTTTACGAGACGTTGCCACTAAGACGGATATACGGATATGCTATATATTTGTGTTAGTATAATCTAGAAGAAATAAGACAGAAATAAAATTTTGGATATAAACCCATTGGCTTCTTCAAAGGAAGTAATCGTAACTAATGACATACAAAAAAGTATTTTCTGTTTCTCGTGTTCGCCGAGAAATAAAACAATAACAAAATATTGAGAATTATTATAATTTATTCAATTTAATCAAATTGCGGACGTTCTCAAAACAGGACAGGTCAGGAGCCACCTAAATCGAGGAGCATGTATGTAATGAGGAGAGGTTAATGAACATAGATGGAGCGAAAGAGATGTGTCAGAATCGTAGTAAATGGAAATCAATTGTATCTACCTATCCCAATGGGAAACAGTTTTTTCACCGTGGGAGAGCCATGCTTCGGCACGAATGGGCCGGCTCGACCGGATTGATACCACGGCCTCACAGAAAACCGGCGTGAAACAACGCTTGCGTTGTGTTTCGCCGAGTGAGTGAGGGTACCGGAGGCCCAAACCCTTTAAAAGGCCGGCAACGCACTCGCGACTCCTCTGGGGTTGCGGGTGTCCATGGGTGGCGGTAATTGCTTACCATCAGGCGAGCCGTCTGCTCGGTTGCCCCCTATTCCATAAAAAAAAAAAGGCCTGATTTTGTGAAATAACAATACAGTGGTCACGGGACCTTATTATACGCCATCTGTCTGTCATCTATCTGTCATATAGCCGTATCTTTTAACCGTAATATAACCACACAACATAATATATTATCATCATTCCTTAGGTATAATAAACCTATTTTATAGTAAAAATCCGACCGCGAACACTGCAGTGTTCGAAACGTCAGGAAAAACAAAAACCATACACGCGATTAATCCGCTTAAAAGTTGTTTTATTATAATATGTAGTGATCACGAAAACCTAAGATATTATTAGTAAAAATGGGTTATGTTAGGATTCATATGTATATGTTTGTGAGTTTCTTTATTTCACCATAACTTCTAAATCCCAGAACCGATTTAGATGTATGGTATATCGTTAAAATCCTAGAATTCTCCCAAAAAATAGCTGTTGTACACAAAAAGTATAAAAAAAAAGCTTGCCAGCCACGTGTAAACTAAAAAGTGATAAACGAGGTAATTGAAGGATTTTCATTGCAGTCGGGGTAACTCTAAGCAAATATTTCACAGTAATGCATTTCTTTTTTGACTCTGACTCGCAACTTTGTCGCTGACTAAGGGCTCCGTTCGACCTCGAAACTAGTCGGGCAAACCCGAAGAATGCACGTGAGCAGTAACCGGTGAACAATAATTAATATAAATATGCCTCACGAAAGTTATTATACAAATGCTTTTTCATTAATTATTTCTTGTAACTATAGTTAGTAAATGTACTAATCAGTAAATTCTGTGAACTGGATAAGCACGTCACACATACAACATCAGCAATACAACGTGTATATATGTATATGTCGCAGATGGATGGTAGCATCCGCTGTTTTACAAAACTGCTAGCTGATTTACAAAACAGTACTGTTTTAAAAAACAGCTGAACAACGTTTAACTGGATTTCCATTGCGATACGTTTAACAAAACTGCTACCTTTAGGCGTAATGCAGAATGACATATCTACAATAGGACAGGTTTGTTTATTGTATAGGTATATTAAATGGATAGTCACCACTCAAATAAAAAAAAGATATTGTATTCTGATTTGACTTTCAGTGGCTGGGTCGACGGAGCCACACTTCGTGGGGCTCCTATTTTTGTGTCTTTAAGGTTAGAAAAAACCGAAACACGAAGAGGATGACGAGCGTAGTTCACTCGCTACGCTCGCTCACTGGCCCCAGTCAACCTCTTCGAACCTAACCTGTCCGTGTCGGGATACACGAAACTGCCGAGCTCGCTTCGCTCGCTCATTGATCAATTTCGTTTATTTTCTTTCATAATCCCGATATATTTTCGACTATTATAGTGGTTTAGCATTTACGTCATTCAAAATTTTCATATTTTTTTTCCTATTGTCAAGTAAAATAAAGTTAGGTTATTATTTCAAGATATGTCTTTGAAAAAGCATTAACGCATGCTTAGCGAACTCTAAAGTTACAATATTAAATGGAAAAAGAATACGGTCGCGAACAGGATTCGAACCTGCGCCTCCCGGATAGATACTCCAGGCGCTCTGACCACTAAGCCATCTCGAGATGGCTTAGTGGTCAGAGTTTTAATATTGTAACTTTAGGTTATTATTGTTATGACATACAGAGCCATATGCGACAAAAACTCGAACTAAAATCAACAATCCGATAGTTCATTTCACACTGTCTTACATAATCTCTGATCGTTGACCCGCTGCATTGATAAACGTAAAACATTCATACAATTCTGCGTGTTAAACGTTCAGTAATTATGTAAAACCGCTAAACGTCGTTCAGCTGTTTTTCATAACAGTACTGTTTTCTAAATCAGCTAGCAGTTTTGTAAAACAACTGATTCTACAATCCATCTGCGACATATACACTGTCACACTAACACACATACTAAACAGTCTTCACATCAATTAAAACACTACACAATAACATGACTTATCTATCTTCGCGGTGACAGCGTATACACCCTATGTTGTCGGTTTCGTTCACGTTTGACAATAACATGTCGGGTGACAACGTGGTACGCTGTCTCGGGATATTCCGGGATTCCGTTACAGTTTCCTTGAAGTTTGGATAGGAGATCAGGTGTGTAAGTTACGTATTAATATACCATAGCGTATTCATACCTTCATTCCCGAAAGGGGTAGGTTGAGGTGTACACTGTTTCATATGTAATATGGCATTGTGCTGTGGGGATCAGCAGCTGATGTTGATTCTATATTTATTTTACAGAAGAGAGCGATCCGCCTTATATATAACATGGGACCACGCGAATCCCTTAGAAACATATTTAAAGAAATCAATATACTTACGCTGCCCTCACTTTACATTTTTGAGAATATACTATGCGTTCGGAAAAATTTGCAAACATAAAATTGTGGTACCTAAATTTAGATTAGCAAAAACAACTAATTCATTTATGGGATATGGTGTACGTTTTTATAACAAACTGCCAAAGTCAATAACTGATGTAACCGAGACAAAGTTACCATATCAAATATACCCATAACCCATACCAAACGCGTACTTATTCAGAAAGCCATAATAAGACCAAAGACTACGTTGCTGATAGGGATGTTTGGCTATAACACCTTCTGCACATGTGGCTTCCTTGGCTACTCACTGACAATGTACGTGTAATTTCTATCACAGTTCTAATGATATTTTTACTTTGTTTTTTGCATAATATACCTCTTTCAATGTTTTTTTTTTGTTATTAACTTTTGTTAAACTTACTAATAATATTTGACGGATAATGTAAGCATTGTTTTATATAGCTTCTTTAGCTTCAACATTTTGTAAATGTGAGAACGCCGTAAACTTGTCAAATGCGCTATTCATTTACTAAGGCTTATCTTATTATCTTTCATATTAGTGACTGCATCCAAGATTACGTTGTTTTTACATCCCACCCAAAATTGTATTTACAGAAATTGTAAAAGATATACAGTTTGAAAGAGTAACCATGGAGTTTCTTGCCGGTTCTTCTCCATAGGAAGCGACTTTTTGGAACCGTGCACGTAAATTCTGACGTATCATAAGTGCCTTTGTATGGTTTATATGAAATAAAAAACGTTGACTTTTTCCGTTGCCGTTATCTATATGAAACTATTTTCATGTGAACTGGTGCGCCTATTACCATCAATCGGGTGCAATTCCAGACTTTAGGATGCTACTAGAAATTTTCTAATAGAAAAACCCATTAATCTGGTGGTCGCCAGCGCGGCTGCTGAGCCTAAGATCCTGGGTTCGATTCCCTGGTCGTACAATGTATTAATGAATTTTTCTATTATAATATTTTCAATAACCAGTACTGTCTATAATTGTGCCCAAGCTATCACCAATTCCACGGTACTTAATATGAGTGTGTGGATGAACAACTGCATACACCTCTGCCTTTTTTTTTTTTTTATGTGGAGAAATGCCCTCGCATCCCGCTTTGACACGGGGAGACAGAGCGGTTATGTGGGACTCGAACCCACTAAAACTCCACAGTATACCTCCTCAGCTGCTTGAGGGCGGGACGCGGGAACGCTTTCGCACACAACCGCGAACCCGCCCGCAGCCGTCCGTTGCCGGACTCCCTCACGAGGTTGGGTATTGCACCCCCCCGCTACGGCACACCAGACTAATGGCGTGCCGCAACCACCTCGGAGACCATGTGCAATGGGCGTCAGACGACCCCGTGTCTGGACGCCCAAGGTCCCCTGCGCCGGGTCAGGTCTGTGGCCCCGCCGCCTGCCACTACGGCCGCAGAGGATAGGGAGAGCGGTGCCTCGCAATACCGGTACTCCTCTTCCCCTGCGGCCCCACCGCGTCCGCCATCCAACGGTGGCGGCCCCGTCAAGGCCGCGGCAGGTAGGGAGAGCGGCGCATCGACATACCGGCACTCCTCTCCCACCGCGGCCCCCATCCCTCAGCTGCGGTGCCGCCCATACGACGCCGCAGCCCACCTCAGTTGCGACACCCCCCATAAGGCCCGCAACCTACGCCGGCGCCGCTCCAACATGGGCTTGAAGGCAAAGCCCTGAGGAGCGGCCCTCCTCGGGTTCCGTTAGCTTCACCGTGGGTGACCAAGCCACGGCTACTAGAGCCCCCCCATCACGACAAGGTGGAACCCCTGGGGGGGCATACACCTCTGCCTACCCCATTTGGAAATACAGGCATGAGTAAACATAACGATATAACAATATTCTACCTCACAATAATAGCAAGAGATCTTCAAAAAACGAAATAATTTGCCATTAACAATGAGCCCTCAGTCATAATAGATCTGACAAATGCAGATAGTGTAGATGACACTGAATTAAATAACTCAATTAGGGTGGTTAAATGCAGCAGGAACAAACTAAAAAAATATATAAAAATCAATAAATATATTAGAAAAACCCAAAAATTGGTTAAAAGGCAAAAATATTTTATAAAGAATGTTAAATTAAACAGAGAAAGGCTTCAATTACTAGATCAATTAGATATGTATTCATTGAAATTACAAAAAAACACAACAAAATATAAAATAAATTCACAAAATCTAGAATTAGAAATTGATAGTTTGCATGATAAATTAACATTTATGACAAACAAATACAAAAGCTCTGAATTGCAAATGAGGGAGTACATGCTGGCCATGAGTGAGCTGGTGGGTTCATGTACTTGTAACAATGACCACTCACATTCAGTGACAAATAACAGCTCAGTCAATGGTATGCACCCATCGGTAAATTCTGTGTCAGTTTGTGATACCTCTATTGTGCATATGTGTGATGATTCAACACATAGCCACAGTTCCCAACAATCCATAAATAAACCTCAAGTTGTGATATTTAGTGATGAAATTGGTAAAGATATGGGCCAGATACTATCAAATTATAGCAAAGGACAAACCATTACTAATTATTGTATGCCTGGTCTTAGTTATATTAATATTATGGAAAAAATTCTTAGTTTTAGTTTCAGCCAGGACACAACCTTATTGGTAATGGTTGCAAATAGGGGGAATGTAAACAAAAATAGACTTCTATATTACCATAACAAACTTTTAAATTTAACTTTAGGTAAAATTGTGATGTTCACATTTCCTTACAGTAACAGTTTGCCACAGGAAGAAAATAATATAAGATTTAAGCTAAACTTGACATTAAACACATTGACATGTTATAATAATAATTTTCATATAATTGACTCTAACAATTATGTTAGTAATAATTTATATTTGACCAAAGATAGTTATTATCTATCAAAATATTGTAAACGACAAATAGCTGTATCGCTATCCTATTTTTTTGATTATTCAGCCAAGAACTTGGCTACAAAAACTGTTGCTTCTATTGAGCAATTTAATGACATTAATAATGAACCAGCCAAGAATTTGGCTAATAAAATTGACATTATTGATAATTTAAATTAGAAATTAAGACAATAGAGTCAACCTCTTGCGTATATAACAATAAACTTATTAAAAAAATTACACCTATTAGTGTAACAAATACATGCAATGTTTTAAATACCATCATCTTGGTGCACCAAAATATTCAGGGAATGTTGAATAAAGAACTTGAAATTGAATTGTTTATGAACTGTAACAATATTGATATTTTTTGTATTACAGAACACTGGCTTAAAAGCCATCAGCTCATATTCAATTACAATAATCACCAAGTTGGTAGTTCATTCAGCAGAGAAAATGCCATACATGGTGGCTCATTAATTTTAATAAAGAAACATTATCAGTTTAAAGAACGTAAAGATATTGTGAGCCTCTCTGTTGAGCGTACTATAGAAATAGCCTGCATTGAGCTTGAGCGGCTTGTTGTATTGAGTGTGTACCGACCGCCTTCATCATTATATGACTGTTTTGAAAATGTCATGGATGAAGTTTTGCAAAAGGTTTGTAAATTGAATAAAAATGTAATGATATGCGGTGACTTTAATGTTAATTTATTGGAGGATTCTTCTATGTGCATAAAAATTAAAAATTTATTTAAGTCATATAATCTTGAAAATCTTTTTTTGGAGCCGACTAGAATAACTGCTACCACTGCTACATGTTTGGATAACATATTCACAGACATTGTACCACAGAGTAAAAAAATTATAAATCAACTAGACTCTGATCATTGTGGACAGTTTATTACTTTTCTTAAACAGTCCAAAGATGTAGTAAAGAAAGACATTACTGTAGTGCCTAAAACTGCGGGTCGCTTGGAGATATTCAAAAACAAATTAATTTATAAATTACCTCACTTATGTTGTAGTGATGACCCTAACCAGCAGTACAATTCTTTTTTTAACATGTATTGTACTGAATTTGATTCAACTTTTATCCCCAAGAAGATCTCAGTTAGAGGTACTGCAACCTTCAGTGAATGGGCCACTAAGGGTATTTATAAAAGTAGAAAAACATTATTTGAATTGTATGAAGAAAGAAACTATAATAAAAGTCATGAATTTTACCAATATGTAAAAAAATATTCAAAGTTATTTAAAAATATTTGTCATATAGCAAAGGCTCGTTATATAAGTGCAAAAATTAAAAATAGTAATAATAAAATTAAAATGACATGGGATATTATAAATAACGAGACTGGTAGAGTTAGGAATTGTAAAAGTGAGATTTGCCTTAATATTAGTAATGAAGAAATAAAATCAGAATTAGAAGTTGCTACAGCATTTGAAAAATTCTTCACAGACATTCCAATCTCAACCACTAAAACCCTGAGGTCATGTCCCATTGTTGCTGAGACTTTATTAAAAGAAAATGTTAATATATGCATTAATGAATTTAAATTCCATTATATAAATGGCAAAGATATTGTAAAAATGTTTAATACCCTAAATGTTGAAAAGACCGCCGATCTTTGGGGCCATTCTGTCGAATTTACAAAATCAATAATTAACATAGTAGCGCCTGAATTGGCCATGATATATAATAATTGTATTGATTGTGGTGTATTTCCTGATTTAATGAAAAGCAGTAAAGTCATACCTTTGTTTAAATCGGGCAGCACGAATGATCCCACTAACTTCAGACCTATTTCTGTGCTTCCCACCTTCAGTAAAATATTTGAGAAATTAATTCTTGATGAGTTGCTAAGTCATTTTAACAAAAACAATCTGTTACACAATAAACAATTTGGTTTCACAAGGGGTCGCTCAACAACCGATGCCGGTGTTGAGCTTTTAGATAATATTTATAATGCCTGGGAGAATTCACATGATGCCTTAGGAATTTTTTGTGATTTGTCTAAGGCGTTTGATTGCGTATTTCATGAAACATTAATCAGGAAGTTACAACATTATGGAATAAAGGATACTGCTCTGGATCTTCTTATATCTTATTTGAGTAATAGGATCCAAAGAGTGGATGTCAATGGAAAGCGATCCCAAGGGTCGTTGGTTACTATGGGAGTTCCGCAGGGCTCAATTTTGGGCCCATTCCTATTTCTCGTTTACATTAATGATTTACCTTTTATGGTAAAAAATGATCAAGATATTGTGTTATTTGCTGATGATACATCACTCCTATTTAAACTTAAACGGCAACAGCCAGTTACTGACGATGTAAATAACACTCTTTCTAAAGTAATACACTGGTTCAATGTTAATAATTTACTTTTAAACGAGAAGAAGACTAAATGCATCAGATTTTTATTGCCTAACGTTAAGCAAATAAAAACCAGTGTATTGATAAATGATGAACATTTAGATCTTGTAGACACTACAATGTTTTTGGGTATTACTTTAGATTCAAAGCTGCAATGGGGCCCACATATTAATAAGTTGTCGAACAGACTCAGTTCTGCAGCATACGCGGTCTATAAAATACGTCAATTAACTGATATAGAAACAGCCAGATTAGTATACTTTAGTTATTTTCATAGTGTAATGTCGTACGGCATTTTGTTGTGGGGAAATGCTGCTGACATTCAAACTATATTTGTGCTGCAGAAGAGGGCTATTCGAGCAATTTATAACCTTAGTTATAGGCACTCACTGAGGGATAAATTCAAAGAAATTGGGATAATGACGGTCGCATCTCAATATGTCTATGACAATTTGATCTATGTTAAGAAACACATTAATCTATTCTGTAAAAACAGCGATGTTCATAGTCTCAATACGAGGAACAAAAATAAACTCGTGCTACCATCAACTAGGCTCCAAAAAATTAGTAATTCATATAGATGTCAAAGTGTACGCTTCTACAACAAAATCCCAAGAAATATTCAAGAATTGAGTCTCAACAAATTTAAGTCATATGTGAAGCAGACTCTTTGCAAAAAGGGTTACTATAAAATCAAAGACTACGTAGAAGATAAAAATGCTTGGGATTGTGCCACTCGCTCTAATGTTTAGACACTCATTAATAATTGCTGTATTTTTTTTACTACTGTTGACATTGTAATGTTTAATTAATTTATTTTATGATATTTTAATGAATTTATTATATTAAGATTATTCTTTTTGACATTGATTCTTGACATTTTTTGATAATATTGTTATTCTATTAGACACTATTTGCAATGTGAATGTGAGTACGATGTGGGCCAGAAATTCATTCATACATGAACCTCATAGACTGTCTGGCGGTTTTGAGTCGTTTTATGTGACCTACGCAAATGTCCTCCTGATCTGGTATCGTCTTGTGACGGGTCGTTGAGCTCCCCTAGTTATGGTTGAGCTACACGATGACTGATGCATACGTGCCGTCAGACAGGACAGGTCACCTCGAAGCTGCTATGGCTCTTTCCTCAAAAGGCCATTCCAGACGATCCCTGCATCGTTACACTCACATAGATATAGTATTATGTCTGGACTTTAAAAGAGACGTTGACCTCTGAGTTTGTTTCGGCGTTTCTTCTCAGAGACAGTCAGATAGGAAACGCCGGCGCCATCTAGTTTAAAAAATGACTTGTAAAAGTGTCTTCAACAGATCTATTTACAGAAATAAAATCATTTATCATTTATCATTTATCATTTTTAAACTCTCGCACCACCACTCTACATTCCCACGAAACAAAAAAAAAACTTAAAATATAACAAGAAAATTTCCAACATCATAAGCTCTACAATTTTAATTTGCATATTAAACAGCGAGCTTCCTGTCTCTATAATTGTAGGGACACTGTAAATGAGATGTAGAGCAAACGACAGAGACAAAGTAGAGTCTTTGTAGAGACCCGATGGAATACGTCTGCTGAATGTAGAGCTGAAGCTTAGACGACATTTATTTTTAATTGTTTAAGTAAAGATAGCGCTCCTTTGTTACGTCACCGTAGATGACTTGCACATCACTAGTTTGTAGAGATTAGCGTAATTTACATTCAAAGCTTAACGGTCGGGACTCGTGGCTAAGTAACAGCCGCACAGATGAATCGATCGAGGTTAAGCTGCGCTTGCCGCGGTCAGTCTGGGGCTGGGTGACCATCATTTCATACCGAGACCCTCCGTGCCTCAGAGAGCACGTTACGCTGTCAGTCCCGGTTGTCAAATTAAGATCTAAGACAGCCGTTACGGGTAGTCAGAGGCCTGAAAGACTGACAACCAGTCACACGCAAGCCACGAGATATTGTGTTACCCAGTAACTGGGTTGTAGAGGTCAGATAGGCATCGCTCCATGTAAAATACTGGTATTATGGCATATATATACTGGCATCCAGTTTGACTGGAAGCCGACCACAATGTAATTGGGAAAAGGCTAGGCAGATATATTCATAGCTTAACGCTTTTACTTGCCGACCGGTTAAGTAGAGTTTTAGTGTGTGGTAAAGGCAGTACACAAATGGCAGTGATAGCCTAGTGGTATGACCGTTGAACTGGCAAGTCAAGGTTTCAAGTTTGAAGCCAAGGTACGCACCACTGGCTTTTTGATCACTTGGTCGGTTTGTGGATAATTATTGTGCTATTTAGGTGTTAATACAGACCGTAGCTCGTACATCGTCGAGGGGATATTAGGATAACATGAGAATCTGGCGCATGAATAACATTTGGTGTGACATAGCTAGATAGAAGGAGACCGTTTCGGTGGTTATTACCACGAACAACAGCATTCCCAATGAGGGTTGACGTCAGGCAGGCGGCCGGTCATAAAACATCTCCAAACCTTTAGCAGCAACAATTTCAAAAACAGAAACAGAAACAGAACTAAAAAGTCGAAGAAGAATTCATGCTGCGCCGACCCCAAACAAATTGGTATAAGGGCAGGGATCATGATGTGCATATAAAAAATTACGAAAACACTTTGCCCGAACCGAGAATTGAACCCATGGCCTCACGTTTAACAGTCGCGCTTGCTGCCACTAGAGCAACGAGGCAGCCCATATTCACATAATATATTCACAAAATTAATATGTCAAAAATATCAACATGCCAAAACTGCAACAGTACGACACTCTAAATCCTAAAATAATAAAATATTGTTAGGATTGGCCTGTCACAAAAAAAGTTCAGGCTATTTGGGCAACAGGCCAATTCTAACCAATTCCTTTTTTGTTTAACAAATAAAAATAAAAAAACTGATATTTTTATACAGCGTATTCGATATCAACAATATGTAAATTGAAGAAATACTTCAATATTTAAAAAGTACGCCTGCGATGCGGGAACTAAAAATTTAAAAGAAGAAATTAATAAAAATAAGCAAAAAACAAAACACATTTTGTATGTATCATAGGTACTCTATCACTATTTTATTCAATCTTCCTATGTTACCCGGGACAATGTAAGATATCTAACGATAACCCATACATGTGCATCGATTCAGGTATTTAGAAGTTATGGTAGAATAAAGAAACTCACAAACATACATATGTCGGAGATGGCAACACTATTTTACATTATTGGTGTTGCAACACCGAGCGCTATGTGCCGTCGGTGACTACTACAGCGAGAGGAGGGAGGACGTTACTACGTTAGTTCACTGCGAGCCGTCGTGGCGAACGGACCTCTACACCCTGACTTATCTAGCCTACCTCTGATTTAATGATATTTGAAAACCTACATTGTACATCTTAATATGAAGTGACTCACTACTAATAACTAACCCAAAGTAAACGTGCTCTCAGTGGCGGAGAGCCTTAATGTTGGTTTTATTTACGATTACCTTTATAATCCTGACAGACAGAGAGACCTCGGATCCTATTCTTCAAACCTCTCACCGACACATACATAATTACAACATACATACATGAACCCTAAAAACCTAACACAGCCATAAAAAACTCGAGTCCACGAAAACTTAGCCCAAAATTAACTATAATCTTAACATAATTATAATAACAAAACAAACACAACGACATTTATAATGAAAAATTGAAACATTCATAGCAGCTATAACAAACAAAAGTATTACTCGTACTGTGAAAGCGCGTTGTTTTTATCGAGTATTAAGTTCTTCAGTGAAACAAAGCCTTGTCTGACTGAAAAAAACACGTTCCGATAAATAACTGAGAACTGAAATATTCTGTATATATAATATTTATTTTTTTGTTTCGCTGTCTGGTTTTGTGTGTCTAGATTTTATGATGGACGGATTTTTGTATTGATATAAATGAATTTGAGTACCTAATCTGGTGGATAAGCTCCAGCTCAAACATTCAGAACCAAAATGTATAGAAATAGACTTAAGCATATTTGCACCTTAGAAGGGAAGGCAAGCTTTTGTCCAACAGCGGGTTTTACAGGACTAGAAAAAACTATACTGAGCTTATCTTTTTATTTGAAATAACTAATAACTGAAAAGAATTCAAATCAGCTAAAATAATAATAATAAAGAATGCCTACTAACTTTAGGTAGAGAATTGAAAATGTACTCCATGATTACCAATTAACTACCTAAAATCTCTACCATTAAAGGATCGGCTATCAATAAAAAACGACAAAATTAAAAACGAAGTTGTATCCCTACATAACATCTCAACAACCGTAAAAAATATTATTAACTCACAAACCTAACCAAACGATGAATTACCTTCAGTTCATTCTAAACAATTTAACATTTTTCAACTAAGCCTTTCGTAATTCCTACACAATTTAATCCACATCACGAGCGAACATCAAAATCCAGTGTTTCCCCTTTATTCTATACAAATTGTCCGTAACAAAATCCTTTACAGTCCAGGTAAAAATCATAAGAGGTCGAGTCGCGTCGCTTCCAGTAAATTATGACATCTAATTACGCCAGCATTGTCGAATTTCAACGCTGCATTAAATTTTGTTTGTACCAGTTATTTGGAGTTGGTCCTAACTACAGGCAGAAGCGTAAAGACACGTATCTACTTACGTAGATAAAAAGTGGACAGCATCCGAGCTAATGCATTTTAAAGTAATTGTGACCATAGAAAACTAAACAATACAATCGTGGTATGCAAACAGTGTGTCCGCGACTTAGAAAAGGTACCTAAAGATCCGAGACTCTCCCAAATTTCCGATGAATGATGTTGCCACTAACAAACTAGTGTTAGCTTATACATAAGATAAACAACATGAATATGTATATTCCATTTTATTTTCCTTATAATGCGAATACATAATACTTAGCCAGTATCCCAATTTCTCAGAACCAAATAATTTTAATTATCAAACCATTTCTATAGACCAAAATTCCCAGAGTCAAAGACAGCTACCCCCTTTTTGTCGTTGTATAGATGAAATATCGTCATGGGTACAAGTATTTTGAGTCATTTATATTTTGTCAACAGCAATTATTTTATAATTGTTAACACTAGTAAGTAATCTTTATATAAATAATGTAAACAACACTCCGTCTATCCTCTGCAATGCCTGAATGTATCTTTCATTATTCTGCGTCTATACGTTTCTGCTTTCAATAACTCCGTTCTCAAACGCCCACAACTTAAACCAACCGTCAAATGTCATTTAATTTTACACGAGAGCATTGGAGTGTGCGCTGATAAATTCGTCCTCTCACCTCGCCTTGCGATAATGTCGGGTTTCGACCAAATTAATTTTAAATATACCCTGTTATTGTCATTTAATTAAAACACGGACATCGCACAAGAGCTCAAGATTAATTATGTTGACGAAATAATTAAGGCCTTAATCAGGTTTTATCGCGCTAATGTGTATTTGGGTGACGTTTTAAGGGTTTTGTTGTGTTTAAGTGGATTTATAAGAGAGTCATCAAGTCAGTTGGCAGTGTCATTAACCTAAATATTTTGCCATCTTTAAAAGCAAAGTCAAGTTAAGTTGCGAGACTTTCGCATTTCTCATCATCTCATTTACTGTTATAATTATCATCATCGACCTATAGCAGTCCATTGCTGAATATATATCTCTTCCCAGACCCGCCACTGAACCCGGTCTTCACCTTCACCAGCTACATCTCATAGATATCCACTGGAGCTTGGACAACTAGTCTACTAATATTTTTGTTAATTACCGACTCTATTGTTGTCTCAGAAGTCACGTTTATCTGCAACGAATGGAGTTCCAACGCATTAACTCTTGCTAGCCAATACGATGCTCAGTTTGGCCATTGAGAACTACTGCATCTGTTCGATCAGTCGTAAGCTTTTAATTCAGCGCACGACTACAATAAAGCAGCCTTCTTGTCAAAGAATCAAGTCCTAGGATAAAGAGAACAAAATCCAAAAGCAAACTATATATTATCCCAAACAATAAAAGTTCCCAATAGATTTCCACTATCTTTTACTATAACTCCTATTTAACACAACACAAAAGGTAAAAAACGTCGGAAACTATTCAATTCTTTAACAAAGAAAGGTAACTAATCGCCCCCAGTAGACTAACTTAAAACTACTCCGGCTAAAGAGTTCAACTTAATAAAGCTGGTTAAGACGGATAGGGGGCTGAAGTAGTGGGGGGCAGGGAGAGGTCGCGCCAAAAACAAGCGCGTTGTGAAGCACCTGGGACATAGTGATAATGAAACTAATTTACTAGATTTAGCTTTGCTCCGGGGCTGGGAGGGTAGAAAAATGTGGAGAAGGTATTTCAATTAGTCTGCTTGGAGCAGGCACGTTTGAAATTCTTGTGTTGCCTATGTGGAAAATATGATATTGTCTTTCACATTATGTTACGCTGGACCCGTTCTATCATGTTCCCTGGGATAATATCGAATTTCTCTCCATTACTATATGGCTGCTAAGAGGGGTCGTGGCTAACTAACCGCCGCACAGATCGCTCAATCAAGGTTCAGCTGCACTTCACGTGGTCGGTCTGAGGTTGGGTGACCATGATTTCATACTGAGACCCTTCCGTGCCTTGGAGAGCACGTTAATCCGTCGTTCCCGGGTGTCAATTTAAGATCTATGACAACTTTTACGGGTAGTCAGAGGCCTGAAAGTCTAACAACCAGTCATACCACGAGATATCGTGTTACCCAGTAAATGGTAAGTAGAGGTCAGATAAGCAGTCGCTCCATGTAAAGTACTGGTATTAAGCTGCATACGGTTTGACTGGAACCGACCCCAATGTAATTGGGAAAAGGCTAGGCAGATTGATACATACATACATAAACTCACGCATTTCTTCCATTGGGGTAGGCAGAGACTAAAAAACTTACTTACTCCATCTTTAATTAATTTGTCACAATACACCTCGGTAGTTTTATATCTGTAATTAGCACGTAAAGCCGTCGGTCCTGCGCCTGATCTCTCTCCGGTCGTGTCGGATTGCCGTCCCATCGAAATATGAGAGTGAAGGAAGAGGGAGTGCACCTGTGTTTGCGCATACACTTGTGCACTATAATATCTCCTGCGTACTTGGCTAATCTCCGTGGAAATAGGCCGCCGTGACCAAAATACGGTCGATAGGAGTATTATTTATCTGTAAGTCAACTTATTATATAAAAAGTGAATCGGATGATGTTTGAATAAAATTAAAAGAAGTTCGCATAATATTCGTGAATGAATGTTTGACTAAAGTCATTCGGAGACTCGTTGAATTAAATTTTCTTAGCCGATGAAAGCAGCTGTGATATCGTTCAAACTGCATTATTAAACTCAGCGCCATAATGATGAATACTTATTTTACTATGATATTTTTATACCAAGCAATGAATTTCATTATCTACTTTGACGATTCTCATTTTGTTTGAGTTTGTTTAAGTAGATTTTAGGTTCTCGATAAAACTGTCTGGGAAATTTTAAGATAATATTAATGTTATTTTAAAAAGTTTAGATTAGTCTTTATTTGTTTTAGAACTAAGTATTCAATATTTCTTGGGCTTTTAAGCAATTAATATAGAAGTACTCAATTACTCGTTATGTACCTAACTAATGTGCTTGTTCATTTATAGGTGTAATTATAAATATCAATTATTGTTCACCGGTTACTACTCACGTGCGTTTTTCGAGATTGCCCGACTAGTTTCGAACACGAACGAAGCTCTTAGTTTCCGCCATTCCTATCAAACACACGAGTACTTCAGACACCAAGTACATCATCGGTGCGTGCGAAACGCTACGCGGCGCGATGCAGCTCCAGTTTGACTCGCGACATCGCCGCGGGCTCAGCCTATGATTACGGGCTCCGTTCGAGTTCAAAACTAGTCGGGCAATCCCGAAAAATGCACGTGAGTAGTAACCGGTGAACATTAATTGATGTGAATATGTCTTACGAAAGTTTTTATAATAATAAATACTTTATTTTAATAGATGGCGCGGTGATTACTGCGCTGAGGGCCACTGTTTTGATTCCATAACATAACATAGCATCACGCCAATATTCCCCGAAGGAGTAGGCAGAGGTGTACACAATTGTACACCCACATTTCGCGAATGCTGTTATTCAATGCTATGTAATAGGTGGTGAGCCTATTGCCATCTACCGGGCCCAATTTCAAACTTGGCGTCGCCTACAATTTACCTGACCTGGGAAACGAACCCAAGACCTCATGCTCAGCAATCGCGCTTCGCTCGCGGACCACTAAACCAACGAGGCAGTCTTCTATTCCTGCAGAGAATATTCATTTAAGCGGCCCGTTATATGGTCCGGTCTGGGTGTGTACGGATGTCAGATTTATATTGGTAAACGTACTCACCCATAAAGGATAAAACCATAGATTATGGTAACGTTCTTATTCAAATACAGGAGTGTATTTAAAAAATAACGTTGCCATATATATATATATATATTTAGTTATATATATATATATAAAATAAGTCATATAGGTCATGCTTTATATTGTAATACATTATAATAATATATGTAACCTAAACTAAAATGTTAGCCAAATAAATTTTACAATAGCTATTTAATTCATATTTCGCTATTTACGTTTCCAAAAGCAAATATTCGCGTTCTATTTGTGCATTTATTATTCACGCATCCTGAAAACGGTCCGAATGATTTGAATCACAGTTCACTGCAACACAACCTCACTATTTAATCAAACTAAAATATGCAATATAAATATGTTCAGCTGATTACCTGTGTATCAACTGCAATGAATTAATAAGTGTACACTGCCCAATTATTCGGGCACGCAGTGTAATGTAAGCAAAATCATTTGTTGCCAATAGGCATGCCCGCAACTAAAGTTTATTGAAACAGGCGACGTACTGCAGCGTACACGTTAGTACAAATAAAAGTGCACAGTGCGGGTGGCTAGTTAAAATTTCACGAGCTGGTCTAAGGTTGAACGCACTGTTATTCCAAGTTCGACTTTCCTGACGTTTACGAACACCATTTTTTGAATATTCAGTTGACACCCGGTGCTTTTTGGGCGTACGTTTAGTAATAGCATTTTGGTTTCGATGTTAAATTACAATACATGAATACTATACTCCACTGAGATTAGCCAAGTACACAGGAGACATAATAGTGCACAAGTGTATGCGCAAACAGGTGCACTCCCTCTTCCTTCACTCACTTATTCCGATGGGACGGAAATCCGACAAGACCAGAGAGAGATAAGGCGCAAGACCGACGGCTTTACGTCTCGCTCTCTGAAGCACGGGGGTGTCACACGACCAACTTCCTGACTTCGGGCTGCTACTGAGAATTTCCTAACAGAAAAATTCAATAACACTTTGATCGACCTGGGAATCGAACCCAAGACCCCACGCTCAGTAGCCGCGCTTGCGACCACTAGACCAATGAGCAACAATAGTAAGTTTTTACTATTGTTTCTCATCATAGACAAGCTGTAACATACGACGCAATGTACTACAAAGTGTCCATCATTTCGGTTGGCAACCGAGATAGCGAATAGGTACGCAGGTAAAACTACTAAGTTAAAAAACAGAATATGCCACTTAAAATAATGGTGTAAATACATATTCTATACTAAATTAGATAGGGACCTTTTTTGGTTTCGTACAGGTTGTCCATAAATAGTTCCATTTCGTTTTTATTTTTTTCCTTTTTGTCTTTGCTTGTTTTCTTTATTGTGTAAGATTTTGTTTAGCTATATGTAACATTTCAGACACCTTGAGGCTAAAATAAATATTTTTCTTTCTTTCTTTCTTTCTAAATTAAAACCTATAACCTTAAACAATAGTTTTATTTTTGTAAGCAAAACATGAAATAAAGGACAATGCCAATATTCGCCTAATGTGATAAAAGCTTCGGACATACACGATAATTATAAGTTCAATTTATTATATTAGATGCAATTAACAGTTTAACACGGACTAGCTGCATGCCGTAATGAAAATTATAGGTATTTTTTATGACTAATTGCACATTCGCCGCCATCTTTGCCAAGCATTATTGATGCTTGGCAAAGATGGCGGCGAATGTGCATTGCACCAATTTCATTTTGTATCAAAGTAGGGTTGGGATGCCCAATCGATTCTAATCGATATATTGATTTATTAATGCACTGTCACATATTTTTTAATATCTCGCAAGAAAAGCAAGCGTGACATTATTATGGAAAATTGCATTCGATTATCATTATTTCCAATGAAAAAATGGTCATAAGCGACCAACCATAGAGAATGGTGGAATCGGAAAAATAAAAATTATGTGACGGACGTCACATAATTTTTATTTTTTTATTATGTTGAACATCATAGGCTACCATGGGAATTCCATGCTTCGGCACGAATGGGGCGGCTCGACCGGAGTGATACCACTGCCTCACAGAAAACCGGCGTGAAACAACGCTTGCGTTGTGTGTCGCCGAGTGAGTGAGGGTACCGGAGGCCCAAACCTTTTAAAGAGTCGGCAACGCATATGTGACTCCTCTGGTGTTGCGGGTGTCCATGGGCGGCGCTAATCGTTTACCATCAGGCGTTCCGTCAGCTAGTTTTCCCCTACCCCATGAAAAAAAGATCCTGTTTTTCGGGTATTATTGTTTATAAAGAATAAAATATTGGTCTTTCTTTCAGTTTCAGAATAAATATTATAATTATTATTTATATACAAAAATTAAGTCTACTGTTTAATAAGCCGTTGGCTCGCTAATTAGCAGACACGATAGATTTTTATTGTTATGACGTATAATTCTGTACGTGGCTGAGCGGAATTTATTATGCCAAAATAATGTCATCAAAATAGTGAATATGTACTTTTTCTAATCGATTGCGTACGGTAATTGTAAGAAATATCGATACACGTCACTGCACAGTGTAGGCATCAACACTATCTGTATAATTTATATAATCTATGGAGAACATGATAACACTCACGAATCTATTTTACTGTTGATTGTGTCTGTTAGTTTTGCGGATTTTAAGTTATATTTGCGGAATACTTAATGAAACAGTTGTCTCTTTGCAAAATTATTGCTAAGAAAGTACCTAAGTTTTTCATTTTTTTATTCCAGTTTCCTAGTCTTTGGGACAAAAACAGCATAAATATCTAGTAATATCTTAGGTTTTCGCGATCACTACACATTACAATAAAACAACTTTCATCCGGATTAATCGCGTGAATTATTGGTTTTTGTTTTTCTGACGTTTCGAACACTGGTTCGTGGTCGCAGGAGGACTAAGGAGTCGGGCGTCTCAACAGTTTATTTACAATTATTTCAGTCTACCGTACATATAATTGATAAAATATCTACTTAAAAAGCAATATAATATGTATATAATAGTCTTCAGTACTACTACTACTACCTTAAACACCACACAGTTCTACCATTCACTATTCGATTATAACCTCAAAATCTGTTACATATTTTATAATATTACGATTCTCCAGCTGGTCCGCTATAAAATCAAGATTAAATGGGAGAATATACGCATATCTAAAAGCAATACATATTTTTCCTTTATTATTGGTTCTAGGCGAACAATGTATGGACGCAGAACAATGTCCTTTGTAATTGAACCTAAATTTGCAAGTGCAAGCAGCGATACGGTTCGACAAATATCACGTGTTCAAGCCCCGTACACATCTATATTTTCAATGTTTTCCATACTGAATTTGAAATTAAATAAAATACGACAGATTTCCCGCGCATTACTCATTAATAAAACTACGCGTTATACCACAAATTAACCTAAACAAAATACCGGTTCCAACAATAAATTAATTTAAAATGAAAATTAACAAACATTTGGTCATATTAATTTCCTTACATTTCCCGAATTTACATGACAACGATATCAATTTAATTTATTATGTATTTGTATACGGAACCATTGGTCCGGTACGGGCCGAGTGCACACTCCGATTTATTTGTGTTAAACAATACATTGCCAGAACAAAGGTTTGGGACATTTATTGTCTCATCGGGTATTCAGTTATTGAATACAACCCTTATAATAGGTATGGCAAATACAATTCCGGTGTTTAATAGTTCCAAAGGAACTGCATTATTTTTTAAGGTATTATTGAAATCGCCAATCCGCAATGAGATAGCGTGGTGCGGGTTGACGAAACCCGAAAGTTCCAATACACCTATAATTTCAGATCATAAATAAATAAATAACCAGCACATAACTATCTCACTGCAGGGCAAGGGCCTCTTCTGATACAGAGAAGGCGCGAGCTTAATCACCACGCTAGCTCACTGCGGATTGGCGATTTCAGACTACCAAGTTCAGGTTTCCTCACGATGTTTTCCTTCACCGTAATTTCAGATCATGTAAATTGAATTTTAACTATCTCATTGTCAAGTGGTCCTACGCGACTGCGTAGTGATAAGGTCCCGGGGTCTATTCCCGGTTGGGGCAAAGTGTTATTGAGTTTTTCTGTTAGGAAATCGTCAGTAGCAGCCCGGAGTTTGGAATTGTGCCCGGTGCAGGCCATAGGCTCACCACCTATTACATGGGACTTAATAACAGCATAGGTGAAATCTTGGTGTACACTGCGTACACTTCAGCTTACCCCTTCGTGGAATACAGGCGTGATCCTTTGCTATATTTAATTTTATATCAATACCATCAAACGTTGTAGAAGTATTCTTCCACCTGTTACATCTGCTTACCAAAAATAATCAGACCGTAAAGATAAGCGGCCCTACTAACCCGAAAGACATACGCACACACAGAATTTCATTTCCGTCTGACTAAAAATCCAGGCGCGATATCTTCAGTTAATTTCACTTACATTTCGTAATCTACACCGTTTCATTGTGTAGCCATCAGCGTATGACAGGCGATGGACACAAAGCAACCCGATAACGTCACTCACAATAACCAGGGGTAAACAATAGATGGTAGATGTTTTGTAAATTTTCCCGCTTCCGTACCTCCGGAGGGAAGATTAAAAATCTTTTGTTTGCTGTGTGAGGAAATAATAGATGATATTAAATTTTGATATATTTACGAACATATATTGTTAAAACATTATGTCTTTGTGTACTTAGGAAAGTGCTCTAAATCGTAAAAGCATGTATTGTATTTTTCTTAACGTTTTCCTAGTTTCTAGGTTAGTATGGAACATAGGTACATCTCGGAACAGGGCACGCTGCAATAGCGTCGGTAAGCCCGTAATGGAAGAGTGGCTGGAGAGTCGACATGGCGCCCTCGACTTCCGGATGACGCAGATGCTCTCGGACCACGGGTGCTTCGGGAAGTATCTGTGTCGCATAGGCCGGGAGCCGACACCGAGATGCCACCACTGCGGTAACTGCCCCGAGGACACGGCGCAGCACACGCTGGAGACACCTCCAGCGTGTGCTGCGCCGTGTCCTCACGTGGGCACACGCCCAGCTTGGGTTGAGCAGCGCCACGACCTCATCGGGGCAGTAAGGGCGGGCGATCTCTCGCTTCCGTCCGTGATTAGACACATGGTCGGGAGTGAGAGCGCATAGGGAGCTGTCGCCAACTTCTGCGAGGAGGTGATGCTCGCGAAGAAGGCGGTGGAAAGGGAGAGAGAGGCAAACCCCGCTCACCCCTGCCGCAGAAGGCATCCAGACGCCGGAGGGCGCTCAACGATCTCCGGCCACCGTGAGCCGTGGACTGAGGGCGGCGGGTATGGGTGGTTCGCCGCCTGATCAGCAGTCCAGCCCGATACGACCACGCACGCGTGACATAGGAAGATGTTCAGGCTAACTGTGGCCAGCCTGCACAAACCTGGAGTGTACCGTAACCTGCCGGGGTCGCGGTGATTGCTGCAACGAACCCGGGTCCTCGGTAAAGGTTGGAGTAGGACCGTGTGGTTTTTAGTCGGTAGGAGTCCGGCACAGCGTCCATGATGGATTTTCCAGACTCAAAAAAAAAAAAGGTACATCTCGTAACAATAATAATTGTTTTCATACATATTTTTTCACGTGAACCAATTGAACTGGAGACGTAAATAAATAAAGCCTTTACTTCTCAAAATTACAATATATATTTCAAGATAAATCTTTGAAAAGCATTAATGCATGCTTTTTCCATTTAATATTGTAACTTTACAATATATATAACATAATTTCAGTGTATTTTGATTTACATTTATTACATATATCTAAACGTTAATGATAAATTTATTTTGATAATTATTTTTATATACAACTCGAGTAATACGTTGTGCTAATTATGTAGACAAACGGTTGGCGCTATTCATGGAACGTTTAATCGGTAATCATTACTATCTAATTCAATGCAAAAATATAAGAAGTTTTTTTTTTAAAACTTTTCCCCACACTGTGATTTTCTTCCTGTATCGTGGGTGCGTTTATAGACATATAATCTCACAAGCACACCCAGACCCGGAGCAATTATCTATAGATCGTACAAATATTTGTTCCGTGCAGGAATCGAACCTGCGACACGCAGCGCAGCAGTCGGTCCCTCGACCTCAGGGCCAACCGCGCTGTCATTGAAGATTGTGATTGAAGTAGATTTGAATATAATTTTCTAGGAAACGTCTAATTAGTACGCATGGTACTAACTAGACATTTCCTAGAAAGTCACGTGTAAAATAAAGACAAAGATATTGGGAAATTCAGAAACAAATTTCTTTTAAAACCTCGATGGGAATTTCAAAATGCTATTGACCAACATCTTTGTGTTATAATTATTGCAATTAGTAATACTCAATATCAATTCAATCGTTGTTCAGCAGGATTTGCGGCTTCATAAACTTTTCCGACGTTCTTACGTCTCGTATCCCACCAATTGCACCCATGAGCAGAGAGCAAGGGACAGCAGAAACAGCAGAGCGTAGTATCATTTGCCATCTATTTACTGAGAAGCAGAAAATACTGTTAATTATGTTACTAAAGGAACTACCGCCGTCATTGAATGGCAACACAACACATTGAATTGCATGCAATAACAGGAAATTTTATTATATTTCCCCCGGGCTACGGGACCCGTGGCAAATATCACGCAAGCCTAATCCGCGACCCGTGACGCAACAAACACTATTACCTTAAACGGCAATTTATGTCGCGACCACAACCAACTTTCACCTGTGACATAGATGAAAATATAAGTGCAGACACAACACAACCATATTAATGAAAAGCATTAACTCTAAAGTTATAAATATTTGTGGAAAGAAAAATATGGTCCACATTTTAATACGTCTTTTGGTGACGTCATTTCCATCTATTCAGTTCCTTTACAGGAAACTGAAGCCCACATATTATGTGACCGACCTCTAAAGTGGCAAATGTATATATACAAAATTCCGTTGTGCGTATGTTCGTAATTCTTCGCCTCCTAAACGGCTTGATTGCGACTGCCTGATATGAACTACACAACCCTGTTACTGAGTAACACAAAAACTCGTGGTAAGACTCGTTGTCAGACTTTCAGGCTTCTGACTACGTGTAACGGCTGTCATAGATATTTAATTGACAACTGAGACTGACTAGTTAACATGCTCTTCGAGGCACGGAAGGGTCTCGATATGAATATGACGGTCACCCATCCACAGACCAACCGCGGCAAGCGCAGCTTAACCACGATCGATATATCTGTGCAGCTGTTACTAGCCATGAGTCCCTCAAGGCCCGAAAGGGTAGTAAATGAATTTGAAAACGAATTTAACCCAAAATCTATTGTCCCTTCTGCTCTCTTAACATCAGTTTTTTATTCTTTGTCGAAATTTCGGAAATCTTACAGGAACGCGTAAAGCTTTCGGCACAGCGCTCCGAAGAGATCGATGCTTTAATTTAGGTAATAGCGGCTTATTAGTAAAAGAGGGTGTTGTGTGAATTGGAGATACATGGCGTTCAAGTATAGAGAAGGGTGGCGCAGTTCGAAAGAAAAGGAAGCTTTAGATCTTATAATGAAAGGATAGTATAAAATGATGTGTAAATCTTCTTGTCTACTTGTAATTTCTATATAGGTTACTAGCTGATGCCCACGGCTGCGCCTGCGTGGATGTCGGTTATCGCGACCAAAATTAATCATGAAATTTTAATCCCGTTCCCGTTTTCCAAATGCCTGATTTTTCGTAAGACGTGCTAACAGAAAAAGCATTTGGAGATTTTTTGATTATGTGCTATATTTTGTTAATTTCCACTCATAAAAGTAAGAGATTACAAAATAAATGGCAAAAATAACTAATAACCTTCATTTCACCTGACGACACCTGAAGTGACATCGCCAGTTCACATTTTATTTATTCTATGAACTGAGTGTATGATAGAAGAGGTACATTGGCATTTTGAGTGATGCCAGACTTCGTAAAAGGAAATGTTTTCTGGCATTTTTATAGTGAAGCTATTTTAACTAAATTTGCATTTTATGATACGAATGTATTTTATTTTTGAACTAAGATTACTACGTATATTTCTATAAGTATAACATAATAGTTAGATCTATACCCAAAAACGTAAAAAACATCAGTTGTATGTTAATAACCAACAAAATTTGAATACTAGTGCTGGGCAACACTTGTCGGTTTGACGTTTGTGACCTTCATTTGACATTACCAACTGACATGAAACTGACAGCTGTTAGTTTTGAGTTCGTTTAGAAACTAGGTGTGTTAAAAATTTGTGAACACCTCACGTCATTCGGGGTAATATTTGAAAAAAAAAAATAGTAATGTTCTAGAAAATAAAATTGCCAAATTAGTTTTTTATAATTAGCTAAACATTCGAAAAAAATACCATTATTTTTCATACATGCCCAATTACCGCTTTATAATTGCCCATTTTGTAAAGGAGAGAGATGATATCCTTCTTCTTCTTCTTATCGTGTGGTTGATGAACAACCTAGTGTCAGAGTTTAAACCACCCGTAGGTCTCTAACATGGCTTTACACACCATCGAGAACATCTTTCAGGTGTGCTGGTTTCCTCACGATGCTTTCGATAGTTAATTTATAATACGTACATGACTTCGAAAAGACAGTGGTGCGTGCCTTAGATTCGAACTAGCGACCTTTGACTTGTCAGTCCAACGATCATACCACGAGGCTATCACTGCTCATTATTTGTGTGAGCTACGAAATCTTCATAGAATCTATTTATTTTTGTTATCGATCTTTCTAAGCCTTGATTCTCAGAAATAGGACGGAAATTGTTATCAAGTAGATTCTTGTCTGCCTCGTTGGTCTAGTGGTACCAAGCGCTACTGAGCGGTCTTGGGTCCGATTCCCGGGTCGAGCAACGTGATATTGGGAGTTTCCGTTAGAAAATTCTCAGTAGCAGCCCGAAGCTTCGAATTGTGCCCGGTAAATGGCAATAGGCGAAATGTGGGAGAACAACTGTGTACGCTTCTGCCTACCGTATCTTTCCAAACGTTGATTCTCAGAAATAGGGCGGATTTTTTTATCGAGTATATTGTTGTCAATTCCAACATAGCACAGTTGTAATCGGAGAGTACGCGGACAGTCTTGCAGAGTCCCCTACAATGTCCACAGGTACACACACACACCCACACACAAGACACAACCTACCTACTGTAACACTATAGTGATAGTGATGTGAAGTCGTAGTTTATCGATAGATATACCAGAAAACTGAGATTTATATTTTTTTTGTGCTTTGGTGAACTTAAAACTTGATCTAAATGTAAATCATATTATTCATATTCATATTCTTTATTTGCATACCATAATGTACATAAGGTGTTGTAAAGAAACCAGAATCATTATGGACCCTGTAGGGCACAACAATAATCATAATCATTATTCTCAAATAATAGGCAGTGAGCCTATTGCCATGTACCAACTGCGCAATTCTATATTCTAAAAACGCAGAGCGGCTTTTGTTATATTATTATTATATAAGTGTCCTAACAAAAAACTTCAATTTCACTTTTCCCCACCCGAGACGCGAAACCAGGACCGTTCAGCAATCGCGTGTATATGACCAGTAGACCAATGAGGCTGATAAACAAATTTTCTATTTTGTAAAGTATACAATTCCATACTTTTAATGTAGCAAAAGCTGCAAGCTTTTGTCTCTTTTTGATTTTTGTTTCCCTTGTTTTTTTTTTTTAAATTTATATTTTAATCAAATAAACATTTTCGTGGAAATATAAATACTCGAGGATAAATACTCGAGGCGCTCGACCGCTAAACCATCCTGAACTCCACTCATTACTGTGAATTCTTCTTCCACATTTTAGCACGTCTTTTGGCGACGTTATTGCTGTCTATTCAGTACAGGTGACCGAAAATTTATAACTTTAGATTTCCCTATACATGCGTTAATGCTTTTCGAAGACTTATCTACATTTTTATTACAATATCTACATTTAATTGTTAGTTTTAAAGAATTTTGTTCTTGTCTGTTATGTACACCACCTGTTCTTTATTTCTTTGGTTAAAAATATCTATCAAAGCAAGACACGGTCTCTATACAATTATTTTATGATAAAACAAAACTGAAAGAAAACCATGATTTCCCAAAGGTAGATCAGACAGATTCGCTATCATATTAAATACCTAACTCTAGCATTTATTTACAGACCACTCGCATGGTACGGTAAAATCCATCACAATATACCAGAGCTCAGGTATTCCCGGCGTAATCCTAGACGCGTGGTTTAGTGATGTGCTGTGAATATCGAAAATTCGTCCAGTAAATACAGAATTTCGGTATTTCTTACATATCTTCTTCGATCACTAATATTTTTATAAGTGATCGAAGCATATCTTGGGATTATCTATACTCGTTGGTGGCATGATAAATGGCAGCTGCAGTAAAGAGTTTTTTTTTTCTGTTAATGCCATCCTTGTGCGTACGGAATAGAAGTCAAAATCGGTTGAACGCACAGTAAAAAAGGATTGTTTAAATGTCTAATCTTATTTCAAATGGAGTATAGTTTGAGTTCGTTGAATTTTTTATAGGACGATAAATATTGTATATGTTGGCAAGTAGTAGAGTGTGAATTAGATATGTATACTTATAAAACGAGTAATTTAACACATACTGAGGAAAAACACTACTTAACCTAACTCTCTCAATCACTCAATTTCTAGCTACATCTAAACTGCCTCGTTGGTTTAGTGGTCCGTAGCGCGACTGCTGAGCAGGAGGTCTCGTGTTCGATTCCCGGGTCGGGCAAGGTGTTATTGAGTTTTTCTGTTCTGTTAAATTCTCAATAGCAGCCTGGAGTTTGGAAATGTACCCGGTTGATGGCAATAGGCTCACCATCTATTACATGGGACTTAATAACAGCATTGGTGAAATGTGGGTGTACAATTGTGTACACCTCTGCCTACCCCTTCGAGGAATACAGGCGTGATGCTATGTTATTGTTAATGTTAATCTAAAGTTAAGGATACTTACAGAACGAAATATCAATTATATCCAATTGAGATTAACAAAATGCTTAATATCGATATAACCTGCCCAACCCTAGGAAAATCGATAATGCATCGAATTTCCCGAAGGGCTCGAAACGAAGGCAAATCGACACAGATGGATCTCATCTAAGATGACTCGGAAACCTAATCTTTATATTGGTTATCATATTTTTCTTTGGTTAGTATTCTTTTACCTTATGTTGAGAAAATGACATCCTTATTTAGAATAGAAAATGAAAATATTTACGCCATATTACATTTTTAATTGCATTTATGAATAAAAAACTTATAAATTTCTAATAATGGTAAATATTCAGAATGGGAGTGCGTATATAACAAAAACATTACATTCAAAATAACAAATACCTGATAAATGTTACTAAGTGATTTTTAATTCAAGATAAATCTTTGAAAAGCAATAACGTATGCTTAGCGAACTCTAAAGTTATTATATTAAATGGAAAAAGAATACATTCGCGAACTGGATTCGAACCTGCGCCTCCCGGATGAATACTCCAGGCGCTCTGACCACTAAGAGATGGTTTAGTGGTCAGAGCACCTGGAGTATTCATCCGGGAGGCGCAGTGAGTGATTTTTACTCTGTTTTGGTACCAAAGACAACACTTGAACCCTCTATAGAGATTGTAACAGATATTCTCGATGGTGTGTAGATCCATGTGACAGGCCTAAAGGTTTAAATTGATGGTCTATGATATTAGTTACGTTAGGTAGACTCTAAGTATAATTTATCAACTACACGATAAAAATAAGGAATACGTTTTCCAAGAGTCCCATCCTCATAGAAATTAGTGATTCTGGGAACAAGTTAATTGTAGTAATTTAGGTTTTAAGAGAACTTTTTTTGCGAATTCTTTACGTAAATAACGTTTGAGTTTAATATTATGGTGATAATATGGTAATTTGGTTTTGCTACTGCATCGTTAGTCTAGTGGTCCCAAGGGCGACTGCAGAGCATGAGGTCTCGGGTTTGATTACCGGGTTGGGCAAAGTGTTATTGAGTTTTTATGTTAGAAAATTCTCAGTTGCAGCCCGGAGTTTGGAATAGTGCCCGGTAGATGGCAATAGACTCACCACCTATTACATGGGACTTAATAACAGCATTGGTGAAATGTGGGTGTACAACTGTGTACACTTCTGCCTCTCCTTCGGGAAATACAGATTGCTATGTTATGTTATGTTAAGTTTTCTCTTCTAAACAACGAAAGCCAGAAAATAGACTCACCACCTATTACATGGGACTGAATAACAGCATTGGTGAAATGTGGGTGTACAACTGTGTACACTTCTGCCTCTCCTTCGGGAAATACAGATTGCTATGTTATGTTATGTTAAATTTTCTCTTCTAAACAACGAAAGCCAGAAAAAAAAGTAATCCCTCTCCGTAGTGGTTCCTCCTTTCAAAAGTTGTACCTGACATATTAGAATTACACGATTGTTTTACATCTACACTTATATTAAAAAGAGGAAAGATTTGTATTTTTGTATGTAACGCATAACCACAAAATCAACTAGCACGATTTCAAAACAAATACCATCATTAGAATGCTACAGTATTCCTGAGTAACATAGGCTATATTTATTACTAGAAAATATTAGGGATCCTTATTAAACCTTCAATAATGTAAATGTTCACCCATGTGAAGCCGGGGCGGACCGCTAGTTTTGTCTCAAACACAAAATATTGCGCACTATCTATCTATTATTTCTAACCTTCATATGTTTTACAAATGAATGTTTCTCTTTCTATTTCAACAGTCCCAACCAGCTTTCAATTTAAAAAAACTTGTGTGTGAAATTAAAAATACTAACAAGCCTTTGACGTACATTTGCAATGTAAATCTGAGCGGGTCGCAGTTCGATCCATTTGGCTAATGGACGCACGTCGAATACACAGCGCTTGAATCAATGAAATGCCTGTTCAAGTCTGTTTTTGACAACGCATTTTTCACGGATACCTTGTTTATGTAGGGAGGTAAATGATTGGATACTCATTCGCTTCTTCTTCGTTTTAATTGCTTCTTCTCTACAGATAAATTTTTCAAACGCAGTATGGCATGCGTAGCAAACCCTAAAGTAATAAATTTATGGTGATGTAATCACTATCTATTCAATCCCTTTACAAACTTTTAAAAATGAGAAAGAAAAATTAAGTAGTGATCAGCGGTCGGGAAGGCTTAGCTGGCACAGCACCTGGAGTATTTATCCGGAAGGCGCAAGTTCAAATCTTTTTTGTACAACTTTAGGTTGATATGAATGGTGGACTTATTTTCCTGGGGAGAAAATGCCTGTGCCCATGCCACCCGACGAGGAACCGGGATGGTTATCTTCATAACAATCCCGGCTCGCAACCACTAAAACCTCTGGGTTTTGAGACTACATCCACTTTTATTGATGGGCTACGAGAGCAGCTACGTATTACTTTCGTGACCCATCAAGCGGTAACCCTGCACTCGGGTTCTTCGCTCCTGCGGTGATTTTCGTCATCGCTATTTCTCAACAAAAGCCGTGCGATGTGGGTGATATCATCTCCGATCTACCACCCGCTGGCCAATGTTAAAGCAGCATAAGTCGGACATGTCGCCTCCTACATTCGTCCGCCTGCGATGGATTGGGTCTGCAAAAGTGTTCACCTCCCTGACCCGCTCCGCATTTTCTTTCTACAAAATGACGTCTTCGCCAAAAAATGCCACTGCTTGCCAGGACTCCCTGCTGTCAATCATGGGTTTTAGCTGAGCCGGCAGTGAGATGTCGCTTCCAACAACATCATGGCACGACGCGGTTCCGCCCAACCTCAACATTGCTCGAGAGTGTGGAGGGCGGTGACCTCACTAAAACCGCAATGATGGCACACTGGGGTCACCTCCCGTCTTGCTATCTTGTGCAGGTACTTGCCGAAGCAGCTATGACCCGACAAGACCTGAGTCAGATGATAGGTTAGGTCCCGGACCGAATCCACAACCATCTCATCAAATTGGCATAATAGCCGCTATCGTGCCATGCCCGGTAATTAACGTTTCCAGCTTCTCCCCCCAGTGGACCATTACTTCTCTTTGAACCACTCTACGCCATGTCAGTACCACTATTGATGGTGGACGACTGTCATTATCAGCTCGAAAATCCGCTATTCGACAATATACATTGGCAAACACACGTGCTTCTAACTCCCACGGAAGCGTCCCTACGAAAGAATGAGGGCCTACCTCAACTTAGTTCGGAAAATGCTAGCACATGAGGGGCACCGGAATGTTCCCTACCCAGATGTTCCAAGGCACACTACAAAAATATGTGCTAAGTACGACCATTGCACGCTAAGACCCCAACAATACACTTCTTCTAAGGGTAGACTAGGATTTTCATACATGCACTTATAAAATCACACTTCTGTCACATTAGGGTACGGATAGGTATTGATTTCTACCAGTTACAATTTTGACGAATCTCTTTCGCTTAATTTATTTTTATAAACCTCTTCATGCATGCTCATTTTCATGTTTGTTCATTTTATCTTATCCTTATTAATGAAGTCTGCACTTTAATTAACGAATAATAAACTGCCTCGTTCATCTAGTGGCCCCAACCGCGACTGATGAGCATGAGGTCTTGGGTTCGATTCTCAGGTTGGGCAAAGTGTTATTGGGTTTTTCTGTTGCCTGGTATATGGCAATAGGCTCACCACCATGGGACTTAATAATAGCATTGGTGAAATGTGGGTGGGTATAATTGTGTATACCTCTGCCTACCCCTTCGGGGAATACAGGCGTGATGCTATGCTAGACCAATGAGGCGGTCAATGAAAAATTATCATTATTTTAAACTTGTGTTATGAAAACTCTTACCTTAGGGGACTAGGAAACAATTTTGTACATAATATATGTATACCCAAAGGTAATGCCGTAGACATGAATAGATGAATGATTCCCAACAATGGCCCAACATGTAGCACAACAATAGCATGTCATATAACATGTTTACTGACATTAAACATAACTGTGATTAATGTTGACAGATGGTCAACCTTCCGGCAACCTGATTACACAGCATCCGAGTGGCTTGCAGTTCTGATTATCTCATATAGTATGGCGACTGCGTCTACTGGCTTCCCTAGACAACAAAAATATTTATGTAGGTGCCGAAGTTCGTGTTAATAAGGATATTAAGGTGCGTCCCCACCACAAGTATGGCTCGCGAGTATTTGGTGGCGAGCGTAACGTCTATGCTACATCAAAAAGTGAAAATGAAAAGTATAGTTTTATCCCCATAGCGAGTGGACTAAACAGATGCGATTGAATATAATCTTTAATATCTTAATGTACCTGCGGCGCGAGCATGGTTCTTCTTGTCAACGGATTTGTCGATTGTATACGTCAAGTTTGACATAAATTGTTGATAATACAATATATAAAATTCAATACATTTAATCTTTTATCGACTCGATAAGTTTATCGACAAAGATAGACAGACACCTGACTGTGTATCTTATGATAGCGCTACATATACTACGTTACAATATTTGCGGATACTGGGCGATATCAGCAGATACTGAGTGATATTGACAGATACTGAATGATATTCACAGATACATAATTTTTGTGTAGGCTTTACAAAGACTGCTGACTGAATATTTGATATGCAATTGTTGTATGTTCCATGTAAGTTTCTATGTGCTAGATACTCAAAGATAAAATATTATATTATCCGCCCTTCAAGTAACATTATACATAGTGACAACTACTTAATTTCTGACATGTAAATTCTCGGTCAAGTTAAACCAATTATCAGATCATTGGGCTTCCAACTACGTGTTACAACTGTAATATTTGCATCACAAATAGTCTATAGACCAACAGCTTAACATTTTCTCAGTAAACAAGATAGCATCACAATGCAACAAATCAGGTAGCGAACACCCATTCTTAACCTGACCGCGGCAATTAATTTATCTACACAGTATTTCTGCAGCCACGAGTCTTTGGAGACATTTTCTTCCTTTCATCCTTATAAAAACAACCCATTTTTTTTTTTTTTGCATCAATGTTATTTTTTCTGTACGTAGCTTTTTAAAAATACGTAATATATATACCCGCTTACCAACAGGTAAGTTTGTTAACTTTATAAAACGAACTTTTGAATTTAAAAACATGAATAAATATCATACATATTTATTTCTGCGAGTAGTTCAGAAGAAAACACTTCTAGCGGTAACCCATCTAAAGATTAACCGCAGCAAATATCGTTTATCTTTAATAATTGTTTACTAACCGGAGATTGCACCGAACATACATATATAAACTCACGCCTTTCTCCCATGGGGGTAAGCAGAAACCACAGAACGCCACCTGCTACGATCCTTACATATGCCTTTTGCTTCGTCCAAGTTCATACATTGCATTGCACTGTTCCTAGGTTCCATTCCCGGATCAGGCAAAGTATTATTGAGTTTTCAATAATTTTTAATAGCAGTTCGAAGTTTGGAATTGTGCCCGGTAGATAGCAATAGGCTAACCACCTTTTGCAACGGACTTATTAACAGCATCGGTGCATTGTTCATAAATTAATGATCACTTGCTTAAAACGGTGAAGGAAAACATCGTGAGGAAACCAGCACACCTGAGAGATGTTCTCGATGGTGTGTAAAGCCATGTCAGAGACCTACGGGTAGTTGAAACTCTGACACTAGGTTGTTCAACAACCACACGATAAGAAGAAAGTAGATTGCACTGAACACTTGATTATAAAATAACTCCTTGTTAAAAGCCCACCGTTCAACTACGTCCAAATATTCAATAACAATTCAAAAGACAAGCTTACAAGTACAGTCGGCAACAAAATTAGATGAACCCTACTATATTAATTTCTATTTTTCAAAGAACTATACTATATTATTATATTTTAAATCTTATCAAATCAAATCAAATCAAAATTGTTTACTTGTAGAACATAGGTAGGCTTAAGTTGTTAAATATAAATTAAAGTGATCGCTATGTCTTGCCGTGTTAGGCGTACAAAATTATTCTTAATCTAATTATTTTATTTTATTTACAACCTATTACAGTGGGATTCTAATGCAATAGAATTAAAATATATCATAATGTACAATTAAATAGCAAATCAACCAAATAAATATAAAAACAATAACTCATTCTACAGAAATAACATTACAATAATAATAATCATGCACAATTGATCACAACCGTATTTAATAGGTAGTATTTAAAAAACTTATGTTTGAAAACTTATGTTTATGTTATGTTTATAACTCAATCACACAAAAACGGCTTTTTGTTTGTGTGGCATTGTTTTCAGTAGACGGCAATAGACTCGCTTACCATGGGATTTTATAATAGCATTGATAAATAGACGAACAATTTACAGAAAACCACAGCCTACATCTTTTTAGAATGCCATAAAAACACTAAACTTTAAGTATTCTCTACTCTAACAAAATAATAATTAGAAAGATTTCATCTATAAACCACTCCTAAAACATTTTATTAAATGTTCACATACTTTTGTTGCGAACTGTACTTCTGGTATCGAGTAGCGTGAAACAAGATTACAACGGGCATCGAATCTGGATCTTATATTAAACCGATACGCTTTGCAGAAGATTGTATCTGTCTGTCTGTTTGAATGGTATGTATGTGTGCGTGCGTCATGTGTATATAGCTTTGTAGTGTACTGGTGCATCCATATCGGATTGACGAGGGAATGCTTGCTTATGTCGAAAATTATGTAAACAGTAAGTTATGTAGTTTAACAATTATTTATATATATATATATATATATATATATATTTTAAACGCATAATTGAATTTTAAAAAAGTGCTGCCAAAAAAAAGTAGGTATATTGAAGAAAAAAATATATAAAGAAATTAGTAACATAGCATCACGCCTTTATTTCCCGAAGGGGTAGGCAGAGATGTACACAATTCTACACCCACATTCCACCTTAAATGCTGTTATTAAGTCCCATGTAATAGGTGGTGAGCCTATTGCCATCTACCGGGCACAATTCCAAACTCCGAACTGCTACTAAGAAATTCCCGATAGAAAAACTCAATAACACTTTGCCCGACCCGGGAATCGAATCCGAAACCCCATGGCTAGGCAGAAATTAGTTAGTATACACATTTTTACCTATTTTAATATATTTTTATTTTTTGAAAACATTTAATTATGATGGCTTTAGTTCAGATTAGCGTCAAACGAGGTTTCTATTACCATAAAATAATGTTTAATTTATCTATCAAAACATGACTCAATATATTTAACTTACCTGCGTTTTTTAAACCCACAAAGCACTATAAAAACTGTCCGCCATTCAACCACGACCTATACGTATAGCCCTTTTATTTTTGCAACCAATCCATTAGCGTATCGTGTACCTCAACTTGACCCGAGCAGAAGGTAGATGGTCACTTACTGGGGAATGCAACACATAGATCATAGAAATAAAACAGATGCGCCATAAACGACGGTCGGCATAGACAGTTACTCGGAGAATTATTATTATGATGCCTTAAACTCTATGTAATTCTAGGGTCTACACTTCTATAGTGTTAAAAAGAAACGCGCTCCCTGGAAATATAGGTACCCACCTTATATTGATTGCCTAAGTAAACCAATTTTTTGCATAAGAACAACCTGAAAATCTAAAGCAAAATTTCTTTATACAACATAACATAGCATCACGCATCTATTCCCCGAAGGGGTAGGCAGAGGTGTACATAGTTGTACACCAACATTTCACCAATGCTGTTATTAAGACCCATGTAATAGGTTTTGAGCCTATTGCCATCAACCGGGCACAATTCCGTACTCCGGGCTGCTATGAGAATTTGCTAACAGGAAAACTAAATAACACTGCCTGACCTGAGAATCGAACCCGAGACCTCCTGCTCAGCAGTCGCGCTTGGGATGACTAGACCACCGAGGCAGTTTATTTAGGCTTATAATTAGCGCTTTTTGACGTCAAACATAAAGACAGCCCCAAATGCCCACCCTTTACCGCTACCTAGTCTTTTAGCTGGGAAGAAGAAGGCTGAGTGTAATAAATAAAAATAATATGGCTGAATTGGCAACAGTAAAATGAAATCTCTATTTTTGAGCAGTCGTGTATAATAAGCCCTCTTGATTGAAGTTTCGTATTCGCTTACAACATAAGAAATACTTAAAACAACTTTTAAACGGACGTTGGTCGCACGATGACTGAACCACGAACGCTGCAAAGTGTTCGAAACATCATAAAAAACAAAAACCAATAATACACGTGATTAATCCGGTTAAAAGTTGTTTTATTATAATGTGTAGTGATCACGAATACCTAAGATATTACCATAAAACACTTCTTCCGAATAATCTAATCGTTAATGTAGATATGATAAACTGATTGATGCACAAAACATGGATTCTCAGCGAGACCAAACAGGACCATATATGTTTATATCACCACAGATCATAAATAATACTATACGATATAAAAGTGTCGCGGTTCGGTAAAGTTCAGTCGTTTTAACGAGCCGAGGCAAAATATCCATTAACTTTCGTTTTTTTGGTATCACGCAAACCTATGATATTACTAATGTCTAATTGTATGATTTCCCGAAAAAATGAAATTAAACAATAAAACGATCACCTCAAACTGAGGGGCGAGATGGGTACGACTGCATTAGCACAAACCTAGAAGGATTCAACCCATCCTGTTTGCATAATATTGCAATAACCTGCCTCTTTAGAACACACAATTTATAACAAAACCCACAATATAAAGCGAACCCCAAAAACCTTCAAAGAATTTCTGTTTACCGTTACAAATCTCAATTTGAGCAGTAAATAAATTCCTTCCTGTTAAAACACGCAACCGCAGTGTTACCACAACATAAGACGTAACCACATGATAGACAAACCTTCTACTTCAAAATAACAGCGTTTGTTTCGTCTCTTATTAATCAAGTCGAGCAAATAACAAACGGTTTGAATGATGAAACATAAAGGAAAATAAGTAAGGAATGAACAAATTAAATACGATATTTTCAAAAACATTATGCCATCAAAAGTGTAGTAACATTTTAACTGCCTATCCTTTTCCCAATTACATTGGGGTCGGCTTCCAGTCATACCGGATGCAGCTTAATACAAGTATTTTACATGGAGCGACTGCCTACCTGACCTCCACAACCCAGTTACTGGGTATCACGATATCTCGTAGTAAGACTGGTTGTCTGATTTTCAGGCCTCTGACTACCCGTAACGACTGTCGTATATCTTAATTTGACAACCGGGAACGACGACTTAACGTATTCTCCAAGGCACGGAGGGTCTCAGTATGAAGTGATGGTCACTCATCCACAGACCGACCGCGGCAAGCGCAGCTTAGACTCGATCGATCAATCTGTGCGGCTGCTACTTAGCCATGAGCCCCTCAGCCGTAAAAGTGTTTAAAAAAGATAAATACCTCTTAAAATGCAAAAAAATGGGACATGTTTTGCGTTATAAATATCTGCCTAATCAGTTTCATTCATATTTTTTGTGATCACACTTAGGGTGGTAGCTTAGAGGACCAGACGGGAGACGGCTCCTGACTAAATAACGAGCAAATTTGTTCTTAACTTTTGGCGAGGGGTGAGGTAACAAGCACAAAAAACTTGCACTAAAGCAACAATAGCTCTCGTCATTACATTAAGAGTAATAACACACATCAAAAATCTAAATAAAAACATAAAATTGTATCACATACGACTAAAATCGTGTACTATCAGTGTAACCATACAGTTAAACGGTATAAAGGTGTGTTTGGGAGTCATATGCCAGTGGCGAGAGGTACGCCCGCTAAAACTACACCAGTACTAATTCCTTCAAGGGTGGTAGATATGTCTGACATCTTTTTGGCAGCTCAAATATCTTACGGCAAATATTTCGAGATGTTTTCTCTATCGCATATCTTTGATGTCCTCTTAATATCACAATTTAATTAATGAATCATGAAATATATATTATTGCCGAACTGTCCATAGTAATATATACAATATGCTCATGAGTCTACCAAAACCTATCACCATTTTCCATAACGAAACACCTTCCCCATATAACAACTGATATTAAAATACATAAAACTACATCGCAGACCAGGGGACCAGAATGGCTTATGTGTTTCGTAATAAGGGTATGTCGTTGTACTGCGTCGTGTCTTATGGGGTAAGCAGTAATACGGTTTATAAGATAAGTTTTGGGTAAACTTGGGAAGATGTAGGTATATCTGTATACCTTTATTTTATGTGTAGAAGCGTTAAATGTATGATAAGCTTAATTAAAAATACGAGCTGGCTGCTAAAATACTACTTAGCCTATTGTGTTTCTCGATAATTCTGTCCTTAGCTTAGAAGCAAATATCTAACTACTTCCACAATGAAGTTACAATATTAAATGGAAAAAAAGAATACGGTCGCGAACAGGATTCGAACCTGCGCCTCCCGGATATATACTCCAGGCGCTCTGACCACTAAGCCATCTCGACATGACTTAGTGGTCAGACGCCTGGCGCCCGCAAAAAAAATTTACTTTAGAGTTCGCTAAGCATGCGGTAATGCTTGTCGAAGATTTATCCGTATTTATACTGGTTTTGTTAGCAGTGACGTGCGATCTACTATACATTAATACACCTCTACCTAACCCTTCGGGGAATGCATGCATGATGCTTCCTAAATAGACTAAATATCACCGCGACCGTATTCTTTTTCCATTTAAAATCGTTACTTCAGAGTTCGCTAAGTATGCGTTAATGCTTTTCAAAGATTTATCTCGAAGTACTTCCACAATATTGAAGGCGGTCATGCGATTACCTTTGCACCGCCCGCCACAACCTATGCACTGATGAAACACGTGTAGAATAGTTGGTATTAGTTAAATTTTTCACTGCTTGCGTATATGCATATATTTGCATGCACAGGTAATTGCAGGACTTCAATCATTGTTCAACGGTTATTACTCACTTGCATTCTTCGAGATTTCCCGACTAGTTTCGATCTCGAACGGAGCATTTAGTCATGAGCTGGGCCCGCGCCGATGTCTCGAGTCAGACTTGCAGTGAAGTAGTTTGACTCACCACAACACCGAAAGGTTAGATCGAGATCCCGAAAAAAATACGTGAGTAATTTTTTAACTAAAAACTCAATAACGCTTCCATTTCTACTCGGAAATCGGACTCAAGACGACCGAGTCCTAGCGAGCGTTGGACCAATGAGATAGTTCTTAGTTTCTCAATACAATATAGACGTAGAACCAGTCTTTATAGAAACGAATAAAGTAATAAGGAACATGTAGGTACATAGCAAGATTATCTATTCTGTGATGTAGTTGCAACATTGTTATTTTATGCACCCCAAGACTTTCTGCGAATAAAAAAGTAAAAGGAGATGGGTGATTCTTTCCGTTTCCATAATAGATGGGAAGACTCCCTAGTAATGGTGTTATGTTATGCAGTTGGTAGGGTATCTCTTTGTAACTGAAAATGGGGACTTAATTATAATAAAAAGGAGTGTTTTGCTATGGTAAGAAAATTCTCGACTTTCATCTCATCGGAGACTATGAAAATAGCGAGAATTGTTATAATTTCGTACTGTTTATTAGTACTAGTAATTAACGGACAAAATTTCAAGTTTCTTGAAATACTAGAAGAGTGAAAAAATTATCATATTTGACTTGTAGGACTGAATTTGCAACAAATTTGAAGATAGATCGATCAATTTATATGTGAAATTGCCGAAAATTAGGTTTGTTCCCAGTTGTTCTACTAAACAGTTCCACCGTAGGACTAATGGAAATGTTTTCTTACTATTCCTACGGTTTAATATGTTAGAAAACAGTAGAACTAGTGTGACTCGTTATTTCCGCTTGTTGTTTGGTTCTTTGTTCTCATTCTTAAATATTTCCAAATAGTCAAAAAACAATCAATTATTTTTATCTTTACTATTAATCCAACTTAACTTCAATACCACGTGATTCAATTAGATTAGAAATATTAATAAAAAATCCTCGTGTATAATAACAACAACAGATAATGTTAATCGAATGAAACCATCATTAATCCATGTCATCATGTCATACTTGTATCCATTGAATTGATAAAAATTGGACATCATTAGTGTCACGTAATTGGAACAAATGTTATTAATTTGTGGCGTTCGACGTCATGTCGTGACCTTTAATTGTATGGTGGTCAAGCTTTCGAAATAACATGGTAGAGATAATGTAATAAATTAATAATTTTAAGTGCTAGTGTTTGTTTTATTGATATTTCGTATCTGTTAAGACTATATGTATCAGAGAAAAATAATTTTATCAATTAAATGTACGGTAGGCTGATTTAATTTTCAATAAACTGTTGAGACGCCGGACACCTTAGTCCTCCTGCGACCACGAACGCTGTAGTGTCCGAAACGTCTGGAAAAACAAAAAATAATACACGTGATTAATCCGGTTAAGAGTTGTTTTATAATAATGTTAAGAATATTTTATATCTTTGTAACATACTAAATACCAAGTTTTTGGAAGTAGGATCGCGACTTCACGAATTTTACTCATGATAACGTCGAACATTGGCTGTACGGTTTAAAAACACAGACTGATATGAATGGAAAATTACAATTAAGTGAGTTGCAAATAGAAAATTAATAGTTAAATAGCTAATTAATTAACCCTTCCGCTCAGCCGCATACACGCGTGTTTTTAAAATTAATATTAGTAGCGCAGTTCATTAGATCATTATTAGCAACAAAGTAGGTTGGCGGTCCGGATTCGAACCGCATTTGGGGACTACTGTAATAGCGTGATGAAATATATTGATTACGTAACCTGGGCCACTAAGCTACGCTAAGCTTCTTATATGTTATAAGCGTTTGGACAAACACACACACAAACAGACAGAAACGTTTCCAAACATTTTAGTTTCATCTTCTGTATCGATTGTATTAGGTACCACAATTACAATTTTGGAATAATAATCAATGTGCACAGACAGTTGAAACATCGACACTTTAAATAAATTCTGATATCGGAACTCTTTGTTTTTTACTATAGAGAAAATTCTTGATAAGATTTGGGTTTCCAAATAAATTTTCTAAAGATTCCAAAATATGGCCATGAAAATATATTTTATTGTTGACAATTTACCTGTGAAATTAATGTTTTTCTGGATTATTTTTACAAGAATCATCGCAGTCACCAACACAACACGTAGGCATTGCTTATAAATTAAAAATTTAAAACTGTTTAAAATATACATGATTCACTGACGATACAGCAAATATAAGTTGGCGTGATTTTTGACAGTGACACTGGACAAAACAACATCTGCCAATAGTGCTGACCGAACCTAAATATACTTTCTCTTTCTACCATGTGATATTTCCGTAAGAGATTCCATCCACATAGTAGGCTTTGTAGGTCTTTTTCTATCCTACGTTTATGGACATCACAGACATACGGTGAAGGAAATTCCTATACATATTTTTGTTTTTGTTATTGTACATATTTATACATTGTTTTTTTTTTATAGTAATGTTTTTATCTTTGCTGCCCCCTACAGGGTCCACGATTATGCCTAGCTTTAAGTGATATATATAACCATCTTTTGTACTATATTGCGGAATGCATATAAATAATATGAATATGAATATATCGTGAGGAAACCTGGACTTAAGGAAAGAAAGTCCGAAGTCGAACCGCAGTGAGCTAGTGTGGTGATCAATGCTCGTGCCTCTTCTGTATGAGAAGAGACCCTTGCCGTGCAGTGGGACAGTTATGGGCTGGTTTTGTGTATAAACGATATGTATATAGCACTGCCTCATTGGTCTAGTGAGCCCAACCGCGACTGCTAAACAAGATGTCCTGGCCTCAATTCCCGGGTCGAGAAAAGTGTTATTAAGTTTATCTGTTAAGAAAATTCTCAGTAAGAGCCTGAAGTTTGGTATATGGCCCGGTAGGTGATAATATGCTCACCAATAATGGTGAAATGTGGGTGTACAACTGTGTACACTTCTGCCTTCCCCTTCGGGAAATATAAGCGTGATACTATACTATAAACACAATAACTTGTCACCACAAAGCGTCACGCGTAAATATAATTGAGTATTATCCTCTGCTAACCTATTACAGTGACGTGATAGCAGATTAATTACTTGCTTCAGCAGTTAAGTCTATAACGTGTACTTGGTGATGTAGATTATATAGTTCAGAGTTTGGATTATGACTTAAAAGGGGTAATGTTCCCGATCAAAATGGTTTTTGCATTAGTGACATCGTCTAACTCACTTCACATCTTAATTATATTGTGATAGTAAATGTGATCATGATCAGGGTACACTTCCACCACCCGTAGAGAAAATGTACCCTGATCACATTTAATATCAGCACTAGTAGACTGCATAGAGCTTTAAGAGAGATATAAGTACTACTGGCTTGTACGGAGATCCCTTAACCGACTCCGGATGCTATTAGGGTGATATTATACTCAATACTCAATACTCAATATTTATTGCTTTTCCATAATGTACATTGTAACAGTTGGTATGTTAAAATAAATATAGAAACAATTATGGACCCTGCTGGGCACAGCATATTTGTAGAGGAGAGGAAGAATGCTTTCTTATACTACTTTTACTTAATTTACTGTTAATAATTATATTTCTTTGTTTACTTATATACTATATGCCTATAATTTGTGCTTATTTAGGTACCTATACATCTATTTTATTACATTATATATTAACTATTAAATATTATCATTGCTATATTATAAATTATTAATTAAATTGCACTTATTAAGTTATATTATTAAATATTATATACATGTATATAAGTAATAATTTCAATAAATTATTATTTTTATATTGTATTTTTATTTTATGTAAGTATATATAACATGTATGTCTATTATGTCATTTTAAGGCTATTCATGAAATATTCATTTATACTGTAGAAACATTTGTCTATTAGGAAGTTCTTTAATTTTTTAACAAAAATATCGTATTTAGATTCATTTTTAATTTGTTCTGGTAGCTTATTGTATATATTTACGGACATGACAAGGGGACTAGAAGAATGCATTTTTATCCGGGATGTAGGTAAGTTCAGTCTATTTCTATGCCTCAGTGTATATTTATTCTGAATAGTTTCCCTAGTGTTGTAATATTCCGGGTATTTACGCACAAATTTACAAATTTCTAGAATGTAGATGCAGGGAAGGGTAATTATTTTTAGACTTTGGAAGTGCGGCCTTATTTAACCTATCTTACCAGATAAGATGAGGCCAGTAAATTAAATTAAATTTGAATCTTCAGTAATTTTGTTAGAGATATACCTAAATATTATAACAACCTCATTCATCTAATAGCGAAAACGCGGTAAGCATGAGATTCTGCATTATTTCCAGACGAGACAAGCTGTTAGAGGGTGTTTCCGTTACAAAATTCTCAGTATTAGCCCGGAATTTGGAATTGAGCCAAATTAATGGCAACAGGGTACCGAACCCTGTGGCTAACCCTCACTCAGCAGACGTACTTGCAACACAACCAATTAGGCAATTCTTGAAAACATTAAAATTCCTTACTTTACTCATTGAATCTGTGTTATTTCGTTTAATTACTATAAAAACAGATAACACTTAATTTTCAAATATTTCTACTGAAAATTTCAATAAATTTAACCGCTTATAGCTCTGTACCAAACCTCACTTTCATGCCCAAAGCACCCTATATACCATAACAAAGTACATACCACATAACCATACATTAGGTCGTTATTGTCTCCGCATCCGTGGGGTGATCACAATGGCTCCGATATTGACATTCCATGGCTCCGATACCACCATTGTGAAGCTAATGACGACGAAGTGAAATCTGTGTCCAATCACTATTGATTTTCTGATATATTAATAGAGAGTGATTTAATGTTAATCGGTCCATGGGTGCAGGCAGGCGGCTAGTCTTAAAACATAACCAAAACTTTACAAATTAAAAAATAAAAAAATTGGAAGAGGAATTCATTTTGCGCAGACTCCAAATAAATTTGGATAAGCCTGGGCAGGGGGATGATGATGGTCTATGGGTTCAAATATATACGATGGATGAAAATAATTACAAATACATATACAATACAATAGACTGATATTTGTTGAAATAAAAATAAGGGCGTGAACAAGATTCGAACCTGGACCTCCCGAATAAATACTCCAGGCGCTCTGACCACTAAGCCATCTCGACCTCTGCTCACTACTCCGAAATCATATTCAAAATTTGTTAATACGTCTTTTGGTGGGATTTTCCTCTATGCTACGCATGCGTAAATACATTTGGAAGATTTATCTGTATAATGGCTTTCGTCAAAGTAACGCTTGGTTCTCTTTTGGCGACAGCGTACTCTGACCGAAGAGACACCAGAAATGATCACCACTAGTACTACTCGTAGCTCATTAAGGCTAAGTTTTCTCCCAATATTTTACTTCGCCATATATCTGTGATGGTACATATCGATATTATAACATTGTTAAATTGACAATGGTATCTAAATGCCAGATTTGAACCCGTAACCTATGGCTCAAGTGGCAGGTTTATAACCACCGATAACTTTTGAATACTAAAAAAACTCCTCAGTGACACCCATGACAAATTCTTAAGATCGTCAGAGAACCTAAGACTTAAAATGCCGATGCATACAACAACATTTATCGACAAGTCCTTTACTGTTCAGGCTGCTCGTCTGTGGAATTCCTTACCTGTTACAATAAGGCGTGCTCAAACGCTGCCAATAGTTAAAAGACTAGTGAAAGAACACTACCTGACACAGTAGTTACATTTACATTGTTGCTATTATTTTATTTTATAAATACATGTAGTATTATTACATAACGATATTGATATGTAGTATATATACCTATTCTTAATAATTAATATGTATGTATTTAAGTATCTATTATAGTATTAGTATCGTATGTATGTTTTTGTACACCTCAAATTACCCCACATTTTTCTCCATGTCATACCTATCCATCCAAAGGTTGCCTGGTAGAAATCGCCGAGTGCGATAAGGCCGCCCATTGTACCTTTATTTTAAGTTTTCATATTTTCTTTTGTTTTTTTATATCGGTGTACAATAAAGAGTTTAATAAATAAATAAATAAATAAAACTAAACTGCCTCGTTGGCGCGACTGCTGAGCAGGAGGTCCCGGGTTCGATTCCCGGGTCGGCCAAAGTGTTATTGAGTTTTACAGTTAAGAAATTCTCAGTAGTAGCCCGGATTTTGGAATTGTGCCCGGTTGATGGTAATAGGCTCACCACCTATTACATGGGACTTAATAACAACATTGGTGAAATGTGGGTGTACAATTGTGTAAACCTCTGCCTACCCTTTCGGGGAATACAGGCGTGATGCTATGGTTTTTTATTAAAATCAGTAATAATGAAAGAGTTGAGACCATTTTTTTATGTTATCTGTAAAAAATAAACCTATCTCACCAAAAACATATAATGTAAAGTTGGTTGCCAAGACTCCCAAGTTCATAATACCAAAACTGTTAAAAAGTTGGGAGATCTCTAATAGTGCCAAACTCGTAGCTGAGCTCGGATTTATATTACGCGTCATAGTTTTTTTTTTCACCGTGGGACAGCCATGCTTCGGCACAAATGGTCCGGCTCGACCGGAGTGATACCACGGCCTCACAGAAAACAGTTGTGAAACAACGCTTGCGTTGTGTTTCGCTTAGTGAGTGAGGGTACCGGAGGCCCAAACCCATTAAAAGGCCGGCAACGCACTTGCGACTCCTCTGGGGTTGCGGGTGTCCTTAGGCGACGGTAATCGCTTACCATCAGGCGATCCGTCTGTTCGTTTGCCCCTATCCCATAAAAAAATTGTAAAGTATATAGCTTTAAGTCCTATACCAAAGTCCAAAGTCAAAGTCCTCTTGACCTTACCTATACATAACAAATAACTCTACCTATAACCCCCCAGTAGTGTCCGGCTTCGTTCGGCTTGTCTTGGCGGGGGCACTACCGTGCTCCTAGATAAATATTTATGACCCACCAAAAGAATAAGCGCTGTTTGCTACTTGTAGAAAACTTAATAAGACAATCAATCTTTAATAAACATGAGAATTTTAAATTTAATTACCTTACCCATCAATTTACTCACCGCAACCTTAGTTTTATACGAGCTACTTAATAATAAAACAAGCTTCTCACAATGGCGATCAAACCATAATAAAAATATGACTACAAAATAATTTTACTGCCAGATTCCATTTTATAGAGTTTTTAGAACAACTCATCATGTCTCCCATAAACTTTACTTTAATACATTCATGGAACACCGAGTTTGTGTCCATGGTGAATATTTTTATTACCTCTTTGACTGCTTATAAAGCTGACGGCGAAACATTTTATTTTTGAAAGTTTAAAATTCAAATAGAGTCGTTAAGGGGAATTTGTTGAATCATTTTCGAGGTTTGTTGTGACACTGAAAAATTTTAATACTCATAGAGTATATATACTTTTTTTTTTCAATAAGATTTTGGGCTACACTTGGAATTTCTCCTGTATCTGGGTTACAATTGGAACAAATAATAAAGAAATATTAAAAAAAATGAAAATCCGTGCAATAGGTGGTAAGCCTATTGCTATAAACCGGGCACAGTTCCGAACACCGGCCAGCTATTTATAAATTCGTAAAAAGAAGACCTCAGTTTACCTTAAGTTATAATTTTCTCGTGTCGTGACCAGGATTTTAACTTGGGCTTCCCGGATACTCCAAGCGCTCTGCTCACTACTCCGAATTCTTCTTCCACATTTTAATACGTCTTATGGTGACGTCATCGTGACGGAATCAACACAACTGTATCCCGAATTCAATGTCGCACAAACGCAATTACCTTAACAAATACAAATAAATATTTCAAACGCATATTATCACTTTGTCCGACACTAGAATGGAACCAAGGACCTTACGCTTAGCAGTCACGACCACTAGACCAATGGGGCAGTTAGGCAAATGTTCACACATACAAGATCCCATACAAGATAACATTTACTCCTCTCCTTACCCCATAACCTTCAACAATCAATATACAACTAAGCACTATCAAAAGCAGTAATTTGGAACGAACACAACATTAACTCGATATTAAGTTGAGCATTAGTTCGGCAAACTCAATTGCGAGCGCATTGCGGGGTGACAAATCATGAAAGCTTGACTAACTCCTATAAAGCCAGCAATGGTAGGCGAAGTTTGGTAAATGCAAATGCGTCGCAACTTTGCGGTGATTAAGAGACGGTGAGGGTGTTACTGCGTTTGATATTACACTGAAGACTGACGTCGTGTTATGAAAGTTAGTGATGTGCGAATACTTGTATGTATGTAGCTTTCAAGAGTTGGGTATTTACGGTGTAACTGTCTATCTTGCATATTATATCGTTTAAATAGTAGAACATAACTGCCTCGTTGGTCTAGTGGTCTCAAGCGCGACTGCTGAGCATGAGGTCTCAGGTTCAATTCCCGGGTCGGGCAAAGTGTAATTGAGTTTTTCTGTTAGAAAATTCTCAGTAGCAGCCCGGAGTTTGGAATTGTGCCCGGTAGATGGCAATAGGCTTACTACCTATTACATGGGACTTAATAACAGCATTGGTGAAATGTGGGTGTAAAGCTATGTACACCTCTGCCTACCCCTTCGGGGAATACAGGCGTGATGCTATGTTATGTTTAAAAAGTAGAACGCGATTAATCCGGTTAACAGTTGTTCTATTATAATGTTCACTGGTTACTACTCACGTGCATTTTTCGGGATTGCCCGACTAGTCACAGTTTGACTCACAACATCGCATGGGTTCAGCTCATGATGAGTTTCGAACTCGAACGCCCTTATCGAGTTCGAAACTAGTCGGGCAATCCCGAAAAATGCACGTCAGTAGTAACCGGTGAACGTTAAATGATATGAATATGTCTCACGAAAGTTTTTATACAAAAAATATTTCTTTCTTTCTACCGAATTCTCACATACACACACAACCAGAAATAAAATATTAATAAATACAAATTCTACCATTACGCACATAAAGAGAGAGGTTGCTAAATTAGTCTTTGCCGAGGACAATATGAAACCATACAGTATCCATCAAAAGGCTTGTCTTAATAGTTTCATAAAGTCTTAAGCCAACTCGAGCAGATGAGCGAGCGTGGCTAAAGTTAAGCTATAGATGTTACATGAACTTTGAAAAAAGCCATCCTATACTTCTGTGAGTATGCGTTTCATAGTTAGGACGGTCTCATGATGTTTTCCTTCATTTTTTGCAAGTAAAATAAATAACTGAAAGTTCTGCGCCGCTGGTCTAGTGGTAGTGAGGTCTTGAGTTCGAATCCCAGGTTTGGTAAAGTGTTTCTGTTAAGAAAGTAAGATAGCAATAAGCTCAACACCTATTACATGGGACTTAATAACAGCATTGTTGAAATGTGGGTGTAAAGCTATGTACACCTCTGCCTACCCCTTCGGGGAATACAGGCGTGATGCTATGTTATGTTTAAAAAGTAGAACGCGATTAATCCGGTTAACAGTTGTTCTATTATAATGTTCACTGGTTACTACTCACGTGCATTTTTCGGGATTGCCCGACTAGTCACAGTTTGACTCACAACATCGCATGGGTTCAGCTCATGATGAGTTTCGAACTCGAACGCCCTTATCGAGTTCGAAACTAGTCGGGCAATCCCGAAAAATGCACGTCAGTAGTAACCGGTGAACGTTAAATGATATGAATATGTCTCACGAAAGTTTTTATACAAAAAATATTTCTTTCTTTCTACCTCTGCCTACCCCTTAGAGGAATACAGTGCTTTTATCTTTATGTTATATGTAATAATCTTGTATCCTTGAAATCTAGCTAATAAAGAGGCGGTAACAGGAAAGTTCATATTGATTTGCAGATAAAAGAGTTAGTGTAATATTGTCGGGGACTAACAATAGATCTTTGCAGGTCGCAATACCATAGCTTCAAAAGACTCTACCTCTTTCCCAAAACACAATACAAACCCATTCAATCCCAAATTCTTCAAGCCACAAGCCGCAGACATCAGACACACAAGAATGAAAGTAAAATAAGAATTAATATTGTCGACGTCGATCACTCGTGGCTTTTATTGAAAATATTCAAGTTATTTATTCGTGAGGGGCATCCCTTTTCGCGTCGCCGAGACATGCGGGCACCTATTCCGGTATTCGATACTCGAGACTGAGCGTGTAACTTTGTAAGTTTTAGGTGACAAAACCTTATTGGGAACATTCGATCGTGAGTCGAACATAACAAACAAACAGACCGTTTACTGCGACATGGTTATATAATTATTATTACTTTTTTTTATGAACACTCTCTTTCATCTAAATGTAAAGATCAATTTATTTATGACGACGTGTGCATACAATTGCACATACGAGTACATCCAGACTCGGAACAATTAAATATAGATCATTCAAATATTTGATCCTTGTGCGAATCGTAGCACGTGGTACACCAAACTATCACTCAATCACTGCGCCGCCGTAATAAATAAATTTGAATTATAATATCATTTTTAATTCGTGATTTCCCACGTTACGAATTTCTCCTGTATTGTGGATGCATTTACCGACACATAATCTCAAATGCACACACACCCAGACCAGGAACAACTTATCTGTAGATCAAAGAAATATTTTGCGCTGCGTGGGAATCGAACCCACGACACGCGGTGCAATAGTCAGTCTCTCGATCACTGCACCAATTACAAAATATGCTGAATTTTCCGGAAAATATCGAAAAATTTAAGTTGCGTCAGGATTTTCACTACCTACTTGTGTTTTTTTTTTAAATATTTTAAAAACTAAATTATTCATGAAGTTACTCTCATTGATGAGTATTTTTTATTTACTTATTTCCAAGTCTTACTTTTCCATAATTTGGAAAATTCAGTATAACTTGAAAACCGAAACATTTTGAGGAACAATAATATGAGTCGAATTTGACTCGACATCGCCCGCACCGCAGGCTTAGCGCACGACTAAGGGTCCGTTCGAGTCCGAAACTAGTCAGGCAATCCCGAAGAATGCAAGTGAATAATAACCGTTGAACAATAAATAATACGAATGTGTCTCACGAAAGTTATTATACAACAATAATGTGATTTTTTGGTAGGTAGCCTAGGCTATCATCCTCCGCAGTATGACATACTATTTACAGGACAATCTGCATACACTACGACCACCCACTGGTTTGCCAAGCCTGATGGATATATAAATACAAATATGACCATTCTTCGAAGCAGTCAATGGGTGTATTTCCATTAGCCACACCGTACTGGGCAGTTAATGGAATTAGACGACACTTGTTTACCGATGGGTATCATACGATACAATGCCATTGTAGTCTAGTTCTTTCTTTCTTTCTATACTACGAAGAAAATTGGATTTTAAACCTACCACGTAACATACAATAAACATGATTTCATTAGAATTATATCAAATAGCATCACGTTAGTATTCCTCGAAGGATTCGGCAGAGGTGTTGAACAATAGTCTGACAACACCGTTATAAAGTCCCAAAGTAGCGAACCTATTTCAAACTTCGGGCGTGCAATTGCATTTTTTAAGAAAAATCTCGCCTCGTATTTTAACGTAGTTTAATGTCAAGAAAAACAAATGTCAATACAAACGCGATTAATCCGGTTAAAAGTTGTTTTAATATCAAGTCTTGGTTACGTTTCAATTCAAAATAACACAAGGACCTATCACTTGCCTTCATCGAGTTTCGTAATAGTGTCGCGACTTCACAAGACCTTCCACAGAATACGATGTAAATTGAAAATCTCTCGATTTGAAGATCAAACGATCCCAAGACCTTTGTGGATTTTCCATAAGAGCGTACATTTCGATGCCACGTTACAATATTCGGGTATAATATTCGTGATATTATCGCTTTTGTGAAGGTTTCTGATTTGTTTTTGATTTTAGCTTGTTGCTGAAGTGGTATTGTAAATCGACAAGAGGCAGTTACTAGACTGGAACTTCAAAAAATAATTAACTGAAGAAAACTTTATGATACAGATCAATTTCATTACTATTTTAGTTTTTTACTAAAAGTGCTAACTTTGAATCGCGTGAGAGAGCTTTTAATATTATGCCATTACATTGGACTTTAAGAAATTAATTAACAGATAATATATTACTCGCCTATATTACCCGGTACAATGTAAGGATTGTCACGATACCACATACATCTAAATCGGTTCAGGCATTTAGAAGTTACGGTGGAGTAAAGAAACTCACAAACACATACATTATAATAACTTTCGTGAGACACATTCATATTAATTATTGTTCAACGGTTATTACTCACTTGCATTCCTCGGGATGGCGTGGGAGTTTGACTCGCGACATCGCCGCGGGCTCAGCTCATGACTAAGAGCTCCGTTCGAGTTCGAAACTAGTCGGGCAATCCCGAAGAATGCTAGTGAGTAATAACCGTTGAACAATACTTAACACATACATACATGAACCCTAAAAACATAACACTCCTTCTTTGGGCAGTCGTGTAAAAATGAACAAAAATTATGTTATCACGCCAGTGTTTTCTTTCACAGAAAAAACGCTTTTGGCAAAAGCACAAAACGATGCCATTCAAAATGAATCTACAAAAAATTCGATAAAATTTTGAGCAAAATTCAACAGCATTAATTATCGCGAATAATACAATATTTTTGTTAAAAAATCCGCGTTGCTGTTGACAGATTGTTAAGCGGTTGGATACGGACACGATTGCAAAAAAAAATGGAAACGGGCACCTTATTTACCAATCAGCATTCACTGGGGCGATTGATTGAATGAACCGCGTAAAACAAATATACACGAACATCTACCACGATACTGTAGACCATATTAAATCTTTACTTCTTGCCCACCTATTGCTGGTTTTGGACTGCCATCATTCTGAATACTACAAACAAAAACATCAATGTAAAAAACTGTGAAGCGATAGAAACGCTTATTTCGATTTCTGTTCTACATTTTAGTAAAAGTGTCGATGTTGTTGGGAGCTATTAAACTTGCATAGGACGTTACTATGTAGTTTGCAATAGTAATTTAAAGTTGTGATCGGAAACTAAAAAAAGTTTTGCAATGTCGATGTCGGTCGCCGATCGAATCGTCGGCTCAGTGACACTGGCACATCACTAGTGCTTCAATTTATTTTTTCGAGTTTCCGTTTTGAGTTTGCAGTAACGTTTTCATTTGGTTGATATTGATTGTACGTGTGTATCGTTATTAGTTTTATTTTCTTTTTGGCAAACAAACGAAATACAGTTTTTGTAGTTTATTTAATTATGTCAAATACAAAGCTATATTGAAATGTTGTTGATGTTGTTATTTGATTTCAAGCATTATATTGCTGAGGTCCTTGTGGAAGACCTATTTTCAAGCGAAGTTATCCTTATCAGTCTCGATAGTTCAATAAGATATTATTATTTATGTTGCGGTCCAGAATAGGCATGATGACTGATTTTGTAATCTCCTTTTATAATATAGGTACACGTCTACTATTTCGGAAAATCACATTATTTTAGTACCTAATAAACTAAGTTTTAACACATGTTATTGCATTTTAATCTATCTTATTTGAATTAAGCGCGAAATCGGCCATGGGTGTCATGACGCCGCTTATGATGGGTTGTGACGTCACGCTTCGATAACAATTGACAAAAGTTCAAGCAAAACGTATGGGGGCGATTGACATTCATTGAGGCGTGACGTCATTCGCTGTAATTGGCGTTTCAGTCAACATGGCCGATTGCAGTACTTTATACTTTTATTTTTTAGAAAATTTTATTATATATTCTATTAAAACTAGGTCAATTTTTTGAATCCTGTGTACATATATTTTTCTCTATAACCATTTATTCTTTGATTCTTTAATACTGTTATCATACCTATTCCAAAGTCAGTTGTGGAGGTAGAACAGCTTTAATTATCTTTCTTCAATATAAATATAACAGATTACAGTTCTTAGATTAAATAGTGTCGTGTCATTTCAATTTTTTTCCGGGAATGTGGCGCTGCGCTCGCCGGCTGTTCGCATTCCACCTCTCCGGTTACATTTAACAATAATTATAATATACTCCCGAATTTTCATTCACGGTGGCCTATCTCCACGGAATTTATAGTGCACAAACATAGGCGCATTCCCTCTTCCTTTATTCTCATAGTGCGGCGGGACGAGAATCGGACACACCTGGAAATAGATCAAGCGCAGGACCGAGGGCATAACGTGCTCTCCAAAACACGGGGGTGTGACATCGCCAACTTCTAACTCCAAGCTGCTACTGAGAATTTCTAACAGAAAAATATAATCACACTTCTTCTTACTCTAAAAATTTAAGAGTCTTGCTCTTGTCGGTGTAGCCAATGGGGTTCTCTCCATTTTCTCCTCTGCAATGCAGTCTCCTTAACCTCCTTATAGCACTACCTATCCTTACAATAACACTGCCCAACCTGTAATCGAACCCAAGACTTAACCATCAGGCGAGATGGTGGCCAAAACTAGAAAAAAGTCTACCTATTCTTACTGGGATATCAGAAATCAGTACAACAAAGGTACCTACTACTTACTTCTCTTTCCATAAACCACAGCAGTGCAGAAATAGATTTATATCATTCCACGACAGTAGGAGACATGCCACACATAAGGCGTTACAACTTCATTTAACTGGTCCGACAAGATTGTAAATAACACCCACGGATAATTAAGTTACTTTAACAATTTAGTGATGTTAAGTGTAATTGAAAAAATCCCGGGTAAAGTGTTTCCGATTATCATGAAACTAGTATTAGGAACGTTATAAAAAACCGTTATAACCATTCTAGAATAGTTACCGTGTCCGTTTGTCGTCGGATGTTATAATAAAAAGGGTTAAGCCCTTTTTATTATAACATCCGACGACAAATTTCCAAACATTGGATTTTTTTAGGAAGAATTTATAATAAAGTTTTCAAAATCTAGGTACTCTGTAAACCTCATCTTCAAGCGCTCCATTGTAGAATTTTAACAGATAGGTCACATAAAAGCTGACAATTCTTTGAATATAAATTATCTGACGTTGACAGAATCGCAGTGAAATTAAACTCTTTTTTTACAATAGATAAAAACATAACTATAAATGAAGTCGGTTCAAAAGTTGTTTAATCAGATAAGAACGACGTCCTACACCTACACAAAACTGGTAAAATATTGTCTAAAATCCAACACACGTTTACAATCAACAGGCAGAAAGAACCTAATCAAATTCTCAACTTGCACTCTCAGTAAATATCGATTCCAAGCGAGACGTGCAATGTTTACGTACGAATGGGAATAAACTTCGCTTCACGGGAATCACGTGAGCGTGTCCCATGACCTAGTTTAAAACCTTGTTAATACTTCCCGTGTATGTCTTCGTCTGATCCCGAAATTGCGACCCAGAAAACGCGGAATGTTCTAAATACGGGACACCTGACATCACTAGAGGTAGATTGCGGTACAGTCAAGCACTGATATTTATTATTATTTTATAAATCATGTTTACAAAAGCGTCGAAAAATTCATGTGAGTAAATACAGGTGAACAATAATTTTGATATGAATGTGTTCCACGAAAGTATTATACAAAAATCATAGTTGAAGTTTTTTTTAATCATACCTTGCTTTTCATTGGTTGTTATTTTCAGCATAACATAACATAACGCCTATATCCCAGAAGAGTTAAGCAAAGGTGTTAGGTGATCAAACGTTTGATCAATTCAGTTATTGAGTCGCATAGGTGGTGCGCATATCGCCATTAACCGGGCGCAATTCCAAACTTCGGGTTGCTACTGTTTCCTAATAGAATTATGCGATAACACTGCCTGACCCGGGAATCAACCAAAAGCTTACGACGTAAGAGCGTCAACTACACACACATGCACACTTACTAATAAAAGTTAATGACTATAAATAAATATAAGCTGCTACTTAGTTTGAGCAGTGATAACCTAGTGATATGACCGTTGGACTGACAAGTCAAAGGTTGCAAATTCGAATCCAAGGCACGCACCACTGATTTTTCGAAGTCATGTGCTTATTATAAATAACAGGTCCTGCTGATGGCCCTGGGGGAGGCGAAACACGTGTAGAGTAGTTGGTGGTAGTCGGAATTTTCACTGCTTACTTAATGTATGGTATGGTAATGCATTGAATCAATATTGTGGAAGTAGCTAGATATTGTATTTATTTGCATCCATTATTATAAATTAATTATCACTTGCATAAAACGGTGAAGGAAAACACGGTGAAGGAAAACATCGCGAGGAAACCAGCATACCTGAGAGATGTTGTCGATGGTGTGTAAAGCTATGTCAGAGACCTACGTGTGGTTTATACTCTGACACTAGGTTGTTCAACAACCATACGATAAGAAGACTTGGTTTTGAAGTGGACTGTACGTTATGATTCAGTTAAAAGGGGCGTGGCAGGAATTAGCATGTTAATGCGAAATGCATAGTGTGAACAATTAAAACTTGGCGTTTAATTTTAATGAAGGTGGCAAGGTGACTCATAAATACTTGAAAGGCATATAAGGTGTGCTTTTAATATGTTCACTGAACTTACGATATTGTGCGCTTGAATTATGCACAGTGCGCTGAATTTGTGTGAGGAGAGCAAGAAAAAGCCCTTGGTTTCTTCAGTCTTCCTTCATTGTTGTTCCGCTGCTTCTGTTGGTCGACTGTATACTCTAGCGCAAGTGTGAGTAGACTGTAAGAGGACGGCGAGTATGCGTGGACTGTGTCGATCGCTTTTTTTTTGTATGTCGTCTCGCAGGTCGACCTAAGAGGTTGTCGACTACTTAACCGGGCTTTCCTGTGGTGCCTTAATAATTTTAAGGCCCCCAGCCAGGGCATTCAACTTATAAACTAAGCAACAACACGCTAAGGGCACCCCTTGCGGGGTACGAGCGTCGGCTTAGGGCGTCGCTGGTGGGAGGACAGCAAGGGACTGGCTGGATCGGATTCAAATCATTATTATTTCGGGACGAATTTAAAGCTACAGGCTCAGCGGCGCGGGCTGGCGGCAGCAAGGGTCGGGGTGGATAATTACGGAGACGTCGCGCCGTCCTCGACGGCGAGGCCGAAATGACGGCGGTCTGTTTTTGTGTACTGTGCTGGTGACCCTACTGCTTCCTTGGAAGCTGTCATCATTTTATCTACTTCTCTAGTGAAATCTAAAATGTTCGATAATTAATAAATCTACCGTTTTCTGTTTGCTAGAATAATCTAGAATATTTGATAATGAGAAACGACTTATTCTAACCGACTTAATTAAGCACTATTCATATACAAAATAAACACTAACTATTTAAACGTAACTTTATTAAACTGTTCATATGGTTCATTTTACACTGCTACCTTTTTTGGCACGCACAGATACAGTAAAATAATGATCCCATGTGCGGCTGCTGAGCAGTGAGGTCCTGGGTTAGATTCTGGGCCAATCCCAGAATCTAAAGTGCTTGACTTTTTCTGTTAAATAAGAAAAATAAATGGTGATTCTATCTAGCGGGACAATTCTAAACTTCTGGCTGCTACTAAGAATTTCCTTACAGAAAAACTAAATTTCACTTTGCCCGACACGTGAATCGAACCCGAGATCTCATACTAGCAGTCGCGCTTTGGACCACAAGACCAACGAGACAGTCACAAACATTTGGGACCTAATATTTTAAATCAACTGCATTACGACATAAAAAAGCTAAGCGAATAAACTTCATAAAAAACGATACTGCAAAGCTAAATAAACAGAAATCTACAAATCAAACAAAAAAATTCTCTAATATCAAAAACAGAAATGAAATTAAAGGCTAAACGTCTCAACCAAACATTTTAACGCCGTCTGAGGCGATATCTCACGTAACAAATAAGGGTGTATACAGACGTACTTGTTGTACCACACCACACCACATTTTAACTACGTATTGTGGGCACGTCAGTATTTAGTATAATATTATTAACCTCTTTCATTATAAATAACCGCTGTCATCCAGTAATGTCCGCCCCGACTCTTGCTCGAGCCGGCCCGCGCCGCGCTACCAGCTTCTAATTCGACCCTTAATAATAAGGAAACTGATCTGATCCAGCTAGTCCCTAGTTGTCCCCTCAGCAACGCCCTTAGCCGAGGCTCGTGTCCCGCAGGGGACGCCCTTAGTGCTGTGTTGGTTAGTTTGTAGTAATACAAAATATGCTCTGGCTGGAGGCATCACGTCAGTGATTTAGAACGGAAAATTTCCGATATACAAAGTTATTCCCGCAGCTCAACAATTGAAATCAGAAACCTCCCTTCGCTGGGAAAAGATTCTCCGTCGGCGCCTTCCAGTGTAATTAATGCATGTAAGGCCCTTGACATAAATATACAGTCTTCAGACGTGCGTGATGCGTACAGTATTCCCAATAAACAGGGCAACAAGCGGACTATTGTCGCAGAATTCCAGACTGTCACACTGAAAAATAACGTACTTTCCGCAGTTAGAAAATTTAATAAAGATCGAGATCTCACCGATAAATTTAATACCGAGCACATTAGTCTAAATGGCCCTAAATCACCGATCTACATTTCGGAACGCTTATCTCCAACTACACGAAAACTCTTTTTTGAGGCCCGGTTATTTGCAAATTCCAGTGGCTTCAAGTATTGCTGGACAGCAAACGGGAACGTTCTTTTGCGCAAAGAAGATGGTGTAAAATCTATTACTATTAAAACTGTAAAATGTCTTGAACAACTCAGCAGCCAAATCTGACTATCAAGTTACTCTGCAATAACAAAATGTCATTCTTACAATCTCATAAATATATATTGTAAATTTGCTTCCAGTATACTAAGCAAACGACTACACTTTGTAACTCATACACGAAACATACTCACAACAATTGACGCACACTTTCTCACACCTTTACATACTTCCCATAATAACACAAACTTCACTTATCTCACATCCAAAACTCGAAATCAATTTATAACTTTCTGTAAAACCTCATTAATTACTCTTAAAGAAAGCACAATATTTATGAGTATAAAAAAAATGTATGCCAGCTTCATAATATTGGTATACCGTAAAATAAAACTCTTTGTGAATATACCTCCCGGTAATTTGTACACAATAACTGTCTCTGTTTTTACTGTAAACAATGCCTAGCATACATCATAGCGATATATCAAGTGAAATTGAATCTTTTAATGTGTCACGTGCCTATACCTGTGCTCCTAAGCAATGCCTCGAAATAATGGGCAACACCAATAACAAAATAAAGTTACTACACCTAAATATTCGCAGCATAAATTGCAATTTCGACGGTTTGCAAGTATTATTACATGACTTTGGATTTGACTGTGATTTTGTGATTCTATCGGAATGCTGGCTCTCTAAGATAAATACTCTCCCACAACTTAATGGATTCAATTCGTTTTGCACTAAAAATCAAATAAATCAAAATGAAGGTGTTGTCGCTTACATAAAACAGCCCATAAACTGTTCTGTTGTTGAACCAGCTTTCTCAAATGGAAACTGTTTGGTTATCAAACTTGGTTTGGATCTAGTAGTGGTGGCATTATACCGATCGCCATCCTTCAAAACTATTGATAATTTTATCAGCAGCCTGGACCAAGTACTTTTATCTCTCACCCAGTTTAAAACTGTATGTCTAATGGGTGATATCAATATTGATATTTCACCCACAAACTCAAGCAACAACTCTTTTCGGTATTTAGATTTTCTAGCCTACCATGGCATGCTACCAGCCCATCAGCTGCCAACCAGGCTAAATGCATGTTTAGACCATATAATTCTTAAAACTGACTCGACTTCTTCAGCGTTCGTAATTGATTCATTAATTACGGATCACAATCCTTCCCTACTATGTTTAAAAACTAATAAGCCACCCTGCCTCTCTCCTTCAACATTTTTGAAAACAAATTATGATGGTGTTGTGAATGAATTAAATGAATTTGACTTCTCTTTAATTTACACTTTCCACAGCGCCAATGAATCTGCCGAGTTTCTTGTTAATACGATATCAGACATCATCTCTAAGCATAGACACGAAGTCAAAATTCCACGCAAAAAAAGAACTTTAAAGCCTTGGATTACACCAGGGTTACTTCGTTGCATTCACACACGTGACAAGATGCATATAGAACATAAAAAAGACCCTGTAAATGTGACTTTGAGATTGACCTATACACGATACCGCAATTTTTGTAATGATCTACTAAAACGGTTAAAAATTGATTATGATAAGACTGAACTCCAGAAATCAAAAAACAACATGAAGGCTACCTGGAGAACAATTAAGAGAATTACTGATATGGCTCCCACCACCTCTTCTGCCTCTGATCTTTTGAGTGTATTTCCTGATAAAAAAATATCTGCTGATGCAGTCAATTCCTTTCTTGCCAACGTCGGAAAAAACCTGGCCCAAAATGTTATAAATAGTACCGCTAGGAGACTCTCAGTTCTCCCTCCGACTGCCGATAATATAAACTCTATGGTAATGCATAGCATAGATGAATGCGAAGTGAACTACGCCATAAACAGCTTAAGAGTTGATAGTGCAACTGGGTGGGATAATATCTCTCCCAAAATTATTAAAACTTGCCAAGAGACACTGGTTCCTTTGGTTACCCACATTTGCAATCAATCACTTTCTCAGGGTGTATTTCCAAGAGTCTTTAAAAGAGCGGTCGTTCATCCGATCTATAAGAGTGGTGACAGAGGTAGTGTCAATAATTATCGCCCCATATCGGTTCTCCCATCCTTCTCCAAAATATTTGAAAAAATTCTAAACAAACGCTTAATATCATTTCTCGATAAATACAAAATCCTACGAGATAACCAATATGGCTTTAGAAAATCAGTATCTACTGAGGATGCTGTTGTAGATCTCACAAATGAGATTGTGTCTCACTTAGATAATAGCCGTAAGTGCCTTGGAGTGTTTTTAGATTTGTCTAAGGCATTTGACACTGTCTCTGTCCCAATACTTGTAAATAAACTAGAAAAAATCGGTATTCGTGGTGATGTGCTGAAAATCTTTAAAGATTACCTCACAGGCCGAACACAGTGTGTTAAAATTGATTCCACAGTGAGTGATTTCCAAAATCTTACCTACGGAATCCCACAGGGCTCAATTTTGGGTCCTACCCTTTTTCTCATTTACATAAATGAGCTATGTGGACTATCAATATCTAAATGCAAAATTTATACATACGCTGATGACACCGCCTTAATAATAAATGGTGAAACTTGGGAAGAAGCTCAGAATAATGCAATAAATGCACTTAATATTATAATGTCATGGCTCTCAGAGAACAAACTTACCTTAAATGTTGCTAAGTCCTTGTACCTACCATTTGCTCTAAAAAGTTGTTATCTACCACAAGCCCAAATGCTAACACTTAAAGCCCATAATTGTATTGACCCAAAACGAAACTGCTCCTGTTTGAGTCTAACAAGAAGTAAAACCGTTAAATATCTTGGCGTTATAATAGATGACTGCCTTAGCTGGACTCCTCATGTGACTACTCTTGTGAGTCGTGTTAGAAAACTAATGTACATCTTCAAAAAACTTAGGAAATGTGCAGACGTGTTGACTCTCAAATTAGTTTACTTTGCAATGTGTCAATCCGTCATCACCTATTGCATATGTGTGTGGGGTGGCTGTTGTAAGACCCTTATGTTAAAGCTTGAAAGATCCCAAAGAGCGATATTAAAAATTGTAACATCAAAGCCAATGCTATATCCCACGGAAAAGCTATATGCCGATTGCGAGGTTCTAACAGTAAGGAAACTTTTTATCTTACATACAGTACTGCGTAAACATTCACGGGGATACTTCAACCACACCACCGGTCGACGTCACGTAGTAAATATATTCCGCTCTTATAAACACAAAACATCATTTGCCCAGAGACATAACAAAGTCTTAAGCAACATTTTATATAATAAATCTCATAAAAAGTTGAATATTTTTAAGCACACTAAATATAAGACCAAAAATCTCATCACCAATTGGTTACAGAGCATCAACTACAATGACGTCGAAACACTTTTAAAACCCGCATAAATCTAGCAGTCTTCTTACAGATAAAATACTAGCACCATACACCACACATACTACAACTCACAAATACACAACACACACAAACAGAAACACACATTACACTTCACAACACATTAATCTTATTGCAGTCGCTTAGTTACCACTGTTCCTTGTCTTAAATTATTTATGATTATATTTAGATTTTTCTTGTTCTGTTTTAAATTAGTTCTGCATGTATTTTTTTAATTAAGTTATTGTATACTTAAGTACATAATTACATACGTGTGCAAACTTGAATATGAGAGAGCCTTGACTTCCATAGTACAAGTGTAACTTAGTTTGGAAGTCAAGAGTTCCATTTTGTGTAACACTGTATTATGCAATAAATGTTTTTATTTTATTTTATTATTATTTTATCAAATTGTCTCGCCATAGCTATTGTTCGGTTACGCAGATCAAACCCCTATGGGTTAAAGGCAAAAGGCCATGAGCAAAAAGTCATTCAGTAATGTTCCCAGAAGATTGGCAGCATTGCTTTAAATGGCAATGCTAATTCTTTGACCATGAAACAGGCCAGCCCTCTGTTCACGCGAAGTGTCGATCAGTTTGCCAGAAACTTCTTTGAAAAGTTGGAGTGCACTGGGATCCCATGGCCCGAGCGTCTCGACCCCAAACGGCTCAAAGTCATAGCAGGTAAGATAAGGTTGCTATATTTAAGCCGTTTGAGAGCGCAAAATAATAATAAATAACTATAATTGTTCCACAGCAGGTCAAGGGCCTCTTCTCATACACAGAAAGCACGAGCATTGATCACCAGGCCAGCTCACTGCGGGTTGGCGATTTTTGACCATTAGGTCCAGGTTTCCTCACGATGTTTTCCTTCACCGTATGTCTGTAATGTCTTAGAATAACTAAGAAAGTACATATGACTTTAAAAAAGTCACAGACTCAAGAGGCGGGTTCGTGACCAGTCAGCTATCTCGTAATGATTAATTTAAATAAGTGACCAACGATAAATACTTGTAGTGACCGCAAAAACCTGTTGCTACAATCATCATTGGCCTTAGCGGCTGGTACAGACGATTAAAACAGTGGTCTGCGAAAAACATCTTTTTTTGTGGCTGAATAGACCAATAATAAAATATTAATTATATCCAAACATGGCTTCAAAACTGAATCATGTTTTAACAAGATAGCTGGCTTGTGTGATGCCGCGATGTGGTAGGTATTAACCACACGAGGGCAACTAGCAGTTGAATGCAACTGAAAATTGTCGTACATATAAATACAATCTGTCAGTCTGTACCCTACCACATTTTTGCCACTGTGGTGTGGTCGTGTCACGTCTGAGCCAAGCCTAATCTCAGAAGTGACATTTCTCTTTGCCCCAAGAGACCAGCTGTCCCAACAGGGATTAAGTTAAACGAATAAAAACAAAAGGCGTTCTTTAAAAAGATGTGTTGTGCAAAAAGTGAACAAAAGCGCCACTGACTTGTATCAGCTACAAGCTCTTTAATCTTGATTGTAATGTCTGGTTTAACTTTGTTTATGCTTGTACAGATAAACATACGTAATTCTAATCAGTTGCTTTAAGTGAAATATTACCGCGCAATAACTTGGTGGAATAGTGCGTTTTCATGTGGAACTTTAAAGTTATAAGTTTTAATCTCCTTTAAAGTTTATTTATTTATCTGGTTATTTATTACGTATATAATTAAAAATATTTAAAAAATAAAACCTAAATTTTTTTTTTTTTTTGTATAATAAATTATACTAAATTATATTGACTACACTACTACTAAAAGAGAGAGAAAAAAAGGGAAACCATGGTTTAGGCGTCGAAGTACTCCTCCGCATCGCTGTCATCCGGTACGGTAATGTGCCCAGAAGACTGGCAGCATGACTGGAAGTTGCAATCTTAAGTTCTAATGACCAATATTTTTTCAAAAACACCTTTTAACTAGTGGCCTGTATTATTGGTTTTTGTTTTTCCTGACTTTTCGAACACTTCGTTCATCGTGTTTAGTCTTCCTGCACAACCGCGAACGCTGCAAAGTGTTCGAAACATCAGGAAAAACATAAACCAATAATACACGCGAATTCGGTTAAAAGATGTTTTATTATAAGTTGTTGTGAAAAGAAAAATATGGCCGTGACCAGGATTTGAACCTGAACCTCCCGACTCGAGGCACTAAACCAACCTCTTTAGTATATTTATTTAGTATTTTTAGTGTTCTTTACGATTTCTCGAGTAAAAGTGTTAATTCATTTTCATTACAATTTCACTTCTCTTTTCAAAGTCCTTAAAATAATCTCTTAGGAGCACCTGATTAATCAATCCGCTTAGCCTTTTCCCACTTACATTCGGATCGGCTTCCAGTCAAACCTTCAGACTCATTTATTCAAAAACCTATTTCAAATATTAGCCCTTAGTAATAAAACAACTTTTTATCGGATTAATCGCGTGTAGTATTGTTTAAAAGTTGTTTTATTATAATGTGTAGTGATCACGAAAACCTAAGAGATATTACTTCCTTTAATATTAAGAGCAACAATAGCCTAGTGCCTATACCACAAACGTAATCAATCAATCAATACATATAATAAAAATGTAACGGATCGCTGTCTGTACATGGAAAATATATTTGTTTATCTGTTAATCTGGGCGTTTGTGCACGCTAATTTCAGAAACGGCTTATCCGATTTAGATGTGATTTTCACTAATATACTGTGGTAAGCTTCACTTAACATTCAGTGTTTGTTTCATGTCAATTGGTTCATAAATAAAAATGTTATACCAATTTAAAGAATCACGTCGAACATTTGTTAATTATGAATTTGTGTTCATACACGACATGGTGTTAATTTACGACATCCACGCGGACGGAGTCGCAGGTACAGCTTACAGTATTAAATATATATATATATCTGCCTAGCCTTTTCCCAATAACATTGGGGTCGGCTTCCAGTCAAACCGGATGCAGCTTAATACCAGTATTTTTCATGGAGCGACTGCCTATCTGACCTCCACAACCCAGTAACTGGGTAACACGATATGTTGTGGTATGACTGGTTGTCAGACTTTCAGGCCTCTGACTACCCGTAACGGCTGTCATATATCTTAATTTGACAACCGGGACCGACGGCTTAACGTGCTCTCCGAGGCACGGAGGGGTCTCGATATGAAATGATGGTCACCCATCCGCAGACCGACCGCGGCAAGCGCAGCTTAACCTCGATCGATTGATCTGTGCGGCTGTTGCTTAGCCACGAGCCCTCTACAGCTAGTATTAAATATTATTCTTAAATATACCGACAGCTCTATGTAAATACATTTGAAACTCATTCCCGATATGAAACTCATTATATTCGTATCGCGAACTTTGAGCCTAACTGTAATGTATAGTTACCGAATAAGGGTAAGATCACTGTGATAGGTGAGGCGGAACAAATAAGACAAAAAAGTATATTTTTGTTTGAGTTGAACATTTTTGGAAATCTTTAAGTTTATTCTTAGTTTTTATATAGTATTTATAGTAACTAGATTAGGGCTATGTACTGTTAGTATTTGTACACGACTGCCCAAAACAGAAGTGTTATGTTTTAGTGCACATGTATGTATTTAGTATGTTTGTGAGTTTCTTTAATCCACTATAACTTCTAAATGCCCGATTTAGATGTGTGGAGTATCGACATAATCCTTACATTGTCCTAGGTAACATAGACGAGTAATATTTAAAAAATAATTATTATATAGTAGCTGTGCAACACAAAAAAGTATTAAATACAATGCTTTGAAACGTTTTTTTATAGGTCGCCCGACAGCGATGAAAATTCAGTAAATACCTTGTTTTAAAATTTTTTGATCACATTTAAGTTTTTAATTGGTTATTTTTTATTAACTCCTTGCCTGCATCTAGGAACTTTTCCTATATCCTGGATACTTTTTCAAACACATATATATCTTATACATACACACGAATCGGAACAGTGATCTGTAAATTATACAACAAATTTTACTTTGAAGTAATTATTGTAAAAAAAAGTGAATGTTACAAAAACATGCTACCCGCTACCGCTGTACACAAAACCTCACCTTTATACTAAAGACGTGAGAGTTGAAAGATTAATTACCGGGTAGCAGACGCTCCTTTGAGATATAAAGACTGCTTCATGAGATGTTGCCGAGGTCTTTAGGTTTCCCAGACCGAAGTTTAGTTTTATTGTAAGATACATTGCTATGTGTATTATGAAACGTTATATATTATTGAAATGAGTTTTCTGCTGAGCAAAAAACCCGTATTTCTTAACATAACATAGCACCACGCCTGTATTCCCCGAAAGGGTAGGCAGAGGTGTACACAGTTGTACACCAACATTTCACCAATGCTGTTACTGAGTCCCATGTAGGTGATAAATCAAATCTCGAGGCTGTTACTAAGAATTTCCTAACAGAAAATTCCAATAACACTTTCCCCGACCCGGGAATCAAACCCAGGACCACGCAGTCAGCAGTCACGCTTGAGATAGTAGTCCCAAGCGCGACTGCTGAGCGATGAGGCAGTTTTACATAAGTGTCATCAAGGTGATTTATTTTGTGGTAGATTTCATCTACTTGACTTGGTAAGCATAGCAAGATCAATACCGAGATCAATATCCAGATCAATACCGAGATCAATAATTTCCCGAATTTATTTTACTGCTGTAAAATTTGTCACTAAGGTCGCAAATAAACATATGGTCCTCATCATGGTAAGTGGTTACGCTTACCGTACTCGGGCATTGCCAACATAACGGTTTCTCAACAAGCACTGGCGAATGTGCTCAACACTGCAAAACGGAAGTGTTATTTGTCTGCGAACTAGACAGTGGAAGTAATTTCCCAGACGAGTAGCTCCAGTCCTAAAATCAATATATTTCTAATACACCAGATTATAGGTACTTATGAAAAGTCAAAGCTCGGTACATGGTTCCAAAGCACTGATTTTATGAAAAAGAGCCGGCAACGAACATTATATTACGATACATATATTAAACGAACATTATACATTCAGCACATAACATTCATAAACTACAGCTTCAGGTTCATATTTTTCTATAACCACTTCAAACTATACCAACCAACACTAGCTTTCCACTCAGCCAAAAAAACATTCGTACCTTTAAAATTCAAGTCCCCAATTTTTCCAGCACTAACAAACAGTAAATCCGCACTAAACCGCATTTCACCCGTGTAACCGGGCCGATCCAGTTCGCGCCGCCCCGATCCGGACTGAACCAGTTCAAACCAGCTGTAACACAATAAAGGGCAATTGCGCGCGCGATTCGTGTCACGTCGGACCAACCAGTCCAGACTTTGAATAGAAATTAGGCCATTGCGACACTGAAATTCAGGAAATAGAGGTTGCTCGCTGAATTGCTTTTTATCTCGCACCGTTTGCTTTTAAGATTGTAATCTAGTTGATAAAAAGATAATTGGGGTTGTTGAAGCGATTTAATGATATTTCTGTTGGCTGTTTTGTCCGTTTATTGGTCTCAATTGCTTTGTTTTCTTGCGTTTTTAATGGCAGTTTAAAATTACAAGTGTTAGATGATGCCTTATTTTATTGATACGTAATTGAAAATGAAAGCGAAATAGAAGCTATTGAACGTCTAACTACTACACTCTTAAGTATAGGCCCATTAAACCTTAGTACGCAGTAGCTTTCATTTAATTTAAAAAATCCCGACGATCTCGTATTCCGTTTTATTAATATTTTTCTTCTATTAATCCAATTCAAAACTATTTGCTCTATAAAGTATGAAGCTCCACAGAGCGAACCACACCAGAGTTCATATTTTAGTTTATTCCCGCATAAAATAAATTTACAGACTTTATTTATTTCTGCACACTCCAAGCTCCTTCAGCGATCATTCTAGAACCGACTTCAAAGTCGGGAAACACGGCAACGTAAACATCGCATTGGAAATCGGAGAGTTACATATAAACACGGTTAAGTATAGTTCTGGCGGAGGAAAATTTTAAAATAGGTCGACGTCTACAGTTTCGGTCCCCTGCGGCGCCTTCGGAACGTGGAGTATCAAAAATTTTTGGAAGGAGTTTCCTTTAAGTGGTCTTAGTGTACAAAAGTGATTCTCCTGGACAATGTTGACAGCGCTGTTGGCGCAGTGGTCGAGAGATCGACTGCTGCGCTGCGTGTCGCAGGTTCGACTCCTGCACGGAGCAAATATTTGTACGATCTATAGATAATTGCTCCGGGTCTGGGTGTATGTGTGCTTGTGAGATTATATGTCTGTAAACGCACCCGCGATACAGGACGAAAATCCTAGTGTGGGGCAAAGTTTTATTAAAAAAAAAAAAACGTACGGACGGAAATAACCATACTAAGTTACTAAACTGCCTGTCTGATTGCCTCATTGGTTTAGTGGTCCCAAGCGCGACTGATGAGCATGAGGTCTTGGGTCCGATTCTTAGGTCGGGCAAAGTTTTCTCAGTAACAGCTCGGAGTTTGGAATTATGCTCGCTAGATGACAATAGGCTCACCAACTATTACATAGACGTATTGGTGAAATGTCGATATATACTAATCGTGTACAGCTCTACCTACCCCTTCGGGGAATAGGTACAGGCGTGATTTTGGAACCGTGCACCTAGTTTGTCGTTTCATAAGTGCCTGTAATCTGGTCTAGATGTGAAATAAAAATATTTATATTTGAATTTGATGATGTGTTATGTTGTAAATTACTGAATATATACATATAGTCAGATCCTCCTACCATTGGTTAACAAATAGTGCCATAAAATCAACGGATTCTTAAAACAGAGTGGTGCGATATATAATAGAGTTCAAATACACATATAAACTACACTTAAACTGAAATAATGTCTTCCTAACATCCCTGTAAGAGTTTTGCTTCAAAATCGAATGCACCGACTCTTCAAGGGCACCAAATGGATCAGATGAGTGGTTATGGATTAGAAAGAAGAAAAGAAAATATATAAAGAGAGAAGTAGTAAGATGTATTGTCATCGCGAAGACTGAAGTAAAGTAATTTCAGTCAGTATTAATATGAACAATTTTTTTTTAGTAGACTTGCCGTTATATTGTAAAAGGCGTGAAATAGAGCCTATTTCTATTAAATTCCTTCACAATCAAATCTGAATATTGCCACCTCCATCGCTTCATACTCGGAACAGCTCTCACGTTTCCATTCCGCTTATCTGCCTCAGATATCCGAACGCATTTCTTCTTTTGCATTTCTTGCTTGTTTTTATTCGCTTCGGTTCGTTTATTGGCCTGTCGTAGCTTAATGAAGTCTTTCTTAATTATGTTTGTTTTGGAACAAATTATTGAGGTTCACTGAATCACGAAGTGTTGAGAGTTTTATATGGCCTTTTTTATGCATTTTTGATACGTTGATAAATTGGGTTCAATTTTAATTTGCGTTACTTCGTTTATTTATGGGTTTTCTCTTGACTCTAGTCAAGGTCAGCTTACCCAGAAGAAGCCTCCCTTCACTCACTCTAACTTTGAAGAGATTAGGGTTGAATGCGTTCGGAAACACAGACGCATGTCCACTCCTTTACTATGCGCATTATAAAAGATGATCGGAAACGATTAGTGCGAATTGGTGGAATTGCAACAAGGTAGGGATGGTAACTTGCAGTGCGTCTAGATGTCCGATGGTGGAAGGGGGCTGGTGGGATGAGGTCGTAGTTAGTTATTGAAACTAAAAGATGATCGATATAATCATTACGTAATAGTAAAAAAAAACTTTGAGTAACGAACGTGGAATCCTTTTGTTTGATATGTGACTTTACAGCAGTATTTTGAGATCAGATTAATTTTGAATATTTACTCAAATGTAAAAGTTAGACGTCGCAAGTTTGATCATGTGAGGTTACCCTACTTAAAGCTGTTGAGTTTCGCAAATACGTACACTTGTGGAACATGATGTCAGGAGCCGCCGACATTCAAGCTTACTTACAAAAGTTGTGTCCAGAAGGTAACTGCACTGTGGACGAGCTTAAACCAAAAGGTGACTATAAATCATTTAAGATCGGGGTCCCTGCAGAATTCTTTGAAAAAGCAACGGCGGCGGACACTTGGCCTACAAACGCTAGAGTTAAGGAATGGTTTTTTCGAAGACCACCAAACAAATTCCAACAAGCGCGATCATCCAGTGGACAGCAAGAAACACAACCGGCTAATTAGTATAACCTATCAGAATGTTAGAGGCTTGAATACTAAGCTGAATTACTTTAGACACAATCTCTTGGCTCTCGACGGTGATGCCATAGCGGTGACAGAATCGTTTCTTACGAGTTCTGTACTGGATTCGGAGGTTACCAGTCACGGGTGGAGTGTGTTACGTGGGGACCGCACTACCGGTGTCGGCGGTGGCGTACTGCTCGCGGCTCGACCCGGTATCACGATGACGCGCTGCTCTGATCTTGAGACTCCTGCTGGTGAAGACCTGTGGGCGCGTTTTACGGCGGATAGTGCCACGTTCTATGTTTGTGTAGTGTACATACATCCTAGAGCTTCAGACGAAATATATATATGTTGGTTCCAAAAAGTAGAATCTGTTATTTCTAACTTAAAAAGTGTTGTAATTATCGTTGGTGATTTAAACATTAATGCTAACCGCACTTCGAAAGATATCTTAAATTACTATTGTTATTTTCTGAATGTTTGTGGTCTGACTGAGAGGAATGAGGTGATGAATGCGTATGGAAGTAAGTTGGATGTGGTGTTTTCCAAAGGCAATTTTGAGGCCATGTATAAATTAATTTCAGAAGTATCATGGCAAGAGGTATTATTTGCCACTGATGTTAACTATTCCGTAGAATATTTCTACAATATCATATATGATGTTTTTGATCAATGTGTACCTAAAAAATACAGGCCAAAAAAGCCATCTAGGCGCTATCCAGTTTGGTTCACGGCAGAATTAATTAAAGACATTCAATGTAAGGCTGAACTACACAAGAAGTGGAAAGCGTCACAAAATTGTACATTTTAGTATCAGTTTTCTCTTCTCAGATCGAGTATAAAAAAGAGAGCTTCCCTTGCCTACGATGAATACATTAAACGAATTCAAATCAAACTTAGACGTGATCCCCGTGTCTTCTGGCACTGTACAGTCTCTTGGTAAACTGTACAATCTTGTCTTGATCTAAATGATACACTTGATAAGATTTATTCCGTTTATTGTCTTGTCACAATAATTGAAATAAAATTACTTGCTAAACGAGTACACGCGAACTTGCTATTACGTGAACTGACATACATACAAATATGCAAAATTAACAAAGTGCTGACGCGAGTAATGTGCGGTTGTAAACCGTACATATTCCCAGGCCAGAAAAGATGACAATGATATGAGATGAAATTGATAGGTAAATGCACGTCACAAATATAAATGACAAATATAAAAAACAAAAAAACAATAAGAATAAATTAAACAGGAACATTTAACATATCATTAAATTTCCGCAAAATAGGACTCGCTGACTTGTTTTCAAATCGAGTGGTGTGCTGACTTGTCTCAGCTCTGGTACACGCCGCCCGAACCTCTGCGGGGCGAGGTAGGGGCACGGGTGCGGGGGCAGCATGTAATTCCATTACTTGAGGCGCTGTATCTTCTTCCCTTGATCTTGATCTTCGACATTTGTGCTGTACGCGTCTCACTGCGACGATCACACCAATGACTACGACTGTAACAAAAATGATGTAAATCATGACGTAGTGATGTATGTCGTGGTATGATGTGCCATCTTCTAGCACCTTGATCTGTCTCAAATCTTGTAACTTGTTTCGGATAATTGATGCTTCCTGTTCAAATTGTAAATGAACTTTATCATCTGTGATATTGGCATGTGGGATACTTATATTAATCATGTGGTTGATAGGCGAAATTTTGGGCGTAAACAAATCTGGTGATATCTGAAGCTCGCTTGCATGAGGCTTATGTGGATAGATCATCAATTCATCCGTCTTGATAATACATCCATGACCTACGCTTACAAGGCCCGCGTTCGTCAATGAATGCATGGTCATTTGATCCTCGCACATTATTCTAATTTGACACCACTTACAACATGAATAAATATAAGTGTTGATAGCGTAGCTATCTTGAAAGGCATTTTTGCATAAACTGAGTTCGGTTCGACAATGATTATTTTGCAATTGGCACAGATTCTTGTCGTTCCTCATCAGATATTCTGGCTTCTGACTGTGACAGAAATGTGTTTCTGACTGTATAAGACAAGCTCTAACATCTATCTCTCTCATCGGTATAAAAGTATCTTTCTTGATATTTATCGCAATGTACTCTGATATCGGAACCAGTTGAATGACCTTGCCGTCTTGATAATTTTTGGGTACTGGTACGATTTTCAAAATCTCGTAAGTCTCTCTGCTGATGAGTGGTATTCTTATTTCGAAAAGTAATAATTCTTGAAGCATTCTTGTTTTGACCTTCATCAAATTATACAACTTGCGGAGATCCAAATGAATATTATCGATCGGCAGTGACACATCTTTCGTTAATTTACTTGCTATAATACTCAGTTCTTCGATTAATTGATCTGGCGTCAGCAAATGCAAGTTGAATTGGCCTTGATAAATATCAGTCACTGTGTCTAATAATGTGTTCTGTAGGCTTTTTAAGTTATTGAGAACGTTACTTGCTATTACAGACTCAATTGCGAAGTCATTAGTGGCGCTATTTACTTGCGCAGTATTTTTCAAGGCTTCAATAGCGCTTTCCATATTGATCATATGTTGATTAATTATTTTATGCTGTTGATTCATCGTATTCTCAGTGCGCTTCAGCAGGTTGTTTTCCGATTCCACCAATGAAGTTTGATTTTTCCAAAGTTCTACGATGTGCTTCTGGTTTTCTTGTAGTAACCTTATCTCAGTCTTGTACTGTTCGGCGAATCTCTCGTCTAATACTCCGAACAAACTATTAGCGAGATATCCGACACCGTTGATAAGACCTCTTCGCAGACGTCGTCTGGCCGGTCGTTCACCGATTTGCTGACTCAGTAATAGCTGGTTGTAGTACTCCAGTTCAGTGTAGCCATGACGTAATTGGAGTATAATCGCATTACAATGGGCTTGTTCTCGCATTGTTTCGCATTTTCTGTTTAATGCTTCTATATAGGTGCTTAGCGCCTTATTTCCTTGCCAATAAGGTTTCATTTGATAGTACACGACCAACTTCCACTCATCTTTAATTAACCGCATGTCGGCGACTTTGTCAAAGTATATACTCTGGTCATCTCTGAATTTGGTAATATTTACGAAGGCTTCGGAACTTGATATGAGGGTCATAAATACCAGAAAGATCGTGATCATCGAAGTGAAAAATGATTTCTTGGTGTAATTCTTTTTTGTCAATTCCCTAGTAGAGTGGGATGGTTCATGTTTATTGCTTATGTGACCTTGGTTCACAGTATCGTCTTCATGGCTGGTAAGTATGGATAGTTTTACTACTGGGCGCTTCAAGTATCCGGTTTTGGTTTTGAGCGTAAGAACGCGTACCAAACCATCTTTGCCCGCATGTAGCTCCGCAACTCTACCCATGACCCATTTTCCAGGTGGTACTTTGTCTTCTTGGATGAGCACTACGTCATTCAGCTTGATATTTCTCATCGAGTGCATCCACTTTGACCTTGATGTCAATTGAGATAAGTACTCGGCGCTCCAACGTTTCCAAATATCTTGCGTTATTTTTTGAACGAGTTGCCAACGTGTTCTAAGATCTCGTTCGGTCTCAACCAACGTTAAAACTGGACCGCTTGCTAGGAAATGCGATGGTGTTAAATAGTCGAGATCATCTGGGTCTTCTGTCATGGCACACAGTGGCCTTGAATTAAGGCACGCCTCTATTTGCGTGAGCAACGTGGAATACTCTTCAAAGGTGAGTTTTTGTTCTCCTATGACTCTCCTCAGGTGAAATTTGCAGCTTTTCACTGCGGCTTCCCAGAGTCCTCCTGCTGATGGCCATGAAGGTGCATTGAAATGGAACTTGATTTCCATATCAGCTAACTCTTGATAAAGTTCCTCGTTAAAAACTTCCATTATGTTGCTATACTCTTGTTGTAGTACTCGACTGGTCCCAACAAAATTTGTCCCATTGTCACAGTAAATGTCACTTGGTGTTCCTCTTCGTGCGGACATCCTGCGTAATGCCGCTATGAATGAAGAAGTTGACAAGTCTGAGACCAACTCCAAGTGGACAGCCTTTGTTACCATGCATACAAAGACCGCTACATAACCTTTCGTGGTTTTGATCCCACGTCCCTTGTTGGACTTCACAAATACGTGTCCCGTAAAATCTACGCCAGTATGCTTGAAAGGGCGCGAGGGATTCACTCTTGCTGCAGGTAAGTCTCCCATTATTTGTTCTTGCATAATTGGCTTCTGCTTTTTACAGGTCACGCATTTATGTATGTATTTTTTCGTTGTTCGGCTGCCGCTCAATATCCAATATTTTTGTCGAGTAAACGCTAATGTAACCCGAGCCCCGCCGTGATAGGTAAGTTTGTGTGAGTGGTTTATTATTAACTCTGTAAGGCGATGATTTTGAGGAATAATAATTGGATGTTTTCTTTCAGGGTCAATGTGAGCGTTATGCAGCCTCCCGCCAACACGGAGAATACCATCTTGGTCTAAGAAAGGATTCAACTTTACTATCTTGCTTTTCGATGATATATGTTTCTTGTTTAATAGACTTTGCACCTCGTCCTCAAATACTTCTCCTTGAACTTGTTTTATTATTAATTTCTTTGCTTCGCTTAATTCAGATAGAGACAACCATGGCGTTCTAACTCTAGCTTGTTTCTTCGTTACAAATCGGCGCATCCATGCTAGTACGCGTACAAGTTTTGTAAACGAACTGTATTTGCTTAATAGCTCTTGAATCATACTATTATTCTTTATAACGATATTTACTTGATTAATAGATGATTTGACTTCTTCGTTTGTTGTATATACAGGAAGAATTTGATAGTTCTCGTATGTAGGTAGCCATTTTGGCCCTTGCCACCATAATGGATGTTGATGTAATTGGCTTGCTGTCAATCCTCTGCTCGCACAGTCAGCGGGGTTCTCGGCCGACTTTACATATCTCCAGCAGTCCGGTGGCATAATTTTGGTGATTATGCTGACTCTATTAGAAACGAAAGGCTTCCAGCGATTGGGATTTCCTTGTAGCCACCCCAACACGGCCATAGAATCTATCCAACCGTAGACCTTGAGGTCATGGTTTGATGTTACTGCTTGTTGAATTTTTTCCATAAGTTTAGACAGCAGGAGAGCTCCACTGAGCTCCAACCTTGGTAACGAAACTTCTTTATTGCACGGGACCAATCTTGATTTTCCGGCAATTAATTTTATTTCGGCTTGACCTGCTTTTATTATTTTGCTGTAAACTACACACGCGTATGCTTTTTGCGACGCATCGCAAAATCCGTGTAACTCGAGCTGACTCATCACGTCCGTACCCAGCCATCGAGGTATTTGTAAACAATTAATTTGTTCGATATCTTCCTTGATTTTCTGCCATTCTAAACTGATATCTTCCGGGAGCTTGTCATCCCATGCCAGTTTTGATGACCATACTCGTTGAAAAAGGAGTTTCAATTTGGTTGAGAGTGGGGTCAGCCATCCCAAAGGATCGAACAACTTAGAAATTTCAGAGAGTAGGGACCTCTTTGTATTCTCTCTAACCTTGTTTTCCTTGAACTTCGATTCGAAAACAAAAACATCTTGACTCGGGTTCCAATTCAGACCGAGAGTTTTAGTTGACTGAGTGGCTTTAAAACTGTAGTTATCTTGATCTTGATTATTTGGGTCTTGTACAAGCTCTTGAAAATTTGAACTCCATTTCCTCAGATTAAAGCCTCCTGAGTTCATAAGATGGATAAGTTCTTGTTTTAGTTTTAAGCTGGACTCAAGAGTATGGGCCCCATGTAGCAGATCATCCATGTAAAAGCAATTTTCTACCACATGCGCTGCTTCCGGGAACTTTTCTTTCTCGTCACTTGCTAGTTGACGAAGCGTCATCATTGCGAGGAATGGTGCGGCCTTGGTGCCGTATGTAACAGTGGTCAGTTTATATTCTCGCAATATGTCGGTAGGGTGATCTCTCCATATTATTTTTTGAAGGGCTTGATCCTCTTCATGCACCCAAATTTGCCTAAACATCTTTTCAATGTCAGCGGTGAAGGCAACCTTGTACTGCCTCCAGCTCAGAATCAGCATCATAAGGTCTTTTTGTAAGTTAGGACCTTTAAACATGCAGTCATTGAGGCTTGTCCCACTAGAAGTTCTTTCCGATGCATTGAATACTACACGAAGTGAAGTTGTTGTAGAGTGTTCCCGTAGCACGCAATGATGCGGCAAATAATACTGCAGTTTCGTGTTACCGTTGTCTGCGAGTTTCATATGACGCAATTCTTGATATTGTTGTATAAATAGTTTGTATTCCTTTTCTATGTTTTTCTTGTTAAGAAATTTTCTTTCCAATTGTCTAAATTGGGCGATAGCTTTCTGTTTTGACTGTCCTAATTCTTCAATGTTTTCCTTTAGGGGCAGTCTGACTTGGTATCTTCCGTCATTTAACCTTGTTGTGGTTGACTTGTAAAAATCCAAGCATATGGTTTCTTCGGTCGAATGAGCTGTATTTTCAGAGATATCCTCGATTTCCCAAAATCGATGGATTTCTTCAATGTTGTTTATAACAACGTTACATTGAAGAGTCTTGATTTTTCCACACAAAATCCACCCTAGTCGCGTTTGTTGCGCAACTGGTGTTGTGTTATCAACCTTGTAGACACCGTCCATGATTATATTTGCATAAATATCGGCTCCTAAAAGGATATCAATTGACTTGCTAATGTGAAAGTCTGGGTCAGCAAGACGTATTTTTCTTAGGAATTCCCACGATGGTTTTCTGAATGACTCATTGGGTAAGTTTCTTGTCAAACTTTTCATTATGTAGGCATCTGTATTGAACATGAAGTTTTCAGTGTAGGAACAGCAAATTATATTTATCATCCCACTACAGGTGTTGTCCTTGGTGCCAACTCCTGTAATAATGCCTCTACACTTTTGTCGGGGGACACCCAGGAGCTGTGCGGCATTTGCAGTGATCAGAGACACTTGTGAGCCTTGATCCACGAGAGCCCGCATTATTTGAAATTCCCCATCTGCTCCTTGTACCTTTATCAAAGCTGTAGCCAAAAGAATTTCTGGAGCATCATGTTGTTGTGCTACATGTGATGAACCACTCGCTCGTTCACTCTTTTGAGTCGTTTCCACAGGATTGACCATATGTTTTGACGTCATATCTGTATGTGTCGTATTATTTTTCGAACACGCTGCATGCATTATAGTGTTATGAAATCCATTGCACTCGCGGCATCTTTTGCTTGATGTGCATGATTTTCCATTATGGTTATATAGGCAATTATAACAAAAGTTGAGTTTTGCAATAGTTTGTCGTTTCTGGGTCGGTGACATTTCCGAGAACTGTTTGCAGTAATAAATTCCATGTTCTTCACTATTACAAATTGGGCATTTTATTTTGTTATATCTTGAATTACTTGATTTTGTAGTTGCCTTGTTGCTTGAAAAATACTTGAAATTTTCTTGTTTGTTGTTTGATGGCATGGACCTTTTATGATGATAATTTTCTTGTTTACGACGGCCCGATTCCAACGTAGTAAATTTCAGCTCCAGATATTTTAGGAATTCTTTGAGTGTAGGCAATTCCCTTGGTTGTTTCAGCCACGCTTGATAATCATGGTAGGTTTCCGCGTCCAATTTTTGTACCAAAATATACACCAAAATTGGATCCCAGGTACTCGTGTCTATGCCCAAGTTCTTGATTGCGTTAAGACATTCTGTTGTGACGTCATGTAATCGCTTGATGTTGTTCACATGCGCTTGTTGCATAGCTGTGACGTTCATCAGTGTGTCCATATGGTGATTGAATATCATCTTCTTGTTGTTATAACGATGATTCAATATATCCCAGCTGTCCACATAATTTTCAGAACTGATTTGTAGATGCTGAATCAAACGCTCAGGCTCTCCCTTTAGCTTGCTCTTAAGGAATTGCATCTTCTGCGCATTTGATAATGTTGGGTTACTGTGGATAGCTTCAGTAAATAAATCCTTAAATGACGTCCACTGTTGGTAGTTACCATTGAACACGGGTATGTCGAGTTTAGGAGTGGATTTTTCACGATGAGAAACTGACCACATCTTGCTGTTTATAGATCTCTTGATCTCAAGATACTTTATCTCATGCTCAGTGAATCTTGATTCATACTGCTCGTTACATCCTTCAAGTTCACTGTCTAGTTCCCAATGAAGGGTGTCTATCGCTTGCCAACGCGCTGCAAGAGCCTTCAGAGAATCTTCAAACTCCCATTTCTCTTGCATAGCTTCTACATTTAGGTTGGAGACGGTTCTTGCAAACGCTTTGAAGTTGCTTAACTGCTTTTTCAGTTTTTCAGCCACTTTACTTTGTTCAAAGGAGCTTACGTTCTGTTTGCCGACACTACCTTGCACACTTGATAGCAGATTATTTTCTTGTAAAGTGTTTTCTTTCTTCTGCGGGGAAACCTCTCGTGTTTCTGACGTATCCTCAATCACTTGTTCAGCCCACCTCTTGATATCTTCAGATGGGCCCGGCAGAACGTCTCTAGGTTGTTCCGCCACGATAGAGAGTCTTGTTTTCTCAATATATTCGTACACAGTCGTATATTCTTGCCTTGTTCGCTCGTAGTAATTTTGGTTAAAATAATCATCTTCCGGAGGCAAATGGTTTTCAAGCTTGTCATGATTTTTCCTGTATTCCGTCCAGAGATTATCTAACGTATCCAGACGTCTTTGAATGTACTCTGGAGTTTTACGGAGTCGACCATCTTTCTTGAAGTTGATCAATAGTTTCTTGATTTCTTCAGCTATTTTCATTTGCTGATAGAGTAAGTCGTTTACATCCATGATTGACATAGCTTGACTTATTGGTTAGAACTTGATAATAGATAACTAATTCCACTTTTTGTTAAGCTTCTGGTAAAGAGTTAGACGTCGTCACGTCCTGATATCTTGCTTGCTTGATATAAAATAATTGGTAGGTACCTTTCTTATTTCCTGTGTGCACAAACTTGCTGTGAATGTGGACTTGTTAGTAAAAACAACCTTCCACAAACAGGACTTGATTTCCACGGAACTTGATATCCCTTGCTGTCTACTTCTTGCTGAAGTAATGGCTTGATAACTTGATAATCTTTGATTTTCTTGCTCACCGTGCGGGTCGCAGACGGTTGCTGGTCAGCGTCAATACACTCCTTTTGTGGTTTGTGAGAGTATCCGCTTTCTGAATCAATAATCTCGAAGGACCATAAAGATGTACAGTCTCTTGGTAAACTGTACAATCTTGTCTTGATCTAAATGATACACTTGATAAGATTTATTCCGTTTATTGTCTTGTCACAATAATTGAAATAAAATTACTTGCTAAACGAGTACACGCGAACTTGCTATTACGTGAACTGACATACATACAAATATGCAAAATTAACAAAGTGCTGACGCGAGTAATGTGCGGTTGTAAACCGTACAGGCACCATATAAATAGTTTTAAAGTGAGAGGTGGGTTTGAACCTATAATAAAATATAATGGGGTGGAGCACGTCGGCAGTGATACGGCGCAGGCTTTTTCCAACTTTTTCGCAAGCGTTTTCTTACCTGACGTTCCCCTGCTTGATTATAAAAATCAAAACAATAGCTGTCGGAATAACGACTCAAACTTAGTAAGCATAGAGAAAATAGAATTGCAGGATGTAAAATCGGCTATTAAGAAACTAAACCCAAATTCCGCTGTAGGTCCAGATAACATTCCTGCTTACATCTTGAAGGGATGTAAAGAACACATTTATACACCTGTACTACACATATTTAATTTAGCTCTCACCTCAGGAGATTATCCACAGCGCTGGAAGCTTTCGCGAGTTCAACCTATTCCTAAAACTAAGGACATTTCTAATGTAGAAAACTATCAACCAGTAGCTATATTGTCATCACTTCCCAAATTGTTTGAAACTATATTACATAAGTTAATTCATTACCAGATCCAACCATTTATTTGCGATTCTCAGCACGGTTTTCGATTGAACCGTTCTGTTAGTACAAACCTTCTAACACTAGTTGATCTGATATCGCAACAGTTGGACAAAGGCATACAAGTTGACGTTGTATATTTCGATTTCAAAAAAGCTTTTGATCGTGTGGATAATGATGTGCTACTGAACAAACTTAATATCATCGGCTTCTCACCGAAGCTGCTCAAATTGTTTGCGAATTATATGCAGGACCGCCAACAATATGTTAGACATGGTTGTTTTGTTTCGGAGCCATATCACACTAGATCTGGTGTTAGTCAAGGTTCCATTTTAGGGCCATTATTTTTCGGAATCATGGTTAATGATCTTGAGAACGTTCTCAAACACGCCAGGTGTTTACTTTACGCTGATGATCTCAAGTTAATCTACGGCATTGAGGAGATGGCCGATACGCTAACTCTTCAGGAGGACATTAACGCAGTGCTCCGATGGAGTATTGAAAATAAGCTGTTATTCAACACGGCTAAATGCAGTGTTATGTCCTTTAGTCGGACACGTAACCCTCTGCATGTGCAATATTTTCTAGGAGCCGTATCGATTGCCCGTGTTAACTCCGTCAAAGATTTAGGAGTTTTATTTGATCCAAAACTAACTTTCCACGAACATATGGTGGCCATCGCCGCGGATTCTTACCGTAGGCTGGGTTTCACTATTCGGAGCGTGCGTGTATTTGATGACCCCCTGGCAATTAAGTTGGTATATATGGCTTTAGTCAGAAGTAAACTAGAGTCTGCTTCTATAATTTGGAACCCCTATGAGAGTACTTACGCCTTGCTTCTTGAGAAGGTCCAAAAAACATTCCTTAGATTTTTGTTCAAGAAACTGTTCGGATTTTATCCTTTTTATACCCTACCAAATTTTTGCTTGGCATGCTGAAATTTAACTCCCTTGAAGTAAGGCGTAATTACTTTTTGCTCATGTTCGCATGTCGATGTCTTCGGGGTGAGTCTGATTGCCCTGAATTGGTTGCTCAGCTGGTCAGGCTGTTTGTTCCTCTCGTGCCTAAACAACAGCTAAGACCACGAATATACAAGCTGCTAGCTGTTCCTCCATCACGCACAGTGTCACGAGCCAACTCGCCACTAGTTCGTGCACTATCTTTCCTCAATGCTCTTCTGGCTTCAACACCGGAGTGCGATTTGTTTGCTGGGAGATGGATAGATGTGTGTCGTGCATGTTTAGGATTTTGTGAGAAGATGGATGAGAGATGAGATGTTATTTTTATTCTCCTGTTTGAATTTTTATTTTTATTTAGTTATTTTTTTATACCTGAAAATTTAAAATATTCTTATTATTTTAATGTGTTTTTACGTTTCTTTTTATTTTAATGTCTGTTTACATCTCTTTGAATTTTAATGTGTTTATATTTATTTATTTTTTACTCTTTTTTGTTTCTTAATTTTTTATTTTTTATTTAATGATCACATTCGTTTTCATTTTTTTTTTATTTGCACTGTACAACGCTTTAGATAACCATCTTTAATGTTGTTCATGTACGTATGAATAAATAAATAAATAAATAAATGTGAGATTATATGTCTGTAAACGCACCCACGATACAGGAAGAAATTCCTATTGTGGGGCAATCTATATATATAAAAATGAAACCCGTTTTCCGTTGTCACGCCATAACTTGAGAACGACTGAACCAAATTGGATAATTCTTTTTCTGTTGTGTTCATCATTGTTAGGACATGGTTTTTACATAAGATATTTTTTTTTTATCGTACGGAAGTTTTTAACGGGGCGAGTGAAACCGCGGGGCACAGCTAGTGTTTTAATAAAAATAAAAAGAAAAGAAAGAAGATGCGGGTTTACAAAGCTACGGACCTCAGTTCAGTCAGTTATCAGTTCAGTGATCAGTTACTATTATCAAATACAGATTATTTGAAATTGTATCACAATAAACACAGTTAAGCCAATATCACAGCATTAATTATTTGTACAACAAATAATAGAAGGCTATAGCTTACCATCTTGGAACTTAATAACATCTTCTGTGAAATATGGGAGTACAGCAGACCGCAAATCACTGGTAACGCTTTGACCCTGAGCTGGCCTATCGTAGCAAGGAGTTTCAATAGTCAGCAAGGCTAACTTATACTGGTTTTAAAGTTACCAATTTCTGTGGTAAGTAAAATATGGTCGTGAGCAGGATTCAACTCTAGGCGCTCTGACTGCAGAGCGCCTAGACTCGAATAAGCCATCTCGACCTCTGCTCAGCACCACAGTGTTTCTTCCACATTTTAAACGTCTTTTGGTGACGTGTTTGCCATCTATTCAGTCCCTTTACAGGAAACCGGTTCGGTTCGCTATGCATGCGTTAAACTTTTTGAAGATTTCTGTACGACATTGTATTAACTGTAAAGGTGGTCGTGTCGGTTCGATTTCCTGTAAAGGGACTGAATAGATGGCAATTATGTCACCAAAAAACGTTTAAAATGTGGAAGAAAAATTCGTGGTGGTGAGCAGAGTTCGAGATGGCTTAACGGACAGAGCGCCTGGAGTATTTATCCGAGAGGCGCAGGATCGAATCCTGCTCACGACCATATTTTACTTTCCACAAAAAAATCTAAATTTAGAGTTCGCTAAGCATGCGGTAATGCTTTTCGAGATTTATCTGTATTTATACTGGTTTTGTTAGCAGTGACGTTTGGTCAACTATAAAATAAGACACCTCTACCTAACCCTTCGAGGAATGCAAGTATGATGCTATGTAAATAGACTTAATACCATAATACCCTCAAAATATTAAACCCACATTCATAATCAATTCCAGGACATCAAAAGCACAAATTATTTCCTCTAAAACCGTCTTAAAATACATATCAACTTCATGCCAAATAGAAACTCCTACATAAGTAAATCCCGAACTTCGAAAAGAACCGGTAGCTAGCGAGAATCGAACTGGGGACCTTATTGATCCGACGTTAATGCTCTTTAATCCACTTAGGCAGTCTTCGGCAGTAAGCATGAGTGGCGGGGATTATGTGAATGTAACGTAACAGTAAAAGTTGGGTAATAGTTATGTTTTGGAATAACAAAATGGACAGGATACGTTTGAAATGTGGGACGAAGATTTTGAATTATTAATAACTAGCTGATGCCCGCGGCTTCACCCGCGTGGATGTCGGCTATCGCGACCAAAAGTAATCATGAGATATTGATCCCGTTCCCGCTTTCCAATTACCGCTTTATAATTGCCCATTTTTTTAAAGTTTTAAAATGGATGTGGTAAGTTATCCTTATGAGATAGACATATGCCATCCAGGACTTTTCTGTAGACCTATATAAGATACATAATTCCACCATACATCATTTTTTTATATCTCAAAGGGTTTAGGCAGCGTTTTCGTTGAAAGCTCTCAGCTGGCTTATTTTTTTCCGACACCTCCAACAAATATCATTATATTATAGCCAATTTATAAAAAAACTTGAAAAATTATATACTAAAACCTTCCTCGGGAACCACTCTATTCACCAATGCTGTTATTAAGTCCCATGTAATAGGTGGTAAGCCTATTGTCATCTACATGCCAAACTCCGAACTGTTACTGAGAATTTCCTAACAGAAAAACCCAATAACACTTTGCTCGACCTGGGAATCGAACCCAAGACCTCATACTCAGCAGTCACGCTTGGAACCACTAGACCAACGAGGCTCATGTCTCATTTCTATTATATATTTTTAATAACCTAATAGTGACTATTAACTAAACCTGGATTGATTCTAATAAGTTTTCCTATTGTAATTTAAAATCTACTCCTGATTTTAATCGATATGATATGTCGATCCTTACATAATATGACGCTTTATCTCATGCGGATCAAAACACTAAATCTAAAAATACACTTTAGCTGCTTAATAAATATCTATTAAAGGCAGATCTCGAATCTTTACATCCACAAAATGTTCAAATTACGGTTACATTCCATTTACCACAATAAACATTAATACTAATCATCATATCATATCAGCCTATCACCGTCCACTGGCGAACGTAGGCCTCCCCCAAAGAGCGCCAACCATCCGCTGCCAGTCACCTTGTTCAAATCGTCGTCCATTCCTACACTACGTTTACCCAAACGTGGTCTCCACTCCTACACGTGTCTGCTCCATCGACCGTCCATGGCGTGTCCATGGCGGTAATCTTTTACCATCAGGCGGGCCGTGTGCTCGGTTGCGCACTATCCCATAAAAAAAACGTTTGTTTTTATTACTAAACATAACATAGCATCACGCCTGTATTCCCCGAAGGGGTAGGCAGAGGTGTACACAGTTGTACACCCACATTTCACCAATGCTGTTATTAAGTCCCATGTAATAGGTGGTGAGCTTATTGCCATTAACCGGGCACAGTTCCAAACTCCGGGCTGCTACTGAGAATTTCCTAACAGAAAAACTCAATAACACTTTGCCCGACCCGGGGATCGAACCCGAGACCTCCTGTTCAGCAGTCGCGCTTGGGACCACTAGACCAACGAGGCAGTATATACTATATTTTATATAATATAAGCCATCTTTAGGAAACTATTCAAATTCGATCTAAATAACATATTTTACAATCGATAATCTACACCAAATATAGTACTAACACAACAGCAGGCGAAATACGTAAAACCACACGCTTTACACAAAGTCCCGACACACTGTGAATTATTGAACGGGTTCAATCGCGTATATGACAATGTGAACTGACAGACGGACGGATAATTAGCAAATGGGTTTGTTTATATATGGTGGAAATATTCATATGGAAACTTTTGTTTATATCAGATATTTTCAAGAACCAATTTTATGGTTGAAAATCTTTACCTTTGAGTAAATTTTTGATCCTATGAATCGGTAGAACGTGGATAACTTTAACTGGACAACATTGATTCCAAAGCACGACAGCACTATTACCGATATGAAGACTTTCAGGGCTATTTTTACACGACTGCCCGAAAAAGAAAGTGTTCTATTTCTAGGGTGCATGAATGTATGTATGTATGTATATTTGTGAGTTTATTTATTCCACTATAACTTGTAAACTCCTGAACCGATTTAGATGTATGGGGTATCGTTAGAATACTAAAATTGTAAAGATAAAAAAGGCAATGGTACACAAAAAGCTGTCAAATAAAAAAAAAGCATGGCTGGCGTCATTTTTATTAATTTAGTCGTGTAAAACCATTTTTTTTTTCTATAAAACTTTATTCAGATTACCTACTCACCCTTACTTACCGGGTGGTAAGTAAGGCTGGTCTTTCGATCAATAATTGCGCACAATTCAAAACCATCTCATAATTATTCCAAAAACATCACTGTTTACGCAACATCATTCTGAACACATATCTTAAAAGGCCCGAACCCTATTTATTTATAATCTAATCCGAGCCAGCCGGTCTGTGGCCATCAATAATTCATACAGCTATGTGAATTATAGCCGCGAGGATCTTGGCGGATTTCCTCTCGCTTTTCTTCGAGATCCTCCGAGATCCTTCGCCTCGCATTGTGAAAGCGCCGTTACTTTCGCAAGCCATTGTGGAAACTTCATACTGCCAAATGAATGGTGCTTGCTTGAATATGCACATAGGTATTGCTGTGATTTTTCTTAATGAAACGTTAGGGGAGATTTTATGAAGAGATAATGAAGAGATTGAATGTGAAAAAGTTGAGTTTGTAGACGAAATCTGTGTTATCATTGTAAAATATTTGTTAGTTTAGATACATAAATTCAACAATAGACTTGTTAGTAGTAGTGTTAGTACAAAAACTTGTAGACTCTTATATATATAGTGCAACTATTCTAATAATAATTTAAGTAAAAGGCGATATGTGTTGATATACACCGGACGGCAATAAAACGGTATAAAAACAGTTGATGCACTATTCAACGAGGGAGCACGTTTTACACGCCCATACACTATACAAGGGGGGGGGCATTTTTTATAATAAATTCCTTCTTAGTGCACTCTTAAGTCATTTAAGGAACATTTGTGCAAAATTTAATGCTTCTTGACCCAGCGATTTCAGCTGTGCGTTAATCGATCAGTTAGTCAGTGACTCAGTCAGCCAGTCAGCCAGCGTCATGATCAGCAGTCGAGCTTGGGACCGCTGTACCAACGAGGCATAGAAACATTATGATATTTAAAATGTACTTTAATAAAGACTTCCTATCTGGCTCTCTCTTCGACGTTTCTTTTAAAGTCCAGATATTGTTGTTCGGAAACACCACCACCGTCACCATATAAAGCAACGTCTGGAATGGCCTTTTTAGGAAAGAGGCATAGCAATTTTGAGTTGACCTATCGTAACAGACGCCATGCTTGCATCAGTCATCGCGTAACTCAACCCTATGTTAAGAAGCCCTGCTCCTTATATCGGCTATAAAACTCCATCCACACTAAGATAAAATAATTTAGCACCTTAATGGTACGTACTTCGTAAGACCCTTTTCACACCTTATGATAGTAGCGCCGTAATCCCGGCAGGACCAAGGATAACATCTTTAGGTCCCCGTAAATATTTAATAAGACACGGCTTTCTATACATTTGTAATAATGTGAAGGTCTAAGGAAACTCGGCCATGTACGAGTAGATAAGTGACCGTGTTTAGACATGGTTCGCAACATAAGTTTATAAACATGAAGAAGTTTTGAAATAATTGTACTTTCTCAAATCTGCCTCGTTGGGCTAGTGGTCGCAAGCGCGGCTGCTGAGCGTGAGGTCCTGGGTTCGATTCCCAGGTCGGGCAAAGTGTTATTGAATTAGCAGCCCGGAATCAGGAAGTTGGTGGTGTGACACTTCCGTGCTTCGGATAGCACGTAAAGCCGTCGGTCTTGCGCCTGATCTCTCTCTGATCGTATCGGATTTCAATCCCATCGGACTATGTGAGTGAAGGAAGAGGGAGTGTACCTGTGTTTGCGCATACACTTGTGCACTATAATATCTCCTGCGTACTTGGCTAATCTCCGTGGAGATAGGCTGCCGTGACCGAAATACGGTCTGAAGGAGTATTTTTACTTTCCCAAACTGCACGTTCATATAACTTAGTGAGAAAATTTAAAGAAACCCGCTGAGAAAAGAACTGTTTGGTGCAAACTTGCCTTGGAGGGTCGCTTTGCGATGAGGTTCGGATGTCTCGCTGTCCAAAGACTAAAACGACATCAAGCTGGTACAGGACCAAATACCATAAAAAACCTTTTGTCAGGGCTTTAGTAGGATATGTAGCTCTCACAACGGTTTATTTAGCCATCAGAAACACTGGCGTCAATTTTAATGTAGCACACTGTAGTAAATTTAGAACTAAAGATAAATCTTTGAAAAGCATTAACGCATGGTTAGCGAACTCTAAAGTTATATTATTAAATGGAAAAAGAATACGGTCGTGAGCAGGATTCGAACCTGCCATCTTTAAACGAAAAACATGCGTTAATGCTTTTCAAAGATTTATTTTTAATTGTTTCAGGTAATTGCATCTTAACGACATTGCAAACAACGACATTAACTGCAAAGTTAGTCGTGTCGGTTCGGTTACCTGTATAGGAACTGAATAGATAGCAAGGACGTCGCCAAAAGACGTGTTAAAATATGGAAGAAGAATTCGCGGTGGTGAGCAGAGGTCGAGATGGCTTAGTGGTCCGAGCGCCTGGAGGCGCAGGTTCGAATCCTGTTCGTGACTGTATTCTTTTTCCATTTAATATAATAATTTCAAAAACTTATCTTCTAAAAGTTTTATAAATCATATTAATCCTAACAGCCTCCTATAATAAGCACCATTGATCTTCATCACCTGTATAACGGGGATCTTTTCCCGTTCACCACTTAGTTCTCCTGATTGGGAATCCAGGTGATCACCGTCAGGTTCAGGGTCCTTTAATAAGTTTAGAGCTTCACGGGAATCCAGCAAGTCTTTAAGTTGCATGTCATTAGAAAATGATTGCTGGGGTTTTGTATTTTTTTGTGCTTGTGCTTGAGTCTGTGCTTGCGCTTGTGCCTGTACCTGTGCTTGTGCTTGTGCCTGTGCCTGTGCCTGTGCTTGTGCTTGCATCTGGGCTTGTGCTTGTACTTGTGCCTGTCTTTGTGCTTGCATTTGTGCCTCTGCTTCAGCCTCTGCCTCTGCTTCTACTTCTGCTTGAGCGTCTGCTTGCGCTTGAGCTTGCGCTTGAGCTTGCTGTTGTGCTTGTGCCTGTGCCTGTAATTGTAGAGCCTGTGCTTGTGCCTGTAATTGAGCTTGTATTGCCTGCACATGTGCCAGTGCTTTACTCTGTGCTTGTGTTTGAACTTGTTTTAGTGCTAGAAGTTGTTCTGGTTGTAATTTTGGAGAGTCTAACTTTGCCGGAACTGGCGACCTAGAACACAATCAGGGTCAAATTAAAGATTACTGAATTATAACAATCCCATTAAGTTTTGCTGACGCTATACTACTTCTAATTATTCATTAGATCATAATTTTGTGGTCCGTAATAATATGTTTTTGTTTAAATAGACACAAAACAGTGGAAGATGGTCTTTATCTCTAGGTATGACAACAGAGACAAAAGGCATTTGTATAGTCTTCAAGGTAAGAGATGTCCTAAATAATACGCGGATCGTAAACAGCGGATACGTACCTGTATATGTGACCGAATTTCATCGCCAGAGCATCCTTCTGATGTTTCATTTCTTTCACAAAATGTTCAGCTGCTTTGGACGCGAAATCCTTGGCTAGTACTTGAATGTATTCATCAGACATTACGTTATCAAATGTATCTCTTATTTGTTCTGGGGTTAATTGTAGAAGGACCGGCTTCGCTCTCATCATCTGAGCTGATATACAGCAAAATGTTAAGAATATAGGAATGTTTTTCAACATTCTTTATTTTCTATACTGCAGTAGCCATGTCAGTTTCATTACGGCAAGGCATGCAATGAGAATTTTATTTTTATAGTGCTATAAAATCTTTGTTGATTGAATTTTCAATTGAACTTTGTGACTTTTATCAGATTATTTGCTTGCTTTGCTGGTTTTTGATCACAGTGATTACTGAGTCAACCAAACAGTAGTTTTAAGCAGGCTGTTGGTCTTGGAAGTAAACATATTCTTGAGTGGTAGCCAGAAATTCAGAAATCGCATAACATAGTATCATAAATAAGATCCCTAGTTTGATGAACTGGCGACATGTTTAGAAGGACAGGAGCATTCCGTATATGGATGATAGGGAATCTGGTTTTGTATCGCTATTCGGAGTAGTAGCAGAGTCCTTTCTGCAGTAACAGAATACTATAAGACGTAGGAGGCTCAAATTGCTAGCAGTGCCTCTGTACCATACCTACTGATGCGCGCATTTAATTCACCTGTTCCACGTTCTCTGACTGAGCTTAATGCTCTTCTAAACTTAAACCCTAACCCTTGATTTGTTTACAGATGGATGGAAATTAACACTATTAGAATATTTGAAATATTGAGAGAAGAATGGAGGAAAGTAATTATTAGCTTTAGGGCTTTAGTTCTGTATTTTTTGTTTCATTTTTTTTTTAAACGTTGCCCCACACTAGGAATTTCTTCCTGTATCGTGGGTGCGTTTACAGACATATAATTTCACAAGCACACATACACCCAGACCCGGAGCAATTATCTATAGATCGTAAAAATATTTGCTCCGTGCAGGAATCGAACCTGCGACACGCAGCGCAGCAGTCGGTCTCTCGACCACTGCGCCAACCGCGCTGTCAAATTAAATATTACTGTATTTCTGTCTAAATAGTGTGATTGGCTTCGTCAATTCTATATAATTAATAAATAAACAATCGGAGTAGATCTCGGAAAATCTGCTACAGTGAAATCGCAGGTATGTTTAAGGTAAAAAGTCTAGAATCAAAGAGAATAAAAATAAACACTAATAGGTGATTTTTTTTTCGTGTAGTCAAAGTTATCCGAGCCACCTGCCTCTGAACTGGCATAGCAACTATTATTAATTAAAAACAGCTAGGACCCGGCGATTAAACGTGCCCTCTGAAGTATCAAGACGCTCCTACGGCAAACGCTAAAACTACTGCTAACGGTAACCCATCTACAAATTGACCGCACCGAGCGTTGCTTAACCTCAACGATCGTTATTTAGCAGCCGATTTTATATAGCAAGTATCGTGTAGAATGTTAGAAACAAACGTAGATGTAGGTAATTTCATCATTGTGGCCAATCGATTTGTCCAGTTAACATTTAATAAAAGCGTCCTGTAACGTGACTACTGCAATTAGAACACTCAATATCAAAAACTTTACACGAGATTTTTAATATGGATCTGTAATAATGGCATTGTCTTAAACCCGGTAAAATATGAAACAAGAACGGTTTTTCTAATACCTGTTGATATGATTTTCTCTGGTGGGAGGCTTCGGCCGCGGTTGGTTACCACTCACCGGACGAAGACATGCCGTGAAGTGACTTAGTCGTGTTCGGGATGTAGTCCAGTGCCACCGTTGTGGGAGACGGGTCTGGGCAGTTGCATCAACTCCCCAACTATCGTTCTCCCCAAATCCACTCTACTTAGAGTGAATAGATTTCTTGTGGATCTACGTGATCCATTCTCGGCCACATCGTCGCTCACCATCAGGCGCGTTGGTAGCCAAACTTATATAGATGTATGAAAAATATATATATATATTTTTATTTGTGTTTATTATATATTGAATAACCTGTTAGATGGGTTAAATATGTATCCGTTTAATGAAAGGCAACAGCAAAGAGGAGAGTACGGTATGACGCGGATGAACAGAATTAGAAATGTAAGAGGAAGTCTGAAAGTAATTATTTCGATTTGCTCCGTCAATTGTTTGTTATAGTATGAACATGTGATGTGAAGGAATGAGGATCATGTGACAAGAAAAGATTTGAGTATGAATATGGATGGCTACACGAGTAGAAGAAGACCGCGGAAATGAATATGGATTGCTACACGAGTAAAGGAAGACCGAAGAAACGATGGACGAATTGTGAGAAAAATAATATGGCTAGGAAAGGAGTGACTAGCGAGATGACGGCTGATACAGATGTATGGAAGAAAAAGACATGAACCCGTTTAGACACCAAACGCCTATAGACGGCATAATAATACCTTATCTATTATGTCAAAGTCAAAGGTTTTTATTTCATATAAACCATACAAAGGCACTTATGAAAAGTCAGAATTTACGTGCACGGTTCCAAAAAGTCGCTTCCTATGGAGAATAACCGGCAAGAAACTCCATGGTTACTCTTTTAAACTGTATATCTTTTACAATTTCTGTTAATACAATTTTGGGCGGGATGTAAAAACAACGTAATCTTGGATGCAGTCACTAACATAAAAGATAATAAGATAAGCCTTATTAAATGAATAGCGCATTTGACAAGTTTACGGAGTTCTCACATTTACAAAATGTTGAAGCTAAAGAAGCTATATAAAACAATGCATAATATCCGTCAAATAGGCCTATTATTCGCCTATTATTATTAAGTTAACAAAATTTAAGAATAAAAACAATATGTCTCATCTTGTGTCCTTCAAAGTGCTGAATATCTACGTTATTACTAACGTAACGTAATTATTTATTTCTTAGAATTATACATTAACAGTATTTTTAACAAAACGTTTATAATTGCTAAAAAACAAACTGTATTATACTTTAATATTCAAAGAGAAATAAAATAATACGTGTAGCAAAAAGATTTTACCCCTTTTTACAAAAATTACGTGGACGGAGGAGTATTTAATTTGGCACAGTTAAAGTTTATATGAAGAAGGAGATATTTTTGTATAATATGCATTAGAAATACATTAAATTAATAAAAAAGAAATGCTACACACACTACCATGAGTTTGACACATACTACCATGCGTTTGACGCACACACAACTATACGTATATGTCTTTGACAATAGAACCTTAATAAGAGTTCAAATTAAAAATTTCAATAACTTATGACCTAATTTCGCCCAGTGGGCGACTACAAGTTATTCCAAGCGCAGTAGCGTTCCATACAAAGGTGTCGTGCTACACACTCTGATCAATACAGTCCACATAATCCATAGCTTCCCTCTTCAATTATTAACCGACAACCGGCTGCCTCAGTTAGAGCTGCATTATTAACTACATGCCTACAAACCGACTGTTTATTAATGTTTTTATTATTTACGTCAATCGTTTCCGTCGTGATAGGACACCTCCTATCACGACGGAAACGATTGACGTAAATCACCATACATCACCATGTTGTACGAAATTTGCTTCCTCTCACTCCCTCTCTATCTTTCTCTTTTCCCATGGCAATTTCTCAATCGCTACTCAATTTTCAGTTGCACTTATATCTTGTACTATCTTAAGCCATTATTTCGTAAACTGCCTTGTTGGTCTAATGGTCCCAAGCACGACTGCTGAGCATGAGGTCTCGGGTACAATTCCCAGGTCAGGCAAAGTGTTATTGAGTTTTCTATTAGGAAATTCTCAATAGCAGCCCGGAGTTTGCAATCGTGCTGTGTAGATGGCAATATGCTCACCACCTATTACTTGGGACCTAATAACAGTATTGGTGAAATGCGGGTGTACGACTATGTACACCTCTGCCTACCCGTTGGAGTTATTTCATTAGAATCTAACCTTTTCAGTATTATTCATGCCTCCTGAAGGCTTCTGTCTTAGGAAGCCTCATTCATATTGCCAGTTACCAACTGACTGAAGCCGATGGATGAAAGTACCTTCTAAAACATACGTTCAAGTGTAAATTATTTCTAGTCCTCATCAAAATTATGAAATGTTCTTAAGTTGAGAAAAGTCTCTCTCACTTTTGATGACCAAAACCAATGCTAATTGATGGTTTGAATCATTCTTCTAGGACTTTTAGGTGTACGAGGAATCCCCCCCCAGGGGTTCCGCCTTGTCGTGGTGGGGGGAGCTCTAGTAGCCGTGGCTTGGTCACCCACGGTGAAGCTAGAGGAACCCGGGGAGGGCCGCTCCTCTGGGCTTTGCCAGCAAGCCCATGTTGGAGCGGCGTAGGTTGCGGGCTTTATGGGGGGTGCCGCAACTGAGGTGGGCTGCGGTGTTGTATGGGCGGCACCGCAGCTGAGAGATGGGGGCCGCGGCGGGGGAGGAGTGCCGGTATGCCGATGCGCCGCTCTCCCTACCTTCCGCGGCCTTGACGGGGCCGCCACCGTTAGATGGCGGACGCAGTGGGGCCGTAGGTGAAGAGGAGTACCGGTATAGCGAGGCGCCGGTCTCCTTATTCTCTGCGGCCGTAGTGGCAGGCGGCGGGGCCACAGACCTGACCCGTCGCAGGGGACCTTGGGCGTCCGGACACGGGGTCGTCTGGCGCCCATTGCACATGGTCTCCATGGTGGTTGCGGCACGCCATCTGTTTGGTGTGTCGTGAGAGAGCAGCGGAAGGCTGCGGACGGGTTCGCGGTTTTGTGTGCGAGAGCGTTCCCGCGTCCCGCCCTCAAGCAGCTAAGGAGGTATACTGTGGAGTTTTAGTGGATTCGAGTCCCACATAACCGCTTTGTCTCCCCGTGTCAGAGCGGTATGCGAGGGCATTTCTCAACATAAAAAAAAACGGTGTACGAGGAATGTCAACTTGCCACTGTTTCCTAATTGACATAAGTCATTTCCATTTTTATTATGGAAACCAAAAACAGGTTTCATCTTTATAATATCCCTCCACGAACAGTTAACCTGCAGGATAGCACACCGTGTATAATCCCAAAATTCAATCTGGTAGCTGATTAACAAAAGCTGATTAAAATAAGAGTACTGCTGTTTTTACTAATATTTACTATATGAGCGAGATGGGATAAATTATGAGCGAGTCAAAACGAATAAAGATAGAGAGACGTCAAATCCAAATTACGACACATCAAACTAAAATTTTCGGACATTTTGGTCGCCACGCTTTTAAGTGGCTACTCAAATTCAAACACACATAACCATTACCACATTAAAATTCAATGAAAAATGTTGACGTTTCTTAATCCGTTCTGTCCCTTTCTTTTATGAGATGTTAGTAAAAGTTAGCAATACTGTTATTATATGTTCTTCATGAGTTGACGCCATTAATTTATAAATAAGCGAAAACTCTAAACTAGAATAATGAATTCCAAGCAAATGCACGAGTTAGTGTTAAATTAAAGAACTTCCTGTGGGGTTACTCTTGAAACTAATACCAATTCCATTCCAATTCTAATATTAAATAAAAGCCCTAAACAAAGCGTAATTTTAAAATAAATATACCAACATTACAGTTGCCTCAATTTCAAAGCATGTTGTCTTCATATAATCCCGAATCTATAATTATTTTTTAGACATTATGGCATTTAGAAGTACGAACTGACAAATTTCTAATGTTAATCGGGCGGAATTATTTTCAAGAGTAAGCCCACTGGTCTTGTGTGGACCTTACGTTTCAGTAAGTTTGTCAACACTATTTCCGTAGAATCGACTCCACTCCCATACAAACTAAACACAAAGTGGCACTCTCAAAATAACTACGCACAGATTGAAACAATGTATGTAATCACCAGAAAATAGCATCGCAGAATAAACATCCTTTATTTTTATTAGTCGTTAGACGGGAAATCTGATACAAAGTAGAAAATGGCGGCTAGAATAAAATGTTTATGTGTACTGTGGAATAGTTTATGTAACGTGTTATTGCAGTTACAGTTAGTGCTGTAGGACTGGGACTTAACATTAACATCGCTTTCTTGGATTTGAAAACTTTAAGTAGGTATTCAAGATAAATCTTTGAAAAGCATTAACGCATGCTTAGCGAACTCTAAAGTTACAATATTAAATGGAAAAAGAATACGGTCGCGAACAGGATTCGAACCTGCGCCTCCCAGATGAATACTCCAGGCGCTTTAACCACTAAGCCATCTTTTTTCGTTTCGAATCCTGTTCGCGACCGTATTCTTTTTCCATTTAATATTGTAACTTTAGAGTTCGCTAAGCATGCGTTAATGCCTTTCAAAGATTTATCTTGAATTATTAAGGTAATTGCATTCTTTACGACATTTTATTAACTGCAAAGTTAGTCGTGTCGGTTCGGTCACCTGTATAGGTACTGAATTGATAGCAATGACGTCGCCAAAAAGACGTGTTCAAATATATATATAATACAACTTAAAAACATGAATTTTACCTTAAATGTTCGTGTATGTTCGAATTTTGTTCCTTAAATGGTTCAGAAGACATGAATATACATACATATAAAGTGTTATTTGTCCAAGTCCCGCAGTCAAAGTCGCGGATACGACTAGTCCTACACATATCGGACAAAATCGCATGTGAACTAAAATTATCTCATACTAAGGATCACGGGACACAAAACAGCGTCGCCTCGCAGCAAACGCGCGACGGGCGCTTGTGGTTTAATTCCGTAATTAATTAAACATGACACATCTCGTGTTGTGGTTTAAATACTATTATTTAGCTACGGTAACGGTTCGTAATTCTTCTTGCTTGAGAATGAATCTGCAAAGTTTTTGTTCTTGTAAGATGCGTCAGGTGTAGTACATATAAAATATGGAGTTTCTTGCCCGTTCTTCTCCATAGGAATCTACACTTTGGAACGTGGCAACTAGCTTCTGACAATTCAAAAGTGCCTGTAAAGGGTCTAATTGAAATAAATGATTTGACTTTGACTTTGAATAGGTGAGAGCAAGTCGACTGATTACCGCATTTCCAAACACAATTAAAATTCCATTTTTTTTAATAAAGCCTTTCTGCGAAAATTCTGATATTTAAAACATTTCATCCAATAACTCACTCGACCCACAGCTCATCGAGGCCAACCCAACCCGTTACCACCATAAAATTTATTAGGACAATGCCGTCAATTTTCTAATTCAGCTATAAAGAGTCCTCAATAAAGAACCTAGGCTGTAAATAAGCTATATAAAGGAGCAACAAGGACGTGTAGAATTTGATTCGGCTATCACAGGAGCAATAAAATGTTATGCGTTGCCAGTAACATGCACCACGTAACACGATAGTGAGTGGGAATGAACTGTGCGCGTTGGAACACACGGTACGGTATGGAAAGACTTTCTAATAATGTTGTAAATTTTTGTGGAAAAAGAATACGGTCGTGAGCAGGTTCGAACCTGCGCACGACCTAAATACTCCAGGCGCTCTGACCAAAAGCCAGCTCGACCGCTGCTCACTACCGCGAATTCTTCCTCCACATTTTAATACGTCTTTTGGTGAAGTCATTGCTATCTATTCAGGCCCTTTAAAGGAAACAACCAACACGACTAACTTTGCAATTAATACAATGTCGTACAGATATAATTACCTTAAAAAATACAGATAAATCTTTGAAAAGTATTAACGCATGCATAACAAACTCTTAAGTTATTTTTTTTATAGCATTACTGTTCTACGGTAGTAAAACTCTGCCAACTCCTTCGAGGAATACAGGCGTGATGCTATATGTTATTTTAAAAAATTTCTTATTTAACCGTTTGTTTCCTAAAGAGTAACCATGGAGGTTCTTGCCCATTCTTCTCCATATAAAGCTTTGAAGTCTTTTCCTTAGGTACAACTGCTTTTTAAACACCTAATTTCCCTTCTTTTTTCGCTGTATTTAATTAGCCAACAACAACTGCTCGTACCCACAAAATGCCGCGAAACAACGTACACGCACGAAACACCGTCAAACCGAGCGACGTCGTCGAGCCAATAAAAGTTAATGAGCCGCCCGATTGCCACGCGGGGACATGTGTCCGTACACTGGCCGACACAGATCGCCACCCGTGATAACATTCTACACGCCATTTTAACACTTATTTAAACATGAATAGAGTTGTATTTGAGCGCTGCAATGGAGCATTCATCTGCGTGACTTTTTGGGAATTTAATGAGTGATAATGAAGTGCTAGATAATATTTTTGGATTGATTAAATTGAGCTGTTGTTATGAAGCACATGATTTCCCGCTGAACTTTTTGCGATCAGTACTCCCAATAGGTCATCTAAGCTCATCCCATCTCATCCCCAGCTTAAAAAACAAATATGGTCAGTATTTTTTTACTCTCCTTCTTCCCGCTGATCTTTTTGCAATCAGTACTCCCAATAGGCAAGCTCATCCCATCTCATCCCTAGCTTAAAGAACGTATGTGGTCAAAAATATTTTTTTTATTCCTTCTTCGGTTTTCCATCAAATCTTACTCTATCTCTCAAAATGAAAGCATCACCAACAATTGTTAATGGAAACTCAACTGCTTGGAAGAGCCTTCCCCACACGACTCCAGACTGCTCCATTTAGACATTGTAGCTATACAACACCTGGTACAGACTAACGTCTTGCAACTCGTATAATAACATAGGCGGAGGCAGTCAAGCGTCACTCTTCTGAAACTTACGTTCAGTTGAGAATAAATATCAATATGGCACTTAAAATAGCGTATTTTGATATGACTGTCCAAAAAAAGGAGCGTTTATGTGTTTAGGGTTCATATATGTCTGTACGTTTGTGAGTTTTTATTTTTTATTTTAAATGGGTTTGTTCTTGACTCTAGTCTAGGTCAGAGGTGACAGAGACAAAGTCGACGATGGACTGAGCTTACCCAGAAGTAGCCTGTTCACCCTAACTTTGAAGAGATTAGGGTTGAATGAGTCGGAAACACAGACTCAGGTAGAGAGTTCCGCTCCTTTGCTGTGTGAGTTTCTTTATTTCACCATAACTTCTAAACGCCTGAACCCAATTTTGATGTATTAATCCTTATCTTGTCCTTAACATAATAGTAAAAGGCTAGTAATAGGCTTGTAATAGGCTGTACTAGGCTGTAATAGGCTAGTAAAAGTATAGCAATAGGTCAGTAACAGTCTAGCAATAGGGTAGTAATGGGCTAGTAATGAGTTAGTAAGAGGCTATCAATAGGCTAGTAAGATTTAAAAAAAAAATGTAAAGGTTGTACACAAAAATATATAAAATCAACATATATTATGCACACATGACAGGAATGCTTTTTATATTTTTATAATTAGTTTCATCTTGTTCTTTCCACAAGAAATATAACTTTAATATCACTAAGTCTCTGCCTTCCGAAGTACGTCATCCTTGTATCTTAGGATGAACTTAACTCCTAAGCTACTCATTAGTTCTGAATTTAAAATGGTACCCAGCTAAAACCCACACGACAATGGCATTCTAATTAATATGAATAAAACTAAATGTATGTTGATATCATCCCCGTACAACCAGCTAGATAAAGATAATTGTATTTCAGTAAAGGGCCACTCGTATGAATGCCTCCATGACTTTAAGTTAAATTGCCAATGTAAATGTGTTGAGCGCGTACTGAACTACAGATATTTGGGATTAACAATAGATGAACGATTCGCCTGGATTCGCATGTACATACTGTATGTAATAAATTACGCTCAATACTAGGTAAACTCAATAACTTAAAACATGTAGTTAGTAAGCGAATCCTTTATATTCTTTACCATGCATTAGCAGAGGCGACAATTAACTACGGATTGGGCGCTTATGGACTTACTTTTCCTGTACATCTTAACAAAATAAAAACGTTACAAATAAGGTTATTAAAATTATTAATTAACAATAAAACTAAAGACAGTCTTAATAAAGAGTACGAAAAATTATTTGAAATATGCAGAATATTACCTATAGAGAAAAAAGTTAAGTTATTGATTTTATTAGAACAGCATAATAAAAATGAACATAAAATTAAAAAAGTCCATAAACGACTAATCCGTAAAGTGGCACAGAAAAAGAAATATTGGGTACCAAAAGTTGTAAATTATTTTGGCCAACGAACGCGGCAATGGATAACCCCGACATTGTTAAATGAATTACCTATACAAATTACTACTGATGCGGTCTCTAAAACTTGTTTGAAAAATGTACTGAGAAAACATTATTTGAGTCAGTGTCCTTAGCGTAATCATTGTAAACAAAATGGTGTTCTACTGAACGTGTCAACATGGGTCGGGCATTTGTCATCGAATGCGCTGTATTATTATTATTGTTTTTAGTATCATAAGTTAACTATAGGTATACTTAATTTAAAATGAAGTTAATGTATCCACGAGAACACTGCCGACAAACTGCACTACAGTTTGGCAGGAGATTTGTGTTTCTTTAAAAAATGTAAAACTTGTTAGAATAATTAATAAAAAAAAAAAAAAAAAGTAGTTTCCGATACATAAAGATACTAGAAAATCGTGATTATTAGTTAGTTAGTCATTTATTTGTCAGATCAGTACAATTCAGTATTGTTAGCAAGAACATAAACAACTTACACACTAGTATTAGTAGATACATATATCACAGTCAATTAATTACGTACGGCTGCAGTCGAGGATGCAAATAAAACCGATTTAATTTACTTATGAAATTTAATTAATATAATTATTACATTAAAATTGATAAAACTAAGATGCGTGACATTTGTTCGATATGAGAAACAAGAGTGATTCACAATTACACCAAATTAATGTTCGTCATTGATTCTGTGCGATCACACGATATTGGAATGCTGAGAAGGCGATTCTCACGGTGCAGATCGCTGTATTGCATTAGTCATTGTCACTGTAATTTTAGGGTTTCGCAAGTAACAATATAACACATTCATAAATTCAAAAAATACTATAAAACACTAAACACACTACTTCTGGGCACGGCTTGAAGGCAACACTAGCCTCCTCGTCCAGTGCTTCCATGTAAAGCCATCAGTCCTATCCACTACGGTCGACAAGAGACTGTTGCCGCTGCCTTTTTGTGTATGCCATCTAGCAGGTCAACCTTGGAGGTCGTCGACTGCTTAACAAGGCTTTCCTGAGGTTGCCTTAAAATTTTAAGGCCCTCAGCCAGGGCATTCGACTTATAAAAAGCGACAACACGCGAAGGGCACCGCCTGCGGGATACGAGCCTCGGCTTAGGGCGTCCCTGGTGGGAGGACAGCAAGGAACTGGCTGGATCGGATTCAAATCATTATTATTTAGGGACGAATTTAAAGCTACATGCTCAGCGGCGCGGGTAGGTACGAGCAAGGGTCAGGGTGGAATTGGCGCAGCCAGGCACGCACCACTTTATTAGCTTCAGTAATCCGATCAAGTATTGTAGTATCGGCCCATCCTGTGACAGCAGTGTTGCAAACTTCTTCATTGTTCAAAGCGATTAATAACACTGTATTAACAACTGTTGACTAATTTTGGTTACGCGAATATTTTTTTTGCATACTCTCTATAGTCTGTTTATTTTTGGAAGGCTTATATGACAGGTGTCAAATGACATAAGGGATGTCTCGTAATGCAGTATTTTTTTTTTGTTGTATCGATTAGTTTTGAGAACAAATTACTATCTTTATTATGATCATACAAAAACAAATTTTGAATATTTCGTGTAAACCACCCTAATATAAAGTCATAGGTAATGTGCTTGGACCACAATACAAGCCAACTTTCCGGAAACACGTTATGTTTCTCTATTTGTGCTGAAACACACAAACACTTACTTAATCCCGTAAAATTACGTGCAAACCGAGTCCAAACGAGTATGTTCTCACATCCCGCTAACCCCGCATACCGGGTGCGTTCCGTCGCGCAATGTAGTACGGCTCGACGCCTCGCTTCCAAATTCAAACGGTTGACGTTCCAAATTGGAATTGTTTTTCATTTTTCTACTGTTAAACGGCCGTTGTCTGTGGCCTGTGATTTCGAGTTCGAATAGCGCAACGGGATTAAAATTGGTACTTTGGAATTTTTGGTTTGTTCGATTTTCTGGTTTTAAGTTCAATTTGGATTCGACTGGGTTTGGTATGCTCGATCTGTCGGTAGGTACTGGAAAAAGATTGTGATTTAAACTCTAGGGAGTGACAACAACGAGAATCTGGTAGATTACCGTAGATAATTTTTAATGTTCAACCTGTCTATCCCTATTATAACAATAATAAAAATTTAATATATGTCTGTTATTAGATGTAGGTGTAAAATTTTTATTTCCATAATCTGTCTTCTAAACCTACTAGTATTTTAACCTGTAGTTAAAGAAAGTTTCATAATAACCATTTTTTAACATTTCTTTTTCAACCATGCATCCCCTTGTTCAACCTATTTTATGGTGTTTTCTAGAACATAAGCCAACGCTCAGGGTGCTCAAAAAGTGTAATCTTAGAATTGAGAATTACTGGAGCATAATAACTTAACAGAGCAAAATATAAATACAATTTTTACGCTCAAATCGTACAAATATTGTCCCCGAATTTTATTACAAATGAAAATAATATTTCTATGGAGAAAATTCTCAATTCTCAAATCTAATAATAAAAGATAGATGTCAAAAAACCTCGGAGCATTCGAATTACAAAATTAAATTCCAAATTTAATTTTACATCGCTTTCATGAAACATTTAACGCATACCGCGAAGGGTGCGTCAGTACTTATGAGAAGAAATAAAAGAATTCATTTATATTTTACGGTTCCCAGGAGATCGTGCTTCATTTGCAGTGTTTACTATTTTATTATTATTATTTAAAGCTTCAAAAAGATCTTGACAAGAGGGATGGGTTACCGTAGCGGTGAATGCTGCTGCGAATCTGGGATCTCGGTAAATGTTAGAGTAGGGCCGTGTCGTTTTGAGTCGGTAGGGGTCCGGCCCAGCATCTATGTTGGACTTACAACACTCGAAATATAAAGGGGGTGGGCTAATAGTAATTTGTACTGTAAGAGAGTAAGTTTCGTGCTTCGGAGAGTAGGTACGTTAAACCGTCGATCCTGGTTGTCAAACTAAGACAGTTCTTATGAGTGAAAATACGATCAGAATCGAAAATCGAGAAGTTCTCTCAGGTGTGCCGGTTTCCTCATGATGTTTTGCGTTACCGTTTTGAGCAAGTAATTTTTTTTTATAGTCGCTATGAAAAGTCAGTGGTGCGTGCTAGGCCCATGTTAAAGTTGGGGAGCCTATTGAATAAGGAAAGAAAAGAAATGTTTATGCTGGCTCATACAAGAGCACCCACACAAAGAGAATACAATACAGTATTAAACACAGCAACATCTACAGGGCACAGTTCCATACTCTTGAGAAATTCCTAAGTCATCTTATCACACCACTTAAATTATAATTTTCATTTAAAGTTAAATGTGTATACTAGACTTATTGCATTGTGTAGTTTTTTATGACTGGCTTAGACAGAATACCAGCGGCAGACATGCTCCGGACTGTCAGTCATCATGCTGAGTCACCGTTTAGTACTTTTACTTTTTTTTTGGTAAAGTGTTACTTTTAAAAGACAAATAAAATTCCTTTTCTTTCTTTCTGACCAACAAGCGTATTGGCTATCTTGACATACAACATGGTCACCTACCTTGTAATACATTTCGTTGTACGTTATAGCTTGTCGTTTGAGAGCGAAAATATTAGAAAACTTATGACGCAATCTACTACAAAGTGAACATCAATTCGATGTCAACTTAGATAGCTAATACGGCTGCAGCCACACTTAGACCAGTAAGCCAGTTCAAAAATACAAAATCAAAATTACAATTCCTTTTGCAGCATTAAAAGTAGATTTTGGAACGTCACACATTAAGACAGCCCATAAAGCCCACCCTTCACCGCTTTCTAGTGTTTTAGCTGGGAAGAAGAAGCGGCGCAACAAATTCCCCAGCAACACGTCTGTTTGTATCATGTTTATTTATGGATTTTATACAAATCAAAATGGAGTTAAATGTAATGTTTTTTTTATACATGTTAATGACACGCAGTGCCAATATTATTAATTTTCAAGGAAACATTGAAAAATAATAGACGCGGACGGGTCTTGAAGCCGTGGCCCTTGACATTTCGTGTCATCACTCTTCCAACTGAGTTTCCGTGTCGTTGTTCGATACACACACACAAAATGGAGTTTATATAAAATAATTGTTAACTATTTAAAATTTAAAAATCGCGACTTTAATTTGCGCCATATTCTACTAAATTCTTTGTAAATTTGACGAGCTTTAGATTAGCGGCCTCAAATTAGGTGGGCTTAGGGCTCCGTTGTTTTAATTTTGCCGCAAAAATACGCTGCGGGAAGATTATGTCCGCTGACGTCCGAGCCTGGCTTTATAAGCCGACTTACCGAGTTAAATGAAAAGTGGAAATGTAATATGGGGCCAGTGCTTCGAGAACAAAAATTAGTAAACGGATACGTAATTTAGAGCTTTGTTAATAATCCCAATCCTTAACCCGAAGAATGTACGTGAGTAGTAACCGGTGAACAATAACTATTATGTAAACATGTTTTTATGGTCAAATAAATTATTAGTACCTGGATGACCTGATGATGGTTTAAATTTTTGGTAAAACGACGTTTTCTAAAAATGAATCCTAGCTAGATCGATTTATCGCCCCCGAAACCCTCTGCATACTAAATTTCATGAAAATCGTTGGAGTCGTTTCCGAGATTCAGATTATATGTATATAAATACAAGAGTTACTCGTTTAAAGATATTAGATTAGATTTTATTATTATTATATATTATAATAATAATAAATCTAGGATTACACTGGTTACTACTCACGTACATTCTTCGGGTTTACCCGACTAGTTTCGAACTCGAACGGAGCCCTTAGTCATGAGCTTAGTCGCGAGTCAGACTAGTCTGACTCGCGACATAGCCGCGGACTCGGCTCATGACTAAGGGCTCCGTTCGAGTTCGAAACTAGTCGGGCAAACCCGAAGAATGTACGTGAGTAGTAACCAGTGAACAATAACTAATATGAATATGCCTCACGAAAGTTATTATACAAATATGTTTACATAAATTTATATTAAATTAATTACGTGAAGGCTAAGATACAACACATTATTATCGCTTATGCTTAATAAAATTAACAAAATTATGTTCATTAGAAAAGACTTAGGCAAACGAGGCAGTCCTTTGCCTAAGGGTACTGTGACTGCTGAGCATGAGGCCCTAATTTCGATTTTCAGGTCTAGCAAAGTGTTGTAGAGCTTTTCTCGTAGAAAATTCTTTTGAGAGTTCAGAACTGTGCAAGGTTGTAAGCAATAGGCTCATCTACATGGGACTATTTTACATACTAGAAGACAAGGCATCTTTAGAAAAGAATAAGCGCTAATTTCGAATTTTTTACACGACTGCCAAAAAAAGGAGTATATATGTTTGTGAGTGGTCTTCTAAGCGGCAGAACTGATTTCGATTAATAGGGTATCGTAAGAATCTTTAAATTGCCTCGGATTACACAGGCAACAAAGATTTAAAAAAATTGCAATATAGTAGCTATGGTACACAAAAAGGTGAAATATAAAAATATACAATTCACACATGGAAGGCGTACTTTTTATATTTTTTAAATGATTCCATTTTATACGGAATAAATTAATCAAGAAAAAAAACATTACAGGCAAGTTAAGAATAGTCACAATAAAAAATCATCAGCCAATGACGAGAGTGCACATAAAAAAACTAATGCGACAATTTAAACGCCAGTTAAAACCATACAATAATGCCCTCCGTCCACAATAAAATAATAATTCTCTTTATATCTCACCCCCGCTTTCCCAAGGACAATGTCAACATGTACTGAGAGAATTAAAATATCATTATAACATACAAAATACTATTTAATATATTCATGACGTTTCATCTCTCTTTTTCAGTGATGATAATGAAGCGACCAACAAAAAGTTTCGCAAAAACTAATTGATTCCCCGTCATTCGTCTCCCCTACTAGGGTGTGGTGGATGTCATAAGAGAACAGAAAAGCATAATTTTCAAAGTAAGCATCGTCACGATATTTATGAATAAATTTGAATTATTATATGTATAACTAACAGGAATTAACGCGCAATAAATACCTTTGAATCGCAGACTTGAGACCTGAGTCTGCTTGTGACCACGATCAGTGCAACCTGGTCGAAACGTCAAGCGATTCAAAGGTATTTATTGCGCGTTAATTCCTGTTAGTTATACATATAATAATATCATGCAACGCGATAGTTTAAAAGTTAGTAAATTTGAATTCTTTTTATGGTGTGGTTGATGAACAACCTAGTGTCAGAGTTTAAACTACCCGTAGGTCTCTCACATAGCTTATCACAGCATCGAGAACATCTCTCAGGTGTGTTGGTTTCCTCACGATGTTTTCCTTCACCGTTTTAAGCAAGTGATAATTAATTTATAATACGCACATCGTTATCATCATCATCCCCCTGCCCTTATCCCAATTTATTTGGGGTCGGCGTAGCATACCTATATCAGGGGCCTAATTCTGCTAATTTACCAATGCTTCAGTTGAGTGTCGATAGTGTGTCGATGGAATGATTTTAGTTAGACCGGTGGTCTTATTAAGCTAGCAGACTACCAATTAACTAAAATCATTCCATCGACACACTATCGACACTCAACTGAAGCATTGGTAAATTAGCAGAATTAGGCCCCTGGCATGCTGCTAAAGTTTTGGCTATGTTTTATGACCGGCCGCCTGCCTGACGCAACCTTCTTTGGGAATGCTGTTGTTGGTGGCAACCGCCACCGATACGGTCGCCTTCTATCTAGCTATATCACACCAAATGTTATCCATGCGCCAGGTTCTGATGTTATCATAATATCACACTCCACTAACCGGGCTATGACTTCGAAAAGACAGTAGTGCCTTGGATTCGAAATTGCGACCTTTGACTTGTCAGTCCACCGGTCATACCACTAGGCTATTACTGCTTTTTGAATTGCTGACGACAGAATCAAGATTACTAACGAACATAAATTAAAAAATGATGAGGATAAAGACGGTGTGAATGAATATGGAAAATGATATAGCTAAAAAAGGAGTGACAACCGTTAAGCCGGCTGAGAGAGATGTATGGAAAACGACATGCTGCACCGACCCCAATTAAATTGGGATAAGGGTAGGGGGATGATGACAAAGATAAAAAAGTAATAAAAAAAGTTTTACCAAAAGCAAACGTATGTTGCATATATGTTTGGTTTTGGGTTCAACAATTTCAGCTTTTCGGTGAGGGAAACCGATAAGCTGAAATTAATACCGATATGATAAAATAAAATTTTGTTTAAGGTTTGTGTCAAATATACTAACAAGTGTAGTTGATGAAGTAGAATAGAAGCTCGTAAAAAAGAACCTGATAATACATTACAAATTTACATTGCAAAATATCAAAAAAAAAATGCCCCTATAAAACTGGGTTTCCGTCAATAAACTTAAATAAACGCTGGGTCGATACACTAACTGCTCCAACATTTATATCGAAATTAGCTGGTGCCCGCGACTTCGTATGGGCGATTAGAGGTAGCCTATGTCCTTCCCCAAGACACAATCTATCTCCTTGCTAAATTTAATTCCGATCCGTTCAGCCGTTTAGTCGTGAAACGGTAACAAACAAACAAACAGAGTTACTTTCGCATTAATAATATTCGTATGGATAGAAGTATGGATGGAGGAGACATTCCCGCTTCTCGCTTCCGAATCCTGCTAATATTGTAAATGTGAATGTTGGATGTTTGTTACTCAATCGCGCAAAAACTGTTGAACAAATTTGGATAAATTTTGGTATAGAGAAAGATTGACTTTGGAAAAGGGCCCTTTTGTCGTGAAGACGAAATCGGTGGCACAAACTATTATTGAACATAGGACCCATCAGGGTTAAGGATAGCTAGAAGACATTTTCCTTATTTTTTAAATAGCTGAGAAAATCTTTCACCAATTTCCCGCTCGATTCCGTTCTATTGCACCACATCCATCTTTCAGTGCGGAAGAAAAATGCTTCTCCTCTCGTTTAAGACATAAGAAAGCACTCAGTACACGGCGTTAAGTTATTAATGGATGAATATAAAAACTCGATGATCAACTGCCTTCCATTCTTGGAGAACTTCTGACTTCACCGCTTGTATTAAACGAAATATTTTTAATAAAGAAAAATATAAACTTTTTTTTTTGTTGGCAAGATGAATGATGAGCCGGTCGTTGTTAAAAAGGCAAAGAAGGGTCGAGAAGAAATCCTCTTTCAGATTCTTTTTGTAATTTTTAAGAGTGATATGATTCATATATAGTGATTTTTTTATACATGTTGAGGTCATGTAATGCTTATATTAATTTTAAAAATTCAAAGAAATATTGAAAAAATTATAGACAAGAACGGAGCTTGAACCCGCGACCCTTGACATTCCGTGTCAGCACTCTACCACTGAATGTTTGAGTTTAGTGGATCTGTAAATTATTGCTTGATAAAAATCGCCAGACGTCTCCTTAAGACGAAGGACACGGAGGATTGACAATTCAATAGTTTTGACACAACAAGGTAGCTCAGTGGTAAAATGATGACACGGAATGTCAAGGGTCGCGGGTTCAAGCCCCGTTCTTGTCTATAATTGTTCCTACGTTTCCTTGAAAAATTGTTATTATTTAAGTGATATGATTGCCTATGGAAACTTGACCTAAATGAGATTAATTTCAAAAGGGACTAAATAAATATCAAATACTTCCCTTCAGACACAGAGTTCAATTTATAATAGCTTTTGAATTATTAACTAACTACTAAATTATTCTATTCAAGGAGTTTCCAATTCCAACAAATATAGATTTCTAAAGAAGGCGAACTTTTTTCCAGTACACGCTTTTCAAAGATTATCTTTGAGTTTGTATAATTTTAGAGTGTCGTGGTGGCCAAGTGGTTACGGGCCCGCCTCCTGAGCCGCAGGTTTTGGGTTCAAACCTGGCATGTACCAATGTGACTTTTTCAATGTTATATTTTTTTTTTTTTTTTTTTTTTTTTCCTGAATTACTTAGGACTCAGTCCTCAATAATTAAATAACAATCTAGCCACTTAGGCTAATAAGAAATTTTTATCTCACTTAATTTGCTACGTAATATATGTATATTATAACTAAGAGTAATGTTCATTGCACATTCTTAGAGTCTGATAAGATGAAAACACTTTGTTCGTGTGTTTTATAGTTATAACACTTCACTGATTTAGATGAATAATTATTCACTAATATTCACTACACTAATTCAAATGGTTTAGTTCTGTTTAGTCTTCGCACAATGTCCGTGTTATCGAGCAGTTGGATTGCCTCGACATTTATGTGGTGATGAAGTCTACGTTCGTGCGCTTCAGCAAATTTTTGTATGGTTTGGTTGACGAATTCCATTTTAAGATCGCGATGGAGGTCGTCGTTTCTTATATACCAGGGAGCGTTGACTATATCCCGAAGTACTTTATTTTGGAATCTCTGAATTATTTTAATATTGCTCTGTTTAGTACAGCCCCAAAGTTGAATGCCATATGTCCAAACAGGGACTAGAATTTGCTTATATAACAATAATTTATTTCGTATTGATAGGCAGGACTTCCTCCCCAATAACCAATACATATTTTTATATCGAATGTCTAGTTCCTGCCTTTTCTTTTTGACGTGCGCTTTCCATCGTAACTTTGCGTCAAGTGTTATACCAAGATATTTGGCTGTGTTTGCGTATGGCACTTGTACGCCATTTATAGAAATTGGGTGGTAGTCACACTTTTTGTTGGTGAAGTCAATGTGAATAGATTTGGACTCGTTAAGTTTGATCCTCCATTTTTGTGCCCAATCATGAACTTTGTTCACAGCTACTTGTACCTTTTTTGCTGCTTCTTTATGGCTTGACCCGGTAGCCATGATAGCGGTGTCATCTGCAAAGGTTGCAATAATGTTGTTATCTATCTCTGGTAGATCACATGTGTACAGCAGGTACAGGACTGGGGCAAGCACACTTCCTTGTGGTACACCGGCTTTTATTGGTTTTAGCTCGGAGTAGGCATCCTCTTGTCTGATTCTAAACATTCTATTAGTGATATACGATTCCAAAATATCAGCGAAGTCTTTAGGTAGCATTAGACGGATTTTATATATAAGACCCTGATGCCAAACTTTATCAAAAGCTTGCGCCACATCTAAAAATACCGTGGAGCAGACTTTTCTGTCTTCTAGTGATCTTTCAATAATGTTGGTAATTCTATGTACCTGATCTATTGTGGAGTGATGTTCCCTGAAGCCAAATTGGTGGTTTGGTATCAAATTTCTTTCACTTACAATTGGGTTCAACCGTTTTAGTTTTGATAGTATGGGTAGCAGAGAGATGGGCCTGTATGAAGTTGCTTCGTGGGGTGGTTTCCCAGGCTTAGCAATCATGATGACTTCGGCAATCTTCCATAACTCGAGCACATATTTTAACATGAATGCAGCATTGATAATTTTAGTAAGTTTAACAATGGCTTTTCGTGGGAGATGTTTGAGAATTTCTCCAGAGATAAGATCATATCCTGGACATTTTCTCGAGCTGATGTTATATAGGATTTCCTTCATAACTTCTTTTGGTGTGACAAGCTTAATGCTTTTATCTTGTAATATGTAGTCACAGTCGAGGTTGATTACTGGACCTTCATTCGGCTGAAAAGTTTCTGCTAAGTGCTGTGCAAATCTCAGCGCTTTTTGGTCATTACTTATGGCCCATTTTCCGTTTCCATCCCTGATTGGAGGAATTTGTGTAATAGGTCTTTGAAGTTTCTTTGTCACTTTCCAAAGTGAATAGTCCGTAAAGTGGTCACTGGTTAACTGTCTAAGATTAGTATTCAGAGATTCATCATGAAAAGCTTGAATTTTTCTCTTTAATGTTTTTGTTAAGTTATTAAGTATAGTTTTATCATACGGAAATCTAGTTTGTTGCCATCTTTTTCTTTGTTTTCTCTTCTCAGATAGTAAGTTTATGATATCTTTGGGGTAAGTATGTCCCTTAAATCTTCTTTGTAATTGTGGTGTGTTATTCCATGCACATTGTTGGATATTTACAATAAATTTGTTTACTTCTGAGTCTAGTTGATCTTGGTTTTTAATTGGAGTGTTTAAATCTAATGCATTATTTAAGTCTGTGCTAAAGCTATCCCAGTCGGTGGCCTTGTTAGTTAAGCTCAAGTAGTATTCTCTGAGTAAGATTCTGTGGCTTAGTCTTAATATTATCGGAGAGTGGTCCGAGTTCATATTATAGCCTTCCTCTACACAAAGGTAATTTGATGATATATTTTTGTAAATGAAGAAGTCTATAAGGTCTGGTATTTTCTGATGGTCAGTGGGCCAGTAAGTTGGTTTCCCTGAGCTTATAACTTCACAGCGAGAGTCATTCACTGCACTTAGCAGCTGTCTTCCTTTCATTGTAGTTAATCTTGATCCCCAACGGATGTTCTTGGCATTAAAATCACCACCCAATATGAATCTGTGTCCAAGAAGTTCAAAGAGGTGAACATATTGTTCTTTTGTTATCATGTGCCTCGGAGGACAATAAATGGCTGCAATGGTGACGTGACATTGTCTTGTTTTTACTGATACCGCCACGGTTTGCATGTTCGGTTCTTCATGTTTACTTTGTTCGAAGTGATAGATGTTATCTTTTATAATAACTGCGCTCCCCCCTCTAGCAGTGTTTTCAGGGTGGACTGAGTTATATACCCTGTATCCTTTGAATTTGATAAAGGATTGTTTGGTAAAATGGGTTTCAGATATCAAGCACACATCTATGTTTTCTGTATCAAGGACTGCTTGCAACTCTTGTTGATGTTGGGCAAGTCCGTTGGAATTCCACGCCATTATTTTGAGTGAATTAATCATTGCAGATCTTTCAAAATAACCGCCTTAGTGCTCGATTCTAATTTCTCTAACCTCTTGTCGAAAGATGAAATACACTTCAAGATTTGATTAAGTTTATCTTCGAAGTTAGTTGACTGTGTATTTTGTTTTGCTACTTGTGCATAAGATACACTTTTGTTCGCGTAAACAGTTTTTACTTTTGACTGTACACTTGCTTTTGATGACTGTTGGTCAGAATGGGTAACGTGAGGAGACTGTTGTGATATTGGTGCAACAGGTTTACCTTTAGGATTTTTGTTCCTGAGTTTTTGTATCTCCTTGGCTACTACACACCCTCGGTAGTTAGCTGGGTGAGGTAGACCACAGTGGACACACTTAGGTTTCTCTTGTGCTGGTTTGTTGCAGTTTGGTGTTAAATGCTTGCCTGTGCATTTGACACATCTTGGCTCTTTTGAGCAGTACTTTTGTGTATGACCATATGCCTGGCATCTCTTGCACTGAGGAATGAGTTTTGAATTTTTGAGTGGGTGTATTTCAACTTTACACCCTAGAATGTGTTTAATGCCGTAGATTTTATTTACATCTTCGTCATTTTTAAACGATAGTATAAACATGTTAAGCGGTTCTTTGTTCTTCCAGCTCAACTTGTTATCTACCTTTTCTATGTAGAATCCTTGTGAGGTTAAGTCATCCTTTATCCGATCGGGCTGGCAGGAAGAAGGCAACTTTTTGACTACCACTCTAATGGGTCTAGTCTGTTTATCCTCGTAGGAATGCCAGTGGTAGTTTTTCTCTGCTAATAGTCTGGAGATTATTCTGTACGAGTCCTCGGTTTTTGCGTTAACCTTAACGCAGTCCCTGTTCATCATTTTAGCAGTAAACGTTTCTGCCGGTTGCATTTCAGTTAAGATATCATAAAAGTTTTGGTAGTTTTTCACTTGGTCCACCACAATTGGCGGCGGTGGTGGAGGTTTTTTGACTTCGGTCTTCTCTTTTTTATTTTTATATTGTTGGGCGCTAGTACTTGGTTGTTGTGGCGGAGTGAGAGAGGTGTTTAATTTCCTTTTTTTCCTGCTTTTTGCCCTTATCCATTCAGTCTCTTTGGCGAGATCATCCTCGTCCGTGCAGTACTCAATGTATTCATCTTCAGTACGCTGAGAAAATTTTATGCTCCTGTTGGCTTCTACTCCCTCGGGATAATTCTTGTCTCGTTCCTTGGAGTTTTGAAGTTCTAACTGAACGCTTTGAAGTTGCACCTGAAGGCTTTGTATTTGACCTTTCAGGTCATTAACAATAACTTCGAGATTTTGTCTTGCTGTTTTTTCGTTGATATAACAGTCATACAACTGTTTTTCAAGGTCAGTTTTAATTTTAATTTGTTTGGAAGACATAATTGCAAGGTTAGTCAAACTGCACCTTATTAATTATTTAAATTGATTGTTATTCATTTCTTCCGCAAAAGTAACTGGGTCATCGCGGTGACCCCGATAGTCCGACGCGCACCGCGGCGACGGTATTGTGCTGCGTCGGCGAATTACTCTTAACGAGAGCAAGCGCGCGCGAACGATACGTCTGTTCTCGATGAAAATCAAACCGAACTGTTAATGTGTTAATGTTATATGTACTTTCTTAGTTAATCTAAGACATCACAGACATACGGTGAAGGAAAACATTGTGAGGAAACCTGGACTTGTAGTCTGAAATCGCCAACCCGCAGTGAGTTAGCGTAGGTGATCAAGTTCGTACCTTCTCTTTATGAGAAGAGGCCCTTGCCCTGCAGTGGGACAGTTATGGGGTGTTTTTTTTGTATAATTTATAGATATGATTATTTATGTATAACAAATTTTAAGTGATAAATTCTACTTCTTTCTGCCCTGGTCCCAATTTATTTGCGATTATTTTGGAGTCTTCACGCTATTGTTCACTCCCTTTTATTTCATATCATCACTCACACAACCGTCCGGAATAGATTATTCTTAAAATTTCCGAAATGTACTTTAGTTATTATATTAAATGGAAAAAGGATACGCTCGTGATTCAGGATTCGAACCTACGCCTCCGGTATCCCCCTACGACTCCATGTACTGTAGTGCTGAAAAATAATTCAGATTAGATCTCTCCTAACTCGTAAATACCTACTTAACACACCTGATAAATAAAAATGTACTTATAGCGCTGCGTAGACAGAAACCAGGATCTCGTTTGCACAAATCCATTTAAGCGTGAAGCGCTGCATTCGGGAAAGCTCTTAGATGATCAGCTGGTACTTGTAATTTCTTTGTCCGGAGTTAGAGATAAGAACGATAGAAAGGATTTTATTTAAGACTAGTAGTTTTCTGCTGGAATTTTTACATAAAGAAAATAAAATTTATTTCTTCGTTTCAAGGTGTATCTACCTGTATTTGTAAAATTTCACCTTTGTACGATAGTGAATAAACTGCAAATAAAGTGGTGTCGGTTCAGCCACTGTAGAGGGACTGAATAGATATTAATAATAACGTCAACATAAGGTACAAAGATAGTTAGTAGATAGATAGATAGTTTGCCTGTGGACATACGACGAGAGCCTAGTATAGGTATTTCTTTAACATTTTCTTAAATGTATTTTACATTTAAGAAAATGTTAAAGAAATACCTATTAGATAGCATATAACATATAAATACGTATATAATAAATTAATAGTCTAAAATTATACATAAGAATACTTAACTATACCTGCAAAGATAAAAGAGACTCAATTGAGTCCACAGACAAACTGTTTAAAACAGTTTTGTGGACCATTGTACATTAAAAAAGTGTTCCTACCTCTTGTAATTTAATAATTATAATTAAAAAAAAGAGTGCCTGGAGTATTTATCCGGGAGGCGCAGGTTCAAATCCTGCTCACGTAAGTTTTTTTCTTCACACACAATTTTTTGAAATTAGAGAACCTTATAGTTCGCTACGCATGCCTTTCAAATTCCAAACGCATTGACATCACAAAATTCCGGAAGAAACTAAAAGTTCCATTAAAGGAAATTAAAAATTACCCCAAGATAGTCTTCCTTTGGGCTCCCCTCATGACGTCACAGCACATTATCGACGAACAAAAGAGAATCGCGGCTGACGTAACACGTCACTGACATGCACAAACCAGCACAAAACTCACCAACAATTCAAAACTGTAAACTTGGAATTTCAACTTTATTCTGTAGATATAAGGTCTATCTTATACAGTTGTAGTGCAAAAGTCGGGCAATAAGAAGGAAAAGAGGGATAATCGATTGTATTGAGATCTTGGATGACTATAGTTAGGTAGAGGAACTTACTACGGATAAGGAAATAGAATGGAGATTAATAAGAAAAAGTCCTTAGGAATTCCTTTTTAATAATAAGTACACAGATAAACAATAGCATTACGGAATAAATGCTACTATTTTGGTAGAATAAATTAGTAGTAATCATTATTGTTTTCTCAGGAAAACATTGAAAAATAATAGACATGAGCAGTATTTGAACCAGCGATCCTTGACGTATCGTGTCATGGCTGACTGAGCTATCGTTTCATGCTAGCATCCATTAAATTTCATGTTCGTTTTTCGTCTTAAGGAGACGCCTGGCGTTTCTATTTATTTCTATTTATGGCAATAATTTAAGATTACTAAACTCAGCGTTACCTCTTTTCAGTTGTAAGGCGCCCAACGATATTCCAATGCTAAATAATTTTATACATCTTAAGGCCATTTAATGCCAACATTAATTATTATTTTCTATGAAAAACATTGAAAAATAATAGACATGAGCAGGATTCGAACCTGCGACCCTTGACATACCATGTCATAGCTCTCCCAACTGAATTAGAAGTTAATAATAATATCAAAATTATTTAAAAAGATTAGTAGTAATACATACTCACATATACACAATAGTACACCCAGATTTCACCAATACTGTTATTAAGTCCCATGAAATAGGTGGTCAGCCCATTGCCATCTACCGGGCACAATTAAAAACTCCGGGCTGCTACTGAGAGTTGTCTAACAGAAAACCCAATATTACTTTGCAAGACCTGAGAATCGAAACCAAGACCTCATGCTCAGCAGTCGCGCTTGGGACCACTAGACCACCGAGGCAGTAGAAATAAATATAGAATAGAATGGTCGTATTAGCATTACAGAAATTAGTAAACATATAAATAACTATAATACCGAAAGTAAAAGGTTCAAGCGTCAGCTTATGCTATACTGCCGTGAGCAGGATTTGAACCTGCGCCTCCAGGATAAATACTGCAAACGCTCTCCCAACTAAGCCATCCTGACCCCTGCTCACTACTGCAAATTCTTCTTCCACGTTTTAATACGTCTTATGGTTTTAATATCTTAGGTTTTCGCGATCACTACACATTATAACTAAACAACTTTTAACCAGATTAATCGCGTGTATATTTATTGGTTTTTGTCACAATACACGCGATTAATCCGATTAAAACTTGTTTTATTATAACGTCTTCTGGTGTTATACTTCCTAATTTATCACTTCTCCCTTAACGGTTTTCTCAAACTTCGAAAAACTCTTTACCAAAAATGTCCAATCTCCGAAAATACGTCTTAAACATTATAATATGAAAAGAGATTCATCTGTAGACATTTTAAGTGTAAAGTTCTCTGTACTTAGTCGAAGTTGGAGCGAAATCCGATGATTCGGAAACGCTTAGCGAACTCCCGAACATTTTAAGTACTGTGTTCGTAAACCTATTAACATATTCCAAGATTTGGAAGTCTCGATTGTTTTGTGAAGATTCTTGGTTATATTGAGGCTTTACTTCAGGAAAGAATTGAGTTTTACGTGTTATTAAAAGTACTTAATTGGTCGTACACCGACTCTTCCATTATTACCATTTTACATTATCACCGTGGGAGAGCCATGCTTCGGCACGAATGGGCCAGCTCAACCGGATTGATACCACGGCCTCACAGAAAACCGGCGTGAAACAACGCTTGCGTTGTGTTTCGCCGAGTGAGTGAGGGTACCGGAGGCCCAAACCCTAAAAAGTCGGCAACGCACTTGTGACTCCTCTGGGGTTGCGGGTGTCCATGGGCCGCGGTAATATCTTACCATCAGGCGAGCCGTCTGCACGGTTGCCCCCTATCCCATACAAAAAAAACAGTAAAATAATTCCAAATTACACATTGCCGCACTAGTTTCAATCCGTGTAGTTATTTCAACTTGTTGCGTTCAGTTTAATATGGCATCTGGTTGCTTATGGAGTGCTCGAGTGCGCACTCGCCTGACAAATTGCCTGTGTCGCTCGATCGTGACGTCACAGTGTAATAGAGCCCTCAAGGATCATGAGCTCTTTACGTAGATGGAGAGATTATAATTTGTTGAGAGTGTGACGTAAATATGATGCCGAGTTTAGTAATATATTGGCGTAATTTTTTAAGCAGTGTACAAGGAACTTTAGACCAATTTATCAGTGTTTCTCCTTAATAGTTAGGTGAAAAATGCTGTGATAAAAGATAGGATAAAAATAATAATACTCCTGCCGACCGTATTCCGGTCACAGCGGCCTACCTCTATGGAGATTAGACAAGTACACAGGAGATATTATAGTGCATAAGTTTATGAACCAATACAGGTTTACTCCCTCTTCCTTCACTCTCATATTCTGATGGGACAGCTGTCAGAGCTGAGAGCGGTCAGATCGTCTGGAGTATTTATCCAGGAGGCGCAGGTTTCGAATCCTGCTCACGACCGTATCCACAAAAAAATATAACTTCTTTATATTATAATTGATGCCTCGGCAACGGAGTAATCTAGTATCAAATACTTATAAAGTATTTTATAATTAATTCCTTATACTAATAATCACTCTTTTAAATTTTATTCGGATCTCTTCTCACTCTTTGAACAGGTCTCCGGTTTTAATTGCTTCGTCTAAAAATAAAAGGAATATCCGTTCATGCTTGACGATACGGCTATAGTGATAGCGGAAAGCGATAGGAGGATTCTCGTAAGAGCGTTTTTAACTCTGGATAGACTCTATTAGTCGGTGTTCGTGCTTTAATCAAATAGAATTAATAATGACGATACTTCGGTATTCATATTCAAAAACGATATAGCTGTATTTAAAAATAAATTGTTTAGACATCATCATCATCGGCTTTTAGGAGTTCACTGCTGGACTTAAGTCTAGGTGTATACATAAGAAAAGGCTTACCTACAGCTGGAGCGGCTTATAAAATATGCCACAAACCGTGGAGTTTCCTAATGGTACAACCTATCAATGGAAACGGCAGTCTGCAATCATTAGACTTAGTAAATATTTCTTTCTTCCTTTTCTTCTTTCTTGTTTCTTTAATTGGCCAGCTGAGCATGCCTATTTACTTTATTTGAGTGCTTACTGTATTGCCTTTTGAAATTTTTAAGGTGTTATTGTTCATGTAATGTCAGACGACGACAGCAAATCTAATGTAATAATATAAAAAGAAAAATGCGGTCATGTGCATAATGCGCCCTTGGATGAATAGTCCAAATAATAATAATATTTTTCTTTCCCCAAAAAATATTTTTGAGTTCACTACGCATATGCGTAAAAGCGTTTAAAAATATATTAGATACTGTGATGACTCATTAATGACAAAATGTCAAAGGAGAAACAGTAAAGGTCAAAACATTCATCTCGTTCAAAACGCTTTTTACTTATCTATCAGTGGGACCTCACCTTATTCTGTAGATAATGATGCTTCGGCTGCACCCTAACGACCTTTATATTATTTAGAGCCGGCCCTTTCCTTGTTTAATTAATTGACGAGAAACGCGTTTTTAATTTTGACTTATTCCCTCTCTTAGCGAAGTAGGTTATCTAGAGATTGAGTTGTATCGGTTAATGATTATATCGCTTTTTGTATTTTTTGCGCTTTGAAGGGAATTTAGTCGACTTTTTTGATGTTCAATATCGATTCCTTCCTTCTCGATTAAAAGTTAACGTATCGTTTTTCTTTGTGTTTTTTTTATGGTATAGGGGGCAACCGAGCAGACGGCTCGCCTGATGGTAACCGATTACCGCCGCCCATGGACACCCGCAACCCCAGAGGAGTCACAATTGTGACCAATAAAAGAATTGTTATATTTAAATAACCGAGAATTGATGATCTGAAATCGCCAATAAAACACCCGTAGTGAGCCAGGGTGATCAATACTCGTGCCTTCTCTCTATGAGAAGAGGCCCCCACCCTGCAATCGGACAGTTATGGGCTGGTTTTGAATTATATTGTAAAGTGAATTTAACTATTTTCTGATTAAACTTAGCATCATGCTTGAATTCCCCAAAGGAGTTGGGAGAGCTATACACAGTTGTAAGGACACCCACATTTCACCAATGCTGTTACTAAGTCCCATATAATAGGTGGTGCGCCTATTGCCATCTACCGGACACATTTAAAACTCCAGGCTGCTACTGAGAATGTTGTCATAGAAAAACCCAATAGCACTTTGCCAAACCTGGGAATCGAACCCAGGACCTCATACTCAAAGGTCGCGTTTGGGACCACTATCTCATCGAGCTAATTTCTGGATAAACAAATTATTTATGATTCAATATAGGCTCTACTTGCTTAGATGTAGGACTTGCCACTCCAGGATTGATCTATTCAGTCATAAAAAAATATTTCAAAGACTACAGACACTGTTTAAATCGTCTATAACCAAGGGGGCCGACTCCATGGGTGCTGGGGGGCTCCAGCACCCACGAATGGTAAATTTTGGTTTCGGACTACCCATAATCCTAGGCATAAAAACTGATCAGAATGCAAAAGAACGCGTCCTAATGAGGTCTTAAATGTATTTGTTATTGTGTTAAACATCTTGCTGTCCTACTGCCGGTCTGTTCCCTTAAAACAGGATTTGTACACGAATTTAGAAACGATTTTCATAATTAACTGTTATTTTAAACAAGTCATCAAATATTAATTATTGTTCAACGGTTATTACTCACATGCATTTTTCGGGATTGCCCGACTAGTTCCAAACTGGGAGCCCTAAGTCATGAGTTGAGCCCGCGGCGATGTCGCGAGTATAACTGGCGCTACACAGTAACGCACCCACCACCACCACTACCGCACGCACCACCAGCACCATCACCGCACCAGCTGCACAACAATGTACTCGGTGGAAGAATGCACGTGAGTAATAACCGTTGAACAATTATTAATGAGAATGCGTCTAAAGAAAGGTATTATACAAAAAGTCATCAAAAAGGCATGAGCACTCACTGGATTTTTTTAAACCCGGTGCCTTTTTCTGTAACAGTTACCATTTGATGGCCTAGGAAAACTTTGTCAGTATTGATCTGAAGGTCGAAGACAAACAAAATAATTTAAGATCTTTATCGTGTTTGGCAAGTTGCCGTCACATAGAACGAGTAGGCAGATTTCTTACTAGTATCTTATTGTTATGACGCGTAATAAGAATGTATTATACTCATAAACTATTGTTATTCAGACAAATTTATTGAGACTTATCTACTTAGTTAGCAAAAGACAATGTTTCTAGGAAAACTTTCACTGTATACGTTTCTAACTCAATCTTGTGTGTGAATAATTCGAATGAAGATACTAAAGATAACTAACTAACTATAGTCTACCTCTTGCTACAAGTAACCTAAGTTGATCATTAGGCTAATGATGAACTTAGGTTACTTGTAGCAAAATGACTCATTACACACGATGGTGGATTGCAAGCTAGAGCCGCTAGGCTGAATTTTGTATTGAACAATACGACATGTTACGTCCCTCTTGCGAAGACATAAATTAACTTCATTGAACATAAATAAAAAATAATATTTTTGAAATATATAAAATGTAGCACGCTTGCGTAATAAGTCTCATTAGCAACCTAAAAACAATGTCATAAGAGCTAATTTACGAGCAAGTGTGTTGTAAATAGAATTAAACCACACATAGGTAACATCACGCCTGTTTTCCCCGAAGGAGTATGCATAGGTGTAGGTACACACTTGCGTACATCCACTTATCACCAGTGCTGTTATTTCAATCCCGTGTAATAGGTAGAATTGTGCCCGGTAAATGGAAATACGCTCACCAACCATTACATAGTACTTCCTAACTGCTTATTATTGTCATAGAGTCCTTAGCATCTGCGATAACAATTTCCCGCCGGACCACAATACAAATATCACTAGAAATCTCACCACAAAACAGTTCCCACCTTTCACACAAGTAAATAGTTTCCGTAAATACTCGATTTTGAGAGCCTCCCTACAAACGCTTGTCGGGATATATTTAAAGGGTTGGGCGGGCCCGGGAATTCAGAGAATCCCGCTGGGATCGCGGACGATGCAACTTATTCGGGAAGAATATGCGGCAGGTGGAATATAAGTACTAGTAGTGGGATAAGTTACGCGGGAATTGTTTATTTCCGTGGAAAGGTAAATAATAGTTTTAAATAGAAGTAAATATTGTTTTGATCTCATTCATTATTTGCCTCGTAGGTACATCGATCAAGGTTAATCAACATTTTATTTTACCATAGTAGCGCTCTGACGGCTACTAAACCATCTCATCCAAATCATCTGTATTAGAGCTGTGTATGGTATCGACCCACTTGATTCTTGTAGGCCTCTATTTAAAAAACATAATTTGATGACTTTAGCCTGCATCATGTATCTTTGAAGTATCTATTTTTGTAAGAAAGCATAGTGATTTTTTCAATTTCAAAGGTGACAGTTACAAAAAGTACAGACTAAGAGATCCATCAAAACTAGAAATTCCATATAGTAAAACAACTTTAAATAAATCAAATGTCTATCACATGTGTATAACAATTTTCAATAAATTACCAAAGTCCATAAGGGAACTCCCATTCAAATATTTTTAAAAAGATTTACGTAAATAGTTGATAGATAAATGTTTCTATACTGTACAAGAGTTTTACAGCACGTTTGTCACTAAAAGTCGAATATAAAACATATGTGTGTGATTTGTATAAATATGATTCTCTATATTTTGTATTTAGTGTAGTTATAATATCTGCGTAAAATTAATTTGCATGCTTTATGTAAGCAGAATATGGTATCGTTCCTTAACCACCAACTTTTACATCTGGTACCACCTGTATTCTATGCAAATAAATATTTTCTTTCTTTCTTTCTTTATTTCTTTCTTTCGACCTCTACTCACTGCCGCGATTTCTTCTACATTATACACATTTTAATACGTCTTTCGGTGACGTCATTGCCATTTATTCAGTCCTTTTATAGGAAACCGGACCGGATCGAGATAGTATTTGCTTTCATTGTAATGGACTCCCGCAAAGTAACGCCTTTATTTATTCAATCAAAACCACCTTCCATATTAATACTAATAATAATAATAATGTTCCACAACTATCACACAACTATATAACTATAACAAATATTTCTCAAATAGAATATATATATATATATACAAGCTGTGGTTCTAGACAGTGGCCAAATTGAAGGAGGTGGATCTATAGGTGTAACTGATTACAAAACAATTAAAAAAAGTATGCCTTAGAAAATCTAATTAATTTCGCAGTTTTACTGCTTTTTGCGTATACGGCGTGTCATAGCCATCGCCGCGTCGCGCGCAGTAGGTACAAGGACGGCACGACGCGCCGACAAAGGCCGTATACGAAAATTTCACAGAGAAGCGTTAGCTGCTACGAGACGAATAGGACGTTGACCACTTGTCTATTATTGTTTTAATAATTTTTATACAACATATAAATTGTTGCTGTATATGTTCCTACAATATGGCCACTGTTCAAAACCACAGCCTGTATAGGTAAGTTCGCATCGAAATACCCAAATCTCTCGTATTTAGCCATTTGCGTAGCACACACATACACACACTTATAAGGCAGCCCGTACCGAGCTACCCCACAGATAATATCGTGCACTGGACCATCTCATCCGCTACCAATTTTGATGCACTGTGCACTGCCTCCCTACGGATATCCTACACACACATGAGTAATCTTATGCCTGAATCGTATGAAATTGGTCTGCAGTTAAGGATGGTTTTAAGTCTTCATAGTTGGGGGATAAAAAGGAGGATTTTTATATCGGTTTTGTAGTTGGAAATACATTACATATGCTGCAAAATATTTTCGTATGGAAATGGGTATGTGGTTTGCGTTTCCTCATATATTTTTTTGGGGGATTTCGCACAACGCTGCTAAAAGTTACTCTGAAAATGTCATACCTACTATCAAAAAAACATTAATAAAAAAAAGCACGCCTGCCATGCCTATGAAACATTGACTTTTTAGTTCATAGATAGCAGGCGGGCTTTTTAAATATTTTTTTTTTTCTATCGTACCTCGTTATGTACCGCAACTAATAAATTTCAATTTTTTAAATACACACATGTACCATGAAAACATAACACTCCTTTTTGGAACAGTCGTGTGAAACCCTGACGCACATACGTACAAGCACAATACAAAAAAACCGGTATAATCCTTCCGACCGTATACCGGCTACGGCAGCCTATCTCCACGGAGATTAACCAAGTATACTCGCAACCCCAGAGGAGTCGCAAGTGCGTTGCCGGCCTTTTAAAGGGTTTGGGCCTCCGGTACCCTCACTCACTCGGCGAAACACAACGCAAGCGTTGTTTCACGCCGGTTTTCTGTGAGGCCGTGGTATCAATCCGGTCGAGACGGCCCATTCGTGCCGAAGCATGGCTCTCCCACGGTGAAAGCTGAGCATAAAGGAGCTAAACTGTCTCAAATCACACCGTCAATATCCAAGAAACCGAACATAATCAAGAGACTATCACTCATATACACATCACACACACAAACACAGCTTGCAGCCAGACGCTTGTGGTCCCTTTACGGCTGACGACACAGCCCCATACATTACTAGCGTCGCTCAAGACCGTAAACACGACGAATAGATGGTCAGTGGACAAAGGCCTTAGTCCTTAATATTGGACGACGACATCGATCTGTTTGTCCCTTTATTTCATCCTTGCGTAATCTAGTACAGTGCGTAAACGAGATAAGTGTGCAGGCTAAATGAAAAGCTGGCGTGGCCATAGGAGGACGGAGGCGAGGACATTGCGACGAAGGTTGTTCAAATTCTAGTTTATTTTGTTTTTAAATTCACCAACGGTTGTTACAGTCACGGCACACGTACTTATTTTATCATAAATTTAATTGCACAACTAATTACAGGTGCGACCATGGCGTTGGCCAATTCCTGTCTCTACAACAATCATCTATCACTTTTGTTCAACTGATTATGTTTTAAATATCAGGATGATAGTACTGAGATTTGCAATTTCACTAGTTACTTAACTCCGTATCAGTGTTTAATTGTATCCCACGCATATTTTTTTTACGAAATCAGAGACACCTTCCTAATAAATGGAATATTATTTGCCAGAAAACTTAATTATTATGCCACGTGTACATTAATTTAACCCGTACATAATCTCATACGCTTAACTAGATTTTGATGACGTGAGTTCTCAATAAGGACTTCGAATCCCCTAATATTTTGGTGGTGTACGCAGAACGTCTTGAATAGCATCCGCTTAATGAGATTTGTAAGCGGTTGGAAATGCTTAACAAATTAAAGCATTTTGCATATTTGGCAGCTATTCCGAGAAGTATTTAACTGGGAGTTATTAGAGTTTCACAGATCTTGGGCTAAATTGGAATTTAAGAAATGAGGCTCATATAAAAAGGAAGTAGAAAATGAAACTAAATAAAAACTACTATATAATAGCTACTAAAAATCTTCTAACGACTCAATATCACTTCCTGACCCGAGAATCGAGCCCTAGACCTCTCAAGCTCAGTACTCACGCTTGCAACTTGCAACAAGTTTAATAAAAAAATCATTAAAAAATAAATATAGTTTTTTTTTTTTTTGTTTCATTCCTTTAACTAAGAATCGACCATCTTGGATTCGTTGTACCTTCTCTTTAGTTACAAACTGTGGGCTTACTCTTGAAAATAATTCCACTCGATTGACATTGGAATTATGTGAGTTCGTACTTTGAATGCGAAAATGTCTAAAAAAATATTATAGATTCGGAATAATATGAAGACAAGATGCTTTAAAATTGTGGCAACTGTAATATAGGTTTAATTTTAAAATTACGCGTTGTTTTAAGGCGTTTATTTAAAATATTAGAAATGGGCTGGAATTGGTTTTAGTTTCAAGAGTAACCCCACTGATTCATAGACCAAAAGAAAGTCACAGACAAAAATAAATTTGCATGTCCCCATAGACATAGAATTTTCGCTACACTTCCATGTGCCCAATATAGTAATTCCGAGCAACTAAATTCTGATCTTTCTTAAGTACATGCAATAAAAACTTTTGACTTTGACTAATGTCGACAAATGCCTCCCTGGAACAAAAATAGCAACAAAGGACATTTATAAACAAAAGCTAAAATCATATTTTCAAAGACAAAACAAAAACCAAATTTTCATCAGTATCCGCATTAATCCCACCCAAAATTACTACCATTCCAGATTGGAAACATAAAATGGAAATTACAACAGCCCATACTACTGTAACTAAAACAGAAGCTTTGCGTTCCTTCCATTATTACCAACAATGCCTATTCAACAAGCATAATACGAAAAACAAAGTGTTGCCATGTATAAATAAAAAACACCCGAGCACCCACTACGAGCAATTTCATTCTGTCTGTAGTGAAATAAAAAAAACTGGGTCACGTGAAAGGGTTGCCAGTTAGTACAGGTTAGTGTACCGCGTTAACAGAATTATAGAAGACTAGATGTGGCAGTGTCTTATCTCAACTAACTCAGTCTAGTGGCTGCAAGCGCGGTTTCTGAACGTGTGGTCCTGGGTTCGATTTCCGGGTCGGAAGAAGTTTTATAGGATTTTTGTCATGAAATTTTCAGTAGAAGCCCGCGGTGCTACGCCCCCGTGCTTCGGAGAGCAGGTACAACTGTGTACATTTCTGCCTAACCGTTCGGAGAATACAGGCGTGATGCTATGAATCAGTATACTGAAAGGCCATGTTTACAAGTTACATGAAATTATTATTAATAAAGTGCTGCTTATTATGATCCCATTTTCAATAATATTTTATGAACAAATACTTTATTTGATGAACGTATTTTAATTAACATGACCAGTTAATATGGGTCGTGGTTGATTTAATTAACACGCACGTAACAGAATTTGTGAATATATTTTTTATCGTAATACAGTGTGGGGTGCTGATGTCAATTGTTGTAAATATTCTATTGATAGATATTGGTGAAAGTAAAGCCATTATATGATTTCTTGAAGCTCACTTACGATAAAAGGTTTTTTTTTTTACTCTATTAGTTTTTTCTTCTTTTTGGTTCGGTTAGTTACAAAAGCTTGGTTTTTTTTTAGTTGTTTTTTTATATTTCTATAATAATCATCAATAAAAAAAATGAGTAATTTGATTGATTTGATTGAGTAAACACGTTTGACAGTGTTCTGTACGGCTCATTTTTTAATTTTTTACGAATCACTTACCCATACTTCCATCAGAAAAAAGATATAATATCTTCAGTGATATCACCATTAAATTTATCTAAAATACCATGAACATCATCACCCTCATATTCCTACAAACGACAATGATTTTCAAAACATCCACGGAAAAAATATCTTTTCAGTTTAATCCAAACATTTCTGACGCATTCAGTGAACCGAATATCCTGGTTGCATGAATATAGGCTAGCGGTAGATGACGCGTTCTGATGCAACGTCACGGAGCTGCGCAGGCTCGGATATCTGCAGCTTGTTATGAGTATGCACTTGACTGTTAGCAAAATAAAGCAGGGAACGCTTACGGGATTAAAACAATGTGGAAAATGAATTTCAATAATAAAAGAATTCAAGATAAATCTTTGAAAAGCATGAACGCATGCTTAGCGAACTCTAAATTTATAATATTAAATGGAAAAAGAATACGGTCGCGAACAGGATTCGAACCTGCGCCTCCCGGATAAATACTCCAGGCGCTCTGACCACTATGCCATCTCGACCTCTGCTCACCACCGCGAATTCTTCTTGCGTATTTTAACACGTGACGTCGCCATAAGACGTGTTAAAATATGGAAGAAGAATTTAATATTGTAACAATAGAAGAATGTTTTCTAATTATACCTTTTATTCTGAATTTCCAGAAGAAGTGGGAAATTTCAAGTGTTTTGCGAGGTTTAGATAAACACAATTATTAATTAAAAAAGTTAAACTGAGCCATAGCGAAGCGTGACCTGGTTAAGCTAGTTATTTATAAAATATAACCTCCTTCACATTGTTACCTATAACTAACCTTTAACCGCACATTAAACCGTTGCCACCATACCTTACCTTTCAAAGGCTTTCCAGCCATGATGTACAGCTCTCATTGAACCGCGGGGGTTGCGACTTATAAATAAGTTGAACGGATTTATGGCGCCCCATAGTCCTTATATTAAATTCCAATAAGATTTATGTGGATACTCGGGAAATATGAAACTGTTTAGTGTTGATTTCGAGTGTTACGTTTTGATTTGAGCCACTTGAACTCACATATATATAATTACATTTGTTTCCCATTGGGGTATGCAGAATATAGCTAAAATTATAAAATAATTGTCAAACGAAAAACTATAACATTTATTAGAGCTCTCAGATGCTTAAAAGCCTGATAACCAATTCCTCGATCTGAACCATAGTTGAGTTTTGTCAACGGAGGCTACCTAGGGTAATAAAAAATAAAAAATATACCTATATAATCATTCTAAATCTCACAAACCAAAATGACAGTCAGAAAACATAAATGGTATTAATTTAACCGCTGAAGTCTCTATAAAAATATAAATAAAAGTTATGAATAATAAATACATTGATAATAAATCTAAAATAACATGTGTTTAATGGAGCCTTTTCACCGGCTTTTGGAGGATTTTCACCCATATCTTCCACCTCTCTAAATACGACAGAACCAAACCCAACACAGCCATTTACAGTTGAAGTCACTCAAATACCACAATGAAACACCGTCTTCCGTCGTCAAATAAAAACAAATGGCGAACAGGACTCAAACAAAAGCGGTATGTGCCATTAGTGGTAGCAATAGGGATACAGTTTTCAATACTGCTCATCCCCTAAACGGCGATGACAGCCGAGGGGCTGACCCTCCGCGTCATTAGCTGCATTCACCGTCACCGGACATGGTAAGTTTGTTGCAAGATATAGGCGAGGAGACCGAATGGATTTTGTAAACAGATATTCATGATTTCATGATGAGGTTCATGTGACGAGGAAAGATTTAAGTATTAATGTAGATGGCTATAAGATTAGAGGAAGACCGAGGAAGCGATTGATGGATTGTGTTATTGATGATATGGCTAGAAAAGGAGTGAATGACCATATGACAGCTAATAGAGATGGAAGGAATAAGAATACATGCTGGGCCGACCCTTAAATAAATTGGAACAAGAGCATGATGATGAAAGTTTTACAGAGAAGTCCGATATTGATTATAATTTTTTTATTGGATAAGGGATACGTCAAACTTGGTCCCGTATACATTTTAGAAGGGTGGATAATAGGAAAAATAGTTGGTAAGGGTCGCACATAAATGGATTTCATACTTGCATACCAACATTCATTCAGTCCCGGATCCCGTCAAATTAAGATCTATGATAGCTGTTACGGGTTGTCAGAGCCCTGAAAATCTGACAACCAGTCATCCCACAAGATATCGTGTTACCCAGTAACTGGTTTGTAGAGGTCAGATAGGCAGTCGCTCCATGTAAAATACTGGTATTAAGTTGCATCCGGTTTGACTGGAAGCCGGCCCCAATGTAATTGGGAAAAGGCTAGGCAGATTATGATACCTACATTAAATGCAGTGGCCATCGATTTCCTCTTGCTACCATTCTGACGCACCTCATCCGCTTCAACTATGTTCATCATGTTCCATATTCATTCATGTATAATTCGTGGGACTTCTCCTTTAAAAAAAATGCATTAGTAATAAATACAAGAATACACGTGACCTGCAACAAACCCAACTCCTTAAAAACTAATATTATATAGAATAATAAAAATACAAAACAAGATGAAATTATATATAATTATATTTTTTAATACATGTTGAGGCCATGTAATGCCTATATTAATTCTATTTTTTTTTCAAAGAAACATTGAAAAAATAATAGACAAGAACGGGGCTTGAACCCGCGACCTTTGACGTTCCGTGTCATCACTCTACCAACTGAGCTACCTTGTCGTGTTCAAACCTATTGAATTTTCAATCCTCTTTGTATACGTCTTAAGGAGACGCCTGGTGATATTTATCTAGTAATCATTTACAGATTTACTAAATGTTTGAACACGACAAGGTAGCTCAGTTGGTAGAGTGATGACACGGAACGTCAAAGGTCGCGGGTTCAAGCCCCGTTCTTGTCTATTATTTTTTCAAGATGAAATTAATTTAAAAAATTATCAAGCCGGCTAAGTGTGTTTTTTTTTGTAGCACCCCCTTTTGTATGCCATAGCCTCTAAATTTTTTTTTATCTTACTAGCTTATGTTACGCGGTATAATATAAGGATAACTCATACTTTTAAATCGGTACAGGGGTTTAGAAGATAGGATGCAATAAAAAAAAAAAATTACAAACACACACGTTGATCAGTGCGTGGTTATAATCACTTCGCTTCCTTTTACCATAGGGACATACACTAGGGTTTTTTATGGTAATAAACCTAAAACTATCTTTATCTTTATCATACAGACATACATGAAGCCTAAGAACATAACACTCCTATTTTGAGCAGTTATGTACTTAAAGATAATACAAATATCAGTCCGACGTCTCCTCGCCAACATGCATCGACCCTCGCATGATTTGAGTTTAATATCCTCGTTGAGTGCTGCATTCTTTCGCAGGGGAAATGGGTCCGTAGCGGGGTTCCGCCGACAGCCGACAGTGCCGCCAATCTTAACGTCAATAATCCATGTCAAATACACGGCGAGCTGTATATGTTAAAATAAGAAAGGTAAGTACTTTTTCAAATGTTATACGTAGTGCATTGATTTGGCGCGCGTAAAAAAACTAATCGTAGAAGGTACATATGTGTTTTTTTTTTTTAAACGTTGCTTGGCGCTGGGATTTCCTTCCTGTAACGTGGGTGCGTTTACAAACATATAATCTCACAAGCACACACAGACCCCGACCCGGAGCAATATCTGGATATCGTACAAATATGTGCTCCGTGCAGGAATCGAAACTGCGACACGCGGCACAGCAGTCGGTCTCTCGACCACTGGGCCAACCGCGCTGTCACTGTGTTTAGATGTATTAAAAAGCTAGAAATTGACTTCCCACAAAAAAATATGATTTTAGAGATCGCGATGCATGCGTTAATGCATTTCAAAGACTAATGTGTATTTGAAGAATTGGGTACAAGTATGGCATTGACAACGCAGATAATGACGACACAACAATGTCTTCCACACTCAAGTGTCCATAAATCTTTGCAAAAATAACCATTATTTATAAATCACTTTCAAAACATGACCCGAAGGCTCCCCCATTTTCTCAAATTTCCACTTCAGTACGGAAATCACAGTAACAAATGTGATTACGATGCAACTGCACTACTAGCTTCAACTAGTCACGGCGCAGTGGGGTGCCTTGTGCCTCTAATAGGCCGTGACGTCATAAATTGTGAAGCAACGGCGATGACGTCACTGTTTAGACCGCCCACGACTCTAAGGTTTTGAGTTGGGTTTTTAAAACGTTATTTGTTTATTCCTGTTTTGGTGTAGAGAACAAATTTCTTAAGATACAGATAATCTTTAAAAAGCATTATTACCGAACCGACACGATAAAAAATTTGTGGAAAAATACACTTTTTCCACAAAAAATTATAACTTTAAGGTTCGCTAAGCATGCGCTAATGCTTTTCAAAGATTTATCTGTATTTGTTAAGGTAATTGCATCTTTACGATATTGTATTAACTGCAAAGTTAGTCGTGTGGGTTCGGTCACCTGTATAGGGACGGTATAGATAGCATTGACGTCACCAAAAGACGTATTAAAATATGGACGAAGAATTCGCAGTCATGAGCAAAGGTCGAGATGGCTTAGTGGTCGGAGCGCCTGTAGTATTTATCCACAAAAATTTATATCTTTAAGGTTTTCAAAGATTTATCTGTACCTTCGAAAAAATCTCTCAGGTGTGCTGGTTTCCTCACGATATTTTCCTTCACCGTTTAAGCAAGTGATAATTAGTTTATAATACGCACATACTTCGAAAAGTCAGTGGTGCGTGCCTTGGATTCGAACTTGCAACATTTGACTTGTCAGTCGGCTAGGACCGACAGACCACTAGGCTATCACTGCTTGTACCAAAAAAAAACAATAATAACATCTAAATCACCACTCTCTTATACTGAAGCAGTGTTTATACCTACCGTCATCCCCTACCCATCCTTACAATTTATACCGTCACAGGCTATTAGCGCAGCGAAGCGAACCCCCTGTATAACGGTATGCGTCCAACTTCGCTCAGATATGCCAAGGGAGGGATACAACTTTGGCTTTTGATTTAGTTTGTATAAAGCAAAATTTGATCGTAAGAATCGAACCTGCGTCATAGTTCTAGTTATCGTAAGAGCGGCTGATAAAGCTTGAAGCTTTGTTGTTGCATCTAGCAGTGTTAATAAAGGTTTCTGTGAAAAAAAAACAGTAGCAACCCAGATAATAGAATAGGCATGATGACAGATTTTGAAATCTCTTTTTATAATGTAGGTACACGTCTGCTATATCCGAAAAATACGTTATTTTAGCAATAAATTAAGTTTAAACACAAATTATTGCATTTTAATCCATCTAATTTGATTTAACCGCGAAAACGCTGCTGGGTGTAATGGCGCCGTTTTGACATAAGTTGAAGCCATATTACGGCAATGATTGACATTTGACAGAGGCGTGACGTCATTCGCTGTGATTGACGTTTCAGTTAACACGGCCGATTGCAGCATTTTATACTTTTATTTTATTGAAAATCTTATTAATCTTAATGTTTTTAATAAAACTATGTATTATTTTAGAATCCTTTGTGTCTATATTTACTTCTAAATCCATTTATTCTTTGGTTCTTTAGTACTGTCATCATGCCTATTGTGCCCGGTATGTTTACCATATATGATATGCGACTTAATAACAACATGGTTGAAAGGTGGTTGTGCATTTTATATTTCTGCTTAGCCCTTTGGTAATACGTATAGGCATGATAGTTACGTTTATGTTATGTCATCATCATCATCCCGCTTCCCTCATCCCAATTTATTTGGGGTCGGCGCAGCATACCTATATCTGGCATGCTGTTAAAGTTTTGGCTATGTTTTATGACCGGCCGCCTGCCTGACGTTAACCCTCTTTGGGAATGCTGTTGTTGGTGGTAGGCGCCACCGATACGATTTATTACGATCTATGTCACACCAAATGTTATCCATGCACCAGATCCTGACATAGCCCGGTTAGTGGAGTGTGATATTAGGATAACTAATATCACACTCCACTAACCGGGCTATGTTTATGTTATTTCTACTTTTATAACATATTTTCATAGTTCGCGAATGTCGACAGTTTCTGCCTTTCGAATAAATGTTCAAAATTATACTTAGATTTCTAAATGCTAGTCCTTGATATTATAATTAATTTTATTTCTACTTGCTTGCTCCCAAATTTGATACCATATGATTCTGCTTTTCAGGACTCGTCTAGATATTTTTATAATTACCAACTGTTAAAACGCTGATCACGAAGCGAAGATGTTATCATAGAATTAACAACTCCGCTAAAGTACAGATATACATAATCTGAAAAGCTTACAGAAACTCCTCGAACAAAACAATAGATACCAATATCTATTAACAATATACAGTAAAATAAACAGACGTAAGTCACAAACCAAATAAACACCAACCATCTCACCATTGTACCAGGCAAACATATCTTGAAGTAGTTCTCCCGACTATCAAAACACGAACGCAACATACCGCATATCCACATTAATTAAACATCAATATTTATCCGCAGCAATTACATCTAACGCGCAAGTCTGTTACATACAATAAACGCCCTCGTAATGAGTTCGTTAACATTAATTAAGGCACCTTTACTTCTAATTACTCGTGTGTACATGATGAAGGATTATTTGCTGTCAAATTAGGACGCGAGAAAGTAGGTAAAATTTCCAAAGTGGGACATTGAACGCTTGTTTTCGACCTTAAACTTGCGAAAGAAGAAATCATGTTCTATACACTGAGTTTAGAATTGGGTATTCTAACACAATACCCTCTAAATCCAAATGTGTTAAAATAAATTCGTAGTTAATTAATTAATTATTCAAAGCTTCAAAACATTGCAAAGGACGACCGCAAAAAAGAAGCGAATAAAGTAAATATAGTAGCGAAAAACAAATGCCAAACACTAGCTGAAGACTGAAACCAAAGACACTATCCAGACAATAGACAAAGACAGGAAGTCAAAAGAAAAAAGGCAGCAGTCAAGTAAAAAAACTAACAACCCGGCACGAAGCAAGGAACTCCGTAAAAAGAGCACTGAACAAAATACCGAAACCTAATCTTCGAAAGTACCTGTAGATCTGAAAGTAGCTTAAAAATCCAACATTTTCCAAGACTTCTTTGTTCGAGTCGAAACAAGTTAAGATGTCCAATCCACATCGATTTCTAGTTTAAAACTGTTCGCCGGGAAATGTTTCGAATTGTATTGGTCTTGTACGATGATTTTTAGTGGTCGGTCCCTTATTTACTGGGACATTTATGGGCCATTGTGTTGAGATCTGGTTTGATCTGCTTTTTATATAATGGATGGACTTGAAATAGGTAGGTTTTGAGGTTTTGAAGCGTGAAAACAATAGTAATGCGGATAGGTTGCACGAAAAGTAAAGATTAAGACAAGATGTTAGTCACTTAGGAAGTAAAATTAAGAAATCTCATGTAGGTATATTAAATAACCCAAAATACTACTCATAAAATGAATAAATAAACATAGTAATTAAATTAATTTAAATATTTAAAAGCACGCCTGCCATTTTTATTCTTACTTTAATGTAAGGATTTAACGATACCCCGTACATGTCAATCGATTCAGACGTTTTGAAGTTATGGTTGAGTAAAGAAATACACACAAAAATACCAGCGGCGTCGCTACCGCCATATCAGCCGTATCGATGATACGGGGCCCCCGAGCCACAAGGGCCCTAACGTCTGTACTGTGTAAGCAAAAAATTTTAAAATGTTATAATAAGGTACGAATATTTTTTTTTTATACAGGGCCCCTTAAGCCTGGTAAGCTAATGAAGCATTAGCTACGCCACTGAAACATAAATTCATACATGAACCCTAATAACATAACACTGCTTATTTGTGCAGACGTGTAAAAAAGGTAAGATTAAGTTTGTGACCAAACACAGGAAGCAGACGACCTCTTCTCGTGTTATTCTATCCGTCAATGACCGATATTAATTCCTATCCTCTTATGTCATTGAAAACAGACATCCATAAAAATATTAAAACAGCAAAATAGATAAGGTGGAAGACCTGCCTGCTTCTCAGGAATATTTTTCAACAGCCTCCCTTTAAAAATGCCCACCCTCCTTGAAAATCTACTTTCTCAAAATTGTGCAATTATGGTAATGAAGGATTGAGTACAGAGGAATTTTTGTCGCCCCTTTACTTACTCTGCTACTACATCCAGCGAGGTATTTGAGAATAGAAACACCTATAATTTAAAACAGAAACGAGTGAAAATACATATTAGTAAGCGTCATCTGCAAATATTAATAATACTCCAAACTTTGTAACTATGCAAAGATCTTGCATCTTTATTGTATAATTTTATTTTAAAAGAAGAAAGAAAGAAAGTATTTATTCCACACTGGACACAGTGACAGCAAAAACAATTTTTTTTTGAAAAAAGGCATGGTAAAAATAAAAAAATAAAGAAATAAATAATAACTACAACACAACATTTCAGATTTTAAAATTAACATAGAAATATAGAGAAAAAACAACTGTCAAATATGCCAGTGCCGAAAGGGTCGCCAACTCAGCATATGCTGGACGTGGAACATCCAGCGCTGATTTTCAGTTGGCACCCCTGCAGTGACACACAGACGGAGGTAGATGTTTATTGAAGAATTTATTAAATGAATGAATACGAAAATAAAATCTTTTTAAATAAATATAAGTAGATATATAAAGTAGAGGGTATAACAAGAATAAAATAAATATTATTATGAAGGCGACTTTCGCAACCAGCCAATCACCAACTAGTCCGTTAATTTTATGATAAAATGCGGTGGTGGGGCGAAACTTATTGTCAGAAGGCATGAAGGATCATATTCTTCTCTTTTGATTTGAACACGGTCCCGGAAACATGTGTCTCTCATGATATTGTTTAAATATAATTAAAATAAATTAAATAATTAAAGCGAAGTCTAGTAGATTAATATTGCTGGTGCTTTTAATAACGCTCGACACAAACATCATAATCTTCATATTATGTAGGCTGGTGAGTTTCCTATTTGCTATATATATATATATATATTTTTTTTTTTGTATGCGACTTCGAATTAACTTTATTTTAAGTAGTAAATATATGTAAAGATATCAGATTACAAATAAAATATGAATATAATGAAAATAATTAGATAAATGATTTGTCAATATTAATATTATTATCCCTTTGACTCACTAATTAGCAGACACAATAGATTTTAATTGTTATGACGTACATAGTTATACGTGCGTGAGCTTACATGATGAATCAATTTGAGACATAATTATGAAATATTTAAGTCTAATTTTAAATGTTAATTTATTTCAAAAAGAGTGTCTATGGAGTTTCTTCCCGGTTCTTCTCCATAAGACCAACTTTTTGGAACCGTGCAACTAAAATCAATTAACGTTTCATAAGTGCATGTAATTTTGCCTATTTGAAATAAAAACTTTTGACTTTGTCTTGACTCCCGACCGAATTTTCGTTCACGGCGGCCTATCTCCACGGAGATTAGCCAAGTACGTAGGAGATATTTATATATAATTGTATTCACAAACAAAGGCGCACTCCCTCTTCCTTCACTCTTATAGTCCAATGGGACGGCAATCCGACACGATCGCCTCGTTGGTCTAGTAGTCGCAAGCACGGCTTCGCAAGCGTGAAGTCCTGGGTTCGATTTCCAGGTCGGATAGTGTTATTGGATTTTTCTGTTAGGAAATTCTCTGTAGCAGCCCGGAGTTAGGAATTTGGCGGTGTGACACCCCGTGCTTTGGAGAACACATAAAGCCGTCGGTCCTGCGCCTGTCTACGGGTATTAAAAACACTATATAATACGACATGAATAATATTGAGGTCTCTTTAATAACGAATTTCGATTCGAAGGCCCTGACTGTTGTTTTGTTATTAACAAACGCTCAGCTAAGTCATCCTACGGTCGGTTTGAACAACGTTGACATAAGGCCTTAGGCTGTTTCCACTAGAGATGTGCGATCTAGCTAAGCGGTGAGCGAGGTTCAAGCTACGCTACAAAACTATGTGTCTAAATAGAAATCTACCAAAGCGAAACGGTGTAGTGGAGCATGTAACATGTGTTATAAAAATCCGCTTTCCGCAAGGAAAATGTGCAACGCACGCTTACTCCGTAGAACGTCGTCTACTCAGTTGTGAGCTGTCGACTGCCTCGTTGGTCGCATGGTCGCAGCCCGGAGTCAAGAAGTTGGTGATGTGACACCCCCGTGCTTCGGGGAGCACGTCAAGTCGTCGGTGCTGCGCTTGATCTCACTCCGGTCGGGGCATCCCATCGGAATATGAGAACGAAGGAAGAGGGAGTGCACCTGTATTTGCGCATACACTTGTGCACTATAATATCTCTTGCGTACTTGGTTAACCTCCGTGGAGCTAGGCCCCTGAGACCGAAATACGGTCAGGAGGAGTATTTTTTTATGCTCTGTTCTTCTGATAGCTACTCTATCGCGCATCGTAGCTGGTATCCCTCGCTTCAACTAGACTTAGCTTCGTTAAACCCCGTTCCACCAGACCTAAGTTAAGTTAAACTATGAAAATCAAGCGATCCTATTATTTTGCTGTGACTTGCAACTATGCACACTTCCTTGCCACCCTAAAAGGATACGGCACTGTTTCTTTTTCCACAGGCTTTACTATAGCCAGATAGGCTAGGATGACAGAGGGCAGCACCATACCCAGTTCAATGTAGTGTAATATAATTAAGTGTTCTATTGTTAACATAGCAACAATTCATAGAAACACCCCTGTATCCCCCGAAGGGGTAGGCAGAGGTGTACACAATTGTACACCTACATTTCACCAACGCTGTTATTAAGTCCTATGTAATAGGTGGTGAGCCTATTGCCATCTACCGGGCAGAATTCCAAACTCCGGGCTTCTACTGAGATTTTGCTAACAGAAAACATTAACACTGCCTGACCCGGGAATCGCGACCTCACGCTCAGCAGTCGCGCTTGGGACCACTAGACCAACGAGGCAGTCTATTGTTAATATAAAGGTTTTTCATAATGTACTACAGCACCTTCTACGAATAAAAGCTTTTTTTTTCCGAAATGTATCTACGTTTGGCCACCAACTCGCCTGATAGTAAGCGACGGTGTGGCCGAGGATGGAGCACGGAGATTCAGAATAAATCTATTCTCTCTGGAGTGGATAGATTTGGGGAGAACGATAGTTGGGTAGTTGATGCAACTGCCCAGACCCGTCTCTCACAATGGTTGCACCAGACTACATCCTGAAATACGACTGGGTCGTTTCACGGCATTGCTTCGTCCGGTGGGTGGTAACCAGCAGCGGCAGAAGCTCCCCACCAGAGTTGTGTTGCCTGTGTTGCACTACCCAGGGGCCACGTGTAGGGATTCCATTCTAAGGGTGCACTCCTACGGACGCGGGCAACTCAGCCCCCAAAGTTATTTATATCGGTGGATTCGACACACATTCGTAGCTGAGCTAGGTAGCATTTCTGTTGGAAAGACAGCCTTATGCAACATTAAACTACAATGTTAAAATCTGTCGGTCTAGTTGATCAAGACGCCATATTTTACAATCAGTTGCATATAAAATCATTTACTCAATGTTATATATCTGTCAAAGTGACCTACTCTTTGGTTATGTTCCTGGTCTTAATATATATATTGTTATTTATTGTGAATTTAGATGTATATCGGTAGCCACTCGATAACAATAACTTTGAACAAGAACCGGTAATCGTGAACCGACTAATGTAGTGTAATAATAATAAAATACATATTGTACCTACTATGAGTTTTGCATAGAGAAGTAATGTTAAAGGTTTTTTTTTGGTCGTGGCCTCTTGCAGTTGGACTATAGGCGTTTGATCTGCATAACCGAACAACAGCTATGGCGAGACAATTTGATGCCTCCAGCCAGAGAATATTTTATATTACTACAAACTAAGTAACGCAGCACTAAGGGCGTCCCTTGCGGGACACGAGCCTCGGCTTAAGGCATTGCTGGGGGGACAACTAGGGACTAGCTGGCTTAGATCAGTTGCCTTATTATTAAAGGTCGAATTTAAAGCTACTTGCTCGGCGCGGATCGGCGGGTCGGGGCGGGTTGTTAAAAGTTTAGTTGATTGCAGTTTTTATAACGTCAATATGCCTTCAATACGTGTTATATGTCTTCAAATTTGTGTAACGGTGATTACTTGGCCAAATAACTCTCTAAATATTAAATTATCATATAAACACAAGCTAGCCGTAGAAAGATGTTTGACTCCATAATCCTTTACAAAATATTAAATGGACCTATAAACTGCAGCGAACTCTTGAGGATGTTAGATATTAAAATACCAAAACAAATAAATTTTTAACAAAAATATAAAACCGCCTTCAAAAATCTACTTCAACACTAAAAAGTGCAAAATAATAGAAAAATTTGCTTATCATAAAATAAATTAAAAAGAACAATATATAATAATAATATTAAATTTTTGGAGTCGGCATACAGACGAATTGATAACCTCCTTCTTTTTGAAGTCGGTTAAAAATACAGATGCTTATAAGGCTCGGTAGTATGCAATCGTATTGGTTAATAATAATGAATTTATTTTTCGATATCACTATTTGGCAACAGTATCAATGCGGCATAGCGTTCCAGCGATTCTTTGCGTTCTGTCGCGGTACCAAAAGTTTTGCATTGCAGCGATTTTTGCGCTGAGTCAATGTTTGGAGATTCCGAAAAGCGGCTAAAAGTTATATTTAAATGTTTTAACCGACTTCAAAAAGGAGGAGGTTATCAATTCGTCTGTATGTTTTTTTGTTGTTTCTGTTGCGGTCGTGTAACTTTTAGTCGATTACCTATTATTTTCTAAGGAAACCAAATAGACATGAACGGAACTCGAACCCAGTGACATTCTAATCTAATAATTTTTTTCTCTACAAATTCTGAGTAGGCGTCGGGCACAGTTTTATCGGGTTTTTCAGTTAAGAATTTCTCAGTAGCAGCCCGCAGTTAGGAAGTTGCCGTGCTTCGGAGAGCATGTAAAGCCGCGGTCCTTCGACTGATCTCTTTACGGTCGTCGGTCGTGATTGCCGTCCCATCTGACTATGAGACTGAAGAAAAAAGGAGCATCTGTGTTTGCGCATACATTTGTGCACTATATCATCACCTGCGCTTGGCTTGGCACTTGGCTAATCTCCGTGGAGATAGACCGCCGTGGCTGAGAATTCGGTCAAGAGTATCTGTGAACACCTCTGCCTACCCCTTCGGATAATACAGGCGAGATGCTGTGTTTTGTTATATTTCTCTGGGTGTCTAAAATGCCACTTTGGCTAAATCTTAATAAATAAAATAGGATCCTAATATGATTCATTTAATAAATCGTAAAATGGTCACTTTATGGACAAAGTATAACATGATTTGCGTCCAATTCTAATTCATCTATTTGACAGTTTTCTATGGGGATTCGTAAAATGTCTCACAAAATAGGAATTGCTAATGTGTCAAATAGCAGAATGTCACTCAATTCAAATTTTTTTTTTTTTAGGAGAAATGCTCAAAGTAGCCATTTTAGACCCTGAGTTATTATCATGTTTTTTCTACACCACACCAAGATATCTGCTTCTCGTACACAGTAAACAAAGCTCGCATCCCTCCCAAATGTGCGTGCACTTTATGACGTCATAATATTTTGAAGTACTTGCTACAATTTTACGTCACGCGTGCAGGCGCACACTTAATGAGAAGTGGCTATTACTGACGAAACTTCTACAGTAAGTAATAAAGATAATTTTGTTTAATATGAGCTCTGGTTTGAACCCCTGCAACACTTGAATGTGGTGATAACTCTGGGCAAGTACAAGATATATATGAGAATTTATATTTCTTCAAAACAATAATTTATAGTCCTGTCTTCTTTTGCAGTATATCATGTCTGCAAGATTTTTTCAGTAACAAACTGGATGAACTATTAAAAACAGTGTTCCGCGAACTGTAAAAGTTCGCATTTCTTCTTAACCTAAAATGGATTGTGCTCAAGACTCGACATAGCATCACGCCTGTTTCCGTGAAGTGGTAAGTAGATGTGTACGACGAGCACAAACATGTATACATTTTTAAACTAAATATAAATAGTTATCTGATTATTATAATAGTATTAGTGTATGTCTATATGTTGAAGGAATGGTTCTTCTATCTGCGTTACGTACCTAATTATCTTAGTAATACACGGTATAGATATAATCGATGACGTTTACATATTGGTACTCGTGACTACACGGTTGTCACAGTTAGTGGTAAGCATGTTACTATCAACCGGAGACAATTCCAAATTCCGAATTGGTAATGAGAATATTTTTACAGAAAATCCCAATAACAGTTTTCCCGACGGCAAGCCAGCAGCCGCGCTTGCGGCCAATAGACCAATGAGGCAGTTATAATAAGTATAATTCAATAAGAAACTGCGTACGTGGCGAAGAGATATGAAGACATAATCATGTCATATTTATGTCAAGACTACATCCTTCTTACTATATTTAGCTGTGGCCTAGACTTTACATCACTGAAAGAAACTCTCGTCGTATAACCACGCAAGACACAATAAACACAATTTATTTCTTTAACAATGAACATTCTCAATAGAAAATATTATTACCAACTTGTAAATCTCTGCTGCTAAGTACAAAGTACTTGAAGGCAGAACCGACTTGGTAGCAATCAAAGTAACTAGCTCAGTTAGTTGCGCGAGTGGCACACTAGATTTTTTGTTTTGGTGTAGGGCACATCGTAGGTCATCCTAGAAGGTTGTCAACATTTCTGGGGTTACCTTAAGAAAATCATGGCCCCCAGCCAGGATATTCAACTTATAAACTAATGTAACACGTTACGGGCAACCCCTAGGGTACGAGTCTCGGCTTAGGGCGTCGCTGGTGGAAAGCAAGGGACTGGCTGGATCGGATTCAGGCACACTGGAAGACAGCATCGTCACGTATCCCTCTACGTGCTGTTGTGCGCCAAGTGGAGCGAGGACGCCAGTCTCCATAGATTATTATCTGACCAGCTTCTCCTCTCTTGCAAGTAGCCGTGGTGGCCAGACCTCTAATACCTGACTTAACTTATACAGATAAATCTATGAAAAGCATTAGCGCATGCATGGCGTACTCTAAAATTTATAACTTTAGAGTTCGCTATATATATTTATGCATGCATTAATCTTTTCAAAGATTTATCGGTATTTGTTAAGGTAATCTGTACGACATTGCATTAACTGCAAAGTCAGTCGTGTCGGTTCAGCTTCCTGAATAGATGGCAATGACGTCACGAAAAGCTTATTAAAATGTGGAAGAAGAATTCGTGTAATGAGCGGAGGTCGAGATGGGCTTAGTGTTCAGAGCGCCTGGAGTATTAATCTTGGAGGCGCAGGTTCGAATCCTGCTCACGACCATATTTTTCTTAACACAAAAATTTATAACTTATAACTTAGCTTATCATCGGATTTTGTGATAACATTCTAATTGTTACGTAAAGTGTCTAACTACTAATCACTAACACAATGTAAACGTGCTCTCAGAGGCGGAGAGCATTAATATTCCTATAACCTAACCTAACACAATGTTAACGTGCTCTCAGAGGCGGAGAGCATTAATGTTCGTCTTATTCGCTAGAATCCTTACAAACTATTCTAGAGAACACACATTATCTGCGGCATATATATATACATTTATATATAAATACATAGACAATGATGCATGTCACGTTAAACAGATTAGATAACAAATTGAGAAACGTTAATATCAGTTCGTTCTTCGTTGTGTACTCTAAAAAAGAATGGAAGTTACAATATTAAATGGAAAAAGAATACGGTCGCGAACAGGATTCGAACCTGCGCCTCCCGGATAGATACTCCAGGCGCTCTGACCACTAAGCCATCTCGACCTCTGCTCACCACCGCGAATTCTTCTTCCATATTTTAACACGTCTTATGGCGACGTCATTGCAATCAATTCAGTACCTATACAAGTGACCGAACCGACACGACTAACTTTGCAGTTAATACAATGTCGTAAAGAATGCAATTACCTTAATAATTCAAGATATGTCTTTGAAAAAGCATTAACGCATGCTTAGCGAACTCTAAAGTTACAATATTAAATGGAAAAAGAATACGGTCGCGAACAGGATTCGAACCTGCGCCTCCCGGATAGATACTCCAGGCGCTCTGACCACTAAGCCATCTCGACCTCTGCTCACCACCGCGAATTCTTCTTCCATATTTTAACACGTCTTATGGCGACGGCTTTTTCAAAGACATATCTTGAATTATTAAGGTAATTGCATTCTTTACGACATTGTATTAACTGCAAAGTTAGTCGTGTCGGTTCGGTCACTTGTATAGGTACTGAATTGATTGCAATGACGTCGCCATAAGACGTGTTAAAATATGTAAGAAGAATTCGCGGTGGTGAGCAGAGGTCGAGATGGCTTAGTGGTCAGAGCGCCTGGAGTATCTATCCGGGAGGCGCAGGTTCGAATCCTGTTCGCGACCGTATTCTTTTTCCATTTAATATTGTAACTTTAGAGTTCGCTAAGCATGCGTTAATGCTTTTTCAAAGACATATCTAGAATGGAAGTTACTTTGCTTAACCCTCAAAAGTCATCACCATCTTCTATTTACATTAGTGTACCCACGAACTTCTTCTAGTAACAATCCAAAAAGTCTATGCAATATAACAAATCTTCTTAGCTCTATCGTATGTGGTCTCAGCTTAACGGGAGTTACCTGCTACTCGGCACGTTAGCCACTAACTTGCATTAAATAGCTTATGCATTAAACGTATTTAAACTCGTATCTGCTGTACAATTAGCACCAGTAGATGCCAACTGCGCTCTTACAGAGTAAGATAAAAGGCATTTGGAGTCAAATGGTGGGAATTGGTTGTCAGATTATTATAATATATTGTTCTGTTAAATTTGTTTGATAGAAAGCAAATTTTGATATTATTTTGCACTTTTTAGTGTTTAAGTAGATTTTGGAAGGCGGTTTTAATATTTTGTTAAAAATTAATTTTATTTTTAACTTTTTAGTTTATTATATATTGTATAAGTCATGTAAACAATTACAATCCTGTTCTACTGAGTTTATGGGAAGACATGAGATTACAGCAATTGCGAGTGATTTGCTGTAATTAATTGAAGAGTTCCATTGTATATCTTCGAAGGTCTTCATCAGATCTTCACCAAATTTAAATGGGACCATCTCTGAAGACTACTCTTTCAAACAAAAAATGGTTCAGTGAAATCGGTTCAAAACTGGCGAAGACATCGACGGACATACATACAAAAAAAAAACAAACGAATTGATAACCTCCTCCTTTTGGAAGTCGGTTAATAAAAATGGAATGGTCTCGGAGATAAAATAACGATCATACAAATGTAGATATTATTAAATGCAAAGTAAATATTCCACGATTTTTACTATGGTGGTACATTTCAAATCAAACTGCGTGATAAATTTATGAACCTATAGTATTAAAGTTACAATATTAAATGGAAAAAGAATACGGTCGCGAACAGGATTCGAACCTGCGCCTCCCGGATAGATACTCCAGGCGCTCTGACCAACTAAGCCATCTCGACCTCTAGTACCTAGACCTGGAGTATCTATCCGGGAGGCGCAGGTTCGAATCCTGTTCGCGACCGTATTCTTTTTCCATTTAATATTGTAACTTTAGAGTTCGCTAAGCATGCGTTAATGCTTTTTCAAAGACATATCTTGAAACCTATAGTATTTTTTACAAAAAAAAACGATAGAGGTGTACTAATTGAAATATACAAAAATGAGTTCATAACTCGAAACCACGATTAAAATTAACAATTCAAACAGATTAAATAAAACCTATCTATCTTAATCTAAAACCCAGCCTCGGCCAAGTTATCTTTATATTATGGACTTAAATTCAATACGAAATTATTTAAAATCTATGCAAAATATTCTTAAAATTAAAAAAAAATTTTTTTTACGTAATCCGTAGCCAAAGGCGACGGCTCATACTTTAACGAAAATATAAAAAAAAACTAGATAGGACCAAGAAATTCTCGCATATCTAAGTATGATTCAACAAAAAGCATTTTCCAAGACCTAGATAAGAGAAAATCTTAAGCCTCTAGCCCATCCACTTACGAAAAAAATATAACGATAAGCAACATCTTGACAATAAAGAATCCTCAGTACTGAGTCTATTTGCAAGCCCCGCAAGGGTAAACACAAATACGAGATGAAGATAGGAGTCCATTCCTTGGCAAAGGGTTTTTTGTCCTAAATACGTTTCGTCAAAGGGCCGGTGACAAACGGATTCCAGCCCGGGGCGAGGTTTTGAGCATAGAGAAACATACGGTGAGGATATTTGAGGCGGACGTGCTGACCCGAAAATTGAAAGAAGATCAGTACGAAGACTTGAAAATAAATCCACTGGTAATCTGGCTGGTAAACGAGATTCTACTACAAAAATATGCTTTAAATCGTGAAAAATGTGAAAGGTTTTTTTTATTAGATTCCTTATTGTTTTCTTACTGTGAGAGAGCCATGCTTCGGCACGAATGGGCGGGCTCGACCGGAGTGATACAACACCTAAAACTAAATCTAAGAAGTCAAATAACCACACTACACCTATTTTAGAGACTTGCCAAAACTCCTCTACACCTATTTTAGAGACTCGCCAAAACTCCTCTATCCAGCAGAGCAACAATATTAGTATTAATTGTCCTACAGCAAGCCCGGAAAACAATATTCAACATGATAGGACACTTACTCAAACAATAACTCAGAAGCACGAGCACCGACCTCAACTAAACAATAAACCTAAAATCTGTATCTTGAGCAACAACAAAACAAATAAGATATTGTCATTAGCAGAAGACACATTTCCCAACTACAAAGTTTGTCATTATCTATCTACTAATTGTGGGTACAACAACTTATTAATAATCTGCATATAAAATTAACAAACTATACATTAGAAGACAACCACCTTATATAACATATGTTTTTAACAAATAAATTTATCTTATCTTATCTTATCTTATCTTATCTTATCTTATCTTATCTTATCTTATCTTATCTTATCTTATCTTATCTCACAGAAAACTGGCGCGAATCAACGCTTGCGTTGTGTTTCGCCGAGTAAGTGAGGGTACCGGAGGTCCAAACCCTTTAAAAGGCCGGCAACGCACTTGCGACTCTTCTGGGGTTGTCCATGTACATGTACCGCCGCCCACTGGACCACCCACTGGACACCCGTCCATGGGCGGCGGTTATCGCTTACCATCAGGCGAGCCGTCTGTTAGGGGGCAACCGAACTGACGGCTCGCCTGATGGTACGGGACCCATAAAAAAAAGTGTTTGCAGGCCTTGATTTGAGATTGGAATTGATATAAATTTCAAAAGTATGTTTTATTTAAGGATTGTGAACTTTTCTAAACTTGTTAATTTAAAACGAGTTAAAGATCTAAGAATATATGATCCTTGTAAGGGACGTAGGAATCAACGGTCTATCCCTCTATTCCAGATGATTTATGGTGTGCTGTCTGAGAGACAGTGATACATATCCTACCACACCTACCAGGACATAGACGTCATAAGTTGCCATAAAAAGCAAGTTTTTTTTTTTTTAATGTCCTAGTAACGTCTTTTTCAAAACCTCAAAGAAAAATCATAGACTAGAGATCTCGATATCGTTGCTGATTTATTTACAGTAACAAATCTTAAAAGCATTGCTAGCAGCATTTGTAATTGGCGGTTTCATATGTCTTATTCCGCGGTACCGTTCCAACTTTCGTCCCATATATTTTTACGTAAAATCTTCAAATATTCACGGCACTTTCGGTCAAGAATGGTATTCTGGCACTTTTCTTTGAACACTATTATTGCCACTAACGAAGTTTGTGGCTCGCTCCCAAAGAAAATAGACTCGGAATCCTTATGAAAATTAAGGATGAGATTTCTCATGATTTGGAACAAAGACGAGAAAGTAAACATAATATTCATCTTGTTATGTAAATAGACAATTCATCGTGAACATTACATAGGTTCTGTTTTCTGTGTACCTAAATTAATTTCTGAGAACAAATAATTAGGTTTTGTGGATGCATGTAATTTACTGTATCTCTTATGTTGCTAAAAAAGCCACACGTTATCAATGCCATCTCCTTTTCTAAAGTAATATGTGCCTATTACCCAATGAATATTCATAAATCCATAAAGTAGTATCTTGCGTTAAATTAGTGTTGCTACAATGGGCTAATAAATGGTTAGACTTCAAGGTTCGGTTACTACTGATTCTTCTAACTACGTGCACGAAATAATTTGTTTTAACTTACACTTAATACATACATACATAGCATCACGCCTGTATTCCCCGAAGGGGTAGGCAGAGGTGTACACAGTCGTACACCCACATTTCACCAATGCTGTTATTAAGTCCCATGTAATACGTGCTACGTGTACGAGCCTATTGTCATCTACCGGGGACAATTCCAAACTCCGGGATGCTACTGAGAATTTCCAAACAGAAAAACCAATAACACTTTGCTCGACCTGGGAATCGAACCCAAGACCTCATGCTCAGCAGTCGCGCTTGGAACCACTAGACCAACGAGGCAGTTAAAAATAAGAATAAATAGGAAGAAGATTAGATATAATCGACCAATTAATTGCTGACCTTGTAGTATAATTACGCTATTGACTCTGATAAGTAAAAATCCAACACTTCATGAGTATCCGTGACTACTCAGGTAGACGCAATGAAAGCAAATTTACGGCATAATCAGCGCATCGGCATCTTATCATATATTTTTTATGGGTTACGGGCTACCGAGCCGACGGCTCGCCTGATGGTAAGCGATTACCGCCGCCAATGGACACCCGCAACCCCAGAGGAGTCACAAGTGCGTTGCCGGCCTTTAAAAGGGTTTGAGCCTCCGGTACCCTCACTCGGCGAAACACAACGCAAGCGTTGTTTCACGCCGGTTTTCTGTGAGGCCGTGGTATCACTCCGGTCGAGCCGGCCCATTCGTGCCGTAGCATGGCTCTCCCACGGTAAGAATCATGTCGAGCGATGCGTGACTATCGAAGCAAATAAAAGTGAATTAAAATTACGCAATGACATGCTGATCGGCCCTGAAGCTTTCTCTGCTCTTACTTACTTAAAGATCTATATGAGAAGTCAACCAATATTTTTTAAACCATGTTCCTTTTAATCTGTTGGCTCTTTAATTATCAGACTCAATAGATTTTATATTGTTATGTAGAATAATTTTATACGTCTCCGAGCATAAGAGTAGGAAGTAGAGTAAGCTCAATCTTTAGTAGAATTCACATTTAAAACTAATCCCTTCTTTTATATTTTATGCTAATTAAGCTTATCGTGTATTTTTTTCAACAATATTATAACGTAAGAGTTAGCAGCGCATACGTTTATCTATTCGAAAAAGTATCTGTATTTATCACTAGCTGTGCCTGCGACTCCGTCTGCGTGGATGTCGTTAATTAACATCAAGTCGTGTATGAACACAAATTCATAATTAACAAATGTTCGACGTGATTCTTTAAATTGGCATAACTTTTTTATTTATGAACCGATTGACATGTAACAAACACTAAATGTTAAGTGAAGCTTACCACAATATATTAGTACTTCTAACTACATCTAAATCAGATACGCCATTTCTGAGATAAGCGTGCACAAACGCACAGACAAACAGACAAAAATTCTAACAATCATTGTTTTGGGTGCTATTTGCGTTGATAAAGGTCCCAATAATATTTTTTCTCATATATCATGTACAGACAGCGATCCGTTAAATTTTTATTATATGTATTGATGTGTGTTAAAATAATTCTGATACCTTACATAAAGAGATTTTTTCCATTTAGTTATGTTTATACACAGTTCTCAGTTTCAATTATTTCTAACCACAGCTAAACAAAACAACTTCGTTCAAACAGTTCTACATACCAAAAACAAAGCGTAGACTTTACTTCCCAATGAATTTGAGCCGAATAACACAAAAATATTTCCATAAATATATTCAAATTCGCATTATTCATACGGGTCGCCAAATGTTCATAGCGTAATTAAAAGGACTTTTTAGGCATGATTCACACATGCAAGATAAAAACACAGATATATCATTACTCGGAAAAGGAAGGGGTGGGGTTGGGTGTATGACTAAATAGTCCTTTTGAAACGCTTAATATAATACGTATCTACGCACATATGCCTACATCCATTATCGAATTTGTTTAAGCGATATTAAATTTTTGGCAATAGCATGATAATAATAGGAGTTCTCAGAATCAGACCCTTTTTGATTTCATATCAGACTGATTTAAAATTGATATGAATAATGTGAAAGTAAACAAGGCAATCTATACTGAGTGTGGAGAATCTCTGCCTAGCCTTTTCCCAATTACATTGGGGTCGAGTTCCAGTCAAACTGGATGCAGCTTATTACCAGTATTTTACATGGAGCATCTGCCTATGTGACCTCCACAACCCAGTTACTGGGATCTTATTTGTCGACCGGGACCGACGGCTTAACGTGCTCTTCGAGGCACGGGGGAGTCTCCGGGGAGTATGAAGCAAAACTCAAATGTAATGAAAACCTTTTGATTCCATTCTTCTTCTTCTTATCGTGTGGTTGATGAACAAGCTAGTGTCAGAGTTTAAAACCATCCGTAGGCCTCCAACATGACTTTACACACCATCGAGAACATCTCTCAGGTGTACTGGTTTCCTCACGATGTTTTCCTTTGCAGTTTTAAGCAATTTTAATGGTACAGACATGACTCGGAAATGTCAGTGGTGCGTGTCTTGGATTTGAACTCGCGACCTTTGACTTACCAGACCAACGGTCATACCACTGTTCTTTATTTTATTCATTTGAATTCTTTAAAGCCATCAAAACGGACATGGGCGGGACACATTGCTAGAATGCACAAAGACGTTTAGAGTGGTGACCTCGCGCCAAGACCTGGGAGCGGGGAAGGCTGCCGCAGCGCTGGGGAGACATCGACACGGAAGACATAACTAGTTTATTGAAGAATGGAAGAAAAGGCCTACATCCAAGATTGACTGAAATTTTATTTCTTTTGATCTTAAAAAAACCCCTAATTAATGATGTTGATAGAGTTATTTTTATTTATTTGTTTGCCAGTATGTACTTAATGTATACGTATCAAAAAAAAAACAAAATCATTTATTTTCAAATAAACCATTTAATCTACACTTTGGAACGTGGCAACTAACTTCTGACAATTCAAAAGTGCCTGTTGAATTGTCAGAAGTTAGTTGCCACGTTCCAAAGTGTAGATTCCTATGGAGAAGAACGGGCAAGAAACTCCATGGTTACTCTTTTTCATCATATAGGTTTTTACAATAGTATTGGTCGTATAATGTATATTCAATTGTTGATGTGCATCAACAAACCGTTTGGGATCGAAACGCTCGGGACGTGGGGTCCCAGTCCACTTTTCAAAGGAATTTCTGGCAGACTGGTCGACACTTCGCGTGACCAGAGGGCTGGCCTGTTTCTTGGTCAGATAATTAGCATTGCCACTTAACGTCGCAATGCTGCCAGTCTTCCGGGCACATTACCGGATGACAGCGATGCGGAGCAGAACTTCGACGCCTAAATCACGTTTTTCCTTTTTCTCACTCTCTCTTTTAGTAGTAGTATAGTCAATATGTAGTTATTTTTTGTTATACAGGCTGTGGTTCTAGACAGTGGCCAAATTGAAGGAGGTGGATCTATAGGTGTAACTGATTACAAAACAATAAAAAAAGTATACCTTAGAAAATCTAATTAATTTCGCAGTTTTACTGTTTTTTTGCGTATACGTCGTGTCATAGTCATCGCCGCGTCGCGCGCAGTAGGCACAAGGACGGCACCGCGCGCCGGCAAAGGCCGTATATGAAAATTTCACAGAGAAGCGTTAGCTGTTACGAGACGAATAGGACGTTGACCTCTTGGCTATAATTGTTTTAATTATAACTTGTTGCTGTATATGTTCCTACAATATGGCCACTGTTCAAAACCACAGCATGTATACTACTTTTCACTTTGAAAATACCTACCTATCATAAAATAGTGTTAAAATGAGCTACAACTACTTAATTGTTGGAGTAAGATGGATCAGACGGGCTCAGACGATGCCAATGAACTGGGTGTCACTTAAACTTAGAATAACTCCACTAATATTAAGGTCCTAGTTCTAAACTGTAATAATACTAACTAGGGAAACTTCGCCAATACCCGTCAGGATTGGAAATTGTATAAATAGCTTTAGAGTAATTCTTGTGAAGTTTGTGATCCGTATTAATGACCCTGGTCAACTAAAACATACTAAAATATCTCCATTATAGACGCCTTATTATAAAATAGTAAGTTAGGGGCCATCCATTAATCACGTGATCTTTTTTTAGCATTTTTAACCCCCCTCTCCCTTCGTGATACGTGGTGAGGTTTAAGACTAACCCCCCACCCCCAGCCAATATCACGTGTATTTTTTGTACCTACAAAATAACTTAAAATTTTTAGAATATTTTCTTTTAATACAGAAAATAATAAATACACGTGATATCTTACTACACACCTCTCCCTCTTGTGATATTTCGCGATTTTTGCCAAGCCCCCCCCCCCTTTTGAGCCTCACGTGATTAATGGACGGCCCCTTATTAGTTGTACACAAAATAATAATAAAAATAACTATCACCAAAAGGCCACCAAGAGGTGCTCGTCTCGTTATAATGACACTTATCTCTGAGATGTTTAAGTCCCATGTAATATGCGGTGAGCCTAAGGCCATCAACCGAGTACAGCTCCAAACTCCGGGCTGCTACTGAGATTTCCGACCCGGGAATCGAATTCAGCAATTAAGATTACCCTAGACGACTTTACTAAGGTTCCCTTTTACATCAGAAAAATAAGTTTACTTATGTTGTCATTTTAAGCAGTGTGAAGACAATAATCTATATATATTAAAATGAATCCCTATTTCCCTTGGTCACGCCATAACTTTAGAACAACTGCACTAAATTGATAATTATTTTTTTGTTGTATAGTAGATTTTTTTTTAAATCGGGCGTAAATGTTTTTAACTGGCGGGTGAAACCGCGGATCACGGATAGTACTAAAATAATAACCTAAGATTAAAATTATTTATTATTATATTTAACTATGTAACTACTCAAATAGATACTATATACTCATGTTTACATTATCAAGTGAATATCTCGGAGTTTACGACAATTTTACACGTTGCTTTATAGGCGACACGTGTCAGTGTCAAGTTCTTCTATACAAACTTAATTCGTCATTCACCACTAGGTTCTGAGGACAATGGCTTTGGTGTAAAACATGAGCTATAGCGGGTATTTTAATAATGGTTGGGCTGACTCTACCGGAGTGATACCATAGCCTCACAGAAAACCGACGTGAAATAACTTGCGTTGTGTTTCGCCGAGTGAGTGAGGGTACCGGAGGCCCAAACCCTTTAAAAGGCCGGCAACGCACTAGCGACTCCTCTGGGGTTGCGTGTGTCTATCGGCGGCGGTAATCGCTTACCATCAGGCGATTCCAGTGGCGTGCATTGCATATAGGCAAATAGGCAGTGCCTACCTCAAAAAATTACCTAAATACAACCGATATTACATTTTACTGTGATATAGGTTGTATTTAGGTAATTTTGCAATGCACGCCACTGAACGGTCCTGGTATGGGCATGTGATGTGGAGAGATTAAGGTCAAATGACAAGGAAAGTTTTGAGTATAAATCTAGATGGCTATAAGAGTAGAGGAAGACCAAGGAAGCGTTGGATGGATTGTGTTAAAGATGATATGGCTAGAAAAGGAGTGACTGACGATATGACAGCTAATAGAGATGTATTGAATAAGAATACATGCTGCGCCATTCCCAAATAAATTGGGATAAGGGCAGGGGGATGATAATGACGATTCAAAACGAAAAGTACTTACTAAAATGCAAATAAAACAAATTAAAATAACCGATTGTACTGAAAAGAGGGAGAGAAGATGAACAAAGAGAAACGAATATACTTATCTAAAAATTGTAACATGCAGTCGGAGGCATCTAGGATAACTAACGCCTACCGCAAAATATTTCTCCTTTGAGAAAAAACCTAGGGAAAATCATATCGCTTGCAACTTAAGCTTATTTATAAGATGGAACCTATAAACCACGTCGCATAAAAAGTCGTCGCGAATATCCTTACAGTTCGTAAATTTTATGACGTTTTACGGCACAAACACACACACACACACACACACAATTTATAATATAGCTGTAGGTACATGTATATTTAATACTAGATATACCCGCAGCTCAGCTTGTGGATAAAGTTTTAATATTATATAAATTTTACATCAGCCAACAATTTCATAAAGAATGGAGAAAATTATATTTTTTTCTACCTTAATTACTTATATTCCAGTTTTAATTAAAAGCTAATTATTTATACATTAAAAAACATTTATTAATATGTCGAAATAAAAAAAAAATTACTACATATCTATGTACCAGAAAAAGATAATAAAAATAAAATATACAGAACGTAAAATAAAATGTGATTTAGGCGTCGAAGCATTAAAAAAACTATAATTATATCTACATTTTTGTGGAAACAAAAATCCGGTTGTGAGCAGGATTTCTACGGGTGCTTAGCCAAATAACCACTGAAGACCTCTGCGTACCTATTCGCTATCTCGGTTGCCGAATTGATGGACACTTTTTAGTACATTGCGTCGTAAGTTTTTACTATTGTTGCTCATCATAGACAAGCTGTAACACACAACGCAATGTAATACAAAGTGTCCATCAAATCGGTTGGCAACCGAGATAGCGAATAGGTACTTACGCTGGTCACTGTTTGGTCACCGAATTCTTCTCCCACATTTTAATACGCCTTATGGCGAAGTCATCGCTATTTATTTAGTCTCTATATAGTGACTGCACCGACACGATTAACTATGCTGCTAAATCAATATCGTACTGATGCAATTATAGTCTCCTAAAAACCTTATCAAATACACGCGTTGCAAACTCTGAAGTTATACAAGGTGATATCTATTCAGTCACCGTATAGTCTGTGATGTTTAAGATTATGTAAGAAAGTGCACATTACCATTGAAAAAGTCACATTGATACAAGCCAAGTTTGGACCCACACTTGTATATTAAGAGGCGGGACCGTAACCACTCGACCATCACGATAATTTTTTTTCTTTCTTGGCCTCTACAAAATCTGCCTAGCCTTTTCGACTTCCAGTCAAACCAGATGCAGCTTAACACCAGTATTTTACATGGAGCGACTGCCTATCTGACCTCCACAATCCAGTTACTGGGTAACACGGTTCTCATGGTTAGACTTTCAGGCCTCTGACTACCCGTGACGGCTATAGGTCTTAATTTGACAAGCGGGACCCACGGTTTAACGTGCTCCCCTCCCCATTTCATACCGATACGCGGTATGAAATGATGGTCAACCATCGCGTAACCTCGATCGATCTATGCGGCTGTTACTTAGCCACAAGCCCCCTTAGCCACACGCCCCTCTCATTCTTTGTCCTCTAAAGTTAAACAAAAGTAAATATATATCCTTATATATTTTCACTTTTATACATTTAGTAGATCTAAAATTCATGTCAAGACGTTATCCGTTGGCAGTCAGTCATGTGTTTTATGACTTCAGTTGACATTTACATCGTGAGATATGACTATAGGGTTATAAACGGGTGTTAACGTCTCTATAGTAATAAAATGGTGACAGAGTAGTGTTGTTCATAATATTTTTTCATTATTTTCTGTGAGTAGTAAAATATTTTTGTCATTTAATGTGTCTGTCTTATAAGGTGGACTGAATCTTTAATATTTATTTTGGTTTATTCGATTCTGATAGATATTATATTTTTAATCTTTAAGGGTTGAGTTCACCTAAACCTAAGGGAAGTAAATCGAGTGATTGTTCATCCCACTGACAGGTGATGTGACAGCAAATGGAAATGGGAACACCAAAATTTTAATACAGTTTAGGTTTGACGTTTAAAATTTTCCTAGCTACCTAAAAGTGTGCCGGTAATTTTAGTTTTACGTCTCCTCATTTCATTTGAATTCGGAGTCTCGTAATTCGTGCCATCTCACTTTTATAGTGGCTAACTAAAATAAAATAGGATAAATACATATTGCAATTATGATAAGTTTTATAACAATATTGAATGTAGGTATAAATGTCAATTATGTTACGAAAATATGTTACGAACCAAACCACACCCAGTTTGCATGTTATGTTAAGAATGTGACGATTTCAAATAAATTTTATATCCTTCATAGATTTTATATCAAATGTCGTTTTTTTTATAAAAATAAATATAACTTATACATACATATATGTTATGGATTTGTTGCATGAAATAAAGAGGCTTTTTTATATATATTACTAATATGGCAATACTGAAATTTTAGTTCAGTCTGTCAATATTAAAACCTATGCAATCCAGTGCTTTATCTCACGATAAAAAATATTCTTACTTAATATAAAAAATATATATTACAAGTCGATGGTATGAAACCATAATTAAAGCATGATTGGCAACACGATCTTATGCTTGATACCTTATACAAACCCCATTAATCACCACCATGTTATTACACGTCAGTTGAATAAAAGGCACCCAGTAATTATGCTTTCCACGGCGTAAATTAAAACAGCGACGGTTAATAACTTTACCGCGTAATATTAAAACAACAAGACGAATTTTGTGGTATCTGTTTTTTTGCACGACAGTGTACACCTGTCTTCTTGTTTTTTATAGCTAATAAACATAATATTGTGGAATGAAAATTATGTATGTTATTTGATAGAGACTAGGATATAATTTAGTGAACACTTTAGCTACGACAGTTGTGTACGACTGTTTTTTTTTTAATAAAACTTTACCCCACACTAGGAATTTCTTCCTGTATCGTGGGTGCGTTTACACACATATAATCTCACACGCACTAACACCCAGATCCGGAACAATTATCTGTAGATCATACAAATATTTGTTCCGTGCAGCAATCTAACCTGCGACACGCGACGCAGCAGCCGGTCTCTCGACCATTGCGCCAACCGCGCCGTCGCGCCTTACCCCGGTAGAGGAAAGTGAAGAACAGTGAGCTTTTGGTAGGTAGGTGTCCCGCACAACCAGCACTTGATGAATTTCCAAGAAAAACAAGCCTACATTACCCCACATCACATAAAATTTCATAAAGCAAAAATCTTTTTCGAACACACATTTTTCCAATCTCAATACATCGACCAGAAGCCCCAAACAAGAATTGAACACTCATACATCCAAATACATACAATCCCCTTCAATATAGCAAAAGCGACAAACGGGTAAAATAGTACCTCCACCTAAAACGGTGAAATAAAAACGCCCTTTTTTACCGAATAAGCGTTACCATAAAAAAGGTTTTCAGTGAGCAAGTGAATCATAATTTATGAATTCCGGTGTCCGGGCTCGCTAGAGATTTACGCGGGTCATTGTGTCGACGGATACGATACGCATCGCTTAGAAAAAGATAGATAGACGGCATAGTTAATTTCTATAGAGGTACGAAGTGCTTTGTTGGTATTTTTCCTTGTGGTTTCTGCGTGTATATTTAAATAAATAACACCTATTAATTTATTTTCAAATACATTTATTTATTTATGGTAGAAATAGGAACCATGACGGTCATGTGACGAGGAAAGTTTTGAGTATGAATGTAGATGACTATAAGAGTAGAGGACGACCAAGGAAGCGATGGATGGATTGTGTTAAAGATGATATGGCTAGAAAATGAGTCACTGACGATATGACAGCTAATAGAGATGTATGGAATAAGGATACATGCTGCGCCGACCCCAAATAAATTGGGATAAGGACAGAAGGATGATGATGATAAATAGGAATGATATTACGGGTGAAATTTAGTCAAATTTGCTCAGCTTAGTCAAGCAATGTTCTTTACGCTCGCTCGGCTCGCTCAACTCACGCGCCGTACCTATGTTTTGTAAACTATATTTTTAGTCTTCTTTATATAAACGGCTAGACCTGAGTTGACCTGACGGTTGTTATTTAACAACAATCACGACCGACAGTTAAGAAAGCAAGCAAGCAAATAATTTTGTGAAACGATACATCTGAATTCGATTTGACAAGGGGCACGGGTTTGAGTCCCGTTCATGTGTTTCAATGATCCATGGAAAAATAAAATAATAAAACATCTAAGTTCAATTGTACACACATTATCAGACAGCACGTACCGATCTGATCTGAAGCACTTCTAACACATCTAAACATTCCCTACTCTATGTGACACAGTCGTTAATGAAACATAAGGGGTGAGCTACATCCCCCTAACATCGGCCGGGCCGCTGCTCATCCTCGGGAAGTAAGTACAGATATACCTCGCTAATCATGGTGCTAAGCTCGACTTTATCCGCCAACACGAAAATCAACCTTAACCCACACAAAATAAAGTAGAAATTAAAGAAATTCTGGATAATCCCTTAATTAATATTTTATGGACCAAAAATTCTCAAATAATAGGTATAAATTACATTATTATTGCGATTTTAATGGTTATTGTTATATTTTTATGTGGCGTATCGGTTTGGTTTACTCGTAATGGAGTAAACTAAGCTCTGTGTTAATTTGTTGCTACGTAAAGGGATATCAATAAATATCTGTTTTGTTTTTAAACGAATATGCTATGAGGAATAGGTAGGAATAGGTATGAGTAGAGGTATGATTGTCTGAGTCCGTAATTGGTAAAAAATTAAGCTTTGGACCTAACCATGATCATCATCAACACGTACAAATAAATAAAATTGAAGTGTCTGTTTGTAATGTCAAAATAATAGGTTTTCTTTTAAGCCATATACAGTTATTTGCGCTTTATCTATGCCTAAAAATCAGTTTATAAAATGTTGATTGTGTGTCTATTTGTTCCGGCTAATCTTCGTCTGCGGTTCAAAAAGCCTGTAACCACTTGGCCATCACGACGACTCAGCAACATATAAATGGTAAAAAAAAAAAAATGCTATGACGTAGCATTGTAAAGAAGTACATTTACTTTTTTTAAACAAAGCCTCCATCACATAAGCCCACAACATTACGCCAACAAGAGTGCTTCACAAGCAGATATTTTTTAAATACTACCCTGAGTGATATTACACAGTGCGCACAATGGTTGTCTGAGATGACAGGCCATTTCGCCGTGTGACAACCCTAGACGTTTCCTTTATGTGAACGTACGGTATGCGTGTATTGAAGGTGGAGTGAAAGTATTATCCTGTATTAAGTAACTTGGTACCTAAACATCATTTGAACCTGGGGGCTCGTGGCCAATTGACATAACGTAGGCATAGAAACACGCATGTACTGAAGGGGTAGACAGTGGCGTACACAATTATACACCCACATTTAACAAAATCAACGCATATCAATTAATGTTTACCGGTTACTACTCACGTGCATTTTTCGGGATTGCCCGACTAGTTTCGAACTCGAACGGAGCCCTTAGTCATGAGCTGAGCCCGCGGCGATGTCGCGAGTCAAACAAAGACTCAAATACAAAGAGTTTGACTCGCGACATCGCCGCGGGCTCAGCTCATGGAGGTGAGGTGAACATTAATTGATATGAATATGTCTTACGAAAGTTTTTATACAAAAATCAACGCAAAAAAAAATGGTATTTATGCTTTGACATTTGGCCAATAAATCAAAACCTATTGGGTTGTTCCCATTGGTCTGGAACCATGAAATTTTGTATATTTTGTACGAAAATCCCAGAACGCGGGATATTTTTAACACGCTTTTATTAGCTTCACCTGTAACTATGTAAGAAAATCTTGGAAGTTAAATTTAACTCACTTCCCGGTTTACGATTGAGCTGAAATTTTGCATACACGTTTAGTTTAGATGACAGTGCATGGTGACGTAAGTGACGTCATTCTAAATCCAATATGGCGGACTACCAAAGATGGCGGAGTATCAAAGATTTTTTAATAATATAATTTATTTTAATACCAACAATAATTACATTTTACAATTAATTCTTATCAGCTATGTACATACTGGAAATAAAGATGGCGGACTAGTTATTTATTTACATATTTAAGAACAAAGTAGGCTATATACTTGACTTTTTCGATCAAAATCAGTACTTAAACCACGTATAATAAGGTTAGTAGTCCACATATGAACGAGTCTTTCCTTCAAAGGTAAAAGCACTTGTCACACGACGGCGACAATGGATGGGGGGCCGCGACAAAAGAGTGGCCTCGACTATACACTGCAGCATACCGGTTTAGTATAGCACAACTATAAACCTATAATTTTTAAAATCAAAGGGTACTTAACAGCGCTTAAAATATAATATTTATTTACCTAGACGTTTCGATCAATTTGCATTGATCGTGGTCACGAGTAGACTGGAGAATAAGGGTGTCATCGTCGGGAAGAGCGAATGTTTTTCATCCACCCGCACTTGATATTGTAAATCCGTTTTAATGTTAAAATCGCGACACACAACACTCACGACATCTATCGACTCCTTTGTAAACGATTTTCGCAAACATTTGCCAATGAGTGGGTCTTCCCGGTTAAAATTTGATGTTTTTTAATTTCGACCGCTTTACTTACATTCCTTGAGTAATATTGACGTTCATTGGAGAGGATTTTCGGGTCGTGGAGTTCGATCCAGTGGTTAAGTGTTCCTGTCATTTTTGTATTTTTGGTGTGCAATAAAGAGGATTTATATTATGTTATGTTGAATCCCAACTCAAGCAAAACCTCAGCAATCGCAGATTTGTATACCTGGCGGTTTTGTACTACTTTAAACCTGTATGATGAGGAGTAGTATAAAAAGTTTTCAAACAATAAATCCTTTTTTAAATTGCGTTTTAATCAAGCTTTTTCTTGTTATGATGAAACAACCTTTAAACCGGATTAATCGTGTTTTTTTTTTGTGTTGTGGTGGCCTAGTGTATGCGGACTCACCCTTTTGAACCAAAGGTTGTGGGTTCCAATCTGACATGTACCATTGTGACTTTTTCAATGTCATGTGTGCTTGCTTAGTTAATCTAAGACATCACAGACATACGGTGAGGGAAAGCATCGTGTTTTTTTTATTACAGCCTGTTTAAAGTGCAACAAGGGCCTATATCCATTTAAAAAATAAAATACCTTTCAAGAAAACTCATCTACTTTATAGAAGTTTGAAACCCACATTTGTATTCTGCAGTATATATTTCAGCTCATATTCGGATGCAGCGCACACCAACTTCATTGGGAGTAAAAACTGGACGTGACGTCACAGGAACACCTGTCACATTCAAAATGAGAAGAATATTTTGGACGTTTTTTTTTATTATGTGCTTGAATTTGGAATTACTTGTTTACGTGAATGTATTGGGGAATCAAGGTTTGATAAATTAATGTCCGGAAAAAAAAAGATGGCCGTACCCACTGCCTGTACCAGTTTTCAAGTACAAAACATTAAAGACATTTCTAAAATATTGATCTTATAGCATTTGGTATGAAAATACAGATATCACATCAATATATCCATCTACAATCTATATCTATATATACCTAATGACGGTTCGTTAAATATTTTGTTTGAAAATAACACAATTTAGCATCACGCCTATATTCCCCGAAGGAGTAGACAGAGGTGTACACAGTCGACACCTACATTTCAGAAATGCAGTTATTAAGTCCCATGTAATACGGGTGGTGGGCCCGTTGAACTACTGAGATTTTTCTAACAAATCATCCCTAAAACGCTTTGACTGCCTTGGGAATCGAACCCAAGACCTGATGCTCAACAGCCGTGCTTCGGACCTTTAGACCAACGGGGCAGTTTTTGACAGTTGTTTTAAAATCTTTACCGTACATAAATATATAGTTCTTTACCTTAATACCCACATTTCAATCTCTTAAAACTCGTAAATCTCTAAAGACTTGAACTAAGTTACCCAGGCATCACTAAAGGACATCACACGCGACACTATTGAAAGGTCACTTAAGCTCACAACAGTGACCTTAACGACCTTTTAGCTTAAGTACAAGATAAGTGACTAGGTGTAAGACTAGTTAAACTAGACTGTGTGAAGATGGTTAAGATTATATTGGTTATAGTTTAATTTTATCAATCAAGGTTCACTACCTATGCGACACTTTAAAACAAAACTCCATGGGTGGCTTTTAGAAAAGGGTTTTTATAATATAAAAGATTTCTATATGACATAGTTAATTTCATTATTGTTATGGTTTTACTGACACATTCATTCTTTTTAATAATTAATTAATACGGTAATTAAATCTACTAATAATTATATTCTATTAAATTCTATTCCTTATAAAGTTTTGCATGTTGGGCATATTGTATTATCTTTCCCGAAGCAGTATGTGAGACTAAAATTATTATGTATACCAACCTATTGTAATGCACCATACTTCAAGCAAATAAATTTCATTCGTTCATTCAGTTTTTAAATAGAATGTTTTTTTTTTATATTCTCTAACCGACTTCTTTAACAAAATTACCAATAAACACTATACATTGCAGATAAAACAAACCTTTATATAGTAATGATTTATATATAATTTTCATAAATAATTGAATACAATATTAGGCAATTTTCACAATCGTCATTAATACAAAATAAAATCCTAAATTATTTATTCAGATCTTAAACTTTACGTTCAATAAAGTTTCTTCTATTTATCTACATAATAATAAATCAATAATAATATGACGACACATAATAACTACCACACCACCTCTTCAAACTTGTAAACCCCTAAAGACTTGAACTAAGTTAGCCAGGCATCACTAAAGGACATCACACGCGGCACTAATGAAAGGTCACTTAAGCTCACACCGGCGACATTAAGGACAGCTTAGCTTAATTACTTGAGGACAGTCGGCTATGTTGCGGTTAATAAGTAAAACTAACCAGTGATTACATTAGAGAATAGTGTTAAAGTAGTAATTAATATCTTAGGTTTTCGTGATCACTACACATTATAATAGAATAACCTTTAACCGGATTAATCGCGTGTATTATTGGTTTTTGTTTATTCTGACGTTTTGAACACTTTGCAGCGTTCGTGTCCCAATATTTTCATTCCTCCTGCGACCACGAACACTGCAAAATGTTAACACATTTGAATTTGAAGACATCCCGTCCCGCTGTTATATAATGGTTGGTAAAATTTGTGTCATTTTGTATAGTGTGTTCCTACATATTTGCACGCCATATTGTGTGGTAGAATATGTGAACATATATTTAATTTTAAGACCTGTGTTTGTACCACCATATTCTTACAAATACAAATACTGAATACATTAGAATTGACGCCATTATTAGTGATGCAGTCACACAAGTATCAAACTACAAGAGCAAGACAGAGGCGGAAACATAGCTAAGCCAAAAGAGTGTTAATTAATAGCATCAGGGTCGCCATTATTAAAATCGATATTGAGGATTCTATACTTACTCATTACCAATACTGACGAGCTTATATTAAATTAGTAATCTAAGACAAATAAAAAAATAATCTACCAAAAGTTGTACAATTTGATGATATTTTCAATTCTTTTAATTTAAATTTGGAGCACCACGTGCAGTCCAACCGCACTTTCGTCCATTAAACCGTACTTCATCCTCTGTCAAGAATTCAACCGAGAGGGTTGTAATGCCATAAGCGATTTACGGAATTAAATTTGAGTACCATCTCGGTACTTTTGCACAGACCGCTTCCCTTTTCGGCAATTAAAACGAGATCAGGGTAGCCTCGTGTTTTATTTTTCTTTTTCTCGTATTTTTTTTTTTTTTTCTTTTCCCTGCACTACAATGCTGCAATAAAGATAAATTATGGTTTTTAATTTCGTTGGCTTGGTCGGTTAATGACGGGGTTTCAGAACGTCTTCGGACGTTTATGTTTGAATTAACTGTGGTTAAAGTATAGTTTATTTCTGTTGGGTGCTTTTTACTGTCATGATCAGCGCGTAATAAAAAAATTCAACGGAAACATTTATAAGAAGATAATGTATCATTGATAAAACAAGTCAAAATTATGAAAATTCACATAGTAATATCTTAGGTTGTCGCGATCACTACACATTACAATAAAACAACTTTTAATCGGATTAATCGCGTGTATTATTGGTTTTTGTTTTTCCAGAGCGTTCGTGGTCGCAGGAAAACTCAAACGTTAGGAAAAATAAAAACCAATAATACACGCGATTAATACGGTTCAAAGTTGTTTTATTGTAATTATGAAAATTGTTTGTCGCAAATCTTATAAAATCTCAATATGGGTTAATATTTCAAAGAAGCCAAACTCTGCTAGATATTTTATGTCATAATAGTTAATATTATATAACATCACACCATTGATATCCCCGAAGAGGTAGGCAGAGGGGTACACAATTGTACACTCACATTTCACCAATGGTGGACCGTGCCATCTATCGGGCACAATTCCAAACTCCGGGCTGCTACTGAGAATTATCTATCAGAAAAACTCAATAACACTTTGCCGACTCGGCAATCAACCCCAAAGAAGACCAACAAGACACATATTTCATATAATATAATATATTCTTTATAATAAATTCTTTACTTCACAAAAGACAAGGTTACACAATATGCAAAATTAATTAGTTATTTAACATAACGCTGTTTATTTTTATGACACTAATCCCTACACTAGGATTCCCTGTCACATAGAGATTAGTTCCTCTCAGTAGTTATTCCAAACGAGTGACAGACAGCATTGACATATCAGTTCCTATATTTTGTCTTTTTATTTCTTAACTCTCCTCTGTCGAACCAAATCAAAGGTATTTTTTGTTTCTATTCTGTTTTACACACATCTAGAGCTATTAAAAAGCAACTAATACAGCAGACACTCCATTCCAAGCCACAGTATATTTTCAAATAGCGAACGCATTCAAAATCCGATTCCATTTTTGGATAGATAGCTAAAAAACATAACCATACTGGCTGGTCGTAAAAGTATTAGATGTTCAAAGGACTACATGCAATACTGCTATATCGCACTATAAAAAAAAAAACAAATAAAACGGCCAGTATTTTCAAAAATCCTATCAATATATTCCACGACAAATATCGGTAAAAAAGGATAGACGAGACGATCTAAAAACCAATCCGATAAATCGAATGAAAACATTTAAAAATAAATACGTTTCTGTTGTACAGATTTGTTTGGTATATTTATATTTTCTACGTAGTTTAATATTTATGAGTGAGGGCTACATTTGCAGGCATCTGTTCATATGAATAAGAATAATTTTTAACAAAAAAAAGAACCGACTCCAAAAATCTTTCTGTTAAGTAAAATTGCACTAAAAAGTTATAAAATAATTGCATTATTTACTTACTACAATTTATAGAAAAATACTTTTTTAATTTTAGAGGATTCTGAATAAACTCAATTTATTAGGACAATAATATACAATTATTATTATTTTTAGAGTCGGTGCCAGACAAACTTTTTTAAAGGTACATTAACCATCATTATTTTTACGATAATGTATATAATGTATACCTAATTGAAAAAATTTACAAATGAACACAACAACTGCCTAAAGCGAACGTAATACGCTGCTTCATGAATGTACTTACACATTTATTGTCCTTTACTGGCACCGACTCCAAAAATAATAATAATTGTATATTATTGTCCTAATAAATTGATTTTATTCAGAATCCTCTAAAATTAAAAAAGTATTTTTCTATAAATTGTAGTAAGTAAATAATGCAATTATTTTATAACTTTTTAGTGCAATTTTACTTAACAGAAAGATTTTTGGAGTCGGTTCTTTTTTTTGTTAAAAATTATTTTATTTCTTACTTTTTAGTGAATCTTGCGTACCATAACTGATTTATCGGAAGTGAATATGGGTAGACCTATTCAACACGCTGCCCATATATATCTGTCGCAGATGGATTGTAGAATCCGCTGTTTTACAAAATCTCTAGCTGCTTTTCAAAACAGTACTGTTTTATAAAACAGCTGAACAACGTTCAGCTGGATTGCCATTGCGATACGTTTAACAAAACTGCTACCCACCCTTAGACGTAATGCAGAATGAAATATCTACAGTGGGACAGGTTTGTTTATTGTATAGGTATATTAAATGGATAGTCACCATTCAAGTAAAAAAGCGATACTGTATTCTGATTTGACTTTCCGTGGCTGGGTCGACGGAGCCCCGCTTAGCGGGGCTCCTATTTTTTTGTCCGTAAGGTTAGAAAAAACCTAAACACGAAGAGGATGACGGGGGCCCGTGAGCGAGCGTAGCGAGCGAACAGCCCCCGTCATCCTCTTCGAACCTAACCTGTCCGTGTCGGGATACACGAAACTCCCGAGCTCGCTTCGCTCGCTCATGGATCAATTTAATTTATTTTCTTTCATAATCCCGATATATTGTCGACTATTATAGTGGTTTAGTATTTACGTCATTAAAAATTTTCATTTTTTTTTTTGCTATTGAGAAGTAAAATAAAGTTAGGTTATTATTGTTAGGACATACAGAGCCATATGTGACACAATTTCGAACTAAAATCAACAGCGGGTCAACGATCAGAGATTATGTAAAACAGTGTGAAATGAACTGTCATCATTTCACACTGTTTTACATAATCTCTGATCGTTGACCCGCTGCATTGATAAACGCAAAACGTTCATTCAATTCTGCGTGTTATAGTTCAGTAATTATGTAAAACCGCTAAACGTCGTTCAGCTGTTTTTCATAACAGTACTGTTTTGTAAATCAGCTAGCAGTTTTATAAAACAGCTTATTCTACAGTCCATCTGCGACATATCCATATCAAAGTAGGAAATCTAGATCTGAGGCTATTTCAAAAGAGAGTAATAAATTGCGAAAACAAGATGAAATTAAATAATAAAATAATTTTCCAAATCGGTTCATAAATGACGGAGTTCTGAGGTAACAAACATAAAAAAAAAAAAAAAAAAAAAAAAAAAAAAAAAAAAAAATACAACCGAATTGATAACCTCCTCCTTTTTGGAAGTCGGTTAAAAAACTGACTAGCGTATGTTACTCACGGGACAGTGTAAGGATTCTAACGATACCCCATATATCGAAATCAGTTCAGGTATTTAGAAGTTATGGTGGAATAGGTAAAGAAACTCACAAACATACTTACACATATACATACTTATATACACTCCGTTTTTTGAGCACTCGTGTAAAAAGAGATGTTTGAGAATGCGGTCTTACGAGTACACTAAAAAGTATTAAATAGCAAAAAAAAAGACGGATTTCCGGTGCTTCTCTTCCGGTTTCATCATCATCATCATCATCTGATGATGAAGCTGGAAAATAGGCAGTTCATTAGAACTATTCTAGAGACCGTAAACACCACCGGAAAGTCACAAGAAAGCAAAATACACCATTTCGTTTACTTCGACGACGTATTATTTTTCAGTTATTTTGATTTAAATACCAAACTACTAAACCAATTTTCATAAAATTTAAATGGGACCAATCTGAAACTAAATCCTTTCAAATAAAAAAATAATTTTCCAAATCGGTTCATAAATGACGGAGTTCTGAGGTAACAAACATAAAAAAAAAAAAAAAAAAAAATACAACCGAATTGATAACCTCCTCCTTTTTGGAAGTCGGTTAAAAAAAAAAAAACAACCGAATTGATAACCTCCTCCTTTTTGGAAGTCGGTTAAAAAGACCTTCCTACTCAACTTTGATCTAACCTATAAACTGGATTTGGTAATCGAAAATCTAAACCTAGACATGTTCTTCGACCAAGATGTTAAACCGAAATCCTCTCAGAGCCAGGCCCTCACATTAACTATATTTAACATATAAAAACTTTGTATTGTACCTACACAACGGGTTAAAATAAATACAATATTATCAAATATAAAATCGAAACGCACGAATTATACGTTGAAAGATCACATCGTGTGATCGTGTATGTAATATTTCTGTGCGCTTGAATTTCTAAATGAGCCATAATTTTATATATATATATATATATATGAGCAAGGATAATAAATTTCCAGCCTTATTATACCAAACTAACTGTGCCTCGCGATTTCACCCACCCCGTTAAAACATATCGTACAATAAAAAAAAGTCTTATGTAAAAACCTTGTCCTGACAATAACGAAAACAATAAAAAAGAATTATCCAATTTGGTGCAGTCGTTCTCAAGTTATGGCGTGACCAAGGGAAATAGAGATTCATAAAACCTATAAATTTTATGCACTGGCAAGACATAGCCAAAAATAAAAGAATAAAGCTTCCAATAAAATAAAAACAGATTCTTTATTTAAATATTTAAAAATGTATATTATCATCTTTCTGCCAGTATGACTGCGATATACCTTTCTCTCGCGTACATACGATATATATATAAATTCTTTATTCAAGTAACCAAGACTCAATAATGTTAGTATTACTTAAAACTATGTTAGTAACATTTTATAACTTAATTTACCGCTGCTTCATCCCATGCGAGACGGCACAACAATGCCTCACGTATGAGCAATCCAGACGCCCAGCAATCATACCCAGGACACTGTTGGAGCTGGCCCGCACCCTGCGCACCAGAGAAGCACACCTCTTTCGCATAGTCGCATAAAAGCAATCTACGTGTGCGTCAGCAAACATCCCCGATGCGCTACAGAAGCGAGGCAGCCCCACCAGTATCCTAAACGCGTTATTGTATTGAACGCGGAGAGCGCTGCATGACTTTTGAGTATATCTGGCCCAAAGGCTGCACGTGTAGAAAGAAGTACAGTAAGCTTGGAAGAGTGTGATCTTTACCTGAAGGGAACAACGTGCAAACCTACGGGCCAGCATGTTCGCTCTAATCGACAACGCTCTCCGCTCTCGTTCAATGTCGTCATCGTCGTGGAGGCCGGGGGTCAATAAGTGGCCCAGGTATTTAAACTTATACACTCTCTTTAATGGTATCCCATTGAGTGCAACAGGTGGTATAGCACTAGTGTTTTTACCCCCAGTCTCGAAAACCATGATTTCCGACTAAAAAAATTATTAAAAAGACATTAAATACTATTTAGGATAAGATATCATTAGTCTATTACTTGTCTGAAATGAAAAATACCAAAACACTTATTTAATATTCCATTTTCTCATCATGGGTCAGGCCATGTTGTTCTGCGTATCCTTCACAATGGATATGCGGTTGCGTCTCGTGTATCCGTGACGCTGTCAGAGTGATATTTATATGAATTTCCCTAACCCGCTGCCGCGTCAAGCCGCGGTTGAAATACCACAGCGTAGTCAAGTGACGCAGTGTTAATTCCAACGTATATAAGTTAAAGTTTTGTTGAGAAAATGGAATATTAAATAAGTGTTTTGGTATTTTTCATTTCAGACAAGTAATAGACTAATGATATCTTATCCTAAATAGTATTTAATGTCTTTTTAATAATTTTTTTATTTATTTATTTTTATTAGGTTAGCCAACAATTGTTTACACATAGAAATTACATTGCGATTGACAGATATACATTTGCAAGTGTAACAATCACTTATAGGCTAACACCGCATGTACAGTAAACGGGTAAAATATACGAAAATAATTATTTTTGCTAATATTTAGGTTAGTTTTCAACTTAAGATTAAGTTAGTTATAACATTCGAACCTCTAATAACAAAAAAAAGAACCGACTCCAAAAATCTTTCTGTTAAGTAAAATTGCACTAAAAAGTTATAAAATAATTGCATTATTTACTTACTACAATTTATATAAATTTTTTTTTTTAATTTTAGAGGATTCTGAATAAAGTCAATTTATTAGGACAATAATATACAATTATTATTATTTTTGGAGTCGGTGCCAGACAAACTTTAAAAATATTGAGGAAGTTTCCTAAAATTTGCAAAGTATATTTAAAGGTACATTAACCATAATTATTTTTACGATAATGTATTATACCTAATTGAACCTATTTACAAATGAACACAACAACTGCCTAAAGCGAACGTAATACGCTACTTCATGAATGTACTTACACGTTTATTATCCTTTACTGGCACCGACTCCAAAAATAATAATAATTGTATATTATTGTCCTAATAAATTGTCTTTATTCAGAATCCTCTAAAATTAAAAAAATATTTTTATATAAATTGTAGTAAGTAAATAATGCAATTATTTTATAACTTTTTAGTGCAATTTTACTTAACAGAAAGATTTTTGGAGTCGGTTCTTTTTTTTGTTAAAAATTATTTTATTTCTTACTTTTTAGTGAATCTTGCGTACCATAACTGATTTATCGGAAGTGAATATGGGTAGACCTACTCAACGCGCTGTCCATATATATCTGTCGCAGATGGATTGTAGAATCCGCTGTTTTACAAAATCTCTAGCTGCTTTACAAAACAGTACTGTTTTATAAAACAGCTGAACAACGTTCAGCTGGATTGCCATTGCGATACGTTTAACAAAACTGCTACCCACCTTTAGACGTAATGCAGAATGACATATCTACAGTGGGACAGGTTTGTTTATTGTATAGGTATATTAAATGGATAGTCACTATTCAAGTAAAAAAGCGTACTCTGATTTACTTTACTGTATTCTGATTTGACTTTCCGTGGCTGGGTCGACGGAGCCCCGCTTAGCGGGGCTCCTATTTTTGTGTCCGTAAGGTTAGAAAAAACCTAAACACGAAGAGGATGACGGGGGCTGTTCGCTCGCTACGCTCGCTCACGGGCCCCCGTCATCCTCTTCGAACCTAACCTATCCGTGTCGAGATACACGAAACTCCCGAGCTCGCTTCGCTCGCTCATGGATCAATTTAATTTATTTTCTTTCATAATCCCGATATATTGTCGACTATTATAGTGGTTTAGTATTTACGTCATTAAAAATTTTCATAATTTTTTTGCTTTTGACATGTAAAATAAAGTTAGGTTATTATTGTTAGGACATACAGAGCCGACAAAATTTCGAACTAAAATCAACAATCTGACAGTTAGGCAGTTCATTAGAACTATTCTAGAGACCGTAAACACCACCGGAAAGTCACAAGAAAGCAAAATACACCATTTCGTTTACTTCGACGACGTATTATTTTTTCAGTTATTTTGATTTAAATACCAAACTACTAAACCAATTTTCATAAAATTTAAATGGGACCAATCTGAAAGTTAATCCTTTCAAATAAAAAAAAAAAATTCCAAATCGGTTCATAAATGACGGAGTTCTGAGGTAACAAACATAAAAAAAAAAAAAAAAAAAAAAATACAACCGAATTGATAACCTCCTCCTTTTTGGAAGTCGGTTAAAAATATAATAATATGAGAGTGCAATCATAAAATTAATTCCCAAATAATAAAATGTAGGTAAATTTAAAAATTAAAGAATAAACATTAATTAATATCATCATAATATTAATAACCTTATATAAGTATAAATAAGTGGAAGATCTGTGGGGTTACTCTTGAAACTAATACCAATTCCAATCCAATTCCAATATTAAATGGACGCCTTAAAATAACGCGTAATTTTAAAATAAATTTACCTACATTACAGTTGTCTCAATTTTAAAGCATGTTGTCTTCATATTATCCTGAATCCATAATTATTTTTTAGACATTTTGGCATTTAAAAGTACGAATTGACATATTTCCAATGTCAATCGAATGAAATTGTTTACAAGACCCTTATCTGTAGATTTTATTTGATAACTAACTTAGTAAAATAAAAGATATTTCTTTCACCATTCCGTTGATGGCGGCCATTGTGACCGCCATCAATGGAATGGTGTAAACAATTAAATTACATACGATCACAGCAATCGCGGGTCATTTGCTGTTAATTATTGAAGAGTTCCGTTGCATATCTCCGAAGATATTCATCAGATCTACATGATATATTAGGTATATATGTTAATATATTCTATTAATATATTATACTATATAATATATTAGGATCTGATGAATATCAATATATATACCAAAACCTTTCCTGAAAAATATGTATTGAAATAACGAAAACCCATTGAATCATCCCATCTAAATCGGATCTGAAAATCGCGAACATACAAATATACGAGTAAATATGCAAATAAACATAAAAAAGGTTAGGTTTGTTATTACATTTCGATTTTCACGAATTTATTGAACGATACACAAGAAACGCAACAAAGCTAAAAACTCTATAACATATTTAATCCTCCCTATATGTTATCTACGTATCGTACACAATACTTCATTCCATCAACCATGGTATGTTTTTGTGCAAAAATTCGGAAATTTCGTGAATTACCGCGCTCCATATAAACTGACGTGCGTTCGCGTGTTTATGTAAGGTACCTAAGTATGTAGAATTTTTGTCAAAACATCATACTCCTTCCTTTTACTTGTGACAATATATAAATACTCTTAGAAAATACATACTCATTTTTATATTTACCTATACAATATGTTTTATAATACATGTTGACCACAATGTTAAAAAAAAAAATGACAGTTGCACTGGTAATTCGACATCGTTTTCACAACAATATAAACAAATAAAAAATAAAAACATTATTTTTTAAGCTGAATAAATAAAAATCCATTGTGGACCATTACATTTTCCAGACAGTACTAATCCAACCATTTCTCAAGATTTAAAAACAAAAGAATAAATCCGCCAAACTCAATAACAAAAACCTATACAGAACCAGCCAGCACTAAGTACCACAGATACTTAAAGATAAATTATCCCAGTGATAACCCTAAGAATGGTGTAGTCATCTTAATCACCACTGCACTTTTCAACATAGATTGATGACATTATGATTTACAGTCGCGGCGGGAGGGTTAATGGGGTGAAGATGGTGGATAAAGATGCAACTGTGATGGCTGTAATGAACATGTTATATGGCTTGAGTTTGTTGTTGAGATGCTTTTGTTAGTATAGCTGGCGTCCGATAAAAGTTTTTATTTATTGAATTTTATCGTTATATACAATACAAGTATTTATTCATAACTCCATAGTTACATGTCATAGTCATTGTTATTGCATTATTACATTTCACTTATTTACTTTTTTTTATATAAAAACATTGCCCCACACTAGGAATTTTATCCTGTATCGTGGGTGCGTTTACAGACATATAATCTCACAAACACAAGCACACCCAGACCCGGAGCAATATATCTATAGATCGTACAAATATTTGCTCCATGCAGGATTCGAACCTGCGACACGCAACGCAGCAGTCGGTCTCTCGACCACTGCGCCAACCGCGCTGCGCTGTCGCTGTGTATTTTGTTAGTATTACAAAGCTGGCATCCGATAAAAGCTTTTATGTATTGAATTTTATCAACATATTATATCAAATTTGACTTTTAAAATCAATTTATGATCCATTGTAGAATTATAGAATACTTTGCTAGTCAAATTTAGTTACATTTCAGCGGATCGAAGTGAAGTTTGTTCTGTAACTTATTATTAATCATCTCTCTGCAGTGATAGCCTAGTGGTATAATCGTTGGACTGGCAATTCAACGGTAGCAAGTTCGAATCCAAGGTAGACACCACTGACTTTTCGAGTCATGTGCGTATTAGAATTTGTGACTTGCTTATATCGGTGAACAAAAACATCTTGAGGAAACCAGCACACCTGAGAGATGTTCTCGATGGTGTATAAAGCTATGTGAGAGGCCAACGGGTAGTTTAAAGTATTTAGGTTGTTCATCAACCACACGATGTGAGAGAGATTAACTTCTATCATTTGCAGATAAATCTTTGAAAAGCATTAACGCATGCTTAGCAAAGTCTAAAGTAATTAATAAATTCTTGTGTCGGTTCGGCTTCATGTAAAGGGACTGAATCACGTCAAAGGGAAACAATCTCGTCACCAAAAGACGTGTTAAAATGTGGAAGAAGAATTCGCGATAGTGAGCAAAAGTCGAGGCTTAGCGTTCAGAGCGCCTGGAATATTTATCCGGAGGCGCAGATTCGAATTCTGCTCACGGCCGTATTATTTGTCAAAAATCATTTATAACTTGTATTGTTTAAATACCCATATATTAACCGTAACAGCATTTTCAAAATTTTAGCGTAAATAGATAAACTTGTTTTTTCTTTTTTCAACATATGTCCGTGTCACACGTCCATGGTAATATTATGCTTGAGCTGCATACATAACATAGCATCATGCCTGTATTCCCGGAAAGGGTAGGCAGAGGTGTACATAGTTGTAGATACACCCACATTTCACCAATGCTGTTATCTGCTCAAGTGCTCACGCTCAACAAACCAACCTAAATATGCCTTCTTTTTACACATAAACATAAATCTAGGGTTATTAAGTCCCTTGTAGGTGGTGAGCCTATTGCCATCTATCGAGCACAATTCCAAACTCGGGGCTGCTATCGAGAATTTCCTAAAAGAAAAACATAATAACACTTTACCCGACCCAAGAATCGAACCCAGGACCTCATGCTCAGCAGTCGCGCTTGGGACCGCTAGATCAACGAGGCAGTTAATAATAGACGAGGCTAGTATATACTAGTTTTGTACCCACCGACGTGTGACCTACTGTACTTTATCCCTTTCGATTTCCTCGGTCTTGGCAAGACTGTCCTCAGTCCATAGATACAATATAAAAATATGCTACAAAAAAATCACTTTATTAAAAATTACGATTATTCAAATCATGTTCACTAATGATTCATGAACCGTTCCCTTGGAGTGAACCTCGACAATCAAGGGCTACAAACATCCGCAAAAGACAGGGGTGTGGTCTATCAATCAGCTTACTCACCACGTTTCTGATTATACACCACCCCTAAAACTTGCCCTTAGATGACGCATGCAAATTCACCCCCACCAGTCCCCGTCTTTTTATCCAAGAAAAGTTTTGATGGATTGGCGTTTTAACGTAACTTTGGAATGGAAAAGCTTTGGAAGGCAATCTGTGTGATATCTGTCGGATTGTCTATGTCCACATTAGTGATTTCTTGGCCAATGAACGGGGGATTCATGTTTATTTCTGATCGTAAACGACTAAGTTAACTGCGTATCATATTTCGACCTACTAAAAATTAATGAATGCTATAGTGGCTATTCATCCTATTGACTGCCTCGTCCGTCTGGTGAGGGTGAGGTCCTAGTTTGGATTCCCAGGTCGGGCAAAGTGTTATTGGGTTTTCCTGTAAGAAAATTGTCAGTAGCAGCCCGGAGTCAGGAAGTTGGTGGCGTGACGCCCTCTCGGAGAGTACGTAAAGCCGTCGGTCTTGCGCCTGATCTGTCTCCGGTCGTGTCGGATTGCCGTCCTATCGGATTATGAGATTGAAGGAGGAGGGATTGCACCTGTGTTTGCGCATACACTTGTGCACTATATCTCCTGCGTACTTGGCTAATCTTCATAAAGATAGGCCGCCGTGACCGAAATACGGTCGACAGCAGTATTATTATTATCCTCCGTGACAATAACTAAGTAAGAGGGCTTCTCTTAGCGCATAGCATGAGAGGCACCCATATTCCTATATTTTTCTATGACAACGGACTCAAAATGAGAAGAAATCAGACTTTTATGCCCTGGCATCGCGTCAGTATTTATATATCTCGTCATATCAACAAAGAAACTCAGTCATTAACACTCTATTCTTAACTACTCTATGCATTAACTCAAGTAATAGACACCACATTACACGCTTAACATAATATTTAACACCACTCAAATCCACATAGTAAAAGCCACAAACACACTATAATCATTACCTACCGAAACTACGTGAAATAATTGCTAAAAGGCTTCATAGAGTGCATATCACGTAACACGAGCCTCACAAGGTTCTACGAGTATATGTTAACCATCTGTACAAAGGGTTATTACTTGACAACCGGACCCTAATGGCTACATTTGTGTGGTGCAACCACCAGTCTAACCTAAACCGTCACGGTGGCGCCACTCACTAAAGAAACTGTCAACATTATGTCAAATTCAACGTTTGAATTTAGCTCTGTTTTGCGCCACATGTCATGATACACTGGCCACTCGGCACGTAATCGCGTGCTAATGTTGTAATTAAAGTAATTGTGGGGTGACGGAGTCGTATTGTTTTAAATAGAGCTGCAAATTGTCGCTCATATTTGTTTCAAATTGTTATGGGGGTAGTTAGTTGAGGTGACGAGTGAAGCACGCTTTATGGTGGTTTTACACACCTAGTTAGTTATAGTAGCTTAATGACGTTCGGTTTTAATTGTGGGTGTTGAAACTCACCGTACAATTATAGTGACGTCTAAGAAACTATGGTGACATTTAAGTATCCTCACCCGGGGCATTAGTATTGGGGACTGAAGTGTGGTGTTCCTCCATTAAAAAGGGAGGATCCTCCAATTACGCGGGTGATATTGCCTGGCGGGCCACGCGCGAAGCAGGATTCTTGACGTCATCTGATATGCGTGTAGTATTCATCTAGCGAGGTAGATGTCGCTACAACATGAAGGTAAGTAATTCGAATACTAATGGTACTAATTTAAAAGAGGCGAGATATTTTAAAGATATTTGCTACAAATAAAATTGAACAATTATGCCTAAGAAATATTTCTTTTTTTCATAAAAACTGTCGTGAGACATGTTAATATCAATTAATGTTCACTGGCAAACAGAAGAGAGTTTGGCTCGCGTCATCGCCGTGGGCTCAGCTCATGACTTAGGGCTCCGTTCGAGTTCGAAACTAGTCGGGCAATCCCGAAAAATGCACGTGAGTAGTAACCGGTGAACATTAATTGATATAAATATGGATGTTTTTACAAAAACAAAATGTTGACCACCCATACAATAACCGTATCACAAGTAAGATTAGTGTATGGGAATTAATGTTTTATTGTCTGATGGCCCCTGTTACTAAGATATAGTGTCTAGTTAGTTTCATCAATAGAATATACCTTTAAAATTTTCCGACTATTTTGAATAACAGCTTGTATATTTTTAAAACGTATTAATCAAGCAAAGCTAGCATTCAAGTTATAATCATGTGTAGGAAAGAAAATTGCGACTTTAAGCCGGGTTTGAACCTTTACCCCATGGATCAACACTCAAAGTAATTGTCGCAACCTCTGCAACCAAAACTGAAGGAAAAACCATATATCTTTATTTATTTATTCCTTTGACCTATACAAAATTTTCAAACCAAATCGTTATTTGAAATTCGAAATAACTAATGTCACCTCAACAAATTTAAATCAGGAACATCGAGAAAACACCGTACACATGACATGTTACATACTTTCAAACATGTTTTTAACACACCATATTTTGTTCGGTGCGGAGAAAGTCCGGGACATTCGGTTCAATGTCAAATGTTTGACTATAAGTATTCGTTAGTGTCGGATGTATGGATTAAGTGAACATGAATCAATACATCGATTGGATACCAAATTAGGATCGCCCGATATCGATGTTCGGTGTTGTGGTAAATGTTTGAAATCTGAGGATTGTTAATATTACTAGGTTTTGTTTAAAAAAGCTGCCACTAATAGTCCATTGAATAACACATTAAAAGTCCATGAAACCTCTGAAATCTTTACTTATATAGGTGATATCTATTGCAAATAGTATATGTACATCGACAGCGTAATATACATAGTATTGCTAACTATCCAAATGATAAAAAAAAAATAGGATTAAAACAATATTATTATTACTAGTCCATTCTATTGGTTTTAATATTGGCACACCATCTAGTACGGTAAACAGATCTATATTAGAATTAAGACCCACGGATTTGAAAAAAATACGGATGGAACCTTGCCTTGTCATAAGCGAAGCATAAATTACGCACACACATATAGATTACATGCAGCGTACTGGCACCGAGTGGATGAGTTTTAAGTATTTATATGCGTTTAGCTCGTGTATGACAAGCGAAATTGATTGACTAGGCATGCTTCTCACATGTCGTACACAACGCTCCGTCCTTATTTTTTTAAGGTCCGTGTTCCTGTTACCTTTCTATTGTTTAACTATAATAATAAATGATTTTTAACTTTATGACTTATACACAAATAAAAACCTGATGATGATTACGAGACCAATACCCCAGATCGATTACAATCACGGCGACTAGTTCAACTCGATACAGATATTTGTCACTCATGTGCTCTATGGGACTGCAGTAGTCAACTAGCTAGATAATGAAAGGCGAAATATCTAATACTAACAAAAGCGTAAATTACTAGAATTACTCGAACTACAAAAACCACGTCAGAATATCATGTTATAACCAAATAAAATGACGTGACCTCACACATTGCTCGCATTATGATGATAAATTATATTTATTTCTGTAAATACGTCTGTTATAGACACATTTTTTTTTTTACTTTTTTTAAGCTGGAAGGCGTCGGCATTACGTGTCTTACGAGCTCCGAGAAGAAATACCGGAATGAAGAGGGCATTATTAGAAAACACACCACAAGTCTAACTTCTAACAATACCCTACCACATACACAGAGAAAGTGCCTTCTTTATAAGGCGTTGCTTTCTCGGGAGTAATTTTGCCCCATAATAGTAAAAGGGATACAATTATAGGGGTACCTAATGTGTTCCATTGTAATTGTGTTCTTTATAATGATTTTATACTGACGCCCAAATATCGTGTTCCGGATATGTTATGATGCCTATTATGGACTTAATTTGAGTGTTTTTTTTATTGGATTTTGTGGGTGAGAATGTGTTGTGTTGAAATCGTGGTGTATGAAGTACCTATATGTTAGAATTTTGTAGATAGAAAAATAACAAGAGAAGGTTGTGAACCTGCACCCTTAGATTGGTGCGCAAAGTGCTCTGTCAACTAAGCTATCATTATAAAAGTAATTTTATTTATGTTGTAGATACTATAACATTAATGTTATTTTTTTACACTTTACACACAAGTGTAATATTGTAGGAGAGAGATAAATTAGAAAAATAAACTTCTTATCGAAACAGCTTGTCGTAAAAGACGTATATTTAGAATTAACAATATCCTAATTATGCAGGGTTCTATAAAATAACACGTATTACGTTTATTTCAGAGTTCTTTGGCCTATAACATAAAATACACACATATAAATATTTTTCTTAATATACCCAAATACACATATCATCCTCCACGATCCCCTAAACTTTCATAGAGTAATGTAGGCGGGACACGTAAAGCTGCGTCGTTGGTATTGCCGGACGCAACAACATGTTGGGTTCTACCAGCACGACTGGCTATCAGGGACTGTCTTTCTTAGTGCAAGTTTCCTCTATTCACCTCTTTTCTAAGCCTCTTCTCTAAGTTTCCTGTGAAGTTTTGACGTCTAAGACATTGCCGGTACTTTAGCATATCAGTCGCCATTACGATGTTGAGTTATGATGTTCAAAATTATAAATCAGGACTGCGTTCTCACTCGTTGTGTGATCCCAAGCGCGACTGCTGAGCAAGCAGTCTCCGGTTCGATTCCCGGGTCGGGCAATGTGTTATTGAGTTTTTTTGTTAGGAAATTCTCAGTAACTGTCCAAAGTTAGGAATTGTGCCCGTTTGACAGCAATGGGCACACCAGCTATTACATGGGACTTAATAACACAGCATTTGTGAAATGTGGGTGTACAACTGTACACCTCTGCCTACCCCCTCGGCGAATACAGGGGTGATGATATGTATGTATGTATGTAAATCAGAAAATACAGCAACCATGGCTCAATTATAAGTATCTTGTTTCAAGAAAACAACCAACAAAATCAGTTCAAACACACAATACGAACGTGTTTGCTCCACTCAAAGCCCCCTTTATAATTGAGTGTAACAAGTTAACATTGCTCACCAAATTCCCGAAACATTCCCTCACGAGGTATCGAACCGTGGACCTATTAACAAAAACAAAATACCAACAAATTGGATAACAACTTAAACGTCCCACTCTTAATAAAATTACTTTGTACAACAAATTTCGCACAAAATCATCGAACTTTCGTATAAACTTAATATAGACCGGCCAGCAAGCTGTTGCGTTCAGAAAATTCAATTTGTAAACAAGTTAGCATCTCGTTAAAATTCTTCCGTTGTAATAGGGTAGGTTGCAGGCATTTGTTGAATTTAGATCTTGAGCGGTTACCGACGAAACTCGTACATTCTTGCCACTCGCGCACGATAATAATGTTCGAAATTGGTTTTTGAGTTGCTAATAGATTTTCTTCGTGGGTTTTTTTTTGTGTACGGTGTTGCTTTTTTCGTTACATGGGGTTAATAGGTTTTTGATTTTTCCGCCTTTTGCTGCATGTTGGATTGAGGAAATTGCCAGTTCTGCCTGTCAAAAGAGTTAACTAATTCAAATGTTTTTTTTAACATGTCAAAGCTACGTAATGCTTATATTAATTTTTATGTTTCGAAAGAAATAAAAGACCCGTGATCTTTATCGAAATTCGTCACGGATTGATAAAGGTCGCGGATTCGAATCCCCTTCATGTCAATAATTTTTTAATGTACCTATACTTAAAATAATAAATTTTATTGACATGGTTTATTGAATTTTTCTGAGACTAAAGCTACAAATACGAGAGACGACTAATACGAGATTGGATTTTTGCCCGACTAATATCAATCGACTTAATAACTGCATTTTTTTTTTTTTTTTTTTTTAAACGTTGCCCCACACTAGGAATTTCTTCCTGTGTCGTGGGTACGTTTACAGACATATAATCTCACAAGCACACTAACACCCAGACCCGGAGCAATTATCCATAGATCGTACAAATATTTGCTCCGTGCAGGAATCGAACCTGCGACACGTAGCGCAGCAGTCGGTCTCTCGACCACTGCGCCAACCGCGCTGTCAAACATTGGTAACATATGTGTAGACAACGGTACTCTACCTTACCCTTTAGGGTAACACACGTGATGATATCCTACATGAATAATATATCTGCCTAGCCTTTTCCCAATTACATTGGGGTCGGCATCCAGTCAAACCGAATGCAGCTTAATACCACTATTTTACATAGAGCGACTGCCTCTCTGACCTCCACAACCCAGTTACTGGGTAACACAATATCTCGTGGTATGACTGGTTGTCAGACTTTAAGGCCTCTGACTACCTGTAACGGCTGTCATAGATCTTAATTTGACAACCGGAACCGACGACTTAACGTGCTCTCCGAGGCACGCAGAACTGCAGATGAGAGAGGGATGAAACGATGGTGGATCTGTGGATGGGTACAAGCGGACCGCGGCAAGCGCAGCTTAACCTCGATCGATCGATCTGTGCGGTTATTACTTAGCCACGAGCCCCTATATCCTACATGAATAATAAAAGAAATTCCGCTAAATCTAATATGGAAACTAAAAACCAATTATTCAAAGACCAGCTACTAAATTAATGTGTGAACTCCAGCCCGCCGCCATATTAGCCGTCGTACAACAAATCACACTTATGTAAATTGTACATAAGTAATTGAGATTTACATAATTTACCGACTGGCCAATTACACTGAGTAACGGCCGGCCGCTGTGTGATTTACACAAATTATCATGTATTATTTATTGGTATATAATATATAGTTTATATTGTTTTGTGTAAAGTCAGAATTATTGTGTACTTGGAAAATTAGAGACTTTCCAGATATTTATTGCAAGGAAACGAATTGACATTAATGTCAAACAGGTCAATGATTGCTTGGATGAAGTGATTGTGCCGGATTGATGGATACTTGAAAGCTTCAACAATTTTTCATATACATATAAAATAAATTAGTTAACATAACATAGCATCACGCCTGTATTCCCCGAAAAGGTAGGCAGAGGTGGTACACAGTTGTACACCAACATTTCACCTATGCTGTAATTAAGTCCCATGTAATAGGTGGTGAGCGTATTGCCATCTACCGGGCACAATTCCAAACTCCGGGCTGCAATACTCTAACAGAAAAACTCAATAAAAAACACAACAAGCTGCTGAATTTTCTAACAGAAAAACTCAATAACATTTTACCCGACCCGGGTATCGAACCCATGACCTCATGCTCAGCAGTCACGTTGGGACCACTAGACCAACTAGGCAGTTAAAGTAGTAGCTATATTCTTCAAAGCATAAGCAATCTTTAAGCTCCGTGTAGAATGTCGCTGAGATATACTGCGTTGAATAGTAGGTAAGCAGAGATTACAAATACAGCACTATCAGACTCACAACTCCAACTCTTTTTCTCATGTATTCATTAACGTGACGTGATTTGGATGTGATAAAACAAAAATTGCATCCGGTTCGGCTGCGGCTAAAATCCGCATGGTTTATTTGAAGCCATGCGAAGAAACTTTACGATAAACATTACAAAACACTAAATTGATTTCTGGGCCTGATTAGAATTATTTTGGAACTGCCCACTACTGTTTGTACTGACTTCGCCGATTATTTTGTAATTACGAACACATAAAAATTGCAGTCCAGTTCAGAAGCGACTGCGGCTGAAAACCAGATCATCCATCTGAAGCTTTACGCAGAAACTTTACGATAGCCGTTAGGAAACAAGGTAAACTCGCGACAATATAAGAAGTCCGATTTGACGTTTCTCATTTTACCTTTGTATGAACGTCTACGTAAAAAATTTAAAAACAAATCCATAATCTTAAATAATTACTATGTTACCCATACACTTTAACAAGTATCATTCGTAAACCTCAAGTTTAAGTTTATATTGAAAAAATGCACTCTAAAAAGAAACGTCAAATCGGACTTCTGAGATTGTCGCGAGTATAGTGTTTGCGAGTATTTGTCAATGACTTTTTTATAATATATATTTTTTATAATATATTACGAAAGAAAAAAATTCCAAAAAGCGAATTTGAAATTTTCAAGCTTTCGATTTACGATTTTATTATAAGTACTAGCTGACCCGGCAAACGTTGTTTTGCCATATAAATAAAAAATTTAGGGTGGACTACCCCTAACATTTAGGGGGATGAAAAATAGATGTTGGCCGATTCTCATAGATACCGGATAAGCACAAAAAATTTCATCAAAATCGGTCAAGCCGTTTCGAAGGAGTATGGCAACGAAAACTGTGACACGAGAATTTTATATATTAGATAGATTTGGTGTTTGTATTGGTTTTACCGATTATTTTATAATCAATAAATTGTCTTGTTCTTCTAAATTACCCACTGTAACCGTCACCAAAAATATTTCTCATGTAAGTGAATGTCAATTCTTCTGAGAATCAAAGTAATCTTAAGCCCGAAATCCGGAAGCCTTCTCGCGGTTTCACGCACTAAAAGGAAAACTAAACTAAGAACCGCCAAAAGAATCAATAGGTACATAATACTACCTCCCCTTATTTATACCAGAGGTTGTGGCCGACGATATAAATCCACCAAAGGTAAGTTTAGTGTTACAGACTCGACAATAAAAATAAATTAGCCACTTCGTAAGTGCTTGCTCTAATGAAATGGGTGAAAAAATGGGAAATACTTTTTGGTCGGTCCGGGGTGAGTATAATGGTATGAGTATGTGGTATGAGATATAGGTGTTTGTGGGTATGTTACATGTAGGTGCATGTTATTTGTTTGACTGCCTCGTTGGTCTAGCGGTCGCGAGCGCGGCTGCTGAGCATGAGGTCTTGGGTTCGATTCCCAAGTTGGGCAAAGTGCGCCTGATCTCTCTCCGGTCGCGTCGGATTGGAGTTTGTGAGAGAGTGAAGGAAGAGGGAGTGCATTTGTGTTTGCTCATACACTTGTGCACTATAATATCTCCTGCGTACTTGGCTAATCTCCGTGGAGATAGGCCGCCGTGACCGAAATACGGTCGGGAGGAGTATTATTACTTGTGGGTATGTACTTTCACGTGTACTTACTATAAGCACCAGTAAATTTTAATGAACCACCAAAAAACAATTAAGGTCTCGTTTCATCGATTGCTTGTTGACATCGAGAATAACATTTTATAAATCTAAAACACAAAAAGTTTGGTAATTCAATATACAAAGAAAAAAAAGAGGTTTTTTTTCCATTTCAGTAAATAAATTTATAATAACCTTTTTTTATAATATAACCCATTTTTATATATATATTTTTATAATATAAACCATTATAATATAAGCAATCTCGAAGAATGCCTATTCTGTGTGTAATAACTAATAACCGTTGAACAATAATTAAAATAAACTGCCCGGTTTAAATAAGTCTTCTCACACAAATAAGTCAAGAGCACTGTGGATTGGCAATTTAGAACTATCACAGTAGTCAAAATTTCCTCACGATATTTTCTTTCGTCGTATGTTGTACTTAGAAGTACATTCTTTTACTTAGTAGCATCATAATTCATAAGTCGTAATCAAAGTTATTTATTTTTGCAACAAGACAAAAGAATTGAGTACACATCGGTCTTAAATAGGTATATGGAATACAACTTTAAAAAAATCACTAAAAACTAAATTAAAACTATTAGAGAGTATTGTTTTTTTTTTATTAAGTTACAATTTTAAATACACTATCTAAAGTGCCTGGATCGTGCTATTCCCTGCATTTTTTTTTAGTTTATTGTCCATTTTAACACCGTCCCTGCCCACGAAGCTAATAATGTTAAAATTTATGATAAATACAACTGCCTCGTTGGTCTAGTGGTCCTAAACGCGACTACTAAGCAGGAGGTCTCGGGTTAGATTCCCGGGTCGGGCAAAGTGTTATTGAGTTTTTTTGTTAGGAAATTTTCAGTAGCAGCCCGGTGTTTGGAATTATGCCCAGTTAATGGCATTAGGCTCACCACCTATTACATGGAACTAAAGAACAGCATTGGTGAAATGTGGGTGTACAGTTGTGTACACCTCTGCCTATTCCTTCGGGGAAACAGGCGTGACGCTATGTATGTATTGTAATGATAAATAAATAATGTTTCAAAAACACGAAGTTTTAATTTTAAGAAAAGTAATCGTAATGAATTGTGATGCGTAAAAAAATTAAATTATATTACCAATATATGTGTTTATTCTGTTTATCTGAAGTAGCCTAGTGGTATGATTGTTGGACTGACAAGTCAAAGATCGCAAGTTTGAATCCAAGGCACGCATAACTAACTTTTCAAAGTCATGTGCGTATTATAAATTAATTATCACTTGCTTAAAACGGTGAAGGAAAACATCGTGCGGAAACCAGCACACCTGAGAGATTTTCTCCATGGTGTGTAAAGCCATTTCAGAGACCTGCGGTTTAAATTCTCACACTAGGTTGTTCAACAACCACACGATAAGATGAAGATTTGAAGGAGACACCATAATTAAAGAATCGCCGTGAGTTACATGTGAATCCCATGATTGACCGGGAATGGTTAAAACTGCTATTATCTACAACTATATAATTTTCCTCAAATAATCACTCCCCTTTGATACTTATAATACAGTGGCAAAAAAGTTAAAACCTCTTTAGAATCGTAAAGGCGCATTCACACGCACGCAGCGGTAATCAGCGCACACATTGTAGAGTCGACCGCAGTTGTTAAGGGTGCTTCAGACGAGGACACTCGAACATCTGTCGCGCGGTGTCGCGAGGGGCTCAGTTTAACAGAAGTGGAGGATTTTTGTATTACGTTGTGGGAGTATGTCGAGGTTTTATATTAGAATTTTTATAAAAAAATATTAAGTATACATTACATATCCACTATTCTATTTGTATAAATCATGTTTATAGAATGGAATACTCCTCCCAACCGTATTCGGTCACGGCGGCCTATCTCCACGGAGATTAGCCATGTACGCAGGAGATATTATAGTGCACAAGTATATGCGTAAACACAGGTGCACTACTCTTCCTTTACTGTAATAGTCCGATCGGCAATCTGACACGACCGGAGAGAGATCAGGCGCAGGACCGACGGGTTTACGTGCCCTCCGAAGCACTGGAGTGTCACACAACCAACTTCCTAACTCCGGACTGCTACTGAGCGCTTCCTAATAAAAAAACTCAATAACACTTTGCCCCACCTGGGAATTGAACCCAGGACCTCACGCTCAGCAGCCGCGCTTGCGACCGCTAGACTAGCAGAATGATGTAGCAGAATACTGTTTCTTAAGTTACGGGATATCCTAGTTTAATATAATGCTTATTACCACCTGATGTACGGAACACGATACCAAACTCCGAGTTGACTGAACTACTGAGAATTTTCACACCAGAAATCTTATAGCATCGCCCAATCTAGGGATAGAACCCAGGACCTCACGCTCACAAGCCGCGCCTGAGACCACAGGAAAATCGATATACAAATACATACACATAATATTTCACATAAATGTAAATTACAAGCAAAACCACAAGCCACCAAGCTTCCATTAAAATTTCATAATCACCAACTCATTCATTTAAATTATCGTGCATGCTATGTTTACACCGGCGACCAGTATTGGCTCCACTAATCGGGCTAGTGAACGGAAGTAACATGGCGCGGTCATTCGGACAAATAGAAAAGTAACACGTACGGGCTTGTCGATGCGAGATAATTTACTATTGTTGTGTTACGAAGTTATGGAGTCGGTAATGTTAGACTGTGAAATATTGTCATTTGAGTGGTTTTACAATTTTTTAAATATATTTTATTGTTTTTGGGAGGAGGAAAAACATAATATCTAAAGAAGATTTTTTCCACGTTTAAGTATGTTTAAACAAAAAGAAAGTCTTAGTTACCGATGTTATCATTATTTATTCGCTAGTTTTCAGAAATAGTTAGTTCGTTATAGATAACTAGTCAGAAGACAATACAGCAAACAATAGTACGTAACCATATGAAATGATTTTGGAAACCCATTATATTCCTATAAAGATACATCTAAATATACAAAGTGCCTCTGACCTGTACTGAAGATAGGAATACCTATGCTACTACTATCTATAAATAATTATATCCCAAAGCTAACGATTTAGATACGACGCAATCAAATAACATACATCACTATACTATCATATAAATTTAACTAAATTATCTCTTGGAAACACATTCCCAATATCAAACAACAATTCATCTTACAGATAACAATCTACATAACATTAGCCAGCTAAATACCACGTCCATTATTTCTAACGTCCATTCTTGCTCAGATCGTGTGAATTAACCTCGTTTGTGCGACGGCACCGTATAAGGCAAGTGGAAAGCGCACTCGCCTTATTAAACGAGGCACAATGGTCGTCTAATGTACGGTCTATGTACAAAAATACACAAAAGGTCTGGTGGCCTAATTTGAGGACAGGCAAATTCGATATGCGAGACATACTCATACGTGATGGTGTCATAAAGTACTTATGGATAATTGCGTGTACATTTTTTTTCTTTTTATTCACTTCAACATATCCTTATTTGCAAGAAAAATAGAATATGCGGCATAGCCGCATATTCAATTTTTCAAAATCTACTTCAGATTTAATCGTAAGCCTTATTGTTTCCGATTAAAATACATTCTTCTATAAGACAAAACTTTTTCAATAGCAATTTCGTCGAGATTTCTTATTCAAATGTGTTGTGAACACAGTTCTCTGCCACCTCCTTTTTATGAAAGATACATAGGTATATTTTCATTTAGATGCTACCTATCTATCTGCTCATATAGATGAGCCAGACATGAACAAAAAAAGATAATTAATTGAATTTTTCTTTAGTATTACTAGTATATTTGCGACAGCATTTAACCTACCCCAAAACGCTAACGCATCATATAGACGCATCCATAAGGATTAGATCCAACTTAAACATCTGAATTAGATCCATTGCATCTAACAGATGAATTCCCTCTTGTAATAACGACTAATAAATCAAGACTCGCTCTAAGTCCCGACACGTGAAAGCCCTGAGAACAGCTAGCGCCACCTAGCGAGCTGACAATTAATTGCCGACATCAATTCACAAAGACAAGGATCCGACAACGGCTGATATTTGATAAGGATTCCTCGTCACCCGGGAATTTTCCTGGGGATAATATCGTGATCAGATAAAGAAGTCTGAATGTGTACTTCAAATCCAGTTTGAACAGTTCTTTTAAGTATTGAATAGATTCAGGCGTTACCTTGCAAAAGTCCATTACAAGGGATGCAAATAAATACAATATCCACTTCCACAATATAGACTACACTAGTCATACAATTACCTGTGCACTGTCCGCCCGCAAATATATGCACATACGCAAGCGGTGAAAAATTCTAACTACCACTACCTACTCAACATGTGTTTCCCCACCCCCCTCCCACCCCCACGGGGCATCATCAGGAGCTGTTAAACCGTGCAGTCTACTACCGACACTTTTAACATAGAATTTTGGAAAGTTAGTGTACTACCTGGGTAGTTACATCAGATTTTCACAGTATTGCAGTAAATGTATACAATTTTGTGGCAAGAAAAATACGGTAGTGAACAGGATTTGAACCTGCACTCCGATGAATACTCCAGGCGATCTGCCTGACCTACCCCGTCCTTTGCTCACTATTCCGAATTTTTCTTCCTCATTTCAACGTCTTGTAGTGAAATGAGTCGTCATTGCTATATAGAGTTCGCTACACATGCGTCACTGTGTTTGAAAGTTTTATCTGTAGATTTGTCATCTTTCAGACTTCTTATCTCATCTTCAGATTCCAATCAAAATATAATTATGAGACTTGGAGAATGACATCCAAAGTACATAAATGCACAGGGACACAGAACCGAAAGTTTTTTTTTTTAATTGATCTGCGTTTGGTCACAAACTCGCCTGACGTTAAGCGACGCTGTGGCCGAGGATGGAGCACGTAGATCCAGAAGAAAAGTATTCACTCTAAGTATTGTGGATAGATTTGGGGAGAACGACAGTTGGGGAGTTGATGCAACTGCCCAGACCTGTCTCCCACAACGGTTGCATCTGTCTACATCCCGAAACACGACAAGGTCGTTTCACGGCATGGCTTCGTCCGGTGGGTGGTACCCAGCCGCGGCACAACCCTCCCACCAGAGTTCTGTTGCCTGTTTTGCACTACCCAGGGGACACGTGTAGGTACTCCATTCTAAGGGTGCACTCCTACGGACGCGGGCAAATCAGCCCCCAAAAGTGTATTTTTGCGAATTCAAAGGCTTTCGCATTTATTTCTCGCTTCGGTAGACGTTTCTTAAGTCTACTTAATCCATAAACCAATGTAACAACTGAACATAAACTGAAACATCAATTTATTACGCAACCAAAATCTCGCAAATAAACAATGGCTCTGCTTCCATACATCTTAATCTACTTAAATTCCCATTCAATCGCATGCATTCCCGAATTATGGCGAATCACGACATCTCGAGAGAAATGAGACGAACAGTAATCGAATTACCGACCCCCTACTGAATGGAATAGTTTCGTGTTGCCACAGCACAAAAGCTAGATTGAAAAGTGATGTATTTTGTTGGAAAACTTTGTTCTGGCTAGACGATTTTCAACTTTATTGCTGGAGGTTTAAGTTTGGTTTTGAATATGAGCGGTATGATAATTAATTTTATTCTGTTTGGAATTTAGTCAAGGAGAAATACCATTATAATGGAAGGAATCTCGGAGAAATGCATGTTTGAATCATTTTCTATTATCAAAGCGTGGTTTGGTTCGTAGTAATTATCTTTGAGGCCCTGGAAAAATACACTATGTGGTTCATACCCTTATGTGGTTAACATCCACATTTAATTAGTAAAAAATACTACTGTGTAATGTTCCATTGTCAACCGCACTATCGCTTAAAATCAGGTACGGTAGCGGTCAATCGCAAGGCCAGTAATAAAGAAAAATGGCACTCGTAGCGATTACACAGGAAGACAAAAATGTAGTACAGATATTAAATAGATAAACTTATACTATCGTATCATGTAGTGACATCCAGTAGTAATAATAACAATACACAGCTTAATGATAAACGATTAGATTAATTAGATAGTTTCTTAAAACTGATAATAGATGGCATCATTGGCCAGTAATGCCTATGTATATAATCATGCATGTAAAAAAACTATGAATGCACTTTTTTTATTGGACCTAAAATTGCTTTAACCGTACTGGCCGAACAGAATAAAAAAACAATTGACAAGAAAAGAAGACGCAATTTTTTTTCTCAAAATTCGAATACTTGGTTCCATAAAACAAATACTTTCTGTATAATTATATTTTTTTTAATACATGTTGAGGCCATGTAATGCCTATATTAATTCTATTTTTCAAAGAAACATTGAAAAAATAATAGACAAGAACGGGGCTTGAACCCGCGACCTTTGACGTTCCGTGTCATCACTCTACCAACTGAGCTACCTTGTCGTGTTCAAACCTATTGATTTTCAATCCTCTTTGTATACGTCTTAAGGAGACGCCTGGTGATATTTATCTAGTAATCATTTACAGATTTACTAAAAACAACTTTAAGACGTATACAAAGAGGATTGAAAATTCAATAGGTTTGAACACGACAAGGTAGCTCAGCTGGTAGAGTGATGACACGGAACGTCAAAGGTCGCGGGTTCAAGCCCCGTTCTTGTCTATTATTTTTTCAATGTTTCTTTGAAAAATAGAAATACTTTCTGGTCCAAGTTATTTCATTACATATCCACGTATTTTGTATTAGCATTACTTCTCTCACTATCACATTACTGTCAAACTATAATTGCAAGATAGAGACGAGAACATAGCTATGCCAAAAACACATGCTATTAAGTTTAATTATCTTGGCCTCATAGTTTTAGATTTTTCCTCACTGGCTCATCTCAACTAATCACTGTAGCCTCATAAGAAGACTATCACTGCATAACAAAATGCATGCAATTCTATCATCGAAATGCAACATAGAAAAAAATCCTTTGCATATTAAATTTAAACAGCTCATTTTACCCCCACTTAGCTGTGCAAAAGCGTGCCAAAAAATCACAAATGTCAGTGCATCGCGTTCCAGTGCTTTACAGTGCGTCGTAATTGTGCGAGCGGGCGCGTTCCACCGCCATACTTGACAAACATGCCATGAGATTTATGACAGGGTTGTCGCGAGCATACGTGAAAAAAAGACGGGGATTTTTTTTAAATGCGCAGTTTTATTGTTAAAGTCTTTATTTAGGTATCCGTTAATGGTTTTAATGCATATGAATGAAGGGTTTTTATGTAAAAGTTCGTGTTGTCATGGAATTATTTTGAAATGGACTGGTGAAATGTCTGTTACTACGTCTGGAATGAAGTGCTATTCTTAGTAGCCCAGCTTTATTATATATATACTTTTATATGACTGAGGACTGTATATATATATATATATATATATACAGGCTGTCGTTTTGAACAGTGGCCATATTCTAGGTATATACTTTTTTAATTGTTTTGTAATCAGTTACATCTATTGAGTCACCTCCTTCAATAAACCATAGCCTGTCTTTCAACATTACCAAGCTAGGCAAACACCTTTTTTGGATCGATTTCAGATTCAATACCTATTAAGTATCAGATCTTAAGATAAAAAAGTATGCAATCAACGAATTCTCTATACATATACTGAGCCATACTAGGAGTGCTGGTGACTTGGTGAGTACTCTTTAGTACAGTCCATATTTATCAGACGACTGTCAGTCACTAATAAAGCGCGTCATTTTTAAATTTAGTTTGACATCTATTTATTTTGCTTTGACGTCTCGTAATCCATTCTTTCTTGCTATTATAATGGCTGTTTAATTTAGTTTGTTCAAGAATTGACAACGTTATGTCTTGAAACTACAATTTGCCTTATACCTGCTTTTTTTTCTTCCTTCTACTTCCGTGTAGAACCTTTTATTGATTAATTAGGTCCAATACCTTCACGTTCGTTCATAAACAATGTTATCCGATTACTACATCAAACCTTCCACATGATTCTTAGCAAAAACTTTTGGCGACGACACGAAAATACCAATTGATTCGCGTGAGTTATCGCCAGCCCTGATTTATTGCGCTCAGGCACAACCCTGCACTCGACTCGCACAGTTTTGATATATGTGTTTTTAGGGTTGCTACTCAGAAATAGTTTTAGTGCATGGTTTATTTATTTTATAGGTTTTAAGTGACGTTTACGGGTGTTCTACGGATAATAATAGTTCAAGAAAGATTGATCTTAGTATTAGTCTGCTTGATTTTGTACTTAGTTTAATAGGGCTTTCATGTGAAAGGATGACTTTTAGTGTAGAATACGCAAGATAGACACAGTATTTAGATATTTTTATACTAAATAGAGTGAATGTACGCTTTGTAGATACTTGTACTATGAGTTCATGAATCTTTTAATCTATGTAAGTATATAAAAATGAATCCCTATTTCCCTTGAGCACACCATAACTTGAGAACGACTGCACCAAATTGGATAGTGCTTTTTTTGTTGTGTAAAATTTGTAAAAACCTTGTCCTGGCAATGACGACATTGTCAGGACAAGGTTTTTTTTTATCATACGGTAAAGTGTTTAACAGGGCGAGCGAAACCACGAGGCACAGTTAGTGAATAGAAAATTTTATAATTTGTAATTAATGAAGTTGAGCCTAAATGGGCCTTCAAATACAACATTAAAGAATATTTATTTGACCTATCTGTAGCCTGTCATATTTAAGGCCGTAATTTGATAGGGGGCGATTCATATTTATCATTCTGACCCAATTACGGGTTATCTGATACTAAATAATGCCCCCTACTTCATTATATCAAAAGCATGCAACTCATCCGTTTGTCATATAATCTTTGCTCGTGACATGTGTTATCGTTACTCGATGATTTTGCCAATATCAAGGTTGAAAAAGACACAGTGACGGTAAACTGGTAGGACAATTAAAATTTATATTTACCGGTATTTGTAGTAGTGAAATCTATTGTACCAGTGGTTACGTTGTGTGAGTGTTGACGGGTACGGGATAGGTAATATTGTATGTCTGGCTAGCCTTTTCCCAATTACATTGGGGTCGGCTTCCAGTCAAACCGGATGCAGCTTAATACCAGTATTTTACATGGAGCGACTGCTTATCTGACCTCCACGACCCAGTAACTGGGTAACACCATATCTCGTGGTATGACTGGTTGTAAGGTACTTTCAGGCCTCTGACTACCTGTAACGGTGGTCATAGATCTTAATTTAACAACCGGGGCTGACGACTTAACGTGCTCTGGGGTCTTGGTATGAAACGATGGTCACCCATCCACAGACCAATCGCGGCAAGCGCAGCTTGTCCTCGATCAATTAATCTGTGCGGCTGTTACTTAACCACGAACGGATAAGTAATATTGTATTCCATTTTAAAGATTTTTATTGGCCCTCCACACGTACCAATTTCCTCTGCATCGTGCATGCGTTTATAGGCAAAAATCTAACATACACATGGCCCGGAACAATTAGCACAGTAACCGATCAATCAACCACAGTGCCAATGGTGCCGTCAAAATTAAGTTCTACTTATTACAAAATGAAGTTTTTGATTTTTATACCTATAGCATCACGCCTACATTCCCCGAAGGGGTAGGCAATTGTACACCCACATTTCACCAGTGCTGTTATAAGTCGCATGTAGTAGGTGGTGAGCCTATTGTCGTCTACGGGGCACAATACGATACTCTGGGCTTCTAATTTCCTAACCTCCTGCTCAGTAGACTTACATTATAGAGGCAGCTTTTGGGCGGTTTTTTGGTTTTTGACTGAGAACAGTCCACTTTTCAGGTATCTGGTAAGTATATGTGTTAACATAGATAACTACTCTATAGGAAAGTCACATTCTACCTCGGGTACAATAGATACAAATCATTATCTAGTGGGCCGATACATATACGTCATCTAGCCGATACATACCTTACTCAAACTCAAACTCAAACTCAAAATTTTTATTTGCTTTCCACAATGGTGTTTGAAGATGGTAAGTAAAATAATGTAGTACATCGTGGACCCTGTTGGGCACGCAAACATTAGGAGAGAGGAAGAACATTTGTAAGAAGGTACTTATAGCATTGGTAAGTAATTCTTTTTATTTATTAAAATATCTACATAAATAAATTATTTATTATATATGTAGTAGAATACCTATTTGCTATTCTTAATTTAATATTTATTGTAAGTATCTATAGTTTTTAATATATGTATTTATTATTTTTAATTATAATTATGTACTTACTTATTTATATTTAAAATTTTTACCTACCTATAATTTTAAGTAGGTACCTATCTAGATAAGCAAGTAATAATTGATAAAGATATATATGTAACATAGAAATAACATAGTGATATTTGTACTGTTTATATATTATTGTAGTCATACAATATCAATATTTATTTACTTATTCATTATATTGTATTATGTTAAGTTGGCATTTAATTTATAATACTTATCGAGGCATTTATATTATCTTTATTTATTATTATCATAAATTTTATGTTAGGATCCTTAAAATTTATCATTTAAATATTCATTTATGTGGTAATAGCCTTTTTGGAGTAATAATTTCTTTAATTTGTTTATGAATGTATTATCTTTGTCTTCCTTTTTAATATCTTCAGGTAGCTTATTATATATTTTTATAGACATAACATATGGACTAGATGAATGCATTTTCATTTTTGAGCTAGGTAGGTTTAATCTATTTTTATGTCTTAGAGCGTAGCGAGTTTGTATTTCTTCTCTTTTTGTGTTAGCCCAAGGGATGTGCCTAAATAGGCGTTGCACAACGGGGTTCCGGAGCTGGTTTCCTTAACGGACTCGGAGCTCCCCTCCACGTGCTTATGGTGCACACCGGGATGATTTTAGTGAGTTAAAAATCCCACACTCCCTGGTCTTATCCCCAAAGACCGGGTGCCTTTTGAAGGTTTCCCGAAAACAAAGACGTAAAAAGGTATACCAGACACCGCATACGCATACTTGAAGCAATGGGCAATCTACTACTGATCAGTCAGGCAACAAAATGTCCCTGTCAGTAGGATTTTATAACGATTTAAGGCTTCGGCTTTTTATAAAGGCACAAATGTATTTATTAAACGTCATATAGCTTGTGTATTTTTCCTTCTGCTAATATTATTGACTTCTTTTTTAAGTAATAACATAAATAGTTTCCGTTAAATAATAAAGACCACCAAGGGAAAACGGTTGCAACTTTATATAATAGTCTTACATAATACTGTAAGTAAACCCTTTCTCCATTTCGTCGCACACCAAAAGGAAATGATTAACGATCCACCATGACAGTTGCGTCTTTTGAACAGTTTGATGCAACTTGATACTATTGATTGGAGACAAAGAGGAACAAAGTACGGCTTAGTGTCATAACCCTTTGAGGAGCTGGAGTTAATGATGGACTTCCGTAACGTCATTGTATTGTTTCCTTGATTTTGTGTAGCAAAAAGTTTGGGTAACGTTTCCGACCTTTTTGCATAGCCTAGATGTTTCTGAGATTAATTATTTTGGAAATGTCGTTTGTGTTTGGAGTATGAATCTCAACTTTTGCTACCGTTATTGTATAATATATTTTATTGATAGTAGTAGATTTTAATGATACGTTGATAATGTTTGAACCTTCTGGACACTTGTCATACCGTGACAACGGTCTTACGCCGAATAATATTTTGGTTTTCAATAAAAAATCGTTTCCCGTAAACGTACGTCTAACCTACTTAAGATACAATCCACTTTTACGTTCATACACAGTAAAATAAATCATGCTCACAACATAATTCCGGCATGGTGACATGATATAGGAGAAAACGCCCCGCCACGCCGCCGCCATGCCGGGCGGGACGCAGTGATTCGGTTGAGATTTAGCATTACTTGTAATTAGAGCGAATATATCTAGGTATTTACTGTGGAAATCCCAACACATTCCCTAATAGTATATTATAATACAATAAATCATGTACGCAACATTATACCGGTGGCATGATGACGTGATATAGGAGGAGACGCCCCGCCACGCCAGGCGGGACGCTGTGATTCAGTTATTCGATTGAAACTTACCATTACTTGATACAACATGTAGGTATTTCATTACAAGTACGGTTAAAGGTTTCTAACCATAAAAAGGTACCCCATAGGTTATGTGGCTCTAAGTATGGCTACAAAATGTTAGATCCTTGACTCCATTTCCGTGTCAGGTAGTGTAATTCTTACAATTCATGTTACATAAAAAAAACGTTTAAAAAATGAAGGATTGGCGTAAATAAGAGACAAAGCAAAAAACCTATAATGTTTTGTATATTTTTTGTTATGTGTAAATGTATGAAAGGACACCCGACAATTCGCTTAGAGCATTGTCTCAAAATTTCTATATATCTATATTATATTATTAATAAATTTATCGTACACCTACTGCTCGATTTACAAATAAACACAAAACAATAACTTAATGACAATAATTTAAATTTAAATTTTTCATTCTTACAAAAAAGACAGTTTATTGACACCTACATACTACTCGTCTTCAAAACAAAAATCGTAGAAATCATTCCTCTACCACAGACTCCGCCACTTGCACACGCCCCCTTTTAGAGTCATACAGGGGATTCCTAAACGCGGTACCACCTCGAGAAGTACCACTGATCACTGAATCTCTCCTTGTCAAACTCACTACACTCTCCGACCTCCTTTGGAAACGCGAAAGAATATTCCCAGGCCCATTCCGAGAAAAAATAGGGAACCTCAAATCAGGAATCTGATAATAGTAAACGTACAATGCACCCATACTTAAAACCACCGCGAAAAACATCGACACAAAGATTTTTCCGCCCAAACCCGACTTGTACAAAGGGCTCCCGCTTATCTGGGCAACCTTGTTCCCTTTGACCCAGTGGTCGTGTAGAGCATAGCTAACAGAATTAATAATTTCCGCGCTAGACCCTTCGTATTCACCTTTATCAACGACTACGAGCTGTATTCTTCTGAACGGTAATTCGGGAGAGAAACCCACGTGATATTCAGCACGGTCGGCACCATACTTATTAACAGTAGTCTCAACGAGCTCGTCAAATGATTTCATGTCAAATCCTTCATCCGCATCGAATAATATGTAACCACCACATTTTTCACAACAAAATCCAAGTGGCTTAACAGGATCTACACAAGCAGGCTTTGGACAAAATTTTACTGAACAATCAATATCCATAGGAATTTGTTGACATGGACACCCAAACTGTAAGCAGTGCATTGGCTCGCCAATCTTTAACCCAGTGGTCATGTATTCGTTTAAAACAAATTGTTGGTTATCATCGTTTGATGCACGCATAATACGTTCAAAGAGTAAGTTGTTTGTATAAGTCACGTCTCCAATTTTGAGGCCTTTGATAAATTGTGGCACTTTTGGCAGAGTTACAGTAAATTTGGCATCCGCTGGAAACTCCACAATATCATTTGAACAAGGTATTCTGTCAGAATCAGGAGTAGCTTCGTTGAACTTCGGGGAGCTCCACACGTCAGCTTGATACCAGGATGTAAATGATTTATCCATATAATAAGCATTCCCATCTGTACAGTTAGTATCAGCAGGATTATTGCCGAAAGTTAACAAGCCATCTAAAATCAATTCTCCGTCTTCTGGCAATATGAATCCACCAACTTCAGAGCCGGATGCAATTTTGATTGAACCAACAATCGTTTGTGGGAACACGACTGTTTGTTTAGAGCAGGGAAGTTTTCCGTCTTTGTAGTTTGCTGGTAACTTGAAGCTTGAGTTTGGAAGCCACTTGACAGTTGACGCAGATATTAAAGTTATTCCAAATATAGCGATACACTGGAGGACCGCGTTTGGTGACATGTTGGGACAAGCGTATGTTAATGAATGCCAATTTCGTTGGGTCAGAGTGTAATGTGACACTAAATGTCTGTTCATTTATTATCTGTGCTCTGTTTGATGTCCGTGACACATGCAATGACAAATCAACGTTATTTGGGTGTAGATTTACAATGTGAATCATGTATGCAATGTTGGGTTAATTATGGAACTGATTTAGATGTCAGATTGTCTGTTTGTACTGTCAGTCTTAATTTGACTGCTTTCTTCCTAATTATTGCAACACTTTTTACATGACAAGCTTTTTTTGACCAATTTATAAAATAGGACAAATAGTGGTTCTTTAGTTTAGATAAACAGATGTTAAAAATGTACATTTAATACGAACAAAAATAATGAATTCCAATCCGAGGTATCATTACAACCTTATTACATTTCTCGGTCCAAAGAATTCATAAAACAGAAACGAAAACAATCCATCACAAGGCAAAACAATTTCATTTAAATAACCTTCGGCAACAAACAGCAATATATTACCAACAGTGAATACAAAACCGCGTCAAATTAGCCACGTTAATATCATAATATTTCCTTCAAAAAGAATACGTATAAACAAAAGATTAGGGGTAATCCTGCCGCGTCGAGGAGCCCAAGATGTGGGGATTACAGGCATCTTGAAGGAGCAATAAAAGTCATCGCCAGCCACGCACGACCATTATACTTGATACCTTATGATTTATGGCAAGCTAACACTGGTAGGTGGTTAAATACAAACCATTAATGACTTTTGGAGGGGTTGGAAATTTAATAAGACGCTGCTCCCGTGCCAAGGAGCGTAGTTATGCAAATTTTATTGCAGGAAAAGCATCGGGTGGAATGTACGGGATAATATTTTGGGTGTTTCTCTTGTGACTATGAGGATTTTGTAAGACGTCTGATCAGTGCTTTCTTTTCATAGAATATTATTAATAAAAAATAGGTTTATATTCTGTTTTTTTCTCCCCATAATATGTATTTAGAAATACAATTCAATCAAACAATATAATTCTCACCGTGGGAGAGCCATGCTTCGGCACGAATGGACCGGCTCGACCGGATTGATACCACGGCCTCACAGAAAACCGGCGTGAAACAACGCTTGCGTTGTGTTTCGCCGAGTGAGTGAGGGTACCGGAGGTTGCGGGTGTCCATGGGTGGCGGTATTCGCTTACCATCAGGCGAGCCGTCTGCTAGGTTGCCTCGTATTCCATAAAAAAAAAAGTATATTTAAAACCAAATTAAACTATATATTTATTTTTTTGAAAAATATTATATGTTATATTATATTATTATAAATTATAGTGGTCTCCTAAAAACATTGCGCGAGCGTTTAATATTGTTGTAATATTCTGTGACTCTAGGACGAATGACTATAACCCGTCATTGATCCGGCTGGTCCCGTGAACCGACTGACGTTAAGCAGACAGGCTGGCAACGTTTCCTTAGTATGAAGGTCTCGAGCATGCAAAACATAGAATCAGCCTTTCTGGTGATAGTTACAAAGAGTATAACAGCATTGTGATACTAAGTGTTAGATGGCTAATGGCTGGATGGATGATTAATTGTCTTATCTATGTAATTGTTTACAACTGATCTGCCATAGATAGCAGTCAGTGCGCAATAGTTGAGTGACACAACACGACGATGTGTTTTGGTGTGCATTATTATCTTTGTGTGTGTAATTGTTATTTGTTGTGCTTTGATTTTTATTTTTTATTTTCTTAGCATTTATAGTGTTATTGTTTGTATGTTCTTTGATTGAATAAACTTGTTTTCTTTATTTCTTACTAATACAAATTCGTAAAAAAAACACATAGCTTATCCTCGTCGTCCACCTGCCAGTAAGGGGGCCCATAAAATGAATAATAAAATTATAAAGATATAAAAACTTACTCCTCTGGCTCAGCGACCCAAAATTATACAATTCTTGTCCATCCAATGGTTGTCTGTAAGAAATTGCTTATTAGCGATAAGACCGCCAATTGTACTTTTCTTATGTTTATGTGTCTTTCTGTGTTTCCTCTTGGTGTGCAATAAAGTATACTCTATCTCTATCTATCTATCTATTCATAAAATAATTAAAGATCACAGAATAATTTATTTTGAAATAGCTTAAATCACATGTATAGGTACTGAATTGATTGCAATGACGTCGCCATAAGACGAGTTAAAATATGGAAAAAGAATTCGCGGTGGTGAGCAGAGGTCGAGATAGCTTAGTGGTCAGAGCGCCTGGAGTATTCATCCGGGCGGCGCAGGTTCGAATCCTGTTCGCGACCGTATTCTTTTTCCATTTAATATTGTAACTGAGTTCGATAAGCATGCGTTAATGCTTTTCAAAGATTTATCTTGAATTAGCTTAAATCAACTGAGCTCTACCTTTCACAGTTCTCTGCTCAAATAATGCTTAATCTCGAGACTATTTAGAATAACTAGGAAACAGTCATCGCAGCAGTAATTTCAAAACCTGCCCGCCGCGTTCCTTCATACAATATCGGCCCGTATATTCCATTAGTACTTTAGCGATCGTAACAAGCCGCCGAAACGCACAATATGCTGGATGGTGGATAACAGGGACCTCTAAGTGTTTGGGTTTTACGTTCCTCGTATAAAACTGCTAGTACCATTCACAGCGTTTACGAAGGGTGGTATAAAACCTTATTGTCGACGTGTCCTGGTTTAATATTCGAAGTCGTATGTATTTTTTTGTTAGAAAGTGTTGTGGTAGAGAAGGTCAAGGTTGGATTTAAGTCTGCTGGTATTGAAAAGAATATCTTTGGTGGAAGTTCGTTGAGTCTTTCCGGTTTCGGCACTTGAACATAGAACGGTTTTAGGGAAAATATTTTATTGTGATGAATACAGAGTTACAACACAACAAGTTAAAGATTTCAAGTTCGAACGCAAGGCTTCTGACGTTTCGAAGTTATGTGCATATCAGAATTTAGAAATATTAATTATCACTTGCTTGAAATACGGTGGAAGAAAACATCGTGAGAAAACCAGAACACTTGAGACTCTCAGGTATTCTGGTCTCAGACTGAGAGGTGTTCTCGATGGTGTGTAAAGCCATGTCAGAGACCTACGGGTGGTTTAAACTCTGACATTAACCACAATTCATCAACCACACGATAAGGAGAATAATGGATTTGTGTACAATTGCAGATTAATGTCTTCGGGTTACACGTCACTGAAAAAAAGATTACATACTAAACTTGATTTCAAATCAATTCCTTCTAATATTATGAATGTGAAAGTTTGTAAGGATGGATGGGTGGATGGTTGTTGTTACTCTTTCATGCAATAACTACTGAACGGATTTGGATGAATTTTAGCATACAGATAGTTTATAACCTGGATTAACACATAGGATACTTTTTATCCCGGCTGGACCAAATTTTGAAGTCCACGCAGATCATAAATAAATAAATCATAAATCATAAATTGTTTATTACGATAAAGACACAATATATCACATGGTAACTGCGGTTTCCAAACTAGGCAAGCCTGTATCTTGGAAACCTGAATTGAGTTTTACATACAGATGTATCATGAAGTAGGCAATACATATTTGTAATTGAATATAACATTATTGTTGCAAAAGATCAGTTACATACTGCAAATTTATTTATAATTATTCAACAATAGATGTTTTTTAAGGTATCCTCAATAAGGTAAAATAATATTATGTTTAACATATAATCGTAATAACGAATTACTTAGGTGATAAAAACAAAAGAATGAAAATAACAAAACAATAAAAAAAAAAACTCGCGAGACTGGTGTGTGTGTGTGTTTGTGTGTGTGCGCGTGTGTCTGTTTGTGTGTGTGTGTGCGCGTGTGTCTGTTTGTGTGTGTGTGTGTGCGTGAGTGTGTGTGTACGTGTGTGCATAGGTGCGCGTGCGTGTGTGAGTATGTGTGTTTGTGTGATTTATACTGTAAGGAGTTTCTCCGTTTCTTCGTATGTGAGTTTAAGAAGCAAATTTTTTACAATCTTTTTACATTTTGAGAGGGTTAGATCTTTTGTCTTACAAGATATGCTGCTGTTTACTTTATTAAACACATATGTGTGAAGGTAAGCCGGACAACGTCTGGCTAGTAGTCTAGTAGTATACTACTAGTAGGCTAGATGAAGTCGCGGACAGAAGCTAGTATTGAATAAGTATGTTAAGTAAATGTTTAGATATTATACCTGTACACGTACCTATTTGTTATTCTCGTATGATTAATTGCGAGTAGAAATTAAAACTATCTTTTTTCTTGCTATCTTTCTTCTATGTAAATTGTTAAAACTGAGTCACAGTTAGTATGTCAAACGAAACGGGCCACTATATTTCCATTTACAACCCTTCTATTCCAACATTAACCTTGAAACGAATCACAAGCGAGGGACACTTAAATCCCTTTTATAGTTAACATAACATAATTTAAATTGAAACGATAGTGCCCTCGAGAACTATAATAACATCCCATACACAAAACCTATCGCACTTTACCCCTAAAAACCCCACACCGTTCCACACAAAATGTCTTGTACCTTCACCTTTTTGAAACCATTTTCACCTTTGTAACCGCTGCTTAGGACTGATAATTGTGTGATTCTTTAGTGAGTCGTCAGCGTATATTGAAGCACATATGTATAAATTTCTTTTAAAGCGCTGTCCGGTGTTTTAGGCAAAACATTTTTGGATTTTCCTCTGTGTGAATAGTCAACATGAAAGGTATTCAGAAATGGACAATTAACACGAACGTAGGAAAGATACTATAAACAAAGGTTTGGTGCAAATTGTGTAGGTAGCATTGTCTGTTTTTTTCCATCTTTTTCGACCCGCATATGTCACAGTCACAGTTTACAAATGAAACTGTTTTAACGAAGCAGGATTTATTTCAATTTTTTTCAACTAGCTGTGTCAATATAATATTTATTAGTAATAGCTTAGGTTTTCGCGATCACTACTCATTATAATAAAACAACTTTTAACAGGATTAGTCGCGTGTAAGAGAGAGAAATAGTGCTCAACGTGAGTTAAGAGAGAGATAGTGCTAAACGTGAGTTAAGAGAGAGATAGTGCTAAACGTGAGTTAAGAGAGAGACAGTGCTAAACGTGAGTTAAGAGAGAGATAGTGCTAAACGTGAGTTATGAGAGAGATAGTGCTAAATGTGAGTTAAAAGAAAGATAGTGCTAAGCGTGAGTTAACAGAGAGATAGTGCTAAACGTGAATTAAGAGAGAGATAGTGCTAAACGTGAGTTAAGAGAGAGACAGTGCTGAACGTGAATTAAGAGAGAGATAGTGCTAAACGTGAGTTAACAGAGAAATAGTGCTGAACGTGAATTAAGAGGGAGATAGTGCTAAACGTGAGTTATGAGAGAAATAGTGCTGAACGTGAATTAAGAGAGAGATAGTGCTAAACGTGAGTTAACAGAGAGATAGTGCTAAACGTGAGTTAAGAGAGAGATAGTGTTAAAACCCATCATAGATGCTTCTACCGACTAAAATCCACACGATCCTACTCTAACCTTTACTGAGGTCTAGAGTTCGCAGCAACAGTTACCGCGACCCTGGCGTTATGCTTGAGATCCTGAGTTCAATTCAATGTAATTGTAGTTTTCTAATCCGAAATTCTCAATACCAGCCTGGAGTTTCGAATTCTACCCGGGTGAGGGCAATAGGCTCAATACCACCACAGGTGAAATGTGTGTACAACAGTGCATATTCCTCTGCCCAAACCCTTAGAGGATACCGGCAAAGCTATGTTAAGTTATAAAGCTTAAAGAAACCAGTTATCCCCATGCCTCAATTAGGCAAGGCCCACAGAATCCATCACAAAAGGTTTATAAACCATCGTAAAACATACACTTCACTCATAATTTATTCGTCTATAGTCAATACACGCTATAAAATCTTTTCAGCGTTAAAAGGTTCCGTAAACATGAAGAAGTTAAGAATGGAGTGCTAAAGCGAGGTCTACATGACGCACATGTAGGCCACGTATAACGATCTGCGTCCATATTGGCTGTCTTGGTTACCAACGAATTGATGGTCGCTTTGTAGCACAATGCGTCGTATGTTACAGCTTGTCTATGATGAGCAAAAATATTAAAAACAAACGACGCAATGAACTCGAAAATGACCATCAATTAAATATAAACCGAGATAGCAAAACAATTGGTAGGCGCGTCGAAGCCTCCATATATGTTATATGACGAGTAGTTGGTTAGAGTTACGTGACATCCACGGCATGGCCGAAGCAATTTCACCCGTATGCCTTTAGTTTTTATTCATAGTCCGGTGGGACGGTAATCCGACATGACCAGACAGAAATCAATAATATAAAATATGGTGATATTACTACTATTTACTCTGTGATTGTGACATCCATGTATTTTCTACCCATTATTATTATTATTATTTGATTTACACGGCATAAGAGACCAATTACATAAATCAGAGAAATATTTGTGAATAAATGATTGCAATGATTTGCTCTTTACATATCGTCGAGAACATATCTCGGGTGTGTTAGTTTCCTCACGGTGCATACCTTCGCCGTTTTAAGCAAGTGATAATTAATTTCTGATACGTGCAGATTACAAAAAGTCTCGTACCTTGAGTCATTTGACTTGCTAGTCCTATCGCACTACGTCTATCACTGCGTCTTAAGATATACTAGTGTTGGGTCTAAGGATGGTACTTCTAGTAATTGTGTAATTACTGCTAATTATAATCACGTTTAATAGCATTTTTATTACGATGATAAGTCGTCGACAAATTGCTGTGTTAAAAGTGTGGGAAGCAGCACCCTTTTGTTTAACAACAATCTGATATTGCCAAATGTGGCTATATTCGCAATTACTCATCGATCTTTAATTTCTATGATTATAGGAAGTCCATGATCAGATGTGGACACTTACGGAATTATGGTCACGTCAGTCACACATTAACTCTCCATTCTTTCATACTCCCATGTCCTTTATAGAAGGTAATAAAATAATGTCCTCACTGTTAGTTCTGATGGCAATGTTTATGGTATAATTGGCTATTAGACACGTATTTAGTTTATTGCTATAGCTATTGACGGTTGACTGTGGATTTTATTGGGGACCGTTATATTCTTCTTAATAAATTCTCCAATAAACAGTAGTGCCTTACCACATAATTAAGGTAATGTACCATAAAAATTACTGTTATCTGTAATTAGAGAAATTCTGATACCAAAATATCTTTGATTATTTAAACTATATCAATGATATAATATATAATGTGCAGTGATAGCCTAGTGGTATGACTGTTGGACTGACAAGACAAAGGTTGCAAGTTCGCATCCAAGGCACGCACAGCTATCTTTTCGAAGTCATGTGCGTATTATAAATTAATTATCACTTCTTTAAAACCAATGTGACGTTTTCAAAGTCATCACAGACATACGGTGAAGGAAAACATCGTGAGGAAACCAGTACACTGGAGAGATGTTCTCGATGGTGTGTAAAGCCATGTCAGAGCCCTGCGTTTAAACGCTGACACTAGGTTGTTCATCAACCACACGATAAGAAGAAGAAGAAGCATGATATTTTTTTTTTTAATTATTCGTCATCATATTTATCCTAAACAGTCGCCCGTTTATTCAAATTCAAATTCAAAATTGTTTATTTAAAATATACCAGACCGAGTCACTTACCGGTCGAAGTTCTCAGTAGCAGCCCGGAGTTTAGAATTGTGCCCGGTAGATGGCAATAGGCTCACCAACTATTACATGGGACATAATAACAGCATTGGTGAAATGTGGGTGTAAAGCTATGTGCACCTCTGCCTACCCCTTCGGGGAATACAGGCGTGATGCTATGAGTCACTTACAAAACGTCAAAGCAAGGTGGTTAGAAAATAAAATAAGATAAAATTAAAAAAAAAAACTTTTTAGAAAAATATGGTGGTAGCAGGATTCGAACCTGCGCCTCCCGGATAAATACTCCAGGCGCTCTGACCGCTAAGCCATCTCACTTTAATACGTCTTTTGGTGATGTCACTGCCATTCAGTCCCTTTACAGGAAATTGGACCGAAACGACTAACTTTGCAGTTAATTCTATGTCTTACAGATCCAATTACCTTAACAAATATAAATAAATCTTTGAAAAGCATTAACAAATACACAGTAAATCCTAAAGTTATAAATTTTTGTAGAAATAAAAATCCACATTATTCGCAAAGTACGAGATAGTTTGCCCATTGATATTTTACAGCAAGTATATAGGCACTTTGCCGATCTCTCAAACAAACCTGCGTCAGCATCTGGGGCAGCGCGAGTAAAATTTTTATTATTGATGCTGAAAGAGCCCAGAGAGCATTTATAAAGGTAACGCTCAAAAACCAATTCAGATTCTCAACAAATCTGTTGTATAACCAATTCCAAGGACACAGAGTTCGACAGAATAAGACTTCATAACTGCATCGCTGAAAAATTACTGTTAATCAGTAAACCTACCTCTCCTTAGCCCTTCGGGGATCAGTCATGACGCTACGAGCTTATTAAAAATATATATAACATTTGCCAAAATTTTCTAACTTGACTCAATATTTCACAACAATACCCAAAATTTCTATTCACAAGATAAAAATCAAACCATTCACGAATAGCTCTTTTCTTAGCAAACTCGTTCTTAGGACTGACCTTTGTGTGGTGAGGCCCACTTTTGTTGGCCTATAGAAATAATTCCCTGTGCTAAAGTAATGTAACAATCGATCTATTATAGTGTAGCTGCAGGAAATTGGCATCGTGAGGAGGAAATATGGGAAACAGGAAAAAATCTTATTTTTATATAATCACTTTCGTGAGTAGTTGATTCATGTTTAGGGGGATTTTCCTCATGCAATCAGTTGGAGTTGCCCCACTATATTCAGGGTCAACTGAAACACGGTCCGTAAATTATGAAAGGGCCAATAATGGCAACTTCGTGAACCAAGTACATGTTACTCAAATGTCATTATTGTGTATTTGAGACAATAGACAGCCTAATAATACACAATCTAACAGGAGGCTTCCATAGTGTGAGACAGCAGGACAGATTATAATATTATTATTTTCTTTTATGGTAAATAGAGATAAAGTATTTATTAATTAAATTACTGCAGCGATTGGAATTAACTATTGTATAAATAACATAACCTATGTCATTCATAAAACCCATACATTATGATACGAATGTGCCCAAAGTTCTGGAAATGGAACTGATTGAATTAAATTACCGCGACATATTTTCTAAGTAAGTTTCCAAAGGTGACATCTTGATAATTTATGCACCCTAGTAAAACAAGGTGGGCTTCTACAACAGACTTAAAAACTAAGTTCAAAATAAACGGATACTTTATTTTCTTTATCAGCCAACGACCAATTTATTTTACTTCCATCAGTAAAGCCACAATGGCTACAATAAGTGGACTTCATCGACAAAAGAATCAATTTATCACGACAGCGCGTTGAAAGGTCAGCCTATCGGGGCACAGGGGAGACAGGTGTTTATCGATTGGGGCTCCCACCTCACTGGGAGAATTAAAAAGTTAATCTTTATTGAATCGGTGAAGAGTCTTGTTTGGAATAAAGATGGATGAAATAAATGTTGATGGAAATAACATCATATATATATCCATACAATCATCCGTACTTCATTCATATTACATTTGACTTCTCAATTTCTCAAGCTTGCATAAATACTCTATGCTATAACTAGAACTTTGATGAGATGATTATGAGACTCCCTCATTTGTCCAGTGCAGTTTCTCTAGGGTTTCCAAAGGGGTAGTTCCCATTTAGTCGTAGGTAAGCGACAAGATGTACGTAATAATAACATTTTTATTTTTGTATGCACACTGCAACAAAAATAATATTAATTAAAATAAATATTTTTGTACGACTATTTGTTTTATTTTCTTATAAAACAAGGGTTCTAGGGTGTCTAGGAACATTTAGAGGTAGATACCTACCTACTTGAGTTTAAGTTTGAGAAAGCCCGGTCTAGTAAATGCAAGCCCGACTGTTAAGTGTGAGGTCCTGGTTTTGATCCCTAGGTCGGACAGTGTTACATAGTTTTTCTGTTAGAAGTTGTAAGTAACAGCTTGGAATTTGGATTTTTGCTCGGCAAATAACAATAGAACCATCATAAAATGACAGCATAGGTGGAATTTAGGTGGCGCAGTGAGGTCCAGGGGAGAATCTCTTTACATTCTCTCCAGGGATGTGCCTTTGCACAGGAGGGATCCGGAGCTGGTCTCCTTAGAGGACCCGGAGTTCCCCTCCACGTGCTGATTACCCACCGGGGTAGTCTTATCCCCAATAGCCGGGTACCTTTTGAAGGTTTCCCCGACAACAATAAATAAGACCTACAAGTCTGCCTAATTTTTCTTTTCTTCGGGGTATATAAGTATGATGCTTTGTTTTATTTTTATGTTTAGATAATGCTAAAGTTACAATATTAAATGGAAAAAGAATACGGTCGCGAACAGGATTCGAACATGCGCCTCCCGGATAGATACTCCAGGCGCTCTGACCACTAAGCTATCTCGACCTCTGCTCACCAACGCGAATTCTTCTTCCATATTTTTTAACACGTCTTATGGCGACGTCATTCCATTTAATATTGTAACTTTAGAGTTCGCTAAGCATGCGTTAATGCTTTTCAAAGATTTATCTTGAATTAGATAATGCTAGTTTCTTGCTCTGTAGAAAAATTTCGGTACCGCTTAAATACCTTAAATATTGCAGCAAGAAACGAATTTCTCGACAGATGCAGTTTCTCGAGTGATAGTCACGAGGAACGCTCCTCGTCTAAACGGCAAAGATCGTATACGCGTCTATATTTTGCAGGTAAAGTAAATAAACAGTGAACGCAGATGTTAATTACATTAAATTACGCATTTGCGAGTGGATCACAGATATAGAGCATTGTTTTGGACAAGTACCTACTTTCATTAAAATAATAATATATATTAAGAACATTGGTTGCCCTTCAAAGTAATTTCGCTCAATTTGCATTGGAATTATATCAAATACAGATAAGATCTTTTAAACGCATTAACTAACGCATGCGTAGCGATCTCTAAAGTTATACCTTTACCTTGTGGAAAGAAAATACGCCACAGAGCTAGTCTTATCTGTTTTAAGGTAATTGCATCTTTACGACAGTTTAACTACAAAATTGATCGTGTGTATTCAATCACCTGTATAGCGACTGAAGAGGCAGAGATGACGTCACCAAAAGACGAATGAAAAATATGGAAAAAGAATTCAGAGAACTGAGCAGAGGTCGAGGCGGGTTATTGTTCAGAGCGCCTAGAATATTTATCCGGGAAGCACAGGTTAGATTCCTGCTCACGACCATATTCTTTTTCCAAAATAACTTTTGAATAATATCAGTCATTTCGTTAATGTTAATTCGCACTTGGCTTGAAAATTTATAACCAGAATTCCGATATGCAAATGATTGTGGTGTATTTATCATAGTTATCTTAAGATAAATAATAATTCCTTTTAAGTGTTGCTATCAAATAAATATTTATTGGATTAAGATTGAAATGAATTTCAAAGCATTTACATTTTCTAGAGTTGTAATTTTTTATGATTTTATTTCCCCGATTTGTAAAGGAGGTCAGTTCATCTACTCATAGTATTGTAAAACGTACTCAAGTCGTGTTATATTCAAGTCTCTTAAATAAACGCGAGAATGAGGTTTGTGTTATGAAAGGTAACTTTAACTTCTTAAAAATAAAGAAATGGAAAATTATAACATACATAAACATAACATTAACATAGCACCACGTCTGTATTCCCCAAAGGGGTAGGCAGAGGTGTACACACTTGTACACCCACATTTCACCAATGCTGTTATTAAGACCCATGTAATATCTGGTGAGCCTATTGCCATCTACCGGGCACAATTCCAAACTTCGGGCTAGTACTGAAATTTCCTAACAGAAAAACCCAAAAACACTTTGTCCGACCTGGGAATCGAACCCAAGACCTCATGCTCAGCAGTCGCGCTTGGGACCACTAGACCAACGAGGCAGTTAAAATTATATGAATTAAAAAATGTTATTAGTATCTAAGATTTTCATTCTCAATTACAGTGGATCCTTATTCATCATTAGTCAACTCACCAATTACTTTCACTAACTTCAGTTAATACACTTTAAACACTTTACCAAGAATACCTCCATAACCCACTTCTCGCTCTTCAGAATTCCCGATCATAACTCTCGCTAATCATACAAACAGACACAACGCAGGCATAAAGCAATTAGCCGCAAATAGGATTTGAAATGTTGCGCCCTGAACCAAATAGCGGCCGCCGGTAATAAATTCAGGCTCCCTGCAAAATATTAGACAATCCTGGGAACATTAATCTTCGCTACACATGTAACATTTTAAGCGAATTCCTGCGCGAATTATATTTAGCTTAGCGTTTGCCAAGTACTAAGAAATTTGAGTCTGGTAGAGGAGAGATATTTGGGTAAAATAAACGAAATTAGTGATGATGTAGTAGATATAACAAATAACTGTCTGCCTTATTGATCTCGATCTCGCAAACCGTCTTAGGTTCAATTCTGTAGTCTAGTTTTCTGTAAGGAAATACAGAGTAAACCAAAGCAAAATTTATATAGAAATAAGAATACGGTCGGGAGCATGATTTGCACCTGCGTCTCCCTGATAATAACTCCAAGCGCTCTATCTTTATTAATCCAGGAGGCACAGATTCAGATCCTTCTCACGGCTATATTTTTCTTGCCACAAATATTTATGTCTTAGGGTCCACTCCGCGTACGTTAAGACATTTGAAAAATGTATCTATAATAGTAAAAAAATATGGTTATCAACCATACGATAAGAACAAGACTAGGAAACCTAAACAGATAATCAAGGAGTTGTTTAAAGTGTTTATCTTGGCAACGGGACCCAGTAGGTCATTATAACAGTGGATACAGTCACTGCTGAAATTACTCGTAGCAACGCCTATGATCAGTCATGCAGAGATGTTTTAATTACTGCTGATGACAGATGTGCTAGTGATGGCAATGTAGTGTCCGTCGAAGATAGCAAACTATTATAAACCGTTACTAATTCACTTTGGGAGATGATGATGGTGTCTACTGAAATTAGAGACGTAGTATTTATGGAATCATGCGTGTTGTCAGAACAGAGACCGAACTTGGTCGGTGTGTGAATAATTTTGCTATTTAAGTAGGTGTACGGATTATAGCCCGTATATATTATTATAGCCCGGTTAGTGGAGTGTGATAGAAGGATAACATCAAAACCTGGCGCATGGATGGCATTTGGTGTGACATAGCTAGATAGAAGGAGACCGTGTCGGTGGTGGCTACCACCAACAACAGCATCCCCAAAGCGGGTTGACGTCAGACAGGTGGCAGATCATAAATCATAGCCAAAACTTTAGCAGCATGCTATCTGTATATGCTGTGCCGACCCCAAATAAGTTGGGATAAGGGCAGGGGGATGATGATGATGATATGTATGGAATATCTAGTACCAGCATGCCTGTATCTCCAAAAGATTAAGCAGAACAGTTCTTTAGTACACCACACCGTGTGCTGCTGTGTGCCGGACACATTTCGATACTCCGGACTACTACAGAGAATTTCCTAACAGAAAATAATAAATAATATAGTACTCAAGCAACAATCTGAAATTATCAAGAGCCTCCGATCTCAAACTATTCTGTATAAAGGCCGCACCTACTTAGGTTTAACTGCCACATTTGTGACCTCTAGAAACGAGGTATTTCAACACGCCTAAATTCGTATATGACGTCATATTATATAATTACATATTCTCATAATTGGGTCTTCACCAAGTAACTATTAGTAAATAAAAGACAACATGCTCTAATTCGAGTTTAGTTGGGTTAGAGTACAATCGACAACGATAAGTTAAACACAAAGTATTACTAAGACCGATTCTGCAGCTGTACAAGGCTAAAATTTTATCAATAAATAAAAAGGCATAAACAGAAATATGAATACTGCACATAAAATCTCAAGGAAAACAGAGAAAAAGGCCTAAAGGAGTAAGTAAATTCACAACAAAACACTCAAAAGAAACCAACAGAAAGTTGGACCGAAAATCGAACATCGGCGGACAAAGTTTAACATACCCGGATAAATCCGGAACGGTACGGTTCCAACTTATCCGGGCAACTTCTAAATCATATAAAAATAGTTTGGTAAGAATAGTGACACTTCGCGGGCGACTTGAAGGGTATACAGAAACCTGGGAGCTCCGAGACTATAAATCTTGTCAATTTATGATGACAATGTTAGGTTTGCATAATATTTATATCAGACTTACTTAAGATTATGTTTGGACATCTTGAAGTTGATTTCGTGGCAGCAGTGAGCATTTCAAAAGAGCAAAATGTTTGATATTATCCTTCCGTTTAATATTCTTTAAGAGGGGCTCGTGGCTAAGTAATATCCACATTTAAAAAGCGATTGAAGCTAAGTATGCTTGCTGCAGTTGATAACCATCATTCCATATCAAAACTATCCGTGCCTCTGAGAGCACGACAACTAAATCTGACACAAAAGTTTGGCAACCAAATTTGCCACAAGATATTGTCTTATCTAGTTACTGGGTTATGGAAATCAGATAGGTAGTCACTCCGCCTAAAATCTACTGACTCGCTAATTAGCAGACACAATGGAAATATTATTGTTATAAAGTACAACGAGGCAGGCGAAGCTCTATTCAGTTAGGCTGGAAGCCAGTCCCCTCGTAGTTGGAAAAAGGCTAGGTAGGAATTCTTCGTCCGAAATATGTAGTACTGAGGGTAGATTGAGTCAAAAAACTAAACACGCCTTACGCTTCCTCCAACTTCATTAATTCATTACGTATGAAGATCACATTTAACCCATCTCCCCTATTTGCATGTTACAACTACCACTTAATATGGGTTCATTTACATGTGTCAATACAGCACCATTGCTGGATGTGTTACCATAATTAATTTCAGTTCTCAGGGCTTGATCAAAATCTTGCTTTTTAATGAACACCTGCGTATCTATTGACTGATGACTGATCTATATGGGTGACCATCGAATTGATGGTGAATTTGTTTTACATTGCATCGTATGTTATGGCTTGTCTTGTCTTGTCTCACTACAAAATGATCATCAATTTGCTGGTACCCGAGATTAGCCAATATGTACACTGAACTGGGGGTCTAAAAGGCCACTTTCGCTAAATCATAATAGGATCCTAATATTATTCATTTCACATATCGTAAAATGGTAACTTCATGGACAAAATCTTAATATGATTTGCGTGAAATAAATTTATAAACAGTAATTCATCTATTTCGATCATCTATCGATTCGTAAAATGGCTCACAAAATAGGAATTGCTAGTGTCAAAGAGATAGAAATAATGATTAATTTTTAGGAGAAATGCTTGTTGAGATGTTATGTTTATAGCTAGAGTCTATACTATTGGCAGTCCCTTCAAATAACCACAATAAACTAACTAAAACTGTTATAATGAATAATGTGATCCCAACCCATTCAGTCACAGTACCCAATAAATCAAGTTCTCGTAACTTCTCGTATCTCCATAGCTTTAACCCGTCACCTCCCGTCAACCTTAAACAAAGCACAAACAACCAAAGATTAAAATAGAATAAATTATTAACCCTTGTCTTAACATCGAAAAATTATTATACTGAACAGAGATGTTCCTCGGCTGCATTTAATACAGAATAACACTACACAAAGCAATTTAAGCTTTATGTTCTATATGTTAAAGTATTAAATGTCAGACACAGAACAATTCATTATCGTCTCCTTAATTGTAACAGCAACAGCGTTTAGTTTCGTTTGTTTTGCGATTTCGTACATGTGTTTAGACATGCGAAAATGCAACTTAAAGTTTGGTCGTTAAAGTTGTGTTTGGTTTGTATGGAAGGTAATGCAGTTTTTGACCGCCCGCTGAGCGCAGTCGAGGCGATCATAACAAATCATCAAGTTGTTGCTTAAGGTACGGACACATTGTGGGAGATTATAAAAAAGATTTTTCATATAGGGTGTGTAATTAAGTTTTATTTATAATCTCTCTCTCATCGTGTGATTGATGAACAACCTATTGTCAGAGTTTAAACCACCCGTAGGTCTCTGACAAGACTTTGCACACCATCGACAACAACCCTCTGGTGTGCCGGTTTCCTCACGATGTTTGCATTTCACCAAGTGATAATTAATTTATAATACGCACATACTTCGAAAAGTCAGTGGTGCGTGCCTTGGATTTGAACTTACCAGCTTTACCTTGTCAGTCCAACGGTCATACCACTAGGCTATCACTGCTATTTATAATAAATTTTCGGGGTACTACCTATCTAACCTTTAGTGTCTACCAAAAGTAAATATGTACTAATAAAATCAACCACATTGCGTGTTTGAGAGATTTAGCTTTGATCTCCAGCATAAGTACGAGTATGACTAATCTCCGTGGAAATAGGCCGCTGTGATCAAAAATTCGGTCAAGAGTATATTATTGCCGACCAGAATTTGAAATGGACTATGAAAACCTCAACAACTATCCTACTATCTACTATCATAGTCCACAGCAACTATTCACTAAACATCACAATGATAGTAATCCTCAATCTGCGAGAGACCTGTATCACCTTTAATATTCATTGTGCATAAAGCCTTACATAAAGTATGTATAGGATTATGTCGCTTCTGCTGACATATTACAATTTCCGTCATAACGTTACCGCCATGCTTGTATATTGCGCACGTTTTGATTATTTAACAAAGTAGTTACCAAATTGGCTGCTGAGCATGAAATCCTAAGTTGGATTCCCTGGTCGGACAATGTGGCATTGAGTTTATCTGTTAAGAAATTCCCAATAGCATGTGTGTGTGTGTGCGTGCGTGCGTGTGTGCATGTGCGTGTGTGTGTGTGTGTGTGTGTGCGTGTGTGTGGGTGTGTGTGTGTGTGTGTGTGTGGGTGTGTGTGTGTGTGTGTCAAACGCATGGTAGTATTTTTTTTATTAATTTAATATATCTCTAATGCTTATTAAATAAAAATATCAGATTTCTGCACTCCTTCTATATATCAATTTTAACTGTGCCAAATTTCCCACTCGCCACTCGACGAGTACTGCGTGGTTAACAAAAAAACGTGGTGAATTACAGTCGAATTTCAACTACTGGGCGACGACTTTAATTAGTTATATTTTCTATATTGTGTACTAGCTGTGCCCGCGACATGCATGTCTTAAATAACAAATGTTTGACATGATCCTTTAATTGGCATAACTTTTTTATTTATAAACCGATTGACATGAAACAAAGACTAAATGTTAAGTGAAGCTTACCAAAATATATTAGTGAAAACCACATCTAAATCGGATAAGCCGTTTCTGAGATTAGAGTGCACAAACGCACAGACAAACAGACAAAAATTCTAACAATCATTGTTTTGGGTGGTATTTGCGTTGATAAAGGTCCCAATAATATTTTTTCTCATATATCTTCCATGTACAGACAGCGATCCCTTACATTTTTATTATATTATAGATAGATTATAGATTTCATCAGTCACTCGTTTGTGCACAAGCCCTTAAACAAACTTAGCGCCGAACTATACTACCTACCTACTCTGTGACTATACTCTATGCTCCTTACGTATTGGTACTCGCTCGGCTTAAATTGTTCGCCGCGTGGGGTGACACAAATAATTTAATAGCTTTACAAAGAACATTATATGAGACGGTGACGTCATTATGCGAATCTCTAGTTTATTATCTAAGTCTTGGTTTGGATTCCCGGGTCGGGCAGTGTTAGTGGATTTTCTCTGTTAAGAAATTCAGAGTAGCATCCCGGAGATTGAAATTGTACCGGTAGATGGCAATAACACCATTTACATCGGACTTAATAATAGCAATAGTGAAATGTGGGTTGTACGACTGTGTACACCTCTGCCTACCATATCGGTGAATACAGGTGTGATGCTATGTTATTTTATGTTTAAGTTAATCTTTTCTATTGTTAACCGGTTACTACTCACGTGCATTTTTCATTATACTAACTAGAATAGATGTTTTACTCACGCGACATGGCCCGGGCCGGCTCAACTTATGACTAAGGGCTCCGTTCCAGTTCAAAACTAGTCGGGCAATCCCGAAAATACACGTGAGTTGTAACCGGTGAACAATAATTACATTTAATGTCACACTGTCCACAAAAAGACACAACGACAGACTCGAACACCATAGCCCGCACACACATACACACGAAACCATGTAGATACAGCATGAGGCCCATAATTCCATGGTTATGTTCGGCATTAGCGGATTGCAGTAACGTGTGTACTCGGCTTTATTTATGTCATAGCGTTTATGTTACGATTATGCGTATAACGTAAATTGTAACGTATGAACGTAACATTGAATGTAATGTTTAGAATTTACTGTTTGTTTTTCGTATTGATAATGTTTTCAAACTCAAATCATTTATTTCAATTAGACCCTTTACAGGCACTTTTGAATTGTCAGAAGCTAGTTTCCACGTTCCAAAGTGTAGATTCCTATGGAGAAGAACGGGCAAGAAATTCCATGGTTACTCTTTTTATAAAAGAAGAACTTATGCTTTATTTGTGGAGTAGATGAGGATCTTTATGCTACTTACTGGGCGGAGTTTAAGGTCTTAGTACTTTAAGGTCGTGTTGAATAGCTGGAAAAAAAAAATCCTGTCGAAAAAATTTATAGGTAAAAAGTTCAGTATTTTCATTCACAACGTCTTCTAATTTATTGTATGTTAAATAACAATTTTTTGTTTGTGCTATCACTATGTCCAATGCCAAACCAATGCTTTTTCTTTCATTTTTATTTCTACTTTGTCTAATAGCAACCGCAAAATTGTAAAATTTACAAATAATACGTGTAATGGTTACAGTTAACTATTACAATGACAATCTAATAAATCAATGCAGTTTTCTTTTGTCCCTACCATGTATAGTAAAAAAAATCTAAGAATAAAACATCAATAATTTTCCATATGTGGATGGTAAACGATTCTGTATAAGCCCTTTATATTTATCGGCAGTAAACATTTATGTGTATATTGGTGTAGAGGTCGCGAAGATGGGCTGTTGGTGTTGCGCGTGAGATTCCCACACAGAACACATCTTTTCTACAATAATCCAAATTTCCGTGTGTGTGTTTGCGTGCATGTGTGTTTTGTCAGTAAATGCACCCATAATAATATGCCAACATGCTATAAAATTGAGACAACTATGATGTAGGTTTTTTTTTAACATTACATATTGTTTTAAGGCGTTAATTTAATATGGTAATTAATTTCAAGAGTAGCCCCACTGTTCAATACACACGACGCGACGTTTTGTTTTTGTATCTCTACTATTCTTTTAGGGAGCCAGTTTTTGTTCCAAACACATCAACCCCACGTTTTGTTCCCAAAAGCGAGATGGAAATGGAAATCGGTTGAAATTGTTTCCCGTTTCGTCGTGCTGCACCACCACTCCATCGTTTATTGGCCATCAATTCTTCCCCTAATTGGTTCGCGTGAAAAGTAACTTGGACTACTAGTGCGGATGTAGAGAATAGAGAATACTGGATGTGTTATGGAAGCCGTTGTACTTTATTTCTATAGCTTGGTATACTAGATGTGCGTGGCATGCTTTACAATCCCTCTTTCTTTCAAAGTTTAGAATTTAGATAAACTACAAAGCATTTATGTTGTCAGAAACTTTCACAGACAAACAGACTATTCACCATAGCTTTATGGTAATCGAATGAATGATATGGGAACGCATAAGACGATTCATTATATATCGATAGGGGTAAAGTATTTTTTGAATATCAATAATAGGAATAGATTAAAACATGTGAATTTCAGTGTAAATAAATTATGTATAAAAAAATTATCGGACGTAAATAATGATATTTTATAAACACGTTAAGGCCTAGTAATATATATTAATAACTATTTTTCTAAAGAAACATTGAAAAATAAAAGATACGAACGGGGCTTGAACCCACGACCGTCCGTGTCACCACTCTCCCAATTGAGCTACTGTGTCATTGTTTGCTACTTAAGACTAGACTTGATGTTTATAATATATATAAAACCTTTGTTGATATAATATAATCTACACTAATATTATAAAGAGGAAAGATTTGTATTTTTGTATGTACTTAATGAATAATCTATCTAAAACTACTAGCTTGATTTCAAAAATCCTTCCATCATTAGAATGCTACATTATCCCTGAGTGACATAGGCTATATTTATTACTAGAAAATATTAGGGATCCTTACTAAAACTTTAATAACCAGTAACCCAAGGTGTAAATGTTCACCCGTGCGAAGCCGGGACGGACCGCTAGTATTTAATATAATAGTTCTACTCTTATAAATCTCCTATTCTTTTTTCTTTTTCTCCTATTATGTAAAAGAAAATAAACGGAAATTGTGTCGTGCAAAACATCAATGAGAGTTATTTTAAAATCATAGCTTTCCACGTCTATAAAGATGTCTCTTCTAGTGAGTCGATACCTACCTAACACAAAACTGGGACCCCTATTTTAAGCCTTATCCTAGCGGCATTAACGTTTAACTTCCTTCGTATTAAAGGTACAATTGTATCGCTTACAGCATAATTGGAAAATCGTCGCTGCACCTCCTAACTCTGAGGTTACACTCCAAGTAGATTAAGAAAGCTTTTAATTACGAACTGATGTCTTTAAGTACTTAACTGCATTAGCCATCTCAGATAAGTAAAATCCGCCGACCACGTCACGCTTTCCTCCGTCCCGATGATAGGATCACTGTAGCTCAAGAGTCTAACAGATACACAAGCACACTCCGACGCGCTCGATCGCCTCGTTATAGACCTCACCGGCGAGGTCGATGTCTGTCACAAAATATCTCATCATGTCCGCCCCGACCCTTGCTCGAGCCGGCCCGCGCCGAGCTAGTAGCTTTAAATTCGACCCTTAATAATAAGGCACCTGATCTGATCCAGCTAGTCCCTAGTTGTCCCCCCAGCAATGCCCTAAGCTGAGGCTCGTGTCCCGCAGAGGACGCCCTTAGTGATGCGTTGCTTAGATTGTAGTAATATAAAATATGCTCTGGCTGGAGGCATCAAATAGTCTCGCCATAGCTATTGTTCGGTTACGCAGATCAAACCCGTATGGGGCAAGAGGCCACGTCCAAAAAAAAACTGTGCTTTAGCTCAAAATAAAGACACTTTAACTCCATTCTTCTGCTTCTTTAGTGTAGAGCCAACCTAGGGTCAGACTTGTTCAAATTAATTATGTATTTTAATTTTTAATAAGGTTAGATTAAAAATAAAAATATGTCACCATACAGGTGAACTTATTAAAAGTAATTCAACAATCAACAATCCTCAACTCAACGCCTTTCTACAGCCTTAAATAGAAATCTATAAACATATTAAAAAAATACGATGCCAAAACAAATTAAGCAATTTCTTTTCTATTTAATTCTCCCTTCTTTATCATCAAAAGCTTTTAGGGACTACAATAGGATCTTCAACAGAAGGTACAAGAGAGACACCTGTCCGAAAATCGCTTCCAAAATAAATTACGTAAACACCCAACAAAGGCTACTTCAACGCATTTAAAAGATTGCCAACACGAAAAATCTTAGCACGAAACATAACGCTGTAAAACCAGTTTAAAAGACCTCCAAATAGCAACTAACAATGTGAACAGATAGGTCTTCTAACAGTCACAAAGCACAAAACATTATACAAATAAACCAATATAACTTGATCCTTATTTTGAAATGTTGAAGAATAATAAATGGATCGTCTTATATTGGGTGTTGCACGTCCTTGAGGTTCATTACTGTAATTGCTTTTTCGTACGGAACTCGAAATCTCTTCAGTTTCGAGTGGCTCTCGCGTTTGCGAGTGAAAACGTGGTAATTAAATTATTTTTCCCTCATTAAGGATGAGGGGATTAGTAAGGGATAATGGGTGCTTTCGTTTGTTTTGTTTGAAAATTACGACCTTTGGTGGTTTGTGTTGATTATTGTTTTACGCGCTGTCAGGTACCCACGGTTGTTGCTGGGGTGAATTTCACCTTTATAGATAAAAATACGTTTTATAAAAAAATACAGCTCAACATTACGGAAAACGATGTTCGAATTGAATGCCCAAACTTCTCCGCTTGTCAATTGAGTTACCGTTTCATGTCTACGTAGGTTCACCTAAACATAATTATTATATTATACATATTATTATTAATTTAATTTATTTTTATTGATATATATACTATGTAAAAACATCAAGAACTTGAAAAATTTGCTTCAAAAGTCTTTAATCCATTTTATGTTTCATACTTCGTCTTATAATTCTCGCTTTAACATCTCTGTCGTGTCTTTAACTACAAAATACGTATCCCCTTCTATTTTCCCCTTTTCTTAACCGAACCATTTAACTCCCACCTCACATCCTTCCAAAAATCCTTGCTTAGATTTTATTTGCACTAAAAAACACTCAGGATCAACGCATCAAAGCGTACCTGTACAATATTTCAACCCTGCAACACCGAAACTCGTTACGTCTCAGTTAAATCAGAGCAACCCTGCCAAATTCAGGAGGTCATAAATTGACACAATTGTTCCCTGCGGCCGGGGCCTCGCGGATTATTAGCATAAATACCCGCTTACTAAGCTAAACGGAACATGACGCGCCGTGATGACTCCCTCCGTCTTGAGAGAAAATATTGTTTAACTTGGAAAGTTAAAAAGATATTTTGGTGGGTCTGGGGAGAATTGAATGGGGCCTATGGGAGGTGTTCTTTAATAAAATTTGGTACAAGCTTTTAAACAGCCAGTAGGCCGCCTATTCAGTCAATCAGCTATGGTATCGTAACGTGTATTTTTGGCTCGAAACAGCAGCATATATTTCATAGAACTTCATCATCACTTGAATACTTCATAGAATATAAAATTCAAAAGTTCCTATATCTAAAATTTAACGAACTCGGTACAAATTAGTTATTTGGTATACTCATTCCATTTCAGCTTACCTATATACGTATATATAGTGTAAATATATCGTGGTTGCCGAGTAGTTACGGACCGGCCTACTGAGCCATAGGTTGTGGGTTCAAACCTGGCTTGTACCAATGTAACTTTTTCAATGTCATATGTACTTTCTTAGTTAATCTAAGACATCACAGACATAAGGTGAAAGAAAATATCGTGAGGAATCCTTGACTTAATGGTCTGAAATCGCCAACCCGCAGTGAGCTAGCGTGGTGATCAATGCTGACGAATGAAGACGCCCTTGCCCTGCAGTGTGGCGGTAATGAGCTGGTTATTTTATCTTATGTTATGATGCTGCTAGTGGTGCACCCGATACGTACTCTAAATTCTTGACGTTCAATGATGAAAAAAAAAATTGAGTGTATTATCCTAAAGTTATTATATTAAAGTTAAAGTTAAATTATTATGCTAACCATTAGTTAATGCTTTTCAAAGATTTATCTTGAATAAATTATCCTAATTTAAAGTTCATAGAAGAAACTTTGCAGCTGAAGTGCACTTCACTGTAACAAATTACGAATTTTTCATCTAACGAGAAAATTGCAACTCATTTCTTAGCTCTCAGTGCCGCGAGTAGTATCCAACTTTTCACTATAGAATGAAGAAATGAAAAATTTGATACTTTTAGTCGATTTTAGATCAATAACAAAAGCTATTGAAATATATATAGATACAGAACAGGAAAAGTATTGCACCTATTGGTCGCAAATGTATGTATGTGTTATTGTGACACAAAAGATGATTTTTTTAGGGTTCCGTACCTCAAAAAGAAAACACGGAACCCTTATAGGATCACTTTGTTGTCCGTCCGTCTGTCTGTCTGTCCGTCTGACTGTCAAGACCCTTTATCTCAAAACGGAACGCGTGGAGGTATCGAGTACAAATCGGTATCGAGTTGAAATCGGTATCGAGTTGAAATTAAAACCATATACTCAGGTCTACAGTCCCTTGAAGCTATGAAAAAGTCAAACTTCAGAGTTAACGTAAAAAAAAGATACGGCCGTTTATGCCGGCAAAAATTTATATTTCGACACTCTCAAGGCAATCAAAATTTATAGGGTACTTTCCGTTAACCTAGAACTATGAGATTTGGCAAGTAATATCGTCTTATACTACAAGTATAGGGAAAAATCTGAAAACTATACATTTGTTATTAAATCGTAAAAAATATAGTCTTTATTATACGTAATCAATCATCGATGTTATGTATAGGTTTTGGAAACTGAATTTCGAGAAAAGCTCGGAAAAAACTACGAGACTCCATTCCTGAACAATTTATAATATACCTACAAATTTGAACGGAACCCTCGGTGGGCGAATCCGACTAGCACTTGTCCGGTTTTTATTTATTCTAAACGTCAGCCTAATGTGTCACTTTATCTTTGGCAAAAATCAAAGCAAAAATCAATAGACTTAGCTCTGCCGTAATTAACGAGATTTGGATGTAGTTACAATAAAGTCTTATAAACAAGATTTTTTCTTCACGTTAAATGCCCTTCTCGCCGTACCTAAGACATCTTAAAAAGGCTCACAAAATCTACCATTTATCACACTGTTTCCTCCATAACTACATAAAATAAAATAATACCATCATCCAAAAAGCACACCTGTACGAAAAAAATCCACCGCAAAAAACCCCGTATGTAAAAAGGCAAAAGTAATTCATATTAGGGTGGCGTGCGTTTTATTCGGGCGTCCGGCGTCCGGCTCGCGGCGAAATCCGGAATATATCCGGTAAGCCGGGGCCCTGATTACTCAGCGATATTTAAAGCTGATTTGATCGCTTAAGCGGATCTATTGCGGGGTGGCCATTGTCTCGTCAGCGTCTGTTGAATGGAGTCTTGACTATGGAGGTAATAAACGATTAGGGGAAGGTTATAAAGGTGAGTTTGGAGCTTTATCTGCCTTTTTGGGTTAAAAATCGAACTGATTTTGCAGTGTATTAAGTTTCACTGGCAATAATTGTTTATTCAATTATTGGTAAGTACATTTATACATAAACTGATGCTTTTTTTAAAGTTACATAATTTTGAAAAATGGAAAATTAAATGGAATTAAATGGAAAAAGAAACGGTACGGTCGCGAACAGGATTCGAACCTGCGCCTCCCGGATAAATACTCCAGGCGCTCTGACCACTAAGCCATCTCGACCTCTGCTCACCACCGCGAATTCTTCATCCATATTTTTAACACGTCTTTTTGGCGACGTCGTTGCTATCTATTCAGTACCTATATAGATGACCGAACCGACATGACTAATTTTGCACTTAATACGATGTCGTAAAGAATGCCATTACCTTAACAATTCAAGATAAATCTTTTTGAAAAGCATTAACGCATGCTTAGCGAACTCTAAAGTTACAATATTAAATAGAAAAAGAATACGGTCACGAACAGGATTCGAACCTGCGCCTCCCAGATAAATACTCCAGGCGCTCTGACCACTAAGCCATCTCGACCTCTGCTCAATTCAATGAACGAATGACGTCGCCAAAAAGACGTGTTAAAAATATGGATGAAGAATTCGCGGTGATGAAGGTGAAGATTTATCATGCTTTTTTTCCATAGGGGTTAGGTAGAAACTATAGAACGCTTCCTACTTCGATCCTTCATTTCGCTGCCACATTCATACATCTGATCATACACGCGTTCGGTTATGAGTACCTACTACGCACTAATTTGATAGAAATACATATAAAAAAAGGCACGTCGAATTTCTTTTATGACTAGATGAGATTCTTACGCCTTTTTCCTCTGTGGTGAGTTAGAATTACACAGCGTCTTACATAGGTACTCCTTCTACCTGCTAAGATCGTTACATATCGTCCTTCTGCTTCGTCCACCTTCATACATCTGGTCCTGCGAGTACATGTAGACTTATAACGGGGACAGATTTCTCAACAGCTCATAACTAACAACGTTACTGTTACGTGTGGAAGTGGAAAAACATATTTTGATCAAAAAGTTACGTATAGACTTATAGGTCTAATGAAAAACATTAGTCAAAGAAGAGAGATTTCTTACGAAAGTTATGATTTCGATAAAGATACTCCAAGATTCGGCCCGTCTATACGCGAAACACCGATATTACTTTTGGAACAAAAAAGGAGGAGTTTTCCAAGTCCACGCATAACTTTTTTTATAATTATACTATGATATGAAATATACAAAACTTACTCCAAGATTCGATATTGAAAGCGCTCTGTTAGTGTGAGCTACATAAGTGTACAGTGTAGTTTCATGTGTGTTACCTTTAAAAAAAAAATATAGACATCATCACCATCTATGGCCCAACTTCACCCAATGCTACGCATGGACTTCTCTCTGTTTGTCCCAATCTCCACGCTCCTGTGCTAATCTTTTTCAAAGATACGAGTAGTACCTAACAATATCGTCCAGCCATCTCGCCGCCCGATGACCTCTACATCCTCGTCTTGGCTACAAACTAAATTTATCAAAATATACCTACGTTATAACTTTATTTATCAAAATATACCTACGTTATAACTTTATTTATCAAAATATACCTAAGTTATAACTTTATTTCCATCCTTTTACTACCTATATCAGAAATCTATATATGTATGCCTCGTTGGTCTAGTGTCCCAAGCGCGATTTCCGGGCATGAGATCTTGCGCTCGATTCCCTGGTCGGGCAAAGTGTTTTTCTATTAGGAAAATCTCAGTAGCAGCCCGGAGTTTGGAATTGTGCTCGGTAGATGGTAATAGGCTCACCACCAGCTCGATTTAATAACCACATTGGTGAAATGTGGGTGTACAATTGTGTACAAGTCTGCCTACCCCTTCGGGGAATACAGGCATGATGCTATGTTACGTTTATATTAGAAATCATATAAGTTTCTACACAGACATAACCTTACCTTAATACATAGGTAGGACCTCCGGTGCTCTTTCCGTACCGTCATCACACCTCCGCTCATTTCCTGCGCCTATCTCTGCTGCCACCTGCCCGTCTACACGCGAAACACCCATATTTTCCTATCAATACCTCTTTCTTGACTGCCCACATAAATAAATTTCAACCTAACTTGTTTAGATATAAGGTGAACATTTCAGTGAGCAGGTTGCCCCATGAAAATTGATGGTATTAGTTACATATGGCGCGGAATGAGTTTTTGCATGTAAAGGTATAGTTTCGTAGTTTCTCATTAGCAGTGAAGAAGTAAATTGTGGTTTATAGATGTTTATTCCCAATATATTTTCTTCCTAGTCTCTGTTTATTCCCGATTTTGTTGCTTTGTTATGTAACAGTTGTACTCTAAACCCAAACATTTCTGTTCTCCAAATGGTCATACTTTTCTCGTTTAATAGGGACTCATTGCCTTTTTCTATTTTCATCAAAGATAGATCTACGTTTGGCCACCAACTCGCCTGATAGTAAACGATGGTGAGGCTGAAGATGTTACGTAGATCCAGAAGATATCTATTCACTCTAGCCTTGTATATTCCTAGATTGTATTTCTCAGGAAACACAGAAGATGGCAGGAAGTTCCATTACGAGCAGTACGTATCATGAACGTGGAATGGAAACTTACCTCCCCTTACCTTCAGGGAAACCGAAATATAATTCTAGCACACTGTTACACTGACCACACATCCAATACAATCATGTAATTACCTATGTCCAAGTCTATTTACCCACTAAACACAACTGCCACTAATTATGACCGGTCACGACGTAACAGATGACGTCATTACCCGTAATAAATAATCAAACAGCGCAGTGCACACCGCATAGCGTCATAATCGACGGACGGTATGACGCCGGACCGAAGGGATGAGGAATTGACAAACAAAATTATTAACTCTTTTCAAGTAAGGAAAACAGGAGGAGTGTCAAGTCGACGCATTTTTTTTTATGTAGATATTATCGTGTATATGCAGATACAGAAAAGCTTTTATACTCTGCAGTAGTTTTTCAGTAAATGGAAATATAATCATTGACCCATCAGTATGCAACAAATTAATCTAACAGTCCTCCTGCGACCACGAACGCTCCAAAGTGTTCGAAACGTCAGGAAAAACAAACCAATAATACACGCGATTAATCCGGTTAAAAGTTGTTTTATTATAAATTAAACTAAATTAGAAAATGATAAAATAATTTTCCTTTAATTCATATAACATTGATCTTAATATTTTATACTTGATCATTTATCATATAACCACTAATCTCTAAAGTCGGATTTGAAAACATCTTTTTGTATATGATAACCAGATTCATGAAAAATATTATAGGCTATCTAACATTGGGCTACACCTCTCAACTAGTCTTAAATACCTATAGTTAAGTAAGTCGGGAAAAAACCGCTCCCGAACTCCTTTATCCGCGTGCGCTGGCGTAATGGTGAGTGACAAGTAAATGCAATGTTCTACAAAAATATTGGTCCTTAGTACATCTAAAAACAAGTCCACGATGCCATATACCTATCTCTAATCGACTTACTGGTGTAAAGTGCGTTTGGTGTAGGTGACGATATTATCGATTTAAAGTGCTGAACATTCAACTAAAGCGCACGTTTTATCCATGTCCATGAGAATAGTCGACTGCCACTAAATGTACCAGTGGCTTCCAACATTTTGTGTTAACGCTACACTTTCAAACGTATAACCAGTTTCAAAAACAAAATGAATTTTATCTCTTGATCTGTGTTGATTATGTCCTTATTTTCAACATTCATAGTTTTAGATCGCAGAAACTTTTGTTATTAAAACAAATATTTATTTAATATTATTTTATTTATATTTCAGGTAGCGTTGCTGTGAATGTTGCCAACATAAACTCAAGATTAAGATGTAGGTATGTGTAATGTAGTCCTTTTTAATAGTAGTAGTAGTGATGTGCTTGTGAATACTAACGTAAGTTGTCAGTGTAATAACTAAAACACAGAATCCAATTGCGGACGTTCTCAAAAAAGGTCAGATCAAAAGCGACCTTAACTAATATCCATGCATAATGAGGTAATGAACACAGATCACGATATGAAGTGTTTAATAATCGTAAAACTGACGCCACATACCAAAATGGAAAACAGGCTAAATTGTATGTGTGTAATTAGGTACTGCCATCTATCCGAAAAAAAAACTGCATCGTTGGTCTATTGGTCCCAAATGCTAAGCATGAGGTCTCGGGTTCGATTCCCGGGTCGGGCAAAGTGTTATTAAGTTTCTCTGTAAGAAAATTCTCAGTAGCAGCCCGGAGTTTGGAATTGTGCCCGGTTGATGGCAATAGGCTCACCACATGGGACTTAATAACAGCATTGGTGAAATGTGGGTGTACGACTGTGTACACCTCTGCCTATGATGCTATGCTATGTTACAATAATTTTGGAAATATTTTATCTGGATATATTTCATTATAATAAAACAACTCTTAACCGAATTAATCGCGTGTATTAATAATATGGTTTTTTGATTTTTTCTGACGTTTTGAACACTTTGCAGCGTTTGTGGTCGCAGGATGAATAATGGATAAGTATATTTCGTTTATTGTCTTTACCCGTAAACACTAAGTAAACATTAGATACATTATTAAACTGTTTCCGCTGGTAATATTATTCTAACTCTTTACAACAACGGCTCACTTCAAGTTCAACCTGCATTACTTAAAATGCACCAAGCGTTGCGCGCCCCTGTCTTGAGAATTTTGTATGCAGCGAGTAACAACCGACATTACTTCAGAGCTTCTTGCACACTACTTAATTCTCACAGCACTTTCTTATTAAGGTGAAGGCTAAAGTCAGGAGCGGTAAATTCGAAAACATAAAAAGAGTAGTAAGAAATAGAAATGAGAAATATTGTTTTTTTGCAACAGAAATCCATAATTTTAATAAAACAAATAAACGTTTCAAACGCATTTAGCGAACAAATTTTTTTTTATGGAATCTATTTATTTACGATCTTGACTTGATTTGAACCTGCGCCTCGCGTTTAAAGAGCGCCTTGAGTATTTATCCGGGAGGCGCATTTCATCTATGTGCCTCTTCATGAGTTCTCGTCGGTTTAGTAAGCTCGTGTCCTTTTTTGGGAACCTCCACAATTATTAATATACTAGCGCCCCGTCCAGGCTGCGCACGGGTAGCACTAATATATTTATTTAAAAAAACGTCTTTGGAAAGATCTACGAAAGTACCAGTACAGTTCTACTGTACCAGTTTCAAGTGCCTGACCGTCTCGTACTCATCATTCGAGATTTTCTGTCTAACTGTAGCTTCCCCTATCGCGTAGAGGGCGTTCTATCGTCCCCTCATCTGATCCAACCCGGAGACCCTCAGGGCTCTGTGCTATACCTCTCCTCTTCGCGCTGTACACCAGCGATATTCCCAAAAGTGGCAAAACCAAGTTAGCTCTTTTAGCCGACGACACGGCCATCTATTACACCGGTAGGAGTCTTGACTGCATTACCCGATATCTCCAGACCTCGGCCAACACCTTAGGCGCTTGGTTCAGGAAATGGAGGATCGAGGTCAATCCAGATAAGAGCGCCGCCGTTCTCTTTAGGTTCGTGTCCCGCAGGGGACGCCCTTAGCGCTGTTGCTTAGTTTGTAGTATTTTAAAATATGCTCTGGCTGGAGGCATCATACTGCCTCGCCTTAGATATTGTCCGGTTCGCAGAAAAAACCCCTCTGGGTTTCCGCAAGAGCCAATTTAAAAAAAACTGGTTTTATGCGACTGCTTCAACTATCATAGTCATATTTCAATTGCCAATTTACACAAAACTTTAACAAATTATAAACTTAAACCTTCCTCATGAATCCCTCTGTCCTTTGCTGAAAACTGCATGAAAATCCGTTCAGTCGTTTTTTTATCGCGAACAGACAGACAGACGCGGTGCAAGACTTTGTTTCATAATACCTATGTAGTGATATTTTTCTACAACGTCGAATAAAATTGCAAAAAAAAATTATAGCCCCTGTATTATCGTATATTTTTTCATGTTTATTTTCATTCTCCATTATTCTATGGTGTCGTCACGGGTAGTGACGTGTCGCGTCGTCATTACTCAGCGACGCGGCACCGTTCACGCGCGATATTTCACATGTGACCTCAAGCGTGGAGGCTTTAAGAGGTCACGCTATCTGTGATCTCTTTATTTCCTATTTTTCGCCGTATAATATATATTATAAAACTGCAGTTATCTGTGGAAAATCTGAATTTTTAATATGTACCTGCCAATTTTGTGAAAAATAGCATTCAATTTTTTTTTTTTTTATATATTATCCACTTCAACAGGCTCTACATAAGACAATACATACCAAATTATTAAATATGCAGAAAATCTACATCCTACTCAAAACCTCAAAAAATCCTTTACTCACAAGCACCTAAGGCCTTAGCCATAGTGCGAGCGTAGCACAAGCGCTAAGGCAGGTACGTTTGCAGTATCAAACATGAATCCACGGCTTGCGTCCACAGTTAAGTGACTGAGACGAGCGCGAGAAGCAGCTATCCGGGGCCTAGTAATGGCCAGCGGCCGCGCGGTACGTTCAAACGGATTTATCCACTCATTGCATAATGATTAGAGACTATTGTTGCATGACAGCAACTGTTAAACGCGCGTCAGGCGACAACAACAATTTATTTATAAAACGTTACACTCCACATCAGCTCATGATACACTAGCCATCAAGTCGCTACCTCCTCTGCGCCCGCTCTTGCCCGAGTCTCCGCTCATTCACTATGGACGCACACTAACAACGTAACTCCCGCATTAAATTAAGGTTAGATAAAAATCATTTCAAAACAAAAGAGTGACAATGGCAGCCAGCCAATTAAAAGTAAGAAGAAGAGGGCCGTCGTTTATCAGCGCCGATGATCATCACGCGAGCTGCCCGGTGGTCTGAGTAGGACGTGGGAGGATGCTGTTATTTATAGCTTTACGAAGCTTCGCCTAGTCGCCTGGAGCAAGACCCTCTGTCTCAAACCCAAAAGGCGGAAGGTGTAAAATGTGTTTAGGTAATGATGACTTACAAAAGTACCCGTAAATAGTTTAATGAATAAATTAGGAACAATATTTATTTCGCACCACAATCCATAACTTAACATAAATTAAAAACAATAACTTATCTAAAATCAATTACTGCACACGTAACTCTACGGTTTTTTTAACAATTTTCCCATGTATAATTATATTATATATATATAATATATTTTAGAAATAAATTAATTTTATTTATTTTTTTATAAAAATACCTCACTATAAAATAATGCACACGTAACTAAACGCTCTTTTTAACTATTTTCCCATTTATAATTATATTATGTATATAATATATTTTATAAATAAATTAATTTTAATATTTATATTATTATTTTTATAAAAATTCCACCCTATAAAATAATGGACGCATTCATCCTGTTTACCACGCAACCAACACAATGCCGAAAAAAATGTTGTAAGTACGTGCAACGGCAAATATTTTTGATGCACTACAGAAACGTGGAAAACAATATTAGGTAGATCGATATTTTTTAATAAGTTGCACTTCATAAATTGTACTCCTTAAAAATTTCCCTATTTCATGACTTGAGTCACATTTGGCCCACGGTGATTGTATTCAAATCGTGGACAGGGACGGTGCCAATGTACTTACCAATACCAAAATATGGCAATCAAATTTTCATTGTATCTTACGAAATAGAATTTAAGTATAGTCTATATATATGTTACAGTAAAATTACTTGCATACGCGTTGGCATGTAGTTTCGATTATTTTCAGTTAAAAGTACTATTGTCGAGAGCTAGTATATACTAGTCAAAAGTAATTTTGACTGGTTATGAGTTTTGACTGCAACATACGTATACATATATTTGTCGCATATATTTTCAGCTGAGAAGTTACCAATTAATAAATACATAGATTGAAATCGTAAAAATAATTTACAGCTATCAAAGACCAATTCGCTATAAACGAAACTCATACCTATTGTAAAATCAATCAAATTTAGCCAATAACAATAACTGAACTTTCATATAAAAACAATATTGTAATATCAGCGGCAACTTTAATAACAAATCGAGAATTGATAGCAAAACATCTGTTAGACGCTAATTGCTCAAGTTTCCAACAGTTTCCACTTTAGATAGCAATGCTAGGGTTAACATTTATTGCTTTATTGCGATTTGTGATTTTAAGGGTGTGTATAGGTATATATTTTCCGGATCGGAATAATATTTATGAAATCTTTTCCTCAAAGTTCCAAATTATTATGGAAAGCAAAATACGGTCGTGAGCAAGATTCGAACCTGAGCTTCCTCATAAAAAATATTCCAGGCGCTCCATTGACCGCTAAGCCATTTCGACCTCAAGATGGCTAATGTTAATGTGGAGGAAAGAAATTTGATAGCGCAGTAGGCAGAGCGCCTAGAGTATTTATCTGGGAGGTGCAGGTTTAGATCCTGCTTACGACTGTATATTTCTGTCCACAAATTTATAACTTTAAAATTCGCTCCGCATGAATGGTATTTGAAATTGATCTATATTTACTTATTTAAACCAAAAAATTTACAAGCATATTCAAAATAGGTTGAAATATCAACAAAAAACTTTTCAAAAAAAAAAACACTGCTATCATAATCCAAAGTAACAAATACAAGACAAATTCATGCATTAATTTATATTGAATCATTCAACCACTTTAATTTGTTTAAATATCCAAATCTTTAACAACTTATACATCCTTCAACACAAAACCAACAAGTCCAACCAACCGACAGTAACCCGCAACCGCCCGCGGCAACCATTCATTTCGAGCGAATTGATGATGTCGAATTCAAGTGTTCCTTGTACAAAGTTCTTGTAACAAAAGCTACATAAATTGTAACGCGTCAACCCTAAGCTACGAATGTGGCGAGTGATCGCCCCGGGCAACCGAACGCTTCGCACAGATTTGTACTAAAACATGAATTGATGATGTCGACGACCTCTGGGGGGGTTATAGGTATGAGACAGAATATTTCTTTTGTGTAATAATTTGACATACGAATTTCTAAAATATTTATGTAGGTACATCATTTCTAGTGCCATTACTTTTATTACAATTTTAACTAACAATTTTTTTTTTATGTCGTTTTTGTGATTTTTTGTCTGTTTATGTTCTGATGATTGTTTCTGGGATATATTTTGAAATAAAGTAAGGGGTAAGGGGAAGGGGGTAAAGATAAAGGATATACTTAGCCCGTTCCATAAGAGAGTCTCCGTGCTTCGAAACGCACATTATACCGTTGCGTGGGTTCAATATAGGTACAGCAGGCGTTAGGCCAATTTAGGCCTAGGTATGGTTTGAACAACACTTGTACCATGTTGACGTCTAACCACGTAAAGAAGAAGGCTGATAAAGCTACTAAATCATTAGGTGCTAATATCAATCTGCCTTATGATACCGATTACAAAATAATATCGTCCGTATTACTCCAATACAAAATGAGAAAAGTTGTTTATCGCAGGAGTATATACCGACCACGAATTCTCCTAAATAATGGATATAGTAGGAAATCGTGGCTAAGGAATATGAGGGAGTGGACAAGAGTATTGGTTACTCTCGTTCGTTGAACACCTCGTCCACTTGGCAAAGGATAGAGCGGGTTAAGCTGACGGCGACCTCTAATAGTGAAAAAACAATAAAAGAAGAAGATTAGATACTACAATCTTCAGTGCAGTTTCGAGTTCTGCTCACGACCGTATATTTCTTTCCACAAAAATTTATAACTTGAGAATATGCTATGCATGCGTTAATTGTCTTCGAAGATTTATTTGTATTTATAATTGCATCTGTAGGACATTGTATGAACTGTAAAGTTAGTCGTGTCGGTTTGTTCACTTTTATACGGACTGAATAGAATGACGTCACCAAAAGACGTATTAAATAGTGGAAGAAGTATTCACAGTAGTGAGCAGAGGTCTAGATGGTTTAGCAGCCAGAACGCCTGAAGTATTTATCCGGCAGGCGCAGTTTCGAATCCTGTTCACGACTGTATTTTTCTTTTCATAAAATCTATAACTTCGGAGTTCACTATGCATGCGTTCATTCTTTTCGAAGATATATCTGTATTAACAATAGATATAATCTATGTGAACTCGTAACTGCAATTTTTCTCCGATCCCCTATCATACGCAGATAAACACCCGGAAAACTGTTCATTTCTGTGGAACTTAATCAAAACTTTACCGTAGTCCAACATTGCACTAACATAACAAATAGTTCAGGAGCTGGAACAACTCAGATCAGCGGCATTTGATAGCCGAAGTTACTTAGACAAAGTATTGGTATCTTTTCGCGGTAGACACAATAAAATGCAACGATTACAGGCGTCGTCTGTGAAGGAAATAGTCGTTTATTTGTATATATTATTGTTTCATTGCCCCCGATACTGCCAAGTTGGAGGATAGATAAAAGAGATAAAACCATAATGTCGTGCTAACTGTAGTTTTGGTGAAGTTGTTACTGCGTGTGAGTGTGTCTATGCTCCTTACACACACATGAATCGTTTTGCAATTGAGGCGCAAACGACACTCCAATGAAAGTCTCATTGTTTGACTAAGTAGGTAGATATATTACGTTACGAATTCTTATATTAATTTACGTTGATTTTTTGGAGAGTTTGCATAGAGCTCAAAACTCTTGATGTTCTAATAAATTGAAAAACTTCAAAATGGAACATAAAGAATTCTGCCATGCAAACACTGTTTATATGGTGCTTCAAGGAAATAGGTTGACCAGTGTTAATTTGCCTTATTATAATTCTGACCAATTAGTACCTAGACCTAGGGTCAAACGTTAAATCACCCCGTAAGTTTTTGACACGCCTCTACGAGAACATCTCTAAGGTGTGCTGATTGTCTCACGATGTTAGAAGTATTTAATTAAGGGTGATTTATGTTTCTAATTGGAGTAGTCCCATCTGCATTTATATTTATAATCTCATTTTGATCTTAAATACAGATTCTAATTTAAAAAAAAAACAATCCAAACCATTCATATTCAAATTAGACAGACTATTAAAATTAAATTTTATTTGTAATTTTGTACCGTTCCGTCCCGTTTATCCCGGGAGACCGGGACATTACTCGCAAATCATTTACGAATAAAACGTCCCGGGTTGAAATAATATGACACGTTATACGACTGCTATTGTCAGGGGGCACATTCCGGGATTGCTCGGGCGTGTCCCAACACTTTTGTGGATTGTCTCTGTTTTACATTAACGTCACAAACGGACATTTTATTTTATAATTTTATTGTTGTATAATTGATTTATTTTTGGTTATTTTTAATAGTATCCGGCGTTTTTTTGTTGTTTTTATTAATTGGGCGATAATGATACTGAGTTTTATTTATATCCCATACATGTTTATTCCTCGATTGCTCGCAGCGTCATCCGGTTGTCGACCTCTAATATATATATCAGTTTTAACGCACCAAATTGATTTCAGTGATATCTAGTGGTACTTTCGTTATCCTAATTGCATTACTTCAGCAATGTTTCAAAATAAAAAACATGCTACGTAGTTTTTCTTATTTAGGCTGAAGGCAAACAAACGAGCCACTTTAGGATTGATAATATTTAGTTTCGGTTAGTTAAAAACATATTAAAAACCCGTGTTCGTACCCTACAGTCGTAAACGGAACCTTCCTCCATCTAATTATGCATATTTTCATAAGGTACCTTTACCTATTTTTAGAACTCTTATCACAACATTCTCAAAAATATCTTGTGACATTCACTGCTCGCAAAACTGACTCAATAATTAAACACAAAATTATACACGCATTGGTGATTTAAAATTCAGATAAAAAATATTTTTTGCAATGCGGTCTAACTCTTCAATATATTATAGCTATTGCAGATATTTTTAAGGCGTTTAAGCTTATATTAATCTACCGCTCAATTTCACAAAACCCATCCAAAATCAATAACTACAAATCCACGTCGTAATACAAAACTATTAGGTCAAGTAAATGGATTTCAACACGGCCTTCCCACCTAATAACCCAAAGTAATACATAAATTATTACCGTTACAAAGGGGACATCGTGTTTAAATTAATAATTAACATCCGGGATCCACGTGTGGATAATCCCGGGAACGCGGTAATTCACGAACTATGTCGAAGCGAGCAAACTGTCAGATTACAACGCTCGCTATGTGCAGAATTGCGGATACTGTTTGTGGTAGGGAGGTGGTAGGGGTACTACGTTTAAAGGGGTTTAGAAATCTACGGTTTAAGATATTTATTTTCTCAAAAGATTACAATAATCGCTTACAGAGAAAATACAATTTATTTTTAAGTACTATACATTTTTTATTCGCCGATTAGCATAGTATATTTGCAGTATCTATTAGTATTAGGATTAGTAATTATGTAGTGTGTTAAAATGTAGGGTAGATGCGAAAACAATGGCGTTTTGTAGTTTAGAAGTGTGCGTGAGTATTACAATAGATGTTTATTAAGGCCTATGACTTATTAACTGTTGGTTATTAGGTAAATATTGATTTTTATCGTGTTTTTAATAATTATGTATATGTATAAATATATATTTACTGTTTTGGATAAGTTTCTTTATAATACCCGGCATAATATTTAGTAACCTATATGTTATATATAAATATATATTATATATTATAATAATAGGTATTGTATGAGCCAAAAAGTATACGTGGAAACATCGTAATAAGGTACGTAATTAGATGATCTAGTCTACATAATGCAAAAACAGCATTATACATGGAATTTATGTATATGTTTAGATGTTTTTGGAGCCTTTAAAAATGTACTAAAGATTATTAGGACCGTCATGTTTTTAGTCGGTAGGATTTTTAGCGTCCATGATGGATTTTGCACAAAAAAATGGTATGTAAGTACATACACAATCACCAAATTCCAACCCCGGCAACCCGGTGCAAAGAACCGTATCTACAGTAAATAATAATGTCAGTTAACTGGGAAAAGTCACATAGCCGTCTTAATTTGAAATATTGTACCTCCAAAGCATATTGACATGGACACTTGAAACACTAGCTAGTTATAGATGGTCTACACGCAGCTTGGCCACACCGTGGGTTTGTCACGGCCAGGCGTAGGACAATGAATTGAGGCCCTTTGTGTGCCTCTCAGCGGACGCCTCCTCGATAAATCAAAGCTATTATACGCCGAATTGAATGTACATCTACGCCAGAAGTGGCAAGATGGCGTAGTAGTTGCGTTTTTTTTTCTGTTTTGTCGCAATTACAAACCTAATAGACACCACAGACATTTCGTTATTCCCAATTACCATTGTAATTTTAATAATTAATTCATAAATTTTTTCGCGTAAATATTTCGTAAAAAATAATTAACGTTTTAATTTAATTGTCATTTAATTAAAACGGTTGAAGAAAATTATATACTCAACAATGAAATCAGGGACGCAGAAAAGAAAAATAAATTTAAGAACAAATTAAAAAAATATTTATTTAGTACACAGCCTTAACATGTCTACATACATACCTAAACTATTATATTATTATTATTATATTGTTTTATATAAATAAAATAACTATACACTTTAATATTTAAATTAAACTATAATAAACATTTACAAAGATTTAACACTACATACATAACTAATATAGGATTGTTAATATGTGATACATGTGATAATAACTACTATAACATAACATAACATAGCATCACGCCTGTATTCCCCGAAGGGGTAGGCAGAGGTGTACACAATTGTACACCCACATTTCACCAATGGTGAGCCTATTGCCATCAACCGGGCACATTTCCAAACTCCGGGCTGCTACTGAGAATTTCCTAACAGAAAAACTCAATAACACTTTGCCCGACCCGGGAATCGAACCCGAGACCTCCTGCTCAGCAGTCGCGCTACGGACCATTAAACCAACGAGGCAGTTAACAATAACTACTATATATATACTAACTATAAGTATATATTTTTAATAAATATAGCTTATAAGATTTAAATAAGTGAAATAGGTAACTGTGATCCAACAGACAAACTATGTGTATAGTTTTGTTGGACATTATAATAATAATAATATTCCACAACTATCACACAACGCCGTCTAGTCTCAAGCTCAAGAAACACAACGCAAGCGTTGTTTCACGCCGGTTTTCTGTGAGGCTGTGGTATCACTCCGGTCGAGACGGTCATGCCGAAGCACGGGACTTCTACGGTAAATGTTTGTTCATATCCAAGTCTGGGCGGGTGTTACCGTATTTATGATAGATAGTATGTATATTAGTTATGTACATCTACGTTTAAGGAAGGTGCCAAAGGAAATTAATAATAAATATAAATAAATAATATTCCACAACTATCACACAACGCCGTCTAGTCTCAAGCTAAGCAGAGCTAGTGTTATGAGTACTAGACAACTGATAAACATACTTATATATTTCTAAATGCATACATATTATAGATAAATTACACCCAGACACAGAACAAATGATCGTGCTCATCACACAAACATTTGTCCTGAGTGGGAATCGAACCCACGACCTCCGGCATAGCAGTCAGGGCTACTAACCACTAGACCAACAGGACAGTCAAAAACAAAGTACATTGTATTATATTATAAAACTTAGTTACTTTTGTGTAGAGCCATATCAGATGCCTGTGGGTATATTAAACATTAGGTTGTTCATTATCTACTTAAACGATGAGTAGAGAGCATGTTTTACTGATTGTATAGTGTAAAATACCAACTTTATTCAATGCTTTATCGATTAATCGAAGTTAAACGATCTTACTAACAATGCGATTCTCATAACAAAATCTTGGGCTGACACAATTAAACAAGAAGTCAAAATTGCCCCGCTGCGCTGGTATAATTAAAAATATATTTTAACCCTATCTCATGAACATTGTACCTTTTAATAGAGACATTCCATTTTCTTCCACTCCCCACAGAACTAAACCAAGACATCAGAAACGTCCGGCGAGTGTCAAGACTCACAGTTTTTCCTTTTATTCCCGTCAAAAGAATAATTAGGTCGGTTAATTTCATTAATGAGCCCATTGTGTGCCTCTGAGTTTTCTCCGACGCCTTATTTGATTTGTTACGAATTCAATTTGTTTTAAAAGTTAACGTCTCGGAAAAATGACGGTGATTTTTTTAAAGATTTAACGCAGCTATTATTTTATTAATGTTCGGGTATTGTCGAGAAAAATATTTTATATTTATTTTGTTAGTAAATTAGATACAATTAGAGATGATTTATAATGTCGGATGCTTGCTAAACGGTATCAAATACCATTACAAAAACAGAAGGCTCTAATTAATAATCCATTATTCCTTTTTTTTTCACGCTTCGGCTAACCTAAAACCCGTGTGTTGCAGTGAGGACACGGATCAGGATACAGTTGAGCAATATCTTACTTGGATTAAACAGCCTAGTGTTCACACCGCAATAGTTGGAGACCTCTCCTCCAACTATTTTGGTTAGAAGTAAGTATGATAGACACCGATAGAGGTTGACAGGCTGTCGCATCATTCTGCGAGGAAGTCATTTCACAAAAGGAGGTCGCTGAGCGATCTAGAGAGGCAAATTCCTTTGCAAAACCGATCCACCGGCGAAGGACTGGCCAACCTAGGCTGCGCCATGCCATTTTCATGCTGCCTTAACTAGAGCTCGCAGACTAGAGAAACTACCGTCCGCATAGCACGAGCTCTTGTAAGATGTCTGTTACTCACGAACTTCGACAGGAACGAAGAAGTCAAAACCACCACTTAGGGTTCGTGAATATAAAGAAAAAAAGAAAGAACACAAATTTATTACACACACAAAATAGCACACACAGAGAGAAGATCACACACAAACAAAACTCGTAAAAGTGCTCTATAATTACATTCGCTTCGAGGAAAGCGGACGACAAATGACATGCGACGATGCTGCTCAATATCATGCAATGCAGTTCTTGAGACATTCACTTTGGTTGGAGGGCCAACCAAAGTGAATGTTGGCAAAGTCGGCAGAGTTTTTAATGGGTGCTAGCACCACATAACTGCATGGCAACCCTGAGCAGTGCAGTATGCATCGGCATTTTCTCCACCCAAAAAAAGGTAGTGACGAAATTCAAACCGCTCGTAAGTCTCTGACTTAAATTAGCGACTCCTATTAAATAACAACAGCTGGGCCCGACCGTATAATGTGCTCTCTGAAGCAAGGAGACACTCAGGTTGAAGCGTTCGTAGCGATCACCCTTACAGAGTGATCGCGACAAACGTTGCTGAACCTCAATATTCGTTTCCGACAACAGTTAACAATGGTCTATGGCCGTGTCAATATTCAATTTATTGCTGAAAAGATGATATATATTTATTTAATTAATGATTCGCATACAATTGTTACACATTTTCATATTAAAGTTCCCAATAGTAAAGGTCAATTGTGTACAATATCAATCGGCAAACACAGCATTCATAAAAATACAATCCGAAATTACTCTCATCTACTCTAATACATTTTGTTTTTTAATTTCTTAAGAATACTTTAAGTTTGTATGTTTGGATGTTATTTAATCACGCAAAACGGCTGAACGGATTTAGGTATACAACACTATAATAATTATAGTACTAACTTATTTACTAAGTACACACTATAGGTGCCAGTTTCCTGGGCACTTTCCCGGACGACAGCGACGCCTGAGTATTTTCTTATTTTTATATTAAAATAGTTTTTATTTCATACATATGTGTATTGATGAAATAAATATGATGATTTGGCATCGTATAAATAGCAGTTTTCATTTAAATTTTGGCATTTATTTGAAATCACAGGCAGTGACTTCAATTTTATGTATTGGTTAGGATAAGTGCAGTGGCGTGCCTAGGGTTTCAAAATAAGGCAAGCCCAATAAAAAAATTTAACCGATTTCAAAAAAAGAAAGTTCAGTTTTGGACTGAGTATGTAGGTACCTACGTATGTATCATCGCAATTATCTCATAAACTACTGGTTAGGTACATTAAATTAAAAGTGAATTCATCCGTCTTCTTCTCGGCCCCGGTTTGTCACTTTCCTGATGCTGCATATGCTTTTCTAAAACGACATCGTATTTTGAAATTAACGAGACCAGTTTTAAAAAATTGCCTTTATTTAATGAAGTTTTGGACTCATCATGTCCTCTTACAGGAAGTTCCTGTTGTGCTAAATGACAAACAATATCAACTAATCTTTGAAATACACTACGGTTGTTATCAGCGCGCGTGTTATATTTTGAAATTTCCTCAGATAACTGGCGTGATATAGATGTCTCAATTCGTTGTTTACCAAAATTACTGAAAGAAACCATTGCACACAGGTGTTTATGGGAATTTGCATGCCTTTTAATAGCGCCAGATATGTTATTTAAATCATTATAACCAGATGTATTCGGAATCTTCATTCGAAAAAAATATGCAGCACCAGCAATACAACTTATTAGTGTGCGAACAGCCAACAATCCAACTAGTTTTATACACTGATCTATTAAATTTTCGTTTATGCGATTTACTAGTCTGAGAAATACAAAGATTAGGCGTCGGTTTTAATGAAGAAATTAACTGTTTTTTCTGAGCAAAGTTTAAAGATTTTACCTTATCTTCGCCAATCAAAACTTGAACGCATTTTAAATCCTCACAAGGTACAATTACCTCCATTGTAAGTCACCAAAACAATTGTATCACTGAGAAAATCTAAGAAAACACACAAAAAACTTTAACAACAAAACTTTTTCCACTCAAGCAAATGAAACTGAAGTGAGTTGCACTCGGTACTTACGGAGAGTTGCAGTGTTGTCATTTAGGCAAAAAAAGTCGCCAGGTATACGAAAAATCTAGCTAAATGTCGCAATAGGGTATTTGACACTGATGGAAATAAAATATGAAACTTAGCTATAATGATAGAATGTATTTTATTTACTCTTTGGTATTTTAGAAAATAATATTAATAACTCGTCAATATATTTAATTCGATAAACAAATTCATAATTTTTAATCTATGTGTCACATGACTCTAAACTATTAATTATTTTAAAAAGTCGCTAGTTTTTATTGTTGCTAAATCTTAAAAAAAGTCTCCAAACTCGTTAAAAATCTCCAAGATCTCACAACGTCGCTAAAACGGCAACACTGCAGAGTTGGTAAGGTGTGCATACGCGTGCAACTTCATAGGCATGCACGGCTTAAATCTTCCATACTGATCGATTTGTAGACGCACAAGGTATGTACTCGTTATACGGCACATCGCTATAAGTGCGAAAGTGACAGTGATAGTATTTGAAAGCCCGGTAAAAGCCCGTGCGTGTAAGCGAGATAGCTATATGTAGATGCTGCAAATGCGAAACTCTGCGCGCGAACAATCGCGATGTGTAGTAGTGTGGCATAGGTAGATACTTTGTGTTATTTTGATAAGAATTAAGCGCGCGAACTTTTAAATAGTTCGGGTTTGATCTTGATTCTTTATCGAGCATTTTAGTAAGGCATGCCGGGCTTTTGGGCTTATATGAAGGTACCGCCACTGGATAAGTGTCCACAAAAAGGCTTCTAAAGTCTATTCAAAGGCTGTGAAAGTTTATGATGTGAATGTGTGAAATTATATACACAACCGACCAGTTTCAGCCCCAACTCTATCCGATTATTCTATAACGTATAAATTGTACCACAATATTCAGTCGCTTATTAAACCAGCCCCCAGCTGTATTCATCTTTCCCGACCATCACTGTCAAATTATACGATGCAATTTCTAACATTTTAATAATAATGTATTTTAGGTTAAGCGAGCGAACATTTCGCAGTCTACAGGCGTGACGGGTATTCTCCTGAAATATTACGACTCAAACACAAAGGAAAAACATATTTTTTTCCTCTGGCAACAAAATGTAAGCTCCGTGTTATAATTTTTCACAGGGGACCTTTGGAGACAGTGATTTTTTTATAAATGGAACGCGTCGCTTTTATTTCGGAATAGAGGTTGTTTTTTTTTTTTTTGTTTTAATACTTTTAGGCAAATTAGTGGTGAAAAATATTGTGACTTTTTATCAATGTAGTATTATTTAGAAATTGCTGTTCCCGACTGGTTCACCCGCGTATAATTATATTTTAATTAGCCTAAGTTACTCCTTATAAAGTCAGTTATCTGCCAGTAAAATCTTATCAAAATCGGACCAGCCGTTTCGAAGATTAGCCGTAACATTACATACCGAAACTTTAATTTTATTTATTTGCATGTATGTATGAATTGTTTTTTTTTTTGTTTGTAATAATTTCATTCCTTCGAAGATTTCTTCTACATATTCTGTTAGCTAGTAAGACTAACTTCTATTTAATGGGTTAAAATATAAAGAATTAATGACTGGCACGTAACTGATTGCTGCAAGTTTGGTCAAGAAAACTGTCACATCTTGAGATTCTTATACTACATATTTCAATAGAATTAACTTTTATTCATTTTAAAAGGCGGTAGCAGTTTCCAGGGCTAAGGCACAAGAGAGGTTCTATAACTAGCCAGATTCTCCTAGAGCCCAAAAGGAACTCTACCTCTACCTAATAACAAAAGAATGAGAAAAGAGAGCAAGGGATATAACTAGGATGAAATGTATGAAAAATGATACAGGTAAGATTTTGACCGAAAATGATGAAATAAAAGGGCAATGGAAGGCATATTTTGAAAAGCTAATGAATGAGGAGAATGTATGGAATGGTGTGCTAAATGAGGTACAAGTAAATATGCGTCTGGTGAATGAGGTTAGTATAGATGACGTAAGAAAGGCACTTAAAAGTATGAAAAATGGAAAGGCCATGGGCCCAGATAATATACCAGTGGAAGTATGGAGAAGATGCATGTAAGTGGCTGACTTTATCCTTCAATAAGTTGTCGCAGGAAGAAGCGATCCCACAAGAATGGTGCAATAATTCGCTTATGCCAATCTTTAAGAATAAAGGTGATGTCCAGGATTGCAACAACTATCGAAGAATAAAGCTTATGTCACACAGTATAAAAATATGGGAGAAAGTGGTAGAGAAAAGGTTGCAAGAGTTCTATCTGAAAATCAGTTTGGATTTATACCAGGTCGAGGAACAACAGAAGCTATATTTGCACTCCGCCAATTGTGCGACAAGAACAGACGTGCAAATAAAAACTTGCACATGGTGTTTTCATTGATCAGATTTTTTTTTTAGTTCTCGTGTAAAATCTTACTTGATTTAAGTTAAAAAAAAAACTTTCTGTTTAAGATTCCGCCCGATTATTTATCCTGTTTAACTTGAGTAACCAATGCATTTTACCTTTCCTTTATCCCCTGCTTTGGGAACAGAGCACGATCACAATCTGCCAGATTAAAGCCGTTTTAAGTCAAACTACTTCTCGAAGATCAGCGGTGTTATAAATTTGATGCAATCGAGATGATTCAATTCGAGATAATGTCGGTAATGCCAAAACTTTGGGGACTTGTCGTCGACTGGTTGGCGAAAACCTTTATGAAATCACCGTATTTTTAGCAAATATATATTTAAATATGTATTAAATCAAAATAACGTATAGTTTTTTTTTTTATCTAGAAATGTTTGTAATGTCGCAGACTAGTACGTACAGCTCTGCCTAATCCTTCGAGAAATTCAGGCGTGATTATAGAAAAATCGTGAGGAAATCAACATAGCAAATGTTCTCTATACTTTATAAACCCATGTTAGAGAGACGTACAAACGCAGCAACGGCAGGCGGTGAAATGAGGGTGTTGAATGGTGTCCACCATGCAACACCCACATTTCAGTCCCTTCCTAGGGAAATACAGGTGTAATGATGGAAAACATGATAAGGAAACCAGCACAATTCAAGATAAATCTTTGAAAAGCATTAACGCATGCTTAGCGAACTCTAAAGTTACCTATATATTATTATATATATACCTACCTAAATATTACCTATATATTAAATGGAAAAAGAATACGGTCGCGAACAGGATTCGAACCTGCGCCTCCCGGATAAATACTCCAGGCGCTCTGACCACTGACCACCGGGTCGAGATAGCTTAGTGGTCAGAGCGCCTGGAGTATTTATCCGGGAGGCGCAGGTTTGAAACCAGCACACTTGAGAGATGTCGTTGATGGTGCGTAAAGCCATGTCAGAGGCCTACGGGTGGCTTAAACTCGACACCAGGTTGTTCATCAAACACACGACTATTACTACTATGATACCTATCATTACAATCCTGAGTTTACCAAGTAAACAGCCATATGTACTTAATCGAAAGCAAATCAGCGTCAATAACAATAGCCATTAATTAATGATTAAAACAATCCATCAGCTGATTACTATCGGCTCGGATAATTTACAGCTATTTGTCAACTAACATCAAGGAGTCAGTTAATGATATATTCCGTTAATTAATTATTTCGTGGAAATTAATATTCATTTGAACGTTAACTTCTGCGTCTATTAACTTGCGTAACGTGTCAGTTTTTACGCCAAAATATTAATGAATAATATAAACTATACTTGCCAGAAAAAAATATATAAATAATTTTTTTTCTGGCAAGTAGAGTAACTACGGTACGGGCAAAACGGTTGTGAGCAGGCTTCGAAGCAGGATTCTTGAAGTAATTATCCAGGAGGCGCAGGTTCAAATCCTGCTCATGACCGTTTTATTCTTGCCACAAAAAATATAATTTTAGACTTCGCTACCATGCGTTTGGAATATTTATCTGTATGTTTTTACAGTTAACTAGCGGTTCAATATATATTTTTTCTGTTCGAAATAATTGTTTCCATAAAAATATACAAAATGGGCACCTACCCATTGCCTAACTAAGAGCCCAGCAATTGCATCCTCAAGACACGTATAAACTACCCTTAACACTATGACGGACACAAAACGAGACACAATAGAAAAGTTGTTGTTAAGACGTCTATAGGCGTCTAGCTGCCTCCTTTGTTTGCCCTTACCGTTTAACTTGGCGACATTACACCTTGATCACTTGGCTTCTCAAGATCAAAACGAACATAAATACCTTCCTTCACTGTCCGAGTCAGTTCAGAAGTATTCGGAAGCTGCGTCCATCAAGCCGTCTCATTGTTCCCTCGTCAACGGTAAGTGGGCATGACGCCTGCCGCCATCAGAACGCCGGACGGCGTGAAGTGAAGGTGACGTGAGAATGCCTCACCGGACTGCAGATACGCTACCATTGTTGCGAAATGTAATGATATGGAATACACTGAGATAATAAGGGGTGTTCTTGTTTAATGGTAGCTATGTTTATTAAAATAAATATTTGAATATTCTCGGAATATCCAATTTACGAGGGAATTAAAAATCAAGGGTCGTCTTGTTTTGTAATCTTTGCCAGAAATGTCATTGCGGAGTCATGAAATGTTTGAAATTCTAGAAATACTTATATAAATCGCATCTAGGTCGCGATATTTTTGTCTGTCCGTGACCACGGCCGATGCAGTTCGGTTGAACCTCGGGGGAACAAAAAATGTACCGTAAAAGCAGTTTATACAAAATATCGCGAACTAGACCCGATTCATATATTTCTAAAATGTGTATAAATCGCGAAAGTTCAAGTCATGTTGAAAAGATCAAGTTTGAAATTCATACATAAAATATAGCATCACGCCTGTATTCCCCTAAGGGGTAGGCAGAGGTGTATACAGTTGTATACCCACATTTCACCAATGCTGCTATTAAACCCCACGTAATAGGTGGTGAGCATATTGCCATCTACCGAGCACAATTCCACTCTCCGGGCTGCTACTGAAAATTTCGTAACTAAAAAACTCAATAACACTTTGCCCTACCCGAGAATCGAACCCAAGATCTCAGCAATCATGCTTTGGGACCACTAGACCAATAGGAGGTTTAATCAGCATAAGTGGTTCATTATGCTACATTGAGAGATTGAGAATGTTAGGGTCCCTTACACGACTATGATTAAATCACATAAAATTCAAGTGTAAAAACCAAAATACGTACGAAATGAAATCTAAAACTTTTGCCTACGCCCATTTCTCAAACCACTTAGTCCGGCAATAAACGGCCCAATCATCCAGAAAGACATCTCAATCTAAACAAATATACTCACACATAAATATAGATGTAGCCAGAATTTAAAACACATTGCACCCTTCGATATAAACAAGATTGTCGTGAATATAAACAGGGTTTAATAACTGCAGATTCTTTTCGGACAGGACTGGTCAACCCGTGGTAGGTTGTTATGGGTTGGCTTAAACCATGTGGTGCGTTTCGTAATATATTTTGGCATTTTTTAATTTTTATTCTTTGACGCAATGTAAAAATTTGAGCCCGCACAGATTTGATGATCCATAGGTCGTGGGTTCAAATCTGGTATTTATCAATATGATTTTTCGTCTTAATTATGTATTTTGTTTTAGACATCACGGAAATAGGGTGGATGAAAATCAGCTGGTCCTGGATATAATGGTCTTAAATCGTTAACCCGCAGTGAGCTAGCGTGGTGATCAATGCTCGTGCCTTCTTTGAGTGAGAAGAGGCCATGCACTGCAGTGTGACAGCTATACATACTGCCGATATCGTATCGTCTTGCGACGGGTCGTTGAGCTCCCTAAATTGTGGTTGAGCTTACACGATGACTGATGCATACGTGCCGTCGGTTAGGACAGGTTAGCTCAAAACAGCTATGGTACTTTCTTCAAAAAATCAGACGTCTCCCTACAAAATTACACTCAAATGTTGAATAAAATGATGTCTGGACTTTAAAAGAGACGTTGACCTCTGAATTTGTTTCGGCATTTCTTCTCAGAGCTAATCAGACAGGAAATGCCGACGCCATCTAGCTTAAAAAATTGTGTGACTTATAAAAGTGTCTTTAACGTATGTATATACACAAATAAATATAATTTACAGATCTACCACTCTAAGGCTCAATTGCACCAACTTAGCTTTAACCGTAACCAACATGTTCCTGTGTAATTTCGACAGAATTTACATAGAAAAACTATTAAAATAATAAATTAAAACGTCGGTTATGGTTAAACTTATGGTGGTATAACCGAGCCTTAGTTTGCAGTCCGCGAGGGCACTGATCATACTGCATCTGTCAATGTCAAATTACAGTACAAATAGTAGTCATATACAGCAAGTATTTTTATTCACAAACCCAATATAGTATGTGACACCGGTGGTATTTCCCTACTGGTGGTGGCCGAGATAGGGGCATTTTTTGGTCTCGTACAGGTTCATAAAATTTTAGTTTTTCGGTAGTGTGTAAGATTTTTCTTTTTCTTTAGTGAGTATGTTTTTGTTTTTTCGTTAGTATGTAAGATTTTTAATTTTTATCATTGACAACCTGATAAGTGGCCTAATTTTTTTTTTCTTTCTATTCAGCATTATGCGATGTGCGTAACCACTGGAAAATGTCATAATAATTCAAGATAAATCGTTGAAAAGCATTAACGCATGCCAGGATTCGGATTCAGGATTCGAACTTGCGCCTCCCGGATTAATACTCCAGGCGCTCTGACCACTAAGCCATCTCGACCTCAGAGCGCCTGGAGTATTTATCCGGGAGGTGCAAGTTCGAATCCTGTTCGCGACCGTATTCTTTTTCCATTTAATATTGTAACTTTAGAGTTCGCTAAGCATGCGTTAATGCTTTTCAAAGATTTATCTTGAGTTATTATGACATTTTCCAGTGTTCCGGTTCCGTATTCTTTTTCAATTTAATATTGTAACTTGAATGTAATAATAATTTGAAAAACAAGGTCACGCTATGATTAAAATATATTTGAACGACCATATTCCAACCATTTCAGTCCCACCCACAGGGTTGCACTCGTTTGTATTTTTACCATGATATTTGAAATTTAAAAGAGATCTTGACATTTAAAGTCTAGACTCTGAGGCTAGATTTTACCAACGTCATTGAAAGAAAGAAAACGTTATTTTTTTTATTATTGGCACCATTTTGACGCACACAACATTTATATTGTACATTTATGCACACACATATATATAAAATTAAAATAAGTAACCTAAACATTACATTATTTAGTACACGTCTTGAATGGTACCGCTGTACATTTCTTTCTATAAGTTTTTTTTTTTTTTTTTTATTTGTTTATTTCAGAAAGGAGTTACAGATTTAACCATATTTACATCTGCCAAACTACAGAGCAGTTTGTCGGCAGTAAGTTCCCGTGGGTTTATTACATCTATAACTTATTACTAACTACGAGTTATCCTAGGACTAAGTTAATTAATTAAGTATTTTTAAGTATTACAGTTTATGAGATCACTGTTAACATAGTAGGTATATGATGTGGTTACTCGCTAGCTATGGACACATTGACAAGTAATGCTTCCTTAGAACATTTTTTAAATGGTTCTTACTTTTCACATTATCAAGGAGCCCTTTTGGTAAATCATTGATTAAGGTGGGTGTGATCCACTGTCTTGTACGCCGACCATAGTAATTACGTACATTGGGAACAATTAGTTTGTTTTGTCTTGCCAGCCGGGTTGGGTAGTTATGTACTCGTTCTTTTTTATGCACTTTTGTATTATATTGCTCCAATAACATTGTAATTTTCAGTTTCAGATCTATGGGTAATATGTTACATTTTTTAAATAATTTATCATATTCCTTATTTAGGCTATCTTTAGTGTTTTTGCTGACTAAAATTTTCATTATTCGTATTTGCAGTATTCTAATTTTATCTAAATATGTTTTAAAAGTAAGGCCATAACCACACAACCCGTAGCTGATAACAGAATCGGCAAGTGCATAATACAGTGTATACATAAGTCCTCTCTTAATTACTGGCTTTAGGTTATACATCTTTCCTAGGATTGATCGAAGTCTGTTACAAACTATATCTATATGTTTATTCCATGCAAACTTAGTGTCTATTGTCAGCCCCAAGTATTTATATGTTGTTACCTGCTCCAGCTCACTACACTGACAAATAGATTTAAAGTTGTGAAGGCACTCAAAGCTATGGCCTTTTATATTTAACTTTATTTTTTTGTTATGCGCATATGGGGAGTATATTGACAAACATTTTGTTTTGTTCACGTTAATTATTATGCCATTATCGTGTGCCCATTTGATTACGTTATCCAAGTCGTCTTGTATGGCCTCTTGTATAACTTTTTGGTCCTTACCGCTAAATAGTAGACATGTGTCATCGGCGTACATATATGCTTTGCAGTTTTTTATAACATTGCACATACTTTTGACATGGATAATATAGCCAACTGGCCCGTATACAGAGCCGGTAGGGACCCCGTACTTGACAATGCCCTCGCTACTTTCAACGTCAGAAATACGAACTTTTATGGTTCGACGTTCTAAGTATTTACCGAACCATGCATTTACGGGGGCCAGTAATTCCGCACTCATTCATAGCCTGCAACAAGACGTCGTGATCCAGGGTGTCAAACGCTTTTTTAAAGTCTATAAATACAGCAACCACAACATTTTGATTATTTAGGTAATTATTAACATCAAGTAGTAGTCTCTTTTGTTATGTTTAAATATAAGTTAAAATAATTTTCTTAAATATCTTGTTATTTGAGGAGCTGGTGGCTAAGTAACAGCCGCACAGGTCGATCGGTCGAGGTTAAGCTGCGCTTGCCGCGGTTGGTCTGTGAATGGGTGACCATCTTTTCATACCGAGACCCCTCCGTGTCTCGGAGAGCACGTTAAGCTGTCGGTCCCGGTTGTTAAATTAAGATCTATGACAGCCGTTACGGGTAGTCAGAAGCCTGAAAGTCTGACAACCAGTCATACCACGAGATATCGTGTTACCCAGTAACTGAGTTGTGGAGGTCAGATAGGCAGTCGCTCTATGTAAAATACTGGTATTAAGCTGCATCCGGTTTGACTGGAAGCCGACCCCAATGTAATTGGGAAAAGGCTAGGCAGATATATTTATTATTAAATATTATATCCTATTTAATTATGTCATAAGTCTGTGAGCTTTTGTAAAATAAATAAATAAAGATAGATTTCTTGAAATAAAATCGGCATTTATTCTAAAATGTTTGCCATCCCTATCCTAAAGGTTGTTGAGGACATCATCAAATATACATTTAGGAGTATTAAGGCCGGTCCACTAACGCACGTTTCGATGTCCTCCTTGTCCTTGAATATGTATGACGGAGGGTAGTTGGCAGTTACAACATGGTTTGGGGTCCTTATAGGTACGATTTATGGGAGAAAAGGATAGTTAGGACGATGTTAGTAGGTACCGTATTTATAGGTAGTAGAAATTCGCATATTTTGGTTGAGAAATAAATTATGTCGATCGAATAATGTGGGATATAGTGCCGCCTGTGGGTACTTACACCTACACGCATCTATCACGGTTAAGCTGCGCTTGTCGCAGGTGGTTTGTGAATAAGCTAACATCATCACTTCTGAATTGCAATACAGAAGAATCGTTGGGAATCATTTTAACTAAAAAGTTTTTGTAATGTTTGTAACATCACGTTGTTGTGACCGAGTGGTTACGGTCCCACCTCTTAAGCCGCAGATTGTGGGTCCTAACCTGGCATGTACCAATGTGATGTTTTCAAGGTCATCACAGACATACGGTGAAGGAAAACATCGTTAGGAAACCTGGATTTAATGTTCTGAAATCGCCAACCCGAAATGAGCTAGCGTGGTGATCAATGCTCGTGCCTTCTCTGTATGAGAAGAGGCTCTTGCCCTGCAGTGGGACATAGTTAAGGACTGGTTATTATCATCACATTTATACCTGTTTCTTTACATTACTGCATTTAAGTTTATCAGAGTAGTGACGCGCGAGCCAGCGGTAGTGCAGCGTTGAGCCGATATTGCGTTACTTATATTATCTTTAGATGGCGCAAATGTTGAGTGGCACTATATTAGTAGTACCCTTAATCCTAAAACTATTGCTATTTTGTATTCAGAGAATATTATAATAAAACAAGGACCACAGGAGGACTCCTGCGACCACGAACGCTGCAAAGTGTTCGAAACGTCAGGAAAAACAAAAAACCAATAATACACGCGATTAATCCGGTTAAAAGTTGTTTTATTATAATGTGTAGTGATCGCGAAAACCTAAGACATTACTTCAGAGAATATTTTACTATTGTTTTATACCTTTATTTTATCATTTGGCGGTACGATTGTTTTATTTAGAATAATTTAGTTGTTATATTTCTCATGCAAGGGAATGCTTTGAATTCTTTTTGCACGCTTTTATTAGCTTCACCTGTAACTAACTAACTAACTATGTAAGAAAATCTTGGAAGTTAAATTTGACCCACTTCCCGGTTTCCAAATGAGCTGAAATTTTGCATACACGTTTGGTTTGGATGACAATGCATGGTGAGCTAATTGACGTCATTCTAAATCCAATATGGCGGACTCCCAAAGATGGCGGACTAATTATTGTGAAAATAAATATCTTAAACCAGAAGTTACAAAACACATTTTTCCCTATGGAAATTCCACGGCTCACCGGTCACATTACCGTTGGAAATGTTCCGGGTATCTTCAGCTACATAATCAAGTACGCTCCTATAATTCGTAAGGATTTCGGATTTAAACAGTTAATGGGAGGAAAGGGTCCCAAGGTTGCAGCTAAATACCATGAGGCTTACACGGGTTGAGTGAGTTTAGGTACGTGTTGTTGGTATTTTGTTCGTAATGAAAGAAACGGTAATATAGTGATATTACCGTTTCTTTCATTATTATGCTTTGAGAAATACAATGTTATGTTTGATGAGGGTTCTGATAACTACAGAGGTGAGTGAATGATAAAAAATATGCTGTCAATCTGTTGACTCGCTAATTACCAGACACAATAGAAACATAACATAGCATAGCATCACGCCTGTATTCCTCGAAGGGGAAGGCAGGTGTACACATTTGTACACTCATATTTCACCAATGCTGAATAAATGTATTTTCTTTCTTTCAATGCTGTTATTAAGTCTCATATGTACAATAAGTATAGGTGGTGAGCCTATTGCCATTTACCGGGCACAATTCCAAACTCCGGGCTGCTACTGAGAATTACCTTACAGAAAAACTCAGTAACACTGCCTGGTCCGGGAATCGAAACCGAGACCTCTTGCCCAGCAGTTACGCTATATTTATAGAGTGAATGATAAAAAAGCTGTCAATCCGTTGACTCGCTAATTGCCAGACACAATATAAATATTATTGTTATTAACTACAAATTTATACTTCCGCGAGTATACATATTAATCATGTAATTATTATTATTATTTTATTTAATAGGTCAATTTTCACTTCGCCGCACACCCGAACGGCTCTGAGAATAAGTGGTTGGCATTGACAAAGGACTGCCAATTCCCTTGGAAATTTTTTGGTGGTTTTGCACCGGTTATTTTTTGTCGCGTGCAGCAAACTAATGTCAAAAACTATTTGGTATTAATTTTCTTATTTATTTGTGTTCAATATTAGCGGTACAGTCAGCTCCTGAAATATGGCACGGGTCAGTCATGGACTTCTACCGACTAAAAACAACACTAACCTTTACCGAGGTCCCGGGTTCGTTTCAGTAATCACCCCTGCAGGAGCAGTCAGAGCGCCTAGAATATTTATCCGGGAGACGCAGGTTTCAATCGTGCTCCCGACCGTATTTTTCTTTCCTATATAATTATTTTGTTATTTATAACTCTAAAGAAAGAAATCAAATTATTATCCACAAATAAAATTTCGACTAGGACAATAGCAACCAAACATAAAAAAGTTTATATTTTATTGTTAAAGCCGCTGCAGCGCTGCCCAAACAAGTGGGTCAATATGGGCGACAGCGATCGCTTCCGAACTCCAACGATATTGTGTTTCTTAGCAAACTCACTAAACTGACTGGCTTTGTTTACTTTAAGTATTGGACAGCGAAGTTTTTATGTCTTGTTTGTATTCGAATCGGAAGATGGAACGATTTCTGTGGCACCAATATTAGTTACTGAACTGAAATGGTGATGGATTTATTTAACGTATTTACAATTACAGTAAAAAATAATACGTTTAACGGCATTAATTCCACAAAATTTACAAGAAAGAGGTTGCTTCCTTCTTCAACTTTAATTATTTTATGACGCCTTTTTAATGTGTAAGATGGGTCTGAAAGGTGTAAGTATGAAACCATCTGATTTAGCATTATTCTTTCCAGTAAAACTTTAGATGAATAGTCGAGTTAAATTCTGATATGTCTACAATAAAAATAACATACATTTTGGTGTTTTGATAAAATAGTGTTGTCCGATCATTTTAATTCCTAATATATAAAAACTTTACCCTGCTTACGGTCGTATATTTTCTTTTGGATCAAAATTATTATAAATTAATAAATTACACAGATTATACGTGATAATAGCACTTGTAAATATACCTCCTATACATTCCCCTCGCCGAGTCCGTATACCTACACATTAAAATCCCGACAATATTCTAATCTAATCAAACAGTCCTTTGTCTAATCTTGAGCTTAAAAAGATAATTCTTTGGGAACAGAACAAACGCGCCACTTTAAACATCATTTGTGCCACAATGAACTCAATTAGCAAAGTAAACAGGGGGCGGGGGGTAGGTTTTGTGAACCACTGTGCACGACGCACGTCCCTTTGCACCGTCCCTCAAATGTTGTTTACAAACTCGGGTGTACCACGATGCTGGAGATTAAAATGTGTCTGTCTAGCGTAAACATGAGAATATGTAGAATAGATAAGATCATTTATGTAACGTTTTGAAATGAATACGTCTTTATATTCGCTTCCATACACACAGCGAGGAAATTTAGAAAAGAGATGATAACTAAATTAGAGGTATAGTTTGGTATTACAGCTAAATACGAGTATATATCATCTGTGTACATCTAAATTTTAATTACACCACTCAATAGCTAATGGATCATAGAATTTGTTACGTTGTGTGAGGATTGTAATTCATCACGCGTGCCGAAGCGTGAAGTCTCGCTTTTTGAGGTCATTTCACAACTATAATTCGTCATATTACCCGTAACATACACGTATTCACGTAAAACACACGGCCGTGTCCACAACTCAGCCACACCCCGCTTTTATTGCATAACACCACGTTATGTCTAACAATTTTTTTTTGTTAAAACTCAGACATGAATATGTACGCCACGACCACGATACAGGTGTAATTTCGTCGACATATTAAAACTTTCCTATCACACAAATCATACCATATTTAGGCAGACACAATAATTAAACACCCACGAAGTCGGGTACAGGGAACTTGTTGATACTTACGTAAAAATGTAGTGGCGGGAGTTTAACTTCAAAGGCAAATGATTTTTATTCCGTCGCAACGAATCTTTTTAACAATCGATTACAGTACCTCATAATATAAGTTAACCGACTATAGTACCATTTGTACTAAGAGGATTGCATTAATGTCGGTATGTTTGGCTTATAGTAATCATACTGATTAAACTGGTCATATAGAGCGTGTTGCTAAACATGATGTAAGCTTTATTTTATAAAAACAGAAATTATTAACATATAGGAATAAATACAATAAATCTGCACAAGAAATTCTACTACACTTCCAATAAAACAAAAGATATCTGTATACTCGCAAAAGTACAAAATTGTACTTGATAAAAATAATATTTCTGTTGTGTTTGGTAATTAGTGAATCAACAGAATAAACTTTTTAATTACTAAAATAATTCAATTTAGAACAATTTGATCACGCGATGATGTCACTAAAATTATTAGTTTTCAAATAATACGCTTGGCAATTAAAGTTGCCAAAGTTATTATATTTAATGGAAAAAGAATACGGTCGCGAACAGGATTCGAACCTGCGCCTCCTGGATGAATACTCCAGGCGCTCTGACCACCTAGCCATCTCGAACTCTGCTCACCACCGCGAATTCTTCTTCCATATTTTAACACGTCTTATCGCGACGTTATTGCTATCAATTCAGTCCCTATACAAGTGACCGAACCGACACGTCTAACTTTGCAGTTAATACAATGTCGTAAAGAATGCAATTACCTTAATAATTCAAGATAAATCTTTGAAAAGCTTTAACGCATGTTTAGCGAACTCGCATGCTTAGTGCTTTACATGCTTTATGCATAACGCATGCTTAGTTCGCTAAGCATGCGTTAATGCTTTTCAAAGATTTATCTTGAATCAATTCCACCAAATAAGTGACATTGAGGACTAAAAGTTGACTTAATTTAAATTTAACAATAAAGTGACTAATTATTGGTATCATATATAATTATATTTTTTAATACATGTTGAGGCCATGTAATGCCTATATTAATTTCTATTTTTCAAAGAAACATTGAAAAAACGCTGAGTTTAATAAATCTGTAATGATTACTAGATAAATATCACCAGGCGTCTCCTTAAGACGTATACAAAGAGGATTGAAAATTCAATAGGTTTGAACACGACAAGGTAGCTCAGTTGGTAGAGTGATGACACGGAACGTCAAAGGTCGCGGGTTCAAGCCCCGTTCTTGTCTATTATTTTTACAATGTTTCTTTGAAAAATAGAAATTAATATAGGCATTACATGGCCTCAACATGTATTAAAAAATATAATTATATATGATTTATAAAGGATTGGGATGTTGTTCGGCGATTTACAACTGTAAAGTGGTAACGCTGAGTTTAGTAAATCTGTAATGATTACTAGATAAATATCACCAGGCGTCTCCTTAAGACGTATACAAAGAGGATTGAAAATTCAATAGGTTTGAACACGACAAGGTAGCTCAGTTGGTAGAGTGATGACACGGAACGTCAAAGGTCGCGGGTTCAAGCCCCGTTCTTGTCTATTATTTTTTCAATGTTTCTTTGAAAAATAGAAATTAATTATTGGTATTCTGCTCGTATCAAAATTCAATCAGGTTTCCTTATGATCTCAATCCAGTCTACTTACATACTCACTTTAGTCTCTGTTTTAACATTTAAATAAGGACAAAATATGTCAGTGTGACAGTTCACAGAGATAGCAAGACAATAATATTTGGCGTCAACCAACTTTGATGCATTTCTGATCCCATTGTACCAAATTTTTGTTATCGTTTGACAAAAGTTAAAGGTTTGACATTTAGTACATTGAAACAAGGCTGGAATTATATTTGTTAGCGACACGCTCATGATTTAGATGCATAACTAATAACATATATGTATAACCTAAGTACTGATGTACAGGCCGCTGGACCGCCACCCAACACGCGGGTAATTCAGTCCGTGCGAGCACCGCAAGCGGGCGCGCTGGTATATGTAAACCTCGTTTGTTAAAATTATCATAATTTTTCATAATATAAGTTGTATATGCCATCTTCTCGTTTCACTTCGCCGATTACCACCTTACTAATTACGAGAGCTTTGAAATCAGTTCCATAACATATTGAAAACATAAGATTTTTGAGTCCACACAAACTTTCGAGTTCGTCTGTCCTCAATCTGATTTTAGGCCTAAGCCCTCCACACAATACCCCAGAGATAAGTTTATTTTCTTTCATATCGGCCAAAAGAGTATCAATTCCGAAGAGAAGCCATTAATCACGATAGTGGATACAGGGAAAGTGCCTGTTATCAATCACATAGGTACACAAAGACACGAAAATATCAGCACATTAATTGTTGTTAGTGAAAACTGCAACGTGTATCTTTGTTATAATATCTGGAACAATGTTGTCGTTGGATTAACAGTCACATGCGCAGGACCTAAGCGTCAACACGCTTTGATTGATTTCCGCAGTGTACAACTTCATAAATTATAAAATTGGTGATGAGACTGATAGGAATGCACGAAATAGTTTCGATTTCAGCAGGGTTATTTTTGAAAATAAATCCGCTTGATTGACATTCGAAATATGTTTTCGAATTCGTTTTTTTTTATAAAAATGGGTCGACATTTTATCGATTTGGATTGATCGGCGAAGATATGGCTGGGGATGGAGCACGTAGATCCAGAAGAAATCTATTCACTCTAGCCTTGAATATGCCTTTCTCAGGAAAGACGGAAGACGGCAGAAAGTTCCAGTCACAAGCAGTACCTACGTAGAACCATGAACGTGGAACCAAATCGCTGCGTCATGTCTACGAGGAAAGGGTGGTAGTCCCGCCCTTCTACTTGTCTTGTAATAAAAAGGGGGAGGATGAATAAGGTTATAAAGCTCTTGCGCACACTCACCATAATATATCCAGTAGAATAGACATGTGTCACTATTGTGTCTGCTTCGTGAACACGGAACCAATTAATATTGGAATTTTTAGTTACCACACAGGTCTTAATTTCAAGTTACATTAACTTGACAACAATATCGTATGCAGTGTGATATGTAAAGGCACCTATATCGATCTATTTAGCGATAAATTATTCAGTATTGACAGCACTAAATGTTAATACTGCTTGCATTGCTCGCTGTGTGTCTTAGCATATAGTAGTAATACTTGCTACATTGTATATTCTCCGCATTACCCATAAGTATGTAAGTACATAGTATATAGATACTAGCATGAACTTTTTTTTATAGTTGTTCGCTTGGTCTGGTTTTCCCAAGCTCGACTGCTGAGCAAGAATACACGAACCATTTCGAGCTGTGATTTTATCACTACATATTATAAAACAAAGTCCTCCGATAAACTCAAAAACTACTGCACCGATTTTCGTTTTGTTATCACCAATGGATAGAGTGGTTCTCGAGGAAGGTTTAAGTATATAATTTGAGTTCAAGTTTTTGAAATATAATTTTATTTGGAGGTGTCGAAAAAACATAAGCCGTCTGGGAGCTTTCAACATAAACGCTGCCTAAACCCTTTGAGATATAACAAAACAAGATGTATGGTGCAATTGTGTACCTTATATAGGTCTATAGAAAAATCCGCAATGGCATATATGTCTATCTCTTAAGGATAACATACTATATCCATTTTAATACATAAAAAATGGGCAATCATAAAGCGGTAATTGGAAAGCGGGAACAGGATCAAAATTTCATGATTACTTTTGGTCGCGATAACCGACATCCACGCGGGCTAAGCCCTAGTGAGTAGAGCTAGTTTATTATAAATTAAAAACCTATTTCAACAGAACAACCTGTACATAAAGTACACGCTTAACACGTCGCAAGGATAATCGCAGTATAACCAACTTCACAAGCGTATGTAGGCAATATATCTGAAACAACTCAAAGAGTTCGCCTGTCTGTGAAAACTTTGGCGCTTCTTCGCATTTTCGACGTGTTTGAGTTCCCAAAGTTTTGAGTTTCTGAAGCCTGTTTACGTAAACGGATTTGGTATTTCTTATGAGCATGGGGAAATAAATTGTTGGTATGTATGTTCGTCAGTCCCTTTGCAAGGTGAGTTTAAATTCGAACGTAGTAATTTGCGGAAATATTAATGTGTGATTTTGTGCGGAAAAATATGGGTAACTAATTTCTTCACAGCGGCCATGAGAGATAAAAAAAATACCAGCCCATAATTGTCCCACTACAAGTCAAGGGATTCTTTTTGGGCAAAGTCATAGTCATAGGTTTTCATGAACAATTTAATCGGAAAAACATAAGATAACAACTATAGTATAAAAAAAAAATATGTAAAACAATGTCAATAAAAACTCATTCTTCACATATTTAATAATATTAATAATTATATAAAAATAAATTCAAAATTTGATTACTTAATAATTATTGTTTAAAAGCTATATTTTTTGCGGAGTGCGCGATATGTATTTTGAAGAAATGTTTACATGATAACAGGTAATAGACTGGAAAAGTACAATAAGTACTGTATTTATAGCATACTAAACTATATGAGCAATTAATCTGCCTAGCCTTTAAAAGCCGGAAAAGGCTAGGCTTCCAGTTAAACCGGATGCAGCTTAATACCAGTATTTTACATGGACCGACTGCCTATCTGACTTCCACAACCCAGTTACTGGGTATCACGATATCTCGTGGTATGACTGGTTGTCAGACTCTCTGACTACCCGTGTCGGCTGTCATAGATCTTAATTTGACTACCGGGACGACGGCTTAACGTGCTCTCCGAGACACGGAGGGGTCTCGATATGGGATGATGGTCACTCATCCACAAACCGATCGCAGCAAGCACAGCTTAACCTCGATCGATCGATCTGTGCGGCTGTTACTTAGCCACGAGCCCCTTTAAACATGATGTGTACTGAAATCAAATATAGCCTCTGTTACGACAAAACAACTTACTACTAATAAAATAATTTTTGAATTCGGTTGGGATGTTTTTGAGGTAAATCCTTACAATCAGACAAACAAAATTTTCTTTATAGGTAACTAGCTGACCCAGCAAACTTCGTACCGCAATTATTATTATTTTTTAATTTTCTTTTATACAAAACCTTGTCCTGACAATAACAAACACAAAAAAAAACAATTATCCAATTCGGCGCAGTCGCTCGGAAGTTATGCCCGTACAAACATTTCGGCGATTCATTTTTATATATGTGATAACAGTAAAGATGTTTAGGATAGTGTCAAATTAGTGGAGCATAGTTAAAAAGTTATAACAGTAAAAAGCATGAGAAAAATATCTAATAAATAAAAATAGGTTGTATGGCAGGACATCTCTGCCTACCTCTTCGGGAAATACAAACGTGATGCTATATCACATACTTTCCCCGCAAACATAAATCCGCGATCACTTTCAAGCAGTTTACACGCCTCCCAAGTTTGGTACCCGTTGTCAAGTTTGTGGCTTTCCTCTGTTTGTGTTGATCACAGGTGCAAACCCCCCACCCTCACTTCAACCGGATTCTTTGATAGCGTGTTTATTTACCTGAGTTCGAAAGTGGGCTTTTCCGGGTTATTTATATTTCGCCCGTATTATCAAACTTTCGGAGTTGAGTTGAAAGTTGTTTCGCTTCTTTGGGATTCGGGGTTTTTGTTGATTTTTCATGTCATAGTAAGCGTCCGCTTCGTTAAGATAAAAGAGTGAGGAACTTCTTATTTCTTCCCATAATCTTTAGGTGATAAGATTTGTGACTCAATTTCCCAATACATAGGAGACGTGAACGACCTTATCCTGCTTAAACCACCTAGTACCGAACTAAGATCAATTGGGTAGGCCTTTGGTGTGGGACGCAACATGTGTCGACACCCTTGCTTCATCGCATCTTACCAGCTCGGCTGGCTGTGCTGGCGCCGCTGCTGCTGCTGCAGACACTCTCAAACGGCGCAAATATAGCAACCTTGTCGGCTGCTACGAATTTGAGCCGTTTGGAGTCGAAACGCTCGTGTCGTGGGGTCCCAGTGCAACCCAACTTTTCAAAGGAATTTCTGGTGACTTGTCGACACTTCGCATGATCGAGGGCTGACCTGCTTCTTGGTCAGAGAATTAGCATTGCCATTCAACGTGGCAATGCTGCCAGTCTTCTGGGCACATGAAGTCAATATAATTTAGGTTTTATTTTTTTAAATATATTATAATTCTTGAATAAATAAAATTGTTATCCCAAAAAAAATGATCAATCCTTGGTAAAGACAAAAAAAAATACGACAAGATCTAGAAAAGTATGGATTGAAGTAGCGTGGTCTTCTTCTTTTGTGAGGTTGATGAACAACATAATGTTAAAGCTTCAACCCCTCGTAAGCCTCTGACATACCTACTTATATAGCTCTACACACCATCGAGAACATTTCTCAGATGTGCAGGATTCTTCACGATAGATTCTTTCACCGATTTAAGGAAGTAATACATATCTAATAAATGAGTCGAAAGTCAGTAGCCCGTGACTTTAAACCTTTGACTTGAGTCCTACTGTCATATCACTACGCTATCACTGTTCTAGCAGGGTAAAGTCATTACGCCGTATGCTCTGAAAAGTAAAAGTCCTATACGACGAATTGATAAGATCGACGCAATGTATAATATCAAACTGTTAAAATAAATGCTATTGTCATTGATAACCATTGAATCAGTACCATACTATTTATATTAAATGATGGAAACAAAACCCCTTAAAAACCGTACTATAAAGCTTTTATTTTTTTATTTTAGTATAGGCTTGCGTTTGACCACACCACAAAAAATATATAAAGTATAATATAATACACCAAATAGAAACTTTTTCGCAACTTTTACCTCCTCACTAACACTAAACTTGCAAACATGATATTCCGTTAAAAATAAAAATCTCATTATAAATTTTACAAACACAAACTAATCCGATGTGGTCTTGTGTCCGTGCGTTTGTCAAAAGAACTAATCCCCTAACTGTCGACTACCCACCCAATCAGCACTGCAATCAACACTTACCATATTAACAACACTTTCCTCGCAATATTTCTCCGCCTTCGACAATACGGAGCGGACACTTAGCCTCGGGCGCGTATTACCCGCTCTCGATAAATATTTGTAGGTACCACCTGTCATCAAGTAGCTAACTAGCAACCGGTGACGTCACGCGAGCCCCAGGCGACCTAGTTGAGGAATTATGCACGTTGAATAGTTGAAGATATCTTAGAATGAGTTGTTTGAATACGAGTAAAAATTACGTTCATATTAACAATTACGATTTGTTCAATTTAAACTTTAATTCAGATTAAAAACCCTTGGCACTCAAGAATTGTTTAAGTTCTACTTATAATTATTGTTGTGAATATATTCACAACAATAAGATAGACTCAAGATAGACTATAGTCTATCTTGAGTTGCCTAACTAGCAACTAGTGACGTCACGTAAGCCCCAGATATAGGTTACGTCTGTGAAGTATTGACTGTAATATATACACATGTTCAATTTGGCGTTTTTTTACTCCTATACTATAAAGCTTATAACATTATAAATGGAAATAATTCTTTTATTTCTTAGAGATTAAGGTCAACAATTACAATAACATTTTATTGTACAAACGTTAATGGCGCCCACTGTGGGACTTCTACTTGCCTAAGGCACTCCCTATAAATATTGTCTGTCACCAGGTAGCTAACTAGCAACCGGTGACGTCACGTGAGCCAGTGAGCCCCAGGCGTGCTTTCTGATGTGTTTAGTTGACTGTTTCATTGTGAGTCTATGACCAGTTTGTTTACAAACCACTCTGCAGAAATACTATGCTAAATACTAAGTGCTTTTAAGAATCTAGTTTACTGACAGCCAATGATGTAAAGATGAGTTTACGCACAAGTACCCTTGCCAAAAATTTCTCCACACTTATTTTATGCGCCCACACTACAACATACTGACATTACGCCACAATTTTGAAATCCTATACAAAAACATGAACAATGACTTACAGTCAAACGGCAATTTTGAGTTACCATTCAAAATTCAGGTACCAAATAAAAAAAACTATAGTTACAAACATTAATTTCCTTTGCCACCTTCCTGAAACGTAGATGTACATAACGAATATACATACTATCTATCATTAATACGGTAACACCCGCCCAGACTTAGATATGCACAAACATTTACCGTGGGAGAGCCATGCTTCGGCATGAATGGGCCGTCTCGACCGGAGTGATACCACAGCCTCACAGAAAACCGGCGTGAAACAACGCTTGCGTTGTGTTTCCCCGAGTGACTGAGGGTACCGGAGGCCCAAACTCTTTAAATGGCCGACAACGCACTTGCGACTCCTTTGGGGTTGCGGGTGGCCATGGGCGGCGGCAATCGCTTACCATCAGGCGATCCGTTTGATCAGTTGACCCCAATCCCATAAAAAAAAACATGTTCTCTTGATAAAACTGGCTCTTGGTTTAACAATATCAACAGCTCTAAGCTAAAGCAAGCCCGTCATAGTATTCAACCAGTTCCTGCCTCACGTGTCAAAACACACACATCAGTCATACGGTGGCTGTCACCTAGTAGCTAACTGGCATATGCCAAAGACATGCGAGCCCCGAGCGGTAGGTATCGTGACATATTTACTTGACAGTAACATACCATAGGCGGTTGGTTCGCAATTTGAAATGTGCGTTAATCACGTGACAAAGACGTGTTAATTTGCCTCGTTGGTCTACTGGTCTCAAGCGCGACTGCCGAGCATGAGGTCTCGGGTTCGATTCCCTGGTCGGGCAAAGTATTATTGAGTCTTTTTGTTAAAAAATTCACAGTCTTCAAATTCAAAATCAACAGCCCAGAGTTTGGAATTGTGCCTGGTAGATGGCAATAGGCTCACCACCAGCAATTCTTATTTCGTAATTTGAGGTAAAATGTAAAGAAATCATATGCATGGTCTTCAAGGCGGGTACAAAATGCCCAACATTAGTTTCACCAGAACTACTCAATGGCATTCCTCTGAAGCGAGTATATTAAATCAAATATCTGGGGCACACTGACAATGTTGGAGATGATGCAGACTTGGAGAGGAAGCGCATTGTCAGTCGTCGCACATGCTGGCCCGCAGATTCTTTCGATGTACGCTCGCAGTGAACGTATCTTTATTGAAAGCATACTGTACATCCCTGTACTGGGCGAATCAGGGGTTTAGATACTCCGGGGGCTTACAATTCTCTGCGTATCCAATTTAACAATACCTTCAGGGTACGTACCGATAATTCTGGTTTGATAGCCCACCTGGTGTAGAATCTCACTCAGAGGACCAAATCACTCTTAGTTAGTAAGTACTAACATAGTTTTATAACTAACAATAAATGTATCTGTTTGTTATCTGAAACATAACATAAGATAAGACTTTCGTGTATCTATTTTTCTAGCCATCGATTGAATCCATTCATAATAAAATAAATTTCTTCAATACTTCTTTATTATTATAAAACTTTATTAATAACCCGTATAAACTATCACACACTCTTTCAGCTGTTCTCGCTGGAATCGGGAGCGTGTTAGTAATAAATTCCCGGCGATATGTCGGCACGTGACCGCATACCCGTGAGACGGACACTACGTGTTGCGCACTTGTTTCTGTCACAACTATGTTAAGGCGATTTTGAGACATAATTTTTTATGAGTATATGGCTCGATTGAAAGGGGTTACAGGTTACTTGTTTAGCATATAATGTTTGCGTTGAATCTCTCTCCAGTCGTTATGGATTCCCGTCCATCGGGCTATGAGAGTGAAGGAAGAGGGAGTGTACATGTGTTTGCGTATACACTTGTGCACTATGATATTTGAAGTTAATGTATCCACGAGAACACTGCCGACAAACTGCACTACAGTTTGGCAGGAGATTTGTGTTTCTTTAAAAAATGTAAAACTTGTTAGAATAAATAAAATAAAAAAAATATCTCCTGCATACTTGGCTAATCCCTGAGGGGATAGACCAGCGTGACCAATAATTCCATTAGAATCACTTAGTAAAACAACGAGGTAGAAAATGTAGAAAATTTAGAGATGATAATAATTTAAACTAGATCCATTTTTGGCAAAAAAATACTCCACGCGTTCCTGACGAAGAGAGAGAGGCAGACGGACAAAGAAGTCGTCCTATAAGGGTGCTTTTATTCCTTTTGAGCAAGGAACCTTAAAAAAACAGTACAATATGAAATCGATACGTGGTTTCGGCAATATCGTAGCACCCTGGGCCGGTGATTGAGGTATTTGTGCGATATGTTGTAAATTTTGCTTTGCATCTCGCTCTTCGTGGGGTTGATGAACAACCTAGTGTCAGAGTTTAAATCGCACGTAGTCCTCTGACATGGCTTTACACACCATCGAGAACATCTCTCAGACGTGCTGGTTTCCTCACGATGTTTTCCTTCACCGTTTTCAGCAAGTGATAATGAATTTCTAACTAGTAGTATGTCATATTAAAAAAAATCCCTTTTTAAATATTCCTTTTTCATATTAAGTTTCAGAACCTCGCCTTAACTCTAGAAGCAATTCTACACTAGCGTTTGGCATTGAAGAATAATACTTCCACTTCGAAAGAAGTTGCCTGAGTGTAAATGGTTCTTTATATATTTTCTTTAATTCTCTTTTGCTTTGTGGTATTAAATAGTAATTGTGAGACACTCTAAGCCCGTTGCACACTGTGGTTGGTAAACGACCGTTAATGTTAAGTAAGGTTAGTGCAGTCAATCAATAGATGGGTGACTGGTAGATTCTTGAAGGAATTAGTACTGGAGTAAGTTAGGCCCGCTAGGGCGTACTCCTCTCGCCACTGGCATATAATTCCCAATCAAACGTTTATTATACCTTTTACCTGTATGAGTACAATGATTGTACACGATTTTATGTTTACGTTTAGTTTTTTTATGTGTGTTAATACTGTTAATGTAATGACGAGAGCTATTGTTGCTTTAGTGCATGTTCTTTTGTCCGTTACATCACCCCCCGCCAAAAGATAAGAGAAATTTTACTCAATATTTAGTCAGGAGCCATCTCCCGTCTGGTACTCTAAGGGTAGGTGCATCTGAGCCTTACCGTGCTTCGCAGGGTACGTTTTTGTTAAATAATAGCGGTCACTAATCCAAATCAGAGGCTTACAGGCGGCCTCAATAATTCCGTCAGTAGCCCAAACCACACTAAAGAAGAAGACGACTAGTAATTAAACAATTTATTACTATTTTTCAAGGAAACAGTAAAAACATAATAGACAAGAACGGGGCTTGAACCCGCGACCCTTGACATTCCAATGAATTTATGTTTACTAAGGGTTCTACAAGCTATTGATGCATGCCATATTGAAGGAGGTTACTGTACCGTTGATACTGAACTAAATAAGAAAATCAATACCAAAAAATACATTTATAATTTTTTTTTTTTTGTAAACAAACAAATTCGCCCTTTTGCTGCGCGCGACAAAAACAAAATAATAAAATACCACCAAAAAATAATTCCAGAGGATTCCGCCGTCCTTTGACAATGCCCACAACTTAGCATTTATTCTGAAAAACCCGCTAATGTTTCGAGGTGAAAATTGTGCTAATAAATAACCGTAGGATATTTAAAGTATTAAGCTTAATAATGTAAAATAACTTTTTGTAGATCAACGTCTAATATTATACTAAAGCTGGTCGTTAAATTTCTGCCAGCGAAATCATTTCCCACAAAATCAAGACCTTTTATTAAAAAATACCTCCTGCGCCTCCTGCATACCGAAACAAGGCTACTACGTTGATAACTCCATTACGGTGTCGTCACTCGCTACCCGCCAGGCTCGGTTGTAATGGTATTAATATACGCATTATTCTGAATAACTGCAAACACCAATTTGCAGTCCTGATATACTGTTACTCATCCATGACTCACTCTAACTTATTAATCATCTAAGAATATCTGACATCTTTACTAATATACCAATAGATACCTGTTAATACTAATTCTAATGCTAAAACGTATGCTAATATGCTAATACTAATGCTAAAACGAATGATATTATGCTAATGCTAATGCCAATACTAATGTGAATACTAATGCTAATACTAAAGCTAATACTAATGCTAAAACTAATGCAAATACTAATGCTAATACAATAGCTAATACTAATGCTAAAGCTTATGCAATAAATAATGCTAATACTAATGCTAATGCCAATACTAATGCTAATACTAATGCTAATACTAATGCTAATACTAAAGCTATTACTATTGCTAATACTAATGCTATTACTAATGCTTATAGTAATGCTGATACTAATACTAATGCTAATACTAATGCTAATACTATCACTAACAGTAGTAACACTAACACTAATATTAACACTAATGCTAATACAATGCTAGTACTAATCCTAATGTTAATTCTAATCCAAAAGCTAATGCTAATACAATGCTAACAGTAATACCTATAATATAAATTGGTTAGTACTTAATACCTTCAGTCATTTATTTCACACTAAATTCATTATTTTTACTGCCTCAATTAAAATCCGACAGTTCAATTTTGCAACGCAATTTTTTGTTGCCTACCTACGTAATTTTTGATTACGCAATATTTATTTACTTTTTACGTTGCAACTCGGCGACTGGCTTGTTATGAAATCCTTTTCTGTATTCGACCTGTATGTATGTGTGTACATGCCTTTGATTTTCTCAAAACTTACTGATACGAACTGGATGGGGTTTTCGTTATTTTTATATGTTAATAATTTTGTCTTAGTCTTCCTCGGCATCTAGAGGACTAACTCAACAAGAGTAGCCTTAGGCCAAGATAACTTTGTAGACAGTTCAGTTATGTTCCCGTCTCTTTCTTGCACTTGGAGTTTGACAGTTGTGTGACAGTGGCAGGAATAATGCTAAACTGAAGTACTTGCTAAGTATTACTTGACCTTAGAGTTGTGGACGCCACCCGCAGATCTTGGGCTTGGCTCGACTGATACATAACCTGTATATTATGCATGTTGTACAACTTCGCGTCAACTGCCTTGTTGGTCTATCAGTCGCAGGTTCGACTACTGAGCATGAGGTCTTGGAATCGATTCCCAGGACGGGCAAAGTGTTATTGAGTTTTCTTTTAGGAAATTCTCAGAAGTAGTCCCGAGTTTGGTATTGCGTCTGGTAGATAACATGAGAGATATGGGACTTAAAAACAGAAAATTTGTAAAATGTGGGTATGTCATTGTGTACGCCTCTGTCCACTGTCTAATACAGGCGTGATGATATGTCATGTGTACAACTTCACATTGACTTTTCAGTTACTCATTCTCCTATTTTTGATACCAACAGGCAACCAGGCAGGCAACATTACTCCCTCGTATATGTATGTACTAATCAGCTGTAGAAACTCTGTTTGCGCGATGCATGATTCGTAACGTCATCGTATGTCGCTTGTCAGTATTCAGTAATATTGACTACTGGCCTGCGTAAGTATTCATGTAATGTTGCTTCATTCTCACTACTCAACCAAACTGCGGTCTCGTACGAAATATATATCAATCTACCTAGCCTTTATTGTGGTCGGCTTCCAATGAAACCAGATGCAGCTAAATACCAGTATTTTACATGGAGAGACTGCCTGTCTGACCTCCACGACCCAGTTACTGGGTATCTCGTGGTATGACTGGTACCCGTCATAGATCTTAAATTGACAACGACGGTTTAACATGCTCTCCGAAGCACGGAGCGGTATTGGTATGAAATGACGGTCACCCATCCACAGATCGACCGGCCTTAAAAACACCGTTACATATTGATCCATTTTAATCCCGAAAAATCTTTTAAAACATCCTAAGCACAAGTGTATTTGAATTGGACGTCAGTTTGGCAGGTGTAGAGGCGGCGGCGGTAGCGGTGGCACGGCGGCGGGTAGTTTTAGAAAAATATCGGCTCGCGTCACGCTGAGCTGTCACGTGCATGCTACGTGCTATGCTGCCAAGGGGACACACTGTACGGAAAACAGGCGAGCGATTTGTAGGAATGTTACGAACGGTTTTTTTTTTAATCATATTGGATCTACGTTTGGCTACTAACTCGCCTGATGGTAAGCGATGAAGTGGCCGAGAATGGAGCACATATATCCAGAATAAATCTATTCACTTTTAAGTAGAGTGAATAGATTTTTGGAGAACGATAGTTGGGGAGTTGATGCAACTGCTCAGATCAGTCTCCCACAACGGTTGGACTACATACCGAAACACGACTAGGTCGCTTCACGGCATGTCTTCATCCGATGAGTGGCCACCAGCCGCAGCCTAAGCCTCCCACCAGAGTTGTGTTGCCTGTTTTGCGCCACCCAGGGGCAACGCGTAACGATTCCTTTTTAAGGGTGCAATCCTACGGACGCAGGCATCTTAGTCCCCGAAAGTCCCCACTTCCAATTTGATATTAAATGAGAAATACTAACTTTTACTTTTTAAAATATTGACTCCTTGTCACTGTAATGTTTATTAATAAAACATGCTTGTAAAACAATACAATTATTTATTATGGTTTATACAGTTTATTACAGACATTCACAAGATGTGTTTACATTCCAAATCGTAGTTCCGGTGCGCGTTCCCTGTTACCATCATAACATATTTCGCCTATGCGAAGCGCGTTCCAATGCAGACATTATGCCATATGTTACAGTAACCACGATCAGTGCAACCTGGTCGAAACGTCAAGCGATTCAAAGGTATTTATTGCGCGTTAATTCCTGTTAGTATTAAAGTAACTGCGAACTACTTGTTGAATTTTTGTAACTTCTTTTTATAGAAGAATAATACTAGAAACTACTGTTTCACATTTAATTTACGACTCTCATATTTATTATGTGCAAATAATTCCACTTCGGTTTACAATATCTTGACAGGCACATTTTCTTTTTTTACCTACTCGCAAATATATCTATGCCCAAATAAAAAAATTCTGAAGTATCATTTTGTTCCGGGTAAAGCAATCCGAAGGGGTAGTCAGAGGTGTAAACAGTTGTATATCCACATTTCACCAGTGCTGTCCCTAAAACCTATGTAATAGACGGTGAGCCTATTGGAATATAACGGGCACGATTCCAAGCTGTCACTGATAATTTCCTAACAATAAAACCCAATAACACTTCCCGCGACATGGGAATCGAACCCAAGATCTCATGCTCAGAAGTCGCGCTTCGGACCACTAGAGCAACGAGACAATCTCGAGTCGAGGATAGCCTAATAAACGGTACTAAAGTAAGAGTAGTAATATACCATAATATATAGGAATAGTAACTAAATTACGTTAGACGAAATCTAAAACAAAAATGTTATACACATTTTCGCATTACTTCGTTGGCATATCTTCCGGGCCGTGTAACCGTCGCAGACCGGCGTGTTCCGGCATCGGTCCGGCAGACAGTTTGACAAACGTGTTTTTCACTCCAACGGCAGCGCTTAGGGAGATAACACACTGAAGAATGCAATTACGACACATCTGCATCTAACAACATTGTCCCAAACGATCGGAAATGGGATTCTGAAGGGCCCTTTAATGGATTGCAATTCCTTTTCAATTTTCGCTGTGATTTGAGTGAAATAGGACTCTCTTAACCCAGTAAGTGTCTTCGCTAAGGGGATGCATGCAAAATTTATCAGATTTATTGTACACATAGCCACACAGCATAGCCGAAACCACGTTATTTTTCCTAAATACCATTATAACCGCCACTGATAAGAAGCTTGCTTTCATTATGCTGCCCAGTACTCTTTACAGGTACGACAACCTTCTGCGACAGTGTATAAACAAATTCACAAATTCCCAATGCTCAATAAACCAAGCAAACAACCATGAACCGCGACCGTCCCCGCATGTATAGTGCATCTGCTGAAATAATGGCGTCACCACTTCTAGAATGACACTTTTTGTTAAGGAATAGTATTGAGGTCCACCAGTTAGCGTAGCCGAGGCGATCTATGGAAGAAGCGGACTGCGCGACTACGCGGTCAACGAGACGGGGACTACGCTACGCTAACGCAGAACGCTCAGCCGTGCTCACGCATATCATATTTTACTAATTGTTCCATTCCATTGTTCTGACCAAAACCTCGTGTAATTCATATTATCGTCAGATTTACCTAATTCTCCACTTACACTCTCACACTACACAAGAACTATCGCAAACAATCAAATGTTGCCGTCGTAAGCTAAAGGTTAATAAGTATATATAAATTACAACTTTGGTTTCTAGTAACAAAAAGTTGGTATGAGCCTAATTTAACGCGTTACAAATACGCTAACCGTCATTTTCTGAGGAATATGTTTATGTTAAACATTTTACTCAGAAATTTACATACGGACCAGCGTTTAATTTCACTTAGTTGCAAAAAAATCTGTCACCACAGCCTTTTCTTCTACCATTTATGTTACATTCATTTCCTGCCGTGCTCGTACTGCCACTATTTGAGCGAGCAGACTATAATCTATGTATGCTCTAGCACAACGCCACCTGGTGGCCGCGAGCCATGATTAGTCCGCGTCGGGTTTCAAATCAGTAGATACGTCGTCCGCCGTCCGTCGTTTGTCAAAATGATGCAGTTTACAGTTCCAGCATGGTTCCAGCCATTAGTCTGGTAGTAATGTCTGCCTTTTTGTCTGAGTGACTCCGAAAAGTTGTGGCGGGAGTTTTATAGGTACCTATATTATGATGGTATGGACTTTATATAATGAGCATATAGCAAATGGAACCGTGTGATAAAATAAAAATTAATAGAAAATACTCAAATTCATATCTACCAATCTACCGATGTACACACGTATTATTATTAATAATGGTTGTGAACCATTTCAAAATTTTGTGCATTTTTCGAAAGCTGCCGACTAGTTTCATGAAGAGTCTCGAAGGAAAGTAATCGAATATCGCCGTTAGAATACACATGAGTACAGCCGCAATACATTAAGTTTCCAAACACTATTGCAAACAGCTCCTTCGACTATATTTTAGAACTGGACCACTTCTGAACTAGAAAAAATAGACAACTCAATCGACAACTAGTGAAAGTTTAAAACCACTTTTAACGTGGTCGCATAATACACGCGATTAATCCGGTTAAAAGTTGTTTGATTATAATGTGTAGTGATCGCGAAAACCTAAGATATTACTAGTGAAAGTTTATTTAGATGGTTGTTACTCGATCACGCAAAATAGCTGAACGGCTTGGGTTTGGAAGAAATTTGGTACAGAGATAGATAAAGATTGGACCTTGCAGAAGAACAGAGGCTACCTTAAGTCGTGGCACCTGCTAGTGTCATATTTAAAGATATCAAGACAGTCTCAACATCTTTGAGACTTCAGAAAAAGCAAAATGTGAAGAGATATTTTCTTGTTCAAGTAATTACGATATTTTCTTGATAGCACACAGAGCTATCAAAAACCGAAGCAACAATAAAACTTAGCACCGACCATTTAAAATTCCACAGAATAACTTTTCTACAATATCTTTATTCTTTGAAATCGCAGTCGAGACATCTCGAACACTCAATGCTTTTATTCGGAGTAGTTTATGCGATCGCCTTTGGTCTAACGACCAACGCTTCAAGAAGTAATACGCGAGCCATTCAGTTGAAGAAAATTTATTAATTCCGAACAAATGTTGGCGCTCTATGTTATTTATACGTCTGCAGTTCTGAACAACATATTATATATGTATGTTGGCTATATAAAAGTTATATAACATTGGCAAACTGTCAACGTGCAGTTAGTGCCGTATAGAGAGGGCTTTATATTTATTTCAATGCCGATTTCCTGGATGGAGAATTCTAAACCAAAATGTTTAGTTAAAGAAATGGTCGAAGTTTTCTAAGGATTCAAGTAATAGGTATGTGGATACTAGCTTGTTTTATAGACAACAGTGTACAGTTATCAACAATCTTTTGGCGTTATCGTTAGTAGGCTACTTGATGGTAGAACTGCCTATTAGTCGGTTAGGACAAATATAGAGAAGGCCCGTGTGATTTTTATTCGGTAGGAATCTAGCACAAAGTCCACGATGGAATTTCCACACTAGAAAAAAAAATTACCACTTCATACAAAGTAAACATAATCTTCTCTAAGAACATCACTCTTTAAAAAATACTTTACCCCGCCCCATACCCACACTAAAAAGTCTCCTGAATCGTGGGTGCATTTACAGACACCTATCTAACATGCACACACTCCCATACCCGAAACAACCACAGTTGGATTCTGCGCGGAAACCTTACCCACGTCACGCGGCGCAGCACGCGATATCTCGTACGCTATGCTACCCGCACCGCCAAAACAGATTACAAAAATAATCTTTATTTTATACCCTCATAATAACAGTAACTATAAGTGTTTCACTTTCACCCATTTCTCCGCTTAACTGTGCAGATCTCTGTGCATAAAATATCGTCTTGTTTAACAGAGCACAGTGATACAGACACTCATTATGCACAAACTTAGACAGCTCGCGAGCTCGTCTGTTTATACTTAATAATGTCTCAATTGTCTCCACACTGTAGTTGCAGTTTCAGTTAACGGTGGGATGAGCTGTTTGCATTAAGCACTTGTGTTATTAACTTTTCTGAGAATACTTTGATACCGTTCATGCTTAAATTGACAAGTACCTTCTGTTGTCGTTTAGAAAAAATTTACAAATGATGAAGAATTTCAATCAATCAAACATTTATTTGTGAATATAATTAAAGTAAATTAGATGCTGTTACAGGCCTGTATATTAGGCTTCCTTCTATTATCTTTGATGTATATTAGGCCATGAAATGGCGTACAATTTTATTTTTTTGGCGTATTTCTAGGCAATGTTACAGCCGCACAGAAGATCTAAGTTAGCCGTTACGGGTAGGTAGTCAGAAGCCTGAAAGTCTGAGAGCCAGTTTTACTACAAGATTTCGTGTTACCCAGAATTGGGTTGTGGAGGTCACATAGGCAGTCGTGCCATTAAAATAGTATTAATCAACATTAGGTTAGATTGGAAGCCGACCCTGTTGTTGCGTGGTAAAAAGCTAGGCAGATGATTGATTTATTGTTATGTATGTACGTATACCTGAGAAATTCTTTAGTACATCAAAGAAAGTTTATTAATAAGATTTTTTTTTAAGATACTACTAACTCATCTATAAATACAAACATATAATCTATTCGTGCGGATAAACAAACGGATTTAAAATGGCGTCGTTTAAATTCACGTCTTGCTCACTCAATATAAAATTGTAAGAGAGGTCAGAGATAGTGACTTAATTTGAAATACCATTCTTTATTTGCACGGGTTATTCTTTTTTACTGGCAAAGGCATTTAAAGTGACATTTAAATTTCCTTGACATGCTATTATTATTTTGATTTTTAACTGTACGAGATTTTTATTTTTATCATATATTTAAATTTGTACGCCTTTTAGGCAAATATGTTGGAACAAACTTATTATATTAAATGGAAAAAGAATACGGTCGCGAACAGGATACGAACCTGCGCCTCCCGGATGAATACTCCAGGCGCTCTGACCACTAAGCCATGTCGAGATGGATGAATACTCCAGGCGCTCTGACCACTAAGCCATGTCGAGATGGCTTGCGCCTGGAGTATTCATCCGGGAGGCGCAGGTTCGAATCCTGTTCGCGACCGTATTCTTTTTCCATCTAATATATAAAATTCTCGTGTCACAGTTTTCGTTGCCATACTCCTCCGAAACGGCTTGACCGATTTTGATGAAATTTTTTGTGCTTATCCGGTATCTATGAGAATCGGCCAACATCTATTTTTCATCCCCCTAAATGTTAGGGGTAGTCCAACCCTAAATTTTATTTTTTATTTTTAGACAAAATTTTTAATTTCTATTTTTTTATGATACAACATACAAAAATACATACAATACTCAATTTTCACCCTTCTACGATCAACCCTTATTTTAGGAAATTATTTATATGGCAAAACAACGTTTGCCGGGTCAGCTAGTTTAATATAATAACTTTAGAGTTCGCTAAGCATGCGTTAATGCTTTTCAAAGATTTATCTGGAACAAACTTTTTTATCACTTTACACCTGATTGTAAAAACTACACATTTTATAACAAATAAACGCATCTTATCTTATCTTTAAGGGAAGGTATTTTATTTGTTTATGCCAAATAGTCTTAGATACTAATCTGCCAGTTTCATCACAAACAGAAATAAATAACATATCTTTTGTCCTCTCCAAGCGAAGGGCTATTCTAATCTTTCACGGAAAATTATCACCACAATAATAACAATAAATAACTGCCAACGCGAAATTAATGAGTGTCATCGCCCTGATTGGCCACAATCAATCGCCGTAAGGACTCCAGGAGGTGGCTCCGGCAAAAAATTAATGATAGGAAATCGAGGGGCGATAAGGAAAAGTGATCAGTCTCGGTTGGGGAGGCGCGGGTAATATTGATACTAAATTCAGCGGATAAGCAAAGGAAAGGGGAGGCTGGGTGCTTTGAAGTCAGTGGTTTTAATCTAAGGTTTTTTTGGGTTAAATGAAAGCGGTTTTTTTATTGCAAATAAGTATCGATTTAAATATGGTCCTGATTCTGTTGTTTGATATGAGCTTTTATATACAATAAAATAAAATAAATAAGATGATGAGAAATTGGTATGCAACCAAATTCTTTCAATAAAAAATGTTATTAATAAGAAATTATGCATTTGATATTATTTTTAAAACGAAACAGATAGTTTTGAGCTTTATTTTTCCATTTAATATTATAACTTTAGTTTTGAGCTCTTTATTTAACTTTAATCTCAAAAATATTTAAAGCTATTTTTTTTATACTATTTTCTAATACTCTTTCTTTCTTCCTTTTTTCCTCTACTAGAGGCTGAATACAAAGATTATCTTTGCCAAGTATACCGGGTACAGAATAAATAAACTAAAAATTGTTAACAAGGAAAAGCGTTTAAAACGTGGATAGCTAGCATTTGGTGTCATGGGCACAGAGCCAAAATTCCAAAGAAATAACTGCAGTATTGAGCAAGCAAATCCTTTTTCTTCGACTTTTTAGAAAATAATGTCACAGTTGACGCAAAAGCGGAGAATAGGCAAACTTATAATTAACATAACATAGCATCACGCTTGTATCGCCGAGGGTCAAGCAGGGGAATACTGTTGTTGACCCACATCTCACTGATGCAGATAATATTACCATCAACCGGACGCAATCCGAAATTCTACTTAGAATTTGATAACAAAAAAAACGCCTTACCGGCTCCGAGAATCGAACTCAGAACGTCACGTCCAGATGAAAAAATTGTGGATTAAAACAAGGATTTTAAAATAATATCTCAGGTGTTGAAGATCACTTTAAAGTCTTATTTGTTCGCGAACAAAGTCGCGGTACAGAAAAAAAATCGTCAGAAATTTTATTTATAATACATTTTTCTTATTAAGTAAGGAATCTTTTCTAACACCACTCAAACGTATTTCAGTATCATAAGATCTCGAATATGAATATACAGCTCCTTCATTAAATAGCCTCAATTAACGATAGCACATTGGTTCTTAAGCTGGTCTCGTTTAACCGCTACTTAACCGTTAATGTATAGAGAGTCCTAGACAGTGTAACTAAAAAAAAACTAGTTTTGCGACGCTATATGATACACTAGTCTAGGAAAAAGAAGTAAATAACTCTAAAACATTACACACCGCCATCTTGATTTACGATGTAGCCAATTAGCTACGATGCTACGACAACGCTACCGCTACACAGCGCTACGCAGTCTGTGCAGCGCTTCGGTTTGCGTAGCAGTATCTAGGTATGATGCTACGCAAATAACTGAGCATGTTGGGCAAATAACTGTTATTCATACAAAAGGTTCCATTTAAAATATTTTATATGAATAAAAAAATTATAGTGTGTACATTGCAAAAATAGCCATGGGCTAAACAAGTAAAAGAAGAATAAATATTGAATAATTTGATAATATAAGTGTATCATAAAATTCTCTGTTTAATTTGACTACTAAAACAACACCAAATGCAAAATGAAACAATCGTTTTCTGACGCTGCTTCAGCGAAAGAAATTCCTAATGTTTGATCGCCGCCACGAAGCCTGCAAGCTTCTTTTTCAATTGAAAGAAATAAAAAAAACGGTTTATTGTGGCACACAGAAGACATGACAACAACAATATACATACAAAGATAATTGGTGGTCTTACACCAATTGGTGTAATTGGTGTAACACGTTCCCGTTGTGTATAACAAATAAATAAATAGTCTCATTCAATACATAATTGAATTTAATAGAATCGTTAAAATTATGACTGTAAAGTATACGCCTTTTCGATTTTTATTATGATATAGTGGAACTCCTACAAATTAATTTAAAACAAAATACTTCTTCCGACCGGCGACCGCCGACCCTCACGGCGGCCTATTATCACGGAGATGAGCCATGTACGCAGAAGATATTATTAGTTCAATACTCAATACTCAATACTCAATATCTTTATTGCGTTCCAAAATGTACATATGTAAGTTTACATTAGCTGGAGGGTTGTAATATAGACACAATTTTGGACCCTGTCGGGCACAGCATAGCATAATTATGGGAGAGAGGAGGAAGAGCACTGAGTGTTTACTTCTAATACTAAAATATATATTGTACATTACGTTATTTTTCTATTAATAATAAAAATCTTCTAGGTCTTTATATATTATAAGTTGGTATAGACATTATTTTTTACTATTGCGGGGTTTAATTATAAGTATTTTATTATAATATCTTATTTCAATATTTTATTAATTAGATTATTATTATTATATTATATTTTTGTTTTATATTATAATTATTTTATGTATTATATTTTGTCATTTAAGTATTCATTTACGCTATAATAGCTTTTATTTATTAGGAATGTTTTTAGTTTATTTATGAAAATGTTATATTTATCTATATTTTTAATGGATTCTGGCAGCTTATTGTATAATTTTATAGACATAACGTAGGCACTGTCAGAGTGCATTTTTAGTCGTGACGTTGGTAGGTTGAGTCTATTTTTGTGCCTAAGTGTTATTTTTGTTTGTATATCTTCCCTTTTGGTATAAAATTCTGGATATTTACGTACGAATTTGCAAATTTCGAAAATATAGAGGGAGGGTAGGGAAAGAATTTTTGTTTCTTGAAAGTGGGGCTTACAACTGTCGGTTTCTTCAATATTTACTATAATTCTGAGTAGTTTTTTCTGTAAAGTGAATAATGTAGGCGCGTCGGTACTGTTGCCCCATAAAACGACACCATATTTAAGCCATGCGTAGGCATATGCGTAGTACGTTACCAGAGCAGTTTTAAGGTCTGTAGTTTTTTTGATCTCACGGAGGGCGTACGAAAATCTTGATAGCTTAGCTTTTATTTTTTGAATATGTGACTTCCAATTTATATTTGTGTCAATGTCTAGGCCTAATAGGGAAAATTTATTAACCACTTCTAATTTAATGTTGTTAAAACTAAAGTTGATATTAATTGGTATTTTTTGTCGGGGGTGGAAGGTTATTAATTTAGTCTTGTTAAAATTGATTTCAAGATTATTTTCAGACATCCAATTTATTGTAGAGTTCAGTATTGAATTTAATTTTTCATTAATTTTGGTATTGTCTTCACATGAGGTTAAAATCGATATGTCGTCCGCGAATAGTACACAGGGCTCATTTATGTTGTTAGGGAGATCGTTTACATAAACGAGGAACAAGAAACAACCTATTACGCTGCCTTGCGGGATTGAAGCGGTGATTAATTTACTGTCTGATCTAACTAATTCGATTTCATTATTGTTATAGTTGTAATGTTCTATTTCTACTATTTGTTCTCTATTTTTTAAATAGGATACGAACCAGTCATAACATTTGCCGCGTATTCCTATATTGTATAATTTATTTAATAATATTTGAAATTGTACTTTGTCATATGCTTTTGTCATGTCCAAAAGTAATCCTATAGCGTATTTTTTATTATTGATAATGTCGAGAGCTTTTTGAATATATTTATATACAGCTAAGGTTGTGGATCGATTTTTGCGGAACCCATTCTGGCAGTCGTTAAATATTTGATATTTTTCGCAAAACTTATAAACTCGGTTACACATCGCTTTTTCAAATATTTTTGAAGCTGTAGGTAGAAGAGCAATGGGTCGATAATTATTCGGATCTGTTTTTGAACTCTTCTTATGGACGGGTTTAATGAGGGCCTTTTTCAAGAAATTGGGAAAAGAGCCTTCCTCAAAAGATTGGTTTAATAGTTTGTAGAATGGTAAGGTTAATTCGTCTGCGCACTGTCTCAATAGAATAGGTGGAAGCTCATCAACACCATGGCTCATTTTATTTTTTAAATTTTTTATCAATGAGTTTACCTCGTACGGGTCTATTGGGCTGAGAAAAATCGTGTTTTGTGTAGGGGATATGACTGGAGATCCTTTCGGTTTGTCGTTCTGTAAGTTTCTTTTAGCTTCTCCCATAGAAGCGAAGAAATTATTAAAAATGCTGGCTACCATCTTGGGCTCAGAAGTTACACCATTATTCGTTTGTAGAGATAAATTGCTTTTATTACTTGCTATTTTCTTGTTTGTTCGTTCATTTATAATATTCCACATAGTTTTAATTTTATTATTAGATTTAATCATTTTATTTTTAAAGTGTAATTTTTTTGCTGTAATAACTGTTTTCTTTAATATTTTTTCATATTTTTTATAAAATTCTGTTAATATCGTGTTGTTAGTTTTAGTAATGAGTATCTTTAATAATCTTTTATTTTTACATGAGTTTTTTATGCCTCTAGTGAGCCAGTATTTTTTATATTTCACTTTTAATTTTATTTTCTTTAATGGTATGCATTGGTTTAAAATACTAATGAGTGCTTTGTTAAACGCTTCATAATTTCCGTTAATATCGTTTTCAGTTGTTATTATGTCGTTCCAATTTATTTCTTGCAGTTTAGACTTAAATTTTAATATATTTGTGTGGTTGTAGAATCTTTTCTTTGCATTCCAGGTAGTTTGTTTTATTTGTTTTATTTGTTGGGGGATATTAAAGTGCAAAATTGTACCGTTATGGTCTGAAAAACCTAACTCTTCTACAGTTGCGTATATGTCTTTATGTATAAAATTTGTAAATATTAGATCCAAACATGTAGCAGTTTTTGGTGTTATACGTGTTGCATTTTTCACATGTTGGGTGAATTTATATTCTTGCATTAAATTTAAAAATTGGTTTGATTTTTGGCTATTCGATAATATATTTATATTGAAATCACCTCCTATAATGATATTTAATTGTGAGTATTTATTCGTTATATATTTTAAAATATGTTTTAGTTTCAGATAAAAAACATCTTCCTCTCTTCCATTCCAATACATAATTACAATTAATAAATTATTAGGTAATTCAGTAGCGCATAACTCTAACACATATTCTATAGACATATCAGTGATGTCATTTCTCTGTACATAGTCTAAATGGTTATGGAGTAGAATACAGACACCGCCACCTGGTTTAGTGCTGCGACAGTATGATGAGGCAAACTTGTAGCCATTAAACTGAATTATGTCTAGTTTTTCATGTGAGAGCCAGGTCTCGGAGATACATATTACATTGTACATAGAATTTTGGGTAATGAAAGCATCAAGTAAGTGTTGTTTGTTGTTTAGACTTTGGAAATTTTGGAATAATATTTTAAATGGTAGGTCTTTGGTTTCGAAATGTATAGTTTCCAGTTTTATTCGGCGTACTTATTTGGTGGGAGTGATCGGTGTTGCACGTCGCTGTCGTATCGTTTCCCTGATTTGTATCACGTATGTGTTGTTGTTGCTCGTTGTTGTAATCATGTTTCTTGGTAAGTATTCCGTCAACGTATAATTGGTTATTCCTTATTGTTGCATGGTGTCCGTTTTGTCTAGCTTTGAATAATTCTTCTCTCATTTGGGCTCTTTCCTTTCGTGCTTTTGCATCCAAAAATTCTGATATTCCTAGTCCAGATCCCTGGAAGCAGTTGCTGTTGCTGATTATATATCTGGTCATCCTTTTACTTAGCAATTCTATTACAAGTGGTCTGTTCTTTGTACCTTTTCTTCCTACTCTATACATGTCCTCAATATAGCCTGATAGGTCTACGTCTGTAATATCGCGGAACAGTTCTACCAGCCTATTATGTAGCTCCCATTCGGGTTCTTTATAGTAGTCTGCCAGACCATAGAGTACTAATTTCTTGTAATTGTGCTCAGGTATGCTTGATGCTTGGTTCTTCTGAGTCTCTTTCATTAGGGTTTTAATTTCTTTTTTTAAATTTTCATTTTCTATTTGTAGTTCTTGTAGCTTAGTGTTAATACTATCTATTTCTTGTTTTCTTTGGTCGTTTTGCTCAGTTAAGGTATTTGTTTTGTACTCAAAATCATGTCTTAATTCCGCAATTGCTCTATTGATCTCTGTCTGTATCGTACTTTGTATTTCTTCGATAATTGATTTATTGTTTTCTCTCAGCCGTAGTATAATCAATTCACTTAAGCTCTGCATGTTTAATTGACTTTGTGTTTTGTAATTTAAGCTTATATTTCCAAATGTATTATTAACATTATCTATTTCCACTGCTTGTAAAGTGTCTCCTAACAAACTAAGGTCTTCAGAACTAACCGTGTCGTCATTGAGATTAATTACTTTATTTCTGGTGGTAATGTTATGGTTTTCTGTAGGAGAGATCAAAACTTGGTTGTCATCGGAGTTCTTTAAGGTGCGTATAGGGGTGTCAGTGTTTCCTGTCTTCGGCATTCTACAGATGCAGGTCTGGCACTTCCACGACTTTCTAAGTTCTAATGTCATAGACTTCATGTAGTAGTCTTTGAATATTCCCGCACATTCTAAATCGTATCTGGACTTGCACAGCGTACAGGTAAGATTTTCTCTTAATGGTAGTTTTTGTTGGCATCCTGCACATTGCAGAACAGGTGCCATTTTTTATAATAATATTTAATTCCTGGGTGTTTAAAACTACTAGTAGCGTCCTCTATGTCTCGAGTTGTAAAAGTAACCGCAGTGTTCGATTGCGATGTCTCTGGTTTGACCATGTGTCAATAGATGGCGCTTTTCTAAATGAATTGAAGAGCAATGACTAGTGATTTCTGATTTCTTAATAAGTTTTGTTTTGAGATTATTTGAAATAATATGTACCTCTTATGTTTCTTCTCTTTCGGTTTTTTTTTGAGATATTCCAGTGTATACTATTTCCGGATTCAGTTTTCAGATCACTTAAATAAATATTTTTTGAATTATCATTGTCGTTACTCATAACACTTTTTTATTGTTTCTTCCGTTTAAGTAGATATTTTGCATGAACGTCAATATCACACACATTTAGTCAGTAGTACTTTTATTTAAACACTAAATCGTTTGATGGTAATCACTTAATCTATTTTTTTACAAATATAATTCACGGAGCTTAATGTTTGTTTACGCACAACAGCGCCCTCTCTCTCTCAGTTCATAAGTGTATGCGTAAACACAGGTGCACACCCCTTCCTTCACTCTCATAGTCCGATGGGACGGCAATCTGACACGACCGGAGAGAGATCAGGCGCAGGACCGACGGCTTTACGTGCTCTCCGAAGAACGAGGCTGTCACACCATCAAATTCCTAACTCCGGGCTGCTACTGAGAATTTCCTAACAGAAAAACCTAATAAAAAAACTCAGCTAATGATAAATAAATGAGAATCCCTAAATACATAAATCTAAAATCATAACCTCCACTCAACCGCATCAACTGGCTTGCATTTGAACGCACACATTCCTGCTGTCCCAGACGCGGGCGGCAAACGGCCGCCGCGTCAGCCGGACGTCCGGTCTGCGTCCCCCCTCGCTTCCTATCCCCCCGGCCCCTTCCGCCGCTGACGTCACAATTAATCTTGGCGCCATCTTCCGGTGCGGGTTGTTTTTCTGTTTTATGCGTGGTCTCGTTTGCGGGAGCCTGAAGGTTTATGGATTTAATCCTTTAACTTATAGTAAAGTTATTGTAGTAAGTTGGTCATTGATTTGAGGTTGTTTAAAACTAGTGTCTAGTTAAGGTTACTTCATCACGCATTCTCGACTCGCTGTTATTGTTTTTTTTTTTTCAACAGTACATCTAATCCCACTTAGCGCGGATCAGAAATCAAACTAAGAATTTCGACAGCAGCCACGGCTTGCAGCTGTAAGGCGCGAGGTCCTGAATCCGATTCCCGGATCAGGCGGTGTTAATGGATTTTTGTGATAGAAAATTCACAGTAGAAGACCGAAGTTTGGTTTTGTGCCCAGTTGGTGGTAATCACTCTCAGCTCGTCGCCTATTATCTATTTGGGACTTAATAATGATGAATTTAAAGAAAACACTTCTGCCTAGTAGTGATTGTATGACAAATTTGCAAGTTCGAACCGAGACACGCACCACTCATGTTCCACATAGCTAGACAAGACTGACTATTTTAGAAATTAATTATCACATATTATAATAAAACAACTTTTAACCGGATTAATCGCGTGTAAACAAAAACCAATAATACACGCGATTAATCCGGTTAAAAGTTGTTTTATTATAATGTGTAGTGATCGCGCAAACCTAAGATATTACTAATGCTCACATGCTTAAAAAGATGAAGGGAAACATAGTGAAGGTACCAGCAACCTTATGAGATGTTTTTGATGGTGTGACCTTAAACTGTGATACTAGGTAGCTCATAAACCATACGATAAGAAGAAGAAGTCTCTGCCTACCTTTTCGGGGAATCTAGGCGAGATTTTATGTAAAATATATCTTCGCTGGTGACACAGAGCCGTTTACTTCTCCAAGTATGCATAATTCAAAGGTAAATAATAAATAACCGTCGTGTTACCGCTACCGCTCGAGGCAATGCTAATACCCCAGCGTCAATACCGCTTACATCTTACTCCAAATACTTGGGAACATAAATAACAATCATTTGACAAGAAATTTACAAAACAAAATGGAACTACGTAAGACAATATGGGTCGCTGCTAGTGGAATGTGACGCGTTCCTATGATTTTATTCCTATTAATTATTGTTCAACGGTCATTGCTCACTTTCATTCTTCGGGATTGCCCGACTAGTTTCGAACTCGAACGGAGCCCTTAGTCATGAGCTGAGGCCGCGGCGATGTCGCGAGTCAAACTGAAGGGTCATTCTTCGAGTTGGATCCTTTGCGTCATTATCCTCGCTTTAATATTTTTATGAAACTAACTTCGAAATAATAGAATTTTCATGATTACAAGCTGATTGTATATCCATGAACTTATATTAATGAAAATTATAACATTCTGAAGTTATTTACATAAAAATATTTGCGCGAGGAAAATGACGCAAGGAATTTAACTTGAAGAATGACCCTGAGACTGATTTTATTCCTATAGAACTCGTGAAGTGAGACTCAAACCCGCGCCCTTATTGGTTCTGTACCACAAAAACTATAATAATGTAAATGTAATCTTTGTTTTTTGATTGAGTTGTTAATAGCTGTTAGTTCCTTATGACAATGTTAGTGACATCAATCAACCCGTTTTGGGCATACAATATTTTTTTTTAACTATAACTAGACAAGATATACTGTGAACAATTACTTAATTAATATTTTTATTTTATTCTAAAACTCCTTAATTGTATAAAATCATTTTTCTGTTACCATTTTTTTATTGTTGTACAGTCTTCAACTGTACATATTTCGCTGACGCAAGGTTTGGGACAAGCATGCGTCACTTAACATAGTATAAATTCGCAATATAATTAATTAATAGTCAGTGTGCGTTTACTATTAACTAAGTAAACAACGTAACAGAAAGGAATCGCCAACAGTGTTTATATTGTACGAAACTTAAGTGCATTAAACCGTGACAGTAACTGAGTGATCTTTTCTCTCCACACTCCAACAACATCCTCAACTATTCTGCAAGTGTACAAACCGTACAATTGTGTTTGAAACATTCTGAATGGTAATTCTCTTAAATTCTGGTTTATATTATTATAAACTTTGACACACATAAACATACTATTTCTATGATAAAAAGTAGTTCTACACGTTGGCACAACTATCTTTGTGGGATCTCTTTGGCTAAATAAGCTATTTTCACAATTTTTTTGAAACATTTGTGGGTGTTTCCTGACAAATAGTCCACCTTCGAAGATATAAAGAGAGGTTAAAGTTAATATTTTAGTTTTCCTTAAAAGTGGTTTACAAGAATCTAGGGGCTCCGTATTGCATAATAATTATTAATATGTTTTATACAAGCTGATCTGTAACCTCGGGTAGGTTACAGATCAGCTTGTATAAAACAATGCCATATTTATGTCTATATTAAATAAATAAAAATTGTAATAAATAATCTAATGTTTCCAAGTGATTATTTATTAGGTAAAAACAGTAGAATCTTTGAAGTAATTTTTCATGATTATCCATATTTATTATCATTTCCTCCATAAATATGGCATGGATAGACATCGATACCTTGTACCTACGTGGTACAGCTTGCACGAATACAAGTATTGTTGTTTTAGAGATAAAAGAGGAACGAAACGGAAGTACAGTTAAAATAACATGTTTTTCATATTTTCTTGTATTTTTCATAGGTAATTGTCATGTTCAATATCAAAATAACACACATTTTGTATAAAATAATGGCTTACTATGACGGATAACAAGATACAGTCCAATGACACGGACAGAGGGCGAAACGGACGGCGAAACGGACGGCGTATTCTTTGCATTAGTGAAATGAGGGTATACAACGGTATACACCTCTGCCTACCCTTCTGCTATGCTATGTTGTTACTGATCCCATCGTGAAAAAAGCAGTCTGCCACTTCAGTCCGATGACATAACCTTTGGCTAATTGCTGCTAAAGTCACTACGAAATAGACTCAGAAAGTCACGTAAACCACAATGTCCTTAGGTAACTTATATTTCATTGTCTACAAAGACCACAAAGTCTAGAAGCGCCATTAATCTATAAAACGACCGCGAATGCCTGGTAATGACCCGGCATTCAGACGAAACCAACAACAAAACTCATAAAAGCTCGTGTACATGTAACTCTCTACTTTAAAATTACAAACAGTCGGGCAAGTTTTAGAAAACTCATCCCTGTACTGCGATCGACCGGGATCTATGGGTGCCTAGATGTGCTAAGTTGAGCGCAGGCGGAGTGTAACTTAGTGACTAGTGTTTTAAACATGTAAAATCTATCTTCTAATCTAATATATAAAAATGAATCGCCGAAATGTTTGTACGCGCATAACTTCCGAACGACTGCACCAAATTGGATAATTCTTTTTTTTTGTGTTCGTTATTGTCAGGACAAGGTTTCTTTATAAGAATTTTTTTAAAGAAATGCGGTACGAAGTTCGCTGGGTCAGTCTAATATATAAAAATCTCGTGTCACAGGGTTTGTTTTCGAACTCCCCCGAAACGGCCTTTATGTTATTTATGTTTTTTTTTTTTTTGTGTTTAATTGGTAGGTCTGAGAATAGGTCGTAGGCTATTTTTATACCAAGGGTGACAACGGTGGCCCTATCCGGAATATTTATATATAAGAAGACATAAAACTACTTATTACGGTTCCTTTATGAATTTTAAAAGTAGCATGTCTTACCTTCTCTTAAAATGATTTTATGTTAGCTCACTAAGTCTTAATTTTATCGTATTATTGTAAAAAAATGCATATAATCCTCAATAATTTTTTACATTATTTTAATATTTCTATAAGAACCAAAAACTACGTATTTTTAGAAAATGGGTCATTCTTCAATACGGATTCTATGCGTCATTTTCGTGGCGTTACTATTTCTATGAAAGTAAGTTCAACATTTTCATTATTTCGAACATAACAATGATTATGATATGATATTTGTATTAACGAAATTCTTAATATTTTGTAGATATATTTTGTATCTTGTTTTGTGTGTAACCCTTTTTTTTTTATTTTCTCAAGATTTTTTCAAATACGCATTAGTCCGGTTAAATAGTGTTCATAACCGGGTGTCTGGTATTTCATTGCGTTCGCTTATAACATTTCTAGTGTGACCTATATCATTGCACACAGCATTTGTAGCTCTTCGCGTTCAAAACTAAAGTTAGTCTTGCTAGAACGAAACAGAAGATGAGCAAATAATAGCGTGTGTATGTGAATTTTATTCATAAAGGGTATTTGTGTTCATGATAATTTTGTTCTTCCTAGCAAAGTTAAGCTCCTTTCACTGCACGCCTGGTGTAGTACAACTATTTCATAGAAAGGGAAATTAAACTGTCCCGTAGTTTTGCTACCTCCTTTGTGACTCGTTTGTCTAGTAGTTCCAAGCGCGACTGCTCAGCATGAGGTCTTAAGTTCGATAATCTAATAACACGGCAAAGTGTTATTGGATTTTCTATTAGGAATAGGCTCACCACCTATAAGATGAGACTTAATAACAGCATTTGTACACTTCTGCCTAACCTTTCAGGGAAATCACGCCTGTACATGATGCTTTGTTATGTTATGTTATGTCGTATTGGAAAGGGTGAAGTGGTATTGGATTTTTCTGTTACCGATTATCAGTAGCAGCCCGGAGTTGACAGTCGTATCCGGTTGATACTTTAATAACGACATTAGTGAAATCTGAGGTACTCTGCTTATGCCTGGAAAGCAGTCGTGATGATATGTTTTATTATGTAGATTAATTACATAACAGCCCATAACTGGCTCTCTATAGGGCAAGGGCTTCTGCTCATACAGAGCAGGTGATGTGCGTGGTGATCAATGCTCGTGGCATTCATCACCACGCTAACATCGCTAACTCACTGCGCGTTGGCGATTTCAGTCCACTATAGGTCAGGTTTTCTCACGAAAGTAGACACAATAGTCACATTAGTACATGGCAAGTTCCAACCCACAACCTATAGCACTAGAGGCGGGCCGGTAACCACACGTCCACCATGACATTTAAATCGTCACAAAATATTCTTCGCAGTCTTCACAAACAAATCTTTTAGCAAGCTAAGTGCAACTTAAAAATCTATTAAAACCCAGTCGGAACTCCAACAAAATCGTTAAACCATAGTTACACAAACAGGAAAACTTTCGTAATGCCGTATAAAAGTATGGCTAAATTGAAAAACACACCATAAAAACTGGATTCCATGGCGGCCCGTCTTCATTACCATTTATATGGGGGAACTTGCCCGACTAGGTAACTTATAGGGAAACTTGCTAATACATAGATTATAAGCACTACGTACTGTAAGATTTACATAATGCCCGCAAGACTGTGTTTACCGGTAAAGGTGTTCTATTTAAATAACCGGTAAGAATTGAAAAAATCTTTATAGCGTGCCGCATTGGGCAAAGTGGTATTTGGATTTTTTATTATGATACTCTCTTTGACATAGAGTTTCAGTTGATATCTTCTATTTCTGTAGCAGTTATTTTAGTTGTTTATATTCCTTCAGCATTTCCTGTCGTGTGTCTAATTCTATATGCTTACTAGCGGATCCGGTACGCAGACGATGTCCTTTTTATATTTTTCTCATATGGAAAATCCATCATGAACGCAAACGACCGACTAAAAACCACACGTACCTCCTCTAATCTTTACCGGGTTTCCAAAATCTACTGTATTAACCACAACCCCGGCAGTTTGTGGTCCATCGAAGGTACAGGACCCCGTGACCAATGCAGGCCGGCCGCAGATGGCTTGCACAGACACTCCAGAGATTTGAGGGCAGAAAGAGCGGCGCACTGCTGTCTCAGGTAGATGGTGTCCTGCCAACCTATTAAAATAAATAAATATTGATATTATGTGTTTTTATGTGATAAAAGAAATAGAAAAACAAATTAGGGTTGTGTAAAAATAAATTAGGTTAAAATTTTTACAACAAATTAAGTCGCAAAAATAATAACACTGGATCTCGACAACATTGCCGCCTACCGGGTTCAACTAGAACCATACAGATGACCCTATAAGTACAAAATAGAATCACCGAAGGCGGTTAAGGCGTTCAGGAGGAGAAGAATTACGAACACACGCACGCCGGAATTTTTCTTTAAGGTAAAACTAAATGACGCTAAGCCATTGTAGTCTTGACTCTTGGATACCCGAAAAACACCACAATACTTAGAATAGCCCTCACAAAAACAACAATAGTCTGACAACTTGATGAATTACTTACTTAAAATGAAAGGGAATGAGTGAATGAATGAAAGGGTTACAAATTGCTTTCAACAGTTAATTCAAACAGTTTTAACGCCGTATCAATGGGTGGTGCTGGTGCGAAACGCGATCATTCCTTCAAGGCACTTCGTTTATCACTCCGATGAGAATGCGAACACTGTCTCTATTCGAACGTTCTTCGCGTGTCTCACGAAACATAGCGTGAGGTATCTACGAAGACACGTTTTCCAACTAAAGCCACAGTGCACAATTGTGTTTACCTTCCGTAACGAATAAGTAACACAGAAGACACGACAAATTCTGTGTTCACGTGTTAGAGTACAAGGAAGAATCGAAAGTAATACGATGATGCATAATGCCTTAATATTTTTATTTTGTGATATTATAAGGGGATTGTGGAACGGGTATTTTGCGATATAAAAGGGTTGTTTATTTATCTTGATGACTTGATACTTTTGCCGAAGCAGCATTTTATTGAAACGACAAAGAAAATATTATTATTGTATTGTACGTAGTATTGAAAATACTACTGACCCAAATTTAATTTCATTTAATTATGAATTGCAATGTGATAGAGAAAAGGTTGCGAGAGGAGAGTATGATATCTGAAAATCAGTTTGGGTTTATGCCAAGTCGAGGTACAACTGACGCCATATTTGCACTCCGCCAATTGTGCGAGAAGTACAGACGTGCACATGGTGTTCATTGATCTGGAAAAAGCGTATGATAGGTTACCTCGGGATGTGTTGTGGTGGGCTTTGAAAGAGAAAGGCGTGCCTGCGAAGTATGTGCAGTTAATTCGTGCTATGTATAATCAATCCAGTACATATGTCCGGTCAGCTGCTGGCAACACCGACAAGTTCAGTGTGGCTGTAGGCTTGCATCAGGGATCGGCTTTAAGCCCTTACCTCTTCCTGATGATAATGGACGCTCTGACGTTGAACATACAGGAAGAGGCACCCTGGTGCATGCTGTTTGCCGACGACATTGTTCTTGTCGGTGAAGATGGGCCCCAGATCCAGAGCAGACTTGAGAAATGGCAAAATAATCTGGAGAGTGTTGCTTTAAAAATCAGCAGAACCAAAACAGAGTACATGTTTTGTGATTTTGGCGGTCTCTCCAGTTTTGGTGCTATAGCGCTGGGTGGTGCGCTATTACCAGTCTGCTCCGACTTTCGGTATCTGGGATCTATCGTACAATGCGACGGTGAAATAGACCGGAACGTCAAGCACAGAATTAACACAGGGTGGATGAAATGGCGGCAGGTCACGGGAACTATTTGTGACCCCCGAATTCCCCTTAAACTTAAGGGGAAAATCTATAAAACAATTATTAGACCTGCTGTCTTGTATGGTTCAGAATGCTGGCCCACGAAGAGAATGAATGAAAGACAACTACATGCAGCTGAGATGAGAATGTTAAGAGGGATGTGTGGTGTGACGCGGATGGATAGAATTAGAAATGAATATATAAGAGGAAGTCTGAAAGTGGCACCGGTGACTGAGAAGTTGTGTAGAAATCGTTTAGCATGGTATGGGTATGTGATGCGGAGGGATGAGGGTCATGTGACAAGGAAAGTTTTGAGTATGAATGTAGATGGCTATAAGAGTAGAGGAAGACCGAGGAAGCGATGGATGGATTGTGTTAAAGATGATATGACTAGAAAAGGAGTGACTGACGATATGACAGCTAATAAAGATGTATGGAATAAGAATACATGCTGCGCCGACCCCAAATAAATTGGGATAAGGGCAGGGGGATGATGATGATGATATAAATTGCAAACGAATGAATCAAATGTAATATGATTATGTTATGACTCGTAATGTAACAATTACCAAATAAATACTTATGTCCATGTCTGACTGCCTCATTGGTATAGGTGAGATCTATGATTTGATTCCCGGGTCATGCAAAGTGTTATTGGGTTTTTGGGCTGGGAAATTCTCAGTAGCAGGCTGGAGTTTGGAACCGTTCCATAAATAATATAGCAACCAAAGAGTACCGATTCCGTTTAAAGCTTTTTTTTACTTTTAGCTTTTGACATCTAATACAATGGGAAATACACAAACTGAGAGTAAGTAAAAAGCTTTCCTTACCTAACGTACAATATATAGAGAGGCTCGTGGCTAAGTAACAGCCGCACAGATCTATCGGTCGGTCTGTGGATGGGTGACCATCATTTCATACCGAGAGAATTAGAATATTTCTCTCATAGAATTAGAATATTTCTATCCTACGTTTATGTCATACCTTTAAAAGCAAAAATGTTTTTAAAATAATTAAAGAATCGAGATATTAATAAACCGACATGCTTTAAAATTAAGATAAATATGATGTAGGTAAATTTATTTTAACATTTAAAATTGTTTTATAGCACTGATTTAATATTGGAATTGGATTGAATTGGTATTAACTTCAAGAGTGTGTAGAGTAAGTAGTTGGTGGTAGCCGCAATTTTCACCGCTTGCGTATGTGCATATATTTGCGGGTGGGCAGCGCACAGGTAATGCATGACTACCCTCAATATTATGGAAGTCGATATTGTATTTATTTGCATCCATTGTAATGGACTTCCGCAAAGTAACGCCTGAACCTATTCAAAACATTGCACAATACCAAGAGCCAAGCAAGAATCAACACAATCTGAACTTGAATGTGTAAATAAATCATATTAATTATGATTTATTTACACACTCTTCGAATGGGACAATTATAAAATTACTTCATTACAATAAAAATCTTTTGTGTCTGCTAATTAGCGAGTCAAAAGATTACATATCAAGTGGGAGGATATAAATAAGTTTGATATGATAATAATAAATAAAGTTATAATAAATGAATGTTTTAGTGCATTACAAAAATAGGTTGGTTCATGAATTTTATGAAAGCACTATTCGATTAACCATTGCTTTTATATAATTTTGAGATAAAGGTACGAGCGTAAAGGTTCACGAATAGTTTGAGAAATCTTGTTATACACTTTTGTTACCATTAAGGAAAATGTTTTGCTTAGAACGGTATTTACTTTGGCAATTATTTATTTAAGCTTAGTTGGTTCTCTATATAAAAAACTACTATCGTGACCCACTTTGAGGAATCAATCAATCTAGGCAGAAAGGCTAGGCAGCCTTTTCCCAATTACATTGGGGTTGGCTTCCAGTCAAACCGGATTTAAGTAGCGTATGACCAGTATTTTACATGGAGCGATTGCCTATCTCACCTCCAAAATCCAGTTGCTAGGTAACACGATATGTCGTGCCTCTGACGACCCGTAACGGCAGTCATAGATCTTAATTTGACAACCGGGACCAACGGCTCAACATGATTTCCGAGGCGCGGGAGGGTTTCGGTTTGAGATGATGGTCACCCAACAACGGACAACCGTGGCAAGCGCAGCTTAATATCGTTCAATCGATCTGTGCGGCTGTTACTTAGCCACAAGCCCCTCAATTTAGAGAACACTTCATAGTTTTTACAAACATGCCAACCCCACAAATATACAGGGATACCAAAGTCTTAATGTTTAAAGTCTATCAAGTTTAAAAAAAAAAAAAAGAAAACAAAACATCATAGGACAGAGTTCACGTAGCTATAATATGCTGCAAATGCTGAATTTTCATTTGCAGTCTTACGTAATTGTCTCAAACCATACACAAACCTGTTTATTTTTTTACACACTATATCTAAGGAACTACCTACCATAAATTAAATTTAAATTAAATAGACGTTACGCTGAGAGAACTAAAATGTTGAAAAGTCCGTAGTGTTACGAATTGGGGCCAATAGTATATAGTTGAATGACTTTGGGGCTAGTTAACGGCTATTATGTTTATATCCTGAGGTCTCAGTGATCATCTCCTAGTTTAACAATTAGGGCATCAGCAATTAAAACAAGACTAAATTATATACAATTAAAATCAATGGAAATAAAACATACTTTCATTGTTATGCACTTTTAAGTATCTGTTAGAAATAAAATAACAGAAAGAAGTATCGTTCGTTGCATTACAGACCCTCGTTGAAGCGCCATCTTGGCGCAGTTTACAGAACTAACAACAAGCTGCCCACGAAGCATTATGAAAGTTAACCCTAAACTGCAATGAGTCTTACCAACCAGTCTGCTATAAAATTTAGTTTAAAATATAGCCAATAGATGGCGTTGGTAAGAAAATTCATACAAAATGTTAGAATTTTGATGGACTAGTATTTTTATAAGATTAGAAATTTAAATTATAATATGAATTCATATAATTAACTGAGATGTTCTAGTTGCAACAGGTTGAAATAGCTAATCTCTAATTTCAACGAAAGAATGTCAAGAAGCCTAAATAAAACTATTATAATTTTCCTCTGAGTGCTTTTGTATTAATATTATAGATAATGTATAAGTATTTTTATTATTATCTTGTTGTAGTACATAGCCTGTAGTAATGTAATTAATTCAGGAGTATTATTTGTGTACAAATATAATGATTGACATAAAGACTTCATACAGATTTTATCGAAGGTAACGTCTTACGTTTTCGCGAACAATTATCAAACTACACCTAATTTAATATACTAAATAAAAAATAAACTATTCGCGTGTATTGTTGGTTTTTGTTTTTCCTAACGTTTCGAACACTTTGCAGCATTCGTGGTCGCAGGATTAGTGACTGAGTTGTTTTATAATAATCATGGGTTTTTGGTAAGGATTAATTGGAAGTTGTGGGTCCAGCTTTTGTGGGTGTAATGGAGCAGGTATCTACAAAAGTAGAGGTTATTACATATATTGGCTAATACTCCTGACAGCACAGTTAAATACTTATTCTACATTTTACTGTTAAATAGTATTTCGGTTATAACACAAAGTCTGAATAGGTACTGCCTATACTGTGCCTGATACCTTAGCCTAAAATGACGGCGACTCTTATTGAATTATATCTGCAACAGGATTGTTAATGAAATTTAATCTTAATATATAAAATTCTCGTGTCACAGTTTTCGTTGCCATACTCCTCCGAAACGGCTTGACCGATTTTGATGAAATTTTTTGTGCTTATCCGGTATCTATGAGAATCGGCCAACATCTATTTTTCATCCCCCTAAATGTTAGGGGTAGTCCACCCCATTTTTTTTTATTTATATGGCAAAACAACATTTGCCGGGTCAGCTAGTAAAATTATAAAGGGACAGCGCGTACGCAGTCCCTACTACCAAAAATAACGCGTCCGAGTTATCCACATTAGGGATAATCGCAGGGGTCAACCCGCCCGCAGTGCAATGGGAAGGCCTCGCCCTGGGGGAACCGCCATCATGATCACGGTATCCCCTACGCCAGGTAAGTATGAATTTTCTACAGTTTCGAGCGAGGGTCGTTCAACGACGGAGAATCTTTACATCGCGATTCAACTTTATGGCGTATCTGTACAACGCCATCTCGAAGGGTTATTTTAAACTTAGTCCCAGGACGTCAGTAATAATAAACATTATTATTCCAAATTCTTATATAATTAATATTGTAATGACAATTCTCTGCCTGGCAATATAATATTAACGGCTCCATCTGAGTTCTTTTGTTGACATTGTTTGGGAAATAAATAAACTTGCGGCATTGGGCGGGTTAAGAATAACAAAAAGATAAAACGACATATTCGAATCAAACAAACACTCTCATCATATCACTTCAATCTATATTTATTGTATAAACAAAAAGAAAACCCTCTCATTACAAAACGATGTCTACAGTTTTACTTCAAGTCAGTTTTTGTATTTTAAACTTTAGGTACTCACACAAAAGTCAGATTCTTAAAACAAAATATTACCATTACTAAAATCAATAGTATTTATTTTAAAAATAAGATTATAGTAATCTAACCATAATTGACTTAAAGAAAGAAATGTGGACCATAAACAGATTTCGATTTAAATGAAAGGTTGTTTTGTTTATTTCAGTATTTATTATTATACAATAATTTGCAATACAACATCGATCTTTCAGAGGTGGACGCACTTTTACCGTTTAAATAATTTCAATTGTCAACTACGTCTACTCATTTCACATTATACGTATACAATAGAATTCTAAAGGGACGGCGCGTACGCAGTCCCTACTACCAAAAATAACGCGTCCGAGTTATCCACATTAGGGATAATCGCAGGGGTCAACCCGCCCGCAGTGCAATGGGAAGGCCTCGCCCTGGGGGAACCGCCATCATGATCACGGTATCCCCTACGCCAGGTAAGTATGAATTTTCTACAGTTTCGAGCGAACGACGTTCAACGACGGAGAATATTTACACCGCGATTCAACTTTGTGACGTATCTGTACAACGCCATCTAGATTAGTTATGGTAAAATTAAGCCAAAGCCGCAAGTTAAGTTTTTTTTTCTAATATGTATAAGAAATGGCTACAAAAGCTGTTCCACGGCTCGGTTTGCCAATTGCAATAATATTATTTTCCCGAGCAAGAAATTGCCATTTCCTGATTTTTTAAATGGTTTACTGACGTGACGTTGACGTTAATTTTACCATTATTTAATCTAGATGGCGTTGTACAGATACGTTACAAAGTTGAATCGCGGTGTAAAGATTCTCCGTCGTTGAACGACCCTCGCTCGAAACTGTAGAAAATTCATACTTACCTGGCGTAGGGGATACCGTGATCATGATGGCGGTTCCCCCAGGGCGAGGCCTTCCTATTGCACTGCGGGTGGGTTGACCCCTGCGATTATCCCTAATGTGGATAACTCGGACGCGTTATTTTTGGTAGTAGGGACTGCGTACGCGCCGTCCCTTTAGAATTCTATTGTATACGTATAATATGGAATATGAAATGAGTAGACGTAGTTGACAATTGACATTATTTATACGGTAAAAGTGCGTCCACCAGTCCACCTCTCAAAGATCGATGTTGTATTGCAAATTATTGTTTATTAATAAATATTGAAATAAACAAAACAACCTTTCATTTAAATCGAAATCTGTTTATGGTCCACATTTCTTTCTTTAAGTCAGCTTTTATATTTTTGTCAATTATGGTTAGATTACTATAATCTTATTTTTAAAATAAATACTATTTATTTTAGTAATGGTAATATTTTGTTTTAAGAATCTGACTTTTGTGTGAGTACCTAAAGTTTAAAATACAAAAACTGACTTGAAGTAAAACTGTAGACATCGTTTTGTAATGAGAGGGTTTTCTTTTTGTTTATACAATAAATATAGATTGAAGTGATATGATGAGAGTGTTTGTTTGATTCGAATATGTCGTTTTATCTTTTTGTTATTCTTAACCCGCCCAATGCCGCAAGTTTATTTATTTCCCAAACAATGTCAACAAAAGAACTCAGATGGAGCCGTTAATATTATATTGCCAGGCAGAGAATTGTCATTACAATATTAATTATATAAGAATTTGGAATAATAATGTTTATTATTACTGACGTCCTGGGACTAAGTTTAAAATAACCCTTCGAGATGGCGTTGTACAGATACGCCATAAAGTTGAATCGCGATGTAAAGATTCTCCGTCGTTGAACGACCCTCGCTCGAAACTGTAGAAAATTCATACTTACCTGGCGTAGGGGATACCGTGATCATGATGGCGGTTCCCCCAGGGCGAGGCCTTCCCATTGCACTGCGGGCGGGTTGACCCCTGCGATTATCCCTAATGTGGATAACTCGGACGCGTTATTTTTGGTAGTAGGGACTGCGTACGCGCCGTCCCTTCAGAATTCACTAAAGGTCACAACGGTGTTTTTCTGAGTCAACACCGATTAAATATCTTCGCTTTTAGTTGCTGCAGTGGCTTATAAAAAAAAGGTTACATTGTTCTAACTAAAAACCTTTATTTATTATAAATCAACTCAGTCACTCGTCCTCTTCCCCGTGCGACCAGGAATAATGCAGTGTTTAAAATGTCAGAAAAAAACCAAAACTAATAATATACGCAATTAATCTAGATTCAAGTTGATTTATTAGAAGCCTAGGGGACCTATGACAAAATGTTTCCCAGTAATGTCCCCCGACTGCAATAAAAATGGCTTGTATTTAAACGACTAGAAATGCACCTATTTTACTACCAATAAATTCGAAATACCTGCCAAAATAGATAAATGCTCATCAAATTGTGTTTCATGAAGTATTGTAGTAATGAAGCTAATTTCCTTTTTATTATACGCCATAAAAATATATAAAAGCCTTTAAGGTTAATTTCAGATATTTTATATTCTCGTTCAATAAATGTTACCGGCCTGCTTGACGGTCCCATTTCCGCGTCTGTAAGGTCACAAAAAACCTTAACACGAAGAGTATGACGGGGGCACCTACCACCTGAACCTAACCTGTCTGTGTCGGGATGCAAAACAATATTTGGTGAGCATTTATCCATTTTGGTAAGCAAAAAGAAAATATAAATACAAAACGTATAATGATTGAAATGATATGATGAGTGTATATAATCATTTTGGAACTTAAAACGCTGTACTTTAGGCACTTCGGTATAGAGTGAGTTTTGTATCATATTTAAGAAGTTATAATATATTTTACTTGGTACTTAGTCTTAGGGTCTAACTTTTTTTTTGTTGAGCATTTAAATTGTAGATACCTGAGAAAAAATCTTACTTACCTTGGATTTATTTTTAGTCCACACATGGCAGCACACAACCCACGTGCTTTTTAAACTATTATTTTTTATTTCGTCAGTTGAAAACTCATAATGTCCATGAAGCGTTTCAAATCAGATACTAAGTGTCCGATAATGAGATTAATTACAGCGTCCCGCATAATGCCGAGATAAAGTTAATAATTAGTTAATTAAATATACCAATTTGTTGTCCCCTACGTGTTATTTATTCTGTTCGTCAGTGACAGGATGAGTCTATCAGCGTGGAGGTTATGAGATGAAGAAGCTGCATGTACCTATATCTTACATATACATTACATATACGTTAATCAATTCGTGATGAATAAATATGAGGGTCAGTTACTACAGTAGGTACCTATCTATCTGAAAGGCCAATCTGTCTATTGTAACCAAAATTACTTGATCGATAAAATATAGATTATTTTTACACGCTTTATATTAGCTCCACTTGTATGTATGTTTGTTTGTATGTGTGTATGTATGTTTGACTCCTTAGGTCGCTATTTTGACCCACTTCCCGGTTTCTGATTGAGCTGAAATTTTGCATACACGTTTAGTTTGGATGACAATGCATGGTGAGTTAAGTGACATCATTCTAAATCCAATATGGCGGACTCCCAAAGATAATATGGTGGAATTACACTAAATTCAATATGGTGGACGCTCCAAAATGGCGAGCAAAATGTTATTATTCAGATAAATCTTCGAAAAGCATAAGACTAAAAAAGCAATTCTGCTTCTGCTTGCTTCTTAAGATATTTTATAATAACTTCAATTAAATATTGACAACAATTGACATCGAGCACCCCACGCTTTTTTACGATAAAATGTTTTTTTCATAATCACTCTCTTTTTTTTGCATTTATAGAAAATTATTTTCTTTTTTAAACTATTATTTTATGTAAATGCCATAATGATCTGTTATGCTTCTTAAATTTTAACTGCCGTTTTCACAAATACTGAAGAATTTTCATCGCAGTTTCATAACAGTACTATGGAACATTTTCTAATAGGTCCGAGATGGAGGATGTTCAGATGTGATAGCCGCGGTCGTGTTAAGCCGCCTTACCCTAAGGATCGCTTACCACTGTTATAATATATTGTTATACTATAAAATTTATTGTTGTGTAAACAACCCTTAGGATAAGATGGTATGGCATACATTTATCAAATTGTGAGAAGTAGCTACATACATACTTACATACCGGCTGACAGAGGCGGCCTTTAGGGGTGGCAAGCAGGGCCATCGCCCGGCATAGCTCTCTCTTGCAGGGGCCTCGCGCAAAAACCTTAAAAGAAAAATATTAGATACTAATAGTAATAATGTTTATTAGAATTTTAAATTTATTTTATATGTTTTTTTTTTATATTTTATTTATAACTTTGCGTTTCTCGTCAAGCATCATCATTAAAACTAGGTAATTCCTTAACTACAAGGGCCTCGCAAGGATCTGTCAGCCCGGAGCCTCGCAATGGCTGAGGCCGTCCCTGCGGGCTGAAATCATAAACCTTTAGGCTTCGCCGTAGTTATGTAATAATACCCCCTTTCTTATACAAAACCCTATAGTTATTATTAAATTGTATCGTTAAAAACAATTTACATTGAGGGTCATCATTCACACACTCATCTTGCACTCTCCCAGTTACTGCATCCGGTACGAATAAGAATATAATACTCATCAGACATTCTGTCTATATGTTGATGAATTTTACATTAAATTAACAATAATTCAAGATAAATCTTTGAAAAGCATTAACGCTTGCTTAGCGAACTCTAAAGTTATTATATTAAATGGAAAAAGAATACGGTCGCGAACAGGATTCGAACCTGCGCCTCCCGGATGAATACTCCAGGCGCTCTGATCACTAAGCCATCTCGACCTCTGCTCACCGCCGCGAATTCTTCTTCCATATTTTAACACGTCTTATGGCGACGTCATTGCAATCAATTCAGTCCCTATACTGTATATGGCTTAGTGGTCAGAGCGCCTGGAGTATTCATCCGGGAGGCGCAGGTTCGCGACCGTATTCTTTTTCCATTTAATATAATAACTTCAAATTAACAATATTTACTGGGTTTATAAGGGGACTTTGACAACGCGAAATGTACTAGTGCTAAAATTAAGTGGGTCGACCTTTTTTTATTATTATTTATTATCCTATACTGTACCACTTCTGGGCTAAGGCCAACCCAAGCTTTCCCAGATATTATATAAAAATATTATTATTACCTTTTATGATCGATTCTCATATACCTACTGCTGCATACTTTATATATACATGACTTTTTAAATAAGTATGACTCTTGATTGCTCAGTAAGCGATAACTGGCCAAAGTTCGCTCCAAATTACTGCGTACAGTTTCCATTGTATGGTTTGACTAGGTGTGCCCCGCGGTTTCACGCGTATATAATTATATTGTAATTAGTTATCTACTTAGTATCTACTAACCAACAAATAGAAAATAATTCACAGTTCATCTGTTCTCGGTAATGCTCGGTTCTCGTCGGGCGTTCTTCGTAGTTCCAAAGATTAGAAAGTAAAATATTAGTATAGAATTAGATAAACGTTTCACAGGAGTAGTATTAAAAGGTTCATAATACCTACTACTCCTATGAAACCTTTATGTCGATTGATATGTAACTAATCAATAGCCGGTACCTGACTAATAGTGATGTGATGTCGTTGATGAATAGTGTGCGGTACTCGTTGCTGATATATTACAATTTGGATGGTGGATATTTTACAATTTACGTTAATGTCGTTTATTTTACATAATGTGCTGTAGACTTGCAGTTTTAATTACCTCCATTCCAATAGATATGGGTATTAGGATTTTATAATTTGATTTATGGCTAAGTACACAAACGCCAAGCAATTTTAGGACTTCTTCAACCTATCGTGACAGAGACAAAACAAGATTTAAGGAAAACTTGGAAAACTTTGTTAAAAACGCTAAGGTAAATTTTATTGACTACTGTTTGAATATTTGGCCGTTAGACTCTTCTATCTAATATATACCTATAATAAAAATCTCATGTTGTCAGTGTTTATTATCGAACTCCTCCGAAACGGCTTGACCGATTGATGAAATTAATTTATCTCATTTCAAAGCGAGTTGTGTTAAATGACTATAAAGCAGCCGACATAACCTAATTATATTTAAAAACCTATGAATTTAACATGCTCTGTTCTCCATGTTAAAAGTTTCAGTTAAGCAGATAGCCCACGAAAAAAGAACCCTGTACAAAATGTTTACTTCAAGAGTCAATCATGAGTCATGACTAGCTAAAATTGACTACACAATGTAACCAGTCCACATCCACAGCTGTTGCACTGCAGAGCAAGGGCCTCTTCCCATACAAAGAAGGCACGAGCATAAATTACTACATAGGCTCACTGCTGGTTAGCCATTTCAGACTATTAAATATATCGGAGATGTGTTTGTATAATTAAAAAGGTTACATTGGTATATGCCAGATTAGCACGCACCACCTGTATTTCAAAAGGCAGTCCCGGTCTCCACAAAACCTTCTCAAATTCATCTCAAAAATATTCCAACCAAAACAATCTAGATAGCATTGTTTAGCAAAACAGAGCCGGTAGCGTTCACTATACCGATGCATTATTCAATTAGGCTGATAGCACTTAACATGATAACTGGTAATAAAATTGTAATGTCTTGCTTCCGAGATGCGCGCGTGGGTTTACGGTCGCGGTGTGATGTGGCGAAGGGGAAAGCTTTTTGAATCTTATTTGGCTTATGTACCTACTCATAGAATATAATTACGATAAAATAGCATCGGCAGTTGATCGCATCGGCATGATTTTGAACACATTAGCCTTCAACCTTCTGAGCGCAGTACCGAAGGCGCGATCGATCTTTAGATGGGGGCTGGTTAGGGACATATTAATCTGATCATCTCCGTGCTTCGAGGTATAATTTAAACCATTGCTCAGGGCTATTGTTAATTAATAGTATAATATAATCTATCAATAACACCATATTTATGTACACATGAAAGCAATAAATAGTTTGACTTTGGCTTTTAATAGCATTTCTAACCCGAGGCCTACGAGCGGCTTGAACAACTCGGAGACTAGGTCAGCTCATATCATCACGAAAGAAAAAGGTACGCTGTAATCATCATCCTCTCCTACCCATATCCCGATTTTATTTGGGGTCGGCAAAGCATGTCCCATACCTACACCTCTTTAAGCCGTCATATCAGAACATGTTTTTTTTGCCCAACAATTAATAGTTAGCCGTCATCTTAATTTTGTTTTATATTTCATTGTATCTCTGAATTTACTTAATTAACTTTAGTCTATTTTGCATCATAAACTACATTGTCATACAGTTAAAATCAAATAACACTAACAATTAATGAAGTCATTTATAACTACATATTTTATCTTTAAGTTTACTGCGAGTGCTGTGCACTTCCGTAAGTGACAAACTCACTATGTTTAAAAATTATATACCTGTTTGTTTATGTTTGTGAATATTCTTGATGATTAAGTCGTTGAAGTAGATTAATGATAAAAAAAAATCTTAGATGCCACTCCCTTTCTAGCCATATCACATCTTTATCACAATCCATTCAAAGTTTCTATGGCCTTGCCACAATTATATATCTCTGCTTAAACGGGTAAATGATAAATGATATTTATTTCTGTAAATACATCTGTTATAGACATTTTTACAAGTCATACATTTTTTAAGCTAGATGGCGTCGGCATTTCCCATCTGACTAGCTCTGAGAAGAAATGCCGAAACAAACTCAGAGGTCAACGACTCTTTTAAAGTCCAGACATCATTTTATTTAACAAATGAGTGTAATTTTGTAGGGATAGGTCTGGGATGGCCTTTTGAAGAAAGAGCCATAGCTGTTTTGAGCTGACCTGTCCTAACCGACTGCACGTATGCATCAGTCATCGTGTAGCTCAACCATAATTTAGGGAGCTCAACAACCCGTCGCAATACGATACCAGATCGGCAGGACATTTGCGTATACGATCAAGTGCTTAAAACCAAATTCGCCATTTTCAGCAGATGTTTGAGAAAGGTAAGATAGTGAAAAATGCAGTGTACTAATACAAAAAGTTAAAAAGTTGGTGAGTACTGAGTTACGATCCTTCCATTTTAGAAGTAGCTTCGGTCCCTTGTTCTTCAATACCTTGACTTGACTTTGACTTCGAAGATTAGTCTAGACATATTCCATTATCCAATAAAGTCTACTCAACTCAACACACCAATAGCGATTTATTTTCGTGCCCTATTGAAATATATTTCTGCGTAACTAACTCATCTAATAGGCACTTAGTCAATATCAGATTCTCATATATTTTTAAAACGCTTAGCGTAGGTAAGCTTAACAAACTCGAGTTAATTAATGATAATTTGATGATGATAATTTTGTTGAAAGTAATATACGGATGGAAGGATTTGAATTGTAACAGGCTCATCACCTATTCAAAACACTGGGTTACTGAACCTCCTAACAATCAAACCCATAATAACACTTTGACAAACCTGATTTCATGATTCCTGGGTCGGGAAATGTTATTGGGTTTCTATTAGGAAATTCTCAGTAGCTGCCCAGAATTTGGAATTGTGCCCGTTAGATGTCAATAGACTCAGCGCGTACTACATAGGACTTATTAACCGCATTGGTGAAATGTGGGTGTGTAACAATACACATCTAGACCTCTACCCAACCCTTCAGTAATACAGTGATATCATTATAATTATATGTTTGTATCATCAAACTCTGTCAACAGTTCACCAGTACTATTCCAAGAAAATCACAGTGCGACGGATATCTCCCATTTTATTTGTTCATACTCGTAAGTCTCGTTTGGTAAAATTGGATGACACACTCCGTGCGTAATTCGCGCAAGAGTCAGGAGGTGACGTTAACCCTTCGATGCGACACAGAACGTTTTTTCTGTCTATGGTGCAATCGACCGGAGTTGCATAATTTTGTTTCACAATATTTAACACTGGCTGATTGCATCACTGAATAAGTAGTATTATCGTGCATTATTAAATTTCTTTTTTTTTATTACGTACGTTAGTATTTCATTTTATTATTACCTAACTATGACATTATTCCTAGGAAATATACTTGAATGGTGGCAAAATATTATTACTAAGTAAATCTGTATTTACTTGCATGAGGTTATCTTAAACGTACTTAATTTTCATACTGGACATAATTAATTAGGTACTTATTATTGTTATTTTGTCAAATTAAGATCCATGACAGCCGTTACAGGTAGTCAGAGGCCTGAAAATCTGACAACCAGTCATACCACGAGATATCGTGTTACCCAGTAACTGGGTTGTGGAGGTCAGATAGGCAGTCGCTCCATGTAAAACACTGGTATTAAGCTGCATCCGGTTTGGCTGGAAGCCGACCCCAATGTAATTGGGAAAAGGCTAGGCAGATATATATTGTTTCTTTGTTTATAAAGGTGCCAAGATATGGTTTGAAATAGGTTTTTAAGTTCAAATATTTATAATGTTTAGGTAGATAATATTAGTAACACAAGATAGAATGAGGAAGTATTTTGAAAAGAACTAAGCTTGGTTTTCGTTACCCTCTTTAAATTAATATGAAATAGGCGGGTTCTCTTAAAATAATTACCCCGAGCGATAATTTAGCCACCCCAAACGAAAACAATTTGTCTATAATAAAATTTGGTGAAAAAAATTCTTGTCAATGAGGGATCCGTTTATCTGTCCAACGGTTAAGTGTCGGAGTTTAATAAACTGTTTAATTAAGAGCGCGTTAGCGGCGCTGGGTTAAGTTAGGGCGCAGTGTTCGTTGCGCGCGCGTCCCGGCATCATGCTGGTTTTAGCGCTGTTCCTAGCCGTGTGCGCGGGAGCACGAGCGCGGCCCTTCAACATCACACACCTGCACGTTCCTGCTGTCGTGCCACCTGGACAATACGCAGCCGATATTGAATGTCGATACGACGCAAACTTCACCATACTTAGCTGGTTCAAGGGCCGCAACGAATTCTTCCGATATCGGCCCGGTTCAGCACCCAGTACTCGCTCCTTCCCTGTCCTCGGAGTTGGCACAGTGGAGATGATAGCTTGTGGACCTGCAGCCTGCCACCTGCGGCTAGGGGCACTGACAGAGGAAGCCACTGGACTGTACAGGTGTGACATAGAAAGAGATGTGCCGCCTTACAAGTTTGAAACTAAGACAGCGCATATGGAAGTCCACTGGCACGAACATCGCAGGCCACTACTCGAAGGTTTAGCTGAAGAATATGGAGAAGGAGACATAATTCAAGCATACTGTAGAGGTGCTAAGAATACAGAACTTCGCTGGTATATAAACGGTCATGAAATCTTGGATGTGAGGGGTTCAACGGCCTTGAAGAGGAATAGTACTCGGCTCCTTTTCATCGGTCTACCTCCGAAATTGTCAGTGCAGTGCGCGGAGTTCAGATATGGAAAATTATACGGTTCCGAAGAGCAAAAATCGCGCTGGACCGAACTTGGTCAAATGCGAAAAAGAAAAAGTGGGTCCAATGTCATTTTAGGACGCTTAAATTTGTTAAGCTTGAGCATATTTATATGTTTGTTAGATATAAATTTTTATGTGTAATATTTCTATCATGTTCCTCGTGTTATAAGTACAGTGAAGTGTCTTATATTATTATCGCCAATTTTTGTGTGTTATTTAAGTGTATTGAAATAGAAGAAGAGTATAATGTAGAATAAATAATGTTATTTAATTGCGCTTTATTACTTTATCCAAATGTTGAATTACAAATATACGAAAGAGCGTAAGATAAGTAGATAGATAGATTATACTTTATTGTACGGTAAATATAAAATAATTATGACAAAATGAATACAAACAAGAATGGTACAAATGGCGGTCTTATAGTATAAAGCAATTTCTTTCAAACAACCATTGGATGGAAAGAATAACTAAGAATTTTTTAGAGGGTAGTGTGCAGTGTATTACTGTAGATGACATATAGATATACATACAACTATAGATATTATATAATTGTAAATAATTAGGTATATATATATATATATATATATAGGTATATTTTATATATATACTAGCGACCCGCCCCGGCTTCGCACGGGTGCAATGCTGAAACGAACAAACGAACGTTGTATATAAAAACATAGCGGCCCGCTCCGACTTCGCACGGGTATAAAATATATAGCCTATGTGATTAAAATTGATCCAGTAGTTTTGATTTATTCATTACTGCCCGTGGCCCGCACGCGTTAAATCGACTCCGTCTGTGTGGACTTCAGAATTGAGTCAAGCCGGGATAAAAAGTATCCTATGTGTTAATCCAGGTTATAAACTATCTGTATGCCAAATTTCATCAAAATCAGTTCAGTAGTTTTTGCGTGACAGAGTAACAAACATCCATACATACAAACTTTTGCGTTTATAATATTATATAATATATAGGATATAGGTGACATAAATGTAGCTACGCGCGTAGATATTTAGTGCACCAACAACTATGTTTTTTTTAAACTCAGTAGTTTTATTGAACTAACTAATATAATACCAAATTACTCTCATTTTATTCATAAGTTGCCTGCTAGTAAAGCAAAAGTATTCTTTTATTTAGCTTTGATAGAGATCTGTGCTTTTTTGAATCAGAGCCATTAGAGAGAGCCTACATACTTTCTACAATAGTTTGTCCATCCACATGGGAGCTAAACAGTGAGCTACCCAGTCGCTTGAACATTAATTACCCTCGGAAAGACAACATAGTCATGCTTCGGCATGAATTCTGTTCTTTTAAAACTGTTAGCTTGGGTTTTACTTTTCTGTAGTTAAAGGTCTAGTAAGTAATCTTGGATGCTATTAGTTACTGAAGTAAAATACATTTTTCTAGAACTTCAAAAAGTTGCTTGGTAAATTGACGCAACAACTCGTTTTTTTTTTCGTTATCTTCTGAGAGCCTCGCTGCCTGTCCTCTTGAAATCCAAAAAGATTTTGTCGCATTTATCAAAAAGACATGTTTGTTTTTAGGTTACCTAGACGAGGTATAATACCTTTTTTTTATGTGGAGGCCCTCGCATACCGCTCTGACACGGGGGGACAGAGCAGTTATGTGGGACTCGAACCCACTAAAACTCCACAGTTTACCTCCTCAGCCGCTTGAGGGCGGGATGCGGGAACGCTCCCGCACACAACCGCGAACCCGCCCGCAGCCGTACGGGGTTGGGTTTTGCACCCCCCCGCCACGACAAACCAAACGCATGGCGTGCCGCAACCACCGCGGAGACCATGTGCAATGGACGCCAGACGACTCCGTACCTATATGTTGCATGCTGCTAAAGTTTTGGCTATGTTTGATGACCGGCCGCCTGCCTGACGTCAACCCTCATTGGCAGGGGCGGATTTGATACGTTGGCTGCCCTATGCCTACGAAAGATTGCCGCCCCCCCTATGTGCTGTAAACCATGAAAATTAAATAAACTAGAAATTAAATAAAAATAAAAAAGACGTTAGTCAGTAAATGATTTATTTATCTCAATCGGTATTTCAGATACCATTCTATTTGTAATTGATCTATTTGTTTTCTTACCATTTCTATTTGTGAGAAGCAATGAATCGTTATTCACAAATTGTCTTTTGACTTTTGATGACAATTGAATTTTGCCGCCCCCTAAATTTTGCCGCCCTAGGCCCGGGCCTACTCGGCCTATAGGGATATCCGCCACTGCTCATTGGGAATGCTGTTGTTGGTGGAGTTAAAACTTTATTATGAAATATTGTTTAATATCATTTCACAACGATTTAAATGCATTTTAACATATATGTGTTTCAGCGTTGTTTCACAATATTATCCATTTTCACAATGACGCATGCTGTAGGTGGTAATTTCTTTGAAATGACGCGCGCGCTCTGTTGTGATTACCAGATATAATAAAGGTTGAACTATTACGGGATCTGGAATGTGGTTTTTAAGTCAATATAAATAAAATATTAGTGCTCAATAAATCAAATATATATCAAAAAGCCACTAATAAAAAATATAATAAATATTTTTACGTTAAAAAAACCTTTAGGAACGTCATTCTATAAAATATTTTATATATATTTTCAATAACAAGGTAATATAGTACCTATTTAATGGCAATACTAAAGATCAAGATGGCGTCAATGGTAGCCCCCACCTAGTACAAAAAGTGACAGCGCATTGCGCAAAGCGAAGTCAAGTGTGCATGTTACACGGTTAAACATGTTAAAAAGTTTTTCTGAAATTTTAGTTTTATGTTACATTCGGTGCCCAAATCGTTTAACAAGAACTGATATATTGAACTTTTCTCCGTCTTGATTAAGTGACACACTTAGTTTAAATAAATAGTGAATATTATAATAGCGTTTATTGTAAGTAAGCTTCGTTGGGAAAATACATCATCCACAATGCCTAAAGGAAAGAAAAAAGGAAAATACGGTGAGTTATTTAAGTTTTTGATCTGAAAAGTGCATTTAGTTTGGTTATGTGGTTCGTGGAGCTCGAATTCCGCGAAGAATGAGATCACGCGGCGACCTTGTGACGGCGGACTTTCCGCGGGACGTGTAGTGACGTTTACGTATATTTATTCACGGTCGTTATACTGGATGCCAATAGTCTGAAGGCTGCTAAGCACCATATGTTAGATCAAAACCCATGTTTATCAGAGTTATTGTGAGTTTCGCAAGCTCTGTCTCGTTCCTCAATGCTTCCTTTACTTTCACATTTCATAACGTTGCGAAGTTCCCACATGTACCTAACATTACAATGTGGTCATGCTTTGTCTACAAATACAGTCAAATGTTAGTGGACATGACATTTGGACTGTTTATCTAATTGATACTGTTTGGCCTTGCTTTAGGTAATTTTAGTACATTATATAATTTTACATAACAATGTACTTCCTTGTATGGAAAACAAACACATTTGTTAGGTTTTGTCATTAAATTGTAGTGAATGGAGTTATTGTTTAGTATTTTAATATTGTTTGTTCACAATACAATCACACAACATGCACTCTTCCATGTGGTTAGTCTCATTTCTATCATCCATGTGTCATTTTTTACTTTACATTAATATGTGCAATCTCAGATTTGTTACATTGTGCAACAGAAAGCTGCCAATAAGGTTGATACATTGTTAGTGTTTGTAGAGCAAGAACTTAATTAATGCTTATGTTATGACTAACCTTGTGGACTAAAGCATTGTAAGAGCACTCACTTTTTAATTTAAGCATTCACTTTCTAAATAATTATGAACAACATTCCATAGAAACCTTTTTTTTTTTAGTCGGTCTATAATTGCATGTCTAATAATGAATAGACTACTATATTTTACTTATAAACATTGCAGTTACCAAAGAACAAATATCTAAATATCATAACATAGCATCACACCTGTAACCCCGAAGGGGTAGACAGAGGTGTACCCAGTTGTACACCCACATTTCACCAATGCTGTTATTAAGTCCCATGTATAGGTGGTGACCCCATTGCCATCAACCGGGCACAATTCCAAACTCCTGCTACTGGCTGAGAAATTCTTAGTATCAGCTCGGAGAAATTCTCAGTAGAGTCTAAATATCAAGATAAATTAAAAATATATAAGATACCTTTATCTTTTTATTATAAAGAAAATATTATGTAAACAGTGTTTGTCTGATGTTTTACTTGTTTGATAGTTTCAATGTCACAGCAGTAATATGTCACCAAGTTTGGCCTGGAAACATTTATACTGAATAATTTAGCATATTTTTGCCATTTCTGTCTAGAATGAATTGGCATTCAAGTAGTTAAATAAAACTTGTTTCAGACACTAGGACTTGCATGAATACATGTTATTCAATACTTTTATAAGAATATCTCTCAGGTGTGCTGGTTTCCTCGCCATGTTTTCCATCACCGTTATAAGCAAGTGATAATTAATTTGTAATATGCACATCACTTCGAAAAGACAGTGGTGTGTGTCTTGGAATCAAAGTTGCGACCTTTGACTTGTCAGTCCAATAGTCGTACCACTAGGCTATCACTGCTATATACTAAGGTGATTGTTACTTATAACAAGCTGTACCCGTGCCATATTTAAGCTGTTGCATCAGTCATTAGCAGACACAATAGATTTTTATTGTTACAACGTACAGATCTGTACGTTACTGAGCCGAAAGGTTAAGGAGATGATGATACCACTGATAATAATGCTTCTCCCGAGCGTATTCCAGTGGCCTATCTCCACGGAGATTAGCCAAGTACGCAGGAGATATTATAGTGCACAAGTGTATGTGCAAATACAGATGCACTCCCTCTTCGTACACTCTCATATTCCGATGGGCGGCAAACCGACACGACCGGAGAAAGATCAGGTGCAGGACTGCAAAACCACCAAATAATATAGGCATAGGAATTAGCTGTCCTTTTACAGTGCTGACAATTTATTCTTAAGAGTCATTCGGGGCATTATGAGGTTTAGGTATTCTGAAAAACCTGTAAAATTTGGGTAACTGTAGAATTTTAAAAACAAGTTTAGATGATTAATTGATGTGGAACCGGTAATTTTTCTGTATACCTGTAATGAGCATGCATATCAGACTTCTTATATTTTGCCGGTAGTTTTAGAAATTAATATGTAGTGCTGTTGGTATACCATTGGTTAAATAAATAAAATTAAGCATATTGTTTAACATTTCCTTTATAAATATGGTACAGGTAAAATTCAGCAGCTTGTATAAATAGTAATATCTTAGGTTTGCGCGATCACTACACATTATAATAAAACAACTTTTAACCGGATTAATCGCGTGTATTATTGGTTTTTTGTTTTTCCTGACGTTTCGAACACTTTGCAGCGTTCGTGGTCGCAGGAGGAAGCTTGTATAAATTATTAATGAATCTTTTAATACATTTTTAACATGTTTAATCCCGAATGAGCAAGCTGTACATAAAATGTCTTTAGACAAGTTTTTATCATTCCTCTATTTCTGTTATTAGATACATTTAAATCTTGCAATAGCCTAAAACTAAAAAAAAATTAACTATGCTAATTGTTTACCTTTAATAGACAGATAATATATAATAAAGCCTGACTGCAAAAGTTACATAGGTACAAGTATAATTCTTATAATTAGGGTATATACCCAAATTCCAAATCATTATACTGGCGTCAATTCTAATGTAACAAACTAAACTAAATTTAAAACATTTAACTGTTACCATATGAGCAAGATGGGACGAATCAAGAGATGTCAAATTCAAATTTAGGCACGTCAAAATAAAATCTCCGAACGTTTTTAGTAGGCACAGTTTTAGGTAGCCACTAAAATTAGAGACGTCAAACGAAAATGGTATGGAAATTTTAGGTTGACATGATTAAATTTGAATTTGACGTCATCCCGTCCCGCTCTTGTAGTAACGGTTAGTAAAAGACAGCAATGATCTAAATTTAGTTTAGTTTGCCACATTAGAATTGACGCCAGTGTACTCTTACATTAAATCAAGACTCAAATGTTATGTTATATAAGGTAATGATAGATGGTGAAATGTAAATGGTGCCCCACTGACACAGATCTTAAGCTATTGCTGCTGAGAATTTTTATTCATGTAATATGTGGCCTTTCTCGGTATTTTATTACTCACTAGCTAGTGTATCCCAATGCCGACAGCCACTACAAATTTTATATCATTTAGTTATTATAACACTATTGGGAAACAATTATGATAAAAATAAAAATTATGATTAATTGATTGGAAAGCAATTATTTTATTGTAATATAAGTAATAGCATTATATAATGATTTATTTTCAATTTACAATGTCATGCATGAACTCTATATTTTAACTTGAAATCTTTGAAAAGGATTAACGCATGCTTAGCGAACTCTAAAGTTATAATATTAAATGGAAAAAGAATACGGTCGTGAGCAGGATTCGATATATTCGGTTATCTGTATAGGGACTGAATAGATAGCAATGACGTCGCCAAAAACACGTAAAATATGGATGAAGAATTTGCGGTGGTGAGCAGAGGTCGAGATGGCTTAGTGGTCCGAGCGCCTGGAGTATTTATCCGGGAGGCGCAGGTTCAAATCCTGCTCACGACCGTATTCTTTTTACATTTAATATAATAACTTTATGGTGTACTGATTCTATAGACAAGCCTTTACAAATACTTCATTAGATAATTTTCTGGAATCATTCGAATAATTGAATCTTGCATATCATATGTAATAGATTAGGTACTTAAGTAATTGATAGTTCACATTGCCTATAATAACACGGGGATGTCTGTTATTTTTGGTGAAATAAGTAATAAAGCACTAAAAATAACTTATTGTTTTAAGTGATAAAGAATATCAAGTCTCAACAATATTCCACTACTTCAATACAGCCATGACCTTCCTTTAATTCAAGGAATTGTCAATAAGCTCGCTGTGTGTCCTTGTGGGGAGTAGCATATTGTTTAACTTTCAATACAAGTAAGTTAATACTGGCGACGCGACACGAGTGCGGCGAGGGACCTTGTAATGCGGGAAATTTTCGTTCTATCGAACACACGCGATTGTGATCAAATGAAGGCGTGTAAAGAGTTTTTAATGGGCCGGCTCTCAAGGCAATACATTTATTTAGGTCGCCATTACTGTCCGTACGCGGCCGTAAAAGCGCTTGATACTGATAATCCTTACTTACTTAAACGTCTCATCTCGCATCATCCGGCCTCTCCTCTTGGCGTCTCATCTCGCATCATCCGGCATGCCTCTTGGCTTATTAAAATTTGATCAATTCAGTTTACTTCAAATGCATAAATATAATGACCAAAATACTCGAAACCCTTCTCTATTTTAAAGCCCTCGAATGGCGCGTTACCTTGACCCACTGGCGGCGTAGCATGAGTTGGCACCCGGGGCAGTTTTCTATTGAGCATCCCCAAAGTAAAACTACAAATATTGCTATACAACTAATTTAGAAAGTTCATGACTTAAATGGTACTTACATCTTTCAAAGTGGAGGCCTTTCCAAACTATCCGTATCACACTGCCCTACTATTATTCTAAGCTATAGGAATATGGCTAGTGGCTACTGGCTACTGAGCTGAGCGAGTGAGTTGTCACCCTGCTCCCCATTTACGCCGGCACTGCCTTGACCTGACAGAAAACCTCGTCTTACCCTCCAAATTATTCTCATTATAGAAATTAAGTTATTTCTACACCAATCTTCGGAGAAACTACATATACTTTAACAGCAACACCACATAATCAAATAACAAATCCATTATCCATTTATAGTATAGTTGGATGATAAATTAATGAACTAATTGTTTTCAGAGCACAGAAGAACAGAACAGGCGTATTCGTCGGACGAGGATGCCGGCATCGATATGACCATCGACAACTGTTCAGAGACATCGGCGCAGTCGGACCTCAAGAGCATTCAAGATGACGCAGGTATTTATGCAAAAGTTACTGAAACATTTGCTCACGGTGACGATGTGAACACTAAATAGCAGGTGAACTTCTTATTCAGTGCCTACTTACATTGAAGTGGATTGATGTATTTATGAGGTAACATAAACATATTATAGACTAGCTTCTGGCCGCGACTTCGTCTACGTGGACTTGAGTCAGAATTGAGTCAAGCTGGGATAAACTATTATATGTCTTAATCCAGGTTATAAACTATCTGTGTACCAAATTTCATCCAAATCCGTTTAGTAGTTATTGCGTGAAAGAGTAATAAACATGCATCCATCTTCACAAACTTTCGCATTTATAATATTAGTAGGAAGTAGGATAGTTTAAAATAGATGATCAAGTATGAAACAAAAATTATAGCAATACTCGTATATTCAAAAAGGTTGGCGATAACAACGTTGCGTGTGAACATTTCATACAAGGGATTTTAGCCTTAAGAGGGATCGTCCGCAATTTTCCGTCGATCGCAAAAGTTTCGACTATACATTTGGTCGAAAGGCCCAGCATTGGATTGCCGTGACGGCTATGGAGTATGGACTGAAATGTAAACTACAATAAACGACAGCTTGTTCAAGCTACTGATTGCTGAGCAAATAATATCACAGCTTCGTTACGAATGATGAATATTGGCTCAAGAGACAATTTATCATTGTCTCGTAGCGGACACAATGTGCGTACAATACGGCGTTAGGTAGGCATTACATATAAGGTTTTTAGATATATCGGTTAACCACAGAATATAGCACAGTACTGGGACGGGCCAGCCATCCTTTTTTTTTTTAACATTCTTGTAACCAGATATCTGTAGGCTCGTGGAGGACTGTGGTTTTAGTCGGTAAGATTCCGGCACGACTCGACGGCCACGAGGATCTTTTTCTTTTAATTTTTAATTCCTAGTATAGGAATATTCACAGCATACACTCTTCAGGAATTTCTCTTGTGTCGTATGTACATTTACTGACGCAATAACTCTTCATCTCGAGCAGTGGGGTAAAAAGAAAACTACGAAAGTTGAGGCCCCCTACAAATAATATATTATTTATATTATGGCAATATTGGTCGATAGAAAAGTCGATATAAACAAGGCCCATGCTCAGCAGACGTTACGTTACGTTACAATAAAGAAACAAACAAAATAACAATCGGAAAATTGTGGTAGAATATTTGAAAATCTAACACATGTAGTTTGAGATTTCAAAACATTCTATTACAGGCAACAATACATGGGCACAATCATCGCATCACATCTGCTATGAACATCTTGATTGCGTGCTGAATAGAAATTAATCGTGTCCTGTGCTCATAGCCAACTGTGATGTAAGGTGATAAGCACGGCCAGATTTAGGGAAGGACAGCAGGGCCAGCATTTAGCCCCAGACCCTCAACAAAATGTTTTTTTTTGTAAGAAATAGGTAAATAATTTACACACGTTCCGGCAAATATAAATGTGTTCAAATTCAAGTTTTAAAAGTTAGGATCTAGTTTCAATAATTTATTCGGTGCTTCGACTTCGTTGCCCCTGGGCCTTCACACCTTTAAATCTGAGTCTGGTGTTAGAATTCATTACAATTAAAATTGCGCTGCTTTATCTTTAATCCTGAATTGATGGATCAAGTTAAAACAAAATATGCAAGACATATTTTCAGTGAGTTGTCGATTTAAATTGAGTAATGTTATCCCTGGCGCTTTATTTTATTGTTCCTTAAAGAATTATTAATTAACTAATGTGGCTTTGCGGTTGTGGAGAGCGACTACGGTTACCATATCTACCTAATATTATATAAAAAAATATATGGGTTTAGGGCCCTAAAGCATAGGTACGTGCCGTCAGACAGGACACATAACCTCAAAGCTGTTATGGCTCTTTCCTCAAAAGGTCATTCCAGACATGTGCCGTAGCTAATGCTTAAGGGGTCTGTATAAAAATTATATTCGGGCCTTATTGTAACATTTAACGATTTTTGCTTACACAGTACAGATGTTGGGGCCCTTGTGGCTCGGGGGGCCCGTATTATACGGCTGATACGGCGGTAGCTACGCCCCTGTTTTATACAAATATACATAGCTTGCTTATAATACCATACAAAAGGCAATTTAATATTTTCCAGTATTCGATAATATTACCATTCCATACATATTTTAGTAACACGCACGTCTACATGTGAAAATTATAATTAGCATTGTTAGTAAAAAATCTAATTAAAATTATATTCAAATTCCTGCTATCAAATTAGATATCTGAAGGGAGCAGAGCATTATTTCAAAACGTGTGATAGATTTTATTTAAGACTAGCTGTGGCCCACGGTTTCACCCGCGTATACTTATATTATAATAAAGCCTAAGTAACTCCTTATATAGTCCGCTACCTGCCAGTAAAATCTTATCAGAATCGGTCCAGCCCTTTCGGAGATTAGCCGGAACAAAGAGACAGACAGCCAAAAATTTTAAAAAAAATGGTTTTTATGCATTGATATCTTGCATAGAACTGTGAGCTTAAAAAAACTATTATTTTGACATTACAAACAGACACTTCAATTTTATTTATTTGTATTGATTTCCACTGTAAAAACATTACAACAATTTACTCGTTTATCTGCAAAATAATAATAAAAAACAAATAAATCATAATAAGTATATTAATTCCCATTGATGATGATTCACATGAAAGCCATTTTTATAAACTTCATTACGTAGTAGGCAAGGCAATTATTGTTGTCTGCTGCCCACGTAGTGGCTCCTCATTAGGGGGAGGTCAAAGAATAAAACTTTGAGCATCGCCGCTTTATCTTCTACTGGAATCGAGAACCGTTGTAGGTAAAGTATTAAAGTCATTTTACAGATGTAGAGCCGTGTAATATTTAATTTCAAAAGACATTGTCAGGATTCGCAAGCAACCGACTTCTTTATTAATATACCAGCTACCAATATTATTTCATATATTAAGAAATAATACTCCGAGCTAAAACCAATAAAAGCCGGTGTACCACAAGGAAGTGTGCTTGCCCCAGTCCTGTACCTGCTGTACACATGTGATCTACCAGAGATAGATAACAACATTATTGCAACCTTTGCAGATGACACCGCTATCATGGCTACCGGGTCAAGCCATAAAGAAGCAGCAAAAAAGGTACAAGTAGCTGTGAACAAAGTTCATGATTGGGCACAAAAATGGAGGATCAAACTTAACGAGTCCAAATCTATTCACATTGACTTCACCAACAAAAAGTGTGACTACCACCCAATTTCTATAAATGGCGTACAAGTGCCATACGCAAACACAGCCAAATATCTTGGTATAACACTTGACGCAAAGTTACGATGGAAAGCGCACGTCAAAAAGAAAAGGCAGGAACTAGACATTCGATATAAAAATATGTATTGGTTATTGGGGAGGAAGTCCTGCCTATCAATACGAAATAAATTATTGTTATATAAGCAAATTCTAGTCCCTGTTTGGACATATGGCATTCAACTTTGGGGCTGTACTAAACAGAGCAATATTAAAATAATTCAGAGATTCCAAAATAAAGTACTTCGGGATATAGTCAACGCTCCCTGGTATATAAGAAACGACGACCTCCATCGCGATCTTAAAATGGAATTCGTCAACCAAACCATACAAAAATTTGCTGAAGCGCACGAACGTAGACTTCATCACCACATAAATGTCGAGGCAATCCAACTGCTCGATAACACGGACATTGTGCGAAGACTAAACAGAACTAAACCATTTGAATTAGTGTAGTGAATATTAGTGAATAATTATTCAGCTAAATCAGTGAAGTGTTATAACTATAAAACACACGAACAAAGTGTTTTCATCTCATCAGACTCTAAGAATGTGCAATGAACATTACTCTTAGTTATAATATACATATATTACGTAGCAAATTAAGTGAGATAAAAATTTCTTATTAGCCTAAGTGGCTAGATTGTTATTTAATTATTGAGGACTGAGTCCTAAGTAATTCAGGAAAAAAAAAAAAAAAATATATTAAGAAAATAATATATTTAGTTAAGCTACGGTCTGAAATTTCAGTGAGCAGATCTTTATATAAGTATTGGGCTGTGGTTTAAAGATACAATTGACATTGTAAAAGGGTTTATTTTATTTTTTATAACATTTTAACTTGAAAATCAACGCCTGATTAGCGTTCCCTATGAAGAACTCGGAGGATGGAGTAAATTATTTGTTGGAGAATTTCTTAGATCTCAAAGGCTTTAAAGGTAATTGAATCTAGACTTAAAACTTTAAACATCATGTGTTCTGCAGGCAAGCAATGGGGCAGGAAGATGGGTGAAAACAGGGTGACGAGAACTGCGTCCGTAGATATTGGAGAACATCAACAGCAGTTAAAATGTAAAACATAATAATAAAACGTTACTAGTAAAACAACAAAATATTGATGTGGAGTAAATTACTGAACATATCAGAGCTAAATACATTTTTCATAAAGGTAGTGACGGCCGCATTATGTCATCTTCATCCTAACATCAGTTGTCATAAAAAAGATGGCTTATTATTAAACCAACAAAATTTAAACCGCTAAAACATAATTTTAGCCAACAAATTGGGTGATACGATCGCTAAGCGACAAAACCCATCAAATAAAAAAGAAAATGGGGAAAGGACAATCGTCAGTCGATATTTGATCATTCGTCAATATTTATTCATTTTACTAGTAACACTTTCTATTTGTAATTCGTCCTATCACCAAATTTTCGCTAGAAAATAGTACTATGTTCTACAGGGAAGCAACGAGACGTAAAATGGGGAGGACCTCGCAAGAAGACTGATGTAGAAATTGACGCGCAGCCCGCCATTGAATTGGAACCGAACAAAAGTAAACGTTAATAAATAATTGTCCATACTTTAACCATGAAAATTTCAACGAGAAACATTAGCAATTGGGCGTTTTAAAAAGAAGGGTCCACGAGTGCCAATACGAAAGTACGCCCCGCATACCCTGAGTAGTCTACGGCGTGAATTCTTGTCATGAGAAATAAAGCTTCTGTCGAAGAAAATGAGTAAAAGTCGTACATGTTCATGTAGAGGATTAGGATTAGTTCTAATAGGAAAAAATTAAACCCTTATAAAAGACTGCGTTCAATCTAATAAGACGCGCCCGATTCGTTTTCTAAGTCCCTACCTACAGAATATAGATAGTTCAATCCATAAACATGCGGAATATATTTTATGCCAGAAGAACTTGCGAGTTGTCAAGCCGATCAAGACAAGATCTAACCATCAGCCAGAAAATTGCGGACGGTGATGGTTGCTCGACTATTTTTAGCGACTTAGACAAAGAGTAAACCGAGTCTTCATTGATTAAACATAATTATGCTTAAGGTGCTCATAGTGATTGAGCTTTGCGGACAAATAGTACCTACACAATTTTCTTAAATCTTTTTTATACAACATTTATCTGACTCACGGCCATTTCGCGTGCATATTTAATTGCATTTGCACAGGATGGAAGCATTAAAATGATTGGGGATTACACATTAAAACAATTGGAAAATATATCGCGTTACTCCATTGGGCCAGGGAAAAATCCAATCACTTTATTAGGTACTTCTACAAAACAAAGTCATCCCGTATCAACAGAATTGCAAAACAAAATATATTGAATTGAACTAAAGGTACGGAATAGTTAATACGGCTAGAATTGTAAATATTGGCGACGTGTCAGCTTTGTACGGTCGCTGGTCGTAATATTTGAATATTATTTTGCTGCAGTGTCCGCCACTGTCGAGAGACGGACACTGATGATGCCCCGTGGGGGGCGAAACACGTGTAGAGTAGTTGGTGGTAGTTGCAATCACAGAGTACTTTATAATATAGGAAATAGAGACCTCTCTCTCGTTCAATTTAGGAAACAGGGTACACAGACGCCATCTATAGTATTACGAATGCACTACTAAGGCCACGGCGCGGGGCAGCGCGAGGGCGCGCGGTACGAGGAACCGATGACGGCCGCGCTGACAACCGCGCAGCCTGAAGGGTGCGCGGGGGCGGGAAGTGACGCGGCGGCTGCCGCTCTTTTCGCCATTTTGGCGCGCAATAATTCTCTACGACGATCTTCCGCGGCGGTCACGTAGTACGATCGGCCGCCGTTTGATCAATCTTTGTTTTTTATTATACTCTTTATTTATACGGTCCGCTCTTTTGCTATTGCTGTAAACGATAGGACCCCGACATGCATATACATATGTTTAGGTATTATTAGGTATCTACTTAGGGTCCAACCAACAAAGATATAAAATACGTGATTCAACCGATTCCAATATATTCTTCCATTCATTTTTTTATTGCTCATACATCTTATGAATAATTTGGAAGAATATAATGAAATAAAATTAATGGTTTTTTAAAGACTTATCTTTAATCACTTAATACATATTTTATTGCCTTTAATTTATTGCTGTCCTTATCCGTCTTCCCGCATAATATTTTATTTAAATTTTTGCCATAATGGTGAATAAAAAATCGGGATGACAAAGTAATCTTAAATCTATCAAGTTTTCTATATGGATTTGGCAATGCAGGAAGTCGAAACTAATATGTACAAATATTATACTTTTATAAATTGTTTTAAATTATTTAATGTTATATTTGTTTTTAATATGTCATCATAAATGTCTTGTAATTCAGATATGCATTTTATTAATGAGTAACTGGGACTGCGAAGCCAGTTCCGACCAGCATACTCCCGATATTTAATAAATTCAAGTTCACTTTTACAAATAAGTCTTCCTTACATATCTGAGATATCTGTTGCAAAATAGCATTAAGCGCCATCTATTGTTTTACGAAGGTAAAAATTTTTTATATAACCCTACCAAATTGCAAAAGAATGATTGCCATACAACAATGGATGTTTAAATGAGCTACTTTATTTTGTCGATTTATAATTGTCCAGTTTCCTACTCATTTGTTCGAAGATTGTACACTCTGGTTGCAATTCTCACGGCTTGCATATTTGCGTATATTTGCGGGCGGTGCACAGGTATTTGCATGACTACCTGCAATATTGTGGAAGTAGCTACATATTGTATTTATTTGCATCCATTGTAATGGACTTCCGCAAAGTAACGCCTGAATCTATTCAATACTCTTCATTTTCATTTAATAAGTGATATTTATACCGCTTCTATGGAAAGTCAGGCACATTTTGATTTAAAAAGCAATGATCGTAAACCCTTTTTCCTTGAAGTAAATCCCAACATCATTTACTAAACTAATTAAACTTATTTCCTATTTATTATTAACTTAATTCCATTCGGATCTGAAATATAATTAGTTTTGAGTAGTTTATATTCTGTATAGTGTAACTTACCTCGGAGTGAAATATATAAACACCCGAAGAGTTCCTAACAATATTTTTTCACGTTTCAAACGTTATATAAATACTTGGCAGGCCGCAAAGAAAAGCTCAGCTGAGCAGATTGAGTAACGCTGTCTTAAAGAAATAAATAATACAAATAAACACTGGCACATTCTTAGTTGACTCATGCCTTTGCACCGGGGTTTACTTTATCTGATGAGTATGATAGTTGAAGGATTTGTTTCTTTTGTATCATTCTACGTTATATAACAACTAATAAAGTTGTTAAAAAACGTAGAATGTCTTAAAACCAAAGCTATGTATATGTAGGAAAATATGGTTTATTATTGATATGAATTAGATTATGATATTATTTATATTATCAAAAAAGAAGTTCTTTTTTTCGTTGCTGTCGTGCGATTCCCCTTTAAACTAAGCATATTAATATAGAAAATTATGATCCTACGTTTTTCATATATAGTGTGTTTTAATGGATTTATAATACAGTAATATTTTTGCGCATTGGAACACAGGTTTTTTGCGAACATGTTTACACAAATGTTAAGGCCGAGTCGATGACCTGGGAAGGACAAAGCGAATGTGACTTACGACGACTAGCGACTGTCTGTAATCAAAACTCGTTTATTGTTAAATAGTGCTCTGCCCCCAAAAGTAACATAGAGGTAATAATTATAAATAACTATTTAAAGTTACAATATTAAATGGAAAAAGAATAACCTCCCGGATGAATACTCCAGGCGCTCTTACCACTAAGCCATCTCGACCTCTGCTCACCACCGTGAATTCTTCATCCATATTTTTAACACGTCTTTTTTTAATTATAAAAGACGTGTTAAAAATGTGGGAAAATATCCCTATACCATATTCATCAAAATAGGTTCAGCTGTTTAGGTGTTTCTTTCGAATTTATAATATTCGTTTCGATTATTGTTTTTAGTTATTACTCAGGGGTCGCCAAGTTGATCGTGGTGGCCGAGTGGTTAAGGCACCGAGCACGAGAGGAACCACTTGAGCCACAGGTTGTGTATTCACACCTGGCATGCACCAATGCGAATTTGTCAAAGTCATTATGCACTTTAATAGTTAATCTTAGACATAACAAAAATACGGTAAAGAAAAAATAAACTTGAGGAAACCCGGACTAATAGTCTGAAATCACCAACCCACAGTGAGCTAGCGTGGTGGTTATTGCGCGTGCCTTCTCTGTATGAGAAGAGGCCCTTCCGTGCAGTGGGACAGTTATGAGCTGGTTATATGGAAATCCAACATGGTAGCGACCACCGACTCACTAAAACTATACGGTCCCCCACTAACCCTTACCGGGATTCTGGAATCGCATCTACATTCGCCACCATCCCGACGTCATACCTATCGACGGTTGTCTTAAGAAAAGCGTTGCAAAAATGTAATGAAATCGCACTTGATTCTTGTAAACTACTTGTATACTTTTGACTCGCGACATCGCTGCGGGCTCAGCTCATGAAGAGCTCCGTTCAAGTTCGAAACAAGTAAATGTCGAAGAATGCACGTTAAACAATAATTAATATGTACTTATAAACAGTTGACTCGCCTAAACTTCATAGCTATGTCACCACGTTGCCACTTCAATAACATAGCCACGTGTAAGCAAACACGTGTCGTTAGGAAACTGCTTCCTTAATATGTATATGTACTGCTCACAAAGGAGCAGGTTTTCTCAAACTTGTCACACAATAGAATAAATATGCAGAATAATTATGCAAATTTTTCATTTCTCGCGTATAATCGCAATTATAAATACATTCTCTTTCATTTCCTCTAGGGCACTGTTTCTCAAAGTGGTGTACGCCAATTGGTCTCTACAAAATTTACGTAACGACTGCTAATTGACAGGCGAATGTTTTCCACTTCTCTATGAATTTTATTCGATGAATATCAATCATATCACTGAAAGGCGAAATAAAGGCAGAAATACATACATACATAACATCACGTCTGCATTCACCGAAGGGATAGGCAGAAGTTTACACACCTGTACACCCACATTTCACCAAGGCTGTGAAATCCCATGTAATAAGTAGTGAGCCTATTGCCGTCTACCGGGCACAATTCCAAGCTCCGGACTTTCCTAACAGAAAACCCCAATGAGACTACCCGATCCGAGAATCGGCCCAGGACCTCAGGCTCAGCAGTCGCCCTTGCTACCACTAAACCAATAGACCAAGTCTAAACAGACACGTACTTCCATATTGCATATCTTTTGTCTTTTAGAAACTGGCGTCCGATCAAGTTTCTGCCGCATTCTCAGCCTTTAATCTTAGTTTTATTGTTTTATACAAGCTCCGTGTAGGTAATATTTACTGGCTATTCTCATACCTATTCGAGCTTACGAAGCGAATATAACTAGAACGTTGACCTTACGTATTATTGCAGTTTTGTCTTTTCAAAGACGACTAGAAATAGCTGTTTGGAATTGAGCGAAATATTGCTTCAAAGATATGACTTTAACGTCGGAAACGTACCCAAGGCTCCCAATAGTAATATTGGGAGTATTGGTTGTCTGTGATAGCTGTTTTCTACAGTTTTCTCAATGACAATTGACATCAAACTATTTTATCCCGTGGGGTAGGCAGACACTACAGAACACCACCTCAATCTTCGATCCTTTTGTTTCTTCCACGTTAATACCAATGTTTCAATTGCGATAAAATTATTCTGGGCTTTTTCATATCTTGCTAGTTAAATCAAACCAATGGTCTTCCGATGACCTTCCAATGAACCACTCTCCAACTGTACACTTTGGTGGAAACTACTGTTCTCGGTTGAGATGTCATTCAATATTTTGCAGACTACCAATTCAGTCATAGTTCGGATTGAGTCTCAATGGAATGACGCTTGAATGACTATTGTATGTCATTTTATTTAAATTAAGAGACACAGGACTCAGGTCATACATACTTGGAGAGTACTATGCACCTGAACAAAAAATTATCAACATCAGCCCACTGTTGGCTATAGGCCGTCTCGCTTTTGCTAGACTTCTCTGTTCTGTGTTGATTTTGTATGTATTTCCTGCTATATTAACATTTATTTCAAATCATTTTTGATAGTTACTAAATTGAGGTCGTACGAACGCTGCAGGCTACCAACCTGCAATTATTCAACATTATTCCGTTTTCAACATAACACATACTTATAACCACTCCAATCTATGCATTGCGTTATCGCGAACTACGTCACAGTTGGTATAACTGTCAACACGTTTACTTGTACTTACTATATTGCTAGAGGGATACTAAATGACGTATCCAGTGACGTAAGTCTTGGCGTGGGCTTTCGTGACGTCATTCCAAGGAGGCGATATTACGCAGAATAATAAATTATGACGCTCACGGCCGACCCCTTTTTAGCTTCAATGGACGTGACGTGTCCTGTTAACGGGATTTTTAGATCACAAACATGGGGACTCCTTTTTAAGATCCTATTACTAGTTGCGCTCAGTGGCGTGTTTTACCTTCATGTCCATTTTCACGCAGGATTCCTGCATTTTCCAGAGATCGTAAATAATAATAATCTTTATTGATACCAAAAAACAAACCTTTAACAAGACTTATTATTACTAGGATACATACATTTTGTCAAGGCTATTGTACAAAACTAATGTGAACCCTGGCTCCCAAACTAGGTGGTAAAAATCTAGCTTATGTCCTATTCCAAGACCTAAAGCGAATCTTTTTCTCACCAAAATCCTGCCAAACCTGTTCTGTAGTTTTACGTGATTAAGTATCATCAAATTCACAAACATCCAATCTGGCACATGTATATTAGTAGGAAGGATAGGGATTATACCTATGTTCCAGGTTTTCTCAACACGTAAATACTGCCGAGTATATTACTCACAATGAAAAATATAATTTAATAGTCTTAGTTATTGTTCACCGGTTACTACTCACGTACATTCTTCGGGTTTGCCCGACTAGTTTCGAACTCGAACGGAGCCCTTAGTCATGAGCTGAGTCCGCGGCTATGTCGCGAGTCAGACTGTCCATTTAATAGTCTTGTCCAGCTAAACTGATGTTCTTTTCCATTGACATTTAAACCGATAGTAACAGATATCTTAGATGAAGTGTTCATAGAACGCCAGTTTTGGTTTTATGAATACGGTCGACAGTCTTTAATAACGTAACGTGGAGCCTAGACAAACTGGCCCAGAATAATGACTAAATCATGGCTGTCAATTTTAAGTTCCAATTAGTTTAATCTCTGCATTAGGCCTATTTCCAGCTCGAACAATAGTTCTGTTCAACAATTCTCAAGGTCTCTTGTTATTTTCCTTTAACTAACAATATTGAATTAGAGGAAAACGTGTCGATTTTGACAATACACTGCTAAATAAAACTGAGAGCGAATCAACACCTATGCTGTGCTAATTTCCTTACAGGAAGACTGACTGATATAGGAAAAACCCTAAATAAAAACACAAATGTCTTTGACCGCCAAATATTTTAATATTCACTGCTGATTCCGAACTTCCCAATAATAATTTTTTTATGGTATAGTATAATCAAAATAGCATACGTTGTCACCTGTTGGTAAGCCATCAATTCCGCTCATGAACACTCGCAACCTCAGAGGAGTCACTGATTCATGGCCGACCTTTTAAGAAAACATGAACCCTTCACCCTTAAGCCCCCATGTCGTATTTGTTCTAATACGCCGCTGAAAGAATTGTTTTTGCTTAATTTGGTCGTGGCAATATTGTATAAACATAGATGGAACACGGCTAGACTTCAATTTTATATCATAGAATACTCTTCAATTACTATACCTTTTTCAAATTCAAATCATTTATTCTGTAAATAGGATTTTTTGGAACTCTTTTACATTTCAAATTAAAAACTAGAAGGCGCCGGTATTTCTTATCTGACTACCTCTGAGAAGAAAATCCGAAGAAAACCGTCCAGACATCAGTATATAAGACAATGTGAGCGTAATCATGTAGGGCGTCTGGAGTGGCCTTTTGCAGAAAGAGCCTTAGCAGCTTCATGTTGACCTGTCCTAACTGACGGCACCACGGCACGTATGCATCAATCATTTTCATTTCATGTCATTTTGATAATGTAGAAAACTATAAATTGCGTTAATAACATTCTGATAGAAAATTACTGATGATACCTATACCGTGTTTAGTAATATTGCAAGTTATGTTACAGAATAGTGTGGGCTCACATACGCTGATAAAAATCTGACACGCGAATGATAACCTTGCTGGCCATGCTTCATAATTTTCTGATAAGAGAAGAGTATCATTATCTAACAGATTAAACTTAAACATTACGGCATGTTATGTATCAGATTGTAAATAGATTACCCCATCATAACCGTAATCGGTCGATCATTCAAAATCTCAAGGGAAATTTCCTCTATCACCTGTGATCACACTAAACTTTGAAAGTCATCAATTGAATAGATTCAACGCGGAAGTCCATTACAATAGATGCAAATAAATACAATATCTAGCTACTTCCACAATAAGAATCATCAATGATTGCACTGCCCCGGTGCCAACTATGAACTTATTAACTGTTCCGCTGCTGGTAAATTTATGCTTAGTCAATTTCTACTGGGTCAGGCCGTATTTAGTCTCGTACAAGTAGCTATGCTTTTTTATATAAACAATTTCTTTCTTTCTTGACAAAGCTCGCAGCATCCTACTCTAATCGGCAACTTGTGAACCCAATGCATTGCAATTTACTCTCATATTTAGGCTAACTTTCATAACGCATTAATGGACAGTGCCGGTTAAACGATATCTCAGGTGGTGTTAGTTGACACATCAAAGCTAAATGCCGCATCGTCAATGAGTCGAGTTCCGTATGCGGGCGATGACACGATAATGAATTGCAAAGTTTTTTTTTTTTTCGAATTCCTAAGCGTAACTGAAAGTAAAAAAATACGTAAGACACGGTACTTACTTATATGTGAAATGATAGGAACCTATAAATTCATGTATGGACACATTTTTGCGGTTTCTTAAAGCGGCTACACAATCATGCAAATAAATGCATGGTGCATGAAAGTTTGCCAAACATATAGCATACTAGCTTCTGCCCGCGACTTTGTCCGTTGGGTCGAAACGGGATAAAAAGCTATCCTATATTAGGATATAGGATAGCTTTTTATCCAGGCTATAAATTATCTGTATGCCAAATTTCATCTAAATCCGTTCAGTAGTTTTTGCGTGATTGAGAACAAACATCCAAACATATTCACAAACTAAAGTTATTATATTTAATGGAAAAAGAATACTTTTGTGAATATGAAAGACTTCTACGTAGTTACCACACGTGACAAAAAGCCATATCAATAAGCCACGTGCGAAATATCTTAACATTCCCTTCTATATCAGAGCAATAAGCATAACATTTACATGGTTTATCTGCGAATGCTGCGTTAATTATAGTTCACGTGCGACGCCAAATTGATCTTTAAGGCGCGAGATTGGGCGTTCTCAAGGTTATCAACTTAATGATAAGTTTGCTTACGACCTAACCTTGGAATTTTTTATACCGGTTACCTATTTTGAATAATGTTTTCGTATAAAATGCTGCATGGAATATCTTGCGGTGCTGTTTATACGATTTCTATCATGTCGGTCATAATAAGTGGTTTCTGATTATGCCATTTTAATGGTCATGATATGGTGGATAGCTCGGTTTCAAACCAACGTTTTGTCGCATTTTAGAATGAATGAGGAATGTTTTAGTGGCCTGTGAATATTTTCTCGTATCCTTGATGGGCTCATGATTATGTTATCTGGAATAGTTTAAAAAGTTTCGTATATTTTGTAGCACTGATAAATGTAATAAATAATGAAAAAAAATTAAGACAGTAAGACGTATAAAAATAACTGATAACATCATGGTAAAACATACACAGTTAAAAAAAGTATCGATTTAATGGCTTACGGTTCATAGAAAAAGGTGAAAATTTAAGCTGTAAGTAATGATCGTTTTTATCTGACTAGCATAAGATGCAATGGTAAACACAACAGATGCAAATAGTGTTCGAGGACTGCCTCGTTGGTCCCAAGCGCGACTACCGAGCAGGTCTCGGTTTCGATTCCCGGGTCGGGCAAAGTGTTATTGAGTTTTTCTGTTAGGAAATTCTCAGTAGCCCGGATTTTAGAATTGTGCCCGGTTGTTGGCAATAGGCTCACCACCTATTACATGGGGCTTAATAACAGCATTGGTGAAATGTGGATGTACAGTTGTGTACACCTCTACCTACCCCTTCGGGGAATACAGGCGTGATATGTATGTGTTCGAGGAATGATATAAATAGGTGTCACTATTACACTCCGATTAAAGCCGAGATTATGCGAGACATTGGAGTCGTTGACAACTGATTGTAAGCCATCTCCATAATCACTATTGACTACAGTTGTCCACAAATGATATGATTGCAGTGTGACCGTGAGATGTTGCCATTTTAGAAGCGGTGGATTTTGCCCATACCTGCTTATTATTATAATTTGAGACGTAACATATACTATCCATGTATTTTAGGAGCCTATTTATAGCACAAGATAAAGTCTAAAGTGAGTTAATGTAGGGTTATCATAACGTAATTACGTCTCACACTTTGAGATTACAAATTGGGTTAACTTTTCCCTAAAACACGATAAAGAATTTGATATATCCAATCATACTTATTTTGTTGAGACAACCAACACATCTGAGATATGTTCTCGATTCTATGTAAAACCATGGCGGAAGCCTACGGGGTTTTAAATACTGACACTAGGTTGTTGATCACCCGTACGGGAAGAATAATTATTATCTAATTTTAATTATTATTATTACATTAGAACTCATAATATTCACTTCCACAGATAACGAGATCCAAGAAAAATTCGAAGAGAAAGTCCTGGAAATAATCGAGTCACTCAACGCACGCGCAAATGCAGCACGCGCAGGAGCATTCGTGTCACTCCGCGCGGCCTTACAACGGCGCGCACTGGACGGTTTGCTGTCCACACACAGGGCCACGCTGGCAGACCATGTGTCTAAAGCTTTGCGACGTGGCAAAGATGGGGAAAGGAAGGCAGCTGCCGCAGTGGCACCGTTACTGGCTTTGCAGGTAATCCTTACATGAGAACTGTTCAAAAACGTCAAAATAATCAAGTGTTGGTGCGAACCCAGCTTGCTCTGGAAGACTTGCGGTCCAAACTGGTTTATCACATGTCTTATGTTGACGCGGGAAAGACGGAAAAAAGGAAGGTCGCTGCTGTTGTGTCACCATTTCTACTTTGCGGATATTTTGTGTTACAAAAGGTTTAAATTTGAGGAAGTCTTCAAGACTATTGAGAATCACGGCGTTTGCGCGAACTTAGTAAGTTGTACCATTAAAAAAGGTACCTCCTATGAGTGTCCAATACGACAATCGCATTAAAACTCGTATTCTGGATATTCTCAGAAAATGTTAGGTACAACAGCACCAAACTATGCAAGTTTCCTCAATATTGCTAAACCCAACAGAAATCTATAAAAACTGTCTTCATCATCATTTAAAACACCCTATTTTCTAACGGTTTGTTTTCCAGATCGGTGATGAAGGCACAGAAGAGTTCGTCCGCGAAGTCCGACCGGCCCTCACAGCCACCGCCACAGACAAGTCCGCGTCACTCGACACACGCACTGAGGTACGATCCTTTACACTTTACTACTACTACAAGCTTTTAACTTAACCTGTTAGTATCTTAGAAAGACATTATATAACTGAAATACCGTACTCCTAAACCGAAGCTGAAAATTGGAAATTTGTTTCGTTTGGGCGACAGTGCATGATAAAAACCATTTTTATATTATAAACAGGTAATAAAGTCAGAGTTATTTCCGCCATCCCCTAAAAACACACTGTTCTCCACAAAACTTTTGCCGGGGTATCAGGATCGCATCAGCATTCACCGAGACCCTAGTGACGGTCCTTAAATGAATGTAAGCAAAGTCGTGAAGGACCTAATTTAATATAATTATTAAATCTCAACATTTCAGTGCTGTTCCTCGCTGGCGGTGCTGTGCTACCTGATGGAGGACGACCTGTCTGAGATCCTGGACGTCATGCGCATGTACGAAACCATATTCAGTGGCAGCTATCTCAAGGTACACTATATAAACCCAGTGAACACTACCATATAGGTATTTTTACATTGCAATTGAATTGAAATGATGTTGAAAATATTAACTATACTTCATAAATTTCATCTTCCAGCTTCTATCCCGACTAAAATTATTTAATTAGTATATCAAAATAATGGTATTTAGTCAAAGTGCAATAATTTATTGTATATAAGTATAATAAAGCTCGCCTTTTTCATTTTCATAATTTGTATTGTGTATCATGTGTAGAATAAAGAAAGAATGAATCACCAAGTCTTTATCGTCCTGTAAAGAACATGTTTTATTAAAATATTTTTTTACAATTTACGTCGTAGGTCTCATATTTATAAGCTATTTCATGGAAAAGAAAATTTTAATTTGACACACACACGAGTTTAATTTAGTAAGCAGAAGTTGACACCCCTGTGTGGTTCCAGGGTGACGGCAGCGTGAAGGTATCGGGCGCGGCGGTAGAGGAGGGCACGTGGCACGCGGCGGCGCTGGACGGCTGGGCGCTGCTGCTGCCGCTGCTGGCGCCCGCGCACGCGCTGCAGCTGCTGCACAACCAGCCGCCCTCCTTCGCCAGGCTCGGGGAACTGCTGGAGGCTGTGTCGCTAGAGGTAACTGTGCACTAGAGGCGGGGAGCTCTTGTCTAGCGCGGCGGTAGAGGGCACGTGGCACGCGGCGGCGCTGGACGGCTGGGCGCTGCTGCTGCCGCTGCTGGCGCCCGCGCACGCGCTGCAGCTGCTGCACAACCAGCCGCCCTCCTTCGCCAGGCTCGGGGAACTGCTGGAGGCTGTGTCGCTAGAGGTAACTGTGCACTAGAGGCGGGGAGCTCTTGTCTAGCGCGGCGGTAGAGGCCATGGACGCCAGGAGGTATGCGGCACGCGGCCACACTGGACGGCTGGGCGGTGATGTGATTTGAAAAAACCATTAAACGTTGAATAAGTAGTCGTTAAAACATTAGTTGAATATATGCAACATTTGACGCCATTACTATGTTATCGAATATATAGCCATTGTTAAGCTAAATTAAAACCCTAGCAGCTTGACCACCCTGACACTAGTAGTTTAGAAACAAATTAAATTCGCTCGATTAAAATAAAGATTAAGCCATATGAACTTTACAATATTTATAGAAATAAGATCCTACTATGCAAACATGCTTCTAAATTGAGATGACTGTGATGTAGAGAAATTAATTTTAAGATTCGCCATTTTTAAGACCTAATATTATTAAAATAAATTAATATCACGGGTAAACTGGCTTGCTTTGAAAAAAAACTTGCGAGTTTATTCACTTATCAACCCCCTTTTTCTCCAGGTCCGCATGGCCGCAGGTAATGCTCTCGCCATAGCTTACGAGACAGTGACGGATGATGACGACGGAGTGGACGACGAACTGTCGGCACAGGTCGACGTGTTACTGCCGAGACTGACCGAGCTCGCGCGAGACTCGCACAAGTACCGCGCCAAGAGAGATCGCAAGATACAACGAGCCACATTCAGGGATATCCTCAAGTACTTCGAGGTAGGTCAAGTTTTTTTTTTCTAACATATATAAACTTGAAAAATTTACTGGTTGTTTTCCCCTCAGCAGGTATCTAAACATAAAACTAAACTTTAAAAAAAATGGTTTTAATAAATTAAATCTAATTAACACCATTTTAGTTTCATATTGTAGTAAATGTGTTCATTTTGAACAAAACGTTTATGTATATGTACTTAAAAGGACCAAATATCAAACCCTGCGGCACGCCTATTTTAATTTCTGAGCCCAAAGAAATAACACAAAACTGCTAACTTGAACTTATTGGACTAAGAGCTGTATTCCTAATTCCATAATCCTCGAATTTCAAGAGAAGTATCTCGTGGCTAACGCACTAATTTTAATGAATACTGAGGTAAAGTTACAATATTAAATGGAAAAAGAATACGGTCGTGAACAGGATTCGAATCTGCGCCTCCCGGATGAATACTCCAGGCGCTCTGACCACTAAGACACTAATCCTGTTCACGACCGTATTCTTTATCCATTTAATATTGTAACTTTAGAGTTCGCTAAGCATGCGTTAATGCTTTTCAAAGATTTATCTTGAATTACTGAGGTGAAGTTTTTGATTTTGAGCTTACAATTCTTTTGTGGGAATTTCCTGAATTTGCCATGTAAGATTCGAGCGCCTTTAAGTGCAAGAGTCTAATAGGCGATACACGATTTGTATATCAGGAGGGCGAAGTGAACTGCATGTCGGTGCGCGTGGGCACGGAGACGGCCACGTGGTCGTCCTGGTCGGGCGGCGCCGCGTACGGCGCGCTGGCCGCCGCGCTGGGCGGCGCGCTGCAGGCGCTGGCGCCGCGCGACGTGCGCCTGCGCGCCGCGCTCGCGCTCGCCGACGTGCCGCCGCTGCACGCGGGGCCCGTCAGGAAGCTCAACAAGCTGCAGCGGGTCTGTACACTACCTCACCTTACCTTACGTGCACTCCGAGTGCAACACGAATTACTCGACGTAGCCGACCTAAAAAAAACTCCTTGCAGTTCACCACGTACGTCGACCCAGTCGCTCAATGACTTAAAACCATATAAACGAAACTTTGCACTTTTTATAGTAATAAATCAACTAGACATTACACTAACTTAATCGATGGAAAAAAATTATAACGAATTTTTACCAATAAGGCAAAAATATGTTCACCCTATTTCTCATTCACACGTGCACAATAACCTACCGACCTACAATCTGTAAAATGTCCCATAATGTCAATATAGTTGTGCTGGCAAACTACCAAATATTTATACTCCAAATCACAAACAATTTACGAGCTTTGATAAATAATGAATCATCTAGTATTAGAATATAAGATATTATTTTTCACTATAGTAGCTATTAATGCCATAATAATAAATAATATATGTAACATCTACATTGACTTGACCATGGAATTGTTTCCATGATCTAGGCAACATGGTCAATGTCAGCTTATTGTACTTTATACAGTTACCTATGAACTGAAACTTAAAACCTAATCAAATCACAAATTAATATGGAGCATCACAAAACCGTTTGACCAATGTCCTGAATTTTTGTAGGCTATAACATTTTTGTCTGCTATTGTTGGTTGTTTCGCCTGTTTTATTTCAAGATTTTAAAGAGATGTATGATGAATACAATTGATAATGTTATATTTATTTTTCCAGCATCTACAAAACAATGCAGCATGCAAGGCACGCACAGTGGCGCGCAACAAGAACAGAGACAAGCGCTCGGCCGCGCTCGCCATCTGAGCATCCGCAAGTCTCCCGCCCCACAGCATATCGCACGGTTCCACACAAAAATATATCTCTCGGTTTAGTTTAGAGCTTAGTTTAACGCTAGCAACGTCAATTCGACGCCTTACTTCTTAGTGTGCCCACCTCCCGAGCGGTCATTGATTATTTTAACATCTTGTTCAATATGTTTAGTTTCAAACACCAATGTCCGCTGGCCAGGTCTCGTGTGAAGTTAGTGTTAGGTTAAAATAGGCTAGTTGTTAGAAACCAAAGAAATTCGTATTATTTTGGATAAATTAAAAAAGTTGGAACCGTCTACTTTATGAGGCATCTCGTTGTCTGTCGACGCTCTGATTATATCTCGCAATACCATCACAGATCTCTGACTTGTTCAGTCATTTCTTTTGCGAAGTAAATGTATTTTAAAATTGATATTATTGCGATCGATGTTTTCATATCATTTTGTATTATAGAACATTTTATCCTTACTCCCTAACTTGGTGTATTGAGCTCACGCTTATTCATTCCGAATGTACTTCGTTACGGTCGGCACTTGAAACTTAACTGTTACGATTTTTAGTGAAATATTTTACTATAATTATACTTATGTTATATTATTGATATTTTTTGTATTTAAATTGACAGTTTTGTGTGTTAATAGATTACATTATTGTTAGATTTACTACGTCATTGAAATGTTTTGTTTTACTTTCCATGGATTTACGTATTAGTTAAATCAAGTTGTGGAGTAAGGGCGTTTTATTTTAATAACGGTTGATAAAATTAATATTTTCTATGACTTGTACTGTTCATATATCTTATGTATATGTGATTCGTATGTGTGTCCTAGTGAGGATGAGTGCATCACAGTGCAATTCATACGTTTATATATAAAGCTTCTCTGTAAATATTATTTTAATTAGGATTCGTTGCTCCGGTCGCCACGACTTGTAAATTATTAGGCTAGACGGAATGTTGAAATAATATTTATTATGAGAACCAACTTCTTGTTTCATTTTTAAGTCATCGATCCCGCAAACTTCTGATTGCAAATAAATAAAACGAAAAAGCAAATTTTCGTCCCAAGTAACACTGATTGCAAAATGAGCATCTAAGATTCATCTATGATGGAATTTACAACACAATTGAGATATTTTTATAGTGGGCATTAATAAATTATTGCCTCTAACACTAAATCGCAATCGTGCTTGCATAAACGAAATATTTAAGACTCCTTTCGACACGTGAGTATGTGCGCCACAATCGAAGATGTTGACGTTTTATTGATTTTATTCAGAAATGTTTATTATATAAAAATGCTAATTATTTTAACTATATTTCGTATGTTTTCATAGTAGCTACTTATAATTATTAAGTTCATTAAAGATATATTACGAAAACGAGAGCTGCTAATTTGAATGCTTACGATGTTATACTTTTCCTTTATTCTTATTAGTTTACTGGCTTTATGATAATATTGGAATATGTTTTATTCGGCGTCCTACACGTTGTGTTATTGTATGTGTGACGAGATATATGGTTATGGAATATCTGTTAATTTTTGGTCTCGGACATGGATGATAATGCAAAAATTATTGATGATATAGAGCAGTTATCAGTGTCAACATCATACCAATGTTCACCGGAACAAGTTAAATCATATTTATATAATATTAGTTACAGTTTTAAAATATTTCATATGAACATAAGAAGTATAGGCAACAGTATAAACTTCAATAACCTTCTCTTACTTTTACATCGGATTAAGGTACAATTTGATATAATTGTCCTGTCAGAATGCTGGCTCCGTAAATGTCCCCATATACCCCCTATACCTGGTTTTGTAACCTCTTGCTCTGAACATTCTAGTCAGAATGATGGCATAATTGTCTACACTAAACGAGAGCTTCAATTCACTGTTGATAAACCTTCACTCTCTGACGCAAATTGTCTGGTCCTCAAATATCGAAATGAAATAGCACTTATTGCTGTATACCGATCGCCATCAAATCGTAATATTGAAAACTTTGTTTACAGTCTTGATTTAATACTATATTCATTAAAAACTTTTAGAACCATTATTTTAGTCGGTGATATTAATATAAACATAGCTCCGAACTGTACTGACCCAAATACTGATATGTACCTAAACACCATTGCATCTCATGCTATGCTTCCTGCTTATCTTTTCCCTACACGCAATGATAGCTGCCTGGACCATATGATTATTAAATCTAACAAACCATCTATATCTTTAGTTCTCGATTCTCTTATTACTGATCACGCTCCAATTTTAGCATTCTGCAATATTAGTCTTGCCTCTCCTAAATCCTTTGCACGATCAAGGCGTGTGGATATAGACGCTTGTGTTAATACGCTTAAATCTACCGACTTCTCCTCTGTTTTAAACTGCTGTGACGCTGACACTGCTGCATCTAACTTAGTGAATATTGTATCTTCGATTGTTAATAAAAATTGTTCTGTTTCTACTATCCCGAGTAAAAATCGCATTATTAAACCTTGGGTTACACCGGGTCTTTTAAGATGTATTCGAAATAGAGATAAGTTGTACCGTAAAACAAAAAAAGAATTTAGTAATGAGACTTTGAAAACAATTTATACCCGATATAGAAATTTTTGTAACAATTTATTGAAGAAATTGAAACGCCAGTATGAAAGGACTGAATTTGAAAAACATCGAAAAAATCCAAAGGCTACCTGGAACCTTATTAAATTAATCTCCAATATTCATACAAATAAAAATTCTGCTAGTGAGCTCTTGTCAATCGCGGCTGACCCAACCCGTGCAGTTGACTTAGTAAACAGTTTCTTCTCAAATGTGGGAGCAAACTTAGCTTCCAAAATTGACAATTTGGTGGGCAATGGATCTGCGGATTTGCTTTGCGCTGGTGGGATGTGTCGCTATCCTAACTCAATGGCCATTTTTAATACAGACTATGAAGAAGTCGAGAGACTCATTATCAGTCTTAAACTGAATAGTGCTGTAGGCTGGGATGGCATCCCCGCAACCCTAATTAGTGCTGCCAGGAAGATTCTTATTCCGGTCATCTGTCATGTATTTAATCTCGTTTTGGCATCTGGAGTCTTCCCCAAGGTTTTTAAGAGGACCTTAGTTCACCCAATATTCAAGAGTGGAGACAGGGGCAGTGTCAATAACTATAGACCCATTTCAGTATTAACGATTTTTTCTAAACTCCTTGAAAAAATCTTAAACAGGCGTCTACTTAACTACCTCAATGTACATAATATTATTGCCAATAATCAGTATGGTTTTAGGACTGGCAAAAATACTGAAGACGCTGTCATGGATTTATTAGACACAGTAGCTAAAAATTTGAATAGTAAGCACAAGACAATCGGTATCTTTTTAGATCTTTCTAAAGCCTTTGACACTGTCTCTGTCCCTCTTTTGCTGGGGAAGATGGAACTCACTGGTATAAGAGGACTTTCACTAGAGCTATTCAAGAGTTATTTGGAGGATCGCTCACAGATTGTAAGAATAGATGATTACACCAGCAAGGAAATGTTTTTAAATTACGGAGTCCCGCAGGGTAGTGTCCTTGGGCCTACCCTGTTTTTAATATATATCAATGACCTTTGTGGGCTCACCCTTCCTAATTCCAAAATGATTATGTACGCTGATGACACTGTTCTACTTGTACATGGCAGTGATTGGACTGAGACTCTCGTCAATGCAGAGTTGGCCCTACACGCAACTATGAGATGGCTTGCGCGGAACATGCTTACCTTAAACTTGGATAAAACTAGCTTTGTTACATTTAGTTCAAGATCGGCATCACAGCCTCCTTCCCTCCTTACCTTGACAGCACACAAATGTAGTTCAGTTTCTAACATTCATTGTACTTGCACCAAAATCTTGCGAACGGGTGTTGTTAAGTATCTTGGAGTTTTGATTGACGATTCAATGACATGGAGTCAGCAGATCAATGCTTTAGTACCTAGGGTAAGAAAATTAATATTTGTTTTTAAAAATTTAAGAAACTGCTGATTTCCCTACCCTGAGAACAGTATACTTTGCACTCGCTCACTCCATTATCACGTATTGTGTGACGGCTTGGGGCAATGCCGGTAAATGTCTCCTACTACGTCTTGAAAGGGCACAGAGGGCTGTTCTTAAAGTCCTGGCACACAAACCCATTCGATTTCCAACCAACGAATTGTACCCGTTGTGTAAAGTACCCACAGTAAGGCACTCCTTTGTACTAAATGTAATTTTACGAAAGCATTCTGAACTGGTTTTTGATCCTGAATTTGTGAGATGTAAACGTAGATCAGATAGAGTTTGCCAGTTGTGCTCAGCCAAACTTAAAACAGTGCGACGCCAGTTTGCGTTTTTTGCCCCCGTTATATACAATAAGGTTAATAGGCTACTTAATATTTATCCTTATTCTTCCCGTGATTGTAGAAGGCTCACCGACCAGTGGTTGTCTGGTCTCACGTATGAAGAACTAGAACATTTTGTAAGAACGTAAATCCATATTTCTCCTTTCACACCTCCGTACACGCGCGCAAACACACACACACACACACACACACACACACAACACACACACATAACACTGACACACACACACACACATACACAATTAAACATAATTTATAAAATTATATTGTAATATTTTAGATGTAATCTGGAACGCTGCTGTCTTCTTCCTCTTGGAGGTGGGCGTTAATAGCTGCGACACAGTTCCTAACTAATGTGGCTATTATCGAACACAGTTTAATTGTAAACCTGTTTTTAGTTCCAATAAAGATTATTATTATTATTATTATTATTTATACTTGCATTTATACGAAAATGGCAACATTTAAAGCAGTCCGTCGCGCACAGAATTATTTGGTAAGCTAGGTACTACAAGCTACCATATATATCATAAACGTAGGATAGAAAAAGACCAACAAAGCCTACTATGGGAATGGAATCTCTTACGGAAATATCACATGTTAGAAAGAGAAAGCATATTTAGATTCAGTCAGCACTATTGGCAGATGTTGTTTTCTCCAGTGTCACTGTCAAAAATCACGCTAACTTATATTTGCTGTATTGTCAGTGAATCCTGTATATTTTATACAGTTTTAAAATTTATAAGCAATGCCTACGTGTTGTGTTGGTGACTGCGATGTTTCTTATAAAAATAATCCAGAAAAAGATTCATTTCACAGGTAAATTGTCAACAACAGCATATATTTTCATGGCCATATTTTGGAAAAATCTGTCTTTAGAAAATTTATTTTGAAAACCAAATCCTATCAAGAAAATAGTGAATTTTCTTTATAGTAAAAAACAATGGTCATAAAATCAATATTGAGTACGTTGTTCTAATATAAATTTTCATTTCATGTATACAAAATAGTGACTTGTCAGTGTCGACTATTGTGTCGATGAAATTTTAGAACAAAAAGTTCCGATATCAGAATTTATTATTAGTGTAGACCTACCAACTATCTCTACACAGTAATATTTTTTCCAAAATTTTAATTGGGTACCTAATACGATGAAACCAAAATGTTTGGAAACGTTTCTGTCTGTTTGTCGGTGTGTCTGTCCGAACGTTTATAACATTTAAGAAGCTTAGCGTAGCTTAGTGGCCCAGGTTACGTTATAAATATATTTCATCACGCTATTACAGGAGTCCCCAAATGCGGTTCAAATCCGGACCGCCAACCTACTTTGTGCGGACCTTAGTTTAATAATGATCTAACGAAATGCGCTACTATTATTCTTCACTATTTGATTTGAATTTCATTAGACCCCGAATGAAACTAGTTGGTGATTCCTGCGCTATCACCTTTAGGTGGTGAGCTTTGAGCCTATATGTGATAGCGTAATGAATATGTTGTTTACTTAATTTTTACTACAAATTCAAGAGAATTTCACATTTTTATGATATATTTTTTTATACTAAAAGGTTTCTTGTCGATGCTAAGGCAAAGAAAAAAATTTATGAGACTAATTGATAAAGAAAAGAATAAATATTAAGAAGAAAAAATAATAAAGAAAAAGAAGAAATAAGAAAAGATAATAGGATATACCTTTTTTTTTTAGGGGGGAAACCTTCAAATACGCGCCCGGCCTTTATGGATAAGACCGGGGTGTGTGAGATTCTTACCTCACTCAAACCACCTCGGCGGTCACCATTAGCATATGGAGGGAGGCACTTAATAGACCAGCTCCAGTACCCCCGCTATGCAGCGCTTATTAAGACACATCCCTGGAGAGACTGTAAAGGGGTCTCCCGTAAGCCTCGCTGTGCACGATAGCACGTGAACGCCATGCCACCGTCTTCTCTGGGATCACGATGGGTAAATAGAGTCCCCTCTCTAAGCACCCGTGACCCCAAAGGGCCGTCTGTCTTAAATCATACAGGCGGGGTTTCGGCTCTTAGGCGCCAGTTGCCTCCTAGACGCCTTTTTCTCCGAGAGGGATTGGCCCTCTCACAATCCCGCTCGGCGGCCTCTTTCTGAACGACAGCAGTATCACAAAAGGAAGCCATTTCTCTCCAGTTCCCTAAATCTGCCAGCGTAGACCTCACTATTGCCGGCAGAAATAGATCTCGCCCGATACTGGCTCTTAGTATCCGCCGATCAGCGGTCTAGGTAGGGCACACCTCAAACGTGTGCTGCGCTGAGTCGAGACCACCTTCGCAATGGTATTAGGATAGGTAGGTAAAAATCATTCAGACAATCATCATCTCAATCAGTCATAGTCTATACACTGCTCAGGGTCTTTAAAAGCTGATTTCTTAACAAAGTACCTATTACCAATGAAATATAATTATAGTATGAGCGCATGAAATGTTTTTATTAAAATAATGTAATTAATTAATGAAGCCCATTAAATAATACCTACGCTTGTGATTTTAGTTTTATTAACATAATTTGATTGAAAATATTTTCATTTAGTATACAAAGTCTTTACATCAGAAATACTGTTTATCGATAATCGATATGTGTCAATATTTCCACGTTGTACATCACTATTGAACGCACACATTGACAATTCAAAATCGGTTGCACTTTTTTGAGCTCTATGTCCTTCTATGGGATGGGGTAGCAAAAATATTCTAATTCTATGATATATATATATATATATTCAAGCCTCGCCATCTTCAATGGAGTAAGCAGAAACCTCAAGCTTTCATAGTGATAGTGCAAGTCGGTGTCTTATTTAAATGGAATGATTCTCCCGGTGACCTCGATAGTGTTATAGTCCCTGAAGAAATATAGGGCTTCAGCCGACGTCGATAGTTTTATAACTGTCCGGGTTTTTTTTATTATAATTACACTGCCTGGATGGTAAATAAAAATTATCTGTGCCAATAAAGAATCTAATCTAAACTATTAATGGTTTAGTTTTTAAAGTAAGTATATTCGTTTGTTAGATACGTTTTCACGCCTAAACTGCTGTGCAGATTTGATGAATTTTGGTATAGAGATACACTAGACCTTCGAGACAACAAGCCTATGCCCTAGCATATAGGCTACTCGTGTCGTGCAGACGAAGTCGCGAGCACCAGCTAGTCTCGTAGAATCATAAATGGCAACCGATCTCTTGCCATCTCACTCGCATAGTTCGCCCAAATAAACAGCATCACGCCTGTATCCCCAAAGGTTGGACATAGGAGTATTGGTATCCACACACATTCTACCGACGCAGTCATTTAAATCTCGTGTAATAGATGGTGAGTCATCAATTTGGCACACCGAGTGGCTGCACTGAGAATTCTCTAATATAAAATTGCCCGACCCAGGAATCGAACCCAGGATTTGATACCACTAGACCCACGAGGCAGTTGACCCAAATATATATACTTATATAGTCCATCGATATCGGTAGTCTCTGCCTACCCCAATGGGAAACAGGCGTGATTGTATATAGTCTTTCATGACCTTTTCGTTCGGTAACGGCAACGGCAAGTGATATGGCATTCATGATTCTATCGTTCGGCAACCATTTATGATTTCAATTATATTCAGAGTGATTTTCATTCTGTAATGGCATGCGCTATACCTGTAACCTTTAATCTGAACTACTATGAACAGATCAAAACTGGAGGAGTCTAGTTACTGATTGGATTTTTCATGAAACAAGCTTATATATTTATTAACTAGCTGACCCAGCGAACTTCGTACCGCAATTTTTTTTGGTGCAGTCGTTCGGAAGTTATACAATACTACAAACATTTCGGCGATTCGTTTTTATATATTAGATACATTCGACTTAGAAAGCATCTCCGGGATAACGGTAAAGGGTAGTGAAATCTGTTTCTTCTGTTAAAATAAAACAGCAATATAAACACATGACTAGCTTTATTCTCAGACACATATTATCTTCTCCCGGCCATACAAACGTCAGAGTCCCTCGCTACAGTCATCATTATTACAACAAATAGATAATCGTGTCTTACCTAACACATCGCTCCTTGGGTAGTGGGATGCACTCCTGCGCAATGATGACTAGATCAGTAAAAGATTCGATACGAAAATTTTCTTTCGTACATAAAAAATAATATATTTTATTCGCTTAATTTTAGTCCCAGGGGAACAGTGTTGGTGCTTTTATTATTTTTACTAATATCATGTTATATTCATTAGATTTTGTTTGTTATTCTTCAGTTATCTGTTTAACAGGAATGCAGCCCAAAGTATTCGTTGCTCAATTTTAAACATCTGATAATAGAACAAATTGATAGACCCTTAACTAACTCGGTACAAAATGTTAAGCTCATGTGTCAGACTAACTACTGTAGCTAAACATTTTAGTGTTCAATTGACAATATTGCAAATGAATACTATTTTATATTGTCACACTATAGTCTTTGCAGATACACTCTGACGAAACTGTATCTCCCTCTACATTCAAAGTGAATATCAAGATGCAAACAGTATAATACCTTACACTCCATTTATACGTTCATGTAAAAAGTTCACTAACTATAGATATGTGGGTTTTTGTATGGGAATGCTATTCGATGGAGTTCTTTATGAAGTATTTTAGCTACAGTTCGCCTGTATAATCAAGACACTCATTACAGATATCTTAACATCTAACGATTACATGTAGTATGGTCTTCAGTAAGTACAAACATTTATTTGTGAACATTACTCGAGCCGTTCGCGCCAAATATGGCGTCAGGCTCGACTAAGCTTCACAGTGACAACTTTACATTTACTAACTTTAAAGTGCAATTCCGCGATATACTTAATGCAAAAATATTCATAAACATTTTCGATAATAAACGACTAAAATAACTATTTGATTTTGTGTGTGAATACTTTACTAATCGACGAAGGCATTTTGATTGTTGTTTAGGTCTACTTTATATTTTTAAATAAACTATTTCTTTTTTTTAAGATATTCAGGCACTGGTAAGCCGTTTGGGGTTTCCTACAGATATTTTTTTACCCAAACAGCGCCGTACTATTGTCACTCAATCGTTAAAATATACTCCTCTCAGCTAAAATACACTTCGAATGGACAGTTTTACAATATTACTCACTAAACCAAAACGAATCACAACATCAGGTTATATTTATTTGCTGTGCAACACAACCTATTAGCGCGTTTACCAAATAACGTAGCAATCCGAGGTACCTATGTATCTTAAGGCAACGTTGAAGGCAGCCAACATCTGAATTGAACATTATTGAATATTATAAAATAGATAAAAATATACCTACTTAACATGTAAGTAAAGCCGGAAAATCTTAATGAAAAATACATTTATATTGTCATCGATTGATATAACGACAGGACTAATCGCTGGTCAGACAGTACGAAGGCCTTATGCGCGAACTCAAGGGATGCACAAACACTCTTCAATAAATTAAAATCGGTTAGGATTGGGATCGAACCTTTCAGTGCTAAAGATTTAGCTTATCCTTCCATCCCGTTACTACGTCACTTGAGAACGCGAATAACGAATCGTCCATACAACTACTATATGTTCAAAATTCTGGTAGATGACCTATACAAATATTTCGAAATTGCAACGTACTTTGGTAATACAGAAATATAGTGACAATATCGTAAGTACTACTTAACTATGCTTATATTTAAACAACATTCTCTAACATAAACTTAGTGACTTAGGCCATAGTAAGGTAACATTTATACAATTTAACTAAAGTTTGCATATTTTTCTATTCAAATGAGACGTCATTAAGTATTTTTAAACATCGATTAATATTTAGATAACTTTCGCAAAGGGACCAAATATACTGATGGAATTGACAGAAATTCATACCTAAATAAATTATAGAGGTAGACATATTATTATGTGAAAATGAATGGCTGGTACGCGAATAAATGTAGATAACTATTTTTATAAGTGTGCAAGATAAATGCAATAATTTTTACCATTTCCAAATAAGCCCTGTCTTGTATAAATAACTATGTCATATGCGTAAACAATGTTTATGCAAAATGAAGAATAACTTTCTTTGGTATACTTAATTACATATTTCTTAAAATTCAACTTAAAAACTTTTCTAAATATTCAATATGTACAGTGTTTTTTCGATAATTGTTGTTTATTTACTCTGGCAATGTAAAAGCTTTGGTTCTGTTTTGACCAAAAATCTTAATTCTAATTTATTATTAGTAACTACATACATATATATATATATATATAACATATTTCCACAAAGGAACTTAGGTCTAATACAAGAAACTATACGTCAAACATTCATTGTAGCGATGTCCTTACAATAAATTGCATTTTAGGAAAAACCAGTACACATCAAAATGGTAATTTTAATGAAAGTAATGCAGAACCATCATTTACTAACATCTTCAACTTGTCGCTAGTGAAAAATTACTAAATATACAGACAGAAAAGTAAGTATATAAAATATTTAAATGCAATTAGGGCAGATGCAAATTTACAAGATATTTACAATATATATGATTTAATCGACAATTTATATACTTCGTCTGTCACCAATAGCAGACTACCTATATGTTATAGTACAACAAAATTTGAGTTATACTAAGTATATATTATATTATTCACATTTTATCAACATATAATGCTGCTAGCACAAAATAATAAGAATGTTTTATGAAAAAGCCAAATATGCTCCTGACGTCATTCCCTAGTGAAAAATTATTATGTGAAAATCATTAGTATATTAAGAGTAGCCGTGCAGTTTCTTGCCGGTTCTTCTCCATAATAAAAGTGACTATAATGTTCCACGCGTACGGGTTTATGTGACATAAATCTTTTGACTTTGGCATGATATGTCGATAAAATGATACTTAATGCAATTCTTTGTCACACTTCACATAATACATGAGATGTGCATTTCACTAAGTTTGTGCTTGGACATTTTTACAATGGGAAACATATTTTTTTCATTATATATTTACAATAATTAAGATATATTTATGTTTTTATGTGTACAGACTTGTTAATATTACACCAAATGACCAGAAAACTAGTTATACAATATAGTTTACACTAAAATGTTTTATTTTGATGCTATGATACAAAATATCTAATAACAGGATGTTGCCGCAGCTTAACAAAGATAGTTTAAGTGCTATAATACAAATTGTGAGCCGATTGCAATGTATATATATACGTAATGCCTATCCCAAGTCGTAATAGGAATTAAAATTCTTGCAATTTCAATCCTTTTACCTGACCTAAATATATTGTCGATCCCCAAATGAGTTTTATAACATAACACGCTATTGTACGTCTCTTGAAATATTCTAAAAAGAGTGTGGTCTTGCGATATCTTATTAATAATTCTAATTATATGTAATTGCACACGAAAGGCAATTGTGGTTTTTACTGAGTCTTGTCATTATCGAGGTTAATTTCAACAATTAAAGATAGAAAAGGCGTCCCAATTTCACAACCGATTTAGAAGATGATTATTTGGGTAGCGAAGTGGACCTACATTCCGAATATTTAGAGTAACTTAGGTTCAGACACTAACTTAATAGATCTTAATATTAAATCCGTCCTTCGGACGCCTATAGCATGTAACTACCGACTGTAATGCAATACCATTTAATGCAATATACAAACAATGACGTCAATTCTAATGTAGCAAGCAAAACTAAATTTAGAGCATTGCTATCTTTTGCTATAGAACAAGACGGGACGAATGAGATGTCTAATTGGAATTTAGGAACGCCAAATTAAAATCTTCGAACAATTTTAGTAGGCACAATTTTAGGTAGCCACTAAAGTTAGAAACGTGTACCTAAAATTGTATGGACATTATAGGTCGATATGTTTATATTAGAATTTGACGTCTCTTAATTTATCCCATCCCACTTATAGCATCTGTGAGTGAAATACAGCAATGCTCTATACTCCGTTTGAAATAAGATTAGACATTTAAATAAACCTTTTTTACAGTCTGTTCAACTGATTTTGACTCTTATTGCGTTGGTGGCATGACAAATGGCAGCTGCAGTAAACAGTTGGTGGATGGTAAACCACTTTTTTGTGTTAACGGAATAGATGTCAAAATCTATTGAATAGACAGTAAAAAACGTTTATTTAAATGTCTAATATTATTTCAAATGGAGTATAAATTTAATTTACTTTGCTACGACAGAATGTCGCCATTCATTTTAAAGAAATAAGTTGTCATGTTTAAGGGTAAATACCCTGCTGGTTTTATGGCAACACCTCAATGTGAACATATGTGTTCAAATTGAATATTTTCATGTCAGTATCACTGCACAGTGACAAGGATTGAAAGATTATAATTGAATTAACACTATAATTTCTGCATTTTACCTTCTTTTTATCAAGTTTATAAAGTGTGTATGAAATTATGCGGCGCTTTATAACCGTCATATTCACACGTCAATTAAAATAATTTAAATTAAGTCCTCACCAATATCATTAAGAGATGCATTAGCAAGGATAAGTTAGATTTATGTTTTCATAGATTTGTTATCAAATTTTATTATTTCTAGTGCAGCATACGCTTGCATAACAATTTCCATACAAATATTCACAACTCACGAGTATTCCATAAACCGTAATAATATAAATATGGAATACATACATCGCATTACCTAAACTTTCGTTTATGTTTCAACTTTTTCTTGTAATGATAATTTACGCTTAATTGGAGTAAATAGACGAATATTGGAATCAAATTGCAACACGCAAAAATGCAAATGTATCTTGCTTGTACTTTCTCAATGATCTTAGTAATTAACTAAAACAAAATAAAAAAAATTTGTGGAAAGAAAATTTCGGTCGTGAGCAGGATTTGAACCTCCACCTCCTGGATAAATACTCCAGACGGTCTGACCACTAAGACCTCTGCTCACTTCATCGACTTCTTCTTCCACATTTTACGTCTTTTGGTGACATCATTGCTATCAGCAGGAGGCGCAGGTTCGAATCCTGCACACGACCGTATTTTTCTTTCTACAGAAATTTATAACTTTACAGTTCGCCACTCATACGTTAATTTTAAAGAATTAATAATAGTAGGTTTTCTCTTATATTTCTGAGAATAATCAACGAAGGAGTAGGGCCTGTAACACCCATTATATGGTTATTGTTCACCGGTTACTACTCACGTACATTCTTCGGGTTTGCCCGACTAGTCTCCGTGAGTAGTAATCGGTGAACAATAACTAACATGAATATGCCTCACGAAAGTTATTATACCCATTACAGGGACGGGCAAAAAGCGATTTTCATCAATATTCTCAACTGAATTCTTATTATACAAACCCTTATAGTATTAACAATTATATAGATGCAAAGGAAATACCTTTTGATTCCACCAAGAGTAAACCATATTGGACAAGTGACTGTACTAACAATTTATTGGCAATAAAAAAATCACACTGCGTGTTGGATGAATCTTGTTTCTTTTTTCTTCTGTGTTAATCCTTTCTAATTTGTATACCACACTGTTGATGAAATTCAGGAATTGAATGACATTTTTACACTATGGTACATTGTTACAGAGCCAGTCCTACAACTATTGTACAATCAGCAACATAAGCTTATAAACATTTCGTGTCCATTTTAGTGTTAATTTCGTTTTTCTCCTACGATCACGATTTCAACGAAGTTGATCGTATTATTTCCACGGTTTTGTAAAATGTAAACTTACTTATTTTGCTGACTGTACACTGAATTTAATCAACATTGTGTGAAGTCAAATCCAGGTATATCTTCTGCGTTTCCTACTGCCGTAACTTTTCATAATAAGTTCAAATCCAAGTGTCTTACTATCTCCCTCTTGCTTCTTTTCTGTTTACTCAGCCGTCAGCTTCTGCTTCTTCAATTCGGGCTCGTCATCATCCTCGTCGTCATCATCCCACTCCCAGTCCTGGTCCTCATCATCCGGTTCAACGCGAGGAGGTTCTTCTGGGACATCTTCCTCTTCTTGTTCCTATGGAATGGAGGGTTAGGTTGAATGATGAGTCAATTGTTTTTAATATCGAAATAAAATAAATTAATCGAATCGTAATCTTGACAATAGTTAGCTTTAACAGATTGCCTATATCGGGTTCAACGTACGTTCATATATGTGACGACAGACTAGAGACAGAGATGCATAAAATGGTTATGGTTTTAGACAGTGATCATATTGAAGCAAGTAAATCTATAGCTGTAACTGATTAAAAATCAATAAAACAGTAAACCCTAACAAAATAAGACAACTTAATACTATTTTTTGCGTATACTACGTTTCTGTCTTAACACACGCCGCAACGCAAGCATACCGCGAAAGATACAGCGTAGTACACACACATTTTTAAGATAAGCGTGAGTTATTACAAGACGAAAACAGACACTGACATTACCATAGCATCACGCCTGTAGTCCCCGAGGGAGTAGGCAAAGGTGTACACAGTTGTACACCCACATTTCACCAATACTATTATTAGGTAGTGAGCCTATTGCCATCTACCGGACACAATTCCAAACTCCGAGTTTACTACTGAGAATTTACTAACAGAAAAATCAATCAACACTTTTACCGACCGGGAATCGAACCCGAGACCTCATGTTCAGCAGTTCCTGACCTGATCATTATTAATGTTTAGCTTAGATGAATGATTGATTTCCGCCGCTTTCCGACGAGATACTGCCGGCGTACTACTAAAACGCGGCAACAAATACTAACCGAAATGTACTGGAGTCAATCTCATAGTCTATTTGTCATGTTGACGTGCCATGTGTTCTAAACCAATCATAATGATCGGTTTCTAAATCGACAACACAGATTTTTCATACACACAACCATGTTTGAAAATTGACAATACACTACAATATTGAGTTGCAGCATTTATGGAGCTATTGTTTTAAGGGAGAGCGGTATTTATTCACAGGGACAGGGAGCGCAGCAGAGATCAATAGTAGGGAATAAATGGGATTCTAATTTAGGTCAAATATATTTATTCGTAATCTATATTGCTGTACAATGACACCTACTCAATTACTTTTTTAATTAATCTTGTTTTAACTATGAAATATTAAAGTTGAAAAGTGAGAATCATGCGAGGGAAGCTTAACATGTCAAAACGCACGCTATTGGTTGGAGTGAAACGTGACGTCACTGTCCGCGATGACAATTTCTCGAGTATTTTACAGGGTGTTTATCATGTTTTGTGGTTCTTTTTGAGTTTTAACTTTATTCTTTAAAGAAAAACTTTTCAATAAAATTTATAAATCGTTAATTAAACACTCCATCCTATACAAGCTATCTTTTATGATGTGTACTCTGATGTCAGAGAAAACGCGTCAAGATGGCGGCGTTTCAAACGCCCGAAACTGATTGCAGGTTTGTTTGATAATTTTAATACTCAATAATCATATTTAAGTGTTATATTTTTTCGCGGTAATGTACCAACGTGTACAATGGAATAAAAATATGAAACAAATACCCAATTCATCAAAGATTTTTTGATATTTTATAAAACTTATAACTGGTTCCTATAAAGTTTTGTACAAAATGGCCTCTATTTCCAGCAGTGTATACGTACCAGTGCCCTCTGCATGACGGCGATGGGCGGCGCGTTGTGGTGCGCGGCCACGCGGCGCTCGATCAGGTACGACACGTACTCGTCGTACAGCAGCCGGATCAGGTGGAACGAGCCGAACGACGCCGCCGACCTGTGGGTACAGGCATAATTATATATGGGTATATGTAACTACAACTCTGTACCGAAACAATAACTTCTCGTTATAAGCATGAATAGAAAGGACCCAAGAGCTAAAATTATATAACAATTACCTCAGAGCGAGGAGTAGAAGGACCAGTCGAGCAGCAGCCTCCTGGCGCGTGCGGTGTAGTCGTAACATTATATAACAGTTACCTGAGAGTCAGCTCCCGGATGACGAGCGAGGAGTAGAAGGACCAGTCGAGCAGCAGCCTCCTGGCGCGTGCGGTGTAGTCGTAACATTATATAACAGTTACCTGAGAGTCAGCTCCCTGATGACGAGCGAGGAGTAGAAGGACCAGTCGAGCAGCAGCCTCCTGGCGCGTGCGGTGTAGTCGTAACATTATATGACAGTTACCTGAGAGTCAGCTCCCGGATGACGAGCGAGGAGTAGAAGGACCAGTCGAGCAGCAGCCTCCTGGCGCGTGCGGTGTAGTCGTAACATTATATGACAGTTACCTGAGAGTCAGCTCCCGGATGACGAGCGAGGAGTAGAAGGACCAGTCGAGCAGCAGCCTCCTGGCGCGTGCGGTGTAGTCGTAACATTATATGACAGTTACCTGAGAGTCAGCTCCCGGATGACGAGCGAGGAGTAGAAGGACCAGTCGAGCAGCAGCCTCCTGGCGCGTGCGGTGTAGTCGGGGCGACGCTCGTGTGGAGCGAGGGCGGTCCTCACACATCCCTCCAGCCAGCCCGCCCACTGTTCCAGTGAGGCGCCCCGCCCTAGTGTCGCCTGTACAAACAAATGTTCTATGTAACACAACACTCAATATGACATTTAAATTACTGACATACGTGGAGTATAAAGACGAAATATAGCGCCAAACACCTGTGCTTGTCATGAAGCTAATTTGGTCCAGTCTTCTTTTTGACGTATGGATGGCATTTTAAATTGTATCAACCCAAAACCCTGCTACGACAACCGCATTGTCAGTAGCGTCCGGTCATTTAACGTGAAGTTATCAGGACACATAGGGCTTGATGTCAAGATTGGATTTTTTTATATATTCCCACCTGAGGAGGTTTTCCTTACTTCGGCGAACCTGGATCCGAAGTCAATTTAAAGACTTCCAGGTCAGCCAAGGCAACTTTGACCCAGGTGGAAGATTGTGGGACGAACGGGGTCGGCAATGAACTACTGCTCACGTCTTGCGTGTGGGTCCAGTCTTGAGATACATTCTCATAATATTTTTTTGTGTTCAAATTTATAATGGACTGTTTATTATCTAAGTTTTACCTCATGTGTTTATGTTCCTTTTGCACTGTGTACAAATTTTTTTTTTCTTTGTTACAGAAATGTCTGATACAAATCACAGTGCTACGTACCTTGAAGTCGGCCTCCAGTTTGTGTGCAGTGGCGGCACTACCGCAGGAGCAGGCCCAGGCCGCCTGCTCGCGCACCACGCGGAAGTCCACGCGGTTCAGGTCCGCCAACATCTGGGTCATGACGTATTGGGTTATATTATCGTGTAGACAACAACTGAGGAGATACAACGGTATATGGCGGAATAGAAGGAATTCGGTTCTCATCTTCGGTAACTTTGTGACACATGAATAAGTTTCCTACTTCCATATTACCAATGAAATAGGTTGCTTCGATTGCATTTTAACACGATTGCCCAAATAAAGGAGTGTTATATTGTTATGTTATTAGGGTTCATGTATGTATGTAAGTATGTATGAATGTGAGTATGTATGTATATATGTTTGTGAGTTTCTTTTAAGGTGAACGCAGACTTGGCCGCACCGCAGTCACTGCAGTCGTTCCCGTCGCCGCACGCATCTCACTTGATTTCTTTCATTCGTTTGTAATATAAATTAAGAGTGGGCGTGTATTACAGTATGGCTCTTGACGAACAATTTGTTGTCAGTTGTTTATTATTGGAGGAAGAAGAAAATGAAATACCAACAAGAGTTAAAAATGCGTTGGTGACGTCATCAGCTGCGGCTTGGGGAGTTCGGTCGTTTCAGGGACTGCGGCGACTGCGACGCGGGTGGGTGTGCGAAACCCACACCCACCCGCTTAGAACTTCATATAAAGAAATCGAATGCGAAGACTGCGGCGCGTGCGGTGCGGCCAAGTCTGCGTTCACCTTTATCCATCATAATTAGTAAACGCCTGAACCAATTTAGATTTTTGGGGTATCGATAGAATCCTTACATTATCCCGGGTAACATAGGGTAGTAAGATTTAATATTATGGTAAAAAAGGTGAAAAAATAATATTATTCACACATGGAAGGAGTGCTTAATTTTTTTTATTTTTTTTTTAGCAGCCTCTAAACTTGTGTTACCTGGTGTATCTGGTGATGGTTATTGAGCACGGCCCGCGCGGCCTGCGCCAGATGGTTGAGCGACGTGTACCGGCGCAGTGCGGCCGCCAGCGCCGCCGCCGCCGCCGCCTGCGCGCGCACGGCCGCCGACGGGGCGCCGCCCGCCCCGGCCGCTAGAGCAGCCTCTAAACTCTTCGCGAAGTTGCGGATTGACTGGTGGTTGAAACAAATAAAAAAGCAATTAGTCTTTGTCACTAAAAGGTGGTATGTAGCCGTATGCCCTCCATTACCACGTAGCTACGTTATAGATTCATTAGTGGCTATTGGGCTTTGTATCTACTTATTGGTCTCAATTCATATCCGGATCGAAGGACCAAAAAGATGTATGGTGCTACCACCACAAATTTTATGCCAAACATCTAATATAGGTTATTGGTAAATTGATAATTATGAAGTGAAAATACACGATGCGTTCGATGACAGACAAATTGGCGGATGCAGTGCGTAAAATTTTACAACGTTCTGTTGCACCGTACCAGTCCTAATAATTCGAGTCCTGTCAGCTTCCCTAACGAAACATTGAAAGCATTTCCACGAGGAGTTTCACTGTCGATGATGAGATGATCATACCTGTGTCAGTTGTGGCGGGATGGGCCGCAGCACGTCGGGCAGCAGCAGCTCGACGGCGCGCTGGTACAGCTGCAGCTCGGCCTGGCGCAGCCACGCGGCCACGTCGCGGCGCGCCGCCAGCCGGCACAGCACGCGGCGGCACAGCGCGGCCGGCGGCCGGCGCCAGAAGGCTCGCCGGGCACGCTCCACGGCGCCCGTGTCTAGAGCCGCCACGGCCTCCAAAAATTCTGCGCCGTGCTCCCTAAGGATAAGGCGTAACATGTGAGAGCCATAATGACTCTTAAAGCTCCTCTTACTCTCTTCGCTCGTGTCGGATTACCGTCCCATCGGACTATGAGAGTTAACACTTGTGCACATATCTCCTGCGTACTTGGCTAATCTCCTCGGAAATAGGCCGCAAATACGGTCTGGAGATCTGTTAAAGCCCTTTTGTACCAACACCGACCGTCATGGTCAGCGCAAACGATAATTTGAACAGGTATTAGCGTCTCAGTTCATCACTTCATAGGACACAATGTATATTGTTACCCAAAACATGCGTGTACGACTGAAGACAGCGAAAGAAGAAGGAAGAATTATCTAATTCAAGATAAATCTTTGAAAAGCATTAACGCATGCTAAGCGAACTCTAAAGTTATTATATTAAATGGAAAAAGAATACGGTCGCGAACAGGATTCGAACCTGCGCCTCCCGGATGAATACTCCAGGCCCTCTGACCACTAAGCCATCTCGACCTCTGCTCACCACCGCGAATTCTTCTTCCATATTTAACACGTCTTATGGCGACGTCATTGCTATCAATTCAGTCCCTATCCAAGTGACTGAACGGACACGACTAACTTTGGAGTTAATACAATGTCGTAAAGAATGCAATTACCTTAATAATTCAAGATAAATCTTTGAAAAGCATTAACGCATGCTTAGCGAACTCTAAAGTTATTATATTAAATGGAAAAAGAATACGGTCGCGAACAGGATTCGAACCACTTTCGAAGTCACTTGGATAGGGACTGAATTGATAGCAATGACGTCGCCATAAGACGTGTTAAATATGGAAGAAGAATTCGCGGTGGTGAGCAGAGGTCGAGATGGCTTAGTTGGTCAGAGCGCCTGGAGTATTCAAGAATTATCTACTTAGATTAATCTATAGCAATTGACAATACATAGGCCTTTGTCTGGCTGAGAGTCGCTAAGGAGCTTTGCATAACTGCTCTCAGTGTAGTATCTAGCAGAGTGTGTGCTTGAAATACATTTCTCGTACTGAGTTTTCATATTCCAATTCCGTTCCGGCACATGTTAAAAGTACGCTACTGAGAAAAACATATTTTGTAATGAAATTGAATTGTTTTCTGCAAATAGGTGTTTTCATTCTTTCTATACTATCTTACCATGATCTAGGAGGCGCGGCGCGTTTTCTATCTACTACTAACGACTACCTCTGAGGAAAAACACCGAGACATATAAGTGGACAATGCCTCTTTTAAAGTATCTGTAGGCTATGTGGTTGTAACCTCTCCTAACTATAAAAGTCACCCGACATAAGGAAAAAATATAATTTTCCTATTCAATTACCTGTGATGTCTCCTCAGCGCATGGAGTGCGTCGAGCGGCACATCGTCCGGCAGCGGGTGTATGGACAGCGGCGGCGGCTCCGGCGGGGACACCGCGCCTAAGTACTGCCGGTGCGCGTGGTTGGGGCTGCTAGTTGAATCGCGGGAACGTTCGCGAGATCTACCCTCCTGGTGGTCAAACTTGTAGGATTTATTGATTTATTCGGATATAAAATATTGAGTTTTTGGGCTTAGTGTAACTTAGCCATCTCTCAATATTAATAACAAAATATTAAAAATATTGGAGAAGTCCTAACAACGACAAAGATGGAGAGATTTTGTAGGATGTTGAAATTGTATAAATGGTGCCCGTGATGCAAGACCACATCGCAAAAAATCGGCCAAACTAGACGTGCTTAATTATATTTCTGGGCACATTCTCAGCGGGACCTAAAACTCTGGATATGTCAGCAAAAGAAACTTACTCGCAAAGACGTATTTTGTCAAAAGAAAACCTGTGAACTGCTTAAAATTATCTTGTTACTTACCTGTAGGTCCAATACATCGGTCTTATCATCAACATTGTCTTGCTGGTCATGTACGTCATCCCTCTCGCTATGATCCTGTTCAACCCCGGGCTTCGCTCTTATACCGTAGTAGTGGTACTTCGAATTCCCGCGGGTACCCAGTCTGCGGGTACGAAGCCCTATGAATACTGAGCGGATGAGCTTCCCGAAGGAGGCTGCGTTGACTGGCTCGAGACGATGAGTGGCGCAGTGACGGAGATAGTGAGCGTACAGTGTTGAACGTGGGAGTGAAACACCTGGAGAAGTCGTGAAAGTTTATCCTAAAGTAAATAGGGAGCTTTTGTTTTAGGAAACTGGTTAGATTCCGTTTGGAATCACAAAGCGAACAGCTTTCAGATTAATGTTGGAAAGTTTCCACCAACAAAAGTTGATTTATTTGTAATAAATTTGTAAAAAAGAAGCGATTAATACAGGTAAAGCTTAAACTAAATCAAAATCAATCAAAGGTTTATTGCCAATTATAACACAAGAAGTGATTTCCATAATTGCTGGAAATATTATGTTCATGCTCATGCAAATACATGTATTGATGTCCTAAAAAAATCCAAATAATGTGATAATATAATATCAAAACAAGATGGTATTAAAAGTAAAAAATCCCTATCAAAAGAATCTAGAATAATGAGCTTGGCTCAAACCTATAATGTTTCTTCAATAGTCATTGCTAAGGACTTGCATCTTTTCCTGTGATAACTTTGATGGATGGAATTCCAGCGAAGTTAAAGTAAGTAAAAGAGTAAAAAGGGCTCGATCGTCAGCCAAGGCTACAAAGCATAGATTTCAAAATCTTTCAGGACCATCTTTACAAAAAAAAACTCAAATGCCCCCTTGTTTTGCAACGCATTTAAGTTTTCTAGTCTTATTTATGCGATATAATAAAACAACTTTTAACCGGATTAATCGCGTGTATTATTGGTTTTTTGTTTTTCCTGACGTTTCGAACACTTTGCAGCGTTCGCGTTGCAGTCCTCCTGCGACCACAAAAACAATAATACACGCGATTAATCCGGTTAAAAGTTGTTTTATTATAATGTGTAGTGATCGCGCAAACCTAAGATATTATTATTTATGCGATGACATACTGTTTAAAAATACAATAATTATGTAAAACTTAATTTTTAAAAAACACCACCGGGGGGTGGTACCGCCTTCGTTAGGTTAGGTTAGGGATTCACCTATGGTTTAAAGGGCTTTAATCGTCCCTTTAACTACCATCGCAATCCGTATCCACTAGATTTAACTAATCTCTGAATTCCAATGAAGGTAGATCTGTGTAGTTTTTGTTATAAAGACGCCAAAATAAAAGGAAGCCCCTTAACTACAGCTTTTCTAAAGATATCGTCTCCTTAACTGCCCTCGCAATCTATGTTTACTTAAGAGAACCTTAGCTGATCCCACAATCCCGATAATGGCTGCGTAATTGAAGTCGGTAGGGATCCAAGTCCGACACGAAGTCCATGAGAAATTACACACGCCAAAATAAAAGGAGACTCGTAACTAAAGCTGTTCTAAAACCTAGCTACTGGCGTTAACGAACGTAATATAATAATGTAGTAGTATTGTTAAGTTTCCTCACTTGACTCACCCTCAGCGGTCTCGTAGTGGTCGAGCAGCCACTGCACGGTGGCGGGCGGCATGCGCGGCGGCTGCGGCGCGCCCGCCGGCGTGGCCGGGGACGCCGGCGCCTCCGCCTCGTCACCGGCCACCTGCCACAACGACAACTCCTTTACACACGCCAATCGGTACAATTCCTTTCGTGAGTCTTATACATTATGAGTGTTAGGTACGGATGTACTTATGTGCCTTTTATCTGGGGTGGTTCGCTAAATTATCAGGTAATAATTAAAGAAATTGTAAAATGCACAGGAGTGTAGGACACTCAGTCTCCATCCTTGGATTTCGTAAAACGAATCTACATCCAGCATTTGCATCTTCGTCTCATAAAGTGTGAGGATAACGAGTTGTTTTTTTTTCTTTAGTTGTCGTTCATCACTTACTTCTCAGGCCGTTAAAATTGACTAGTTCTGAGTAGAACCTTACATGATATAGGTCTAATAATACCATATTAGCCTTATAGACATAAATATTCCGTGATAAATAACGGAAAGGAAAGGAATGAACGGGAAACGTTTATATTTTTGGAATAATCACTATCCTCTTTAGGCGAAATAAAATGATACATAAAAACAATGTTTTCTAAGAAACCTTCTTAACCGTTCGATTAAAAATAGATCCTTTACTTCGAAAGGTTGTCGTAGTCGTAAGAGGCTTAAAATAAAAGCTACCCACCCAATCTGCTAATGAGTTCATGTAAAGAGCTTCTAAGTAGTATTATATTTTACTGCGAAAATGTATTTGCGTAACGAAAACCAATTCCAATTCCATTGTCCAAAAAAAGGTCACATGTTTTTTTTATATACAGCGCGAAACTTGCAGCCTACCATTGAAATGATTATTTCAAGCAAACTTGGGTCATGGGGTTAGATATTCAATTGTTTGTTGCTTTGTATATCGGATAGCTAAAAAAGATGAGCAAAAATCATATTTACAGTTATACATTTTTCTGGAAAGAAAAATACGCAGAAGAAAGGAAAGAAAAATGAGCAGTAATCTGCGCCTCCCGGATAAATACCCCAGACGCTCTGACCATAAAGCCACATTTTAATACGTCTTTTGGTGACATCATTGCTAAGTATTCAGTGAAATCTGTCCATATATAAGTGCCCCAAAATCATATTTGATTACAATGATTCACAATAAAGCGAATCACATTACACATAGTCACCCACAGCGGTATTCGTTCGTTAATTATTATAAGGAACCGCCTATACATACAAAACCTTCTAGAATCATCTATAATACACCACGACGTGTGTCATAAATCCTTTTCAAATGATCGCGCATTTGAGAAGGCCTTGGCCTAACCTATTTCTTATTGCGTACTGTCCCCACATAATTGTACCATTAAACCAAAAACCCAGGAACTTCTAGAATCATTTAAAACTCACCATGAAGACGTAAGTGGTGTATTCTATAAAGGAGGTCTCGCCCCACTTGTTGTCAATCAAACTACCTTCACCGTTCGGTTTTTTCATTACTCACAGGAGGTACAAAAAGGTCCAGAATCATCTAGAATCTTCCACAACTTGCAACGAAGAAATAAGAAATGTGTTCCGATTCACCACACACCTATTGCCGACTACCTTCTTCTTCTAGAATCATCAACGATTTACCAGAACGCAACTTATTCCGCTGAAATTTTGCCCCTCTTGCCCTTTGCTCACAGTCAAAGTGCCGTATCATCATTTACTACTTACCAGGAACATAAGCAATCCGAACGAATGAAGCTCTATCCGAGGCGCTATCAGACGACACGCCTTCCGTGCTGTAGCCAATTGTACCGGTGGAAAGGTCCAAAAGGACTAGAAACTTCTAGAACATTCGCAACTCACCACAACTCCATAAGCTGTGTATTCCGCGTAAGTCATTGTCATGCGACATGCCTTCCGTACTGTCAACACATGGTACCGGTGGAAGGGTACTAAAAGGTCCAAAAATTTCTATAACATTCACACACACTCACAACTCACCACGACTCCATAAGCGGTGTATTCGGCAGACGAGGCTCCACCCCAGCCGTTGTCAGCCGACGTACCTTCCGCGGTAGTGCCATTGCCCACTGTCGTCACGCCGTACACCGGGTATGAACGTATCGGGTCCCTGTGACAATAATACAAGCCAAATTAGACCGTATGCGATTTTGATGCCGGCCTAACTAGACGTACTTTTGACCTAATATCCTAAGTCACCTTAGAGTTTAAAGGGTTTGAGCCTCTGGTTCCCTCACTCACTCAGCAAAACACAACGCAAACGTTGTTTCACGCCGGTTTTCAGTGAGGCCGTGGTATCAATCCGGTCGAGCCGGCCCATTTGTGCCGAAGCATAGCTCTCCCACAGTAAAACTATTTTCTGAATGCATGACATTTTATATTATAATGCGAATGTTACTCTGTCTGTCTGTTTGTTACGTTTTCACGACCAACCTGCTGAACCAATTTTGATGAATTTTGGTATGGAGATCGATTTATATACTAAAATGGAACTTTGGTATTAGAGAAAGATGTAGTACAATGAAATTTCGGGGCTAGTGACGGAGTACAATACATTCTAGGTTAGGGAGTAAACAGACTTAATAATCGAAAATTAACAAAAAGTACTCATTATACTTTAAATTACAAAATAATGGTGCATATTCTTAGTTTTTAAGGCACGAAGGTACGAAGGATATGAACTAACGTATCTGGTCTCAAATTTATTGACTTTTTAATCATAATAATGCAAAAGAATCTACTTCAGACGCTAGTGAATAATGCCCTGATTTTAATAAATGCAATTTATTTAATTAACAAGCGATTCGCCCTGGCTTCGCACGGGTAGTAGAGGATCAGTGTCGCATCAGCCAAAAACTAACAATTATAACTATTCGTTTCTCGAAAGTCTTTTATTATATGGAAATGCGCGTTTTATCGATCGGCTCATATAGCAGAGCGAGAGCGGGCGGCGCGGCGGCGGCGCGGGGGTAGTTGCATCAAGGAAGTCCCGAATTTATTTTCTCGCGCGTTTGTTTTATTTTGCGATATTCATAAATTTTTTTAGAAGTAAGAATAGGTGTAGTGAGCTAACCTTAATAGACTTTTCTGTAGACCGATAAAAGAGGAACATTCCCACTATACATTGTTTAGTTATATCAAAAATATTTTTTAACAAAAAAAAGAACCGGCTCCAAAAATCTTTCTGTTAAGTAATATTGCACTAAAAAGTTATAAAATAATTCAAGATAAATCTTTGAAAAGCATTAACGCATGCTTAGCGAACTCTAAAGTTATTATATTAAATGGAAAAAGAATACGGTCGCGAACAGGATTCGAACCTGCGCCTCCCGGATGAATACTCCAGGCGCTCTGACCACTAAGCCATCTCGACCTCTGCTCACCACCGTAAATTCTTCTTCCATATTTTAACACGTCTTATGGCGACGTTATTGCTATCAATTCAGTCCCTATAGAAGTGACCGAACCGACACGACTAACTTTGCAGTTAATACAATGTCGTAAAGAATGCAATTACCTAAATAATTCAAGATAAATCTTTGAAAAGCATTAACGCATGCTTAGCGAACTCTAAAGTTATTATATTAAATGGAAAAAGAATACGGTCGCGAACAGGATTCGAACCTGCGCCTCCCGGATGAATACTCCAGGCGCTCTGACCACTAAGCCATCTCGACCTCTGCTCACCACCGTAAATTCTTCTTCCATATTTTAACACATCTTATGGCGACGTTATTGCTATCAATTCAGTCCCTATAGAAGTGACCGAACCGACACGACTAACTTTGCAGTTAATACAATGTCGTAAAGAATGCAATTACCTAAATAATTCAAGATAAATCTTTGAAAAGCATTAACGCATGCTTAGCGAACTCTAAAGTTATTATATTAAATGGAAAAAGATTTTAGAATTCGGTCACTTCTATAGGGACTGAATTGATAGCAATAACGTCGCCATAAGACGTGTTAAAATATGGAAGAAGAATTTACGGTGGTGAGCAGAGGTCGAGATGGCTTAGTGGTCAGAGCGCCTGGAGTATTCATCCGGGAGGCGCAGGTTCGAATCCTGTTCGCGACCGTATTCTTTTTCCATTTAATATAATAACTTTAGAGTTCGCTAAGCATGCGTTAATGCTTTTCAAAGATTTATCTTGAATTATTTAGGTAATTGCATTCTTTACGACATTGTATTAACTGCAAAGTTAGTCGTGTCGGTTCGGTCACTTCTATAGGGACTGAATTGATAGCAATAACGTCGCCATAAGACGTGTTAAAATATGGAAGAAGAATTTACGGTGGTGAGCAGAGGTCGAGATGGCTTAGTGGTCAGAGCGCCTGGAGTATTCATCCGGGAGGCGCAGGTTCGAATCCTGTTCGCGACCGTATTCTTTTTCCATTTAATATAGTTATAAAATAATTGCATTATTTACTTACTACAATTGAAATAAAAATATTTTTTTAATTTTAGAGGATTCTGAATAAGTCAATTTATTAGGACAATAATTTACAATTATTATTATTTTTGGAGTCGGTGCCAGACAAACTTTAAAAATATTAAGGAAGTTTCCTAAAATTTGCAAAATATATTTAAAGATACATTAACCTTAACAATTTTTACGATAATGTATTATACCTAATTGAACCTATTTACAAATGAACACAACAACTGCCTAAAGAGAACGTAATACGCTACTTCATGAATGTACTTACACGTTTATTATCCTTTACTGGCACCGACTCCAAAAATAATAATAATTGTAAATTATTGTCCTAATAAATTGATTTATTCAGAATCTTCTAAAATAAAAAAAATATTTTTATTTCAATTGTAGTAAGTAAATAATGCAATTATTTTATAACTTTTTAGTGCAATTTTACTTAACAGAAAGATTTTTGGAGTCGGTTCTTTTTTTTGTTAAAAATTATTTTATTTCTTACTTTTTAGTGAATCTTGCGTTCCATAACTGATTTATCGGAAGTGAATATGGGTAGACCTACTCAACGCGCTGTTCATATATATCTGTCGCAGATGGATTGAAACTGCTACCCAGCTTTAGACGTAATGCAGAATGACATATCTACAGTGGGACAGGTTTGTTTATTGTATAGGTATATTAAATGGATAGTCACCATTCAAGTAAAAAAGCGATACTGTATTCTGATTTGACTTTCCGTGGCTGGGTCGACGGAGCCCCGCTTGGCGGGGCTCCTATTTTTGTGTCCGTAAGGTTAGAAAAAACCTAAACACGAAGAGGATGACGGGGGCTGTTCGCTCGCTACGCTCGCTCACGGGCCCCCGTCATCCTCTTCGAACCTAACCTGTCCGTGTCGGGATACACGAAACTCCCGAGCTCGCTTCGCTCGCTCATGGATTTCGTTTATTTTCTTTCATAATCCCGATATATTGTCGACTATTATAGTGGTTTAGTATTTACGTCATTAAAAATTTTCATATTTTTTTTGCTTTTGGCAAGTAAAATAAGGTTAGGTTATTATTGTTAGGACATACAGAGCCATAAGCGACAAAATTTCGAACTAAAATCAACAATCTGACAGTTGATTTCACACTGTTTTACATATTCTCTGATCGTTGACCCGCTGCATTGATAAACGCAAAACGTTCATTCAATTCTGCGTGTTATATAGTTCAGTAATCATTTAAAACCGCTAAACGTCGTTCAGCTGTTTTTCATAACAGTACTGTTTTGTAAATCAGCTAGCAGTTTTGTAAAACAGCTTATTCTACAATCCATCTGCGACATATCCATATCAAAGTAGGAAATCTAGATCTGAAGCTATTTCAAAAGAGAGTAATAAACTGCGTAAAACAAGATGAAATTAATAAAAAAAAAAACTGGCTAGCGTATGTTACTCACGGGACAGTATAAGGAGTCTAACGATACCCCATATATCGAAATCAGTTCAGGTATTTAGAAGTTATGGTGGAATAGGTAAAGAAGCTCACAAACATACTTACATACATACATACATAAATACACTCCGTTTTTTGAGCACTCGTGTAAAAAGAGATATTTGAGAATGCGGTCTTACACTAAAAAGTATTAAATAGCAAAAAAAATATGACGGATTTCCGATGCTTATCTTCCGGTTTCATCATCATCATCATCTGATGATGAAGCTGGAAAATATTCTAGAGACCGTAAACGACACCGGAAAGTCACAAGAAAGCAAAATACACCATTTCGTTTACTTCGACGACGTAATATGTTTCAGTTATTTTGATTTAAATACCAAACTACTATACCAATTTTCATAAAATTTAAATGGGACCAATCGGAAAGTAAATCCTTTCAAATAAAAAAATAATTTTCCAAATCGGTTCATAAATGACGGAGCTCTGAGGCAACAAACATAAAAAAAAAAAAAAAAAACAACCGAATTGATAACCTCCTCCTTTTTGGAAGTCGGTTAAAAAGGGATTAGGCAGCGTTTTCGATTAAAGCTCCCAGTCGGCTTGATTTTTTCCGACATATCCAACAATCATCGTCGTATTTCAATCAATTTACATAAAACCTTAACCAATTATACGCCCAAACCTACCTTATGAAACACTCTGTCTATTAGTGAAAACCGCATGAAAATCCGTTCAGTGGTTTTTGAGTTTATCGTGAACTAACAGAGAGACAGACGCGGCGGGGTACCTACTTTGTTTTATAACAAGTAATACAAGTATGAAAGACAACTACATGTAGCTGAGATGAGAATGTTAAGAGGGATGTGTGGTGTGACGCGGATAGATAGAATAAGAAAGTAATATATAAGAGGTAGTCTGAAAGTGAAGAGAAGTTGTGTAGAAATCGTTTAGCATGGTATGGGCATGTGATGCGGAGGGATGAGGGTCATGTGACAAGGAAAGTTCTGAGTATGAATGTAGATGGCTCTTAGAGCAGAGGAAGGCCGAGGAAGCGATGGATGGATTGTGTTAAAGATAACAGCTTTTGGCTAGAAAAGGAGTGACTGACGATATGACAGATAATAAAGATGGAATAAGAATACATGCTGCGCCGACTCCAAATAAATTGGGATAAGGGCAGGGGGATAATGATGATCATGAAGTAGTGATACACTCCCGACCGAATTTTTTGTCACAGCAGCCTATCTCCACGGAGATTAGCCACTTAGCTAATCACTCCTTCTTCCTTCACTCTCAAAGTTCGATGGAAGGGCAATCCGACGCAACCGGAGATCAGGCGAAGACCCGACGGCTTTACGTGCACTGCGAAACATGGGGGTGTCTAACTTCCTAACTCCAGGCTTCTACTGAGAATTTACTAACAGAAAAACCCAATAACACTGCACGACCCAGGAATCGAACCTCAGGTAGAGGCCTTCAGTAAATATATCTTCACCATTTTTTGCGTCATCTTAATGTGGCTACGCTACAGGGATCTGAGGATGTGACCATAACAGAACTTAAAGAATGAGCTGCAATAAGTACACGGCAGGTCCCTTGAAGAATTAATATAGATATTACAGGCTTTTTGGACTAAGATAATCGAAAACACCGTTAATCTAAACTTTAATCTCTCGTGACTGCTTCGTTGGTCTAGTGGTCCCAAGCGCGACTGCTGAGCATGAGGTCTTGGGTTCGATTCCCGGGTCGGACAAAGCGTTATTGAATTTTTCTGTTAGGAAATTCTCAGTAGCAGCCCGGAGTTTGGAATTGTACCCGGTTGATGGCAATAGGCTCACCACCTATTACATGGGAATAACAGCATTGGTGAAATGTGGGTGTACAATTGTGTACTCCTCTGCCAACCCCTTCGGGGAATACAGGCGTGATGCTATGTTATGTTAATCTCTCGTAACACACTCCTGCGCTGCGAATGATTCATCTATTGTGAAATATCGAAATCTGATATGAATTAAATGCACAGATTTACTTTCCAGTCATCAGTAACAACATTAATACCTATCGCTGCTCTAAAATATCTTAAAACTTAGATGAGGATGAAACTAGCAGAAGAATTATTATAGAGGAAATGATAGATAAAGCCTTGCTCACATATGCGTCTGGTGACCTTGTGTGTAGATCTCCTGCGGCTCCGTAACATACTGCACGTGGTAGTTAACAGCGTTGCCGCCCTCGCCTGCACAAAAATAGTCATATATGTTAACAAAGAACCCACATACGCCATCGTGATGTTAGTCTTCTGGAAGCTTGCATGAATTTTGAAATAAATATAATTCATATTTTGTTATTCCACACCAGTTATTAACCTGCCAAATTGTTAAATGGAGAAATTACTAAAATGTTAGATATAATTCCACCAATTACAATGACACCATCTAAAAATATGCGGAACAAAGAAAGCTTATCAAGTGAAAATAATTTCCCGGCACAGATTTCCATGATGTTTTCTGTCGACGTCCCAAAGGACCATTTCACTCGAACTTCAAGTACACAAAGACCAAAAAATATCACTCACAGGGGTAATACGACCGATATCGAGGCACCTCCATACTGTCGGAGATCTCCCAGGCAACTCGCCGGTGGACCTACACTTCCCAGATCAACATCCCGATTACCAATCTCTCATCTCACCTCTCATTCTAATAAATATATAACTCTGTCCCTCTCCCACCTCGCCCCACCTGTTATTAGAGGTTGTAATATAGACGTAAGCGATATAATTGTGATTTCCCTTTTGTATTAAATATTTGTAGTAATGTTTTACAGGTTGTTATGGAAATTGTTAGGTGATTGAAATAGGCCTTTATCAAGCGAACACCTTCATTGTTAATAGAAATTGTGTTTTTACGTTGAAAGCTCTTTGTGTTAATTTGTGTCTTTGCACATACTAGGATTTAAGGAATAAATAAAGTGGTTCTATAAAAATGTATCTCAAAGCTATTCTAGTTTTTAATGAAAGCTGTAATATTTAATATTCATATATACTTTGCAACACAAAGTAATCAAATGCTTTCAAAGGTAGGTAGGCGTCAACGACGCACTCATAGCAATTTACCAAATACTTGCAAGTAAGATTTTGAATGGAATATTAAATATAGTAGTGAATTTACGGAATAATAAAAGGGCTACATTCCTAGAATAGTATTGCTCCCAAAATAGGTTATTGAAATGCGAATCCCTCGCTCTACGATTAATATACTTTCATGAGTTTCAATATCAAGAATATTCAACAGTTTCAAACACAGTTATAACGCTGGCATAACAACTGAGAATCTTCTATCAGTATTCTATATTTTTAATACCTATTTTTTATATGAAAGTTGTCTCAACTGGTACTTTATGAACTGTTCGTCATAAACCCACATAAATATTTTAATTTTTTGTCTATTTAAATAGATAGATCAGATATATTTGAGGCCCATAGTCTCTACCTAACTAAATTAGGTACAAGCATGATTGTAGTGTATTTGAAAATACTGCAACATAAGAAGATGGTATGATTTTTTAATAATTTTCCTTTACTACCGAATTGATATGATACCTCAGCCCTAAAATTCGAACGCAATACTCCAAAATCGCAGACATCTTCAACACAAATACTCTAGACTCAAAAGCATCCATAAAATCCCCTTTCCAATAAGAAGCAATAAAACACAATAAAATCCTGTATGAGCCCACTTAGAACCATCGAAGCAGACATGTATACCGGTATAAAAATTATATAAAAGTGCTCTGACAAGGTAGCGGGGTGGGGGTAGGGGGGACGGCGCGTGGCACGCGTCACGTCAGAGGTAACCAGCACAGGTGGACGACAATGGAGAACAGGGATGATCCCCTTGATATGCACCCATTGATAATGATCGCTCAGGTAGATAATCCTTAGGGCGATTGCAATTATGCTTTGTTATTAAGTTTGTAGGGACGTGATACCCTACAACTTAATATCAAAGTGTATATTGCAAATTGGAAGAAAAAATACATTTGCATGTAATTTGATCTAAGTTTTTTGGATGGCACGTGCCGGGAGTACTAATACTTAATAAGTAAATAATAGGTAATATAACACATCAATGTTTTTGAGCAACGTATATTGATTGATGCGAGATTGTTTATTCTCGTCTTTAAATCTTAAAATTTATTCATAAAGTTTACGAACCGGCAACTAGCAATTATGGGTAGCAGTTTTGTTTTTTATAGTGTTCATATTACTTGCATATTGTTATATGACCAATAGATCTCAGTCCAAAATAATTAAGTGATAGTGATTCAGAAAAAAAGAGGATAATATAAAAAAAAATCCTTTGTAATATTAAGAGCGACGCGTGCGCACCTGATACCAGTCAGCACTCTCCAAATTAATACGAAACTTTGATTTCACAAATCTCTTCTCATTATTTTACTGATACTTATGTGTAAGTAATAAGGTTCATTTTCGAAACAAAATGTTTATAACAAAAGGGGTGCATTTAATACGGCATCAATCCAGACAGGTGGGAGATAATCAGTTATTATGATGTCAGAGGGTGAAATCTAAGTTGTTTGTGCGTTGTCCATCAAAGATTTCAAAGAGTAAAGAGCGTATTGTGACCACCTTTGACAAGTGAAGCAGAAACTCAAAGGAAAATATTGTAGATTTATTTTGTTATGAAGATTCTGTCCATATGGATCGTTACCGATTTACAAGATACAGGACAATCGATTTCGAAGGTCATTTCCACCACCATTTATAGCCCCTAGGTACCTACCAAGACAATTCAAAGTTTTCGTTCATTTCTATTATTAAAACTTATAAAAAGGTTGAGCAGCCAAAACTTAAAAGTTACAATATTAAATGGAAAAAGAATACGGTCGCGAACAGGATTCGAACTTGCGCCTCCCGGATAAATACTTCAGGCGCTCTGACCACTAAGCCATCTCGACCTCTGCTCACCACCATTCTTCAATCAATTCACCATCCAATATTGTAACTTTAGAGTTTCGCTAAGCATGCGTTAATGCTTTTCAAAGATTTATCTTGAGCCAAAACTTAATTTATTTTTGGTTATAGTAAAGAAAGATGTACAGATCAACTTAAGACATTGCAGTGTTTTGTAGGCCGTAGACGGCACAAGCATTCAAAACCATTAAAACAACGGGAAACCAGAAAACATTAATATTCAAACATTGAGTTACACAGCTATTGTCAGAATTTCTGACGTGATGACTAATGCCTTTAATATAACATTAAAACACTATATGACTAAGCAACTACGCAGAAAAATCGAACCCTAACTACGCATTATCTATGCAAGTGACTACTGAACAGCTATTGTAGCTACGCTGTTACGTAGCTGGCTACGCTGTTATGTAGCTGACTACGAATTTACGTAGCCTTCCTCCTTTTTTGTTCTATCTTTATAGTTAATAATAATCTATGAATCGGTCTTTCTTTTCCCAACTACATTGGGGTCGACTTTCAGTCTAACCGGGTGCAAATTAATACCAATATTTTACATAGAGCGACTGACTATCCGACCTCCACAACCCAGTTACTGGGTAACACGATATCTCGTGGTATAACTGGTTGTCAGACTTTTAGGCCTCTGACTGTAAGGCCTCTCTGTAAAGGCTGTCATAGTCCTTCATTTGACAACCTGGACCGAAGATTTAACGTGCTCCTGAAGCATGGAGGGTTCTCGATATGAAATGATAGCCACAAACCGACCGCAGTAACCCCGATAGATCGACCTATCAGGCTGTTAATTAGCCACGAGCCCCTGTATAGCTAATTATATGATTGTTATTTCATTAAATACCTACATTATTACAAATTAATGATTACTGATGGCGTCCCAAAACCAACATTAGAGCTAAATAATGTATCTACACCTGAATCGTCAATTATCTTCAATAAGTTAATATCTACAATGTTAATGATATCGACAGTTCAAACAAAAACGGACACAAGGACCATTAAAAAATAAAACATATACTTTTAATCTTCTTGTATTGAACCGTCGACAATTTTATTTGACCTTGACCAAATTCCCAAGTTATTACAGTCCAGAGGCAAGGCATAAAATAATATTATACCAAGAATGTTAATGGCAAATGATGAAACCAAACATGCGAAAGTTTAAGAAGCATAAAAAAGAAAATAACAAAAAAAACTTGCTTTCTTGGTCACTTTGGTCTTCATTCTTCACGAGTGATGGCTGACTCCATGCGCCTTGCACTGCACGTTCCACACGACAAATACATAAATAAAATGTGCTTCAAAACAATATGTGCAATAAAATATTCATGCTCAACAAAACATTATTAATGTAAACTGTGCTATCGTGTTTAAAATACATAAAAACATACATCTTACTGACAAATCTAAAGGCATGTTGAATAATTTGGTGGACCCAAATATATTGTAACTTTTTTTACTAATGCTACAATAATACAAAAATATGAAAAGAATTAAAAAGTTCTTATAGACCATCAGGAGGCTGTTAAAACACAAATTAGGTACGCTGACGTGACGTAGTAAACTTCGTCACGAAGCAGCTAATCTTATAGCTTTATCATAGGTGTATTCTGTCCTTTTCGCTATTTTGATTTCGTTTAGGCATTCAACTATGCTATTACTGGACTAAATGCTATTTAAAAATACTAATATTGTGGGCTATGGGTGTTACAGAAACGTGTATTAGCCAAGATTTTGTCCTCAGCGAGTGTTGGGCGGGGCCATGTGTCGGTAAAGCAAACTGATTTCAGATGCTCCGCCCACTTTCAAAATGGCTTCTACTCAGAACTCTTTGCAGCATCTGAAGTCATATCGACTCGATCGGGCCTTGGTGATGGCTTTTTCCTGTGCCCGTCCATTAACTGTAGCTCAAAAAAGATTATTGAAAACTTTAGTCCTTTGTCCTGCTCAAACGTGTTTAAAAACCAAAACGGTGCATACTTCACAACTATTTCAACAGCATTCTTAGGATTAATATTGTCCATACACTCACTAGCGACGGTGATGTATGTGTGCTGGCCGTCCGCGGTGGGGCTAGAGTGGCCCGAGCTGTCACCATTCACCTCCACCACCGTACTCGTTACCTGAGGACACGAGTGGACGAAGCTGAGATAGTGCTAGGGAAAAACGCGTCGTATTGATAAACTCCTCCTTTTTTTTCGTCGGTTTAAAAGTACTTTCGATGGAGTGTGATGGATGGATGGATGGATGGATGGATGGATGGATGGATGGATGGATCGTATGGTTGCTGCTCACCTAGTGTCAAAAGCAATAAGAAGCCTAGAATCTTCTTAAAAATCCAGCTACAATCTTTTTTGTATTACCAGTATAGTCTGTCCACTTATATTTACCTGTTGCATAGCGTGCTGCAAATGTATGGAGTTGGGTATTTCCGGTATCACGATGAGTTCACGCACGGCACTCGGCGAGGCACCGCCGCCCGCGCCACCGCCCTACACACGCACAAAACAGTTAGATAGGGGAAATTATACAACGAAAATAACACGCTGAATAGATGGAGTTGCATGTTGCTCTGGTTTTGGCATTCGACTATAGATGAGTATAACCAATGAACTCAGATCTAAGGATTGGAAAATTAAATAATACTGCAGCCCCTTGAACGAGTTCCCCTTCGCAATCTAGTATCGTCTTACAACGAATTGTTGAGCTCCCTAAATTATAGTTTGAGCTACACGATGACTAATTCATGATCTGCCGTTGAACTTGAACTTCTATGGCTTTTTCTTTAAAAGGCATTTCCAAACGCCCTACATGATTTCCCTCACATAACCTTATAAATGATGTCTGGACTTTAAAACAGACCTTGATTTGTTTGTTTCGGCATTTCTTGTCCGAGGTAATCAGATAGGAAATGCAAGCGCTTTCTAGATATAAAAGAGACATGTAAAATTGTTTTGAAAATGCCTATCTACAGAATTAACAATTTCATTTCATTCAAATGATTATCTTCGAAAGCCATGAAATAATAAATCTATATTACCATCGTCGGATAACTTTAACAAGAAATAGATATTACGTGAACCATACCTACAGATTTTATAAAATGAAATGAAATGAAATGAAATTGTTTATTCTGTAAGTAGGTCTTTTAAAAACTCTTTTACATGTCATTATAATCTAGATGGCGTCGGCGTTTCCTATCTGACTACCTCTGAGAAGAAACGCCGAAACAAACTCAAAGGTCAAGGTCTCTTTTAAAGTCCAGACATCATTAAACATCCCTATGTGAGCGTAACCATGCAGGGTATCTGGAATGGCCTTTTTAAGAAAGAGCTATATCAGTTTCGAGTTGACCTGTCCTAACTGACGGCACACATGCATCAGTCATCGTGTAGCTCAACCATGTTATAGGGAGCTCAACGACCTGTCGCAAGGCGATACCAGATCAGCAGGACATTTGCGTAGGCCATATAAAAACCTCAAAACCGCCAGATTTCAAATATGTATAACAATAAATAAAAAAATAAGAAAAACTTCCTACATGATGCTCACATTCACAATTTCTGTATTATTAAGAATGTCACAATAAAAAATGTCAATTAATAGAATGTCAATTATTATGATATTACAATGTCAATTTTATCTTATTTAAATGTCAAATTTTTTCATTATACAATGTCCAAATGTTTTCAAATTACAATGTCAGGTAAAATCAAAACAATATAATTAAGCATTTTTCATATCACTCCCATGCCTTTTTATCGCTTAAACATTCCGAGATAGTGTAATACCCCTTTCGGCATAGTTTAGCTTTAATAGCTTTCTTAAATTTATTATAGGGTAAATTTCTAACGTTAATGGGCAGTTTGTTGAAAAAGCGTATACATTGACCCATGAACGAGTTGCTTATTCTGTGGAGACGAGTAGCATGTACAGCAAGGTTGTGTTTCTTCCGAGTATTTATAGTATGTACATCTGACAATTTAACAAAATTTTGAATGTTTTTGCGTACATACATTAAGTTTTCATATATATATTGCGAGGCTACAGTCAGGACATTGATCTCTTTAAATTTTTCTCTGAAGAAAACTCTAGGACCCAAGTTGTAAATACCACGAATAGCCCTCTTTTGCAAGACAAAGATGGTATTAATATCTGCAGAGTTTCCCCACAGAAGAATACCATACGACATAATACTATGGAAATAACTGAAATAAACTATTCTGGCTGTATCCTCGTCAGTTAAATGTCTAATTTTTTTTACAGCATATGCTGCTGAACTAAGCCTACCTGACAATTTTTCTATGTGGGTCCCACTGTAATTTGCTATCAATAGTGATACCAAGAAATACAGTAGACTCAACAGGGCTCAACTCTAATCCGTTTAATAGTACATTGGTCCGAGCATATTTAACATTAGGCGTTGTAAATTTCATAAGTTTAGTTTTTTTCTCGTTAAGGAGAAGATTATTAATATTAAACCAATAGACGACTTTGGATAGTGTATTGTTTACTTCGTCATAATTAAGAAGCTGTCTTTTAATTTTGAAAATTAAAGACGTGTCATCTGCAAACAATACCATCTCGGGATTAACTTTAAAGGATATGTATATCAATCTTATTCGTATGAAAATTATTTATGGCCCGGTTAGTGGAGTGTGATAGTAGGATAACATCAGAACCTGGCGCATGGATAACATTTGGTGTGACATAGCTAGATAGAAGGAGACCGTATTGGTGGCGGTTACCATCAATAATAGCATCACCAATCAGGGTTCACGTCAGGCAGGCGACCGGTCATAAAACATAGCCAAAACTTTGGCAGCATTCGAGTACAAGTAGAGAGTAAGTATGGAAGAAGAATACATGCTGCGCCGACCCCAAATAAATTCGGATAACGGCAGGGGGATTAAAATTTCGACTCTAAATGTAGATACTCAGCTAATAAATTCATAAATATCAAATTATGTGACGGACGCATTATCGCCTAACAACCGTGTTATTATTTATGATTACGGGTTACGAACATAAGTACGTAACATAAGTGTTGAAGACCTATGTATGTGATGACCTCGTAACTAGTTTGTTTCAAAAGCAAAGTTTCTCAAAAATAATGACATGCCTATTCCGTTCCGTGTAACTATTCCGTTGTACTCGCATATAGAGAAAAGATACTTGTAGATAAAAATTTCGTTACAATATAGGAAAAAGGAATAAGTATAATGATGAATGACGCTTTCCCACTGCGCCATAACGTATCAAAAAAACATGATCGCAATGAGGGAAAAGGGCTGGTGAGTCATATCTAACTGTTATTAAGTGGGTGTAATACCTGTGCAGGAGCCGCAAGCCGCGCTGCCATATCCGGCGAGGCAGGCGGCGACGACTCCACCAGAACTTCGTCGCCGGCGCACTCAAAATCTGAAGAAAATGCAGTTATAACTAGTTTTATTAACTTATCATATAAATATGTCCTCCGATCTATTATAATTATATACCGTTGCGTCAGTATTATATGTATACATCACCTAGATTTGAAAACAGATAGACATTATAAAAATAAAAAAAAAATATACAACCGAATTGATAACCTCCTCCTTTTTGGAAGTCGGTTAAAAAGTAAAGATGTCAGATAACATTGTTGTCATCATCAAAGGCTACCTGTGTATTTAATTATAAATTTGTTTAATATTAATAATCCTATTTGTTAAGGGTTTGTAATCAGAGCATATTTTCAATGCTAAAGTCTACATAACTTATAAGCTGATCCTAAAGTTGTAAGCCATTTTAATCTTGTAATTATGTTGAAAGCAATACCTGCTGCTAATTGACAATGTTTCAACATGGGGTAACTCACCCCTTTGATGGCTGTTTGCATTTCAATATAATGCAGGCAGGTAAATCATTGCAGTTTTGGTAAAAATAATAAATGAGAATATTCTAAAAACTTGAACAAAAAAAAAACAACAGTTTAAAGATACATGTTGTTATGCAATTTTCCTTCATACTTGAATTTTAACTAAATATGCTTTTGGTGATATTAATCAGCTCTAAATCAATTAAATAAATAACAAGAAAGAAGGAAAGAACTAATAAATATAAAGGGCAACTAAGAGAAAAAAAAATAAGAATAATATAAAATTATATAAATATAAACTTCAATAAGCAATCAACACATTCAATCACATATATCATCATAATACAATATATAAATGAAATTATTCATCTGAATTGTTGCATAACACTATCCTGGGTGATAGAGATGTTATTGATCTGCCGGGAGCAAGGGCGGAGAGTATCCGTGGAGCGTAACCTGGCAACACCTCATCTGTCCCTCCGCACCGTCACTCTTAACAAAACAAGTATACAAAAACACTCACTCTCCAAATAAAACACATTCTCAAAGCCCATCTCAGACATTTTGGACAGAAAATTAATTTTTGCTACAAAATATCACTAGAACAAAACAGCAACACATTATTGTGACTTTACACTGGTTTGTATTACATCAAGTATTGATCAAACAACGGTATCTATGTGTTTGGTTGGTTGACTGTCATGTTTGGTACTGTTTCTGTGAGAATATTGTTTTTAATGTTTTGTGGTGTGGGCTACTAGACGTAGTGTGTGTAATTTAGTGATAGGGACATAGTGGGGTGGTTGCAGGTGCTTTGTTACGGTTCAGTGGCACCACCTGCCATGTGCCACCGTATGTAATGCATGAGTGATTATTTTGTATTGTCTATGTAATTATTCTTCTGTTGATGTTATTAACATTATTTATAAGTATGTGATAAATAAGCATGTAATGAATAGTGATTGTTTTGTTTGCTGTTTGTGTATTGTTTTGTAATAGTAATTGCTGATTAATTCATGTGCTGAAACTGACTATTTTTATAAACATAAGTAAATATTTATATTATTTTCCTGTGTTTGTTTTTTCAGGTGTGTGTGCATAATGATTCATGTTCAGGTTACTATACCATACTCAATTATATTTTATTAACAACATTAATCAATTCACTAAAATTATATTCCATATAATTTCCAGGGAGTGGATATTCATTAGCTGTGCATATTTATCGTTCCCCTATATAGTGCGTAGTAGGTACATAAGTCCCGAAAGTTAATTCCGCAGGTGAATAATCCTAGCGAGTCGTGCGCCGTGCCAGGCACCGCCGCCGTATCCCTCCTGCCTGATAACTTTGATAAAATTGATACGCGACCGGGAGCAAGGGGGAGCTCATTTAGGACGCTTCCCACTACGAGAAGCACGCATACCACTTTCAACGCGCTTAACAACTATCTTCAACGTTATCAAACCCATTTTACAGGTTATTAGTGAATTAATTTATCAAGAATATATTAAACCCACCTGCCATCCATACCTCGAACTGTCAAAATCATTTTAGTTTCTAGGGATAATAGAATCACGATTAACGTATTGTTACTAATAATTGTTCTATGTGTAGCTAGTTTTGCCAATTTTTATGTAACCCGATAAGAAATGACTTATCAATGTTGTTGTCTTGTAGCTACACCCGTTTCCTAGGCTACGGACACCCCGGCCAAATTTCAAGCTAGTGATGACAATCAATAGTTACTAATATTTTTAGTAACATTCACTATTTGGCTAGTTGAGTTAATGTCTACTTCTTCATTTTTTAAGTTTAGCTCTTGTCGGTGGAGCAACCGCCATTGCTCTCTATCCTCTGCTTTCACTTTGACCTTTTGATACGACTCGACTCCTCCTACTTGAGTCGGTGTAACATATTTGAAATAAACATTAATGGATTCCACAAACAGAATATTATGATATAAATAAGAATATATTACATAATACCAATCCTAAGAACTAAAACTCTTACAAATTAATCGAGTAGTCTCCAAAGAACTTCTCAAAAGTAGCATTAAGTCATCACACTCGTTTTAGCATATTCTATATTGATAACACGTTAAATTATTATAAATATTTCACATAATTCTAACAAAATAATAATCTACGAAAAAATAGAATAATTACATGCAATACAACATCTACATCATATTTGAAGTCAGTCATAAAACTCATAAATTACCATCGTATAAGTTCACGACAAGAGGACCAGAATAATGATAATATGGCTTATACTACTACACTAATGAAGACCCACTGACTCTGGTGACTAACTCGAATAGTGATTAGAAAAGTGGGTCAGAGGGTCGTGTGTTCAAACGAATTAAGTTAAATCTATTTAGCTTTGAACATAAAATAAAGTAAATACTTTCACATACAGAGACAGAGAATTGTACAATAATAAAGACAATTCAGGCTAGTAGGTACTCTAGTAACACAACACTTTATAGTATTTCTATGCACAATACTTAAACAGCTTTCAGCCGCTATTGTAAAAAAAACCGTAAATAAATAAATATAATGGTTGGTTAGATAACACTTAATACCTTCAAGACAGTCTGCTTCAAAAATTAATACTGCATTATTTGGATAGTCTTCAATGATTTCAATTTGTTTCTTTACATTCATAATAGTAATATCCATTCAAGTTTTGGAATCGAATCGTAACTTAGTGTAAGTACTTCTAATTAATAAGTGTCTCTAAAGTATTTAGATATCTCCTTGGTAATTAATTATTTATTTACGAAACTTGAAGAATACAACCAGATGACATTTGCAAATCACATTATCTTTTATTCTCTTAGAGCATTTTTAAAATTCAAAATCTAGATGGCTATTCTCTATTTCACGCTTACAGTGAAACCTTCTTAAATAAGTTATTTAGTACATAATTATGTATTCGCGAAAATATACACCCTAACACACTACCTTGAAGGAATTAGTATTGGAGTAGTTTTAGTGAATTTACCCATCTAGCCACTGGCATATCATTCCCAAGCAAACCCATATACTTGTTACCTGTATGGTTGCATTGATAGTACACGATTTTAATCGTACTGTTAATGTAATGACGAGAGCTATTGTTGCTTTAGTGTAAGTTCTTTTATGCTTGTGTGTTACCTCACCCCCCGCCAATAGTGGCGAGCAAATTTGTTCGATATTTAGTCAGAAGGCATCTCCCGTGTCTTCTAAGACAACGACTATCTTTAATAATAATCTTTATTTGAAACCAGTTAACAATACAATTTACTTAATCTAATAGTACAATTTCTGTAAGTGTAGGACAAATTGAATCCTAATGTCTAAACTAGGCCGAGCCTGTATCTAAGACATTAGTTTCTTCCAATGCAAAATATTTATAAACAGACATGTGCACATACTATAAGTAATTTTTACACTTTTAATTTATATAACTTTCCTGAGACCTTATCATATCATTTATTGCTCACCGCGATCCGCGACTCGCTACATCGCTGCGGGCTTAGCTCAGCTCTTTGTAACTTAAGTTTTTGAGAGACATAGTAATAATTTAATTTAATAATAGTAGTAGAAGTAATAATTTTATTACGATATCGATCGTACTTAGTATTATACTTGGACCTACGTGGATTTATGTTAGACCGTGACGAGCGCAATGCCGCATTTCAGTTGTCCCAGTCCCGTACGCGCATTTTTATATTACATAGAGTATTCTTAGGTTAAAACAAGCAGTTATGTATGACCGATGGAATAACAAATCAAAGGCCGTAGGTTCTCAGGCACGCATCAGTGACTTTTCGAAATCATGTGCGTATTGCATAAAAAGGTTAAGGAAAACATCGTGTGAAAAACAGCACACGTCATACATGTTCTCGATGGTGTGTCACATCATTTCAGACTACGATAAGAAGAAGAAATCTGGTTCAGTACACCACAATATAACTGAAACGCGGCCGCTAACCATAGAGCCATAAACATTAATTGGAACTGGAGCCCGAGCTTTGTATGGGAATTGCGATGCCATACGTTGTAGCATGAACATTGACCTAATACATAATTATGATCTAATGATCATACTGTTTTAAATCCGCACCTCGCCCATGGCCCAAGCATTTGTCGTCGTACGAGGCCCGGGCTCGGACCCGACTTGCCCTAGCAAAAATCATCTTTTTTATTAGTAGTAATTTATTTAGTAGTTGCTTTGAGTACTGCGGAAAGGACATGGTAAAATCGATGAGCGTATAATATCGAGAAATATATGTTTTTGGAAACCTGTCTTATGGAAGTATTCAAAATAAAATCTCATATAAAAAATATAATATTACAAATTAAGTACGATACATTTTAAAATGTTGTTCCAAAATTCTCCGTTTATGAGGCATCGAGAGCGTATGGGGTGGCATTGCCAGCTTCTGTGAGGAGGTAATACTTGCAGTGGAAGCTGAGAGAGAGAAGTGAACCCCATTAACTCTGCCACAGAAGGCGCGTCAGGACCGGAGGGCGCTTAGCGATCTCCGGCCACCATTAGCCGTGGACAATGGATGGCAGACATGGGTGGTTTGCCATCCGACCAGCGTCGTGCCCGAGACGGCCATGCAACGTGTTTCTTTCGCGGTGAAATGTCTGTGCAGGCTAACAGTGGCCAGCCTACTCAACCTCCGGAGTGTCTGTCGACACCCGTCAACGGAATATAACCTGTCAGCGTCGCGGTGAATGCTGCTGCGAACCACCAAACGCAGCAAACCCAGAACCTCGGCAAAGGTTAGAATAAGACCGTGTGGTTTTTAGCCGGTAGGAGTCCGGTAGTGTCCATGATAGATTATCCACACTAAAAAAAGGCTCCCTATACATGTAGGTATAAAATAATGCACCACAGTGTTTGCTCTTCCGTGGCGTGTTCAATGCTGCAGTTTGTGCGGCAAAATGTACGTTGTGGTGTGTTATAGTAAATAATTGAAAAGACCGCCAAGGATTTTTTGTACCTCACACACTTTTTGCTTTATGCTTTTTGCATACCGTGGACTGCAGACAACATCATACATGAAGTCTGTCATCTATAGTAGGCCTAACAAATACTTTCGCTTATTCGGTTGAATCGAGTATAAAAACATCAATGTATTTAAATATCAAAACGTTGACAATACATTAATTCAATTACTCGATGCATTTTTCAAATATTTTAACATGGTGCATCTCCAATTCTTCATTGTCAACGTCATTATGTCGCAATAGGGCGCGGTCCAGTCACTTTATTCTCTAATTTAAACTCTTAGGAGTTTAAATTAGAGAATAAAGGTAAATCATATCTATATGATTTATCTAATTAGGAAAAACTAAAACCAATATAACACGCGATTAATCCGGTTAAAAGTTGTTTTATTAAAATATATGATTTATGTTAGAGTGAAAGAATAATAAACTAACTAAACATGCATAGTAACCGATAGGAGTTACAAAATGTACCTAAAACATACTCGAAACGAACTGGAAAATGGAAGACTTGACTCACTTGACTGTCATTCTTGTCAAGTTGTCACTTTCTAATTGTTTTTGTCTGTCATTGGTATCATGCTGTTGAATTAATATTTTTGTAATTTACACTGTATTATATTCTCAGAATAGATCTATACTGATACTCTACAAAATGAAAATAATCGTTAAAAAGTTACAAGGCGGTGAATGTTGCTTGGAAGTAAGTTTAATCATCAAATAGTAAATTGTACGTTTGATGCCTACAAATATTTATTATTGCATTTGTTTTAGGTATTCCCAACTACAATGATATCAGAAATTAAACGACAAATTGCCCAAGAATTAAAAATACCAGTCGAGGAACAGAAATTGTTGCTGCTAGGTAGGACACTAGTGGACGAACAAACAGTACAAGCATACCCAACAATAAAAGACGGTTCTAAATTAAACCTAGTGGTTAAGAAGCCTGAAACCCTTCTTGAAGCTTCTGTGAAGTATTTCAAGAAGATGTATGGCATGTCAGAAGCTGAGGCAACAACTGCTGGCAACCGACTTATAAAAATTATAAAAGAGAAATGCAGTAAATTGTCATGGGATGATCTTGATAGGCTATCATTGGACTGCATGCTGGATGAGAATGGTCAAAGCAGAAGCCCTCCAATGGAGCTTGAGCCAGAGTGTGATGATGTATACAGTTTGTGATCTTAGACATTAATAAATATTTTTTTATGTTTAATTTGAATTTTACGATCAATCATTTTAAATTTAGATATTGTAAGTTAGTTTCTACTAAACACTTTTATGAAGTCCATAGTGCTAATGTTGCTATATGTATATTATATAATTTACTTAAATATTGGTTGTCAGTGTTTATTCACTGTGATCACAACAATGTTGCAACATTCACAGAGTTTTACTTAGGTACATAAGGCAAAGTGAAATCATGAAAATATATGAGCTGAATAATATAATTCATTTAATAAATGTATGTAAGCATATACGTTTTCTGCAGTGAAGTGGTACTATTAACTCTTGCAATTACCTCTAACTTTAATTTCGCCATTCTGTAACAATCTTTAGTACAAGTTGTCATTAATGTACATTTATATTGATGACTAGCTGTGCCCCGCGGTTTCACTCGCCCCGTTAAAAACTTCCGTATGATAAAAAAAAAATATCTTATGTAAAAACCATGTCCTAACAATGATGAACACAACAGAAAAAGAATTATCCAATTTGGTTCAGTCGTTCTCAAGTTATGGCGTGACAACGGAAAACGGGTTTCATTTTTATATATATAGATTACAAACTGTAAAGTATTGGTTTTGACAATTGGAGCAATTTGTCAAATATTATTATGGGATTGAAGACAGAAAATGTATTTGTACTAGAAAAAATTATATTGACATAACAATCAAGATTTATTAAAACATAATCTACAAACCAATTTATTAGTCTTACATTTTCACCACACTGCCACAAACATGCAAATTGTACAAAAAGGTAGAAATAAAACTACAATTTAATTATATTCATGTTATTATTATACATCATGCATTGTTTCATACCTACTTTAGTATAATACAATTTGATGGCAAGTAACACTGTCCGTGTTTGCAGACAGATAAAAAATTAAATGCAATCACCTTACATGCTTAATGCAAGTGAATTAACCTTTTGATCCAAAGTAGTTCTGCTCATGCCAAGGTACACTATAAAATCAATAAATTGATACCCAAATAAAGGTATAAATTATTGATTTTAGTCCTTTACTTTTTGTATTATCGTTTTATATTACTAGTAACTTGGCAGCTAATTAATTATCTTAAGCAGTCAAAGGGTTCATCATTATAATACAATCAATCTTCAAACTTAGTCATTTCTGAGAAAAAATAATAGTAATAATGTGGAACAACCATTTTAATATTGCTTAGTTTTATTTCAGAATGCCTCTGGCTTCGAGCTGTTTTATAAATTAGTATTTAACTTTGATTCTTAAGACTAGAGCTCACAACTGCTCACCAATCAGTGAGATAATATATTACACCATCATCTAATATATTCTATACAGCAATATTTTGACCCAGTTTTCCATCCACGGCTCATATCAAATATGGGCGGGCTTCTTTCCCTTTGGCACCTCAAACATTCTTTTTTAAATTATTTCTTTTTATGTCTGTGTTTTCAGCTCTATAAACTATGACTCTGCTGTTTTACTGTATAGAACATTTTCCTGAATTTTAATACTAATCATACTTAGACATTAAAAATATCGCCAGTATTATAGTGGCAAAGATTAGAACCAACCATTAAATCGGTCCAGACTACTAGTCAATTTAACACAGTTCAAAATGTATTTAAAAAATTCAAACTATACTTCATGCTGCTCTCATATTTGCTCCAAAATTACGTAGTTTAAACACCCTCCATAGTTCATAGTCTAGTTTTGTGAGATCACACATGTTCACCAATAAAACGTTATATTTACAGTAACTATTCAAATTAGGAAAAGAAGAAATTAGAAAACTTAAAAAAGAAATATAACAGTGTAGCATCTTCACAAAAATAGTAATTGTGAGAAATAACTGAAACAGAATTGGAGGGTAGTTATCCAGGTCACAGAGGCACTTCTCTTAACAAACCTATGTTCAAACAATCACAACCTTATCATGAGCCTAGGATCATATTTAGGACTGAATTCCAGCACATAGGTACACTTACTTGACTCACTAAAGTCACTCGCTAAATCATTCTTAGACGTAATTAGTTTTCAATACAATGGAAATTTTCAACTGTTTATAAATCATTTTATATGTGCCAGAATCCATTTTAATGGTCATTCGTTGAATACATGAAATAACATCATTGTTGATTACCATAATATTAGTTATCACTAACTTTACACATATAAATGCAGCAGAAAGTAACACATAGCCATTCAAATACATCAGTTTTAGATATTGTGAAATGAAGACTAGGGTTTTGAAACAAAAGCAGAACACAATATGGTACTCATGACCTTCTGTTGATATTGAGCGGCCAACGAATAAATAGCTTATTGATTATTTACGAGTTATACGCGACCCTGACCCAATCGAATCAAGTTCTAATGAATTTATACGATTACTGACATATTTTTCTTTAAGATAACAGCTCTTTTCGTTAGAAAAATAGAGGTCTCAATCCTCTGCCTTCATTTTGAACTCATATCATAATACCTTTATGATGATTGAAGTGTTTCAAAAACCTGAGCCTATTAGGGTTCCATTCAGCGGAACCCATACAAAAATGTATCAAATATTCTATAAACAACAGGGAACATTTTAAGACTCGCCAGATATTAAATAAACGGCAAACTTAGGCAATTCACTTCATAGGAATATATATTATAGTTCAAATATTACTATGACCAATTTCATAAATTAATTCCTACATGCACAATTACGTGTTATATTTTTATGACATATCATGCGGCAGTCATAAGCCGTTGAGTATTTAAAGGACATATACATTTCGTTACTATGGGTGCGTACAGATTGGGATATTGTAATTTAATTAAAATACAAGGATGACTAGTCATAATTTAAGGTATGTTGGATGGGTCAGCCTTGGCGTTTTCGCATACAAATCTCTGACACTTGTCGTGGCGCAAGTCTAAATCCGGGGTGTGCAAGCACTCAAAAACCTTATTTCACAAAGAATATTACATCTATTTGAAGCATAGGAAATGTACATTTCACAAAGAATACAGTACAATGGAATCGGTCATGCATATAATTTATTTATATAAAGACGGTTTGATTAATATCAATTTTAATTTCTTACACCGTTTAAAATTTAGAACAACGATAATATATATTTAACAGGAAGTTTCGATTACAGATCGTAGGCAAATATCCATACGAAAATATACGAAACAATTATTTTCAGTTACGTAATCTACATTTAAAACTGGTTCCATTTTTGCCTGAAATATATGGTTCATTCGATTCATAGGATTTAAAGATTTCTAATTTTAATATTGCAGACATTCTATTTACAAAATTATCCCATAAAATATAAATAAACCAGTTTTTTTAAATTGTGTAAGTTTATCCAAAGAATAGAGCGTAATGAAAAATATTACAGGCACGACCAAAGGCTGATCGTGTCCAATTATCAAAGATGGTGGAATTTGTTCCCACAAGGCTGGCCAGCGATATGACCTAGCAGTAGTTTATAAAGAACACTACGAAATAGGAAGACGAAAACATTTGAGAGAAAACATAAACGTTATGGAACACTAAAACAATCTATTCATAAGAACCTGTCTTAAACTCTTATGGAGACAAACATACTAAACGCTTCAAACACCTTCGTTGTTATTTTTTGTGACAGACATCACATGGAGTATTAAATAAATGGAGTGCTACAGGGCACAGCAATATAATGTCAATTTTCATTTTAACAACAACGTGTTATTGCAGGGAAATTGCTAGTATGCGCCAAATTCGTTTTCAACTTTTAGGGAACATATTAAACGTAATTGCTTAAGAAGGTGTATGACAAACGAAGGACCTGAATAAAACTCATTAGACGATCATCCCCGTCTCAAAGTGCATTATATGCTTCACAATTGCTATTAATATTGTTAATAATACTTACGATACGTACCTTCATCGAAACATTTAGATAGTTCATTAAAATAGCACTCCATGTGTTATTTCTCCGTGTTTCTAAAAATGACTTTTCTCCTTCAATTTCACTCTAAAGAGGTTTTTAAATAAGCATGATAAATGCTTTTAAAATATAAATAATCAGTCGTAGTCACTGTCTTCTTCTGAAGATGATTCTGACTCCGAGCTGTCCGGGTGGTTCTTTGTGATTTCTATGCAGTTGTCCACATCTGTCAGTCTTTTTAGTGATCGTCCTGATGGAAAATGTATTGTAATGTAATATTAATAAGAAAGAAATTGCTAAACTCGCGACAATCTAAGAAGTACGATTCGACGTTTCTCATTTTACATTTTTATGAACGTCTACATAAGAAATTGAAAAATTAAATTCATAATTCTAAATAATTACTATATTCAACGTGGCAATGCTGCCAGTCTTCTGGGCACATTACAGTACCGGATGACAGCGATGCGGAGGAGTACTTCGACGCCTAAATCACGTTTTTCCTTTTTTTTCTCTCTTTTAGTAGTAGTGTAGTCAATATAATTTAGGTTATATTTTTGTAAATATTTTTAATTATTATGTACAAATTTAATTAATAAAATTTAAGTACTATATTACGCATACACTATAACAACGAGTATCATTCGTAAACCCCAAGTTTAATATTATATTGAAGAAATGCACTCAAAAAGAAACGTCGAATCGGACTTCTAGATTGTTGCGAGTGTAGGTATATTATCAACATCTGATTGAAAATAAAACAGGAATCTAAATACCTTTATATTGATGTAATAGGTATCGTAACAAAAGTAAGTGGTCATTAGGTATACAGAGGTTAAAAGACCGGTTATTTCCAATGTATTATTTTTATAGCACATCATGATCAAAGGATAATTTGAAACATTAAAAAAGTTAATAAATTTAAATGAAGTGATCGTAACAGGTACGATGGAAAATAATAGTCCCTGCCAATCCTAATTGGAAATAGGTGTGATTGTAGATAAGTAAAAGAGGTAATTTCTTGTCAAATTTAATATAAATAAGAATAAATAAAATTGAAGTGTCTGTTTGTAATGTCAAAATAATGGTATTTTTCTTAATCTCACGTAGTTATTTGGACGATACCTATGCCTAAAAATCAGTTTTCAAAATGTTTGTCTGTCTGTCTGTTGGTTGCAGCTAATCTTTGAAACGACTGGTTTGATTCTGATAAGATTTTACAGGCAGGTAGCTGATTAAATAAGAAGTAACTAAGGCTGATTATAATATATCTAGCTGTGCCCCGCGGTTTCACCCGCCCCGATAAAAACATTTACCTACGATAAAAAAAATAATTAAATAGACGCCTTAAAACAACTTTTTTTGTCGTCATATTATCCCGAATCCATAATAATTTTTTAGACATTTTGGCATTTAAAAGTACGAACTGACATATTTTCAATGTCAATCGAGCGCAATTATTATCAAGGGCTTACTCTTGTCCTGACAATGACGAACACAAGAAAAGGATTATCCAATTTGGTGCAGTCGTTCTAAACGCGTGACCAAGAGCAATAGGGATTCATTTTTATATATATGTAGTTTACACGCGGGTGAAACCGCGGGGCACAGCTAGTTCTTCATAAAGTGTGATTAAATTACAGTCTGTATTAGAGCGTGACTAATTACAAGTTACAAAGGAATAATATTACTGATATAGTTTTTGCAACATGGTCGCCTCATCAGCTATTACTTCCGGCGGATAAACAGAACTACTACTAACTTTACGAGTTTTAACTTATTACGATATAAATTTATATTATAGCGAATTAAAGAGAAAAAAAACTCGGGTTACAGTGTTTGTTATCGAACTCCTCTGAAACGGCTTGACCGATTTTGATGTTTTTTTTTGTGTATATTTGGTAGGGTCTGCGAATAGGGCGTAGGCAATCTTTTATACCCCTAGGTGATTAGGGTGTCCCTATCCAGAAAAATTATATGGCAGAACAACGTTTGCGGGGCACAGATAGTAATTTTATATAAATCACGTAACATAATTCTTAAAATATGGGATGACCCCACAAACGCAGTTATTATGATCTAAAATTACAGTGTTTAGTCAAACAAAAACGCGTAAGGTGTTTTGGGACACCCGGTTGGAACGAAGTTTCTTTCGCTATATGTAAATATATTTAATGGATTGAATAACAATAAACTGCCCCGTTGGTGTAGTGGTCCGTAGCGCGACTGCTGAGCAGGAGGTCTCGGGTTCGATTCCCGGGTCGGGCAAAGTGTTATTGAGTTTTTCTGTTAGGAAATCCTCAGTAGCAGCTCGGAGTTTGGAAATGTGCCCGGTTGATGGCAATAGGCTCACCACCTATTACATGGGACTTAATAACAGCATTGGTGAAATGTGGGTGTATAATTGTGTACACCTCTGCCTACCCCTTCGGGGAATACAGGCGTGATGCTATGTTATGTTTTTTTGGAATGAATAACACTGCACTATACAGCGATCAGCATTTTTCGTTGCGGTTACACTTTTTACCGTCTAGCTCCCATCTACCGAGCGTCTGAAGTGTAACGTGCGATAAGGAACTTGGTTCCAAACAACCAGCATGGGGCATATAATTATGGTCCCTAATATCCCTAAAAGAAAATCACGGCCAAAATTATACTTACTGAAAAACGGGATCTTCTCTAAAATATGGACCACCCTAGTTATAGCACATGAAAATATTCTGCAATAGATATCAAGAAAATGGAATTGCTAGCCAAATTATACATTTTAATTGTGTTTTTTATTCTCACCTGTCAATGTAGTGAGTAGCCTGTTCTCATTGCCCGGCGGCATGTTGATGGGCCCGAGCTTCTTAGCTAGCTCTCGAGCTCGGTCGGCGCCTGGAACTGTAAGTCACAAGGCAATACAATAATTCAATCTTCGATTAGGAAACCTAAAACATCTGATAACCTTATATTATGTACTAGCTGTGCTCCGCGGTTTCACCCGCGTAAATTATATTTTTATTACCTAGTTACTACTAACTAACCTAATCAACTAATAGAAAATAATCCACAGTTCATCTCTCTTCGGCAATGCTCGGTTCTCGTCGGGTGGGAGTTATACGTCACACGGCTCATTGGCACGAGTGTTGAATTATTTTCATTTTCCATTATCTTCTAAACTATGCGTCCAAATAACATGCTATAATGGACAAAGTGTATCTTCATAAAATTGTCTTGATGATGAAGTTACTTTCGTTCGTAAGGAATAATATACCATACCTAATAATAATGCTCAAAAATCACTTTTTAATTATAAATATTTTTTGACATAAAATACCTTATTGTGACTTATGTATTATATATATTTATATATCATATAACTTATGTATAGGCATATGGTAGGGTTATTTTTAGGTAGGCTAAACAGCGATATTTTTGTAGAACATTATATTTACGTATCACTAACCATTAGTTAAGGCTAGCTGAGAGGTGTAGTCTAATGTCAGATAGCCTATACTATTCCTCATGAACCTGGCTATCATATACAACATTTTTCAAATCCGACTATGCGCGTTTAATCAAACAAACGAAAACCTTCCGCATTATAATATAAGTAGAGATGTAACAATTAAAGTAATGGTGGTGTTGATTACCTCTGCTTCCTTCTTGGCTGGAGTCTTCTGTCATGGAAACTCTCTCAGTTCTGTACACCCCACTCACGAGGTCCCAAACGAATAAGCACTGCGGACAAATAATTGTGGGTTAACTTAGTTCAAATTAATAAGATTTTAAAATCTTAATCCTTACAAAATATAAATATCCCAAAACTTAATTTAAATTAAGTTTATATATCCACGAGAATACTGCTGACAAACTGCACTACAGTTTGGCAGGAGATTTGTATTTCTTATAAAAAGTAAAACATCTTACAAAAAAAAAATTACACGTATGATCTGCATATTCAAAATCAAGTATTACTTGCTTGAAACGGTGAAAAAATTAAGGAGAGTAATTCTCTATGGTGTGTAAAGCCATGTACGTTACCTCGGCGGCATACTGCTGTCGATGTATGAGGCAGCCGGCGCTGACGTCCTTGCACGCTTCGCATTCGGCCGTGGCGCCGTTATCATCACTCGCCCACATCCACATCGCACACAACTGAACATATCCAGAATATTTAGAACAGGTATGAGAGACTTAGGCCTCTTGTTAATAATCAAATCTCCTATTTGACCTTGTCTAAGTGTAGATCTGATATGATTTGAGAATGACTGAATTGTATCAAGTTGAGGACTTGAGTACTGAGCGGAGTTTCCGAATGGGACTGGTTTATTAGTACTGGCCTAGACGTAATCGAAGGTAAAGGGGCTCTTAGACACAGTTCGTGTGCGAAGTCAACCAAATAGCACACATATTTATTCGACCTCTTTTGTAATTGCGATCGTCAGTCAATAAGTTTGGTGATGTAGATAATATTTCAAATGCTGGCAGTATTCATTCAAAGGGTGTTGGTCTTCAATCCTTATTCATTCTCCAAGCTTTGCATACAGTTCACCATTTTATGGAATTTCATACTGAACATAACCTACCCTAAATCCTGGAAAAAATTAAATCAACTCACCCCAGACAAGCACCCAGAAGATTGGCACACATCAATCACGTGGCATCCCCAGTCGAAGCAGTAGATGAATTTCTTCTTATTTATATTGCACAGTCGGCCACACACTTCGTTGCAGAGCAGTTCTGTATCAAGTGATCGTTGGTGGGCTCGTAGGGTGAGGGGAGGGAGGGGCGGGGCTGCTCCACAGAGGCGCTCCCAGGCCCCGGAGCTCACGCCCTGCAAGCCTATGTACCCAGCGCCGTGGGCCGATAGAGGCAGAGCTACGTGGTAGCCCGAGATGCAGTCGTCTGCGTGAAACCGGAATGCAATTTTAACCAGACTGTGTTTCGTTTAACTTTTAGATATCAAGGCACAACTTTCTGTGTACATTTGGCGCAAAATGTTTAATCGCGAATTGTCACGTTGAAGAATAGGACAGGCGAATTTGGGACGGTTGGAGAATAGGAAATTCTGCATATAAGTTTTGCAAATAGGTCAATTTATAAATGGGAAATCGTACGAAAGCGTAATAATTAGCAAATGCGATGTTTTGCGCGTTAATTTTGGAACTAATAGTGGTTTGGCCAAAATAGATGGCATTCAGCATACCAGTGTAAATCTCAGTTAAGAATCAAGAATAAGACCACGTATTTGCAGTTTGTAACTGATTGTAAAATATTTTCATATTATAATAATCAACCAAAGTTTTCTAAAGGGTAATGACCCTACGATTAAAACAATATATGACAAAAACAACATGTTTAAACTTAAAAATATCAGCAATGTTAAACACACCACGCGAGATAAAACTGCGCGATCATTATCATACGTCAACACATCCCAAAATGTACACAAACAATTATCACTAAAAATATAATAAATTTTAAATGTATCTCACCTTCAGAATCCGTGATAATCGATGTTATCTCGTCATCACTTTCCACAAAGTATCTCGTAAAGAATTTACTGCATTTGGAATTCTCCGAGTGAACCAAATATGGGTCTTGTGCGTTGACGGGACAGTCTGAGAGAGTCTTCGAGGTATTATCGTGCACAGCCACAGTTTTCAGAGAGCCATCATCCAACATCTCCGTCACCCTGTACTCAGATTCACTGTTGTGGTCAGACTCTAGCGTCAAGAGCCCAGGGTTCTTCAGATCTGAGCTAGTGGTCGGGGAAGGTGGCCTATTGATCTGATTATGAGCCCTCAACACAACACTCTCAACGGTAGGAGACTTGGCACGCTTCGACTGACTTTTGCTCGTCGATCCAATGAAGTATTTCCTATTACTTCGCAGCACCCTAAACGGCACAATGTTTTCGTTGTTGTCTTCAGAAAATTCATATTTCTTATCAGCCAATCTCCGTTTTCTAAACATACTGAGTTTCTCGCATTTCGTCTCTGCTTCTTCTACGAATTCGTATGCTTTCTCAGCTATTATTCTGTGTGTTTCGTTGAAGCGTGACATGCTCTCCGCAGGCCGTCGCCTTGGAGACCGTAGCGGTGGGCTTATTAACGTCCTGATGGAAGGTGATGGTCCCTCCCATTCCTCAACTAGATTATGGGAAATTGATGACGCTTGGATACATAGTTCCTGCCCCATAACATCCGGCAATCGCACCGGCTTGGGCATTTGGTACGGCTCCATTTCTAAGTCGGAGAAATCTGCCAATATGTTCTGGACGACGTTGTTTTGATACTTTGGTGACTGGAATGGTGCCGAGACGTCTGACGCCGGGGTACTGGGATTCGTATCAATTGAATTAACTTCCTCCCTATCAAGAGAATATTTGCTATCCTCTGTTTCCCTATCGTTCCTCTCTTGGTCTGGTTTTACGAAGTCTATCTCTAATATATGAATGAAATCTGTGTATATGATGATTTGATTAGAGTAAGCTAACTGGACCACTGGTTCGTACATACTAGAGTCGGATGTGCAGAAGAACTTTGTGTGTATAGCGAAGTTGTGTTCAAGGCATCGTTTGCCCCAATTAAGATCATCTGAAAAGATAATATTGTATGATTCTATTTTTTGTAAAGAGTGTGTTTTGTAGGGTTATTTAAAATGGCACATACCTTCATCTCTAGAGAAAGTAGCGCATTTCTTACACCCTAATCGAGGTACTCCAATTACACTGAGGTAGGACCGTTCGGAACAGGAATCTCTGCGGACAATGTACTTGTTACGTCATCATGATAAACATCATACGTCTAACCTATATGCCTGATTTCAAGCAATTATGCTTAAAAAAATATCAAAGTAAATCGTTTTTTTTAGCATTGTTTCACATGGTACTAGTTTTGAACAACGTAAAAAAGAAAGATACATACATACTTCGTTATTTGGATAAATAATTATGTAGTTATACGCTGACCATTTATTCACCGAGAACATTAAAATTATACCTTCTTAGATATGATTATGATTGCGTCAATCAAGCAATCAGCGTTACGTAGGTTTTAACAACTTAACAATAAGGTCTATTTAAAATTACAGTCATCAATGTCCATAATCTATAGACAAAAACAATATACATAGACGACCTTGTATAGAATAGGCTTGTATAAATAATAAATAAAAATAAAATTCGTTTAATTCTGCCAGTCTCCCATAAAGTCACAATTTTAAAATAAATTAGACATAACATTCAATTCAGTTTATAAAATCGATTAAAAATTATATATTACTAGCTCTGCCCAGTGGTTTCACCCGCGTAGGACCAATACTTCAAACACTTTACCAACTAGCATACAATTACCAGCTAAAAACATAAAACGAGATACTCACGCAATACCATAGACGACTAGCACGCCAGGGTTGTGCTTCCATTGCGCCATGGATATGGTGACCTTGCTGTCGACGCAGTCGTCACCAAACAGAGGAACGCTGTGCACAGGCCGAACTACGCGTCCAGGTACCCACGAGAGAAAGTGCAATCTGCAAGAAAACAAGGGTTTAAGTATGAAGACGAATGCGTAACACACAAATCCTCGAATTTACTTTAGCATCCCCAAAAACAAGTGTGTAAAGAATTATGTAGAGTTTTTCGCCTATTATGTTTATTAACCCTCCATGCCAAAGCCCACCTGCGGTGCAAGCATGGTTCTTTTTGTCGACACGTTTGTCGATTTTAAACGTCAAATCTGACATAAAATGTTGATAAAACGATAAAATTCAATACATAAAAACTTTTATCGAGTCGACAAGTTTGTCGAAAAGATCCGTGCTCGGACGCCTGGTATGGCGCATTTGAGCGAAATATATCCAAGTTTTCACATTGATTATATTACATAGTTGATTCAATAACTCAATGAAAAGGGGTCACAATATAACAATTGACCTGTCAGGTTCTGATGAACAAATATTCAAATGCTGCTCAATTTAAAGTAGGCTACAAATCGCGTGCTGTCACTATCACTGCAAAGTGAAACAACAATGTAAGCACAATTTATGAGGCTTACTTAAAAGTGAGTACCATTTGAGTATTTGGCCATGAGTATAATTTGTTCTAATTAATCTTGTCATCTTATTATCTAAAAGACAATCTAAAGTATCAGAAAACAGCAAAGACACTTACGTGAACTTAGAACTTTCCCTGAAATACACTTGTGTGTTGTAGCTGTACGTAAAACTGAGCAGGAACTGTCCACACTGAGAGAAGCCCATGAACACATGCTCCCGGAGGTAGGTCATGGGCACAATGTCCATGAGGCAGAAACGGAGCCGCGGTGGTATCTTCTCAAAGACTTTGCGGCTTCTATCATTGCTCCTTCTTGATGTACAACCAAATATCTAGAATGGGATTTTTACAGTTTTATACTTTTATATTTAAGGCATGTTTAAATAAACAAACATTATTTCTTTACATCATCGAGAAGATTTATCTATGGTATTAATAGGATAGGTTGTATATAAATAACAATTACTATTAAATTTAAAATGTTTCCAGGAATAATCTATTTTATAGCATATTCCCGGGGTTCTATTGCAGTTACATCCATGTAAAATAAGTTTAATACCTACTTATACATATAATATTAAATACAAATATATTTCTTACACATTATATATTACAGTATATATATTTACTTATTGTATACAAATATAAAATAAGATTTTAGACTTATGAGTACTAATAGATATAAATTGATTACTGCTTAGCCCTCTTCCTCGCTGCTAAGTTTTTGCTGTGCCCGCCAGGGTCCATAATACTTCTGTATTTTTATATTTTTAAGACTATTTATGTACATTATGGAACGCAATAAATGATTGATTGATTAAATAATTTCAAACCCAACAAGGAAAATAAAGAAAGCTAAGAAAGCTTTGCTTTGCTAATAACAAAACCAAATAACCTAAAGAAGGAAGCTTGAAATTTAATATTATCAAACACCAACACAGCAGCTCAGTTGGGACAGGGAAGACACGGAATGTCACACCCCGTGTGCAGGTTCAGGCCCCGTTTGTGTCTATTATTTTTCATTGTTTCCTTAGTAAAATAGTCATTAATATAGTCATTACATGGCATTAACATGAAAAAATAAATATAATTACATACAACTAACCTAAATCACCATTTAAATCAAGGCTGATAAAAATCTTTTTAATAGCTGGATAACAAAAAATTAAGCATTTTTCTTGATGGTTTAGGCAGAACAACAAAATATAATTAAATAAAACAATACACACATAATTATTGCACATTCATACATACTTTTATTATAACACAAGAAATTAGTGTTTAGCTTTTCGGAGAGCATAATATGTATTTTTTTTTATTTTTTTAAAGCATTAATGCATGCCTAGCAACTCTAAAATTACAACTTTAAATGGAAAAAGAATATGGTTGCAAGCAGGATTCTCTTTTTCCATTTAAAGTTGTAACTTTAGCTTATTTCATTTTTAACAGGTCTGAATTTATTTTGACTTGTAGGTATACCAATGTATAGCCCAAAATAATAAACAGATTTTTAAATAAGCCATATTTTATTGGTTTATACTGTTTGTGTACCATAAAAATTCTATAAATAGCCTCATAGCAACTGTAGGGAATAGACAAGGGCTGTTGAGGACCCCTAAACATTTTTTTTAATATTTTTTTTGTAAGATAACTTATTCTAAAAGAAAAAAATATCGTGTTATTTTAGGGGCTAAGAACCTTTCTAAGGTCATCTCAATTATAATAATTTATAGTCAAATATGATTATTAAAATAAGTATTCACATAACTAGTTGATTGCACTCAAGAAATGTAGTTCTCATAAGTGTAAGAGATAACTTAATCTACCCAATTTTATATAATTAAGACGCGAGTAATTAAAGCATTCATACATATTTGTTTTCATGTAATACTGAAAAGAATCCAAGATTTATCTAAGAGTGATTAAAGTTCAAAGATAAAAAGTTATCTCTTGTAAAATAATTGCATACTTCATCAACCATATTCATAAAATAGACGGGAAACATAGGACAGAAAAAAAAATAAAGCACAAGCACAGGATCAAGCTTTCGAACTTTGTGTTAAATTAGAGTTTTAACTTACCTCTCTATTAAATAACTTATGAACAATATTACTACTACTATCTGACATGTTTTTAGGAGTATCTGATATTGTTTTGTCGCATTCTTTTCTAGTCAAAGCTTTGTAATAATTCTCGGGCTTAACAGCCAGAGAATCCATGTTCGTTTGTTTGACAATTGACTGAATTATTTTGACAAATATCAATCAATGTTGCCAATCAAAATCATAGCGAATATATAGATGCATGGAAATAGGAATGCTTCGTTCGAGAACTTACAATAAATTTAAAATGTAACAATACATGAATTTACGCGTTAAACGAGAATATCTCTAGAACAGTACTATCCCCGTTTTTAATGCGCAAATTTTTGACGTTCACATTATTTTGTATTTACAGTTTACAGATAAATCTTTGAAAAGCATTAACACATGCTTAGCGAGCTCTAAAATTGAAAAAGAATACGGTCATTAGCAGGATTCGAACTTGCACCTCCCAGATTAATACTCCAGGTGCTCTGACCGCTAAACCATCTCGACCTCTGCTCACTACCGCGAATTCTTCTTCCACATGCTTTTCAAAGTAATAAAGTGCAAAGCGAGTCGTGTTGATTGGATAGATGGCAATGACGCCACCAAAAGACGTTAAAAATTTTGAAGAAGAATTCGCGATAGTGAGCAAATGTCGAGATGGCCTAGAGTATTTATCCGGGAAGCGCAATTCCGAATCCTGGCCACGACCATATTCTTTTTGTACAAAAAATTATAACTTTACATCTCTATGGTATGGTTATAATTCTACCTCTAACGTCACAAACAATTTTTATCTGTCACTGTCACACTGGTACTTGTCAGTGTCATCACCGGGACAGCGTGTAAGCCTGTAAGCCGTTAGAAAAGTGATAAATTTAACAACTACGATTCTTTTTGAAATACATAACTGCTAATAAAATTAATAGTACAAAATTATTCAATAAAATGGAGCCAATGACTTTGGGTAGTCCAACACACTCACCTTCTAATAGCCCAAACGTGGGATATTTGCCGCCTTTCCTTCTGGGTGAAATAAATCCTCCAACGACTCCTCGTACTAACAGCTTATCCCCTACGAAAGGCAGAAGTCTGGCATTCGGTAAGTTATAGTATCAAGAACTTTTATATTAGCAAATATCAATTAAATTGTTTTCTTTCATATTAATCTGCTGTTTTATCACACTAAACCAACATAATAATATCTTACAAAATGTTATATTTGAAACCTTTCACCTAATCATCTGTTCAATGAATATGTATAAAATGGTGTGTGAATGTGGGACACACTGATATACATATTTCTCGTGTTATCACCTTTATATCATCATCAGTTTGTTTCACAGAAGCTCCATTATAGAGTGATGAGTGCATGGTCACTGTCTAAACCATTCACAAAAACTTTTTGTTACTTATATTCATATAACAGGTATTGTTACATTACTTAATTTTATTCATTATTTCATCACTGTGTGTTACTCCAACTGATGATGCATTCTCAACATTTACTTCCGTGGTCTGTGAAAATCACAATCTTATCTAACATCCCTCATCCAAGTTTCCTTTCATGCATCATTAATTTTGATTAAAAATCTTTTGCAACATTCTGTTTTGAAGCTTTAAATTTAAGCCTCTTGTGAAAGATATTCCCGCTGACATTAACATAAATCAGTTGCCATTAATAAATAATTATTTTCCAATTTAATAATATTCCACACAGGTTCCCCAACCAGTCCTAGTCAAACCTCAACACCGGACCAGAAGGCATACCGGCAGAACATATCTATGCACCAACAGGCTCTATACAACCAGCAGAACATGTACCCAAACATGCCCACTACACCAAACATGTATCCAAACATATCCAACACAGCAAACATGTCATACACAAGCAAACCCAGTGGGCCACCAATTGAAGACCTTTTTGACACAATAAAGAGCAATGAGCCATCCATAAACAAATCTCTATTCCAAGATAGTTTTTACAGCAATAATAATTCAATGATGCAGAATGGGTATGGCAATAATATGAATGCATCTGTAAATAATCACTCATTGGCAACACCATGGCAGGATGGTTGCCAAGAACATGATGAGTACTGGGTGACAGTGTTTGGGTTTCCACCGAATGCTGCGAACACAGTTTTGGCAAGGTTCAGCAATTGTGGAGCTATTTTAGGTAAGAATTTTAGCTTTCTCTAACTTCTCTTTTATATCTCTAAAGTTGTGATTCTTGTGATTAATAATCTTGACCTTATCACCATCCACAGTTTCCTAAGACCTTGTAAGTTTCATAAGCTCTTGCAAACATCCTACTACTGAAGTATAAAGATTATTTTTCTCTATATTTTCAGACAAGCAATACCCAACCCAAGGCAACTGGGCGCACGTCAGATACGCTACTAGAGCAGAGAAGGAGCGCGCGATGTCCCTGAGTGGTCGACAAGTACTGCCGGGCGTCATGGTCGGGGTCGTTGAGTGCAAGGAGCCACCTAGAATCGGTGTCACTAGTCCTGGAATTACTTCACCTGAGAGGTACCTCTTTATAGCAGATTTTATGATTATATTACAGACTCAGCGGATATGCAGCTTTCGCATAGGTTTATTTAGCCATCTGACACCGGATGGAGTGGACCAAGTTTCTTGTCTGTTCATCTACACTTCGGAACGTAACAACTAGTTTGATAATTCAAAGGTCATAAATGGTCTAATTGAACTGTTTTCCAAAGAACCATGAGTCTCTGGAATAGACGAAAAGGCCTTAGATGATTATGGACTGGGTAAGGACCTACAATATCTAATTGATTTTAATAGAAACAAAGTTCTGAATAACCTTTTCCAAGCTACATTGGGGTCCAGCTTCCAGTCAAACCAGATACAGCTGAATAGCAGTATTTTATATGGAGCAACTGCCTAAATGATCTCCACTACCAGTTAACAACAACTTTGGTAACACAATATCTTGTGGTGACTGGTTGTGAGACTTTCAGGCTTCTGACTACCCATAATGGCTGCCATAGATCTTCATTTGACAATCGGAACCGACAATTCAATCTGCTCTCTGAGACAAGTAGGAGTGTTCATTTGACCTCTATCATATTTTATTTGAATAGTAGATACATAGTCATTGTACCTGACTTTTTATAATTTGCCTTAAAGGAAATTATGTTACGAGGGGCGTTCAATGTATTCTCGGTATCGGTATGAAAAAAAAACTTAATTCAAATAAAATTATTTTTATTTTTCAATATAATCCCCCATAACCTCAATGCATTTGTTATATCTCAAAATTAATTTTTCAATACCCTGTAAAAAAAAAACTCTGTAAAATGCGCATTTATGGCCGCCCTAAGCTCTTCATCATTGGAAAATCGTTTTCCCCGAAGATCTTTTTTCAAATTAGGGAACAAATAATAATCGCTAGGGGCTAAGTCTGGACTATAGGGTGGGTGGTTTATTTCTTCGAAACCACAATCTCGCACAGCAGCCTTGGCAACACGCGCCGTGTGGACTGGGGCGTTGTCGTGAAGAAGCAACACACCGGCGGTCAGTTTACCCCGTCTTTTTTCTTTAATTGCCTCCCGTAAATTTCTCAAAGTGGATGCGTAGGATGCTGCGTTTATGGTTTCACCTTTTTTTGTGTACTCAATCAACAAAATTCCCTTTGAGTCCCAAAACATCGTGGCCATGACTTTTCCGGCAGACGGAACGTCTTTGAATTTCTTAGGGGGGGGGCACTACCCTTCTTGTGCCACTGCATGGACTCCTGCTTACTTTCAGGGACATAATGGTGAACCCACGTTTCATCTCCAGTAACAATTCGATCGAAAATACTTTATGGGTCTTCACTACAGAGCTTTAAAAACTCTCTACAGCACTCGATTCGCACTTGTTTTTGAGGCGCCGTGAGCATTCGCAGTACCCATCTTGCACTGACTTTTGAGAGGTTAAGGAGGTCATGCAGAATAGTGTGTACGGTACCAACAGAGAGGTGGGTCATCTCTGCTATAATTTTGACCTTCATTCGGGCATCCTCAGTATTAACTTCTCAACTTTTTTCACGTTTTCTTCCGTAGAGGCAGTAACCGGGCCGCCCGAGCGAGTGTCATCTTCAAAACTCTCTCTGCCCTTTTTAAATTCACTTGACCACTTTTGTACTGTCGATAACGAAGGTGCAGAATCTTGGTAAACAGCCACCATCTCTTCGTGAATAGTTTTTTGACTTTTTCCTTGGATGCAAATAAATACAATATCTAGCTACTTCCACAAAATTGAGGGTAGTCATGCATTACCTGTGCACCGCCCGCCCACCCGCAAATATATGCACATACGCAAGCGGTGAAAATTCCGACTACCACCAACTACTCTACACGTGTTTCGCCCCTCCACGGAGCATCATCAGGAGCTGTTAGACCGTGCAGTGTCCGCCACCGAGTGAGCCAAAACTTTTTCCTTGTTTGGTAAGAAATTTAATCACAGCGCGGTGCTCGATTTTCTTCGACATTGTCACGTTAGCCATTCCAGTTGTCGTTGACTAAGGGTAACTAGCAAACTAATGATCAGAACTATATGAAATTTCATATTTATACCCTCAGATAATGTCATTACTTAATTAATTAGTTAAATTACCCACATCATTATTAAATCACCCCCATACCGAGAATACATTGAACGCCCCTCGTATGTTAAAAGGGCCTCAATCACGCGAGATTTGCGACAAGTTTTGGATTACACTATAGCTCTGGTGGGTGTGAAGTGTCAGATGCTGAAATATATTTGTAACTAAAACATAACAACCACATATTTATCGTTTCAGACAAACAGGCGTCCGCTCTCTCTGCCCCACACCCATCGCCAACGCGCCAGTTCCTCAACGGTCAAGTGGCCTGATCTCTAAAGCATTAGACTATGTGCTGGGTTGGTGACATTCGCATCACAAAATGGTGCGTCGAATCAAACCGATCTATCGCAGGGTGAAACAGACACCTGACGCATTGTCCCGCGTACCTTACATATCTAGGTTGCGTAACAGAAACAAAGACTTTTTCTTAATGCTCGAAAAAACAAATCAATCATAAATCGGCCTGTATTCCATTGTAATGAAATATGGACTCAATTTGACTAGACATTTTTAATAACTGTTCAGTCAGCGACATGTATTTAGGTTTTTTGTGATATTATATTCGATTTTATATAGGTAATTGGCGTCTCTTAGGCATCGCGAGATAGTTATACATTAGACAATAAGCACTGCCATGCTACATCTAGGTTCATTTTATTTTTTTAACTTGTTCTTCAATCTTTAGTAGAGCATCATTTAGTGTAAAGTGCAATAAAAAATTAATGAGCATTATTATCTATTATAGCCGCGGTTCAGCTAGTGCCGCGGGTTGTGCCCCACACATATATTTGAATCCTTGAAAAATAAAATTATTGTGGGCATTACATGGACGAAAGGCAAAATATACAAAAAAAAAGCATTATCCATATCATAATCGATTCCAACACAAGACCTATGATGTTGCATTATTATCATTATAGACATAAAGTTCTTGGGACATCTTATATTATAGATGTCACATATAAATCTTTGAATTTTAAGTCAAACCATTCGCCCGAGCATGGATCTTAGTCGACAAACATGTCGAGTCGATAAGTTTAAATGTATTGAAGTTTATCGTTTTATCAACAAAGTGAAAGTTGATGTTTAAAATCGACAAAAAGAACCACGCTCGCTCCGCAAAACTGACAAAGACACTTCAGAAATAGGTTTGCCATCCTTATAGGTTTCCCCGGTATTGTCCTAGTTAAGAGGGCGTCCGGGGAGCGTCCGGGCGGGGGGTTTCAATTGTAGACCGGGTTTTAGGCTCCTGACCCATCTACTGATAATACGTTGCCGAAATAATGTCTAAAATGTAAGACTGCTAATTGTTTGTCAAAACTTTATTAGTAAAACTCGTTAAAAATTGTATGAAAATATTAAAAAGCTGATTAATAATATAACAAATCTATAGTTATATTATCTATACTAATATTATAAAGCTGAAGAGTTTGTTTGGTTGAACGCGCTAATCTCAGGAGCTACTGGTTCAAGTTGAAAAATACTTTTTGTGTTGGATAGTCCATTTATCGAGGAAGGCTATAATATAACATCACGCTACGACCAATAGGAGCGGAGCATCAATGAAAAATGTTTCAAATACGGGAAAAAATATTCCTTTCGAACCCGAGACCTCATACTCAGTAGTCGCGCTTGGGACCACAAGACCAATGAGGCAGGCGCTTTTATGATGTCGTAGGCGCGGGGGTCATGCCGGGTGGGGGGGTGGAATATATTTTTGTAGGTTTTGTTCTCAAATTAACGGGGTGAAACCGCGGAGCACAGCTAGTAAATCAATAAAAACATTGTTGATATGTTCGGGCTCCGGGCCAGCTCCAAAATCCGGGATATCACACTTCTTGTCCTGGTTAGCAGATTTTGGAGATGGCAACCCTATTCAGAAGTCACTCTTAAAAACAAAATGGTTCCCAATTATTTTTTTGTTAGAAACTACAAATTTTCATAAATAAAACAATGTCATCATGTGATTACTATAGAATACAAGATATTATAGAATCGATCGCCCTTTATTTTGGTACCAATATACCAATAGACACCCATACAGATGACAATCCTGTATCTATTAAACTAATTTGATCCAATAAATATGACCCTTTCCTGTCCAGTGCACGGCGATTGTCTGCTTCACGAATGTAGAATGTATTGTATAAATAAAGGGAACACAACATTGTTTTAGTAGATTTCAATGTCGTTGACTGTAACTACTCAATGAATAAAATTAAATTCTTATAAACTGTATGGAAAATTGTGAGTAAATTATTTTAATTGAAAGGGTTGTTTTATAACACCAAATAAAATAACTTGATATTACCTTAATAATTAATATTTTTATTTCTAAATATTACATATAAAATACTTAAATTACAGAGATTTTTTTTAAGATGTTTAATCAATTTTGTCCAATGTTAAAACTTTTTCAATAGCAAAGTTAAAAGTGGAGGTAACTGCGCGATACTATTTAACAATTTCTAAAACCGACAACTGTTTAGTAGATGAACATTGTATGGTGTGCTGTGATAATTGATTGTTCAGATACACACACAAGTGAAACACAATAAAATTCTATTAATATTATACCCATCCTATCAGAGTTAAAATACAATTTTACAACTAACTTAGCATCATAAATATTAGTTTTATTTTCGTCTGACCCGTAAAACTATGTCTATCCAAATCTTACGATTGATAAAAAATGCTAGTTGTCTATGTCTTACAGTTTGATTGTCCTGTTTTATTCCATTGCGGTCGCCGGCGTTGGATGCAGCAGATCACAGTCTCCGGCCATGCCTAAAATTGTCCAATATCTACAATACATTAATTTTTCTGGAAATTATTTTGTATAAATAAAGTTCAACCAAATTATTTAGGTCTCTCGATTCACTATGATTAAAGACTCTCGCTCATTTTGTGTCATTGAATCCATTTTAAATTTATATATTACAACAGGATTGTTTAATTGACTGACTTATTATTGATCACGGTATTTTTGATTAAGTACATCAGCGTCCATTTAAGTTCGTCAAGATTTAAAATTAAGTAACATATAGGCGGAAAATTTCTCCATAACATTTTGATCTCCATGACCTTACAAATCTAGATCAAAATCGAACAATATCAATTACTTCGAGAGTAGAATGAAGCAATACCTAGTAGAAATACAAATAAAAAAGCCCTAGAATGTAAGTTCATAATGAAACAGTCAGCAAAGAACATATACAACATTGATTATTAACTACAATGGATTGAAAGACACCATAAGCGTAAGGAGATAATGACTAAAATGATAACAATTAATTGGTATCTACACATTACTTTGGCTTCTCTATAGTGGCGTTCGCGAGGTCTGTCATCTTGGGGTACTTGATGTTGTGTTTGTCGAGTTCACTCTGCGACCACAGGATCATTCGGAGTAGGCTGCACAGCTTCGGGTTTGTGTACTCTTGGTTTTCCATCTTAAGTATTGCAGCATTGAGTTCACTAGCGATCTGTGAACAACAATGTGGATTATTATTGAGTTTGATAAATACTGAGAGTAGATTATAAACTTTACTGCACATGCCTGTTTTGAGCATGTACAATCGAAATGTTGAATCATGAAGTTAAAAAAACCTGACGTCACGCACGTGTTTAGGGGTCTAAACACGTGCGTGACGTCAGGTTTTTTTTAAAACGGTAACTAGTTCAGGTTTTTGTTAAACGAGAATAGCTAGCTAGGGTTAGCTAGCTATTCTCGTTTGCCAATTCGTTGTTTAGATCAAATCAGTAAATTATCTGTGAAAAGTTCTCACCTTTTGACTATGCGACGGCAATAATAAGTCTGCGAAGGGTGACGCGTGTGGATCAGGGAAGGCGAGTAACGCCAGCGACCGCTCCAGCTCTGTCAGTGCATTCGGATCGTTAGCACCGGCTTCTGCAAGCGTTGCGCTGGCGAATGCCAAGGCCTCCTCTGCTCGCCCCGCGCGAATCAACTCCAAAAGCTGTAATTGCTGTTGAAGAAAATTATATTGATGTATAATACAAAAATGTAATCTGAACATAGTATGAAAGTACTGTTAACTTTGCAGTGGATGTAAGCAACTGTGAGGGTGGGCATTGTGGCACTAAAAAGAACTTGGTTGTTAAACAATAATGTATTTTTTTTTGATAATACATATAAACGCTTAATTTTGTGCAAAATTATTTGATATTGATGAGTTTCTGTTTTATATTGTTATAATAATAAATGAGAACAAATACTCTAACAAACAGGTTCATACAAATTAGATAATTGAATTACCTGTAAATGGAAATACAAATATCTGTCATTGTCTAACAATTCAGGGTGTAATGCATTGACCATAGCAATGGCGTCAGGGATGCGTCCAGTTTGAACAGCTTCACGAATCATGATTCTCTCGTCAAGTGAGCTGCAGAGTGCTGGCTCCTGTAATCCAGCCTCTTGTTGGAACTTTAGTGCAGCCTCTTTGAAACCCTCTGAAATATGTTGGAAAGGTTCAGTATTGTTACCTAAACAATAAAAATATTGGGTCTGTTGCACAAACAAAAATGTATAGTTTGTGAAACATTTTTTGCATCATTAATGTCATCATTTAGAATGCCTTATCTATTAAAATAAAATAGGGTCATAAAAACAAAATAAGCTGCTTTACAAAAATATTTTATGTAGTAAATAAATAATCTTGACGTTTCAAACACTTTGCATTGTTCATGGTCGCAGGAGGACTGAACCACGAACGCTGCAAAGTGTTTGATATGTCAGGAAAAAGAAAAAAACAATAATACATGCGATTAATCCAGTTAAAAGTTGTTTCATTATAATGTGTAGTGATGGCACAAACCTAAGATATTACAAAATAATCTTGACATATTCTTATGACTGCTATGAGACAGGTATGGTCAGACTGTAACTTATTTTAGAATTCATAACATAACACAGCATCACGCCTGTAACCCCAAAGGGGTAGACAGAGGTGTACCCAGTTGTACACCCACATTTCACCAATGCTGTTATTAAGTCCCATGTAATAGGTGGTGAGCCTATTGCTGTATAGCGGGCACAATTCCAAAGTCTTGGCTGCTACTGTGAATTTCCTAACAGATTGATTTAATAGCACTGCTCAAACCGGGAATCGAGCCCGAAACCTCCTGCTCAGCAGTCATGCTTGGGATCAGTAGATCAACAAGGCAGAAGTATTTTAACCTTTCGGCTCAGTAACGTACAGATCTGTACGTTGTAACAATAAAAATCTATTGTGTCTGCTAATGACTGACGCAACAGCTTAAGGTCTAAAGACTATGTTTCTAGGCCACAACTTTGAATATTGTTTTATACTGCAAATAGAGTAACCACACTAGCTACTTATTAATGCCATCTATTGATAGGTGCAAATTTTATTCTCCATTTTATAACCAAGGATTATTTTTAAAAGCATAACCCTTTTTTGCTTTTGTGTAGTCAGTTAAAAAATAAGTCTGCATTCCTTCAACAAGTATCTAAATTATGTTAGTGCTATGCAACCTTACTCCAACTTATTGTCTAAGTTTAGTGTGTTATGTAGTATGAACTGTAGGTCATAAGTTCCCAGTCTTGATGTGTTTGTACAATTTGGGAAAAAATAGTATAACAGCAATTGATAAGCAGAATAAGCAGGTATTTTAATGATTTTATAAAAATTAGAAATCGTTACACGACTCTATAAGCTAGTATTCTAAGTGGAAGTCCATGTCGTTTTTTACCAACTAAAAACATTACAGCATAGGAATGAAATGAACATTCAATTGACCATAAATGGTACTATTGTGCTTAGCATTAACCTCGTCGTTTCTATGTACTTTAAAAATAAACTTAAAACCCATATCCTGATACGATCACGATAATGATTATTTACAAAACGGACGTGTCGTTGTCGTTTCTTTGTTGTGAAATATCTACTTTGAATTGATTTTGCATACGTAAAGTCTCATCAAGGTACACATAGAGACTATTGGGTATACAACCAAATATAATCCAATTCCATTTTATGTTATTTTTTACCTGTTACCAAATAATTCATTATCAACATATTCATATCAGTTCTGGAGATTTGCAAGTCGTCCCCTTTATTGCGATCGTAATATTTTCGGTCCTCTTTGTCGTTGCCATTGTTTGCCATATCAAAACTCATTTTATCTGCTTCGCAAGAACACACACAATATGAATAGTGAAATTAGATGGAAATATTTTCAATAACACCCTAGAATACAAATGACAATGACAAAATAAATCGTTCAAAGAATGAAAGAATGGCTGAACGGCTAAAAAGTGAAGCGAATGAATGATTACGGTAGTAGTTCTTGTAGAGAGCTATATTTTTATATTGGGCAACTCTTAGGAAGTAACTTCTCTTTGAGTCTATGTCTTTGCCCATTTCTAATATAATTCAACTTCCTCCTCATCAAATCGATTAGATGCTTTATTATATAGCGGAAAAAATCATAGCCTTTTTATGGTGACGTGGTTTTATTTCTTATAATTAGGTCACAATATTGCGCAGATAATATCCTTTTATACAATAGGCCAAGAACAAGATCATCGCTCACGCTATCAAAAGGTGCACATCTTAGAAGACTATTCACACCATGTAAAAATAGCCATTTGAATTCGAAATTTTCATCATTAGCATGACGTCAAAAAGTAGAATAATATGAGCCCCCGCAGACTGTCCGGGAACAGCCGCAGGATATTTGAGCGATTTTTTCATGAGAGTAGGCAGAATATACGAATTAAAGATCGCCACCTGCTATAAACCTTACATGGGTACTCCGTGGTTATAACGTTCGCCGGTTGCAAGTACTAAGCGTCGGACCTTTTTGGAGGACAGCATAGTTTAAGTCTTTTAGAGCGTTCTCTCCCGGTGTTTCCACTATCTGTCATAAGTGGTCAGAGCGCCTGGAGTATTTATCCGGGAGGCGCAGATTCGAATCCTGCTCGCGGCCGTACTCTTTTTCCATTTAAAATTATAACTTTAAGATAGGTACCATATGTGTAAGCATTAATATGTAGTCCGTGGCTACCGTCCTCTTGAACTTAGTTTGGTCATGTTGGGACGATCTTAGAATACTATTTTGTTTTTGTAACTAAGAACATCGTCCTTTAAACTTTATTTTAATACGTCACACATACCTATTTCGTTAGCACCACGCCTGTATACAAAAGGTAGCCAGTCCAAAAGGGTAGGCTTAGGTCTGTACCTAAACCTACTCTCTTGGATTGGTGAAATGTATTCTATATGTGCCGTATGCTGTTTTAAGTCCTATGCAATACGTGAGAGCCTACTGGCAACTGTGCTTACTTACAAACTTCTGGCTGCCACTGAGAAGTTCCTAATAGATTACGCTTATCATCGGGCGAGATGGCGGTCAAAAGCAAGACTATAAACTAATAAAATAAAAGCCCGTTAACACAGCTCGACCAGAGAATCGGACCCAGAACCTCACAGTTAGCAGTTGTTCTTGCTCCAAATAGACCAAAGGTGGTGCTTAGTTTTAATTGATATTGTAAGTTCTATAGATTGGGAGAGTGACAGAGTAAACATTTCGCGCACGTAAAATCATTTGCGGCTAGGTCGCGGAATTTACGAATCCGTGTACCGTACGTATTTGTAAACCTATTTATCGGTGTCAGCCTAATTTATGCTCCAACTCAAGTAGGCATTATTTTGTGGTAGGTTGTGATGTAGTTATATTATACAAATAATAATATTAGGTCGAAGGCTTGAAGTGTTGCGAATTTGGAGAAATAGGAATAAAAATCTGATGATGGGTGTTTAGCTAATTTATTTTCAGTTCTTAATCGCCAATAACCTACAATAAAGAGCTGATAATACAATTTAAAAAAAGTCCTATCCTATTTTTTATTGAATAATGCTTGGTAACAAATATCGTTTTTTTTTGTATTCAATAAAAAGTTACTAACTAAACAATTAATATAAAACAAACCCAATAATGTTTCGTCGAGTGCATTTCTCGGCTCCAGTGTTCGTCGACAACTACGCAGTATCATTAAATACATTATTGAGAAAAAAAGAGAATAACTTAAAAATTTAAATAAAGCTAACTAATCATTCTCTAATAAGCCATGTATCAGTGAGTTAATTTCGAGAAAATAAGTTTAGTAGTATGTAGTTAAATAATGGCTAGAGATTGCCGTTATAGATAAGAATACATTTTATATAGAGTACTAAAGGTATCCCGAACTGTCTGATACAAGACGCCGTCTCTCATAAGAGCTAAGGGCGGGCAAACGCCGCGCCCTATACATACAATCAAATTAAATATAATTTACGAACTACAACTATAATTCGACAACACTATAAAGAAAATTACAGTAAAAATAATCGTCAATCAAAAATAATTATGGCTAATTAATCCGCACTTTCGAGGACAATGATTAAGAGGCACTCTGCGTGAATTTTATTATTTGTGTAGATTATAATTTACTACAGGTTCAATAACTTTACTTTAGAAAATATACAAAATACAAGTGTATAACTTTGTTTCCGTATCTGTTTTATAGACATAATTCTGTTAACAAACCCGTTTTTTATAATTTACGAAGACTGCCGAAGCTAAATAGTGTCGTGCCTGGCTAAGTCGTTCGTCTCGGCTTCATCGATCCTCAGTCTATGAACACAATTATCCAGCGTACCTTACCTAAAGCATTAAAAGCTAATTATGTGTATGTGGCATGAACTAAACTGTGGAATCTCACACAGGCAATATTGCGAAGTCTAAGGCTATTGGACATATAACTTTGAACTGAAAATAAAATAATTGTGGTGGGTAAAAACTGTATTTATCGATGTACATTAATACTGTACTGTCTAAATGAAAATGTTTCGCAATATTAGCCCGGGTCAAATTCCACTAGCAATCACAATGTCTTGATTCATTAGGATACTTCACTCCTGCATATAATATTCACATATACCAAAATATGTTTGTCTTGATATAGTTGCAGTATTATACCGCATAGCAGACTCCGTTGTCATTAGGACAGGTCTGAAAACAGAAATACATGTTGTTAGAACCTCGTAAATTATGTTTAAGTAACCATTTATAATTTGTGTCAGTATGAATAGACAATTTCGGAACTTTTGAATTTTTAAGGTGAATTAAACACCTGTGCATCGATTTACGAAAGGGTTTTAACACAGGCATTGAATTGCAACAATTTTCAACTTTTGTTTTAATAAAACCCAAAATTAAAATCAGACATCCAAAAGACTTATGTTAACTTTAATATTAGTATATATTTGTGCATACAATAAAATGGTACGAAAAAAAGAAATATCTTAAGTCATTGCACACTGACAAAAAAAAGAGAGTCAACTCACAGCTGGGGACAAGGTCCTGATGCATGTGGTGCTCGGCATCCATACCGAGCGGCATGCAGGTCGTGGGCGGGGGCCGGCGCTGCACCTGCCACACAAATGTTCACGTGTTTAACTTTATTTTTTATTTATTTAGAATACTGATAGGTATATAAAGATTCAAAGAAAAACGAGTGATGCGTCGAGTTTAAAATTTTCAGGGAATTAAAGTACCTTATGTCATTTGCCTTAACCCTATCAAATTTAGCCTAGATAGGATAATCCTAGACGTGAAAAGGTATCAAAGGACGACAACCAGCACTAACATTGCAAACTATATTAAGAAACGTCCGAAATCAGAATCCTTAACTATTCTTATAAAAATTAAATAAAAAATAAACCAACCCATAACTGTCCCACTGCAAGGCAAGGGCCTCTTTTCTCATACGGAGAAGGCATGAGCTTAATCTAAATTATTCTTTTAGATGTGTTTTATACTTAATGCTTTAGGAATACAATAACAATATTCTGAACAAAAACTTTATTTTTATTATTATAATTTCAGAACACTTATCTATGACACGATCTTAAAATGCTGATTCGATAGCTAATATCGGCGGTTTGTTGAAACAGAGTTGTCTAGCTGATACCTGAAACTAGTTAAACTGTTATCAGGTATTGTCTAGCGGCATTCGATACGAAGTCGTTTTGGAAATGTGATGAAATATAACAGCCGTAAATTGAAAGAGAGAGAGAGAGAGAGAGTTTTGTCGTAAATTAAAAGACAACAAGGAATCTGCTTTTTAGATGTTTGTGGATTGGTTGTGCATGGTTACCGAACGCACTTGATTTAGTATTGTAGCTATTTATTCTCGGAAATACGCAAAAAAAATATTTTTATTACTAAGATTCCTGCCTAGTCCTGTAAGTGTAACATCTACGAGTTCTTACGCGCTTTATTTATGTATGTTGTTTTCTCAGTAGGCGCTCGCTTGATATATTTTATTCACTGTTTTAGTTAGGTGTCGATCATTAGGTCATCATCACACTGTTTTAGTAAGATCGAGTTTTTTTGCAGGAAAACCTCAATTAGTGGGATTTTTATTTAGAGATATCAAGGCATGCTATATATTATGAAGTTTCCCTTTATTTGTTTTGAAGATCAAGCATAGTTACTTTTCGGCAGCGATAAGCAGTTTCTGTGCCAAGGATTACGGAATTTTATTCCAGCCCAATTTACTCTGCTCGTTTTACAAAATGTTGGTAATGTTAATGTTGTGTCACGAAAAACGGTGGAGATATAAAACACTACCTGGTCCAGATTGAAGCGCACGAAGGCCTCGTACTGTTCGGCGAGCTTGGTGCTGAGCGCGGACTCGTACTCGGCCCGCAGAGCCACCTCCTGCTCGCGAAGCATCCGCTCGCAGATCAGGCGCACCTGGTGACGTTGGCAATTATAATAAAGGTATTTATTTGTAGGATATTTGATGCATACTATTTCTTTTAAGTAACTTAAGACCAATGTCTAAATAGCCCCCATATTTCATATTCCCAACCGAATGGCGCCCCATCTCCATGGAGATTAACCAAGTATGCAAGAGATATTATAGTGCATACGTGTATGCGCAAATAAAGGTGTACTCCCTTCTTCCTTCACTTTGATAGTCTGATGGGACGGCAATCTGGAGAGATCAGGCGCAAGAACGACAGGCTTGACGTACTCTCAGAGGCACGGGGGTGTGATATCGCCAACTTCGGGCTGCTACTTAGAATTTCCTAACAGAAAAATCCAATAACATTTTGCCTGACATAAAGCTTATGCCAGGAATAATGCCGTGAAGGCTTTAAAACGCGATTTCGAGAAAACGGAGCACAGAATTTTAAAAAAAACTCGGTTTGCTCGAAACCTCGTTTTTCCTCTTACTGCGTTTTAGGGCCTGCACGGCAAAATAGTTCTGGTTACCTATTTACAGCCAAAATTACGTAACTATGGACCTTCTGTCAAATTTCTGTCTCGTAGATTAAACAATCTAAATATTGATTATTATTTTTGGCTGTTGAGTTTGCAATATACTCTAATGAAATTATTTATTGTTGTAGCATACCATCATTTTAGCAAAACATTTATTATTATCTTAAAAAATGGCTGTAATATGAAGTCGGTGTACAAGAAATATACAACATGTTTAAACACAATGTTCATTGTAAATCCGGCGCCATCTAGTTTAAAAAAATGACTTGTAAAAGTGTCTTCAACAGATCTATTTACAGAAATAAAATCATTTATCATTTAAATGATAATTGTTATGAAAAAGTTGCATTTTTATTTAAATTATTTTCTTTAATTACTATGTACCTGTATTCACAGAAAATAGCGGACGCTTTTATGCACAGCTAATAAAGAGAACAAAAAATTGCCAGGTAATAAATAAAACGCATCGCAATAAATATCATATCACTTCAAACCCTGCTGAACAGTAAGAAGTTTGCAAAATAAATTGTAATGAGCTAAGCAGAGGATACTTCCTTCCTTCCCTATGAACGTGGTAATTTCCTTGTAGTAAAATAATAAAAGGTAATAATAATATTTAGTATAATAGTAATTACTAGTGGTCGCCCACTGGCCGAAAGTCGACCATACTTCCTTTAAATTTGAACGTTATTAACGGTCTATTGTCAAAGATGTAGGTATGTGTGTGTGTGCCAAACGCAGTAGTGTGTATTTTTTTTTTTTTAATTTATTTAATGTATTTCTAATGCATATTATATAAAATTATTAGCTTTCTGCACTCCACTTGTCTCCAAATAAACTTTTAATAGTCTTACCTTTGACCTAGCGTCCTAGCATAACATGTTCATATTCATAAGAACTGAAAAAATATGGATTAACAATCTCCTTCTCCTTAATTTGCACTAAACTTATCTTTATGTAAATACCGGGTACCAAAGACGTTCTCCTGTGTGTGGACCAATGCGGGCGGCAAGCACTTGTTTCTGACTATGCCTTATTTTTTTGTGAGTGCTATTTTCTAAGGAAACATTTAAAAAAAGTAGACACGAACGGGGCTCGAACCCACGACCTTTGACAGTCCGTGTCATCGCTCTCCCAACTGAGATAATTAGTAATCTGTAAATTATTGATAAATAGATATCACCAGGCGCCATCTCCTTAAGACGAATATGATGAGTGCTATGATTTTATTCTAAGTGTTAATAACAAGACCTTAGCTATTTAGCTTTTACACCTTAAACTTACCTGTTTGAAAGTGAATAGTGCGCGGTGGTGCATTTTCTGTGTGTTATGTGTGGAGCGGTGCGGTGGTGAGCAGTCGCCCTCGGACCCACTGGACGATGAGCAAGACGCTGCTGGATTCGTCAGTCGCAGTTGACTCCGACGCTGTAGGCGTTTGATCTCGTCATATATCTCTTGTACAATGCGTTCTGTGGAGTGCAAGATGGGATGTTAAGAATTAATAATGCTTTCATTGCAATTCAGTTGGCATAGCTTGGAAGGTTCAGTAAGTACAATAAGATGTGTAATCTCTTTTCTTGAAGATAATATCTTGCTATTTTCAACTAACAAGGAAATAATATTTAAGGCTCAAAAAAGATGTCTTAGAACGATGTTTGGACTTCAATTTACTGACAGCTGTAAACCGTATTTAAAAAAATATAAAATATTAACCCTCCCATCACTATATACTTTAGAAACTATTTTATTTGTTAAATTAAATCGAAACTTATTTCCCAGATTATGTGATAAGCTTACTCAAAATAGACGAGACAATAACACACTTTGCATATATAGTTCTAAGACTGCGCTGTTGCATAAAAGTATATTTTGTATGGCTCCAATCATCTGTAATAAATTACCTAAATGTTGGAAGCAATATACAACTGCAACACTAAGAAATAAGTTAAAAAGTCTTTTAGTAGAGAAAGTTTACTATAGCATCAACAAATTTCTGACAGATAAATTATAACTTTGACATATGTTTCTATAATATTGACCTAAATATTGATGATTATTTTGATTTTGTATAATTATAATTATTTTAACATTTATTGAATACTAATGATTATGTTTAATTTACTTTAAATTCTCTGGGTTCAAGAATCCCTTTCATTTTAATTATTAATACTTTTATATTTGTACGCCGTAAAGGCAAAACATGACTGTAAAGGCAAAACATGACTGTAATAGTAATTATATGTAACATCTTGCATGCTGCTGTGTGTGTATACTCATGTTTGAACAGATAAATGATCTTGTATCTTGTATCACATTCAGTACAAATGATGGAAGTCACAATTTGTACTGTTAGTAGGTAGTTGTAATTAGTCATCGGTAGCACACACATTTTCAATGAGGTTGGTGTGAGGCACTTTTTTTCTAGCACACTGGTAGCAAAGTTGAGGCGAGGCCGCCGCGAGTACGGTGCTATCCTAAGTGTGGAGGCAAGTGTGTGCGAGTAGTGTTCGCCGAACCCGCTGGTGCACATTTATACAATACACACACAATTAACACATTGCTACGATCTAGTGAAGTGTCAGCTCCATACTCTATAGTTTCTCATTCACTCCATTTTCACTTGCAACTGTGTCACTCGATTTATGAAGTGGAGTGTTGGACTGTGTTGAGTTAGATAGCACATTTAAATTTATTGTGCGAGTGACTCTTTTTGTTGAAATGAGTAGATACAAATGTGCTAGAACACATGCTGAGTACCCAAGTCTAGCTGTAATTAATTTCCATAATTTAGCTGGTATTTAGAGTACATTATTTATTATTACACTCTCAGAATTAAGAATAGGTAGACAGGTTGGTAGACTAAATTTGTTGCCAACATATTTGAGTCATTAAAATTAATTATTTCTTTGTGTACATGATACACACACTTACATGGATAGCCATGTTGAAATAGATATGCTGAGTCACTTTGATAAATTATTGATCTGATAGGTAAGTTGATTGTCTAGTCTATTTTACTTAAAATAAAATATCTTACAACATCATAAGGCATCAATATAATGTAGGTTAGTTTTAATAATAAATAGGCAATTCATTTTCTCAACATAACATAATAATCATTTAAAATAGAACTCTTTTGAATTCAATTTCTTCCTAAACATAGACAATGAAACAGAAGCTACTTGCATTGAAAATACATTCAGATTTATTACATTAACAAAAACTGTGAATAAAGAGACCAATAACTGAGAAATGTGACAGGCGTGAAGAAAAACCAGTTTAAAATAGAAGAAAAAAATATAGCTTCGAGACATTTCAGTAATTTTGTCAACATTTTTAATCCAAATTTGGTATATAGTAAATTCATGACTACAATAAATTATAAATGCTCAGGTAAAAAAAGGTCAGTACAACTTGTCTTTAAATAAAAAAAGCTAAGTGTACATATTTATTTTATATTATGGTTACTGAGCAGCCTTTTGCCATCAATCATCAGATGTTTCTAAGTTTTAGAGAACCAACAAAAAAAAACGATAAGTTAACCTGTAGGTATACATATATGAAAATAAAATTATGATCACAAAAGCTTACTATGAACATTTAATTGAGTATAGGCAGACTTTAAAATTAATGATAATCTTAAAAATGAATAATTGTCTTCAATAAAATCCATAATCAGTAAACTTATGCAATACTGGCAATACATAGACCTTGCTAGCAGTATTTTTATTGTTTAGTTCACTATGTGTAATGTATGTATCAATGTTACTTTAATTTCAGTGTCCAGTCATATTAGAGGTGATGCAAAATTGTGTTACATACTTTTTTTTACATTGTAAATAGCAATGTCAAATTCAAAACAAACAGCTGTTAATTTTCTATGCACATTGTAATTTTTCATAGTCTCTATAACACATTTTAGTTCACATATAACTTTCATTGAAATCTATGTGTTCAAGATCAGTATCAAAATACCTAAAATTAATTGAGTACCTAGCAACTACAATCATATTGTAAGAAACATGATTAGAAATGAATATTCAATTATTATTGTCAACTTATAAATAAAACAGCCCACATGAGCAAGTAATTGCTTTGTTTGAATATGTCCAGTCATCCAGTAATTAGGAATTTGCTGAAACGAAGAAACTGCATTGGTACTACTATTCGTACATGATCCATATTTCTGCCGAGTATGCAGTATTGAAGTCGGAGCAACGCTATGAAACAGACAAAAACTCGGCTTTCAGCAAAAACCGACCCACAATTTTACGCCACAAAGACTTGGGAGATGAGAATCGAACACAAAAACCAACAAAAGGACATGAAAAAATCCACGCAACGGTCTTCATGCATCACTCATCTCGCTCTAACGCGATAAAAATATTCATGATGCAGTGGAAACAATGGCGTCAGATAATACAGCTGATTAATTATACAAATAATTAAATACTGCGTATTATTTTAAAAATACTAAAATGTCTAGTACGGCTTCACAGTGGTTTGGAAGAAGCCATAATAAAAAATAAACAAACCTGGGGTCAGTTTCACAGGTGCAATAACGGATTCTCCAAATGACGATGGTCTTGTCTCAGAAACTTTAATTCCAGGACTTGTGCTAGAACTGGCTGCAAATGGTGAGCACCTTCGCCGTTTAGCAGGCATTTGCGCCATGGACTCCCAGTCCAAATTTCTTTTGAGAGTAGCACACGCCATTTTCTTTTTCCGCCCAGCTAATGTCCTCTACCTATCTGATACCTACTTTGTTTGGAATTTCTGCTTTTGACACAAACTAAGTAAAAATCGAAAATAATATTATAACTTAAAGAAAGCAGGCACTACAATTTATAAATAGTTATTACTAAATTATTTTCTTATAGGATTTCTACAAATATTAAAGATGACGTTCTCCGATTCTCTCACTTCGAAATAAAATCCGGCAGCGAACACTTTTCACTCAATTCAATTTTATTTTGACATTTTGTTGTTATAAAAACATGTGTACCAACTTTTCAAAATTATAACCATGGACAATGAATGAACTTTTAGTTCTTTGATGTAATTCCAGAGTAGTTCGTTCTTATTCTTAGTTCCACTACTTTGGGAATGGACAGAAATGCACCTCTCATTAATTAATTTTCTAATCGATTTCAAAATAACACGTTTCATTAAATAATATTATCTATTTTGAAGGTGTAGTTCTTTCTTGAACTACACGTTCAAAATAATTAAAAATATATTCGACTAAATAATTGGATTCGATATTATGAGATGAGAGTCAAAACTACACTCGTTTGACAGCTAGAGAGAGATAAGCGAAAATAAATTTGTTTTGGCGACTGATTGTGAGTCATCGCACCAATAACTAATTGCAATTCCTGATTCATTTGTAATTAAAGGCTGTGCCTAGTGTTAATTTGGGTCCTAGTGCCTTTATTGTTTTCGTGTTAAAAGTTTTTTATAAGCCGTCAAACTGGGGAACGAAATGTCGTCATCCGCTATGGAAAGTATCCTTTTTTAAAGTTTCGTAAGTTTCTGACACTCCGTTTTTCAGAACGAATGGAAATTCTAGCTCTACAAAAATTAAATTATTTGTTTTTTGTATAATTAATATAAACAGCTAGAACAAAGTCGCAAGAAACATCTATGGATCGTATTGATGGTATTCCCACCCACCTTTGTCAATGAGTCCTTACTGCTACTAAGAATATATTAACTTTGTTTTGCTGAATTTCTTAATCAAGAGGAACAACAATTTAGTGTATCTATGTTAATGGTATCATATACTATCTTATTAATTATTGTTCACCGGTTACTACTCACGTGTATTCTTCGGGTTTGCCCGACTAGTTTCGAGCTCGAATGGAGCCCTTGGTCATGAGATGAGTCTGCGGCAATGTCGCGAGTCAGACCGGAGAATACACGTGAGTAGTAACCGGTGAACAATAATAAATATGAATATGCCTTACGAAAGTTATTATACAAATATCATATCTTGTTCCTTGAAGAATAATAATTCAGCATAAACCAAAGTTATTTTCAACTTATTACTGTTACTCTAATCCTATAACCTGTGAATAATCTAGAGTAAAAATATGATTAATTATTAAAATTGTTAATTAATGGTTTCGGCATGCAATTATAGACACTTCCAACATTGGCAGATTTCCAAAAATTGATTTTGAATTTGTTTAACTTTTCTTATATTTGCTTAACTACAAGAAATAATATTCAGTAATAAGTTTCAGCTATTCTGGAGACCTTAGCACCAGCAACATCTCTTGCTGTTAGTCTTAATTTATTTAGCATTTTTAATTTAATTAGAAATAGAATACATGTATATTATTAGTATTAAGCTGTTACCTCAGTCATTAGCAGACACAATAGATTTTTATTGTTACAACGTACAGATCTGTACGTTACTGAGCCGAAAGGTTAAGCATTTGAATTAAATATATAAATCCTTAACTCACTCTTATCAGAGCACCTATTTAATTTAAAATTTGCTGTAAAAGAGTTGGAAAGAAACTCAAAAAAATGTGAAAAAGAAGAAAAGGTTGAGAAGGAGAAGGCTAAGAAAGCAATACAGAAGGGCAACTTAGAAGGAGCAAGAATACATGCAGAGAATGCGATAAGACAAAAGAATCAAGCCCTCAATTATCTTAGGATGTCAGCAAGAGTAGATGCCGTATCAAGTAGAGTACAAACAGCACTTACAACTAGAAAGGTGAGTTCTACAAGGACTAGTAGTCAATTCTGTACCAAAATGTGTGGCCAATAAGAAAATGTGAATTATTTAGAAGGAAAACTTAGATATTAAGTTAATAAAAAGGTTAGGAATGTAGTTAGTATTATAAGGCAATCTCCTAACAGTTAAATATCAACATCATCTCTTGTAATTTTCTAATTTTTGCTTCTGATATAGAAAGTTGCTATCAAAATAATTTCCTTAAAATTTATAATAGCTTATTTAGCAAAGGTTTGAGCATGTTTGTCTGGACAAAATCCTTTTAAGTCAGAATTCATTAATTTACATCTACTAAATGATTCCCAGGTCACAAATTCCATGGCGGGTGTAGTAAAGGCGATGGATGCAGCAATGAAATCAATGAACTTAGAGAAAATATCAACACTGATGGATAAGTTCGAGAGTCAGTTTGAGGATCTGGATGTTCAGTCATCATACATGGAGAATGCAATGTCACAGACTACCACCACCACAGTACCTCAGGGAGATGTTGATAATCTGTTACAACAAGTTGCTGATGAAGCAGGGTATGTTATTTCTGTTAACACAAACCAATCTGTTCTGTGCCTGTAACAGTGGTTTCTACTGGTTTTTTCTTTGTAAATAGTGTCTAATACAATACTAGTACAACTTTTCCTTACTAAGGAAACCACGGATAAAGCTCTTACATTTATCTCCCATTTATTTTCTTCCAGTTTGGAACTCAACATGGAGCTGCCTTCAGGCGTGCCAAGCACATCAGTGGGCACTGCCACCGTGGTGTCCCAGGAACAGGACGAGCTAACACAGCGACTTGCGAGATTACGACAAGCAGAATAACCTTTGTACAGATATATTTCGTGTTAAAATATAGTATGCATGTAATTATAATAACCCAAATGATGCATATTTGTTGTAAGGGAGTGTTGCACAGTTGGTAATGTAAAATACATTGAGTGCCATTTTAGGGCTTACGCCATAAATACTTAATGCTATAATTATTTGGTTGTGCATGTGAAATGGAGCTATTTATCGTTTTATAGCTATGTCATCATCGCTCGCCCAAATTGTAACTTCTAAGACCACTGCAGTAAGGCAGTGTTGTGTAGTATTAATTTGCAATATATATATTTTTCATGGTGCTCTCTGTATTTTCAGCGCCAATATGTTTACAAAGTATAATATACCTATAATAAAACAATAACATAGCAGTCTAAAGAATGCCTAATTCCTACAAAATTTTTTTGTTACAATTATTGTAAGAACAAAGTAAAATACTGGTTAAATATTGCGTCAGTGGAATTGAATACGCTTTGGTTATGGATTTATACCGTAACTCATGAGATAAAAATATTTGTTTTCTATCTGGATGGTTACATTATGATGTTCTTCATGAAAAACTTGTTACAATTGAGTTGTAATCACTGGTACTGTATTCATTTATAAACTTGCTGATTGTACATAATTATATATCTTCACTTATTTCACATACTGAGCAAGAAAAAACTGTGTGACATTCTTCACAACATAAATATGCAGCTTTCAATTTCAATTTTGACAGTAACTTTACTGTTTCTTTTGCAAATATTCAAAGTTAGCTAATTTAGGTCTACAGTGCAGTGTGTTGCACTGACCTGACTAGACCTAAATTATTTATTACTTATTGCAGATCGTAAGTTCAATGAAAATATTTAAAGAAAAATGTATTTCCAATTTTATTTCTCGTCATTTCCAATATATTATACTGTGATCACAAATTATAGAAAATTGCTTATAAATAAGTATCTAAGGTAAAATATAAATGTCTTATATTTTTTTGTAAATTATCTTTATAAAGTTATGATTAATGAATATCTTTTTTTAAACTATTATTTTTGTCTTTATAAAACAAGTAACGTAACATCGTTTGTTGGTTTTAGAATAACTAGAAAATGTTGTGTTATCGTATTCACATGAAGCATAAAACATGATTGTTTGGCCGCTGATAATTAACTTACCGAGCAATCACCATTGCTTGGATTAACGCGAGTACAGTATTCAGTACTTTTATGACACCCTTTTTTATTTAATTTATCTAATGGAATCTTAGAACGATATGCGGGACTTTATAATAATTATGTCAAACAAAGTTTTGTTAAAATAATTTTATTATCCATAAAACAATCAAAGGAACAAGCATGTATCAATACAAATAACAGTAAACTTCCAACTAATACTAATAATACGGAAAAATCTGTAGTGTGACTACATTTCTTAGTACCTACACGCGTATAAGCTAAAGCTACCTTAATACCGTACGGTGCGACAACGCTGCAGGCACGCACTTGTAACGCACGTGCCACGCAGCTGCCCAAATGTATATCACAACTAGAACTCAGGAAAACATTAGTTTTAATCATAAAAAATAACTCCATAACAAAGTGGTTGTCACTTTTTCTCTTAGAAATCATCTTAAACTTATTATGTGGGGTGGTTATATCTAGAAATATGGCATTAATATGACTTAGTAGAAGTGTGAATACTTTATCTTTGGTGTAGTGTTAAGCGTCTCCGTTGTCAGTGGTCTCGAATCCTATATGGTAGAAGAACCAGTCTTCGAGGAATGACGGCACGAAGGCTTTGCTCTTCGTATACTTGACGGGTGGCTTCAGCTTAGCCAACTCCTGTTCGTACAGCTCCAGAGATTCAGGGGAGGTGGCGCCATTGCCCTGTAAGAATTTTTTTATATCTTTAAATACCTGCCTCATTGTCTAGTGGCCACAAGGGCGACTACTGAGCGTGAGGTCTTGGGTTCGATTCCCGGGTAGTGTTATTGAGTTTTTCTATTAGGAAATTCTTAGTAGCAGCTCGGTGTTTGGAATTCTGCCTGGTTGATGGCAATAGTTCACCACCTATTACATGGGACTGAATAACAGCATTGGTGAAATGTTGGTGTACAACTGTGTACACCGCTGCCTAACCCCTCGGGAAATACAGGCGTGATACTATGTTATGTTATATATGTAACTAGCTGGTGCCCGCGACTTCGTCTGCGTGACAAAAGGTAGCCTATGTCCTTCTCCAAGATTCAATCTATCTCCTTGTCAAATTTCATTACGATTCTTTCAGCCGTTTAGTCGTGAAAAGGTAACAAATAAACAAACAGTTACTTTGGCATTTGTAATATTGTAAATATGGATTATAAAATCATATCCATTCATGAAAATGATGACCTGTCAGCAAATGAGATTGTGTTCATAAAAATCGTACTTTTATAGAAGATGTAGACCTCTAAGCTCTTTGTTTAGTGAGTTCCCTCCTCCTTTACCTCATTTATAGGTCAGTTAATTTAGACATCAACTGTACTAAGTGGATTTTATCACATCAGGCGTCCGAGCACGGGCCTTTGTCGACAAACTTGTTGACTCTTTAAATGTATTGAATTTTATCGTCAAATATGACGTTGAAAATCGAAGCAACTATCTGATTACATCCAGAGAATCGCTAGTAATAATAATCAACTGTAATCAGAATGATTTCGTTTTTTTTGATGCATGTTTCCTTAGAGTCTAAGGACTAATGGTCCTAACAATGTATGATCTAAGGCTTGGAGTTTGGCAGTTCGCACATGATATCAGATGATGTATATTCACGAGCTGTATTGTTTCACGACATTTACTTTAGCCAAAAGTACAGTCAGTTATATGAGTATATTAAGACTTCATAATTATAATAAAACACCTGTCCTCCTGCGATCACGAACGCTACAAAGTGTTCGAAACGCCAGAAAAAAAAAACAAAAAAACAAAACAATAATACACGCGCTTAATCCGGTTAAAAGTTGTTTTATTATAATGTGTAGTGATAGCGAAAACCTAAGATATTATTATTATTATATATTCTTCATAATTATCAAAGTTTCTTTACTAGAACTGGGGCTGTTGTCTCCAACATTTTTGATCAACTAAAAGTGTTCTCTCCTTTATCTTAATTCGTCACAAAAACGTTAATAAACAACTTCTGAAACTTTACACAAAGTTCACCTACTTATTTTGCTGCTATACCAAAGAAGCAAAAATATCATTATTCTAGCTTCTGCCCGCGACTTTATCTGCAGGCACTTCAAAATTAGGTCCAGCCGGGATAAAAATATACCCTATGTGTTAATCCAGGTTATAAACTATCTTAGTGCCAAATTTCATCCAAATCCGTACAGTAGTTATTGCGTGAAAGAGTAACAAACATCCAACATACATACAAACTTTCTTGTTTATAAAAATACTAGGATTATACGTAGCCCTTATCGTCCCATAGTTGAGCAAAGCCCTCCCCTTGATTCTTCCGCCCTTCTCTATTGTTGGCAGCTTGTCGCCACTCTTTGAAACAATAACATTAGACTGAACAATACATACATGAGTCATAAACTTCCCATTAGGCTTGAGGATCTTGAAGGAGGTGTTCAGTATGGTGATCATGAACTCCCACAGTTCACCGCAAGCCGACTCCGAGATGGGAATGTCAGTGAGATCGCCGAATATGTAGTCGACCTTCTTGCCTTCTGCTATGAACTTGTTTACTGTCAACATGCAGTCTTCCACGATCACCTGGAACAAGATTATGTTTGAGAAATACAGATAAATACTTTTGAAAAGCATTAACGCATGCATAGCGAACTTTAAAGTTATACATTTTGTGGAAAGAAATGATGAAGAGTCGAGATGGCTTAGCGGTCAGAGCGCCTGGAGTATTTATCCGGGAGGCGCAGGTTCGAATCCTGCTCACGACAGTATTTATCTTTCCACAAAAATTTTCAACTTTATACTTAAGAACTTCAACATCAGATACTTTATGGTGAATTAGGGCATTATGAGATTTAAGCCAATCTCAAATACCTACCTACTCAAGGTTATCATCAGATATGTAAATTACTATTATTACATATTACTCGAACAGGATCGTGTAAAGTGTCGTTGTCAAAAGGTCTAATATTTTTAAACGTTTTGTACCTACAACAATAAAAACTTCATTAGTTTTTATTGTTGTAGGTACAAAACGTTTCTCATCTAATGCAGTTCATATTAAACAGAAAATGTTGCGGAATATCAAAATTATGTGCATCTATAAATAGTGTAGTATATTTACAAGATCTGTCTGGCTAGTGACAGGTTTTTGGCCCAAACCACATGAAACTGTAATGACTCATAAGTTTGACGTAAACACTAGATGGACTCGGTTTCTAATTTAAAATTTGTTAGCAGCCACAGACTGTAATAAAATTAAAGAAATAAAAGTCAAAATTTGGTCATAGTTTTCAGATAAAATATTTTATCCGACATATCATTACAAAGTAGAAGTGTGTCTATTCTTGAAACCCTTTTACCAAAAAGAAATACCTATTTCATACTCTGCCCTAGATGTCGGAAACTAACATCATGTCGTGTATGAACACAGTGTTAATGATTTAAAATGTTAACGCCAAATGTAGAACAGCTGCTGAAGTCCTGTTTTTCTATTTATGTAAACGGAAGATTTCGAAACTATTAGCTACTGTTTCTCAATGTACAGACTTTTTACAAGTACTTTTTGAAAGTCAACATTTAGTCCGTTCCGATTGTATGGTTTGTTTCAGAAGAAAAGAAAAACCAACAAGAAATTCTATAAATTACTATTTTAAATTGGATATGGTCAAAATTTCCTTTGGTACAATATTAGATAGATAATAGACAAGAACGGGGCTTGAACCCGCGACCCTTGACATTCCGTGTCATCACTCTACCAACTTGCCACTCTATCAACCTTGTCGTGTTCAAACCTATGGAATTTTCAATCTCGCGGTCGCGGGTTCAAGCCCGGTTCTTGTATAGACAAGAACATTGAAAAAATAATAGTATTTTTTCAATGTTTCCATGAAAAATTGTAATTAAACAGATATATTGTTAAAATTAAATATAGTCTACGTTAAAGCCTGTATATTTGAATTATTATTTACATAAAGAATAAAATTCAGGAAGATCGTCATATTAACTTATTGATTTGTAACTATACTGGATATAAAATAAAAATACAGATCTGCACATCATAACATATAGGTACAATTTACCTCATAATTAGGGCCCTTTCTTCTCTCCAGGACGTCCCCGCATATCGGCCTCAAGTATTTGTTACAAGCAGTCATCACAACCTCGTCAATCTCCAACATCCATACATACTTGGGTTTCTCCTTCAACAGTTCGTATAACAAGGCACCGTCGCCGCCACCTTGAAACAATGAACACATTATAGTGGTCTGCCAAGCCTATATTAAGATACGTTGGGGTCGTCTCCCGGTCTCCCAGTCTATCCCGGTGCAAATTAGTACTAGTATTTTAATTGGAGCGACTGCCTATCTGACCTAAACAACCCAGTTACTGGGCCACACGATATCACGATTTTAGTACCAGCGATGCCAGTATGGTTCTATGTGTCGACACGTTAGTCGATTTTAAACGTCAAATTTGACACAAAATGTTGATAAAATTATAAATTTCAATACATAAGAACTTTTATAGAGTCGACAAGTTTTGGCCACCTTGGCAGACAACAGCGCGGCTGCTGAATATGAGGTACTGGACTTGATTCCCAAGTTCAGTAGTGTTATTGGGTTTTTCTGTTGGGAAATTCCCAGTAGCAATCCGAATTGTATAATCGCGAACAGTAAACAATAGTCAGCATTCGTCACCATATAGCCAGGCCATAACAAGTGAATGACACAATTACCTTACCGACATCTTCAAACCGTCTACGAATCACGATGATTATGGTTCTCTCCTATGTAATGGTTGACGATCAGCCAATTCAGAGTTTAAACCGCCCGTAGGCCTCAGACATGGGTTAAGGCCTAAAACACACTAGCGGGGTGCCGTTGCGGCAGGCCGCACTTAAATTTTTATATGAAACCGCATGATTTGATGCTGATTGAACGCTCTGGTTGTCTTGGAGCTGCGGTTACACACCATTAAAAACATCTCTCAGGTATGCTGGTTTCCTCACGATGTTTTCCTTCGCCGTTTTGAGCAAATGGTAATTAATTAATTTATAATACGATGACAACGAAAGTCGGTACGTGGCCTGAGTTCGAACCTGTAAGTGATAGTTTATTTCTAATACGCACATGACTCGAAAAGTCAGTGATTCGAACTTGCGACCTTTGACTTGCCAGTCCAACGGTGATAGCACTAAGCTATCACTGCTTCTTCGCCTTACTCGAAACCATTCTTATGAGATAAAAGAGGGTTATTTAAGGACCCCGATCCGTTAAACATGTTTTATGTGTATCACTAAACTTGTTTCTTTTATTTGATGCGGTCACGTGAAATAATCAGTTGATTACTGCATTAAGTGCCAGAGACCATCAAATGAAGCAAGTAATACTGTGTAACAAGTGGCCTCAAACTCAATTCCCACAGATATTAAATACGGTCTAGATCCGATTGCAGACTTTATTTATTAAGACACGACTTTATTATAAGTATCAAAATGGCTTAGTCTTTTCCCAACTACTCGTCCGTTAGGATCGGCTTCCAGTCTAAACAGATGCAGCTTTATAACAGTATTTTATGTACAAGGGACGACTGTTAATCTGACCTCCACAACTCAGTCACTGGGTAAATATTCCATTGCTATGTATCGAAGGATAGATTCTTTTTAAACTACAATTCTGTCGCATTTGTTAATGTACTTACGTACGCTGATCATATTATGTCTATTTTTAAGTGTTACTTTCTCATGTAAGTGAATTATAATTATTCTTGTGGGAAATAAAGATATCTCAAACCCGGAAAGAAGGCCTTCGTAGGTTAGTACAGTACGTGCGGCCGACGTATTTAGGCCGCCCCGGATATAGGCTTTCCGGACGTTCGCGCATGTAACATCCTCGCACCCGCTTATCATGTCGTCATTGATTTGAATGGTTTCGTCTAAAATATTCTAACTGCGCAGCCATATGAACGAACTTCACGGCGGCTAAGACACTTTGGCCGTACTTTTATGTGACTGTGATAGCGTTGAAGGAACTAGTACTGGAGCCGTTTTAGTGGGCGTACCCCTCTCGCCACTGGCATATGATTCCCAATCAACCTTTATACATTTTACCTGTATGGTTACAATGATAGTTCACGATTTTAATCGTGTGTGACACAATTTTATGTTTACATTTAGTTTTTTTATGTGTGGTAATAGCGTTAATGTAATGACGAGAGCTATTTTTGCCTCACCCCCCGCCAAAAGTGGCGAGCAAATTTGTTCGATATTTAGTCAGAAGCCATCTCCCGTCTGGTCCTCTAAGTTACTAGGCGAAAACAGAATATTACTCGTAAAAAAAAAGACATAAAAGAGCCAGCTTGAATAAAAGAATAAACCTAACTATTTAGTATACCGATGAGTCAATAAAGGGAACAATAAATCAAGCCCCGGGTGTCAATTTGACGCGTAACAAGCCGGTCAAAGGGTTAACAAGACCATTAATGATGCAGTAACAGCAATAGTGCAACTGTTTTTGTAGCTTTGTGTTAGCAATCGTGCCTACATCATACTGCAGTATATCTGCCTAGCCTTTTCCCAATTACATTGGTCCGGCTTCCAGTCAAACCGGAAGCAGCTTAATACCAGTATTTTACATGGAGTGACTGCCTATCTGACCTCCACAACCCAATTACTGGGTAACATGATATCTCGTGGTATGACTGGTTGTCAGACTTTCAGGCTTCAGACTACCCGTAACGGCTGTCATAGATCTTAATTTGACAACCGGGACCGACGACTTAACGTGCTCTCCGATGCACGGCGGGGTTTCAGTATGAAGTGATGGTCACCCATCCACAGACTGACCGCGGCAAGCGACACAATACTGCAATGTGGTATTAAAATTGACCGGATAATCGAAGAGCTACTCAAGTATGAAGTCCTCCTAACTCGGTATGTAGTGTTTGAGCACAACGCAGAATTTATTTTAATACGGAAACTTTAAACGTGTATTCAAGCAATGAAACTGAACAAACCATAAGAATTCTATTTTTCAAAGAAACATTGAAAAAATAATAGACAAGAACGGGGCTTGAACCCGCGACCTTTGACGTTCCGTGTCATCACTCTACCAACTGAGCTACCTTGTCGTGTTCAAACCTATTGAATTTTCAATCCTCTTTGTATACGTCTTAAGGAGACGCCTGGTGATATTTATCTAGTAATCATTTACAGATTTACTAAACTCAGCGTTACCACTTTGCAGTTGTAAATCGCCGAACAACATCCCAATCCTTTAGAAATCATATATAATTATATATTTTTTTTAATACATGTTGAGGCCATGTAATGCCTATATTAATTCTATTTTTCAAAGAAACATTGAAAAAATAATAGACAGGAACGGGGCTTGAACCGCGACCTTTGACGTTCCGTGTCATCACTCTACCAACTGAGCTACCTTGTCGTGTTCAAACCTATTGAATTTTCAATCCTCTTTGTATACGTCTTAAGGAGACGCCTGGTGATATTTATCTAGTAATCATTTACAGATTTACTAAACTCAGCGTTACCACTTTGCAGTTGTAAATCGCCGAACAACATCCCAATCCTTTATAAATCATATATAATTATATTTTTTTAATACATGTTGAGGCCATGTAATGCCTATATTAATTCTATTTTTCAAAGAAACATTGAAAAAATAATAGACAAGAAAGAAAAGTTTACTAAGTTTTAGTAAATCTGTAAATGATTACTAGATAAATATCACCAGGCGTCTCCTTAAGACGTATACAAAGAGGATTGAAAATTCAATAGGTTTGAACACGACAAGGTAGCTCAGTTGGTAGAGTGATGACACGGAACGTCAAAGGTCGCGGTTCAAGCCCCGTTCCTGTCTATTATTTTTTCAATGTTTCTTTGAAAAATAGAATTAATATAGGCATTACATGGCCTCAACATGTATTAAAAAAAATATATAATTATATATGATTTCTAAAGGATTGGGATGTTGTTCGGCGATTTACAACTGCAAAGTGGTAACGCTGAGTTTAGTAAATCTGTAAATGATTACTAGATAAATATCACCAGGCGTCTCCTTAAGACGTATACAAAGAGGATTGAAAATTCAATAGGTTTGAACACGACAAGGTAGCTCAGTTGGTAGAGTGATGACACGGAACGTCAAAGGTCGCGGGTTCAAGCCCCGTTCTTGTCTATTATTTTTTCAATGTTTCTTTGAAAAATAGAATTAATATAGGCATTACATGGCCTCAACATGTATTAAAAAAATATAATTATATATGAAACCATAAGAACTATGTCGTTAAACGTTTTTTTTAACTTTATACTTTACTTGCGGGTACAGTCAGCTACTAAAGTCGATTAACACGCGTCGGAACTGCATCGATTATAGTGCTGGTTATAATTGTATGATTTATGATTAAATGACTTTCAGTACCTATTTACTTGATGATAATATTGTTATGTTTAGTACTCCAGATAATTTGAATTTTTCAATTTTCAATTCAATATAGACGAATAGTTTCAGATAAGCCATTTTAAAAATTTGGTTGTGTTTACCGACTTTCGTCGCTGACCGTACCTTCAGTTAGTAGTTTATTTAAGGGAAACAAGATGAAATTAATTAAAAAGCAAGCCTGCAACAATTTTTTTTTATTTCCCACCTTGTGTACTATTGAGTTTTTTATTTTTTATTTTACTAGCCTTTTTTACCCAGTACGAAAGATGAGGTATATATGTCGCAGATGGATTGTAGAATAAGCTGTTTTACAAAACTGCTAGCTGATTTACAAAACAGTACGGTTATGAAAAACAGCTGAACGACGTTTAGCGGTTTTACATAATTACTGAACTATAACACGCAGAATTGAATGAACGTTTTGCGCTTATCAATGCAGCGGGTCAACGTTCAGAGATTATGTAAAACAGTGTGAAATGAACTGTCTGATTGTTGATTTTGTATGTCATAACAATAATAAACTAACTTTATTTTACTTGTCAAAAAAATTATGAAATTTTTTAATGACGTTAATACTAAACCACGGTAACTGATTGAAAAAAAAAATAAACGAAATTGATCCATGAGCGAGCGCATGGATCAATTTCGTTTATTTTCTTTCACAATCCCGATATATTGTCGACTATTACCGTGGTTTAGTATAAACGCCATTAAAAATTTTCATAATTTTTTTGACAAGTAAAATAAAGTAAGAAGCGAGCTCGGGAGTTTCGTGTATCCCGACATGGACAGGTTAGGTTCGAAGTGTGCGTGAGCGAGCGCAGCGAGCGAACAGCCCCCGTCATCCTCTTCGTGTATAGGTTTTTTCTAACCTTACAGACACAAAAATAGGAGCCCGTTGGGGCACCGTCGACCCAGCCACGGAAAGTCAAATCAAAATACAGTATCGCTTTTTTACTTGAATGGTGACTATCCATTTAATATACCTATACAATAAACAAACCTGTCCCACTGTAGATATGTCATTCTGCATTACGTCTAAAGGTGGGTAGCTGTTTTGTTAAACGTATCGCAATAGCAATCCAGCTGAACGTTGTTCAGCTGTATTATAAAACAGTACTGTTTTGTAAAGCAGCTAGAGATTTTGTAAAACAGCGGATTTTACAATCCATCTGCGACATATATATGAGGTATCCTTAGAATCCTTAATCTAATGATACCTCGTACATCTAAATCGGTTCAGGCGTTTAGAAGTTATGGTGGAATAAAGAAACTCACATACGTACATGAACCCTAAAAACATAACACTCCTTTTTTTGGGCAGTCGTGAAAAAAATCTTTATGTATAGTTTAGCGTGCAGTAAGTACTTGACCCAATTCTACGGCACTTCACTTAGGCAGGGCCTATATCACTATGACACATCGAATTAACACGTAAATCGCATCAGTCGTGAGTCGCCCCCATTAGAATTTCATACGGATAATTTAAATAATGAAAATGATTTGACGGCGCGGTTGGCACAGTGGTCGAGAAAACGGCTGTTGCACCGCGTGTCACGGGTTCGATTACGGAGACATTATTTGTATGATCTACAGATAATTGTTACGGGTCGGGGTGTGAGATCATGTGTTTGTAAACGCACTCACGATAAAAGAAGAAATTCCTAGTGTGAGGCAAGGTATTTTTTTTAAAGCCAGAAGCAACGCATGAAATGTGCATAGTATTGTGCCTGTATTTATCGATAAGTTAGGCACAGGGAGTTCTACTTCATTATTAAGCTTCATGTAATTGGTAGTGGGCCTATTCATCTATTACCGCGCATAATAAAAAAGCCTAACAGGAAATTCAATAGCACTGCCCGCCTAATAATTTAAATGCTTATAAACTACGAACTTTTATTAAACGAATTGCTAATATTTGCTATTTAGAGTCACGGTGCATGCAAGAGTAAAAATCGGGCCCGCGGTATAGGCAGCCAAGGAAAGCAAGAAGTGTTTTTGGTCGTAAGAATCTAACCCTTCGCTTTTATTTAGGCAGAGGACTTTAATACGCTATTATAGCGGAAATTAAAGGGATTAAACCCAATAGAATACTTACCTAGGATGACAATTTCTTTGCCTTCATAACTCTCCTTACCTCTCTGCATAAGAGTTTCAGTATAAATGAGATCAGCCTCAGAGATATCTGAAAGCAAATGAAATAGGTTTGATATCTTATCTATGTTTGTACTAAGCGCAAATGTTTGTTTAGCAACTTACTTTGTAAATCGTCTAGCACCAACATGTTGCCGAGAGTCTTAGAATGGACGATCTGTACTCTTTGGAAAGGTGACTGCTCGTCGAATATGACTGCATCGATGTCGTACTCCAGAAGACGTTCGTCTGTAGGACGCAAAATTACACTTCAATATTTTTGGTCTAATTTTCAATAGACGCTATAATGAGTTATATGTCATCATTATCCCCTGCCCTTATCCTAATTTATTTGGGGTCGGCGCAGCATGTACTCTTCCACTTTCTAATTGTTTATGAAATTGCATGCTGATAAAGTTTTGGCAAACGTCAACCCTCATCGGGAATGCTGTTGTTCGTGGTAACCGCCACCGATACGGTCTCCTTCTATCTAGCTATGTCACACCAAATGTTATCCTTCTATCACACTCCACTAACTGGGCTACAATGTACGAGCTACAATCCGTACTAATACCTAAATAGCACAATTATTCACAAACCGACCAGGTTCGGTCTCTTCTCTGACAACACACATGACTTATCTTCATTAATGTGTAGATTAATTAGTAGATATTATATACGACAACATGTGTTAGATTGAGTTACCACATACAGTGCAACAATAATATTTCTGTTTGAGTGTGGGCAATGTACATCTTACTAAACAGTTGTGGATGTGTTGCATGATGAGATTTTTGTTTGAGATAGAAAGAAACTCGGCGTTACTTTATACGCACTCCCGTGTATTGTTGCTATTGATTTTGTCAAGCAACTGAATGATCAAACAACTGTTCGGTTGGGTTGTTCGATAAAATAGAGGTATAAAAGTTAATGTCTTGTTTACAACTCTGCTAGGCTGGAAGACTCTTTGGGGCCATAGGGTCATAATCAGATCAGATGTTTAATAAGACATTCAGATATTTACATTACAAAGAACATGATAAATTTCTAGAATATTTTTGCATATGATTCGAAGCAAGTGCGATTGCTATAAAATAGAAAAGGTATTGCGAAAAATAACATTTTAACACCACTTACCCGAAGTCGGATAATACCTGCCGAAGAGGCATCGTTTGAGCGGCGCGTAAGCTTGAGATTTTATTATATTGATGTATTTTTTCAGTTGGCTTTCCAAAACTCTTGCAGACTATAGAAAAAATAAACCATAAAGAAGGAAAAACCAAAAAAATGAATGCAGGTACTCTAACATGCATAGTCTTATAAATTAGGCCAAACAATGTAAGGTTGAGCGTCTTCTTAGATACTGGAAGATTCGTTAGTTTGCTATATGTTGGAAAAACTATGGAAAGTGGTAAAACATGCATAGAATCATTAGTGATGGGTGTTAAGATAGTTGTATGAAGCATGATATATTGTATAAAATAATTTAGGATATGTTGTATGGACAGTAATTGTGCATTTTAATACAGCTATCCTGGGAAATGTCTGTGATTGTAGAAATGAAATGAAATGTTTGTCATAAAATAATGAAGTGCTTCAAGCCCTTTCTATTTGATTGTCTGTGTTCAATATGTTAATGCTATGAATGCTTGTTTCCTTCCAATTGAGTCGCGGAGTAAGCAGCCAATAAACTAATTTATTCTCATTCACAGATCAGAATTAGGGACATAAATGGTATAAGAAACGAATATGAGAACTTTAGAGTTCGGTAAGCATGCGTCAATGCTTTTCAAAGATTTATCTTTAATTGTTATGGTAATAGCATCTTTACGACATTGTATTAACTGCAAAGTTAGTCGTGTCGGTTCGGTCACCTGTATAGATAGCAATGACGTCGCCAAAAAACGTTAAAATATGGGCGAAGAATTTGTGGTAGTGAGCAGAGGTCGAGATGGCTTAGTGGTCAGAGAGCCTGGAGTATTTATCCGGGAGGCGCAAGTTCGAATCCTGCTCACGACCATATTCGTTTTCCATTTAATATAATAAACATGATTTTATTCGATAAATGTATTTTATTGTTAAGATGTTATTTTAAAAACCTAAATATTCATGTTCATACCAAGATTAAATATCTGAAACACATTTAGAGTGGAATTGTTAGTAATGAATACTGTAGATTTATTCTGAACCATTCGAAAACTTTTCCATATGAGAATGGAAATTTTAACTTAAATTACTGTGTTAGAAAAGTAAAAAACATTATTCTGATGTATTTTATAAAATATCTTATTTTCAAATATATATCATGCTTTATCAATTTCATCGTATTTTAATAGCGCTTAGAGGTTCTGAACAGAAACTTTCCATATGGATTCCAAAACACCAGTTTTTGATGGTTTAGAATCAGGGCCCTGATAAATATTTTGGAGTCAATCCTGATCTGAACATAGAGGTGAACTAGGAAGCTGTGTATGAAAAATGAATATGGTCATGATGTGATGTGATTCCATAGTGCTTATTTGAAAAGAAGAATAAAATATTCAGCAAAATAATTTCAATTATTTTCCACTTGGAGCACTATATTAAACGTATAAAAATTCTACATAAGTAAATATATTATAAACAAATGTATAGATTTACATTTTAAAGCTGAATAAGAACATAAAAATATATAGCTAAACTCAAGATTTACTTAAGGGCAATATCACCAAATAAAAAAGAGGGGGGCTATAATAAATATTTAACAGTTGTCGTGTCTAACCTGAACTAGTGAGATATACATCAAATTTATAACCCCGTTTGATAGCCGGGAATATTTTTACCCTTTCGCACTCCAATGACATTCTTACCGAACTTTCCAGTAGTTTAGAGCACTAGAAAACAAATTCCACGCTCAACCTTCACATAATCTATGGTCATAATTTATTATACTGTTAGTTGTACCTTTTGAAGGCCAATAAATAATAAAATACCACTCATCTAATTGACATTCATCAGTTTAGGTGGGCTAAGGCAGCATAGTGTTGTGTCTTCAATATTAACTTATGAGTATATAAGGTCCTAATTTATTAGGTAATTTCCTTTGAAAGGGGTAATATATAAGTCAAATACATTCAGTTAAGCTAAGAATTAAATGGATATAACAACTTTTATGTAATTAACATAGTACTAGCAAGACGAAAACTGCTCCTTGAACGGCGAACATTACGAAAAAAATAAAATTGTAAAAATTTGAATTATGGCTTAAATTACTCCTTATCACTTACACATTGACCCCTTAAAAGGAAATTACCTAATACATTGGGACCATATATATTATTAAGCTGTTGCGTCAGTCATTAGCAGACACAATAGATTTTTATTGTTCCAACGTACAGATCTGTATGTTACTGAGCCGAAAGGTTAAATGCTGCAGTTGTATTTTATATACACATTATTAATAGACAAATATCAATCATATGTGCAAAGAATTATATATAATATATTTATATAGGTATTATAAGATTTTTTTTATTAAGTTTGTGAAAGTACTATAAAGTGATTTACAATAAAAAATTTTCTTGCGACCTTTCCTTAATTTATTATTATGCTTTTATTTATAACAGGCTTGTTTGCCTTCTACTTTAACTTAAGTATTGGCAAGCAATTAATAATTATTGTTTGTGCTCTTACGATTTTTAGTAGTTATTCTATTTTATTATTATTGGAATTCATAGAGTATTATGGTACATAAATACAATCAAATCAATCTATGTTTTAAATAACTATGAGAAAAATAAAATGATTATGATTTTGTAAGTAATCTGTTTTATTAATTATGTTAAAAATCACGAGTCCATTGATCTTATAATTCAATGTGGTTATCTACCTCAATAAACTAGACAGGAATATTAGTAAACAATATTAAACACAAAATTCTCTTACAATCATCATAATTCAAATTAGAATCAAAGATCGCTCCGCGTGTAATTAGTAGATTTTAATAGACTCATGTACTTAAGGTCAGTGGGTCGTCTTAGGTACTAAAATTTAAATTACGATCATTTCGCACGATGTGGTGCTATACTATCACACATTTGGCTAATGTAACATCACATAGCGCGCTTACCTTGAGGTTAATTAATGGTTCCTCGTTCTCCTCCTTATAATATTCAATGTTTACAGTGACAAGGCCACGGTCAAACAATCTCACGGACACCGTAGTACCCTTCTTGCCGGTCAACAACTTCAGCGAACCTCCTTCCAGTTTTAACTCAGTGGCTAAAATAAGATTCGGTATGTACTCTTTCAGCACAGTTTCCAATTGCCCGAAAACAGTTTTTTGGCCGTTGTCGTCTCCCAGTCGGGCGGGGTCGATTGAGAAGTCCAGAAGCAACGTTTGGACAGACATTTTCAAGATTTTAAATGCACTGTTTATTTAGAAAATATCTAGATGGACGGGACCGGTAAATCGAATTGTAGGAAAAGAACGAAGCCGCTCTCTTGAAATTGAAGGAAATGGCAAATTGAAGGATCTATTTTGATAGCAGTCTGGTATTGCCAATTATAACTACTTGAGTATCGATTAGGTCCTGTATTTATGTTTGAAATCGAATAATGGAATAATTAAGTTTTGTCCATGGACCATCAATTGGTCTAAATTGATGGACAAGAAGAACGAAGAAAAAGAAATTAAATTAAAAAAGTAAATGAATGCACTTAACCCTTTATAAATTACGATAAATAATTATAAATGGGGGTGACATTACATTATCACTAAGTGATAAAACACCCTAAAATAAGTAAAGATTTAAAAAAAGGTGTTAGAAAGTTGTGTTTTTATCGGTGGCATCCCCAGATAATATTCAGTTTGACGTTGACTTTAATGTTACCAGTACACAAAAACAAATAATTTAATATCAACCTTGAGATTTCTTTCGTTTTTTACAATTAAAATTAAACCTTTATCACTAAACACATCAAATAAGTAATTCTACGATAAAATAATGTGTGGTGTCATGTATGATTTAAATCTGGCCATTAATCTAAGAAGTCGTGTCAATACCCATAAAACGAGAAAAAACATTACGTACTAGGCTTGCAACATTTTATCCGTCTGTCTTTCTTTTTTGTAAAAAAAATTGCATCGTGAGATTCTTGTGAGTTGTGACATGGCTGGAAATAATACTGAAGAAGTAGAGGTGGGTAGTTTTAATTATTTGTGATGTAAATTGCACCATCCACCCGTATTAGACATCATTTATAACGTACTTCCTTTACTTTTTACGGGATATGCTGATGTGGCTGCACTAACTTTCACTGTTGCATTTGTTTCGCATTTGTCGTGTTTTTTTGCTAGTTAACTAGTTTTACATAACCAATAAGCTATTATACACGCTTAACAATACTCAATAATAGATATTTTACATACTTATCAAAATTCCTGATAAGTTTTTTAGGTTAGATTTAGACGATAAAGTATAATGACTTGTGTGTTCAAGGGGTCTGCGACGACAGAGACCAAGGGCACCACTAATGCTGAGGTCCCGCCGGAGTTCCTGATCAAGCATCCTCTTCAGAACACTTGGAGTCTCTGGTTTTACGATAATGACAGGAACAAGACATGGGAAGAGAACCTAATTGAATTAACCACATTTGATACTGTAGAAGATTTCTGGAGGTATGTAAGCATGGCAGTTGTACACAGTTATCTGACCAAAAAACTTTTATAATTATGTATTTAATAACCCTTTGGCTTACCCATGTACAAGTACGTACTTCATAACAATAAAAATCTGTGTCTGCTAATGAGCAAGACAACAGCTTAAATATGTGATTTGATGATATGTTATTTACGGATATTAATGATGATGAAATTATTTAACACGGTAATGGTTTGGTATCAGCTAAAGTGATCTTCATCAAAGCTTTCACATCAAGGCATTCACACAATTTAGACTCGACACACTAAAAGCTTTTGGATATGAATGAAATTTAGCATTACATTATTACATACATAAATATAAATATATGTTGATCAACAATGGTGTCAATATTTTAATATTTCATATACATCTTATCTGAAATTGTAAGTATTATGAATATATTAATGCTTTCTTTTTATGAGAAAAGGCATCTGGACATTTATGGGCTGGATGTTATGTTTATGAATATTGAATCTTCAAGAATGTTACCCAAACTCAAATATGTTTTTCATAACATAATAATTACTAAGATTTCTTATCTTAAAGATAAGAAGTGATCATGTCATGCTTATAGCTACCATTGCATAATATTATGGAACCCCTGAACACACAAAAAATACACTAGCATCTAAAAAGTTACTTGAAATTTAAGGTTAAGGAATGAAAATTATTTATGTAGATAGATAGGTTAATTTTCAATTTGCAAACCAGTTTTTTCTGTAATTATTTTTGGTGCTGGTGTTGGCTTTCCATATTCCTCAAAAAGAGGAATTTCTTTATTTACTAAATGAGAACATATTCAACTATCAAGACTTCTATAAATGGGAAACAAAGTACAAGTAATAGACTGGGCTTTTTGAATAAAGACATACATAAAGCACCTGCAATGTTCTTTACATATTGTTTTACTTCATCCATATTCATATATCTGGCCATACATGCATGTTGTTTGCAACTTCTATGCACCTGACCTTTTTGGTGGACATAACTAATTATACAAAAGAATATTCATGTAAAAAGCATTAAATTGTCATCATTTAATTGTGTATTGTATTAAATTGTGTTGTTTATTTCTTTTCAGACTGTACCACCACATTAAGCTACCTTCAGAGCTGCGTCAGGGTCATGACTATGCTGTGTTCAAGCAAGGCATCCGCCCCATGTGGGAGGATGATGCCAACAAAATGGGAGGCAGGTGGCTAATCAATCTTGAGAAGAAGCAACGTAACTCCGATCTGGATCGCTTTTGGTTAGATGTGGTATGTTTATTTATGGTTTCTTAATAAGTTTGCAATACATACTATTTATTTAAAGACAATGAGGAACAAGAATTAACAAAATTAAAAAGCATGCCTGCCATTTTTTTTGTCTGACTAGCCGATTTTTTCAGGACAATGTATATGTCGCAGATGGATGTAGAATCCGCTGTTTTACAAAACTTCTAGCTGATTTACAAAACAATACAGTTTAGCGGTTTTACATAATTACTGAACAATAACATGCAGAATTGTATGAACGTTTTGCGTTTATTAATGCAGCGGGTCAACGACCAGAGATTATGTAAAACAGTGTGAAAACTTTGTCGCATATGGCTCCGTATGTCTTAACAATAATAACCTAACGTTATTTTACTTTTCAATAGCAAAAAAAAAGATGAAAATGTTGAATGACGTAAATACTAATCCATTATAATAGTCGACAATTTATCGGGATTATGAAAGAAAATAAACGAAATTGATCCATGAGCGAGCGAAGCGAGCTCGGGAGTTTCGTGTGTCCCGACACGGACAGGTTAGATTCGAAGAGTAAACGTATCGCAATGGCAATCCAGCTGAACGTTGTTCAGCAGTTTTATAAAACATTACTGTTTTGTTTATCAGCTAGCAGTTTTGTAAAACAGCGTATTCTACCATCCATCTGCGACATAGATGTGACACACGATGACGACATTCTGCATTACGTCTAAACATGGGTAGCAGTTTTGTTAAACGTATCGCAATGGCAATCCATCTGAACGTTGTTTAGCTGTTTTATAATACAGTACTGTTTTGTAAAACAGCGGATTCTACTATCCATCTGCAACATATATAACGATACACCATACATTGAAATCTGTTCAGGCATTTCAAAGTTATGGATGTTGCAATAGGCTCATTCGATGTAATGGGTGTTACAGTTACATACATTATTTATATTGTATTTTGTCAATGAACTTCTAAGACAATAAGACAGAAGAAGACATATTTTTTTAATGGTCAACAAAACCTCTGGTTAAGTTTGAAACCATTTAATAATATGCTTTCTCTTGGGATATTTTGAAAATAAAACAACTTAAAAAAAAATGACCTACTACCTTGAAGGAATTAGTACTCGAGTAGTTTTAGCGGGCGTACCACTCTCGCCACTGGCATATGATTCCCAATCATATAAAGGTACCTTTTACAAGTATCTACTATCATTGTAACCACAATGATAGTAGATTTCAATTGTGTGTAACAAAATTTTTTGTTTGTGTTTATTTTGGTTATGTCTTTTAATACTGTTAATGTAATGACGAGAGTTATTTTCGCTTTAGCACAAGTTGTTTTGTGCTTGTGCGTTACCTCACCCCCGCCAAGAGTGGCGAGCAAATTTGTTCGATATTTAGTCAGAAGGCGTCTCCCGTCTGGTCCTATAAGTGGGTCCTATGGAAGTACTTAATACACTTAGAATTTTTGGTTTGGTATTAATTTTGCACACTATTTAAAAATTATGATAATTATTAAGAACACACCTTGAAGTTCTTTTCGTTAATTCGACCTTGACCTAGTCAGACCAGTAAAAGTTGATTATATCTCATTTGGAACCTGTAAGCACCTACAGTACACACACAATATTATATGGATTGGAGCTGCAATTTTTACTCCTGAACTGCAGCTTCTCTATCTAGTCTATTTGCTAATTAAAACACAACTATCTTATTACTATGTTTCATTCAAATCAAATCAAAGACGTCATGAGTAATATTAATAATGCAAAGGGAAGTTTGAGGTTGCAAACAATGGCTATTGGCCAAAGGAATGGTATTACTCTGAACCTATTATTAAAGTCGACAGCCGTTTTCACGACAACAAGACTAGCTTTTGTGCTAATTCATGTCTTCTGGTGCAGTTGCTGAAATGCAGATATTTTGTATTTATAGGATGTCAGTCATCTAGAATCAACCATCTCAAACTTATTACGCGATCTAGGTGAATTGCTACTTTTGTGGCTGACTATAGAAGTTATACAATGTAATTTTACTGTAATTAATATTGTTTTACAGGTTCTCCTGCTAATTGGTGAAAATTTCGATCACTCTGATGAAATCTGCGGCGCTGTAGTAAACGTTAGATCGAAACTCGACAAAATTGGTGAGTGCAATTTTTACTTTATTTTTTATTCTACAAAAATAGTTAGTCACAGTTGACGAAATTTCTAAAGGTATCGTGAATGTTTTAGAATTAATTAATGAACAGCTCTTACCTATAAATAATGTAGGTTTGATTATCTGTGTAATATAATAAATGTAATGCCATGTGTATTTAAAGTTACAATATTAAATGGAAAAAGAATACGGTCGCGAACAGGATTCGAACCTGCGCCTCCCGGATCGGTCGCTGGTATAGGTACTGAATTGATTGCAATGATGTCGCCATAAGACGTGTTAAAATATGGAAGAAGAATTCGCGGTGGTGAGCAGAGGTCGAGATGGCTTAGTGGTCAGAGCGCCTGGAGTATCTATCCGGGAGGCGCAGGTTCGAATCCTGTTCGCGACCGTATTCTTTTTCCATTTAATATTGTAACTTTAGAGTTCGCTAAGCATGCGTTAATGCTTTTTCAAAGATATATCTTGAACCATGTGTATTTGTTCTGAATCATCAGTTCCAAATAAAGACTTATCTAAATTATTTAACATGAATCTTCTTACAGGAGTTTGGACAGCTGACACGTCGAAGCAGCACGCCAACATCGAAATTGGCAGAAAAGTTAAAGAGCAGCTAGGTATTCATGGGAAAATCGGCTTCCAAGTCCATCGGGACACCATGGTCAAACATAGTTCGGCGACCAAGAATCTATACACTGTTTAGTTGCTACTCAAAGTTTGTGCACTCTATATAAACATTTGTATGGGGTGGCTAGGTAAAATATCTTTAGAATATTGTTTATGACAGGCGAGTTGTTGGTACGCAGTTGACAAATCGACTAAAATTGACGATTTTACGATTCACTTTTAATCGATTTGTGAGTTAATGAGCGCTCTGAATTGTCCTCCTTTTCAGTTAATAATTCGATTTTCTGAATTCGAGAAAAGGACCAGTGATTTAAAACAATATTTGTGATTAAGTGAAGAGATGTTTTAGCAATACAGTGAGCTATCTCATACATTGTTGTTGTGTTTTCTAACCATTGATTAGCTAGCAGGAGTATGATATTTAGGTTGATGTTAAGGAATTGTCTCACATAATTTATCTTAATATAACGTCAATAACGTGCATGTTACGTCCGTGGCTAGAAAAACGATGATGTAAAATTTGAAGTCTGACTTTTGTACTAAAGCGTGCATTAGTTGTAATCTATAGATGTAATTGTGTCGACAATGTGCTAGTTTGGTTGCCGGTTATAAATTATTTAGTATTATAAAGGAAATAACATATTTTTACATTTTAGCACTTAACTATGTATGTTATTGTGAAACACTTGGCTTGATTTACTTTAACACTTCTGTTGTCGGTCATATTGTAACAGCATTTCAACGATGCAAGTATACCATAAAACATTAAATACCATTTTATATAAAAAAAACTAAATTTGTGTTTTTTTATTTCTTTATATTTCCCATTGAACACATTGTTTGTATACATATAAAATAAAAAGATAATAGAAAATAATGTTACTATGTCATATGGCTAAAACCGCCTCAACTGATGATTGCAGTATTTGTTTATTAGCTCTGAATAGGATACTGCTCATACTTTATTGATGAGTCACACTGTCTGAAGGTATTTTAAACATTCGTAAATAAGCGTTTGTTTGTATGTGAAGGGATATGTAATTCCCTGAACGAATAAAAATAGTTTTAGGTACATTTGAATGTTTGTATTCAAAGAATCTCTTATCCGGTTATTCCCCGAACGAACAAACCAAAATCCCAGTGTGGCGTTATGTCGTACACCATTCAATGTTGGCGAATTTTGGACTTGGTCAACAGAGTTTTATATCACATCTAAAGAAATAACCACAGTTTGGCTTGTTAGTTATGTGGTCAGTACTGATTCCTTCAAGGGTTATACTCATACCCAAATCATGCGCACATACCCAGACTAGCAACAATGCTTTCTAGATCATACATATATAGTCAGATATATCTTGGAAAATAATTAACGCATGCTTAGCGAACTCTAAACTTTTAACTATTTGTGGAAAAAGAAAACGGTCGTTAGCAGGAATCGAACATGCGCCTCCCGGATAAGAATTCGCGTTAGTGACCAGAGGTCGAAATGACTTAGCGGTCAGAGCGCCTGGAGTATTTATCCGGGAGGCGCATGTTCGCATCTTGCTCACGACCGTATTAACTTCATACAAATATTTGTTTTGTGCGGGAGTCTAACCCGCGATATGTGGCGCAGCAGCCAGTCTCCCGATCACTGCGACGCGCGCAGTTAATAGATAATCTGATATCTAATAATGTCCAAATCGAGGAAAATATTTATATTACTATACTTTAGGTAATTTTACTATTACTACTACAAATAAAATGTTTTTTTACGCTTAGAACATCCTTCGCGCGTACAGGGGCTTCCGTAAAGGATTAGGTACATTGTTATCGTTATTATAGGTACTTAGTACTTACTTCTGAACTTATAAATGTTTGTGATGATTCAAACGAATCGTTATTTACTGATAGTGGAGCAAAACGGACGGTTTAGTATATTATTTAAATGAATTAGAAATAAATTATTTAATTTTTGTATTATTACAAGTTATTATTTTTATAAAGTGTTTGTGAAAGTTTTGTGTTACTTTTCCTAATAAAGGACTTTAAATAATCCCTAGTGGTTTATTGCAAAATAAGGTAAGTGTCATTAAACATTACAAAATAATGTAAGAGTCATCACAAAATAAGGCCCTGGTGCTGCCAGACTACGGTAAAAAGAATCTCAAAAGAATGAACGAATACACATAATGAAAAAAAAAAGTTAACTAATTATAGATTTTTGTGGCGATAAGCGTAGCTTCCTTAATTTTAATGATATAAACGTACAACCAATCACTTAAAACTAATAATAAAATTATAGATAAAATAATATTAATAACATAAAAATGAGTTTGCATATGACGTGAATAAAGCTGTATTCGTCTTAACATTAGTAGGTAGGTATTCCTTTTGTAGAAATCCTAGTAGCTCACAGATCATCAATTTGGAATCAATTTTTGTCTACAGGTAGCTTTGTTTATTATTAACCAAATAAAAAGCCTAGGTTGACGGACACAGATTTGTTAATTGGTAGTGTTTCTATCATTAGATATGATGATATTAAAAATCCATAAACATGTTTTGCTGCCGGTAGATCTAATGGTATAGTCCAGGGATCAGCAATTAGTTTAAAACGGATGATAACATGGTCCGTTTAAAAAAAAAATTGTCGCAGTCCGTTTGGTGAATACTAGAAACCAAGGTCCGCACAAAATAGGTGGGCGGTCCGCATGTCGACCGCGGTCCGCCATTTGGTGAACCTGGTATAATGTGACTGAACAATGAAAGTTATACTTACATACAATTATTTTACTTATTATAGGTACATTGAATCACCATTGTATTTCTCGAATGGCGGTTTGGAGAGGCGTGCGCTGACGATCTGGATGTTAACAAAAGATAAGAAAGCTCTTTGTGTCTGGCGGCCGACTCCGGTCGCAATATTTGCATGGGATTTCTAGGAATTTGTTGCATTAATGATTGATTAAAAACAGTCGCTACACCCGAACTCTGCGTTACATCCAAAGTCGTTAAAGCCACATGAATTTTGTACTAAAGTATGCTTTAAATTTAAGGGACTTAGATTTAACGTCGCTCTAGCTAAATGGTCGCTACAACCAAGGTATAAATGAAATCCACTGTATTCTAATTCACCTAAGTTACTTCTTATATGATTAGCTACTTGCCAGTAAAATCTTATCAGAATCGATCCAGCCGTTTCGAAGATTAGTCGGAACCAAAAGGCAGACAGAGACAAAAAAAAAACTGAAATTTGTGCACTGGTATCGTGCAAATAACTGTATGCGATTAAAAATATCTACTATTATTTTCACATTACAAACAGACACTTCAATTTTATTTATTTGTATTGATGGTGATGATTTAGATCCAAAATCCTGAAATCTCAGAGAAATACCAGAAATACATTGTTACTTGGTATACAGTTTGTCTTGACTTAATATATACCTAGTTTTAGTGTACTGCCTCGTTGGTCTTGTGGTGCCAAGCACGAATGCTGAGCAGGAGGTCTCGGGTTCGATTCCCGGGTCGGGCAAAGTGTTAACCCTTCCGCTTAGCGACGTATAAATACGTACTTCATAACAATAAAATCTATTGTGTCTGCTAATTAGCGAGCTGCGAGCCATCCTCTACTCACTTAAACCAATCATTCTTCAAGTTTTAAACGCATCTTATTTCGCATTAGGTACATAATCATGAGTTCGCTTTGCATGCGTTTTAGAAATGAGTAGGTATATGTGTATCTATTATGTATGATCTCTTCCCATAGACGTCCAGCCATATTTTATGCCAAGCTTTCATTTCGTTCCCTAAAGCGACTTAATATTTTTACAGACGCACTGTTTCCGACAAAATGTTGATACCCAACGTCATAAAGCATCCTCTAGAAAATGAATGGAGTTTCTGGTTGTTTACGAACGACAAGAAAAACTGGGAAGACAATCTAGTCGAGCTTACCACGTTTGACACAGTCGAAGACTATTGGTGGTAAGCATTGATAAGTAATTAGTATGAAAATATAGAAATGTAAGTCCGTCTCCCTTCTACCGTTTTACCGCCCACGTATGATTCTTGTTTCCTTATTGTAATACCTTTATATAATACCTACTTGTGGTGTGCCAGCGGCGGTGCTAGATGAAACGTGGACGACGGCGACGTCTACTTTGCGAGGCCTCTTTCATTTGCTACACAGAAAAAAAAAATGAGAGATTAAAGTTACAAATTCTTGTGGAAAAAGAATAGGGTCGCGAGCAGGATTCGAACCTGCGCCTCCCGGATAAATACTCCAGTTAACTCCTTTTTTCCACAAGAATTTGTATATTTAGAATTCGCTATGCATGCGAGATTTTCTGTGATTACGTCGTAGCACGTACGTTACGTCCAGCCGCTTTTTCAGCTTAATTTGATAGTAGATACTGATGACGTAGATAGTATTTCTTGGCTAATCGTGCTTCTCAAGTAGGTCAACGTACAATAACCTCTACAACCATTCAGCTACGGTGGTGACGAAAGCAACTGGTGCTTATATATAGCACAGGAATCTTCCTAGTTTAAGCCCAGTTCTACATGTTTTGTCCTCTTACATAATCCAATATAAGGTTCAATTTTTCGTAAAATAGGTTTAAGTCTTGAACGAATAAATATTGTTTATTGTTTATAGTTTGTACCACCATATGAAGCTACCTTCAGAGTTGAAGCAGGGTCAAGACTATGCAGTGTTTAAGAAGAGCATCCGGCCTATGTGGGAGGATGAAGCTAACAGGTCCGGTGGTCGGTGGCTACTGATACTGGATGGCATGAAGAACCCGCATTTGGATAGAATCTGGTCAGATGCGGTGAGTAGACATTTGTAGCTAAAAACAACATATTTAGAACTCCGACTCGCTTGTCGAGTCAAAACTGATTATAAATTAAAATTGATTTGATAAATACTCTTAGCTATAGGTACAACCATTTAGGCGTACCTTGCACTGTGGTAAAAAACCGTGTTTTTTCCTTATAAAATCTGTCTATAAACTTCTACCTCTGTCTATGTGTGAGTGGAAGCGCGCCCACGTCGAGACAAATCTCATGCAATTTTTTTTAATTACTCATGTTCACTCACGCACCCACATCCAGAACAATATTAAGTAATTGTAGATCATAGAAATATATTTGTTCAGTGAAGGAATCGAACCCGCAACATGCCGCGTCCCGGTCGTCTCAATCGACGAGTCGATCTCGCAATCATTTTGCCTACCGTGCCGTAAAGCTACTCTATACTTACACACCTGAGAGTTGTTCTCGATGGTTCATCAACCACACGAAAAGAAGCAGAACTTGATACTTCACAGACTTTATACGGAATAAATCACACCGCAGGTCACCGCTATGATAGAAGCTGATTTGTTAGATTTGTATAGAATCTATAAATAATTTTGATACTGACAGACGTGTTGCTGGTTTGTTGCGCCGCTTCTTCTTTCCAGCTAAAACACTAGGAAGCGGTAGAGGGTGGGCTTTTTTGGGGGCTGTCTTAATGTTTGACGTTCAAAAAGCGCTAATTTTTTGCCTAATTTGAATAAACAAAATTTTGATTTTGATTTTGTTAGTGTGAAACATATAAATAGTGACAATATTATACTTCTGACCGAATTTTCTGTCACAGCAGCCTGTCTCCACGGAGATTACCCAACTACACGGGAGATATAGTTCACATGTGTATGCGCAACCAGGACCTCACGCGGCCAGTAGGTACACTAATGAGGCAGATAGTGACATTAACTTTCAGCTTACCCTTACTGCTATTAAAAACCTGAGCTGTTACCTACATTCTTAAATAAAATGACATCACCACAGTACCAATTAAATCGATTTATGTATAAGTAGGCCACTATGAATATGCTTTGGGATTACTTAGTAACTATACATAATGAAGGTATTATAACCTAAAATCTATTGTACCTATCTCGTTTCCTTCTGTTGAACTTATTGATGAAGAAGCGTTAGGTAACTTCCTTCTAAGGAGTCAATGTGTAAGCGATAATGATTAATTTAAACCATAATTGAAAATTCTGTACCAATATTAATATATTTTTCGTAATATTTACCGTTAGAGGTGCATTAGTTTTTTTACTTACATAATTGTTTTTTTTTCTTTATTTATTTATTTAATAGGAAGTTTCGTCACAGATGACTATGTCACTCCCATGATTGCATACAAAATCATCTTAAGCTACATATTTAGCACAGATAGCAAAACGAAAAAAAAAACTTCTACTTAATCCTAGATCTACGATTTTGTACAACATTCTTGCTCTTCGCGAGATGGGGACAGCAACAATACTGTTACAATAACCTATGTTAGGGTAATCTTTTTTAAACAGTCTTATTCGCTCTGGTTTATTACGGACACATTCCATAATTATGTGGTATACATCCTCCACTACCCCATAAACACTACACTTGTGTGAGTCGGCTTTTTACATCATAAAGTTAAACTTATATAAAGGGATGTGTCCGGATCGAAGTCTCAGAGCTATTACGATTTCGTTCTTATCCATATCGGCACGGTCTATCCAAGGAGAACTGTATCGGCATGGTTCATAGTGTCAATGTCAAGGATCTTTCATAAAAAAAATCGTTTCATTCTATTTTGATACTTGACTTATGTGTATGCATCTGACATGACTGCCTCGTTGGTCTAGCGGTCGCAAGCGCGGCTGCTGAGTGTGAGGTCCAGGGTTCGATTCCTAGGTAGGGCAAAGTGTTACTGGATTTTTCTGATAGGAAATTCTCAGTAGCAGCCCGGAATCAGGAAGTTGGTGGTGTGACACCCCCGTGCTTCGGAGGGCACATAATGTCGTCGGTCCTGCGCCTGATCTCTCTCCGGTCGTATCGGATTGCCGTCCCATCGGAATTTGTGAGTGAAGGAAGAGGGAGTGCACCTGCTTTTTGCTGTTTGCACATATACTTGTGCACTGTAATATCTCCTGCGTGGAGATAGGCCGCCGTGACCGGAATACGGTCGGGAGTAGTATCTATGCATCTCACTTATTTCTTAAGCTCTTTAATGGAGGTCACGTACCTTATAAATTATAATTTTATGGGTTGGTTATGTATACCTACTTCATGGTGGAATAATAAATACTTATGTAATGTATTTGTGTTTCCAGGTATTGCTTCTCATCGGAGCGAATTTCCAAAACTCGGATGTGGTATGCGGCGTCGTCGTTAATGTGAGGGCGAAGAACAAAATCTGTAAGTAGTCATTTTATTTATATACTAGTGGGCCCGGCAGACGTTGTCCTCTCCTGTACTGGATTGCAACGCCACCTACCTCTGGCTCAATTTATTGGAGTGTCCAATGTGAACACTCCAATATGTGTAGGTATGTGTCAATGTACACCCTATAGATCTATCGCAATTTATCCTAGAGATTTATAGATTTTATCAATGTGGTTGATAATTAGTCAAATTTAAACAATGTTTTAGTAATTTTATCAATGTGGTTGATAATTAGTCAAGCTTTTACATTGTTTTAGTAATTTTGTCAATGTGGTTGATAATTTAGTCAAGTTTTAACAATGTTTTAGTAATTTTATCAATGTGGTTGATAATTAGTCAAACTTGAACAATGTTTTAGTAATTTTATCAATGTGTTTGATAATTAAGTCAAGTATTAATAATGTTTTAGTAATTTTATCAATGTGGTTGATAATTAGTCAAATTTAAACAATGTTTTAGTAATTTTATCAATGTGGTTGATAATTTAGTCAAGCTTTAACAATGTTTTAGTAATTTTATCAATGTGGTTGATAATTAAGTCAAGCTTTAACAATGTTTTAGTAATTTTATCAATGTGGTTGATAATTTAGTCAAATTTAACAATGTTTTAGTAATTTTATCAATGTGGTTGATAATTTAGTCAAGTTTTAACAATGTTTTAGTAATTTTAATTTGTGTTATCGTTACAGCTATTTGGACGCGCAGTAATCAGTCTACAGCAATCCTGGAGATCGGCCGGAAGCTTAAGAAACAGTTCAGAATACACCACAAGCTGCACTATTATTTACATAACTCGTCTAAATCTATCCACTCTCTTTAATTTTACATATACGAGTATTATTTTGTAGTAATTAAATTAAAATAAATCCTCGACAAATGTTCCACCTAGCTAGCTTTGTACAATTCTTTTTATTAAGGATACTATTTATATTTTGTATGTTATTGCCTGTGGGTATTATTAGCTTATTACAGCTAATAGTAAGAAGTAGGCATTGTGTAATAGAATGGTTCTAATTAAATTCTTTTTAAATAACTTTTTTTAAATATTGAAACTCTTCAGAGTTATAATAATTAAAACCTTCATTTATATTTTCCGTTATAATGTATGAATAGCCACTGCACATTGTGTCAATGGAATGAACAGTGGGCTTAGCTACTCTTGAAAATAATTCCGCTCGATTGACGTTGGAAATATGTCAGTTTGTACTTTTAAATGCCAAAATGTCTAAAAAATAATTATAGATTCGGGATAATATGAAGACAACATGTTTCAAAATTGAAGCAACTGTAATGTAAGTATATTTATTTTAAAATTACGCGTTGTTTTAAGGCGTCTATTTAATATTGGAATTGGATTGCTATTGGTATTAGTTTCAAGAGTAACCCCAAAGCTTACCAAATACATTTGTGAAAAAAGAAACATTAACCTCAATTAAATTCTATGATAAAAATTATTGTATGCTCATATGCTGTGCCATAAACATGAATAAATATATTTTATTATAAACCATTTTGTATTTATTACTACACTACGACTTCACGAGTAAATCAATGTTAAATAGAAAACTCGTAAATAATAGCAATAATAAAAACGTTTATTTGTAAGCTAAACATACGAGAAGACGAAAACATTTACAATATCGTGCAGGTCCTGGAGTTGGTCTGGTTCCTGATCTCTGTCTCCACTGTCTCTTCCACTTTGTGGATACTGTCCTCTGCGGTGTCGAGGCCTTTGTGGACGTTTTCTGAAAATAAATGGACGTCAAAATATCAGTATCTGTTTGTTTATGGTGCTAGCTGTTTCACAAAAATCTTACGCTTTTAGCAATCAACTATTTACAGCGTGTCATAGAAGTCGTTCCATCATCACCTGCTCCCTTCGACCACTTATGTTTTTTATTAGTGATCGAAGCCTGCTCCATAGAAATGTTTATACCTACTCGATCAAAATGCCTCGTTGATCTACTGGTCTCAAGTGCGACTACTGAGCAGGAGGTCTCGGGTTCGATTTCCGGGTCGGGCAAAGGGTTATTGAGTTTTCTGTTAAGAAATTCTCAGTCGCAGCCCGGAGTTTGGAATTGTGCCTGGTTGATGGCAATAGGCTCACCACCTAATACATGATGAGAAACAATTTTTTTGTAAAGGTGTTTGGTATTTATCAAAAATATACATATTTTGTATTAGTATATTTATTTTAAAAACATAGAAGCAAGTTTACAAATCCTTGTAATTACGACGACGGCAAAACAGATAAATTACATTAGCTAGGTATTTCGATTTGCAAGAAGAAATATTCCGAAACGTTGTTTTTAGAAACATAAAGTTTTTGAAAACAGTAGTTCGCGAAACATAGGTAAGTAAGCAATAAGTGTAAAGCTGGATAATATTAATTTCACAAATTGAAAATTTGTTATGCGTTGTTTGTGAAATATCAGTGTTTGTTTAACATAACACCATACCCATAACCTGTCGCCCAAGTGGTGGCGCCGTAGCCATTCGGCCACCACGACATTAATTTAAGGCACTACCAAAATATACCGCGCGCTTTTTTATTGAAATTCTGTAACATAGGGAACCCTTCGGGCATATACAAGTTGGTGATTTCAAAATCGCGTGAAAATGAATGAAATAAATCGCTAAGAAAAATATACCACGATATTTTACATAGTACAGCCCTAGCTTTCATATTTTTTAAATAGCGTACGAGTTTTTTTAGAAATGTCTAGTGGCCAGGCTTCTGTAATTGAAACAAGAGAATCGAGCCCGCGACCTAAAGCATACACGGTCACTCTCCTCTAAGACGCTACTATGATATCTGAAGTAAACTGGACGTATATATAAAATAAATAAAAAATAAATACGCTCGTATCCCAGCACGGAACAAAAAATCACATGAAACATAACATAAGGTGTCAAATTAAAAGTTACATAAAAAAAAGGAAATGCTTACCAACAACTTTTTCTTCAATAACTTTTCCTTTCCCCATACAAGAATTTTCTTTGTCTCTAATAGTTTGAAACATGCGAGCGAAGCGTCCCTTCTCAGGGGTTTTAGGTACCACAACGTCACACTCTTCACTATGCTCTCCAACTTCAGCCCCATCAATATGATCTTCGCTTCTAACAATAGGCATCACTGCTTGGGTCTTAGTCTTGCCAGCTTGTGGACTTGACTTGTCTGATCCACAAGGTATAGTCTCATTCTCGGATTGGCCTGTATCACTTTTTTGTCCATCGTCACTGTGTTTACTTAGAATCGGGCTAATCTGGGATAAGTCGGGAACATGTAACAACTCTGGTAATATCGGCGTCTTCGGTGGAGGTGAATTTGCTATCTCTATCATTTTGTTCGGTATATCTAAAGCCTTTTTCGCTTCGTCATGTATGACTGGAGATATGACTGCAGCTTTCTTCACAAATTCTTCAACAACTACCACTTTATCATTCACACTATCGGTCACAGTTGTAACAACTTCTTCAACTTTACTTTCAGCCTTATCGGCCATCGTGTCCATACTCTCAATGACCTCCATAACCTTTGTTTTGTCATTTAAGGAAGACGGATCAATCGTATCTATGTTTATGTCGAGCGCGTCATGCGTGCTTCCGTTTTCGTTCTCAAGGTCGTTTATGTTTACTATGTGTGAGCCGCTGACGTTGGCCTCTAATGAATCTATCGATCCGGACTCTTCGTTCACATTTCCATTCACTTTATCGGTATTGTGCACGTCAACGTTAGAGTTCGTGATGTCCTCGATAACATGCGAGTTTTCTTCAGTTTTGTTCATGACTGGTACTTTCTGCAGCGGCGGGAGTTCAGTTAAAGAGATTTGTCTAGTTTGCTCGTTGACTAAGTTGAAGTCGTTGTTGGTGAAGTCCGCGTTGGAGCCCTTGGTGGCAGTCAGTAGCGTGTGGCACCCTCCGCAAGCCACATTGTCTACGATGTGCCCATTCATAGCGGTGACCCGCTTAGGTGTGTATTGATTAGGGACTGCTTCGTTCGCGTTGTCGGCATCGTCGATTTCCTCCAAACAAAGTTTATTGTGTCGGGACTCACCGCAGGCGTAAAGCAATCCGTTGTCTGTAACGTAAAGCGAAGTTTTTTACGACCACCGACGACAAATGTTAATCGAATACTGATCATACCGCCCTACCGAAGGCAATTTACATACTATTTATGTTGACGTGACAATGAAAATGAGTCAAATATACACATTCGATACCTATCTAATAATGATGGGTGTATCAAATGTGTGCCGGCAATATACGTTAGCTTTTATGAACTCGAATGGGCTTTCAAATAAATGATAATGAAATGTGTCATTTCCTTCATATCAAAGTCCCATAATATTGGTTACAAGGATTAACGAGAATGATATCTATTTAATTTCTGGGTATAGGCACGCTTGTATTTGATAGCATGATTTTGTTGGTCACATTTTATGGAGCTGCATTCGTATGTTGATTACATCTACATAAGATACATTGTAGAAGTAGTGCTTGACATTGTATATTAGATGCATTGAAGTCACAAACTCGATAAAGTAGATATCAGAGACGAAATCATTCTGTAAGTTTAGTGTAGCTACGACAACAAACGGAATTTATAGTTAAATTTTTATTAGGAAAGAATAATGCGGTTGTGTGTAGGATTTGAACTTGCGCCTTTCGGTGAAATACTCCAGGCGCTCTGCCAACTAAGCCATCCCGATCACTGCTCACTACTCCGAATTATTCTTCCAAATTTTAATACGTCTTATGGTGATCATGATTTATTCAGTCCCTATAAAGGTTACTGAACCGACACGACTAACTTTGCAGTAAATTAATGTCGTAGACATGTGAATACCTTAACAATTAAAGATAAATCTTTGAAAAGCATTAACTCATGCTTAGCGAACTCTAAAGTTATAATATTAGATGGAAAAAGAAGTTACCTGTAACAAACGCAGTGTGCATCGCCCCACAGGCGACTAACTTGAGCTGGTATCCGTCAAACATCTTCTCCATATCAATCTCGGTTGGTTCCGTCACATGTTCGACCTCCTTCGGAAGACCTAGCTGCCCCTTCTCGTTGGATCCGAAAGCTAATATCTTGGATTCATCCATGGAGAGGAGGAAGGTGTGAGCTGCTCCACAACACGCGCTTTTGATGGGAATGCTGAGAGGCAGGACTTCGGGCACGTAGATTGAAGTCGGCTTGTCTGGTATACCTAGTTTCTGGTTCTCGTTGTCTCCAGTTACGAAGACTGCTCCTTTGGCTGTTGGACATATGGACAATCTAAGAAGTCCGTAGATTTGACGTTTTTTTTTTGAGTGCATTTTTTCAATATAAAGTTACACTTGAGGTTTAAGTATGATACTCGTTGTTATAGTGTATGGGTAACATAGTAATTATTTAGGATTATGAATTTCATTTTGCAATTTGTTACGTAGACGTTCATACAAAGGTAAAATGAGAAATGTCAAATCAGACTTTTAGAATTACTATGACTTAACTCGCGACATAGATTTTCGCGAGTTAAGTCATAAAATTATTTTTTTTACTTAATTATTATTAATTATCTTTTTTCAATAATAACACCGCAAAATAAAAATAAAAATTGCCTCATTGGTCTTGTGGTCGCAAAGGCGACTGCCAAGCATGAGATTCTGAGTTCGATTTCCGGTTCGGGCAGTGCTATTGGATTTCTCTGTTAGAAATTTCTCAGTAGCAGCCCGGAGTTTGGAATTGTGTCCGATTTATGGTATCTAATGGGCTTCAACTTATTACTTGGGACTTAATTCTTGCAGTCATGCTATGTTACGTTATGTTGTTCCAATCATTTATATTATTGTATTAATATTCATGGTGTCATATTTTTTTTAAATAAAATGATCTGTAATCTGATGGTCTTTAATGAGTTGGCCGAGTGGTAACGACGAAACTTGCCCCAAATCGCCAACACGCAATAAGCTAGGTTGATACTAGAAGTTGCAATGAGAAGGGGCCCTTGCCCTGCAGTGGGTCAGTTATGGGCTGGTTATGTTATGATTGTCTCTAGGATTTTATTTAAAGATTTAAAAGCAAAATATTAGTTATCATGTTATCAATATTATTGGTGTTAATATTTACTATAAATATTAATTTGTAGTGCCGACGTTTCGGTACTGTTGCAAGCGCCATGATGATCTCGAATAATTAATATCCCATAAATATTATTAACACCAATTATAGCGCAAGTAACTATGCCAGTTGTTATATAATAAGCACAACACATGATGTACTTATATATTCGCTTTATTCGCAGTAGATTTGATTTACGTAGCTATTTAAGGTCTCGTAGCGAGGGCCTACGGCGTAGCCGTGTTGAGCTACGAGGTTACACAACACTCGTTTCCGTTTTTTATCATTGAGAGTTTGTTGTCATATTAAGGCTGTTATTATCAGTAGACATCAGTATGTGTTTTAGATATCAATTTCTGTTTATCAGAAGCCTAATATAATTTTATTCGTAAGATTCTTCATGTTTTGTCAAAACTTCTATGAACTATGGCAGTGGACAGAGACAAGTTGAAAGATGACAAGATGGTAAGGGGCATTTGCCCTGCAGTGGGATGCTATAGTGATAATAATAATAGTAATATTATCAAACTACTACATTGGTCCTGTGGTTGCATGCGCGGTTATTGAGCGTAAGCGCGTGGGTTAGGCCAGTGTTATTGTATTTAGGGCGACGCAGATACTCTCGGAAAGTATCTGTGTCGCTTGGGCAGGGAGCCGGACGCTCGGTGCCATCACTGCGCCCATTGCCCGGAGGATACGGTGTGGCATACGTTGGTAGAGTGTGTTGCTTGGGAGGAGCCACGCAATGCCCTCATCTCTGAGGTGGGAGGAGACCTGTCGCTGTCGGCCGTGGTTCGTTCGATGGTCGATAGCGCGGGGTCCTGGGAAGCGGTGATTTCCTTTTGTGAAACAGTAATGTCACAGAAGGAAGCTGCGGAAAGGGAAAGGGAGAGGACGAGCTCTTTCCCAGCCCGCAGAAGGCGCAATGGGCGTCGGCGGAGGGCGGATAACGCTCTCTTCCAGCCCCCGTAAACGGGTTCAGGAGCGGCGGACTTGGGGACGTTCGTTGCTCAATCAAACAGAACCCAAGGTGGCGGCTCGTAGTGTTCCACGCGCGCCTCTCTTAGACGTCCGGGGGGTACATTCCCCCCCTCCATTAATTGTACGGGCCTTCCAAAGAGGGTCAGCACCAGTTGGGGGCTGCGGACGACACATCTGCTCCCGGGGCCTCTGACCTAAGTGTGCGAGGGAACACCGGGGTGGTTTTAGTCAGTAAGAGTCTGACAGACCCCTCCGCCTTCCCCAAGGTGGAGGACATCCATGAGGATTTCCACCCCGGCAGAGGGGTCTAGAGTTATTCCCATGCACAGAGAAAAAAAAAGTACTCAAGGAAAGCTCTAAGATCATCATATATAATTATATTTTTTTAATACATGTTGAGGCCATGTAATGCCCATATTAATTCTATTTTTCAAAGAAACATTGAAAAAATAATAGACAAGAACGGGGCTTGAACCCGCGACCTTTGACGTTCCGTGTCATCACTCTACCAACTGAGCTACCTTGTCGTGTTCAAACCTATTGAATTTTCAATCCTCTTTGTATACGTCTTAAGGAGACGCCTGGTGATATTTATCTAGTAATCATTTACAGATTTACTAAAGTTTAGTTGAGTTTAGTAAATCTGTAAATGATTACTAGATAAATATCACCAGGCTTCTCCCAGGCTTGCCCCGTTCTTGTCTATTATTTTTTCAATGTTTCTTTGAAAAATAGAATTCTCTAAGATCATGTTTTGCGTTTTGTGCGTATATTGTCAGTGTACTGGTTACAAAAATAAAGTTATTATTTATTAAAATTATTTCTGAAGTAGAGGAAATTCAAACTTACACTTCTCGTTCGCCAGACCAGAGCTCTTCCAGCGTATCTTAGGAGTATGTACTACATACAACATATATATCTATGAAGTAAGAACTGACCAGTAATAAACACAGTATGGTAGTAGCCGCACTCGACGAAGGCAATCTTCTCCATGAACATGAGCTCGGTGAACTTGACACACGACCGGGTGTCGTCGCCGAGTCCCAGCTGACCCTCAGTGTTGGAGCCGCACACGAACACGCGCCCGTCATCTGGTGATAAAGAAACAGGTCAACCTTGGTCCCTTATGGCTTTTCGAATAATACTAATAAAAATTATGACATATATATAAAACGAGCTGGACCCGCCACTTCGTCTTCGTAACAGTTTTTTTTTGCGCGTAACCCTAATTCGTTAACATCATCTGTTTGCCAGTGGAAGCTCCGTCTAAATCGGTTAAGCCGTTTCGGAGATTAGAAAAATGAAGAAGTTTCATACAAACTTTATCCCCTATTTTACATATTATAATATATATAATATTTTACATATTTTATAAAGAATAAATTTCCTTAAAAAAGTGATACTGTAAACTTTTTTCTCTAACCTAGTGCTCATATATCCATTTTTACAATTCTAACGTCAAAAATGAAGAATCTTCTTACAAAATTTTATTACCTATTTTAACCCCTTAGGGGATGAATTTCCAAAAATCTCTTCTTAGTGTACACTTACGTCATTTAAGGAACAGTTGTGCAAAATTTCATGCTTCGAGACCCAGGGGTTGCAGCTGTGCGTTCATCGATTAGTCAGTCAGTGAACCAGTCAGCCAGTTTATTACTTTATATATATAGATTATTGCTACTAATTATATAAGTGATCAAACCCAGACCCAGTGTAAAGTGACGCATCATTCAAATGTTCTGCAAAGACGGTAATTACCTACTATGTTAATCATGCGAATTATAACCATATTAGTCACAATACAAGCGTTGCCATATGCCATGATTACTGGCATAGAACCTGAGCTTACAGTTAATTTGGCAGTGTGTGAAAGCACGTTGCGTACTACGACTTCATCACGAGTCTTGTAAAAGCTGCTTAAAACAACGTGCTGGGTATGTATTTAATTATGAACAATAACTGGTCGATACTGCTTATAACGAATTTTATAGGGAGAAGCGCAAGGTCACAGGGTGAATTAGAAATTTTTATATTTACTATTTATATAAATACTGGCAAAAAAGGCAAAACACATTTTTATTATATTTCCTGCTGCAAGCGTTCGCCTTCAATTTAAGGTGACTGAGCCACAAGTCTAAAAGTAAATTTTTTACTACCAGTACGGTCAGCGACAAAAGTCAATGATCACATTTAAATTTTTTAAATGGCTTAGCTCTGAAACTGTTCATCTAACTATCTGCGATACAAAACACTACATAAATACAGTAATGTCTTCCATTTGTTGTATTTCATCAAATCACAATTACCTGAAGTAGAAATTAACTAACCTATTCTATATTCGAAATCATAGGGTACATTGCTAGGTTAAGGGGAATAAAGCTGTGAATCCCGGAATCCCGGTTAGTGGAGTGTGATAGTAGGATAACATTAGAACCTGGCGCATGGATAACATTTAGTGTGACATAGCTAGATAAAAGGAGACCGTATCGGTGGCGGTTACCACCAACAACAGTATTCCCGATGAGGGTTGACATCAGGGAGGCGGCCGGTCATAAAATATTGACAAAACTTTAGCAGTATGCAATTTCAAAAACAATAAAAACGTGGAAGAAGTATACATGCTGCGCCCACGCCAAATAAATTGGGATAAGAGATGCTGATAGTAAAGTGGCCTTATTAGAGGATTGTGTGGTTTTCGTCTATAGGAGTCTGGTAGACCATCCAAGAAGAATTCCACATGACAAAATAGGACGACAATACCATGAACAACGTTATGGTGAATATATAGCTATTAACCTAATGGTGTAGCAAGCGCTTAATGGCTTATAGAATCGCTAAACGTTATATAAAAGGGGCCTAAAGTTTAGCGATTTTTGCCTTCACAGTACAGACATTGGGCTCCTCTTAGCTCGGGGGCCTCGTATCATTGATACGGATGATACGGTGGTAGCTACGCCCCTGTATTTACCAGTAAGTATAGCAGTGTGATTGCTCCCAGCTGAGACTTGTTTGATGGGCCCGGTGTCCCCCTCCAGCTCGACGAACTGAGGCACCATGTGCTGTTCCAGGTCCCCGGTGCCGAGCTGACCCTCGTCGTTGCACCCCACCGTGTAGATTGCGTTCGAATCTGGTTGAAATAGGTTCATTATTGATAAGTTAAGTAAGTAATGTTTTGAGTTGATTAATTAATAATAAATAAAATTCTATTTTAATTCTTAGTTTTCAGAGTTATACATTTTTGTGGAAAAAGAATACGGGAGCGAACAGGATTCAAGCTTGCGCCTCCGGGATAAAATATATAACTTTAAAATTCACGAAGATATTTCTTTGTAGTTAAAGTTATTATATTAAATGGAAAAGCATGCGTTAATGCTTTTCAAAGATTTATCTTGAATTCTTTTTAGTTTTCGTTACTGCAAATAATTATCAAACCAATGTACTGCTTTTCGCATTTACGTTGTGTTTGGTTTCCAGTCAAACAGGATGCGAGTTAAACAGGTATTAACCTGTATTATACATGCATCTGACCTCCATAACTTGACAAACAACGTTTAACGTGCTCTCCGAGGCTCGGATAGGTCCCGATATGAAATAATGATCACCCATCCACAGACTGACTGCGCCAAGCGCAGCTTAACCTTGATCGATCGATGTGTGCGGCTGTTACTGAGTCACGAGCCCCTGACTACAACTACTGCTACTCAACAAAAATAATGTTGAGGATCGCAACAGCCCAGATTGAACTTTTTATTTTTTAATGTATGCTTTATTGATTAAGTATGTACTTGTTAGGTCTACCTACCGTACTTTTCCTTTATGTACATACTATGTATTATTTTCAATATTCTGGTGTATTTACATGAAGTTTGGTGAACTTTAATGGATCTATCTATAAATATTGCAGATTAGTTCTAATATATTCATACAATACATTAATATTTATCTTATGGTTATTATATTACTTCTGTTAACTAGGTTTTTTATGTGTATATTTTTTAATTTTTCTCAGCGATATACACATTCGTTTGTTTCTTAACATAAGTCAAGCTTGGTTTAGCCTTTTCCCAATTACATTGGAGTCGGCTTCCAGTGAAACCGGATGCAACTTAATACCAGTATTTTACATGGAGTGACTGCCTATCTGACCTCCACAACCCAGTAACTCGGTAACACGATATCTCGTGGTATGACTGGTTGTCAGACTTTCAGGCCTCTGACTACTCGTAACGGCAGTCATAGATCTTAATTTGACAACCGGGACCGACAGCTTAACGTGCTCTCTGAGGCACGGAGGCGTCTCGGTATGGAATGATGGTTACCCATCCACAGACCGACCGCAGCAAGCGCAGCTTAACCTCGATCGATCGATCTCTGCAGCTGTTACTTAGCCACGAGCACCTCCATTTAAAAACTACATACCTGTGACAAAAACTGTGTGTGCTCTCCCGCAGGCCACGAACATAGCTCTGTGCGGCTTGAGCCACTTGACGCAGCTGGGCCTCGTGACCTCATCCTTGTGGCCCAGGCCAAGCTGGCCCCACGCGTTCCCGCCAAACACGAACACACGTCCGTTCTCTAGAAAAATATAAAAGATTATAGAATATGTAATTGTTTTGCGTTAATCTCATAGTAATATGATGTCGCAGGTCGAGAAATCGGCTATTGCAACGTCTCATGTTTTCGGGTCATTCTTCGAGTTGGATCCTTTGCGTCATTATCCTCGCTTTTAATATTTTTATGAATCTAACTTCTAAATAATAAAATTTTCATTAATACAAGCTGATTGTATATCCATGAACTTATATTAATGAAAATTATAACATTCTGAAGTTATTTTCATAAAAATATTAAAAGCGAGGATAATGACGCAAAGGATCCAACTCGAAGAATGAACGAACAATTAATGAACTCCTTTCAATTTCCACACAGTCTGGGTGTGTGTATATGTGATTATTGTAAGTATTTAAGGATGTTGTAATCAATTATAAATGCGAGAGTATTCAAAGTCAAACGGGACAACCATCCTTAGGATGAGGCAGGTCTTTTTTAATAATTTTCTTTCGAATATCTAAAGTATGTGACCTGCCTCGTTGGTCTAGGCTAGGACCAATTAGAAGAAGAGGATTAGGGATAGACGTGCCTCAGCCTAAGGATGTTTTAGAGTCCCATTTGATGTTGATGACGTCATATAAGTTAGACGACATTGGTCAGCCCGACAAATGATCTAATAATTGATGGTGATAATATAATTGAATTCAGAATGGGCATTAAGATCGAGGTCTGTGTTTAGAATAGTATTTGAACACGCAATGTCACGAAGCTGAATTGAAAGTAAACTTAAAACTTTGCTGGTAATAATGACTTGTGTAATGATATTTATATGTGAGACCAACGCCTAACTTAATATTGACTAGGTCCTCACTTTGCCATGTGTACATGGCACAGTGCCAAACTGAGTTGCCAGTGCAATCCATTTTAATAAAAAAATCAAAAATGCCAGAAGGTGAATTCAGAACTATCATTTTTTTATCAGATTAAAGCAGAGATTTTTTGTGGAAAAAAATACGGTCGTGAGCAGGATTTGAACCTGCGCCTCCTGGATAAATACTCCAGACGCACTGCCAATTGAGCTAGGTATCCCAACCTGGATTATTCGGGAGACGTAGGTTAATATCCTGCTCATCACAGTTAATATCACAAAATTTTAATTCGTTTGAAGGATAGATTTATTTGTAAGTAGCGGATACCAGGCGTGTGCTACGATTTTTTTTTTAAATTCTCATTATTTTCGTAGTCTAAAGTCATCTTCGCATTATTGCTTTCTAATGAAACTGGTTTGGGCCACATCGGTTGGATGGTTTCAAAATCTATAACGGATAAAGGTAGATTTCTTTTGTTATTAGAATTAGATATCATCTAAAGATTAATTGTAAACCAACACATTAAGAATTAATTGGAAAAAGAATACGGTCGCGAACAGGTTTCGAACCTGCGCCTCCCGGATGAATACTCCAGGCGCTCTGACCGAGGCGACGTCATTGCTATCTATTCAGTACCTATACAGGTGACCGAATTTAATTTATAGCTAACAATAACTAATATTTAATATTGTAAATTTAGAGTTCGCTTAGCATGCTGCTTTTCAAAGATTTATCTTAAGAATTAATTATTAATCATCAACCTTAATTAAAGAATGTATAGTATTTGCTTACGGCATATGACGGCGCTGTGTTCGTCTCCACAAGAGATTGCGACGATGGGGTCATTCTTGATGAAGAAGTGGCTCGGCTCGTTCTCAGCGAAGTGGGACTTGCCGAATGTGAACACTGCTCCTGTTTCTGTGTAACAATATTGAGAACTAATTAAGCGTTACAGTTTTTGTTTGAGATATTTTAAACAACAGGGAAAATCCTACAGTTGTTGTTGCGGGGTTGGAAATAACAGAGATACCTAGAAAGATTAAAAAAATACGTTTCCACTTTTCCTCCCTTGTTTGTGAAGCCTTATTCTCACATTATATCAGCATTCTCATATTAAGTCAATAATAATTTGAATTAACACAATAAAAATAATATTCCTAAAAAACAGCGTCTGAATATCTTGCTGGTTCTTCTCAATAAGACTAAATTATTGGAACCGTGAACCTAGCTGCGACTCTTCATAAGACGTTCTATGTGAAATAAACTTATTTTGATACAGATAAATCTTTGAAAAGCATTAACGCATGCTTAGCGAACCTTCCTCGACGGTTCAAATCCAGAATTTTTCCTGAATCCGATCAGGAAAAATGGATAAAAAAAACGTTTGACCTTTAAAGTTTTTAAATAGATTCAGCTTGATTAGCATTTCACCTCTTTGCTTCAAAGTCGTGTTCATACATACGAACCCCAAAGAGTGAAATACACTGAGAGACCTCTGTCGTTGCTACGCTACGCTACGATCGTCGTAGTAGCTCGCTACGAACTACAAATCTACAACACTAATGTTTGTGCGAGTATAATGACGTAATTACTACGCTTGACACAAGGGTTATTGATCGTTGTTATATATATGGGCCCTACATTATATAATTATATTATACAACTGATCACAATTTTACTATTAAAACTGACTGTTTCGTTGGTCTAGCGGTCGCAAGCGCGGCTGCTGAGCGTGAGCCTGGGAATCGAACCCAAAACGGTTCGATTCCCAGGTCGGGCAAAGTGATATTGAATTTTTCTGTTAGGAAATTCTCAGTAGCAGCCCGGAGTCAGGAAGTTGGTGGTGTGACACCCCCGTGCTTCGGAGAGCACGTAAAGCCGTCTGTCCTGCGCCTGATCTCTCTCTGGTCGTGTCGGATTTCCGTCCCATCGGAATATGAGAGTGAAGGAAGAGGGAGTGCCCCTGTGTTTGCGCATACACTTGTGCACTATAATATCTCCTGCGTACTTGGCTAATCTCAGTGGAGATAGGCCGCCGTGACCGAAATACGGTCGGAAAGAGTATTAAAACTGAATTAGAAAAACAAACATAATATTACAATCATCATCTTTCAAGACTCAAAACTTTTCTAAATATAGAATTTACTTGCTTTGAATTTAGTTTGATATCAGATTTCCAAAATTACCATGTGTAACATCTGATGCATGGGACAAACGTCATTTATTACACGACTGCCCAAAAAAAGGAGTGTTATGTTTTTAGGGTTCATGTATGTATGTTTGTATGTATTTAAGTATGTAAGTTTCTTTATTCCACCATAACTTCTAAACGCCTGAACTGATTTCGATGTATGGGGTATCGTTAGATTCCTTACATTGTCCCGAGTAAAATAGGCTAGTCAGAATTGCAGGCGTGCTTTTTAATATTTTAATTAATTTCATCTTGTTTCCCATATTAATGTTAAAAGGTAAACACTTAATAAATTAATAGGCGTAATCTAATTTATTCCCATAAATAATTTAGCACCGTTAAATAATTTGCACTTCACATAAACCATTTATAGTAAATGGTTTTACTGAGGTATTGTTATGATAATCACAGTATATACTGACCTTTCTTTAAGTCGATAGTGCATACTTAAAATATTATTCTAGTATCGTAATTGTGTGATAAAACACCTGTGTTTAAGACGTCACCATTTAAAAATCACGTAATCAACCATCCATTACTTTTTACACGACTGCCCAAAAAAGGAGTGTTATGGTTTTAGGGTTCATGTATGTTTGTATGTTTGTGAGATTTTTTGTTCCACGATAACTTTTAAATTTCTGAACCGATTTCGATGTATGGGGTTTGGAAGGTAGAATCCTTAAATTGTCTCGTGTAGCAGGTTAGTCAGATTTAAAAAAATGGCAGCCAGGGATTAAATTTTTTAACTAATTTCATCTTGTTAAACCGTTTTTTAAACATGAAGAAATTATTTATTATTGTTTCGCAATCGATTTATCACAACAAACTTTTAAAATATTCCCTTGTATGATATTTACTATCACTGTTTGGGGGTATATCTTATGTTTACAATTTGAATAACTGTTTTCAAAACTGATAGAATCACAGGCATACAATCACACTTGTTTCCCTTGGAGTAGGCGGATACTATCGATTTCCATCTGTTATTTTTGTGACACACTTCTTTCGATTCAACTATGTTCATTAACCACTCCATGCACATTCACCGGTTTAGGTTGCTCCTAACCTTGGTCTTAATCTAATTTATGGATACCGTAATCATTTCAATACTTGAAGGAATTAGTACTGCAGTCGTTTTAGCGGTCGTACTCCTTTTGCCACTGGCATATGATTCTCAATCAAACCTTTATATACCTTTTACCTCTATGATTTATATGATTATATGATTTTAATCGTGTGTGTTTAGTTTTTTATGTGTGTTAATACTGTTAATGTAATGATGAGAGCTATTTTTGCTTTAGTGCAAGTCTTTTTGTGCTTGTGTGCCATCTTACCCCCCGCTAAAAGTGGCGAGCAAATTTGTTCGATATTTAATAAGAAGCCGTTCCCACTTGGTTAGTCTAGGGTAATCCCTCTAAGTTTCATTAATAACGAACGTAGCGATGTATTTTTAGCCCCACACGATTGACAGACACTGCGCACACACACCCAGATCCGGAACAATTATCAGTGTAACATAAAAATATTTGTTTCGTGTGTAAATCAAACTTGTGACACACGGAACCGATGACGCAGCAACCGATGTCTCGACCATTGCGCCAATTGCATCGCGACTAAAACAGGAAAACGATTTACGATGTGATTGTGTATCAGTGGGCTTACTCTTGAAAATAATTCCGCTCGATTGACATTGGAAATATGTCAGTTCGTACTTTTAAAATGCCAAAATGTCTAAAAAATAATTATGGATTCGGGATAATATGAAGCCAACATGCTTTAAAATTGAGGCAACTGTAATGTAGGTAAATTTATTTTAAAATTACGCGTTGTTTTAAGGCGTCTATTTAATATTGGAATTGGTATAAGTTTCAAGAGTAATGCTTTTGTTTGTTATTTAGATCAGTGGTTTGAATGACAAACAAAAGCATACTTAAGTCGGCCTTATTAACCTTGGGTGGGCTTTTATATTTCGTATATGGGTCAAAGTTCAAGTAATAATTGAGGGTGGCGATACGAACCCGTCAACTAATAATAAGTATCAATCTAATAATTATATTAATGTGGTCGATTATAGTTAATAATAAGTGATGAAACAATTTTATAATGCTGGTACCTAAAACGATACATGACCACATGTTTGAGACAATTTTAGAATTATTTATTGAACCTAGTTTGTTGAAATATGATTTAGGTTTTGGAATAGGTTATAGGCGAACTCTTATACCTATAAACTTAATAATGTATATTAAATATGACATAGTGACGCTTCCGTCATTATATATTTTTGAGGCGGAAGTGTTTGTTAAAACAAACCTAAATCTCTTTCCTAAATTATCAGAGAACAATAACAGAAGTCGAAGAGATAAGAATAGGTCATGCGTAAGAAAGTCTAATACTGCATTGATGCACAAAAGTATTGGTTGCATGGCGTCAATTATATTAAACCACATAGCGCGACCTATTAGAGAACTGAACGTTTAGTTTAAAAATAAAGCATTCTTAGTTAATAAAGCATACTACAGTACTTCCGAGTTTTTGTTGGAAAAGTTTTGACGTACGTAATATTGATTTCATAATTATTATTTTGTTTTTATTATTGTAATTATATTGACAACTTTTTTATTAATATAATTAAATTAAGACATTTGCATTGATAAAAAAAATTAAACGTACCTCTGTTCTTCATTTTCATTCGACATTTATTATTTTTATCTTCATTTGACATTTATTATTTTTATGACTTAATTTAATTATTTATTGTAGTTGGACATTTTGCATACATTTAATTGTTTTTTTTTTTGACATACTATCACATTTGAGTATGACACTCAGAATTGTAATTATCTAAGTAATACCCTAGCACAATAAGACATGTAGATGTATTTTTTAAATTATGATGTCTTTCTATTTTTTTTGTACTAACAGCATTGGTTACCTATGACGGGCAAAACATGCTTTACTACCACCTTACTATACTCATGATACACAAAATAAATTATTCTTATTCTTAAGGAAGTCCCACAGGTGATAGCATAGCAGGGGAGAGCATTGTCATATATTTTTGTGTCACAGTAGAACAAACCACGTAGTCTTCTGACTTGGCCTTGAGAAGTACCTACTACAACCATAAGTTTAACATAAAGTAATGCGTCACTATTCTTAGAAAATTTGCCCATACATTAATAAATATGACAAATGACGTCAGAGCGTGGGCAAGTGATGAAGTACCTCAGTACGCTACTGTTATCGAAAGTAAAAATGTAAAAGAGCCATTAGCTGCGGGTCACGTAACTTCCGGCGTATGGCCTTGGGCCAGACCTTAGGTTTGATGGAAGGAGATTACTTCAATTGTACCCTAATGACGCAGGTTGAATCGGGAGTTAGTTATCGACGCTTAAAGTGGAGGTTAAAAATAAACGTGTGTATTATTTATCGTTACAATGAGAAAATCGGCATTATCCTACTAATATTATAAACGCGAAAGTTTGTAAGTATAGATGGATGGATGGATGTTTGTTACTCTTTCACGTAAAAACTACTAAATGGATTTTAATGAAACTTTACAATAATATAGCTTATACATCAGAATAACACATAGGCTACAATGTATAAAGATATGTGTGAATTGTCCAAAATATGACGATAAGTGTCAAGTAAGTAGGAAAAAATCTACGATCTGCGAGCTATTCTGGCTAAACCCTTTGAGATATAACAAAATTATGTATGGTGGAATTGTGTATCTTATATAGGTAGAAAAGTCCATGATGGCATATGTCTATCTCTTAAAGATAACATACTACATCCAATTTAATACTTAAAAAATGGGCAATTATAAAGCGGTAAAAATTTCATGATTACTTTTGGTCGCGATATCCGACATCCACGCGGGCAAAGACGCAGGCATCAGCTAGTATTACATGAAAAGCTTGAATATTTTCAAGCTTACTTGTAGTGTTAGGAGTCCAGTCAACCCGTCCTAACAAGGTAAGCATATATAAACGGTTGAGAAAGTTATGAAACAAATTTACAATTTAATTAGTGCAACGAGCCGGATTCGTACTAAAGGACTCTACTCCGAAGCCTTAACTAGTCGTTGATTGATTTTATTCTTACAGATAAATCTTCGAAGCGCATTAATGCATGCATCTCGACCTCTGCTCGCTACCCCGAATTCTTCTTCCATATTTTAACACGTCTTATGGCGACGTCATTGCTATCAATTCAGTCCCTATATTTTATTCTTGCTAACATATCAATATCATGGCCCTATGGTATTGCCCCTTATCTGGTAGTGTGTGCATGTTAAATTTATGTCAGTAAACAGCAAGGCCGTAGAAAGGAATTGATTGGGGTGGGGGGTTCTAGCTAGCTAGCATAGGTGGTGAACCTATTCCCATCTGCCGGGCACAATTCCAAACACCGGGCTGCGACTTTGCCCTCAATCTGGGACCTCATGCTCAGCAGTCACTAGAGCACGGAGGTAGTTAAAAATTATACACATATATGGAAAAAAGTATATAAGCTTAAAAAATTATCAAACTCGTGACTAAATTAGTTTAATTTCGTTCATTGACATTACAATAAGCAATACTTATGTTAATTTTGGCCTTCTCATAAAACATTTAGCCAGCAGGCCAGTTTGAGTAATTAAGTTTATCAGATTCAGTATTCGGTGGGCCTTGGAAATGACCTGACGCCTTTTCACTTTACACCCACGAGCTACAATTACTGACGTTGGCAAATTGCGTGCACGAAACAGGTACATTATGTTTTTTGCGAGTTACCTACATATTTCATTTGTACGTAAATATGGATATGTTAAAATTACAGTAAGAAAAACAATGAAAAATAATAGACTCGAACTGGCTTCGAACCTGTGACTTTTGATAATCCGTGTCATCGCTCTTCCAACTGAGCTATCGTGTCGCTTGTTCGTCTTAAAATAACATAACATAGCATCAGGAGGGGCTCGTGGTTAAGTAACAGCCGCACAGATCGATCGATCGAGGTTAAGCTGCGCTTGCCGCGATCGGTCTGTGGATGGGTGACCATGACTTCACACCGAGACCCCACCGTGCCTCGGAAAGCACGTTAAGCTGTCGGTCCCGGCTGTCAAATTAAGATCTCTGACAGCCTTCACATAGTCAGAGGCCTGAAAATCTGACATCCAGTCATACAACTAGATACCGTATTACCCAGTAACTGGGTTGTGGAGGTCAGATAGGCAGTCGCTCCATGTAAAATACTGGTATTAAGCTGCATACGGTTTGACTGGAAGCCGACATCAATGTTATTGGGAAAAGGCTGGCAGATGATGATTATGAAGCAATCAACTCGTAAATAATAGGGGTATTTCGACTTACACCGACCAATTTGTTTGTTTTTATAAAATAGAAAATCCACCATGGACGCTGTGCCGGAACCCTACCGACTAAGAACCGAACCGTTGACGTTTACCGCAAACCCGGGAATTACGCCGACCTGCCTTTGTTTGAAAATAGTTACTTACCTCAATATAAACAGATAGTTTTGCATGTACCGAGGTACAAAGTGGAGTGCAGTGCACCAGTAATGCGTATTTCCATGCAAGGGGTGGCGTGACGTCACTGCATTTTATTATTTTATGGTAATTACATAGAATGTGCGCCGCGTCACCGTCACAGCATTACTTTACATGATGGCGGAAAAGTAATGCTGTTTTTAATTAAGTATATTTACGGGTTATTTATGGGTTTAGTAAACTTTGTAGGTATTATGTTGTGATTAAAAAAAAAACTGTGATGACGTCAGTTGTTCTTAAGTATACGTCTTATCAGCATAGCATTGTCCCTATATTTGCTGAAGAGGTATGCAGATTTGTACACGGTTGTACACTCACATTTTAACAATGCTGTTATCAAGTCCTATGTAATAGTTGGTGAGCCTATTGCTATCTATTGGGCATCATTCCAACTCCGAACTGTTATTGAGAATTTCCAAACAGAAAACCTAATAACACTTTGCCCGACCCAGGACCTCATGCTCAGCAGTCGTCTTTCGGACCACTAGACCAACGAGGCAGTTTTTAAGCAAGATACCTAATTTAGGACATTATTAGAGAGTTCTCATAGAGGCGTTTCCGGGGCGTTTAATACTTTGGAGGATAATCTGGTCAGTCTTGTGGTAAATCTATACTCGTTTGGTCATTTGTGACAATTCTAGGTCGTTTGTTGTTTTTGACTCTAGGTTTCTAACCACATGAAAGAATATATTATAATAATATTATGTTTTAGGGTTCATGGATGTATGTATGTTAGGATGTATGTAGATATGTTTGTGAGTTTCTTTACTCCCCCATAACTACTAAACGCCTGAACCGATTTAGATGTACAGGGTATTGTTAGAATCCTCACATTTTTCCGGTTAGCTTAGGCCAGTAAGATTTAAAAAATAGTAATTAATATGCCTAGTGGCTATGGTACACAAAAATGTGTTAAATAAAAATTAAAAATTCGTATATGGATGGCGTGCTTTGTTTTTTTAATCAATTTCGTCTTGTTATTTCAGAGGAATTTTGAATTCAAAAAGTTAAATACAGATGTAGCCGTATGATAGTTTGAACAGATGTAGCCTTTAAAATCGGCTTAAGTATTTTCTCTCAGACTGGCAACAGGCGCAACCTAATCGATTTCTAAAAACATTAACCCTTCATCAAGTCCATTTACTCCCTATCACGACCACCGATTCCTAACCTTTGACCCAGTAAACGATCCAATCGATAGAACTGAATAACTTTACACACGTAGTTAAATATAACGCGTGTGACCAATGAGAGGTATTCCGTAATTATATGCTATGGCTGGTCACCGCAGCCGCACTCAAATATGCTATTCGACAATTGGGGCGAACCTTGAACCGCGGTACAGAATTCTTAGACGACATTTTAATGAACCTTCAATAGTGCCTAAAGCAACCACGTATGAAAAGAAAGGGGAGCAAGGTATTGGCGGGTAACATTTTATACTAGCGACCCGCCCCGGCTTTGCACGGGTATAAATTAGAAAAAAAGAGTAAAAAGGTGTTACGTTCAACCTACGTAAGCCATGTTAATTTATTATTCGGCGATTTGGGGGCAAAACATATTTTTTTTCTAATTACAAAAAATCTTAATTAGGCTTTATTATATGTATGTATAAACCATTTATGAAAAAATATCTAAACGATAGTGAAAACCGCATCAAAATCCATTGCGTGGTTTAGGAAGAGTTAGCGGCTAGACAAACAGACGCGGAGAGCGACTTTATTTTATACTAAGTAGAGAAGACATCCAGGGGCTGAAAACGCACATACACAATTTTGATTGACTCTGTTGTTACATATATCCTTTTATTTCAATTTTTTTTTCATCAACACTCGTTTCGCTTCAAAAGACACATTACATAACTTTTATGGCCTAGGTAAACTGCTGTTTACATATGATATTTAAAATTTGACTGCCTCGTTGGTCTAGCGGTCGCAAGCGCGACTGCTAAGCGTGAGGTCCTGGGTTCGATTCCCAGGTCAGGGAAAGTGTTGTTGGATTTTTCTGTTAGGAAATTCTCAGTAGCAGCCCCGGGGTCAGGAAGATGGTGGTTACACTCCCGTGCTTCGGAGAGCACGTAAAGCCGTCGGTCCTGCGCCTGATCTCTCTCCGGTCGTAAAGGATTGCCGTCCCATTGGAATATAAGAGTGAAGGAAGAGGGAGTGTACCTGTGTTTGCGCATACACTTGTGCACCTGTGTTTGCGCATACACTTGTGCACTATAATATCTCCTGCGTACTAGGCTAATCACCGTGGATATAGGCCGCCGTGACCGAAATACGGTCGGGGGAGTATTCAAATACCTGTCTCTGATCTAGATAATTAAATACCTGTATCTGAATTACCTACTGCAGTATTATTACTATTATTGTTTGAAAAAGTCATTTTCTTCCTTAAACTGTGGTATGTATTGACTCGCCGATTAGAAGATGATGCACTTGAAATAGCCGCCACCTCTCAGGTGACGGCAGGGATAGATGTTCTCGATGGTGTGTGAAGCCATGGCAGGCCTATGGGTGGTTTAAACTCTAACACTAGTTTGTTCATTAACCATACGATAAGATACGAATGATGCGGAAGTAAATCTTGTCACATGGAATAAAAGACACCACTTTAACATACGTCATGATTGCAAAACGAAAAACGAAATAAAGCTATCAATATCTGTGATCTTGGAAGAATCATTTTGGTATTTTTCGTAAAGAATTTACTGAATAATCATTGGGAATTGAGATCAATAGATATAAAATAATGCATAAGAAAGAGAAAGGACGTGGCAGTGTTTTTATTGTAAACATCTTTGCTAATAGTTACATTCGGTGAATCATTCCACTAGACTCAGTTTTTTGACATTACCTAAACATACATTCCTCTATTAGTATGCCACACAGTCGACCAACATAGCAAATAGCATATGTAAACGTACATTACCGTATTTAGGCTAATGCCTTAATAATAAAGTTTTCTACATCTATTATTGGCATAATAAGGTAAAAGCCAATTGCTTTTGGTATGTTTCAGTAAATACCGGTGAAATAACAAATATAAAAAGCACAATAAGATTGTTAAAGTGATATTATTTTATAGATATTCAATATCATATAGTCACGATAAAAATATTATAACTATCATGCGGCACAAAATTATTAAAGGTATGTTTACCTTTTGGTATGTTTACCTATTTAAAATCCAACCTGCATGCATGCCCTTAAACCATGAACACAAAAAACCATAAATCTAGACTTGTTCACATACCACCAGGTTCCCGCGAAATAAACAAACATGGCGTCGTATAAATTTCAAAATAAGAAGCACAGTCACCTGGTATGTCGTCCGTCATGTTGGTAGCGGTCAGCGGTAAACTTCCATGGCGTGCACCGGACGGCCGCGGGGCGAATACTGACCGCTGGACACGTGCCACCCTCGATAACCACCAGGGGTGGACGTAGATGGTGGTAAACTGGATAAGACTGGTGTATTTTTATGCAAAATAATGTTGTTCCTACATTGACTAAGTCATTTGGCGATTTAAACGTCTCCAAACGCTAATGACCTGTTTATTTTAGACTTATGAGTGTAGGCAGTTGTTTCGTCAATGACAGGTCCTAACGTATTTGTAGTAATGACGGATATAAAGTTATGTTATAGTTTTTTTTTTTTCTTATAATAGAAAATTGTTTGCCTTTTAATCCCGTCGTTTGAACTGAATTAGGTACATCCGTCTGAATAGGTAGATAATAATATGAAGTGGGTAATTTGTAGGGTAAATGCAACTCTTGCAATTTTATATTTTTATTTCGTTCTTGATATTTTGTGACCTTTCTTTGTTCTGATTATTTATATTATTTAATACAGTTCGATATTCCAAGACTCATTAGCGGTTTCTTGTGTGTGTCTTTTGCATATTATTTATACAAGCTGTATAAATAATATCAAAAGAAAAGTTGATAAGCTATCAACTTTTCTTAACATAAACATGACAAACCAAAAACGATTTTTCATTAAATGAAAACTATATCCTTGTCCAATGTTATTGTCGTACAGACCACGGTAACCAAAACAAAACGCCACCCCCTGCCCCGCGAAAACCATTTAAACTTCCTTAATTTTGAGGTCAGCGGTAATTTACCGCGGTTCATGCTAAACTGGCCGTCAATATACTGAAATAGTTTTTTTTGTGATCATAAATATCGTCTATTGGTTTGTTTACAATGTAATTGTTTACTATGTGCATCGAGCTGTTGGTTGTTCTGTGACTTTATGTTACATAAAGAATTTACGAAGTGTCGAACTTGATGAAGAAGAGGACGAAACGATTTCTCGTTGAGTTAACATATTTATGTAAGTACATATAGATAAATATCATAATAAGTAGTTGTGTTCAAGGGTGGTAGAATAAGCTACAGATGATATATTTGTGAAACCTCTAAGTGTACGTAAGTTTTTTTTTGTACTATATTGTGCACATTAATTATTGTTCAACGGTTATCACTCACGTGCATTCTTCGGGATTGCTCGACTAGTTTCGAACTCGAACGGAGCACTTAGTCATGAGCTGAGCTCACGGCGATGTCGCGAGTCATACAGTTTGACTAATAACCGTTGAACAATAATTATTATGAACGTGTCTCACGAAAGTTATTATACAACAATATACTACACAAATTTTGTATCTACCTTATTACATTGAAGACGAGGTTTGTTTTAAAATAGCCAAATAAAATATTCGACGAACATTAAAGTCATTTAACATAAATTTTAACATTTCAAGAAAATAAAAATATTTTAAGGTATATTTGATAGTTGAAGGTTTGTAGGCTCAAAAAAAAAATTTTAAGCCACTCTATCCTTCCTCAGAAGTTTGAAAATAATTACTTTATACAGTGGAGGAAATTATTTACAAAAAGTTTTGACGCCGTTTTCGCCACAAATCGCATCAATAAATCGTTCAATCATTAATCGACTTAGTTATATCACCAATAGAATCATTTTAATTATTGTTCAACGGTTATTACTCACGTGCATTCTTCGGGATTGCCCGACTAGTTTCAAATAGACTCGCGAATCGATACAAATAATAGCTGTTTTATGATTTATGAGTCATAAATCATAAATTATGACAATAATAATTGTCAACGTTGCCTTGACCCTTGCATATTATCCCGCATCGATTACATCGTCACAAAGTTACCGTAATGTGACCTTTATTACATTTTGATTGCAAAGGACTTGTGGCTAAGTTACAGCCACACAAAACGACATATTGAGTTTAGGTTAAGTTAGTTTACCGCGGTCGGTCTGTGGATGGGAACCATAATTTCACATCGGTCCCGGTTGTTTAGCGACGTTCTATGAAAGTCGTTACAGGTAGTCATTGCATAAAAGCCTGACAACCAGAAATCACAACACGATTTTTAGATAGAAATTTAGTTTTTTTTATATATAGGGCACCCGAGCAGACGGCTCGCCTGATGGTAAGCGATTACCGCCGCACATGGACACCCGCAACCCCAGAGGAGTCACAATTGCGTTGCCGGCCTTTTAGGGTTTGGGCCTCCGGTACCCTCACTCACTCGGCGAAACACAACGCAAGCGTTGTTTCACGCCGGTTTTCTGTGAGGCCGTGGTATCACTCCGGTCGAGCCGGCCTATTCGTGCCGAAGTATAGCTCTCCCACCGTAAAAAATATATCGTGTTACCAAAGCAATCGGTTGTGGGGGTCAGATAGGTAGTAGCTCTATATAAAATATTGGTATTGAGCTGCATCTGGTTAGATTGGAATATTGGCCGATACTAAGTCCCATGTATGTCCCATAGGTGATGAGCCTATTGCCATCTACCAGGCAAAAGTACAAACATCGGGCTGCTACTGAGAATTTCTTAACAGGAAAACCCAATAACCAATAAAACTTTGCCTGACCTGGGAATCGAAGCCAAGATCTCTCGCTCAGCGGTTGCCCTTACGACCAATAGACAAATGAGACAGTTTAGAATGATTTGTTAAAAACTAGCTTCTGTCCGCCAGTTTGTCTGCGTGGATTTCAGAATTGGGTCTACCTGACCAGTCCTAGTCCTGTCAGGTCCAGGTTATAAACTATCAGTATGCTAAATTTTATTCAAATCCGTTCAGTAGATATTGCGTGAACGAGTAACATATTACATCCTCACAAACTTTCGCATTTTTAATCACTACATATTATAAAACAAAGTCCCCTGCCGCGTCTCTCTGTCGGTCTGTTTGCGATATACTCGAAAACGACTGTACGGATTTTCATGCAGCTTTCACCGATAGACAGAGTGATTCAGGGTGAAGGTGTAAGTATATAATTCATTAAAGTTTTATGTGAATTGACTGAAATTTGACGATTTGATGATAGTTGAAGAAGTCGCAAAAAACCAGGTGTCATCCGGCGGTGTATATATGTATTAGTGCTACCCGTACGAAGCCGGGGCAGGCCGTATTATATATTAAAGTTGGATAAACTGAAATTATTAGTATAGTACCATGTTGCAGTTTCTGCAAATAAATCACTGTGTGTTATGAAACTAAGTTTTTAAAGTTTTTGCAAATTTGTGTGCATTCTGGGATAATCTTGTGATGTTCGCTTTCGTTTAGTGTTTGCTTAGAAAAATTTTTTGACGATGTATTTGCTGAACCAAGAAATTTGTAGGAATAATTCTTACAGGATAGACTTTACCCAACCTAGCTATCCCAGTCACCACTCGCTGTGGCGAATTTTTCGTGCGAAGCCAACACTAAGGTTATATATTTAATATACGGATAGAAAAATACATCTCTTTGAACCTGCACCTTCTGGAATAGTACTCTTTTTCGAGGTGGTCGTGATAGCTTACTTAATATTTTAATATATTAATTTTGATGTAATGCTTTATGTTATTAATAAGTAATTGATTAATTGAATATACATTTAATATAGGTATAGGTATCTATAAAATAGAACAACATACAAAGACGGCACCGCGCGCCGACAAAGGCCGAGCACAGGTACCGCCAAAGACGGGCGGCGCGGCCCATGGTGCGGCGATGGCGCGCGCGCTGCGTACCTACCCGCACACGCCGGCGGGCGCCGCGGCTCAACGGAAATTCGTTAGTCTGTCGCGAACGTAGGTTGACGCGAACGAGCGTACATGTTGAAATCGCGCGAGGTTAATTTACGATCGGGTACCTACAATGCCGCATTTTTCAAACTGTGAGTACGTCGATATGGCGCGTGTGTACCTATGCCCTCGCTGGTGATAGGTTGAGTGGTGCAGTGCGTATGTACGTCGACCACATTATGGACATGTAGTGCGCAGGTACCAACGACACGTTTGGGGCACAGTGGGTTGGACGTGGTAGCCCCGTGCCTTGAACTCCTCGGTCCCCGGACCTTAAGCCGCTAGACTTTTATTTGTGGGGTGACGTACAAAAATAATATAAACTAAAATCTCATTGGTGTACACCGATGGAATTAAAAGTGTAGTGCAATTGCGTGCGTGAGTGGGAGTTTGCTGGTGTTCGGTAGTTTAAGAGACAACAACAGGCGACGTGCCCAGTTATGTATCGCTCGTTATGGTGCACATTTTGGTTACGAGTAACATAACTTCAGTAATAAAACATTCAATACGTAGGTACATTTTATTATTCGCACGTAGGCACTGTAGACTAATCTGTTGACCGTAACACCAATAATTTAATAACCCAGTACCCTAAACTGATAACTCACTTGCGATACATTGCATTGTTTAGATTTCAAAGCATTTACAGAAACAAATCCCTCATGCACATACCTACACCTAGACTTGGAACATAACCGAACCCGCGAACCGCGGCGCAGAATCTGATCTCGACCACTGCGCCAACTGTGCCTTCAATGCACCCAATGTTCTGTCATATCGGCAACTACACGTTACACGGTATTGATAAAACTGTCTAATCAATGTGATTATGTTACGTAACTAGCGTGCCGATCTAATCTCTAGACAGAAAAAAGACGACAATGACTGTATCTCGTGGTAAAAATATCGTAAAAATAACTATAATTCGTGAATGGGAGTATAGAAACCAATAACGAGACATAAACACAATCCTAAAACTACATTGTAATCTTAGTTAATTAGGTCTTTATCGTTTACTTGTATGCAACCTACGTACCTGTCGGGCGGCGCGCTCGTTGCTGCGTTGTGCATAGTATACGAAAATTTCACAGAGAAGCGTCAGCTGTTACGAGACAAATAGGAGAATAGGACGCTGATCTCTTGGTTATTATTATTTTAATTATTTTTATACAACATATAAGTTGTTGCTGTATATGTTCCTACTTGGTTCCTACAATATAGCCACTATTTAAAACCACAGCCTGTATAATAAGATAAAACAATCAAAGATTTTCTCTAATTTTATTAGAATAAAGTATTCATCCAAATCCTTGGAGTTCGATCCAGGAGGTGCGGTTTAGACCCTGGGCACAGTCATATATTCTATAGAAAACGAAACGCGTTGGGTAATAAAGCTTCAAGCAGCTCCATCATATGAATCCAAGCTGGACCTTCGTCTTCTCATCGTGTGGTTGACCATCGAGAACATCTCTTAGGTGTGCTGGTTTCCTCACTATGATTTCCTTCACCGTTTTGAGCAAGTGATAATAATGAATCTATACCAATAAATGAAATTGAAGTATATAACAGTAATTCCAAAATAGGAACCAACATTTAATTAAAAACTGCTTCAAAAACAATGCATTTTTTGTATGTCTCTCTGAAAGTTTGTCTCGAATAAGCTCCGAAACGGCTTAACGGATTCAAATGAAAATTTTAGGGGTTAAAACAGAACGCTTAACTTAAAATGTTGTGTATTTTCGAATTCGATATCTATCAGGGTTCAGAAGTTATGAATATAAATACTTGTCCAAGTTTCTAATGTGCATAGGTATGACAATGAAAACTCAGTGATGCGTGCGTTGGGTTCGAACTTGCGACCTTTAAATTACCAGTCCTACGTTCATACCACTAGCTTATCTCTGCTACAAAGCAAGAACCTTGACCCGTATCGATTGTATCAGGCAAATGTTACCTATTTGTGATTGCATGACGATGGCTGCATTTCAACCCTTGTATTTATATGCTAATATTTTCTTTGTAGACAGTATTCGACTGTATAGCAAGATTTGAAGCGCCTGCCTTGAAATCAGGGTTGCCAGATGTGAAGTGTGATTTTCCCCAAATTTATACATATATTCAAGATAATTATTTTCTAAGGAAAAATTGAAAAGTAATAGACACGAACGGGACTTGAACCCGCGACCTTTGACATACCGTGTCATGGCTCTACCACTGAGCTACCGTGGCATGGCTCTCCCACTGAGCTACCGTGTCGCATGTTCGTATCTATTAATTTAAAGTTCCCTTCTTACCTTAAGGGGACGTCTGTCGATATTTATTTAGCGACCATTTAAAGATGACTAAACTAATTAATATAGGCATAACGCACGTTTTTAAAGCTGTTGCGGGCTGTTATATTTTTGCGTGGCGTGTCTCGTCAGATAGTTTTGGTATTCCTGCGATAAATGTACCTTCTGCAAATGATCACATCATTTTGCTGTCATCTTGAAATCAGAAATTAATTATTAAGTCCTTAAACTAGGTATTATTGTCGGACTTGTCCATAGTAATATGCGAATTTATGTTCATGGTACCATTACCTACATTTCACTGATACTGTTATGGAGTAAAACGCTCTGTAATAGGTGGTGAGCCTATTTCCATATACCGGGCACAATTCATTTGCCCGACCCGTGAATCGAACCCAGGGACGTTCAACAGTTTTGTTTGTGATCACTACACCAAAGAGGCAGTGTTTCATCAAAATCAAATACTTGGTTGAGATTAGTACTGTTGTGATTTTCTATATTAATAATATTGTTGCGGCACAGCGCCTCACGAATGTCACATAGCAATGATTTGATCTATTTAATCAGTGCTAATAATATTTGTATAGGAATTTGCTTATCCTATGGGAACTTGAATTGTATCGAGTCATTCTCAACACGACACCCGCACTGTACGCATATATTACTGTAATTAAAACAAATTTTTATAAGTATTCTTGGACTTTAATTAGCCCCAGTGTATATAAATATACATATTGGTGGCCCATGAGGGGAACTACATCAAGAAGATTGATGAAGAAGATCAAAATCCATAAGAAAAGCTAGAAGAATCTGGACGAGATTGCGATTGTTTCAAGATTGGAAGTCAAGATCGAGGTTTCCAGAAAGAAGGTGCAGCTATTGTGTGCAGGTAGCAGGGTCATCTACGAGTCCTGGGCTAAAGCGAGCGGTGAGGCAGCGAAAGTCTCACATCGCGCATCGAACTGCAAATTTGCGGAACCAAAGATAAGTGCTCTTCCCTTCCCATTCTTCCTACGTTCTCATCCAGAATTCCATAACTATTGTCCTTTAGCTATTGAGAGTGAATTCATTTGTGCAAATCAATGATTATTATAGTGCAAAATTAAAAATTTCCGTTGTCGTATAACCGTTGTACCCACAAGATCAAATTATATTTTCTTTCTGGTCAAAGTTAAAAGTATTTACTCAAAATCTTTAAGTATTAATGCTAATTAGGTATATTGGTATTTTATACGATTTAAATTTTTTTTTTTTTTTATTTTCCCAAATTACGATTCTGTTAAGCCGAATCAGCCATTTTCATATAGTGTGTGAACTATTGAACCTATTGATTAATTCTATCGCTTCATTTGGTGATAATTCCTGACACCTAGTCGCCGATCATTTCAGATTGTTGTCAAGTGCATTCTCGTCGCGCGGCCGCAATTAGCTGTGCAGAAAACCGGTTTGCTATCGGCCGCCAGATATCGTCGGACTGAGGAGCGTGAGCTTATTCTTTATTACATTATTATTTACTTGTTGGTTAACGTGAAGTAGTTGATATTTTTAATTGTTTACAATGCCTAACGAATCAGTAATTGATAAAAGCCGGTTGAAAGAATTAAATACAAAAAGATCGTCAGCTAAAGGGCAGATAACAAAATTCAAGAATTATTTGAATAGTATTGCTAATGCTACAACGTTAAATAATATACAATTAACGGAATTAAGTTTAAAACTAGCTAAATTCGAGGCATTGTCGGTTAGGGTTGATGACTTGCAAAATGAGATTGAGGTGTTAAACCCAGCAAATTTAGAATGTGAGATTGATGAACGTGACAATATCGAGCGCGACATCATTATAAACATTGCTACAGCAAAAACGTTATTAGACAAGTTTTCTAAAATCGAAAGTGAAACTAGACGCGCTTCTATTCATGATTCTCAGTGTTGTTCTGATCATCAATCTGCCAGTTTGAAATTACCTCAAATCCAAATCGCAAAATTTGATGGCTCGTATTTTAAATGGTTAGAGTTTCGCGATACGTTCGAAAATTTGATACACAAAAATGAACGTATAACGCCAATACACAAGTTCCATTATCTTGTGTCATATTTGGAGGGTGATGCCGCGAGGATACTTTCAAACCTTGAGGTATCATCTTCAACTTACTCAGAAGCTTGGGGTTTGCTTTGTTCTAGATATAACAATAAAAGAATCTTAATTACCCACCACTTAAATTCACTTTTTAATTTGAAGCAAGTCCAGCGGGAATCAGAAAAGTCGTTAAGATTCATAGTCGATCATGTCACGAAGAATTTGCGTGCTCTGGCCAGTCTGGGACAACCCACGGACAGTTGGGATGTTTTGATAATTTTTATGTTGTCATCAAAGTTAGAGGCCAATACGTTGTGCAAGTGGGAGGAATACCGCAACAGTTTAGACGGGGATACTCCAACATTAAAACAATTTTATAAATTTCTGATTGATCGTGCAGATGTTCTTGAATCCTTAAATCGAAATAAAAATGGCGGCACTCTGCCTAAATTACAAACAGATAATGTGCGCAATAACAATAATAACTATAATAAACCTAGTCAAGATAAACATATTAAATCATTTGTTTCGTCTAATAATTCTAATAATAAATTTAAAAGGACTAAAGTGTCTGACAATTCTAAAAACATTTATTTGTGCATAATTTGCAATGAGAATCATAGGATTTTCGATTGTCCCACCTTCAAAGCTAAAGCGGTGGATGAACGAATAAAGGAAGTTCATAAATACAAATTGTGCGTCAACTGTCTGAGACAAGGGCATCACTCAGGAGCATGTCGAATGGGTCCGTGTCGTGAGTGCAACAAAAGGCACCACTCACTGCTGCACTGCCCCGCTGCTTCTTCGGAAAATAGTCATGTCATGGTAAATGAGCCTGGTGATAGTAATTGTGAAACGATTTCTAATTTTTCAAAACGTAGTTCAAATCAAGTTCTTTTGTCAACTGCGATGATTATAGTGTTGAACCCGTTGACCCAACAAAAGGCAACGGTTCGAGCGCTGCTTGATTGTGGCAGCCAATCCAGTTTTATATCTAAGTCATTAAAGTATAAAATTTCTTTAAAGTCATTCCCAATTGACTCGCTAAAGGTCATAGGAATTGGCAATACAGTTTCTACACACATTGACGAAATTTGCAATATTAAACTTAGTTCTATAGATAACAAGTATCGTGCAAATTGTTCATGTCTTGTTTTAAAGGAATTAACCGGATTCATTCCAAAGTGTCCAATTAATATTAAGTCATTCAATTTACCAAAGGGTATTGTGCTCGCTGATTCTAAATTTCATCAACCTGCACAGGTCGACGTTCTAATAGGCGCTGACTTATTTTGGGAAATCTTGGGTAACGATCAGCGTTCCCTAGGCCCAGAACAACCAGTACTAAGAAGTTCTCAGTTAGGTTGGATCGTTTCCGGTCCCATAGGTTCAAACTTAGCTAGTCCTTCCACTCATTGTAATCAGGCGATTATAAGTTCAGGCTCAAACCAAAAGGATATTGAGAACTCAATTTCGAAATTCTGGGAATTGGAGGAAGTTCTCACTAGGCGTATAATTAGTGAAAGCGATAAGGCTTGCGAAAACCATTTCACAAAAAATACCCGTAGGGAAGTCACAGGTAGGTTCTGTGTCAAACTCCCACTGAAAGAGACCCCGGATTGTCTGGGAGATAGTTACAACATAGCAAAAAGGCGGTTTTACTATTTAGAAAAACGCTTCAGAAAAAACCCATTATTAAAATATGAATATTCAAAATTCATAACTGAGTACGCCGATTTAGGTCATTTATCTCAAGCGAATGATGACAATCGCATAGCTTATTATTTATGTCATCATGCGGTATTGAAACAGGAAAGCGAGTCCACTAAATTGCGCGTTGTATTTGACGGTTCTGCAGCGTCTACTTCAGGATACGCACTCAATGATCTATTAATGATAGGTCCGAACCTACAGGATTCTCTATTCGCTATATTAGTGCGTGCTAGACAATATAAATACCTTTTAACCGGGGACATTGAAAAAATGTACCGCCAGGTTCAAGTAGATGAAGAAGACCGTAGTCTACAGCGCATTCTATGGCGAGTAGAGGAATCCCATCCCGTTAAAATTTTCGAGTTAAATACGCTCACATACGGAACCGCGTGCGCTAGCTTTCTGAGTACTCGTTGCTTGTGGCAAATAGGCGAAGAACACGATGATAACGTAATTAAGACTATAATACAAAGGGATTTTTATGTAGATGATTTGATTACTGGTGCCAATAACGAGCAAGAGTTACGTTATATTCAAGAAAACGTTGCTAAGGCTCTGTCGGGTGGTTGTTTTAATCTAAGAAAATATAAAACTAATAATCCTGCAATATTTAAAAATCTAAGTCTAAATGAAGACAACTTAACTTTCAGCGAATCTTCGAGTACACTTGGTCTCGGATGGATTCCCTCGAGTGACGCATTGTATTTTCCGATTAAAAACTTTTCACAGGACAAAGAAGCAGTTGTGACGAAAAGATATGTAATGTCTAATTCGTTCAAAATCTTTGACCCTTTAGGTATTCTGTGCCCAGTCATTATTCATCCTAAAATCATTTTACAAAAAATGTGGCAACAGAAACTAGACTGGGACGAACCTGTCACCAAAGAATTACGTGATGATTGGTTAAAATTCAGTGACAATTTAATCTGGCTAAATAATTACAAAATCCCTCGTCTAGTTCTGTGTGATAACCCTAAATCTATAGAATTACATTCTTTCAGTGATGCGTCTCAATGCGCATACGGCGCATGTATTTATTTAAAATCAGTGAATCAGAATGGTGACGTCACTGTCAGGTTACTGTGTGCAAAATCAAAGGTCGCACCTTTAAAACCAACTACGATACCGCGTTTAGAACTATGTGCTGCGTTGCTTTCCGCTAAGCTTTGCAATTCTGTCTTAGATGCACTGCGGTATCGGCCGGGAAGATTAATTCATTGGTGCGATTCTAGCGTGGCATTAGCCTGGATAAATAGCGACCCGATTAAATTGAAAATGTTTGTAGCTAATCGTGTCGCTGAAATACTCGAACACACTAAAGCATCGTCGTGGCGTTACGTTCCCACTACCATGAACCCCGCAGACTTAATTTCCAGGGGTATGAATGCTAAGAATCTATTGTCTACAGGATTATGGTGGACAGGTCCTAGTTTTTTAAATAAAGATGAATCTTGTTGGCCAATTTTAGAAGATAATAAAATAGATAATTTACCGGAAATAAAATCGCATTCATCAATAATTCATGATCAATTTATAAATTTCGATAACTATTCATCATTCAATAAACTTGTAAATACGTTTGTTTATGTTCATAGATTTTTATTTAACACGAGTCATCCGCATAACAAGCGTGTAGGTATACTTACATTGGAAGAATTATTAGAATCTTTTCATTCATTATGTCGCGTCGCGCAGCGTGACTCATTTGTTAATGAATACGAGTTGCTCATAAAAGGTAAACAGCTACCTGCTAAGAGTAAAATTATATCGTTATCTCCGTTTCTAGATAAACATAAATTAATTCGTGTTGGCGGTCGAATCGATGCTTCTGCTTGCAGTTATGAGAAAAAACATCCAATACTGTTACACGCAGCGCATAAACTAACTAAATTGTATTTTATAAACCAACATAATTCAAATTTACACGCAAATCCGTCGTTACTACTTGCAATAGTTAGAGAAACTGTCTGGCCTGTTAACGGCAGACTGCTTGCGCGGCGCATTGTTAACAACTGCGTGCGATGCAGACGACTTAGGGGTAAAACTTTGTGCCCAAAAATGGGTAATTTGCCTTCCCAACGCGTCAATCCAGACTACCCATTCTTGTCCGTTGGGTTGGACTTTGCTGGACCCTTTTCTATATTAAATCGTAAGGGACGTGGAAGTCGTGTAATTAAGTGTTATATGTGCATATTTGTGTGTTTGCGTTACAAATGCATTCACTTGGAGGCAGTAAGTGACTTGTCCAAAGATGCATTTGTGATGACTCTTCGACGCTTTATCGCGCGTCGTGGAAAACCTATAGAAATATTCAGCGACAATGGTCGTAATTTGGTCGCTGCCGCGAAGGAGATAGGGGTTTTTTTAGAACAAAATAGGAATCTCATATCTGATTTTGCAAGTCATCAAGGCATTAAATTTAATTTTATTCCCTGCTACGCTCCTCACTTCGGCGGCATTTGGGAGGCCGGGGTGAAATCGGCCAAATACCACATAAAACGTGTTATAGGAAATAGCCATCTCACATTTGAGGAACTAATGACTTTGTTTGCGCAAGTGGAGGCAATTCTCATAACCGTCCCTTGTGCCCATTATCCTCCTCTCCTGATGACCTCCTCTCCTTGTCTCCAGGGCATTTCATCATTGGTCGTCCACTAATAGCGCTGCCCTCACCAGCTAAGGAACAGGATGTCATGGAAAGCCAAAGAAATCGCTATGAGCGTCTAGAGAACATAAGACGCCACTTCTGGAACAGATGGCAGAAGGAATATTTGTCAGAGCTGCAGCAGCGGACCAAATGGCGGAAAAACAATGCCACTCTCAATATTGGAGATATGGTGCTCCTAGCTGAAGACAACACACCTCCACTCAATTGGCGTCTCGGAAGGGTAACCAGGCTGTTCCCGGGCATTGACGGAGTCTCCAGAGTAGCAGAACTGCAAACTACCAAGGGTTGTGTACGACGCCCGTTCACCCGCCTGTGCCCTCTGCCTACTGCTGAAGAGCTAAATGGTTGAAAGCTTCTACTTTCAACGGCCGGGAATATGTTGCGGCACAGCGCCTCACGAATGTCACATAGCAATGATTTGATCTATTTAATCAGTGCTAATAATATTTGTATAGGAATTTGCTTATCCTATGGGAACTTGAATTGTATCGAGTCATTCTCAACACGACACCCGCACTGTACGCATATATTACTGTAATTAAAACAAATTTTTATAAGTATTCTTGGACTTTAATTAGCCCCAGTGTATATAAATATACAAATATTCTTTGTTGAGATTTTAAAACGAATTACGATACCGAAAGTATTTGATTTGACTTGAATGGTTTTTGTATTAACATTTAGCGTCAAGTGCCCAGATTATAAAAAAAAAGAAACGGAAAAATTACTTTGTGTAACGTTTTATATTCTCTTGGACACTTTCGAAGAAGCCGCCGTGGTGGACGGACCTCTACAACTTGACTAAGCTTGTTTTCTGATTTTATCAGTAGTAGTTTAGTAAGTCTTTTGATAGTATTATGAGGTTAACTGTTAAACAATAGACATAATAAAAAATTAAGTGGTCTTGGGGGTCAATATAACGGACGAGAGGTTAATCCTCAACAAGAATTGAATATACATCAAAACAAGCTAAAAATAGCTTCCATTAGCCATAACTATATGCTTTAACTTTATCAGTAGAAGAAAATCAAATTTACATGAAGTTCCAATGTTAAGTTCTACGTGAGTGTAATTATACAGCGATTGGAGTCGTGGGGCAGCCGCCAACAAAGACCTTCATATAATCGCGCCGTTTATCTAAGTTCAGCTACCTACAATATCACAAGTTCATTACCACGAGGTAAATAAGTGGTACTCAAACTTTAACGGTACTTATGTATTTTATTGGGCCTGCCTCGTTGGTCGCAGCGGCTGCTGACCGTGAGGTCCTGGGCTCGATTCCCAGGTCGGTCAAAGCGTTATTCGGGTTTCACTGTTAGGAAATTATCAGTAGCCCGGAGTTAGGAAGGTGGTAGTATGACACCCTCGTGCTTCGCAGAGCACGTAAAGCCGTCGGTCCTGCGCCTATCTCTCTGCGGTCGTGTTGGATTGCCGTCTCATCGGACTATGAGAGTGAAGGAAGAGGGAGTGCTGTGTTTGCGCAAACACTTGTGCACTATAATATCTCCTTGGAGATAGGCCGCCGTCATCGAATTACGGTCTAGAAGAGTATTTCTTTACTGGGTCTGTACTTGTAAAGCGCTGCAGCCAAAACGCGCTCGTGGTTTTATTCCCAGCTTTGTGTGTGTTTGTTGAATAATATAAGAATATTTAAATTCTTAACTTTTATGTATTGTATCTATTTGGTAATAAAAGTAATTCCGAAGACAATACGACTTGGTCTAATGATCGAACTGGAAGGTGGGTGGCTTATATTATCAAATAATTTATCTGTTTTCATATTGACATTACCTATTTATCGTTTAATCAGTACCTTACTAAGGTTTAATACTTGATTGCTATTAACGCGATATAGAGTAACTGGCCCATGACAGATTTATGGTCTGTTAATACACTCACGATACAACAAGTTAATCTGTAAAGTAAAAATATATTCCCGGAGTATTTATCTGGGAGGCGCAGGTTCAAGAAGCTCTTTTTCCATTTAATATAATAACTTTAGAGTTCGCTTAGCATGCGTTAATGCTTTTCAAAGAGTTATCTTTAATAAAAACATATTATAACGACCTCAGCCCGCGGCCAAAGTATAAAACTGAAAAGTTTGACAATCACTGAACTCAACGTTTTCTTGAAAATGTTCGTGGCGACTTCACCACAACTAAGATCGGCCCATAACAGCCCCTATGCATACTTAATGAGTTGCGTGGAACTCTGATGTCATTGAACTGGATAAGCGTCACTTCTGTAGAAAATTGGTATGTTTAGTTTTTCTTTAAGTGCCTTTTGCTGGAACATTTACATGTAAGTGTATGGTAATTTGTTGTTTGATCGCATCCGCTGATCTATTGCCAGTTTGCATGATGAATTGATGAGCTAAAAGTATTTTTGGTTCAGTATGGCATTGAACTGGATAAGCTCCCCTTTGTTTAAACCCCCTTCAAAATCTTTGTGCCTGATGCTGGTCAGATAACAGACTACCCAAGTCTGTCGGTCGCAGGCTAATAAAGTTCCGATCCCGGTTAGTTGAGGACTGTGTCGGTTTAGTTGGTAGGAGACCGGGACAATTCTCGCAAGAAAAATAATATTGGTTAGGGTCAATTACCCCCCGAACTAAATTCCTGCCTAATATTTTTTTATAAGTACTTGTCAGGGTCATGTCTATTGAAAATAATAGCAGATCCCATTGAGCTATTGTGTCGCTTGTTTGCATATCAACTAATATCAGGGTCCGGCGTGTTCAAGTCCAAAACAAATTTTCAATGATCCCTACAAAGATAAAAATAAATTATTATTTTCTTATTTGAAGGAAAAATATCTTTCAATTGGTGTGCATGAGCTGGTGTACAAGGAAGTAACTAATATTAATGAAAATATGAAGGTCCATTTATTTTATGGTAATTCAGATAACTCTTATTACTGACACAGGAGTTATCTGCAATACTATGTAATCGGATCGGATCGAATGACATAAATCTACATCTGGAGCGAGTCCAAAATAAGAACGCCATCGCTAGTAGGCGTTATGTCAGAAGTTTCCACAACACAATTACAGTTCCCAGAAGGCGTAAATCATAGACCAACGATCGAGAACTAGATAAGCCACACCACATGACCTTGCTAGAGCAAATTGAGTAATGACATACCCTCAAAGCATACAAATAGAATTCACACAAAATGATACGTTTTTCCGGAATTGCTGACTAAACATCAGATAAGTTCAACCGTAGTGATTTGTTGATAAATTTTTCTGTAAGCTAAATAGCTTATATGGAATCCCTACTACTACTAATGGAGGATTCCTAGTCAATTAATCAAATGATTAATTGACTAGGAATCCTCCATTAGTAGTAGTAGGGATTCCATTTTAAGGGTGCACTCCTACGGACGCGGGCAACTCAGCCCCCAATGACCCCGTAGTTACCGTCCTCCATTTTTATTCCTCTCGCTCTAATTTTAATTTGGCACTTTGAAGTGTCGTGAGAGAGCGTCTACAGCCCAAAAGTGTTGCGAATAAACATTTTAATCATTATAATAAAACAACTTTTAACCAGATTAATCGCGTGTATTATTGGTTCTTTGTTTTTCCTGACGTTTCGAACACTTTGCAGCGTTTGTGTATTAACATAACGGCTCATAAAGGCTCACTAATCTGAAACATTATCCTCTACATTAACCGGTAAAATGGACGAGTCTCATAAGGATAGATAGGATAGGATAGATACTATCGTGATCACATCGTTAGCATATCGTCCCATAGTATGACCATAGGCAGCAAAAATACTCTTTTAATCAGCAATTAGTAAGTAGGTACTAAAAGTATACCGTTTTTGCATTTAAATGTATATGTTTACTGGTTATTATTTTGCATTCATGAGATGACTTTTCTTTTCATATATGGTCTTTATTAATTATTTATATATTAATTATTTTGTTGATGCATAACTTAAACATTACATAGCATCACGCTTGTATTCGCCTAAGGGGTTGGAAGAGGTGTCCACAATTGTATACCCACATATCACCAATGCTGGTATTAAGTCCCATGTAGGTACCAATTGATGGTGAGCTTATGGCCATCTATCGGGCATAATTCCAAACTCCGAGCTGCTACTTTGCGCGACCTGGAATCTAATCCAAGAATCGAACCCAAGATCCCATATTCAGCAGTCGCACTTGTGACGAACGACGAGGCAGTTTATTGATGCAATGATTTTATAGTAGTTAAATGGTATTCATACTCATATTGTTGTTATTTTATTTTACACTAGCCATGCGTTTCCATTTCACCCGCTTGTTTCCATCTGCTCGGTTACTTAGGGTCGTAGCGTGATGTCAAATAGCCCACAACCTTCTTCAAGAATTTGGCTATCAAATGCAGTTCCAGAGTTAAACGCGTTCCAACAAACAAACGCTTCAGCTTGATTATATTATATAAATTCGTAAATACATTCTGAATATGTCAGCAGCGAGAAAGTGGTCACTTCGCCATTTGTGCAATAAAATTCAGTGCTTCGCACACTGAAGCATGGTTCATAGCCAGCAAGACAGTGACAAAGAATCAAGAATTTTGTGGAACAGAGTGATAGGTTCACTGATAAAATCCACAAACTTGAGGAGTTTTTCAGGGGAGAAAGCGTGTGTAACAGCAACACTAAAACAGCTTTTTAATATATATTTAATATCTGACCAATCAGGGATCAGATAGGTCCTAGGGCCGCTAGGTACTTTGTAGGCTATCACGCGAGATCCGTATCACACGAAACGATACCTAAAAACCTACGTTTTGTTTATGCAAATACTCTGGCGCGTACTGTGTAATTTTTTGAAGTTATTTATTAGTATTATTATTTCTTAATTTAGTTTTGTGCTAAGTTATCTTCTTCCGCTTTCTTATAAGTAAGTTAATAGTATCAATAAATTAATGTTCACCGGTTACTACTCACGTGCATTTTTCGGGATTGCCCGACTAGTTTCGAAAACGGGCTCAGCTCATGACTAAGGGCTCCGTTCGAGTTCGAAACTAGTCGGGCAATCCCGAAAAATGCACGTGAGTAGTAACCGGTGAACATTAATTGATATGAATATGTCTCACGAAAGTTTTTATACAAGTTAATAGTAGTTTTCAAAGATTTCTTGTAGTTAACGCCATAGCCAAAAGATTGGGGCCTACAGAATCGCCTATAATTTAATAACTATAGGTATACTCAGGTATACTTATGTTCCAAAGAAAAGAGTTAGGTAATAATAGCTTTATGGTATATATGTTAAACTTTTTGTATATGAATCTTTATGAACTTCGATCTACATAAGCTCAAAATGTGTATCTAATAAGTTAAACCAAGTTTCTTAGAAAAATAAAAGAGTCAAAACATAAGAGTCTTCGTGCTCTATATTTCCCTCTTGCTTTAAAATTTTGAACAATAATAAAAAAAAAACACATTTAACATAAATATTTCAAAGGTTTACGACTCCTATTCAGAAAAAAGTATGCATAACCATTATTTTTTCGGCCAGCATCCGAATTCTTTTTAAAACGTTCCACTTCAAGGAGTCCGCAATAAATGTTCTACATACTACGCATTTTACACCCGTAATTTGGGTCAACACAATTGCTACCCCTTAATAATGTTAAGGCTAATCGCTTCGGTAATTGTGCGAACTAACCTACATATCGTTTTAAGGTCATGTTTACATCAATTAGTGTGTTGTGCAGTGAGAGGAAGGCGTTGCGTGTGGGACTCATACGATGTTGTGCTAGATCGATACTGAAGACTTGGATTTTACACAGCAAGACTTAAAATAGAATGAAATGGTTGCTCATCATTTTTACACGACTGCCCTAAAAACAGTGTTATGTTTTTAGGGTTCATGTATGTATGTTTGTGTGTGAGTTTCTTTATTCCATCATAACTTTTAAACGTCTGAAACGATCTAGATTTAGGAGGTATCGTTAGAATCCTTACATTGTCCCGGGTAACATAAGCTAGTAATATTAAAAAAAATGTGATATAGTGGCAATGGTACACAAAAAGATGTGAAAAAAAAACGCATGGCAGGCGTTCTTTTTAATCTGTGGCCGGCCTACATAGAAGGTGGGGTACGTCGATACCTCCGATGGAATATGAACTGTCGGGGTTGCGGTGAATGGATTTGCTATCCCGGGAGTCCGGTAAACGTTACTGGAAGTCCGTGTGGGTTTTAGACGCTCGAAGTCCGGTACAGCGTCCATGATAAATTTACCACACTTTAAAAGGCTGTCGTGCATCACGAGGATGTTTGAGGAAGTTGTTCCTTCTAGAATTTGTGAAGGCCACTGATAATTCGCTCAAGTTATCGGTGTCACCTACCTTATGTGCCGACAGTTCAACGCTCTCCATATGGTGGAGAGTAGGGATCCATAAGTTTTTAGGGCGATAAAAGGGTCTCTTCATCATAAGCTTGGTTTTTCTAGAAGATTCGATAGTGATCAAGCATTACTGTTAACACTGAAGAAGTCATTGATGCGTCACACATGTAAAATGTTGTCTAACATGAATACACACACCGCATCACGCCTGTATTTACCTAAGGGGTAGGAAGAGTTGTACACCCACATTTCACCAATGCTGTTGTTAAGGCCTATTGCCATCTACCGGGCACAATGCCAAACTGGGCTGCTACCTAGAATTTCCAATAGAAATACCCAATAACCGACCTGGGAATTGAAATCGAACCCAAGACTTAATGCTCAGCGGTTGCGTCCACTAGACAAACGAGGCAATTGTTGTTTTAAAGTTTGAGCCAAAGCTTACTTTAGCACAAAAAGTAAAAAGAACACCAGATTTATATGTGCTTACCTTTGCTGACCTTTCATTGTCCCTCCAGCTTAGGCTGCCCACCCACGTCAGACTTTTTGTAGGACCGATAATCTGGCCGACTTTTCGTAGGACGTGTGCGGTGCACTATTGCAATCAGTACGTTCTATTTTTCTCCTACAAAAAATCTGTCACCGATTATCTATGACGTGGGCGGGCAGCCTTAAACAAGGTGTTAAGTAAATGCAGTGGCCGGGGTTATGCGATAAATGACCAAGATATGCACGGACGAGTTGTGGACGGCTTTATGTAGTATGGGACTGAAATAGTCGTGTCTACTTAAAGTGGAGGTTACGAGTGTCATGTTATGCAAGTTTTACGGGGTTCTATTGTAGTTCTACGCTTGACTCATGGCATGGTAACATAATTATACATTTTTGTGAATAGAAAAATAGCACCACAAATAGAATGCTTTGTGCTTACGCCTCCCGCATAAAAACAGTTTTTTTTTTTTTATGAAAAATCGACCTTTTCTTCACCAACTCGCCTGATGCTAAGCGATGATGGTGTGGCCGAGGATGGAGCACGAAGATACAGAAGAAATCTATTCATTCTTAGTAGACCGGATAGATTTGGGGAGAATGATAGTTGGGAAGTTGATGCAACTACCCAGACCCATCTTTCACAACGGTTGCACCGGACTACATCCCGAAATACGACTAGGTAACTTCACGGCATGGCTTTGTCCGGTGGGCGGTAACCAGCCGCGGCCGAAGCCTCCCACCAGAAAACCACCACTATCCGGGAGGCGCAAGCACAAAACCTACTTACAACTGTATTTTTCTACCGCAAAAATTACTATAGAGTTCGCTACGCGTGCTTTGAATGGTATTTCTCTTGAACTGGTTCATTATTGTTAGTGGGTAATTTAAGTAGGTGAACAGCATCTTCCTTAACTTGAATAACCACATAATGCGATGAACACTGTGTTGGCCAAGTTTGGTAGTTATGAGAATTTTCTGGCAACACCATAGATAAATAATTGGTGTAGCCTTATTTTTGGGTTGAGGAAATAACATAACTTAAACAATATAGCATCACGCTTGTCTTCTCTGAAGGTGTAGGCCGAGGTGTACATAGTTGTACACTCACATGTCACCAATGCGTTTATTCAGTCCCGTGTAGTAAGTCTACTGCCATTAACCGGGAACAATTCCAAACTCCAGGTAGCAGCGCAGCAGGAGAACTTCCTAACCGAAAAACCCAATAGCACTTTAAATATATATTAAATAATTATAGTTGATTATTTATTAATCATTTATTTCATTAAATAGCACGGAATTATTGAACTTAGAGGCATGCACAATGTTTGCCTTCCACCTCGATAGATGACATTGTGCAGTCCCTTAAAATCGCGCTATGGTTTCGTTACAAGGGTTCTATAGACATCGACATGTTTGCGTCACTTTAAGAGATGTTATATTAAGATCAATTTTAGGTATTCCTAATATTGATTATTATTTCAATTTATATCCCTTAAATTAATTATCACTTTCTTAAAACGGTGAAGGAAAACATCGTGAGGAAACCAGCACACCTGAGAGATGTTCTCGATGATGTGTAAAGCTATGTCAGAGGTTAACGGGTGGTTTAAACTTTGACACTAGGTTGTTCATCAACCATACGATAAGAAGAAGAATATTGAATATAATCGCAATTCCGTGAGCTCGTATCTACTATAAACTCCACGATCAATTCCAACATTCGCTTTCATAACGGGCCACGAGAACTGGTATGCAATTCTTTCACAACCGCATATGCGGATAGTTTGTGGACGTGACTGACATCACCACCCCAAAAAATTCATGCAGCCCTTACTTACTTATTCATATAATAATAGCGGACGTTTTCGAAATACAATAATACATTAATCAAATACAGTTTTTTTTTTGAAAAGCATTAACGCATGCTTATCTAATCTTAAAGTTATAAATTTTTGTGGAAAAAGAATACGGTCGCGAGCAGGATTCGAACCTGCGCCTCCCGGATAAATACTCCAGGCGCTCTTGCCACTAAGCCATCTTGACCTCTGCTCACCACCGCGAATTCTTTGTCCATATTTTAATACGTCTTTTGGTTATTTCTATCTATTCAGCCCCTATACAGGTGGCCGAAATTTATCCGGGAGGCGCAGGTTCGAATCCTGCTCGCGACGGTATTCTTTTTCCACATTTTTTTTAACTTTAACAATAATGAAATTAATGTTTAAGGTAGATGCATTACTTTTAAATATATTTTATATACTATACTTATCAAAATGACGAGCGTAGTTAAATTGACCATATCAGTTCTATTTTTTATACAAAGCGTCTGTCGCTGGACTTTTATATTGATTATATCTTAACCCTTAATACAAGGACTGAAAATATATTTTTGCGTGTTTCGATGTTTAACTAGATTTAAATCTGTACCACGAAAAGAAAATTCTTCGGTCACAACTTTCGTTTCTATTCCATTGCGAGTATTGTCCATAATTTAATAGTAATTTTTGAAGAAAATCAGCAATGGATACGGAACAAATTCAAATGATTGTTTACAAGTTTTCACAAAACTGTCGTTGTTTGTTCAGGGTATCATGGTGGGTGTATTGTTTGTCCACGGTAACCATGGCAACGGTATCGTCAGATCTCGCTAACGGGTGGATATTACGCTGAATCGGTCAATGGGTCGTTGATCCTTCGCGGATTTATTATTGTTTTTTAGGGGTATTTTTTATATGAGACCTGTAAATCACTGGGCCTGCCATTTCATATTATGTTATCAGCGGTAGTCATGAAACTATTTTGGTATTATAAGGTGATGTTGGAATAAAGTTTAAGTAGATACCTTGTTAATTTTTGATACTTGAACCTTAACGCTTAAAACTGAGATAAAATATAAATCCAAAGAAAACTAATTAGGATAAGCTCGGAGTTCAATTTGACAAACTAAGGGTCGGTAACTAAGGTCGAGACACCGATACTGGTGTCAATTCTGATGTAGTTAGTATACTAAATTATGAGCATTGCTATCTTTTGCCTTAATTTCTAAAACGAAACAATACTCATTTGAATATTCATTCATATTACAATTATAGTTATTATCTTAACTTGTGGTTTTAAGCTTAAAAACAAAATTCATTGTTCATTTTTTCACGCGAAATTATACGATATCTAATGGAGACATGCAAAAACCGATACATAGTTCGCTTAAAAATGCCTAGCGATTACGCGATAAGTGCATAATATCTATACCTATCTACGTCGTATTCGTTCCGAAGTGCGGCCTTCTGAAATAAATTCAAATTTATTATCTGTACCATATAGAGTACAGTTTACTCTATTTTAATATATTAATATACACAGACTTCGTTGCTTGATGACGCGTTATGATCTGAACATGCAGAAACTTTATTATCTTTAAAGTTACAATATTAAATGGAAAAAGAATACGGTCGCGAACAGGATTCGAACCTGCGCCTCCCGGATAAATACTCCAGGCGCTCTGACGAGAGGTCGAGATGGCTTAGTGGACCGTATTCTTTTTCCATTTAATATTGTAACTTTAGAGTTCGCTAAGCATGCGTTAATGCTTTTCAAAGATTTATCTTGAATGTATTATCTTTACTAATATATAAAAATCTCGTGTCACAGTCTTTGTTATCGAACTCCTCCGAAATGGCTAGACCGATTTTTATGAAGTTTTTCATGTATATTTAGTAGATCTGAGAATAGGTCGTAGGCTATTCACCTAGGTGATAAGAAATGTATAGGTATGGCAGATTCTGCCCGGCAGAACATCGTTTGCAGGGCACGGCTAGTAGGTATTACTATAAACTAATAGGAATGAACGCGCAATGAATACCATCAAATTGAAGCGCCTGTACTTTGCAACCTGGTCGTAACGTCATGGGATTCAAAAGTGAGTATTTATTGTATGTTAGGTGATAATTCCGGTTAGTCTATAGCGATATGCACCTAACGCGACGTACGTTGGTGTGATGCCTGATCTCTCTCAGGTTGGGCTGGATTGCCGTCCCCATCGGACTATGAGAGTGAAGGAAGAGGGAGTGCATTTGTGTTTGCGAATACACTTGTGCACTATAATGTCCCCTGTGTCTGCGCTGATCTCCAGGGAGAGGCCGCCGTGACCGAATTTAACGCGATAGTTTAAAAAATTGTAATAGTATTTTTATCAGTCGCAAGTTTGGTACTAGCGCTAGGACCTACATGTTAACCAGTTTTTGGGTACAGCTTATTTTTTTAGGCTCTGTTATGAAGTTATGACTGACGGCGGTATTCTCGAAGGCTACAATTTTAAATATGTGTCATTTAAATCTCCAGTAGCTGTCTCTATACATGCCTTTATGTAAAAGACGAATTGATGGTGACTGTATGAGTTCAGTTCTGAGGATAGCTTAAAACTGAGTAGCGTAAGAATAGTAGATTTTTCCGTGAGCCAAGTAGCGCCATCTGCAGCTTGTTGGTGATATGACTGTCGATGGCGCCATTGTTGAGCGACAGGGTTGAACTGTTTATTACGGCTTCTAACTAATATAGCTTATGGATTTTTCCATGTTTCGCTATATGTATAATATTAAGGGTATTAACATAATTATGGAATAGCAGGAACCTAGTCGTACTCAAACCGATTCGTTGCTAGATGGCGTTGTTAATTGCACGGAGAATTAAATCAATCATTTATGTTTCAGGATATTTTTAATAATGCTATTATTGCTCTAATTATATCTTGTATAGTTTCGTGCTAGGTTAAATAATAAGACAAAATAAAAGTTTTGCTACTCGCTACTAGATGGCACTACTAGTAATATGTAACTTTAGAGTTACAGTTCCCAAATGTTGATCCGGTTTTTTTCACAGATTAATTATGTATCGTTTTTCTTGCCTCTAAGTTAATTTTCATTTGAGGGAAAACTGCTGTGTATATACAAGGAAATATGTTCGTTGTCTAGTGAAAAAAATCGGACGGCTACAAGAGTCTACCGCACTAACATAGGCAAATATACTAGTCGTATAGGTGTTAAGATAATTAACAGTGATGGGCGAAGAATAGATGTTTTCAATTGTTCATTGGCGGAATTTGTGTGTCGTTATCGGTTCTACCTGACATGAACTGAAATATGGTGTGTAAAGCCATGTCAGAGACCTACGGGTGGTTTAAACTCTGACACTAGATTGTTCATCAACCACACGATAAGAAGAATACCTGACTTGGACTAAAGTCAATTATATTTTTTATTAAATAATTATAATTAAGTAATTAATATTTTTGTTGATCGTTGTAACTTATGACAGCATTATAGAATTAGGTGTATTGTGTCTAGGTTGATATTGAAATAAATAAAAAAATTAGCTATGTAGCATTCACTGGGTACCCCGATCAATTATTATTACCTATAATGTTCAGCAGGGTTTTACGACTGATGATGCAGATCTGTGTTGTTCATCGTTCTATTATTATTAACAGAGTTACAAGCCGGCTAATGGCAATATATTCATGCTCGTTATTTGTAGACGATTAGCAGGAAACCATTAACAGGGCGTTTATAGTATGTTAGGTTAGGTTAATAGGTCGATATGATGTCATGATGAAATGAAACCAACACATTCTGATGATTCTTTATTTCCTTATAATTAATAAGTAAATATTAATACTTAAGATACAATAAGAAGTTATCTTGTTCCTATAAATAAGTTCTCCGCTTGCTTAAAAAGAATTCACAGTACCTCGGTGTTGCTACTACTAAATTTACAATAAAGTAGTATATACAGATCAAAATATAAAATTTGATAATAAATTTTAGTACTACAAAACTTATTTGAGATGTTAAAAATATTTTTTTAACTTATTTTTTATTTGAAGATAATATGTTTTGAGGTAAAATAGTAATACTATATAAGCACGTCACTAGTTTCTAGTAGACTAGGTTTTCGAAATCTAAGAACATAAGTTACTACAGCTATGCACGAATCAACACGCACATAATAATGTTGGTTGCTTTGTTTCGATATGATGTATTTTGGTGCGATCTTAAATATCATTAACCAGAGTTTGATCCAATTACAATAGATAATCATTAGTAAACTAAAGCTCAAAATTAAAAATTGAAGAAATAGATATTTTATTTATATTTAAATTCTTACGAATTGTCACAATTATGTATTCATATGTTAAAACTGGATTCAAATGTTATATGGTGGTCTAACGTAAGTTAAAAGATGGATAAATTATAAAAACGACAATAATGTTTTTGTTTGTGGTTTCGATAGATATTTTTTAAGTAAAAATTATATTGATAAAGAGTAGTTTCCAACCGATCAATTTGTAAATGTGATTGAAGACAAGTGCTTAAAACTAAACCAGATATATTTAGTATTCATTATAATCGATGATTTTAAGACATATCTATCTATAATAAAAATTTCTTTATGACTGCTTAAACATATTTTACAAAAACTTACACGAAATGTGATTTTTACTTCATAAATGCGAGGACTACAATAACTGGCAGTTTAGTAAAAAAAAGATTAATTTATTAGGTTTTAAATAAAATAACAAACATATTGGAACGTAAACTTACTTAAGCTAATTAAACACGAAATGCCAATTATGATGTACGACACTTTTGTTTGTTAATTTCTTATTATTTTTAATAAATATACTTAGATATCAGTGAGAAAATGTTAATGATTAATTTAATAGAATTATATTTAATTCGAATTGAAGAATCGATGCAACTATTTAAGTTGGAAGTGCCTACATCGAAAATATTTTATTTGTTTATTATTTTATTACCAACAATTACGAAATTATGGATAAGATTAAACATTTTAGTGTTCTAGAATTATATTTTCTCATAAAACTTACTGACTAGTACATTACAAATACAAAAAATAAAACAAATTACGACGACGCACTTAAATTAAAAGCACAGCATTAGATATCATAATATTAAAAACGTGTGGAATATAAACAAACGAAATAATAATAAAATAATAGTAGATGTCTCCTTCATCCAAAATCTTTAATATAATAATCGTTTAAATTACTCCCCTGACTTAAATAGTTAATAACTCTATCAACATTTTCATATTCTACATAGAGCGTAATAAGATTTTTATGGTGTTTCGTGTATTGACTTCTTAATACTTCATACTATATCCAAAGAAGTGTCAAACTAGTGTAAAATCTCTTTTAAAACGCTATTAGTCATTATTTGTCGAACAGATTATGGAAACCTGAATAAAAAAGAAACAGAAAGCTTGATACACACTTACGACTCGTCGCAAATGCGATTGTCTAATACAATATGGAAAATGAAGTATTTAAATGACTACAAGAAAACAGATGCAATAAAGTGGTAACTAAAACTACATTGACAAGACTCACACTGGATTGCAGTTATGTAAAGTATGGATAAAAGCTCAAATTTGAAAATTTGAGTAGACGAGAAGTCGTAAGTTCTGGCTACTCTAGAAGGAAGAGAAGAAGAACAATGGAGTGGCACTTTGCGACACAGGGCTTAAGAAGAGGCTGACGCGAGGTTTCCAGAACATTAATACTTCGGGTCCCTTGAAACCATGCAATAGAGGGTCTACTAAGATATCGATTTCTATATCAATAAGTATCGAAATCTCATTCAGTTGATATTTATAGTCAATTAGTGAACGAGGGACACGCTAATGATATGAAACGACAGTCACAAAGTGCCAGCAATAAATATTAATAAAAGCGAAGTCGAAAATAGTTCGGAAAAATCGCGAGGAACTTATTATTAACATCGAGGAATTATCGATTCTTAAATAATCGATTTATACCGATCATCGGAATCGACTAATCGGTTAACCGGCGTTGCGGTTCGGTTTGCGTAATACGACGGGCTGTTGTGGGAAATCCATGTTGAACTCTTCAACGATTGTTTTGGGATGAAGAGCACTGATGTTGTTGTCGACTGTGTAGGTTCTGGGGTGTGTTTGTGCGAGGGCTTGTCTGGGCTCGTTTTCCAGCCAGTCGTCGTCGCGCAGTCGCTTGCGTCGTGCGATTTGTTTGTCGCGCAGGTGTCGCAGTCTCGCGAGGTGGGCGTTAATCTGCTGAGGAGTGAGTCCTGTGTGGCCAGAGCGGAGCAGTTCAGCGTTGCGGAGGTACGAGCCTTCAGGGTCGCGGCGGTTCCATGTGTAACTGGAATTTAAAAAAAAACAATATTAATTAAGAGCTTTAATTGTCTTCTACGTTTACGGTAAAACCTGTGGAAATCGTATTTAAATATTTCCGAAAACGTGATTGCGATTAGGAAGGGTGACTTTTAGAGAAAGGGTTAAGCTTGCTTTGATGGTTTGTATCACGCGAGTCAACATATAAACAATTCAAAGATACCTAACAGGCCACCTGTTGAACACCGATTAGTAACACATCTGTACAATGTACTCCTAGTGCCAAACTTTCAACATAGTTGGCGGTACAAGACAAAACATACACACAATAAGCTCTGTTTACTATCTAATACAACCAATATTGGCATAACAATAGCCAATCATTTGGTTATCCCAAACATAAGATGATAAGAGAGAAGCGATTGTAGTTAGTTTGATCAATGTTTGCAATAAATGTATATTTAATGTGTTTTTGTTCGGAAGTACGTGCTCTGAGAAATTGATTGCTGTTGGTCTTGTAATGGAGAAAGTTGGCCAAACATTAAGCATTATTAATGGGCTATTTTTATTTAACGTAGTAACTTTTGCATTTCTTTTTGGTTTGCTGTTAATATAGGGAGCTCTTTTCTTTTTCCAATGGTTTAATGTTCGGCTTGTGCACTGAGGCATCGTTTATTATACTTAAAATTAACATGGGATACTAGGTGCAGGTGTATTCAAAATGCCGTACAGATAATTTGTTATGTATAATTTTAGTAAAATAGAAAGTTGTGATGAACTCACCCTGGGAATGGTCTCTTGAGCCGCCTGCGGACCAGAGGCCTCGATCTCTTCTTGAGCTCATTTGGTCTCAAATCGTAAGCCTTCGGGTTCTGAATCGCATTTGTTCTCGGGCCGTGTCGTTTCAGCCCCAGTCGGGGATGGTTCGGGATCGGTCGCAGATCGAACGACTTCGGGTTGGGAACAGGATTGATTGTGACGTCATTAATCATCATGGGGTCGTTGACTTCCCTGCTGACGCTTGGAGCGGTAATTTCGTTGATCATGCCCATACGTTGCCAGCGACGACGGAGGTCCTTAACTTTGGCCTTTGGCACCTTCCGCAGTTTTGTTTGGCAGATGTAGTGACGGGTCTCGACACAGTTGCGCGGCGACCACCTGAAGCAATTAGCGTTGATAGTGATTAAATGTATCAATCTATCAGTGATTAGAGAGGAATGCTTTAGTAGTTATATTGGTAGCTAATGTTAGAGGACCGATGCCCGATAACTTGTCGACGGGAATCTAGAAAGGTTTTAAATACTATAATTGCTCATAATAGTGAATAACACGGTAAACAGATTCAAGCAATGGTTAAGAAGTTGTAACAATTGCTGACCTAAATTTTCAAATAACATTAATATTGTTGTTCCCATGGGAATTCCATGTTTATAACATAAGGCGTCTGATAGTCCGTGGCCTTCAACTTTTAAAACAACCATAAAATGTGACCATACAATTTTTTATTAAATGATTACGTCATATGGGACAAAGGACCAACACAGGCTGTGAATCGTAAAACTTATAGCTTTTCGCAAGACCACCTTTTGGTTGGACGATTTCGCTTTTGGCTACTTATAGAAGACGGCATAAAAGAATGTATGATATTGAAATATAGTTTTCGTGTTTCGGAACTAGGGCTAACTAATAAGTTAACTTTTGTATGTTTTGCAATTTTCATTGAATTTGCTACATACTTGCAATCAAGCAAAAGGTATTTACAGAATTACTGGAGTTCATGCGTAATATTTTATCATTATGAGATTCCGTAATTATCCAGATCCTAAAAGTCAAAGAGGCTATATCTGGTCGATGGTAACTAATCAATGACCTGTTTTGCTTTAATTAATTCAATTTAAGAGTGCTCACCTATAAAGTAGCTCCGGCATCATAGCAATGCAGTGCCAATTGAGCTCTTCAGGCGACATCTTCTTCATCTTGGAGAAGGACTGGTAGTGCATCTTGCGCAGGTCACCACCCCATCGCCAAGACTTCACACCGTAGTCGTAGATGCCACCAATCCATCGGCTTGCTTTGTCTATTAGCAGAATTTAAAGAATTAACAAAAGGATTAATCTAGGTTTTGACAATTAGTGTATAGGCAGATACAGTTTGATGAAAATCTGATCTATTAAGGTTGGGACAAAGACTGACGCATGTTTAAGAGCTGTATTTATAAAAATACAAATAATTTGTCAAGGCTACAATACTCATATTTGGCTGAAATAAATCAAGTTATCCCAAACATCTTTCAATACTATTATTCTTACTTAATATCTATTATTCTTCATATTGAGTAAGCAGGAGTTCTTTTACTAATATAATCCAAACTTTCGCGCCAGTTCAAGTGGGACATGAAGATACCCAATAACTTTTTATTGCCAAACTTTTTCCAATCCTATTTGTTGTATAAACACAAGCTGAGTACTGATAATGCGATTAAATTACTATATTGGTCTAGACACTTACCAATGTCAGGTTTATTGAGGTATTTACGAAGATTTCTGTCTTCCCACCGCGCCGGTACAGTCAGGTTACTTTCTCGATCCTGAAACAAAAGTTAATTAATTATTTACGTGAGTATTTAAAAGTTCTTTAGACTGGGAACCGATAAGGAATGTGGGGGCAAAACTCATGACAAGATGGACTTTACTATTAGTTGATTTTACTTAGAAGTTATCTGGTGTTTGTAGTTTACACTACCCATTTGTCTAATCCTTTAAGTTTAACAGCTTTATCACCTGCTCAAGGATAGTAAGTGGCCTATTCATAGTCGTGACAACATGTCTAAATCATCATGTACCGTCCAATTTAATCTTCGATTGTATCATTACCAAAACCAACACCTACATCATATTTAAAGCCTTAATTAACTCTAGAACTTTGCAAGGTGTGGCAGGAAATATTCTGATGTCACCTTTACTGTGTCAGCCAAGGTGCCTTACTGACACGTCACCAAATCATGTCATGTTGTCATCTATATGCTTATTAGTCAAAGCTTTGATTGTTATTCAGGAAAAGTATTTCACAAGTCATGTATTACGCATATTGATGAAGGGTGTAGGTCTAGGAACTGTTTTTATGATCTATGTGGAGCCACCTATCGACGGGATTTCCAAAATTTTGTGTCATTTATATTTGTATTCATTAAGAGGACTGTGCGAAATTACTTGTGAGGTTGTGGGTGGGAATTAATGAAATTAGAAACGCTTCTGTGAAATAATAATAGGTGTGGTGATAGGTGTCTCCTATTCGGCGAGGTGCCAAGTACTTAGCGTGAATTTAGAGGGAGTTGACTTAGTATCTTCGGTTTCTTCATAAGGCAGTTAGAGTTTTGTTACTTTCTTTGGGGCTGGGGCTAACGAGGCCAATTTAAAATAAGCAATTTTTTGGCAATTACAATAGATCTTTCTTATTACGAAAAAGATATTTCCAAGTAGATAATTCACCGGTCCTACTCACGTGCTTTTTTTGGGATTGCCTGACTCGTTTCGAACTCTTAATCATGAGCGGAGCGCGGCGACATCGCGAGTAAATAATACACGCGAGTAAATAATACACGCGAGTGTTACCTGATGAACAATAATTATTGTTCACCGGTTACTACTAATATGGATGCGTCTCACGAGTTATTATACAAGAAGAAAAAAAGGAGAATATTTCTTCTAAATCAGGTTTCAGATTAGGTTCACGAAGTTATCTATAAAACAATCAATGTGTAGGCATATTCATGTTTATTTCACTATAAATGTTTGCTAAATTCAGAAACGGTTGAAAGTGCCTTGAGATGTCAAGCATGTTTGATTAAACGTGACTGATGGCGAATTCTAACCTAAATCTCATGAGTTTTGGGAATTACGGTGTGGCTTTAAAATAATGATGTTATTTTTGCAATATTTTCAAAGAGTAATGTTTATTGTAGCTTCGGTAGTTGTTGAATATTTGCGAACTGCACGTGAAAAAATTAAACACCGGAAAATAGCACATGCAATTAAGGCGAATCTCTTTGTTAGTTCTTAAAATGTATTAAGGAAATATGGTTATTGGAGTAGAAGCGAGTTTTCCTAACGAGGTATGAATGTTTCAAAGAAGTCATGTTTTCGGTGTTATTTTATTAAAAGTTGTCTATAAACCTATCAATGCAAATTGCATTGTGCCTGTAATCTATTTCCAAAATAACATTTATACAAAAAAAGTAAATTATTTCTTGCTTGTTAGTAACTGCCTCGTTGGTGTAGTGGTCTCAACCGCGACTGCTGAGCCTGAGGTCTTGGGTTCTATTCCCGGGTCGGGCAAAGTATTATTGGGTTCTTCTGTTAAGAAATTCTCAATAGCAGTTTGAAGGTTGGCGGTTTGTTCGGTTGATGGCAATAAGCTAACCATTTATTAAATAGGACTTTATAACGGTGAAATGTGGGTGTACTGTGGACACGTCTGCCCCTTCGGGGAATATAGACGTTATGCTATGTTAAGTATGTTATGTTTTATTCTTCCGGTTTGTACAATGATCCGTTTTGTTATTACACTATTTGTTTTAACAATAGCCCAATACGTTACAACTCTTACTCATGTTACTACTTCTAATGTTACGCGCGAGCAAACAGTATGAATCATACTTAAAACAATACATATCATTGAAGAGATTTTGGCAAATTGTTTCAGGAACAATTCCAAACTATTAGTTTGGTTGTCTGTCTGTTTAATGTTAGTTTCTGTGTATTAGAGGAGTGGCCTTTTGCTTGTTTAGCTGTAAGTGGTAAACAAGAATTGTTTTATTGCATGTTATTCTAATTAGTGCGTAAATGATTCAGCTTCCTCTTAAATATTACAGACTAACTGATTTTAAACAGTAAATTATTACGTGGCTTAACGAAGTGTCTATCGTATAACATGTAGCTTAAACATTGAAGAGAATTTTATTGTTTATATAATTTTACGTACGATCACGCCTGTTTCCCATTGGGGTAGGCAGAGACTATCGATTTCCATTTGCTACGATTCTGACACACCTCTTTCGCTTCATCTATGTTCATTAACCCCTTCATAATTTTGAATAACTGACCTAAACTAACCTCTTATATAATTTTGATTTGTTTGAAATTATAAGTAATCATGATACATACGTGTCGCTGGCGAGTGTTAGGCTGATTCTTCTTCCCAGCTAAAACAGAAGCAAGAAGAACAGAATTGTGGTTGGGTTTCATTGGAGACTGCCTTAATGTTTCACGTTCCAATGAGCAAATTTGTTGTCAAATTTGAATAATAAAATAAATATTTTGATATTATATATTGGGGAAGTATTTGAAGAGTGACGCGAAATGTTGAGGACAGCGTCAGTCTGACAGTGACTCGGTGGAAACACTGTACGGTTTAACAGGTCCTGGTGAAGTCCCGTTGAGCGGCGAAATGCGTGTAGAGTAGTTGGTGGTAGTGGCAAATTTTTGCCACTTGCATATGTGTATATAGGTATTTGAGGCACATGTCATTGCAATTTAGTATTTATTTTCATTCATTGTAATGGACTTCCGCAGGGCAACGACTGAATCTCCAGGAAGCACATCATGAGCTCATGAAAATTATTTATGAAGCAATGGACCACGGCAATTTAGCGTCGCAAAATTCATCTTGCCTATTTAAAATTTGGTGCTGTTCCACCACTGAATATGATGTCAACTCTATTTAGCATCAATTGCGAATGTCAATATACCATATGACCTATTCTATGGTACTGTCAGTTTTAATATAAGGAAGTCATTAGTGATTTTCCGAATTCAATTACTACACGACAAGCTGTTGACAATGAAGTCATCTGCACTATATTTTCAATTGTTCCAGTTCGTTCAGTGTTATTTGAAGAGCCGCTTTTATGTATGAGCTGTGTACATAGTTAAGTTTTCTAAGAACGTTATATAGATTACTATTTTTCAAAGAAACATTGAAAGAATAATGGACAAGAACGGGGTTTGAACCCGCGACCTTTGACGTTCCGGGTCATCACTCTACCAACTGAGCTACCTTGTCTCGTTAATTTCCATTGAATTTTCAATCTTCTTTGTATTCGTCTTATGGAGACGCCTGGTGATATTTATCTAGCAATCATTTTCAGATCTACTAACTACGGAACGTCAAAGGTCGCGGATTCAAACCCCGTTCTTGTCCATTATTTTTTCAATGTTTCTTTGAAAAATAGTAATTAATATAGGCATTACATGGCCTCAACATGTATTAAAAAATATAATTATATTTAACGTTATATATTTTGCATTTTTATTTGTGGGATTACCATTGGATCATGTCATGGGTAATTCTTAGAGTACATGTGGGTTAATTTACAGCAGTGGTTGAGGAACTGACTTGCATTGCACTGACAATACATTTCATTTGCCATCGTTACGCTCTGTGCTTTAAAAAGTAAAAATCCTATACAACCTCTTCGATTATTATTATTAAAATCTGTAAAATTAAAGCTATTGAAATTGAACGTCATTTGGGTTATAGGTATATATATTTTTGAAAGTTTAACGATGGAATCCAAAGCTGTTTTCCTTTGGAATTATATATTGGATACTCGTTAAAACTTCGTAATATTACTTAGCATTAAAAAAACTAAGATTTATTATTATTAATGTATATTACAGACTACAAACTATTATGTATACTACAGACTGTTAGGCGTTACGAACGCTGCATTATGAGCCTTAAAGCCGTGCGATAAGAGTCAATTTACGAGCAAGTAAGTGTATTAAAAAATAAGTATAATTAATTAAAGTGCCGCCAAGACGTACCATATTTTTACTCTGCTTTACTAACTACAGGGTGTAAGCATGAATGATGAACGAGTGAGTGAAGTAGAATGATTAAAATAAAAACATTGCCCCACACTAGGAATTTCTTCCTGTATCGTGGGTGCGTTTACAGACATATTATCTCACAACAAACTTAGTCTATTAATAAAAAAAAAATTTTTTGAAATTATTATAATTTTTTATTCCGTCAGGAAAAACAAAAAAAAACACAATAATACACGCGATTAATCCGGTTAAAAGTTGTTTTATTACCATTTTGACATTAGTCACTCATTACTCACATGACGTAATCTAAATTCATAATTGATCTATAATAGTAATCTCAGTTATTACCCAGCCCTACAGTAAGTCCTAGTTTCATAGTTATTATTGCCTACATTCCGTGATAATTTAACACGTTTACGCGTGAAAGAGTACAAGGTTTATACTCGTAGTAAAAAGGTTGCATTAAATTATTAATGTTAATCTTTTGAATTATGTAAGAGTTCTCGGATTGTGTATATGGCCTTATATCTAGGGAATGTTTTGTAATTAATCGTTTAACAATAATTAATGATAAATGTCCATGTGAAGCCATGACCTGTGGTACCTAACTACAGCCACCACATCTATTCACAAAATGTGTCAAGATGGAGATCCTGGTACAGACAGGTCCTTCATCAACGCATGCGTAGGGTACTCTCAAACATTTTTGCGGAAAGAAAAATACGGTCGTGTGCAGGATTCGAACATGCACCTCCCGGATAACCCGAATACTCCAGGCGCTCTGACGACTAAGCCATCTCGACCTCTCGAGATATTATTTTATATTTTTCTTACCACAAAAATTCATCAACGTCCGCAAGGACGTTCTCAAAAAAGGACGGGTCAGGAGCCACCTAAATCGGCGAGCATGTATGAAGAGGTTAATGAGCATAGATGAAGCGAAAGAGGTGTGTCAGAATCGTAGCAAATGGAAATCGATAGTCTCTGCCTACCCCTATGGGAAACAGGCGTGATTGCATGTATGTATGTATGTACAAAAATTCAACGCTTTGGATACTCTGTTCTATACGAGTCTTCTCGTCTTCACTAACAACATTTCCGTTCATTCTAGCGTTTTTTTTAGTCAAATCTATTCATTTATATTAAAACAACTTTCAACCGGATTAATCGCGTGTACTATTGGTTTTTGTTTTTCCTGACGTTTCGAACACTTTGCAGCGTTCCTGGAGTCCTCCTGCGACCACGAAGCTAGAACACTTCGAAACGTCAGGAAAAACAAAAACCAATAATACACGCGATTAATCCGGTTAAAAGTTGTTTAATTATAATGTGTAGTGATCGCGAAAACCTAAGATATTACTATCTATTCATTTATTTTATAAGCATACAATACTATATATCTTCATAAAAAAGAAGAAGGTACATTTAAAAAATATATTAAATTGCAGGCCACCGGGACCGGGAATAGGGTTCAAGATAGAGTTCTTAGGGCTCTAGAGAGAATAACCTCCTCAGAATGCGTGCCGTGTCGTGGAGTACCACCGTACCGAGTATTATCCTTCCATATCCCTCTATACTATATTTGCTTCATTATTATACTCAAACTTCGTCTTATCAAGATTATTTATTATTTATTTCAGTTTTTCATAAATACTTTCGCGCATTAATTCACAACAGTAACTAATGAAATTGCAAAGGTCAATGAACTTTTTTCGCCATAAAAGGTATTTCTATTTAATATTCAAAGCACTTGATTTGATTGCCAATAAAATGGTCGGCGTTCAAAATGGCCACCGTTACAAAACGCGGTCGAATTCATAATACATACATTAGTTTTAAGTACATACTTATGATTCGTTGTGCTAATTTGTCTTCCCAATATTGCTATCATTTCCAGCAAGATTAATAATAATTTATAAACTAAGTCATTAATTACAACTTTCCCTCCTGTGACCACGAACGCTGCAAAGTGTTCGAAACGTCAGGAAAAACAAAAAACCAATAATACACGCGATTAATCCGGTTAAAAGTTGTTTTATTATAATGTGTAGTGATCGCGCAAACCTAAGATATTACTAAGTGATTAATATTATTATCAGTTATTTAATTTGTTTGTCCAGACCTGAGCAAAAAGACTGCTTAAAAATGCGGGTTGAATATACCTTTTTTGTCTTCTTTAGGTCTTCTTGAGCCCATGATAAATACAACTTGATCGAAACGTCATCAGCCTAATTCTTACCATGATATGTTTGTGGAGGGCTGCATTTATTCAGAGGTGGTAGTTAAAAAACGGCCAATAATTATAAAAAAAATTAAGATAAAGCTCGATGACTGATAACTATGTAATCAACACCGTAAATTCAAGATAAATCTTTGAAAAGCATTAACGCATGCTTAGCGAACTCTAAAGTTATTATATTAAATGGAAAAAGAATACGGTTGCGAACAGGATTCGAACCTGCGCCTCCCGGATGAATACTCCAGGCGCTCTGACCACTAAGCCATCTCGACCTCTGCTCACCACCGCGAATTCTTCTTCCATATTTTAACACGTCTTATGGTCCCTATACTGGTGACCGAACCGACACGACTAACTTTGCAGTTAATACAATGTCGTAAAGAATGCAATTACCTTAATAATTCAAGATATATATTCATCCGGGAGGCGCAGGTTCGAATCCTGTTCGCGACCGTATTCTTTTTCCATTTAATATAATAACAACACCGTAAAGTTGTGCACGTCATTAAATATGAATAGGTATACAGAGGTACCTAATTAAGTATAAAGAGGACCTAATAAAGATAAGGACAACTATACTATATACAGCCTACTGAATACCAGGTTTTTTTGCACGTGTAATAATAATAATACTCCTCCCGACCGTATTTCGGTCACGGCGGCCTATCTCCACGGAGATTAGCCAAGTACGCTGGAGATTTTATAGTGCACAAGTGTATGCGCAAACACAGGTGTACTCCCTCTTCCTTTACTATCATATTCCGATAAGACGGCCATCCGACACGACTGGCGAGAGATTAGGCGCAGGACCGACGGCTTTACGTGATCTCCGAAGCATGGGGGTATCACACCACCAACTTCCTGACTCCGGGCTGCTACTGAGAACTTCCTAACAGGAAAATCCAATAACACTGCCCGACATGGGAATTGAACCCAGGACCTCACATTGAGCAGTCGCGCTTGCGACTGCTAGACCAACGAGGCAGTCATCTTTGCACGTGACGTCAACATTGCTACAGATTATGTAAAAATTTTGCACGTGTTCGATTTGTTTAACGGATTGATAAAGTCATGCCGGAATAAAAATGTGTTGAAAAGTGCGTGCCTTGGATTCGAACTTCCGACCTTTGACTTGCCAGTTCCACAGTCATACCCCAGGGCTTTCACTGCTCTATAATATCATTGTCAAAATTGAAGGAGAGGTTTAGGCGTTATGTTTATTGAAACTTCATTAAAGTTATGTTTTTTAATAATACATGTGCATGCATTGCACTGCCCCTTTATTGTCAGAAGATTAGCAGGCACCCCCATATAACTCACGTAAGATTCGTAATCAGATAAATTGCTAAAGAATGCATAGAAGGTGAACAAACAGACGAATGACAAACATAAATTTAGTTAAAATTGCAAAAGGTAGCCGTATAGTTTTGCAGTCCACGACGGTATGTTCTTACCATTAAATTTGTCATTGACAAGGATATCTTGATCGCGTGAATAATATCATAAACATTATTATTATTTTAGTTTTTGTCTGTCCAGACACTGTCAATGTTTAAAAAGTTGAGATCATTTCAATTCTAATATATAAAAATGAATCGCTGAAATGTTTGCACGCGCATAACTTCCGACCGACTGCACCAAATTGGATAATTCTTTTTTCTGTGTTCGTTATTGTCAGGATAGAGTTTGTACAAAAAAAAATCACGCAAACAGAAAATAGTTGCGGTACGAAGTTCGCTGGGTTAGCTTGTATGAAATAAATAAATAATTTAGATAAGTAGTACTGACAATTGCACGTAATTTATGTATTTTGGGATGACCTATTACGAATGGTGCATAAAGGCATAGACGACATGATATCAATTTATCAACTGTTGATACCAGAGAATATTTGTATAAAGTACTGATATTGCTGTTGTTAACTGTGAGGGACTTTATTTAAATTATAATTATTTCATCATCATCATCCCCCTGCCCTTATCCCAATTTATTTGGGGTCGACACAGCATATACCTATCTGTCATGCTGCTAAAGTTTTGGCTGTGTTTTATGACCGGCCGCCTGCCTGATGTCAACCCTCTTTGTGACTGTTGGTGGTAACGGCCACCGATACGGCCTCCGTCTATGTGGCTATGCCACACCAAATGTTATCCATGCGCTAGGTTCTGATCTCTCAGAGTTATCCTACTATAACACTCCACTAACCGCGCCAAATTATCATTTATTTATCAAAAATAAAAATTGCAAGAAATAAATACCTTGATGACAGTTCTAAATACCACCAAGACAGTTTGGCAACACATATAACCATAACTTCAATTAAAATAAAAACAGAATTATTTTCTTTAACAACTAATTCACAGAAACTAGTCATTGTTGGAGCGCATCCAAAAAGGTCAAGGATTAGCTCGCTACTCCAATTCTTTCCTTTGTGTTCCAAATAGTATTAAAACAAGAATACCATATGGTTGGCTCTAAATTATTGCGGTGTTTCTTCTTCTTTTATTGGCCACTTGAGCTGGTTGCTAAGCGATGCATTGGCTTAAGGCGCATCTACACATCGTCGTAAGACTTTTTGTGAGGAGAGCGAGATTACTCGTAGCTCCAAAACTATTTTTCGTTCGCCAAACATACCCAGATTCTTATTTTGTTTCTTTTGAGTTTTGAAGCTTGAAGTCCTGTGTTTGATTTTCGGGTCGGGCAATTGTTAATGTACATTTTTAGTCGAATCCCAGAGTTTGAATTGATGGAAATCTGGCTGATATTAAAATATATAAAATTAAGATTGGTGTTTGCCTAAAGTCGCAAATTTTTTAAACATAAATTGTAGCAGATATCTAAACAGAGTGAGAGAGGGAGACAATGACAAGAACTAATTATGATTAAAATGTTGCTTTACTGCTTTGGAATTCGAAGATTCAAATATAGAATACTGCTATTAACAGAACTGTCTATTTACACATTTCTGTCCGAAACCTACTCAGGAACTAAACGCTCGGACTCTGCTAAACACTGGCCACGTGTAAACAAGCCTTAAGACATTTAAATACCTACGCGTGTTTGCGGTTCGGCTAACCTTGGCTTTGAAGATATTTAGTGATACAAAAACAAAGTGAGTTAACGTTTACAATGTTTTATTACGGTATTCCTAGTAAAATTTGCATAAAGTTTAGTTTGTAAAATGGAATAGTGCAGGGCGGTAAATATTAAGGCTCTTTGAGGCTCACTTCCTTCTAATTTATATGTATCGGAAATTGCATGACACCTGTATCCCGTCAAGGCGTAGACAGAAGAATACATAGCTTTATACCCACATTTCATCAACGTTGTTCTTAAGTCCCTTGTAATTGGTGGTGAGCAGATCTACTGGTACAGTTCCATACTATGAGCTACGACTGAGATTTTTTCTGCCAGTAACACTTTGCGTGACTTGGTAATCAAACTCAGGAGCTTACGTTGAACAGTCGCGCTTGCGACTACTAGACCAATGAGTAGTTTATGTAAGTATCTATCGGGGAATTTATTTGGGATTATGTTTCGATCAAGAAGTATTGTTACTCGAAGGGATACGGTTCACTCATGATGAGAGTTTTCATTCACGAAGTTTTGGTTTTTTCTATAGTTTATGTTTGATTTAGAACCTACTAGCTTGTTCCCGCGACTTCGTCTTCGTGGAGTCCAAAATTGGGTTCAGCGAGGATTAAAAGTCCTATGAGTTAATTCAGGTTATAAACTACGTGTGTACCAAATATCATACAAGTCCGTTCAGTAGTAATTGTGTTTAAACTTTCGCATTTCTAATCTATATTTATAAAAATGAATTGCTGTTCGTTAGTCTCGGTAAAACACGAGAACGGCTCTATCGATTTTGATGAAATGATTTTTTGTGTGTTTGAGTGAGTCCCTGGATGGTTTAAATTTACAATTGGTTTTGGTTCAGGGCAGGACATTGTTTGCCGGGCTAAATGATTTGGTAGTAGAACGTTAACAAGAAGTTAGTTTTTTTTATACACATTCTTAATTAATATGTGACTTTAATTAACAGTTTTCTAAGCCCGCGTATTGTGTTCTTTTTTTTTTTTTTTACGTGGTCTCTTGCAGTTGACCCATAGGGGTTTGATCTGCGTAACCGAACAATAGCTATGGCGAGACAATTTGATGCCTCCAGCCGGAGCATATTTTATATTACTACAAACTAAGCAACACAGCACTAAGGGCGTCCCCTGCGGGACACGAGCCTCGGCTTAGGGCGTTGCTGAGGGGACAACTAGGGACTAGCTGGATCAGATCAGTTTCCTTATTATTAAGGGTCGAATTTAAAGCTACTAGCTCGGCGCGGGCTGGCTCGAGCAAGGGTCGGGGTGGACATGATGAGACATTTCGCGACGGACGCGGACCTCGCCGGTGAGGTCTATAACGAGGCGGTCGAGCGCGTCGTAGTGTGCTTGTGTGTCTGTTAGACTCTTGAACTACAGTGGTCCTATCATCGGGACGGAGGAGAGCGTGACGTGGTCGGCGGACTTTACTGATCTGAGATGGCCTGTAGTCGGCGGAAGAAACAACTAAGGGATTCGGATGGTTAGAGGCGGAGTCGAAGTATTTCTTCGATGCCCTTTTAATGAATTGCCTAATGGTGGGCATTCTGAGATCGAGGTGGAGTTGAAGGTTCCTAATGAACCATGGGGCGCCTGTCGCTTTGCGAAGGAGCGTATTGTGTTCAACGCGAACTGTGTTTAAATATTATTTGGACAAAATATAACATAAATCGATTCTGTTACTAATCTTCAACTTCTGTTACTTTCAGGTTTACTAAAAGTAAAGTCGTTTACATTTATGTAGATCTATATTAAAACCTTTAAACCGCATTCCATAATTATGATGTTTATAAAAACGTAATTGGTGTTCACGATCAAGATTTTATTGCGTACGCGCACTTCGGCGTCGGCGTCGAAACGAGATTGTCTAGGTTTTATGATCGTTCGTTTAGTACGGTAGTTAATCGTTTGAACTCTAAGCTAAGTGCACAATTTATTTCTTGCATAGATTTTATTACTAGGTCCACTATACGAGTCTAATTTAGTTGAGTCTTTGGAACTGAACTGACCGTTGAACTACTTTACTGGTCTACTGCAGCCGTTCCTAAACTTTTAAGGTAAGAAAACCCTCAACAAATCCTTTTTTATGTAACCCCAAAACACAATTGAACGAAAGAAAAGAAAAAAAAAAGAACGCAAGCCTATACGGATCGTAATTAAATTTGACAAGGAGATAGATTGTATCTTGGGGAAGGATATAGGCTACCTTTAGTCAAAGTCAAAGTCAAAGGCCTTTATTTGCCAGAATGTAGGTATAGAGAGTATGATCTTAAATATAAAATGGCCCATTTACATTCAACCATTACATATGGTATGCAAATATTTGATTTAGTAGACAAACACAAATTATATTATTTTATTGTTAATTATTTTAAAACCTTAAATAAAACAGCTAGTTAATATGAACTCCCGTAAATGATAATTGTGATACTAATTAATTATACAATGTCAAAGTAATAATATATATGTCATATATCGAAATTATGTTCGAAAGCTAAAAATAATAATTTTAATATGATATGTATGTCAGTTCAAGAGATTTCTATTAGTCCACAATTATATTGGTCACGCAGCTAGTTTTTCTATATCGGCAAGATAAAGTTTTATGAACAAAATTTTATAAGCTATTGCATATCATGCTATAAATTGAAAAAGCAGGCGCAGACATGTTTTGCCTCAACCACATTTCATGAGACTTAATAAAATAATTAATTTTAACCCGGTTTTCTCCATATGGTAATTCCATTCTGGGTCGTTTATTAAATGATAGCGAACAAATATAGATATAGTTTTGTAAGTCATACAGGTACATAATAAAATGAAATTATACATTCTGTTGATTGATATTTCAAAACCCTATTATTACACACGTTTTTATCTAGAAAGCACCGTAATTTCCTATTCCTCTAAAAAGCAGAAATAGATATCAAGTTCTGTTTTAAAGTCCAGATATTATTGTATAAAGCCATGTGAAGCAACTGCAATGGTTTTTTTAAGAGCCATTGTAATTTCTAGTTGACCTTGTCTAACTTAGGGACGAACATACCTACGTATAGTAATATCTTAGGTCTTCGCGATCACTTCACATTATAATAAAACAACTTTTAACCGGATTAATCGCGTGTATTATTGGTTTTTGTTTTTCCTGACGTTTCGAACACTTCGTAGCGTTCGTGGTCGCAGGAAGACTAAGGTGTCAGGCGTCTCAACAGTTTATTTAAAATTATTTCAGTCTACCGTACATATAATTGATAAAGTTCATAAAAATATTTTTGTCTCTGATACATATTTAAAACTAAATCGCTGCAAAGTGTTCGAAACGTCAGGAAAAACAAAAACCAATAATACACGCCATACCTACGTAGTTAAAGGTACGTAGCTAAATACAGTACATCTCACAATAAATTGCAACAGGTAATTATATTATAAATTCTATGACCATCAATGTCTAACCGCACCTGCAGTCAGCACATATCTAAACTGGTTATAGGCATAATTCGTTTTTAACATAACCGTGGCATAAGCCTAAGCGTAAATAACACATTGAAGCTGGTAATTAGTTATGATTAACTGGTGTAAACTGACCTAAATAAAATATAATGTTTCTTGTTCATATACAAAGAAATCTTTCAAAGGCATTAACGCATGCGGAGCGAAAGGTAAAGAAGAATACGGTCGTGAACAGGATTTGAACCTACACTTCACGGATAAATACTCCAGGCGCTCTGAAGTGAATGAGACATAGGTGATAACAAGCTATATTTCAGGGCTTTGTTCTTGTCTGTTGTTGCGAGAGATACTAACATTGTATTTAAATTAAATCAAATTCTTTATTGAATAAAAATTGTGTATTTTCACCCATGCATAATGTTTTTTCTTAATTAAAGTAATGCTTAATATTTTTAAGTTTGCGAGGTATCTTTTAATAGGTAAATTCGTACGCACATCATATATTATATTTCGTTAATATGGAAGTGTCTGGGTATCGTCGATTTCTTGAATTTAATGTCCAGCTAGCTGTACCCGCGACTCCGTTCACGTGGATGTCGTAAATAACAAATGTTGGACGTGATTATTTAAATGAACATAACTTTTTTATTTATGAACTGATTTACATGTAACAAACACGAAATGTTAAGTGAAGCTTAGCACAATATACCTATCTGTGAAAACCACATCTAAATCGGATAAGCCGTTTCTGAGATTAGCGTGCACAAACGCACAGACAAACAGACAAAAATTCTAACAATAATTGTTTTGGTTGCTATTTGCGTTGATAAAGGTAGCAAAATATTTTTTTCTCATATATCTTCCATGTTAAGACAGCGATCCGTTTTTTATTATATGTATTGATGATGATATAATCCCTAAAATTATACCATAATTTCTTGTAACAAGTACATCTGGCGACACTAAAAACCTTCAAGGCTCTTGATCCAACCGTGATCTCATCTCACATGTCTGGCGTTACAAAAGCTCTTGATAGTCCGTATATATCACTGGCGTAAACGCTCAGCAGTCATCAGTCTTGTCCACCCACTCAGTCGCCGCAAAGAGGGGATAAAAAGGAGGGATGTTGGGATTAAGGTCCTTGAAAAGTGATGGCGGCGGTTACAAATGTAAAGATCTAAAGAAGTGATGGTACGGTCCAGGTACTTGAGCAGATCAATCTGTGAAACTAGATGAAATAATTTTTAGTGCGCTACAAAATATGGTATAGAGTTTCTAAATATATTTTTTTAATGTCACTAGCCTATGTTATTCTGGATGTAAGAATTCTCACGATACCCTATACATCGAAATTGGTTCAGGCATTTAGAAGTTATAGTGGAATAAACAAACTCACAAACAATACATACTTACATACATACATATACTAAAAACTGGTTTATTTACTGGTTTTGTCACGATATTTGCCACTGTTTAAAGCGTGTGATAATTATTTTATAATACCCACATGATTACGAAAAGCCAGTGGTATGTGCCTGGGGTTTGAACTTGTGACCTCTGACTTTCCAGTTAAGCCACTAGGCTATCACAACTTCTATAATTCTATATTATTATTACAAGAACTTATTATAATACAACATTTATCGAAATGCAATTTAAAATATTTTTTGCTCTTCCTTAAGGTGTCTCGCAGAAATACTTGAAGGAAAGTTGTAATCTTTATTTTAATTAAAGTTAGTCATGCAACAACCGCTTCCAAAACGTATAAAAAGTTATCTACTTATGTCGGTGACTGTACTTCTAAAATAAGTTTAGGTTTGGTGTGCTCAACTTTGAAGGTTTTGCGGCTAAGCTAATACAAGACCCCTAACGAAACAATTAAATGATAAATTAAATTAAACGAAAAAATCGTGTTTAAAAAAAATGCAAATTAACACATATTTTTGTTTCCAATTAATTCATAATTCTTTTCCTTCTGTTTATTTATTGTGGGACCATAAAATAAATTCACAGTTTAACAGAATAATAATAAAGTCAAATAAGTTTGTTAACAATCGCCCACTGCCCACAATATGTGTAACGTTCGCCAACTACTCGTGTATTTTTTAACACGCACTAAAATCTAATCGTTTTCGAGTCTTGTAAATCGATCGATTGTAATTATTGTTGTTTTGATATATATTAGTGTTTTCGGCATGTATATGAGAATCGTATTTTCCGTTGTCGTAGGTCAATAGAAAATCCGCCTGTAAAATCATTTCCTATTTCAATAAATAGGAAATTCTTTTCCTACAGGCGGATTTTCTTTGATGCAGCAAAAAAACCGAAGAAGGAAGAGAAAGAATACAGCAACAAGACGGCGGCGCTTTTCGGCCATTGACGAAATTTATTGCATTGGATGCAAATAAATACAATATCTAGCTTCCACAATATTGTGCACCACTCGCCCGCCCGCAATTACGTTGCAGTTTCAATGAATATTAATTATACTTAGATAATTTATTTAAAATTAAATTGAGATAGTAATAATCATTTTATGCAGTCATAAAATCCTATGTAAAATTCTACGGCTGAGGACTCCAGAATCATGTCGCGAATCCTATCAGTTTTCATAGTAATATCATAGGTTTTCGCGATCACTACACATTAAAATAAAACAAAACACGTTCGTGGTCGCAGGAGGAACGACAGGACGGACGCTGCAAAGAGTTCGAAACGTCAGGAAAAACCAATAATACACGCGATTAATCCGGTTACAAGTTGTTTTATTATAATGTGTAGTGACCGCGAAAACCTAAAAGCTATCAGTTTTCGTTACGGTATACCTTACACCCAGTACAGTGACTTAAATAACATGAATTACTTTAGTAAAAGCTTTTAACTATGTTGTCCTCGTAAGGTATAAATATGTGGTCTTGTCATATGCGTTGAAAAGTTGATTGAACGACTTACGAAGGTGTTTAGTGGTTCTGACAACTTTTTGCTACCATTACATTATTGCAATATTTCAGTGCAATTTATTGGCGCACGTGCGCTGCAATAAAAATAAATTCTTATCGACATTATGTTTTATAAATTCATATAATCGACGTATGTACACGGCTTAATCTTGATCACAGCAATGGCACAGATTAATATTTCGTACTTTAATCACCTGTTTACCGATTCTCTCGAAAAACAGTCATAACGTCTTAGGGCCAAGTTCACCAACAATAATAACAAACATGAAAACAAAATCATCAGTTTAAAACGAACGTTTTGTGGCTCCAAATCTGCTATAACTAAACTAACCTAATCGGATATGTCTGTACATATTAACCTAGTCCACTCGTTTTGCTTTCGACATATCTACCTAGATTTCAATTTTAGAACGAAACTGACCGATATTTAAAATCTCTACGCTATCTTTTTTTTCTCGCCTGATATTCTATTTAAAGGTAAACTGAGATTCAGATATAAGGCAGACTATCAATTTTTCATTAAGAAGTGTTGCATGCACTTACTGTTTCGACGTATCATGCAAATAAATATTTTTTATATTTAATCGACATAAAGCAGATAGAATTATTACAGCGATTCATAGAATACTTTCGATGTGTCAAAACTGATGTAGCGCGAACGTTGAAAATAGGATCGTTTTAAACAAATCGGGAACCATAGACAAACTGACTGCAGCTGAAATGCGTCACGGTATTACATAAACATAGTGTTTATTTTTTTCTGGCCAACCATTTACTAAGGCGTCTGAATAGTAAATTTTATTTTTAAATGACGGGAAATGGCGTGTGTCTCCTTGTAAGTTTCTTTACCACCGTGTCAGGCTGTGTGAAACATCAGATTTTTTTAGCTAGATGCTTACCTGAAATAAAAGAAAAATATACTGTAAAAATCTTGCTAGAATTAAAATGTAAAAACGACACAATTTATGTTTACTGACAATATTATCGTGTATTTTATTTTGATCGCTATGTTGAGGAACCCGCAGAACGTAAATATTTTCCACATTTCAATATTTATTTTCAACCGTCTGTCCTCAAATAAAATATACGGAGCTATTAAAAACAAATAATATATGTTCCATGTAAAACGCGAATACCATTACCAAGATAGAGTGCGCATTAACGTCGGAAGCAGCGTTTAGGGAAGTTTACCGATTTAATTCATGCGTGTGCGCTCTAATATTATTGATTCGTGCGGCAATATGGGTCGGGGAACATGTCCGTCAATTTAGACATTTCCTTATTTTGACAGTTTAATTCCTGTGTTCCCTAGTTTAATTCGTGCGAATGGCGGAATAGGATATAAGTAGGTTTCAGATAAACGGATCTTGAAAACTTTAGATGCATATTTCAGTACTAAGTATGAATGGTGAAGGGGTTCATAGCTTTTTGCAAACTGTGGTCGATAAACTATCATTGAGGTTAAGCAACGCTTGGCTAGGTTGATCTATAGATAGCTGAGCGCTAGGAAAATTTTCATCTCAGGTTCTTTATCGTAAACCTGCCTAGCATTTTCCCAATTATATTGGTCGGCATCCAGCCAAACTGGATGCGTTTTAATACCAGTATTTTACACGGAGCGACTCCCAATCTCACCTCCAGAACCCAGTCACTGGGTAACACTATATCTCGTGGTTCGACTTGTTGTCAGACTTTCAGGCGTCTGACTACCCGCAACGTCTGTCATATGAATTTGACAACTAGAACCGGCGGCGGTTTAACGTGCACTCTATAGCCGACCGCGTCAAGTGCAGCATAACCTTGATCTATAGACTAAGCCACGAGCCCCTCTACACACAAAATTCTTTACAGTATTCAATGTAAAACAGTCTTATCGTGATTCTTAAGTTATTTTGAGAGTATGTTAGACGTCTAGACAATCTGACGTTGGTCTAGATTTGATGCGTTGCAGTCGGAGTGGGTTTTTATTTAGCTTCGAGGTTATGTATCATGGTGTGCGCTCACCATCAAAGATAGGCGAGGAGATTTTCAACTATAAATCGTCTTCAGTTTAGGAATAGACTTTTTACATGCGTCATGGGGTATTTGGTTTATTTATATTTGTTGAATAACTATGGTTTGAGACCAATTACAGTAATTAAAGATTGAAACAGATAGAACAAAAAAATAAACTTCTAAATAAATTTATAGATTCTATTCACAATACTTCAGACATAACGAAAAAATCTTCGTCCGAATCCAAGAGTTCGTTTAGTGCTGCGAGAGTGCGAGACACTTGGGAGTTGCGTATATGCTACAAACTTTCCGGTATAAAACTCTTAACTATGGGGGTTAGTAAATTGTTAAGTCTTGTATCTTTATCTGTAAGCTATAAAAATGAAAAAAAAAAGATTACACCATAACAAAACGTAATGAAGTATCGTTTCCACAATGCATAACACGGTTCACTCAATCAATAATTGGCATTGCCAATTGTAGTTAACAGAACCAATTTCCCCAAATACCAACACATATTTCCACTTGACCATCGGATTCCTTCACGTACTAGTTACAATTAATTTATAGAATTAAAGTGTACGGCAGCCAAGTTCAGTGGTCTGTGTCTGGCAGCCGTCCAAAGACTTTCATCTAGTTCTGATGTTCTGGTGATACTCCATTTAGTTCGCGATATCTAATGTGATCCGTAAGGTCGGGTGAACTAATTGTGTATTTAATTTAGACTGCTGAGGGACAGGCCCTAATTGATTTCCTTGTTGCTATATTTTTGAGTAATTAGTTTGAGATCGTTTTGATGTTAATAGAGCATTGATGTGTTGTAAATATTATGGGTACTGAAGCTCAAGTAGATTGAAACAAGAAGATAGGTGCCAGAGAACAATTATGCCAGATTAAAATGTATCTAAGACCGGTGCGGTGGTTGGAGTTTTTCCGAATAATACGATAGTAAATTTAATTACAATATCATTATTATATTTACAGACCAACTGTTGAGCGAAGTCCTCCGGCAGATTTGAACAATGATAATGCAAGTAACTTTTAAATAAGAAGCAAAATTAGCAAAAACTAAAAAACCGTACCACGAATACAAATCTCAGGAAAATACTCACGAAAAACAGAAATCGATCGAGTTTCGTAGTAAGGGAGGTGTTTACCGAGATTTAGCGTGGGAAACGATATATTACGATGATATAAATTGTGACCGACTACCTTTGCCAACTAGGTTACATGTACTGTAATGCAATCTTTTTTTGTACAGTGAACTAATGCTTACAGCCCCAATGTTTACAGAAACAGTCCTGAATCTTTCCGAAGTCACGTAATCGTGTTCCATTAAATATTATAATGTTTGGGTAATTTTCAAATAAGATGTATGATCAGTATTTTGCTTGTGACAGTCCACTTTTGAGTGTTTGTGTGAATTATTTTTAATGGCACCAGTGATTTGTGCAACCTTGGCTTCGTTGAGATATTTTTCGATGTTTACAGGTAGAGGAATTAGAAGTTTTTTTTTGTTGCATAATATTTTAATGTAAGATTCAGACTTTTCTATAAAATTCAATAATAGTGGTGGTGTATTTAATATGTCATGTAGATGTACATAATTAAATGAATTAATAAAATGCATGTACGTGGTAGGTTTGACACTGCAACTTATTTAAAGATTAATCTTTAAAAAGCATTAACGCAAGCTTGGCGAACTCTAAAGTTATAACATTAAATGGAAAAAGAATACGGTCGTGAACAGGATTCGGTCACCTGTATAGGGACTGAATAGATTGCAATGACGTCGTCATAAGACGTGTTATAATATGGATAAAGAATTCACGGTAGTGAGCAGAGGTCGAGATGGCTTAGTGGTCAGAGCGCCTCGTGTATTTATCCGGGAGGCGCAGGTTCGAATCCTGTTCGCGACCGTATTCTTTGTCCATTTAATATTGCAACTTATTTCTCAGGAAGCGCGTGGGTAACCTGCTGGTTACCACGATACATAAATTACTAATTCTGAAATGATATCGAGTCAAAATAAGTATTTTTGAGGTGCTTGTACAGGGCCTTTTCATATACGAATAGAAACTGTATTTCCACGAACATTCAATTATAGCCATGATAAAACGACCAATAGTTTTATAGTTCGAGTTCTCAATCCATAAAATGAGTAATAGATACAAATTGCAATTTCTCTTCGATCTTTCGAGAATGAACTCACAAAACATGTTAGTAACCTAATAAAGATCGAATCTTATGATTAACACAGTGAATTAAAATTTCTCGTTTAACGCCTATAATGAATCTCGACATGGAATGAGACGGGAAACTCAATTACAACCTTATCACGAAGAAAATTCATATTTAAGGCGCCTTCTAACTATATGTATCTTAATGACTTATCACACACGCGTATTTCCATTTCAGTTTTATTGGTTCACATCCTTATTGCACCCTGCTGCGGGAATTTAAACTTTACTTTAAAGAACAAAGATTGGAATTTCATTGTGTTGTTTTGGTACTTATAGCTATTAGTTTGGAGTAATCGTTTAGTTGTGGAGTAAGCTGAGCTGAAATGGACGTTTCTTATTACCGAGCTAAGAGCTTGTAAGTGCTTTCCAACACTAGGTCCTTGTAATGGCCTAGCTTAACTGACTTGCTCTAAAAGATTGGATGTTATAGTATAACATCCAATCTTTCTAGGCTTCTGAGGTATTTCTTTTTTAACGGTCTTAAGACAAATTACAGCCATTTTCTATTGTTGCGATGACTGACGAAATATATATCTTAGACGCGTGTTCTGACTATAATGACTCGGTGGTGGCACGGTCTACGTCTCACAGCTCCTGATGATGCCCCATGGAGGTGTGTGTGTGGGGGGGGGGGGGGGGTTAGTTTTTGATGTTGTGTTATATCAAAGGCTTACTACTACTGACTTAACCAATAGTAATTCAGGTAGAATTACAGACTTTTATAAGTTATAAAATTTAATTCTATATGCAAATTTAAATATAAATTAAAATTAAATAGTTTTTTTTGAAAAGCATTAACGCATACCTTTCGAGTTCGCTAAGCATGCGTTAATACTTTTCAAAGAATCTTTAAGCAAAATCTCACACGCAATGTTAGATCACAGCTTACTCCCGCCAATAGTATATGATTCCGTCTACATCTCACAGGTACTTGAAAAGTGTAAAGAATCTAGGAGTTCTTATAGATCTAACCTCTGCTGGAGTGAACAATAAAAAACATAAACTCTTGCACAGAATAGTTCAAATCCTATCCAAAGAGAGCTACTCATACCTAAATTATGTTTGGGAATATGTTCCATTTCTATTTTAAGTTATGATTACATGTAAAACTCAGCAGACATAGTTCGGAATGATTCAATCTGTACTAGACGAGAAATGTGAGTCATGAATGAATATAATTTGTACTGTATTCCCCGAAATGCTGTTATTAAGTCCCATGTAATAGGTGGTGAGCCCATTGCCATCGACCGGACACAATACCAAACTCCGGGCTGCTACTGAGAAATTCTTAATAGAAAAACTCAGTAATACTTTGCCCGACCCGGGAATCGAATCCGAGACCCCATGCTCAGCAATCGTAATTAAAACCACTAGACCAACGAGGCAGTCTATATATACTAATGAATATTATAAAATCAATTTTTTCTAAATTGTACTTCATAACAATAAAAATCTATTGTGTCTAGTAATTTGCGAGCCAACGGTTATTTATTCAATAGCTCTTTTTGAATGTCAAACTTAAAGACGGGTTCCAAATGAACCCATTATTCAATGCTTCCTGGTCGAAAAAAAAAATGGCTGGACAAACCCACCGGGGAACTAATTGTGCCGTTCGCAATTATTGTTGAAGATGCTAAAGCCTAAGCAAAACAGAAAAAGCAGACGGACACTAGACCCCTGATAGAACATTGAGATAACATTAGTAGAAATATTTGAGATACAAAACAATACAGGCCGTTTGAAATGTGAAAGCATTAAAAATAATAATAAAACAATAAATAAATAATAAAAAAAAACTAAATATACTTGTTGTTACAAAATGTTTGTTTTCGTGGGACATTTATTGTTTATCGTTATGATTCGTCCATTTTCCAATGATGCCCTACTAGTTTCGAAATCTAACGCCATAATAATAAGAGTTTGGCTCGTGACATCGTCGTGATCTTAACAGAAAAATAGGACTAATAAGCTAAATAAGTTAATTAGCTTTTGCTTGTTCTCATAGTTTTTACACATATTTTTCGTACTAGTTTAGCATAAATGTATTGTTCCACTAAAAATAGCGTAGTTAAGTGATGGCCTGAAACACAGGTTTGAATTAACCTAGTTCGGGCAGGTCGCTACATGTAATTTTAATTCAAAAATTATGTACTTCTTGCACTTATAATAGATATATTTTAGTTTTTTATTAGTCTTAGCGTAAAAATTACATATTATATTTGTTTTATTAATACTGCGGCCATTTGTACCAAGTTTTTGTAAAAGTTTTATTTTTTTTATTACTACTAGAAATGTAACCACATCACGCCCAATTTTATTTAACCCTTCATTAACACGTTCCTCCTTTTCGCAAGCCAACGAAAGCAGTATCGCATGCAACAGACAGATCTGTCCCTGTCTTCTATCTGTTTAATTCCTTGCAAAGTACAGTCCTCAGTACTTCAACAGTAGCAGTTTGAATTTGAGAGCACCCTTATCACATTGCAGTAAAAGCGGTTTTTCTGTGACTATTGATGTGCCGTCAACTGTACCCTTACCATCGAGACATCTACTTATCTCTTTGATGTAGCGTTGATTCTGATACGATGCCTTTGAAGTCGCTTATAAGGACGATAAATATATTCAGCGATGCCCTGTTTCCTATTCACGATAATATATCGATATCTCACATTTAGGATCATTATCATCGATTCCGTTGATAAAACTATTCGTTTTTATGAGAAACGGATGCTAAATCGATTTCGTTTTATATTTATTCGCGGCGGCAGATTTGATATTGGATTTTAAATAGTATTTTGTCATGTTTGGAAGTCATCGGCATAATTAAAAACGACTACTGCCTACTAAATAATTGGAAATGATCGCTGCGATATTTTTGCAGACCAAGTTTTTTTTATTGTCAATTGTCAAATCTTCTGACCCATCACCTAATTTTCTTACGACACCCGTGGGAAGATGTTGCATGTTCCATTAAAGCCAAGGACCACACGTCATATCCAATTCACTGAATATAAATTAGTTAGTTGCGTTCATATACGCTTTCAATCTTATTCTGACCCTTACTAAACAGCTAAATCAAGTCTTAATAAACGCTGCTACTAACGCCGATTACAATTAAGAAGATCGCAGATGTCATCATTTAATTTGTTCAATTGGCTGTGAATTTCCATAGGATCACCTAATGTAGTTCCATTGTTTGATGGTGATGTGACCTATTTATCATTATTATCGCTGTTTACTCAAGATGGCGTCAAGTTTGGCGCCTCTCGTGGGTGTCGGTAGGGCTATGTAGGTTAGCGTGTGGTGCAAGTTAAATTATTTTATGGTTTTTGGTACAACTTTGTATGACCATAATTTTTGTCAAGTATTTTGACATCTAACAAATCATTATGCAGCTGATAATACTTAAATTATCGTCTACGTAGAAATATTTTAATATAATATCATTATGATAGATTTTATTTTCAAAATGCTTGACTGTAGGTTTCATTAATTTTGTTTGTAAATTAAGTACAGTGTTAGTTGCACAAAGTAGAATGCATACATAATACAAAGAAAAGTAAGAACTTGCAATTACATAGAAAAGTGATTTGTACGTTAGAAATATTGTTCAAAGTTTCATTCTAGTCATTAAGATTTTTTGTTATAAATTTTATTTGAGATTCCGCTAGTCGCTTATACCATACAATTCTTGACATTGCGTCCAGTTTCCAATGAGTTTGCCCTATTACACACACAATTTGCGAGCTGGTCCCGTCCAATTGACTGTGATGACCTCATTTTCCTATTGATTTCGAGACACAACGAGGATATGGTAATCAGATGGTAATTATGTCTAGCTTATGATCTTAGATCAAGGTGGATTAGTGGTATTTGAGTATGAGTAGCGAGTGGTGACATAGGGTTTAGTTTATAAGGAACTTGTGCCATCGTCTACGTTAATTATTTAGTAGCTAGTGTTGCCAGGTTGACTATGCCAAATTTCGGGAAAGGAGGTTAAAAATATGGGGACAGCAAAAAAGTACGACGGATGTTCGAAAATTTTAACCAACTTAAACATATTTTCTTCATAATTAGAGATTGCATAAAATATTGGGCGTATCAAGGGTAAATCCTTGTGTCCTAGCGTCTAGAGACCCTTGAAAATGTCGGGCGTGTCCTTCTTTGGTGTCCTGTATGATGGCAAAAAGGTATGTTTGTGGTACCAATTGCGCAGAATACTACAGCGCAATAGCAATACTGGCAGTTCTTGTAAACTTTAATTTTGTGCGTCATACGTTTCAGTGTTATCTGATCTTATATTATTTGGCTCTATGTCTGCTTCTAAAGCTAGTTTGTGTAATTTCCTTGTTCCTCCTATAAATTCAGTCCGACTAAGTTATTTTACGTTACTGCAAGATTTCTTTATAGTGCTAATGTTTGTTTGTATTTATTACAGAGGTTCCGCTGTTGCCTAGTGATACTGGATTAGTAAGTGCAGCGATTAAAATTTTATACCTGTTCTAGCTATGTAGGCCAAATTATTTAAAGTATTAGACCCTTTAATAGACCCAGCTGTCTTTCAAACAAAACCACGTATTTTACTACTCTGACAGCTGATGTCACTGCAAATCTAGATCTTTCATGTTTAATTCAGAAGTCTAAATTAAAATGCACTGGGTTGTTTAACTGTAATTTCGAATAATTTAAATCTTAAGCTAAGGATATAAGGTCGGAGTCTGCGTGTTTTTTAGCTTTGCAGATGCATATCTAAGTTTGCAAATAGGATATTAACATCTACTTGACATTAACCGATTTTGAGGTCGTGCAAAACTTATTTAAAGATATGGAAGCTTAGCTTATATTTTCCTGGAAATCTATGGATTAATTTTACATCGTATTCAGTAATGTATATAGTAAATGCTATGATCAAAGTCTAATTCATCATATGAAAACAGGCTTAATTTTAAAGACCAAATAGTTCCCAAGATAATCCATTTTAAATATCACCAGATATCTTTCAAAACAATATTTGTAACAATTATCGAGAGCATCATAACACTTTCAATGGGTCATATTCAATAGGCTGTGTATCTCTTCTCAGACACTTCATTCGTATAACAGTATCAATTTAGGGCATCTCCTCAATGACTTAGGCAAAGGCAAATCTGCAGTATGCTTGGCACGGATTGTTCTTTCTAAATGACTGACTACAATCAGAACACGCATGTTGCTTTATGGCCTATTAGATTTATTGGCGGTTTTGCTTGCGTTAATTGGAGATTATTCCAGATCGCTTGTATCCTTTTTGAGATTAGAAACATTCCAGAAATTAAGACGTCTAACAAGTATCTCTTTTCATTTTGCTCTTGGTCTCACGAAATCTCCAGTACATTGGTATTTCTTTACGTTGCGTTCATTCAAATGAACGCTTACACAATTCAAAAAGCTATGCAATCCTATACAATACGTTGCTGAGGCTCGCATATTGAGATATTAAAAACCGTGGCTATCTTCAAATTTCCCCAATAAAAATATCCGACACTCAATGCCTGTTCGTCGAATTACACCTTAATGCGCATTTTAACAAACTTATTAAGCAGTCTACATCGTTTTGTGACATCAGTATCATCTTCAAATAAGGTTCAAATTCCTGTGTTCACAGTTTCTGTAGGTGTATCAGACTTTGTAAGTTTCAGCTGCTTGTAATCTCGGATTACATGAACGTCACGTCTAAAGTGACATACGTTGGAGTATTATCAAGCACGGTCCATTGTGATAGCAGAGTGATAGACAGCTATGGTTGTCATGTAAATAAGAACAGTTTTGGTATTAGAGCGTTATGAATATTTATGAGCTGAATAAACTCTGGTGCAATCGACGGATGATTGAGGAAAATTGATGGTGGCGCAACATTATTTCTTCTGAGTTCTTCATTGTGTGAATGATTGTGGGTAACTGTTTGCCTGACTGTCCAATCATTATTCTGATGCTGCATAAGTATTACATTAAGTGGAGTTGTAACAAAAGTAGTTCCACTAATGGCTGGTTCCCACATTTCACCGACTGTTATTTGTTGTAAGTATTTGTGACTCGGCTCACGCATCTAAGTGTAATGAGACAGTCTCGATATCGCAGTTCATTTTTATATTCGATACTTGCTGCCGTCAATGTTCTTCTTCGTTAAAGGAACGGCTCATTTAAAAAGTAGACAGCTCATTTACAGCATTAGAAACTTTTTAGAAAACCTTACAAATCTCTTACGAACAGCTTGTGCAATAAACATGTTCATACAATACATCATTCGTACACATTTCCGCTTACGATTCTATCAGCATCGCCTTATGTCTGTACAGTGAATTTTAATAGTGAGTTTTACATAATAATGTGAGACAAACAATAGATCATACATTGTCAATGAAGGCATGCGAAATGAGATGAAGCAAGATCACGGTCAGCCAGTATCTTCACTTTCATATATATGAATAAAATAAAAAATTATTACTTTCACTGGTTAAACATATTATCAATAACCATAAATGTTAAATTCTACTATAAATCGAAAGCAGCCGACACACGTATCATAACGCACGTGAAATCGTCACACACATCAAAAATAATTACAAACATACCGCACGCGCCAGAAATCGAATCGAATCGCCAGAATCGATTTACCATAGATTCGAGAGCATTTCTCATCGAAAACCATCATCGAGTATACACATCGAACAATGGTCCGATAAATAAGCAATACGAATCGATTGATCGAATCGGACATGTGATCATCAATGGCAGTGTAATCGAATCGAACGGGATCAAGATCACGGTCGAATCTATCGGCTGTAATTGCATAACGATTGTTGGTGCATGTTTGAAGCGGGCAGCGGGTGAAATAAACACAACCTTATTTTAATAAATATATTTTAATTTTAAGAAAATAATATTATATATAAAATAATATATATTTGAAATTAATATTTTTTCTGTTCTTTTATGCTCAAATAAGCATTCTTGGAAATAGTGATTAAAGAAATAATTCGGTCACTTTTAGATAGTGTAGATTTAAAACGAATATCAAGTATGCATTATAGTTTTTAAAATAATCACATAATTGAAAACTTAGTTCGTTATCGTTTTTTTTTTCAATGTCTCTCTTCCAATCAAATCGCTTCTCTCACATACATTGCACATAATCTTCAATTGCATGGAAACACGATCAATTTCTCAGCGAGCATTGCGTTAGTTTTATTTCTATTTATGCTCATAGCAACTCCGGTCCGATGTATTTTTATCAATGAATATTTTCTTTATTTGTATTCACTGATGGATTAGTTACGTCAATGTAATGACTCATGTTAGTCATTGTAATTTAATTTGTGTTAGTTTTTCTGGTAAAGTTGTTAATCATGAAGTTTTTTTAGTATGGAGTACGTTTTAATTTATCGCAACTGCATTTGTGATAATTATAGTGAAATGTAAAGTAATCCTAAATGTATTGTATATACCTTTATTTATACATAACTAAATAAGTATGTTCTTCTAATAACGGAGGCCAATGTATGTTACTTCTTCCAAAGTAGAGTTCACTCCATCAACAACTGTCGAATTTAATCTCATAATTATAACATCATTAAAATTGTTAATCTTAATTATGACGTACCATGAAATTCTACATCATTATAACGCGTTACCGACTTGACAGTTAATTAACAAAGCGTTAACCGACGGCTTAATGCTTAATTGATTTACTGCAGTCAGAGTTAAATATCACATCACTTGACTCAAGTTAAACGAACTAATACATATTGAATTAAGATTGCGTGAAAATTTTAACTGGAGTTAATGGGAGTGCAATAGAGTAGATGTGGTTGATAGATGACAAATGAAAATCAAAAGATACAACTAGTAAGAATGGCGTTCTAACTTTGAAAACATCGTAATTTCTATAGGTGTTTTTTTTTTAATTAAAATAAAATAATGATACAGCCTCATATCCGTATTCCCGGAAGGGTACACCCACTTTTTAATTTCAAGTTCCGAGTGCTAGAAATCTCTATATAGGTAATATATTATTTTAAGAACATGATTTTCCTGAACGCGTTCTTATTTGTATAAAACATGGTAAAATTAGATGATATTGTAAATGTCATCTTATTTTGAATCACATGTTTTGTAATAAAAATATCGACATGCAATATTTTTATTCCAATTTGACAATTTAATTATTACATTTGATAACGAAGTGAAATTATTAATTATTCATTTCTTGAATAATAATATCATCGTATTAAATAGCCCAGTAATGGATGCTAGCTAGTTCTAAAATGCTAGCTGGTTAGTCGTTTGCAGAAATTGACAAAACTGATAAAATATAAATGACTCAAGTATTTAAAATTACTTTGATAAATGTTATCTCTAAGCAATCGAATGTAAAAGATACGACCAAGACCGAGAAACACATAAAGAAGTAGTAAAATATAAAGAAGCAACAATTAAATATCGTACAAATAGAGACACAGGTGAACGTACCCAAGTTAAAATAAATCAATGGCTAACTAAACGCTATATTTAACTCCAATTAATAACAACATAATGTTCTGTGGCTTCCGTACGATACATTTTATGATTTATTGCTGTATGCTCTTATATGATTATTAAATCTATATTTATTTCTTTGTTTTTTGTCGGTACTAGTTGCTTGTGGGTGTTTATTAATTGCGGATGGTAAAAATTATATAGTATCTATTTATTATGAAAGGATGTGTGAGGATGTCATGATGAGGTCTTATGTTATTTTTATTCTGACCTTGTTGCGTTAACCTATCTTTCTACGTATTTAGATATTTACGCAATAGCTTGCGATGTACATTATTTCAATAACTAAGCTTGTGGTATTTAGAATATATCATATTTAATTTCCTATTAGCTACTTCAACATGTATTGTTGCAATATTTATTAGTTCTCACCGTGGGAGAGCCACGCTTCGGCACGAATGGGTCGGCTCGACCGGATTGATACCACGGCCTCACAGAAAACCGGCGTGAAACAACGCTTGCGTTGTGTTTCGCCGAGTGAGTGAGGGTACCGGAGGCCCAAACCCTTTAAAAGGCCGGCAACGCACTCGCGACTCCTCTGGGGTTGCGGGTGTCCATGGGCGGCGGTAATCGCTTACCATCAGGCGAGCCGTCTGCTCGGTTGCCCCCTATTCCATAAAAAAAAGTAAACATATTGATATGTCACTTGTTTTCCTTGAAACAGGTAGAACAGTAGGGTTACATTTTGCATTTTCCAGCATTCTCAGAAGTCACTCACAGTAACATCTTAAATACTGTTTATGCTGAACTTCGCAACACCTGACGCGGTTATAACTGGGTGGGCCCGGAATAGCCCCGGAGCACTGTCACTATCAGTGTAACAATTCAGACATCCAAGCTGGCGTGCCAATACCATCGGTCACTGCATTCTGGCGAACGTGAGACATTTCTCCGAACGAGTATAAAGCAGAAGATGTATGGCGCATGGAGGCGTGCAGTTAAAAGCAGTGTGAGGTGACAAATTAGTGTTAATTAATGTATGAGATAATTATGAAAATATGTAAAATCTGTGTGAGGGAGGATGGATGTTGTCGAGACTTTTCTGTTATTAATAACATAAACATAGCATCACGCCTGTATTTCCCGAAGGTAGGCAGAGGTGTTTACACTTGCATACCCACATTTCACCAATGTTGTTATTAAGTCCCATGTAATAGTTGGTGAGTCTATTGTCATCTACCGGGCATTTCCTAACAGAAAATCTCAATAACACCGGGAATCGAACTCGAGACCTCATGCTCAGCAGTCGTGCTTAGGATCACTAGACCAACGAGGCTTTCGTTGAATAATAGGGTTTTTATTATTAGTGCGATTGAAGCCATATAGATGAGAGGGTTAAATAATCAGTATTTACTTCGATATGTGTAGATAATAGCTGAAAAATATTATGTGCTTTGCAAGCCGTTTCCTCTGTTGGCTATATGACGTAGTTACGATTTATTAGAGATTTATTTTTAACCGACTTCAAAAGGAGTAGGTTCTCAATTCAGTTGGTGTATTCTGATTGCTCATTTGATTTGTTTCCTATACGAGGGAACGCCACTAGAAACAAGACTAAATTAATTTAAAAAAAAAAGCACGCTTGCCATTTTTCACATTTTTGCCTCTTTTTTTAAATATTACTAATGTATGTTACCCGGGACAATGTACGGCTTCTAACTATACCCTTTACATCTAAATTGGTTCAGGCGTTTAGAAGTTATGGTGGTAAAAAGAAACTCACAGACATACATACATGAACCCTCAAAACATAACACTCCTTTTTTGTGCAGTCGTGTAAAAAAGATCGATTTTTTTTTGATCTAAATAAATTCCAAAAGCAGTTATCTCTTCTCACTTGTACCAAACACTGTCTAGTCAGTTTGTTCTCATTTGTATCTAGTATTTGCATCTTGTAGCAGACGCATTGAGCAACCTACGATATATATTAGATTAATAGCCCAATAAATTTCATTATATATTTATTATAATATGTACGATATCAAGGTTTGCAAAGCATATAGAGAGACTAGTATTTAGTAAGGTACATACTTATGTATGTATTAAAATTACACACAATTACATATTGATAAGTGGTTGTGTATTCTGATGAATTTATATATATTCTAGCTTCTGCCCGTGACTTCGTCTGCGTGGACTTCAGAATTAGGTCCAGCCGGGATAAAAAGTATAATGCCATCCAACTTATAAACTATCTGTGTGCCAAATTTCATCAAAATCCGTACAGTAGTTATTGCGTGAAAGAGTAACAAACATCCACTCATACAAACTTTCGCGTTTCTAATATTAGTAGGATTATATATATATATATATATTGCCATGACTACATTTTTTTTTATTTCCCACATTTTCATGTACCATATTCACTATATTACTATTTTTTTTATCTTAATAGCCTACGTAACCCGAAAAAGTTTAAGGATTCGAACGGTACCCCAATCATCTAAATCGGTTCAGGAATTTAGAAGTTATGGTTGAATAATAATAATACTCCTCCCGACCGTATTTCAGCCATGGAGGCCTATCTCTTACGGAGATTAGCCAAGTACGCAGGAGATATTATAGTGCACAAGTGTATGCGGAAACACAGGTGAACTCTCTCTTCCATCACTCTCATATTCCGATGGGACGGCAATCCGACACGACCGGGGAGAGATCAGGCGCAGGACCGACTTTACGTGCTTTCCGAGGCACGGGGGTGTTATACTACCAACTTCCTGACTCCGGGCTGCTACTGAGAATTTCCTAAAGAAAAACCCAATAACACTTTTGCCCGACCTGGGAATCGAACCCAGGGCCTCACGCTCAGCAGCCGCGCTTGCGACCACTAGACCAACGAGGCATGGTGGAATGAAGAAACTGACAAACATACATACATACATGAACGTTAAAAATAACACTCCTTTTATTTGGGCAGTCGTTATATATATTATATTTAAAATATTCTCTGTTCAATTATAATTTTTAAACAATTATAGAAAGTTTTCATTCCGCAAACACTACTTACTTACATTTTTAAATGCTAACTTTTTCATTTGGCCGGCTGTACAACTGTGTGCATATCTGCCTTCCTCTTCGCGGAATACAGGCGTGATGCTATTATGTTATCTTAGGAGACTTCACTACTACAGGACTCCATTCTCATATATTATACAAGAATTCCTCTCAGTATTGCGATTGCATTCTATTGTTAGCATAAACCAACACGACATCCAATTGAGATGTAAGAAACCCCGTTAACGAGATCTCTTAGCATTCAATGTTGGTGACTAACACGGTATACTGGTCCAATTCATTTTTTTTAATCCTCACTTTGGCTACAATTAGTCCTAGCTTTAATTAGAAGCAATGCTTTCAGTTCATTCGGCGCCGCAAAATGAGTATTCACTGAGCTGTGAAGTGATTAGAAAAAGGTTTCCAAAAGTGTTTGTGAGTCATTATCGACTCTATTTTTGTTCTATTGAACAGGGGTGGATTTAGTGTCTTTATTGATGAACACCAGACATGTCGCTCCATTTTAAAATTACAGTCTTGTTCCTACGGGAGACTTTTAGACTTTTCTGAATACTGTTTTGTAATTATATTGTTATAGCAATTAGTGATCACAACCTTTAAGCTGTTGCCTCGCTCATTAGCAGACACAATAGATTTTTAATGTTACAACGTATAATTCTGTACGTTGCTGAGCCGAAAGGTCAATGTACAGTCTGCTTTTGTTTTGTTTTTATGTGTTTTTTTATTTTGTTATTAGGGAATTTGGTAAAATATTGTTGAGGTTAAAATATAGCTAATTCATTTCAGCCTGTATATGTATGTTTCTGTTTTTCTTGAATTAGAGCTTAGGTTTTGTTGGTGGAGATACTTTTCTCAGCCTCATTTGACTTCTTTTGTTATAGATTTAATTTTGCCACTTGCTTGACATCATAAGCAGAACCATTTGATCATGAAATTATTAAGTTTTATGGGATCTATTTAGATCCATTTAACATCACTTCCTTTTAACGCACAACACATTTAACGATTGATTAATGGCGGACCTTCGCTAATGCGAGCTTATTAACGGCTGGCAGAAGAAATAGATTTATGGGCCCTTAGCGATCTTATAAATTAAAGTCAAATGGTATTCCATATTTCATTCACATGTACCCACATGACTCAATCCTTAAGCTGAGGCCTTCGAGCTTCATCAGCACCAGACCTTGGCAGAACGAAATTAGATATTGGGTGCAATTGTAAGCTGGCCCAGATAATATTTTTATTTAGTATAAGCTCTGCGAGGTCGTATTCATTGCAGACATTGTCTCAACAAGCAATAAAATGTCAATATTCGTTTAGCCAATTTATATGTTTAATGTGGCCATTTGTAATAGCTTATAATATTAGTGTATAAAGCTGTACACCGGCTGGGTAAAGTCTGTAAAGTGGTAAAGTTATCAAAGTACAGTTTCTTTTTAATTTGCTAAAATAATTGAGGGGGATTCGTGAGTAATAATAAACACAGGCTATGATGATACTATGACATTTAATTACAATAAATTAAAGTTGTGGTTCATGTAATAGGACTAAAAATATACTAGGTTATAGACTTAAAATGTATAGTTAACAACATAATATACAGAAGCCATTATGCACTCCCAAGTGCCGTTAAACAAGTTTCAGCGCTAACAAACTAGCAAGTCTAAAAACTAATTTTGTTTTACAGAAATAGATCGTACCAAAAATATACTAGAATAACATCATCTGAATATAATGACCGATCAGCTTTATAGACCACTTAATGATTCAGGATTGACGAGAACCAATATTGAAATTAAATGCCACATTAATTCTAAGCTCGAAAGAGATCAACATACTCTTCACAATGGAAAAGAAAAAGACAGAAATCAATGAGGAGTGCTGTGATATAATTTGATATCTGTATTTAGATCCAAACAGGTTAATTGACTTAATAGTGGTCATAAATATATTAAGGATTAGGATAATTACCGCATTCGGAGTGTGCTTTATGAGTAGGATAAAATGAACAAAAGTTATTTTATAGACGTCAATTTTAGTCTTAGTGGTTCCGGGATATTGTTTTATTGTATTCTGAAAGACAAATAAAGTCTCTTAGTTCATACTAAAACTGGTAGCTATATCAGTATTATTTGAATTTAGAGAGATATATATACAATAGAGTATTCAGTATATGAAAGAGACTTTAGGGTGGATGATACAAAAGTTCATATATATAATAATAGGCAGTCAGGTTCATTCCCAAATACGAGTAGAGTAGAAAATACTTTGTCAATCATTCAGTCACTACAAAGTGTATGCTGCAAAAATATATTAGAATGCGGACTTTACTTTTTTTTTCTAGGCACTATAGTTTGTAGTAACACGAAAGAAGAATTTTATTTTATAGCGTATAATGTTAAAACAACTATTATGTTAAAAAAATATTTATAGTATGACCTCTGAGTTCGGTCAACAAAAACTTAATACAATGGTGGTAGTGTACACAATCGTTCATCGGATAGGTCCAATGTCGCGAATGTGGGTCGGCGGTCGGCACGGTGTGCCGGCGCACATCTGTGCAATCAGTGAGGTGTGCGGTGACGTCACCCAACACTTCGGAATGTTTGTGATTGGTTGAATATCTTAAGTTATTGGGTGTTTAATTATGCTTATATTCATGGTGATTTTGCTTTGTAGAGTGGTATTCAATAAGGTTTAAAAGTATTCTGAAATTTTACATTACAATTTAATTGACAATACCTACTTCTGTCTCATTCTTGTTTTGCTTGTTAGTAAAAGATAGCAATACTTTAATTTTTAGAGCCTTACACAACATGATGTTGACAATTAATATGTTCCTGCATGTACCTGTATAATAAAGGCTATTATACCTAATATAATAGTCTTTATTAATCACAATCATTTCTATTGACTGTCGGAAAATCCCTATCATTATTACCATACCATTCCACTGCTGGACAAAGGACTCTTCGAATAAGTATCTACTTGCCACTGAGTAAAATTCTCAGCTTCTTCCATCCAGCTCATGCAATTTTATTTAAAATAATTTAAAGTTAATCAGCGAGTTACGAAGCAAGTAAAGCTTAGAGTTTCTCTGAAGGATTGATTCTGTAACAATGTGAACCGATAAAGAACTTAAGTTATCGATATATCCCACAGGATTGGTAAGCTGAAGTGGCAGTCAGCTGGCCATACTACCCGTAACTGAGGAGATCACGAATCGGCAAACATAGTGTCGGATGCTTTAAGGGTAAGAGGAGTGACAATCTGCGTAAGGTAGCCCCCCCATAGTCAAGCTTAATTTCTATATATTCTATAAGTATTTGTTTATGCTTTTAGTTTAGTTGTTTTTATTATAATTTTATTGTATAGTGAGCAAACCTACCTGCTTGCGTATCACCGGATAGTAAGTAACGCTGCTCATGTCATAATTAATGTAATAATTTAGAACTAGTACATTTTTTCAAAATACTTTTCAAAAGTTCTTCAACATTTAGAATATTAGCAAGGCGTTTGTTTCTGGCTGAGGCGTTTATTACAATAGTGTGAGTGGTTGTATAGTTTTAACTATAAATTATAAAATTAGTTCAAATTATTTATACAGTTGTAGTTTACACGACCCGAATGACTCAAAATGTTGAAACATTCATAACCCGAATTACTGAAACCGAAATAATGGTAATTTTGTTTCTGTACAAATATTTGAACATTTATTTATAAAAATATACTAAAATGTTCAAATGTGGAATAAAATAAAAGACAGCGTTAGAGCTTTTTAAATGATAATTATATTTGAGTGTTGCCTGTGGTTATCTTTTCTACCAGAATGTGTGTGAAACATGTACAGTAATTCATATTTGGTAGACTTATTGTTGAATGCCTAATAATTATAATGCTCAGTCATCCCCCTGCCCTTATCCCAATTTAATTCGGTCGGCGCAGCATGTCTTTTTCTTCCATACATCTCTGTCAGCCGTCATCTCCCTAGTCACTTCCTTTCCAGCCATATCATCTTATACACAATCCATCCATCGCTTCCTCGGTCTTCCTCTACTTGTGTAGCCAACTACATTCATACTCAGAACTTTCCCGTCACATGATATTATAATGATTATTTTAATGCTCAGTGCGTTTCATAAATTAAGCCATCGGCAAAATGGCAGCTATGCGTGAAAGAGTTAAAATTAAAATAACCTCAAAAATTAAGAGCATAGTTACCTACTACCAAATTAATTTGTAATGCTTTTAAAGTCCCATACATTACCTATATGTTTTTTAAATAATCCTTTTTAAGAACACATCCAATTATAAACTGTTAAGCTTCTCAAATTCTGAGCGAAGGCCATCTTTGCCTGTCCTATAAAAATCTAATCAACGATTGCCACCAAAGGCTAATAACATGAAGTACATCACTTATTGCGTATGAATATGGATGGCCTCACTGTGGCAATTGGAAAAGCAATGTCTGTCTAATAGGTGTTGTGTACAAGCCGATGATGTCACCATTGAATTGATCTCAATCGGACGAGTCAAGAATGTGACACGTTCATGGCACAAGTGTAGGGTTCAAAGAAATAGTACCAGTTCCTTTTTGGTAAAGGCTGCTAAGGAAGTGGTAACTTATACCGCTGACCGTGAAGTATAGATATCCTACCGAGTATCGAGTACTTTTAAGAAGTAAGTTTATTTAAATGTTAGAAAGAGAAAAGATAAGAAGAAAAAGTGACTTCCTTGTGACACATTTATGTAGGAGTATACCTATATTTGCCTAGCCTTTTCCCAATTACATTGGGGGCGGCTTCCAGTCAAACCGGATGAAGCTTAATACCAGTATTTTACATGGAGCGACTGCCTATCTGACCTTCACAACCCAGGAACTGGGCAACACGATATCTCGTGGTATGACTGGTTGTCAGACTTTGAGGCCTCTGACTAACCGTAACGGTTGTCATAGATCTTAATTCGACAACCGGGACTGATGACTTAACGTGCTCTCCGAGAATCCGAGAATTGTTTTCTCAGTATGAAATGATGGTCCATCCACAGACCGACCGCGGCAAGCGCAGCTTAACCTCGATCGATTGATCTGTGCGCCCTTAGGTAATTATCCATCTCTAAACAATAATAATAATAATAATTAACGTTACTTACTCTACTACCAATGTGTGATATGAAATATTTGTAATCAATGAGAAATTAATTACTGATGACATTAGTTGATGGAATGATTTTCTCAGAACTGTCAAACGGTCGTAGGAGGTCATAGGACGTACGAAAAAAACTAGTATTCGGCTGTTGTGTGGGCGCATCAGTTTGGTTGAATGCATGAGCAGCCATTTAGCCATTGGCATCCAGTTACTATAGAATTCCAGTACCGTTTGTTTGGGAATTTCCAGCTTAATAATTATGGAAGTACCGCAATCTTATTTATAAACAACTGTATTTGCACACAACAAACTGCTTCGTTGGTCTAGTGGTCCCAAGCGCGACTGCTGAGCATGAGGTCTCGGGTTCGATTCCCGGGTCGGGCAAAGTGTTATTAAGTTTTTCTGTTACGAAATTCTCAGTAGCAGCCCGGAGTTTGGAATTGTGCCCGGTAGATGGCAATAGGCTCACCACCTATTACATGGGACCTAATAACAGCATTGATGAAATGTGAGTGTACGACTGTGTACATCTCTGCCTACCCCTTCGGGGAATACAGGCTTGATGCTATGTATGCTGTGTGTATTTGCACACTATAATGAGTTGTTGATCTACTGGTCGCATGCGCGGCTGCCGAGTGTAAGATCTTGGGTTAGAATCCCGGTGTGTTATTAGGTGGTTTGTTAAAAAAAATCTTCTCAGTAACAGTCTCCAGTCTGCAATTCTGCTCAGTTGATGACTGTGGACTCACCACCAATCACACGCGACTTAATAACGACATTAGTCAATTGTAGGTACAATACAATAATACTTCATGGCCTTACCCCTCTGGGATACGGCTATGTTAAGCATTTGCGCAATGATATGTATGTACTTACGTATGTGTGATAATGAATGTCCTAGAACTATAAATAATTTGGCAGATGATATAAATGTATTTTTCAGAAATAATTCTTGCATAATTTATATTTAAACACATGTCATTAATTTCTGACACGTGTTAAGTGCATGTTGTATTGGTTCATACAATACAATATATATAATATTTTTAATTATTTGGCAACGGTTTTATCTAGATTGCGAATGGCGATATACTGTAACAGATGGTTGCCGAGATCGACGGACGGAGGAAGGGCGGACAGGCGGACAGGCGGACGGGCGGATGGGGTGATGGGCGGATTGCTATTAATATGTGTTTTACTTTAGCGTATTATTGCCATAGAAAAGTGCAACATAAAATTTTTTGTGTGGAAAATCCATCATGGACGCTGAGCCGGGCTCCTATCGACCACACTAACCTTTTCCGGGTTCCCGAGATCACGGCTGCATTCACTGCGACCCCGGCATACTATGCGGTCGGTGCATATATTTTGTAGTGTATTTACAATTATTACTGGTATTCTTAATGAACAGTGATTGGAAGATAATTCAATTAATAATTTGATTGGTTACTTATTCAGGTAGGTATATTTTGAAAGTTAGAAAATAGTCGCATGTTTTATATTTTAAAGTGAATTTAATCTTTGTGCAGTTAAAGCAAAAAGTTACGGTACCATAACGCAGCCTTGGGTTGATTGAGATGCTTACCTGAAATTAAGAAAAATATAATATAAATATCGTGGACCAAGTGATTATTAGGACATATGCACAATGCCCGTTAAGTTTGATGATTTAATTAATGAACATTATTTGGATACAGATAGTGAGATACCGGTTTATTCTACTTCAGGTAAAATACTATTATTATATACCTTTTGTTAAAAATAATGAAAATGAGTAGACATGTACGGGACTTCAACCTGACTGCACTAGCCATGCCGTGGCAACGCTTATTTGAACTTTTTTTGAATTTTTAGAGTAATTAATAAACAGATTTGTGACTTTAAATTATTACTGCTATTTGTTACTGAGTACAAAATCGATTATTTGTAGTATTTACTTGTCACTACCACGGCACCGCTCGCTTAGCTCATTCGGCCCAAGCGTAGCGTGGTCAAAGTTCCAACCAAACCTATTAAGTGTTGCGCGGGTGAAAGAAGAAACGTATATAAGTAACATTTTTATATGAATAAAAATTATTTTGACCGCTATTTCCTAACGTTTGCACCACGCAGTATAATGTTATGTATTTCAATTAGATTACGAAGGCCAGTACTGACTAATGTCCGTGAAAATAGTATCGAGAGACGCGCTCATTGCGTGGGTAGAGTACGTGTTCAAAGAAAACATCGGTCTTGCATTTATGTATCGTTTTTTAACCCGTGACGTGTGTCGGGAGAAATGTGAATTGTGTCATATTGGAAGACTTTCGAGAATTCGCGGCGCCATGCCACTTTCGTGACGTAATTGAGGAAAATGTATGGCACAATTGTAATCAGATATTCACGTGAATGAGGTTTCGTTTTGATAATGAGGTTAAGACAAGCCACTATGCACTCTTGTGACGTCATTGAGGCTATTGTGTGAAACGATTATAGAGGGAAAAATATTCGCGTGAATGAGTTTCGCTTTCGAGTCATGAGTTTAAGGTAGACAGAGAGGCTCTGCTGATGGCGGACTGATAGGCGACGCGATTGTGCGACTTTGCGATACGAATTTAATTCAAAATCACGGTGCGACGCGTTGGCATCGCAGCAGTCTCTACGATCGCATGCGACTTTATATAAAATGTACTTGATGCGATATCTATTACATTCCCAATTTGGCGATATCTATTCTTATAGATATCGTCGACTTGCACAGAAAAAACAGATGGCCTGCATTTTAACTGTACGGCAACCGCAAAGTTGTAGCTGCAAAGCGACTACATTAGAACTGCAATAACGTGTGTACAGTCAGTAGACCTGCGCGGTTACTGCAAGCAGGCTGCAGTCGGTTGGCAGTTCTGATGCAGTTATGTCAACTGCACCCACAGTGCAATTTTGCAGCGTTCATTTCAAACGCAGACCGTCTGTTTTGATCCTTATAATTGATTTTCTTACGATCTGCACTAAAAAGACTTCCGCGTTGGTCTAGTGGTCCCAAGTGAGACCGACTGAATATGAGGTCCCATTTTCGATTCCCAGGTCGGGCAATTCATTATTGAGTTAATCTATTATTTAGGAAATTCTCAGTAGCAGCCCTGACTTTCAATTAACCCGGTAGATAGCTATAGGCTCACCACCTATCACATGGGACTTCATAACAGCGTTGGTGAAACGTTGGAAGGTATATAATTTTGTGTATGTACCTCTGTCCTGAATACAGGTGTGAGGTTATGTAATGTTTAACTATATGATGTGTACTAGGGGGATTATACTTATAGCACATTATTACTTGAGTGTTAGCAGTTAATATCACAAGTGGATTCAATAAAATGTTCACTAGGTCAACATGATTGACTCCGAGCTAATAAATGTCACAGTACATTATTGAGTGTAATATTAATTTACGCACAGCGTGTGTTAAAATATTAACATTACGTAATCCCAACTAGTACTGACTAAAACTAATAAAATATTAGAAACCTACGGTCAACTATACTCAATATGTGCATAATAATCGGGGCATTTCATTAAAAAATACCTTATATCTATGTCATTGTGGTGCAATTTTGTTTGAATTTAAAATTAAGCATATTTTCAGTAAATTAATTTAATTTTCAGTAAATTTTTATTAAGAGTTACGATTATTGTTAATAGTCGCAACTATAGGTACTATAGTGAATGTGAGTTTCTGTGTTTAGGATTATCCACTCTATGTGTATTTCTTGAAATTTTGGTAATTATATTCTTTTCCTATTTTGATATTAATTGCAGTCAAGGGACAGGTCTATGGAACTGTTTGGTTTTCTTTATTATATTCATTTATTTTGTGTACCATAGCTACTAATTACTTTTTTTATCATGATCATTTTTAATAATGTATATTCTAACGATACCCCATACATTTAAATCAGTTCAGGCATTTAGAAGTTTTGGTGAAATAAAGAAACTCACAAACGTACTACATTTTTTTTTTATGGTGTAGGGGGCAACCGAACAGACGGATCGCCTGATGGTAAGCGATGACCGCCGCCGACAGACACACGCAACCCCAGAGGAGTCGCCGTTGCCGGCCTTTTAAAGGGTTTGGGCCTCGGGTACCCTCACTCACTCGGCGAACCACAACGCAATCGTTGTTTCACGTCGATTTTCTGTGAGACCGTGGTATCACTCCGGTCGAGCCGGCCTATTCGTGCCGAAGCATGGCTCTCCCACGGTAAAAAGAAATAATATATCATCCCTCAAAACATATCACTTCTTTTTTTTGGGCAGTCATGTGAAAGCGCATGAGCGTACCAGTAGCAACAGCAGTAGACAATTCAAATTAGCCAAATCGTGACTTAGTTATAAACGATTAATGTTAATCAGCGGACATTTGCAGTTCATAGTAACTTAACACAAATTCTATTACAAGAAAATGTTTATAAAAGGAACTAATGATCGTGTAATCGTAATCTATTCACTGTATTGATGTAAAAATAATCTTAGTACAATAGTGTCATTCATTATGCGTCGAATTGTTGGCTGTGGAGTTTCGACCTTCATTCAGTATTATGTACGGGCTGTTACTTGTAAACGTTTTGTTTATTATGTGATTTGTTTCTATTCAGTCATTTATCGGAACATCCTGTTTTTGTCTGCATTTTATGCAAATCATTGCCACCGTTTAATTCATTGTTCTGTTCAGATTATTAACAATACCCTGAGGCATATTCAAATTAATTACTAGGTATCTCTTTTTATTTTGCCCGAACCCCTTCATATTTTCGGCTAGAAAATAAGCCTTAGTTACCATACATTTTTAGGCATAGGTATTATGCAAATAACAGTATGAGTTTAAAAAAAACTATTATTTTGATATTACAGACAGACACTTTATTTATTTGTATTGATTATTCATCGGTTACTGGTCAAGTGCATTTTTCGCTACTAGTTTCGAACTCGAACGGAGCCCCGTTCGAGTTCGAAACTAGTCCCAATAAATGAGATATGAGATGTTGCGAGTCAAACAAGTCACCGTGGTAAATAAAAAATGCACATGAGTAGTAACCGGTGAACAATAATTAATAAGAGCGATGTTCCCACATAAATGTAATAGACGTAAATCCGTGTAAGGTTTTATTTTTCAGGAGATCGACATAGTCTTCTATGCCATAAGTGGACCTAAACCTTTGTGGATTATTACATTGTTGAAAATGCCTTTCTTTATACAAACTAGAAATACTTCGAAGAAATAAACCTTCAAATGTCCCAATACATAAATTGTTGAAAAGCATTAACGCATGTTTAGCGAATCTTAAAGGCGCTCTGGCACCTAGAGTATTTATCCGGGAGGAGCAGGTTCGAATCCTGCTCGCGACCTTTCTTGCTCGTGTCTTTTTCCACAAAAAATGTAACTTTAATAGAAAATTAATTGTTATTTCCATAATAATATTATGGTTGTTTCGATAGACGAAAAGCCTAGCTAATCTGAACCTATATTCGCTGTAGGTACCAGGAACACATGACGACAAGTAACTAGATCCATCATAAACCTAACGTTCGGCTCATTTAAGGAAGCTGACGCCACCATGACTTGGCTCGCACCCATATTGGTACCTGGAACCACCATGGTTTGGCACGGACCACATATCGATAAAACTTTACGACTCTTCCTGTTGTTTGTGGGACAGAGCTAACCAGATCACACGGTGCCCACTAATTGGGGCGACGGTTTTGAAATGAAAATTGTACTGTCATTGTGATTTCTTTGAAGATATTGGGTTGGAAAGGATGTGAGTGCTCTTAGTTATGTATAGTATTGGTTCACTATTGTTTACTGAATACTTCCTTATTTCTTTGACTGCTTCTGTTAAGATCTTTGTTTAGGCTGAGAGCGGAGTTCAATTGGAGGAATTAATAAGGTAGAAAGTTTCAATTCGGGACACCATTGTGGGTTCAGCTCATGATAAAGTCGAGTTCGAAACTAGTTCGCAATCATAAAGCTTCTTTTAGAAAATAATACCAATCTTTACGACGTAGTTTAGTACAAAGTACCTACTTATTCCGTTGTCAGTGCTACAGAAGATGGTATTATTTATTTCAATATTCATTCACTATAATGGCCTATCGAAGAAATGAGTGCGGCAGACGGCGAGTTGTTTTGTAATACGTACACAAACACTCGATCTTTATTGTTATTTAACAGGTCTTGGCAGTTAGTTGGCCATCCAATTCTTCGTGGTTGATTTGACGAGGACATTAATGCTTTGGCATTTTAAACGAGAAGAGGTGTTAATAAGGGGCACTTATCTGAAAGGTGATAGCTCAAGTCAAAAGATTGTGGCGTGAACTCGTGAAGTCATCAGTTTTTCATTAAAACATTTGATCGTCGACACGTCGATCGCGTGTGCTAGGATTTCTTGACTTTCAGAGCGACTACTGTCGTATTGAGGATAATAAGGGAATGCTCATGGGAGGTGTAACAATTAAGGCATAGCGTGCGGTGATTAGCCATAGCGTGGTTGGCAAGAGCGGCTGGTGAACTTAGAGGAGGTCGCGGATTTTGAGTCCCCCTCTCGATCCTTGGCTTTTTCTTCCTGTTTTTATGAATTACGGAGAAAGGCCTAAATTCTGCTTCTTTATTTGACTCGAGTTTGTTTCAGGACTTATGGAAGCACCGTTTTCTTGATCCGAGTGTTTCGAAATTGAAGTCCTATATGTGAATTTTTCTCATAAAAATCCGTACTTTCATAGGTAAACACTTAATATTTTACAAACAATTAAACCAGCGTAAGTTATTGTTATACTACATAGTTAATTGATTTTAAACTTTCGCGATTTGTACACATTTTAGAAATATATAAATCGGCAGACGTAACCACGGCCTGCCCGTGACCACGGCCGGTGCAATTCGGTCGAAACGTCGGGAAACAAAAAGGTATCGTAAAAGCCTTTTATATAAAATATTGCGATATAGACCCGATTTATATATTTCTAAAATGCTACATAGTTTTCAGAAATATTTGTCCTTGATTTTGTAATGAATAGAATTCTTTGTTACCGCATGTTTGGATCAGTAACGCGTGTAAATAACTCGACAGAAATATATTATGGTATTTGTCGATGACGTATTACTCGTACATTGGTACACGGTACATGCGTACACGCACCACGCCTACACGGTAATAAGTTTGTATTTATTTTAGCTTCTCATTGACGTAGCAACACCAAAAGTATTAAAAATCTTGTAGTATCCTATATAAACCTGATTGGGATTTTTTATACAGAAGTTGGCATTTATGTTGCCATTATTTTCTTTAAACTTAGTAATTAGTAAGAATTGTCTAGCCCAGTTGGGAGAGCAATGTCACGGTATGACAAGGGACACGGTTTCGAGTTTCGTTTGCTAATATTTTACATCGTTTGATAGTAAAATAAAAATTAAGAACTCTAGTACATTTTATAAACTGTTCTTTTCAGTGTTATAAGAAGACTACATTGGATGTATATTTTCATGTTATTTTTATACACTTTCCCACAGTTTTGTTTATAATATATTTGTAAAACCTACTTCTTCACAACACTACTTCTTGATTCGTGATTGAGTCAACGAGTCTTGGGCTTGAGTGCAGAAACCACCGAAATTTGTTCAAATTGTAACTCGATTTTGTAAATAAATCATTCTTACTTTGTGTAGAGGAAGCTGCAGCTAAGCCCGAACATCAACCAAATATAGAGGATTGCATCTTCAAACTACCTATAACGATTTAGATGAACAATGGGGGGTTTTTTGTGCACTGAACCATAACCAAGCATTTACAGGGAAAACTTGTGCGATATTAAATGGAAAAAGAATACGGTCGCGAACAGGATTCGAACCTGCGCCTCCCGGATAGATACTCCAGGCGCTCTGACCACTAAGCCATCTCGACCTCTGCTCACCACCGCGAATTCTTCTTCCATATTTTAACACGTCTTATGGCGACGCCATTGCAATCAATTCAGTACCTATACAAGTGACCGAACCGACACGACTAACTTTGCAGTTAATGTTCGCGACCGTATTCTTTTTCCATTTAATATTGTAACTTTAGAGTTCGCTAAGCATGCGTTAATGCTTTTTCAAAGACATATCTTGAAAACTTGTGCGATTCACAGAATTCGATAAGTTTCCTAATAGGTACCTAAACTCGTAAAACTTTTGCTTTTAGTATAATATGGATGTGTTGCGCAGTGACATTGATCGATGACACAAGTTTTGGGCACAAGATGGGACACAAAAACTTTAGTTGAAATGTAATGAAAGTGGTAGCATGGAGGTATTGGGAACTGGTTTTACATCCACATAACATCACGCCAGTATTCCCCAAAGACTCAGGTAGAACTGTACTGTAGGTAGGTAGGTAGGTGTTCATCCATCAAGTGATACTAGAGAAGATGGTGGCACAGTGGTCACGTGCTGCTGTGTACTGTGAGGCTCAGAGGGAGAGTGTAAAGTGGGCTTTCCGATGTATGCGTTCCCCTGATAGGCGTTGCATGACGAAGGATCTGTGGTCTCTTAATCTGCTGATGGTAACCATCGTGGTGGTTTTAGTGTGGTAAAAATCCCACATTCCTCAGTCTCATACCCAAAAGCATTTTTCAAACAAAACGGAAAATATAGGTACCTACGGGTTGAGCATATTGTCATCATCCGGTACAATTCCGAATGATTTGACAATTACGGGAATCGTGAGAATTGAATCTCAATGGCCATCCAACATGTGAACGAGCGTGAAGACCAATGGTTGTTTCATTTTTGCATGAGCATAGTGAGACATTCAAATCTAATTTACGTACCTACGTTTCGTTGCAAGGAATATCGTGGTAAAGAATTCCGGGGATAATAACACGATGTTGTTTTAACAAGGTTAAAGGTTTCCTTGTAGAACTACAAGAAAACTTGGAGTCAAACCAGTTTGACTCGCAAAATCGCCGCGGGCTCATTTCATGACTAAGGACTCCGTTCGAGTTCGAAACTAGTCGGGCAATCCCGAAGAATGCACGAGAGTAATAACCATTGAACAATAATTAATATGAATGTGTCTCAGTTTCTTTAAACCTCTTTTGTCCCGCTGCTGGGCAAGGTCTCGCTCATATTCTTCCACTCCTCTCTCTGTGTGTCAATAGCAGGCCAGGTCCCGATAAATGCATCTTGGTCATCATGCCAGCGTTTTCTAGGCCTACCTCGGCGACGCCGCCCCTCTTCAGGCACCCACTGTGTGACGACTGTAGCCCACCTATCCGGGTGCATTCTGCAAATGTGACCCCCGCAATCCCATTTGAGTCTGGCAGACCTGTTTTGCAACGTATAATGCTTTTACGGATACGGTCAACGAGCTTGAAAAGTTATTATACAAAAATACAAGAAAACTTATTAATTTAAAGATAAATCTTTGAAAACCATTAACGCATGCCTAGCGAATTCTTCATAACCTGCGCCTCACGAATAAATACTCCAGGCGCTCTGACCACTAAGCCATCTCGATGATGGCGATTTTAAACGATAACGATAACTTTAAACTTATTGATATCTTAGTACCATGCGGCTCTATCCAAAATTTTCCAACATAAGATTTATGATGTTCTTAGTATAAACAAGCCTTGTGTAGTAGTTCTGAACACTCGATGCACATAAATGCAGCACATGTCGTTAACAACCGACCTGGACCACATGTATCACCCTGAAATAATTTACTATGAGATAACGTAAACAAAATCGCTGAGGGCAGGGGTAGTCAACGTTTTATCAGTTTTAATAATTAGGTGAATATTACAACTTCACAGTGAAGTTTGCTTTCTTAAATGTCAAACAAATGATAAATTCATGAATTATTTTCCAATAAATTATAACGAGTAGTAATTAAATCCATAATTATTTGGTAAGGCTTGGTATATATCGTTACATTGTAGATACTCACTACTTCTTTCCAAATTTCTATACGTAAGTATTTGCGCCAAAACGTCAAACTCCTTGCCAGGATCTGTGTTACCTACAATCTATAATTCGAAAACCGCAATTGCGCAGTATGAGGTCCTGGGACGAACCCAGGTCGGGCAAAGTGTTATTGGGTTTGAACATTAGCAATTCTCAGTAGCAGTCTGAAGTTTGGAATTGTGCCCGGTAGCTAGCAATAGGCTCTACACCACGGGTACCATATGGGACATAATAACAGCATTGGTAAAATGTGGGTTATTATTGTGTAGGTACACCTCTCCCTACCCTTTCGGGGAATACAGATGTGATGCTATGTTTTATAATTAGAAAATCTTCAAATTAAATTAAAACATATCCATGGCTTTCCATCAGGCGATAGGGGTCAAGGCCAAAGCAAATTAAATAGTCGTTTGAAGTAGTTTTATGATATAGCTTTTGACCAGTTTCAAAATTGCTTGTACGTGTGAAGAAAAGTGAATAAAAAAATGTTATATGGCTGAAGAATTTGAATCAATCTGTTGATAACACGTGTAAACCATAGGTTGACCATCTCTGCTGTAGACTATACCTTGCCCACGCGCATTGGGGTGGTCTAATCTATTTTAAAGAAAGCATTCAATGATATAATCGGCCATCACCATCTCTAAATAAAATGATACGTGGAATTCTCTTGTTTTTGTTACGTTATATTATTTTTAAATAGTTTAGGAATGTCTATTAATTAAAATATTTGGCTTACTTTTGAACGTTGAATATGTTTTGAATTTTTAAAGTGAAATACTTAGTTCAAATGTTCGATATGCGCTTGGTAGTCAATAAATAAATGTATGTGCCAGTGAGCAAACAAAAGGAAAATAATAAAATACTAAGTTTTATTATTTTTAAGCTATGACATTTAATTCATAAGTTAAGATTTATTTGTATATGTAACTTGGAATTAAATTTTAAATGTGTGTTATTCAGTTACTACGGGGTGACCGCTTTATGCAATTTGGCGTCATTGCTATTTTATCATTGCTATTTGCTATTTTAAGTCCACGTATAAATAAACTGCTTAAATCCGGGGCTCGTGGCTAAGTAACAGCCGCACAGACCGATTGATCGAGGTTAAGCTGCGCTTACCGCGGTCAGCCTGTGGATGGGTGATCATCATTTCGTCCCGAGACACCTCCGTGCCTCGGAGAGCACGTTAAGCCGTCGGTCCCGATTGTTAAATTAAGATCTATGACAGCAGTTACGGGTAGTCAGAGGCCTGAAAGTGTGACAACCAGTCATACCACGAGATATCCAGTAACTGGGTTGTGGAGGTCAGATAGGCAGTAGCTCCATGTAAAATACTGGCATTAAGCAGCATCCGGTTTGACTGGAAGCCGACCCCAATGTAGTTGGGAAAAGGCTAGGCAGATATATATATATATAAACTGCTTAAATATTTCTGTTTTTGTCTCACTATAAGTATCAAGAGGTAGATAGAATAAAGAAAATAAGCCTCTAACAATAGCCTGAAATAACCACGACAAAAGAAAACACAATTTCGCATCATAACCGAGTCCCTATCTCGCTAACTATAACTCATCGTAAAAGAAACATGCGTTTATACAAAACATACAAACAAATGTCTATAGAAGCCAGCTGCGTATCTCGGTCAGATGAACTTGTTGAAAACACACGTATCATTGTACCGATACATCGGAATCGATCATGGGATATGACGGAAATATTGGAGGAATTTGGAGCGAGGAATTAAGATGAGAACGAAAATACCATCTCTAAATTCAGAATAAAAAATGGCCTATATTTTTGTATAGATATTGATAGATACACATATAATTATTATGCTTAGGGGTCCGTGGACAAAATTAAAACCAATGTATTTTTCCTGGTTCCAGCTACGGTTTGAAGTCCTTTTTCTTTCGTGTCGTTGTAACGCAATAAATATTATGTAGTGACATTACAGTTTTTGTTAGCACAAAATCTTGCATTGATAAACCATAGTTGTGTCTAAAGGGGACTTGACGTTTCTAAGTGCTTGATATATTTTGTGAGACACATTCATATTAATTATTGTTTAAAGCTTATTCGTTTATTAATAATATTCATGCTCATGAATAAGGGCTCCGTTCGAATTCGAAACTAGTCGGGCAATCCCGAAGAATGCAAGTGAGTAGTAACCGGTGAACATTAATTTATGCAGGAATTTGTTTACTTCAATAAAAACTTTTGACTTGACTTGAGATGATAAAATATATTGATGATATTATATTGGGCTCAATATCCGGTACTAGTTTTCAAGCAAAACGGTCAAATCCTCAAATTGGTCCAACAGGATAGATTCTCAAGACCGGCTTTCACAGCCTCACAAATATACTTATTAAGGCCTACCATTCTACCATTTCTAGAAAAACGTTCAGATGAGGAAGTTTTGATGTAATGTGTTTGGCGATTAAGAAATTCCAAAAAAATCACAATCAGTGAAAGAGTAGAACCGGAATCGCCCTTGACTGTTTTAAGAAAATTACTTTCCATAGCTCGAGAGGACAGGTATTACAGAAGCATGCGAGCATTCTTATATCTGCATTGTTGAAGCGAAAACAGTGTCATTGGTATGTATTATTTATTGCTGTTTTAATTAAATTAATTATGTCTGTATTCAATGCTTGCAGCTGATTCATTGAAGTTTTTTCTTGCTGATCAGCGTTTATTTAACTATTTATAAATTATGTATAGTATATTTCCAGTACCATTTCACATGCATGGAATGCATTGTAGTGTTTCTTGAGAAGAATAATCAGTTGTGCCGCCATTTTTATCATTGTACGTAACCTTGTTTGTGCGTAGGAGCATACTTTGATATTCACTCCATATATGGAATGTGCACTAATTTGAAGGACTGTATTTGGGCGGAGACGTAATTGTGAATGATGCGGCGTGAAAACCATGACCTACTTCTATTTAAGCTGTTGCCTATGGCTCAGCCCACGTGTTCAGTTTTTAATTTGCCGCAATCATCTACCTTGCCTCTAATGTCCTTGCTCAGGACGTAAACTATGACCTTAATACATTTCATTTCTTATGATTCAAAATAGACTTACATACGTCAAAATGATAAACAGTTATGTAGATGCTTTCGCATTGTTTCATCTTATAGTGGTTAACAACATTGTTGAAAGAAAGGATAAAGAAGTACATAAATACCTTAACATACGACCTACAGAAGATGTGAAGAATTTCAAATATCGTATACCTACCTTAAACAATATGGCTGCAATTGGAAACACTCAACCTGACGTCATGACTAAGAATAGGCTCAATTCTAATAGAGTGCGTATTGACTTAACTGATAACTAGCCAATACTGATCGTGACCGGCGCGTGTGCAGGTTATTTGTGGCACAGAGGTGAACGAGGCTTGGACGCTATAGCTCACAAATTTATATTTTATGCTTTAGAGGTCACCGTAAAATTGATTATTAATGCACTTGTAAAAGGTTATAAAGTTGTTGTGACTAGTTTTATATTATTGAATAAGGGCTGGTCGTGATCCCGGCAAAATAGAACAACGAGCAAGACTTCCATAGATTCAGGAATTGGTAGCTAGTTAATTCTTAAATGCATAATTTACCATCACCGCCATTACTGCCATATAAAATGGCGGTCGACCTTGATTATGTTTATTTTCAGTGTACAATAAAGTTTAATTTATCGATCTATAATTTGTATCTGTAGGAATATGTTCAGTCATTAGGATACTATTGTTTATATTCATTAGGTTACATTCTGTGCAAACCACTTGCGGCTGTCTTGCATTGGTGATGTGGTCCTTCGTTAACTTCGACGGACAATAAACTTGGGTTGCGGTGAATGCAGTTCCGATCTCGGGATTTCAGGAAAGATTAGAGGACATATGAGTGTCGGTAGAAGTCCAACACAGCGTCCATAATTGATTGTCCACACCAGAAAAAAAAGGTTACATTCAAACGACATTGTTAAAAACCTAAAGAAAGGCTAACAGATTGACAGCCCTGCAAAAACTGCAACAACATAAAGTTAAGTGGCATTCTGTGAATGTTGGCGAAAGTTGTCGGGAAAGTCCTCCGCCATTAGTACGTTGTGTTTCGAATTATAATATAGGTACAGCTCATTATTCTTGAATGATTAATTGTGTTTGAAATGAATGGTATAGAAAGGACCATAATTTAACTCCCTCATTTTAGAATAGTTAACTTGTTACCAGAGAATAGGAATTTGTTGAAAACTTGGAGAAATGTGGAGAAATATATTATTGCATTAGTTCAATTCTCATTTAGGCGAAATTCTAATTAGCAAAGGTACGAACAGAATATGTATTTTTAAATAGTCGTTAATTTTGTGGGTTTTATGTTTTATGAAATGCAGGTCTTGTTTGATGCCGAACACTCTTAATGGGAAATTGATATTGGTATTATGTATCAAGACAATACTTTTACAATGACAGAAATGTGGAAAAGAAATCGTTTGTCATGGTATAGGCACGTGATGAGGAGGGATGACACACACTTGTGACTAAGAGAATAATGAATATTAATGCAGATAGATGGAGGGGAAGACGGAGACCAAAAAAAGATGAATTGTTTGAGGGATGTTATGAATGAAAGGGAGTAAACGATTATCTGACAACTGACAGAGGAGAATGGAAAAGAACAAATATTACGCTGATTCGTAATAATTGGGACCCGGGCGCAGAAAGCAGAATTGTTACATTAAAATAAATATGCAGTTATTAATTGACTACTGAATGTTGCTGCTCCTCCAATCAAACATGATGAGTGATTGATGAAGTGAACAGTGTCAAAGTTGAAACTGCCCGCAGTAGGCATGACTATGACGCGATGTTTTCCTTCACCATTTAAAGCAAGTATTATTTCATTCGCAATACGCATATGACTACGAGAAGTCAGTGCAACTTTGATTTGCCAGTCCAACCACCACTAAGCTATATCTGCGTAAACTTTTATAGCATTGATACCATTCGTAGCTACCTAGTTAACTTCTTCTTATCGTGTGGTTGATGAACAACCTAGTGTGATAGTTTAAACCACCCGTAGGTCTCTGACATGGCTTTACACACCATCGAGAACATCTCTCAGGTGTGCTAGTTTCCTCACGATGTTTTCCTTCACAGTTTTAAGCAACTGATAATTTGTTTATAATATGCATATGACTTCGAAAAGACAGTAGTGCTTGCCTTGGATATGAGCTTGCGACCTTTGACTTGTCAGTTCAACGGTCATACCGCTAAGGTACCACAGCCCCTAGTTAACTTAAAACGACCCTTTATTCATACTAATTATTGTATAACGGTTATTACTCACGCGCATTCTTCGGGATTGCCTGACTAGTTTCGAACTCGACTCGACTCGCTCAGCTCATGAATAAGCGCTCCGCTTATTCATGAGCTGAGCCCGCGGTGAAGTCGCAATTCAAACTTTATTCACACGTCTACCGCCTACTCTGTGGGTGCTCGGAGGTGCCAGCACAAATAGTGGGTGCAGTGTCGAATAGTAATCGGCTCTGAGCGATATCTTCTCAACTCCACGTGGCAAGACGTCTACTACTTACGTAGGTTCTGTTTAATTGCGAACGTACGTGTCTTTGAGTGGTAATAAGGGTAATTGTGATGATTCTCAATATCTTTCTGTCTATTTGCTTCTAACATGAGTTCTACTGGATCGATTTAATAGAGATCATTACGATTATATACTTAGGTAGGATATTTGTCGGTTTGCGTGCATTTTTCTTCTTGAACTTGACGGCACCAACGGGATTTTCTAAAAGCCGGCGGCGCCTCTGCACACTGTATACTTGCACACACAGAAGACTGGTAAAAGTCTAGTCAACAACATCTTCTTGACACGCACAAACAAAGAGAACTTCGCACACAATAAGTTTGTTTGACATTTCATTTATTCGCCATTTATTGTTGTGATTGGTTCCGAGTGGTGTGTAATGAGCCAGATTTGCATCATATTGACAGTTCACGAACGCCGAGAGGTGATCGCTCTATTTCTGAGGCATTCGTATGGTAATTTTAACTGTTCTGAACTATGTTAAGTGTGTTTGGTGGTATGGACAGTTGGAAATATATTCAGTTGTACACTGGAACTGATGTTTTGGTTTTAGATACAGAGATCCGGACTATCTCCTACCTTCCTGTTTCGCATTACTGTATCTGTATCCATCCATGTTATATGATAGTGCACTTTTTTCATTTAATTTAATTAATTTCTAAAATTAAGTGAGGAATGTTTTTTTTATATATGTATTTAGCTATAGTGTTCCAGACTACACTTTCCAGTTTCTCATTGCTGTATAGATATAGCATTACGCCTATATTTCCCGAAGGGGTAGGCCATGTGTACACAGCTGTACACCTACGTTTAACCAACGCTGTTATAAAGTCCCATGTAAATAGGTCGTGAGCCTATTGCCATCAACCGGGCACAATTCCATACTCCGTACAGTTATAGACAATTTTCTAATAGAAAAACCATATTTACTTTGTCCGATCCGGAAATCGAACCCAGGACCTCATGCTAAGCAGTCGAGCTTAGGACAACGAGGCAGATTTCCATTACTGTATCCATATTTTATTTATTATTTCATATTACTGAATGTACGATTTCCAAAATAAAGTGAGGCACGTTCCCGTAGAGCCTTGACCCTTTCTGTATGCAAAATTTCATTTAAGTCAGTTCCGCAGTTAAGAAGTGACAAATTCAAATATTTTTATTTAAAATAGACCATATTACAGGTAGTACTTATGAAAATTCAAAGCTAGGTGCACGGTTCCAAGGCGTTGATCTTATGGAGAAGAGCCGGCAAGAATCTCCGTATCCAACAAACAAACACACTTACAGATTTATAATATTAAGATTTATAACGTAATACTCTTCGCTATTTTCCCAATGGACGTCGTGAACAGGATAATGGAGATCACAACACTATTGTCTAAGATAGTGCGGCGCTCTGAGCTATTGTATAGAAGTATCACGATAATGCATTACCTCCGCTGATTCTAAGGCTCGTGCACAATGGTTTGGTGAGCTACATCAAAGGCAGGCAAAATTGCTTAATGAGCCTTTTGAGTAATATCCCAAGTCAAAAACCTTAACTAAAGTACCTTAAAGCTCAAATTTGTTTACTAGATAGTTATTTAAAATGTATGCCGTCCCATCCATGTCTCAGTGCAGTATCTACATTTTAATTTGATATACGGTAAACGAAAATACCTAAAACACTATTTTAATGTAGACTTTCTTTAGAATTGATTATTTTTGTTACGCGTTACTTCTGTTTCGCCAAAAGATTCTATTTCGATAAAAGTACACATATTAACGAATTATTATTATTCTATAATTTTGTTTTAATTTTTATAATTATGTATGTACCGTACATGAACCTAAGCCGATTTGAAACATCTCCTTTATAATTATGGCATTAGTAAAAATAATAATTAATTTTTTTTGGTGCTCCACAAAACATTTCTGAAACTTTTAAAAGTGTTGACGTACTTATGTAACTGACTGTACATAATTTTTTATAACGAGACAATCGTGACGTAATAGGTGTTAACAACATGCCTCCATTTTGTTTGTTTAATAAGTAACTCGATGTAGAACATGGACTAATTGAACAAACATACAAGTGTCAATACGAATCAGTGTGAACGCTTGCAAAACATTGGTGTGGGCCTTATTTTGGAACATTTTGTTGTAGTGCCTGCTTACTACCTTGTTACTATATCGTTGGTCTAGTGGTCCCAAGCGCGAGTGCTGAGCATGAGGTTCTGGGTTCGATTTCCAGGTCGGGCAAAGTGTTGTTGAGATTTCCGGCTTTTCTGTAAAGGAATTCTCAGTAGCAACCCGGAATTTGGAATTGTCACCGGTTGATGGCAATAGGCTCACCAAATGGCAATAGCGCTATTCCCGCCGACAAACTGACACACAGTTTTGTGGGTTAATTATTTTGTATCATGTGTTCAAACTAATAAATGCTTTATTATTATTATTAAATATTACATGGGACTTTTAACAGCATTAGTGAAATGTAAGTACATCTTTGTACACTTCTGCTTATCCCTTGAGGGAAGACAGGCGTGTTTTTATGTTATGGTGTTGTAGTGTCCGCCTCATTGGTTTAATGTTAGACTTCTAAGCGTAAAGTTTGATTCGTTATTGGAGATTTTCTATTAAGAAATACTCAGTAGCAGCCCGAAGTTCGGAGTTGTGCTGATGGTAATTATGTCGAATTTAATGAGAGAATTTGTGAAATGTGGGCGAACAGCTGTGTTCAACTCTGTTGAAGATTGCCTCGTTGGTCGCCAGCGCAGCTGCTGAGCGTGAGAGGGTTCGATTCCCGGGACAGTCAGTGTTATTGAGTTTTTCAGTTATGAAATTCTTAGTAGATGCCCGCAGTTCGAAAAATGTTGGTGTGACACCGCCGTGGTTCGGAGAGCACGTAAAGCCGTCGGCCCTGATCTCTCTCCGGTCGTGTCGGATTACCGTCCCGTCTATGAGGGTGGAGAAAGAGGGAGAGTACCTGTATTTGCGCATACGCTTGTGCACTATAATATCTCCTGTGTACTTGGCTAATCCCTGTGGAGATAGGTCGCTGAACATAAAACTCTGCCTCTTTATTATAGGATTACAGACACATTCTTACAATTTTTTTTTCATTCGTACCCAATGTTCGTACGACTTTAATAATAGCAAGCCACATAGTCACTGTATTTTGTAATTGACAATCCGGATAGTCACTAATCTGTAGACTAACTAATGCTCGGATAATAGAGTCTCCACTATGATAAAAAATAGGGTCAACGACTCATACTAAAAGAACTGTTGGTACAATTTGCCATTCATTTGCGTTTCATCTTTGGTAAACATATGAGTTATGTTTTTTCGGTACAAGTAAATATTTAAAATCAATATTATTATCGTTGACGCACACACTGGTATTCTTTAAAAGCTTGCTCTTAATTATATTTGTTTGTCGTAAAATAATAATTAGTTAAACAATTTGATGCCTCATTAAGTCATAAGCGGTGAAAAGAATTTTAATGGCCATATGAACCGAATTCATATGAATTAAAATATGAGAAGTCAGAGAATACCATAATATTTGAGAATGGCTTTAATTGTTTGCCTTAAGAATGGGTTTCAATTGAACGTACGACATTTCAATTAGCAGTTTGATGCCGTAGAATGACTACTTGAACCATCGGCGCTCAGGAATTCGTGTTTTTTCGGGAGTTCGACAACGACTAAACGCTGAAACGCGTGATGAAGCGACCAAACGCAAAGTGTTTCCAGAATATAATAAAGTATTAATACAATTGCTTACAGACGTCGTCTGTGTGCTGTACCTTCATAATTTATTACTCCGACCGAACACCTACTCTCTCACGTGAACTCCAGTGGCTAACATGGTTTTTTTTCCGTAATATCTGGAAACTGTTTGGGATTATATATTAAGTATTAATTACATTTCATATCATTATTTTATATACATTTCATATGAACTTCCCAAATAAAATAAAAATATCTACTGAAGCCGAAACCGTTAGCGCCATAAAAATTCTATTAAGCACTATTATGACTGTTAACTTCTAAGTACTTCCATCAACGGTCCTTCTTATCTTGTAATCAGCTTGTACCAACGTATTCAACTAACTCTAATAATAGCCCAAAGTGTCTAGACACCCGCATGCATGCAAACAGGTTCAAATCCATCGACCCCGATTGACTATTACGGTTAACCTAGTTCTAACTTAAGTGCATTTTGCTACTGTAAAGCACGGATCTGAAAAAAATACGGACCTATCTAGCCTTGCCTTGTCATAATGCGAAGCATAGATTACGCACACACACACGCAGCGTACTGGCGTCGGGTGGATGAGTTTTAAGTATTTGTATGTGTTTAGATCGTGTATGACAAGCGAAATTGGATGACTAGGCATGCTTCTCACATGTCGTACGCAACGATCCGTCCGTATGTTTTTAAGATCCGTGCTGTATGGTAACAAGAGAGTATGCATATAACTTAACCACGTTGTTTTTTGTTGATAACTACTTTGTTAGTCTAGTGGTCCCAAGGGCGACATGTGAACATGATGGTCTTGGGTACGATTTCTAGGTCGGGCAAAGTGTTATTAGGTTTTTTTGTTTATATCCGTAGAAGCAGCCTGCAGTTTGGAATTGTGCCCAGTAGATGGCAATTGGCTCGCCACCTTTTACATGACACTTACTTACGGCGTTGGTGAAGTGTGGGTGTACAGCTGTGTACACCTATGTCTACCCCTCCTATATGCATGATGCAAATAGTAATAAATTACTTTTGTTGACTCTATACATTTCGTCCTATAGTCCTCTTTTAATACAACTATTCATTATCTATATTATTAAAAAGAGGAAAAGAAGCAAAAAGACTAATAAAAAAAAAACATTTAAGTTACGTTAAAAATTGCAAAGAATAGTACCTGTATGTACTGGTTATTTTTTTGGTAAAACGACGTTTTCTAAAAATGTAACCTAGCTAGATCGATTTATCGCCCCCGAAACCCCCTGCATACCAAATTTCATGAAAATCGTTGGAGCCGTTTCCGAGATTCAGATTATACATATATACGTACATACAAGAATTGCTCGTTTAAAGGTATTAGATTAGATAGATACCTATGTTAAACATTAATTCTTCATAGTACAAATTCTTTATATTATAAAGCTAACGACTTCGACAAATTATAGCTATCACGTAACACCATCCATTAAAATGTAATGTCAAGGTCGTGGTCACATCTCGCTTAACGCCGTCCACACACAGATCGTAGTGTTAAGGACATTCCACTTGTATTTTAGTGTTTGTCATAAATTCTAATCAGCCCGTGACAGGTGGCCACTGTTGGTACAATTAATATAATTGTTACTCCTAATTGATTTAGTACAATGAAGCTTCAATGACGATGTTTGATGAGATAATATTTATTACTACGAGTCATTGAAGACATTAGCACATCGAGTGCACGAGAAAAAAATTTGGTTGGCAATGCATTGAGGTCATTGAACTCTTTGATGTAGTTTCGTAAATGAAGTAGCGCGGATTAATCTCTCGAAAGAGATGAACATGGTGATCGGTTACAGAAATAAATTTTGAACTGCTAACTGTATCTTAAAATATAACATACCATCAGGCCTGTATTTCCCGAAGTGGTAGGTAGAGGTACCTACACCCATATTTCACCAATGCTGTTATTAAGTCCTATGTAATAGGTGGTGGCACATTTCCAAACTCGCTGCTACTGAGAATTTCCTCACAGTAAAACGCAATAACACTGTGCCCGACCTAAGAATCGAACCCAGGACCTCATGCCTGGGACCATTAGACCAACCAGGCAGTTAAATGATGCTTAACGATATTTTACTGATCACAAAATACAACGATTTATTGAAAATTTTAATATTTGCAAAGTTTATCGTATAAGACATAAACCATAATGTTTTAGACACATTATCACTAATGGCTGATCAAGGAAAACGGGTTAGCTAATATTATCATAGACAATGGACTCGCAAATCGTTTCTATTGTCCCACTTTATCTGTGTCAGAGTTTCGATAACATTGCCGATAAATATTATGGCCATTCGGAGTATTTGGGATAGATCTTGGATAGGATTTTAGTAGGTCGAACCTGATGGCAAAAGGAAGATAAACTGCCTCGTTGGTCTACTGGTCGCAAGGTCAGCTGACCACGTGGTCCTGGGTTCAATTCTTAGGTCGAGCAGAGCTATAGGTTTACCACCTAACATGGCACTAAATAACCACTACGATAAAATGTGTTTATACTGCCGTACCTTCACGGCGTATAAGCGTGATGAATAATTTTTAATTGTATTAAGAAAACGAATTCGTTCGCATTGTATTTTATTAACTTTGACAAAGTTCGATACACAATTCCATCAATATCACTCCACCTTTAGAAGTTCTCGTACCATTTCTTGACATAGATTTAAAACAGAACCATTTCTTTATAGGTATACCATAATATTGGTATGCGGTACAATATGTACCGCATACCAATATCACCCATCAAAGGAGATCATCATTCAAAAATAGAACGAGGAATGTAAAATACATAATTGATACTGTATTCATCTGTTTTTAATGGCTGAGTTCAATTTTTTTTTTTTAATGTCATTCATTGATGGTCTTAATATTTCTCGATTTGAAAATAGAACGAATATCGGCGATTTTGTCAACATTAGGTGATGTTTTAATTGATCGTAAAATTTGCTTAGCAACACTTTTTTAGGAGGACATTAGCACTGGTTGATCATAAAATGTTTGTATAAAAACTTTCGTGAGACATATTCATATCAATTAATGTTCACCGGTTACTACTCACGTGCATTTTTCGGGATTGCCCGAATAGTTTCGAACTCGAACGGAGCCCTTAGTCATGAGCTGAGCCCGCGGCGACGCCGCGAGTCAAACAACAAAAAGGCAGTTCGGGCAATCCCGAAAAATGCACGTGAGTAGTAACCGGTGAACATTAATTGATCATAAAATTTTTTGAGCTTTGGCCTCATTTGCGCATTAGAAAGCTTAAGACTCATTTTTTCTCTCTCCACTTTGTATGGTCTATAGCAGCCTTCTCGAGCTCTTTCCAAATCTTATTGAGTGCGGTGGCCTTTTGATCAATAACATTTCGCGTTGTACCTTCAAATAAATACCACAAAGATTTCGTAGGAAAAGTCAACGCGGTGTGGTTTTCTTTATACTCCATTTTGAGAGGTAAAAGTTATTCGTTGGGTGCCTATTATTTTGGCGACTTCCAAACAGGTGAAGTTCGGTTCTGTGTGGGAGACTTTGCGGTTCTTAGCGCGAAAAGGTATTTAATTATGGAATAGAATAATGAGCATATTCTCTTCTATACCGTGGTTTTTAATGCAGCATTTTCTTAAACTTAGATATCTTCTTGAATTTGAGTTTAATATTTACTCCATCGTCTTAATTGTTATTATATGTTTGTATGATCAGACCAGTGATAGTATATTTCAATCTTTGTTTTCGGTATGTGTGGATGCTTTTCAAACTCTTTGTGAAACAAGCTTTTCACCCGTACCTTCTCGTGCCAATTTATATTTATACAGCAAATGATAAAAAATATATATGAATATTCATGTAAAATTACATTAAAAGTTCTTCGGTCATTTAAAAGCCAAATTTTCACTTCGAAAGATTAGCGGGTTTTTCAATATAAACCTCGATAATAGTTTGTTGGCGGCCAAGGACGGCGAATTCCTATGTCTATTCTTTTGGTGGTTTTGCGCAACACTGGCAGGGAAATTGTTTATTTACAAAAAATATAATAACAAGAATGTATTTTTCAACCGATTTCAACAGGAAGAGGTTCTCAATTCGTCTGTATGTTTTGTATTATTCCGCGAATTATGTAATGATTTTGATGATACTTTTTTTATTTGGTAGGTCACACTTCAGGGGTGGTCTCATATAAATGTTGTCGACATTTTTCAAATTCATTATCAGCGGTATAATCACCTCCTTAAATATGGCACGGGTACAGATTAACACCTTGTACATACAAAATAAAAATGTGTGTCAATGACGTTTGAATGAACCAAATGCATTAAATGTAAAGCAATACCGTTTGGGAAGTTATTAACATATTTATTAAGTTAATAACCATCCGCCGCCATTATAAAGTTTTGATAGCATGCAATAAAAATATTATTATGTGATCTACTAAACTTTTTAATTTGAAACGGTAATAGCACTTGGTATGGCTTGAATGCCTTGGGATCGATGCCGTTTGTGGAATGTGGCACCACATTAAAATAGTTTTGGCATAATGTAATAGGTATGTTTATATTTTATAATAAAACAACTTTTAACCGGATTAATCGCGTGTATTATTGGTTTTTTGTTTTTCCTGACGTTTCGAACACTTTGCAGCGTTCGTGGTCGCAGGAGGACTAAGGTGTCAGGTGTCTCAACAGTTTATTTAAAATTATTTCAGTCTACCGTACATATAATTGATAAATTCATAAAATTATTTTTGTCTCTGATACATGTTTAAAACTAAATCGCGACGGTATTTCCTAAGACTATCCCTGAGAAGAAATACCGAAACAAACTCAGGGGTCACAGTCGTTTTAAATTTAGAGATACAATTTTACAATTTTATCGAATTATAAACTAAAAGTTGTTCCGATGCACGTAGTAATCGCTCACAGTATCTTGATTTTTCTTGTGACTTGACTTTGTTTGGGACTTGATTATTTTCAGTACAGGGTTCCAAACAGGTGGTAATTGCCAACCATCTTCTCAAACAACGCAACGGTAATAATGGATACGTCCGATTATAATAATAAAATTCGAGATCTCTTGTCGGATAATAGCACATATAAAAAGGTAAACAAAGACCCAACCAATAAAATTCTAAAGAAAACATCTGAATTAATATCAAAATACTCCGACACCCTGGAATTGGACGTAAACATATTGATTCCATCTTGCGCGAAACCACCTAAACTGTACGGGTTGCCTAAAATACACAAGGAGAACGCTCCACTACGACCAATAGTGAGCCAGATTGACACACCAACCTACAAACTGGCACAGCACCTAGCGAAGATACTCTCAAAACTTCGTGGACAAACTAACACATATGTGAATGATTCTTATAATTTCATCAGCCAGATCAAAGACCTCAAACTGACTGAGGATGAAGTGATGGTTAGCTTTGACGTGCAGTCCTTATTTACCAACTTACCAGTTAAGGATTGTTTGGAAATTGTCAAGAAGCAGTTGAGTGACCATGACATGCCTCTAGCATATGCAGAGTTACTTGAGCACTGCCTTACCAGCGGTTACCTATTGTGGGACAATGAATTCTACCTGCAAGTTGACGGTGTGGCCATGGGTTCACCGGTCTCCCCGGTGGTTGCCGACATCTTCATGGAAGATTTTGAAAGGAGAGCCCTCCTGACGGCCCCGGCTATGCCGAAGATTTTCAAGAGGTATGTTGATGATACTTTCACCATCTTGCCTCACAATGGGGTCCCTGCATTTTTAGACCACCTAAATTCCATACATAATAAAATTCAATTCACTATGGAATTAGAGAAAACCAAGTCACTGGCCTTCCTTGACATATTACTTATCCATAATCCGGATCATTCTGTTAGTCACACTGTGTATAGAAAGCCCACCCACACAGAAAGATACTTGAACGGTGAATCTCACCACCATCCTTGTCAGTTAGCTACTGTCGCCAAATCTTTGTTACAGAGAGCACATGGCATCTGCGACGCCGACCACCTGGCAGGGGAACTCAACCATGTGAAGCAAGTTCTCAAACATAACAACTTACGAGCTCCACATCCCCGTCGCAGAAGCCGCCCAAAGCCCACCACAGTTGATCGCAGACCTGCTGTCCTACCTTTCATCAAAGGGGTCACCGATAGAATTGGTCACATCTTGAAGCGTGCTTCTATCAAAACCTACTTCAAGCCACATAGAAAGATCAGCCAACTTCTCAGACCGGTGAAGTGCCACATTCCCTTACAAGATGCAGGGGTCTACAAGATTGATTGCGATTGTGGGCTATCATACATAGGGCAAACAAAGCGTAGCATTGGCACCAGGTTGAAAGAACACATAGCTGACGTCAAGAATAGACGCTCAACAAAATCTGCAGTCTGTGAACATACAACAGACAAACCCAACCATTTTCTACGTTTTGACCAACCCCAAATCCTCGCGAAAGAAAACCGATATATACCGAGAATGCTCCGCGAGGCTATTGAAATTAAAAAACACCCAAATTTCAATAGAGAAGATGGTTGGCAATTACCACCTGTACTGTTGGAACCCTGTACTGAAAATAATCAAGTCCCAAACAAAGTCAAGTCACAAGAAAAATCAAGATACTGTGAGCGATTACTGCGTGCATCGGAACACCTTTTAGTTTATAATTCGATAAAATTGTAAAATTGTATCTCTAAATTTAAAACGACTGTGACCCCTGAGTTTGTTTCGGTATTTCTTCTCAGGGATAGTCTTAGGAAATACCGTCGCGATTTAGTTTTAAACATGTATCAGAGACAAAAATAATTTTATGAATTTATCAATTATATGTACGGTAGACTGAAATAATTTTAAATAAACTGTTGAGACACCTGACACCTTAGTCCTCCTGCGACCACGAACGCTGCAAAGTGTTCGAAACGTCAGGAAAAACAAAAAACCAATAATACACGCGATTAATCCGGTTAAAAGTTGTTTTATTATAATGTGTAGTGATCGCGCAAACCTAAGATATTACTATGTTTATATTTATTTGTATTTATGTGTATTTTGGAATAATTGGGTTACTTAATATGATATCCGGGCTTATAAATAGTCTTGGTGTATTTTTCCGGGAGGCGCATGTCAGAACTCTAGAGTTTACTACCAAAATTTTAAAGAATTATCTGAATATCCAGGTTTGTTAACAAAAAAAAAGTTAATCTGCAAGAGTGTATAATTTTGTAAATGCGCAAGATTCAAGACAATTGGTCAATATACATTGCGTTTATCGTAGTATGCCATGAGGCGGTGTAAGATTTTTACTTTTTAGAATTTACAGCGAAATGTATAGCCAAATAAATTATAAAGAAGTTTCTTCAGCTGTTCAGTCACAACTTTCCGGTAATATGCCTGTATCTACAAGTGGGCTAATCATTTTGTGTAGTGGACTTACCGAACAGGCGAATAGTGCGTTTTGCCACGTGGCCTGGCTCTCACTGAAGTAGTAGCAGCTGTGGCCCAGCCGGATGAATTTGGGCGGGCACACGTACGACATCTTGGTGTTGTTCCTTTGAGCCTCGACACCCCTGCCTGTGAACGAAGATGAAATTAGAAAGGTCCGGTCACCTGTATAGGTACTGCATTGATAGCAATGACGTCGCCAAAAAGACGTGTTAAAATATGGATGAAGAATTCGCAGTGGTGAGCAGAGGTCGAGATGGCTTAGTGGTTAGAGCGCCTGGAGTATTCATCCGGGAGGCGCAGGTTCGAATCCTGTTCGCGACCGCATTATTTTTCCATTTAATATTGTAACTTTAGAAAGTATTCCTTAAATGATATTATATACTGATTGTTCCTGAATGTCATCATACTAACGCAGATAACGTTTTTTATTATTAGCCTGTATTATCCCACTGCACGGTAAAGGCCTGCTTACCTCTTTCTTTTCTCGGTCTATGGCCGTTTGACTCCAGTCCTTTTAGGTAGGAGTTTAACCTTTAAGTTTTAGCTTAGATTTTCAAACTAACAAATGTATACAACATTTTAAACAAATGTTAATAAGCACAGAGTATGTTAAAACACAAATAGAAACACATTGTTCTTAAACAAGCCAAATAATGATGTAACCAATAACCTTCAAAATCGTTTGACCGTATCCATTTTGGGACCAAAGTAAGTAACTGACAGAATTACGACATTTGTCGAAAGATACCCCATTGTTTCTCTTATCGGCCATCGGAAACGGTAGCGTATCATACGCCATTAGTCTAAAGATACACAGTGGGTGGATTAGCGAGATTTGCGATCAAGTTCTCGACCAAGGCCGGAGCCGAAACCCAGACGGGTGAATGTCTTTTATTTATGTCTTTAAGACGAATTGGTGTGTCGGTTAGAGTTCTTCGGAATATTTAAAGCTGCAGGAATAATTGTGAGTTTCGATATAATATAAATGCATTTTAATGTTTTCATTTTATTTTTTTATTAGAAATACTTTGGTCTACATTAGGAGTTTCCTGTTCAACCGTGGGTGCGTTTACAGACACAAGCCGCGGGACCAGGTCATGATAAGAATACTTGTTTCAAAAGTTATTATAAAAAACTAATGAAATATAACTGTTGAATGAAAATAAAACATTCTTAATAAAAGAAGACGATGTAGCGTTTGGAATTCTAAAGCAGGGTCAAGGTAATAGAAAATGCCAAATAAGTTAAAAAAATACGTAATTATCATGGCCGATATCCTTGAACAAATAACCGGTCTTCATAAAAAGGAAAATTGTTTCATAATCTAATAAAAACTTTAATTTTTCTAGAGAAATCATCCATACAAATAACCTAAACTGGGTCGATGTTATTCAAGTATTTAATTATCTATAGTTTAAAACATACTTTTGTTGATATAAGTTGCAGCCGAGTCAAGCGTGCGATTTGTGTTTCCTGATCGGCTGTATGCACCGCACTGACCCGAGCAGTACTTAAGTAGCATTTTTTATGCGTCGTGTGATAGATTGGTATGATCGTGTTATAAGTTGGTATGTGATCGTTAGTTTTGTGTTTTAGTTAATTTTATTTTTTCTCTTAGCGTAGCTAACTGTGAGCATGAGAACCAATATATGTAAATTTATATGACACTATAGTTTCTATATTATGTACACGGATTCTTCTTAGATATATATTTATATTCATTAAATTAAATTTCATATCAAATAAAAAAAAAGATTTGCATCCGTGATTTCTACTCATTAATTAAGGTCCATTTGAAAATCAGCGTCAGGCAGTAGTGGTCTAGCATTTTGCTGAACTGGACCTTTTTGGCGCAGCCGTGAGGCACACAACGCCCGCTAGTTCCCTAACTTTTTTTGTAAATTTGTATTTTTTTTTTATTGTGTCCTTACTAACTGTGTCAAATAAATGTTTCTTTCTTTCTTTCTTATACAGACATTATTACGAAATCCAATGTGTGTTTTCTGGTTAGAAAAATACGACTGCGAGCGGGTTTGACCCCTTACCTCCCCCCCCAACGTTTTTTTTGTGTGTAAAATCCATCAGGGACCCTTTGCTAGCTAGACTACCTATCTTCTTGTTCCCCTGCTCCTTTTGCCGTCTATCTTGTCTTCGAATATTTTCCACAAATTTCATTTCTGTCTCGGAGAGCATGTTAAGCAGTTGGTCACGGTTATCTAATTAAGATATAATATAATATCAAAATAAGATTTATGAAAGTCATTACGGGTTGTTAGAGGCCTAAAAGTCTGACAACCAATCATATCACAAGATATCGTGTTACCCAGGAACTGGGGTGTGAAGGTCAGATAGGTAGCCGCTCCATTTTTTTATATATTTTTTGTTTTATGAAATGCCCTCGCTACTAAAACTTCTCAGTGTACCTCTTTAGCTGCTTGAGGGCGGGACGCGGGAACGCTCTCGCACACGACCGTGAACCCGCCCGCAGCCCAAGGTCTCCTGCGACGAGTCAGATCTATGGCCCCGCCGCATCTCCCGCCGCGGCCCCCATTTCAGCTGCGGTGCCGCCCATACGACACCGCAGCCCACCTCAGTTGCGGCATCCCCCATAAGGCCCGCAATCTACGCCGCTCCAATATGGGGTTGGAAACAAAGCCCAGAGGAGCGGCTTCCTCGGGTTCCTCTAGCTTCACCGTGGGTGACTAAGTCAGGGCTACTAGAGCCCCCTTACCACGACAAGGCGTAACCCCTGTGGGGGCAGGCAGTCGCTCCATGTAAAATACTGGTATTAAGCTGCATCCGGTTTGACTGGACGCCGACCCCAATGTAATTGGGAAAAGGCTAGGCAGATTTATTCTTTATACTTTTCATGTCTAGAAATGTGTCCATAACATGAATTTTATCTTTTCTTCACCGTTTCAAATAACTCAAGTTAAGGAAGTAAGCCTTGCCAAACATCTCCTCGGCAAAGTTCGGCGAGAAATAAAACACCCATGATTCTCATATCAATCTTACTGCGTACAAGCATTTATTTCTCACTCTATTACTACTCTCATATGGGCGGAACGAGCCATTTATCTTAATAAACTGCGTAGTGATAAATACAGAAGTTACTTAATATATATAATATTATGAAAACATATTGGTTCAATATCTTTGACAAATTTATAAATATCACGGATTTCCATAATATAATGCTTGCGAATAATCTATAACATTAGTTGACGTTGAACAATATAGTATATAAGATAGAATAATTTGTATACGTATCAGTTATTAGTATATAGTATATATATACACACATCAACACGGTCTAGGGATATTTAATACTCAATTAAATAACTCGAAAAGTACTGGCCGCATTGGAATCTTTTATACACCGATTTGTTTGTAATTTATCTCAGACTAATTCCAAATTCAAATTTTTGAAAATTCTTTTGTTTCTGTGGCATAAAAATGTCTTGATGTGTAGGAGAGGGAATTTTCATTTGTGCGAAATTTAGAAAACAATACGAATTACATTTAATTACAGTTTTTTTTAATTTTTAAACGAAAGATAAAGTTAAAATTGAGGTATTGTAGCCATGCAATGCCAACATTTGACGAGGGCGGAGATGTTACGAGCTGTGGGAATGCTGGAAGCTGGGTCTGTTCAGCGTAATGTTGCTGAGGCCGTAGGGACCCACCAAAATGTAATTTCAAGATTGTAGACACGCTATCGTGCCACAGGTGAAGTAGCGGAGAGGCACCGGGGGCCAAGTCGCATCACTACCCCTAGACAAGACCGATTTTTGCAAATTACTGCGCGAGCTCAACCAAATGCAACGGCGACTCAATTGGTCCAAAGGCTGCGAGTGGAACACCAAGTGCTTGTGAGTGACCAAACTGTAAGAAGGCGACTGCATGAAAGCAATCTACGCTCTCGTAGACCACTCCGGGTCCCACCTTTACGGAGAGGCAATCGTGGACGACGATTAGAATGGATTCGGAACCACGTGGACTGGGGCCGTGAACAATGGTCCAATGTGCTGGTTACGGATGAATCCAGGTTCGGCTTCCATCCAGATTCACGAAGGACGCGTGTTTGGCGAGTTCCTGGACGATGGAGCCGTCTTCAGAACCCTCAGGAAGTTCACCTATACCAAGGAGGAACAATTATGGTTTGGGCAGGAATTCGTCTTGGAGGACGGACGGATCTCGTTTGGGTGCGGGGCAATATGACGGCAGAACGATACGTCCAACAGGTGCTGGGGCCCGTAATCTTGCCCCACAGAACACAAATGGGGCAAGATTTCCTGCTCATGCACGACAATGCCCGGGCACACACGGCGAGAACGGTAGCAGCTTGGTTACATACACACAATGTTAGGGCCTTAGACTGGCCTGCTCAATCGCCAGATCTAAATCCCATTGAGCATGCGTGGGATATGCTGCAAAGAAGAGCTCTGAAGAAAGTTCCTGAAAATCTGGCTACAGAAGATCAACCTTTTGCGCACCTCAGAAGGACATGGGACAATATTCCGCAGCAAGACATTGACAACCTTGTTCTGAGCATGCCGAATCGTTGCCGATGTGTTATGAACATCATGGGCGCTTTCTCAGACTACTAACTTCAAGTTTATAAACACAAATTATTCCGGTTTCAGCTGGGGGTAAAAGTTGGTCTAGAATTGTGACCTAAATGAGTATGGATGCAGTTTATTCGTTTATCGTTAGTTTCAGCGTTGTGTCTTAAATAAACACATCAACACGGTCTAGGGATATTTTTAAAAAAGCGAATTACTATCAATATGTTATTTATTTATATGACATGTATATATTTAAAAGATACGTTATTTAATATTCTACCATTTTCTAGTAACGGTTAAGGTACTTCGATTAAAATTTCAGGATTTTATGGAAAAAAAAATGAAGCATAGACGGAAACCGTATATGAATTAACTTTTAATTTATGAGTAAAAACTGAAAAAAATAGAAAAATCATTTAATTTGTGTTTATAAACTTGAAGTTAATAGTCTGAGAAAGCGCCCATGATGTTCATAACAATCTACTAACTTCAAGTTTATAAACACAAATTAAATGATTTTTCTATTTTTTTCAGTTTTTACTCATAAATTAAAAGTTAATTCATATACGGTTTCCGTCTAGGAAACCGTATATAGAATATTAAATAACGTATCTTTTAAATATATACATGTCATATAAATAAATAACATATTGATAGTAATTCGCTTTTTTAAAAATATCCCTAGACCGTGTTGATGTGTTTATTTAAGACACAACGCTGAAACTAACGATAAACGAATAAACTGCATCCATACTCATTTAGGTCACAATTCTAGACCAACTTTTACCCCCAGCTGAAACCGGAACAGAGCTAAAATTCTAATGTTTGTCTGAAATAGATGTCTCGTTAAGTTAAACTGGCGTAGAGCCGGTTAACTGGGGCGGTTGCCATGGAAACTGAGAGTTATTGCGGAAGTTTGTTACCTAGCTCATTCTAATTTATTTTGAACTAGCTGTGCCCCACGGTTTCAGCTGCTCCGTTAAAAACATATCCTTATAATTAAAAAAAAAAAATGTAAAAACCTTGTCATGACAAAGGCGAACAGAATAAAAAAAGAATTATCCAATTTGGAAATAGGGATTAATTTTTATATATAGAGATAGATATTGCTTTGTTATTTTTTTTATGTTTTGCTTCTTTTGCAGAGCTCCTTATAAGGTGATAATATTATAATCTTAATGCAAGTATGTATAAATGTAGTCTAATTGTTAATTACGGAAAATTTCAAGCATCCTGTGGGAGACTTAGCCTAGTGCAGGAAGTCTTTCTAAATACAAGATATCGTAAACATTGAATTTGACCATATCAATTGAGATTTGAATAGATGGCCTCATTGGTCTAGTGGCTGTAAACACGGCTACTGAGCGTGGTGTCATGGACTCGATTTTCGGGTCGGAAAAAGAGTAATTGAGTTTTGTGAATTTTCAATAGCAGACTGTAGTGTGGAATTTTCTAGTGATACGAAACAACTTTTTTTGGAACCGTACACCTAAATTTTGACCTTTAATAAGTGCATTTGTATGGTTTATATGAAATAAAAACCTTTGTAACTTGATAATTTTTGATAGCATACTCACATTGCGACCAAAACACGATGAAGACGATGGCAGCGATGGCCGCTAACTTTCCTCTCCGCTCCATAGCTTCCATTTTGTTTCACAGTTAACACAAAGTCAACACAACACACACAAGCAACACTTAACACTGGCAAGTTCTGCACGAATTCATATTTTTAACACTTAAAAAACGAACTCGATCTCGCACGGTGAAGAAATTAGAAAAAGGAAGATTTCGCACTATTTCTTTTCGATTTAAATGTAGAACTGTCACCTGTAACAAAAGAAAGATAGGTATTATTGTTTGGAACAATTATTTTAAGTGTTGATTTGTAAATTAGTTTCTGTTTTTAAATAAAAATATGTGTCACATTATCATCTTATCAATATAATTGGCGTATCTTAAATACTTGAGTTATCATTCCTCATATAAGATATTATGTACATTTAAAAATTATATAATGTTGCAACACCAATTTAATTCCTCTACATTACATAATTTATGTATTTTGTATTAATTTCTATTATAATAAAAACGAAGTGAGTTCTAATCTTTGTTTTTTTTTTTGCGATTTTAAATCTACGTGATAGTAAGTCAACTAGATCTGTACCTGTATTATAGATCTAATTGTGACTTATCGCTGATGTATGCAAAACCTGAGTTAATAAAGTGAATGAATTTAATTACACATAAATGATATCTCGAGTTACAATAACGTCTGTGGACTGCAGTAACATGACTATTTCGATTGTATTGCTTACGCAGCAAGCACCTGGGGGTTAGGTGCAAAGAGCACATATGAGCTCATTCTCATGTACTCATATTACGGTCAATGACCCTAAGAATATAGGGTATCAATTACACTATAATTTATAAACAAAGTTTGTACCTGATCCGTTTGTGAATTAATTCATAATACGCACATGATTAAGTGAAGTGTAGCATGTGCTATAAGATGGAATCTGGTGGTTTGTTATGGTATTTGGTGGGTATAACTGCTAAGAGTAGTCAGTCAGTCATACCATATTTAATAAGATTAGTTTCGAGTGTTTAGCACTCGTGGGTTGCAGCTGAAAGCCAGTGTCGGGTGGTCAGTATTACTGCCTCCCGACATTGGGCTGCGGCCCTATTGGCACTAAAATGTTTTGTCATGTTTGACAGGAACATCTGTTTGTTTATGTGTCTAATAATGTAATCTGTTGTTAACATTTTCTGTTAAGTGCCAATAAACTTATTTCTTGCTTTCTATCTTTCTTCTTTCCATAAGATTTCTGGTGCTGCTGTCCTAAAGCTGTATATTCTTGGTGTGGGGATAAATAAATGATTTTTCTTTCTTTCTTTCTAAAGGAAAAGATATGGAGCTACACATATAGCTGCTTCTTGTCCATTCTATGGAGTTTCTGGCCCGTTCTTCTCCATAGAAAACACCATAGAATAAAAAGTACCACGTATCTATAATTTGGAACGTGGGAACTAGCATTTGACAAGAGTGTCTGTAAATGGTCTCTACGTTTTGTCTTTGAAATAGACATAAAAAAAACACAAAATGTACTTAACTAGTTTTTTTTTTAATTAAATTAGGCCGTAAATGTCTATTCATCATTGTCAGATAAGATAAAAAAGACGTCTAGACTATGTGGCGCAGAAAATATAAAACTAGTCTAAATGGTCCCGGGGGAAATGAGAGTTTTGGCTTAAACGGTCTCAGAAGAACAGGATCAAATTAAAAAGGCTACGTCGCCAAAAAAGAAAATCATAATAGTAGTAATTTTAAGTTTCGTTATGGACTATTATTAAAATAACGGACCTGTTAATTGTCCCGTTTTAATAGTCGAAATAATCCAGTTTACGCCCGCATTTGCGACTTTTACGATTTGTATCTAAATTTCTCTTTGCGACTAGAGTTTGTGCTAACCTAAATTCACAGACTTAGTTAATTCAAGAGTAGGAGTTGCTTTATTATTTTAGTATGACTTTTTGTGTAAAATAAATTATTACTTTGACTAATTATAATGTGGATTTATATCGCTGGCTTCCATTATGGTGCTTCAGAGATTCAAAGTGTAAGTCTCTCGTGCTGTCAGGAAACATCATGAGGAAACCAGCACACCTGATAAGTTCTTGAAGCCACGTCAGAGGCCTACGATTGGTTTAAACTGTGACACTAGGTTGTTCATCAACTTCACTACAAGAAGAGCGAGTGCGTGACCCATACTGATATTATAAATGCGAAAGTGACTCTGTTTGTACGTTTTTTTGTTTGTTACCCTTTCACGACTAAACGGCTGAATGGATCGTTATGAAATTTGGCAAGGAGATATATTGGCCCTTGGAGAAGGACATAGACTACCTTTTGTTACGCAGACGAAGTCGCGGGCACCTGCAAAGTATGAAATATTTTCAAAAACTACAGTGATTTATACCTGAGCATCGACATATCATGCGCCTACACATCTTTGTCTGATGTTCACGTTTACGAAGCTAACTGACCCAGTAGGCTAATTTCATAACTGTTACAAGTTTTATGGCTAAAGCTAGATAATTATAGACATCCTATATACATTCGTCCTACACGTTACCTACATAAACATAACATATCATCACGCCTGTATCTCCAAAGGTTAAGACAGGAGGAGTACTGTTGTACAACCACATTTCACCAATCCTGTTTTTATGTTCCATGTTATAGACGGTGAGCTTATTGCCGTCTACTGGGCACAATTCCAAACTTCGGGCTTCTACTTTTTCTTCTTATCGTGTGGTTGATGAACAACCTAGTGTCAGAGTTTAAACCACCCGTAGGCCTCTGACATGCTTTACACACCATCGTGAAATTTTCTCAGGCGGGCTGGTTTCCTAACAATAACCTAAATTTTCTGGCCTGCTACTACTAATTGCCATAACCTAATATCCACCTAATACCCATTTTGCCTGACCCGAAAATTGAAACCAGGACCTCATCACTTACGGCCGCACGTTATAACTACGACGTATATAAACAGTAGTGACAGTAATTTGAAAGAGACCCTGAACCTCTCAGTTCAATAGAGAAGTTATGGAGTCTAAAACCGTTACTCACAATGCTTACCAACGCGTTTTTATAATCACAATCTTTTTAATTTTCAAGAACGTTTGCCTACTAGATTAAGTGCTTATTTTTTTAAGCTGTTTTTACGCAAATGTACGAACTGATAGATTTTTAATGTCGATCGGGAGGAATTATTTTCAAGAGAAGGTAACCCTGTTGTAGATAATAACCTTGTTCGGGCAATAAATAATTTATACATAACATAGCATCACCCCTGTTTTTCCCAAAAGGGTAGGTAGACATGTACACACCCACATTTCACCAATGCTGTTATTAAGTCTCATGTAATGGGCGGAGAGCATATTGCCACCTAACGGGCACAGTTCCATACTCTGGGCTGCTACTGCTAATTTACTTACAGATAAACCCAATAATACTTTGCCCGACCTGGGAATCCAACTGAGGATCTCGTGCTCAGCAGTCGCGCTTGGGACCAGTAGACCAACGAGGCAGTTATACAGTATGTGGCATTGCTTTGGCTTTCGTTTTGATAGAAGTGTATTTTTTACATGTGAATTAGCATTTACATACTACTTTAAATAATATTATATCTACATAGTATAAAACAAAGTCGCTTTCCGCGTGTGTCTGTCCGTTTATCCGCTTACTACCCGCATTGGTCTAGCGGTCGCATACCCGGTTGCTGAGCGTGAGGTCCTGGGTTCGATTCCTAGGTCGGGCAAAGTGTTATTGGATTTTTCTGTTAGGAAATTCTCAGTAGCAGCCCGGAGTCACGAAGTTGGTGGTCTGACACCCCCTTGCTATAAGAATATAAGAGTGAAAGAAGAGGGAGTTTGCGCATACACTTGTGCACTATAATATCTCTTACGTACTTGACTAATATCCGTGGGGATAAGCCGCCGTGACCGAATTACACGAGGGAGGAGTATCATTAGTATTATCCGCTAACTCCTCCTAAACCACGCAACGGATTTTGATACGGTTTTCACCATCGTCTAGATAATTTTTCAGAGATAGTTTATATAATATATATATAATAAATCCTAATTAAGTTCTTTTGTTAGTAGAAAAATAAAAATTTGCTTCGGTGAACCCGGGGCGGGTCGCTAGTAAAATATAGGTTTTAATTTAATCCCTTAAACAACTCACACCATATTAACATTTCTTTATACGTATTATAATGTTGCCCTCAAATTTACTCGCACTAATTAAGTTAGCAAGTTAAAGAGTAATTAGAATTTCGCTACTCGACGCCCAACATGACCTAAATCAAACAAATTAGCAATACTCCACACAAGTAGGTATATTATTATATATATTATTACATTAAAATTAATAACAACTCGTGTGTATGCAAATTTATTATAAAGATTAGCGTACAACAGTCTCGAGGCTAAATTATCATAATGCCGAGCATGAAATTGCAATTCCTTTAGCTTTGAAGTCAGCGGCGCCGTTATATTATGGTTTATTTTAGATAAGTGTAATAATGTCTGGCTACGTTATTATGTATAAAGTAATCTGTCACTATTAATGTGCTATTGTGTCTAGAACTTGGTTGAGACTTAGTTATAATTATCGTGATAGATAACGCGTTAATTATGGCGCCTCGTCTCAAAACGTACCATTCATCAAATGCAAGATAAATCTTTGAAAAGCATTAACGCATGCTTAGCGAACTCTAAAGTTATTATATTAAATGGAAAAAGAATACGGTAGCGAAAAGGATTCGAACCTGCGCCTCCCGGATAAATACTCCAGGCGCTCTGACCACTAAGCCATCTCGACCTCTGCTCACCACCGCGAATTCTTCTTTCATATTTTAACACGTCTTATGGCGACGTCATTGCAATCAATTCAGTACCTATACAAGTGACCGAACCGACACGACTAACTTTGCAGTTAATACAATGTCGTAAAGAATGCAATTACCTTAATAATTCAAGATATGTCTTTGAAAAAGCATTAACGCATGCTTAGCGAACTCTAAAGTTACAATATTAAATGGAAAAAGATTTTTTCCATTTAATATTGTAACTTTAGAGTTAGTTAGAGATTTTAGTCGTGTCGATTCGGTCACTTGTATAGGTACTGAATTGATTGCAATGACGTCGCCGTAAGACGTGTTAAAATATGAAAGAAGAATTCGCGGTGGTGAGCAGAGGTCGAGATGGCATAGTGGTCAGAGCGCCTGGAGTATCTATCCGGGAGGCGCAGGTTCGAATCCTGTTCGCGACCGTATTCTTTTTCCATTTAATATTGTAACTTTAGAGTTCGCTAAGCATGCGTTAATGCTTTTTCAAAGACATATCTTGAAACAATTTTTATTTCATATAATATTTTTTTATACCTATATGTTATGTATGTTATTAATTATCAGCATCAGGTAGCTGATTTCAATATTCATACTACTTTGACAGCCCTAAAGTAAGTTACGAAAATAACAATATTTATCAAAAAAAATTGAGCCATAGATAAAATATCTGCAAGATCTAACACTATCTCCAGGCCTTTTGTTCGATCGTTTCCAATTCTATACGATATAGTTTAGACTGGACTTTCTAAGAGAAATGCGGTATAAAGGGTCTAGTCTATGTACAGATCTTGGTAACGTATTGTCTCATTTTACTGTCAAAGTGTGCCATAAATCATTGGCGTAGAGCTGACACAAAAGAGATAGCGATATAATCGAATAGACGTGAGTGTATATGGGGGGCACTATTATTTATGAAACTAGCTTTTTCCAGCGGCTTCGCTCGCGTTAATTAGGAGGAAAAACCTCTATCGACACTCTCGACTCAATACCCTTCCGCTCAGCCACGTAAAAAATTATACATCATAACAATAAAAATCTATTGTGTCTGGTAATTAGAGAGCCGACGGCTTAAATTTAAAATTCAATCATGATTTGAAAGACACGTGGCTCCATCTATTATCATAAGAATGTGATTGTTATTTTCCTCGAGAACAGTACTTTTCTCCAATATGAAATTACCGTATGTCCGTTTCTGTACACCTGACAACGTACATGCATAATTTCAGGATGATCGGGTCAGTGGTTTAGGCGTGAAAAGGTAAGAAACAAACAAATTTACTTTCGCATTTATAATATATAATAATATAATATTAGTTTGGATACGAAAGCTTTGCAAGAAATAAAAATAATTTACAAAAAAATTACTAAACACGCCTGCCATGTGTGAACTAAAAGGTGGAAAATAAGGTACTAAAGAATTTTCATCGCAGTCGGGGATGCTATAAGAAAATGTTCCACAACACTGTCACCAGGTACTTTTTTTGTTAAGTTTGGTCAATTTAGATAGTGAAGTAATATGTTATCTGAAAGTTATTGTAAGTTTCTTTTGAAGCTTTTCGGGAACTGTGTATATTCTCCAAAGCACCTACTAATTTGAATCAATTATATTTTGATTTATTTCATGTGCATTCTAATAAATTGACTAGGTATTCGCCGTGACCAAAAACTCGGTCAGGAGTATACTTAAACGTCGGTACCTGTCGATGCATTCGACGGATCGTAATCGAGAAACCTCGGTAAGGTTTAGCGCTGTACCGTGTAGTTGGTAGGAGTAGGAGAGACAAGAAGCGTAAATAACCGGATTTTGAACCTTTAAGCCCGGACATATCAACAGTGTTTGGTTAAAATTACTCAGTAATTTAAATAGTGCTTTTAATTCTTAAATATAAATTATTATTTATTTTAGGACGTAATTTCGGCCGCGTATTTTCGGTAGATGTGTCAGTAGAAACAAATGAAACCCCGCCCGGACGCACCCCGGACGCCATCTAAACTAGGACAAATCCAGGGATCAGACGGATGGCACACTACAACATTGCACTACAACTAGAATTTCCTTCTTTCTTTCTTTCTTACTAAGGGACATAAAATTTGGTATTCCCCAAAAAAATAAGTAATACATCCTTAACTCTGCCGATCGTACTGGTTTACCAGTCCATTGGACCACAGGGAGCAGGACGAGAGAGTGGGCTTGCACCAGCGCAACTGCATGTCCACTAACTTTGCGCCGATTATCCTAACTATTTAAAACCAAGTTCGGTCTAGCGAGTCATATTAGGGCTAGCTGCTGGGGTCGCTGCTATCGAAACCGATAAGGAGAACCATATTTATACTTACTAATATTAAACTCACATAACATTAGAAAATAAAATGTGTATACAGGACTAACAATACGCGTAGGTACGTAGGCTATCAGTTACAATATTTCACAGTTGGTTGATTAGCTGTCGCACTGATGCGAGTCCTTCGAGTAATATAATATCTATTAGAAAACCGCAGGTGCAGCGAACTTGTACTAACGTAGGAAAGGACACTTGATTATATTTAGAGGCTTTTTCTTTTGCATTTGCTGCATACTGGATTAGGTTTAAATATTTTAACTCCATGCGTGGTATAATATTTGGTATTCATTGGTATCATCTTGATCCTTGAAGGAATTCGTACTGGAGTAGGTTTAGCGGGCGTACCCCTCTCGCCATTGGCATATGATCCCTTTATACCTTTTACCTGTATGGTTACAATGATAGTACACGATTTTAATCGTGTGTGAAATAAATTTATGTTTGTGTTTACATATTTTTTTTGTAAGTAATACTGTTAATATAATGACGGACGCTATTGTTGCTTTAGTGCGAGTTCTTTTGTGCTTGTGTGTTACCTCATCCCCCGCCAAAAGTGGTGAGTAAATTTGTTCGATATTTAGTCAGAAGCCGTCTATCGTCTGGTCCTCTATGTCTAGATCAATCAAGTGTATCGATAAGCTTCATTATTACTTATTTTTTTTATTATTACTTATTTATTTATTTTACTGTTGCATTGTTGCATACTTTTATCATAGTATTTATCTTTTATGTAAACAGTATTTTATTTAAACTGTCTCATTAATCTAGTGGTTGCAAATACGGCTGCTGAGCGTGAGGACTTGGATTAGATTCCCAAGTCGGGCAAAGGGTTATTTAACTGTTCTGTTTCTGAAATTCTCAGTAGCAGTAGAGTATGGAGGTGGCAGATGGCAATATGCTCGCCACCAATTAGATGGGACCTGATAGCAACTTTGGTAGAATGTGGATGTACAATTAAGCTGTTGCGTCAGTCATTAGCAGACACAATAGATTTTTATTGTTACAACGTACAGATCTGTACGTTACTGAGCCGAAAGGTTACGGACACATCTGCTTACCGTTTTCAGGTAATACAAGCGTGATGTGTTGTACTTTTTTCATTTCTCCTCCATGCATAGTATCGTTATGATCAGTCAAGCGAGCTTGCGGTGAGCTTAATATCTTTCTAGATTTATTATTTACTTAGTTTCGTACATACCTACTTAGTTTTATGATGGCGGTTGTAGCTAGATTGAAATATAAATAGAATTGAGTTGAATTGTTGAGTGTTCCTATTGAAACATTTTGGTACGGAACCTTACACCTGTTATGACTTTTCATTTAACTAAACATTTTATGTAAGGATTCTTTTTTTAAACATGTTATGCCTATATAATTTTTTTTTTAAATGTAATGAGAGTCGCGGTTCTAGCTCCGCCGTGTTTAAATTTTTCAATATTTCTTTAGAAAAATAGTTATCTAATACCTTTAAACGAGCAATTCTTGTATATACCTATATAATCTGAATCTGGGAAACGGCTCCAACGATTTTCATGAAATTTAGTATGCAGGGGGTTTCGGGGGCGATAAATCGATCTAGCTAGGTTTCATTTTTAGAAAACGTTGTTTTACCAAAAAAAACCCGAGCAAAAGCTCGGTCATCCAGGTACCTTTATAGCTTGCTAACATTATTGTCATAACTTTTGGTAAGTTAAACAATGTTTCTTCCAATGTTGTATGATGCATATCTAACTATTATCTGAAGAGTTTTAAGATTTCGTGGGCGCCAAGCTTTAACCCATAGGAGCGTATAAATAAAAATGTGAATTTTATTTGGTTCTAGTATTAGTGAGAGACGGTCTCTGAATTTATATATATGGTATATTAGGTTTATAAACTACAAGCTGTGCCCTGTGGTTTTACCCACGTATAATTATATTATAATTAGCTGAAGTGACTCCTTATATAATCGGCTACCTGCCAGTAAAATCTTATCAGAATAGGTTTAACCGTTTCAAAGATTAGCCGGTTTAAAAAAAAAAAAAAAAACTATTATTTTGTCATTACAGACAGACACTTCTTCTTCCTGCCCTGGTCCCAAGTTATTTGGGGTCGGCGCAATATGTTTTTTCTTCCATTCTCCTCTATCAGTCGTCAGGTTTTAAACAGACACATCAATTTTATTTATTTGTATTGATGCCTACATAATTATAAAACAGTGAAATACTTTTTAACGAATTGAAAGTACATACAGCAAGAGTAAAAAGAAATTGTAATGAATTACACATACACCTCTATAGCTTGGAGCCGATTGGCCATGATATGTTTTGCTGAAATTCCAAGTTCGCTCTGTACTAGAAATGTACTATTGACAAAACAAGAATGCAGTCAAAAGGGAACAAGAAAAGCGTTGTCAGATTTACAATCAGACACAGTTGTTCTTGAATACCGCGTGTTTCGAAGCTAACACTTCATTGTCATTCGTTTCATGTCTCTAAGCCTAAGCTTAGGGATATGAATGGGCTTAGTTAGATCTTTAAGCTTACTGTTAGGGCTTAGTTATTTGTGTACAAGGATATGACTTTCAGTGTCTTATTGATTTATTGCTTGGTATTTTGTGTAGGTACTTCTTAGTTTGATAAACGGGTAGGAATACTGAACTCTTTTAAGAGATATTTAGAAATTTATTAACTTATACTCGACAGTCCTCCTGGGACCACGAACGCTGCAAAGTGTTCGAAACGTCAGGGAAAACAAAAACCAATAATACACGCGATTAATACGTTTAAAAGTTGTTTTATTATAATGTGAGAGAAACCAAAAGAGTTTCTTGCCGGTTCTTCTCCATAGGAAGCGACTTTTTGGAACCGTGCACGTAAATTCTGACTTTTCATAGGTGCCTTTGTATGGTTTATATGAAATAAAAACCTTTGACTTTGACTTTGACTTTTGTGTAGGATATTCCTTCATCTCGATTCTCTCTTTTCAGTGCAGTCGGGTTTTATGTTTTAAATAATTTGGTTTTTATTTTTCCTATTATCTTTTACCGAGTTTAATGTAAAGGCGACTGCGGAGCAAGAGGTCCTGGGTTCGATGCCCGGGTCAGGCAATGTGTTATTGGGTTTTTCTATTAGTAAATTTTCAGTAGCAGCCCGGAATTTGGAAATGTGCCCCGTTAGCGGCAATACGCTTACCATCTCCGTAGGAGTTAATAACAGCATTAGTGAAATGTGAGTGTACAACTACTGGTGTGTACACGTCTGCCTACCTCCACAGCGAATACAGGCTTGATGCCATGTTATGAAGTTAATTCAATGTTAGATATAATACATGGTGTGTAGTAAGTTTGTTATCGCGGAGACCTTCATTTTCAGAAGCTCCTTACAATATGAATGTCCATATGAGGTAGAATGGTGTGGGGTCAGCATAACCCTGTATCCCTTCGCTTGATGACTCCGCAAAAGTCGACGGTCAGCGACGATTCAAAAGAGTCAAATAAAGTTCTAATATTCGGGCATACTAGCATTGCTCTGATAATGAAATAGATTATAATTTTTTTAAACCTGCCTCGTTGGTCTAGTGGTCTTTATCGCGACTGCTGAACATTGTCTTGGGTTCGATTCCCGGCTCTGGTTAAAGTCCGCCCGCCCGCAAATATAGTGCTCCACTCGGTGGCGGACACTGCACGGTCTACCAGCTCCTGATGATGCCCCGCGGGGGGGCGACACACGTGTAGATTAGTCGGTAGTAGTCGCAATTTCCACCGCTTGCGTATGTGCATATATTTGCGGGCGGGCGGGCGGTGCACAGGTAATGCATGACTACCCTCAATATGTGGAAGTAGCTAGACATTGTATTTATTTGCATCTATTGTAATGGACTTCCGCAAAGTAACGCCTGAATCTATTCAATACTTTCAGTAAGTATCTTTAACTGTAGTTACTTATTCCACCACGCCTATGTATCTCTGAAGGATTAGCTTAGTATAGTTTACTGAGATGAGATGTACTTTTGTACACATATGTCTATTTCACTGATGCCGTTATTAAGTCCCATGTTATTATATGTGTTAAACGTATTGCCATCAACCGGCTAAACTCCACGCCTCATGAGATTTTCTTTAACAGAAAAATGAAACCCAGGATCTGCAGGTGAGGAGCAGCCGCGCTTTCGATCAGACTAAAGAGGCAATACTCGTAGTTCTAAGGATATTTGAATAAGGATTATTAATATCTTAGGTTTGCGCGATCACTACACATTATAATAAAACAACTTTTAACCGGATTAATCGCGTGTATTATTGGTTTTTTGTTTTTCCTGACGTTTCGAACACTTTGCAGCGTTCGTGGTCGCAGGAGTGTACACGCGATTAATCCGGTTAAAAGTTGTTTTATTATAAAGGATTATTATTATTTTTTTGTATAAGTTATAACTTTCGTGAGACACATTGATATTAATTATTGTTCAACGGTTATTGCTCACATGCATTCCTCGGGATCGCCCGACTAGTTTCGAATTCGAACGGATTCCTTAGTCATGAGATGGGCCCACGGCGATGTCGCGAATCAAACTGGCCGCAAATGCAAAGGATTATTACTTTCAAGTTTTCGCAACTTCTATTTATATACATTTAATATGCACAATGTAGAAATTATTCGATGTTCTTCAGTTATGTTGAGGCACGCACAATTATTGTTTTTATAGGCATAGTGTAAACAATTGCATTAATAACATTTTACGTGGAATCGTGAGTATTTGTGGAACTAATGGAAGTTACATAAACTTGTTGTTGAAACTCTTGATTTATTTGAAGTTAGTGAGCAAGGAAATGATATTGTAGACTGAAAGAGGTTTGCTTTTTATAATACTCAATACTCAATTCGTTTATTGCACACCATATGTTTAATACAGATGTTATTTTTTGGTAATATAGATACAATATGGACCCTGTCGGGCACAGCAACGTAGAAAGAAGAGAGGAAGCCATTTTAAATAAATTTTGTTAATATTTTTGAGAGATAGATTTACCTAGTTAGGAATGTAAGTTTCATAGCAATAACTGTCAAATATGAGATTAATTATCAGATGGTCGAATTATTAATTTGTTTAATTTATTATTTTATAGAATTGCGTGTCTATTTGGTTATTTGTTTTGTATTTATTAGTAAAGTATTTTCGTATTTATTATTATTATTTGTTTATACTTTTTTTTCTTCTCATTTATGAGAGGATATTGAAGTTCCTACGTTGCGGGCCAGAGCCAAGCGAGAGTAGGAGTCTAAATAGACAATGTTGATGAAAGTGTAGAAGAAGTTAGAAATTTTCGTGTGATACGGCAGGTGTTCAGTATGGTGGCTTTTTGGAGCATGTGGAGTGTGTGTGTTGGCATGTGTAAGGTGTTCAGGCTTTGTGTTAGTGTCTTAGGTATGATGCCAGTGGATGAGAGGACTATCGGGACTATGTGGACAGTCTGTGCTCTCCACTGGGTTTTAATTTCTATAGCAAGATCTTGATACTTACTAAGTTTCTGAGATATTGTGGTTTGTATGTTGTGTGAGTTAGGGATTGCTATATCAATAAGGTAAACGACTTTATTTGATTTATCATGGACAGTTATATCGGGTCTATTGTAGTGTATAGTTTTGTCGGTAATTATTGTTCTGTCCCAGTATATTTTACAGTTAGCGTTTTCTAGGACTGTTTCAGGTTTATATTTATAATATGGAATTATATTTGGAACGAGTTGATATTTTAGAGCTAGGTATTGATGAATGATTGCGGAAACTTGATCATGTCGATGTTTGTAGTCTGTTTGTGCGAGAGATTTACAGGCTCCTGTAATGTGTTGTATAGTTTCGGAAGCAGTATTATTATATACTTTATTGTACACCAGAAACAGGTAAAAATACAGCACAGAAGAAATAATAGTACGTATATTTATGTACCTATTTCTACGTCCGGTATTGTATTATACCTACGTAGTTAATACCGAGACGAATCAAAATTTTCCTTAATATGATAAGTGAACAGTAAATTATAGAGAGTCATGAGTAGAGGAAGACCGAGGAAGTGATGGATAGATTGTGTTAAAGATGATATGGCATGAAAAGGAGTGACTGCCGATATGACGGCTGATAGAGACGTATGGAAGAAGAATACATGCTGAGCCGACCCCAAATAAATTTCTATAAGGGGGATGATAATGATGATAATGTTAAGTAAGAGTAATAAAAGTAAGTGACAAATAGTGACAAGGTGCAGGATATTCTAAAAATAAAATAACTGTTTAATTCTACTTTCTCTCGATCCTTTATATCAATCAATCTGTCAAACAAATAGCACAGTTTCAATTGAGACAAAATCTCTGAATTTGAGTAAAGTAATAAAGTATCGGAGTTGTTGCCCGTGCTTAAAATTCAAGGGTTAGGCCTTGAATTTTGGTAATAGTTAGTTAGCACATAAATTTAACGTCCATGTATGCTAAGTAAACTGGTCTTTATTATTAGTCCATAAGGGAAGGTTTAGGAAGCTTGGATGGAAAGTGCGAAATGAGCAAAATTACATTACTTTTGTTTAAATAATATGAGCCTAATCTTTAAATAACTATTTTTATAAAGCTTTGTTTCCTAATCTACATATAGTGATATTACTATAGTACATGCATGTAGGCCAGCATAAAATCGTGTGGGATCAGCACATCCGTAAGTAATTAATTATTCGTGTTGACTAATAAAAAATTTGATTGATTTTATTTATTACTTTTTAGGCATAATTGTTTTTTATTGACGTCAAATAATGTTGCAGATTAATATAGCATTGACCATAAGAATCTATGGGAGTGCCGTTAATTGTGCTGTGGCAATGAACATGACTAAATCGCATTGAATAATGACGTAACATAAATGTGTTATTTATAAAGACACGGTGCGAACCTGTATAAAATTATAGGCAAGTAAATCAAATACACACAATAAAATAAATTGTCTCAAAACATGAGAAAATACAGAAGGTTTACTACAGTTTTAAGTAAAATTAGAATTAATGTTAGTCACATTGATCAAAAGCTAATCTATTTCATAAATTGGCGAAACCTGCTTGCGTTTGATTGGCAGGCAAAATATTTTGAGTGCAAGACGCCGTGGGACTTGTGACGTCACTTATAGTACAAGCACTTTTAGTTTTGTTGGATGGAGTAGCTAAATATTGTGATAAAAACTTACGCAAAAAAATATTTATTTATTTATATCTAAAACTTACATCTATCATTATGTAGCCCGATAGATATAAACGTCATTTATATCAAAGTATTAGATATGAACCCACAACCCTCAATCTTGTCATGCTCTTCCAAAAATATCTTTCTTAGAAAAATAAAACATGGATATTACATGGCCATGTGTAATAAATAAATAAAATTATATGAATATTCAAGATAAATCTTTTTTTTTCCATTTAGTATAACAACTTTATATGAAGATCATAATGTATTTATTTATATATTATCAAATACACATGTGCAATATTACATAATATTGTAATTTCTGTCTGTGCTTAAGTTTATTTTTATCAGAAACTTTATCTACGTTCGGCCACCAACTCGCCTGACGGTAAGCAACGGTGTGTTCGAAGATGGAACACGAGATTCAGAAGAAATCTATTCACTCTAGCCTATATTGTATTCGTCAGGAAATACGGAATAACTCCAGGGTGTTCCGTTCACGGGCAGTACGTATCATGGACGTGGATCCAAATCACTGCGTATGAATTTTCGGAATTTCCACGAGGAACGGCTGGTAGTGTATCTACTGATCTTCTGGACATTATATTTAGCGTGGTCAGTATCAATGACTGCAAAACGCCTACGCTGACAGATGAGCGAACTGTCATGTCTGTCTAATGCCAACAATTACCAAGGAGGCGTGACCTTTACAAAAAGTAGTCGCAAAAAATATTTGCAATAATTTTTATAGAGTAGGTCGATGACCGACCTATATTAATAACATACCTATTATAGTCTCATTTGTGAGCCCAGTTTGTTAATGTTTATGAATATTTTTTTATTTGAAATGAATGTGTGTAGTTTTTCAAAGTTTTTTCTAATGTTTAATTGGGGAACAACAATGAATAGGTCATAAGTATAGCTACTAATATTTTTTTCGTATGATAACTCAGTATTTTTCTTTCATGCAAAATAAGAATTCATATAAATATAGCTCGTTTTCGCATAATATGAAATCAAATGTATTCTTAAAATATATTTAATAAAATAAGGAAAACAATTTACATAATAAAGAATTAACATAAAAATTAACTGGTATGAAAAATAAAATCAAAGCTCACAATTTACTCACCGATGGAAAAAAACAAAAACAAAATAAGTCCACCAACTTTCAAACAAAAATCCACATATAAACCACGTAAACAACAAAATATCTACGCGCCACTTCAAACCGGCACCGTTCAGTTCAAATCACTCGAGATTAAAGATCACTTGAATTTGCCTCGAGAGGTGTGCTCGCTCCACACTTGTACCATCGACTGGTCCTTCGAGCCGGCTGCGTTTCGTTACTGTTATGCTATGCGGATGAAAAAAATACGACTTCAAAGACAGACAGAACTTATCTAGGTCCCGTCTGGCTGTTTTAGGGTAAACAGTTTTTGGGAAAAAAGTTTGAGATTATGGGTTGGGTTTGAAGTGTGGCGTCGTATGTCGTAGACGTCGTAAGACGTAGTACGTTTTGGTCCTAACAGAATTTGATAATTATTTTTTTACTAACATTACTTTTGCTACTGAAAATGTTTATAAGAACCGCTTTTTATCCATTATCATATTATATATTCCATTGATTCTAATATTATATACTAATAATATATAATATTATAAAGAGGAAAGGTTTGATTTTTGGTTTGATTTTTGTAAAGATTTAACTCAAAAAGTACTTAACCGATTATAAAAATTCTTTCAACATCTGAAAGCATTATTATCACAGAGTAACATAAGCTATATTTTATTTCAGTCGCTATTAATTAAATATAACCAATGAAATCTTTCGAACGTAAAATAACGTAAGTTAAAATAGAGATGGATTTTTTCAAAAAGTATACCCATTTGATTACAATTGTAGTTTTAATCGTATCAAGAAGGCTTTTACAAAGATTTCCTTTATGAGTTAGTACGTAAATATCGTTCGCAATAAATGACCCTATCTCAAGAAGCGCTAATCCCAGTGATGAGAGCCCCTCTATATAAAAAAGCATCAACATTGTTGCACTGATTACGTTACGAAATTATATGCGTGGGTTATCAAGGAATGTATGAGTAATTTCATATCAGGTTGCTACTAAAGTTGCAATGATTCATTTTAACGTTTAAAATAAGCTACTGTATTTCTTCGTTGTAATGAGGTCCGCGATTATCCAGTTAAATCTGTATTTTTTAAACCCAAACGGTCGTATCCATAGCAACACGTCTGTTTCCCCGAAGGAGTAGGTGTATAGAGTTGTACACCCACATTTTACCAATGCTGTTAGTAAAAGTTTCATGTGGTGGTGAGTCTATTGCCAATTACCGGGCACGATTCCAAAATGGTCTGTGCAACTGAGGATTTCCTACCAGAAGAACTCAATTGTAACTCATGATTATTTTGAACTTTTCCTATTTTGGAAAAGTTCAAAATAAATAACAATTTTCAGGGCAAGGTTAAACTAGAGTCTACTATTGTCATGTTAAGCAAATGACGTAACTTATCGTGCTTATACGAGCGTTAAAAAACTTTTTCCCGTCACTAGGAGTTTCTAGTACTTCTAAAAATCTCACATTCACACACACACACATGCGCGCGCACACACACACCCACACACACGCAAACACGCACGCACACACACACACAAACACGCACACACACACAATAGTCAACCCTGTGCATTTTTTACCAGTTTTCTCCAGCCAGTTTCCTTTGGTCAACCCTATATTTAATTTCTGTCATAAATCCGTCATACCGTTGTATGATGCCATTGCGCACATTACCATTATATCCGATTTAAACACGGAGCGACCTTGAAGGGCATGACATGACTTTTATTTTAGGGTCTGTCGTAAAATGTGTTAGCTGGTACACACATGACGTCATTGCTGTATGTCACGTAAATACCTCGGTATGATGTGGTGTCAGTTTACTTACTAACTATTGAATGGTAAGCGGACGCGACTTTGTCCGTAAAACGGTCGTTTTTGTGTTTCTTGGAATTTTAGCGTTTCGAAGTTCAGTGGAAATTGTGGTAGGTACCTATACATTGTGAGAGAATTTAAACATATTTAAACTTGTAAATGTCATGAGGATCATGCTGCAAATATACGAATTGGAAGAAATAATACATACAAATACAGATAAATATTTCAAACGCATGTGAAGCGAAGTTTAAAGTTACAAATTTTCGTGGAAATACATATACAGTTGTGAGCTGGATTCGAACTCGTGCTTCCCGGATAAATACTCTAGGCGCTCTGACCACTAAGCCATCTCGACCCCTGCTAACTACTCCATTTTTTTTTGACATTTTTAATACGGTTTTTGGTGATATTAACTGAACTATTTATATAATACTTACCAAAGAAAGTATGTTCTACTCGTTAATGTTGTTCACAAAAAGTATATAAGTAGGTACGGAAAAATATTAGCCAAGAAATAACCTCTTACACGATAAATCTCTTTATAACTCAAATTCATCTAAAAATGGATCCCTAACATTAATATTGATATCCAGCGTTTTACTGAAAATTATCCGAAGAGATTCATTTTACTCACTCAACAGAAATCTCCTCACATTTTTACCTCCATTTCTTTTACTTTTATACACATTATCTACCATCCATTTTACTCTCAAAGAGAATATGTAAAAGCTCGATTTATAATGAAGTTTTTATTTACATATTTTATGTTATTCCTCATTTTCTTTCAGGATTATGTTCAACATGCTTGTGATGTTGATCGAGATTTTTTTCTGAATATTTTTACTCGTAGCTATATAATTAGTGTCATTTTGTAATGTTATGCTTGGCATTTTCTTGTCAGGTAATAAATGATTTAAGGTCACATTCAGTCTTTACTATCGGATCAATTAATAGACAATTAGAAATCTTAAGTGTGGAAATCTTAAGTACTTCAACATTAACCTTTTTTAGTTTTACTTTTTTCTTGAATGTAGCTCCAAAGATTGTTGAACTTAATTATTGTTCAACGGTTATTACTCACGTGCATTCTTCGGGATTGCCCGACTAGTTTCGAACTCGAACGGAGCCCTTAGTCATCAGCTGAGCCCGCGGTGATGACGCGAGTCAAACTGAAGAATGCACGTGAGTAATAACCGTTGAATAATAATCAATATGAATGTGTCTCACGAAAGATACTATACAAAAAAAAATTTACTTCTTCATGGTCTTGTCTATCAGTGTTATCGTTTCATAATTAATCGCCAGTTAAATACCAAATCTACCAAAATATAAGTGATGACCAGTTAAAGAATGACGTGAATCCTCTCTAATAATATACTTCCTGATTTCAAACATGTCATTGAAATAACCGGCTGATTAAAACTAATAATATTAATCATTTTGACACTGTAAACTTTGCTAAAATGCTTTCAACAATATAATTAGTATTTAGCCGAATTTAATGGACATCTCCTAAAACGATTAATTTATGCAACCTTTTGCGAATGTCAAAATTTAAATAACGTAATTTGATTTATTTGTTTTATACGACAAATTTTGCTTACAGCTGTATGTCTTTATCAACTTTTATGGAGGTTTAATGAATGATGATGAAATGATTTATGATGATTTGCGTTTCGTGGTCATTGGTCTTATGGTACAGAGCAAGGTTCTGATCATGGTTCAAGTAGTAGTAGCTGAGATCATCGTTTTGCTTCCAAATATGAGCAAAGAAGATGAAGTTATTGGAAATGTTCCAGATTTTATTTTATATCTAGCTTACTATCACTAATAATAATTATTGTTGACCGGTTACTACTCACGTGAGCCAAATTCAAATTGCCACGACATTGCCGCAGACTCCGCTCTTGACTAAGTGTTCGAAACTAGTCGGGCAAACCCGAAGAATGCACGTGAGTAGTAACCGGTGAACAATTATTAATATGAATATGCCTCACGAAAGTACAAATACTATCACTGCGAAATTCACGATTGATACGTATTTCTTTTTTTTTCACAGATATTATGCTTATGGTAAATAATTATTTTCCTACGTGCAAGCAAATCTATGGTAATTGTAGATCAATAGAAAATAAATAAAATCTCAATTTTCATGAATTCCTTTCACAATAATTCTGAGTTTCTGGCATACATGATCATGGTCCATTCATCCACAGACAGGTCGTAACTTGGGTCAGAATCCATTTCATGTATACATGATGGTATCACTGTTTGTGCCAAGACGTGCATACAAGACAGTTGGCTCGGGTAAATACTTTAAAATGAATAACAAATAACTGAGAATCATATTACACTTCGTCTCTCGCAAGGGGAAAGTAAAAATGTTATTTTTGAGATATACGAGTATTTCGTCATAGCAGAACTTTAACTACAATTCTTCTTCTTCTTATCGTGTGGTTGATGAACAACCTAGTGTCAGAGTTCATACCACTCATAGAATTCTGACATGGCTTTACACACTATCGTCTATTATCGTTCAGGTGTGCTGGTTTCCTCATGATGTTTTCCTTCACCATTTTAATGATAATTAATTTGAATACACACGTGATAATAAAAAGTCATTGATGCGTGCCTTGTGTTTGAACCTGTCTGAATTACCCGTCCAACAATACAATGATAGGTAGTAGTGAGGAATTATTAACATTATCATCAGGCCTAATATTTCCTTATTAAATACTTTATGGATTTAACTTGGAAAGGACCCACGATACAGGAATATTTTCTAGTGTGGGGTAACGTTAGAAGAAAATAATCTCTGATTTAACAAAAATCTATTATTATTATATATTACTAGCTGTGCCCCGCAAACGTTGTTCTGCCACATATATCTTCTGGATAGGGCCACCCTTATCATCTAAGGATTCTAAGGGTATAACAAATAGCCTACGACCTATTATCAGAGCAAACAAAACAACACCAAAAAAAACATAAAAATTCGTAGGAGTTTCGTAGGAGTTCGATAACAAACACTGTGACACGAGATTTGTATATATTAGAAGATATTTCTGTAGGTATGTTACTTGTGTGGGTATTCCATGAATGAATAGTGGTATTTCAAAAGCTTTTCATGATAATTTAACCACTTTAAAAGAAGTTCCTCTTTGAATGCCGTCGAGATCACAAAAATAATTTGCTACAACAATTTCTTTGGAGGTCTGGTTTTGAATTCATAAACCGTTTATCAGCAATCACACTCCCACTCACGCGCACGTTTCTTACTTATTTGGAAAGTTATTTTACAAGTGAATGTCGTCACGTTCAAATTATTATCAAAGGCTAAAACTAAAATAGTCTATAAAAAATACGAGATTTTTTGGAAAGTATGAACTGTGATAATTGGGGAAAAGCGATTATCACTAGGCAATCGTTATCACAGCAGTGATAACCCAGTGGTATGACCGTTGGACTGGCAATTCAAAGATCGCAAGTTCGAATCTAAGGCTGACCACTGACTTTTCGAATCATGTGCATATTAGAAATTAATTATCACTGTGCAAGTTATCAATTATAAAAAAAAACTATGAAGGAAAACATCGTGAGGAAACCAGGACACGTGAGAGAAGTCCTCAATGGTGTGTAAAGCCATGTCATAGACTGATGGGCAGATTCAACTCTGAGACCAGAGAGAGGTGGGGTGAACTGTATGCGGATGACATAGTAACGAATATGTTTGCTAAACAAGTATAAATCAAGGTGCTCATAGGCCACTGCAAACTGTGGTCGGTTAACGACTGTTTAGGTTAAGCAACGCTTGGTGAGGTCATTCTGTAGATGGGTGAAATTTAAGATAAGTTTTCCGCGGGATTTCTTTCGTGGTGTCGACTCTACAACATCCTCTAGCTTCTAGACATTAAGAAGACAGTTATTTAGCATACGCCAGACGCAAATCGTTTTTTTTTAATGGACCGATTTCTGTGTAGTTTAAACCATGAGGTATCTTATCTGCGTAACCTGTAGGACTAACAATAGCTGGGCAATTTTATCATTCGAGCCAGAGAGAAAAATTAAGGTTTATTTATAGCTGATTTATAAAGGAACCATAAAAAATCATGCTTTTAGTAGTCTATTGAACTGTTGTATCTATAGGTAAATGACCGGTAGGATAATTAATAGAAGACACATCATTAATATTCCTTTTTGGAAATGCCGTAAAATTGTTTTCAAATCTCCAACTTTAAGACAAACCAATGACAAAGTATGCGCGTGACACTTTTTTCATACATTATGATCGTTAAATTGCCAATACAGTAATTTGAAATAAAAAAATCGTCGTAAATAAAGTTATTATGTGACTTTTACTTATACAGTATATTTTTAATTTTATTTATTTTTATTTAAAAAAAAAAAAAAACGTTGCCCCACACTAGGAATTTCTTCCTGTATCGTGGGTGCGTTTACAGACATATAATCTCACAAGCACACTAACACCCAGACCCGGAGCAATTATCCGTAGATCGTACAAATATTTGCTCCGTGCAGGAATCGAACCCGCGACACGCAGCGCAGCAGTCGGTCTCTCGACCACTGCGCCAACCGCGCTGTCAGTCATGTCAGTCATGTATGTAATCAAATTAACGTGATTTTCTATCAATGAAACTGTATAAGAGTAATGGGTTGTCCTGTCGATTCTTACAAGTACAAACGTTTGTATCATCATTTCCCAGTCCTTATCTCAATGGTTCAAAGGTTCATGTAGGTATGTATATTGGTCCCCCCAGGGGTTCCACCTTGTCGTGGTGGGGGGGCTCTAGTAGCCGTGGCTTGGTCACCCACGGTGAAGCTAACGGAACCCGAGGAGGGCCGCTCCTCAGGGCTTACCTTCAAGCCCATGTTGGAGCGGCGCCGGCGTAGGTTGCGGGCCTTATGGGGGGTGTCGCAACTGAGGTGGGCTGCGGCGTCGTATAGGCGGCACCGTAGCTGAGGGATGGGGGCCGCGGTGGGAGAGGAGTGCCGGTATGTCGATGCGCCGCTCTCCCTACCTGCCGCGGCCTTGACGGGGCCGCCACCGTTGGATGGCGGACGCGGTGGGGCCGCAGGGAAAGAGGAGTGCCGGTATTGCGAGGCGCCGCTCTCCCTATCCTCTGCGGCCGTAGTGGCAGGCGGCGGGGCCACAGACCTGACCCGTCGCAGGGGACCTTGGGCGTTTTAATTATATATTTTAATTAATTACTACATAGTATAAAACAAAGTCGCTTCCCGCTGTCTGTCTGTTCCTATGTATCCTTAGATCATTAAAACTACGCAATAGATTTTGATGCGTTTTTTTTAATAGATAGAGTTTTTCAAGAGGAAGGTTTTAGTGTATAATTTGTCAAGTTTTTGTATACATTGGCTAAAATATAATGATATTTGTTGGAGGTGTCGGAAAAAAATAAGCCGTCTGGGAGCTTTCAACGAAAATGCTGCCTAAACCCTTTGAGATATAACAAAATAATGTACAGTGGAATCGTGTATCTTATATAGGTCTACAGAAAAGTCCGGGATGGCATATGTCTATCTCTTAAGGATAACAGACTCTATCCATTGTAGTACTTTAAAAAATAGGCAATTATAAAGCGGTAATAGGAAAGCGGGAACGGGATCAAAATTTCATGATTACTTTTGGTCGCGATAACCGATATCCACGCGGGCTAAGCCGCGGGTATCAGCTAGTTACTAATACATCAAACCCTAATTTCAATACCATTGATGTATGGGAATGGGTATATTTTCGTCTCCTTGGTTACTAGTGTAATTAGTAGAATCCAATTTTAAAATTCGTCTTGGTAATTTGATTTCATCCTGTATACCTACCGAGAACTTTCTCGCTGTCACAGTAAGATAAACAAATACAGGACATTGCGTGTATATTCTCAATTCTCGTTAAGAATTTACAAGTTGCTTTCCGAGAAACCGAGTAATTGCAATTTGAATCTTAAGATATATTTCGAGAGGGATATTTCCAGTATTCTTTTAGAATCAGGTCATTAGGTACTGGAGGAAGGTATGAATGATGAGGAGCCACTAATGAGAACTTATCAGAATTTCTTCTGAGACGTAAGAGAGCTTCAAATATGCCTTTATGAGTCCTTTGATTAAAGGATTTTGTAATTCTTGTCTTGCTTTAGTTATAGTCAATACATATTATATTACTTTATGTATGATTAAAGTTATAATTTTAAGTAGAAAAAGAATACGGTCGTGAGCAGGATTCGAACCTGCGCCCGGATAAATAACCCAGGCGCTTTGACCACTAAGCCATTTCGACCTCTGCTCAGTAACGTGAACTCTTCTTCCACATTTTAACACGTCTTTTGGTGACGTCATTGCTATCTATTCAGTCCCTAGACAGGTGACCGCACCGACACGACAAACTTTGCAGTTAAGACACTACACTAAAATTTTCACAAAAATAACTTTAAAAAGTTCGCCAAGAAAACGTTAATGCTTTTCAAAAAAAAACTACTTATGTACAGCCTAGAAAGAAAGAAAGAAAGAAAGAAAAAGTTTTTATTTCTGCGCGCAAATTAACGCACACTACATAAAATTACACAATAACAAACATCAATAAAACAGGTAACATCTACTCAATATACAACAATATTTAAAATTACAAATCATAGACTAACCTAACAATATAAAATGATACATAAATCGGCAAACCCACACAGATAACAAAAAAATAAATAAAAAAAATACTAAGTTGTCTGTAGAACAGTCCACACAACTAATACAGAACAAAGGCAAACAAATGTAGGTACTTTGTGACTAAGAACATAATTATGAGTCGTAAGGTAATTAGTAAACTGTGGTTCGAGTTATCTGTGGGATAGAGAAGAGCCTAGCAGAGAGTAATCTCATTAGACCGATGCGATTTCGGTCCAATGTGATTAGGTTTTGTAGGTAAAGTCACACGTCTTGTGCTATCTTCTCAACTCTTCTTTTACGTAATTGGATAAAAGAGAAGATTTGAGACATCCACAGTTTACTTCTTTGTTCATGCAATGAGAATATGGAACTTACTTCCGCCTAATATACGTAATTTAGAGACTGTCTCTGTATTTAAAAGAAGCGTTAAAAAGCACTACCTTTCCGCCTAAGTGTAATTTTTGTATATTTAAGTATGTCATTATTTAAGTATTTAAGTTATTGGTATACTTTAGACATATATTTCAAAATATTCAAAATATTTAGTTGGATCATAATGTATAGTTTTAGTGATCTCAGTTTTCATTCTATGTAGTGCCAACATAACTGACACTAGAATGCTTAATTTTATGTTTGTCCAATTGTTAACACACTATGTCTTCAGTTTTCATTCACAAATTCTCCTTACGCAGGTCTGCTGTAAGAAATTTGAAATTTCTTTAAGAAATAAGCAGTACCTTTGTACTTAGTTTTCTAATCCTTCTTTCTTTTTCTTGTACAATGTGTGTGTATGAATTGTAAAGTAAATTAATTAATTAATTTATTAGTGCAGGCTTCTATTAGAAAATCTATCTATCTTATAGATATCCACGAGACTTGATAAGCGACATTCCTGTATCCTTGTTTATCAAGGTAGTTAGTTACAATTTCTTCAACTGGATACCCTTTTCGAGTTGCAGCGCTAAATAGATTTATACAGAGTGATAAAATAATTATGTTGATAGATTTCGAAACCTTTTACACGATTGCCCAAAAAGAAAGGAGTGTTATTTTTTTTCAGCCTTCTCCTGTATCGTAGGTTCCGGACGAGGAATTGAATAATTATTAATATTATTTGTAGGTAAATAATATTGATGTTAAGATATTATGTCATAAAAATATCATATTGACAGAGATATAGTCAGCATAATCAAAAATCTGCACAGTGCTTAGGTTGCTCGAAATGATATCTTAGATTTGACTGCCGCATTGGCTAGACCAGTGTTTGGTCGAACTTTTACAAAGTTATAGTTATTTTCTTTTGACTGCCTCTTTGGTCTAATATATGCTTAGTGACCGCAAGCGCGGCTACTGAGCGTGGGGTTCCCGGGGCAGGCAAAGTATTATTGGGTTTTTCTGTTAGAAAATTCTCAGTAGCAGCCCGGAGTTACGAAGATGGCGGTGTGACACCCCTTTGCTTCAGAGACCTCGTAAAGCCGTCTGCTCTGCGCCTGAGCACTCTCCGGTCGTGTCGGATAGCCGTCCCATCGAGCTATGAGAGTGAAGGAAGAGGAAGTGCACCTGTGTTTATATATACGCTTGTACACTATGATATCTCCAGCGTACTTGGCTAATCTCCGTGGAGATAACCCCCCGTGACCGAAAATTCTGTCGGAAGTATATTATAAATGATTTTGTTTTTCGTTGCTAAATTGTTATACAAATCAAATAACAAGTGGCTCGGTCGTCCATTAGAAAATGGTATTGTAATTAGTAGCATCGATGTCCATAGATTATGTACCTAAGCAGTCATATGAATAACTGAGGCACACGTTACGCATATCATAGGAAAACTACATACAAATATTTATACGTGAGTCATTATGCTGTTTAGCAATTACTATTAGCGCCATTCTCCGATGTTGTCAATACAGAAAAGTAGCCATTACAAAAGCAAGACGCATCTCAGCTATTAAATAATTATACATAATCTTTGTTAAGGGATTTCCATATGAATCTTTCGTGTGTGATGACAAGCTATTAGGCTTTATGTTCACAGTGTTCGCTCTTCAAATAGTCCCTTCTCTGAATTTTATATTCTTTGTCACTCAAACAAAAACTGAACAAATGACTCATCGGGGAAATTATTTGTCATAGGGTTACCAACCGCAAGATTTAACGTGGAAATGTGTAAGTAATTTTCTCGTAATCTATATATACAAAAATGAGTCCCTATTTCCCTTGGTTACGCTATAACTTGAGAACGACTGCACCAAATTGATTAATTATATGTTTGTGGTGTTCGTCATTATCAGTAAAAGGTTTCTTTTTTTTTAAATCGTACCGAAAAATTTTAACGGGCGGGTGAAACCGCGGGGCACATCTAGTAGTTCATATTAGGGGTTTAAAAAAAATCATAAGCGTGTTTTTATTAAGTAAGTTTTTTCAATTCCTCTACATCGTTGTAATGAAAAATAAATAAATGTTGTTGTTTGTTTATATGTAAACATTGATGTTAGTGCTATTGTTATATAAAACATAAAACGTTTTTCAAATTAGAAATTTTATAACATCATCTTAGACATTTACGAGCTAGATTTAATAGGGCAATCTAATACATTATGGAGAAAAAACAAAATATTAAACCCAACACTTTACTGACCACCTTTCCCTTCATCACTTCTCAACATAAAAGTCAAAATTTCACACTAAAAACGCCAGCCCTACGTTTACGGGCGTTGTTTAATTTATGTTGTTTACATGTTTACACATAATTACCGAGTTGACCACATAATTCAACGGGACCATTAGCACGCGGCATTAGAGACCACGCTTGTGGTCACTTTATTTATTACCGCAGCTTTTTAGGGTTAACGCTGTGAACATTATAAGGTTAAAGCTCGATGTGGTTGCTAATTTATAGTGCAGGATTGGTCTCATTGCGTGAGCGCGTTTTTTACCTACAGTGTAATGATGAAATGTCTGTTGTTTGTTTAGTCTATGCGTATTAACCTAAATGGAAATGTTTTTAAGGGCCGACTTGCTATAATATTTAAATTAGTTTGTTTAGATTTATATTATGTAGATAACATCAGTGGGTGTATGTACTATAATATATTTGTTTATATAAAATAATATAATAAAATATAAAAAAATGTAATTTCTGTAATTCAACGAGAGGTATGGAAGGACACGGGGATTCCGCTAACGTCCATAAAATCTTAAACGCTACTGCAATAGTTCATCAACGTTAATAATTTTCTGTGTAGTATCATTAAATTCGTTCCAGGGGCAGATGCTACATCTCTAATGACTGAGTCATTACTAGACAATTTTCTCCAGTGTCAAGTCTGTCACTTTCTCAGGCCACACTGTTTTCTAATGCGTTAAAAATTACAAGATTGGATGAGTCCGCGGTAGAAACACAGTGGAATTGTTTTGTGACACTGAAATAATAATAATACCAGTATTTTAATGTCTTAAAAGAAGACACTATAGCTCAGTTAGTGGAATGTGATAGTTGGATAACATCAGATCCTGGCGCATGGATAACATTTGGTATGACATAGCTAGGTAGGAGACCGTATCGGTGGCGGTTACCACCAACAACACAGCAGCATTCCCAATGAGGGTTGACGTCAGGCAGGCGGCCGGTCATAAAACAGCCAAAACTTTAGCAACATGCAAGATATAGGTATGCTACGCCGACCCCAAATAAATTGCGATAAGAGCAGGAGGATGATGAAAAAAATGAAATAAAAGAGTACGTCCTTTGTACAGCACAGGCTTCACTGGTACACTACACTCGTAGATTTCATACAGACTTTGAGTCGTCCGATAGATCCAGTTAGTGGGCTGCTTAGAGACCTAGAACTAAGGGACTATTAGAGGAGTGCACAAACTGGCAGATACCATTTTCCTCAGTACAAAATTCACAATCATAGACCCTAGCGCCGGAAATTTTTCATATAAAAGTTTATCGATAGTTTCGATTAGACCGTAGCCTGCGGAATTAAAACTCCAAACAGAAACGTATTTCTAGACTCGCTCATGGTGTAATTTTAAATTTCATGTAATAGCGTTTCCTTTTGTTTTCTTCACAAATGATCATTGGTGTCTAACATTATCTTAGAAAGTTTACTTGAAATTGGAAGTGAGATTTCGAACCTGCAATCGCGTACTCAGGCATCTCGTCAGATAAACTGGACCAAGAACATGAAGAATAAGACTAACTCAGGTCTAAAACAATCTCTACGATTAAGCACGTGAGAATAAACATAATAATAAAACATAAAATGTTAAAAGCACTGCAATAAACTGTTTCCTGTATTTCATGTGAATTGGCACAATTTGTTGCAGTGTTAGGTTTTTCTGTACAGTTCAGACATAACAATTGTTAAAATCTTAGATCGTCTGTAGAAAATAATTGGTTATCTTATAGCAAAGTAATTTTTGTTTTAGTTGAAGTGGGCGCTCACTAAAACGTAGCACTAAAAGATATTTACGATTTTCGCGCATAAATGTGAATGTGTTGTAAGATTGACAATACTTTTATTGTTTGTGCGTAAATCACGTAGCGTAAGCTTAGTATATTTTATCAGGGATTTTATTAATCATCGCGGTTTTGGTATAAACTCTGTTCACACATCAATTATTTGATTCTATAACGAAAAAGAATCTAACATCTGAACATTTTGCAGAATGCTTTATTTACACGGTCATGTAGTTTACCTGCTTAATTTGTTGATTTAGTTCGTCTTTTTACATAACAAAGAAACCCTTGTGTAATATTTCAAAAGCTAATAAAGTCTAGACTTTTGCTAACGAATGACCGTCAATTACGTATGTTCTAACATTCTAGCAACCTCTCAAATTCCATATATTCCCACGGAATCTAAAAATGAGGCATTTACTAATTTACACATCGTTTATTTTCATTGAATTATTTATAACTACGTGTTCTCGACGGCGCGTTACGAAATTATAAGTTTGGTACACAAACTATATATAACCGGTACCGATTCGCGAAAAAATAAACTATAATAATGATTTATGGAAGCGGAAAATTTAGTTTAACAAATTATAATATGATGTTTTACAGAAATATGAAAGATATTACAGTAATATATTTGTGTAAGCTGTCTTAAAGGCTATCAGCTGAAAAAAGCCCTTGAAATAACTTATTCTGGGCTTCAAATGATAGAAAAAACCTGTGTAAACACATAAAAATATAATTTGTAGCGAATTGTTAGTTTTTGAAGTATCCGTTTATTTTTTTTGCTCAGAAAATTTAGGGCTGACGAATCCGACGAAGTTCGGTTCGATGTTTGAGTCATAAAATTGTAATGTAAACCGTACTGACGTGGACACGTTACTGGGCTTAATACACGGAAAATTGGGTCGGAACCGGGACCGACAAGAAAATTCATCGTCTTCGAGTTGTTTCACGCCTATTTATACCTACATTATTGGCATTTGGCATGTCAAGATTATATTTCTCTGTATCATGTACTGGTACTAAAGTCGATGCCAATGAAGGTTTAAGATGTCCGTTTCGGAGAATGTGTCAGTGAATAATCCTCTTTGCTTATTTTTTATTATGTAAGGGTTATTGGTTTTTTATTTATTAACTGGCTCATTCTGGCTCACGTGCCTATTGGAAAATGTTATGGTAGAGGAGGAGATATCCAAAAGAAAGTTTAATACTTGGGAAATAGTAAATCCCATTAAAAACATTTTATGTTAAGTTGGTTGCCAAGAGGAGAAAAGACTAGAGACCAACAGAAAGAAGGAGTTAAGGAGACCGTATCGGTGGCGGTTACCACGAACAACAGCATTCCCAATGAGAGTTGACGACAGGCAGGCTGCCGGTCATAAAACATAGCCAAAACTTTAGCAGCATGCAATTTCAAAAATAATTAAAGTGGAAGAGAATACACGCTGCACCGACCCCAAATAAATTAGGATAAGGGCAGGGGGATGATGCTGGTTGACAAGACTCCCAAGTTCATAATGCTTTCTCTGTTAAAAAGTTATGCAATCTGTAGTAGAGCCAAACTCATAGCCGAGTTCGGATTTGCATTACGCGTCATTTTTATTTTATTTTTTATTTTTTATGGGATGACGGGCAACCGAGCAGATAGCTCGCCTTATGGTAAGCGATTACCGCCGCCCATGGACACCTGCAACCCCAGAGGAGTCACAAGTGCGTTGCCAGCCTTTTAAGGGGTTTGGGCCTCCGGTACCCTCACTCACTCGGCGAAACACAACGCAAGCGCTGTTTCACGCCGGTTTTCTGTGAGGCCGTGGTATCTCTCCGGTCGAACCGGCCCATTCGTGCCGAAGCATGGCTCTCCCACAGTAAACGTCATTGTCTATATAGCTCTAAGTGCTCTTGACTGTACCTCATTTATAACAATGTTTATCAAAAAACTCTACCTATAAGCCCTGGCTCTACAAACTTTACATCTTGGTTAAAAGTATGGCCATTTCGTCATTGTCACACAAACTGTTCCATTATTGTTATGACGTAATAGTTCCAAAAACAACGGCCAAGCTTTACTTTTTAATCAAGATGTAGAGTCGGGGCTTATAGATAGAGTTATTTGTTATTCATTGTAATAAATGAGGTAAGAGCTAGGCTCACTACTTATCATACGAGACTCGATAGTGCTGAAATGTGGGTGAAAAACAGTGAAAAAAATTCTTGTAGGTATTTGAATTTAAATAAATACTATCCTGCTTACCCATTATTTCACAATGGGTGGTCTTTATATTGGACACTAGTTGATCCAATAAGTCGACGTCACGTCATGTACAATCCCAGCAATAAATAGCGCGAAATTACTGGCGCAGATTAGATCGCTACCGTGTGTAGGATCGCCACGTATTCTATAGTGATTGCAGGACTAAGGGTTGTCGATGAATGAAGTCTAAAGTTTTAAGCGGTTTAGGCTACTCGACAGATGGAAATCCAGAATTAAGTAAACGATGGTTAAAAGAGAAAAACAAGATATATAGGTATATAATGCTGACTTGTTGGAACATGAGTCATTTCATATAGACTAGACTAGAGAATGGTTTGCTCATAAAGTTGTACTTCTTTAGGAAGTTTCTTTTTTCAGATATATATTTACAAGCTTTTATTGAACTTTTTGTTGATTTGTTATTTAGTACCTATGTTTGAGATAAATCCCACAAATCGATTGAGCTGAAATTTTTCACACAAATTTATTCATTTTGGCAATTTTTTTATCTAATAAAAGATGTTTTGTTTTATAAAATATTGTCTTAGAGTTTGTTTTTGCCTTTGCCTTATCACATTTGGTTGACATTTTTAAGCAGCCTTGGCTAAAGGCTGTTAGTCATGTTTGCTAACTTCCACTAATTTAACAAACGTGTAATTGTTGCCTAATAGTGTTGCTTGTTTTATCTAAGTGCGAATTTAAGTAAGACGTTGTTAATGTACAATTGTTTCTTTCCTAGTAATCTTCATTAGCCCATCAGTATTTGCTATTAAAAGGGCAATGTCAAATGCGTGAATGTGTCAGACTTTCAGTAAATCTTATATTTGATAATTGCTTAGCTATTATCTCTTAGTTATTTGTATATAAGAGTCATTATAAATATTACTATTATAAACATTATTATTAGTCATTATAAACGTTTTCATCGAAATTATTGCAGTTTAATCATATATTTAATGTACTAATTGAGCTACATAATTGTATATTTTTCCGTTGTGGTTCCAGCATACATTAATTTAACAATAAAAAGTTGACGTATCTCAAAAAATCTTAACAGATGGCCACATTACACCAGAGCACTTGTATATTTATTTCAATTAGTACGAAAATAGTTCAATGTTTCGACCTTGGCGGGAATTATCTAAGAATTACTGTGTACCATGGCCACCTGCGCGGGATCGACGAGCCATCAGCGCAAGCGCGGGCGCATCGTCGGAATGTAGTGGCGTTCATTTTCGCGCAATTAAACATTTAGTTCTAATTCACTTCCGGAATGTCTGCTTATTTATTTTTAGAAGCAGACATAACTCTGGTCAGAATGCAGGTTAATCAAGAGTACATTTATTATTAACTAGAAATTTTATGAAAAGAATGAAACTGATCACATACAGATTTTGTTTTTATTAACAAAAAAATGTTTAATTTTTATTCAGCAATACTACTACTACTCACGTGCATCTTTCAGGATTGCTTGAGTACTTTTGAATTAGATTTTTTTTTGCGGCTATAGTGTCACTTCGACCATGAAAGGTCTATTGTGATCGCCACTTTTGCATTTAAATTAGAGCTCATCCCTAAACCCTGCCGCTGTGATGAACTGCAGGTTTTGTTTTTTTTTTTATGGCATAGCGGGCAACCGAGCTGACGGCTCGCCTGATGGTAAGCGCGATTACCGCCGCCCATGGACACCTGCAACCCCAGAGGAGTCACAAGTGCCTTGCCGGCCTTTTAAGGGTTTTGGGCCTCCGGTACCCTCACTCACTCCGCGAAACACACACACACATTTTCATAGGGGCGAGCTCTTTTGTTTCATACGGGCTTACAATATATTTCCCTAGATGAGCCCTTAGTTATGAGCCAAGTCCGCGGCGATGTCGCGAGACAAGCAATTATTAGATAAAAAAAAAGTTTTGTCCGAAGAAAATGCAAGGCGGTTCTATAGTGCACTCTAGTAGTCTCAACATGCTCGATATTAAGCCATATAATTAAATTGTGTAATGGAAAAGTTAACATTTTAAAGAAGGAGGAATAACTGTTTCCTTATAGGTATAATCTGGTGCTTTACAAAGCTCGAGTGAACAGATTTCTGCTGGGTCGCTCCATCGTTAACCGCTCCATCGAAAATAGAAATTAATAGATAAAAACTACTATTGTATTGTATTGTTGTATTGTTGTACACAAGTATCTGTTCAACTAAGGTACTAAATTGAATGATGCTGTTATTAAGTCTTGTGTAAAAGTCCCAAGCGCGACTGCTGAGTATGAGGTCTTGGGCCGATTCCCAGGTTGGGCAAAATGTTATTAGATTTTTCTGTTAGAAAATTCTCAGTAGCAGCCCGGTGTTTGGAATTGTACCTGGTAGATGGCAATAGGCTCACCACCTATTACATGAGACTTAACAACAGCATTGGTGAAATGTGGGTGTATCATTGTGTACACCTCTGCTTACCCCTTCGGGGAATACAGGCGTGATGCTATTTATGTTTTAAAAGGCGGTAAGCCTGTTGCCATCTACCGGGCACTAAACTCTACTACGGCTACTGAGAGCTTTCTAACAATAAAACCTAATAACTTTGTTCAAACCAGGAATCGAACACAAGATCTCACGGGTAGCTGCTGAAATACCACTAGACTAACGAGGCTGTTTAAGATAGACATAAAATTAAATTAATTTATGTGTGTGTGTTGTATCAACCTTTATGTGAATAAACTATTTGTATTTGTTGTTTTTGTAATAAAAAATTTAAAAAGGTCGGCTGCCGTTTTTTAAAATCTGATATAATACCGGGATAATGTAAGGATTCTAAAGATACCCCATACATCGAAATCGGTTCAGGCATTTAGAAGTTATGGTGGAATAAAGAAACTCACAAACATACATACATACTTTTTTGGGCAGACGTGTAAAAAAATACTAAATAGACTAGACCCTTTTTTATTTTATTTTTTTCAAGTATGGAAAATCCATCATGGACGTTGTGCCGGACTCCTACCGACTAAAAACCACACCGGTCCTACTCTAACCTTTACCGGGGTCCCGGGATCGCGACTCTATTCACCGCAACCCCGGCAGGTTATGGCTCGTCACCCCATCGCCTGTATAGGTCGGCCACGGTTGGCCTGCTAATCAATCCACGGAGTTGAAATAAACTACACCCACTAAATCTTATCTAAGCTTTCGTTTGGCAAACCTATACAATTAATTTAGTCTTTGATACAAATGACAGTTCCGCTACTAATACAAAAAGACGGAATGGCCAGTCCGTTCGGTATGTTAATGCACTTAAAACAACTATTGCAAATTAAGAATGCCGACAGATACCTACATAGTTCTAGAAGTAGTCTAATTAGTTGCGACGTATCGAAACGGGATAAGATCATGTCACTCTAGTTGTAGAAATAGTACCGCAAGGCACAGGTTACACAAAAGACTTATACGGGAAACGCTCCACTATATTACACAAAAGAGTTCCTGAAACAAAGGTGATATATGACCGATCAACAGCTCTGCATTTCACACTACGAACATATCAAACAGAATTATTCGCAACAAAAAAATCCAACGATGCTAACTCGACTACTAAAATAATTAACACACGTCCCAAATTCAACCATCCGGCTACTGATCATACCGGTTTCCAATAAATACAAATCAATTTCTGTCAATTTCGATACGATCGAAATCGATATGTCAGTTAACAACTTGTCAAGACAATTGTAATCCGCGAAAGTCACTCCACTAATGAAAGAAACTTCAATTTCTTTAATGGCAAAGGGAAATTAATAATTCTTGTAATTTATTTGAGAACTGTCCCATATCGATCGTGAGATCGGATTAAAATTGTAATCGATTTGAAATCGATTTTTAATTACTTATAATTTAATCGACTTAACCGATTTTGCCGTATTATATTAAAATAAATTATTTTATAATTGTATGGGTTTTAAGATGTAGAAAAATATGTTTATTCAATTACCTATAATAAATCACAGATAATTTAAACCAAAATTATATACAAAAGTAAAATCTATGTTATCGTATCTATGAAGTTGATATTATGAATCCCACTGAAGTGTCTGTGACTTTCAATTTATGGCTCCCGTTCCCATAAAAAAAAAAACTGTGCAAAATATCAAGATTTAAAAATAATACATGTATTATATGTACCTAAAATATATTATGTAGATTTTGTATTGTGTAATCGTATAAAAGCGGTGTAAAATGCGTGTAATTTTTTATCATTTAAGAGGCTAGGTCGAACGCAGATTATAGTATCTGGGAACCAGTTTAAAATGAATGAGCGGCGGCAGTGCAGCTTGTATATTATGTCAATTTAAATTTATGCACGCATAAATTTCGGGCACGTAAAGGTCGATTTTCTGGGCCAAGTGACGTAACACATAAAGATATTTTTTATTAATCGAATCGCGTCGATCGTTCCGTGGACGATAACGATCCTTCATTGTTAACCAATACATTTGAATAAAATCTTAATCGATAATCAAAACAGATTGATTGACTTATTAGTGAATGAATGATACGAATTAATTCGATCGTTTTTATTTATACGCTGTATAATTCAGGTCATTATGGCGGCTGATTTCCGGCGATATAAACGTCTTGATTTAAAGATTCTACAGCCTTGATAAAAAAATGCTGATTATCAAAGCATTTGCGGTCATAAATTAATTCTTACAATGCCGTTGCTGAATATTTATGTTTGATGTTGGCGTTGTTCTGCGATTTTTACAATGTATATGTGAATGGCGGACAGAGGCTGTAAAATTAATTAGTCAGTCTGAGAACCTGTGAATGAAGCCTCGAATGATCTTAATTCAATGTCTGATGACTACTAGCTTCTACCCAAGGATCAGTATGGGATGACGGAATCAATAAATTGTGACGAGTCAATAGAATGATGGCTAATACATATTAAAGTTTAAGGTAAATATTTATAAAACACATTCCTCAGCATTTATGTTACAGAAAAAAAAAAGATAATCTATTGTGACACTTGTTTATTGATCATTTATATTAATATGATGAAAATTATAGGCAAGGTTTGGATGTGGCACTATACCTACAGAATATTTATGTATAACTTTATATTTTTTGTCGGAAATGGTGACCTCATATGTGGGCATTTAATTTCAACAAATCAACGCCACGGTCATTAACTTTGACGTAATTTAAAATGCCTAATTGCAACATTTTAGGGCCTACAACAAAACGATTATAAGCAAGTATCAAGATTGTTTTTACGCAATACAATCGGGTCCTACTATTTTTGTCAATGGAATTTGTAAGCTTGGCAAACAATTTGACACTTATATGAGTCATCTTTTTGCGAGTAGTCGTAACAAGTGAAGTCATTGGCGAAATTACTACGTAGGTAGTTATTTAGATGGTATTTATTTAAATAACCAATTTTATGGTTTTTGTTATAATACCATAATAATAATAAAACACCTTCAGATTGTATTTCGGTCACGGCTTATCTCCGTGGAGATTAGCCAAGTACGCAGGAGATATTACAGTGCACAATGGTATGCGCAAATACAGGTGCACTACCTCTTCCTTCACCCTTATATTCGGATGGGACGACAATCCGACACGACCGGAGGGAGATTAGGCGCAGGACCGACGGCTTTACGTGCTCTCCGAAGCACGGGGGTGTCACACTGCCTACTTCCTGACTCCGGGCTACTATTGAGAACTTCTTAACAGAAAAACTCAATTACACATTGCTCGACCTGGGAATCGAACCCAGGACTTCACGCTTACAGGCGCGCTTGTGACCACTAGACCAACGAGGCAGTCTTTGTTATAAACATGGACTGCTTCTAGTGGTCGCAATCGCGGGTGCTGAGCATGAGGTCTTGGGTTTGATTTATGGATAAAGCAGAGCGGTTTTGGCTTTATCTGTTGGGAAATTATCAGTAGCAGTCCGGTAGATGGTATAAGGCTCATCACGGCATTAGGCTCATCACCAATTAATTAATACTCAGTAACGGCATCAACAAAATGTGGGTGTACAGTCGTATACATTTCTGCTTATCCTTTCTGGAGTAACAGGCGTGATGCTATGTTAAGTTAAAAATAGAAAACATACTTAACCTGAACATATATTGGTGATTGAATGCCCAACTTAAAGTTCTACCAAATAGTTTGCTATGGAATTTGGAAATAAATCATTTTAGTTTTATTTACAACGCCAATATTTTATATACAGACTTTTTGACAGTCAATCATTTTTGTTTGTGCAATTTATTTACATATAGGTTCTGTATTTTGCAATCTGTAAAATACACAGACACGTGCGCAAAATTTTATTATTTAATACTATAGCTGATAAAAATACAGACATGTAGACACCTTTAATTTTTTTGCTGTCGTTGTTTTACTGGTACTAACCGCGACTACTGAGCATAAGATCTTGGGTTCGTTTCCCAGGTCGGGCAGTGTTATTGGGTTTTTCTGTTAAGGAATTCTCAGTAGCAGTCTGGAGTTCGGTGTTGTGCCCGGAATGGCTATAGGCTCACTACCTATTACATGACACTTAATAATAGGATTGGTGAAATGTGGGCGTATTACCTCTGCCTATCGCTTCCGGGAATACAGGTGTTATGTAAAAATTTAACCGAGGTTACAGTTAATGTTACGATCGAGGGACCCCGGTAAAGGTTAGTGGAGGAGGGTGTGGGTTTTAGGCGGTATCGGCAGAAATTCCCGCACAGTGTCTGATCCACACATAAAAAGGTATATTATTTTTTGAAGTGTGTTTTTGATATGAAATTAGTGTGTATTATGCTGCCACGAAAATAATATTGAGATAATAATATCTTAGGTTTTCGCGGTCACTACGCATTAAAATAAAACAACTTTTAACCGGATTCATCGCTCCACGTCCTCCTGCGACCACAAACGCTGCAAAGTGTTCGAGACGTCAGCAAAAACAAAAACCATTAATTATATTAATCCGGTTAAAAGTTGTTTTAATAAAATATTGAGATATTTTAAAACTTTGCTAGTTTCTTTCAAAATTTAAATTCTTTTTAAGGCCTTGATATGGAAAGAGAAAATCACCAAACAAATGTTAAAAATAAACTGGAAAGAAATACCACACTAGGCGCAAAAATCTGATGTAATTAGTTCTGTAATTTAAAATATATTTATTTGGATCAAAAACGTCTAACTAAAGTTATACTTTAAGCTTAGAAACTAACGGATCTTAATACTGTTAACAGAACCACTTTCCTTTAATACAGCGAAGGATTAAGGTTGGTTTCTCTAGCCAAAGCGGGCGACAACACAATGTCTTAATTGAACCATACCTTAAATGTACACCGTTTGTGTTTGTGAAAAATTAACAATTATGTTAATATGTTTACATGTTACATAATACTATGCCATTCATGAGTTATTTGGACATATTAAATTATTCTTGTCACACTTGTATGATTAGATTTCGCCAAAAAACATTTTCTAGTCGCTTTTAAAATATAAACAAAGATTTATAGTTTATTTGAATGATTGTAGTTGGTGCATTTGCTGTTTTTTTTTACTGGCTAACAATTATTTTGTAAAAAAAAAAACAGGGAGGTTCATTTGTATACATTGGCTGCCCGTGGCCTCATTTGAAATTGGACCTATCCAAAAACCAGTGCTGATAAATTTCGATGGAGCAGGTTTTGCTCAGATAAAAGCCTTTTTTGGTCTCGTATAATTTGTTAATATTTTTTAATGCGACGATGATTTTATTTCATTATTGTATTACCTAATAATCCGCTTTATGTCCAAAATAAATATTTTCTTTCTTTCTACATTGGTTAATTCAATTTGCCCGTCAGTACTTATGCCTCATACTCATTTAATATTCATACGTAATTATTTAATTATACTCATACAATCTATATTCATTATATACTGATTAATTTATGCCTATTGGATTGTCTTACATTAATTTATACATTTAATTTAAAATTTGTACTTTTATTTTTGCTTTGCGTTTGATGACGTTGTGTAGGGCCTATAAACATATTTTGTAGATAATAATATTAAACAATATTACAGTCAGCCTTATGTAAAATTTACTAGAAAACCAAAAACTAATTGATTTGCTCAAAATCTCGGGTAGCGTAAAAAATACGCCGAAAGCGAATGATAAAAAAAAAACAGAAAATAAAAGTCTCACGAAATGTGGATTAGCGGTTCTTGATAAATGTGCACAAAAACAGACGTTTGTGGCTTACGTAACGTCGGCGGGGATCTACGAGTATATGATCCTATAAATAAGTCTGTGGGATCGAAATAATATGTTTTGACTTCCCAAGGCCGTCTTGGGTGGCCAGCATTCTTAATAAATATTTATTTATGGCAACAAAAATCGGGAGGCTCATCACCGATTGTGGAGATTGAGTTATTTTTTGGGCGTGTCGAATCTTAATGAGCGAGCGGTGCAGTTTTTTGGATATTTTAAGAGGTGCAACTTTTTATTTTTCTACATTTTGCCTTTTTGAAAAGTCTGTGAACAATCATGTAGCTCAGATGTCTATGTCATACAACTTCTCTCATGATTATGGCATAATGTGAACAGTATAAGAGTGAACAATATAGTCATAATACAAATAAACGTTAAAAAAATAAAATGATAAAAAATATTCGAATCCTAAAGTTATCTATAATAAAATACGGTCACTTATATAGGGACTGAATAGTGGCGATGACGTCACCAAAAGACGTATTGAAATGTGGAAGAAGAATTCAAAATAGTAAGCAGAGGTCGGGATGGCTTAGTGGTCAGAGCGCCTGGAGTATTTATACGAGACGCGCAGGTTCAAATTTGTCTCACGACCGTATTTTTCAGACACAAATTTACTATGAATCTTCTACAAATGACATCATCTGAGGATTAATCTTATAAATTAAAACCATGTTTATCAATATGACGAGTAATATTCTCAAAAATGCAAGAAAATGTCCTTAATGAAGTTAAAGAAACACAACCGCTCATTACAGTTAATTTTCTACTACCCTTTTTATATCTCACAAGATACTAGAGTAGATGATACAAGATACAAATGATACACAAGCTTACAGTATCAGATAGACATATTGATTGAACCAACGTTTAAACAAAATTATCTGATGGTCACGGCCGAATTGGCAATTGTTTTATTGACGATCTTTGGAGACGGACTAATGACTTCTTGTCACTTTTAATCGATTGATAGAACAATAATGACAATGAGGAAGGCAATGTAAAGCTAAAATAGATGTCAGCACTTACGCTTTTTATACAACCAATCAAAACTTGTTAAATTGACATTAGGTTTCTCAAAATGGTTTCACCGAATAGAACTGAATTGGCACAAGCGTTAGAAGTGCCATTAGTTCCTTAGTTTTCAACCCCATTGAAATGGTATTTTTAGTATCTACGTAAGGCTAGGTATACCTACTAATGTACACTTTGCGGCTGCGGATGCTCAGAGTGGGAAGTCTGTCCACCCATCGAGTGATGTCAGGAAAGACGGCGACACATTGTGTTTAAGTACGGGCGAGCACAGCGAGGCTCACAGGAGACACTTTTAGACTTCCCTGGGATGTGCCTTAACATGCGCTACGTGGGGCGGTCATTGCGATATAGGTACTTCTTCTTCTTCTTATCGTGTGGTTGATGAACAACCTAATGTCAGAGTGTAAACTACCCGTAGGTCTCTGACATGGCTTTTGGTCTCTCGGGTGGCTGGTTTCCTCTCGATGTTTTCACGATATATGTACTGAAGAGGTAGTTCAAGTAAGCTTTACTTTCTATCCCGAAATAAATATAACTTTATGATACAAATGAAAAACATTTGGAGTCAAATGTAGGTGGTCTCACTCTCATCATGTGGCTGATAAACAACCTAGTGTCAGAGATTAAACCGCCCGTAGGCGTCTGACATGGCTTTACACTGCGAACATCTCTCGGACGTGCTGGTTTCATCACGATGTTTTTCTTCACCGTTTTAGCAAGTGATAATTGAATTCTAATATGCACATGACTCAAAAAGTCAGTAGTGCGTGCCTTGGATTCCAACTTGCAACTTTTGACTTGCCAGTCCAACGGAGGTGGTCTCTTATGAGGACTCAAATCTCCTCTTTACGTGATATTGAGGTAGCTGATTTAAAAATGATTTAGCCAACTCTACAAATAATAATCTTTGTTTTGACCGACTGGAATGTAAGAACAAGGGTCATAAGAAAATTCTAAGATCACTAGAATGACGATAAAGTACAGTTTAGTCTGCAGTCAGTAATGCTGCGCACGATTGATTCAATCGAGCAACCGTATTGCTTACAAATGACATTGGTAACTTGCGCCATTGGCACAAATTAGATGACTGTCTACAAGGGCCCTATTGTTATGCCCGAAGACAACAGACTATGTCTGCTTATGTATGGCTTATATTTTGTTGTGTATTACAAATTATATTACCTCGTACGTATGGGTCATAGAAATGCTGGTTTCCTCAATCTTGGATGTCCTTTCCTTTGCTCTAACTTAATTTTATTTAGTAATTTCAAAAATTTTCGCGATCACTACACATTATTATCAAATAACTTTTAACCGGATTAATCGCGTGTATTATTGGTTTTTGATTTTCCTGACGTTTCGAACACTTCGTTCGTGGTCGCAGGAGGACTAAGGTGTCAAGCGTCTCAACAGTTTATTTAAAATTATTTCAGTCTACCATACACATGATTGATAAAGTTCTTTACAAAATGCAATTTTTTTTTAAACCACGCCGTGCTCATAGATAGGCCTTTGCTTACTTTTCTGTGATGTGTTGTGTGATGATTCTAGAAATGTTATCTCTGTGCTTTTATTGTAGTAGTAGTGTCTGCAAGTTCTACGTTTACGTTACGGTTTTGGCAACCTCAGTGTGGTTATCTAATGATAGTGACAGAAGACTAATGAGTAACACCTACCTCTTTATACCCATAACATGGACTGTCGTGGGCATGGAATGTAAGAAAATATTACATCAGATCAGAGTTCTACCCACTACTTATATAATATTTATTTAATTGTATTTACGTACTTATATGTTTTTAGTAAGCGCGTAGGATGATGGTGTTTCACTAAGATTGATTAATTAACGAAAATTTTCGAATCGAAATTTACTATAAAATTTGTGAAATTGCATAGTCTTTGTCGATTTGATTATGTAAGGTAAGGGCAATTATGTATATTTTTCTTATTAATAAATAAAAGGTTGCTGAGCGTGTTTTTCTTAGTTTCTTTTTTACTTATAGAAGATGCAGTGGTCCCGGAAAAGGTCAACCTTTTCCCTGACTACTGCATCTTCTTGTCAAAATAAAATAGAATTCTCTGTGAGAATTTTAGGGATGCCTTTAGTATTATCAGATGCTAAATAACGTTTAGTTTATCAATCTGTAATTAAACCAGAGACCAAGATAATTCAGTAACATATTTGCAGTTACATCTTTCAAACGCATATACGCATGCGTAGCGAACTATAGAGTTATACTTAGATTTATGTGGGAAGAAAAATCGAGATGACTAAGTTATCAGAGCGCCTTTAGTATTTATCTAGGAGGCCTCGCCAATCCTTTCGGTTCGAATCCTGCTCACGGCAGTATATTTCATTCCACAAAAAATTATAATTCATAATGTTTATGTTACGCATTCTTAAAAAATATGCATACTTCGGTAATAATTAGGTGTTACCGAAGGCCTGAAACCTAAACAAAAACATTCCAAAGCGAGATTTCGTCATAGGTACATTTTAAATAAACTATTGTATTCATAAAACTAAACGTGTGCCTATAAATTCCTTGCCCACTGTAATTTGATACACATAGCATCACGCATTTGTCTCCGAGGGGATATGCAGAGGAGTGTAACAAATTGCGGGCGTTCTCAAAAAAGGACAGGTCAGGGGCCACCTAAATCGACGAGCATGCATCAAGAGGTTAATGAACATAGATGAAGCGAAAAAGGTGTGTCAGAATCGTAGCAAATGGATATCGATAGTCTCTGCCTACCCGAATGGGAATCAGGCGTCATCATCATCATCCCCCTGCCCTTCTCCCAATTTATTTGGGGTCGGGGCAGCATATATCTGGCATTCTGGTAAAGTTTTGGCTATGTTTTATGACCGGCCGCCTGCCTGACGTCAACCCTCTTTGGGAGTGCTGTTGTTGGTGGTAACCGCCACCGATATGGTCTCGTATCTAGCTATGTCACACGAAATATTATCCAGATGTTATCCTACTATCACACTCTACTAACCGGGCTATAATATCTAAAATAGTGCACCTGTGTTTGTGCATACACTTGTGCACTATAATATATCCTGCGTATTTGGCTAATGCCCGTGGAGATATGCCGCCGTGACCGAAATACGGTTGGTAGGAGTATTAGAATATCTAAGGCTATGATTGTGGCTAGGCGTGATTGTATGTATGTGTGTATATAAAATATGTAGTGTAGTACACCACACACTGCCCCCTTTCCAATTATTCACGTCTTTCCTGTTCATCAAAGGTTGTCAGATAGACATCGCTGTTAGCGATAAGGCCGCCATTGTAACCATAATTAATAAATGAATTTCTTAAATATAACTCCAATGGTGTACAATAAAGATTATTCTATTCTATTCTATAATAAAACAACTTTTAATCGCATTAATAATAACAACGAAAGCTACAAAGTGTTTGAAACGCAAGGTAAAACAAAAATCAATAATACACGTGATTAATCCGGTTAAAACTCGTTTTATTCCAAACAATTGTGTTCATTCACAAAACGAGTGCCTATAAATTCCGTGCCCAGTGTAATTTGACCCGCGTTGCCCAAAATTAGATCAGATGATTGCAGTGTACTTTAAACTGGATGTAAATAGATCTAATTGCATTACAAGTCATTGCATTAAATGTGAGGTGTTGCATATTATTTTGGCATTTGCTTACCTTTGTTGTTATCTATAGCGCAGCTAAAAGTGTAGTAAATTTTAAATGATGTTGGATGCATGATTGGTTGTTTAAAGGTGTCAATTCCGTTTTGTATGACCAAATGACCCATTACTTTACATTACACGTTATGTCAGGGCTATACTATAAAGCAGCCTGTACAACTTTATGGGCAATTAATATAACCAATTTTATCGATATTAATGCATACAAAAATATCTTGTGTAGTTCGTCCCCACACACCATAAAAGATATTATTTGTTTTATATATTTTGACCTACTCATCAGACACTTTTGAGTTTCCTGATTGATATTGGATTAAACCATTTAATATATTTTGTTGTTTTCACCTTTGATACTTAAAACGATAACTCAAAACTAAGCATCGGATAAAAATGACCTTAATTCTTGACTATTATAACTATTAGATTAGTAAAAATTGATAGTCTCTGGCGACCCTAATGGTAAAGAACGTAGTATTATACAACTATCAGGCATAAAAAAAATTAAACATGAATGCCTACAATAATATTTGTTCATTCTATTATCCACTAGATATTGTATCAAATGACAATGTTGCCATCTAAAAATCTACAATTTCCCTATCTAACCAAAAAAGTCTAAGTCCAGTGTTTACATAAGCTTCGGCCTCATTTAGTCATGAAGTTGACATTTAACTCGACAACTAAAGAGTTCTAAGAACACCGTAATCATTAATATTCTTATCCGAGCATTTATCGTCAACGTGTGTTACATTCTTAACTATTACAAAGGGTAGGCCTCGAATTTTAAGTGCGGGCAACACCGATACTTTATTGCAAATTGGGAGATTTTGTCTCGAACAATTGATGCTTGACAGCCTGATCGACAAAAGATAGCGCAAAATTTCGAATTATTTTTCTTTTTACTGTTAACTGTTCACATAAAAAGTAATAGCCTACTACCCCTAAAGCTACATTGACTTTTCAAAGTAAGTGCGTATTATAAATGATCATTATATCAATTGCTAATAACGGTGAAAGAAAACACCGTGAGGAAAACGGCACGCTATAGAGATGTTCTCGATGGTGTGTAAAGGGTGGTTTAAACTCTTACACTAGGTTGTTCATCAACCACGCGAAGATGAACTGTTCACCTATGATTTTATTACAATGACTTGGATTCCGCTTTGGTATTAAAAAAGTCTCGCCTTTAGGCGATAAGGAAAAATTATAAAAGAGACGTGAGACTCATGAAGATATCGAGTTGTAGGTGCTAAACTAGTGTCAAAATTGTTCAGGTAACTCGTAGACCTCTGAATTTGGTTACTGCTATTGATTAAAAAAAGCTCAGATGATGATTTGATTCTCGCAGTAAGATTGGCCTTCTTCGTTTTTTTTTGTTTAGAATTCGGAACACATTTTAAATTTACCGTTGTGTTGCCAGGTAAAATTAAAACTACATCTTTTTCGACTTCACATATGGTTTTAGTACTCTATAAATAGCATATCACAATTGAATTAGGCGACACCCAACATTCGGTTCGACTTAGTGCAGACGAAAACCGCAGGTGATTCACTGTTTTCCTTTTGATACCCAAAATAGCAAAGGAATCACTTCACCGAACAGTAAACGTTGCAATAGTGCTAAATGCATTCAAGGAGATTACATACATTAGGTGTTTGATGCGAAGCGAACTCTGGCGGGAACTTGTATTCAATCGAGGTAGGATGAACTATAAGATTGGCTTAGTAACGAATGTGATTTTGGGAAAGGGCTATGTTAACCAGTAGACTTGAGACTCTCAGCGCCCGTTGGAAACTGTTGTCGGTAAATTATCGTTTAGGTTAAGCAACTTTGTGCGGTCATTTGGTAGATGGATGGCCGCTAAGAATTCTTATCTGAGCGTCTCCGTGTTTTGGAGAGCACGTTAAACCGTCAGTCCCAGCTGTTGTTATGATGGTTGTAGATAAGCGAAGTCAGAGACCTACAGTTGGCTAGAATAACTTTGGCATAAGTTGGCTCTCAACCAAAGAATAAGAAGTAGGTAGGTAGGTAGTATTATATAATAGGTATAAAATATATGAGTAGCATTATTGGCACGTGGTTTCCTTGTTAAATGTAGGAGCTATGAGGTAAAAAAGATAATTTGTATTAACTACTATCGCACGCTTTTAAAATTAACGCTAGTAAAAAATATTCGTCATTCCAACGGAAGGAAAAAAGATACAATCAGCTTTTTTTTTTAATCAGACCTATCGTTTTATGAACTTGTGACTCACAGTAACAAACTCTTTTTGTTCACTGATATTTAATATTACAAAATACAGAGATTCCATTGTAAGCTAATCATAACATCGGATATTATTATGTTAAACAAGTCAAGGTTAGAAGCTGTGTTGCTAGTTGGTTAAAACATTTCATTTACAGAGTTGCAGTAAATCTATACTATAAACAAAGTTATTAATTTAAATAAAGAACTCGCCCACTGCACTCACCTATGTTATCGTTACATAACAGTTTAGCGGGAAAAATAATATTAGCGCTGGCAACATGTTCGATACTTTATTTGAAATTTAATTTTGGAATTCAGTAAACGCATTCTGTGAAAATAAACACTTCAATTTTGAATGCTCACATTCGGTGCGATTTTATTTTTGGAATGATGTAATGATTTTGTTCCTATTTTCTATCAAGGTCCTATATACTTTAATGTTTTTTTTTAGGTTTCTAGGTTGGTATGTAACTTAACTTTTTTTTTTGGTTATAACAATGGGACTTTATGTAAGTATAAATATATAAGTAATAAATTTTTAGCTCAGACAGAGACGGTCGGACGGACTCATACGGTCACGAAAGACATCTTGAGGAAACCTAGACTGACTGGTCTAAAATCGTTAACCCGAGGTCAGCCAACGTGTAGATCCATACTCATTTCTCAGATTTATTATAAATAATCTAAGACTGATTCCTTCACTGTATCAGAAGAGTCCTTTGACGGACCCGAATCCCAGCAAAGATGTTCCGAAATACTCATAGTACACTGGATTTTCTCGGATTCGAATCAGCGCAGTGTGGAAGCGCCCTTTGCCCTGCAATAGGCCAGTTACAGACCAGTTAAGTAATACGAATCACAGCTTTCCGACGAAAGTGAAAACGTGAACCGGTTTTATTTTTCTATTCGTAAAGCGTTTTCTCGTGACTCGTCTGCTTCGCGTTTTGAAACATTTTCGTTGTGTCAGTTTGTTGGTAATATTTTTATTAAACATCGCAACTTATGATGTTGAGTTAGAAATGTTACGTTAACTAAAATAAATTCTTAAGAGGTATCTCAGTGGGTTTCGGTGTCCTATTATTTGACGAGAAGGTCACGAGGATTTAACTTTATATATTCTATCTTATAATTCATAATCCGCAACATTACTATTTTGTTTTTACATTACTATTACATTAATATTTATAATCGCTTAAAAACAATTTTCCATATTATATTAGTTATACTATTTATTTTCTATCTGCATACAAAATTAGTAGTTAATACAGATAAATCTTCGAAAAGCATTAACGCATGCTTAGTGAACTATAAAGTTATAAATTCTTGTGAAAAAAGAATACGGTCGCGAGCAGGATTCGAACCTGCGCCTCCCGGAACTGCTCACCACATTGACATTGTATTAACTGCAAAGTTACGCGTATCGGTTCGGTCACCTGTATAGGGACTGAATAGGTAGCAATGACGTCGCCAAAAGACGTATTGAAATGTGGACGAAGAATTCGCGGTGGTGAGCAGAGGGCGACATGGCTTACCGGTCAGAGCGCCTGGAGTATTTATCCGGGAAGCGCAGGTTCCAATCCTGCTCGTGACCGTAATATGTTTCCACAAGAATTTAAAACTTTAAAATTTGTAGTTATCTTTGTCCTTACAATTACCCAACATTTACCCAATGATCTACACAAACCTTATCTCATTTCTTTTAAATACATCACCGAAAAAAGAAATGAAAAATACGTGAGGTTAGTCGCGGCGGGCTGTCTACAAAGATATACGTGGGCGCAGACAGTTGACCTACCGACAAGTCACAGAACTCCTACGCACGCTGAGCTAAACGTCGCGTCGCCTTCATTTTCCTTCGTTGGTACATTTCCGGTTTTAAAATAGTAAATGTTTTGCTAAGTTTGACTGCAGGTAGATACTGTTTACAAATAAAATGATGACGGATAAATATTGTGCATATTTAACGGTGATATAATATCTTACTCATCAATTTGTCGTTTAGTTATTTAAATTACTTACTTCCAGCGATAAACTGTCACGACTCGACTCTAAATATTATTTTTAATATTTCGCTGGAATTCGATTTGTCATAAGAATTAATTTCATTTTCATTTCATATAGCAAAAGTATGAATATGAAATCAATTTTATATCAGTGTTAGTGCAAACAAAAGACGAGCGTCTATCAAAATCTCAATAAATCGTAACCATACCGTTCCATTCGCAGTCTGGTATTACTCGGCTATAGTTATAAAATACTGTAGTCAAGTAAAACCAGTACGGTGGTGAAAGCCATGGATATAGGGCAGTGTCTCTGCCACCGATGCAGCGATAACAAAGAGCCTTTGTTTCAACGGTGAAAATATACGGTGCAATTTTTCGCGCGCGATCGCAGCTGTTAATAATTTGTTGCGTTCAAATGTTGGCGAAAGCTGTGCACGATGGTTATGTTATTGCACATTAGTTATTTGAGTGTCGTTTATTTTTGAACATTATTCGTTGGTAATTTTTTGTTGCTTTCATTATTGTCGTGGACGCATTTGAAATAGGAAATGTTATATGGAGCAAGGTTTTCAAATAATGATGTTTAGATGCCTTGAGAGAAGCTACAATTATTTTTAGGGTTTTTATTTCAATATAGCAAGAAATCTCTTAAATAATATATTGTAAAAGATTAATAATACCGATAGATAGAGATAGTACCGACAGACATTGATATATTATAAGAAAATCAAGACATACATATAATAAATATGTTAAAAATACTATACAACAAATGTTGTATAATACGCAGTAAAATAGATAACGGATACGGCCTTCAGCCTTCTTAGAATGACTATAGCATAGATATGATGTGATAGTAATTCTCCAATAAGAAATTATACTAAACTTCATTCTGACTTCGTAAAAGAGCAACCGAACATTATAAGCGGAAAATTAGGCAAAATTTTAAGAAGAAACAGTTTAAATATAAATCTTTGAAAAGCATTAACGCATGCTTAGCGAACTCTAAAGTTATTATATTAAAATGGAAAAAGAACGGTCGTGAGGGCTTAGTGGTCAGATCGCCTGGAGTATTTATCCGGGAGGCGCAGATTCAAATCCTGCTCACGACCGTATTCTTTTTCCATTTTAATATATTAAGAAACAGTTTTTGCAAGTGATAAGAAATACTAAATTCTAGAGTCTTAAATTCAGTCAAGGACACATAGAAAAGTGTTATTACTCCTAAAAAATAAACATATCCTATTTCTATTTTACGACCAACGACCTCCATTTCTTTCGCAATTATTTAAAGGCTTTGCGGCGCGGTCAAACGCAATTCATGCCCGTATAAATCAACACACTAATATAGGGGTTTATGTAGCGCATGTCGGGTTTATATTACATTTTGATGGGTATGCTTTGACGCCATTCAGTTTTATGGGTTTCAAACGACACTCCATAATGCACAATGGACAATGACAGTTTATAGACAATCTTAATTGGACACCACTTAAAACTATAAGATAGTGAAATGCACTAGATGACTGGAATAAAGAGTACTATTCACTGTTGAGTTTGACTTTCTGAATAAGGAAACGGCTTCATGTATTTATTCAACGTAAATGTTTTTGCCTATTTGTATGCAGCTCTGCGTAAGATTAGACGGTATTATGGTGGATTTTAGGATTCCAATAGATCACTTGTAGTGTTGTAACTCGAGATTTGCGTGTGATAAGAATTTACTTATTTTAGTATTTCTTTTTTACAGCTCTCACTTTTATCTGATTTACTCTTCATTGTTCAGAAATGTGTTGACGATAATTTTTATTGAGAAATGTGTTGACGGCATTTTCAGTGTGTCCGATAGATTCTTACCTGTGAACAAAATATAATAAAATAAGTTTATATGTACATTTATTTATGTAATATGTCTAGTTGTAAAACAAATATGTAGTGCTAGAGAAAAAATAATCCTCACGTTAGGGCTTTTATAATTACTAAGCTTGTTAGATGAATATTGTCTCTATTTTTTTTTTGTCGGGGGAAATCCAAATAAATTCAATGTTACCCAAATTGTCCATAAATCTAAATAAAGTTTCATGTAAATAACTGCAAATTCTGGCACCTACGGCAAGACCAAATAATTTTTTACCGAAAAAGTTTCAAAAACGAGAAAAATGGTGCATGCTTGGTGAACAACCTAGTATCGGAAACCGTTCCCGGTCCCGGTTGACAGGCCTTTACACATCGAGTACATCTCTCAGGTGTCCACACACTGTTTTTTCTGACAGTTTTTACCAAGAACCTAAGCACGTGATTAAGAAAAAAAGTGTTGCGTAGTTTTGGGTTCAAAGCTTTGACTTGCCAGTTTGGCTAGGTATACCATAATTTTTTTAACCTTATCAGGTTTTTTTTTAGTAAGCCGAACACATCTTCTACACATCTCTATAATTTGTCATTTCATACTAAGGCTATCACTCCCCGACCCTTGGCCGAGTCAGTAGCTTTAAATTCGACCCTTAATAATAAGGAAACGGATTTGATCCAGGACGTCCCTAGTTGTCCCCCCAGCAACGCTCTAAGCCGAGGTTCGCAGGGGCCTCAGTGCTGTGTTGCTTAGTTTGTAGTTTATAAAAATAGGCTCTGGCTGGAGGCATCAAACTGCCTCGCCTTAGCTATTGTCCGGTTACGCAGATCAAACCCCTAAGTGTTAATTGCAAGAGGCCCCGTCTAAAAAGGCTATCACTGTTTAGTACTTACTACCAACATAATCATATTCGATAGCGGAATTCCTTCCTATCTTATCATTCGTAGTTTACATTAGGCGGTTGAAAACAAAACACTGTAAACTGCAATATCTTTATTAATGTTTATCGAGTTTATCTGCAAGTGTTAATTGCTGTTTTAATAGTTGCTAGGCTAATTGTTCGTGGTCCTATAGATATGCATTTCTTATGTTAGTTAAAGTTTTAGATAGGAAGAGAAAATGTTAGAATTTTAAGTGCACAGTAAAGATTATAATAAAACAACTTTTAACCGGATTAATCGCGTGTATTATTGGTTTTTGTTTTTTCTGGCGTTTCGAACACTTTGCAGCGTTCGTGGTCGCAAGAAGAGTAAGGTGTCAGGCGTTTCAAAAGTTTATTTAAACTTATTTCAGTGTACCGTACATATCATTGCTAAAATACATACAATAATTTTTGTCTTAGAACTTGCGACCATTGACTCATCAATCCAACGGTCATACCACTAATTAAAGATATTACTGCTTGATATTAAAAAAACTACCTAGTGCCCAAGACTACGTCTGCATTACTAAAGGTAGCCTATGTCCTTCCCCAAGATACAATCTATCTCCTTGCCAAATTTCATTACGATCCGTTCAGCGGTTTGTCGAGAAAAGGCAACAAACAAACAGAGTTACTTTCGTATTTATAATAAGTATAGATATACATCTCTTATATTTTCCCGTATTTTTCAAGAATATACTTCTTTATAAAATACCTTGGATTAGTTCATTAGTGACTAGTCAACATTACGTAACATGACACGTGCGACACAAATCTATACTGATTTTAAAATATAATATTGATTCTAAACTCTTGCGCACGTGGTCATAATATTACGCGCGTGTTAACATTTACAAACTTGTCACAATATTGCCTAATATATGCGCACACACTTGTGTAGACAACATAATTATTTAATGTGTGAATAAAAGTATATCATATTAATATAATATCAGCCTGTATTTCTCTCACTACGAGAATAAGACAAATTATAAAAAAAAACTGAAAAAAAAAAGTGTGTACCGGGCTTTATTTCCCCCAATGCAAGAATAAGGCCTCTTCAAAAAAAAATTACGCAAAAAATATGTGTGTTTTGAATAAAACTATATCATTAATATAATACCGGCCTGTATTTCTTCTACTGCGGGAATAAGGCCTCTCTATAGATATGTCACTGCAGGGAAAAGGCCTCTCCCCAGAGACGGAACGAGAATTCATCACCACGTAGAATGCTACGTAAGTACTGCAGTCTGCACGTTGGTGATTTCGGAAAGTGGTGTATTGGATGAGAGGACTTAATTATTATTAAGACCTCTTGTCTTAAAAACGAAGTCCTGGGTTCGATTCCTGAGTCGGGCAAGGTGTTATTGAGTTTTTTTGTTACGAAATTCTCAGCAGCAGTTTAAAATTGTTAAATTACTGAATTGAATTCATTGTTTTTTAAATTACAGTCGTGAGCAAGATTCGAACCTGCGCCTCCCAGATAATACTCGAGGCGCTCTGACCAGTCAGCTATCTTGACCTCTGCTCAAAAGGTACTCCGAATTCCTCGTCCGCATTTTAATACGTTTTTTGGTGACGTCATCGCTGTCTATTTAAGCAAGGTGACTACATGCTTAAAAGAAACGTTATTCCCAATGATGTATGCTTAATTACTTTTAGTCTAGCCGAAATAAAACTAACATTATAGGTAGTAATGCACGCATGTTTACGTGCCCGTGTGACCTCTATAGACTAATGAGACGTGCGGTGTCAGTGTTGAATGAAATATTACGTCACTGTCAGAGACGCGCCGAAGTGAATGAATGACGAATGAACGGTGAAGAGATAGTCAATGAGACTGACGTAGGCGGTGCGGGACGGGAGTGAGATTGGGTTGATTTGGATTTGAATTAATACTTTATGTTTATATTTTCATCTTTTAGGGATAGGTACTACATTAATGTAGCTTTGAAACGTTGGTATAAAAATCACAATAGATATACTTACTCTGATTATAAGAGGAACTGTTTATATATAATCATATAAAAGCAAGTTTCTTCGTCTATGGCTAGATACAATGTATGTTTATAGAACAAGTGCACATTCTTAAATAAATGAGATGAATGAACTCCGCACGTTTTAAATTAAGGGTATATCAATGCTAAGTAATGCCTACAGGCTACAATATAGTAAAGTTAGCAATAGAAGGCAATAAAATTAAATGATGACACGGTTCTTAATCAGAATTTTACCAATGCTAGTTATACTGGTCCTAGCAACAGTCCAGGACGAAACAGGGGACTTATCAACAGGCCGGAATGTGTGCTAATTTCCAAACGGCTTTATGTTGTTTATAGCGAAATACAATGCCCGTAACGCCGATAAACTTTGATAAGGCAATCGATTTTTCGCTTCGCATACCAAACTGTTTGCCCAAGGATTAATTAATGAACTAAATACGCAATTATAGGAAATAATTTAGTTCCAAAAGTTTATTAAGACGCACTTGAAAATTACGCTGTAATTGGTTTATTGCTGAATAGTATTCTTTTTTGGCATGATTTCTCAGACTCTCATAGCTGAGGTGACTTGTGATCCTTGTGACCTTGTCAGAAGTTCTTTTTACCTTTTGTCAATGTTTAAATACGGAGCTAGTAGTAATTCTGTTCCAGTTTAAATGTTTTTTTTTTTATCTATGTATCGGACATTTCCTCAATATTAAAAAATGTTTTAGAGACTGCCTTAATTGGAACTAATTTGTATATGTAGTTGTTTAAATTATGTTTTGTATGTATGATGTGTTTTTTAGCATTTATGTCATAGTTAAACACAGAACGATGTTAGGATTGTAGTGGATGGAAATCCTTAGACTCTGTCCATCAAATGGGGAACTTAGAAGGCGCGGTTGCCGCAGCGGTTGAAGACCCGCACGGAGCAAATATTGGTATGATCTACAGATAATTGAACAATTATCTTTTTAGGGTCTGGGTGTGTGTGCATGTGAGATTATATGTTTGTAAACGGACCCACGATACAGGAAGAAATTCCTAGTGTGGTGCAAAGTTAAAAAAAAAACAAAAGAAAGAATTCCGGAACGATATAAGCTCAACATGAGTAAGTGGTGAAATTGACCAAAAGGTGACAGGATGTAAGTATGGAGTCGACCCACAAACAATGTCCCACTGTCCTGCTCGTTATACTCTTACACCTGTACAGTGACCTTTGGACTGTCACTAATAGCGCTATAGAAGGGGCCAAATTTTGTACACACCAGAAGAAAGAGAGACATTTAATACCATCGGCACGAAGAAGGAGAAGAGTGGGAAACAGGCATGTTACTATGTACGTTAACACAGAAACCATACACGTTAATTGTGCCTATATTTTGTTTGCAAAAACGCCTCTAAGTACACATACGGTCGTTGATATTAACTCAGTTCGCTCTGTTTAGACTTCAACCGTTTGTTCTGTAGTTCAGCACATTGAGAATCTGGGTCAAGTGTAAAACATTTTGTGGAATCGTTTGTTGTAATCCAAATAGATTGCCTCATGCGCAGGACATCGATGTAACGGGCGTATGAAAGCGAACAGATAAGATAAAAGTAGTCGTTCATCTGTATAGGGGCTGAATAGATAGAAATGATTTCGCTAAAAGACGTGTTAAAATATGGATGAAGAATTCGCGGTGGTGAGCAGAGGTCGGGATGGCTTAGTGGTCAGAGCGCCTGGAGTATGTATCCGGGAGGCGCAGGTTCTAATCTTGTTCGGAACCGTATTCTTTTTCCATTTAATATACTAACTTAAGACAAAAGGAGTTAAAGAAATATGTCTGAGAATAGCCAAAAAAAGCCTTGCTTAATATTGATGAAGAAAATTGTTATAGGTCTTAATTTTGACAAACATTACTCTCGTGTGAGAGTGAGAATGGTTGAGTGATGTGATGACTAATACTCAGTGAATAAGTTTGGTCATCAATGCTTTGGACTTTCTCTGTTTGAGGATGATACAAAGTATATAGTCCTGGTTATATTCTCGTTTCTATAGAAGCAACACGGTGTCAAATAATACTAAGTTGAAAACCGTTATATTGTTTACAGTGGTATTATCTTGTTTAGCATTTACTTTATTATTATTCTAGCTGAGGATCTGGCTTCAAATTATCCATTTACTATAAAAGGCCCGTGGCTATGCATAATTCTTGGCAGGTATTACGTAATAGCTCTTTACGAAGTTCGCAATATTATTCTTGCGTCCAGTTTCAATAGTTTCTATTCTTCTGCACTTTATTCCTCAGTCGCAAAGTTTAGTCTCAATAGATCCGAAGTTTGCCGACGCTGTGCCGAAGTTTGTCCTTACCAAGTCAGTTTTGCGGAATTTGATTTGAGTTCTGATATCATTCTATTGTTAGTCAGTCCACAACTTAAGTCTTAAGACTTATAGACTTCTCCCGTTTCTAACCTGATTACCATCGGTTCCATAGAAATATGGCAATACATAAAAGGTGTTTTAGTTATGATTATCATTCTATTCTTAATCAGTCTATACTTTTAGTCTTTAGATTTAACCTGTTTCTAAACAGTTTAAGTCAACCATAACTTTTGTAGGATTATGACAATATTGTAACACTTTTTAATTTAGATTCTTTACACTAATGGCACAAAAAAAATCTGAGTCGTTGTTTATTATTATGAATGCTATACAGATGTAATGAAGTGGTCATTTGTATGATAATTTTGATGATTGAGAGATAAGATTATGAGAATAAATATTACGCAGTTGTCAAATTTAATTATTATTTTGTATGAAGATTTATTACTTGTGGCTTTTAAACAATTTGCTTCTTGTGTGGCTACCAAAATTCATGTTTACCAAAATTTAAATTCATACCAATACGTTACTTCACATTTGAGTGAAATAAATGATTTCAATTAGTTGTAATTTTATGTGCATAATGTTTTTTCGGTCTAAAGTAGTTCAAAGTCTAAGTCCGAACTCCCAAATAAATCATGTTTTATTGAACATGTGTCCAATAAATGCAAATTCTGATTGATTCTTTCAATTGACTATTTCGGAGAATTAATTTAAATGTGCTCTTTATTTTGTCTGTCTAGCCACACTGGCCACTCATTTATTTTTTCTGGTTCAAGTATCCGTTACAATCTTTTGTCACTAGGAGGAATTAAGAATTACTATGGTTTTGGTTGAAAATTTATTTTTATATCATACCTCGTCTAACCTCTATTTGATAAGGTGCTGTCATTAAACCAGATTTACCTCCTCGGGCTCACCATTTAAATAAATTTCTTATCTACCATAACTGCTTCCTCATTGATAAAATTGTTACTTACATTAGGCAATGCCAATTCAGAAACCAAACCTTCAACATTTATATAAACAACCGGATTCCAAAATCGTAATGCGAAACGGTTCAAAGAGGTCAATTCTCAAAGCCATCGATTCTGAAGTTCCATATAAAGTAGTACTAGTGGGCGGAGCCGTGACTAAGAGCATTTTTCTGTCATCTCACTGACATTAGCATAATTACGGTCACTTACTTATTCATTATTAGTTAAATTATAGTCATGACGTATTTGGTATTAATCGGTTTTATTATTACATTTGTTATGTTAGAAATAATTTTTAATTGCATGTTTGGGTTATTTTAAAGCTATTAAGAGATTATTTGGGTGGTATTCGCATTCTTCATTTTATATATTTATTATAGACCACACACATAAAGCAGAAATGCTTTATGTGTGTGGTCTATAATTTTTACAAAAGTTTTTCTACCTGTATGTTTGGCATTATCCGCTATCGAATTTAAAATCTTTATACCTATAGAAACTATATTATGAATTTAATAGACATTAATTTATAAAGCACAGTAATCATCACATTTTCCCTTAGGCTACTTATTAAAGTATTAAAGTACAAATTGAAGCCAAGGAAGGTGTGTTTTGTTGTGATTGTTTCTCGTTGCTTTAAAATAATGAGAAAGGTACAATTATTGTACTCAAAAGCCGTTACTTGATTCTTCGAAAAATTTAATGAGACAGTGACAAATTCATTGAATCTGCTTTGTAAATATTCACTAATAGTTCCTAAGGGCTTGCTGAACGAATCTATCGATAATTTGAAGTGATTCAAGGTTGTTTTTACTATGAAGGCATTGACATTGTCAACTGTTTGAAGTTTAACTCACTCTGTACGACGTTATGTTATCATTATCAGTTCTGTTATACAATCTTTTTTTTTATCAACTATATTGTACAGTTGTTCATGGGAAGCATTAAAATACTTATTTTCATCAAGAGTGGCTACTTGATGACCCACTGAATGGAATATCTTCATATCGACCAGTCAAGCTCTATTGAAATCAATAATAGCTCCACCAAAAACATGCTATTTATAACGCTTTTATATTTTCGAATCTAGTTCTCCAAAAACCGGTCTCATCAACCACGTACACTAATTACTCGAACAATTTTGAGCCACCTTAGGAAGTTCTGTAAGATTATGAAATTATCCATATTTAGGTACTATTAAAATAACCGAAGCCTCGTTGACTTACCGCCTTGTTAGACTAGCGGTCTCAAGCGCGTCTGCTGAGCATGAGGTCTTGGAATCGATTCCCAGGTCGGGCAAAGTGTTATTGGGATCTTCTTTTAGAAAATTCTCAGTGTCAGCCCGGAGTTTGGAATTGCACCCAGTTGTTGGCAATCGGCTCACCAGCACAGCACTTAATAACAGCATTGGTGAAATGTGGGTGTACAACTGTGTATCTCTGTCTACCCCTTCAGGGAATACAGGCATGATGCTATGTTTAATAACCCAAGCAGTTTTGGCTAAGTGCATTCAGTTACCCAGACAGTAACTTCATCTCTAAAATTGCTGTCTGTTTAGACAGATGACTAATCTCCTCCACATTTGCATGTGTGTGTGTCCATTTGCATATTATAATTACTACCCGAGTTTGAGATAGCAGGCTTATAATTATCGCTTATCTGTTGTGAGTATGTAGATAGGCGGTTACTTGCAGTTGTAGGAAGATTAAATGTGTTTTGAGAAGAACAGGTTATAGCCATATGTTAATGTAGTTTATTGGAAATTCTTCTTCTTATCGTGGGGTTGATGAACAACTTAGTGTCAGAGTTTAAACCACCCGTAGGTCTCTGAATTGGCTTTACACACCATGGGGAACATCTCTCAGGTGTGCCGTTTTCCTTCACCGCTATAAGCAAGTCATAATTCGTTTATAATACGCACATGCCTTCGAAAATACAGTGGTGCGCGCCTTGGTTTCAAAATTGCGACTTTTGACTTGTCAGTCCAACGATCATACATCTAGGCTATTACTGCTTCTTTGGGAATTGAATTGCTACTGTAAGCTACGTGGTTATTAGAATTAAGTGATGTGATTTGGCTTTTTTACAGAATCTGTGCAGTTTCTTCAAAATGTTGTATACTTTATTTTAATTGGTAAACATGGATTGTATGTAGTGCAAAGTATTTCTTTTTTAAAGTCAATAAATTAACTAAAATTCTGACCCTTTAGACAAGCACAATTAAATTGATTCACCAGGATACTAAGCTTATGCTTCCATGCTCTAACCTTTGAGTAGGGTTAAGCCATTGACGATTGGATTTGGTTTGACGGTTCTATCAATAAAATTGTTCTCAAATGTATAGCACCTATAACTAAGAAAAAAGAAATTTATGGACTATATGACCATATAAACCTTCACTGCTTAACATAGAGCACTAAATAGATTCAAATCACCAAAACACCATTCTCAATAATGACATCTAAAACCGTGGTCAATGCACCTCAATTTTACGCTCCATTTACAACGAGCATCTCACGATTATACCTCCGAATACGGAAACCAGTCGCGGTCCTAATCAGTACTTACACAAAATTCCTAGTAATTTCGTGATACATACGACCGTACGCAATCCTATAGTGTATCTAGTAGGCTAGTGATAACGCTTATCATGTTTGCTAACACATAATAGCCTAGTCACCTACATTACGGCAGATCACTTACAACGGTGTCAAGATGGAAGTAGTTGAAGGGATTGTTAACATTGAAATGGTTTTGGAGTGGGGTTTAGTTGATTATAGTGAAATTGCGGGAGGGTTTGTGTTTTGAAAGATTATTTTACTGCGTTGGAGAGGATTTCATTTTTTTTTTTTAAACGTTGCTCCACACTAGGAATTTCTTCCTGTGTCGTGGGTGCGTTTACAGACATATAATCTCACAAGCACACTAACACCCAGACCCGGAGCAATTATCCGTAGATCGTACAAATATTTGCTCCGTGCAGGAATCGAACCTGCGACACGCAGCGCAGCAGTCGGTCTCTCGACCACTGCGCCAACCGCGCTGTCAGATATCAGTCTATTTTCTTGCTTAACGCATATGTACTATTACTCTGTACTTGTTATGGATTTTGGATATCATCTTTATTATGTACTTGTTAAGCCCGGCTACGTTTCTCTGTGGCTCAGTCTGAACCTCGCAAAATGCTTGGAATTTCCCGTCTCCGTGGGAACTTTGGTATAAAAATAAATGAAAAACTCTTCTATTTTTATGCAACGTTGTGCAAAAATTTCAAGTCAGTCCATCGACTACTTTAGATATCAATCGATTACTTAGAAGTTTTGCTAACACAAACATACGGAAGCTGAATTTTTATTTTAATGAAAATATTGAAATATTATTAAGTATTTTTAATACGTCATCTACGAATGAAAATTTACAAATATTTATTTATTTGCATTCTGCAATGTTAGTAACTATAAAGATCCAAAATTGGTATCTCTTTTTAAAAATCTCTAAATGAAAAATAGATGAAACCATTTGAATTTCTTATTATTAAGTTTCGGCAAAGGGACTATCCATAAAGTACGTCACACCTCAAGGGGGGGGGAGGGGGTCGACGAAGTGTGACATTATGTGACAAGGGGTGGGAGGGGTCCTAAGTTTCGTGACGTCACATTTCAAAATCTAATACATCTAAGTTTGATTTGATGTTGATTATATAAAAAAATAATTTTATTGGAAATAAAACTAATTTCGGAATTCATGTTTTAATTTAATAATTTCTAGGTGTAAAATTGCAAAATATGTGACGTCACAATAGAGAGGGGGGGGTTTCACAAGTGTGATCAACTGTGACAAGGACGGGAGAGGGGTAAAAATATCGCAAACTTAGTGTGACGTACTTTATGGATGACCCCAAAGCAAAAATATAAGGGTTAAAGTTGCACTGTAGCTTAACTTAAAAACTTTTTGTAACGAATACCTACGTGTAATAAAAATGAAAATGGAAAAAGATGACCCCAAGCAGTATTTGAACCTCTCTATCGATCGGTACTCGTGTCTTTAAGAAGAGATAGTCAGATAGGAAATGCCTATCTGACATCTCTTAATGCTTTCTAGATTTTAATTCCAGATGTAAAAGAGTTCCAATAAACCTATTTACAGAATAAATAATTAGAATTTGCTCTTTCAATTAATCCTATCGCAATCTTTGCTAGCTATAGTGAATTCTTCGTCTACTAAAGTTATACATTTTAGTGGCAAGAAAAATACGGTTGCGAGCAAAATTTTTTTCTACAACAATTCATAACTTCAGATTTTGCTACGTCTAACTTCTGTAAGATTCATCTTCGTCCACTTTAAATACTTCGTACCCATAGTGACGTCAGTGTCAGCCAGTTACTTGGAAGTAGTACGTTAAAAGATAGCTCATCCTCCATTTGTATATTTAATATCACATGACATTTATATTTTGTGAACAATAAAAAGTACTGTTTTAGTACAACCGGCTTGGACATAAACCATGAATTAGTTTGTGAAATCATAATATATGCCTTCAACGAATCGTTTGAATACATATTGAAATAGGAAGATTGTTTATGTAATCTCGTTTAAAACAACAGTTCATTAGTTTATTGGTAATATTCCCACGTTCGAGTTTGCTTATAATTATAAATACCCTTTCTGCGCCTCTTCAGTTTTTACGAACGTCGTACAGTTAGCAACGTAAACGCGTCACCTTTTTTTTAAGTTTTAGTATTGGTTGACAGCTTAATTTTTTTTTATTTAGCAATTTTAGCACATATATAGAAAAAATAATATATGTAATTCAATATGAAAAACAAAGGTGTTGCTGAGACGTAAGAAATTTTCTAATTATTATATTTTCGTTAAATTTCCATTAAATAATGATGGAGGAGGAACACATTCCAAGATTTTTCCTCATTACCTTATTCAAACTAATATTATGACTTTATGACTAATACTCTACCAGTTAATATTTGAGTTAAAAGAAGCTTGCAATGGATGTACAAAAAAACTAAATTCTAATTTAAATAAGAAAAAGACAATACATAATAAAATAAACTTAATTTACATAATTTTACGTCTACTTATTCTGCTGACTGTACTTACTAAATATTTAACATCTCATATTGAATGGCTTCCGCGAATGTTTAACATTACGTTCTTACATTTTATCGTTATAGCATCGGAATAAAAATAATCTAATAATTTCAATCGGCTATTTATTTTATTGTAGGAACTCTACTGACCTACTAAAGCATTACATACATAGCATCACGCTTGTAGCCCCGAAGGGCTAGTTAGAGGTGTAAGTCAATTTCCGGCCACCGTGAGCCTTGGTGACGGACATGGGTGGTTCGCCACCCGATCAGCGCTTTGCCTGACACGGCCACGCACTGCGCTGCAGCACGTGCGCCACACTGAAGTGTATATGAAGGCTTAGTACATGATGAAGGTCAACTTTGGCCAGTCCGCACAAATCCTTAAGTATCTGTTGATGCCTTTTGAATGAACCTTAACCTGCCGTGTTCGCAGTGAATGCTGCTGCGAACCCGAGACCTCGGTAAAGGTTAGAACACAGATGTACAACCATATTTCAGTAATGCTGTTATTTAGTCCAATGTAATAGGTAGTGAGCCTTTTGCCATTTATAGGGCATAATATCAGACTCCGAGCTGCTACTGAGAATTTTATAACAGAAACTCCAAAAACCAGTGTTGTTTATGTGACTCAGAACTGAACCCGGGACTTCATTCAAATGGTACGACATTAAATTAAAAGAACCCAACATTTATAGATAAATATGATAATATGTCTCGTTTTGGTCATGGAAATTAATTTCACTTTTCCGCATTCTAGAAAAACTAGGTAAATTAACAATTTGAACTTTGTTCTATTAAAATAAGGCTTGCTTTTGTATAATGCTATAATAGATAAGAAACAAAACGACCGATTACATGTTATCAGATAATATACTGAATTATGCCAAGTGATATAGAAACACCAAAACAAAATAGATTATTATTTCATAGAAATTATGATTCATTCTGTATGCCTAGGTATATATATATTATTTTATCTACTGTCCTCAAAAATATAAATTTAGAGTTCGCTTCGCATGCATTTAAAAAAATATTTATAACATAACATAGCATCATGCCTGTATTTCCCGAAGGGGTAGGCAGAGGTGTACACAATTGTACACCCACATTTCACCAATGCTGTTATTAAGTCCCATGTAATAGGTGGTGAGCCTATTGCCATCAACCGGGCACAATTCCAAGATCCGGGCTGCTACTGAGAATTTCCTAACAGAAAAACTCAATGACACTTTGCCCGACCCGGGAATCGAACCCAAGACCTCCTGCTCAGCAGTCGCACTTGGGACCACTAGGCCAACGAGGCAGTTATCATGTAATAAAAATATTTTTATGTAAAGGTAATATCGATACATCATTTAGTGTTTCTATCTGAACATCGAAGTCAATGTGAATAGTTTTTATTTCACATGTTTAGCCGTAAGGCACTTAAAAAATGACAGAATTTAGGTGCAAAGATCCAAATAATAGTACAAAATGAACACTATTCATCGCTCAATCTTAAATGCCAAAGATTATGTGCGAGTGAGTTGTCTCCCGTATAAATATTCATACATAACTTAAATAATAATTATCATGACTAATAAACAATTCTGTGCTAATAAGTACCTACAATACAATGATTTGTTATTCTATTTCATCTATTTAGTGAACGATATATAAGAGAAGAATCGACAAGAAAGTAAAAATAATAGTAACTATAATCCTAGTAGTCTTCTAATATATAAAAATCTCGTGTCACAGTGTTTGTTATCGAACCCCTCCGAAACGGTTTGACCGATTTTTATGAAATTTTGTATTTAATTGTGAAGGGCGGAGGTTTTTTTTTTGGCCTCTTGCAGACATCCTTAGGGGTTTTGTCTGCGTAACCGGACAATATCTAAGGTGAGGCAGTTTGCTGCTTGCAGCCAGAGCATATTTTAAAATACTACAAACTAATCAACAGCGCTAAGGGCGTCCCCTGCGAGACACGAGCCTCGGCTTAGGGCGTTGCTGGGGGGACAACTAGGGACTAGCTGGATCATATCAGTTTCCTAATTATTAAGGGCTGAACTTAAAGTTACTGGATCGGCGCGGGCCGGCTCGAGCAAGGGTCGGGGCGGACATGATAAGACATTTGGTTCTGAGAATAGGTCATAGGCAATTTTTTATACCCCTAGGTGATAAGGGTCCAGAAAATATATATGGCAGAACAACGTTTGCGGGGTCAGCTAGTAATATTATAAATGTGAAACTTTGTGAGGATGGATGGATGTTTGTTACTCTTTCACGCAATAACTACTGAACGGATTTGGATGTAATTTAGCAAACATGTAGTTTATAACCTAAATTAACAAAAAGGATACTAAAGTTATTATATTAAATGGAAAAAGAATACGGTCGCGAACAGGACTCGAACCTGCGCCTCCCGGATAAATACTCCAGGCGCTCTGACCAAAGGGTAGAAGTTTACTGGAAGAAGAATTCGCGGTGGTGAGCAGAGGTCGAGATGGCTTAGTGGTCAGAGCGCCTGGAGGATTTATCCGGGAGGCGCAGGTTCGAATCCTGTTCGCGACCGTATTCTTTTTCCATTTAATATTGTAACTTTAGAGTTCGCTAAGCATGCGTTAATGCTTTTCAAAGATTAATCTTAAAAAGGATACTTTTTATCCCGGCTGGACCCAATTCTGAAGTCTATGCAGTCGAAGTCGCGAGCAGAAGCTAGTGTACTAATAAAGTGACTTAGAAACATTTTCCTCGTCTCACAAAGTGTGTCAACTATATGCGCCGGCGTCTATCAAAATCTTTATGATATTACTTCTACGAATTGTGCATAGGTGGTTATCAATATTTTACAGTACGAATAACAGTGATTGCTAGCTATCTTTTAATTTTTTTCATAGGCGTGTTAATATGTTGTATGTTTTGTTTAAGATTAATATGGTTATAATGGGGGTTCCATTTAGTGTTGCCAGGTATCCCGATTTAAGCGGGCGTCTAGATTTTCAGAGATGTATGGATGCATCCCGACTTACCTTTGATCGGGACGCCTACCGTCCCGGTTTTGAAGCAATCTCTAATTAAAGAAGTTTTTTTTTAAATTGGTCAAGAATTTCAAATTTGCTTCGCGCTTTTTTGCTGTCCCGATTTTAAAACCTAAATCACGATATTTTTCACCTTCTGTCCCGTAATTTGATTTGGTTTAATAATTAGAGATTGCTTCAAAATCGGGACAGTGGACGCGCGTCCAGATCAAGGGTAAATCGGGACTCGTCCACAGACATTTTTAAATCGGGACGTCCTGCGCAAGTTCGAGACACCTGCCAACACTAATTCAGTACCTTTACAGGAAACTGAACCGACACGACTAACTTTACAGTTAATACAATGTAGTACAGATGCAATTACCTTAAAAAATACAGATAAATCTTTGAAAAGCATTAGATGCTATTGATTCACTTCTATAAATATTTGGGATTGATAATGAGAGACCTTATTTATTTCAATTACAACTTAAGTACAAAATAAGGTACAATTATCGTAATGAATAGTCAGTCGCCAGGCGCTCCGGTGTGCCCTCATTACTTTAAGATTATCTTACAGGCTTGCTTTAAGATTATCTTACAGGCTTGCGACATCGCTACCTAAAGGTAATATTCATTATAATAAAACAACTTTTAACCGGATTAATCGCGTGTATTATTGGTCCTCCTGCGACCACGAACACTTTGCAGCATTCGTGGTCGCAGGAGGACCAATAATACACGCGATTAATCCGGTTAAAAGTTGGTTTGTTATAATGAGTAGTGACCGCGAAAACATAAGATATTACTATGGTAATATTTATTTGTGGGCTTATTGTAGAAAACCTGTTTTTACGTTAAGTCAAGGTAGACGGAAATATTGTAGTTCTAAGTTTCTCGGTTTGAATTGTACTGAGAAATGAGGAAGGGAACTTATTGGTCTATTGATTCTCGGTTTGTGTGTGTTGTGGGTTTTTCGGTTAGGAAATTCTTAGTAGATGTTTGGAGTTTGGAATTGTGCCCGGTAGATGTGTCTAGTTAAACGAGTAAGTGAACAAAACCTTACCAATATTAGCTATACATTTCATTTTTAAATACGAAAGTAATTTCGTATTTAAAATTCCAGTGACAATGCTAAAAACCTAAAAGAAGCATGGTGGACGATACCGGTAACATTTTTCATTCCACTATAATTCTACCAAATCTAAAATGTTGCCTAATCCCTTTATATTTTGTGACAGCACGGCTTTTTTATTTTCGACGGTTTATAATGTCTGACAAATTGTGTGATTGTAAATCTTTTCTCATAAAATGTTTTGCATCCCTGCTTGTATGAGCTTTTTTTACTAATGCTTTATTAAATGGAATATTATAGTACGAAATGTTGATGATTATCTTATAAATACCTGTTACTCCAATATCGTGTCTTTTCACAATGAACTCGAATATTTACCTGTAAATTAAAAAGAAAAACATTAATAACACATTTATATGCGATAACGAGGGATTAACACGCGAGCGTTTACTAGAGAAATCTGAGATTCCGAGTACCGAGTACTGATGGGTGGAACCACGAAGTGTTATAGATTTTTATAAAATACTTTTCTCTAAAGTTATATTTCTCTTTTCTCATCACCTATTAGGTACATAGGACAACTGTGTACACATTTGCCCACCCCTTCGGAGAATACAGGCATGTTGCTATGTTATGTATATTTTTTGTAACTTAACATTAAATGCGTTTTAAAATTAAAGGTATCATAATATTATATTTTCGGCGACTGAAAAAATGCAAAATGATGTACTTAATATGAATATTAATTTTATCGGATTTGTGTTCAATATTAATTAAATATTTTATTACTCTAAATTCTTTAGAAGCAGAATGGAGAACATAAGGATGATAGAAGAGATGATAAATTCCGGAGAAAATTACAAAGTTATCGTGTAATAAATTCAAGATAACATAAACTTTATGTAATCAATTCCGCAGTAAGTTGTAACAGGTAAACCAAACAAATCAATATACCTATACCGGCCCGGGGCGTAAACACGAAGAAATTACCTAAAGTCATATTCTGAAGCAAAGAATACTGTATTCATGATTTCAATTTAAATACAAATTATGTTTAAGTTATGCAAAATAATTTACAAAAACGTCTTACGAGTGTCAAGCGCTGACAAAGTCATCAAGTTATCACACATGACTTGACTTACTCAATGGTCATACGTTTTTCACACGTTTTTATGAATGTATGCACAGCTTAAAATTCGGTTAGAAATTCAAATATTTTTCATGTTTTGGTAATATATATGTTTCTAAATGTTTTTATTATGTGTTCCTACCCTTTTATGTTTAATTAAAATCGCGTTGGATTATAATTACAGTAAACAATATTAAAAAAATAAAAACGTAACTCATATCGATCTACATATATCGGTGAAGTGCGATAAGACCGCCGATTGTACTTATTAATTTTGTAAGTGTTCCTGTCATTTTTGTATTTTTGGTGAACAATAAAGAGGATTTATATTTATGTTATGTCATGTCTCCGAAAATACATCAATGAAATAAGAATAATTATTATACGTGATTTATTTTCAATAATTTTAATATGTGATTCGTTTTCAATCATTTTAATACATGATTCATTTTAATATTGTTAATGAAACGATAATAATTAATAGGATTCATTTCACCAATGTTCAATTCATAAAAACCATCAATTTGTACCTTAACGACGATTTACTAAAAGTAATTAATCATTCAGAACAATAATAAACGATTGCAAACTGTTGACAAATTACTATAATTTAACGGTGTCTTCGTAACAATTCTCTGCCAAATAATTTATTCTACTATTAATTACTTGAATACCTACACAGATAATGGTTTAACACCCACCATAACAGAAAACATCGATACACATCGCTACAAGATAATTGACCATAAAAATGTACAAGAGTTGGTATCTCCTACCATCTCGGTTGTTGGTATCATATAATTTCGGATGTTAAAAATCCCATTAAGTAGCCATCATTGAAATTAAGGGACTGAGAAGATAAGATCTGTTGGACTAGTTAAACAAAAAGGACCCATTCGAAATGGATAGTGTCATTTCTATTCATGTTTTTTAGACATCATCATCATCATCATCATCATCCTCCTGCCCTTATCCCAATTTATTTGGGGTCGGCGCAGCATACCTGTATCTGGCATGCTGCTAAAGTTTTGGCTATGTTTTATGACCTGCCGCCTGCCTGACGTCAACCCTCTTTGGGAAGGCTGTTGTTGGTATCGCAGAGGTAATTAAGTTGTGGTAATACATTGTGGTGAGGAAACCTGGACACATGCATTTCTAAAATCGCCAGCTCGTAGTGGCCTAGCATGCCAGTAGGTAAGTATTGGGGGTCCCGGATCAAAGGAGATCCGCGACCCCCAATACTCACTCTATTCGAAGAGATGAATGCATTCAAGATTCTCTATTCGAAATGACGATTGCATTAAATTTGTCTATTCAAGATCTCTACTCGAAATGATGAATGTATTCTAGTGACTTACTCTATTGGAAGAGATGAATGCATTCAAGATTCTCTATTCGAAACGACGACTACATTAATGTCTCTACTCATTCGCGCCTGTATGATCTTTTCACCCAGATGCCCCGATACTCCCTTTTCAAAATGAGTACTGTATTCAGAATTCTCTATTCAAAATGAGACTTCTATTTAGAAATATCTATTCGAAATGATAGATTTATTCAGTAGTTTCTATTCAAAAGTATGTATTCGAAATTATTCTTCTATTCAGAAAACTTGTGTTTTGATATGATTCATCTCTCTAGAAACCTCTATTCAAATGCGCTTTACTTCGCACCTGTATCATCTTTTCATCCAGATGCCCCAACACTCTCTTTTCCAAATGAGTTCTGTATTTAGAATTATCTATTCCATCTGACAAAAGTCTTATATTCGGAACGTTCTATTCAAAGAGTAGTGAGAAACATAATAACAAAAAATCCAGACCAGAACAAATATCAACTTGCTCGTGTGGGAATCGAACCCACGACATTTGGTTTAGATGGTTGAAGAACGTGTTATATTGCATCTAATTGTGATGTGCCCATGTCTTAACCATTAAGCCAAAGATGTCGTCAAATATGTAACAAAATAGCGAACCACTTCATCCACTTTTGTAACTATACGTCTGTACTATGACGTCATTTATAATTAATATGACGATAAATACATTACGACAATATGCGTTTAATAATTTTATTGATGATTGACGACTATTACTAATCCTGGCAACTGGCAGGCGTTGCTAGATGCGTTAGAAAGTGTGTATGTGTGTGTGTGTGTGTATATGTATTGTATGTTGCAACTGCTTACAAACAGCATCTGTTGGACAAACCGCATGAGCTGTTCATGCTAACAGACAAGAGCTGTTCTGTGTGTTTGGAGAGCGGTTGATGCTATTTAATGTTAAAATTATAGGTGTTCCGGGTTCATTTATTTACGTTAATAGAATTCTTAGATTAACAATAATTTAATACGTACTATAATTAGTATGTTGTAACTAAGCCGAACTGCGTCTATTCATACAAATCGAATGACCTGTTTTGTTTTGCTTAATGAGATTGACTGTGTTAAAGGGCTGTTATATTAATGCCATTCTGCATATAGCTGATAATTTAAAAACCAAACCTCAAAGTATTTATTTCTAAACGAAATGATAGGTGAACCAAAAATAAAACTAAAAATTAGAGTATATATGACTTTTATTACTGCTGATTAAAATAAAAAACATTATTTTCTACACACCACTTATATAAACAAAATACATTTTTTAAAGCACATATATTGTTATGATTAATACAACTTATAATATCGGGGGAAGTTGAATAATTTTTATACAATGTTAATAAACTGGGACAGTTTTTTATTTCTAAATTATGTATATTACTATTATCTAAGATATCTTTTAACCATTTCACTTTTTCATTACCTTTTGTAAATATACACTTATTTTTTAAAAAATCAATTATGTAATTTTTATAGTTGACGTATGGTATAGAGCCTTCGTTCCAGTATATCCCTCTATTTCTTTCTATCCAAGCTATTTGCAAGCGTTCTTTCTTTGTTAAATCATAAAACGGTCGGGGTGGTTTTATCAATAGTACTTGTATGCGTCCTTTGCACATTATTGCTATTTCTTTTGGAATAAACTCGTTTTCATGACTTTTAAACCCTTGTACATCCACTATAACATTCATGATAATTTTCTCACAATATTGCTTAATGGTTTATATTCGAAAAGACGATCGTTTATGATCAGGCAATAAGCAGATGTATTTTCCGGAAAATCTTCAGAACATTCTACTTCCAATCGCACATCAACAGGTCCAGTTTTAAGTGAATCGTTCTGTCTTGAACAATCAATCACAAAAAGAGGAGCTCTTTCTTTGAATTGATTTAAGTCAAGCAAGGGATCAATGCCAAAGTTGTAATATGACTGACGAAACTTAGCATACATTTCATATAATATACTGTATTTATTATCATTAAATTTCAGATTAAGTGAGTCATATGGATAGTATTGCGAATTTAAATATAACTTGACATTAGTTACATTACAATGGTCAAATATAGAAGAACTTCTAGTTTTATTATTTCTTCGATTAGTTTGCAACCCAATGATAACATATCTTGGTTTCTCGAGTTGAGAAGTAGTCTTAATTGACCAAGAATGTTTTGTTGTTAGTGGTAATAATGGATATTCATATAAATCCCAATTTCTGAAAGCTATCTGTATAGAACGATCCCTCTCCAAACTCTTAAGCAATAGCAATTTGTTACGATCAGAAACTTTAATATGAGGCACACGCCATTGTATTTTCTGTATATCTAGTTCTACGTTATCACTTTTGTCCATAAGCACACAGCTCAAGGCAGAGCTACTTCGTTGTAATATAAGTTCGTGTCTGCAATTTATAACTATTTTGTTATAGTCTTCAGCAAAACCTAACATTTTATTTAATGGCACAATAACACTAAAATTTCCATATTTTGATTTCGAACCATTTAAGTTCCACCCCCAGACTGCTGCTGCTTTACTTTCACCTTCATTCATGGAGATATAAGATTTCAGGGTTGTAGTAATACCAGCATTTTTGATGCGATCTATTTCAACACCATTCAATTCATACCTAATATCTTGGAACAAATATGGTATAGGATTGTTAATAAAATCAACATCTTTTTTCAGTAATTTTCCTGTCGAATCTTTCGCAGATACGTTCGCATGTCCTTCTATATAAATGGAACTACCTGACGGTAATACATATAAATCCTGTTGTTGTATGGGTATTCTGATTTCATCATTTTCTTTAAAGCTACTATTATATGGATTGTAGCTATGGATCTCATAACTCTCAATAGAGTTGTCATGTTGCGGTAAATCGGTGATTTGAAGCATATTATACTTTGAATCCAATGTCTTGAAGAAATCTTCTATTCTCTTTAGAAATTCTTTTAATTTTCACTGCACTAATACGTCTAACTTCTTTGGATATAGGTAGCGAAATGTTAGACTTTCCTCTCTCAATGTGTTTTTTATTAAAAATTAACATTCTTTTAATATAAAGAATAAATATTGTAAAATTATTTTAAATGAAAACTAAACTGCTAGTGCTTTTCATCACCGACAAGTAAAGAATGAAATTTAAATATCACAATTTCACCATTTATATTTTTTCTAAGAAGTTTTAGGTTATATAATTAAAACACTCATTTAATTATATGTTTTTATTGTTTTTCCAAAAAGACTTAAGAAATTTCAAACATAAGTGTCCACAATTATACAAATGATCACGTTGTATATTATCATAATTATACTGAATATTGTTTCCTAAGTATTTTATTAATTCTTTAGGTGGTTTTAAGTTTCCGTAACTGTCGAAATATTCAATGTAGTCATTTATTTTAACATAGGCTACCCAATGAGTACCTGAATTTTCAGAAGAATCAAGATTAATCACTCCACATTCTTTTGGCATTGGTGCATCAGGTAATTCATCTCTCATATAAACACCCCGAAAAAACGGGATATTATTCGAGTGCTTCATTATATCAATATTAGTTAGAGGTCTATTGGGCAGCCGAGAATTTAGTTTTTTTTCTGAGTAACATAAATGCCAAAACCTTCTTTGTAGGGTTTAAGTTGTAACCCCTTTCCAATAATCAAGGCTTCTATTTGTTTGTTGTGTCGTTCTGATTCAAGCAACTGTTTCTTAGCTGTTTTATATGCGGTGATCGCCTTTGCAATCCCTGCAGCACCTCCTGCCAAACTTCCAGCAGCAGATAAACCGGCAAATATTGGTACTAATGGTAAAAATCCTCCAGATTTCGGTACTGGTATAATCCTGGGTAACTTTATAGGCAAATCTGATGCGAATTCTTGGGCTGTTGCATAGGCTAATTCCATCAGTGCTTTCTTACATTTAGGTTTTAATTTTTTGATATGCTTCTTGGTATGTGAAACAATATTTTTTAATGTTTTCTTGAAACCGGCTCCAGATATTATTTTTTTGTATTTGTGGGGAGAGAGCATTTCTTTTTCGTTTTTACATGTGCTCCGTGTTGATTTCATTGTTATCTATTTTTCCTCCAAACCAATGTAATTATATATTTATGTGTTTATTCCTTTGAGAATAAATACGTAATGATTAAAAATGTTTTTGTAATTGCTTAAATATAAAAGTTATTTTACTACATTTGCTTTATCAATCCAGCTATTTTCACTGGTCGGGAGTCCCAACCATTTAACATATAACTGGTGTCCTTTTCGCTTCAAAATTTTTTCAACTAGGTATATGTGAGGATGAGAGGTTTTCTGAAGTTCTTGGGCATAAAATGCTCCTAGTATAGGTCGACATCTATTATCTTCAACTAAATAAGTCGTTGGATTTGTTTCTTGTATTTTTAATATCTTAAATATTTCTGTTGACCAATTCGGATAATAACCTTTATCAAAACATCCTTTGTATTTACTTATTCTCACATAATCTCCAACGCAAAAATTCTTACACATAATTTTTTTTCGAGATTGAGCTGTGTCTATGTATTTCTGTAATATATTTGTTTTATTCGTGTGATTTATTGAGGCTGGGGATTGTCCTACAGTTCTATGAACAGAATTATTGTATTCATGTAAGTTTTTGTCAAGCGTACCGTTCATCCATTTATAATTGCCATTCAGACTAAATTCTTTGTATAATTTACTTTTTAAAGTTCTTATAAATCTTTCAACAATAGAAGCTTTTTTAGTAGAATATGTAGAATAATGATTAATGCTATACTTATTGATAATATTTTTAAAACAATTATTATAAAACTCTTTCCCATGATCAGTTTGCAAATTTCTTGGAACACGTCCTTTCTCAATTAGAATTTGGAATGCTTTCGACACTTCTTGCTTATTTTTTTGTTTCAATGGAATCGCCCATGCATACTTTGAAAAAGTGTCTATTATTACTAATATATATTTGTGGCCTGCATTTACTTTTGATATCGCTTGCATATCCATCAAATCTGCTTGCCATAGATCATCAATATCTTTGAGTATTACCTCTCTTCTTGGAAAATTTACTCTGGCGTTTTTATGAATTTCATTAATGACGTCTATTTTGCTCATAATGCTTGCTTAGCTTTCCAGATATTTCTTTTAAAGTTATAGATTTTTCAACGTTTTTTACTTTATCATTTAATGTTGTAATCAATTTATTCAAATGCTCAATTTTCATCAATATTTGTTCTTTAAATTTAAAAATATCTATACTCGGTTTACTTTTTATTAGTGGGTCAGTATGGTCAAAATTGATTTCATTAATTGACGCTGATGTATTTCTATCAACATTCATGGTCTACACTTTTTATATAACTAAGTGTAAATGAAGTTTCAAAGCTTTTTATTATTTTATAATACCAGCTTCTTTTAACTCTTCTATAATGGATATAATTTCATTATCATGATTAGAATTACCGGCATTTTTAGAAGCAACTAGAAGTCTTAATCTGTCGATTAATTCATTTGGGTCATCCCAATAAACATAGTCGGTGTGACTTTTATATTTTTTCAATTTAGGTAAGTAGCCACCGGTTTTTGGCCTCATCACTGGTACTTTATCTGGCGTAATGATATCTTGAGAAAATAGAGGTTTAATAATTTGCCGATATTTTGAACTTTTGTCGCCTTTTATTTGTCCGTTCGGGTTAAAGTCACGTTTGTGAGCGTGCGTACTAATTAGCATGTTTTTATAGATATTTTTGTCAACTTCTGTTACGAGATTGAGGTTAGGTCTATTACGAAGTAAAAGTTCTTTTAGACCAGGAGTTAATTCATAGTTCTTGTCATTAATGATGACTTTAATGGATTTTTGTGAATTTTTTGCATTATTTGTAAAAGAAAATGATACTTTAGACTTTCCCATCATCAGATTTTTGTTTTCACTACGTATTCCAAATGGTACATTCATATTACTGTCATAAATTTCTATCATATCCTCTTTATTGAGTGACATTAATGTATCATTATCTCTTTCATCACTGGAGTAATTAAAATGTTGAGGGTCATCATTAGAATGTTTTTCTATAAATTCCTTAAAGCTCTCATAATCCAGAGATGAGCTACATCTTCTCATTGTATCAGTGTCAGCTTTAGAGATATCCGAAGTAGCGCTATTTTTATCATTCACTTTAATTAATGCTTGTAATGGATCTGTTATTGGTTTGAAAACCTTTTTAAATTTCAAACTAGCTGCATCTTCCTCATTTTGTAGTAATTTTATTTTATTTTTTATGCTGTCTATTGATTTAATCAATTGTTCTTTAATATTGGCCTCCATAATTATTCCTGATTAACACGAACCGTTATTTACAAATACTAGACCTCAATTGATATATTTTTACAATGAGTCGGTATTTATGCATGTTTTTATAAATAAATAAATACATCAAATCCTTGTCTATATCTACCCTCATTTAGTGGACAATCTTTATTTATAAATAAAAAGTCAAACCGATCTTGCCATATGATAGAGCAAAGTTTTTTAAATTGTAACCATTCCATGTCCGTATTTACGTGTTCGTTATATATATGTTTTAAGTTTATATCGTCTTGTTTAAAGATGATCATAAGATTAACATTGTCTCGTATAAGTTGCTTAGGTATTTTGGAGTAGGTTTGCGATAAGTAAAAACAATCAATCTGTTTGTGCCTCCCCATTGTGAAATAATTACGAATATTAATTTGATTTTCACATGCAACGTCATCAAAAATCATTACTGAATTAGATAAAGCATCATTCGGATGTATTACGTTTTTATTATCATTGTAGATAAAGAAGTTAGCACCGGGTATACTATGCATAACTTCTTTCAAAAAACAATATTTCGGTTGGAAAGCCGTCTTTGAGTATAAATAAATATGTTTAAATTTCAGTCCGTTTTCATGTAAAATTAAATTAAGCATAATGTTCGTTTTCCCACAGTTAGATGGACCACATATGATACACCTGATCGTATTAGGTAAGAGTGCACTATGTCTGACTTTGGTTGACTCATTTTCTAATTTTATATTTTTCACTTGTAAAGTCTGGTTTTGCTTGAGGAACTTCATTGTGAAATGTGAAATAAATAGAATTGACGTTGTATATATACTTTTTTGTCGATAGGATTGTGGTTTGGAGATATATAATTATTAAGTAAAACAATCTTTTATGTATAAATATATATATATATTACATATGCATTTACAATAAAACTTAATTATAATGCTTACTTAAGAACTATGATAACTACAATACAATTTTATAGTGACCCCAAGGCAATGTTTCGATCTGATTTGAGAGAACATATCTTTTATCATCGTTTCTATTCATTACCAGTTTGCTTATTTCTTGTGAATATAATACATGTTTAATTGACCTAATCAAATTCATTTTACACACCATGCTTTCGTTATTAAATAATGTATTATTGTAATGTGATATCATTAGTCTTTTTGTGACTGAGTTTGATATACCTTTTGCTTTTTTTATCTGAATTTTAGAAGCTAGCAAACAGTAAAGTTTTGCTCTTAAGCCTGTGAATTCATTGATCACATCACCACCCAGTTCATCTTTGAATAGTCCAGGTACTTTTGCATTTACCCGTGGAATTAAATAAGGGTTATCCACATCAAAATTACTCGTGTCAAATTCGTTTAAATTATTTTTTATATCATAGTAAATATCTTTAGTGTAAATTAAATAAAGTAAACTATCAGTGTCAGTGTAACAAAGCCGAACATTATTCATGTATTTCTCTTTTATACTATAATGATACTGATAAAGATGCAACTTAGCATATTCTAAAACAGTAAATCCTATATATATAGGTCTGTCTAACATAATCTTTTCGGGTTTTAGCTGAACAGCTACAAAGTTTTCTGAAAATATAGAAATACATTTCAGATTAGGTTTGCAAATTAGTTTTTCAGCACCCAGTTGTTTATTTGTAATATTATCTGTATCTCTCCATTTTGTGGCTAGTTTAATATCTACTTGTTTACGTTTATTTTCAATAGTTTTACCGAAAATGGAGTTATTTAACAGCTTAAAAAAGTCTTTTTCAAATGCAGTTATGGATGCTTGTCGAAAGCTAGTATTCAAATCAATATATTTTTTTAAATATTCCTCTTGTTTGAATGTAAGAATACGATGGACTTTTCTCAGAACAAGTCCGTGTCTTAAGCATTCCTTTAAATGACTATAATGTATTACGTAATGAAATTTATCATATAAATTAGCTATAAGTTTAGCGGTCTTCCCTCCTGGGGGTATGAATTTTTCTGGAGCGAAAGGTAAATCACTATGAAAATCATGTATGTTATCAGGATATTCAAGATCGACCTCTAATATAAAACCATATTCATTATCATCTGATACATTCATGACATTGAAACAACTTATTTCCTCCTGACTAAAAAGTTTAAACTCAGAAATAGGCATCTTTTTAGTCATTGCGTAACCGTATAAATTATTACAATCAAGATAAATCAAATAACTAGAAGGTTCAAGATCATTAAATTCTGGCAAATATACATTATTAGCTTTTGCATGACGTAGTGAGCACTGCGCCAAACCACCACGTATGCCCTTTTCTAGCATTTGATATATTTCTAAGTTATCAATTAAGTCAAGCTCAACACGTGTATAAAGTAACATAGCATCCCAGCTCAAACTAGGTGCTGTTACGTAATACGCAGGATCTAGTTTATAATACTTTAAACTTATGTTACGAAAATTTTCAAAAATATCACACAACAGTAAAACATCACATTTCATATACAGATCAGTATACTCTCCAATAGTTTTAACGTTAAATGTATCCCACACCGTTTTTGCATGTTTATATTCTTTATCGGTAATGTGTTCCATTTTCATTGTGTTGTAAAAACAATTTTTTTGAGGAAGTTTTGATTCTTCATACTTTTCCCAAGTGTCAACATAATCGTAAGGATAAATACCTTTATTTCTTAGTAAATGTATATTTTTGTTATTAAATTCAACTGATAAATGAACAAAATCTTGATCTGATAAACTTTTACTTAATACATCTAAACTTGAGCTTAAAAACTGAAATGAATCTATGAACTTAATTTGAATAGGACGGTTATCGTTCTCGTTATGTACGTATTTGGTAATAGTTAAATACTTTTCTTTGGATTTCGGTATAATTTTAATATGGCCCTTATATTTTACTAATTCTTTAATAAACAGATGAGAATCATAGTTCGATAAATTATGAAAAATCACAGGTACGAATGAACATACTCTAAACATCAAATTGCAGTGAGCATGTGCGGCTCCTCTATACTTTCCTGACACATGGTCGTGATCACGTACTTTATCATCAAATAATAAGTGATCACAAATATGACACGTATTAGTATTTTTAAAACTAATTTGTTCTTTTTCTGTTAAAGGTTTCATTGGCTTCTTAATTGATAATATTTCATTTATTTTCTTTACATCTTCTATTAATTTACTAACAAATACTTCAATACAATCTGGGCCTCTATATGTCACATATTTATTTTGAGTTGCATCGTGTGAACAACAGACATAATATCCAAAGCATGAGGGTTGATGTCTTTTTAAATTATATGTTTTATCAGATATTTTTTCCCGACAATTTATTAATAGGCTTTCAAAATCTGCATAAATGACATAATTAATTTTTTGTTTTCTTTCATAATTCTTAAAACCAAGTTTACTATTTTTTTCAGGTAAAATTGACAAAAGTTTTGAACATACGTGAGATCTATACTTCGTTTCACTGCTGTAATATTGTAAACATGATTCACACAGAATAAAATTACCCTTATGATTTGTCATTTGTCGGCGAACCAATCGTGACAGATTTTTAATGAGGCAATAATGTGATATTCCTTTCCTTTCCAAATATAGCAAATTGACATGAGTACATTTTCTATTATTTGTTAAATAGAGAGGTCCAGTTACATTTTCATTTTTACTGTCTACTCCGTAAATATTGATACTTATATTATTGTTTCTTTCAAATATTTTTATGTCTTGATATGTGACTGGGAAAGACATTTCTTCAATATTAAATACAGAACTGTAGTGTGGATACGAATTTGTTCTACAAACATTCGACTTACTAGGATATAAAGCGGCTACAATACTCCATAGAAAGCAATGATTGTCATTATTTTGTATATTAATACAACTTTTGGTATTCTTAATTCTTGTTGGTAAATCTATGTAAGTGCCACCTCTCAATGGACAGTATTTATTAACGTTAATTTCAAGATGGCTAAGTGAATGATAAGACCATCCGGATTCTTTGTGTTCGAATTCTGACATTTTACACTTTAAAAGTTCGATTACATTTGTATACAACTCATTAATATCAGTATTATTATAAATAATTTCATATTTCGTATTGAATGATTTCAATTGTTGCTCACTCGTTTTTAGCAACACAAAGTGGGCAAACAATTCGAAGTTCAACTTGACACAAGTATTTTTCAATAAGGACATATGTATGAGTTTTATGATGTCGTTTTTATTCTGACACAAAAATGCTTCGGGTGTGTGGTACTCAACACTTTGTGCAGGGTTTAAACGATATGTTACAATTCTATTTTTGAAAGCACTTGAAATTATGTATATATTCTCAAATTCGGTTCGTAATAAACTATTAGATTTATGGATATTAGTTCTCAAATGATATCTGAATTCATTTATCGGTAATTCAATTCGGCATTTATCACATTCTATAAATTTTGGATTATTATTATTTTGCCTTCGATGAGCAGACAGGGGTCGTGCTGTAAAATAAAACAAAAAGATAATTTGCTTACATGCGTACATATGTATATATCAAGTGTTACAAAAAGATTATACAAAGTCTAAAATTAATAATAAGAAACGTGGTTATAGGATAAATAAGTATTTTCAGCATAATACATCGACTAATAGTAACTACTAATAAAATCCACGGGACAGCGTTTGAACTCCTGACGAGTTTCATTTATATATTCTTTTAAATGCTGCCATGCTGTCGTGCTATCATCAGTGCGATTTTTTATGGTTACAATCGCATGTCTCCACCGGTTTATAGGTGCGGTGCGCTCGATTTCTCCGCACTCGTAAACTTTAAGTTCGACATAATGTCTCCCCAACTTCTTATCATCGGTTTGCCTACACAAACCATTCGCGACTCGTCGGGTAAAATAAGAATGGAGCGGCGGTATTTTTTTACCCTGCGTGCTTCCTATGGCCTCTTGGTTCTGATCGTCGTCGCTGTCGCCACCGAATAGATCATGCAACGTAGGTTTCATGCTGGTGGAGATGGGGTTGATGGTAGTCTTCCTCTTCTTCTTCTTTTTATCCTCGACAGTTGAAGATTCTCCCTCCGCCGGTCTCTTCACTGCCAACGATATCTTGGACGAAGACGATGATTTCACCTTCCTCATCGACTGCTGCTGCTGCTGCTCTTCAGCTTCATCCTCAGAAGAGAAGAGATGGCTTGCAGTTTGCCTCGACCTGAAAATATAAAGGAAAACTATTAGATAAAGTAATAAATAGACAGCGTAGATGAATAGGAAATATAGTGAATATGTGACTGACTGGATGAAAAGAGTGCATTAAACAAATATTAATGAAAATAAAGTAACTAACTACATTAATTCATTGAATACTCTTATTGGCTAAAAAGATCAACTGTAAAGTGGTAACATAGTTTAATCGGGTGAATGAATGAGTGAAAACAAAGAGTAGATACAATTAACAAAAATAATGAATAGATGAGTGAATAGAATATATAATAATTCAATTGAGCTAATATTGATTGAAAAGATTAAAAGATGAATGAATGAATATGTGATATGAGTAAAAACAAAGAATATGTAAAAATAATGAAAAGAATGAATAGATGAAATGATTGAATAGAATAAAATAATAAAATAAAGCTAATATTGATTGAACATATGAATGATGTTAAAACATAATAACAAAATTACTTACATTTCAAAAATTTGTGTGTTTTTCTTGTTGTATACTCAATGAAGTAGGTCTGGAGCACAAAGACTTCAGGAAGTGATTTGGTAGCAGAGTTTGTTGCAGATGCGTTTATATACCCGTAAAATCACGTCACGCACATCCAAATTTGTAAATTGCTGACATACTAAAACCTAAGTTCATCACTAGGATTGTATACTCTGCAGATTTAATAATAAACTAACATCACGCGTGTATTTCGTCCGAGGAGTAAGCAGATTTCATTAGTTAGAAACTCCATACTAGGTAAAGTAATAAGGCAAGACCAGAGAATCGAACCCTGGAACCCGTACATGTGGTTATCTTGTACTGATAAATCAACACCATTAAAAACATACTTTTTGTATACTATATAACAAATAATAATTAAAATCGTTTCCAGTAAATTTGAGATTCATATGAATATACGTGAAAACAGAACCTTACTTTTATGAAGTCGGTTAATTTGCACAGAACTACAATCTTCATACTAATCTGTTGCTAAGCGAACCCAGTCGTAGGTAGAAGTAGACGAGCGTTAAAACCGCAGCGTTTTATACTTACACTTAAAATTTTAACATTAACAGTATTTTAATTTTTAAGATAATATATAAGATATATAAGAGGTATAAAATAATAATAATAATAATAATAAAATTGTATTTTGTTAAATGTAATGAAGAGATAACGCTGCGGTTTATCCGCTCGTGTATATCTTAACGGATCTTGCATGTAAGCACAAACCCTATATGGAGTACACGTGGAGGTAAGAGGAACGAACAAATGTGCGTTTCGGATTACTTACTTTAGAAAATTTGAAACTAAATTTCGATGTATTTTGAACCTTAAAGAGAAAAAAAAAAAACTGCGTAATATGTATATAAAGAAAAACTCAATTTTAATAAGCACACTCACATTGTCTATCTACTCTACGATGTCGGTAAGTACTCTTCAATAAAATTATATTTTATTTATTGACAAAATTCTAATGAAACATAATCGATGTTTGAAATGACATAATTTATTTGTTACAGGAATCCAGCGATATTTATATCCCCAATTCATCATACTCACCGATTCCGGCTGAACAAACCCTCCGTCGGAACGTGCTCAACTATTTAGAACAAGAGAGACCATTTCAGCCATTCCAGTTCGAAGATTCGGCTCAAAATTCCGACAGAAATAAAAAGCGAGGTAGTGCGATGATATACTCCTACATCAAAAAACCTACAAAGTCTGCAAGAGGCAAAATAATACGAATTGAAATTTTCGACGTCAAGGATTTCACCAAAAGTGCGGTATGTAATTGTAAAGCGAATGTATGCGCTCAATATGTAGTCGAGAATGTATTCAATGACGAGATATATAAAAGTGCAGATGAAATTATAAGCAAAATTCATAAAAAAATGTAAATAAACGTATGTACTTAATAAATATCTTTTGTTTTATTGTCTAGCGCATTAAATTGATTATCTGATAACTAATTCATTCTGAGAACATAATCATATTTTTATTGTACAGTCACAAGCATTATTATAAAGAAGTACATAAATAAGATGAAACAAATTAGTTTTTTTTTTTTTTTTTCAAATAAACTATTCAAATTCAAGTTTCACTCGTTTTGTTCCTAAATTGTTAATCACATTGACATTTGTTTGAAAAGAGATGTTATTTTCTATGGTATTTGCATTCAAATAAACCTATTTGCATTCAATACATAGTTCCGAATATAAATAAATTAATATACGAGTATCGATAGCTGAGAGGCTCAAGATGAGTAGAAACAAGAAAGGAATGCAATCAACCGCCTTTACAGGAATGGTAATATGTAAACAAGCGATCGTAGCATTAGATTTGTATGAACAGACGCAGTTCGGCTTAGTATCAACAAAGTAATTAGAGTAAGTATTAAATTATTATACAAGAGAGACTATTGTAAGTATTGGGGATGAGGATCTCCTTTGATCCGGGCATGCATAAATTATTTCGAACAGGGCATCAGGAATCCATCATTTTGAATAGATTGACTGAATGGAGGAACATGAATGCAGTCATCATTTCGAGTAGAGATCTTGAATAGAGAAAATTAATGTAGTCGTCATTTCGAATAGAGAACCTTGAATGCATTCATCTATTCGAATAGAGTAAGTCACTAGAATACATTCATCATTTCGAGTAGAGATCCTGAATAGACAAATTTAATGCAATCGTCATTTCGAATAGAGAATCTTGAATGCATTCATCTATTCGAATAGAGTAAGTCACTAGAATACATTCATCATTTCGAGTAGAGATCCTGAATAGACAAATTTAATGCAATCGTCATTTCGAATAGAGAATCTTGAATGCATTCATCTCTTCGAATAGAGTGAGTATTGGGGGTCGCGGATCTCCTTTGATCCGGGACCCCCAATACTTACCTACTCATGCCTTCCTGATATGAGAAGCCTGCAGTGTGATAGGAATGTCTACGCATTTTGAACTTTACGCGCTATATGATTCTACATACTTCATGGATAAAATATAGTTTAAGCAGTATGCCCATTGGACTGGCAAGTCAAAGATCGCAAAGTTGTACCCAAGGCACACACTACTGCCTTTTCGAAGTCATGTGCGTATTATAAATTAACATTTGCTTAAAATTGTGAGAACATCATGAGGAAACCAGCACACCTAAGAGATGATCTCGATGGTGTCTAAAGCTATGTCATCAACCACACGATAAGAAGAAGGGATTGTGTTGCGAGACAACTCTGTGTCTTAATTATTTAATTATAATTTTTTCCATTGACATAATTTTGCTTTGGTAGTATTTGCTTAACAATAGAATAGTTCAGGCTCACAGTAACAGTCATTTTACTTATCGAAGGTTTAAACTTGTATTATCTCTTTGGACTTAATTTTGGTGTTTCTGATTGGATCATTTCCGTTTAACTACATCCAGTTAAACAAGCAGCCGTTAGGATAATTGTGGATCCCCCATGTTTTAGTTGTTTCATTATGATCGTCACGCGATCCGTGCCGGCTGAGGAAAGCTGATTAGCGTTTACATTGTAGCATTAATTCGGTAAGTGTGGATAAGTATACTAGTTAAGGAAAGGTTACATCACGTCACCATTAGACGTGTTAACGAGCAGAGGTTGCGATAGCATTCGTAGAGCACTTGGAGAGCCGGTGTGGTCTTATTTTCATAACCAAAAGAATTTATTAGGATAAGGATATAAATTTTATATTTATAGACTTCACTGTTGAGGTTTGATGACATATCTAAGTTATAAGTGATACATAAATTAATAAAAAAACAGTATATGTTTTTAACTGTATAGCTCATCTTCATGTGCTATCAAATAAATATTTCAAATAAAACATCGTACAAACCAAAATGTTATTTAAAACACTTTAGTTTGACACAGATGATCTGCAGACCGTATTTGTTGGCAATTTTTTAAATATACACGATTAACAACTTGCTTAAAATATAGCATAAATATCTGTTATCTATGCTCTTTCCAACGACATTTAGTGACAGGGATATGTATAATTACGTACTTTTGGAAGCATTTTAAGAACGTTCATAGTACCTTTGCTTTTCCTCAATGTTAACTGAGTTCCTTTTTCCTCTAGATTACGATAAACTCTAATACCAACAAAAAGGCCAAAATATACGTCCCTGACCCCCACGGTTACGGTCAAGTGTAACACAATTAAGAATTAACCATTGTTTTTGTTACCACTAATTCCGCAAACATAACCAGTTTAATTAACTTACGTATTTTATTTTGCAACAACGACATTTTTTTCTACATCGCTCATAACATTTTAGGATTAGACCAAAACTCGATTTGGTTTATCTAGATGACATTATGAATTCTAAATGTAGAATACTAACAGATCCTGCGCAATGGATTTGTTTTGCTTAGCTTAAAGATATATCTTTGCATACTATTAGAGCCGAAGTGGAATTTGCGATTTATGCTGTTCTTTTGTCTTTTTTAAGTCTGCCGATTGCCGAAGATTGTTATGCGTTTCTTTTTCGGCGGAATTGTATTAAAATATGTATCTGTTTTGCATAACTATGCAGAAATGACTACAACTCCAGGTTGGTCTCATGATATAAATTTTTTATGTTATTTGGATTTGAATCTAACCTTTAGTAAAGACATTCGCTATTTGATTCACTTAAGGCGTTTTATCAAGTCAATCTAAATATGCATTCACAACATTGCTAACGTTTACGTAATTCAATCTTGCAACGTCTGGATGTATCATCGGTTCGTCGTTGCTATCTTCATCCCATAATCAAGGTAAGGGACTGGAACACGTTTTCGCATCACGCCTAAACACTGTTCTTTGGCACTAGGCGTATAATCTTCTGCTGGGTTCCGGGGTCAGGACAAACAGTTATCTTTGAGTAATATAACCGTGGTGTTCATAATTATTGGTGGTTCACGGCCAATGAGTAATCTGTCTTCGATAATAAATGTTAGCGAAATCATGGGAGAATTTATGAGGCCTATTTTTGAGTCTTCTTAATAAAATTATAATTGGAACTGAAGTATTGCCTGGTCCTTCAATCATAATTTTCTCAATCAAATTAAATAAATATAAATCTTATTATATTATCGTGTTCAAACAAGTTTTACATTGAAAAGTATTCTTTAAATTAATTATACATCAGTAAGGATCAAATTGTATAGCCTATCGCACGTGTTAACAAGTTATGCGCAATTTTTTTGCCATACCAAACTTGTCTCGCCTCGGGGAGCATTAAAATTTGTTTAGTATTCAAATAGACGATAAATTCAATGGTGAAGTGCCTTTATTTTTTGTACATAAGGATAGATATCCGAACATTAGATTCTAATACAGTTATCTGTTCAACGACCTCTTTGGCGCCATCCATCTAATTGCAAACCAGGATGTCTTTATAAACAGTTTTTACTGTGGCCAAAACGTGTACTGCATTGCCAATGTTTTTATTATGTTCGTAGTTGAGTGCTTTGTTTTTGTGGTAGTCTATTGTAAAATATGGGGTTAAATCAAGACTTCCAGCTTTGTTTTGTGTTTCTATTGTATGTGTAATTATGTAACGAGTTTGTTCTGTCAGTGTTAGTTTTGTGATAACGATCAACTACTCGTATCTTAGGCCTTACAACGTTTTCATTAATAATTATTAGTACTTAATTCATATTTTCCATTTTTTATGTTTTTAGGTCTATTCATATACTGAGCTTATTATAGTCGACCCTCCTGACTAAAATTAAGATTTTATTCTTCGTCTTAATAAGCAAGACCTTTACTCGATCTTTCGTTATTTGTCACCGTTTATTTAATTTTAGTATGATTTGTTTTGTAATATTTACATTATCATAATTGGCCTTATACGAGCATAGTACTTAATATCTCTTTAAAAATTAAAGTAATTGAAAATTTATTTAAGTTACTCGAGTTTAATAATATTTTAATATATTGTTTACTAGTAATAATAAGTATTACTTATGTAGTTTTATTAAACGGAGTTAATATAAAAGTCAATGAAAAGTTTGTTGTCGAAGCGGAAAAAAAAACTATTACTTATCAGAGGAAGAAAACCATATAATGCGATTGCTTCAAATGTTTATTAAAAATGTCCATACATAAATATAGTTCTGCAGGTGCATTTAAATAACTGTACACTGAACTTTAGCCAAAGGAACCGGTACCAGATAAAACAGGTATCATATTATCAATCAAATTAATTTTATTTCCCGTCGTACACTTATTAAAGGGCAATGAAGTGTATCTTAAGCTTTTTCGGTAATGAATTGATTGTTGATATTTTATCTTTATGTCGAAATGATAGTAGAAATAAATACTCTTTTTGGATTTCGTCACTACTATTTCGAAGCACTTCTCCTATTATACTGAATTCGGCATTCTTATTTACTTTAACTTCCATGTTTAACAGTATTTTATCTACGGCGAGAAATCGTTATGGCCGAGTGTTCACGGGCCTGCCCTTTGAGCCAAAGCTTGTGGGTCTAAACCTGGCATATACCAATGAGACTTTTTCAACGTTATATGTGCTTTCTTAGTTATTCTTTGACAGTGGAAGTAAAAGATCGTGAGGAGGACCTAAATGGTCTGAAATATCCAACCTGTAGTGAGCTAGACTGCAGTTGATCAATGCTTGTGCCTTTTCTGTATGAGAACAGGCGTTTGCCCAGCAATGGGAAAATTAAGGGCTGGTTATGTTATATTTGTCTTTCCCTACCTTAGGGACCAAAGTTGTGACATAAGTGTACCAATATTCAATTTAGAATTGGCTCAAAAGATCCAAATTGTTTAACCTATTGACAGAAGCTTCAAAGCAAAGCTGTATAATCAGTCAGAAGTTAATATAGCTCAATTTCCTTTTTGTGAGTAATCTGCTAAGAATTTACTACTCGATGTACGATCATCTTAGAGTAACCTTGAACTTCTTGATAGATCACAATACTGCGCACAAAAATTAATGTTCTTTTTTTGATCCTTGATGTGAATGCATTTAATTTGAATATTTCACTTTTTGCCAACAAGTTATGCTTATTATATAAGTGCTCTGACTAAACAGGAGAATTTTCAAATTTGAGAATCGGAAAATTTTGAAATAGTAGTATCTCCTGCCTTCCTAGTCTGGGTTCAGTTAATCCCTGCCTGGACTTTAAGAATACTTTAAAGTTCTTAATAACACTGAAGGTAGTAATCTACATATAGGGGTGAAGGGGAAGTTGTAGGTTGGGTCAATAACTACCGAATAATTATATTGTAGCAAAGCAATGCTGCAATTTCGAAAGATTCATGAGCTAATTGCATTCTTTACGACATTGTACTAACTGCAAAGTTAGTCGTGTCAGTTCGGTCACCTGTATAGGGACTGAATAGATAGCAATGACTTCAAGACGTGTTAAAATATGGATGAAGAATTCGCGGTGGTAAGCAGAGGTCGAGATGGCTCAGTGGTCAAAGCGCCTAGAGTATTTATCCGGGAGGCGCAGGTTGGAATCCTGCTCACTACCGTATTCTTTTTCCATTTAATATAATAACTTTAGAGTTCGCTAAACATGCGTTAATGCTTTTCAAAGATTTATCTTGGATTATATTATAGCAGATTATATGTTCGTAATATGATTATTCGTGCATAGATACTACTAATAAAACAAACTCGTATATGATCTTAACACTGACTCGAGATTCTAAGAAGAACGTAATTAATTATAAGTTATTATTAATAACACCTATTCAAAACTTAAAGTTGTGAATAGGTGTAATTTTATAAGGCCCAGCTTCTGATATTATTATGTACTGTACTTTACAAATAACAGTTAAAAACGTCCTAAGAACTACTTCAATAATGGTTTGGTGGAGAACGATGTCGAGGTATGGTGTTTGGAGTCAAGCCAACTAAATGACGCAATACTTAACAAATCATTGTACAAATGTGTTATAGAAAGCATTCAATAGGTATACCTAACCTTAGTCCTTCCACGGCACTTAGTATTCCTAAAAGCTACGTTAGCAGATTTTATAAAGCAGCAGAAAGAAGAAATATATTTTATATTTTACCTTTCAATATCAATAGTATTTTGTTCCTCTCTCTTCTCGACTGTTAATCCCATGGTCTTCTATAGTTTTCTCAACCACTTCGCTATGTCTCCGATGTCAGTGTTGGAAACGTCGCATTTCACCATATTATACCATATATACCATACTACTGCCTCGTTGGTTTAGTGGTCCGTAGCGCGACTGCTGAGCAGGAGGTCTCGGATTCGATTCCCGGGTCGGGCAAAGTGTTATTGAGTTTTTCTGTTAGGAAATTCTCAGTAGCAGCCCGGAGTTTGGAAATGTGCCCGGTTGATGGCAATAGGCTTACCACCTATTACATGGGACTTAATAACAGCATTGGTGAAATGTGGGTGTACAATTGTGTACACCTCTGCCTACCCCTTCGGGGAATACAATATCTGATTATAGGTCTATCTCTTAAAATCTTTTACCTGGGACGAACACTTGCAGTGCCATGCTATTCACAAAACCCACATAAAATTATCTGACTTTTTTTCTTATCGCATGATTGATGAACTACATCGTTTCAACCAACCGTAGGCCTCGGACATGGCTTTACACACCATTGAGAACTTCTCTCAGGTGTGCTAGTTCCCTCACGATGTTTTCCTTAACCGTTTTTAATCAAGATACGAGGACTAAACAGATATATAACCACAACTTTGTCAATATATCAATATCAGCTGTAATAACTATTAATCTTTTAGTACTACAGATTTATTAGTACCCAATCCTCAATAAAACAGTGAAAGTAATCAAGTTTATAATCAGATTGTTGAGGGGTATGTTGTAACTTGAAAGACATCCAAGTAACCACATATTAAACCCATAAATGCTTAAATACGCCAATGGCACTTTCATAATTTATTCGGGTTAACCCGATAAGCCGAAAGGGTAAATTTAATTGCCTTTCCCAATGTAAGGCTGGTTGAAATATTCGAAGGCTCACCTTTGGTTGAGAGAAAGGGATTGTTAAATGTAACGGTTATAATTACGGACGGTAAAAGGTGTTGGTCTTGACTGTTTGCACGTTTTAGTGTAAAATCCGAACAGTAGTAACCACTCGAAAATTATATTGAACCAGTTTAATTCAGAAAAAGACATTTCACAGGAGTTACTATTGATAATAAAAACTTGTTCAAAACAAAATTTCTTTATTCAAATAAAAACTTGCGCTTTTTGAACGTCAAACATTAAGACAAGCCCCCAAACAAGTCCACCCTTTACGGCTTCCTAGTGTTCTAGCTGGTAAGTGTTTTTTTTTTTTTTTGTAATCATTATCTTCCACTCTAAGAGATTTTCCAATATCATGGAAGCATTTATCAATAGAATTAAATGTTTTAGTATCAAAACCTGTCTATTGTCTATCTTGTCAGATCTCATCAAAAATAAAAACGTAGTTAAACGTAACCATCTAAGGGAAAACAGAAAGGATTTGGGCAAAAGGAAAGGAAAATATTCCGAGAAAGATATTATTAAAATATCTCACATGGTTAGTATTCCAGGATTTCTATATAAAAAGCACTTTTCCCGCTCTAGCTCCGGGCAATATTGATCCGAGGTTGGTAGAGATACAGGTTGATACATGGAGATCGGTTAGTGTTGAAAAATTTGAAACTATTAGGATAGGGAACTTTATTCTAAGAAATTATGTCTTTTTTTAAACAAATGAAAATTTTCGATAAAAGTTGAAATCGAACTAACATAGCATCACGCCTGTATTCCCCGAAGGGGTAGGCAGAGGTGAACACAATTGTTCACCCATATTTCACCAATGCTGTTATTAAGTCCCATGTAATAGGTGGTGAGCCTGAGAATTTCCTAACAGAAAACTCAATAACACTTTGCCCGACCCGGGAATCCAACCTGAGACCTCCTGCTCAGCAGTCGCGCTTGGGACCGCTCGACCAACGAGGCAGTTGTAGTAATTGTAGAGTCGTTTTATGACAGCAATCAATACGATCACTAATTAAGACAATTTTATATCATTCAATTTTGTAACTCAAATGAGAGGAAGTGTATTTAATCTAGCATTTACCGATATTGTTAGAAAGACAGATATTTGCATTCTGTCGGAGAAATTATGTAACAACATTAAAATACAGTGTGCCTAAGAATTAAGTGATTCATAACAAAGACCCTTTCAGTTAGTGCCGATACAGAATATACACGATAAAGTATTAACAGTAAGTTGGTTCAATGCCCACAAACACAAGCATAAAAAAATAATTAAAAACATGCCTTATAATGAATTTTTTTTAGTCATAAATTTGTTTGTGCTACAAATTATAATTTTCAATTTCTTTTATCTTACTAGGTTACCTGATACTAATAGAAAATGCAAGGATTCTAACGATACCATATACATCGAAATCGATTCAGGAATTTAGAAGTTATGGGGGCATACAAAAATATCACATATATCACCCTATTGTCTAAAAACATAACATTCGTTTTTGTGGCCAGTCGTGTAAAAATTAATACTGTTTTCCTTAATCGAAGACATGGTTCCTAGTTCCTTCAGCTTCATATATCTTGTCTCTACAGACCTATGTCTGTGAATCAGCCTGTATAGGATATGGGATCAAATAATGGGTTAAAAGCTCTAGTAAATATGCTGTGAAAGATAAGGATAAATTTGTTTCTAGAAATTTCCTTCCTTATTTAGATTTACTACATTATTCAATATCAATCTGTCTCAATAAAATTGGGGTCGGCTCCCAGTCAAACCGGATGCAGCTTAATACTTGTATTTTACATGGAGCGACTCCTCATCTGACCTTCACAACCCAGTAACTGGGTAACACGATATGACTGGTTGTCAGATTTCAGGCCTCTGACTACCCGTAACGTGTCATAGATCTTAATTTGACAAACAGGACCGACGGCTTAAGATGCTCTACAAGGCACGGATGGGTCTCGGTATGAAATTATGGTCACCCATCCACAGACTAGTAATAAGTGAACACAGTCGCAAATTATGAGGACGTAGGCAAATTTTTTAGATTATCTTTTTTTTTGTGTTCACGTTAACATAGCATCACGCCTATATTTCCTGAAGGCGTAGGCAGAGGTCAACACAGTTGTACACCCATATTTCACCAATGCTGTTATTAAGTCCCATGTAATAGGTGGTGACCCTATTGCCATCTAGCGGGCACTATCCCAATGTAGTCACGTTAGTAAGTAATATATCTCGATTATTGTTCGCCTCGTTGGTCTAGTGGTCCCAAACGGGACTGCTGAGCATGAGGTCTTGGGTTTGATTCCCGGGTCGAGCAAAGTATTATTGAGTTCTTCTGTTAGGAAGTTCTCAATAGCAGTCCGGAGTTTGGTATTGTGGCTAGTATTTCAGTAGTATTTCACTTCTGCCTACCCCTTCGGGGAATACAGGCGTGATTATATGTTATTGTTAGAGGTAGCTAGTGTGGCAGATATGTTTTGCGAAAGTTTGCGCTTAGAATTACGAGAATTCTCTAAAAAAAAAAAACTAATATCTTTTTATGATATCTCTGTGAAAAAACTAGTCTACAAACGTAAGTAATAGAATATTGTCGCGGGTTCAATTCCCGTAGAGAACAATAAACACTTTCTATAATTTAATTCGATAATTTTCCGGTTTCGGCTGTGTGTAAATGAGAGATTCGAGTCTGTAAACGCAGTCTCGAGATAGGAGACATTCCTAGTGTGGGATAAAGTTTTATAAAAAAAGAGTTAACGATCTTGATGAATTTAAGAAAGTATTTTAATTTCAAAAATCTATTAAAGCCCCCTTAAACTAATTCTTAACAAGTTGTTGGTAACGAGCCTATATTTATTTAAGGAGTGACTTTATTAATGGATGAGGGTATCCCATTATTGTCACTTTAGTTAAATTCACCAGCATCTTAACCATATAATCCATCATGAACATACCATAATGACCCAAACCACACCAAACTTGACCTTTACGCTTGACGTAATTAAATTGATAAACCGATTGACACCCTTCAAGTGAATGATGAATGAATGTCGACGGATCATCCGAATGAATGAGCATGTTCATTCATTCATGATGCGCCATGTCTTCGTGATGTCAGTTTAACCGTAATTATGATTGATTACGGTTAGGTTTTACGCGTGTCATTATAGTTAACTTTGAACTAATAGTTAGCTAAAGGGTTTACGTATTTATTTGTTATTTAAAGTCTCTCTAAAAAGCGGTAGTACTTTAGAAGTTGAATCTTTTGAGATTTGAGTAAAAACTAAAATAGATAATACATGCGATTAACCCGATTAATAGTTGTTTTATTATAATGTATAGTGATTGCGAAAACCTAAGATATTATTACCTAAAGTTATATTTTTTTTTGGAAAGACAAATACGGTCGTTAGCAGGATTCGAACTTGCCCCTCCGGGATACATAGTCCAGGCGCTTTGACCACTAAGCCATCACACTCCGAATTCTTCTTCCACATTTTAATACGTCTTTTGGCGACGTTATCGCATAACATGGAAATTCGAGTTTCATTATTCACTATGTCTTGTTCTCATAACGACTGCTGAGTACGAGGTCTTGGGTTGGATTCGAATTGCTAACAAAAAATAATAAAAGTAAAAAAGTTTTGGTTTTTTGTTGATTCGTGTTCAGCTTGAAGGAATTAGTACTGGAGTAGTTTTAGCGGGCGTACCCTTCTCGCCACTGGCATATGATTCCCAATCAAACCTTTATACCGATTACCTGTAGGATTACAATGATAGTACACGATTTTAATCGTGTGTGACACAATTTTATGTGTGTTTAGGTTTTTTATGTGTGTTATTGCTGTTAATTTTATAACCAGAGCTATTGTTGCTTTAGTGCGAGTTCTTTTGTGCTTGTGTGTTACCTCACCCCCGCCTAAAATGGCGAGCAATATCCTTCGTTATTTTGTCAGAAGCCGTCTCCCGTCTGCTCCTCTAAGGTGTTCAATATCGGCAGTATAGACGATACCTTCTAGTGGTGTAAGACTATTGTTAGAAAATTAAATTGTAGTATAAATGTACAGTTAAGAGTATCACTCTTGTATGCACTGTCACGTCTCTAATCTTACGTGATGCATTCGCAGTAATTAATAATGTATCTAAATGAATAATGTAAAAAACAATGTAAATAACTCTTTGTGTTAAAATGTTTATAGGCATTAAAGAGGAAATAACTCGTTGATAGAACTGCTTTATGGCGTCAATTCTTATAATAATAATAAAATATTATTCAAACATTTCGGTATATGATAAATTAATACAAAGTCTCGTATTAATGTATATCATCTTCACATTTGTTGATGTGCCTGAACTAGGTTTTCCTGTGTTTCTTTATGAACAGTGATAGCATAGTATGCCATTTTGACTGGTAAGTCAAAAGTCGCAAGTTCGCATCTAAGGCATCACTGACTTTTTGCGTCATGTGCGTATTATAAATTAATTATCACTTGCTTAAAACGGATAAGGAAACCAGCACACCTGAGCCATGTTCTCGATGGTGTGTAAAGCTATGTCAGACATCTATAGGTGGTTTAAAATCTGACACTAGGTTGTTCATCAACCATATGACGAGAAGGATTTATTAAATCACTATAAACACTAGGACTCATTCCCGGAATCTTTTTTTTTCTAGGAATTTTAAAAGTGTCGGAGGAACTATATATTTTACTTTATACGTACTACATATTTGCCTTTAAAATTGGTAATAATAATAAATATTAAGAAAACATATAAAAAAAATACATTAACCGAAACTTTATATTATGATCAAACTAATACAAATTAATTATTGTTTAATGGTTATTACTCACGTGAATTCTTCGGGATTGCCTAACTAATATAAACAATAATTAATATGAAAGTGTCTCACTAAAGTTATGCTAAAAAAAAAAACAATTTTAATTTTACAACCGTATTCCACGACATTCCTATTTAATGAATACGAATTCATCTATCCATTCCATTCAGATCAAAGGGCCAACACAAGGTGTTCTCGTATCCAGTTACTAGGAAGCGCACTCCTGCGCACGTTGCATCACATGGCATAATAATGCACCATACACCGCAAGTAGGTCGAACGGTAATTATTTATAAATCACTTCATGCGCCCGGAAATTGAAATGATTCAATATTGTGATTTGAGTTATGTAAATTAATGTTTGGTATTGAATTGTTTTTAGTCTGGTTTCTTTTAAAAATTCAATGGTTGAGTTATCACCATCATTATAAATGCTCATGTTCGTGCTCAGCTTTCCCCTTTGTTATGAGTGTGGAAAACTATTAAGAAAGCTGCCGTGCCCCAACCGAGTAAAATCCACACGGTCCTACTCTAACCTGATACCTGCAGGTTAAACGACCTTATGGACGCTAATGACAATGAAGTTGCCTTAGCTGGGTTTTGGGCTGACATCATTTGAATTATCATCGATACACGAAGAAGATAGAGGGAATCGTGGCTAAGTAACAGCCGCACAGACTGATCGATCGAGGTAAAGCTGCGCTTTCCGCGGTCGGTCCAACATTTCATATTGAGACCACTCCGTGCCTCAGAGAACACGTTAAACTGTCAGTCCCGGTTGTCAAATGAAGAGCTATGACAGCCGATACAGGTACCCTGAAAGTTTGACAACCAGTCTTACCACGAGATATCGTGTTACTCAGTAACTAAGTTTTGGAGGTCATATAGGCATTTGTTCCATGTAAAATACTGGTATTAAGCGGCATCTGGTTGGACTGAAAGCCGACCTCAACGTAGTCGGGAAAAGGCTAAGCAGATTGGTGCTAAGAAGATAAATCTTCATCATGTGGCGCCGCGGTTTGCGCAGTAGTGTATTCGATTCTCGTTCGATTCCCAGGTCGGGCCAAGTGTTATTGAATTTTTCTGTTAGTAAATTCTCAGTATAAGCCCGGAGTCAGGAAGTTGGTGGAGTGACACCCCCGTGTTTCGAAGAGCACGTAAATCCGTTGGTCCTGCGCCTGATCTCTCTCTCGTGTCGGATTTCCGTCCCATCGGAATATGAGGGTGAAGGAAAAGGGAGTGCACATGTGTTTGCGCATACACTTGTGCACTATAATATCTCCTGCGTACTTGGCTAATCTTAGTGGATATAGGCCGCTGTGACCGAAATACGGTCGGAAGGAGTAATTTTTTTTATCAAGATATAGTTTTAATATTATTACTATTGTTTTTTTTAATTATTCAAGTTTACCTTATTACTTTTGTAAGTCATATTCATAATGAGTGTTACGTACTAGATACTAGTACGTATACCGTACTATATACCGAAAATGTCTTCAATTTTAGAAATGAGAAAAACTGCATTGAATGATTTTTGAAGTCTCTAGCCTGGACTTGCCGATTCAATCAACTTTAATGAGTTAACAATAAACTGTAATCAACACTGCAAAAATATCAAAGGTGCACTCAAAATTAAAATCGCCAATCATTATTATTATTATTACAGCCAATCGAAAACAGTTAAATTGACATTAGGAATAATACCAAACACATTTTAACCAATAGAATTGCATATCACGATAATGGTAACATTCATTTCAAAATGTCTTAACCAATTCATTATTTCAACATAGCATCGCGCCTGTATTTTCCTAAAGGTAAAGTAGAGATGTAGGTACTTTAATACCAACACAAATATCATGAAAAGATGTGAGAGGTATTAAGAGGGAGCCTATTACTATCCATCGGACAAAATTCGAATCTTGGGATCTTTATCGAGAATTTCGCTACAGAAAAAAACAATAACCCAATAACACTTGCTTATCCCGGAAATTGAACCCAGGTCGTCACGTTCAGCAGTCACCATTTGTTATTACCAATGCCATTAGGTAATCTAATTATTCAATTAATAATATTGACGTGTCTGTTTGTGATTTTTTAAAGTAATTGCTAAAATTTAAATGAACACTGCTGTTTATACTATGCCAAATCATAAATAACTATTTTTGGGATTTTGAAAAAAAAGTTTGTCTTAGATAGGGTTCAAAAGTACTCAACGGATTAAAATTAAAATTTTAGGAATTAACATAGAATACTTTCATTTTTTTTTTGTATGTTCCATTTTGTGTGTTTTGCAGGATCAATTTTTAAGTATACTCGTAAGTACCTCGCAAATGAAGTCAGGGGTAAAGCTAGTTGATAATATTTTCATAAACTATGTTATATTTATAAAACTGGTTCTAGGAATCACTTTGTTCTTTCATTCTCTCATCACTTATACATTGAAATCATATTAAACAAACATTTATATTTGATATCAATCGATTCCCACTAGTAAAGGTGTTCTAATAAAACATTTATTAAGGCCACATTTCCTTTATACGTTTTCGTTTACAATAATGTTATTGAAAACATTGAGTCATAATATGACTCATAAGTTAGACTGCACGGTAGACGTCGAAATGGCTTAGTGGCCTGGAGTATTTATCTGGGAGGCGCAGGTTCGTATCGTGCTCACTTCCTTCTTTTTCTTTTAACAAAATAACTTTAGAATTTGATACACATACTAGTGTAGTATTGAGAATAGATTCAGGCTTTACTTTGCGGAAGTCCATTACAATGGGTGCAAATAAATACAATATCTTAGTCTACTTCCACAATATTGAGGATAGTCACACATTGCCTGCGCACCGCCCGCCCGTCCGCCCGCAAATACGAGTATATGCAAGCGGTGAAAATTCCGACAACCACCAACTACTCTACAGGGGCGAAACTCCTCCACGGGGCATCTTCTGCTAGTGTAGTATTATTAATCTGTGTCTGAATACAGATGAATCTTTCAAAAGTCATTAATAATATCAAAGAATTTTCTCCTGATGTCTGACCAAAAACTATTAATGATATACTAAAATCGTCCTCTTGCAACAGTCTGTTCAGTAGCGAAAACCAATTAGTATTTAAAGAAAAAATCATGCCCAGGCGCGGGGGCGTATCGCTCGGGGTCTTTTATACACGAAGACGTGTGTTAGGGGTCATCCATAAAGTACGTCACACAAATTTCGTGATTTTTTTACCCCTCCCCCGTCCTTGTCACAGTTGATCACACTTGTGAGACCCCCCCCTCCCTAGTGTGACGTCACATATTTTGCAATTTTACACCTAGAAATTATTAAAATCAGTTCCGAAATTCGTTTTATTTCCATTAAAAATATTTTTTAATATAATCAACATCAAATCAAACATTTGAAAAAATTTACTTGTTAACTCGCCAACAAAACAATTTAAACCTTATGGCCATACAGATAAGAGTTGGAAATATTTTTAAGTTTTTCGTTAATAGTTAGATTTTGGCACTTTAACACATAAATGTATTAATTAGATTTTGAAATGTGACATCACGAATCTTAGGTCCCCTCCCACCCCTTGTCACATCATGTCACACTTCCTCGACCCCCTCCCCGCCCCTTAAGGTGTGACGTACTTTATGGATGGCCCCTTATGTTTTTAGGGCTCATGTATGTATTGAGTTTCATTATTCCACCATAACTTCTAAATTGCGATATATAAGGTATCGTTAGAATCCTTACATTATCCTGGGTAACATATGTAGGTTAGATTTTTTTTTAATTGTAGGAGTTCATTTAATTTTTTATTAATTTTATATTCTACATAATATTATTTTCAGAATTTTAAACATCATATGAGCTAAGGTAAAGTACCTGTAAGAGTATTTTGAAATTAGTTGGTAGCATATATTTTCAAAAATTTATACACATAGTGTCGACTCAAACGTCATAAGGAGAATGTCCGCTACTCGAGAGACATCGTGTCTACGCTCTGCGGTTTAGGGTGTGTCATTTGTAATAGTGTCGAAGAGATAAAATGCCACTAGTATCTTAAACATTTTAATGCAACTTACAAAGGTTGACAAGTATTTACATTATATTTTCCTTGTAGCAAGGAAAATCTGCATCTAAGCTGTATTTTCACCCAATGCATGCATTTATAAATTTTCTGTTGTAATTTTTTCTTAAAGAAGTTTGTGAAGTTTATTTTCTACCAACTTAAGCAACATGGAGTGGTTTAAACAGATTGAACCAAAACGCTTGATAAAAGTTAGCAAATTTAATATTACTTATTAATTTAATATTGGAATAATTTGACGGCTGAGGTTTTTTTTGTTAAGTATGTAATAAAAATATTTTTTAACTAAAAAAAGAACCGACTCCAAAAATCTTTCTGTTATGTAAAATTGCACTAAAAAGTAATAAAATAATTGCATTATTTACTTACTACAATTTATATAAAAAAACTTTTTTAATTTTAGAGGATTCTGAATAAATTAAATTTATTAGGACAATAATATACAATTATTATTAGTTTTAGAGTCGGTGCCAGACAAACTTTAAAAATATTTAGGAATTTTCCTAAAATTTGCAAAGTATATTTAAAGGTACATTAACCATCATTATTTTTACGATAATGTATTATACCTAATTGAACCTATTTACAAATGAACACATAAACTGCCTAAAGCGAACGTAATACGCTACTTCATGAATGTACTTACACGTTTATTATCCTTTACTGGCACCGACTCCAAAAATAATAATAATTGTATATTATTGTCCTAATAAATTTAATTTATTCAGAATCCTCTAAAATTAAAAAAGTTTTTTTATATAAATTGTAGTAAGTAAATAATGCAATTATTTTATTACTTTTTAGTGCAATTTTACTTAACAGAAAGATTTTTGGAGTCGGTTCTTTTTTTTGTTAAAAATTATTTTATTTCTTACTTTTTAGTGAATCTTGCGTACCATCACTGATTTATCGTAAGTGAATATGGGTAGACCTATTCAACGCGCTGTCCATATATACCTGTCGCAGATGGATTGTAGAATCCGCTGTTTTACAAAATCTCTAGCTGCTTTACAAAACAGTAGATACTGTTTTATAAAACAGCTGAACAACGTTCAGCTGGATTGCCATTGCGATACGTTTAACAAAACTGCTACCCACCCTTAGACGTAATGCAGAATGACATATCTACAGTGGGACAGGTTTGTTTATTGTTTAGGTATATTAAATGGATAGTCACCATTCAAGTAAAAAAGCGATACTGTATTCTGATTTGTCTTTCCGTGGCTGGGTCGACGGAGCCCCGCTTGGCGGGGCTCCTATTTTTGTGTCCGTAAGGTTAGAAAAAACCTAAACACGAAGAGGATGACGGGGGCTGTTCGCTCGCTACGCTCGCTCACGGGCCCCCGTCATCCTCTTCGAGCCTAACCTGTCCGTGTCGGGATACACGAAACTCCCGAGCTCGCTTCGCTCGCTCATGGATCAATTTAATTTATTTTCTTTCATAATCCCGATATATTGTCGACTATTATAGTGGTTTAGTATTAACGTCATTAAAAATTTTCATATTTTTTTTGCTATTGACAAGTAAAATAAAGTTAGGTTATTATTGTTAGGACATACAGAGCCATATGCGACAATTTCGAACTAAAATCAACAATCTGACAGTTCATTTCACACTGTTTTACATAATCTCTGATCGTTGACCCGCTGCATTGATAAACGCAAAACGTTCATTCAATTCTGCGTTTTATAGTCCAGTAATTATGTAAAACCGCTAAACGTCGTGCAGCTGTTTTTCATAACAGTACTGTTTTTTAAATCAGCTAGCAGTTTTGTAAAACAGCTTATTCTACAATCCATCTGCAACATATCCATATCAAAGTAGGAAATTTAGATCTGAGGCTATTTTAAAAGAGAGTAATAAACTGCGTCAAACAAGATGAAATTAATTTAAAAACACTGTCCCGTGAGTAACATACGCTTGTCAGTTTTTCCAAGCGTATGTTACTCACGGGACAGTGTAAGGATTCTAACGATACCCCATATATCGAAATCAGTTCAGGTATTTAGAAGTTATGGTGGAATAGGTAAAGAAACTCACAAACATACTTACATACATACTCGTACATACTTATATACACTCCGTTTTTTGAGCACTCGTGTAAAAAGAGATGTTTGAGAATGCGGTCTTACACTAAAAAGTATTAAATAGCAAAAAAAATATGACGGATTTCCGGTGCTTATCTTCCGGTTTCATCATCATCATCATCTGATGATAAACCTGGAAAATAGGCAGTTCATTAGAACTATTCTAGAGACCGTAAACACCACCGGAAAGTCACAAGAAAGCAAAATACACCATTTCGTTTACTTCGACGACGTATTATTTTTCAGTTATTTTGATTTAAATACCAAACTACTAAACCTATTTTCATAAAATTTAAATGGGACCAATCTGAAACTAAATCCTTTCAAATACAAAAATAATTTTCCAAATCGGTTCATAAATGATGGAGTTCTGAGGTAACAAACATAAAAAAAAAAAAAAAAAAAAATACAACCGAATTGATAACCTCCTCCTTTTTGGAAGTCGGTTAAAAATAGGTTTTAATTTTGTTTTATGTATAAAGTGTGTATTTAGTAGTAAATAAGTTTATTTAATAGGTTAGTTACATAACATAACATAATATAGCATCACGCCTATATTCCCCGAAGAGGTAGGCAGAGGTGTACACAATTGTACACCCACATTTCACTAATGCTGTTATTAAGTCCCATGTAATAGGTGGTGAGCCTATTGCCATCAACCAGGCACATTTCCAAACTGCGGGCTGCTATTGAGTATTTGCTAACAGGAAAAACTCAATAACACTTTACCGGACCCGGGAATCGAACCCGAGACCTCCTGCTCAGCAGTCGCGCTACGGACCACTAAACCAACGAGGCAGGTAATAGGTTAGTTGTATGGATATAATTGTACTAGAATAATTAATAAAAGATCACCATTCGGGGCATTCGGTATTGTAGTACCAATATTGTTTTTTTTTTTGCACTTGATATGGGTCTTTTAGTCTGACCTAGATTTTGGTAACAAAGCGAATGTAAAATTTCCAAAAATGTGACTCACAATTTTCACGAACTTTGACAGTGGTCACGTATTCAATGCTTTATTCAAAGCGTACACAGGCTTCACTGATACAGTTCTGTGCACAGAATTTCAAGTTGCTGTTGTAATCCCAAAGTGCATGACTCAGGAAGACATGACGTGACTCAGAAGATGACAGTGTGCGTCTTAAAATGCAAATACTTATGGTATCAGTAGAAGTCTCCGTAACTGCTTAAACGGAACTTTAATGTCGTTTTAACCCCCACATGCTTCCAACTACACGGTTGTACGATCGTTTAATTTGCATTGCTAAAGTCTGGTGTAAGGGACGATTTGATTTGTATACAAAAATCGACTATCCCACAATTTTTCGTTGGAAGTTGTCGGTATTACTTACTCAAATCTTGATCTTGATTAGTAATAATCAATGACCGGAATTCTAAGTTACAACTTCAAGAAATACACACATAGTGCAAAATACCTCCTCGTGATGAATGCCATACTGATAATCATGAAGCTTTCATTCCGGGATTTACAAATTACGAATTATTTAATGCATTTTAAATACATTATAATTTCGAATAATTTCATTGCGTTTAACATTAAGATTTCTGTACTAAACCTGTTAGATTTCAGGATTTCAATAAAAGGTATTATTTGAAGTTTAGATAAATTTCATATTGTGCCTGATTCGACCTCTATGTTGAATCGACGATCTTTTTTTTTGTAAGTAGAAATAAAATTTCGATTCCATATCTTCTTCACGAGTTCTTATAACTCACTGGACTCTTGGTTCACCTGTATTTATAGTAAGTCAATAATATTAACCCCAACTTTATGATTCCGCAGCTACTTTTGGAATATACATAAACGTAGGATAGAAAAGCAAAAATATTCTAATTCTATGGGAATATATAGTTTAAACAAAACAGTAACATTGTAAACCGCGTTCAATCAGAAAAAAGATGGAAAGGCTTCAGACGCGTTTTGTTTAATTTACAATTAAACCTAGCTTCAAAGGATTTTAATATCTGTAATTTGAAGCCAATCCAGCTTCAACTTCCAGAAATTTCAGGGAATCTACCGGCTTATCTTAATGATGTCATTGCTAAATCATAAAGGTATTCCATTGTGATGATGTATCCGCAGTGATGATTCTTGTAGCCACGTCACCAATACCAGTGATCGAGGCTCCTTACATGTCTAGAATATATTATCTAGGCGGGTTTCCTAACATTTCCTTCAAAGTTCGGATTAGCGTAAATAAATATATTCATGTTGAGTACGTGTTTCCAAACATTAAGGACTATTATATTTCTGTATGTGCGCTTAATCACGTTGTCATAGTTTCTGAGAATTTTCCAAATGGAAATAGGTATTTAGTTGAAGGTATTTGGTTCTTGGAACGACATAAATAAATACATATTTATTAGATAAGTCATTATGTATGTCATCGATAGAAAAATGATTGTGTTTTAACTTTAGGTTGCTTTAGTTGTATTGAAATTGTATGAAAATTGTACGAAATTAATTACAATACAATACATAATGTACTAGTAAATTGTTCTGTCAATCTATGCTCATCATAAAAGTGACCTTGTTCAAATTAGGATCCTTTAAGAGAGTTAGAAATTCTGAATAGATGAACAGTATGTATGCGGAAAATACCCTCTGCAAATAGTTTTAGGACAGAATCTGAACTGAATAGTATGACGTAGTAGATGTTGACAGTGATTTGAAGTATCCATTTACATAGCATCATGCCTTTACTCCCTGAAGGGGCAGGCAGAGGTGTACACAGTTGTACCTACACCAACATTTCACCAATGCTTGTTATTAAGTCCCATGTAATAGGTGGTGAGCCTATTGCCATCAACCTGGCACAATTCCCAACTCCGGGCTGCTACTTGCGATTTAGTAAAAGAAAAACCCAATAACAATTTGCCTGAACACCCACATTTTACCAATGCTATTATTAAGTTTTATGGTGGTGAGCCTATTGTTATCTACCGGTACAAATCTAAACTTCGGGCTGCTACTGAGAATTTCCTACCAGGAAACCCCAATAACAATTTGCCCAAATTTAGAATCGAATCCAAAACCTCGAGGTCATACGACAAAATAATATCAAATTGATGTCCCTAAATCACAAACGCAACGTCCACAGACACAGAACAGAAAAAACAGTTCTGTGGTCACAGGTAGAGACGAAGATGCCAACAAGAGTAAAAGTCTAATTTGAACACAGATCTACTTTTAACTAGATACCGCAAATAGCAATAAAACATCTCAACTAGTCACAGCAGACTGATCTTAGCAGCGTAAAAGTTCACGCTTTGCGCCTAAGGCTAATAACGGCATTTTTTTTAAACGTTGCCCCGCCCTAGGAATTTCTTCCTGTATCGTGGGTGCCTTTACAGATATAATATAATCTCACACGCATACACACCCAGACCCGGAACAATTACCTGTAGATCATACAAATATTTGCTCTGTGCAGTAATGAACATGCGACACGCAGCAGTCGGTCTCTCGACCACTGCGCCAACCGCGCTGTCAGGGCATGTAAAATATGTACACTTGTGATGTCTAGTTCAATATATATCTGTGGATATAAAGAATTTGTTAAAAATGCAAGCGCACTGTGAACAAAAAAAAAAACAACATAAAAAGAAGAGGATATTGAGCAAAGGCGGTCGCTTCACCGTAAAGAACCTAACTCTTAAATTCTAGACGAAAAAAGAAGAGTAGAGAAAGTTAGAGTAAAAAAAAAAACGGCAGTTCTGTCTGTCACTAAGATTGATGTATTATAACACTATATGAACATTATTTAGTGGCAGTATACATACAAAACCGTCGTTAAAATGTCGAGACAGGTAGATTATCATAGTAAGTAATTTTTTGTGTCCAGTTATATTAGTTTGTATGGAAATGCAAGTCCACTCACGTAATCTATTGTGGCAGATCTTGGGCTGAATGCAACATGTAGACCGGTTATGTGCCACGATTTTCTAGACTGTGACGAAAGGACTTTTTTTTCTTCCTGTCTATAGTTTCATTGAAACGAGTTTTGTCAAAAATTACATCAAAGAAAGAAATGAAATCGAAGAAAATAAATGGATTGAATTTGTGACAAAAATAGGTCGTTCGGCCACCAACTCGCCTGTTGGTAAGTAACGGTGTGGCAGAGGCTGGAGCACGTAGATCCAGATCAATTCTATTGTCTCTAGCCTAGGCAAAGATCAGATTTAGAAGGAAATTAACGATAAGGTGACGACTGACAGGAGAAATAGAACAGAAAAACATATTGCGCCAAACCAAGTAACTTGGGATACAGGCAGGAAGATGAAGATCTTGACAAAATACTTCTTAAATGTTACTTTAGTTGCGTTCATCTAGATGTAGGCACCTAAATCAGAAATAAGTTTTAAGTTCATAAGACTAATTCTTATATTTTATTGATGTACTACAAAAAAAAAAAACGTAGGGTTCCAAAAAGATCTAAAGAATCCAAAAATAACATGTTAATAAATATTCCCTGTTTTGGTGATTTTGTCGACGTTCTCGCAACGACGATTCTTCAGGTCGCAAATCTCATAATATGCTTCTTGGAATTCATCGTCATTCAAAAATATTTGCAGGTCACCTCGACACACATGAATATCAGTCCTTTAAATTCATATTTTATCTTTTTAATCAAGTCACACTTTAACAAAAGGGTGTATTGTCACTTATTGCGAACTTGCAAGGTTGCACGATGTCTTGGAAGATACGATATTGGTCACAAGGTTGTTGCATGTTTGGTTATGTTAAGAAATGGTCTTACATTTTGCATATAGCTGATTTGCATAACAATACTGTTTAATTTTTTCAGCTTACTTAGGACAAATATTTATCTTCTAGTAATATCTTAGGTTTGCGCGATCACTACACATTATCATAAAACAACTTTTAACCGGATTAAACGTGTGTATTATTGGTTTTTTGTTTTTCCTGACGTTTCGAACACTTTATGATAGTCATAGGAAATACCGTCGCGATTTAGTTTAAATATGTATCAGAGACAAAATAATTTTATGAATTTTATCAATTATATGTACGGTAGACTGAAATAATTTTAACTGTTGAGACACCTGACACCTTAGTCCTCCTTCGACCACGAACGCTGCAGTGTTCGAAACGTCAGGAAAAACAAAAAATAAATAATACACGCGATTTATCTTCTGATTATTTATTGATTTATTTAGCCATCAGAATCACTGTCTACCAGACAGTACGCCCTAAATCTTCAGTAATAGACGAAAGGCCTAAATTCTAGTTTGACTCGCGATATCGCCGCGGGCTCAACTCATGACTAAGGGCTCCGTTCGAGTTCGAAACTAGTCGGGCAATCCCGAAGAATGCAAGTGAGTAATAACCGTTGAACAATAATTAACTTTTTTTTTATTAGTTTGCAGGGGCATCGTTTAAAAAATGAATTGCCAATATCTAATAACAATAATAATACAGTACTGTCAACATGATTTTTTTAAAGTTAAATTGCTTAATACTTAAGAAATCAAAAGTTATGTTTAGCCTACGTAACCCAAGTAAAATAAAATTCGGGGACTTGGTTGCAACATATTCTTTTTTTTACTTACAAGAAAACTTAATGAAGCTTTATTATATATATAAACCTTCTGTGAAAAATTATCTAAACAATAGTGAAAACCGCATCAAAATCTGTTGCGTGGTTTAGAAGTAGTTAGCGGATAAACAGACATACGCGGAAAGCGACTTTGTTTTATACTATGTAGGTAGGAAAGCCCGGCAGATTTCTGCAGAAAATTAGATGTATCTTATCTGAAATGAGGTTCAGTACTTAGTCACCGTTTTACGATGTAAACAGACAAGCAATAAATTAAGGTTCCGACCACATGACTAATGTTTAACAACTCAACCGCGTTTTGAAGTTTCACTATGCAAATCAGAAGAAGACAAATAGAGATGAGGTAACTTGTTGCTTTGTACTGTCTTAGTTCCAGAAATATGGAGATTAATATTTATTTATTTATTTTAATGTTATCTGCGTAACGACTGCCTCGTTGGTATAGTGGTCCCAAACGCGAACGCTGAGCATGAGGTCTCGGGTTCGATTCCCGGGTCGCGCAGTGTTATTCAGTGTTTCTGCTAGGAAGTTCTCAGTAGCAGCCCGGAGTTTGAAATTGTGCACGGTAGATGGCAATAGGCTCACCACTTATTACAAGGAACTTAATAACAGCATTGTTAAATGTAGGTATACACATGTGTATACCTCTGCCTACCACTTCGGGGAAAACAGACGTGATGCTATCATCATCAACATCATCCTCCTGCCCTTATCGCAATTTATTTGGGGTCTGGGAAGCATATATCTGGCATACTGCTAAAGTTTTGGCTATGTTTTATGACTGGCCGCCTATGCTTTCTTATAATGAATTTAATGTATGTTTGTTGAAAAAAAGTGTCACTGTTGTATTCTCTATCTTTTCATTTATACATGTGTGTGCACTAAATAATTATGTCAATCTAGAAAGTGACAGGTTTCGTGCTTTTTTTGTTTTAAATATCGAATAATGTAAAAACACGTAACGTTACAACACGAGTGATTGCTTAAAAATTTAATCCACACTGTCATCATTGCAATTTTAAACACTTTCCAAGAACACTAACAAGCGTATCCGAACGTAAAAATAAAATTAAACTACCCAAAATTTTTAGCTTCAAACATTTAATAAATTAAAATTGTCAAGAGCAAATCGTTTGTAGAGTTAAATAGATTCTCGGAAACACGTAGCAGGCCAATAAAAACAACCTTTTGTCAGTTAACAAGCATCTGTGTTACGCGATTCGGTTACAAAATGGGCCATTTGACATAATACCTATCGCAAAAAATTACTGCGATATTTTTTTAAGACACACGTGCGCTTGACGATTTCCTTTCGTCAGTGTATCCGAACATGACGTGTAGGTTATAAAAAAGAAATACTTAAGTAAGAAATGTCAATGTGACTATTGCAAAAAGAAGTAATTTATCAATCGTGTTATTTTTAGAATGCTCAACACCTAGTAAAATTTGGCAACAAAAAATTATCAGACATTCTTGCCGTGGAAAATGTGATTTATACTAAATATATTGCTGAAATATTTTCAACATCACATTTAGAATGGTTTCTTTATTTATTATCATCCGTTTTCACTATAAATCCTTCACGTAGATAGTTAACATCGCTTATACTATAAAAGTCAGCCTTAATTATATTATTTCTGTATCCATACTCTATGAAATGAGTTAATAATCTTTGTCATCTCGTGCAACTTCTTATGGGTGGACCTATTGTGGTGTTCATATCCGATCATACACGTCGAATAAGCACGAATGGTATGACTTTTAATTACTATAAGCCGATTTTAGTAACATAAATTTGCTTATTAATCAAATTAATCATCTGGATTTGCTCCCAAACCACACAAAAGAAAGGAATGTAAATCATTCTGTCTCTATCTAGATAAAAAAAAATGTGGAAAATAAAAATACGTAGTTTTGAGCAGGATTTGAACCTACGTCCTCTGGATAAATCTAGGTCAAGTTCTTTAATTAAATACGTACAACAGCAAATAAAATAACTGCTTTAAAATGCTTTAGAAAAATACATTAATTTACCACTCGTCGCACATCCAGGGTTAACTTTGAATTTTAACTCCTAGGTATGTGTTTTTAATACTCTTAATATCTTGTATCTTGCCGTAAAAGATATTGGTTCAGGTCAAGGTCAGTTCATTTTTAGTTCTACCTATGTATATAATTATTATATTATCATCCATCAAGTACTTCAAGAAGCACGTGTTGTCTAACCTATAACAAATATTTTTCTTACTATTTTTCAAGGCATTACATGGCCACAATATGTATCAAAAATATACTAATATATGAATTATTTTTCCCTATAGAGTTTAACAATTTTCTATATAGTCTAGTACCTATTTATTGCATTCAGTCTAATAGACTCGTACTACTGATATTCCTTTACTCACTCATCTATTCTCAGCACGATATGACGTACTACCTCGGGCGGTCCATTGTGAATTATACGCTATTTTGTAACACAAATTATACAATAAATTACGCGTTTTAGATATCCATCTGCTTAGTCTGGATTAACAATGAGTTAGGACGTGATCACGTGACATACGGGAGCAGTGTGTGGCGAGCGCAACGACGATTTATTATATCATTGGGCAAGTTTCATATAGTATGTCATATAAATACAATTTCGTACAAATAATAATAGGATAAAGCATTTAATGGGTATGCTTTCATCTTTTGCTTAGATATCTTCGCGGTTCTAATTTATTGCATTAGTTTAATTTTTGAGATTTTTGTTCGCTCTACTCGAGGATTTGTCTTGGGTCAAAAACGTGTGTCAGTAGCTTAAATTAATCCAGGTCGAAGTTTTACAAACTTAACATTTTAAAAGCCATAAATCAAATATAAAATTTATTGCATGACTTTTAAGCTTAGTAAACAACTTATATTTATTATATTACAATGAATAAATAAATAATTAATTGATTATAAGATGCGTATCTTTTTTTAATCTACATAATTATTAATTGGCTGTGAAACCAGCTTAACAATAACTTTGCTCGGACATAATTTATATTTTTAACTAAATTTTCAATGTTATGAGGAAAATAATGTCAAGTGCTCATTAAATGTGAATGCGCATTAAGAATTATTTATTCATTTATTATGTAATTATTTATTGTTAGTCACTTGGGTATTTTAATTAACTAACAACAATGTGGTTTATTTCTATAATAATATGTCTAGTTTTTATTGTAACTAAAAAAATGGCCGCCTCATTCATAAAAAAATGTGTACCTAACGTGAAATGAAGGTTAAATAGTAATTATATATAAAAATGGGCTGACAAGGTCATTGGTTTGAATCCCATTTGGTGTCCTACCGTAAAACGATGGGTAAATAGTAAATAATGGGTGATCTTAATCAAAATATAGTACACACAGTAGACTGGTTAGGTATTAACTTGCGTAAGTGCATTTATAATATGCGTAACTGCCTCGTTGGTCCAGTGGTCCCAAGTGCGACTGCTGAGCATGAGGTCTTGGGTTCGATTCCCAGGTCGGGCAAAGTGTTATTGGGTTTTTCTGTTAGGGAATTCTCAATAGCAGCCCGGAGCAATAGGCTCACCACCTATTACATGGGATTTAATAACAGCATTGGTGAAATATGGGTGTACAATTGTGTACACCTCTGCCTATCCCTTCGGGGAATACAGGCGTGATGCTGTGTTATGTTATGTACTCGTAAGTGCATATCGTCCCCTACAAAAGAAACAATACATTTGTTTATTTTAGTTTAGTTATTAATTTAATTGTGTCTACAATAGATTTTTATTGTTATGAGTATAATTTTATACTTCTCCCATTCGAAGCGTTAACTGACTTATTTTCCATGATTTATAAAAAAGAAAACAACTTACTTCCTTTATCAAGTTATTTTAATTAAAAGAAATACCGATGCAAGAAAAAAACATTACACCAGTATCTTTGGCCGGTGAAACTGCAAAGATTAATGGGTATGAGACAGGCGTCTTCGAGCGTTGGCAAAATATATTTATTCAAGACAAGGCTGATTGAAATGTTTTATTTATTTAGTATTATCGTTCCCAGAACAGAGTATTTGTGACTGCGATTTGTTTAAAATGTTTTTCGTGATGAAACCTCGACTTGGGTGGTATTGAAAACGACATCGCGGAAGTATCTGATGGTTTTATGTTTAATATTTGTCTCGATGAAAAATACAGTTATAATAAATTATTCTCTATAGTCTATCGTGTCAGAACCGCTCATTAATTTAACTTTTCTAGATTAAAAAGTAGCTTCTTAAATTATATTATTTTAAGAAAATGATTTAAGTGAAAATGCTGGGAGAACATAAATGAACTGGTGAAAGTATCATCCAAAACTGATATCTTTTAACAAAAAAAAAAAAAACGATTTCAAGACTGTATAATTATATGTATAGGTACTAATATTGATGCTTGTATGACCAGATGTATGAACATAGACGAAGCGAAGGAGAATGTAAGGATTGTAGCAGGTGGCATTCTGTAGTCTCGAAACCCCTACGGGAAAAAGGCGTGAGTTTATGTAAGTATTTTATAATAAAATACAAAAAAACTAAACTAAAAATACATCCATTACACGACTCCCAAATTGAGCATCCACCTGCCCCACTTGCGCAAATCTGCAAAAAATAAGTTATTTCGCCTGCAATCTGCGCATCAATCATCTTGTTAAAGCGCCAGGTGCACGTGTGCAGGCTTGCTGGGTTGGTTGTCTGTGTATCACACACGTTGCGCCTTCGTGACGTCATCGTTTGTATGTCATGGCTCCATGTAGGCAGGTACAATTACAATTAATAAATCAATCGTTTATTATTGACTTTTTACTTAAGTACCATGTAGTTTTTGCTTAGAAATCTTTATGATTTATGCAAACTTAAAAATAAAATAAATAACCAGCCCATAACTGTCCCACTGCAGGGCAAGGGCCTCTTCACATACAGAGAAGGCACGGGCTTGATCACATCGCTAGCTCACTGCGGGTTGGCGATGTCAGACTATCAAGTCCAGGTTTCCTCACGATGTTTTCCTTCACCGTATGTTTGTGATTTCTTAGATTAACTAAGAAAGTACATATGACATTGAGAATGTCACATTGGTACATGTCAGGTTTGAACAACCTGCGGCTCAGGAAGCGGGCCCGTAACCACTCGGCTACCACGGATGCAAACTTATTCATGGAAAATATCACGATGCGCGAGTTTTTAAACGGGGTTAATTAATCTCTGCGTTATTAAGTTACTATTCTAAAATCGGAGCTTTTGAAGACACGGTAGGTGCTATGATATATTATCCTTTAATAATTTTACGTTGTATTTTGGGAGGATTACGAGACACGGCTATTAAAATTAACAAATTCAGAAACGCGAAATATCTCATAAATCTTAACGTACTAAATTTTTCCATCTATAAATTATAGATAATAACCCTAGAACGCCGGCGTCGTAAAATTGGTTCTAAATTTAAATATGTCATAAAATTTATCTTTTACAAAGGCCTAATTTGACAGTGACGCAATACGTTGTCACTTTCACTAGTAAACTGACAATCTGTCAGTCGGTTCGTCACCTCGAGACTAATTAGTACACTGGTGACATGTTGACACTAGTACAATGCCCTGACACACATCTTTTGTTAATAAACAGGAGAAAATATTTGCCTTACATGGGGCAGGGACATAAGTTTTCCATGTATGTAATAAGATATTTTTGTAAAAGTTTAAAATTTCGGTTTCTTAATGTTTATCAAATTTAAATTGATCTGCAATTGAATTTTCCGGTCTTTTGATGCGTGAGTCAGGCAAAGTGTCATTGAGGTATCCTGTTAAGAAACGAAGTACGAAATTCTCAATAACAGCTGAATTATAAATTGTAGATGACAATAAGTTCACTATTTATTACATGGACCTTATACATAACAGTACACTCCTGCCTATCCTTTTTAGGGAATACAAGCCTGATACTAAAATGCTACTTACGTCATACTAAAACTATAATAATTTCAGTATAACTAAACTATAACTAAACACAATAAAGGATGCAGATTATAGGAATTGTATGAAGAATTTATGGATTAATTATTGTGTTCGCTTTTGGTATTCTATGTGTGAGACCAAAAATCCCGTCAGTAATAATTCAGTTCATGACGTGTCGGTTGGCTTAAAATGTGTTAATGATGTAAAAAGATGAAGTAATTGTTGTTAATTACATTTGTGTAATAGCTGGCTGGAGGTAATTAAGTTAAAGCAGTTTATAATTTACTTAAGCTTTACATTTTAGCAGATTAAATTCGTATGAGAGGCGAAACATTATTTTAATTCACGGGCCATATGCCAGTTACTCTTCTCAAGGTTACTCTTCTATATAAAGATTTTTAATTAAGGTAAAATTAAAAAATATCCTTGCCTATCCTTTCCTACTTTCTACTAATATTAAAAACGAAAATTTTAAGGTTCTGAATTTGAATGTTTGTTATCAATAACGCAAAAAGTACAACTACTCAACGGATTGAGATAAAATATGGTATATACTTTAGGTTTTGGAATGATCCGGGGAACAGAAGATAAAATGCAGAATTAAACTATGGGCAGTTTTACCAGCAACCTCCTCAGCTCGTTATAAATCGAATAACGAGCTGAGGAGCAGTATTATTTAATATACAACGAATTCCATACCCACGAATAAAATAATAATAAAATATGAGAATCCTTACGGAATCATACATAGCCTTTATTAAAAATTCCAACTTTATTACATCTAGAGACCGTTTAGACCGCATGAGATCAAACCTCATCAATATTCATGACGAACAATTTAAATCTAAAATGGAAACGTTATGCAAATTAAATCATCGCAGTACAACTATAAAATTGACGATGACGTGAATTATATAAATTGAATAATATAAAATGACATAACGCCAATATGACAAATATGACATGACGTGACTCATCGATTACAAAATTGAGTGAACTTGACACGACGGTGGCAATCTACGGGTTGACCTTTGCCAAGAATTTGACCGTCTATCAATTACGAACCACACCTTATTCAAAAGATCTAAAAGTCATTTTTGCATGTTTTTAAATTCTATAACAGTAAAATATGTTGGTTATCAAAATCTGACAAGTTCTTTGGAAGGTGTGAATGTGTGTTTTTCGTACATTTGTGCGTATTTCCTTTAAGAATAGTGTGTAGGCAACAATTATTTACTACAATATAAAACGTGGGATGGAAAGACAATGCGTTAACGTATCAGTTGATATTTTATGTTAACCTTGAAGTTTTATATTGACATTACCAATTAGTTAAGACTCATCATGTTTTTGCTCCTTTTATGGATTCAGCGTAAATTCTTAATGGAGTTTCGGTTATAAATTTTATTTAATCGCTTGATTTTCAACGTGTCCACGCATGCGTAGATTATGGTGTATGTGCCATACCACTTCTTTTGGAGGATTTTTGGCTTTGCGAAAATGTTTTCTGACACACCCAATATGAATTATCATTTTAAGTTATTATTTGTGAGTAGAAAAATACGGCTGAGGGCTATTTAAAAAAATACTTTAGGGCTTCCTACGCAGTTTTCTATGCATTTGAAAGATCAGTATTATTTATGATTTGCTCAGAGCGATAAACCATAGTGAGGAGACCAGCTGCACACCAGAGAGATGTTCATGATGGTGAGCAAATCCATGTCAGAGGCCTACAGGTGATTTGAACTCTAAGACTAGGTTTCTTAGTAACCACACGATAGGAAAATTTAAACAACTTAAAAAGGCTCAAATTTGCTAAATAAATTCGTTCAGTCTTGCATGTTTAAAACATTTGTACTTGAAGCCATGACTAACATAGCTTCAAAAGCTTAAAAAACGAAGACAAGGTACAAAAACACGACATTACAGTAATGTGCATAGCATCGTAAGTTCAATCTTTTGTCCAATCCCTATGTTTGTCTCGAGCATGCGTGTTGACACAGATGCACTTACACGCATTGTGAGGGTTACAAGTTAAATAAAAATGTCACGCTTTACCTTCTGACTCAGTTTTAATATTCATTAGGTTTATTCTTCTGGTACCGTTTAGAATTTGGTATTTGGTGTGTTTGACGATTTTTGTTGAGTGGTACAAGTGGTGAACTTCAGCGGGGTAATAGTAAAGTGTATTGGTAATTTAACGGGCCATTTTCCGCAATTACTGACTTAAGGTGAGTTTTTTATGTCCGGATAGGGAACAGATTTATTAAATCCATCCTAACTCCTCGCCGTTACATTTGATCTTGCTGGCGATTTCTCGGCGGGTTCAGTAAAATGTATGATATTTTGGGATGGTACGTGTCATGACTGTATTGGGACATGTTAGGATGATGATGTGATATTGAGGAGACCTACACTCAGTATTGGGTGTATACGGTTTGATAAAGTAGAACAAGAAGGATACAGTATTATATTAATATATGATTAAAACGATATGGGTACTTTGCTTCTTGATTCTGTCTGTTCATGGCATTTTTTTCGTAATTCTCGGGAATTCTAGAGATATCCACAGGCCCTCCATGTAATCATGGAATTGCACGTATGCAATGAGAAAAAGCGACGTTAATTCAAATCTTAACCCATTGAGGGGCTAGATGAGACGCTATAGAAGTTTATTTGTGCCGTATATAAGCGTAACAAATATAAGTACATAAATAACAAATACTGATTGTTGTGAACATCGTCGAGACTTAGAGCTTAAATTCCCCAAAACGGAAAAAAACAAAATTGAAGACACTCAAAGGCAATATTTGATACGGTAGCGCAGTTGGTTAGCATATCGATACGGTTCGGCAAAGGTTTCAAATTCAACGTCATCCGTATATTTTCAAACATTAGGGACCTCCATACGTGGCCGTTATTACTCGCACAATACAAGAGACCTAAAATTAACGAGCATTTGGCATGTACGATAACGTACCACCAACTAAAGTGACCGCCACTCCTTTCCCATGTCTTTTCTACGATAAAATAATAACTACCGCCCGTTACTTTATATAAACGGAGCAATTCCGATTATATGCCAGCTATAATAATAATGGTTGGTAGGTAAGGTGTTAGAATAGATGATCGTAGTGCAAATATGTCACCAGTCATAAAATGAGAACATGTGGTGTATAGTCGTAAATTTGCTGGTGCGGTGGTGACACTATCGTACTTATTTGGTGTGTGGTACAATTTATAGGCTAAAAGCGAAACCGCTCGTAGAACATCGTAATTTTGGGGTGATAAACGATTTTTATATGATAACTTTCGTGAGGCATATTTATATTAATTTATTGTTCACCGGTTACTACTCACGTGTATTCTTCGGGTTTGCCCGACTAGTTTCGAGCTCGAACGGAGCCCTTGGTCATGAGCTGAGTCCGCGGCAATGTCGCGCGTCAGATTGAACAATAATTAATATGAATATGCCTCACGAAAGTTATTATATAAATATACGTTGCTGGATTTTAGTCCTGGCCTTTATACAAGAACACAAAATTATTAAGTCATTCAATATCCAAGATATGTCTTTGAAAAAGCATTAACGCATGCTTAGCGAACTCTAAAGTTACAATATTAAATGGAAAAAGAATACGGTCGCGAACAGGATTCGAATCTGCGCCTCCCGGATAGATACTCCAGGCGCTCTGACCAACTAAGCCATCTCGACCTCTGCTCACCACCGCGAATTCTTCTTCCATATTTTAACACGTCTTATGGCGACGTCATTGCAATCAATTCAGTACTTACAAGTGACCGAACCGACACGACTAACTTTGCAGTTAATACAATATCATACATCTTCTTCTTATTGTATGGTTAATGAACAAGCTAATGTCAACGTTTAAAGTTGATATGGCTTTACACACCATCGAGAAAATCTCTCAGGTGTGCTGATTTCCTCCCGATGTTTCTTCAGCCTTTTAAACAGTGATAATTAATTTTTAATACGCACAAGACACGAATAGTCAGTAGTGCGTGCCTAGGAATCGTACTGGTGAGCTTTGACTTGTCAGTTAAACGGTCATACCACTAGGCTATCACTGCTAATCTTGCTTTTAATTAATAGAACATTAATCCACCGTTTTAGTCAAATAATTGAAAAGTTTCTGCGATAGAGTAGTCATTGAGACAAGTCAAGCGTTTTTAATAGCTCTGACGCCAGGATAGCTCCTAACTACAAGAGTAAGAAAGGAAGTGGAGAATTTGCTACTAATGCTTTTGTATGTTTGTAAAAATGTATGTCACGAGTCACCATAGAATGAGGACATGTAGGATACCGTCGTAAATCTGCCGTTGGTGACACTGTTTTGTACTTAGGTGGTGTGTGGTACAAGTTATACGAGAGCAGCGGAAAAATGTTTGACAATGATTATAAACGTAGCGTGAATAGGATATGAAAAAGATAGATAACTACTATGGTTAGCTATGCCGTACAGGTTGAAGCTTTTTGAAGACATACAATGTCTGACTTGTTCTGTACTTGACACTGGTCTGTGGTATAATGCTATGAAAATGAAAAAACGTGAGTAAATTAATGAGTTTTAATAAAATAATTGGTTTATGAGTAGTTTAGTCGCAGCACGTAGATAAAACACAAAAAAAAAAATGTGTGGAATTTGGGACAAAACATCTCTCAACATCATGATTCTGAGTTCCTCTAACGTTTCTTACTTTTTGATAGCTTATGGCATCTCTTTCTCACATCCATAATAAATGCTAACATAACCCCGCTACCTCCTCTAACTCGCCATTCAACTTTCACAATTAATTTTCGCCGAATGATCTCACCTAGCCTTGGGGTTGCATTTATTGCAGCCATAAAGCGGCCATTTTTGTTAGCCTACAGCAATGAGTTTGACCTCGGACAATAAGTGCAACATGTCATGGTGTGGTCGCCGATGATTGTATTTTATATCCTGTACCTACTGGATTAACCTTGGATGTTTCGGGGAATTGTCTTTGATGGAGCAAATATTTTCATTGAGACGAAGAATTTTATTGTTTCCTATTAAGTATATAAAGGGAATGAATGCAAACAAAGTTTGAATGATTTTAATAAAAAGTTAACTTGTAAATATTTCAATTGGTTGAATCTGTGACATCGCCGCGGGCTCAGAACGTTATACGGAGTATTAATTTAAGTCAGTAGTAGTCTGCGCCTCCCGTATGAATACTCCAGGCGCAGGTTCGAATCCTGTTCGCGACCGTATTCTTTTTCCATTTAATATAATAACTTTAGAGTTCGCTAAGCATGCGTTAATGCTTTTCAAAGATTTATCTTGAATCAGTAGTAGTCGTTATACAATAAATAATTATAAAAATGTCAAAAAACAATACCATTTAGTTTCGCATTTGACTAAAATAGATAAGATGTTTTGTTTATGTTTATTAAGAATAAGTTTTTTTTTTCGTTATTTGCCCTATTCTTTAGGGACTGAATAGATAGCAATGACGTCGCCAAAAGACGTGTCAAAATATGGATGAAGATTCGTGGTGGTGAGCAGAGATCGACATGGCTTAGTTCGCTTTAGTTTTATTTTAGTTAATGCTTTTCAAAGATTTATCTTTAATGTGAATTTTATCAAAAATGTCGTACCGATAGATAGATAAAGAGTTTACCAATGCTTCATAGACGTAAAACAAATTATGATATACTTACTAGAACTTTAACTGGGATGAGATTTGATTATTTGTAGATTAATTTTGACCGAGGCGGATAGATAACTCAGTGTAGTTTACCTGTAATAAAAAAGAAAAATCTTTTCAAATTAAGTGGCAACAATTTTGTATTTATATAGCAAGTAGGTGCTAATATAAAAATCGGAAAATATAAAAGTAGGCTGTAACTACTTCTTTGTCGTACAGTAGGCGACCTAAATCATAAAAAAAAAACTGATCATCGATCATTATAAAGGTAATTGTATTTATTATCATGGCTGTCAATTTACATGTTTCGCTATCTTATATATCTCTTTGTACTTTCCGAAAATCCGTTCTATATACAAGTGGTCCTTGAAAAAACATACCCGTGAATTTTGGAATATCGTTACCGAGAATAAAATAAATTGTCACGAGGTTTTCCGTTCTTCTACATTTACGAGGAAAAACTCTGAAATCGTCCCTAAGGAAATTCACTTCAAATAAATGCAAAAATAGAATTAAGAAAATAATTATTTTCAATGTGAAATCTGCTGGGATAAACTGTAGGTAAAAACCTCAGCTTTGTAGAAACAATTAATCTTTCACATGACATAGATCAGAGTGATTACAGAAACAAATAAGAAGTCAAATGCCAATGAAAATTTTATATAAAAAAAAAACAAAACAATGAATGTCAGATCAAACGTCAAGGGTGACCTAAAAACACATTTTTATGACACCAATAACTCGAAAGTATGAATGAAGTACGACCGAGTCACGGCGTGAATCATTCCCATTCACAATTCCAAATTAAAATTTTATAATTGGAACAGTTTCGAAGATTTTATTTTTAAATAAATGTGTGACGTGCTCATCAAGATTTGAGTGTGTTCGTTCTGTAGCTAAATGTATGCATACTTGGATTTTATATAATTCTAAAAGTAGTAATTTAATTTTCATTTACCTCATTAAAATTTTTTTCAACTGTCTGTCCTCAACTGTTTTTATTATTTACTTTATTGGAAGAAAAATGTTGTTTTCATGTGGTGTAATACTAGGTCTATTTCAATTCAAGCATTCATTATTTTCATTAAGTGACCACCAGATATGTCATCAATACCTTCGCAATATTCCTGTGGGAGTACTATTTCTTGAACTTCACCAGTACATAACCAGATTAAGGCTTGGTTGCACCAAATTAACTTCTACTTTAAACGACATAATTATTACTGTGTCATTTCACCCGACTGCCAAGGAAGCGTTGTTTTTCGCGCGTATCTTATTAAATCAAATCAAAAATCAAAATCAAAAATATCTTTATTCAAATTAGACCATTAGAAATGGTACTTTTTGAACGTCATACATAACAATAAGACAGTCCCCCAAAACGCCCACCCTTCACCGCTTCCTAGTGCTTCACTGGAGAGAAGAAGCGGCGCAACAAACTCCCCAGCTACACGTCTCTGTCTGTCAAGTTACAAATTAAACAACAAAAATATATTTAAATATACATTTCAGCTGGCACATCATAATACAGAAAAAAATAATTAACTACTATTTACCTCATTGAATTTTACTCAAGCAATATCTCAATTGTAATTTAGTTTAGGGCCTTCCGTTTAAATTTAATTAAATCGGTCGTTATATAAATAATGGTGTGCCCGCCTCCGTGTACAACCATGCGTTACGAAATAGAACCCCAGCCTGATGAATAAGACAAAAAAAAAAAAAATATAAGTTAAAAAAAAAAGCAGACTATCACTGGTGAGCAGGACGACCAGTCACCACAAGCAGCACCCGTTCACGAGATTGACGCAAAGATCAGCCATCACCCTCCTCGCCAATGACATCTAAGGGAGCATGACGACCCTGCCACCAAGAGAAAGACTGAGAAATAAAAACATAACATAATCTAGTCGCCGAGGTCACTATTGTATATTGTATTACTTTTATGTAAACGTACATAAAAATTAAATATCGGCATTAAGTTTAGTAGTTAGCAGGACCCAAATGCAAATAATAAACCGAAAAAAAAATGGGTCCCGCTTGCTATTAAACTTAATGCGGGTGAACTTAGGCTTTCAGTATATAGTCTGTTAAACCGAAGTAGAGTTTACTTTATTTATAGTTTATTTTATTTTCCATTCTCAATATTGTTTCGGTCTTTTTGGTGCATTACCTTTAAATTGTATTTCATACAGTCGGGATTTTGATTTTTTTAATTATTTATTTTATGACAGGATTTATAATAAAACAAAAACTTTCAAAATTATAAAGTAACAAGTCGGTTACGGTTAATGTTATGTTGGTGGAACCGAGCTTTAGATTATCAAGTTCACTGTTACTTCGAACGCCTACAAGCTATAATAAAGCCTCTTCGCTAAGCGGAGTGTTTGTTCAAGGAGGTCGGATATGCCTCTCCTCACGGAAATGATGTAGGCTTAAGATTACTATTATCTTAGCGTAAACACCACGAGGATCAGAAACGGGTACAGTTATTAGACTCCGTACTAGAATAGGGTATTGCAATCTGATTGTTTTTGTTTATTTAATACTAGCTCGACGTCGTCTGCGTGACAAAAGGTAGCCAGCCTCCTTCTCCAACGTCCAATCTATCTCCTTGCCAAATTTCATTACGATCCGTTCAGCTGTTTAGTCGTGAAAAGGTACACAAATAAACAAAACAGAGTTACTTTAACATTTATAATATTAGTATGGATTCCTATTTGATTTCGTTCATCTCGTCCTCTAATAATCGAACGAGTTTACACGAATTACTGTCAAACAAGCTTACATACTATATTGTCGTTTCATCAAATATATTGCAATTCGTCAGTGTTTTATCATGTTCCTCAATAATCAAAGAACATTAATTTTGTTTTAATGAACAAAGAGAAGCGTCATTCAACTGACATAACTACTTACCAAAAACACGAAAAAAACTATAGCATTGGAAATATATCGTGATTAAAAACTGTTAGACTGTGCTTAACATGCACTCAAAGGAAGTTGATTGTTTTTCTTTCAGTTTCCCGATTTGGTTTGGTTTTCGATGTCAGTGGATATTTCAGTTACCCATAAAATGGAACCATTTTCTTTTCATTGGTACAATCCTTGTTTCGCATGTTTTAAGGGTTATATTGCAACTTTTATTGATCCATAAAATATTGTAAAGGGTAAAACAATATCCATGTATTTTATCACTTTGATCTTTAGAACTTAGTAATAAAATTAAGTTTATGTTCTGCCTACTATGTTGCAGGTTAATCTAAGAAGAATCTTACGTACGTAAGTCTTTGAAGAATAAGTAACATTTATAGTAGATACTAGTACCACCAACACCTAAGACGACCCTCTGACCAAAATTTCTTATAACACGAACAGAATCTCAAAAAAATATAACGTTTGATTTATATATTCCTTCTCCAATTTCTTAGCCAAAACATGCAAACCAAGAATAAAAGAAACCAAAAAAAATAACACCCAATAAAAACACAACACCTGTTCAAAAATCGAACAACACAGGAAGCAATGAAAAAGTCCAAAGTGGTACACACCAGAATCCCTTTGATGTTTTATTGGGGAAGAGAACAATGGGATTCGTGACCGATTCGTGACCAAGGTAAGGCAAAGGCAAGACATTATACGGTATTGTGGCGTCCCCTGGCGGGGCGTCCCTTGCATAAAATTATTTTTGGAAACTTTCGGTTATTTGCTGCAACGTACGTGGTTTTGTGTTTGAATTTTGAATGGATTTTTATGTTCGGATGCGGTTACGGCAGGTACAGGAACTTTAGTTTGATTGTGGAAGGTGGAAGTCGTGAGAAATGTGGTAAGTGAAAAAACTCGGAGAAATTTTCTTTTGAGTAAAATATGAGAGGATTGGCAACACCTGTTTATGTCAATTGTAAAGAGATTTTATAATTGACTGACGTTGTTCAGTAGATATTTTAGCATGTTGACTCAGATATTGTCGCAAAGCTGGTAAAGGTTAATTATCATATCAGCAGGCTAATGAAATTCTTATCGCGTTTATTATCACTAATATAATTATGAAATCCTTAATGATTAGACGCTGCCCTTGTTTCTAATAAACTTTCAGTAACTAACTGTACTTAATATTTATTAAAATATGTTTTTTAATAATGGTTATTTGAATAGCAAACCAGTTTCAAACTATTTAGAAGTATATCAGGTACTGTTCAGCTATAAATTATTATGGAATAAAAGACAGTCGTGAGTAGGGTTTGGACCTGCGCCTCCCGGATAATTACTCCAGGCACTCTGCCAACTGAGCTATGCCGTCGTCTGCGCACTGTACCGATTTTTTCTTTTACTTTTTGATACATCTTATGGTGCCGATACGTGATACAATACGTGAAGTACTCTCCAATGAAATAACATAGATTTTTATGATCCTTATGTAGTATTTTACAACCCTGACTTTTGGACCAACCCAGAAATGTAACCTTTTTGATACAGGGATGGACTAAGGTGTCATTTAACAACTAAGTAATTCATTACACTCTAGGTCAATCTAAACAAACTTTGTAAAGGAAAATATTGTATTTAATTACTTAAGCAATAAAAATTATTAATAATATAATACCCGGTAGAGCAAGAATTATACAAATCACATTACTCGTTCTGGTTTAAATAAATTGATCATAAAACACTTTAATTTTAAAATTTACCTTGACATAATTCAAAATGTAGGCACTGTATTTATTACGTTTATTCGCTGTATTAAAAATCCATCAATGTTCAAAACATACAAATAGAAATACATTAATGAGATTCACTTTGAAAACCTTGTTGGAATAAAAAAAACAACCTTTGATGCCGAATGTTACACAGACCTAAAAATGTGCGCATCTGTTGTAAATACGGTTTATTTTTATATTAACAATACCTGAACATATTTGCCAGTTTATTGGAAACCGCAAGATCTATACATAAGTATCAAAATAAATGTTTTATTTCAACTACCATTCAGGTAGTATCTATTTATTAACAGGGAGTTAATTTATAAATTACATCAATTACTTTAATCTTGGGAATATTCTATTTAACTACATATATTTTACTAATTTAAATCGTGTTTTTGAACCTGTTTCATTGATATCCTTCGCATTGCGAAGTTCCCCACTGTCTTGCCAATGACCAAATAATTGATTTACGGCGACGTCAGCAGTGTCATTGATGCCAGCTACTGAATATCTTTACAATTCAAAGTTATATTTCCACGTGACCCGTGTATTTTCCATAATTCAATATTTATATTCAAACCCATTCACGAACGGAAACAAAATATTATTTGCGCGTTTTGTTTCCTTTTTTCTAGCACTCTTCCTGAGCATTTGCTTGCACCTGCCTAATTTGCACCTTTTACAACCTTGAGTTCGGCCCTGAACTATATTGATGGAAAGAATTGATTGTCCAAGGTATTGATAATATTATAGCATTAAATATCAGAATCATGAAAAAAACGATAAAAATTTGCTATTAGTCTATGAAGAAAAAGTATTTGTCAATCACCAATATTCTCAAATTTGTTAAATGTTGTGATACTGGTTCAAAATGAGAAAGTTAGCTTACGCACTTTTCTGAAGATTGCTTCACTACTTATTAAGAAAGAAGAATGAGAATGTATGAAAGGATAAACTCAGCAAAGGTTGTACTGTAACCGAATATTACGAGAATTACATTCGTATGTTTCACAATGAAGGCATTATGCTGTTTGTATAATTCAGCGAGGAGAAATAATCGTTTTGTAATCCTGATCTTAAGCGCTGATCATGTTACAAGTGGCTGTGATTTTATGCATGACGTTGTTTCAATGTGTGATTACTCATAACTTATGCATAACGTATGCATTTGTGCATGACAGCTTTCGAGAGCGGTTTTATTTATTTATTTATTTTGATATTGATATAACTATCGAAAATATACTCGTAGTTGCTAGTTAAACATTGTTATGGTAAGAAAAATACGTTCGTGCGCAGGATTTGAGCCGGCGCCTCCCGGATAAATACTCCAGGCGCTCTGTAATCTGAGCCATCCCGATCTCTGCTCACTACGCCGAATTTTTCTTCCACATTTTAATATTTCAGCGTTATCTATTCAATCCCTATAAAGGTGACTGAACCGACACGACTAACTTTGCAGTTAATTTTATGTGGTACAGATGCAATTACTTTATCAAATACAGATACCTCTTTCGAATGCATTATCGTACGCGTAGCGAATTCGAAGTTATGTTTTTTGTGTAACGCCTCGGGTATTTATCCGGGAGGCCTAGATTCAAATCCTACCCACGACCATATTAGCCTTCCATAAAAATAATACTTTCAAGTTCGCTACGCATGCGATAATGAGTTTGAAAGATTTATCTGTAGTTGCCAGTTTTATGTAACAAATAAATCAAATAACATTGATCGATAATTAGATACAAGTACGTTAAATGCAGATTCAAGAAAAAAACACCTACAAAGGATATCTCCACATGCAACACCAAACAAAAAACGGTAAAATAAAATGTTTCCGTGTCAAGTTTACCTTGCCAGCTGATCGTAACAGTGATCGTGATTTATTGACAATAGACAGTAGGACATCTGTCGTAAGGGTGTCGGTGTTGAACGACATTTGGCGGCTAATATCGACAGCTTTGTTGACGTTAATGAGTGGGGCTAATGTATTGTAGGGTGACTGTTTGGCGAAATGTTCAACAGATACTTCGACTACCTTTTGCTACGGTCCGCGGAAACGGAAATATTGGACAGAATTCTTTTTTTAGCCCGTTTGGTCTCATTTCTAAGCAAAGGCCTCCCTTCTCTCCTTCCAAGCTGATTTATAGTTATATTCTAGTTTTATTATTTAAAAATGACTATAGATAAAAAATAATCCGAATTGTCAATTCTATCTGCAAATAATATAATACAATTTATCAGATTTCCTATAGAGAATCTCTCAAAAGTAGAAAATAGAAAACACAACAGCGTTATCTAACAGACAATAAAAAAATACACATTGATTGTTTGTCACTAGGTTATATTGATAATAGCACAGATATACATTTAATCACTATTGCTTTACCTAACGACTAAAATAAATATTAATTAAATTTTTAATATTATCTGTAACTGTTCTAGTATAAAGATATTAGTTCTGTGGTTCTTGTTTACCTGTGTGTTGTTTAATTGAACATATCCATTTATTATATTTTAGGCTATTTTACGTCAATCAGTATTTATCTAATTTCCGATGCTCTTGTCACCTCTTCTATTTCATGTCAATAATTAAATTCGTACAAAGCCTGCACATCTGTTCCCGAGGGTGCTGGTGCCAATATTACCGACATTTGGCGACAAATAGTCGCAGCGGCTCCAGTAATGCGGATAAAATTTGCGACGAATTAATTTTATACGGGGGCTGTGTGTCAAAATTAACAATAGACATTTACGATATTAGAGAAAATTATCGCGTTATGTGTGGTGCATTCAATTAGTCCCTGACTTTATTGTCTTTTTGACAGTTTATTTTTATATCACTTTAGTATCGAAGCTTTTTAATTAATCTTACTCCTGTCTGTGAGTTTATAAATTTAGATGATTGTGAATCAATCACGACAAACTACTGAACGAATTTAGAAGAAATTTGGTATTAAGTTACTTTAGGTTTTTGAATAGAACGAAAGATAATTCCGCAATTCAAGTGGGGCGCAGCTAGTGGTGTGTTATTTAAATCACTATACAAATAAATGAAATGTATTCACAACATAGCATCACGCCTGTATTCCCCGAAGGGGTAGGCAGAGGTGTACACAGTTATACACCCACATTTCACCAATGCTGTTATTAAGTCACATGTAACAGGTGGTGAGCCTATTACCATCTTCCAGGCACAATTCAATGTTCCGGGCTGCTACTGAGAATGTTCTAACAGACTAACAGAAAAACTCAGTAACACTTTGCCCGACCCGGGAGTCGAACCCGAGAACTCATCTCATCATCTCGCTCAGCAGTCGCGCTGGAGACCACTAGACCAACGAGGCAGCCAAATATATTCAATTTGATATTACACTGATACAACTATAAAAGAAAAAAAAAATTACCGACTTTGACACTAACAATTCTCCCTCTCAATCTACGAGTAAATTGTATACGGAATACGGATACTGATAAAAGGGGGGAAATATCAAAGTCACGCGATAAAGCTTCGGTAATTGCAATATACGAATTACTATAACAATTGTTACGAGTGGAAGGACAGAAACATCTGTCCGGATGTCGATATACAGAGTGATTTATTTGATTCGATAATTTCTGACCAAGAAATAAAAAGGTATTTCATGAGAAATTAAAATTTGCTTATGATTTAGCCTGCGTAGTTGACTCTAGTCTTTTAAATTTAACCCAACCACTAAGTCAATATTAGCACCATCTGAAACTTTAGTATACCTAATACTAAATATAAATTATTATTAAGGTTGTAATATTCGCCATCACTAGACATTATAATAAAACAACTCCTCCTGCGACCACGAACGCTAAAAAGTGTTCGAAATGTCAGGAAAAACAAAAACCAATAATACACACGATTAATCCGGTTAAACGTTGTTTTATCATAATATTATTAGGGTTCCTTGATAAGTAATTTTTAGGAAAATATTTTCTGCGACCTTTTTAAGCTCCGTGCTTAATTTCCTTGAAGTCGGTTCAGTAATTAAAGCGTCAAGAGGTAACTAACACACCACAAACTTATACATGAGCAAAAAATTCGAAGAAAGTATTTCAGTAGCTCCTTTGTCATAAGATTTGTTCGTACTGTCCCACTTGAATAAATCATACTGTATATGGGACATTTGCAACTAATAGTCCGCTGTTGAATTTCCTACTCTCTCTAGGGTGTTGTATTGCAATATTGTTAGTACTGTAACGTGAGAAGGCATTTGTATTAAATGAATGGGGAGCTGTTAGATTTTATTTGTGTGTGGGTTTTGTCGTGTGGTGCAAAGGTTGTGTTTATTGCATCTGTTGTGTGGAAAGAGTTATTAATGTTATTATATGTAGTAGTAGAAATAGGTTTATATTTCCGAAAAGTAGGAAACACATGTTTCAGGTTAATAATGAAAGAAAGAAAGAAATTATTTTTTTAGTCTTGCAGCAGATTGAACTTATAGTGATCGATGGAGTATAATATCTGGCATGCGTAGGTTCAAATCCTGCTCACGACCGTATTTTTCTTGCCACGAATGCTTAAAACGTAACAAATGTTGTAGTGTTATTTTATACAGTTTTTTTTTTTGTATAATAACTTTCGTGGGACACATTCATATTAATTATTGTTCAACGGTTATTACTTACGTGCATTCTTCGGGATTGCCCAACTTGTTTCGAACTCGAACGGAGCCCTTAGTCATGAGCTGAGATCGCGGCGTAGTCGCGAGTCAAACTGTTTGACATGCGAAATCGCCGCGAGCTCAGCTCGAGATATTCAAACAGCCCAAAAACTTTAAACATTAAGATAGCTTAGATGAAATTTATGGTGGTGTATATTTTCTTTGTGAATTTTATAGCACAGGATTTTGCTAGAACAACAAGACCTGAAAACTCTAGCATCCAATTTAAGTTAAATAAGTGCTTATTAGGTACTCGGTGCTTAAAAACTTAGTACTTACAAAGTAACAATACAATATTACGTTATTAAAAACCTACAGAAACGTTTTACCAGGCTTAGTAATACTGCTATGAAACACGCAGAAATGGGCCCTCCCTTTACATGTATATTTAAAGCCTAAAGCTATCTTGTTCATGAATACAAAGGGTAAAGTCCTTGCATGTTTTCCAAACGAACAAGTTTTGGAGCATTCATAATCCCTTCATTTCCTCTCCCATTTGAACCACGGCCGGCCTGTTACTTAACTCCATTTAAATATCCGTGCTCACAAGTGCAAATACTCATCATTCCCTGCTCTTATCCAATTTAAATGGGGTGGGCGCAGCATGTCTTTTTCTTCGATACATCTCTGTTAGTCATCTCGGTAGTGACTCCTTTTCTAGCCATATCATCTTTCACACAATCCATGTATCTTTTGTTTTTATCTAATATGGATCCACGTTTGGCCACCAACTCGTCTGATGGTAAGCGACGGTGTGGACGAGGATGGAGCACGTAGATATAGGATAAATCTATTCACTCAAGTAGAGTGGATAGATTTGGGGAGAACGATAGTTGGAGAGTTGACGCAGTTGCCCCGACCCGTCTTCTACAAGAGGTTGCAACGGAGTACATACCGAAACACGAAACCATTTTCTCGGTCTTCCTCTACTCGTGTAGCCATCTACATTCATACTCAAAACTTTCCTCGTCATTCCATCTTATTCCTCAGCATGACATATCCATTCCATAACAAACGATTTCCACACAACTTCTTGGTCACCGGCGTAACTGTCAGACTTCACAAGAATCATAGATCATAATTACGGTCTCATTTATCGGCAATAGTGTCGCATCAACAATTGAGCGGGGTGAACCAATCAAATGATGATACTCAGAAATTCAATTGAATTCATCAAATGTGTGCCTTCAGTGTCCAGTGGATAGCTTTGTTATAAATTATAAATAACGTGAACTGTGGCATATTGTTTTGAATTTTGTCTCCTGGGACGGTGGAAATGGTGAAGAGATATAACGTAATTCAAGATAAATCTTTGAAAAGCATTAACGCATGCTTAGCGAACTCTAAAGTTACAATATTAAATGGAAAAAGAATACGGAATATTTTTCCATTTAATATTGTAACTTTAGATATAACGTAGAGTAGTTCCCAGGGATTTATATGAATCTGTTATAAATGATTCTTATACGTATTAATATTATGGTGTTTTGTTTCATGTGTTTATCAGAGCTTAAGGCTACAGTATATTAAAAAAAAATCTTTCTCCTAATGATGATATAACTCATACAATGTTTTTTCTAACATAAATAGTCTTTGCGCCAGATTATAAAGTAAATTAATTTGTTTATTTATTTCTCGAATGATGGCTTCAATTGTTTTCTCGTAATTCGAAATTTGAACATGAAATAGCTAGGTTTGGCTTTGTGGCTTTTGTTTTTATACCTGTTTAAGAACAAAAGGTAGTACGACATCAAAAGGTGAATTTTATCAAAGAATCAATTTTTTATATGAAACATGGGTTGTCGGAGGAAAAAAATCACTACCCAAACAAAAATCTTACTTGTTGCGGTACAATTCTTCTCTATACGTGCTCAGTTTTATTTTTTATTCTGTATATTCTTTATCTGTCCCACAACGCGTCCAGTGAGATTACATACTTGGGATAAAACAAGGATTTGTTGTACAATCGGTTAATCTGTAGAGGTACCTATACCCCTGATTCTGAAAATGAATCGATGAGAAAATTATAGCAAAAAAAAAATTACATATTTTTGTAAACAAACATATTCGCCTAATGTGCTGTGCGTGAAAAGTCAACCCGTGGAAAACCAACAAGAAAGAGACATATGAATTCGCCGTCCTTTAACAATGCCAACCAGTAATTCATAGAGCCGTTCGGGGTTTATTTTGAAAAACTCGCTAATGTCTCGAAGTGAAATGGCTACAAACATCCCGTAGATTTTTTAAAGTAAATTTACACGATTATGCAAATGTTTTATCATTTTTGTATAAACTAGGGAAAGTAGTCGGGCAATCCCGAAAAATGCACGTGAGTAGTAACCGGTGAACATTAATTGATATGTTTTATCATTTGTTCTATTAAACATGATACGTGTGTACGTCAATAGCTTGGGTAAATAAAAATCCACCATTATCCTTGCATTCAAAAGTAACCTTCAATTAAAATCATCAATGAGTTGATTCAGTCAATGTCGCAAACGTTCGTAAATCAAAATCTATTTTGACAGCTAACGGCACTACTAGAAGGATTTTGGACTGCTGACGTCACCAAACATTACGTCATTGAGAGCAGCCTGCATGCTTGCAAACAGGCTGATTTCATAGGTAGTGTAACTGTGTAGTGGATAAGGATATGATGAGTCATCATGACTATTGTAGTTTTCGATTAACTGATGGGATTGCCCCCTGCTTTCATGACTATCATATTTTTAACGGTTTCATTAGTAACTATTCTAGAATGACAATAGTAAGCGATTGTAAATGAATGTTATTCAATTGTGTACTTAACGACATAGCATCACGCTTGAATTTCTAAAAGGAGTAGGTAGAGGTGTACACTTTTGTATGCTTAGTTTTCATCAGTGCCGTTCTCAAGTCCGAGAATCGAACCCAGGACATTATTCGCGCTTGCGATTCGCGAAGCGGAGTTTTCGACATCGCTGATATAGTAGCTATATTCAGGAGGCAAAGTACTGAACATTAGATTTAAATATTTTTAATCAATACTAGATAAACCAATATTAAAAAGAAACGTGTAAAAAATTTAAGCAATATAAACTAATAAGCAAGCTGCACTAATCCGTGAAACTAGTTTTCAATTTAAATGGCGAACGAACAATTTTTTAACGACTCTATTAAGTTTAAATTCCAATTTTTTTTCGAACATTTTAAATCGTTTTGCAATTATTTTTTTATCCTTTATGGCTTGGTTGGCCAGATCTAACTTACAGGTTTTATTGTTATTTTTATTCTGCCACAGAGATAATAGTTGATACTGCTTTGTTTCTCTACTCCTTTAGGTTCAAATAATTCGAACACAGTTTAAAAAATAGAAAATCTTTTTGCGGTTTTTTTTATATATGATAGCTTTTGTTGTTTAGTTCTAGCGCTGGTTATACTAGCTGTATTCCGTACCTCAGCGTTTTAGTATATTTTTACTATACTTAAAGCATTGAATTCCAAACTGTGTTCTTTATGGACTTCTCAATGAAACGGCTAATAGTTCATGGGCGTGTGATCGCGTGGACGGACGGTCACCTACGCTTTGAATGGATTGCACAAAACTGTGACAGCGACTATCAATTGAAACGTGTAGCCAATATGCGTCTATCAATAAAGGATACGTCTCAAGGATCTTCTAAAATATTTAAGCATACTTTGATTGATCAAGAACCTACCTTGGGTAACTAACTACGTTGGGTAAACTGTCAAAGATCGAACTAAGTGACTTTCCATTCTATTGGACGCCTATACTCATTATGGGTTACTATGCCAACGGAATAACTAAGTAAGTAGATAATTTACTGAACATTTACGTTTTTTTTTGCCAGGAATGCCTCAACCTGCCTGCAACATAATGGGACGACATCTGAAAGACCGCGTGGGGCCAGTGGATGAGGTTAGCGTTTTCGTTCGTTGCTCATCAAACAGAACCCGAGGTGGCCGGCGCATAGAGTGCCACGCGCGCCCCTATTAGACGTTACGGGGGGGAACATCCCCCGCCCTCTATTAATTGGACGGGCCTTATAAAGAGGGCCAGCACCAGACGGGGGTTGCGGAAGACGCATCCGCTAAGTGTGCCACCACTGGGTTGGTTTTAGTCAGTAAAAGTCTGACAGACCCATGAGGATTTCCATCACAGTAAAAAAAGGACTGACAAAAGTGGTTTTAAAAGGAGGAGGCCTAAGCAGACAGACGGGACTAAATAAATATAGATACGTTTATACAGAACAATTAACCTGCCCCGACTCACTTGTGCACCTACTGAGAATAAGGTTTTGGGTTTGACTCCCAGGTCGGGTAAAATTTGGTTTTTCTATTAGGAAGTTCTCAGTTGCAGCCTGGAATTTGGATTTGTGTCCGGTAGATGGCAATAGGCTCACCCCCTATTATGAAATGGGACTTCTTAACAGCACTTCTGAAACGTGGGTGTATAATTATGTACACCATTGCCCACCCCTTCGGGGAATACAGGCGTGATGCCATGTTATGTTTTTAAAATAGTAGTGTTTACTTCTGTGTTCACTGAGGTGGTATTTTTGTAAAATCAGGGCAGGTCAACTCTCTATTTTTACCCATTTTTATTCTTTAAGTTGTATTCCAAATCAATTCGATTGGCGCAAAATATTATCAACAAATCCTTGACTGAACTCTGAATGAATAACTCAATAGGTAGTGTTGTCAAGGGCCAAGTTGAAAGATAGCATTACTCCATTATCAGTTGGCAAACAGGATACACTTTCATCATTTTATCTGGCAACCTTGAAACCGAAAATAGCGCTATCATAAAATAATACCAACATAACAAAACAAAAAGGATTTTTATCTCTGATTTCCATGAAAACCTATATATGTAACATGTCACTTAGCTGATGATATTTCACGCTTGTTTTATTCGAAGGGTTATGCAGGGGTGAAGGTATTGTTGTACACTGACATTTCACTGACGTCGTATGCTAAGACACGTGGACCATGGCATGGCCTGGCCATGGGGGGGGGATCACAGACATGAAGTGAAATTAATTACTATTATTCAAGGAAACATTGAAAAATAATAGACAAGAACGAGACTTGAACCCGCGACCCTTGACATTCCGTGTTATCACTCTACCAACTGAGCTACCTTGTCGATGTTCGAATCTATTGCATTTTCAAACCTCGTGGTATTCGTCTTAAGGAGGCGCCTGGCGATATTTATTTAGCAATCATTTACTAATGTACTAGTTCAAGCCCCGTTCATGTCTATTATTATTCAACGTTTCCTTGAAAAATAGTAATTGATTCATTCCATGGTCTCAACATGTATAAAAAAATATAATTATACATGAAGACGTGATTTTTTAATACCTAGCACAAAAACCCAATAATACTTTTGCTCAACCCGTGGTTCGAACCCAAGACTCGGCCGCTGAACAATAAGGCAGTCTTATCAAAACGAATCAGTTGATCATCTGATAAGTTCTGATATGATAAACATGTTGTTTAGAGTTATATCATAATGTTAGATTGATAAATCGATAATATTTTATGTGTGGAAGCATTTTCTTTGCAACTACCGCCTACGCCGATAAATAATCTGTTGTTGCCTCAATAGACAGAATTTCGCCCATGTACAATTATAATAAACCAATTTTTAATCTAAAATGTATCTTCGTTTGGCCACCACCTCACCTGATGGTAAGCGATGGTGTGGCCGAGGATGGAGCACGTATATCTAGAATAAATATATTCACTCTTAAGTAGAGTGGATAGATTTTGGGAGAACGATAGATGGGGAGTTGATGCAACTGCCCAAACCCGTCTCCCACAACGGTTGCAGCGGACTAAATCCCGAAACACGACTAGGCCACTTCACGGCGTGTCTTCGTCCGGTGGGTGGTAACCAGCCCCGGCCGAAGCCTTCCACCAGAGTTGTGTTGCCTATTTTGCACCACCCAGGGGCCACGTGTGGCGATTCCATTTTAAGAGTGCACCCTACCCCAGCCCCGAAATCCCAGGTTAGTTTCCTGGATCAGATAGAATGCTATATGGTTTCCTCTTTTCTCAGTAGGCTTCCGGAGTTCTGGCGTTGGGTCCCGGTCAATAGACATTGACGTCAATTAAATGTGGGTGTATTAACACCTCTACCATCCCTTCAGTGAATACAGGCGTGATACTATGTTATGTATGTAGGTTTTATCAATATGAAGGTATGAGTCTGCTTGTGACCACGATCAGTGCAACCTGGTCGAAACGTCAAGCGATTCAAAGGTATTTATTGCGCGTTAATTCCTGTTAGTTATACATATAATATTATGAAGGTAGCATTAACATAACATAAGCAGCCCATAACAGTCCCACTGCAGGGCAAGGACGTGTTCTCATACAGAGAAGGCACGAGCTTTGATCATCACGCTAGCTCACTGCGAGTTGGCGGTTTCAGACCATTAAGGATGGAACTCTCTACCTGCGTCTGTGTTTCCGAACGCATTCAACCCTAATCTCTTCAAAGTTGGAGTGAATAGGCTTCGTCTGGGTAAGCTCACTCCATCGTCAACTTTGTCTCTGTCGCCTCTGACTTAGACTAGAGTCAAGAGCAAAAACATCTCCAATAATAAAAAAAAACTCAATATGGGTTTCTTTACCACAGGTCTGTGATATCATAATATAACTTAGAAAGTACATATGACATTGATAAAGTCACATTGGTACGAGTACATGCCAGATTTGAACCTGCTACTTGTGGCTCGAGAGGCAGGCCCCACTCAGTCATCACAAACCATATTAGGTATCAACTAAAACATTCATCATCATCATCATTAACCCTGCCTTTATCCCAATTTAATCTAAAAAGTATTTTCTTAACAAAAATATTGTAGTTAATTATTTTTCGATTCATTTTTAATTTTGTTTCCATCGTAACAGGCGTTTTGTGGTAACACGAATATTGGAGGGTTAAACTTTAATCATCATAAAAGGTTATTGTCTGGTTATGGATTTCATGTTTCACTGTTTACGTTTCTCATCATAACGGCCCGTTAACTTTTACGGTTAAACGTGGAAGTTCACCAACAATATAACAGGCACTGAAAAATTTTTCAAAGACATTAATTATAATTAATCTCTAAAGTTTTTTTTTTGTAGAAAGGATTATGTTGTTAATGTAATAATTTTAAATGGAAAAAAAATACAGTTTTTTGGTGACGTCATTGCTACAAAAGACGTGTTAAAATATGGATGAAGAATTCGCCGTGGTGAACAGAGGTCGAGACGGCTTAGTGGTCAGAGCGCCTGGAGTATTTATCCGAAAGGCGCAAGTTCTAATCCTGCTCGCGACTGTATTCTTTTTCCATTTAAATAACTATAAGGAGTAATAGTTAGTATAGGTCGGGATAGCTTGAGTAACAATCTGGAGTCGCTGGTTCAAACCCTGCTCAGCACAGTATTTACTTTCCTTAAGAAATATAAATATGACAGACCTTTAACACAAAATATTTAATTTAAAATTAACCTGTGATAGCTTATTTGTATTATCGCTGTACTAGCAAGTTTAAGATTGGTTGTTCGACACACTTCCTACACTTCTGCCTAGCCTCCTTCGGGGAATTCAGGCGTAATACAATGTAATTATCAGACAGCACGATTACTTATCATATTTGTTATATATGAAACTAAAAACTTTCATAAACCAAAAATTCCGCAAATTATAGGAGTCTACCGAAAATATTAACTTGTTCAATTAAAACTATTTTCAATAATTTTAATTGAACAAGTTTAATTTAAATAATTAAATCCAAATATCATTTATTCAAATAAGATTATTTGTAATAGTAATTTTTGATTAAATAAACCCACCCAAACACCAAACTTAAAATTAGGTAAATTTTAGGTTTAACTTCACGGACATTATTGAATTAATGAATGAATCTTTATTTCACATAAATAGAGTAAATTAGGTGTCACATGCATGATATATAAATATAGCCCTTCTATTTAGCCCCTAAGTGGCATATGCAAATTTATATGCACTAAGAAAATAAAATTAATTACAGTTTCATATCTTAAAACTATAGTTGTAGGCTAATTTATTATCTACTTACACAACTCATTTATATTATAATATGTTTGGTCGAGTAACCAATATTTGAGACATTTTTTAAATTTATTTTATGGGAGCATTCTAATCAGTTCTGGAATTTTGTTAAATATTTTGTACACATGGCTTAATATTTTTTTTGATACATGTTGTTCTTGGCTTTGTCTATAGTACTAGTTGGGGTTTCTTGTATTTCGTACCTATTTTTTTTTTATGTGATACTTGGCTAACGAGCGGACGGATCGCCTGATGGACATCCGCAACACCAGAGGAGTCACAAGTGTGTTGCCGGCCTATTATTATATATTAGTTTTTAGCCATATAAAATAAGCCTGAATTGTTTATTACAAATGCTCCTATTTCATAGATAAACATGCTCGCCAAAGTTAATATTGTTGAAAACATAAATCATTCCACAGAATATTTCGCGCACAATTACATTTCGCCGCGCACTATGCATGTCGGCGTCGCGTCGGCGTGTTGTGCACAAGTTTGTGTTACCAAATCAACTATTTCAATTACTGAACACTCGCACGGTCCCCACATTCCGTGACCGTTTAAACAAACCAAATCTTAATTAACGATTTTGCGCTCTTTAAACACAATGTACAGTCGACAAAACAAGTTTGGAGTAGTTTAGTCAGAGAGTAGTTAGTAGAGCAGTGATAGCCTAAAAGTTAAATAAAAAAGAAATGTTGAAATTAAAAGCTCTCGAAAATGAAGTTCATAGAATTTTCGTAAATATTTACGTTCGAAATTCATTATGAATTGCTTAAAGGTGAAGAAAACATCTTGTAACACAAAAAGTAGATTTACATTTCGAAATGTTTTGGAAGTTCGTAGCTTTGAATATTAAAGAAGAGAAGAGGTCACAATAATACTTTTTTTTTTGTGACCAGTTATGAAAAAGTTGATAATTTGTGTTCGTAATTCGTTATGACCAATTTTGTGCTAGCGTAGGAGATAGCCCATTCATTTACACCTTCATGTACCTTTAATCAACGATATCAATGAAAAAATTCGTAAACAATAAAGTTATAAAGTTACAATATTAAATGGAAAAAGAATACGGTCGCGAACAGGATTCGAACCTGCGCCTCCCGGATAAATACTCCAGGCGCTCTGACCACTAAGCCATCTCGACCTCGACCTAGTGGTCAGAGCGCCTGGAGTATTTATCCGGGAGGCGCAGGTTCGAATCCTGTTCGCGACCGTATTCTTTTTCCATTTAATATTGTAACTTTAGAGTTCCCTAAGCATGCGTTAATGCTTTTCAAAGATTTATCTTGAATAAAGTTATAGTTTTGGGGATAGAAAAATGTTACCGCTAGCAGGTTTCTTCACAAAACCCGTTGCGTGGTCAGCCTTCAAAATGACTACCGCTCGCTGTGCTGGTTTTTTCTCCCGCCTATTTTGGAATAACTTTCTTTAAAAACTAAGAATGTTAATCTACTGATGTTAGTGACTGTACGACTATATATCTTCATTCTTCGAAGAAATCTACAGTGTTCCGAGTCGTCAGTTACGATCAGGAATAATATTAATTCCCCGAACTTGCACCGATTTATATTCGAAAATTGGACCAACCAGTCATTCTGCAACATTCACACTGAATTCATTACCGATATTATATTTAAATATCATACTAATTTGTTTGTGTCAACTGTAAATATTAATGTAGGGTGGTCACATTTATTTATAATGCTTTGCTGTTCTCTATGAAGGGTACGAATACATTTATGTTTCTTCTGTTGTTCATTGTCGCTTTTTTATGCTTCTGCTTGCGACTTCGTCTGCGTGGACTCAGAATTGAACCCAATCAGGATAAAAAGTATTCTATTAATCCAAGTTATAAACTATCTGTTTGCTAAATTTCATCCAAATCCGTTCAGTAGTTATTACGTAAAAGAGTAACAAACATTCTCACAAACTTTCGAATTTATAATATTTATAGGATATTTGTATTTCTTTTATTACTTATGTCCTAAAGCGATAGCTACATTAGACACATGTGGCCCACCTACGTGCATTTAATATGGCGAGTAGTTGTTAAGAGCTACATTACATCCACGCCAGGGGATGCAACGCGACACACGCAACGCAGAAACAGTTTCACCCGTATGCACCTCGCAAAGAGTATAATGATCCATGTACGTTTGAAATGTCTCAGATGTGTGACTCAGTGTCATGTAATTCTAGCTTTAAGAAAAGCTTTGCAACAGAAATCAAATCAATTTAAGTGTTTCATTTGAATGGTGTAGGTACTATTAATATATCACGTTTTGTAAAGAAATCATCGCTTGCACCAAATTCTCACAAAACGACAGCTAAGACTTTTATTAAATCACAAAGTTAGTTCGTGAATAAATCTCTACCCTAGCATTTAAGCAGTGGGGAACAACAAAAAGAAAGCACAACATAGAATACGTGCACGAAAACCAACATACAAGTGAATACACTTTCTAGCTTCACAGTCACGCCAATATAAACCACGATTAATCCCGATATGATGCAACGGATTCTTGAGTCATTGCCAACAGCAAGATTAATGTGCGCAAATGACACAATATTGTCGTGTCCCTCATTTTTACTGCTCCGCGAAATACTGAGCAGAACATAACACCATCAGTGGAAGGCAAAACAGTGACGTAAACTTAAACCTAAAACAAAACATGTCGTGAAAACGATCAATCGGTAATTTTAGTGGTTTGCCCTGATTTTAGTTTGCATATACAATACCTATATATAACCCTGACTAGTTTAAAAAACCCAAACACGATTAAATGTATATTAATTATCCATACCATTGATTATTGCGAGGCATCAAACTTATATTTTGGGGCTTAAAAGTACGACCGCATTTCCATCAATAAGTAACCAAGATATGTCACAGGAACTATACAAAATTGAACTCTAGACAATACAAAAATAATTGTCATTCTTAGATCCGTGATAAACCGACTACTTAGTCGCAGATCATAAACATTCTTCTCTGAATTCTAGATCGCAGTACCACAGCAAATAAACCCTAATCAAAACTTAAGCCGTCACTGCATTCGAGTCCAACAACAAACTTGTATAAATTATAAACCAATAAAGTTAAAACAGGACGAGTTATAATGGCCATCTGTTGAACCGATCATCAAAATGAAGATAACATAAGTACTGATGCAATAAATCATCAAAAAGCTAATGATAACAATGATAGCTTTGAAACTGAAAATATGGTTCTTTATAAACGGATCCACTGATTCATTCTGGGAACCGTTGGGGAATTTAAACAAAAGATTGTTAGTACCTTTGGTTGAAATATAATAAATTATCATGAATGTGATTCTAAGAAAAAGATTACTTGGACTTTTTTCAAGTTTTATGTTGAAATCACATGATTGGTTTGCTTATTATACATACATAGTTATGAATTATAAAAAACTAGCAAGTTCCATCTGCTATAATTTCTAATGTTTGAAAGAAACATTCTCTTCATTCATGCTTCTTGGTTAGGTTTGCTTTTGACTTGTTTTTTTTTTACATCCAAGAAAATATAATCCTTTGTTTTCTGCTTTCAATATTGATTATGTCTGTATCGTTGTATTGTATTAACTGCAAAGTTAGTCGTGTCGGATCGGTCACCTGTATAGGTCCTGAATAGATAGCAATGACGTCGCCAAAAGACGCGTTAAAATATGGATGAAGAATTCACTGTAGTGAGCAGAGGTCGAGATGGCTTAGTGGTCAGAGCGCCTGGAGTATTTATCCGGGAGGCACAGGTTTGAATCCTGTTCGCGACCGTATTCTTTTTCCATTTAATTTAATAACTTTAGATGTTCGATAAGCATGCCTTAATTAATTAGTTCATTGACATTGCAAATTTTTAGTACAATCCTGAATGAGTTACAGTGTTCGTTCAATTTCTCTTATATTCCCTTTTAACACGGTTCTTATTGTAACTCGAACGATTTTATTATTAGATTGTTTTAATAACGCAGTTCCATTTAGTTGCTCCAGATTTTCTCGAAGTGTTATAACAATTAATAATGTTCTTGTTATATTCGTGCCAAGTTTTAGTTTGCACACTGTGTTTGCACTGGCATTGAATCATTTGGCATTGAAAAGTCGTGCAAAAATACAGAGTGAAAATTACGGAATTGAATCAGATTGGAATTCGTTTATTTATATCACTTATTTGCTAATTTTAGAATCTAAGTAGACCTTGCCATTTAAATGAGGTTGCTTTTCCCTTTTTTCTGGTATAATATAAATTACCCGTTCATTATGTTATAGTTTTTTTTTTACTAATAGCGCTTTAAATTTATTTATCTTAGTAATATCTTAGGTTCTCGCGATTACTAGGTACACATTATAATAAAACAAATTTTAACCGAATTAAGCGGTCCTCCTGCGACCACGAACGCTGCAAAATGTTTGAAACGTCAGGAAAAACAAAAACCAATAATACACACGATTCATCCGGTTAAAAGTTGTTTTATTTACCTTGATACTTTATCGAAACTAGCAAAAATGATTAAATTTTTAATTGCATCTTTAAAAACACAGGACCTCTTTTTTATGTCGGTTATAGGGAACCAAATACATCAGACTTCTTAAACTGCAATATAGGCAAAAAGGTTTTATAACAAATGAAACTTGAAAACAGTACACAATAAACGAAACTAGACTAATAATCCCAAAGCATAATGTCTCGAAACTAAAACTATAACTGAAGTATTGTTAAAACAAGTACTCACATGGAGATAACGCCGTGTGTACACAACGATACATATTTACATATCCACTGACAATACATAAGACATGACATCACCGTCTGTGGAGTACTTTACGCTGAATGTCAAGAAATTGCCATTGGTTTTGTTGTCACAAGGGCAGCTACTGAGTGTGAGGTCCTGAATTCGATGGATAAGGGAATCTTACGGAGTTTTCTGCTGTAAGGTTCTCAGTAGTAGCATGAATTTTGCATCTGTGCCCTTATATGGCAATAGACTTACCATCTATTATAGTCTACTTTATAATGGCGTCAGTGTCTGTGTGTACAATAATGTACACTTTTACCTAATCTATAGGGAATACAGGTTAAGTGAAGCTATCTCGACTAAAAATCCTCCTTGTATAGTAAATTTTAATGTCTGTCCTATATTCCTCAGCTAAGAAAAGTGCTAAAAGGTTTTCCTCCCGTGAGTATACTAAAATGTTATCTATAGATTTTTCCTTCAGTACCAGGAATAAGATTTGAAATTTGTACTGTCAGAAAGTCCTACTGTAGAATCTTACTTGACTTGGTTTTCTTTACATCGTCTGCTCGACCAGCAATATACTTAAAGATAATACTTTGAAAAGCATTAACACATGCTTAGCAAACTCTACAGTTATAATATTAAATGGAAAAAGAATACGGTCGTGAGCAGGACTCGAACCTGCGCCTCCCGGATAGATACTTCAGGCGCTCTGACCACTAAGCCATCTCGACCTCTGCTCACCACCGCAAATTCTTCATCCACATTTAAACACGTCTTTTGGCGACGTCATTGCTATCTATTCAGTCTTTAAACAGGTGACCGAAACGACACGACTAACTTTGCAGTTAGTACAATGTCGTAAAGATGCAATTACCTTAACAATTAAAGATAAATCTTTGAAAAGCATTAACACATGCTTAGGGAACTCTACAGTTATAATATTAAATGGAAAAGAAAGAAATTATTCCATTTAATATTATAACTGTAGCAATATATACTTTTAGGGTTTCAACTGCTCGTAGGTGCCTGACACAGCTTTAGAAACTGTTAATAACATCTCTACTGGTTTTGTCACGATGTTTACTGTTCTAAGCAAGTGTTAAATTCTACTAATATTATAAAAGAATTATTTTGTCAGATTGGATGGATATTTATTATTCATTCAGGCAATGAATACTGACCGGATTTGGATAAAATTTGGCACACAGATAGTTTATAACCTGGATTAACACAAAGGACTTTTTATCAAGGCTGGACCCAATTCTGAAATCTACGCAGATAGAAGATTATAATGCGCGATACTTGTTTATAATGCGCATATATTATGAAAAGTCAGCTTGTGTTCGACTTTCAACTTGGCAATCTAACGGTCACAATATTAGGCAGCTTGATGGTCGGGTCCATAACCATCACGACCCAATACCAATCTCAACATAATGTCTTATCTACGTGAGCGTTCCATTAGCGAATAGGAGCGCTCCTCCCCACCCCGTCTGATTTGTCGACAATCCTAAATTCATTGAAATTTCCCAACACCTTTGGTTTTGCAAGTGTCTTATAGATGACGGTGACCACTTTCCATCAAGTGGGCCGTCAACCTGTTTGCCTACTTAATAAAATTACTTGTAAAACAACGAATGTTACGATAAGACAGCCAATTATTATTGTTCACCGGTTACTACTCTTGTGTATTTTTCGGGATTTGCAGTTCAACTCGCGGCGTCAGCTGACATACTAAGGGCTCCGTTTGAGTTGGAAATTAGTCGTGTAGTCTCGAAAAAATACACGTGAGTAGTAACCGTTGAACAATCCTACTTCCTGCTAATATTATAAATGCGTAAGTTTGTGAAGCTGGATGTTTGTTACTCTTTCACGCAATAAATACTGAACGGATCTAGATGACATTTGGCGCACAGACAGTTTACAATCTGGATTAATACACTTTTTATCCCGAGTGGACGCAATTGTGAAGTCTACGCAGAAGAAGTTGATAACAGAAGTTAGTAATTAATATAAACGTGTCTCACGAAATTTATTATACTTATATTAATTCGATTAATAGTGATGGTTGGGAGTTTGTACTCTTTAACAGTGTGACAAACTGATAAATTGGCCAATTAAGCAAGAAATTATTAACAATTTTGATTAAAATTTATGTGAAGATTGACCATGACTTCTAGGTCAATCTCTGTGACATCATAGTTATCAACGCTTTAGGCACCAAATTCAGCTCTCAACGATAGTTGTGCAGATAACTCGTATCTCAAAATAATTAAAATTACGGATTTAAAAGTACTGTCTTTCATTTTAAAATTCTATTTTCTACCGTATGTAACATTAGAAAATTGAACTATAACTAATAATAAAATAGAAATTAAAAAACAAGAAAATGATAAACAAACCAAACACTAGAAATAAATGGACGAGAATACTATACAGTTACAGCGGCAATATTTTGCATTTTTAAGTTGACCGAAAAATTGAGCCACTTCGAAAGTAGCACACTTTTGAAAATTTTGACGGAGACAGGAAACTGTATTTTTTTAAGTGTGTAATGGTAGTGTAATGTATTCATAAAAACTACATCGGTATTTCTTGAAAGCGAATTAACTAAAATGCAAGTTATCTTAAGAAATTATTCCAGTCATGAAAAAAAGGAAATGTAACATTAAGTATCATCTGTAATTAGCTTCTATTAAAGTTCAAAGTCATTTAACACTTAAAAAAATTTACCAGATTCCATAGATGTATACATAAATTCGCAGTCTTACCGTCTAAATTCCTGTACCGGTTTTCGCAAATCAAGTATCGATTCGTCTCATTCATGCGGGTATTCAAGCTATATTTATCCGCATTCATGTTTCACTTCTTCAATGACGAAATACAATTAATCATTTACTATACTAGTAAACAAAAAGTTAATATACAATTGTGATATAACACGAATGGTTTGCATAAACATTAAACAGGCAACTACTCTTGAACGATGATATAAATTTAAAATGTTGGCAGTCCAATGCACAATAAAGGTGGAAGCACCTTGCAGACCGTTTTTATAAAAATTCTAGCATATTTTTATAGTTTCTAATTATCATATTTGCTTGCATAATAAATTTGGCTTACGTACAGCGAAATTTAACTATATTATTATACGTATGTATTATATATACCTAAAAACACTAAATGTCATGTGCGGCAAACATTAAAAGGCCGATAAATCAATTTATGGTTGCTATTATCTTATTAAATCGAGTGATTTTTCGCAAATGAAGACAATGTTAAATTTAGAACATTCAAATGTTACCATGTTCAACCGCAAAATTTCCAAAATGGGAAATTTTAGTACTAACCTAATGGCGTCTCTCATCATTCTACATTCCGCAGCTAAACGAAAAGAGGAAAAATGTTACGCTATTATTTAAATCCTTTTATCTTTTTTTATCTCCCACTCAAATGCTACAACTTCTAGGTGATGAAACATAGCACATCGTACATTTCCATCATCTTCACGTCATTATAGAAAGAATGCTTCAGATATGTGCTTGTCATATTTGCTTACACAATCTTTATCGTTCCTTGAAGTGTTGGACCATCTATCTTCAAGTCGGTTATAACAGGTGGTCTCAGCTGTTAGCATGCTACGTATTTAGCATCTTCTGCATATGCTAATAGCTGCCGATTTGTTCAATAAACATGGTTATTATCATCGTTTTCGCATGTTTTAACGAGCTGCTCTGTTTCTGCGTTCTGTACTTAATTGGTATTGTTACTATAGCTTTTATTTTTGGATTTTAATTCAGTAGTGAGTGAAATTTTTCTAAGCATCCATTTTGGTAGAATTTTAAAATATAAAGTCAATACTGTGATTTCGAGTTTGAGAATTTCAAGTAAGCTACATTTTCTAATTAGAATTTGAACTAATTTTGTATACATTTTAGCCTTTATTTAGGAGTTCATGTAGTCTGTTATCGTTACCGAAGAAATAATAAAGTTAATATCTTAAAACAAGACTTAAACAACTGAAATAGAAGTTTGAATATTCTCAAGCATACACTAAAAACAATTGGAAATTCCGTCCCAAGCGATAACTTAGCACACAAAACGTCCGATAAGTTGCGGATTAGTGCCGGTTTATTTACCTTAGCTACGTCGAATCTGCCGAAAGCACAGCACAGTAACACTGTTATAGCACAATTATAATTGGAAAACAAGGAAACTGTGTCGGAAATTCGTTCGCGAATTTTTAAGATGGTGTTCGTGTCGGTGAGTGTGTGGCGGAGCGTGCAGACGCGTGTTCGCGGCACGGTTGGATACTGTCGACTGAGGCAGTGCCGGCCGGCCGCGCGCAAACCCATGAAATCGCTTTTCACTTCAGCTCGTGGGCCGCCTTCTATCAGCTGTTGTTTTTTTAATAGGAAATTGTATTGGACTCTCGGTTTCTAGTGTGATGCTGTTTTTATTTGTTTATTTGTTTTTTATTATGAGGTTGCTGACTGACTGGATTGGAATGTTAGGATGCATGTATTACGGTGGCGGCATTATTCATAAGGGGTAATAAATGCATGATTTTCAGGAATTTTATAGATTATGTGTATAGACAAACGAGAGGTTATTTGTTTGGAGGTGTGTATGACCAGATGTATGAACGTGGACGAGGTGAAAAACAAAATGAGTGTAGAAAGATCGTAGCAGATGGCGTTTTATATTTTCTGCGAACTCCATGGAAAAAAGGCGTGAATTTATGTATTTACGAGAGATTATTTGTAATCCACTGTTACATCTAATTGCAATTTTTCAAGGAAACATTGAAAAATAATAGACTAGAACGGGGCTTGAACCGGCGACCCTTGACATTCCGTGTCACCACTCTACCAACTGAGCTACCTTGTGGTCGTCCGAATCTATTGATAATACTGAGTTTAGTAGAACTGTAAATGATTGCTAAACAAATATCGCTAGGCGTCTCCTTAAGGCGAATACAAGGAAACTTGAAGTTCAATAGATTCGGAGAACGACAAAGTAGCTCAGTTGGTGGAGTGATGACACGGAATGTCTAGGGTCGCGGGTTTAAGCCCCATTCTTAACTATTATTTTTATTTTTTTCCTTCTAAAATTGTTATTAATATAGGCATTACATGGCTTCAACATGTATAAAAAAAATATAATTATATATGATACTGTAACATCTCTTAATTAAAATGTGGGTTCATTCAATTATTCTTTCGTTAGAAGTTATAATTGTTATGCAAATTCTAGCAGAGAGGGTCTTGGTAGATACTGACAGGGAGTGATTGGCGGGAAAGGGGATTGTCAATCATTTTGATTTCCACACTTTATTTAAAGCATGTTATTGGTTTTCATTTTGCATTAATTGCATTCTTTCATATAATTCTCCTGTACTGGCGAATATGTTATCTAATCTATCTAATACCTTAAACGAGCAATTCTTGTACCTACACTAATATTATAAAGAGGAAAGATTTGTATTTTTGTATGTAACGAATAAACTCAAAAACTATTGGACCGATTTCAAAAATTATTTCATCTTTGGAATGCTACATTACCCCTGAGTAACATAGGCTATATTTATTACTAGAAAGTATTAGGGATCCTTACTAAAACTTCAATAATATAACCTAAGGTGTAAATGTTCACCCGTGCGAAACCAAGACGGACCGCTAGTATATATATTTAATCTGAATCTCGGAAACGGCTCTAACGATTTTCATGAAATTTAGTATGCAGGGGGTTTCGGGGGCAATAAATCGATCTAGCTATGATTCATTTTTAGAAAACGTCATTCACCAAAAAAAAAACGAGCCAAGCTCGGTTATCCAGGTACTATATATTATTGGCGTAACTGTACAGTAGGTCGCATGTCAGTGGCAACAAAACCAGTATAATTTGGCCTCGCATAGTCTTGAAACTACGATGTGCCAGCTCAAGGTCAATACGTTATAATTTAAAAACATCATACCTGCATCCTCATGGGATTTAAAAGGTTAAATTTAAAAATTATGTTTTATGTCATTTAATATGTTATTGTTAAATTATGTTAGGCAGAAATATACTAGACTGTTGTACACGCATATATAAGGTGGTGATCTGTAACCGTGCCATATTTAAGGAGCTAACTGTACCAATGATACTGAACATGAATCAATATATAAAAACGTATTAATAAAACAGCTTTTAACCGGATTAATCGCGACTACAAACGCTGCAGTGTTCGAAACGTCAGGAAAAACAAAAACTAATAATACACGCGATTAATCCGATTAAAAGTTGTTCTTTTATAATGATGATCACGAAAATTCACTATATTATTTTGTCCTTTCTTCTTAAAACTTCGGTTAAAAATGGCCAATACCATCTTCAATGTAATATATGCATACATAATATCGGAGCCTATACAAAGGTATTTTTAATCAGACAAGGCAATTAAGAAGCAAACGTTAATATTTGATATGTTACGTAGCCGGCCCTAGACGAGGTCGTCCTTATCTGAGATAGTTATATACTACTCCTTCCGACCGTATTTCGGTCACGGCGGCCTATCTCCACTGAGATTAGCCAAGTACGCAGGAGATATTATAGTGCACAAGTGTATGCGCAAACACAGGTGCACTCCCTATTCCTTCACTCTCATATTCCGATGGGACGGAAAACCGACACGACCAGAGAGAGATCAGGCGCAGGACCCACGGCTTTACGTGCTCTCCGAAGCACGAGGGTGTCACACCACCAACTTCCTGAATCCGGGCTGCTACTGAGAATTACAGAGAAAAAACAGAAAAGTTCAATAACACTTTGCCCGACCTGGGAATCGAACCCAAGACGTCACCCTCAGCAGCTGCGCTTGCGACCACTAGACCAACGAGGCTGTCTCTGATGTCTGAGATAATTACGTCGGCTAGGTACACTCTATTTAATAAGAACTTCGCGCAGAGGAAGGCAGAAACTTTAAATTCGTATATTATTCCTAAATACCAATTAAAATGGGAAAAGGCTAGGCAGATTGACATGAATTACTATTTTCTAATGAAACTTAATAAACACGAACGTGGCCCCAACCCGCGACCTTTGATAGTCCGTGTCATCGCTCTGCCACTGAGCTACCGTGTCGCCCGTTCGCTTCTATAAAATTTCAAGCTCCCTTCTATTCGTCTTAAGGAGAGGCCTGGCGATATCTATTTAGGAATATTAACAGATTACTAACACAGGCATTACATGTATAAAAAAATATCAACATGACGGTGCGGTTCGCGCATTGGTCGAGAGACTAGCTGCTGCGTCGCGTGTCGCAGGTTCGATTTCTGCACAGAGCAAATATTTATAAGATCTACAGGTAATTGTGCCGGGTCTGGGTGTGTGTGCGTGTGAGATTATATATCTGTAAACGCTCCCACGATACAGGAAAAAAATCCTAGTGTGGGGCAACGTTTTATTTTTAACAAAAAAAGAAAAGTTGACCTATGATTTCAATACTTAATACTCAATATTTATTGCTTTTCCATAATGTACATTTGTAACAGTTGGTATGTTAAAATAAATATACAAACAATGATGGACCCTGCTGGGCACAGCATATTTGTAGAGGAGAGGAAGAATGCTTTCTTATACTACTTTTACTTAATTTACTGTTAATAATTATATTTCTTTGTTTACTTATATACTATATGCCTATAATTTGTGCTTATTTAGGTACCTATACATCTATTTTATTACATTATATATTAACTATTAAATATTATCATTGCTATATTATAAACTATTAATTAAATTGCACTTATTAAGTTATATTATTAAATATTATATACATGTATATAAGTAATAATTTCAATATATTATTATTTTTATATTGTATTTTTATTTTATGTAAGTATATATAACATGTATGTCTATTATGTCATTTTAAGGCTATTCATTAAATATTCATTTATACTGTAGAAACATTTGTCTATTAGGAAGTTCTTTAATTTTTTAACAAAAATGTCGTATTTAGATTCATTTTTAATTTGTTCTGGTAGCTTATTGTATATTTTTATGGACATGACAAGGGGACTAGAAGAATGCATTGTTATCCGGGATGTAGGTAAGTTCAGTATATTTCTATGCCTCAGTGTATATTTATTCTGAATAGTTTCCCTAGTGTTGTAATATTCCGGGTATTTACGCACAAATTTACAAATTTCTAGAATGTAGATGCAGGGAAGGGTATTTATTTAGTGCGGCCTGCAAGACTCTGTTTCTTTTATATTAACTAAAATTCTTATAGGTTTTTTTTGTAAGGTGAAGACAGTTGGTGCGTCGGTGCTATTTCCCCATAGAATTATTCCATAAGTGAACCAAGAATAAGCGTAGGCGTAGTAACTCATGAGCGCCGTTGAGAGATCTGTGGTCTTTTTGACCTCGCGTAGGGCATAAGAGAATTTTGCTATTTTTGCTCGCACTTTCTTCACATGCGGTTTCCAGCTAATATGGGTGTCTATTATTTTTTCCGTACCAAAAATCCCCTATAAATATAAATTGAGTCCGCCGGTAGTTTCCAGTGATGGTTGTCCATCAATGGAACTTCCCGTGAACAACTGTTCAAAACGGATTGTACGTGACCGGTGAACGAATCGATCGCATTCGTAGTGTCAGTGACCGAGGCGATGACGTCGGGAATAGAGTCTAAGTGGGGGGAGCTGGTCGATTGTAGGCTTTCGCTTACTTTCTTCCAGTCCGTGATCGTTTGGGTGGGAGGGGGTCGGGAAGGATCAGAGGGCCCCGAGCGAGGTGCCAGTGCCATGATCACGGGACGATGGTCGGAGTTGAGCTCGTGTAGCGTCTCTATAGACTGTAAACGAAGGTTTACGTTCTTTAGAAGCGCCACATCGAGAATATCGGGAAGGTGCGCGGTAGTTTCCAGTGATGGTTGTCCATCAATGGAACTTCCCGTGAACAACTGTTCAAAACGGATTGTACGTGACCGGTGAACGAATCGATCGCATTCGTAGTGTCAGTGACCGAGGCGATGACGTCGGGAATAGAGTCTAAGTGGGGGGAGCTGGTCGATTGTAGGCTTTCGCTTACTTTCTTCCAGTCCGTGATCGATTGGGTGGGAGGGGGTCGGGAAGGATCAGAGGGCCCCGAGCGAGGTGCCAGTGCCATGATCACGGGACGATGGTCGGAGTTGAGCTCGTGTAGCGTCTCTATAGACTGTAAACGAAGGTTTACGTTCTTTAGAAGCGCCACATCGAGAATATCGGGAAGGTGCGCGGTGTTGTGCGGATAGTGGGTGGGATGCATCGGAGCAATAATGTCGAAGTTGAGAGTGGCACACAGGCCGAACAGTTGCCTGCCTCTCGCGGTCGTCGTATTACTGTTCCAAGCGGGATGTTTGGCATTGAGATCGCCCGCTATGATAACGGAGTCACTCAAGCCGAGGAGGGCAGTAAGGTCGTGGGATAGGATTTCGCGTTTTTCCCCCACATCGGTGGCGGTGGGAGGGATATAGGAAGAGACGATAGTGATGGGTTGGTGACCGGTCATGGCTAGCCGACAGATCGATACCTCGAAAAGTGAGAGAGGAGGTGGGTCTAACGGGATGCAGTGGAGCGTTTTGCGGTAATAAATAAGGGTGCCGCCCATGTGACATCTAGTTCTATCGTTCCTAACTATACGGTAGTTGGCGATATTCGGGTCCCGACGGTGAGGTTTTAAGAACGTTTCCTGTACGAGGAGAACGTCTAATTGGTGGTCGCGGAGGAACGTAGTTATTTCGTCGCGTTGTTTAGTGATGCCGTTAGCGTTAAAGAAACCTATTTTTAGGGAGCGCGGTTTGGTTCTACATAGGTTCTTATTATCCATTAAAGATTTTATATTTTATTTATTATGAGCTAGATTGCGCAGGGCTTGCGTAATCTTGGGAAAGGTGTTGTACACCATGAGTAGCTTCATAGGATCGCCTTTGCAGGCGATGATATCCCTGGCCATAGCGTGAGCGTTATCGGAAGAGAATACGCTGAATGTGCTGAGAATGACGACCGCGGGGTCAAACGCGAGGTCGTCGTTTACGACCGGTAGAGAGGCGGCGGCGTTAGCCGGTAAGGACGCGTTAGTCGGAGGCGATAGAGAGGGGGGCGCAGCTATGGGCGAGGCCATTAAGGCTGCGATCGTGGGCGTAGAGGTGGTTTTGAGAGCTGGGAAAGCTCGTTGTTGCTGGAGGTCGTTGAGGGGAGCCCACGGACTGGGTCTCTGAGGGCTGAGGCGGGCGGGGAGTTGAGAAGAGGGGATCGCCACCGAAGGGCTTTCCCTTTGTTGACGGGCGTTGGCCCGCTTAACGAGCTTGGGCGAGGTTGATTTCGGTGCCTTAGGGCAGCCGCGATAGTTAGCGGGGTGACCGGCTTCGCCGCAGAGCACACAACTGGGAGGGTCGGTGCAGAGTGCGCGATCTTTGGGTCGGGGACAGTCTACAGTGCCGTGGTCACCTAGACACTTGACGCATCTAGGTGTGGCGAAACAGTTGGTCTGAGCGTGACCGTATAATTGGCAACGGTGACATTGCCCTATTACGCCTGTTTTATAAGGCTTCTCTATAATGATGCCGGAAAGGCTACAGATCGCTTTGACCTGGAAGATCGGGTGGTGTCCTTCGGTAGGATCGCATACGACTAGCACCATGTCGTAGGCGGCCCCACCTCTGGGTCGGTGCATCCGGTGCACCTGGGATACTGGGACTCTCTGCGACTGAAGGTCGCTGAGGATGTCCTCTGTGGGGATTTCCTTCGGGATGCGTCTAATGACGACCCTGGTAGATTTCTCCTCGGGGAGAGAGTACGTGTGAAACGACACGTCCCTGGCCTTAAGGGCCTTGGTGAGTTCCCTATAATCGGTTGTGGAGGGGACTTTGACTTTAATGCCTTGCTGAGTAGCACAGGCACTGGTGTAGTTGATCCTGCGATCAACACACATCTTTGAGATGGCAGTCCATTTGGACTTGTCATGAATGTAGAGCGGGGGAGGGGATTTAAGCTTCTTAGAGCTCGAAGTGGCGCCGGAGGGGCTGAGGGGGGGGTTGGTCTGTGAGGGGGCGGGGGAGAGGGGTGCGATAGTCGCGGGGGAGGGGGGGGGCGGGGGTGGCGGTAGTCGCGGGGGCGGGGGAGGGGGCGGGGGGCGCTACAGGTTTTTTGGCCTTGCTGGCCGGGGCGGAAGTTTTCCCCTTCTTCCTCTTGCCTCCTTTGCCGACCTGGATGTAGTCGTCTTCGGAGGAGGAGGAGGAGGGAGAGGACGAGCTAGTCTCGGAGTCGGAGGCAGTGGCATCCGAGAGACAGGGAGAGGGGTTGACGCACACGTCCATGTCTTCCGAGACAGTGACGGCGGTCGTAGGAGGCGCGATGGCCGAAGTAGAGGGAGCCTCTACGAGAGGGTCGATGGTGGGCAAGGATGCGAGGCATGGTATACCTATTTTAGCGGGCGGCGGAGAGAGAGGGCTATCTACGCAAATTATTGCGGGGTTGACATGCTGCAGGTCGGCTATTTGGGTACCGTACCGACGTTGAATGTCGGGGTCCCTGACTATGATTTTAACGAACGCGAGAAGCGCGTCCATATTAAAAAGAAATTAATTTAACTATTATATATATAACTCTAATTTTCGCCTAACAGGCCTAACTCCCCGGGAGGATAGCCCGGGGATGCGTAACCCTCCCCGCCGGGTATAGGCAGGGAGGTGAGTGACCTAATGGTGAGCCCTAAGCTTGCTTTTTACCCGTCGCCAGTCTTAATGTGCGTACGGGGCCCTGAACCAGTCTAGTGCGAAGGGTGTAGACACACCCGACCGACACTAGGTGTGTTGCTGTAAGGGAAACCAGAGCTAGAGTCGACTAGGAGATCCCCCAAGGCCGGTTGTTCTAGCTCCCGTCCGATTTGTAGCTTAACCCTGAAGGGGCTTCAGCTGGGTGTATCGGGTCCACACCCTCTCGGTTTCGTTGACACCGTGAGGTTTCCACCGAGAACCACGAAACTGTGGATTTTCCCAGAAGGGGAATTTACACAACACACGTTTTGACTGTACTTTGAAAAAGACAGATATCAGCCGCCGCCTCGAAAGAGGCAACTTTTGAATTGTAGTGGCGTAGCTAGCGAGCAGCTACGGAGAATGCTACGGCAGAGCGTAGCGACAACGATCACTGACACAACACGAGCGGATTACGCGGAGTAACACGTCCGTGCGCGGCGAGCGTTGATGCGAGAATCGAATTGATGAGCTCCCGCCTACCTTATTTATATTTTGTGCAGATGGGCTCACAATACCATTTTATAAACTAGTAAATCAATCATTTAATGAAGGTGTTGTGCCAGACCAACTAAAACAAGCAGTTATAAAACATATCCACAAGAAAAATCTGAAAACAGACCCGAACAATTATCGACCCATTGCCCTTTTACCCACAGCCTCTAAAATCTTTGAAAAGGCAATGACCACCCGAATATATTCCTTTTGCGAAAAATACAAAATATTCGCCGAACACCAAAATGGATTTCGCAAAAATAAATGAACAACATTGGCAGTATATAAATTTATCCAGGAAGCCCTAAACATAATTAACAACAAGCAGTATGCAATAGGCATACTGCTTGATATGACAAAAGCCTATGACAAAGTGCAATTCCAGATACTTTTAGATAAACTTTACAGAATGGGTATACGTGGATTAGCTCATAAATGGTTGACATCATATCTCACAGATAGACAGCAGTTTGTAGAAATATAATTTTTTAACCAAAATAACAATGAAATAGAAAACGTCCGCTCTAATAAAAAACACATAATAGCTTCAATACCCCAAGGTAGCGTGATAGGATGCCTATTATTCTTAATTTATATAAATGATTTGCCTAAAATCATCGCGGGACCTAGTGTGCTCTTTGCGGATGACATATCCTTGTTAATATCATGTCAAACAAACGTAAATTTAAATGAAAAACTAAATTCTACTATCACTGCAACAGTTGACTGGATGAAAGAACACAACCTAGAAGTAAATTTTTTTACCTTTAATTTCACCTTTAAAAAACACACGTTGGAGGTTGTAAATGAATTCACCCTACTGGGAATACCCAGTAGGGTGAATTCATTTACAACCTCAATTTATATTTATAGGGGATTTTTGGTACGGAAAAAAGGATATTAATTTTGTTTTTGAAAAATTTACTTCTAGGTTGTGTTCTTTCATCCAGTCAACTGTTGCAGTGATAGTAGAATTTAGTTTTTCATTTAAATTTACGTTTGTTTGACATGATATTAACAAGGATATGTCATCCGCAAAGAGCACACTAGGTCCCGCGATGATTTTAGGCAAATCATTTATATAAATTAAGAATAATAGGCATCCTATCACGCTACCTTGGGGTATTGAAGCTATTATGTGTTTTTTATTAGAGCGGACGTTTTCTATTTCATTGTTATTTTGGTTAAAAAATTATATTTCTACAAACTGCTGTCTATCTGTGAGATATGATGTCAACCATTTATGAGCTAATCCACGTATACCCATTCTGTAAAGTTTATCTAAAAGTATCTGGAATTGCACTTTGTCATAGGCTTTTGTCATATCAAGCAGTATGCCTATTGCATACTGCTTGTTGTTAATTATGTTTAGGGCTTCCTGGATAAATTTATATACTGCCAATGTTGTTCATTTATTTTTGCGAAATCCATTTTGGTGTTCGGCGAATATTTTGTATTTTTCGCAAAAGGAATATATTCGGGTGGTCATTGCCTTTTCAAAGATTTTAGAGGCTGTGGGTAAAAGGGCAATGGGTCGATAATTGTTCGGGTCTGTTTTCAGATTTTTCTTGTGGATATGTTTTATAACTGCTTGTTTTAGTTGGTCTGGCACAACACCTTCATTAAATGATTGATTTACTAGTTTATAAAATGGTATTGTGAGCCCATCTGCACAAAATATAAATAAGGTAGGCGGGAGCTCATCAATTCGATTCTCGCATCAACGCTCGCCGCGCACGGACGTGTTACTCCGCGTAATCCGCTCGTGTTGTGTCAGTGATCGTTGTCGCTACGCTCTGCCGTAGCATTCTCCGTAGCTGCTCGCTAGCTACGCCACTACAATTCAAAAGTTGCCTCTTTCGAGGCGGCGGCTGATATCTGTCTTTTTCAAAGTACAGTCAAAACGTGTGTTGTGTAAATTCCCCTTCTGGGAAAATCCACAGTTTCGTGGTTCTCGGTGGAAACCTCACGGTGTCAACGAAACCGAGAGGGTGTGGACCCGATACACCCAGCTGAAGCCCCTTCAGGGTTAAGCTACAAATCGGACGGGAGCTAGAACAACCGGCCTTGGGGGATCTCCTAGTCGACTCTAGCTCTGGTTTCCCTTACAGCAACACACCTAGTGTCGGTCGGGTGTGTCTACACCCTTCGCACTAGACTGGTTCAGGGCCCCGTACGCACATTAAGACTGGCGACGGGTAAAAAGCAAGCTTAGGGCTCACCATTAGGTCACTCACCTCCCTGCCTATACCCGGCGGGGAGGGTTACGCATCCCCGGGCTATCCTCCCGGGGAGTTAGGCCTGTTAGGCGAAAATTAGAGTTATATATATAATAGTTAAATTAATTTCTTTTTAATATGGACGCGCTTCTCGCGTTCGTTAAAATCATAGTCAGGGACCCCGACATTCAACGTCGGTACGGTACCCAAATAGCCGACCTGCAGCATGTCAACCCCGCAATAATTTGCGTAGATAGCCCTCTCTCTCCGCCGCCCGCTAAAATAGGTATACCATGCCTCGCATCCTTGCCCACCATCGACCCTCTCGTAGAGGCTCCCTCTACTTCGGCCATCGCGCCTCCTACGACCGCCGTCACTGTCTCGGAAGACATGGACGTGTGCGTCAACCCCTCTCCCTGTCTCTCGGATGCCACTGCCTCCGACTCCGAGACTAGCTCGTCCTCTCCCTCCTCCTCCTCCTCCGAAGACGACTACATCCAGGTCGGCAAAGGAGGCAAGAGGAAGAAGGGGAAAACTTCCGCCCCGGCCAGCAAGGCCAAAAAACCTGTAGCGCCCCCCGCCCCCTCCCCCGCCCCCGCGACTACCGCCACCCCCGCCCCCCCCCCTCCCCCGCGACTATCGCACCCCTCTCCCCCGCCCCCCTCACAGACCAACCCCCCCCTCAGCCCCTCCGGCGCCACTTCGAGCTCTAAGAAGCTTAAATCCCCTCCCCCGCTCTACATTCATGACAAGTCCAAATGGACTGCCATCTCAAAGATGTGTGTTGATCGCAGGATCAACTACACCAGTGCCTGTGCTACTCAGCAAGGCATTAAAGTCAAAGTCCCCTCCACAACCGATTATAGGGAACTCACCAAGGCCCTTAAGGCCAGGGACGTGTCGTTTCACACGTACTCTCTCCCCGAGGAGAAATCTACCAGGGTCGTCATTAGACGCATCCCGAAGGAAATCCCCACAGAGGACATCCTCAGCGACCTTCAGTCGCAGAGAGTCCCAGTATCCCAGGTGCACCGGATGCACCGACCCAGAGGTGGGGCCGCCTACGACATGGTGCTAGTCGTATGCGATCCTACCGAAGGACACCACCCGATCTTCCAGGTCAAAGCGATCTGTAGCCTTTCCGGCATCATTATAGAGAAGCCTTATAAAACAGGCGTAATAGGGCAATGTCACCGTTGCCAATTATACCTGCACCGACCCTCCCAGTTGTGTGCTCTGCGGCGAAGCCGGTCACCCCGCTAACTATCGCGGCTGCCCTAAGGCACCGAAATCAACCTCGCCCAAGCTCGTTAAGCGGGCCAACGCCCGTCAACAAAGGGAAAGCCCTTCGGTGGCGATCCCCTCTTCTCAACTCCCCGCCCGCCTCAGCCCTCAGAGACCCAGTCCGTGGGCTCCCCTCAACGACCTCCAGCAACAACGAGCTTTCCCAGCTCTCAAAACCACCTCTACGCCCACGATCGCAGCCTTAATGGCCTCGCCCATAGCTGCGCCCCCCTCTCTATCGCCTCCGACTAACGCGTCCTTACCGGCTAACGCCGCCGCCTCTCTACCGGTCGTAAACGACGACCTCGCGTTTGACCCCGCGGTCGTCATTCTCAGCACATTCAGCGTATTCTCTTCCGATAACGCTCACGCTATGGCCAGGGATATCATCGCCTGCAAAGGCGATCCTATGAAGCTACTCATGGTGTACAACACCTTTCCCAAGATTACGCAAGCCCTGCGCAATCTAGCTCATAATAAATAAAATATAAAATCTTTAATGGATAATAAGAACCTATGTAGAACCAAACCGCGCTCCCTAAAAATAGGTTTCTTTAACGCTAACGGCATCACTAAACAACGCGACGAAATAACTACGTTCCTCCGCGACCACCAATTAGACGTTCTCCTCGTACAGGAAACGTTCTTAAAACCTCACCGTCGGGACCCGAATATCGCCAACTACCGTATAGTTAGGAACGATAGAACTAGATGTCACATGGGCGGCACCCTTATTTATTACCGCAAAACGCTCCACTGCATCCCGTTAGACCCACCTCCTCTCTCACTTTTCGAGGTATCGATCTGTCGGCTAGCCATGACCGGTCACCAACCCATCACTATCGTCTCTTCCTATATCCCTCCCACCGCCACCGATGTGGGGGAAAAACGCGAAATCCTATCCCACGACCTTACTGCCCTCCTCGGCTTGAGTGACTCCGTTATCATAGCGGGCGATCTCAATGCCAAACATCCCGCTTGGAACAGTAATACGACGACCGCGAGAGGCAGGCAACTGTTCGGCCTGTGTGCCACTCTCAACTTCGACATTATTGCTCCGATGCATCCCACCCACTATCCGCACAACACCGCGCACCTTCCCGATATTCTCGATGTGGCGCTTCTAAAGAACGTAAACCTTCGTTTACAGTCTATAGAGACGCTACACGAGCTCAACTCCGACCATCGTCCCGTGATCATGGCACTGGCACCTCGCTCGGGGCCCTCTGATCCTTCCCGACCCCCTCCCACCCAAACGATCACGGACTGGAAGAAAGTAAGCGAAAGCCTACAATCGACCAGCTCCCCCCACTTAGACTCTATTCCCGACGTCATCGCCTCGGTCACTGACACTACGAATGCGATCGATTCGTTCACCGGTCACGTACAATCCGTTTTGAACAGTTGTTCACGGGAAGTTCCATTGATGGACAACCATCACTGGAAACTACCGCGCACCTTCCCGATATTCTCGATGTGGCGCTTCTAAAGAAAGTAAACCTTCGTTTACAGTCTATAGAGACGCTACACGAGCTCAACTCCGACCATCGTCCCGTGATCATGGCACTGGCACCTCGCTCGGGGCCCTCTGATCCTTCCCGACCCCCTCCCACCCAAACGATCACGGACTGGAAGAAAGTAAGCGAAAGCCTACAATCGACCAGCTCCCCCCACTTAGACTCTATTCCCGACGTCATCGCCTCGGTCACTGACACTACGAATGCGATCGATTCGTTCACCGGTCACGTACAATCCGTTTTGAACAGTTGTTCACGGGAAGTTCCATTGATGGACAACCATCACTGGAAACTACCGGCGGACGTACGCGAACTGGTAACGGAAAAGAACGCATCCGTACGTGCCTACAGCGCGTTTCCCTGCGACGCGAACAAAGCTCACATGCGCTATTTACAGCGTGCTGTAAAGAAACGCATCGATGAGCAGCGTAACGCGCACTGGGATAAGACGCTGAGCGACTTAGAGCCCACTCACCAAGCATTCTGGCAGCTTCAAAGGAGACTCCAATCCGATGGAGTGGCCACCATGCCCCCTCTCATCCGCCCCGATAAGAGCATAGCCTTCGACGACATCGAAAAGGCCGAGTGCCTGGCCGACAGTCTAGAAGCGCAATGCACTCCTAGCACCCAACCGGTCGACCGAGCGCACCTCCTCAAGGTAGACGCAGAAGTAGAACGCAGAGCCTCACTCCCGCTGTTCGAAGACCCCGACGACCCCCTGCCCCCCGTCACTCCCGACGAGGTGCAAGAGGTCATTAAAAATCTCAAACCCCGCAAAGCCCCCGGCATAGACGGCATCACTAACAAAGTAATGAAACTTCTCCCCGCCCCTTTCATTATACTCATGACCGCCATCTTCAATGGCGCCATGAGTCACAACGTCTTCCCTCAATCGTGGAAAGAAGCCACCGTCATAGGTATCCCTAAGCCGGGAAAACCCGCGAACGAACCCACCAGCTACCGACCGATCAGCCTCCTCAACGTACTCTGTAAAATCTACGAGAAGCTTATTTATAAGCGACTCAAGGACTTTGCCGATGCGAAGAGCCTCATCCCCAACGAACAGTTCGGTTTTCGTACCCAACACTCGTGCGTACAACAGGTCCACCGCATCGTCGAGCACATAAGCGCCGGTTTTCAGCGCGGCACGATGACAGGCGCGCTCTTTTTCGACATAGCGAAGGCTTTCGACAAAGTCTGGCACAACGGCTTATTATACAAGCTGTACCAACTCGGCGTGCCCGACCGTCTCGTGCTCATCCTACGGGACTTTCTCTCGAATCGCACTTTCCGCTATCGCATAGAGGGCGCACTATCCGCCCCCCACTCTATCCGCGCCGGTGTCCCCCAGGGCTCCGTGCTCTCGCCCCTCCTGTTCACGCTCTTCACTAGCGACATCCCCAAAAATAGACAGGCAAAGTTAGCTCTCTTCGCAGACGACACTGCCATTTTCTACTCCGGTATCGTGCGCGACCGTATAGCTAGCACTCTCCAAACTTCCGCCAACGTACTAGGCGCTTGGTTCAGGAAATGGAGAATAGAAGTCAACCCCGATAAGAGTCAAGCCGTACTCTTCGCGAAAAAGCGTAGGATCAGACCCCCCGACCCCAAACCGATAACCATGTTCGGCAAGCCGATCCCTTGGGAGAAGCAAGCCAAGTACTTAGGAGTCATCCTCGATAGACACTTGACCTTCGGTGAGCACATAAGGACGGTGCGCTCGCGCGCCGCCTTCGCTCTGGGTAGGCTTCACTTTATCATGAACGCACGCAGCAGATTGTCCCTTAAGTGCAAACTGCGCATTTACACCACGTGCATACGCCCCATCATGACCTACGCCTGCGTAGTGTTCCCACACGCGAAATCGTACCGCCTCCATAAGATGCAGACCCTCCAAAACCGTGCCTTACGTAAGGTCACGGGAGCCCCCCTCTACGTTAGAAACGAAAACCTCCATCTCGACCTCAAGATTCCCACTATCCAACAGTTTATAAAACGCATTTGCAAGCGTTATTTCGAGTCTGCTGAAAAGCACCCCAACCCTCTCATCGCGGCTGCCGCCCGATACACCCCCTCCCAGATAAGTAGAATTCGCCGTCCTAGGCATTCACTATTGTACCCCGATGACGCTATAACCCTGCTCCAAGAGAGCCGTAGGGCCACCAGCACAGTACACAGACACAGACCGCCGTCATTTAGGCCTCGCCGCCGAGGCCCGTCGCGACGTCCCCGTAATGCACCTAATGCATCACCTCCCCGACCCTTGCTCGTGCCAGCCCGCGTAGCCGCTGAGCCTGTAGCTTTAAATTCCCCTGATAATAATAATTATGATAATCCTTGTTCGATCCAGCCAGTCCCTTGCTGTCCTCCCTCAAGCGACGCCCTAAGCCGAGGCTCGTACCCCGCAGGGGGTGCCCTTAGCGTGGTCGCTTTAGATTTAGTTTAATTCGTAAGCCCCTGGCTGGAGGCCTTAATAATAGTTTATTATTAGGGCATCCACAGGAAAGCCCGGTTAAGCAGCCGACAACCTCCTAGGTTGACCTGCGAGATGCCACTACCAATAAAAAAAAGCTCATCAATTCCATGACTCTTTTTATTTTTTTATTATAATGTATACTTCCCTGATTCCCTGATTTACTGACTGACATGACTTCGAATACTCAATGGCGCGGGTTCAAACCTGCCTCTTACCTCTCATATGCCTGTTTGCCCACGTAATTAGATTTACGGTAGCTAGTCACAAGCTCATCATAAAGTCATATAAGAACTTTAAGACGGAAAAGTAAACAAATAAAATAATAAATCCGTCCGGCCATCTATCTCTATACCGCCCGGCCACGACCAACAACACAAACACGTTGTGTCATATCGCGAACGCTACGAACGATGGATCGTTGGCCTAAATATTTTCATAAAAATTGGGCTTACAGTTGCCAACTCATGAATGAGTAATTTTTCAGAATTATATCAGAAGTCCTCCTGCGACCACGAACGCTGCAAAGTGTTCGAAACGTCAGGAAAAACAAAAAACCAATAATACACGCGATTATTAATCCGGTTAAAAGTTGTTTTATTATAATGTGTAGTGATCGCGCAAACCTAAGATATTACTATATATCAGAAGTGTATCTTACACCTACGTCCTCGTGTGCCTCGTTGGTCTGCTGAACGCGAGGTCTTAGATATTAGCAGTATTTTTAGTTAGGAAATTTTCAGTAGCAGCACGCTTTGAGCAGTCATAGCCTAGTGGTATTACCGATGAACTGGCAATTCAAAGGTCGCAAGTTCAAAGTCACACTAAAACATTACATTGGGGTCGGCTTCCAGTGAAACCGGATGCAGATTAATACCAGTATTTTACATGGACCGACTGTCTATCTGTCCTCCACAACCCAGTTACTGGGTAACACGATATCTTGTGTTATGACTGGTTGTCAGACTTTCAGGCCTCTGACTACCCGTAGCGGCTGTCATAAATCTCAATTTGACAACCGGGTCCGACGGCTCTGGGTCGACCGAGGGTTCTCGTTCTCGGTTTTGAAATTATGGTCACCCATCCACAGACCGACCGCGGCAAGCGCAGCTTAACCTCGATCAATCTGTGCGGCAGTTTTTACGTGACTTTTTTTTTATGTGTTACGTTAAAACACTTTTGTCAAAAAAAAACCTCAACGCAACACCCGGATCTGCATACACTCTAATTTAGATTCAAAAAAGTGCAACCAGAAATCATTCCGTCTGTTAGTTCGTCTACGTAAACATTCGTCTCGGTGTTCACGATCCACACTTAGCATTTTCTTTCATCACAAATTTCATAAATAACATGAAAGTTTTGCAACATCAGTCTTCTGCAAGCCGTTCGTTCGGTGAAATGCGTAATGTTTGTATAATCGTACGAATTGAATCACACTAGCAAATACACATATACAGTCGCACACTTGTGAGTGTAATGTTATACGTACGAACGTCATGTTATATGCCATTTTGGTGTCAATAATGCAAAAATGTTTTTTTGATTTGAATTGTATTTATATTGTCGGCCTCATTAGACTACTTAGGTACAGATAAATCTGTCCAACTTATTAACGCACTCAACTCTTCATTTTTGTGGGAAGAAAACCACGATCTCGCAGGATTCGAACCTGCGTCTCCAGAAAAATACTCCAGGCGCTCACTAAGTCATCTCGACCTCAGCTCACTACTTCGAATTCTGTATCGGGACTGAATAGATAGCGATGACGTCACCAAAAGACGTATTAAAATGTGGAAGAAGAATGCGGAGTAATGAGCAGAGGTTGAGATGGCTTAGCGGTTAGAGCACCTGGAGTACTTATCCGGGCGGTGCAGATTCGTATTCTGCTCATGACCGTATATTTCTTTCCACAAAAACTATAATCTATAACGATAGAACAACTGCTGAACATAATGTCCTACATTCGAACCCCGAATCGGGTGGATCGGGCAAACTATTATCGGTATTCGGTATAATGAGAAATTATGAAAATGTGCACCCTTGTACATAGGACCTATACCTATACATAATGCCTGTATTCGTACGTTACTTATGAGACCCATATTACTCGGAACGGACAAAAGCTGTATTGAAGTTTTTCTATTAGTAGATTCTCAGTAGCAAGCAGAATTGTGGCCGGTAGATGCCAATAATTCACCACCACGTAGGACTTAAATTAAAAAAATCGCCACTGAAATGTGGGTGTACTACTGTGTACACCTCTAGTCACCTCTTCGAGCTTGAAGGAATTGGTACTGGTGTAGTTTTAGCGGGCGTACCCCTCTCGCCACTAGCATATGATTCCCAATCAAACTTTTATACCTTTTACCTGCATGGTGACAATGGCTGGACACGATTTTAATCGTGAAAGAAGACGTAGTGACAAACATTTAAAAGAGTATGCTCAGATGGTTTGGTCATATTGAGAGAATGAATGAAAGACGGTTAACAGAAGGTATCAGTACAACGTGGGTATAAGTGGAAATGCCGAAGGGGACGCCCTAGAAGGATGTACACTGAACTTATTAGTGATATCCTCCAAAGAATATTTTTTAAATCTACAAAAACGTGCAAAATAATATCATAATTTGCTTTTATTAAAATAAATTTAAAATAACAATATATAGTAATATTCTGTAACTTTTGGAGTCGTGTGTGACACAATTTTATGTTTGTGTTTATTTTTTTATGTATGTTGCTATTAATGTAATGATGAGAGCTATTGTTGCTTTAGTGCAAGTTCATTTGTGCTTGTGTGTTACCTCACCCCCCGCCAAAATTGGCGAGAAAATTTGTTCGATAATTAGTCAGAAGCTGTCTCCCGTCTGGTCTTCTAAGTCTTCCAGGAATACGGGCCTGATGCTATGTCATGTTATGTTACGGTTTACAGTTCATGATGATGACAAATCAGATAATAATTTTATATATGAGACAGAGAAGCGAACTCTTTCATGCCGCAATTCTAGAATACCAGTTCGCCTACAAAGGCTCTATAGTTAGCATGAACTATATTTTAATAAACTATTAACTATTGTGCAATAATAACAATAGATATATAGACCCCGTTTGAATAATGATGTTCCATACCAGGAATTTAATAACTCGTAATAGATCTATACTATTTCTATTACTGTAACTGCCTCGTTGGTCTAGTGGTCCCAAGCGCGACTGCTGATCAGAATTTATCGGGTTCGATTCCCGGGTCGGCCAAATTGTTATTGGGTTTTTCTTTTACTAAATGGCAAGTAGCAGCCCGGAGTTTGGAATTGTGCCCGGTTGATGGCAATAGGCTCACCACCTATTACATGGGACTTAATAACAAGCATTGGTGAAATGTTGTTGTAGGTACAACTGTGTACACCTCTGCCTACCCCTTCGGGGAATACAGGCGTGATGCTATGTTATGTGACTTAAATTATAAAAGCGAAAGTTAATGAGGGTAGGAGGTTTATGTTTGTTACATTTCACGCAATAACAACTAAATGGATTTTCATGAAATTTGGCAAACAGATAGATCCAACCTAGATTAACAAATAGGATACTTCATATCCCGGCTGGACCTAATTCTGAAGTCCAAGCACACGCGGTCGCGGGCAGTAGGTGGTACTTAATATTTTTAGTTTAAATTATCTGTTTGTTTGTCACTTCTTGACGCCTGAACTACGTAACAGATTTCAATGAAAGTTGGCATAAAAATTATGTTTTTTTTTTTATGGAATGGGGGGCAACCGAGCACACGGCTCGCCTGATGCTAAGCGATTACCGCCGCCCATGGACACCCGCAACCCCAGAGGAGTCGCAAGTGCGTTGCCGGCCTTTTAAAGGTTTTGGGCCTCCGGTACCCTCACTCACTCGGCGAAACACAACGCAAGCGTTGTTTCACGCCGGTTTTCTATCAATCCGGTCGAGCCGGCTCATTCGTGCCGAAGCATGGCTCTCCCACGGTAAAAAACCAAGGTAAGATATTATGCGGAGCAACACATAGGACACTATTTAGTCAGAATAGCTTGTTTTTCCTGGAGAGCTAATAATGTCTGTTGACTCGTTAATTAGCAGACACAATGGTTCAGTAAGTATTTATTGGTAGTTATTTTGACACGTCAATCAACTTTCACACAAATTACATAAAAGCCGTTACTTCAATAATTAAATCTATAAAAATTATACATATACAATTATACAAATAGAAATATTATTGTTATCAAGTACAATTTTGTACTTTTATTAACAAGGTGATTAAGAAAATATCACTAGTCGACGCTTAACAGACAATAACAATTCGGTTCATTAGTGTTGTATTGTATTATAAATCTAATTTAATATTTTATAAATTCGGAAGTGTATTTGTTCCCTATTCTCGATGCTTTCAGTAGGTGCAAAGCGTCTTGAAACAATCAAACCAAGACCCGAAATTAACCCGTGGTTAACAAGGGCACAGCTAAGTTACTAATAAATTTTTCAATCGTATCCAACAATTGATCTTTCGACAACAAAACCAATGGCGCCGATAAAATAAAATATATATGATTTTATTTCTGTCCTGTTTGGTCTAAATACAGTAACACGGTACTACTTGCTACTTACGACGATTTATCCCCAATTTTCTCCTGGTGGCTGGTACGGTTAGGGTAATCATTGTGGTACCGCGGAACTTTACAAATTTATAAAATGTGATACCTCTAAAACTATCCATCCAAAACATTACAATCTTGGTGTCATAATACAAAATAATAATAATATTCGTCCAGACCGTATTGCGGCCACGGCGGACTATCTCCTAGGAGATTAACCAAGTACGCAGGAGATATTATAGTGCACAAGTGTATGCGCAAACACAGGTAGAGTGCACCTGTCTTCTTTCACTCTAATAGTCCGATGGGACGGCAATCTGACACGACCGGAGAGAAATCAGGCGCAGGACCGACGGCTTTACGTATTCTCCGAAGCACGGGGGTGTCACACTACCAACTTCCTAACTCCGGGCTGCTACTGAGAATTTCCTAACAGAAAAAAAAAACAACAACGCTTTGCCCGACCTGGGAATCGAACCCAGGACCTCACGCTCAGCAGCCGCGCTTGCGACCACTAAACCAACGAGGCAGTCGATTGGTGTTATATTAAATACAGAAAAAGCACAAAGCAATTTCATCATCTATCTGCCTATCCTTTTCCCAACTACTTTTGAGATGGCTTCCAGTTTAACTGGATTCCGACTCTAACGTAATACTTACTGTCTGGCGACTGTCTTATCATATCTTAACAATCAGCACAGTTTTGTATACGTGTTAATTGACTTTTGTCGCCAACTGTACTCAACGAATGTCTCCATAACCTGGAATCCCCACGCCACCATCACATTCATTAATATCAATCGTAAGTTCCACCACAAAGTATGCATCATTCATGAGCCCACAAACTGACCTCATCACTTCAAATAGTTTGATTATCCAGAAGTAGGTTACTATCAACCAATACATTGTAACCAAGGTTGCTGAGTAAGAAATGCATCAGAACGCAGTATTTATGGACCATGGCTGGGTTATTTTGAACCCAATAACAATGCTAACGAGTGATGCAACGTTTTCATTTACGACCTGCGAGCGCAAGCGCCGTGCGGTGACCATGAGTTTGGGATTTTTATTTATTACTAGCTGGGCCCCGCAAACGTTGTTCTGTCATATAAATTTCCTGGATAGGGCCACCCTTATCACCTAGGGGTATACAAATACGACCTATTCTCAGACCTATCAAATATACACAAAAATATTCATAAAAATCGGTCAAGTCGTTTCCGAGGAGTTGGATAACAAACACTGTGACACTAGATTTTTATATATTAGATTTGTTCACAAAGTACCATTAATTTGCTGTTTCTTTTTGTTCTAATTATGTGGTTGATATACAAACTAGTATCTATCTATAATTTAAATTATGCGTAGGGTCTCACGGAGATTTAAAGACCATCGCTGACATTTGTTAGGTATGCTAGTTTTCTCGCGATGTTTTCCTTCACCGTTTTAAACAAATGATTAGTACTCAGCCGCGTTATAGTGAGCTACGATCGAGGAACTCCGGTAAAAGTTTGTGGAAGACCATGTAGTTTTGTCAGTAAAAGGCCAGTTAAAGATAAATATTTGAAAAGCATTAACGCATGCTTAGCGAACTGTAAAGTTATTATATTAAATGGAAAAAGAATACGGTCGCGAGTAGGATTCGAACCTGTGCCTCCCAGATAAATACTCCAGGCGCTCCGACCACTAAGCCATCTCGGCCTCTGCTCACCACCGCGAATTCTTCATCCATATTTTAACACGTCTTTTGGCGACGTTATTGCTATCTATTGAGTCCCTAAACAGGTGACCAAACTGACACGGCTATCTTTGCAGTTAATACAATGTCGTAAAGATGTAATTACCTTAACAATTAAAGGTATATCCTTGAAAAGCATTAACGCATGCACAACGAAGTCTAAAGTTGTACATTTTTGTGGAAGAGAATCCGGGGTAGTTAGCAGAGGTCGAGTTGGCTTAGTGGTCAGAGCACCTCGAGTATTTATCCGGGAGGCGCAGGTTCGAATCCTGCTCACGAAAGTATTATTTTTATTATTAAAAAAAAACATATTTTAAACTAATTGTCACCCGCAATTTAAAAAATTACATTTTTTTTTAACTTTTTACGTCCTAATAAATAAAATTTACAAAATCCTTCCTTAGTTGATACCTGCGCTATAAAAAGTACTTCCTGTTAAATATTTCAAGTTTGTAAGACACTCACTCAAGACTCAGTGGTTTTGGTTGTGCGTTGATAGATCAATCAGTCAGTCTCTCCTTTTATATATACAGTGAGACAAGCCAAGCCAAACAACTCCTGAATCTATTCCCACGATATGTGGTCACCCTAGTCACGCGACATGATTCGTTACGTCATTATTAAATAAATCTTTTATATGTAACGACGCCTCTTTGATGCATGCCGCAACTGCTTGTGGAACAGTACGGTGTCACTTACAGTACAGCAGAGAATTATAAAAAATACAATATAGGATCACGCTTGTATTCCCCGAATGGGTAGGCAGAGGTATAAGTACAGAGTTGCACGCTCATATTTCACCAATGTTTTTAAGTTTCATGAACCAGCGTCCAGAAGGTGAGAGATTCCATACTCCTGGCAGCAACTGAGTATTTTCTAACAACATAAATCAATAACACTATGCCCGACCCGGGAATCGAACCCAGGACCTCACTCTCAGCAGTCGCGGTTACGACGACTATACCAATGAGGCAGTCGCTATGTTTTACAATCGCAAATAACCAATGTATGTCTTATTTCTGTTATATTTAGGGTCAATAAACAAAATTATGTCCGTAAACAAGGAAACTTCTTCATATCGTATGGTTGATGAACAACCTAGTGTCAGAGTTTAAGCCAATTTAGGCCATCCGTAGGTCTTTCACATGGCTATACACACCATCGAGAACATCTCTGAGGTGTGCTGGTTTCCTCACGATGTTTTCCATCACCGTTTTAAGCGAGTGATAATTAATTTAAAATGTGCACATGACTTTCGAAAAGTCAGGGGTGCTTTTTTGTATCAAAAATGCATCTACGTATGGCCACCAACTCGCCTGATGGTGAGCGATGGTGTGGCCGAGGATGGAGCACGTAGATCCAGATAATCTATTCACTCTAAGCAGAGTGGATAGATTTGGGGAGACCGATAGTTGGGGAGTTGACATCTGCTGCAACTGCCCAGACCCGTCTCCCACAACGGTTGCACTGGCATCCCGAAACACGACTAGGTCGTTGAAAAACTATTCCCTATTTTTTGCTTGTGTGATTTTTTTATTTATTAGTTCAAATTTATATTGGACCAACTTTGAGGTATACCCTATCGGAGGAAAAAAATACATCAAAATCAGACTACTCGATAAAAAGGTATGCGTGCTTAAACATAAAAAACAAAAACAATTATACGCGTCCACTTGAGAACCTCTTCCTTTTTTGGTCGGTTAATAACTAATATCCGCTTTATGTTACACTGCACCCCAAATGTAACTCAACTCAACCTTCCAGAAGGTACGATGCCAACCAATGACGTAACAGCTGACATTTGACAATAAATCTCTGGACACCCGACACTTGACAGCCGCCTCATAATTTATCAATTGTTTGTTTGTTCAAACGTTTGATTCATTAATTCATTATTTATACTGGAAGGAATTTACTTGTATTGACCGCTGTGCAAGGCGATGGAATGTTATGAATGGGAATATTTGGGAGGTTGCTTTGAAACATATTGTAGGTAGGTACTAAGGTCCGGTTGACTGGCTTGTTCATCTAGTAGTCGCATAAGGTCCTTTTCCTCGGGCTCAATTCCCAGGGTTCGATTCCCAGGTCGGGCAAAGTATTATTGCATTTTTCTGTAAGTAAATTCATAGTTGCAGCCCGGAGTCAGGAAGTTGGTTGTGTGACACCCCCGTGCTTCGGAGTGCACGTAATGCCGTCGGTCCTACGCCTGATTTCTCTCCGGTCGAGTCGGATTGCCGTCCCATCGGAGTATGAGAGTGAAGGAAGAGTGTGCACTATAGTATTTCCTGCGTACTTAGCTCATCTCCGTGGAGATAGGCCGCCGTGACCGAAAAACGGTCGGGAGGAGTATACTAAGGTTCTGCACGCTCTGTGAAATAAGGATTTTATTATTAGCATTAAGGCCCATAAACATCATAATAAAAAAAATAAGTATTGAAACATTTAGCTGAATGGCTTCCAAGCTTGGAAAAGATATTTAAAATCATATATGGAAGAAATCCACCAAAAATTTATAATTACAATAAAACTAAATCCTAATATGAGGATGTAGTGACAAAGATTGAGAAGGGTATGCTAAGATGGTTTGGGCACGTAGAAAGGATGGATGAAAGGCGATTGACTAAACTAGTACATGAGGCGAGAGTGGATGGAAGAGTCGGGGCAGGTCGATCTCAACGAACGTACCGCAATCAAATTGCGGACGTTCTCAAAAAAGGACGGGTCAGGAGCCACCTAAATCGGCGAGCATGTATGAAAATGTTAATGAGCGTATATGAAGCGAAAGAGGTGTGTCAGAACCCGTAGCAAATGGAAATCGATATTCTCTGCCTACCCATATGGGAAACAGGCGTGATTGTATGCATGTAAAACCTAATATAGCATCACGCCTCCTTCCCCGAAGGGTTAGGCAGAGAAGTATCAATAAGTCGTGAGCCTATTGCCATGAACCGGGAACAATTCTGAACTCCAGGCTGCTATTGACCATCTAACAGAAAAACCCAACAGCACGTTGCCTGACCTGGGAATCGAACCCAGGACCTCACGCTCAACAGCCGCGCTTAGAATTAAATCCACAAGATTTCTTCACCGACTAGAGATTGCAATAGGCCAGGATTTGTCAAACTGGGGTACGCGTACCCCTAGAGGTACTTAGGTCAGTCGTAAAGCTATACGACAAAAATAACGTTTTTTATTTTTTATTTTAGTGTTCAATTCTTTATTCTCAAGCTGTTTCTTTTAAGAGGTACAGGAGTTTGCAGTCGTCTACGATATTTTGAGGAATACGCGGGAAGAAAAGTCTGAGAATGCCTTCAATAGGCTATTAGCGTTAGCGTCGCAGCGCGCAGCGTAGGTGCCCTTGTAGGTAAGAATCTCACATATTCTCAGTAGGTACATGCTATTAATACGAGTTTCACATTAACGACGTCATAATCAGATTAACGACAATTGTATTACCTAAACGTGACTCCTGTGCAAAATGAGTCCTAGATTCCCACTAAAGCTAGACAATAAAAACGACATGCATAAGATACTGGCATGACCACTAAAGAGAGAACTCAAAAAAGGACAACTCTTTACGATATTTGAAGCACACATGCATCTCGAACTGTAGTAGATGATTGACTTGTTAAAAATATATATATCTCCAGAAATCGATAATGATCTCTTTCATCAAATAAAATCCTCTAATATCAACGGAGAATATCATGCAGTCTGATAGATTGGACTTTATTTTATAATTTGAAGAGATTTAAATCTGTTAGATATCCGCGTATTTTTTTCGGGATAAGGGGCGTAAATGCTGGCGCATACATACAAACTGTCTAGCCAGCAAATTTCATTTAAATTAGTAAGCAGAGTAGGTATCAAACATCCCAACTTACGCTTTTTATAATATTGAGACATAAAATTGCAATTTTAGAAATATATTGAATCTGGTCTAGATCGAGTTAATTTAGCATAAAAAAAAATTATTTTGTTTCCTCCGACCACGACACGCTCTCCTCAGACCCGATGATAGGATCACTGTAGCTCAAAAATCCAACAAATTCACAAGCACAATCCGACGCGCTCGACCGCCTCGTTATAGACCTCACCGGCGAGGTCCGCGTCCGTCGCGAAATGTCTCATCATCTCCGCTCCAACTCTTGCTCGAGCCGGCCCGCGCCAAGTCAGTAGCTTTAAATTCGTCCCTTAATTATAAGGAAACTGATATGATCCAGCTTGTCTCAAGTATGTAGCCGAGGCTCGTGTCGCCCTTAGCGCTGTTGATTAGTTTGTAGTCTGTTTTAAAATATGCTCTGGCTGGAGGCATTAAACTGCCTCACCTTTGATATTGTCCGGTTACGCAGACAAAACCCCGCTGGGTTTATGCAAGAGGACATAACAAAAAAAAAAAAAAACTTTTTTGTTTCTCGAGTTTCGACAGAATTGAACTCCCTTAAAAATTAACCTTCTGCATTCATCTTTCTTAGGACATCACTTCGTGCAACGTACTAAGATAATAACCCACTTTAATCCTAAGGAGATAAGGCAGATTTTTCTTACTATCTTTGTAATTGCGTTCCAAAATATTAATTCCAATCTTATATTAATAAAAATAAGAGTTGTAGTGTGTGATTATAAAGTTTGCAAAGCAAAGACCTTGCATTTTTGTACACTTTATATCAGTCACTGGGTTATATGAAAAATAAATATTTGCATGTTGATAATAATTGCGTTGCAAGAGATTTTTAGCGAAATTGATGACTGACGAGAAAACTAAATATTATTGCATCAAATATTTTTCTGGTGTGCTCTCTTACAAGTCAGTGATTAAACGTGGGATAACTGAACTTGCGATAGAGGAAGAAAACCAGGAGGAGATGCTTTTAATACGTATAATTTTTTATCTAAATGTATTATTACAAAACACGAGGACGAGATTCTATATTATTTGCTCAGATCATAATAAAAAGTTCTGACTTGACGGTACTTTTTGTAGTATGATCTTTATTTCGTCTTAGGATGAAAGTAAGAGTAAGTATCTATCTAACTCGAGTAAGATCGAGATTGACACCAATAGGTACTTATCTCGAGATAAAAAATTATAAGTTTTAACATTTTAAAATTTTAACTTTTCAGGCAAGTTAAAATTTGATTGAATAGAGAATGAAGTAATTCTATTATGACAAGCCCTTTTAAAGTTAATTTAAGAATTATGTTAATCCACTTAGTTTGCTCACTGAACCTATGCAATAATACGAGAGGGGACATAAGAAAAATATGGGCGCGTAGGGTGGCTTACACGTTTAATGAAGCTAGCGCCATCTAGTTAATAGTAATACAAACAGAGATAAGAATATTTGCCGACAGATGGCGTTAAACTATAGTTCTGCTATTCGTTGCGAGATGGCACTAAACGACCAAACCTACATTATGCAGGCTACAGAAATATATTTTTTTACCCGAAAACTTATACTTAATTCAGTACAAAGCGTTATGAGAACTAAAAGTTTTTTTTTAATTTAAGCAAAAACAATGTTTTGATTATCAACCAATGTTCGGAACTTTTTACAATTAGAAGTTCGAACAGACGGATTGTGAACAACATAAAAAACCAGGTTTTTTTTTCTGTTCTGTACCTGACACACATCGCACATAATTAAAAACGTGACCATGAAAAATACTTTAAAATTGAAGGACGCTCGGACAGAGCATCTACAGTTGTTCTGGACTAATAAATGCAAAAAAAAAACATAATATCCCTCATCTATTGGGACTAAAATCGTTTGAGTTTCACACAATAAAATTTGTCTGTACTTTTTGCAGGTTAAAAGGTCCATGAAGCAGATAAAATACGTTTTTTTTTATTATTTTTTTATACACAAGAATTTTCCTACTCCTTCAATTATAGGAGATCAAAAGCATGCACAAAATTAACAACTAAATTAAGTTAATTAACAAATTTAATCCAATATTAGCAATGGTTTGAGATGCGTGTAAAAACCATTCTGGAAAATAAAATATACAGAAAAAAATAAAACATTTATTACAAACCTAAATTTACTTTTAATCCTTGAATGTCTTGTCAAAATACTCTTTTTGTATTGTTTGCCTGGTAGCTCTCTACCAGATGAAGCAGGTACCTACGTAAGTTTATGAGCTTAGATATTAAGACCAAAACTGTTTACTTTCATTTTTTTTATGAATTAGGGGGCGACCGATCTGACGTCTCGCCTGATGGTAAGCGATTACCGCCGCCCATGGACACCCCCAGAGGAGTCACAAGTGCGTTGCCGGCCTTTTAAAGGGTTTGGGATCCGGTACCCTCACTCACTCGGCGAAACACAACACAAGCGTTGTTTTACGCCGGTTTTCTGTGAGGCCGTGGTATTACTCCGGTCGAGCCGCCCCATTTGTGCCGAAGCATGGCTGTACGGTGTACTTACTTTTCAGTTCCCATTTACGTCGGTAAACTTTTTGGGTTATTAAGTTTGTCTGTAACAAGAGTCCAGACCGACTTTATACACTCTGTTTCGTCATACGATTAGTCTGTTACGACCAATATAAAAGATAAACCTCCGTCTTACTAGGTATTAAGACAAAACAATATAGGACCCAATATGGCGGTACATGAGACAGTGAACTTTAGCTCAAACACTACGGACGGACTTTAATATCTTGAGTCATAAATTTTTGTGGAAAGAAAAATACGTTCGTGAGCAGGTTTCGAACCTGCGCCTCCCGGATAAAGCCGGGATTTCTTTTCCACAAAAATTTATAACTTTAAGTTAGCTATGCATGCGTTTTTTTTTTTATGGAATAGGCGGCAACCGAGCAGACGGCTCGCCTGATGGTAAGCGATTACCGCCGCCCATGGACACCCGCAACCCCAGAGGAGTCACAAGTGCGTTGCCGGCCTTTTAAAGGGTTTGGGCCTCCGGTACCCTCACTCACTCGGCGAAACACAACGCAAGCGTTGTTTCACGCCGGTTTTCTGTGAGGCCGTGGTATCAATCCAGTCGAGCCGGCCCATTCATTTTTCAAAGATTTATCTGTATTTGTTAAGGTAATTGCTTCTGTACGACATTGTATTAAATGCACAGCTTTTCTTTACATAACATAACATAACATCACGCCTGTATTCCCCAGAAGGGTAGGCAGAGGTATACACAGTTGTACACCCACATTTCACCAATGTTGTTATTAACCATGTAATAGGTGGTGAGCCTATTGCCATCAATCGGGCACAATTCTGAACTCCGGGCTGCTACTGAGAATTTCCTAACAGAATAACTCAATAAGACTTTGCCCGACCCGGGAATCGAACCCGAGACCTTATGCTTAGCAGTCGCGCTTGGGACCACTAGACCAACGAGGCAGCTTTTCTTTATATCTGTGTTACCCTGGGCTGGTGACAAACACTTTTGTGATCGTGTATCTACATATCGGTTTCTCAGTAAGTGAATTATTGTTAATTCTAATGAGGAAATAAGAAAGTTAGTCGTGTGGGTTCAATTTCCTGTAAAGGGACTGAATAGATGGCAATGACGTCACCAAAAGACGTATTAAAATATGAAAGATAAATTCGTGATAGTTAGTAGAGGTCGAGATGGATTAGCGGTCAGAGCGCCTGGAGTATTTATCCGGGATGCGCAGGTTGGAATCCTACTCACGTCCGTATTTTTCTTACCACAAAAATGTATAGCTTTAGAGTTCGCTATGCATGCGTTAATGCTTCTTTTCTTGACTGCCTCATTGGTCTAGTGATCGCAAGCGCGGCTGCTGAGCGTAAGGTCCTGGGTTCGATTTCCAGGTCGGGCCAAGTGTTATTGGGTTTTTCTATTAGGAAATTCTGAGTAGCAGCCCGGAGTTGGGAATTGTGCCCTGTAGATAGCAATAAGCTCACCACATAGAAATACATTGGACTTAGGAACAACATAGGTGAAATGTGGAAGTGCAACTTTGCACACCTCTGCCTACCCCTTCGGGGAATACAGGCGTGATGCTATGTGATGTTATAACTAAATTAACACTTAGATTACGCACGCCACATTCAGACGCCACGTCATCGTCAGTATTCCATGCGCAGACGCTACATCGTATCGTATGCGAAGGCTGCACATTGCGGTCGGTCCACCGCCTACGCGGGTCGTCGAACGACCTCCCGCCTCCCTCCCGCAGCCTTCCAACCCCTTTGGAGGCCCTCCAGTCGTCATACATTTTATATGCCTTTAGATTGTGGGTAGGCTTCGTAGAATTAAATTTAGCCCTAGGATGTTGAAACTTTATTCTAGTGCCAGATTAAGGTTTGAGTAAAGTAAAACTTTGAACTTTTGAGTAAAACTTAACTCAATACTCAATCGGTTATTGCATTCCATAACGTATAAAGAGTTGGTAGCCTTACCTACTTGCATATTTTCAAGAGGAAACCGGAAGAGGCCTTATTTATAATAAAATAAATGTATATGAATCTATATTTAAATAAATCTATGCAAATAAATATTTTCTTTCTTTCCAGATGAAAAAAGAAAAATATTTTATTAATGACGGCGCAGTTGGCGCATCGGTCGAGAGCTGCGTCGCGTGTTGCAGGTTCAATTTCTGCACGCAGAAAATATTCGTATGGTCTATAGATAATTGTTCCGGGTCTGGGTGTGTGTGCATGTGAGATTATATGTCTGTAAATGCACCCATGATACAGGAAGAATATCCCAGTGCCGGGCAATTTTTTTATTAAGACCAAAATCTATTAAATAATTAATTAAAATAATCTTTAGTTTCATAGACTGTCTTATGATTGATGGTAAGCAGTCGTTAGGTTGTTTGATTCCCGGCCTACAGTATGGTTGAGTTGGACACGTACTACTGACCCATGAGTCATGTTCGTGAATGGGGGCCGTCAGTTGAGACTGGTCATCTCTAAACTGGCGTCCGAGCACGGATCTTTCCGACAAACTTGTCGACTCGATAAAATTTTTATGTATTGAATTTTATCGTTTTATCGAAATTTTGTCCAATTTGACGTTTAAATTCGACAAACTTGTCGACAAAAATAAAATATTTAAAAATTATTTATTTCCAAAAACAGGTTACAGATTAGGTACATTACACGGTGACACAAGATTAATATTCTGATCATATATTGTAGAAATATGTACATTAAATTAACCCTGTCTCTTATACTAGGATCTTCTTCTTCTTATCGTGTGGTTGATGAACAACCTAGTCACAGTTTAAACTACCCGTTGGATTTGAAATGGCTGTACACATCATCGAGAACATCTATCAGGTGTGCTGGTATCCTCACGATGTTTTCCTTCACCGTTATAAGCGAGTGATAATATTCGTTTATAATAAAATCCAGATATGTAAATACTCCAGGCGGTTTAACCACTAAGCAATTTCGACCTCTGCATAGTGCACACTACTATGAATTCTTGTTTCGCATTTTAATACGTCTTTCGGTGACGTCATTGCTATCTATTCAGTCCCTACACAGATGACTGAACCGTCTCGACTAACTTTGCATTGATACAATTACCTTAACATAAATACAGATAAATCCGTATGGGTTAATGCGTTTCAAAGATTTATCTGTATGTATTTAAACTTATTCTTTGAAAAAGAGAAACCGTGGAGATTCTTGCCCGTTCTTCTCCATAAGAATCTACACTTTGGACCATGACAACTGGTTTCTGACAATTCAAACGTTCCTGTCAATGGTCTAATTGAAATAAATGCTTTGACTCGCGTTTGAGTCATGAATCTGTTGACCAAATTACGCTCGTCGATGATTGTCGTTTTTCCTCAACATCCTCATCAATCAATCAACTCGACCCACGGCAGTCCACTGTTTGACATAAGCTGGAACGACATTAGATCGACGCACATATCTGAGGCGGCTCACACGTACAATGAACATTAAACGCGTTGCATGATATTATTAAATGTATGTTTAACTAACAGGAATTAACGCGCAATAAATGAATGAATCGCTATTGAAATCCAAAAACACAAGACTTTCAATCGGGAGGACGGTTTTAAATTATCAGCAACGTGGTATCCTGTGATTAAAATATCATAACCTCGCTATTTTAAGTCAGTTAAAATACGGACACAGTGAGTGTAGTGTGTCTCGCCTTTATAATAATAGTGAAAATGTGGAGGTAGATGAAGAAAAATCTACCGCACCCATGACGGAGTAAACTCGCTGCATCAGTCTGCTTGTGACCACGATCAGTGCAACCTGATCTATTTGTAATGTCAAAATAGTTGTACAGTTATTTGCACTATACCTATGCTTAAAAATCCGTTTTTTTTTACTGTCTGTTAAGATCTGTGGTCAAGATGATGAATAAAACTGGATTTTGGCATAGGTATCGTGCTGTATGAGCTTAAAAAAAACTATTATATTGACAATACAAACAGATACCTAAATTTTATTTATTTGTATTGAAGACAACACAAACTCCGAACATCGTCATCCGAACGTACCAGGCATTTTGGCGTAATAACCTAATAACCAATTTGTGGCAATTTGCGGCTTCAAAATAAGCTGTAAACATAAAGTGGACTATTGCGATGAGTTCATGGCCCGATCTGTCACTTATTAGTCATCGGTTACTTAGTGCTAACTGGAAAAGACCTTGATACATATTGGTTTTAATTTTATAATATATCTCTGTGGTTTTAGTAAAGTTTGAGGTATTGTACAATAATACAGTGGACATGCTTATACCAGTACATATAGTGGACATTTAATAAGGTAGTATATTTTAGAAGTATATTAAGTAGTACAGAAAGAAATTATTTATTTTAGCCTCGCACCAGTTGAGGATGTTTTGTGCATATAAAATTTGTTTGTAAATTAAGACCGTGCAGGCACGATACTAGAGGAATTCTTCTGGTAGTAAATTTATAAATTTTGTAGAAAAAGAATTCGGTCGTGAGCAGGATTCGAACCTGCGCGTTCAGAGCGCCTGGAGTATTTAACTCCAGGCGCTCTGAACGCTAAGCCATGTCGACCTCTTTCTCTACAAAAAATTCTAAGTTTAGAGTTCGCTAAGCATGTCGCTTTTCAAAGATTTATCTGCCATCGGGCAATGTTTACACAAAAACGCAATATCGATCTCGATATTGGATTGAATTAAGTACTAAAAACAATAATTAAATTCTAAGCAATTTTTTTTTCTAAACTTGATATAATAGTAACTTATATATTCCATTCTCTTACATATTATAAAGCACCGAACAGAATAGCTGATAAGTCTATGCAATTATTTGAGAATGGCATAGCTTTGCATTGATCAATGGCTGACTAATGTCAAACGAGAGCGGTGGGCGAATGGAGGCCTTGTGGTGAGCGTGCGTCGCTGATGCAACTTTAGGCTTATGGCTTATGTATACCTAGAAGTTTTGTCAGTGGTTATTAATTTATTTGACTTTTTAACAGTATTGATTGCACAAACTCTTACTAGTATTTATCCTTTCAATCGGTAGATTAATACCCTAACTTTCTTTCCGCGGTCCATGATGGTAGTTCCATACAGTCAGACCAAGGAAATTGCAATAGGATTATTGGTCATACTGATTTGTAGGCTCCTTTTTCGACAATCGTGGAAAGGAAGTGAGTTGATTTGTCTATACTTATCATCAGATTGCCTTGTCTATTGGCCACAAGCGCGCATGCTGAGCGTGATGATCTGGGTTCAATTCGTGGGTCGGGCAAAATGTTATTTAGTATTTCCAGTTAGAATTTTATACTAGAGCAGCCCGGAGTTAGAAAGTTGGCGGTGTGACTCCCGTGCTTTGGAGAGCACGTAAACCGTCGTCGGTCGTCGATATCTCTCCCTGATTATAACGGAATGCCGCATGCCGTCGCATTAGACTATGAGAGTGCAGAAAGAGGGAGTGTTCTCAGTGGAGATATGTCAACTTGATCGAAATTCGGTCAGGAGTATATTTATTATTAGATACTTATCATCATTCGTGTAGTCTTTTCTCGCCTGGATAGTGTGCATCGTTTTATAAAGTGCAATTACCACGGTTCAAAACACAATACAAATAAGTATTAGGTAGCTATATCAATCTCCTGCGGCAAAAAAGTGTCATTTTGTATGACACGCCACGCTGCGCCAGAAATTAATTGCTTTGGTACAAAAAATAACGGCCATATTCACGCAGTGTTTTAATTTGTGAAACCTCAAATATACGTGGGCATAAATTTGTTGAAATTCACCGTCATTTCCCAGTGGGACGGCAAAAAGGTAAGTTTGACACTAACAAGATTTTTTGTTGCGTTCATCCGAGTGCGGATAAAAAAAAACGTGGATCATTTCTGAACGCAATATTAATCTGTGCTTTGTTTCGTTTACCTATTGTCTTAAGGGATTTTAGGGTGGTCTTTTAATCATCAGGTATAGCACCATATTTCGAATGAATGTGCGAAAATATTTACTTAGATAAATTAAATATTTAGCCTATTGTCATTTACCGGGCACAATTCCGAACTCCGGGATGCTACTGAGAATTTGCTAACAGAAAAACTAAATAACCCTTTGCATGTATTTACAATATTTATACCTAGAAATGAAATGCTCTAATAGTTGTGTGTGAAACTTCAGACGCTAATGAAGAACAACTGAGGGTAGATGAAAAATTTCCTCACTACACGAAGATGATGCTTTGTCGCTGCCAGTCTACCCGTGACCAAGGCCGGTGAAATACGGTCGGACACGTCGGGAAACAAAAAGGTACCGTCAAAGCCTTTATATACTAAAAAACGCAACCTAAACCCGACTAAATATATAAAAAGAAATGCTGTAGGCATTTTTAATAATTTCATTTCTATACTGTACCGTCAATCCTTCTATTATAATATAACAGATGTGTCTATTGCCGTTTCAATGTATTGAGAAGATCTAGGTCTATGATTTCATCTTCGACACGCCGCCTTTCCCTTTCTTCATATCATCGGTGACGTCGCAGTAAGTAGACCTCGTAGAAAATTGTCTGAAGTGAGCCTTGAACTCCCACGCCAGGACGGGTTATCCATCATATCCCCGATCATCGGTATATATCCCATTCCACGAGTAGTTCAAACGAAACGGATTGACCGGGCGCAAATCTGGCATGTCCGCCATAAAGACCATCTCATCTTTTACGGGGCACTTACATATATCACATAACTTGTAAGTAAAATTGCAGACATTATCGGTAGCGAAAAGGTATATCAAATAAATACTAGTATGTCTAAGATAAATCTTTGAAAAGCATTAACGCATGCTTAGCGAACTCTAAAGTTACAATATTAAATGGAAAAAGAATACGGTCGCGAACAGGATTCGAACCTGCGCCTCCCGGATAAATACTCCAGGCGCTCTGACCACGAACCCATCTCGACCTCTGCTCACCACCGCGAATTCTTCTTCCATATTTTAACACGTCTTATGGCGACGTCATTGCAATCAATTCAGTACCTATACAGGTGACCGAGCCGACACGACCAACTTTGCAGCTAATACAATGTCGTAAAGAATGCAATTACCTTAATATTTCAAGATAAATCTTTGAAAAACATTAACGCATGCTTAGCGATAGCTTTCGGTCATTTATTATTCCATTTCCATTTAATATTGTAACTTTAAATACTAGTATGGTTAGATAGTTGGTTAATTGATTCTGGTATAGAATCGAGTCAAGTTTTACCAAAGCTTTAGCAATCTAATAATCGTACAACTGTGTAAATCATAAATGTATGCAGAGGATATATGCTGCCTCATTCACAACATCTTTTTATTTTGTTATACAGTGCCCAATGAGGTGCTTTATTTATATTACAATCTAGCCTAATGACTAATAAGTAATTTGATTTTAACTTAAATTGCTACGGTAATATATTTCTAAGAATTAGTCCAATAACTGTTCTTAGTCTTTTTTAAGGGGAAGACACTTTTTGTTAATGTGTTCTTAAAAAAAATACTCAATAGTTTTTGTCACTCACTCTTCACTAAACTAACTCAAAAGGTTTGGTCTTTTTTAGTCTTCTCACTAGATCCGTATTATCAAGTAGCTCGATAGCCTCGACATTCACGTGATGAAGAAGCCTCGTCAGATGTGCCTCTGCATATTTTTTTATGTATATTCAGGTCCCGGTGGAGGTCGGAATTGCAAATATTATATAAATATAATTAGCAAGGTGCATTCACAACGTCTCTTAATTCTTTGTTCTGGAATCTTTGGATAATTTGGTGATTCGTCTGTCTGGTTCACATCTAGCAGATTCTGATTATGGAAATTAAATACAAGAATCATACTAAATGCTAAGGTAATTAAATTGTTTTGAAATTAAAAGTGCGTCACAAATCGCATAGCTGGCATCTATAAATCAAACCGAATGACCTAACGACCATTTATTTTGATTAATCTATGAATATTTAAATTGAAATTCTTAACTTATTAGTGAATGTTGTGTTGCCTTGCAATAGTTCAAGGCTGTGTGAGAAACTAAGTAAGAATATAGTAACAAGCATAATATCTGCCTAGCCTTTTCCCAATTATATTAGAGTTCCAGTTAAACCGGATGCAGCTCAATACCAGTATTTTACATGGAGCGACTGCCTGTCGGACCTCCACAACCCAATTACTGGGTAACACGATATCTCGTGGTATGACTGGTTGTCGGACTTTCAGGCCTCTGACTATCTGTAATGGCTGTCATAGATCTTAATTTGACAATACATTTTTGCATTTATTTAGTTACAAATATAACAATTTATTGAAATTGACATTAAAGGTGTAAATTGGTCACACTATAAAAAAAGTCTTATAAATTGTAGTTTAAAATTGTAAACGATATGTCAATATAATTTCTTTTCTTGTACAAATCTCTCTTTTTGGTCTGCATTGACCGCTCTGTAAGGCTGTCCAGCACAAAAGTTCCTATCCTTTTACGGAGTACCAGTACTTTACAAGAAAAAAAAAACCAACGGCCCATTTACATATTAGTTACATACAATCACGCCTGTTTCCCATTCGGGTAGGCAGAGAATATCGATTTCCATTTGCTACGATTCTGACACACCTCTTTCGCTTCATCTATGCTCATTAACCTCTTCATACATGCTCGCCGACTTAGGTGGCTCCTAACCCCTCCATATTAGTTCATTATACCAATTTTATATGTCTGTCTATTATCTATTAATAATCAAAAATTATGCCCCCCTTTTGGGACCTTTGGACCCGCTGCCGCCCCCATGAAAAACTCCAGCGCCCACTAGGGGCGGTACCACCCCCGTTGGGAAACTATGGCTAGTGTCTCTAATGAAATAATCAGTCGGCATCCTGTTTTGTTCTTTCTTTTAAATGCACAACCCTTCAGGTTATGGGCCCAGATTCATTCAAATGTACCAATCGAATCTGATTTGAAAATAGGTTCTCTTTACCGATTGAGCACTGTTTACATGATTATTTTAATAAAAGCATGGATTTATTGAATCTTATGAGTTTAAGTGTTGGGTAAATTGTACCTGATGTTGTTAACTGAACTATACTATCATAATAAACTCTTAAAAACTTTGACATTTAAAAAAAACACAATTTAAAAATCTTTTCTAATAAATTTACTTAAAATATTCACTATAAAATATCGCAAATTATTCATCGAACGTTATGTAAAACTATGCAATAATAACTTCTATTCGAAGCTGACTGTGCGACTTAAAATTTAAGCACAACTTGGACACGTTCAATAAACACAACTAAGCGGTGCAAAAACAGCTAAAAGACACGTACCCTAAACCATTATCCTGTTACATTCCCGGGTCATGCAAAAACGCTTCGTAATCCTTTGGTCCTTTGCCCATAAAAGCTCTAAAATGGTCCTAAGAGCCGTATATTTAAACTAAGTGTAATCATGTCATGTTTTGAACGCAGGTGTGATTTTTAAGCACAGGTGTATCTTGCATCTTTATTTGTATTTTTTTTGTTTTTCTTTATTTGAATTTCATTAATGTCGCAGTGTGTTTTGGGAAGTAATTGGCTTTTTATTACACAACTGCCCAAAAAGGAGTGCAATTTTTTAGGGTTCATGTATTATGTAAGGACGTATATAAATATGTTTGTAAGTTTCTTTATTCCACCATAACTTCTAAACGCCTGAACCGATTTAGATGTATAGCTATTAGAATTTAAGAAAATAGATCTATAGTAGCTATAGTATACAAAAGGGTACAAAATCATAATAAAAAAGCTCTTTTTATTTTTACTGAAGAATAGTCATCCCAGTCGAGGCACCCTTCAAAAAATGTGCCACATAACTGTCCCCGTCCACAATTTATACCAAGTGGAAGGTGTGTTTTTTTTTATTAATTAAGTCCTGGTGGGCGAGTGGTTACGGGCCTGCCTCCTGAGCGACAGGTGCAGAAGCATGGCATGTACCAATGTGACTTTTTCAATGTCATATGTACTTTCTTAGTTAATCTAAGACGTCACTGACATATGGTGAAGGAAAACATCGTGAGGAAACCTGGACTTGGTAGTCTGAAATCGCCAACCCGCAGTGCGCTAGTGTGGTGATTAAGCTCATGCCTTCTCTGTATGAGAAGAGGTCCTTGCCCTGCAGTGGGACAGTTATGGGCTGGTTATTAGTTTTACGACGAATCGCCTGATGGTAAGCGATTAGCACCGCTCATGGACACCCGCAACACCAGAGGAGTCGCAAGCGTGTTGCCGGCATTCTAAAGGGTTTGGGCTTCCGGTACTCTCACTCACTCGGCGAAACACAACGCAAGCGTTGTTTCACGCCGGTATATTGTGAGGCCGTGGAATCGCTCTCCCACGGTAAAAAACTACTTTCTGATTCCGAACTTACTGAGTGTAGTCAAAAAGAATGTAAGCAGCACCACGTGGGTAAGAAGTTTAGGACACTTTTTTTCTATGGAAGAAGAATTCACGGTAGTGAGCAGAGGTCGAGATGGCTTAGTGGTCACAGCGCCTGGAGTAATTATACGGGAGGCGCAGGTTCTCAATTACTGAACACGTCTTTATTTTTACGGAAAACACTTAACCCTAAAGAAATAGTGATGAATAAAACTTCGTTGTTGAATGAGTTGGACATGAAAAAGACATTTGAATGAGTGTTAAAAAAAATTAATGAAGTGAACGTGGGGCGACTATTCAATATAATTATAATTCCACCATACATTCTGATAAGATTAGAAAGGATACAATCAAAATTCAGTGCACTGATAGCCCTCAGATTAAAAGAAGCAATAACATGCAAGGTTTAAAATCTTTGCTGGTTGTAAAAATTGAGAAGGGTTACCCTGCAACCTTTCCAATATTGCGTTCCTCTCAGTTGACCCTAAGGTCAAGCAAAGACTATCAACATGCAGTTTTATGGTGCCTGTGGTATATCTAGCTAATACTTTATTGTTATATCGACAGTTTATTTAAAATCTTTTTTACAAGTAAAAAGGTTTCTCTGACTTTTGCGTATTATTTTAAATATCTTTATGATGTAGTAAAATCTTAGGTTTTCGTGGTTTTAACCGGATTAATCGCGTGTATTATTGTTTTTCGTTTTTCCTGACGTTTCGAATACTTTGAAGCGTTTGTGGTTCGTGCCAGTGTTCGAAACGTCCGAACAAATTGTTTTATTATAATCTTTATGATAGCTAATGAAAGCATTATTATCATACCAGTCATCAATTAAAGGATAAAAATATATATAATTAAAGATAAATCTTTGAAAAGCATTAACGCATGCTTGGCGAACTCTAAAGTTAATTTATTTAATGGAAAACGAATACGGTCGTGAGCAGGATTCGAACCTGCGCCTCCCGGATAAATACTCCAGGCGCTCAAGCCACTAAGCCATCTCGACCTCTGTTCACTACTCCGAAATTTTCTTCCACATTTTAATACGTCTTCTGGTGACGTCATTGCTATCTATTCAATCCCTATACAGGTGACTAAATCGACACGACTAATTTTGCAGTTAATACGATGTCGTACAGATGTAAACTTTTTTCATATTCCCAAATACATTATTACAATTAAACAGACCGTATACAAATAAGCGTTATATCTTGCTGTATAGATCGAATAAAACACAACTTACTACATACAGTCCCGTTAGGTTGACCGTCTGCCCAGCCCCACCGTCGGAGCGTAAACAGCAAAAGAACATTACCTATTTTTTGTGTAGTAAATAGCGGGGTATTGAGTTTTTTTCTTTGTAGTGGCTTTCAAATTTTAAAGAAAGAAATAGCAGAGCCAGTACGAAAAATCGAAAATTAATTATAAATATAATATATACTTCTTCCAACCGTATTTCTATCACGGCGGCCTATCTTCACGGAGATTAATATACAGGATGTATTATAATGCACAAGTGTATGCGCAAACACAGGTGCACTCCCTCCTCCTTCACTCTCATAGTCCGATGGGACGGCAATTGGACACAACCGGAGAGAGATCAGGCGCAAGACCGACGGCTTTACGTGCTCTCCGAAGCACGAGAGTGTTACACCGCCAACTTCCTGACTCGGGGCTGTTCCTAACAGAAAAACTCAATAACACTTTACCGGACCTGGGAATCGAACCCAGGACGAGGCAATCAAATGGCAGAAAAATAATTATAGGTATACTAAAGGAAAAAAACTACTGAGCCAAACCGAATTAAATTTTTATGGGACCAAACGGCAGGTATACCGCATCGAAAAAAAAAAATCATAGAAATCGGATCAAAAACCTCTGAGTAATCGGTGTACGTACATAAAAAAAAACACCTGAATTCAGAACCTCCTCGTTTTTGAAGTCGGTTAATAAGTAACCCTCAAGTTACAAGTTCTTCCCTCCACAAAAAAAAAAATACTTTAGAGTTTGCTTCGCATGCGATAATGTGTTTGAAAGATTTATCTGTATCTGTTAAGGTAATCGCATCTGCACAATATTGTATTAACTGCAAAGTTAGTTGTTGTTAGTTGTGTTGGTTCAGTCACCTGTATACGGACTGAATAGATGGCAATGACGTCACCAAAAGATGTATTAAAATGTGGAAGGAAAATACGGAGAAGTCGATTAAGCAGCGGTCGAGATGGCTCAGTCGTCAGAGCGCCTAGAGTATTTATCTGGGACGCGCAGGTTTCGAATCCCGCTCACGACCGTATTTTTCTACTCACATCGTCGACAACCTCGTGCGCCAGATCAAGATATATGATTTGTTTATTTTTCTCAGCTTCCACGAGGTTCTTTTATTATTATAAATTTTACATTAGCAGTTATACTATTCTACTAAATATATAAAAGGTTCTATCTCTACTTGAATAGAAGAGACTCTACGTAACTATTTTCGAACTACCTACATTTTAGCGATCCACTACTAAATTACTTTGCTCAAAAGTTTGCTCAATTACCCATAATAAACACAGGTGCACACTTAATTACTTAGTAACGGTAAAATTAGCTTGAAGTTGAGGTCGACGTGCTTCAACCTAATTATATAATTATAACTCCGCGTACATTATGCCTAGTGGATATATTTTGTGTGAATTATGGGACATAAATAAGTACATCAGTAGTTCTTGTTAATGCCGGAAGATGCCACACGTCAATATGGTTGCCACAGAATATCAGCGCTGGTTGGGTTGCCATAAAGGCGACATATCAGCATTAGGCTGTGTGGCGACCATTTTTCGCATAGTTGCGTTGTAGGGTTTTATAATACGATTGTTTATTTATTTCATATAATTTTTAGTTTATGTATCCTTACGGATCTGTGTGGAAAGAAATTCTTCTTTCTTTCTTCATTTAGTTGTTGCATGCAAAATGGATGGGTTTAAATATTTATGTATGCATCAAACTATATCTCTACCTGGCATGCAAAATTTCAGCTTAATCAGTTTTGTAGACGACGTGATTAATAAATACATCAGAACGTCCACCTTTGTGGCATTTAAAATATCCAGGATTATCTGTTAAACACAACATCGCACCTGTATTCCCTGAAGGCGTAGTCGGAGGTTTGCACCGCCTGTAACCTTTCCAGGGTACCGGGGTCGCAGCTGCATTTGCCGTAGCATAAAATTATTACCAATTTCACATTTATTAACTATTACATAGAGCCATGACATGAGTTCTCTCAGTCATGACACAATACGTCAAGGGTCACGGGTCCGAGTCCTGCTCGTATTACTTATAACTTATATAGTTGCTTGCCTCGTTGGTCTAGTGGTTCCAAGCGAGTGCTGAGCATTAGGTCTTTGGTTCGATTCCGAAGTCGGGTAGTGTTACTGAGTTTTTCGGTTAGGAAATTCTCAGTAGCAGCTCGGAGTTTGGAATTTTGCCCGATAGATGGGAATAGGCTCACCACCTATTACATGGGACTTAATAACAGCATTGGTGAAATGTGGGTGTACAATTGTGTACACCTCTGCCTACCCTTCGAGGAATACAGGCGTGATGCTATGTTATGTTATGTAGTAAAATTATTACTTTTAAGCAGGTCATTGTTCACTTACAGAATCTATTGGAGTTTTGTGTATCCACACAAAACTAAGTTTCAAGACGTATGGATCAAAGGACCATTAAAATATTCACAACTAACTATAACTTTTATTAGAACAAACATTATTTTACATAATTATGTAAATAAAACTTACGGAGCATAACTAATAATGTTTTTCATGTAAAATCAACTGCACATCTATCTTTATTTTAAACTTTTTAATAAAAATATTGTTCTTGTCAAATTGAATTATTCTGATTGTATGCAATGCAAATTGAATCTCTAGAATCAAGATTTATGTTAACATTGATTAGTAGATTTAATTTTATGACACAGGAAATATTTCTGTTTGCTTTTGCGTTATTTGCTATAGCAATTTTTTTTTTAATAACTTTGGTGAGACATATTCATATCAATTATTGTTCACCGGTTACTACTCACGTGCATTTTTCGGGATTGCCCGAATAGTTTCTAACTATGTCGAAAGTCAAACTGGAACTCTTCATCCTCTCCTCTATATAAATCTAACTTTGCTGTGCCCGCCAGGATCCATAATTGTTTCTATTTTTCAACATACCAACTGTCATATATAAACATTATAGAATACAATAAAGAATTGAGTATATTGAGTTTGACTCGCGACGTCGCCGCGAGCTCAGCTCATAACTAAGGGCTCCGTTCGAATTCGAATCTAGTCAGGCAATCCCGAAATCCACGTGGGTAGTAACCGGTGAACAAAAATTTACTTGCTATTGCAAGAAACTCTTCCCATAAAAACTTCTAATTGAATTTTGTCTGCCACAATCGTTATTGTTTTATAGCTATAATTGCCTACACATTACAACTCATGTACATAATCTTTGTACAATGGCATCCGCAGTTTGCCGATAATTGCATAAGGCCTAATACGGATCACCCACGGCATGGTGATCCGATCACATTAGCCGTAACACACTGTCAATCATATAATGATTTTTGGAAACAGAATTAATTTGTATTGGCTTTAATATGTGAACCACCAGCCCCCTTCTTCCATCGGACATCTAGACGCACTGCAAGTTACCATCCCCACCTAGTTGCTATTCTACCAATCCGCACTAAGCGTTTTCAATCATCTTTTATAATGAGCACAGCAACGGAGTGGAACTCTCTACCTGCGTCTGTTTCCGAACGCATTTAACCCTAATCTCTTCAAAGTTAGAGTGAACAGGCTTCTTCTGTGTAAGCTTACTCCATCGTCGCCTTTGTCTCTGTCACCTCTGACCTAGACCAGAGCCAAGAGCATACCGATAAAAAAAAAATAACCTGTATTCTAACTTAAGTAAATTTGAGAATCTCTAGAAATATTGAAACTAATAAAACAACTTCTTCAAGAAAATTTATCGATATTCCACGGTTCTTCACTGTATTCGCCAAAACCATTCATGAACCTCAAGTAGGTACGTATCTCCCTTTAAGTTTTTCTGTACGCATCCTCGTTGCAAAGCCTTTGGCGTTTTTAACTTTAAAGTTAAATGAAGCAACGGTGCTTGTTAGTACAGTACCCTGCACCTCGTGGATGAACCGTGATCTCCATTCAAGGGTATCGTGACGACAACAAACTTGCTTATAGGTTCTAAGATTATAATGATGGTATGGTCTTAGTACTAGCGGAGCGGATGTTCTAAATTATGTGGACAAAAAACATGATTTAGAAACTAACAAATTCTTGATACATGTATACATAGCATCACGTCTGTATTCCCCGAAGGGGTAGGCAGAGGTGTAAACAGTTGTACACCCACATTTCACCAGTGCTGTTATGAAGTCTCATGTAATAGGTGATGAGCCTTTTGCCATCAACCGGTCACAATTTCAAATTCCGGGCTGCTACTGAAAACCTCCTAACAGAAAAACTCAGTAACTCTTTGCCTGACCTGGGAATCGAACCCGAGACATCCTGCTTGGCAGTCGCGCTTGGGACCACTAAATCAACCAGGCAGTTCAGTTGTTGATAAAACAGATAAATCTCAAATACATTAACGCATATGTAGCGAACTCTAAACAACGGCGAACGGTTCCTCCCGGGTAAATACTCCCAGCGTTCCACTTAGCCATCTCGACCTCTGCTCACTACTCCGAATTTTTCTTCCACATTTTAATACGTCTTTTGGTGACGTGGTCGTTATTTATTTACTTTTTGATACTTAAGCACTGAACGACGTCTTAATAAGTGAGCAGATTGTATACATAGAGGTTTTTATGCTTCGGAGAACATAGTTTATCAATCCGTCAACGAATGAATTTCTACGACATTATAATTACTGCGCTACGAGCGCGGTTCTTTTTGTCGACATATTTATCGATTTTAAACGTCAAATTCGACATAAAGTGTTGATGAAACGATAAAATTCAATACATAAAAAGTTTTACCGGGTCGACAAGTTTGTCGAAAAGATCCGTGATTCGGACGCCTGGTACGACATGTCAAAAGTGGACATTGTCAAACGCAGTGTCTAATACCCGCTAAACCAAATAGCCGATGCTATGGTGTATCAGAATTGATACTGAATACTGAAGTCTACCAACTACGATGCAACCGTTGTGGAAGACGGGTCTGGGCAGTTGCATCAACTCCCCAACTATCATTTTCCCCAAATCTATCCACTCTACTTAAGAGTGAATAGATTTATTCTGGATATACGTGCTCCATCTTCGGCCACACCGTTGCTTAACATCAGGCGAGTTGGAGGCCAAATGGTAGAGCCATTTTTGATGAAAAAAGAGACTAGATATTATGGAAGAATTTCAGATAGCCTATGGGGCTATGAAGGCAACTCAGCCCTCATAACCTGGCAACAAATAGATACATTTTCCCCGCTATAAAAGATATATTTTCACGTCAAATGCAGCACACGGTGGCAATGGTTAGTTACAGTATTACTCATATTAACGACAACAAACAACGCCACAATAAACAAAACCACAATTTTGACTGGAGCGTGAATAATGAAAATATAATGTACATAACGTACCTTTTTCGTAATATTACATAATAAATTAACAAGGAATGCAGGGCCGAATATATTGCGTCGAGGGCTTAGCTAATAGGGGCCATGGCGCAAGGTCGGGGCCTTGACCTTGAGACTAAAGCCGACCCTCGAGAGACTCTTTTTGCAAAAGGTCCAAACTGCCAAATCAAGAAATGGAATAGTAGTAAACGCAAAGTACGTGTTCGTGTTATTTTCATGCGTGACAAAAGACTATAAACGAACAAAAAAAAAACGCTACAGTTTTCAGATCTGGGTAATATCTATTTTAACCTCCGTCAGGTTTTAAGGACGAATGATTCTTTGATTCGAGAAAATATAAATTGAGTAGGAGTTCTACTAATTATATATTACTAGCTGATGCCCGCGGCTTCACCCGTGTGGATGTCGGTTATCGAGACCAAAAGTAATTATTAAATTTTGATCCCGTTCCCGCTTTCCAATTACAGCTTTATAATTGCCCATTTTTTTAGTATTAAAATGGATAGAGTATGTTATCCTTAAGAGATAGACGTATGCCATCGCGGATAAGACAAGACAATTCCACCATACATCATTTTGTTATATCTCAAAGGGTTTAGGCAGCGTTTTCGTTGAAAGCTCCCAGACGGCTTACTTTTTTCCGACACCTCCAACAAATATCATTATATATTTTAGCCAATGTATACAAAAACTTGTCAAATTATATACTAAAACCTTTCTCTTGAATCATTCTATCTATTAAAAAAACCGCATCAAAATCCGTTGCGTAGTTTAAAGATCTAAGCATACATAGGGACAGACAGACAGCGGGAAGCGACTTTGTTTTATACTATGTAGTGATGTCATAGTATCGACTGTCATTTTTTTTTTGTTTACAAATGTGCTGAGGGCTTATACAGTCGAAAAATCTACCAAACATCATCATCAGCAATGTTATTGCAACGTATTCCTATCTTATGAGACTTAACTGCAAATTGAGTGGCATCAGTGTATTTGGTCGTTATTCTACAATTTATGAGAACACCTATTCATATTATATTTTATAGACATACCTCCACATTTCATCCTCAACATGAATATTTCAACCCTATCGAGTTACGTTGATGTCAGGCTTGCGTTTGGTCTAAAAATAGTCTACAATTAGCCACTCGAGGGTTAAGGCCAGGCAAATAGAATTAGTGGCATGTGTCCGTTACCTCTCCTGGGACCTATAACTAGGGTATTCTGTCGAAGGCTAGGACAGCTAAATGGCTTGAATGCAAGGTTCTATGTATTTTTTCAATAGTTACTAATATTAACTAAATAAGGTTGTTAATATCAGGTGAGATTGCAGTCAAAAGAAAACATAATGAATCATCTAAAATGCTTCTACGTTTGGCCACCAACTCGCCTGATGGTAAGTGACGGAGTAGCCGAGGATGTAGCACGTAGATCCAGAAGAAATCTATAAAAGTGTAGTTGTAAATAAAAAAGATTTTCGGAAGGCTTTGTTTTTAGGCCTTAGCTTCCCGGATAAATACTCCAGGCACTCTGCCAGATATCCCGACCTCTGCTCACTATGCCGAATTCTTCTATCACATTTTTATCAAATTTTATGATGACGTAATCGTTTCAGTACCTATACAGTGAGGAAATTGGGTTTCTCAAGAAATATTAATGATTAATTATCAAAGACTGTTATGTTGTTTGCACGACCGCCCAAAAAAGGAGCGTTAGGTATTTAGGGTTCATGTATGTATGTTTGCGAGTGTCTTTATTTCACGATAACTTCTAAACGCCTGAACCAATTTAGATGTACGGGAATATCGTGAGAATTCTTACACTTTCGTCTACCATGTATGTAGTAAAAAGAGAAAAACAAAAGTAATCACAGTCGGGAGACAGTACTGGAACATTTACGTACCTATATGTCCCCCGATTACGATAAAAATTCTTTAGAATCCTTTTTTTACATTTAATTCACAAATCAGTGTGTTTTTTATTTAATTAATAATTTTACTAATATATGATTACCATTGGCAGAAAGTAAAATCTAAACAAATATCATAATAACTATAAAATAATTGATAAATCGCGACAAAAGACACCATTCCCAAGTCTAGACTCAAACACAACACGGCAACAGGTCTAGCTGAGTGGAACAAGTTCCAACGGAGAAAGTTAAAGCTTTCTACGGAGCTTTTACCTTGCACTTATTATCTATAATGTGTTATTTGTTCACATTAATAAATCACTAGGTATTGCCCGCAGGTTTGTTTACACGTATATTGATATCAATAATTTATTATTTAATGGAAAAATAATACGGTCGCGAGCAGAATTCTAACCTGCCCTCCCAGATAAATACTCCAGGCGCTCTGACCACTAAGCCATCTCGACCTCTGATCACTAGCGTGAATTCTTCTTCCACATTTTAACATGTCTTTTGGTGACGTCATTACTATCTATTCAGTCCCTATACAGGTGACCGAACCGACACGACAAACTTTTCAGTTAACACAATGTCATAAAGATGCAATTACCTTAACAATTAAAGATAAAGTTATTATATTAAATGGAAAAAGAATACGGTCGTGAACAGGATTCGAACCTGCGCTTCCCGGATGAATACTCCAGGCGCTCTGACCACTAAGCCATCTCGACCTCTGCTCACCACCACGAATTCTTCATCCATATTTTAACACGTCTTTTTGGCGACGTCATTGCTATCACTTCAGTCCCTGTACAGGTGACCGAACCGACACGACTAACTTTGCAGTTAATACAATGTCGTAAAGATGCAATTACCTTAACAATTAAAGATAAAGTTATTATATTAAATGGAAAAAGAATACGGTCGTGAACAGGATTCGAACCTGCGCTTCCCGGATGAATACTCCAGGCGCTCTGACCACTAAGCCATCTCGACCTCTGCTCACCACCACGAATTCTTCATCCATATTTTAACACGTCTTTTTGGCGACGTCATTGCTATCACTTCAGTCCCTGTACAGGTGACCGAACCGACACGACTAACTTTGCAGTTAATACAATGTCGTAAAGATGCAAGTACCTTAACAATTAAAGATAAATCTTTGAAAAGCATTAAAACTTTAGAATTCGCTAAAGTTTTAATATTCAATTCAATTTTTAAATTCAAATTCGACTAGTTTCGAACTCAAACGGAACCCTTAGACATGAGCTGAGCCCGTGGCGATGTCGCAAGTGAAAGTGACTGACTGAAAAATGCACGGGAGTAGTAACCGGTGAACAATAATTACAATAAAACAGGACGGAGGACCACGCCCTCCTGCGACCACGAACGCTGCAAAGTGTTCGAAACGTCAGGAAAACCAAAAACCAATAATACACGCGATTAATCCGGTTAAAAGTTGTTTTATTATAATGTGTAGTGATAGTGGAAACCTAAGATATTACTATAATAATTGATGTAGTTATAATTTACAAGGAAAAAGTACCGATATGCAAGGTATTCAAACCAAATGTCGAGTGTGTGAGTCTTGACTCACGTTTGATGGATGTCTCATGTATATTTGCCTAATTAACTTAAGACGAAGAATGGATGTGTGGCAATCTGGATTTATTGATCTGAATCGCAGTGAACATTGCTCATGCCTTTTCTGTATGAGAAAAGGCCCTTTTCCTGCAGTGGGACAATTATGAGGTGGTTATTTTATTCTTATGAGAGTGTTTTTAGTGCAAATGAGTTACACTGATCATGGTCACAAGCACACTGATGAAACAATTTAAAGTTTGTAGTTGATGATGTTGAGCCACCTTCTATATCCGAATATCAAGTTTTGGTCGCTGGTTGTCAAAATAATCACTGTCCAATATCGTTTTAGAAGTACGTATATTTAATTCTGAAAAGGAAAGAACACACAGACTTGTGTCTCTGTCTACCAAGTGTCGTGGTTATGTCATTTTGGCATATTATATTCCGGTTAGACCGGTTGTGACATTTTTGTGGCTTCTTTTAATAAAACGACTATTAGGGTTTTTTTAACGAAGGATATACATATAAAAGATGTAGGTACGGGTGTATGTACACTCCATGATCCCATCCCTGTACTAAGAAAACCAGTACAGCGTAACCATCCCCTGATCGATCAGTATGTACGGAGCCACGATTGCATACAACAAATTTTGCTCCTATGACCCGAATTGGCACTCAGCCACAAAAACCAAGATTCAGGTTCGCGAGCTAGGAAAAATTATGCATTGTAGTGTACCATCTAAAGCTCGTATCGAATACTTAGAGGACCAGACGGGAGACGGCTTTTGACTAAATATCGAGCAAATTTGCTCGCCACTTTTGGCGGGGGATGAGGTAACACACAAGCGCAAAACAACTTGCACTAAAGCAACAATAGCTCTCGTCATTACATTAACAGTATTAACACACTTAAAAAAACTAAACACAAACATAAATTTGTGTCACACACGATTAAAATCGTGTACTATCATTGTAACCATACAGGTAAAAGGTAGGTATAAAGGTTTGATTGCGAATTATATACCAGTGAGAGGTACGCCCGCTAAAACTACTCCAGTACTAATTCTTTCAAGTATCTAATATAAAGCTGGTTGGACAGCAAGACCTACACATTCCTGCGCCCGTCACCCTTGTACCGCTACTTTTACCTCGGCCGGCTTATTAGAATATCGCCAACTGGTTTGCGGACGGCAAACCTGCGAACTGGGGACATTTTGTTATTTATGCTCAAGGTGCTGCGACGTTGGGTGGGCAGGATTCCAAGGCATAGCAGTATATAGTAATGGATTGATAGATTATATATGTGAGTACACAGATAATTTGCTTATACCTTAACTTCGTAATTGTCCTTAAAATTATTTTTAACGTCTGTGGTGATCTCTTTCCTCTAACATTTAACTGACAGACAATTTGTATGGAAAATGACAATTTAAATTCCATTAAAAGTTAGTATCTGCTTCCAAAGGTGTCCAAAGTAATTTTCCTAGCGTTCGTTAACATTGACTTGAAAAATTAGTGTACCAATTCAGCATCTACCAATAATACCAATATTTGGATCACAGGAAGCTTTGTATAGAAGCTTTATAGAAGTTCAATCGATCGGCAGTTATTATTAATTAAAGTTGGAGCTATACCGGGTCTAATTAAAGAGATGGAGTAACTGAAACCTATTTAGACCAGTCTAAAAATGTTAGGAATACTGGAATGGGTTCTATCAGATGTAAAGACGTTAAAGCCCCAACCCTAAATTAACATTCGATTAACTTGACGGCGATAAAAAAACGTATTGTCGATTAATATCAGAGTAAACTCATTACATAACCGATATATTATTCAACAGATGTCTATAAAAAAACCCATAATATATTCGATACATATCTCCAAGGCCATTATTCTGTCCTTGTATAAGTCAGCTGTTTTGTCTAAGTATTTATGCATTCTTGGCACGTGAAATTTCAAGCACTTTGTATTCGATGAACAGCAATCGGTACTTTGGTAAATCAGTTCTCACGGCGAGGGTAAAGCAATCTTTGATGCATTTGGTACCCAAAGTTATATGCTGTCATACCTCCCACTGGTTAATTGAAAAGTTTTGTATCAATTATTGGCGATGTCGCGAGTCAAGTTTGAATCGTGCCGCGGGCTCAGCTCATGACTAAGGGCTCCGTTCGAGTTCGAAACTAGTCGGGCAATTCCCGAAAAATGCACGTGAGCAGTAACCGGTGAACAATAATTGATATGAATATGTCTCACGAAAGTTATTATACGAAAAGTTTTGCTCGTGTAATTATTTGAAATTCTACGACATCGATGACAGTTGGGCAGGACACCTGTAAGTGAAGTGGTGATAGCGGATGGAGCAGTTTTGACCTAATGGTGGCCTAGCTCAGGCTGAAGAAAACGGTTAGTTCAAAAGGGCATTAGATTGATGACATCGTAAAAACTGCGGGGAAATCTGGATGAGAGACCCACAAGATCGAGGAAGCTGGTAAAAAAGAAAAGAGGCGTAAACCCTGATGTGGGTGATTCAGGGCTTAGATGGTGATGATAAATCTTTTGCCTTTAACAAGCGATTGTACTTAAGTTATAATCACCAGAATAACAACTATCTAATCCCTAATAAAAACTAACGTTCTCACTTCTAAAAGATTACCTGTCAGATATCTAAATTGTATATGAGCGCTGAGAATTAGCAGCGCTTACAGCGCCGCTACCCCCTCTTTTCTCGCAGATGGAAAGTGGAATGCTTCTACATCCGTTGCCTTACCGAAGTGATTCGTTATCATTGAGAGAATTGAATTAAAAAAAGAAAAGTATTCCTTCACAAACTTGTTGCGTTGGATATAACTGGATAACTTCAATATAAATCGTTTTCATTTCTTTTTTTTGTCATGGTAAAGTCAAGGCCATGTGAGGCACGTCTTGCACTACATACAACAAACCAGGTATGTAAATAGCATCGACACATAATACCATAATGTATGCAACGTCTAGACATAGACATAATAGTTAATATCATCACGAGGTCCTATTAAATACAACTTGTTTGTCTACAATCATTCAGTGGGGGATCTATTTATGGTACTTACCAAAAGATCAAAAGGAACTGTTTAACTGAAGCGGTACCGGTGCTGTTCACATTATTTACTTGTAGCCTCCTTTTTTGTATGCTGACGGAGACTTCAGAAACCACGATTTGATCAAATTTATTTTATCATGAGATGTACATCAGTTCAATCAACCGCAGGTCAGAACTACGAAAACCGCCCTTATTGCATCGACATAAAGACCCTGTCAATGTCTGATTGTTGTGTTCCTCCTATCTGTGAACATACGATTCTCCGCAGGCGTCGTGAGAAAAAAGTGACGCGTACTATTCCATAAAAACTGAAAAAATATAAATCCCCTTTCGCCCTACTACTAGCCACTAATTTCCACAGATCTTGAACCAAAAGAATAAGATTTTGGTCTTAAGCACGGACCTTAGCATATCTGTGAGAATGTTGTATTGTTGCATATGACTGAGTGACCAGCATTATGTTTCAAATCTAGACAACTACAAAATAGGTACAATCTAATCACTCAAAATGGAATTACTTAACTTATTCACGGCACCAGATAACGGAGATATGAATAAACATTATTCAATAAACAAAAGAATATTTTAATTGAAAAATTCGCAAACAGTGTACCTAAATGATAAGAATTCCTAGTATGGCATAATACTGTCCTAAACAAAGATATTTTACAGATCAAGAGTCACGCTACAAGAGATCCACAGTAATTGATGTCCTTTATCTGTCGATAAAAATGTTGCCGATGACGTCAGCGTCGCAGGCGCAACCCAAGATTAACCGGCGACCAACTAAATATAGAGAGTAAACATGCCTTAAATGAATCATGTGCGCTCGCTTCAGCTGTAGTAAGTAAACAGTCGTGGCATTGAATGTCATGATTGTTCAGCTACAACGATTTAGTAATGCGTTCATTTTTTTATTGGGTATCAATAGCCAACCCTCGCATCACCGCGTGCATTGAAAAGTTAACCTCCAAAATACTTAACCCATTGTCCGGCGCGTAAAAAATGCAGGCCGGTGTGGCCTGCGTGGCTTAGTACGCACCTCGGATCGGCGAGAACGCGTCGCCGGCAGTCGGCACACAGTCACTCTCGAACCACGGGGCCGACGACTCGCCGCGATACGACCGGTTTCAAGTCCCAACTTCTCGATAACTTATCAGCAAATAATTGCATGAAGTCATCGATTAAATTAAGTGTACGTCCAACGTTTATAAGTATAATTCATAGCACTGTTATTGTTTAAACAAGTTTTCTATTAAAAGTTGCTAAGGTTCAATGCTAAAGTTTGACAGTGGTGAACTCTACAAGTGTCCGTGAAAAAAGTTGTGTGCGATCGGATTGGTCGGTTTGTTTTGTTTTGTTAAGTCGTGTCCGGTAGCAGGATGAATGGGACGCCGGCTAGAAGGCCTAAGAGCGCTTTCTCTGAAATGGTGAGTTAGTTTGAAATTGAGTAGAGGATATTGAACCACATTTTTTGTTGATATATTTAATGTTGGAATACTTTTTACGATGTTAGCCTTCATTGCACTGTTTATGGGTGTATCGGTGATATTGAAGGCCGAATGTTTCCCCCGCTTCCAAACCCTGCTGAATCGAAAGGGTTACATATGACTGATGATGATAACTCACAGTTGAACTTTTACGTTGCAAATTAATTGATCAATAAAATTCATATGTGATATGTGTATGATTTATTGTTTTGTTTACGATTTGACTAAGTGATGAGTAATGCTGTGTTGATTTGCAAGTGTGTTTAACTTTTACATAATTTTAACTGCAGTTTCAACGTTTGTTTTTCTTGTAATTAAAGTGAGGTTTACGTTTACGATGTTCGTTTTATCAGTTGAAGCTGAATGATCGTTGATAATCTTCATAGATACATTAATTTATCAATTAAGTCCAAGGCTTGCAGCGAGGTATATTAATTATCAATTATTGACAATTAATGTAGTTCGCTGGTGCATGCCAGTTATGTTAATTGACAATAAATATTGAGATTATAGTCTTAACAAATAGAGAGTATAGTTATTTATTAACATCGCGTATTTGGGGACATGTATATATTTTATGAATAATATTAATACTTACATTAATTATTTCCTAATCTAAGGAACAATACTTTCAGAAGCTCTCCAATCTTCTACAAGAAAGATTTTTTATAACTTTTTTATATCAAAAACTAAACTGTCTCGTTCAGTCGTTCTTCAAGTTTAGTAGACGTCCGTGAACCGTACACAGACGGACTTATAAGGGAATGCGACATAAAATTCCGTGTATAATACGAACATAATGGTCTCGGAGCTGGTCTAGGACCATTAAGAATAGATTACACGTACAAAGGGAGGGATTAACTGGCTAGGAACAAATTACAAGTAAGTTATAATTCTGCCTCGTTGATCTATTGGTCCCAAGCGCGACTGCTTAGCATGAGGTCTTGAGTTCGGTTCCCAGGTCGGGCAGTCTATTGGGATTTTCTGTTAGAAAATTCTGGGTGGCAGTGCGGAGTTTGGAATTGTGCCCGGTATATGGCAATAGGCTCACCACCTATTACATGAGACTTAATAACAGCATTGGTGTGAAACCTGTTCGGTCACCTGTATAGGGAGTTAGGGACTGAATAGATAGCAAACACGTCGCCAAAAGACGTGTTAAAATATGGATGAAGAATCCGCGGTGGTGAGCAGAGGTCGAGATGGCTTAGTGGTCAAAGCGCCTGGAGTATTTATCCGGGAGGCGCAGGTTCGAATCCTGCTCACGACCGTATCCTTATTTCATTTAATACAATGTGTATAGTTAAAATAAATTTGCCTACATCATAGTTATCTCAATTTTAAAGCATGTTCGCTTAAAAATAATTAAAGAATCGTTTTGAAATAATTATTTTTAAGACATTTTGGCATTTAAAAGTACGAATTGACATATCTATTTCCACTACTGTACTGTGATAAGTTTGATAAATCAAACTATTCCAAATCATCAACAATGACCGTTGTATATCCAATTTTAATATTTCATACCCATATTTTTGTGTAAAAGAACTATAATTCCGATACTCTATGCAAATAACATACCTGTTATGGCGTTCTTACGTTGATATTATTTGATATGATCGCGTTATGGCTAATTTATACCGTTTTGTTGAAATATATTATTTGGAAGAAACTCATATTATAGTAACAATTTTCAATATTATTTCCTGGTACATAATACTTAATTATGGAGGTAAAAAAGTTGTTGAATAAGGTCTTACAACAAATCATTTCATACATTAAAGCAAGTATTGTCTATTACATTTTTATTTTTTATGGAATATTCTCAAACCGTGACATCGCTCTCCCAACTGAGCTATCATGTCACTCGCAAATATATGCACATATGCAAGCGGTACTACGGTCTACCACATACTACTTTACAAATACAGTGTCTACTCGGTGGTGGACATTACAGTCTAACAGCTCCAGCTGATGCCCCGCGGGGAGAGCGAAACACGTGTAGAGTAGTTGGTGGTAGTTGCAATTTTTTACCGCTTGCGTATATGCATATATTTGCGGGCGGACGGGCGGTGCACAGGTATTTGCATGACTACCCTCAATATTATGGAAGTAGCTAGATATTTGTTTTTTTATTTGTATCCATGTAATGGACTTCCGCAACGTAAAGCCTGAATTCAATGTCACTGCTTTCACCGCTTTCGTGTGTACATATATCTGCGGGCGGGCGTTGCACGGGCAATTCCTCAATATTGTGGAAGTAGCTACATATTGTATTTATTTGCATCCCTACTGATCATAAAAGCACAATCTTTAGTTCGGAGTAAGATCCAGAACAGGGAAAGATAGAAGGAATGGATGAAGGCCTTTGCAGCCTAGCTAGTCAGGCTTACCAGTGGGATACAATAATAGTAACATTTGCAACACGTTTCGATGTCGTGGAGAGGAAAGCAAACCCCCTTTTCGTATTATAAATAGTAGCAGTGATAACCTAGTGGTATGACCGTAGGATTGGCAAGTTAAATGACGCAAGTGGGAACCCAAGCCACTAAGTTAAGTGCATATTACCTATAAACAAATAGGTAATCATTACTATTCACGTGCATTTTTCGGGATTGCGCGACTAGTTTCGAACTCGAACGAAACCTATAATCATGAGTTGAGCCCCTAATGTCGCAAGTCAACCTTAAATACGCATGAGTAGAAACCGGTGGACCATAATATAATTGATAACAATATGTCTCACGAAAGTTATTTATATACAAAAATTATCACTAGCTCAAAACAGTAAAGGAAAATATCGTAGCAAACCAGTACATGTGAGAGATTTTCTTAAAGGTATATAAAAAAATTATTACTGGCTCAATGCGGTGAAGGAAAACATCACGAGAAACCAGCACACGTCAGAGATGTATATAAAGCCATGTCAGAATTCAAATTCAAATATATTTTTTTCACATAGACCAGATTACAGGCACTTATGAGACGTCAAAGCTAAGTGCACGGATCTAAAAAAGTTGATCTTATGGAGAAGAACCGGCAAGAATCTCCATAGACACTCTTTTAAAAAAAAAAAATTACAATCGTATATTGATGATATGTGAGAATAATGTAGAATAATTTAAGAGGAAAACAAAAGCAAATGTATGAAATGGTAGAAGTTCATAAAACCAAAACGATTACCAAGGCGATTACGAGCTGACCAGTCCCGACAGACAGCACCGTTCTTCTGAAGAGTGCGCAACAGCATCGCTGAACTCAACCATTTTGAAGGGCACTCAACGACCCGATACACAACGCCACCATCAGCAAGACATTTTAGTGAGCATGACAAACTCATAATGCCTGGCAATAGGCAGGTGAATGTACGTATTAATGTAATATTACATTAATACGTACATTCACATTATTAACCACATGATGCTGCGGGTGGTTTAAGCTCTGACACTAGGTTGTTCATAAACCATACATAAAATAGAGAACGTCTCTCAGGTATGCTGGTTTCCTCACGATGTTTTCCTTTATAATTTTAAGCAAGTGATAATTAATATATAGATCAACCAGGCACATCGTAATATTATGGATACTCCATTCTTTTCATAATAACTTAATGAATTGTTTTCAATTCTCCTTGTTTTGTCGTAACTGGTCAGCGAAGCAATGACGCGTCCACGTCGGATTCCATTACCTCTATTAGGGTAAAGGTATCATAATGAGGTAACATAAAACGTCGACACCTTATTTTGGTCAACGATCCCTTACCTAATTCACCCCATAACCTACTTATCTTTGTATTATTATACATTACGACTTTCGCGGAAAGTGCTACCTTTGATGTGGGTAGTGATATACCTATTGTTATAAAAATGGATAGTTTCGTTTTTTTTACGGGAATACAGTTGTGCAATACACTCGAGCGGCTCGTGGCTATGTAACAGCCGAACAGATCGATCGATCAAGGTTAACCTGCGCTAACCGCAGTTGGCCTGTGGATGGATGACCCCTTCGTGCTTCGGAGAGCAAGTTAAACCGTCGATTCCGGTAGGCAAATTAAGATTTATAATAGTATTTACGGGTAGTTAGAGGCCTGAAAGTATAACAGCCAGTCTTACCACGAGATATCGTGTTTCCCAGTTACTGGGTTGTGGAGGTCAGATAGGCAGTCGCTCCATATAAAATACTGGTATTAAACTGCATCCGGTTCGACTGGAACCTGTCTCCAAAGTAGTTGGGAAACGGATAAATCAGTTCAGCGGTTTAGAAGTTATAGTGGAATAAACTCAAAAACATACATTGATACTTAAAAAAACTCCTGTTTTTGGGCAGGCGTGTAATTAATAAACAATATTTTCCAGCTCGGAGTCTGGAGCTATGACCGTGAGGGCAATACACTATTACATGGAACTTCATAACGGCAGCAGTGAAACATTGGCTTAATACACTACACCTCATTCCTGCCTGCTCATTCAGGGATAACAGGGGTGATGCTATTATTTATTCATATTATAATTATTTAATTAGTATCGAACCCATTTTATCACACCCACAAATTATTAATAATTAGATCTACGTATTGAGCACAAAACTATTCATAACTCTCTCGAACGAGAATCAATTAAAATAATCTATTACTGCTGGTCAAAGGCCGTAGACCTTCAGGTTGGGCCACTGCTCCCAATTCTAGCATATTGAAAATATCTTTTAGCTACCATTAATATGGTTTTAGGTTAGGTTAGTTATATACTTAAAATGTTATTTTTTATACATGTAATGACATAACACAATATAGCATCACGCCTGTATTCTCCGAGGGGTTAAGCAGACGGGTGTGCCTACACGGTTTAAACCCACATTTCACCAATGCTGTTATTTAGTTCCATAGGTCACAATTCCAAAACCCGGGCTGCTAATGCTAATTTTCTTACAGAAATCCCAATATTTTATCAGATTGTGGTACTGGTCCTAATTCTTCTAGCTAGTCATTAGGGTTATTCATATTTCTTCACATTTTGCCTTAATGGTTTGGAGGCAATGTATTTTCAGCTGTCATTACCTGCACTACTGGCTTTCTCTTCACTGTTGGAATTGACCTCTCTAACTGCCTACCCTATTTTAGTTTTCAACACATCTAACCGATGTAATAGGCACCATAATAGGCCTGTTTGTACCGTCGCATTAGAAGAAATGGCCCATAGTCATAACAGAAACATTTACATAAGTTAAGCAGTACTCTTAACAGGTAAACTGACCCCAATATTATGTTCAGTCGAAAATGTTGGCAGTAGTACCTTTTGTCAACAAAGTCCTTTGAGCCAATCGTGCTACTTTTCACGTATCTACACTGCGTTTGGAAGTTTCATGCAAGCGATTTTAGTCTTAATGGGGGTCGACACACAAATGTATATGATGCTGCTCCAATTCATGATATTTGAGGAAAAACATGTAAATATGGTGTGATTTCATTAACAAAGGCCGAAGTTTATGGAATTATGCCTTTTAGCATAATTCTATTTATATTCTTGGGTTGAATACTTAGATTTTTCATAGAATTATGGGAGAACTGACTGGTAAAGGGGCGAAGTGAATGCTTTGACACAATCTAGGAGAGGCTTGTGTCCAGCAGTGGGCTGAAATATGATAACATGAAATTTCTATTACTAAATTCTATGATATGAAATGTTGCCAATACTTATATCTACTTGATTTCTGATCCCCAATGAAGTCTTTGAGTTTTTACTCTTCTATTGGGGGGTGCAGAAGGGTTAAAGGCCTTTTCTAAACAAAGATTTCAAATATAAAACCTCAAAGTTCAATGTTGACTAAACCTCAAAACCATATAGTAGTTTATAATTAAAATCAAATATGGCGTCGTGAGTTCGGAATTTGAATTGGAAAATGGAAATTCAGTTTTTGTTCAATAAAATCGTAGGCGTTCCGATTCGCTTGATTATACATAACAAGTATTCCTTTTTATTATACCGATGTGAATTCCATCATGCGTTCAAAACGAATTAATTCTCACAGTTAATTTTAAACGTAACAAGTTTTTTATGATTATTTATAGCGTTAATTAATTAATTGCTGACAGTTAATTAATCTATTAGATGATTTACTTCGCAAAAATTTTTGTAGTCATTGAGATATTTTATATGATTACAACAGAATCTAGAACATTAACTGAATTCTTACCTTAAATTTTTAGATGATTACCGTAAATATTTTAGCTAAAATATCTCTTATCCATACTCTTAACTCTGTAGTCACCTCTTCCCAATGACGTTCAACTGACAAGGACAGGTACAGTCGACAAAAGAGATAGGTATGCAGGGTCGTCAGATATAGTTGAAGTTTTCTTAGAAACCGATGGATGTCATGGATTGAAATTCAATTCAATTAATGAACTGCTAATTATCTACTTTTTAAATTAAATTACATTTCAAGACATCCATCGGATTCTAAGAAAGTTTCAACTATATCTGACGACCCTGGATACTTATCTCTTTTGTCAACTGTACAATTATGAAGCATTTTAATAACGTCAGCTTTAATGTAATCGACACCCATATGCTGTAGTGTAGGTAGGTAACAGTGGCGTGCATTGCATTTAGGCAAATAGGCAGTGCCTACCTCAAAAAATTACCTAAATACAACCTATATCACAGTTTACTGTGCATATTTGCCTATATGCAATGCACGCCACTGGTAGGTACACACTATCGAAGATAATATTTGACATTTAAAATACTTGCTTTAGGGTTGCTGTCAAATTTCTATCTCTAGTTGGTCAAACAACCGAAAACTTTTAAGTAATATAAATAATTAGATAATTAGACACTAAAATAGTTGTCGTGATATAAAATAAATATGAGAATTTGTTAAATTGTTTCTATATTATGCTGACTTATACATAATAATTATATGTATACATAAAATGTCGCCTGTTTCCGATTGGGGAAGGTAGAGATTATCGATTTCCACTTGCAACGATTCTGATCTCATGATCTTCACATCTTTCGCTTCATCTATGTGCAATAACCTATTCTTCCGTGCTGACCTATCCTCTTTTATACTCAGGTTTATTAGTGTAGTAGAATATTTAATTATATCAGTGTTATAAGAAACACGGTCCAATATAGCATTTAAATTGGTACCGAAAATTAAACAAAAAAAAAACGTTAGCGAAAAAGACCTCTAAAAACAGGTTAGTCAAGTTTAAAATCAAATGAGAGCAAAAAGTAAATAGGTTACCTATTGATGTGTAGGAATCCTACCAGGTAGTGAGTCAGAGCTCTTTGTATAGCAAATAACATCCAAATCGATCAACAAGTATTTGTCCTTAAGAGGTTACAAGATTCAATGAAAAAACAACTAGTTTGAATGCATCGCTCATTTATTTAGCACTAGTTGTGCCCCGCGGTTTCACCCGCTCCGTTAAAAATCTTCCCATACGATAAAAAAAATACTTATATAAAAACCTTGTCCTGACAATGACGAACGCAACAAAAAATTATCCAATTTGGTGCAGTCGTTCTCAACTTATGGTGACCAAGGGAAATAGAGATTCATTTATATATATTGATTATAGTTGTATTTTAATCGTGCATATCTGAAGTTAGGCTACGTAAACGGCCGCACTGGTACAGTTGTATAGAAAAGTGTAAACGTGCTAAAATATTTTTTGTAAGAAAATCAACAAGACCAGATACTTTTATGGCACTGACTGTTCTCGAGCCCTGAGCGAGCGAGACAGACGTATTGACGAAATGTAAAGGAGTGACTGACACAGAACGCTATTATTGCGCTCCCATCAGATCACGTATGCGCCCTGCCGATTTTATCGTAAAATTAAGTACCGCGCAGCGTACTCGCGTAAATCTTCAGACATGCACAGTTATAATACGATAACTGTAGACTTATTCAATCTAGTATTCCACCAGCAAATAGCAGAAAAGCAATTTGCCCTCTCATTTATTATGAAGGTTAGAAAGGTACGGGTTACGGGACCTGTATCTCCGTATCTAAAATATTTACCTTCGTTTATTTCAACACATTTGCTAGTAAAAGACGTGGTATAATAACTAAGCTGAGCATTGATATGATTAAAGATAAGATAAAGTTACAATATTAAATGGAACAAGAATACGGTCGCGAACAGGATTCGAACCTGCGCCTCCCGGATAAATACTCCAGGCGCTCTGACCACAAAGCCATCTCGACCTCTGCTCACCACCGCGAATTCTTCATCCATATTTTAACACGTCTTTTGGCGACGTGTTTGCTATATATTCGACCTCGTCGAGATGGCTTTGTGGTCAGAGCGCCTGGAGTATTTATCCGGGAGGCGCAGGTTCGAAGCCTGTTCGCGACCGTATTCTTTTTCCATTTAATATTGTAACTTTAGAGTTCGCTAAGCATGCGTTAATGCTTTTCAAAGATTTATATTGAATTAAAGATAAGATCTTTATAAGATCTCTCTTCATAAATCGATTCGGGCTACGAGGCATTACAGAATTAGGCAGAGGCAGTTACTGCTGTACAGTCACTTACACCGACACCTTTACTATGTTCCATATAATTGCAGGCACAGTTCAAAACTCCGGGCTGCTGCTGGGACTTTTTTGAACAGAGAACCCCGATATCACATTGACTAAGCAGGAAATTGAACCATCAACATCACGCTCAGCAGGCGCGCTTGCAGGGACTAGACTAATGAGCAGTTATGAGGCTACCTATTAAAAAACTACCTAAACAAAATATTAAAACAATCTGCCCTGAAGTTGCAGGTATAGGACAAAAAACTGCACGGTTACATAACTGCAAAGCTGGAGCTCCATCCATCATTATTTTCCTGCCCTTACCCCAATTAGTCGTCATTGAACTCCCTAAATTATGGTTCGAGCTTTTCGGTGACTGATGCATGTGTGCCGTCAGTTAGGACTGGTCAACTTCAAATTGCTACGGTTCTTTCTTCAAAAGGCCTTTCCAGACGCCCTACATGATAACGCTCACATAACGTTAAACAGTGATGTCTGTACTTTAAAAGAGACAGTGACCTCTGAGTTTGTTTCGGTTTTTCTTCTCCGAGGTAGTCTGATAGGAAATACCTTCTAGATTAAAAAATTACATGTAAAAGAGTTTGTAAAGACCTATTTACAGAATAAAAAATTTGAATTTGAATTTTTTTGTCAGTTCAGCAAGTCTTATTTATTCCATACATCTCTCTCAAAGCCGTCGTCTCAGTAGTTCAGTATCCGGCTGACTAAAAACCACACGCTCCATCGTTAACCTTTACTGGGAGGATTAATCTACCTATATTGCTCGCCAAAATAGGTGCTGAAGTCAAAAAGCAATTTAAATATTGTGCAGTATACGTAAAGCTTCGCAGTAGCCTTGAAAATTAATAACATAGGATGTGCAATAAAGATGGAAGCATATCTAAGATCAGTCCACGCCCACCTGCCATACAAACTGATGCAAGGGAGTCACGGCTCAGAGAGCCTATTGAACGTTATGTATTATTATGCTCATACGCAAGTATGGTAATTATATGGAGATCGATTGAATCATGGCAGGAAGTTGAAATGAAAGGTGTTTTTTTGAAGTAAGGTATTTCGTGCAAATGCTTATTAAATGTAAGTAAGGGGTAGGGTTATTTTCATGGCTCATCTTCATGGCACTGCTTTGCCCAGTTCGTGGCGTGTAATAGTAGGATAACATCAGAATCTGGCGCATGGATAACATTTGGTGTGATATGTCACACCTACACGCTAGATAGAAGGAGACCGTGTCGGTGGCGGTTACCGCGAAAAACAGCATTCCCGATGAGGGATGACGTCAGGCAGGCGGCCGGTCATAAAACATAGCCAAAACTTTAGCAGCATGTATTTCAAAAACAATTCGAATTCGAAGTGGAAGAGAATTACATGCTGCGCCAATCCCAAATAAATTGGGATAAGGCAGCAGGGCAGGGGAATGATGGTGATCTAACTGCTCCGTTGGCCTAGCTGTCGCAAGCGCATCTGCTAAGTGTTATTAGGTTTTTCTGGTAAAAAATTGCAGTTGCATCCCAGAGTTAGGAATTGTGCCCTATTGATGGCAATAGACTCACCATTAATACATGGGAATTAATAACAGCATTGTTGAAATGTGGGTGTATAACAGTGCCTACACTTCTGTCTAGCCGTTCGGAGATAAAAGTATTATATTATGCAATTTTAGAGAATTAATAATAAATCCGATAAAAAGAGCTGTTTTAGCGTAGATTAGCATCCCACTCCGTAAACGGATTATTACAAAAATAGAAATAAAATTATTGGTATCAAAATAACAATATACAGGAGAAGGCTTCTACCTAACCGTTTCAGTTGTTATAGATTGGTACGTAGATCCCAAATAGGCGTTTATTATTTATTTTAGTCATGTTAACGTATAAAAGCTTATTAATTTTTTAACGGACTTCAAAAAGGAGAAAGTTCTCAATTCGGTTGGTTCCGAATTAAAACCGACTTCAGACCTATCAGTAGGTAGCACATACGAATAATAGTATTTTATTAATATTATAAGTAGTAGGTTTGGAGAAGAAGTGTTTTGGATTAAATCTTTTTAAAGTTATTTATTGCTTTTTTTTTTTTTTTTATTTCATATATTATAATAAACCAACTTTTAACCGAGTAATCGCGTGTATTATTGGTTTTTTGTTTTTCCTGCCGTTTCGAACAATGCAGCGTTCGTGGCCGCAGGAAACAAAAAACCAATAATACACGCGATTAATCCGCTTAAAATTTGTTTTATTATAATGTGTAGTGATCGCGCAAACCTAAGAGGTTGTTTCATATACTTTGTGGAGTTTTTCAAGTCAGTATGTTAGTGCTTTTTTTTTATATAAATTATAACCTTATAAATTTTTTAGGGACATTGCTCTTTCATGTGCACTATTTTAAATTAATATCATGTCATGGCCATAACATGAATAAGAAAACATTTAATATTATTAGAACCTATATGATTTTGACAGTCTATGTAGGGGATATTTTAAATGGCCTCCATTCTTTAGCTTATCAAATTACATGGCAATTAACTTTTTTTTAAATATTAAATCCAAAAACTCTTCAAGCATTCTCCTAACCTGTTGGCTATTCTATAATTTAATATCGGCGGTGATAAATAATTCAAAGATAAATGGCCGTATAACCTCCATGACTCGAAGGCCAGAGGTTAACGACCCTTCGTATCAACACATTATAACAAGTTTTAATAGTTTTACCGGCGAATACTCAAACGCTTCTTTCTTTCTTTCAAATCTCATGCTGGCTTCACCTATCACATAACATCAGCATAATCTCAAATAACTCCTATCCGATTATTTTTTTGGCAATTATCGTACATAAATTGTCGGTCAAAAATTCAAATTTCTAAATAACTTTACCTGGCATAATTTTGGTAAAATTCAGCCTTAGTATAAAGTCACTTAATAGCAACTTTAAAATTCTGTAGCGGTTGTGAATACGGCTGACAGTCATCTAATAGCCAAGCTCATGTAGCGACATCTAGCAACCTATATGAACACTATGAGTTTGACGACGAACGTGCATATACAACCGTCCGATGTTAACCACTCTGCCGCGGCAAGCCAGGGTATATCATTCGCCTAGAGATGCCTCCCTTTTGGATGGAGAAACACCACTCCTCGTTCCTCCACACACTCACATTTCACTCAATATTGCACTTAAATTTCAAACTGTTGCACTTAAATCTCATAGGGCTGCACTTAGATCTCTTGCTGTTGCACTTAAGTGTCTCGCCGTTGCACTTAAATCTCATGTTTCTCTCACGTTAAAGCGAAGTAATAGCAAGAGTTTTCTAAGCAACTGTTTTTAAGTTAACCACCTTCTACTCTATTTTAAAAGTAACATTTGAGAATTCGGCTGCTAGTTAGCTAAATGCCAAGGGGTCTCACTCAATCCAAAGTAAAATCGTAAACACAAGTAATGCACTTGAAACTTACTCATTATTTTCTATGTTAAAACTGTGCTTAGTTTAAAACTTTTAACTTCATTAACGAGGTTAGTGCAATAAAGAAGGCCTCGTGGTTATGTCACCGCCAGATCGATAGGGGTTAAAGTGTACTTGCCACTGTTGCTTTGTGGAACCATCATCTCATGAGATCCCTTCCGTGGCTCAGAAAGCACCTAAGCAGTCGATCCTGGTTATCAAATAATGATTTAAAGTTATTCAAGATATGTCTTTGAAAAAGCATTAACGCATGCTTAGCGAACTCTAAAGTTACAATATTAAATGGAAAAAGAATACGGTCGCGAACAGGATTCGAACCTGCGCCTCCCGGATAGATACTCCAGGCGCTCTGACCAACTAAGCCATCGATGGATTCGAACCTGCGCCTCCCGGATAGATACTCCAGGCGCTCTGACCAACTAAGCCATCGATGGCTTAGTTGGTCAGAGCGCCTGGAGTATCTATCCGGGAGGCGCAGGTTCGAATCCTGTTCGCGACCGTATTCTTTTTCCATTTAATATTGATTTAAAGTTAATGGGCCAACTTGGCCGAACGCCTGGAGTATTTATCTGGGAGGTGCAGCTCAAGTTTGAATGCTGCTCAAGCAGGGGCGGACCGTGAGGCCCTGGGCTAATACTTGGGGCCTGCCTTTTTATGTGTGAAAAATCCATCATACACGATGAGCCGGACTCATTCCGACTAAAAACCACACAGTTAATTAATATTATTGTCCAATGGGGGCCTTCTATATCCACGGGGCCCTGAGCTGCAGCCCAAAAGCCCTTATATAGATCCGCCCCTGTGCTCAAGACTTCTGAAGTTGAACTAGCTGGCACAGCCGGTTCAGCATTCAGTTCCATCCCTTCGAGTAACCATTTTAAAAAACATTTATTATCAATTATGACGATGACCTTGAAAATGCATTACAATTACGTTAGCTAGACAAAACGCTAATTAACCCACTGAGTCGTGGCTCATATTACCATGAATGGAAAAGCATGTATTAAACACGGAAATGCGTTAAGTGTAGGTCATTTTACACATTTCCGTTAGTGTTATTTTACAAATTACTCAGCGTAATATCACGCCCTTTTTACCGGAAGGGTGAGACAGAGAACTATTGTCCTGTTGTACACACCAATATTAATGTTTTATTTTTTATCTAGCATAACATAACATAACATACCATCACGCCTGTATTCCCTGAAGGGGTAGGCAGAGTTGTACACCCACATTTCATCAATGCTATTATTAAGTCTCAAGTGAGCCTATTGCCATTTACCGGGCACAATTCCAAACTCCGGGATGCTACTGAATATTTCCTAACGGAAAAACTCAGTAACACTTTGGCCGATCCGGGAATCGAACCCAGTTCAGTCGAACCGTGACATTTGGGACCACTAGACCTTTTTTTTTCTGAAATCTACTAGTCTACGTTTGACCACCAACTCGACTTATGATAAGCGACGGTGTGGCTGAGGATGGAGCACGTAGATCCAGAAGAAATCTATTTTCTTCAGCCATAAATATATATAAAATGATTTTCTCAAGAAACACGGAAGACGGCAGGGAATTACAATAATGGGCAGTATGTATTATAATTATATAACGTGGATCCTAATCGCTGCGTTTGAATTTTCGCGATGCTCGATATAAAGTGTAATGTGATAAAATAATAATAGAATACAGATAAGTCTTTCAAACATAATAACGCAAGCGGAGCGAACTCTAAAGTTATACATTTTCGTGGAAAGAAAAAAACGGCCGAGAGCAGGATTCGAACCTGCGCCTCCTGGATAAATACTCCAGGTGCTCTGAACATTAAGCCATCTCAACCTCAGTTCACTATAACGAATTCTTTTTCCACATTTTAATACGTCTTTTGGTGACGTGATTGCTTTCTATTCAGCCCCTTTACAGGTACCTACCTACACCGACACTACAAACTTTGCAGTTAATACAATGACGTACAGATGCGATTACCTTAAAAAATCCATAGAAATCTTTCAAACACATCGCATGCGTAGCGAAGCTCAGGAACGTATATTTGTTTCCACAAATATGTTTAAATTGATAGTTTCCTACACATGCTTAAATGCGTTCACATCTCTGGTCGTGCCGGATTACCGTCCCATTGGACTGTGTGAGTGAAGGAAGAGGGAGTACACCTATGCTTGTGCATACACTTGTGCACTATAATACCTCGGCGTACTTGGCTAATCTCCGCGGAGACAGGTTACCGTGACCGTATCAATTCCATATCAATAATCTTAAAGAAGTTTTTTCTTGAAGGAAAACTTCTTTTTTAAATATCGAGATGAGTTATAAAATAACAAGAAATAAATAATGTAGTGCCAGCAGTTCGTGTACTATTAAACCATATGAATAGTCATCACGTACCTACGCGGTTAATGAGGCGTGTACTACACACAATATTGCTCAAGCGATACAAACATAATATATTAACATCATAATGTTTGTGACTCTTGTCTAAACGGAATGAAACGAGCTATTAATTAACCGACTCCAAAAATAACTGATTATTATTATAATTGTTCTTTATAATTTATTTGATAGAAAGCAAATTTTGATATTATTTTGCACTTTTTAGTGTTTAAGCACATTTTGGAAGGCGGTTTTCATTTTTTGTCAAAAATTAATGGACTTTTCGATTTAGGTAATTACACTGATCACAGCGCTTGCTCACTGCATTTTAAATTAACAATTTCACATCGTCAATTAAGTTTAATTGACACACCACAGCACTCCTCGACAATTGCCCATAAAAGCATTTTGTGTCAAATTACGAACTCCAAAACTTAATTCCCAATGATTAATTGTTTGTCAAATCATTATGCAGATTTTTGACTATATTCCCAATTATCACTTAAACGTTTGATGCGATTGAAAACCGGGCGATCGCTGGATCCCAGCCTGATGGACCGGAATTATTAGACTTGTTGTCCGACAGATATTTTGTGATGACGTCATATGGATCATTCGAATCACCTATGGATTTAGAGTCTAAATCCAATAGGCCCAAGGAGTCTATATTTTAGTCCTTTGGCCTAATAAGTAACCTTTAAGGTTTTTTGTCACTCGATTGGGGTGGGGGAGGGGAACCATAAAAAAGGCGCCCAGTTTTTGGGTAAAATCATCACGTAGAGGGAAGCTCCGGGTCTTGGCTACCAGCTCTGGTACCTCACCCCCTCGCCCACCTACTTATCCAAAAATCAACATATTCAAAACAGTATCTTTATTTGGTGTTAACTACTAAAACGAGCCCAAATATATACAGCAGACATCAGTCTAATATATTATTTATATACAATGATTTTGCGAAAACCACTAATTCTTGTTATATCCATATTACGCCACCGGATTGAGATTTGATCGCAGTGGAAGAAAGTCCAGAAGTCTCACTCCATACAATTCTATAGGTAATTTGCACAGTAGTTGCTTGTATAAAACTGAATCAACCCAAGGAACGAAATCTTGTACAATACAAATGATATAACACGTCGTACAATTCCGTTTGTTGTGCACTAGCATTATCTAAAATGTACGAAAAATTATAGGATATCTATAGATCTATGTAATATTAAATAAGGACACCAATATTAGATTAGGTAATATTTGTATAGGCGCGCGTCTTTACAAATACTTAAATCAATATCATGTGTTCCTTTAATATTTCCGATTTGTATATCGGAAATATTAAACGAACATTCTTATCATTATAACATCATAGATAGTAGGATAACATCAGAACCTGGCGCATGGATAACATGTATGACATAGCTAGATAGAAGGAGACCATATCGGTGGCGGTTACCACCAACAATAGCATTCCCAAAGAGAGTTGACGTCAGCCAGGTGGCCGGTCAAAAAATCATAGCCAAAACTTTAGCAGCATGCCAGATACGAGTATAGGTATGCTGCGCCGACCACAAATAAATTGGGATAAGGGCAGGGGGATGATGGTGATGATTCTAATAATTAAATATCATTATAGTATCATTAAGTTAGTAATAGCTTAGGTTTTCACGATCACTACATATTAAAATAAAACAACTTTTAACCGGATTAATCGTGTGTATTATAGGTTTTTGTTTTTCCTGACGTTTCGAACACTTTGCAGCGTTCGTGGTCGCAGGAGGACTCATGAAGGATTGGGACATGGGGTCATGGATCACTAAGTTCTTCCTTTTTATAAATTTAATTTTGTTAAGTTACTTAAAAATGTAAATCTCCGTAAGCTGTGAAGTTACCTTAAATGAATAAATAATAATAAACTTAACTTCTTGACATGAATTAGATTTGTGATAAAAAAATAATTTTCTACATTCGAAAAAGAAACGTAACCAGAAATAAATTGATTGGAATTGAATAAAACCGGTTTGTAAATTAAAAATTTTCTTCAACTTTTGTTTTCACTTGTTGTAGAGTAGATATCTCATATTATAGAGTAGAACTTCTGTACCTATCTGCATTACAACTTAATGTTTAAAATTAATACAGGGGCGTTCGGTGGTCGTAAAACCGAAGGCTGTGTTGCGGTGTCGCCGAATGCTGCAGCTATGCATTTTTCACGTAAGATGCGCGGGTAATGAGCGGAGCTGAACTAGACAGAACCCGCATAGTAGAGGCATTTGAAAAGACCCAATTTAATATCATATGGTGCTGAGCCTTACAAAGTACTAATTCATTGAAAAATGTCTAATGCCTGGTTTTGAACCCGTATTTTTTTTCTTCCATATACCAGAGCCCTTACTAGCGGCCAGTCATACATTAATAATCAACGCACGATATGAAAATGCGAGTAATAATTAATAACTATATCCGTATGTCAAAGAAAAATAGTTTTTATTGACAGTAGTTATGGTTACAACTTTCTATGGCAAGGGATTACTTTCACCATACTCATGGGTAATGCAAACTTCTATTAATAGGTAGGTAGTTGCTACTAGACTTGAAATGGGACAGTCGATGTGGTGTCTCGACCTTTATAGTTATAAGTATGGTAAAAAATGAAACCAAATATTTCATCTCTGACCATATCTTTTGGCTGCTAGCCGTGAGGGTTTAGGTTCGATTCTCAACTCTGGCACTGTTGTTACGTTTCACTGTTATGAAATTTACAGTAGCAGCCTAGAGTAATAGATTAACATAGAACCACGCTACCACCACTTGCTACGAATCTGACTCACCTCTTTTGCTTCATTTATGCTTATTAACCTTTTCAGGTATGCTCGTCGCTTTAAATTGTCATTAACATGCCTTTTTTTAAATGTCCGTGATATGATTGCGTTACTTTCGTTGAAGTCGACCAGCTCCGACTCTTCCATCCATACTCGCCTCATGTACTAGTTTTGTAAATCGCCTTTCATACATCCTTTTTACGTTTCCATACCCTCTGAGCATAAAATTAGTTCAGTAGATGGCAAGTGAATATCAGCATGAGGCTAGTTATGTTCAACATGAGCTATTGTCACATATAATATACATGTACAATCAACAAAAGAACTAAGTGAACATTAAAAAAAGTTAAGGAGTGATTTATTTATGAAGTATTTCAAATAATTATATTTGAGTGAAAAAGTAAGAAACGTGTATCGACTTATGATGCTGACTGTAATAATAAAATAAAATTCTGACTGACAAATGTAAACTTACTCGATTATTTCTTTACGGCCATGACTCGATCGAGTTATGATAATTTTTAAACAAACTTTTTTCATAAATTATCTAAACATTTTACAGCATTCACGGAGCAATGCTGTAAAATGTTTTGTAATCGATATTCCTAATTTTAGTGAATTTATTTATATTACCACTGATTTAATCGAATGCACTAACTTTTACGGACTCTCGAAACAAACAAGAGTTTATAGATTTTTCACGAGATCCGATTCACTGCATCGAGATATGATCACTAAAATATTCACTGAAATTAAATAATAAAAATTTTATTCTGGTTCATCGGTTCGGTTTTGTTTCTCGTTTCCAATTTAACCGATATTTCGGGTTATTAAGTGAAAATTTGACAGAACGACTGATAATATCAGGCACTCAATGTCTTTTAGTTAGTGGAGCAAATAAAATTTGTGAAACAAATTGAATAAAAAGATAATTAATATTCAAAACGATAATATAATTTATATTGTAAAAGTTTTACTGACCAAAGGAAAACGTTATTGTAATATAAATATAAGAATACTATAAAGATACCAAAATGTGTTTCTCCTTTTTCTCAAAACAAAGAAATCACGCCCCAAATAAAGGAAAACTAAATTAGTGACAAAATCTACTCGTAGGTTCAACCTTACCCAGTAGGTACAAAAAATATTTAATTAAAAAATTAAAAGGAAACAAAACATTAAATGCACTACCCAATTTTTTATATATTTATTTAAATTAAATGAACGTAAACATTCACATACTCGAAAAATCAAGAGCGTATTACGACGAGTAATTTGATAAAAATGTTGCCAGAGTTTACAGCGATTTTCACCACTTTAAAAAGTGAAATCTTTTAAAGTGGCTGAATTGGGTTATACGGTTAACGCAATTTCTCACACCGAGGACCTATTTGCTGATTCATTTAAATTTTTTACAATTTTATGAGGTGCATATAAAATTGTTGCAGCATTTTTATTTAAACTTCCTATAAAAATAACAACATTATGTCTCTCCAGTAACCCTGGAGGATTAGGCTGATGAGTATTGTACGCATATTTTATAATATATTAATAAAATATTTTTGATAGCTTATCGATATTTATAATTGCGGCTCAAAGATATATTGAAAGAGGAATTGTTTTCAAATGAGAGATTAAATTTTTATAATTTTTTTATTGTGTACATAATTGTATTTTATATTTTATGATTTATTTTTTAATATATGCGTATAACATCGCCTTGGAGTAATAAATATATTTAATATATATAAATTAATTTAAATAAATATATTTTACCGATACACTTAATGAGCCTATTACCATCAGCCGGCTTCAATTCGGGCTGCTATTGAGGACTTCCTATCAGAAAAACCGAATAACACATTGCCCGACTCAGGAATCGACCCAAGATCGCCGCATTTGCGAACATTATATGAATGAGGCAATCTACATATAAAAAAAGCGATGTACATTTAGTGCACACAATCGTATTTCGATTCACGCGCTACTACGCAGCGGAGTGTGTATTGGAAAGCCGTACAGTGGATCCAGCTCAGCTAACTGGAGCACTTTGATGGAAAACCGGATTGACACCGCGTGCGTTACGTTCAGCCGACCGAACGGTTCGCTGTTCAAATGTGCACTGCATTTTTGAAGACACGTATTTGTTGTGTTAAAGATTTTTTCGCAGGCTCAAACATTCTAAATGCGATTTACTTTTAATTATTGTTCACCGGTTATTAATCATGTGCATTTTTCGGGATTGCCTGACTAGTTTCGAACTCAAATGGAACCCTTAGCATGAACTGAGCCAGCGACGATGCCGCGAGTTAAACTGGCGCCGCATGTCACTGCGCACGCGCCGATGACGTACTTGCTGGCGTTTATTTACTTTGTGGAAAATGTATACACTTATAAAAAATGTATTTCGTTATTTCGGCATTAAGTTCGTTTAGAACACCTTATTGAGTTAACAATAAAAATAATTTACACCCAATCATAACCTATCATAAATTTATTTTATAACCCTAAGATAACCATCGGTAAATTTAGTAATAGCTCTAGTTTAGATCAACACTAAATTCGTCTTATTTACTTCTGTGGTTGATGAACAACAGAGTTAAACCGGCCAATAGGTCTCTGAAATGACTTTACGACCAATGAGATCATCTCTCAGGTGTGCTGGTTTCCTCACGATGATTTCTTATGTATGTGATAATTGATTTCAGTTGCATTAGATTTCAACTGCAACCCTTGAAATGCCAGTCCAACCGTCATACCACCAGGCTATCACTGCTCAACAGACCGAGTTGTTGGCGATGGATGGCTGTTAGTCATGATGACTTGAATCAAACCAGTCAAAATTACGAAGCCTAAATTCACTCGTGGATACTCAGAATTTCTGCTATATTATTTTGGGTATAGTGCCATATCCCAATCACATTACCAAATAAAATAAGAAACATGGAGTTTTCATGAAAGGAAACATATTAATGACATTTAAAATTGCCAAAAGAAAAAAAATTGCATGTACTCGTTTTATGTCTTAATTTATTATTATTGTTTATCGATATTTTTTTGTGCCTGTGCAAAATAAATATTTCTTTCTAAAATGCACGACTTTTGTACTTAATTTACCTCAATTTCCTCAAGATTTAGGAAATACTAATATTAACGGCGCCATCTTACCCAAAGGGCATAAATATTGCTGTTTCATTTTTTTCCAAATATTAATTTTTCTTCTTTTGTGAAAAGATTTGCACGATTCGAATCAAATCTCGCTCCGATACTACCTTCAGGGATGCGACAGGGTTTTTTTAAATACTGTATTTATGACAGAATGCACAATAGTTCATCAAGGCATCCCTGTGGCTTTTTCCACCCACTGGTTTATTACCATTTAAGCGAAACCGAGGCGTGTTAGGAAAGCGGATTCGTTTCCAGGCTAACCTATTGATAGCCCACGTATAGGGCTATAATAGACCCTTCCAATTAAGACTCCTACAGATACGGCTCAAATATGGTTGTTGCGAGTATAAATAGATCCATAAGCTCGTAAAAGGTGAGGTAGAAGTGAATGGGTTGATAAAATCAAACAACTTTCCATGAGTTGTGGCGTTATGTATAAAGGAATGTTTGGATTTATTTATAAAATAACTTAATATCACATCAATTTTATTTTTATCAAATTGAATTTACTTGTCACATTCTTGTCCGACGTTAGGGCGAAATCTCTCCGCACTGTCATGACACTACATTAGCTTACTGAATTAGTGGGATTTGCCATCGTCGTGTAGTGATTAGTTTCACGGCGTTTGCCGCTACTCACGGAGAAGGCCCGAGCATAAGTGACTCTCTACGAGAAGGGTTACTACATCCCCCCAATTTGCATTGCCAAGTTCCCCGGAAAAATATAGGTATGCCATCGACACGCAAAGAAGAAAGGCTTACTGTTTAGTGAGAACTTTTGAAAAATTCGTCTAAGTTTCTCGCGATGGTTTTCTTCAAATGGTGATCAGGATTAACTTACAAATAAGTGGTAATAGATCAAGACTGAATAGACTGATTCTCGAGCGCTAGCGTTGGATTTACCACTAAAGTTTTACTTATTACTTATTTCATGTGCCGCAAAACTTGTGTGTAGCTATGTACAGATTCTATTGGAGCTAAGGCGCGTGTATACTGCATTTTGAGGATGTACTAAGAGCTGTATCTATTCACAAAAACTGGATAACAGATATAGGTAACTGTCATTAGTAATTTCATACATACAAGGTTTTGAAGTTGCTCGTAAAAAGATCCTAAGCAAACCTTCGTACAACCATAGCATTTAACAGCTAACACAAAATCTAAAGCATGATTTAATTTATGTTTGTCGTGTGAATAACATCGTCCACGATTATCTGCATACGGAACGCATCAATCAACGATCCTACCCGTTCACAACGACCAATATATCTTGGCACACGGCAAAATACGGAACTAACATTAAATGTACCGAATTTGACATATGGTTACGTTCTTCCACGACAAGCACCGCCACTGTAAAGAGTCAATTTATACTGGTTGTTCTATTGTTTATTGAATTACTGTGTCAGTCATCGGTCACGGTATAAGTACCTATACATTTGCCCCACAAGGGAATGAGTTTCATCAAATATGGCGTCTGTTTTCTAAATGTCAGTTTGTGCTAGTGATCTAGATCTAGATCATAAAGGTTGTCTGGAATGGATTATAAGGCTTTGCGTGTTGTGTGTATACTCATAATTCATTCAACTGAAGGTTTCACTGTGGTGTCTGCAATGTGAATAAATATATAATCTGTAATTAATTCACTACGTAATATTGATTATATTTCTTCTTCTAGTGACTGTATAAATAGTGAATAGGTATTAATACCAGACTTCAAAATTCCTTATATTAAAACAACTTTTAACCGGATTAATCGCGTGTATTATTGGTTTTTATTTTTCCTGACGTTTCAAATTTCGTCCCTTCACTTGCAAGATTCACCTTCTTTAGGTCCCCACTAGTGGCAATTTTTACCCCCATTCGTTATGTTATCCATGCTCAACTATTTAACGTTACGAATTTATTCAAATTTCAATTAATTAATAATTGGTTATCTGGGGTTGAAAATATCATGAAATCATGCTAACATTTCGGTATTACAGAGGGAGGTAATTTGTATTCTAATTTCTATACTTGAATTAACTTCTCGTTCTTCAAACCTCCAACTTTTGAATCCATTGCATTACAAGCTTAAATTGACTATAGATCGTTTTTTTAATATTTTTGGTTTTCCCTTACATAATGCCCGAACCACTAAAATAGATTATCAATATAGGAAACATTGAGCAAAGAAAAATAATACGCATTTTTAACCGACTTCCAAAAAAGGAGGAGGTAATAAAAATAAAATAATTCTTTTTTTGTTGGAAGGAAGATATCTCAACGGTGGTACCATGATAAGGAAACCAGGATCTGATGATGGCATCCCTGAGAAATCGAGGGAAACCTTCGAAAATCGTAGGGGCGACTAGTGCGTTTGTTAATTTTTTCATTAAGTATTTTAAAGCACTAATATTTAATGAAGGTCTGGAGTCGATCTGATGATGCAGCCGAAAGACGATCTAGGGAACTCTTTAACGATTTACAGCAATTACCTGGTGTTTGGGCTTGATTAATTTGTATTGATGAGAACTTTACACCTAGATGGGTTATGACTGTCATTAGGGGTCTGATGATGAAGATGAAGTACAGTCAAGGGAACTCCTCAACGTTTTACAGTAGCTACCTTGTTTTGTATGTATGTCCGTCGATATAATTGTTTGAAAGAGTAGTCCCCAGAAATGGTTCCATTTCAATTTAGTGAAGATCTGATGAAGATCTTCGAAGTTAGACAATGGAACTCTTCAATAAATCACAGCAAATCACTCGCAATTGCTGTAATCGCATATCCATGTATAGTTCATGCCACTCAATACATACATAGCATCATGCCTGTATTGCCTGATGGGGTAGGCAGAAGTGTCCACTGTTATACACATACATTTCACCGATGCAGTTATTAAGTCCTAGCGGCTTTCGAAGGCCTACCCATATTATTAAATTGCTAAATTAACTTATGTATGAAGTATACAAACTTATATATGACCTATACAATATATATATTAGACTTAAAACTAAAAAGACTGAAATAAATTAATTTTAAACAAAAAATAAAAACCGCCTTCAAAAATCCACTACACTAAAAAGTTCAAAATAATATCAAATTTTGCTTATAATAAAATAATTTTAAAATAACAATATATAATAATAATCTGTTAATTTTGGAGTCGGTGCCTGATGTATGTGGGGTTTACAACCAGATACAAAGGCCGGTAACATAACCACAGCACAACGAACATAAGTGACTAACAAGAGGAAAACAATAACCCTCTCCCAGTACAGGCACCGACTCCAAAATTAACAGATTATTATTATATATTGTTATTTTAAAATTATTTTATTATAAGCAAAATTTGATATTATTTTGAACTTTTTAGTGTAGTGGATTTTTGAAGGCGGTTTTTATTTTTTGTTTAAAATTAATTTTTTATATTGTTGACACAATTTAGTTAAAAACTTTTCAGTATATCTACATCAAAAAAGGAGTTATTTTATATAAGTTTCATTTAAGTTTCACTGATTTACGGTCCTGGGTTCGATTCTCGGATCGAAAAAAGTATTTCTAGGTTTTCTGTGGAAAAAAACTTCGGGATATAATTTGTACAGGATATGACGACTTTGTTTATTTTTTCAGTCCACATCTAAAAGTGGTGATATAGTCGCTTAGCTACAAAATCCATCAGATAAATAAAAAAGTGTACTACGCATGTCTCATGACATGCCTCATCTAAAATTCAAATTAAAAATCAATTTAAAATGAACATTCGATTCAAGTTCTGCTATTGGCACGAATCGTAAACACGCTTTAAAAGCAATTTCACGCAATTCGCAGAGCTTAGTTGGGAAAGCGCTCGTTGGCAGTCTAAGAGTTAAATGGAATAAGTGACATTAACGACATAGCTCTGAGCATTATTCTGTTTCTATTAACTGTGAAAACTATAGCAGGAATATTGGTACTAAATTCTTCAGCTTTGAGAAGTATTTTTGTATAGTAACTTTCGTGAGACATATTCATATCAATTATTGTTCACTCACGTGCATTTTTCGGGAATTGCCCGACTAGTTTCGAACTCGAACGGGGACCTTAGTCATGAGCGGCGATGTCGATGTCGATGTCGCGAGTCAAACTAAAAATGCACGTGAGTAGTAACCGGTGAACAATAATAATTGATTTGAGAAGTAATTAAGATTAATCTATCAATAATTATCATCCGGAGGGTGCAAGTTAAAATCCTACTCATCGTATTTGTCTTTCAAAACAACAAAAATAAAAATAATACTTTGTCTTTATTAGTCTAAGTCATTAAGCGCTAATTGAAAAATTTTGCACGATCTACTCTCGCGCTGCGCGGTCGAAAGGACTATTTTGCCCTGTTCGGTAGGTAAACTGTGGAATCTGAATTGCACCGGGTCTTTATGCGGTTAGGCAGTGCGTTGTGTTAAAATTTGACTGATTATACCTGCACAGCAGTGAAAACCCTTGATCCACTCAACTGTGTGTGTATCCATTAAACATCATATTTTACATCTAAACTCATGTAGTTTTTTTTTGTGTAGTGCATCTCGCAGGTCAGCCTAGGAGGTTGTTGACTGCTTAACCGGGCTTTCCTGTGGTTGCCTTAATAATTTTAAGGCCCCCAGCCAGGGTATTCAACGTATACACTAAGCGACAACACGCTAAGGGCACCGCCTGCAGGGTACGGGCCTCGGCTTACTATTTCATACCCCTTATTACGAACAAACGACAAGCTCAGACTAAACTTATTATGCGGAGGTTATAATATGGTCAATTGTGGTTGGAGCTATCGCTAAGAAGGCCTGGTTATGGTTACAAATGACGTAGTGCCACGACCACAAGGCAGGTGCAATATTTAACAACTTTACATATTTATACGCACTCCGATCAAATTTTCCATTTTATCGGAGCCACGCATGAATAAAGTACGATACGGGCTTGGTGGGTATAAAAAACAGTGGCTATTGCCCGACTTCTAGAGTTTGTAGGAATAGTATCATCATTATAAAAATAGGTAAATCAATAATTGTGTACCCCTTTTTACGAAAATTACGCGGACGGTGGAGTATGAAATTTGGCACAGTTAAAGTTTAAATGGAGAAGGAGTGCAGAAAGCATAATATTTTTGTAAAATATGATTTAGAAATACATTAAATGAATAAAAAAGCAGTACACACACTACCATGCGGTTGACACAACACATATATTTGACAATAGAACCTTAACAACGGTCAAATTTTAAATTTAAATTAATTATTGTCGAATTTCTGCCAGAGGTGACAACTTGTTTAAAATAAATCAGGTAAATAACATGGGACATGCAAGACAAACACGAGAGCTAGTACTCTATAGATTAGGTACTGATAAGAAGTGTCAATGTCTCTAAAATAGCTAAAGGCCAGGGTTGCCTTGCTTCTATGTAGCCGTATAGAAGCTAGAAGTTTTCGGCTTTTGCTTATTTAAATAAACATTGCCTTCTGATTATGAAAACTTCCTACATCATTGGTGTAGAATGTAGATACAAATCTCATATGCACACAGTACCAAACCTGGCGTCAGAGCACGGAACCATATCGACAAATTTGTCGATTCGATAAAAGTGTAAATGTATAGAATTTTATCGTTTTATCAACAACATAAAATCGACAAATGTGTCGACAAAAAGAACCAACTGACACCGCTGGAAAGATTATTTAAATTGGGGTATTTAAGTCTGCATTTTTGTATATCCTAACACATGCCTAGACTGGTGGGACGTATTTAAATATTTCCATACTTATTTTTCCCCCTTATTGTTACCCCTTCGGAAAATACAGGCACACGCCTACCACTACGCACTACCTATGCATTATTTAAAGGTTTGTTATACTATAGACTCTACTGCGTAGGAGGGGCTCGTGGCTAAGTAACAGCCGCACAGGTCGGTCGATCGAGGTTAAGCTGCGCTTGCCGCGGTCGGTCTGTGGATGGGTGACCATAATTTCATACCGATACCCCTCCGTGCCTCGGAAAGCACGTTAAGCCATCGGTCCCGGTTGTCAAATTAAGATCTATGACAGCCGGTACGGGTAGTCAGAGGCCTGAAAGTCTGACAACCACTCATACCACGAGATATCGTGTTACCCAGTAACTGGGTTGTGGAGGTCAGATAGGCAGTCGCTACATGTAAAATACTGGTATTAAGCTGCATCCGGTTTGACTGGAAGCCGACCCCAATGTAATTGGGAAAAGGCTAGGCAGTTAGAGACTCTACTGCGTGAGTAAATAATACATCATCAAGTCTATATTCCTCGAAGGGTTGGGAAAAGTTATGCTGATAAACACCTACATTTTACCAATGCTTTTTATGATGTTTTATTAGAATAATCATAAACTATTATAAAACGTCGCCGTGTATAAAGTTATAGTTTTGATTAGATTAATAATAATACCTGTTTTCAGTTTTCCTTTATTATCTTTATATATTTAACTAGCTGGTGCCCGCGACTTCGTCTGCGTTATAAAAGGTAGCCTATGCCCTTCTCCAATGTCCAATCTATCTGCTTGCCAAATTTTATTACGATCCGTTCAGTCGTTTAGTAGTTAAAGGTAACAAAAAAACAAATAGTTACTTTCGCATTAGTATGGATAGTCACTGTAAGAAAATGCAAGGTCGTCAAAACCTCATTCGTCTCAATTCCTCGCTCACGGATGTTTCATAAAAGCGAATGAAACACACACCGACGCGACGTATCCAGGTATGGGCATTGTGAAATTGATCAGAAAATACACATTTGTGCAGTAACTGAGTATTCAAATGGAATACTCAAAGGAGTGGGGAGCAGTCAATGGAAGGTATAATTTATACTAGCTTCGGCTCGCAACTTTATCTGCGTGGACTCCATAAGTGGATCCAGTTGAGATAAAAAAATAATCTATGTGTTAATCCAGGTTATAAACTATTCGTGTGCCCAATTTCATCCAAATCCGTTCAGTAGTTATTGTGTGAAAGAGTAACAAATATCCATTTATCCTAACATACTTTCGCATTAATATTTTTATAGTACTCGTACGATAGGATTTTTGAACCTGTCACTGCAATGCATATCCCGAAATCGGGCATAATGTCGATTCTAGCAGTTATTTTTATTTATTTATGGGTCCCAAACAAAAGCTCTTTTTTCATGTTGTTTCAAAATATTCTTTCGAAAATAGGCCAAAATCCCGGTACCACATATCGGATTATCGGATCTATTACACTGAATCGTAGCCTTTCTGCATTTAAAATTTTGCGAGGATGAAAGTGCACCGTGTCATACAGATACCTATAAAAACATTTTATCGGATTAAAAACCATTTTATCGGATTACGAACACTTCTAACCCATCTTTTGTGGATAAACGTGGGCAGCGACCCAATTCCGTAGTTTCGGAACATCGGACAGGAACAAATAGACAATGCCTGTGCTAGTTTTAGTGAAAAAAGTTTGGCAATAGATTCTACTGAACATTCATTAATTTGAAAAAGCGGAAGTGTGACACGTATTGGAAAAAAGATGTAGTCTTTTTATAAGATTATACGCATTATTGGATAAAGCGATGGCCATTAAAGATTTATTTTAAATCTTGTCAAAAATGTCGTGTTTCACAGTTGTTAATACTAAACAGGACTTTAACACGCTTTTTATATCTAAAAATAACGTGAGACACGGTTAATAATAGTGCCTACTTTAATCGAAAAAGTTCGACTCCTCAGATTTGTGTTTATGCTAAATAAACGGGATGTTATAGGTACGGTTTTTATGAAATATTACAAAATACGAACAATAATCGTACTAATACTATAAATTAATCTAAAAGCTTGGGTGATTGTTAGTAAATCACGTGAAAACGGCTGAACGGATTTGGATAAATATCGGTACAGAGATGCCTTTATTTTTATCTGCAGTTGAAGTTGCGGGCGCACGATAGTTTAAAATAAATTAAAATTGTAAGGAATATGTTAAAATCATTAGTACAATAGGCAACACAAAAAGAAGATCAAATAATACTTACACACAGCGATCCTAAGGACTAATACTAAACTTCTCAGTGCAATAGACAGGTCCTAACTCTCGTTAAGTTTGTCTACAAGAACTACTTAACTAAACCCTTTTTAGTCCAACTTGGACTTTGAATAGGCGACCTGATTAGAGGTGTTTTGTAGAGGTGTTCAAGTTTTAAAGCGCGCTTTACTTAGACTTTCTTCAGTTCTTACTGTTACTTACTTGGTAACCAGTATTTGAGAATTGGATGTCGAAGTGCCTATGTCATATGTATGGGAAACATCAGGTAATACTTTCTCAGATAATACAGTGTCAAGGGTCCTTTTGTACTCATATTTAATTTTACTGTATGCAAACCTTGTTATGTATTTATTTGTACATTTTTTTCATATGCGTGTCCTTTCTGTGTAAGGAAGAAAATGGTTTTATTTTTGTGCGCCAATTAACGCACACAACAATAAATCACACGTTCAAATAAAAGTTATGCATAGTGCATACTACTTAGCATAAACTATTAATAAAACAAAATAAAATTAATTAAATGATTAACTTGGAAAGTCTGCACAAATAAAAAAAGTGTATTTTAAGTTGTAGGCTTTATAAATTAAGTAGAATTATAGCTAATATCTTATCTTTTCGCGATCACTACACATTATAATAAAAAACAACTTTTAACCAGATTAATCGCGTGTATTATTGGTTTTTGTTTTTCTGACGTTTGAGTCCTCCGTTTGCGACCACGAACGCTACAAAGTTTTCGAAACGTTAGAAAAACAAATACCAATAATACACGCGATTAATCCAGTTAAAAGTTGTTTTATGATACAATTATAGCTGTCAATTACCTTATTTAAAAAAACAATACCTAATTTAATATTGTTACAATGTTTGGGCCAAAGGACCAGGTGTTTTCGCATCGATTCTAATTCAGCAACTCTTCACGCCTTCAGCTCTTTGTACTGCGATACCATCAACTCACACCATACTACAAAGTTCCACAATTTCTAACATACCTTTTACATAGTAATATCTTAGGTTTGCGCGATCACTACACATTATAGCGTATTATATATATTCGCGTTCGTGGTCGCAGGAGGATTCCTGCGACCACGAACGCTGCAAAGTGTTCGAAACGTCAGGAAAAACAAAAATCCAATAATACACGCGATTAATCCGGTTAAAAGTTGTTTTATTATAATACCTTTTACACACGAACAGACAGAGGTCGCATATTAATTAAAACATTTTATATGTATTTAATTAGCGTTAAGTATAACTTAGCAATACTGAGGTTCTCGTTAATTCGCTCGGAGTTTTTGAGGCATAAAATATTTGGTTAAAAATAACTTTTGGCTCATGTAGGTAGGCACACTAATTAGGCAATCCAATTATTATGATTTTTATTTTTTTAACGCGTTCATGCTATTTCATGGTCATCCAACCATTAAGCGATGGCCAACATCTTCTAAAGACTAGTCGGTAACCGAATTTAAGTATCATGAATACTATTTTACAATGCCTCGTTGTTAAGTTCAAAGAATAATTGACTTTTTCAACTACTGATGTGTTTACACGGCGCAACCAAGATGATAGTATGTAAGGTCCTAATTTATTAGGTAATTTCCTTTTAAGGGGTCAATGTGTAAGTGATAAGGATTCATTTAAGCCATAATTAACATTTTATTTTTTTCAAAATGTTCGCCGTTCAAGTATCAGTTTTCGTCTTGCTAGTACTATGTTAATGACAAATAATTTGTTATATCCTTTTAATTCTTAGCTTAAGTGAATGTATTTGACTTATATATTAACCCTTTCAAAGGAAATTACCTAATAAATTAGGACCTTATGTAGCTGCACTTATAAAAATAAATAAATTAAAGTGCTCCAAACTTAATCATCATAACAATGTCCAATTGTTCCTCAACGTAGTTAATTACAACCTAATACGCTACAGCTATATTTAGTACGAACCTAATTGGTGACGTCACCCCTCAAAACAGAGAACGACACGCGATAAATGTTTCCTCATAAGTATACTTCGCACTTACATACATTGCCAATATTATTGGCATTCCAATTTAACAGGTTGAATCATTGTTTAACCTTTACCATCACTATCAAGTACCTAATAATACATATAAATTATGCTTGTATGTCCTTTGGTCGTTATAGAATGATATGTAGTTTCGATTTTGTTAAATATAAGTACCTACGTATGACGTAAACCTTCGGTCCCGTTCGTCAAAATAGATCTATGACAGCCGTTAGAGGTATTAATAATTTTCCTGACCGTATTTTAGGGCACGGCGGCCTATCTCCACGGAGATTAGACAAGTACGCAGGCGATATTATAGTGCGCGTTACAGGTAGATGTTGAAAGTCTGACCACCAGTCTTACCACGAGATATTGTGTTCCCCAGTAACTGAGTTGAGGTCAGCTAGGCAGTCGCTTCATGTAAAATGTTGTGTATTTAGCTGCATCCATTTAGATTGGAAGTTGACCCCACATAGTTGGGAAAAGGCTAGGCATATATGTGCGTATGACAGTAGGTACGTACCGTAAAATTAACAGCTGAGAAAGCGGTGTCTTTAAAAATAAATTCTGACGGCGCAGTTGACGCAGTGGTCGAGAGATCAGTCTGCATTGCGTGATAGTTCGATTCCCGTATGGAACAAACTTTTAATTTATTAAAAACTAGCTTCTGCTCGTGATCTCATCTGCGTGTACTTCAGAACTGGGTCCAGCAGGGAAAAAAGTGTCATATGTGTCAATCCAGGTTATAAACTTTATGTGTGCCAAATTCATTCGAATCCGTTTCGTAGCTATTGCGTGAAAGAATAACATACATCCAATCATCTTAACAAACTTTCACATCTCTACATAGTATAAAACAAAGTCGCTTTCCGCGTCTGTCTGCCTGTTTATCCCCTAACTCCTCCTAACTCACGCAACGGATTTTGATGCGGTTTTCACCATCGTTTAGATCATTTTTCAGAGATGGTTTATATATATAATAAAGCCTAATAATTATTTTTGGTAGAAAAACGGTATTTTGCAAACAAGTCACCAAAAAATAAATTTAATATATAAATAATAATAAATAATTTAAAGTAACTTCACTAGTTTTTTCTAATTTATACCCTAGCGAAGCCGGGGCGGGTCGTTAGTTTATAATATTAGTAGGATTATTGAATAGGTTTAGGCGTTACATTGCGGAAGTCAACTACCTCAAACTACTCATGTTCGAGTAGGTGTAAGTGGACTCGTGTTTGAATATTTGGTGGTGGTTGCAATTTTTCACCGCTTGAGTATGTGCATATATTTGCTGGCGGGCGGTGCACAGGTAATTTATCACCGCTTGAGTATGTGCATATATTCGCTGGCGGGCGGTGCACAGGTAATTTATCACCGCTTGAGTATGTGCATATATTTGCTGGCGGGCGGTGCACAGGTAATTTTTCACCACTTGAGTATGTGCAATTATATTTGCTGGCGGGCGGTGCACAGGTAATTTTTCACCACTTGAGTATGTGCATATATTTGCTGGCGGGCGGTGCACAGGTAATTTATCACCGCTTGAGTATGTGCATATATTTGCTGGCGGGCGGTGCACAGGTAATTTATCACCGCTTGAGTATGTGCATATATTTGCTGGCGGCCGGTGCACAGGTAATTTATCACCGCTTGAGTATGTGCATATATTTGCTGGCGGGCGGTGCACAGGTAATTTCACGACTACCATCAATATTGTGGAAGTACCTAGCTAGAAATAGTATTAATTTGCACCTTTATTTATCATTGTTCCGGGTCTGAGTGTGTGTGCATGTGTCTGAAACCGCACCAATAATACAGCAAATATTTTTATTTATATAAATATTATATGTTAAAAGGTCTACTGACATGATTATACACTGATATATACAATAAAATTGACAACCATTGTTGTCGTCCTAAAATAACAGCAGTCTGGTGTGGGTATCCGCCTCGTCGCTGGGTTTAGGTATAGAATACACACGCACGAATTAACATTACCACACCAATTTAGTATAAAACACTGATTATAGTTATAATTAGCCTAAGTTACTTCTTATATAGTCTGCTACGTGCCAGTAAAATCTTATCAGAATAGATCCAGCCGTTTCAAAGATTAGCCAGAACAAACAGACAGACAAAATTTAAAAAATGATTTTAAGGCAAGGTATCGTGCAAATAACTGTATGAGCTTCAAATTTTATTTATTTGAATTGATAAGAGATGATGGAACTGCTAATTTATATACACATACTAACTGTGCCCCGCAAACGTTGTTTCGCTATATATATATTTCTGGATAGGGACACCCTCAACACCTAGGGGTGTAAAAAATTGCCTACGACCTACGCTAAGACCTACCGAATATACACAAAAAAAATTCATACAAATCGGTCGAACCGTTTCGGGGGAGTTCGATAACAAACACTGTGACACGAGATTTTTATACCTATATTAGAAGATTATTTGTATAATAACTTTCGTGAGGCATATCCATATTAGTTATTGTTCACCGGTTACTACTCACGTAAAATCTTAGGGTTTGCCCGACTAGTTTCGAACTCAAACGGAGCCCGAGAACGGGCTCCGTGGATTGTGTGTGTGTATGTGTGTGTGTGAGTGTGTGTGTGTGTTATATATACTGTGATTTTTCCAATAGTTGTTCGGTGTCCTCATAACTAAAATTCTGTAAGAAACGACCAGTTTTTAATTTACATTCCTTTAATGTCAAAGGGTACATTCATGGTTGTTATATAGGTATGGACCAAGAAATCCAATAAATCTTTCACAGAATCTTGTCTTACGTGTAGGTGGCATATTACATACGTTATGTTTACGACGTCTCTGAAGTAGTACTGGGTTATAGATATACAAGCTGTAACGTACGACGCTTACACTACGAAGTGACCATCACTTCGTTGGTAACCGAGCTAGCCAATAGTTACGCTGGTCATACACGCGCGCCGTTTGCGGGCTATCTACATTAGGTGTAAGTGGAAACAGACAGCAGACGCTCATACACTGCCCAAATTGGTGATGCTTATTAAATTTTGTTTTAAAATATTAATAAAAAATATGCCATAAAAGTGGTCATTAAAGCAATTATTATTATTACACAACTGCTCATAAAAACGAGTGTTATGTTTTAGGGTTCATGTATGTAAGTAAGTAAGTATGTCGTATATGGGGTATCATTAGAATCCTTACATTGTCCCGGGTAACATAGGCTAGGCTAAAATTTAACATGAAAGGCGTGCTTTTTCATTTTTAATTAATTTCATCTTCTTTGTATCTTTGTATCCGTACACAGGCACAGTAGGTATGAAATAAGGTCCCCCGCCGCATCTGTCTGCCTATCCATCTGAGCGCCTTTTTCTCCGTCACATCTAAAATCTGCCTAGCTGTTTTGAACCGGCCGGCTTCCAGTCTAGCCGAATTAGCCACCAATCCAGGACGAATCAACTAGTCCAAATAAAAAAACATTCGCACAACATCCTGTAGCGATGATTGTTTAGCCTCTAAGTTGTACCTTACTCAACAACCGACCTTAACAATCCATTTTTCATAACATTCACACGATAACATCTTCAATTCCATACTAAAGATGATAATATCAAGTATATACGTTTTTGCGAAATGACGTCGGCTTTACGAAGGGAATACATACTAAACAGAGCGTAACGATAAACTGTAAGGTTAATCATGGAATGTGTAATGGGGTATTTAAAAGCCTTTTCAGAGGATCTGGCTTGTGGTTCATGTCCTCTAAAAAGGCTATTAAAAGATAGGATGGTAGCATTTTAAATCTGAATACTAATTGTGGTAGAAAACAGAGAACTGTAGAAATGTTTAGTAATATCTTAGGTTTGCGCGATCACTACACATTGTAATCAATAAGACACGCGATTAATCCGGTTAAAAGTTGTTTTAATAGAAATGTTTCTACAGGCGTTTCTTCTCAGAAATAGTCAGATAGGAAACGCCGGCGTCATCTAGTTTATAAAAATGACTTGTAAAAGTGTCTTCAACAGATCTATTTACAGAAATAAAATCATTTATCATTTATCATTTAGTCGTGAGCAGATTGTGAACCTGATTTTCTTTTGTTATTTTGATTAGTAATACAATTATTATAATGAAAGTCTTGTCACACACTCGCGATCATATAACTTTAGTGGTGTGTCATAACGATCACAAGTGAGGATGTATAATGTATAACCATAAATTAAATTTAAAAAAATCGCCATTTCTACTACAGTTTTAATGTCATTTTTAAATATCCGGCTGGAAATAAGTTTTAACTTAGCATCGATTAGAAAACAATTTATAAACGCATACCTTCTTTCAATTCTCAGTAGCAGCTCGGAGTTTAGATTGGCTCCCCACTTTTTGGGGCCTGAGTTGCCCGTGTCCGTAGGAGAGCACCCTTAAAATGGAATCCCTATGTGAACCAATCACCCCTTACAAATAAACTTACCCATGTACGATAACCTAATCAGGTGCTTCCTTGAAGATTGTTCAGCCTTTTTGTTATTTAGGAAGTGTTCAGGTTATTCACTTAAACGTCCCTTTCCGTAACACCTTCAGTATGTTACCTTTTTTAATGTAATGTGATAACTGATACCGGTTTTTTTTTAATACAATGTATCCGAGTTGCTGCAAATCAGTGTTCACAACTTGACGCAAGACAACTACCGTACCAGTAGCGTAGAATTATCGTACATGGAGCAAAATAGATCGTGTTAAATGTGATATCAATATTTTTGCGTATGCTAAAATTAATTACATGGAGCAATATTAACGTACTTTTCAAAATAATCACTATAATCAATTAATATATAGCATAGTGAATATTATCGTACCATCGGCGTACGATAATAATGATATCGTATGGATACGATAATTATCGTACGGAAGCGAACATAGCTGCAAACCAGCCTTTTGAGCCACAGGTTTTTGAATTCAAATCTCTTAAGTACAATTTCTTTTTATGTTAATTTTTACTTATGTATTTTCTGACTACCTCGTTGGAAATCTTAAAAAAGGGGTTAAAGCTCCCAAACACGGAATCGATCCCACTTGGTTTCTCGGCGGCGGCTTCGAGCAAAAGGTCGATATGCCTCCGAGTTCCTTGAAGAAGCCTTGCGGGGTGGATTTTTGGTCCCCTATATTTCCAGCGCGCAATTCCTCCTACAGGGTCAGACAAGTCAACATCAATGGCCTTATCTGAAAGCTAAATAAACCGATGCCAGAGCCACACATCCGACCACAGGCCTGCCAAGTTATATAACAAGCATTTTAGATCCCCAAATTTCGGAAGTTTCGTAAAAAAATCGGAAATTTCGGAAATAAGACTCATATATTATCAATATGCAAGCGTACCAAATTCTAGAGTCATAGATATATTTTTGTGAAAGAAATATCAACCACTAGATGACCCGGTGTACTTCGTATCACCTCGAACGTCAAACGCCTAGAGTTTTCATCCGGGGGCTGCAGGTTTATATCGCGACCATATTTTCCTTCCACAAAAATGTATAATTTCCAAAATCCTAATAGCTATATTATAATAAAACAACTTTTTACCGGATTAATCGCGTGTATTATTGGTTTTTGTTTTTCCTGGCCGTTACGCCAAATACTTTGCAGCGTTAAAAAATACACTTCGAAACGTCAGTTAAAAACAAAAACCAATAATACACGCGATTAATCCGGTAAAAAGTTGTTTTATTATAATGTGTAGTAATAACTGTGAAAACCTTAGCTATATTATGCCCACTTTCATGTAACTACATAGTTCAGACTCATCAATGTGTAGTCCCCTTAAATCATGTAGTGTCCGAGCGATTATCGATTATGAACTTAATCGCATCGCTGTTCATAAAATCGCTATCGCCACTGTATTATCCGATATCCTGTATCGTGACGTAGATAATCATGCTGTAGATAATTAAGTTTGTTCTCCGCTTTGCGTCAAACGGAAGGTGTGTACTTCATATATATTATGCAAGATAGTAGAGCTTTTGGATGATTGGAAGCAAGATAGCATTATTTGGGCTCCCCAACACAGGCATTACTTGCTTAAAGGGGAGCACCAAACACTAAAGCTGTATTGTTAACTTATGAAGCAATAAATATTTTTGTATTTTGTATTTAATTGGAAAAGATTGATTACCGCATTCATAATCATACTTACGTAAGAGGGGCTCGTGGCTAAGTAACAGCCGCAGAGATCGATCGAGGTTAAGCTGCGCTTGCCGCGGTCGGTCTGTGGATAGGTGACCATAATTTCATACCGAGACCCCTCCGTGCCTCGGAGAGCACGTTAAGCTGTCGGTCCCGGTTGTCAAATTAAGATCTATGGCGTTACGGATAGTCAGAGGCCTGAAAGTCTGACAACCATTCTTACCACGACATATCGTGTTACCCAGTAACTGGGTTGTGGAGGTCAGATAGGCAGTCGCTACATGTAAAATACTGGTATTATGCTGCATCCGGTTTGAGTGGCAGCCGATCCCAATGTAATTGGGAAAAGGCTAGGCAGATATTTAATATTCATAAGCGTACCTAGTCTAGTAGTATTGAATAGGAAATTCTCATCAGTTGTGAGTGAGCTTTCCTTTTCAAAGACAAACTTTGCATTTAAATAAGAATACTTAATTAAAATCTACATAAAATTTTTACCGCTGAGCATGAGGTCCTGGGTACGATTCTCGCGTCGGGCAGTGTGTTTGGGTTTTTAGAAAATTCTCAGTAGCGGCCCAGCGGCGTTTGGAATTATGCCCGGCTGACAGCAATAGGCTCACCACCTATTACATGGGACTTAAAAACAGCATTGGTGAAATGTGGGTGTACAGTTGTGTACACCTCTGTCTACCCCTTCGGGGAATACAAGCGTGATACTCATGAACATATTTCCCGAACCGGAAATTGAACCCAGGACCTCACGCTCAGCAGCCGCGCGACGAGACCAACAAAAAATGTTAAAAAAAACTGCTATATAAACTCTCATTGCACCAAAAAAGGTTTTAACCGACTCGCCAACGAAAGTACGACCGTAGTAGTTTCCGTCGCAACTGTCAAAACTTATTTAAAATTCGAAGGTCGATCAGCAAATTTAACCAGATGCATATACGTTGGCGAAAGGATATGGGAACGTGGAATGTTTCCTGTGCGAAGGTCGGACGGGTAATGAAATGCTGGACCAATATTGGAAAGGTCTCACAAATGGGATCAACAGACAGTAATGTTGAAACTGTCTCATATGTACTCGACTGCAGTAAGCGGAAAAGGGTCTTGACATAATCATAGTGTGTTTGCTTAATAAAAATACTTATTTTTACTTTAGTTATCTTTAGAAGTAGTTATTCACTAAAAAACACAAGAGAAACCACGATATGGATTATTTTTGTTGATAATAAAATATGACAGTGAGCAAGATTTGAACAAGCACTACCCTTTTTTACACGACTGCCCAAAAAAGGAGTGTTAATTAAACAGAAGCAACAAATCAGAATAAACTGTAACAATCACTTTACAGGTACACTCTGCATGCACACAAAACGTTGTCGTAACTTACAAAAAATAAAATTGATAAAAAAACTGTAATATCAAAGTTACATTAAATACAAAAAACTTACTAAATTGAAACAAATTAAACTAGGAAATACAAAAATAGGTAATATCTATGTAGCCTTAATTTTTTTTTTTTAAAACGTTGCCAATAAGATTTTTTTCCTGTATCATAGGTGCGTTTACAGACATAATCTCACAAGCACACACACACCCAGACCCGGAGCAATTATCTATAGATCGTACAAATATTTGCTCCGTGCAGGAATCGAATCTGCGACACGCAGTGCAGCAGTCGATCTCTCGACCACTGCGCCAACCGCGCTGTCTAATTCACTCATTCAGTAAGATAATGCAGGGCTAAGAAATTCAATTTTAGGGGAAATACTTATAAAAACAGGCTTTCAATTTGCCTAAACCGTCAAAATGGATGTCTATCCGATCACTGCATGTCAGGATGTCAACAGACACTCCAGCATTTGTACACGCTGGCCACAATTAGCCTGCACAGACACTTCAGTGTGGGGCACGTGCTGAAGCGCGTTACACGGCCGTCTCGGGCCTGGATGCAAAGTCAGCACTCACATACGAGTACAACCTCACACCACGAAGGACGTATGTACTAACGCTACCCGATGACTCAATATTTGATATAAAAAATAATATTTAATGAATCGACATAACTCTTCAATAAATAGGCCGGTTGTGTTGTGAGCATCTGATTAAATAACTATAGTAACAATAATGTGTTGGCGTACATACATGATTAAATACATACGCCGATGACTTCATGCTCTCGAATCAACAAAAAGCTTTATGTGGGTGTAGGTATATAATTGTATATCATATACAACATATATGAAGGCCAATGACGTGCAAATATTGGTTGTAAACCTCATTTTAAATATTTAATTTGTGTGATCATTTCTGTGCAAGAAAGTCGTATATATGCATCTTATTAATTAATTGCGGAACTGTTTGGAACAAAAAAGGCGTATGTGTAATTGCGATAATAGTATTTTTAATATATAATACAGATTTCATAATTTATTCCGCATTTATAATAAAATACCGAGGCATTTTAAAACAATTAATACAATATTTTTTTAAACAACATTTTATAAATGGTTAACAAATATAGTTTTTATAGCATAAAATAATTTATAGATAATAAAATTAATGTTTATTGTTGATTGTTGTTTAGCGCCTTGCCTAACTTAAAATTTTTGCATGCTTTGTCTTATCCTAGTTAAACAAAAGTCTGTGCCATATAAATTTGTATTTAACACCATTGTATACCATGTTTTACTCAAATAAATATTTAATTCATTCATTCATAGTTTAAGTTATAAAATTTTGTGGTATAAAAATTCGGTCGTGAGCAGGATACGAATCTGCGCCTACCGGACAAATACCCCAGGCGTTCTGCTTAATGCCTCGTTGGTTTAGTGGTCCGTAGCGCGACTGCTGAGCAGGAGGTCTCGGGTTCGATTCCCGGGTCGGGCAGAGTGTTATTGAGTTTTTCTGTTAGGAAATTCTCAGTAGCAGCCCGGAGTTTGGAAATGTGCCCGGTTGATGGCAATAGGCTCACCACCTATTACATGGGACTTAATAACAGCATTGGTGAAATGTGGGTGTACAATTGTGTACACCTCTGCCTACCCCTTCGGGGAATACAGGCATGATGCTATGCTATGTTCTGCTTAATAAGCCATCTCGATCTCTGCTCACAACCCCGAATTCTTCTCCCATATTTTAATAGGTCTTTTGGTAACATCAGTGCTATCTATTCAGTCCCTATACAAGTGACTGAACCGACACGACTAACTTTGCAGTTGATACAATGTTGTACAGATGCAATTACCTCAACAAATACAGATAAAACTTTCAAATGCATTAACGCATGCATAGCTAACTCTAAAGCTATAAAGTTTTGTGGTAAAAAAAAAAAAAATCCTGAGCAAGATTTGCACTTGCGCCTCCCGGATAAATACTGCAGACTAATCGTGTTTAGGCTTCCTCATTGATATGTATTATTTCATTGACCTACTACCTACATGTCGATTTCATTGTTAAGCACAGATCATACAATACACTAGCTTACTTATACAAAGCCGATGGTCCTATGTTATACGGCAAAGCCATTTACCGGGCATTGGCGCGCTGCCAAAATCTAGATGCAGAGGTTCAGAGCTTAAACGTAATGATTGCGCAAACGTAAAGCGTAAATTATTTTAGGGAAATAACTAAAACTAAAGCATATTACTTAAATATCTTCGGTTTTCGCGATCACTACACATTACTTTAAGTAATATAATAATAAAACAACTTTTAACCGGATTAATCACGTGTATTATTGGTTATTGTTTTCCCTGTCAATTCGAACACTTTGCAGCGTTCAGTTCTGCTGCAACCACGAACGCTGCAAAGTGTTGTAAACGACAGAAAAAACTAAAATCGATAAGAAAACACGCGATTAATACGGTTAAAAGTTGTTTGGATTTTGGACCTGTGCCCCCAGGATGAAAGCACCTTGCGATCAGTCAATTAAGCTATCTCGACATCAGATGAGTATTCAGAATTAGTCTTCCACATTATACATCTCATTGTGACATTAAAGCCATCTATCTATTCAGTCCCTTTAAAACGAGTGAACCGACGCAACTAACTTCAATGTCGTATAGATGAGATTACTTCAAAGTAATGCACAATCATCTCGTCTCTTGTCTTCAATGGCGTAAAATCTTACGTTGAAGTCCCCTCTTCCATTAGGGTAAAAAACAGTTACAGTATCTACATATGAGTATGACGTGAGACTACTAAGTACTTGGAGGGCAGACTAAGATTATGCATCTTATAAGGGTGATATTTACAAATAAAACTGAGATGTATGTGTTTTTTTTATCCAAAAAAACTTGCTTTCTTTTGTCTTACCCACGGAGTATAGAAACTCCGTGCTCTTAGCTCTCTGTTACGTGATGGAGGTCGCTCTTTTCTGCGGGGGGATAAAAATATAACTCGAGTGTATGTTTCTTCATATATTTTTTCTTCCCGGAGTGCATATAGCAATAATGTAGACAATGGAATGTACCTGTCGTAAAATAAAACTGACTAAGGAATTATGTGTACACCAATTGTGAGATACATTTCATGCTAAAGCTACAAGACTAGTTTGCAGACTCGGCTTCGCCCTCGCAGGTAGTTTTCTTTTAGGTTCTGGGCAGATGATGGACAAGTTTACAATATAGCTTCTTCTCATCGTGTAGTTTATGAACATCCTAGTGTCGTGTGGATGTCGTAAATTAACACCATGTCGTCAATGAACACAAATTCATAATTAACAAATGTTCGACGTAATTCTTTAAATTGCCATAACTTCTTCATTTATAAACAGATTGACATGAAACAAACACTTAATGTTAAGTGAAGCTTACCACAATATATTAGTGGAAACCACATCTAAATCGGATAAGCAGTTTCTGAGATTAGCGTGTACAAACGCACAGACAAACAGATAAACAGACAAACTGACAAACAGACAAACCGACAAAAATTCTAACAATCATTGTATTGGGTGCTATTTGCGTTGATAAAGTTCCCAATAATATTTTTTCTTATACCTATATCTTCCATGTACAGACCCGTTACATTTTTATTATATATATTGATTTATTAGCACGCCAAAACACCATTTACATCAAACATAAAAGACAACATAGTCTCGTATGAATGTATAAACAGTAGGTAGTACGAATGAAATCCAATAGAAAAACACTATCATGTAGTCCTCTCGCAGTACTTCAAGCATTCCGACAATATTACCTTCCATTCATCTATGTATAGTCGACCACGAAATTGCTTTACCATATTTGACAAAAACTTCCAGTAAATTAAAGTGTCAATAAGGTTGACACTATCCGACTGACACTTTGATCTTGTAAGCGAAAATAGACCTTATCATAGTCTGATGTGCAAACGAAATTCAGCATTAGGGTGGTAAAGCAATTGTATGGTCCACTATACAAACAAATCACTATTGGGAGGGATTGATGTCAAAAATTATGAAATTTAAAAGAGTAACTATGGAGTTTCTTGCCCGTTCTTCTCCATAGGAATCTGTATTTTACAACCGTGCAACTAAATTCTAACTTTTCATAAGTGCCTTTCAAATTGGTTTATGTGAAATAAAAACTTTTGACTTTGACTTTGTCAAGGAGAACATTGAGTGCGGCGAGAGTGGAGAGATGTGGTAACAGCAAATAGCCTAATGTTTCCTAATCTGGCGTTAATTATTTAAATCAAGAGACTCTACTTTTGCCCGAAGGACTTTGCACTTTACCAGTAATTGGTCATAGTATCTTCTGACCTCTTCTGATCTTCTTCATAACGTTCGATTGATGAACAACCTAGTGTCAGAGTTTAAACCACGGTTTGTGTTCGCGACTATTAAGAAGCGATTGTACAACGATGACCAGGGGGTCTAAAAAGGCCACTTTGGCTGAATCGTAATAGAATCATATGATTCATTTCACAAATCGTAAAATGGTCAGGTCATAGACAAATCATAATATGTGCGTGCAATTCATAAACAGTATAAATCCGTCTATTAAATTTATCAATAATTTATTAACGCATGCTTATCGAACCTTAAAGTTATAAATTTTTGTAGAAAATCCTGCTGGCGGCCGTATTCTTTTTCCACAAAAATTTATAACTTCATTAACAGTGATTCATCTATTTGACAGTTTTCTATGGAGATCCGTAAAATGGCTCACAAAATAGGAATTGCTAATGTGTCAAATAGCAGAATCTTAAGAAGTTACTCCATTCAAATAATGATTTTTTTTTAGGGGAAATGCTCAAAGTGGCCATTTTAGACCCCCAGAAGAGGACATTATTTAAAATAACTGTAGGTGTTTTAAATAGATATGACATCAGAGATAAGTTCTAATAGCCATATTAGGTGCACAGACACATTCCAGACAATTTTCTAATGAACGACCAATTGCTCGTGTGGGAACACTAGTTACCTCAACAATACGAATAATGATCGTAAATTACGGAATGTTCGGTGGTAAAAAGTAGACATGTGTGGGACGAGCCTTATTTGTTGAGTGGTACATCCTGGTAGAGAAGTTTTACAGCTTTGATTTGACGTGCATCCTTTTGCCTTTTAGAGTTTCAAAACGGATTCCACTAGATAATTTAGGTTGTTTAATTTCTATGAATTATTGTTTAACGGTTATTACTCACGCGCATTCTTCGGGATTGTCCGACTAGTTTTGAACTCTAATGGACCCCTTATTCATGAGCTGAGACAAACTGGTGGGTTTGACTCGCGACATCGCCGCAGGCTCAGCTCATGAATAAGGGTTCCTTTCGAGAGATTGAGAATTGAATGCAGCTGCGATCCCGAAACCCTAGTAAAAGTAAAAATCAAATCTTTATTGCATTCATGTACTTATAGGAGTTTCATAATAATTTGAAATCAGCATGAAACTCTGTTTGGGTTTGTATTAATACATGAGTGAATTTATGTCATATTATTATATTTCTTAAAAACTATATCAATATAATACTATAGACTACATAAAAATGTAAAATGCACAATATAACCAAACTTTCTTTTTTCATGGAACTGCGAAATAACAAGTGCACTTTTTCACTTATCCATACTTATATTATAAATGCGAAAGTAACTCTGTTTGTTTGTTACCGCTAACGGATTGTAATGAAATTTGGCAAGGAGATAGATTGTATCTTGGGGAAGGATATAGGCTACCTTTAGTCGCGCAGACGAAGTCGCGGGCACCAGCTAATGTCCAAATAGGTTAGAGGTGGACCGTGTGGTTTTATCGGTAGAAGTCGGGCAAAAGGTCAACTATGGAATCCACACATAATAGACTAATAGTATTACCTAGTACTCACTACAAAGGCGGTTCTTTTTGCCTACCGTTTATTTTTATTCGAAATGAACGCGTTCATTCTTTCTCAAAATAGAATCCTGTCAGAATTGCTTTTTTTAATCCGCCTACTACATTAGATATACCTAAAGAATAGAATATATTTATTGACGAAGGCATAACCTACATTTCCAAATTAAAGAACAGTTTATTGAAATCATATAAGCGGCGAGGTACAAGAAAATGTGCAACTGGGATTAGCTTAAAGTAGGAGAAATTCCTGTGCTATAAGCACCAGTCACTTCCATCACCCGAACTTAGAATGAAAAGGTAAGTAGTATTCCGTATATACAACTAATTGCAGGTTTTTCTTTCTGTTCTAATTGCTAAGATGGTTCAAATATTATAATTGTTCATTTTCCTAGAGACTTCCTCAGGTATTGCATCATTCCTCGTTTGGTTTTTACATGTATATATTGTGTGGGAGGACAAGTAATTGATACTTCAATTCCAAGTATTTGAACAGGTATAATAATATAACACATAATAGTATCACGCCTGTATTCTCCGACCGGTAAGGCAGAGGTGGGTCTACATCCATATTTTACGGAGTAATATGTACCGAGCCTATTGCCATCTACCGCATGCAATCCAAAACTCCGGCTACTGAGAATTTCTTACCACCCATCCTTTGCGCGACTCAGGAACTGAACACAGAGCCTTACGCTCAGCAGCCACGCCGCCGACCACTAAACCAATGAGGTAGTTAATTATACAAGACTTTGATGAACCATTGTATCTCCAATTTTAATGACCGCCTCATTCTTGACATCGAATTAGACCCCAATTTTCTTGTATCGGGTGTCTTGGAGGTAAATAAAGGAGTCCAAAGGGCCGAACACTTTGGACTCCTTTATTTACCTCTAAGACACCGTAGTAGGCCGATTAAAAACAGAAACTCTACAAACGGCACCTATAAGAATGATAATTGCTAAAAACAGGTGACCGAACCGACACGACTAACTTTGCAGTTAATTCAATGACGTACAAATGCAATTACCTTAACAAATAGGTGCAAATAAATGTTCGAAAAGCATTAACGCATGCATAGCGAACTCTAAATTTATATTTTTTTGTGGAAAAATACGTCCTTGCTCCGGTAACCTGTATAGGGACTTAATAGATAGAAATGACGTCACCAAAAGACGTATCTAAAATGTGGAAGAGGAATTCGCTTTAGTCAGCACAGATCGAGATGGCTTAGCGGTCAGAGCGCCTGGAGTATTTATCCGGGTGGCGCACGTTCGAGCAGTTGTGAGCAGGCTCAAGACCGTATTCATTTTCTACAAAAAATTATAACTTTAGAGTTCGCTATGCATGCGTTAATGCTTTTCGAAGATTTCTCTGTATTCGGTATGCTATTCAAGTTGATTATATAGCATCACACCTATATTCCCGGAAGAAGTAGGCACAGGTGTGCACCCACACATCACCAATGCTGTTATTAAGTCCCATGTAATAGGTAGCCTATTATCATCTACCGACCACAATTCAAAACTCCGGGCTGCTACTGAGAATTTACTAACAGAAAAACTCAATAACACTTTGCCCGACCCGGGAATCCAACCCGAGACCTCATGCTCAGAAGTCGCACTTGGGACCACTAGACCAACGAGGCATTTGACACTATCTCATTAAAATAAGTAATTACTTAAATCACATAATTACATTAAAACATTTGAGATCTTATTACTTAAGGAAAATGTGTGAACAGTAGGTACCGTGCATAAATGTAGCTCAAAAACAGCTTTAAATTGTTAACACAATTATTGTCCTCGTAAAAGATGACTATCTCGACCTGACGAATCACTAACACTTATATAGTCTGCATTATAAGTATAATAGTTGCTGCTTGTGACTTCATCTGCACGCTTAAGTTGTTCTCCAAGGTTCAATCTAACCGTATACCTACCAAAATTTAATCAAAATTGCTTCAACGGTTTAGGTGGCAAAACTTAACAAACAGACAGACTGAGTTACTTCCAGATTTATAATATTAGTTTTTTTTATGGGTTTGACTCTAGTCTAGGTCAGAGGTGATAGAGACAAAGTCGACGATGGAGTGAGCTTACCCAGAGGAAGCCTGTTCACCCCAACTTTGAAGAGATTAGGGTTGAATGCGTTCGGAAACACAGACGCAGGTAGAGAGTTCCACTCCTAGTATAGATTAATTAATAAATATTAAGTCTGTTTAATGTTATTATTTATTTTACTGGAGCAATTTATTTTATTAAAGTCATATAAATACCTAAATTAGATTGTGACATAACTTTCACAAATCTGTCTCACAATGCTTCTGAAATTCTGACAAGATCTTCTTGCAAGCCACAAACGGATCACATGTCGGATTAAAATCCAAGAATTCATCAATTGCTGCAAGGGTGCGAGATATTGACGAGTTAGTTCGCGCTACAGTGGCATGAAGGCACAGCAAACAGTTTTTGCTTACTGCAACGGTGGTGTTCCAAAACTGTGCAAATGCGTCCAAAAAAAATTATATAGGTACAAAGTAAGAATAAATATATTACTAAAACATATTATTGGTATACTTCTCCCGACCGTAATTCGGTCACGGCGGCCTATCTCCACGGAAATTAGCCAAGTACGCAGGAGATAATAAAGTGCACAAATGTATGCGCCAACACAGGCGCACTCGACGGTAATCCAACACGACCGGAGAGAGATCAGGCGCAGGACCGACGGCCTTATGTGCTCTCCGAGACACAGGGGTGTCACATCACCAACTTCCTGACTGCGGGCTGCTACTGAGAAATTCTTAAAGAAATACCCAAACCTCTTTTGCCCGACCTGGGAATCGAACCCAGGACCACACGCTCAGCAGCCGCGCTTGCGACCACCAGACTAAAGAGGCAGTCATATATTATTAGTACCATAACCAAGTCCACCTGCTGTCCACCATAACATTGCCCGACTGAACAACTCTCCAGCTCCTTAAATGTCAACGTTATTCCTCAACCAATTGAGTTCAACCAATCACGAGGTTCGTAACTTCTCTGCAATTCCATTGAGGAACGCCAAACTGTCACCTGTCACTCCTGACAGTTCACTACTGGACACACCGTACGTGCCCTGAACGCTGGATGGCTATGACGTGATAATCGGCACAGGAATTAATATTTAAATCACAATGCAGTCACTTTATTTTGTGGCAGATTTTTTTATTTGTAGGGGTTAATCGGTAAGTGTGAACGGGGATTTATTTGGGTATTCATGGGAAGGTTCCTTGTTCGTGATATTTTGGCTGTATATTGGCCCGGTTAGTGGAGTGTGATAGTAGGATGACATCAGAACCTGGTGCATGGATAACATTTGGTTTGAGATAGCTCAATAGAAGGAAACCGTATCGGTAACAACAGCATTCCCAATGAGGTTAGTAAATTTTAAACATCACATAGCAACACGTCTGTATGAAGGAATAGGCAGGGTTTACAAAATTGTACGCCCACATTTCACCAATGCTGTTATTAAGTCCCATGACTGATACTGATTTTCTAAAACCTAATGACACTTAGCGCGACCCGGGAATCGAACCCTGGACCTCATGCTCAGCAGTCCTTGGGACCACAAGACTAACGAGGCATAGCATAAAAACTTATAAAAACAAAAGAACATTCCAAAACAAAATAAAAAAGGAAACTCAATGCAGGTTAAAATATTAAGAGCTAGTTCAAAATCAACCTGCAAGCGAAAAAGTTTCGAAACTGATCATCGAGAACTGACGCTGATAGTACATCCAAATTTTCTTTTTTAGGTTACATGGTCAGTAAGCATTTCCTATGCAACAAAATCAGAAAAAGAAAATAACAAAGGAAATGGACGTAGGTACGTATAGTTACTAATGAGAGCTGGCAACACGCCAAGAAAGCACTAAGACGTGAAAAAAGTGAAAGCAAATTTATCGTACTTTGCATTGTGACAATGTAGTTACTGCACAACAGACCTTCGACTGCCTCATTGGTCTTATAATGCTGGGCGTGAGGTCCTGGGTCGATTATCAGGTCGGGCAGTGGTTTTTTTCTTTAACGTTGCCCCACAAAACACAAACCTTAAAAGCACACGCCCAGACCCAGAACATTTATCTGTAGATCGTACAAATGATGGTCCTTGTGGGAAATCGAACCCGCAACCTGCGGAGTTGAAGCCTATCTCTCGACAACTGCGCCAGCCATGCCACCAAAATATACCTAATTGGGTTAAGCAAATTTAAGTAGCAGCCCGGAGTTTGACAAAATAAAAACATCAATCAAATGTGGTCATATAACATGTATGCCTCTACTTAACCCCTTGGGGACACAAACGATATATATAATAAAACGTACAAGATTTAAATGCAACTTAAAGTTTGAGAATTATTTAAGAGTGTTTGAGAATTTGACAGCAAAACTACTTCCATAATTGTTCCCAATTACCGAAAAAAAGGGTTGTTTACCTCATCATCAGCCTATAATAGTCCACTGGACATAAGCCTCTCCGAGTGCACGTCACTTAAAATTGCCATACAAACCTGACTAGCCTTTTGCCAATTACTTTGGGGTCTACTTCCAGTCAAACCGGATGCAGCTTAATACCAGTATTTTACCTGAATTTGTACCTGAATTTGTACCTGAATACCCACATTTCGTTTAAAGTTGATCCATTTTCATTTTGAAAACAATACCTAGTGGAATTTACTCTGCCAATAAATAAATCCAAATGGAAAAAGATCTGTGCTAAATTCATTCAATTCGGAAACATACCTTTTGACTTTAAACTGATAAGCAAGAATTCGAGAGAGAAGTGAGCCTACACAATCCACATATTGCGTTATTCTCGTGGACAAAATTTCTATACTCGCGACAATCTAAGAAGTCCGATGTGACGTTTCTTTTTTTAGTGCATTTTTTCAATATAAAGTTAAACTTGAGGTTTAAGAATGATACTCGTTGTTATAGTGTATGGGTAACATAGTAATTATTTAGGATTATGTATTAGATTTTTCAATTTATTACGTAAACGTTCATGTATCATTCTTCAAGTTGAATTCCTTGCGTAATTTTCCTCGGTTTAATATTTTTATGAAACTAAATTCTAAATAATAAAATGTTCATTAATACAAGTTCATGGATATACAATCAGCTTGTATTAATGAACATTTTATTATTTCGAAGTTAGTTTCATGAAAATATTAAAGCGAGGAAAATGACGCAAAGGATCCAACTTGAAGAATGACCCTCATACAAAGGTAAAATGAGAAACGTCTGATCGTACTTCTTAGATTAGTTTTATTCAACCCACACTGGTAGGTATGCATGTGACTGCGACGTAACTTGTCTTTTATTTTCATAGTCGACTAACAATTTGAGCTGCCGTTTTGTGAATTCGCCTAAACTGTATCACGCTTTAATATTTTTAAGCACTTATTTTGAAATGCTAAATGTAAAATATAATGTAATATTATTTTTATCACGTATTTAAAATTATAATAGTAAAAAAAAAAACGCGTGCGGGTCTAGATCCCCGACTTGCTGGTTAAAAATGTGGTGAACACTGTGACATAGCAAGAATTGATCATGATAGCTTGGTAGGCAACATGGACTAATATACTACTGAACCAGGGTCGCAGATTCAAATTCAGTTCCCGATAAATTTTTCCTTACCACAAAAATTTTGTGTAAATCATTTACAAGCTATTAAAGATAAATCTTTGAAAAGCATGCTTAGCGAACTCTAAAGTTCCTATATTAAATGGAAAAAGAATACGGTCGTGAGCAGGATTCGAACCTGCACCTCAAAGATAAATACTCCAGGCGGTCTGACCACTAAGCCATCTCGACCTCGAGTACTTACTAAACGGGAGGCGCAGGTTCGAATCCTGCACACAATCGTATTCCATTTAATATATTTACAAACTAGTTTATAAAAAAATACTGTTTTACTTCTGCCCGCGTTTTCGTGTATGTGGACTTAGAATTGGGTCCAGCCGGGTTAAAAGTATTCTATGTGTTAATCCAGGTTTTAAACTATTTGTGTGCCAAATTTTATCAAAATCCGTTCAGTAGTTAAGGCGTGAAAGAGTAACAAACATCCATACATACAAACTTTGCGTTTATAATATTATATTTAAGTAGGATAGTAGTAGGATGTGACCATGTGACTCATACGACTCCATTCCAGGAACTAGATACTCCGCCACTCAGTTATTGGGTTTTCTCAGAATTTCCATGCGAGATATGTTAGTAGAACTGCACAGAACCTGTACCTACCTATGATTATCAAACGTTCAAATTCAATATTCTCGTAACACATTCATTCATTCACGTCTCAGATCACATTCATACATATGTATGTATGTTACTGAGAAACTCCGAACGAATGGTAATATTAGGAATTCGTATTTGTTGACTCTAAGGTAATTATCACATCGGTACGACATTGAATTAACTGCATTGAGACTGAATAGATAGCGATGACGTCACCATAATCCAATCACCAAAGTTGAAGAAGAATTCGGAATAGTGAGCAGAGTGCCTGCTTAAAGGCAGATAAAATATCATTATTATTTAAATTAAGTATATAATTATTTATATAAATATTCTCAGTAACTGAACACAGCTTTTAATTTAAAATAGTGTTGTTTTGCGGTAATTATGATAAACAGTGATAGCCTAGTGGTATGACTGTTGGACTTGCAAGTCGAAGATTGCAGTTTAAATCCAAGGCCATTGACTTTTCGAGTCATGTGCGTATTATAAATTGAATTATTACACACTGAAAACAGCGAAGGAAAACATCTTGAGGAAACCAGCACATCGGAGAGATGTTCTCGGGGTATGTAAAGCATATGGTAGCGATGTCAGAGGCCTACGCGGGTGGTTTAAACTCTGACACTAGGTTTAATCAACCACACGATAACAAGAAGAAATGCTGTATAAAAGTCTAATGATTAACTGATATTATAGTTCGTCCGTTAATAATAAGGAAACTGATATGATCCAGCTAGTCCCTAGTTGTCCCCCCAGCAACGCCCTAAGCCGCAGCTCGTGTCCCGCAGGGGACGCCCTTAGCGCTGTTGCTTAGTTTGTAGTATCTTAAAATATGCTCTGGCTGGAGGCATCAAACTGCCTCGCCTTAGATATTGTCCGGTTACGCACAAAGGCAAGAGGCCATTAAAAAAAAAAATATAGTCTCGATCACAAATAAAACTTTTGCAGTAACATATGTTCCTATTTATTATGCATGTATGTGGGTACGAGTCTGTTGACCGACAGCCGTTGGCCCCAGTTTGGACGTTATAGGAGACGGATGCATCAGATTCGTCATTTTGGAGGCACGTCGTGTTAGGCACGAAATTCGGCATATAAACACAGCATGTCGCAGCTGATGTTGAAATACAAATTCATCTAAATTCAATGCAGTTCTCGGAATTTAAGCGTGCTGTGTCATAATGATCAAATGTATAAAAAGTTTTCGTGAAACATGCTATATTGATTACTTTTTATTTATTTGTTTTAAGTCAACATAGCGCGTAATTATTGAACTTAGAGGCATGCTCAATGTTTTCCTTCCCCCTCGATAGATGGCATTGTGCAGTCCCTTTGAATCGCGCTATGGTTTCGTTACAAGGGTTCAATAGACATCGACATGTTTGCGTCACTTTAAGAGATGGTATATTAAGATCAATTTTAGGTATTCCTAATATTGATTATTATTTCAATTTATATCCCTTAAATTAATTATCACTTGCTTATAACGGTGAAGGAAAACATCGTGAGGAAACCAGCACACCTGAGAGATGTTCTCGATGGTGTGTAAAGCCCTGTCAGAGACTTACGGGTGGTTTAAACTCTGACACTAGGTTGTTTATCTAACACACGATAAGAATAGGCGCTTTTATCATCATTAGCGACCATTTTAACTATGCATTATACAGTAACATTATACATACATTATTAGTTTATAAACATCGATAAGTAAAAGACAACAATTCTCTAAATTTAGTTTAGTTTTCTACATTAGAATTGACGCCATTTACTAGTATATAGTTGAATGACACGTGACACGTGACACTGACGTGTTGCTGGGAAGTTTGTTGCACCACTTCTTCTTTCTAGCTATAACACTAGGAAGCGGTGAAGGGTGGGCTTTTTTGGGGGCTGTCTTAATGTTTGACGTTCAAAAAGCGCTAATTTTTAGCCTAATTTGAATAAAGAAATTCTGATTTTGAAATGTCTTTGATAACACACTAGACTGTCCTTCATAATACAAATGTATTTAAAAAAATAACCAGTTATTAAAAACCATTATAATCAATTTACTATAACATCTAAACTGCCTCTTTGGTCTAGTGGCCCCAAGCGCGACTGCTGAGCATGAGGTCTCGGGTTCGATTCCCAGGTCGGGCAAACTGTTATTGAGTTTTTCTGTTAGAACATTCTCAGTAGCAGCCCGGAGTTTGAAATTGTGCCCGGTAGATGGCAATAGGCTCACCACCTAGTACATGGGACTTAATAACGGCATTGGTGGAATGTGAGTGTACAAATGCCTTCGGGGAATACAGGCTTGATGCTATGTTATGTTATGTTACTTTAACATATAAGCTTTAAAATAATTTTAACCTATCTTGATTAACCGTTATGGGTCATAAAATCAATTTACTGTCTAAAACAATTATGGAACAGATAGGTATTCGTGATAATGCATGACCCTTTTTTATAATGAAACTACGTTTAGTCATCAACTCGCCTAATGATAAGCGACACTGTGGCCGAGGACGAAGCACATAGATCTAGAAGAAATCTATTCACTCTAGCTTTAAATTCCTCAGGAAACACGGACGGCGGCAAGGAGTTCCATTCATGGACTGCACGTATCATGAACGTCGACCCAAAGCGTTACACAATACGATGACGAATTTTCGGAATTTCCACCAGGAACGGGTGGTAGGGTCGTTTTACTGGACCTTCTTCTTCTTATCGAGTGGTTGATGAACAACCTAGAGTCAGAGTTTAAGCCACCCGTAGGTCTCTGACAGGGCTTTACACACCATCGAGAAAATCTCTCAGGTGTGCTGGTTTCCTCACGATGTTTTCCTTCACCGTTTTAAGCGAGTGATAATTAGTTTATAATACGCACATAACTTCGAAAAGACAGTGGTGCGTGCCTTGGATTCGAACTTGCGACCTTTGACTTGTCAATCCAACGGTCGTACCACTAGGCTATCACTATCTACTGGACCTGTAGTATAAGTCGGACGATGGGATAAGGTTACGCTCACCGAAATGTATGCGGTAGATATTTCCTACTGCATACATTTTATATTTAGACATGCTACTGTACGGACGGTGGTGCTCGAGGTTCAGCAACTCATTAAGTAATAATACTAATACTCCTCCCTATTTTTTTGTGTTGTGGTGGGCTTTGAAAGAGAAAGGCGTGCCTGCGAAGTATGTGGAGTTAATTCGTGCTATGTATAATCAATCCAGTACATATGTCCGGTCAGCTGCTGGCAACACCGACAAGTTCAGTGTGGCTGTAGGCTTGCATCAGGGGTCGGCTTTAAGCCCTTACCTCTTCCTGATGATAATGGACGCTCTGACGTTGGACATACAGAAAGAGGCACCCTGGTGCATGCTGTTTGCCGACGACATTGTTCTTGTCGGTGAAGATGGGCCCCAGACCCAGAGCAGACTTGAGAAATGGCAAAATAATCTGGAGAGTGTTGGTCTAAAAATCAGCAGAACCAAACCAGAGTACATGTTTTGTGATTTTGGCGGTCTCTCCAGTTTTGGTGCTATAGCGCTGGGTGGTGCGCTATTACCAGTCTGCTCTGACTTTCGGTATCTGGGTTCTATCATACAATGCGATGGCGAAATAGACCGGAGCGTCAAGCACAGAATTAACACAGGGTGGATGAAATGGCGGCAGGTCACGGGAACTATTTGTGATCCCCGAATTCCCCTTAAACTTAAGGGGAAAATCTATAAAACAATGATTAGACCTGCTGTCTTGTATGGTTCAGAATGTTGGCCCACGAAGGGAATGAATGAAAGACAACTACATGCAGCTGAGATGAGAATGTTACGAAGGATGTGTGGTGTGACGCGGATGGATATGGATATGAATTAGAAATGAATATATAAGAGGAAGTCTGAAAGTGGCACCGGTGACTGAGAAGTTGTGTAGAAATCGTTTAGCATGGTATGGGCATGTGATGCGGAGGGATGAGGGTCATGTGACAAGGAAAGTTTTGAGTATGAATGTAGATGGCTATAAGAGTAGAGGAAGACCGAGGAAGCGATGGATGGATTGTGTTAAAGATGATATGACTAGAAAAGGGGTGACTGACGATATGACAGCTAATAAAGATGTATGGAACAAGAATACATGCTGCGCCGACCCCAAATAAATTGGAATAAGGGCAGGGGGATGAATGACTAATACTCCTCCCGACCGTATTTCGGCCACGGCAGCCTATCTCACACGGAGATTAGCCAAGTCAACAGGAGATATTATAGTGCACAAGTGTACGCGCAGACAGACAGAGAAATGCACTCCCTCTTCCTTCTCTCTCATATTCCGATGGGACGACCGGAGAGAGATCAGGCGCAGGACCGACGTCTTTACGTGCTCTCCGAAGCACGGGGGTGTCGCACCATCAACTTCCTGACTCCGGGCTGCTACTGAGAATTTCCTAACAGAAAAACCCAATTACACTTACCCGACCTGAGAATCGAACCCAGGACCTTACACTCAGCAGCCGCACTTGCGACCGCTAAACCAATTCATTAAGTAATGTTACGAGTATATACAACGGAGTACCTATTCACATAAAATTTCCCATCATTCGTTGATATGGGGAACCACATGTAAAGCGCGTGTATATTTACGGGCTTATTTATGTTGTGATTCATCTTTACAATCTTTTTACACGACTTGCGAAAAGAAGAAGTGTCATGTTTTTAGGGTTTATGTATGTATGTATATTTGTGAGTTTCTTTATTCAACCATTACTTCTAAACAGCTGAACCGATTTAGATGTATGGGGTATTGTTAGAATATCCATAACAAAAATATCCTTACATTGTACCAGGTAACATAGACAAGTAAGATTTAAAAAATCTAGTAGCTATGGTACACAATAACGCGTGAAATAAAAAAAACACATTGCAAGCGCGCTTTTTAATTTTTAATATTTTTTTTCTTTTTCGTCTAAGCATTACTTGGTTATATTAATATAGTACTACCGCTGTATTACCTTTTAAACTAAATTCCGGATGTTTCGAATAGTTGGACTTTTTGATTCTCTAATTCCCTGTGGCCAGTGCCAAGTTTAAAGTTTATTTTTATTGTACCAACTTGAAATCGCAATGCTTTTGAGCATTTTACTGAATATATTTTTGGATACAATTTTATAGTTTTGTTTTACGTATTTCTTTTAAGTTGGCTAAGATCTTTCGTGTATTTATAGATACAAATTTAACATACTTATGTATTAGTCGAACTAAGAGAGGGGCTCGTGGCTAAGTAAGAGCTAACGGAAAGATCGATGAAGGTTAAGCTCCGATTGCCGCGATCGGTCTGTGAATGGGTAACCATCATTTCATCCCGAGACCCTTCCGTGCCTCGGAGAGCATGTTAACTCTTCGATCCTGGTTAACAAATTAAGATCTATGACAGCAGTTACGGGTAGTCAGAGGTCTGAAAGTCTGACAACCAGTCATACCCCGACATATCGTGTTACCCAGTGACTGGGTTGTGGAGGTCAGATAGGCAGTCGCTCCATGTAAAATACAGGTATTAAGCTGCATCCGGTTATACTGGAAGCCGACCCCATTCTAGTTAAGAAAAGGGCTAGGCAGATTGATTATGATGAGCCTATTGCCATCTATCGGGCACAATTCTAAACAGAACAAAATCCAGTCTGCTATTGGGAAAAACCCATATTGGGAATATTGTAGTCACACGTTGTTACAGTTCAAAATGTCCAAAACATTCTGCCGTTTCCGGCGCACAAATCTTTACAAGTCAATACATCATAACAATAAAAGAATTGAATGAATATACAATAATAACATAATCACCAAGTACTGGAGAAAGGGACAGTTCTTGGGTTATCCGTAGTATTAAGGTCTAATTTCAATTTTGCATTAATTTTCCTTTAAAAAGTCGTCAACTGAATAATTACATTTATCTAGTAAAAAATTAAGTAATATGATTTTAAATGTCATAGGATTAAGATTTTTGAAAACATCGGGTAGTTTATTATTTTATTATACACACGAATTGCCATACAATAAACATTATTAGAGAACAATGAAATTTTCTGTGTTTTATTGTATGTATGTGAATTTTACGACTCTTTCTAATTATAACATCATAGTGAATATCAAATAAACTAAAAAATGTATGTACAAAGATACAAATTTCAAATATATAGTATATTTATAGTTATACGGCGGGAAGAGGTAATATTTTAAACTTTTTGAATAGAGGGACACAGCTATCTAAAGGTTGGGCTTTACTTATTATTCGAATACATTTTTTTCGGCTCGAAAGACTTTAATTACATCTACTGCCGTTATTGCATTATAATATGGGGAAATTATTTCCCCATATTATAATGCAATAATGGCAGCAATGCAATGGTGAACACCTTAAAAAAAATAAGAAGCTCAAACTGTAAGCTAATTATTATTTTTTTATTGGTGGTGGCATACATATTTAAACAATAAATATTTATACAGCGACAATCTGAAATAATAATATTTTGTTAAATAATTGTATGGGTTTTTGTTGATTTTAGGTCAAAATTGCTCAATTTCAATCTTAATTCTGACTCGGTATCAAGTCGATTTCGGTGTTACCCTTGCACTGTGCTTCAAGCGACTCAAGTTAGTGAAGCGAGTACCACAACTACGACACCACATATTGAGTCGCACGCGCGCCTGCATAGGTATAATACGTGTCGTACACGCTTCCTAACTTACCAGTCTCCATTACGTAAATTTTGTCAGGAACCCCCTACCATCATATGGTGAACCCATAAAGGATTGCGTACCCCACTTTGAGAAACCATGAACTAGACCAACGAGGCAGATGAATATACACAAGCATTACAAATCTTTTTCTCCAACTTGGCTCGCTTACTAGTTTGTTTTCTTGTTCTTACGTTTGCTTCCTCAACATCCTGACCTGGCTTCCTTTGCCTCCAAGTTACGACACCAGTAGTCTAAACCAATGGGAAAATCTAGCAAATAAATCGTGATAAGTTGACAGTTGTGCAAGAACTTGGCTGCATTCCAGAGTAAAGTTTAAGCAGTATGTTAACTCTACAGTGATTTGTCTTTGGTATTTTTATCTCGGTCATTAACGTGGTTATCTTAGTAATTTTTTTGTTTGTCATAAGTAGAATTTGAACAAAGAGCAGCTTGTCTGTGGGCATGTTTAATTTAAAGTTTTTAAATGTATTTATAATGTTATTTCGATGAAGAATTGGAATTGTCCTTTTAAAAAGGCACCTACTGAGAGATTTAAAGTTGAAAGAAAGAAAATTTCGTCATCTCAAGAAGCTACACAGAGATTGAGTCAATAAAGGCTGCCCAAAAAAGGTGTGTGGATACAATATCGCGGAACACGATTTAAATAGAAGCATTACGTATTTAAATGTACAACATTAGTACTAATTTGACAGAAACTTTGAGACGCCATTTTGTAAAAAGGCGTAGTTTTTCTAAGGGCACTGATTTTTATGGGACTTGAACCTATACTATTATCTATTCTGTGAATTGAGTTATTTAGTTCTACTCATACAAACTATTATCTACGAGTTTTCTGTGAATTTAGTTATTAAGTTCTACATAAACAAATAAAATCTTATTATTTTTGAGTGCGAATCTCTCTACCAACCAATTGTTAATATCTGCATTTATATTTTGGCTTTTATTAGCTAATTGTAAACAAATAGATAGACATATCCGATTTAATGAAATGCCAACGCCGCAGGGAATCAACGTATATTTTCAAACATAATAATTGCCGTACAAACAAACACAATATTCCTCTTAATTTATTTACTAACACTTGTTCTGTGTAGGTACTGTCATGAACAAAAGTACTTTATTAAACGATTATGCTCTAAAACTATCCATTTAACTGGAGTAGAAGACATTTCAATCTTGTAGTCATATAAATACAATATACGGCTAACTACTTGGTGGGCTCAAGCCCTTAGGGTTCCAATTATAAAATACTAGCTGGTGGCCGCGACTTTGTCTGTGAGAAAAAAGGTGGCCTATGTCCATCTCCAAGGTCTAATCTATCTCCTTGCCAAATTTCATTACGATCCGTTCAGCCGTTTAGTCGTGAAAAGGTAACAAACAAACAACCATACAAACAAACAATGTTACTTTCGCATTTTTAATATTAGTATGGATACTTACACAACTGCCCAAAAAAAGGAGTGTTATTGTTTTAGGGTTCATGTATGTATGTTTGTGAGTTTCTTTATTCCACCATAACTTCTAAATGCCTGAACCGATTTCGATGTGTGGAGTATCGTTAGAATCCCTACATAGACCCGGGTAACATAGGCTAGTAAGATTAAAAAAAGGCAGGCATGATTTTTAATTCTTCAACTTTTTAACACTTCAACGGGAAGGCCCCTATTTTGATTTATTGAGCGAGTGTCAAAATATGCTGTTTAAATGACTGTATTTTTGAGTGCGTTCACTTAGATGCTCGATTTTTTTGTAGTTCCGAGGGCTCTCAGACGTAAGTATTTGATACTTAATTTCAACTTGATATCTCCACGCGCAAAAAAAAACGTCTTGACAAACAGACAGACGGACAACACAGTGATCTTAAAAGGGTTCGTGTTTTCCTTTTATGAAACAGAAGACTAAACATACACAAATACATTACATCAGATAATATTAATTAGCACTATAAAATCGGTGCAGTTTTTGTGCGTTTAAACGGCTTCTGTTGGTAACTGTACCCGAATGAGTACACTAATTAACGACAGCTTAGTACACAGTCCTCAGCGATGAGATCATTACTAATACTTTTGGACTTTAGGTAGTGACACGCTTAAGCATTGAGTAAATTGATTAATTCATTTGTACACGGCACTGTGTTTGTCAATATTTAAGAATGTGTTTTATTTTACATGCGAAAAACATACTTACTTAAGCAGTGTACAGCCAGTAACAAAATTATGAAAGATTTCGAAAATAATTTTAATAAGTGATGGACACAAGTGGTACTTGAAGCCATGATACTTACCGAACCATGCTATATTTGGGCATTACATAACTGTAACGGGTATATGTTTTGTTTGTTAATTTATTCTGTTTTCGTAAAGAACTATTACATTTGAGATAATTATAAACTTTTTTAATAAATTAGGTTGATAATTACATAATAATCTAAGTATCTACTTAAGTAGTCAACCCTAAATGGCCCACATCACACAAATATGTGCTTATTTCTGCTCAACTGGGGATGTAATTACAATTTTCATGGTTACTTGTGTCATACAATGTCTTACATCTTTTAGATTCCACTGTCCGCTTACTTGTCCGGTAGCAAACATTATGATTGCAATCTTGATGAGGTGGCATTTAAAATGTCTGAAATCCGTTATCCCAATTTATTTAAGGTCGACGCAGCATGTCATTTTCTTCCATACATCTCTGTTAGCCGTCATCTCGGTAATTACTCTTTTTCTAGCCATAAGATTAGTTTGTATTGTCTGCAAAATATTCACACTACAAAACACCCTACCTAACAAATCAGTAAATAGCATTAATCAACCAAAACAATTAAGTAAATAGCAGATAGAGTAGTGTACGCGATGAGATCACTGTGCAAATACTTTCGGTACCTACGCTCAATATTCTCCTGGGCCCACCGCCCGCCAGAATCGCACCGGTTAAGTCACTTGAGCTGATTGGTGCAAGTTACACGCTTATTACTAAGTTATAATGTAATAAGGTCACTATGAAAATACTTTCGATACTTGCAACCTCCTAGTGGTATAGCAGAATAAGGCCTATCATCTGTACTTTCACTCTGTCACTTTAACTAATCCGTCCAAGAAACAAGTTAATATTATTAAATTATATATAATGATATTTTTTTATACATGTTGCGGCCATATAATGCCCATATTAATTACAATTTTTCAAGGAAACATTGAAAAAATAATAGACAAGAACAGGGCTTGAACCCGCGACCTTTGACATTCTGTGTCATCACTCTACCAACTGAGCTACCTTGTCGTGTTCAAATCTATTGAATTTTCAGTCCTCCTTGTATTCGTCTGAAGGAGACGCCTGGCAATACTTTGAGACGAAACAAGCAGGATTGAAAATTCAATAGATGGAATGTCAAGGGACGCGGGTTCCAGCCCTATTCTTGTCTATTATTATTTCAATATTTCCTTGAAAAATAGTTATTAAGTAATTTAAAAAAAAAAAATTATTGTAGGTCTGCTGGCAGAAATTTCTATTGAAATAAGCAGTACCTTCGTATTTATATGGAGCTTAAAAAGCGAAAATGTATACATGTTTGTGTTCTTGACTGTACCACTTCAAGTAGGCACCTATATTAACCCGCTTCCTCTTATCACTTGCACCATACTCAATGAATCAGTAGCTTAAATTCCACGCCAATTCATTACTAGTTACACTTGTTTGCAAATTAGTCTTTGTGTTCTCAACAATAGCGTTGCATGTACACTATGGGTGCTAAAGGATACCGTGACCTCATTAAGACGCGACGAGACTACTGACTGATAATTCTATAGACGATCGAGTATGCAATATTATTGCATTGATTAAAATAATGTTAGTTAGTAAAAGGCTTTTTTATTTCTTTTTATATATTTTTAGGCTCGGTTGCACCAACATAACTGAGGTGTTACATTATTTTGACAGATTTTGATGTAAATTCTGTCAAAATGACACAGTAACGTGTCGGTTACCGTGTCAGTGTCATGCAGAACTAATACGCAGGTCTGATGGAAGAGATTTCTTAAAAAATAAGCAGCACCTTTGTACTTAACCTACATATCTATTTCCTACTTCTTCCACTATATTTCTTTACTCTTTTTGTGTAGGTACATAAACTATTAAATAAAAATCGCAAAAACCAACAAGCAGTGATCATTTCAGATATCACATGAATCAATTTGCTTCAATAAACAAACTCTAAAAAACTTAATAAAAATCTCTTTCCTACGTTTGAATAGAATAATAAAACTACAAACTACTACTAAGTACTTCTTAAGGTTTATTCAGTTAGTAAAGTATTCACAATTTCATAAAACAGACGTTTACTCAAGTAGCTACTGCAAAAAATTCGTCTAATATTTGTTACACAAGTAGGTACCTAATCATTTTAAGGAACATTTTCGACTTTTCTAACATTTAAAAAAGCATTTGTTTTATCGAAAATGAATCTACGTTTTGGCAACAGCCACCTAATAGACAATAATACAGCTTAGAATAGGCTCTATTTTTTTTATGGTATAGTGAGCAACCGTATAGACGGCTCGTCTGATGGTAAGCGATTACCGCCGCCCATGGACATCCGCAACCCCAAAGGAGTCACAAGTGCGTTGCCGGCCTTTTAAAGGGTTTGGGCCTCCGGTACCCTCACTCACTCGGCGAAACACAACGCAAGCGTTGTTTCACGCCAGTTTTCTGTGTGGCCGTGGTATCTTATTTTTTTATTTTTTTTTAACATGAAAATGCCCCGCACTTGGAATTTCTTCCTGTGTCGTGGGTGCGTTTACAGACATATAATTCCACAAGCACACTAACACCCAGACCCGGAGCAATTATCCGTAGATCGTACAAATATTTGCTCCGTGCAGGAATCGAACCTGCGGCACGCAGCGCAGCAGTCGGTCTCTCGACCACTGCGCCAATCGCGCTGTCTAAATGGATATAAGCATGGCTCTCCCACGGTAAGATTGTATTTGTTAGGAAAGCAGAAAGACGGCAGGGAGTTCCTTTCATGAGAAGTACGTTTCATGAACATGGATCCAAATATAAAGAGTTACGTGACTTTAAGAGTAGGTACCTCTCTAGTTAGTGTAGAAAAACAACTATTAACCGGATTAATCGCGGTGATTCTTGATTTAGGTTTTTTGTGACGTCTTGAGCACTATACTGTACTGTTCGCGGTATAACATAACATAACATAGCATCACGCCTATATTCCCCGAAGGGGTAGGCAGAGGTGCACACAGCTTCACACCCACATTTTATATATATTTTACTAATGCTGTTATTAAGTCCCATGTGACTTAATAACAGCATTTTAGGTGGTGAGCCTATTGCCATCTACCGGGCACAATTCCAAACTCCGGGCTGCTACTGAGAATTTTCTAACAGAAAAACTCAATTACACTTTGCCCGACCCGGGAATCGAACTCGAGACCTCATGCTTAGCAGTCGCGCTTGAGACCACTAGACCAACGAATACAGCTTAGAATAAATAAATAAAACGTTCGCGGTATAACTCCTGATATACGCGATTAATTGGGTCATTTACAAAGAAGTAGTATTAAGATTACGTAATCCATTAATGATAAGATAACAAGAAATGATATGAAGATAATACATGTATTATTATAATAACTATTATGATAATTAGTAAAGATATAACAGGTATTTAAAAATTAACAAAAGTTTTGCATCTATTGAAGATCGAAACGATCCTACACGTGCCAAACTAATTATATGAAGGAAAACCTTTGAAATAACTCAAAAGGAAAAGAAAGTTCGTATACTTCCCAGTTCTATTAGTTTCTACTTTGAACGATAACAAATTAGATTCTTTGCTTTTATTTTTCTTTACCACTGGTAACTAAATACCTTTATAATAAAACAACTTTTAACCGGATTAACCGCGTGTATTATTGGATTTTTGTTTTTCCTGACGTTTCTCCTCCTGCGACCACGAACGCTGCAAAGTGTTCGAAACGTCAGGAAAAACAAAAACCAATAATACACGCGATTAATCCGGTTAAAAGTTGTTTTATTATAATGTGTAGTGATCGCGAAAACCTAAGATATTACTAGACTAAATACAGGTTTTTGTTGTAGGGGGGAAACCTTCAAAAAGCAGTGGAATTTTTTACCCCCCTAACTAAGGTGGTTGTCACCAGCGCCTCATAGTTGCCATCAGCACATGCACAGCACAAAGGTCTACTGTAAACACCTAGCAGTACCTATTATTCTGAAAGTACGTTAAATCCCGGTAAAATTCCAATGCCAATGACAAACTTAAAAACAATTTTATCCTTTTTCCGATGGATTCAGGCGGAAACTACAGAACGCTATCTGCTACGATCTCTGTGGGGTTACTCTTGAAATTAATACCAATCCCAATCCAATTCCAATATTAAATAGACGCGTTAAAACAACGCGTAATTTTAAAATAAATTTACCTACATTAAAGTTGCCTCAATTTTAAAGCGTGTTGCTTTATTAGTATCTCGATTCTATAATAATTTTTTAGAAATTTTTGCATTTAGAAGTACGAACTGACATATCTCCAATGTCAATCGAGCGGAATTATTTTCAGGAGTAAGCCTACTGCATATTAATTTTTAATTAGTTAACTAGATTTCTCAACATTTCACAATACTCACTACTATTTTAAGCTGAATTAGTATCTAAACATACATAGCATCACGCCTGTATTCCCCGAAAGGGTAGGCAGCGGTGTACACAATAGTACACCCGAATTTCAGCAATGCTGTTATTAAGTCCCATGTAATAGGTGGTGAGCCTATTGCCATAAACCGGGCACAATTCCAAACTCCGGGCTGCTACTAAGAATTTCTTAATATAAAAACTCAATAACACTTTGCCCGACCCGGGAATCGAACCCGAGACCTCCTGCTCAGCAGTCGCGCTTGGGGCCACTAGACCAACGAGGCAGTTGAATTAGTATCTATGTATTCAACAACCTAGGGTTGGACCTACTCGTATGGTCTGACAAGACTTTACACACCATCGAGAACATCTCTCAGGTGTGCTGGTTTCTTCACGATATTTTCCTTCATTGATTTATGCAAATTATATCTAATTAATTACTAGGGGCCTCGTGGCTAAGTAACAGCTGCACAGATTGATCGATCTAGGTTAAGCTGCGCTTGCCGCGGTCGGTCTGTGGATGAGTGACCATCACTTCATATCGAGACCCCTACGTGCTTCGGAGAGCACGTTAAGCCGTCGGTCTCGGTTGTCAAATTAAGATCTATGACAGCCGTTACGGGTAGTCAAAGGCCTGAAAGTCTGACAACCAGTCATACCACGAGATATCGTGTTACCCAGTAACAAGGTTGTGGAGGTCAGACAGGCAGTGACTCCATGTAAAATACTGGTATTAAGCTGCATCCGGTTTGACTAGAAGCCGACCCCAATGTTATTGGGAAAAGGCTAGGCAGATATGACCTATTATTACAAGTATAACTTCATTTAATATGCATGCCATGAACCCTTGCCGTTAGAAAATGTAACCTACATATACATATAACACATGAATAAAATAAACAACTTGAACACAAAAGTTATAAATGTGGAAAAAAAAACGGTCGCGACCAGGATTCAAACCTGCGCCTCCCGAATAAATACCTCAGGTGCTTTGACCGCTAAGCAATCTCGACCTCTACTCACTACCGCAAATTCTTCTTCCATATTTCAATACGTCTTTTGATGACGTCAACTTTAGAGTTCGCTAAACATGTGTTAATGCTTTTCAAAGATTTATCTAAACTTGAACACAGTTTTACAAAAAGAACTGTAAAAAATCCGCCATGGACAATGTGCTGGTCTGGTACCGACTTAAAAACCACACGGTTCTACACTAACCTTTACCGAGGTCCCGGGTTCATACCTATATTCACCATAACCCCCAACAGAAAGTAGTGTATGCCTTGGATTTATGGAGGAACGAGAATCCTGCAACAAGGCGGGTGATATTACCTGGCGGGCCACGGCCCCACGGTTAATGCCGGGATGTTGTATACAATGCTTATCTGCCGTCAAACTTTGCTTGCGCGATGTAGCGTGCTATGCGCGTAGTATCCATGTAGCAAGATAGATGTCGCTACAGATTCTAACCTACGTCCTTTGACTTACGGTCATACCCCTGCAGGATCGCATTCTGTAATAAGAGTAAATATTTATCTTCCATTTCAAGAAGATCTTTGCATATGTTATTGCTTTGCTAGTTAAAGTAACATAAGGCTTCTAAAATTAGAACTGGAACCTCTACAGTTTAATTAATTTGAAACAACCCGTTGTAACTTACAGAGACCTTAAAACACATTAGTATTATAACTACGATAATATTTTAACAAAATTTTTCGCAAATATCACTTTAAAAGTAGCAATACAAATCTATATGAAAAAAAAAAACCGGACAAGGGCGAGTCTGATTTGCACACCGAGGGTACCGTATTGAAGTTCCTAAACAATGAAAGCACTGACCACTCAGAGAAAAGAAAAGTCTGTTCTCCTATACATCGATACACGTCACGGTCAATTCATAATTTGAAATCAAAATAAAATAATTTTATGTGTTGCAATTTCAAATTACCCTACCCATTTTCGGATTTAATCCTTTACTTGTGCTGTGAGATCTCGCTTCTTGCTAACGAGAAGTTTTGATTTAACGGCGATTGTCAAATTATGCACTGCAAAAATGGCATAAATAGCCATATTTTTTTACAGCTACAAGGAACGGATCTAAGTATTTGATATTAATTTCAACTTACATTTTTCATGTGTTCTTGAGAAAACGTGTTTTAAAAGACAGATAGACGGAGAGACAGATGGACAACGAAGTGATTAAATTTTTTTGAGGAACTGATCCCTGTTTAAAGACGTAAACTCTTAAATTTGATACTTACGTACATAACTTTCACACATCCCAATTTTTCCGGTTGGGGTATGGGATGTGTGTCTATAAACCCGAAACGCAGGAGAAATTCCTAGTCTAAAAAAATATTGCATCAAAGCACACACCTGTATTCTCCGAAATTACCGTTTCGGAGAATACAGAGGTGTAAACACTTCTACACCCACATAATTATCACCAATGCTGTTAATAAGTCCTACAAGGCACAATTACTAACTCCCAACTACTACTGAGATTTTTCTAATAGAAAAATCAATAATTATTGCCTGACCTGAGGATCTAACCCAGGACCTCATGCTCAGCAGTCTATAGGTATATAACTCCCAACATTTTCAATGTACCGAGAAAATCTAAAAATACAGCCTATATTTTAGATTTCTAACGCCGTTGGTCTAATGGTCTCAAGCGCGACTACTGAACAGGAAAAAGTCGGGCAAAGTGTTACTGAGTTTTTCCGTTAGGAAATTCTCAGTAGCAGGCCGGAGTTTGGAATTGTGGCCGGTTGATGGCAATAGACTCACCAGCATGGGTGAAAAGTGTACAACTGTGTACCCTCTGTGTAGAGGCGTGATGCTATGTCATGTTAAGTTCGAGATGCACCAATTAAGTCTTAAAGACCGTGAAAATATGCAGTCTCAGTTAAATAACGCGAACACTTTGATTACTAAAAATAACTTGAAACGTTTTCTCAAAGTGATGGGTGAAATTATTCGCATCGTTGGTAATATAATAAGTGTTGAGTAATAGTTCCACAATTTATTTATACCTTGGTAATTTATAATTGATAGAAACCCGTGGCCTATTTATAAAAATAATGCGTACACTTTTGCAATATATAATTCGCTTTTTACTAGTCATGGCGACCGAGTGCCTTTACACGTCTGCCCAAAAAAGGACTGTTATGTTTTCAAAATTCATAAATGTCAGTATGCATGTTAGTGAGTTTTTCTATGCCACCATAACTTCTAAACGCCTCAAGCAATATAGATATATGTTTAAGATAAAGTTTCATCTAAATAGGTCGATTCTTCAGTTTCGACAACTTTAAAATTATAAAAATTTTGTAACACTGCTCAGCGCTCGAAGTGATAGCATAGTAAAATATGTCTATGATTTTACCCAGACCACTGATCTACGCCACAATGAAGAACCCATCAAAGTCGGTTCACTGCGTCCAAGCTATAAGCATTGGGACAGACAGACAGACAACGTTTCAAAAAATTTGGTTTCGGGTCTGTATCCATAGTAGATTTATTAATTTAATTATTAAACACAAATGGAACGGCTAACTATAGCTATTTTGCTCCAATAGGTGTAACTTTACACCAATTGGAGCAAAATCTTGTGGTTCATCATCAAATATTATGCTGGCTTTTTTTGTATAATAACTTTCGTGAGATGGGTGATATGGTCGCTAAGCGACAAAACCCATCAAATAAATTTAAAAAAAAACTTTCGTCAGACGTTCGTATCAATTATTGTTTACTGGGTACTCATACGGTACACTCATGTGTATTTTTTGGGATTGACCGACTAGTTTTGAACTGGAACGGAGCCCTTATATGAGCCCGCGGCGATGTCGTGAATCAATCTGCTGCATTATGCTAGCTTTTGGACATTCTTTAGATATAGTAGTTACAAACCGACTATAATTTTGGAAAAATATTGAATGTACAGAAATAGTACCTCTACAGTTTTATTATATTATTGAAAGCTTGTACGAGTATATCAATATGTACTTCTCTTACGCGCAATTTAAATCATTTACTTTACCTTTACTTATCTCAGAATTTTGACTTTCGGTGCAATTAAAAAATTAATGCATAGCGTTAAAGCGTTCCTTGCGAACCGCCAAGTCTTGCACCAAAATGAATAGTGACGTAACTGCAGTTTTTCTACATAAACCGCGTAAAGTTGCTTCATGAAACTTAATTGAAAACGCTAGCAAATGGGTTTATTTCAACCTTGAGTTTGACTCGCTTCTGCATTATTTGTACTGAACTTTAGCTTGCGTAATAGACGTGGGTTCAACAGGAATTCTCTTATTATCTTTATGTGCACCTAGCTTCGACTTTTCGTAAGTACCTGAAATCTGGTCTATTGGAAATAAAAAAATTGAATTGAATTTTTATATGAAAATCACCTAAGAATCCTAAGTTACTACTTAGATATGTATAGGGACTGAATAGATAGCAATGACGTCAATAAAAGACGTGTTAAAATATGGATGAAGAATTCGCGGTGGTGAGCAGAGGTCGAAATGGCTTGGTGGTCGGAGCGCCCGGAGTATTTGTCCGGGAGTCGCAGATTCGAATCCTGTTCGCGACCGTATTTTTTTTCCGTTTGATATAATAACTTTAGAGTTCGCTAAGCATGCGTTGGTGCTTTTCAAAGATTTATCTTTACTACTTAGATGTTTTTTTCGAGGAAAAAAATACTATCTTTACTAATATTATAAAGAGGAAAGATTTTTTTGTTTGTAATTCTTAAACTCTAAAGACGACAAAACTAATTTTATTAATTCTTTCACCATTAGAATGCTACTTTATCCAGAAGTAATTTATGCTATATTGTATTTGAACAATACACACATCAAAAAAGTATTGTTTTATATTTTCAATGCTAAAAATTCTTAAATTTTATTTATAGGCACTTGTTCTTTGATTTAAAATATGTAATATTAACAGTAATAGTTGTTCAAGATAAATCTTTGAAAAGCATTAACGCATGCTTAGCGAACTCTAAAGTTACAATATTAAATGGAAAAAGAATACGGTCGCGAACAGGATTCGAACCTGGGCCTCCCGGATGAATACTCCAGGCGCTCTGACCACTAAGCCATCTCGACCTCTGCTCACCACCGCGAATTCTTCTTCCATATTTTAACACGTCTTATGGCGACGTTATTGCAATCAAGCAATAACGCAAAGCAAGAATTCGCGGTGGTGAGCAGAGGTCGAGATGGCTTAGTGGTCAGAGCGCCTGGAGTATTCATCCGGGAGGCGCAGGTTCGAATCCTGTTCGCGACCGTATTCTTTTTCCATTTAATATTGTAACTTTAGAGTTCGCTAAGCATGCGTTAATGCTTTTCAAAGATTTATCTGTATGTTGTTATTGTTTTTAATTTCAAAATGCTAGAATTATCGGATATTTCGCGCGCATGAATAAATCTAAACTACTTTACTCTTGATACTGACAGGAAGAGTACGTGTGGCCCATTCATCACATGGTCCTCGGGACACACGCATAAAAAAAATTATGCGGGATCTTCATCACAATGCGTACTCAAGTATCTACCTATTTTTATTATAAATTCTATGAGAGAACGAAACATTTCAAAAGTTATTCAATTTATTATTTATACATTTTGAAACCATGCCATTTTTCTTTGACATGGTAATAATTATTTATTTGTAAATATACATATATCACCAGGCGATAAGAGAGAAGGAAACTAGAAATAGATAGGTACGAACATGCGATACGGTAGCTCAGTGAGAGAGCCATGACACGGTATGTCGCGGGTTCGTACCCCGTACGTGTCTTTCATTTTTCGATGTTTCGTTATAAAATAATAATAATAAAATTTCAAAAGTTGTAATAATTTGGTGTCTATTTTCGTCGAAATTTTCAAAGAATTTAACCCCTAATTGTGAATCTTATTAATTTATTATTAACACTTGCGTAGCGAACTCTCAACTTTCTACCCACAAAAAATCATTACTTTTCGAGTAACTCCATCAAATTAAAAGAAATTAAATTTCTTATTTCACATGAAACAGGTTTTAGGTAATCACAATTAAGTGGAGCATATGTGCGCTTTGCTATCGTGAAATTCTAGACTAGGCACTAATGATGTGTTAAAACAAAAGAGGTATTACCGTAGGAGTTTTCACCAATGACGAGTTTCAAGTTCAGTGGGCCTACTCTTGAAAATAATTCCGCTCGATTGACGTTGGAAATATGTCAGTTCGTACTTTTAAATGTCAAAATGTCTTAAAAAACTATTATAGATTCGGGATATTATGAAGACAACATGCTTTAAAATTGAGGCAACTGTAATGTAGGTAAATTTATTTTAAAATTACGCGTTGTTTTTAATATTGGAATTGGTATTAGTTTCAAGAGTAAGGTCGCCGAAGACAACTTAAAATACCTTCTCATCTCAACATAACACTTAATTCAACAACAGCACAAACTTATGCAACATGTACATTTATCGCAGTTTCTTGAAATTACTCCATATTGTATTCATGAAACTGCCGCCAACATTCCTCCATGCAGATAGGAGCTGGCAATGTGACCAACCTTACCGTTGTATTCACTCGTAATAGAATTCGGAAAACATTGTAGGTCCTTTACACTATGCTTAAACTTAGAACACTTATTACACGACTGCCCAAAAAAGGAGTGTTATGTTTTTACGGTTCATGTATGTATGTCACTTTCTTCACTTCACGAGCTACAGGATACAAGCTACGCTAAGTTTGTGGCTCACTGATGACCGTTTATACCACTGATGTTACTTTTGAATAATAAACGTTTTTGATTTAGATTTTTTTTATGTTTATTGTGAGTTTCTTTATTTGTCAAATTAAGATCTATGACAACCGTTACGGGTAGTCAGAGGCCTGAAAGTCTGACAACCAGTCATACCACGGGATATCGTATTACCCAGTTACTGGTTGTGGAGGTCAGATAGGCAGTCGCTCCATGTAAAATACTGGTATTAAGCTGCATCCGGTTTGACTGGAAGCCGACCCCAATGTAATTGGGAAAAGGCTAGGCAGAATGTGAGTTTCTTTATTCCGCCACTAGCTTCTGCTCGCGACTTCGTCTGCGTGGACTTCAGAATTAGGTCCAGCCGGGATAAAAACCCTATGTGTTAATACAGGTTATAAACTAACTGTGTGCCAAATTTCATCCAAATCCGTAAAGTAGTTATTGCGTGAAAGAGTAACAAACATCCATAAATACAAACTTTCGCGTTTATTATTAAACGCCTGAAACGATTTCGATGTAGGAGGTATCGTTAGAATCCACATTGTTCTACGGTAACATAGTATAGTAAGATTTAAAAAAAAAATGGCAAGAGTGCCTTTTAATTTTTAAATGAATATCATATTTTTAGACGGTAGCACAGTGGGGTTACTCTTGAAACTCATACCAAATTCAATCCGATTCCAATATAAAATAGACACCTTAAAACAACGCGTAATTTTAAAATAAATTTGCCTACATTACAGTTGCCTCAATTTTAAAGCATGTTGTCTTCATATTATCCCGAATCTATAATTATTTTTTAGGTTTTTTGGCATTTGAAAGTACGAACTGACATATATCCAATGTCAATCGAGCGGAATTATTTTCAAGAGTAAGCCTACAGGTTAGTACTTAATCCTGATTATCATTGGTCTTTTTTCTTGCTAAATGACATGATAATTAAAGATAACTCTTTGAAAAGCATTAACGCATGCTTAGCGAACTCTAAAGTTATTATATTAAATGGAAATTAGAATACCGTCGCGAGCAGTTAACTTTAGTTCGCTAAGCATGCGTTAATGCTTTTCAAAGATTTATCTTTAATTGTTAAGGTAATTGCATCTTTACGACATTGTATTAACTGCAAAGTTGGTCGTGTCGGTTCGGTCACCTGTATGGGGACTGAATGGATAGCAATGACGTCGCCAAAAGACGTGTTAAAATATGGATGAAGAATTCGCGGTGGTGAGCAGAGGTCTAGATGGCTTAGTGGTCAGAACGCCTGGAGTATTTATCTGGGAGGCGCAGGTTCGAATCCGGACATGATAATTATCTCTAATCGTCACACTCATCGAGAAACTGTCAGTGAGTCACCTTGCAAGATGTTTCAAGTGTGATGGCATACGCTAAACTATATCTAACTCTGGCACTAAACTTAATGTACAGAGAATTTAATGTCATTGACCCTTCTTTCTAAGAATACAGTGTATTTAACGACGCTATTTCGCGGTGGTGTTTTCAAGGTAGCAGGTTATTCTTGGTGTGCATTTAATTTAATTTGAAACGAGTAGATTATTTGCTTGTCTTTTAACATCTGGAATGCTCGGCGAACATTCAGAAAATGTCATTACTATGGTTAAATGTATATATCCCTTTAAATTCTTCTTCTTTTTTTTCTTCGACAGCGTGGTTGGCGCAGTGGTCGTGAGACCGACTGCTGCGCTGCGTGTCGCAGGTTCGATTCCTGCACGGAGCAAATATTTGTACGATTACGATCTATAGATAATTGCTCCGGGTCTGGGTGTGTGTGTGCTTGTGAGATTATATGTCTGTAAACACCCACGATACAGGAACAAATTCCAAGTGTGGGACAACGTTTAAAAAAAAAAACCGTTACTGTTACACCACTTACACACTTAGGACCACCTTACCTGAAAATCCTTCTGCCTACCTCCTACTTAAAACCAGTCCTCCAGTAACCTTTACCGGGGTACCGGCATTGCAGCTGCATTCATCTACGATCCGTAATGTGTCTTGTCTTATTTGAATCCTAAACTAAATATGCATTATTGAGACACGAATAACTAGCAGACTTGTCTTCAAGGTAAGACATTCCCTTTTGGTCCACGACTTCAATTAATATTCAACTTTGGTATAGCAATGATGTTTAGCGACTTACTAATTAAGTAGGGACTTAAATGTATTGGGTTGCATTACATGCAAGGGTCGGGAAGTGATCGCGTAACAGAGATGAGAGACTGCTATTGAAAAGTATCGGTTAGCAGACCTCGATGTCAATCGCCTTAGTAAAAAGACACATCCAAAGCTTTCCTATTCCTACAGCTAAAACGCCAGTTGTCAGCTGCATTGTGCGCCCTGCAACAGAACCTTTAAAACCGAGTTCGGATTTGCAAGCCAAGTTCGGACAAACAATAGGAAAAAAAATTATTTAATAAATTTAAAGCATGCATTCCATGTGCGATTTATTTTTATTTCCCGCCTTTTTGTGTACCATAGCCACTATTATACTATTTTATTTAATCTTACTAGCCTATGTTACCCGGGACAATGTAAGGGTTCTAACGATATCTCAAAGAAAAAAAAACTCTGTAGACAGATCTCAGCCCGGAGTTTAAAATTGCACCCGGTTCATGATGGTTGATTCTGACCTTAACCGTTCTCGTCTCTGCACACATCTATTTCAAAATGCGCTGTATACAATCTTCTTCCATCCGTCTTCTTGTATCCGCATTCCGATCCATACAGGATCACAGGTCTTATAACGGATTTGTAAATGCCCTTCAAGTTAAGGGCATTTCTGTTCAGCGCTTAACAACAGTTTAAAACAAATAGTAAGTGCACTTTAAGTACTGAAGCAATAAGTTGAGGAACGCGGAAGCCCATTGTTGGCACATTCCTCTCATAGTTTACCACTTAAGGGGTCCTGCACCATATACAGTAACTTGACGCAAGTAGTAATGTGGAGGACATTCGCTCCTGTTCTCGTATCGGTGAACTTGCGCAAGAGTGCCGTAATTTCTTTATTGGTATAAAACAAAATCGTCTGTCTGTTTGCATATGATTTTCTCTGCAATAATTTTATGCGTGTTTTCACTTACGATTAAATACGGAGTAGTACTTAGTAGTTACGGAGAAAATAGTGACAGATGGATAACCGTGATTATTTTTAACCGAATTAAATAATATAAGATTCTTATTTTGAAGCGTTTTCTTTTTCACGTATATTTTATATCATGTATATCTCCGAGATTACTAGTTCAGGTTGAGCTATCCATTGATTTTCATTTTTTTTTGACTCTTCGTTTTTTTTAATTTTTTATGAAAGTATGTACAGTAATAAAACATGTGTTATATATAAGTTCCAAATTTATTAGATAGTTTCCTTTGAAAGTGGTAATATATAATTCAAATACATTCAGTTAAGCTAAGAATTAAATGGATATAACAAATAATTTGTTATTAACACAGTACTAGCTAGACGAAAACTGCTCTTTGAACGGCGAAAATTAAGAAAAAAATTAAATTGTTATATTAACCTTTCGGCTCAGTAACGTACAGATCTGTACGTTGTAACAATAAAAATCTATTGTGTCTGCTAATGACTGAGGCAACAGCTTTTTGAATGATGGCTTAAATGACTCCTTATCACTTACAGATTGACCCGTTAAAAGGAAATTACCTAATAAATTAGGACCTTATATAGCATTTAACTACAAGAACAAGAAAACTTTGTAAGTTGTATTAATAATAATAATTCCATATCTTGTTCCAGGTAAACATTTGACAGACAAGTTTTCTAATACGATCTGCGTCAGTGACGCCATATTGGAATCGACAGGTAAAATTACTCTTTCGGGACCGATCTCTGTGGCTTGTTTCGTAATAGAAGTTGCAACTTGCAAACTTTATATGTTACATTGAAAATTTTAATCAAGAATTCTAACATAAAAATATTCTGCCACTGGTGATGTAAAGTTTATTATATTTATTTTCCGTGTACAAACGTTTTGTATACTTTAAAAATCAGTGGCAGCCATAGACGAACCGTGGACGTCATCAGCAACATCTACATTGCGAGGCCTCTTCAATATACTACTCAGAAAAAAAAAGTTTAATTATATGAGCTGAAATATACATATATTTTCTTAAATAATGCAGTTATTATATTGCTAATCAAGTACTGGCCAAAATTACATGCATAAATAAGATGAACTTTTCGATTTTTTGCCTCACATTTTTTTTTATATTACGTCTTAGGTACCAGCTCCTTTTTCAACTTCAATTGATAGTACTGATAACGCCTTGATAACGCATATAGTTTTCTTGGCCCATCGTGCTTCTTAAATAGGTCTTAATTCAAAAAATATGGATAACAAAATATTTAACAACTTGAAAATCTTTTTTGCGATACCCGCGATAGGCGCGAGGCCGTCGGCGGTCGCCGACGTCTTACGCCGCCACTTTTATTAATCACTGCATTTGTAATACGGCAGATTAAGAGAGTGCTCCCAAAATATAAGATTTTAGGTTTATAGCATCGCTTTGGATCTTCTGTAAGATGCTATAAATTGTTTTTTTTTTCTTTTTTTTTGTATTAATTCTCAAGAAATCCCTTGGTATGTCATACCCACGCCATACGCACTGTATGCAGTATTAATAAAACACTAAAGGTATTCGCTCACTATGTTGTAACAACACAATAGTAAACACACGATCGCCTTTCCTCGCATTTCAATCGCAGGTGATGTCATGTCGTTAACACGACGAGCTCCACCGTAACCCTACATAACTATGAAGTTAGTCATACATCTTAGGCCTGTAGTAAACCATCTCTTACCGGAGTAGTTCCTAACTTTCTAGGATTTCTTTAAGGTATTTGGCCAGTTGTTTTACATAACATAGCATCACGCCTGTATTCCCCGGAAGGGTTAGCAGAGGTTGTACACAGTTGTACACCCATATTTCACCAATGATGTTATTGAGTCCCATGTATTAGGTGGTGAGCCTATTGCTATTTACCGGGCACAATTCCAAACTCTGGGCTGCAACTGAGAATTTCATAATAGAAAAACTCAATAACACTTTGCCCGACCCGGGAATCGAACCCGAGATCCCATGCTCAGCAGTCGCGCTTGGGACCACTAGACCAACGAGGCAGTCGAGAGAGTATTCTTACTGTTGTGGCTAATTCTGGAAAACCCACTAATGTGGCTTTTATATAACTGTAAAATTTAAATAATGATAGGCGCTGCTGGCGCAGTGGTCGAGAGGCCGGCTGCTGCGTCGCGTGTCGCAGGTTCGATTCCTACACGAAGCAAATATTTGTATGATCTACAGATAATTGCTCCGGGTCTGGGTGTGTATGTGCTTGTGAGATTATGTCTGTAAACGCACCCACGATACAGGAAGATATTCCTAGTGTGGGACAAAGTTACCTAAAAATAAATTAATAAAAATTTTACTTGATTAAGCATATATATTATTCATAATTAGCTCTATAAATATGGCACGGGAACAAATCAAAAGCTTATTTAACTTATCAAGGTGTCATAGTTACTAAAGCTGCTTGAAGGCTTAAAAAAATTACAAATAACGCAAAAGTCTCTCTTTGCAATACAACTACGAACAACAATTTGTACCAGAGTATAAAAAACGCAGCACAAAAAATACCAAAATGTTACAAAGTTAGGGCAGAATACAGCAGAACTCGAAACTCGTTTCTGTCAAACTTTTTTATTAAACAAGGCCGACATACTCCACTACAAACAGGTAATTAACATGAAGGTTCTATACGTGTTATACATAGCAGAATTCTGCACACTTTTCTGGTTATAGAGGCTAACTTAATTACTGAACTACCATCTACTTAGCCTAATTTGCTACTTCTGCAACTGTTTCATTGGCCTAGTGGCCACAGGCGTCGCTGTATATGAGATCTTAGGTTCTATTCCCGTGTTGAGCGAAGTGTTATTGGATGTTTCAAACTAAATTAAATTAAATTGTTTATTCTGTAAGTAGGTCTTTTAAAAACTCTTTTACATGTCACTATAATCTAGATGGCGTCGGCGTTTCCTATCTGACTACTTCTGAGAAGAAACGCCGAAACAAACTCCAAGGTCAAGGTCTCTTTTAAAGTCGAGACATCATTAAATATCCCTATGTGAGCGTAACCGTGTAGGATATCTGGAATGGCCTTTTTAAGAAAGAGCCATATCAGCTTCGTGTCAGTCAGTTTGTCAGTTAAGAAATTCTCAGCAGCAGATAAAATTTATAACTTTAGAGTTGGCTACGCATACGACAGAGAATTTAAAAGATATATCTGTTTTGCTTTATGTTAAATAAACATAGTAAGTTTTTAGTATAATCACAATCTAAACTACAAAGTAATCCCTGTTTCCCACTTAAAATAACAAAATTTCTAAACTTACAATACCGTTATGACTCAAAACTATTTACCTACCAAACACCACATTATGAGTATCTAAGTTAGCCAGGAGCTTCGCAATGTACTAACATATGCTAATGCGAGGCGCCCGCGCCGCTAAGTCGTAAAAGATCAGCAGAACACTGTGTGAACGATAATTGTAGGTAATTGTTATTCTGCTGTTATTGTAACGTGGACAGGACCGGACTAGGGAGGTTTGTAGGGTGCATCAACGATAAAGATTTATATACTAAAAACATATTCGACAGTGGTGTTTCTCATAAATTTTTTTTATGATATATTTCTTTAATCAGCACCATTGCGTAGCAAATCTTGGTGTTTCCGAGAATTATATCGATGATTCGATTTTTTTTTTTGACAGTGAACGTTACCAGTAGCCAAAACATAATGCAATATTTATTTTTGACTTTTATTGACTTATTTTGACTTGCACCCTTAGTCATTTCAAAGCAGATCTGTCCACAAAGTACACGATATTGCACGATTGAGTAACTGAACTTAACTCTGCTTAAAATTAACCACGATATACCTCTGTCAGTGAAGTGTTAATGAACAATCAGCTGGAGAGCAAAACTTGTCAATATACATCGTTAAACGCACCCCACTTGTTTCAATGTTGGACGTTTAGTTTAGCCTCATCCAAACTTTGCATTACAATAATTATTAACTATCTCTATTCTTGATTATTAAGTCCATATGATGATGGAGTCAACCTTCCCTATTGTTACAATAACATTAAGATACCGTCACTACAAAACATGTTAATTGTTTTTTTCTTAATCGTTGCTATTTAACCCCCTGTTTAACGCCGGTCCTGTGGCCGAAACTACACGACATGTGGGCATTAACAAAACGTTGAGTCACCCAAACCTGTCCCGCCCCACCTCCTCACATTATGCAAATTGATTGACACCCTGCACAGACAAATATAGCTTTATGGTTACTGCTTGTAAGCGAAGTGTTTAAATAAACTCTTATATGCACAGTATCATTGAATTCATCAACATAGCATCACGCCTGTCGACTCGAGGAGTCAAGCAGAGAATCGTACTGGTGTAGGTATACCCATATTTCCCCGATGCAGTGTGTTTTCTAACCCTGGCAAGAAAAGCCACAATTTCGCGGTCCTTTGATGGAAACCCGAACCCAAGTGGAGGAGGTATTGACGCGATAAACTTTTTAAACTAAAAAACAATAAACCCTATCAAAGTGAGTTAGTGGTAGAGTTTTCATAAATTCCATGAAATAGGTGATGAGTCTATTGTCATCAACAGGGCACAAAACAAATGAAACAACAAACGTCACGTCACCGTTTTCGTGGACAAGTTCACTGTACACGAAGTAGATACAATAGTTAAACAATCTACATGTACCACACATGGTTCATGGGACTATGAACCGGTTAAAGAACGGAACAACATAACTTTCTTTGTTTCTTTCCTTCACTAGCATTTACCGGGGTTCCGGAGTCGTAGCTGCATTCTGTGTTGTTCTGTCAGTATTGTGACTATGAATGATATGACTCACAATATATTTTATCCATATGTTGACAATGACTTTCATTTCTAGCATGTAGTGGTACACTTAAAATTAAGGAAAGTCCCAATTAATGGCAATTCAACGCCTAATAAAAAAGCGTATTTTTTTTAGTGCCAATTTGCTATTCAAAAATACAAACTAACATAGAATTATTTTCAAAGTTTTGAAAACAAATCCGCTCCATTGAAATTGTAAATATGTCAATTCGTACTTTTAAATACCAAAATGTCTTAAAAATAAAGAATCGGGATACAAATAAGCCAACATGCTTTAAAATTGAGCTAACTATGATGTAGGTAAAATTATTTTAACATAACACATTGTTTAAAGGCGTTAGTTTATTATTGGAATTGGATTAGAATTGGTATTAATTGCAAGAGTAACAACACTGGTCCCCATGAGTATTAAAATAACTACGGAAAAAATCTCAATAACTACACCAAAACACACGTCTTCAGAAGACTTCGGAAACTCCGTTGTCCCATGTCTACTCGTCCGTAATTAATGGTCCTTTTACACCTGCTATTAAGCGGCCTTTGATCATAATACGTATACGTTGCGATACTTAACCGGACCGTGCGATCTGCTGACATTTTAAACTTCTTGTTTATTTTTGCGTAACTACGTGGGAGGTTAAGGAGAAGCTTAGTTTTTTTATTTTGTGTTCGTAATATTTTGTATTCATGAGTTAAATATAACGTAAGTAACGTAACTTTAAGTATAATAAATATAACAGAACTTTTACTAAGGAGTGTCCCTTAGTAAAAGTTCTGTTCAGGCCAATGACACAGTTGCAAAGATGCAAATTAGGCTAAGTATATTGCAATTCAGTTATTAAGTTAGCCTCTATTACCAGAAAAGTGTGCAGATTTCTACTATAGAACATGTATAAAACCGACATGTTAATTACCTATGTTTCTAGTGGAGTATGTCGGCCTTGTTTTATAAAAAAGTTTTACACAAACGAGTTTCGAGTTCTGGAGTTCTGCTGTATTCTGCCGTAACTTTGTAACATTTTGATATTTTTTGTGCTGCGTTTTTTATATTCTGGTACAAATTGTTTTCCGTAGTTGTATTACAAAGAGAGACTTTTGTGTTATTGTAATTTTATTAAGCCTTCAGGTAGCTTCAACTACTGTGACACCTAAGATATAGTCAAACTTTGAGGTCAATGTACCCATGTACACTAACAACTTTTGACTTTTACTAAGGGACCAAATTCGGAATCGCTAAATAAAAACAGCTGCTCTATAGAAATATTGGTACCTACTCGAGCAAAATGTATGGAGCAGCTGATTTCCTTTCGTGCTTTCATCGCTAGTCCCTTAGTAAAAGTTTTTCGTATACACGGGTACATTGACCCTTCAAAATATTACTACGGATTTATGTTACACGTAGTATATTTCATAAATAATGTTGGAAATTACTTACCCTTTCGGGGAATCGGGCGTGATGCTATGTTAATGTTATGTTATGTATTGTGTATAATATTTATTTATCTTGGCCTAAGTTCCTTCAAATAGACCTAACATGACAACGGAACGTGCTATGAATATTTTAACAATGCACAGTTATCCCCTCCGCCGGCGCATACGTCACGTCTTGGTAATCTGTCAAACTGTGACAGATGCAGTTCAGGAATAGAACGGTACCGTGGCCTTGAGAACTGCTTGTCCCTTTACGACAAATCCCTATTAATAATTTTATGCATTATTAATATTTATATGTATAGTATAAATGAAGAATATGATACAATTACGTAGCTTTTAGATCTAAATTAACAAGCCAAGTTATATTAAAAATTCAACAAAACAAACATTAAAAACTATCAATTCTAAATCAGTTCAGTTCACAACAAAGGCAGTAAGTAAAGGAAAAACATCAACAGCTCTGTGTTACGTCTAGAATTAATCTAGAAATAATAAAACCTTTATACATGTTTTTAAAAAAATACGTATATATCAATACAGAGTATTTATCCGGGAGGTGCAGGTTCGAATCCTGATCACCACAGTACTTTACTTTCGAGAAAACATTTATAACTTTAGACGGCCTGCATTTTAACTGCACGCCAGCATTAGATTAGCATACATTGATAAAACTGCCAAACGACTGCACAGTCCGCTGACAGTAGGCAGTGCAGTTCTACTGACTATACGCACGTTTTTATTGCAGTCCCAATACAGTCCTATTGCAGGCCTAACGTGACGATATGTTGAACATTTTACTGAGACCTATATTGTGTACAAATCTTCATGCTAGAATTAACTTGGACAAATTAATTCCTAATTTGTTTACAAAATCTTTCTTAAACATAACATAGCATCTCGCCCACCTTACGTTCACCCAGAGCTGACTCCGTGAGTGCTCGGGGCTCCAGCTCCCACGAGAGAAAAAAGTTGTTGCAAGGCACCCATGATGAGTAACTGACTTGCTATCTATAAAATAATATAATTAATTATATATCTAATTGACATCCAATAATATATATATATATATATACGCTGTATATAACATTTATTAGTGCCAAATTTATATTATATTTATGTATGTAAACTTATAAAATTTATAATGTACTATTAATGTTATTAATTGTGTCTAGTAATAATAAAAAAAAAATGTCCATCATAATATTTATATGTCACCAGTATGAATAAGTGTTAAGGATTTATCAGTATTTAAATAAGACCTAATTGTACCAATACTTATCGCAAATAAAGAAATTCATTCAATGATAGGCAAAAAAAAAAAAACAAATTGATAACGTTGTAGTGTGGTAGTTGTGGTGTAGGTAGTGTTAGTGATGATGCGCAAAATCATTCTGTACTGTCTCTTTTTCTGGACGCTTGAAAGATGAATTCTACTGTAAAGGTTAAGAAGCTATTTTCAAAATTATGTACTTATTTATCTATCAGGCACTTCAACTGTTATTTGAACCCGTTCACTGTGCAATTAACCATATGTCGTACACGGCGATTGATTGATTATTGGGGCTGGTTCGTGGACAGGGATCCTGTTAAACGAGTCATCAAATGGCCATGAGCACCAACGACATTTGCTCAAAGCCGAAGCCACTGCGCACCACACTCACGTACCACATTTCACCAATTCTGTTATGTGAAGTCCCTATTGTTAGTGAGTAATACTATCTACCGGGCTGAATTCCAAATTCCTGTTTGATACTGAGAATTTCCGAAACCATTCTCCCATCCACCTCAACACTTCTACAACATTCACGTCCTCACATTCAGTAGCAGTCCTTGCGACCATTAGACCACCAGCATGGAGTTTGGAATTGTGCCCGGTAGATGGCCATGGGCTCACTACATTGAATACAAGCCTTGAGAACAAAAAATTAAACAACTGAAGTATAAAATTATTGTTTGAAATCTGATCGGTGAACTTTGCCGGCCTAAGTTCGGTTTAACAAAAACATTTTCGAATGCAAAACTCTGTTACTTATAATGATGTTACATGATATTTGTTGCAATTAGTGTTTCAAAGGCTTTCAGGCTCTTATAAGTTTTAAGGGACCGAGTTGCAACCTTGGCCCTTTGATTTGGGGCCATGGGGCCTATATTGAGACTGATCTTATTTTCTTTGTCAATTTTACTGTAAATTTAATTGGTGGGGATGTTAGAGCTTCTATTGGTGTAGTAAAAATATTAACATGAACATAAATACACCTTCTTTTAATTTCTCGATTTCTGCCAGACTTCTTACTCGACTCTTAACGTGTGGTTGATGAAAAACCTATTGTCAGAGTTTAAACCATCCGTAGGTCTCCGACATGGTATTTCTCGAACTTACGTCCATACAACCGGCTATAAGACCGGCTGCTACGTCGCTTATCACAGGATCGATTCCTGCACGGAGCAAATATTTGTATGATCTACAGATAATTGTTCCGGGTCTGGGTGTGTGTGCATGTAAGATTATGTGTTTGTAAACGCACCCACGATACAGTAAGAAATTTCTAGTGAAAAAAACAAGTGCTCCGTGCAATCGAGCCATATTCTTCAATCAGTTCTCGACTATTTTTGAAAAAGGAATTCCTTTCGTTACATAGAAATAAAACTACAACTAACGGTAATAGTACTATTTTTAAATTGAAGACTGAATACGATTAAAAAAAAAATGACTAATGACTGACTACCTTGACTACCTTGTTGATCGAGTGGTCCCAAGCGCCAATGCTGAGCATGAGGTTGAGGATTCTCAGGTTAGGTAAAGTTTTATTGTGTTTTTCTGTTAGGAGATTCTGGATTGGACTTAACAACAGCATTGGTGAAATGTGTGTGTATAGCCGTGTACATCTCTGCCTACCCTTTCAGTGAAAACAGCCGTGATGTTATGTATATTATTTATAAACAAAAATGAATTTCCCCTGCAACATATAAAGTCCAGTTCACCCATAACATTCAATGCAAAACATAAAACCAAATAATTCTAAATGACGTGACATATGAATGTATAAGCGAAGCGAATCATGAATAGAGTCCGTCTGTCCGAACCATTAAGTTGCCAATGGACTGATCCGACATTATAACATGCAATCAACATTAGAAATTATTGTGCAATGTGTAGCGTATCGTGAAAACGTTATTTGTTGACGTTTTATGCTTACGTCTAGACTTTTATATAGGGATGATTCATGACAGCATGAGCACGGACCTTAAAAAAAGACGGACGTAGCGTTGCGTACATGTGAGAAGCATGCCTAGTAATCCAATTTCGCTTGTCATTCACGAGCTAAACTCATTCAAATACTTAAAACTCATCCACTCGGCACCAGTACGCTGCATGTGTGTGCTTAATCAATGCTTCACTTATGACAAGGTAAAGTTACATCTATATTTTTTTCAGATCCGTGAGCATGAGTAATATTTTTTAGAGCTTCTTAATTATTATTTTTATATTTGTTTTTGTTTTTCTTGACGTTTCGATTACTTTGCAGCGTTTGTGGTCGCAGGACTAAGGTGACGGGGGTCACAAGTCACAACAGTTAATTTAAAATTAAATACTCAACTTTGAATTTATTTATATAAAGTTTTTTTTTAAATAATTAACGACGAGTGACGTTTGAACCCGCAAACTTTTGGTCGCTATTGAGAGCACTTGGAGTACCGGTTTAAGGTCGAGCTCAAATTAATTCCCCACGAGGTCAGATTTTTACCAATGTTTTTTTTAAATTCCGGAGTTCTTTATTGCAAATAGTCGCAAGCATAGCTGCTGGGTGTGAGACTTGGGTTGATTTTCGAGTCGGGCTGTGTTGCTGGATGTTTCTGTAAGAAAATTCTCAGTATCTACCCGGAGTTTGGAATTGTGCGGAGTTGAAAGCAATAAGCCACCACTAGGACTTAATAACTGCATAGACGAAATGTGCTTCTCTACCTAACCTATCAGAAATACAGGCGTGATGGTATGTTCTGATGTAGTGGAAATCTAGCCTAAAGCGCTGTTTACAACGTTAGTCTAATTTGGTACTGACACTATAGCATTGCAAGGAGATTATTCTCGACAACGGCAATTAACTCCTGTCGTATGAGACTAGTTACCTACACATAATCGACTTAAAGCCAGTACAGATGAAGAGATTCTCGCCGTTTAAATTCGATAATACTTAGCTGCTAAGCTTTGACTATATATAATCAAAGCTGCTAAGTATCGAATATAAAATAGTCAGTATAAATTCGACCCAACAATTATACCACTTTAAATATTAACTAAATTTTGACTAACAATGTTTCGAAGGAATGTTGGACACAGGGATCAATAAAGACGACATAGACAAAAAAAAGTGTCAAATGATCAACGAAAATGAACGCCATTTTTAATGAATCGTGATTCCATATTATTTTAAGTTACACTAGGTATTTTATTTCATAAAAAGAACAGAGGTGTTATTTAATGTGTCTGTTTATATTAAGAAGGATAAATATTAACATATTAAAAAGAAATACTAAGTTGAGTGTATATTCATCGTTAAAAACAATGGTGTTTTAAATTTTTTGTGTTAAGAATTTTATGTAAGGCAGTATTTTTTGGTAAAATATAATAATTGAAAATATCTTTGAAAAATATGGTTAATCTCGTAAAAAAGCCATTTGTAGCAAAAAATACTGCCTGTTGTTTTTTTTTTTTATATTACTTAAGGCTTGCGTTTGACCGCCATCTCGCCTGATGTTAAGCGATAATGCGGTGTCAACAAATGAAATTTTATGAGTTTACACTTTACACTGTATTGTGTAACAGCGTACCTACAAAAGAGGAACTCTCCGCGTCTGTGTTCGGCTTTAGTATTGCACGATTAAGTTGCACTGCAAGACAATTCGCTACGCACTCGATCGTGACTTACATACAAAACAGTGGGTCTCGACGTCAGTGTAAGTATATACTATATATCAATGAGTGCGTGATGAAATGTATGCAATAGTCATTCATTATCAAGGGTTAAATGACAAAACGGTCTAAGCGACATTTCTTGTGAAATATGAAATTGACTCTCATATGGCTCTTTTCTATGGTTCATTTTTGAAAAACATAGTATCACACCTGTATTCCCCGAAGTAATACATAGAGGTGTACCCAGCTGTACATCCACATTTCACCAATGCTTTTATAAAGTCCCGTGATATAGGTGGAGAGCCTTTTGCCATCTGCTGGGCACAATTCCAAAGTTCGGGCTGCTACTGGGAATAACTCAACAGAAAACCTCAATAAGATCTCTCCCGACCTGGGAATCGACCTCGTGTTGAGCAGTCGCCCTTGGTACCACTATACCAACGAGGCAGTAATTTTTAATAAGTGCAAAAATGTCTGGTAGAACGCCCGAGGCATTTATCCGAGAAGCGCAGGTCTAAATCCTGATATGGTTTATACACGACTGCCCAAAAAGAATGTTATGTTTTTAAGGTTCATGTATGTATGTTTGTAATGTTTTGATGAGGTTTACCTACTCACACAATGGATGGAAATAAATACAATATCTAGCTAAACTTAAAATATTAAATGGAAAAAGAATACGGTCGCGAACAGGATTCGAACCTGCGCCTCCCGGATAGATACTCCAGGCGCTCTGACCACTAAGCCATCTCGACCTCGGCTCACCACCGTCGCCATATGACGTGTTAAAATATGGAAGAAGAATTCGCGGTGGAGAGCTTTCGAGATGGCTTAGTGGTCAGAGCGCCTGGAGTAACTATCCGGGAGGCGCAGATTCGAATCCTGTTCGCGACCGTATTCTTTTTCCATTTAATATTGTAAATTTAGAGTTCGCTAAGCATGCGTTAATGCTTTTTCAAAGACATATCTTGAATTATTAAGGTAATTGCATTCTTTACGACATTGTATTAACTGCAAAGTTAGTCGTGTCGGTTCGGTCACTTGTATCTATGTACTGAATTGATTGCAATGACGTCGCCCTAAGACGTGTTACAATATGGAAGAAGAATTCGCGGTGGTGAGCAGAGGTCGAGATGGCTTAGTGGTCAGAGCGCCTGGAGTATCTATCCGGGAGGCGCAGGTTCGAATCCTGTTCGCGACCGTATTCTTTTTCCATTTAATATTGTAAGTTTAGAGTTCGCTAAGCATGCGTTAATGCTTTTTCAAAGACATATCTTGAATATCTAGCTACTTCCACAATATTGCGGGTAGTCATGCATTACCTGTGCACCGCCCGTCCGCAAATATATGCACCGTTTGCATCCAAAAGCAAGCGGTGAAAATTGCGACTACCACCAACTTTTCTACAAGTGTTTCGCCCCCCCCACGGGGCATCATCAGGATGTATAGTGCAGTAGTAGTACTAATTCATACCTCTATGAGTTTTCCTCAACTCTGTCCCTGATAATAAATTAAAAATATATATATAAGAAATAATAATAAATCAAATTATCCTTCGTTTATTTATCGCATTGTCAAAGTGATTGAGGACATTATCGTCACAACGGAGTTACCCAGAATTCATACCTTCTAAATGGTTAATTAGGTCGATTGACAATATCAGTGTGAATTTAATTAAATGTAACATTTTGATATTACTATCTAATATTCTGTTTGGTTAAATAAATACCACACTCCAATAAACTGTAAGAAAAGTTGATATACTTTGCATTTTTTAATTACATTTCAGATTTTCCAATATAGTTTCTTAAATAATTACAAACTGCCTCGTTGGTCGTGGTCCTAAGCGTGCTGAGCATGAGGTCTAGGGTTCGATTCCCAGGTCGGGCTAAGTGTTACTGGGTTTTTCGGTTAGGAAATGTTCAGTAGCAGCCTGGGGTCTGGAATTGTGCTCGGTAGATAGCAATAGGCTCACCACCTATTACACGGGACTTAATAACAGCATTGGTAAAATGTAGATGCACATCTGTCTACACTTCTGTCTACCCCTTTGAGGAAAACAGGCGTGATGTTGTGTTATGATATGTAAAATAATTATTTACCTATTTTGATGACTTATGATCATCCGCTGACCACAAACGCTGCAAAACGGAACGTCAGGAAATACCAAACCAATAATATTAAATGCGATTTATTAAGTTAAAAATTGTTATATTTATTGTTATATGTGGTGATCGCGAAAATCTAAGAAGATTCCTATTTATAATACACATATAATATACATATAATACACTTTGCAGCGTTCGTGGTCGCAGGAGGACTGTCCTCCTGCGACCACGAACGCTGCAAAGTGTTCGAAACGTCAGGAAAAACAAAAAACCAATAATACACGCGATTAATCCGGTTAAAAGTTGTTTTATTATAATGTGTAGTGATCGCGCAAACCTAAGATTCCTATTTATTTGCAAAAACCACAATGTTTTCATATATATATATATATATATATATTGTCCAATGAAATAAGTACCGCCTTCAATACATAGGTCATACATAGGTCACAGCAATCGCGGGTCATTTGCTGTTAGTTATTGAAGAGTTCCATTGTACATCTCCGAAAATCTGCATCAGATCCTAATATTTCATTAAACCTTCTCTGAAAAATATGTATCTCAATAATAAAAACCGCATCCAAATCAGATCAGTAGTTTTTGAGAAAATCGCGGACATACATACATACATACTGGTCGAATACAGAACTTCCTTTTTTTAAGTCAGTTAATAATATACAGAATTTCCACCATATTTCCACACATTAATTAATTTAAGTGCTTAATACTCGACTTAAAACTAGACTCACAAATTGATAAGTGGCGCCACCTATCGTACAGATAACGTACTGCAGACTACTTGATATGGAGATGTCTGACGCCTAGTGAAGTGGTAAACATTTTAACTGGAAATGGACTCTGTTGACCGTATCAATTAGATGTTAGTCACCGATGAATGACGCCGATTCCTTAATAATCACAAGAATTCTACTTCTATTCTATCTACTTCATTCAACTCTCGGAACTTCTAGGAAGTGAATTGATGGACGAAAGTGGAATCGATGATAGATATAGACACTTTTAATAGGGAAGACAGCTGTAGGGCGTCGCGATCACCGTTAGACATATTTTCTACCGGGAACATCTCGGTAAGTGTGCGCAAGAGCTATGTGATACATTTCGGTAAGTGTGTGCAAAAAGTACAGGATACATTTCGGTAAGTGTGCGCAAAAGCTTCAAGACCTTATCCCACTAACCCGTTCGACTACACGACAGTAGAAGGACGGCACATTCATTACCACACGTTCCTCGTGGAGGTCGACTATCATGATACGTACAGCCCATGAAAGGAACTCCCTGCCATCTTCCGTGTTTCCTGAGAAATACAATATAGACATATTCGAGGCCAGAGTGAATAGATTTGTTCTGGATCTCGCGCTCTCGCTCCTAACCATATATCTGATTGCGGCTGAAAGCGAGAGACTGCACGCCCATACTGCCCCGATAAGGTCATGGCGCTGCTCGACCCAAGCAGGACACACGTCCAGTGTGGACTGCGCCATATCCTCAGGGCAGTCGTCGCAGTGATGGCACCTCGACGTCGGCTCTTGGCCTACGCGACGCAAATACTTCCCGAAGCACCTGAGAACACCATGTCTAAATCATCACGCCTTTATTAAACTAATCGTTAGCCAGACGTATTTTTTACACAATTCTATGAATTCCCAAAAATATTAATAACAAATAACACGCAACCGACGCACCACCGAAAATATATGAATCATAGATGAAAAAACCGGACAAGTGCGAGTCTAACTCGCGCACCGAGGGTTCCGTGTAACAAACATTATTGAAGTACCTACATAAACTATGAAACCTAACATCACTCTAACAAACACAAAAGTCGGAATGAAGAACAAACTTAACTTTGCAGTTGAAAAAATGTCCTCTTACACATCGACATACGGTCGATTCGTCAACTGCAAATGTATTTTAAGTTTGTAATCACAAAAAAAAAAATGTGGTATAACTTCAAATTCGTCGTGGTGGCCGAGTGGTTACGGGCTCGCCTCCTGAGCCGCAGGTTGTGGGTTCAAACCTGGCATGTACCAATGTGAGTTTTTCAATGTCATATGTACTTTCTTTGTTCATCTAAGACATCACAGACATACGGTGAAGAAAAACATCGTGAGGAAACCTGGACTCGGTAGTCTGAAATCGCCAACCCGCAGTGAGCTAGCGTGGTGATTAATCTCGTGCCTTCTCTGTGTGAGAAGAGGCCCTTGCCCTGCAGTGGGACAGTTATGGGCTGCTTTATTTATTTTTATAACTACAAATTAACGTGTTTGGGTATTTTGCTTAACTTGTGCTACGAGGCCTTTCTTCGGGCCAAATTTCATGGTTCCAGGTCAACGATTGAACAACCTACCCAATACGTTTTGATTTACTGGCGGGCGTTATTCACTTGACTTAGAAAGTATGATTTTTTTACAACTCAAGAGATCATAGAGCTGCGTATTTGATATTAATTATACCTTCACGCGTTCCTGAGAAAAATTGGCTTGACAGACAAACAGACAGACAATGAAGTGATCTTTTCCTGACATTTGACACTTTGCTGAGTTCGTGGTCGCAGGATGACTTAATTAATCCAGTTAAAAGTTGTTTTATTATAATGTGTAGTATTGTGTAGTGATCGCGAAAACTTAACATAATACTAAACGAAGTGACCTTTTAAGGATGCCTTTTTCCTTTTAAGAAACGAAACCCTAAAAACATAAAATTAATTCCACATAAAAACAAAATAATTGTATAATAATATAAGCATGAATAATAGTCGGACAGCACGCTGTCAACGTTAGCGTGACAGAAACTCTTAGTTAATTATAGAGGTGCGGTTAATTCTTTAGTTATAGCCGCGTTTTAACTCGCTTTCTGTTACAAACAGGGTGGGTATGTCATGATTGAAGTATAGACAGTGACAATTCACTTGATTCATAAGTAAAAAGTCTTGATTTTTGATTGTACTGTGCGCCGTTTTTGATTATGAGCTGTTCCCCACTGTTTCATCCGGTATTTGCTCCGCTCCTTAGTGTCCAAGCGTGATGTTAAACAGCCTATTACCTTGGTCTTGAGTTGGGCTATCAAATGCAGAAATAATTTTTCATCTCTGACTGGTAGTGTCAGAGATTAGCGTCTTAAAGAAACACTTCAGCTTTATTATATTAAGTCGAGATATATAGATTTTATCAGGTTCATATTTAATTTTTATACATATATAGACATTACAAGTATTCTAGTGCATTTTACTTAAAATAGATCTATTTCCAAATAAATAAATAATGCTAAGTGCCACTGAGTTCGACTATTGGGGTTTGTTTATTTTTCCGTCACAATTAAAATTTCCAACACAAAAATCCTACTTGTTCAATTTGATTCACCTCTATTCGTCCACTCTTTGTGGTTTCATCGTGTCAAGTCTTTTAAGGATACGTTCAATTTCTGTACAACAAACTAGAACCTACCTCTGTCTCCTGTTGAGATAACTGATCTCCCGATGAGCCCAACAATGGTGACTTCATCCGTTTCGGGCACTATAAATAGACATCAGAAGCCTCCGAATGAGTGGCTTGAACCCTTCTACCTATTTTCAGTTTCACACGAAAAACTATTAAATTTCTTACGTATTAAGGAAATAGCCCACCATTACCATTTCATATTAAAAAACAAAACTTCATCAGTGGTTGCCATCAAGATAATAAAATAATAAAAAAGTATATATAAAAAAACGTCATTTACAATTATAGATCCAATATAACGTGAATATAACAACTCGTCCTCATAAGCGGAGTCATATTTCTTCAGCAAACTGAAAACACATGTTTCCTTTATTTGGGCAACGTTTTATAAACAAAATGTTCACTGATTCATTGCGCGTGTGATTCTTGGTGAGTGGTCCAAAGCATAAGCGGCTGGCGGAGTAATAAATATTTGTTCTTTAAAGTAGAGCCCCGTTACAATTTGAAATTCAGACGTCCATCTTTTGCCAAACGCAGCTGCGAGCCTAATCAACCTGGTAAAGGTTTGTACTGGCACTGTGTGGTTTTACTCGGTACGAGTCTGGCACAACATTGTTTTTGATTTGCACTCGTAAAAGAAGGTCGATGGCCCTCATTTCTGTGATCTTGCTGACGAATGTCTCAGCGCCCGGCGTTCACCAATTAATTAATATTGATGATATAAGAGCAAACTAAACTAATTAGTACTTATTCCCAAATATAACTACCTTCTAATATGAAAGTTTCGTATAAATTTAGAATTTGACATTATTTGATTTTGTTAAACCTAATTATTATACTGCAACTCTTATTATTTCATCTCCAATAAAAATAAATAAAAATTGTTTGACTATCAGAAGTTAAATCAGTAACACACAATCTTATCGTGCTAGCTTTTATCTTGATGTTCAAATCGTTGATTAAAATCACACAGATGTGACACGTCACGCGTCATGACTATCATATTTATTAATATATTTAAGTTTGGGAAACAGACAGCTTGTTATAAACTAGATAAAACTAAGGTGTGACTGTTGCCTCGGCGGAATGACCTCGGGTGCGGTGCAAACACGGTTCTTTTAGTCAACACATTTAACGTCAAATTTGACATCATCATCATCATCCCCCTGCCCTTATCCCCATTTATTTGGGGTCGGCGCAGCATACCTGTATCTGTCATGCTGCTAAAGTTTTGGCTATGTTTTATGACCGGCCGCCAGCCTGTCGTCAACCCACTTTGGGAATACTGTTGTTGGTGGTAACCGCCACCGATACGGTTTCCTTCTATCTAGCTACGTCACACCAAATGTTATCCATGCGCCAGGTTCTGATGGTTTCCTAATATCACACTCCACTAACCGGGCTAATTGACATAGGATGTTGATATAACAATAGAATTCAATACGTTTATGTGACATGTTAATTGTCAACAATCGGTCCTCGCACTGCAGTAACAACAATGATTTAGTGCATGAAATTAATGCGGGACGTATGAAAATTTATACCAAAATCAAATAAGAATTCAGTCTGCCAAAACAACTGAAGCTATCATATTCAATTAAGTATGATATCGTATGAGTATTGATAACTGCTTCATTAGTCTTGTGGTCGCAAGGGCGACTGCTTAGCAGCTTGGAGTTTGGGACTGTGCCCGGTTGATAGCAAGTCGATCGCTGGCGTCTTACACTTGGACCACACCCCCTCTACCCTATTTGGAACACAAGGTCACACCAGTTGCGTAATCGAATATTTCGAGTAGTGATGCGATGCTTATTAACTATGACAGCATGCATAGGCGTTTACAGGTCACAATCGAGTTTTTATAAGGACTATTATCTTTATAGTGATTTATTGGGCGGCGCCTACGCCTTAGTGATATATTATAGTGAAGTCGTAGAGCCAGTTGTCATTTACTTAAGAAATTCGATACACGTGTAAATATTTATGTATTTACATACATATTATATTATAACAACTTTTATACTACTTATGGAGTTTCTTGCCCGTTCTTCTCCAAATGAATATCCATATTTATATCCAACTAAATTTATCACAGGATGTTTGGGGTATAATATGTTAGAAACTAGAAGAGCATATGATCAAATGAATATTATGCTTAAAATATGTAGAGGGACAACAGATGTCAGTGATCTCCTCAATGAGCTGACTCGTCTTTACGTTCCTGGTAACTATCTCCGCGGCCGGAAACACCGCCTACTAGCTGTGCCTACATGCCGCACGGTGGCACGTGCGTCATCCCCAATTCCTCGCGTTCTTTCCGCGCTGAATAGCCTCATGGAAGCTTACCCGAACTGCGATATATTCGCAGATGAATTTAAAATTTTAATGCGCGCTAGCCTAGCGTTTTGTGAAAACAAAATCTAATTATGTAAGTCGTTTATTTTGTTTAATTATTTTCACATTGTATTCTGCTTGATGATTATGATTTCCGTTTATTATTTGAATCTTTATGATGTCTTTGTATAATTGTGTCATTCTTATTGTTGTTAATGTAATTGGCTTTTAGAAGCCGTATTAACATAAAATAAATAAATAAATAAAATTAATAAATAAATGAATCTACACTTTGGAACGTGGCAACTAGCTTCTGACAAATCAAAAGTGCCTGTATATGGTCTAATTGAAATAAATGATTTGACTTTGACTTTAACGGGATTATTCGCATATATTATTGATTTTATTTCCTTGACGTCGCCAACTAAAATAAAAAAAAAATTACGCTATTAATCTGGTCAAATCTTATTTTATTATAATGTTTAGTGATCGCGAAATGATTTACATAGGTAGTATATCCGTGAAAAAAATATGTGAAAGTTTTTTGGTTTCATAATAAGCTTTATATGCGTTTTCATAGGATTAATGTGGGTCCCACAGATAGAGATTATAAATCTGTGGTTAATCGCTAATCAATAAAATATCAATACTGGCTGGCTTTCGGCTCTTTGTGTAAAAATACATGAAGAGGCGGTAGCCCAGGGCATTCAGTGCCATTCCAGGGCATGTGGACATAGCGCCCGTGGCCATGAGACAGGCAGTCCTTTGCAAACTGTCCAGTTTTTTGATAGTGGTCGTTTGATGGCTTTTGCTATACCACACGACAGACGCGTATGATATGCTTGGTCGTACAATGGTAGTATACAACCAAAGCGCGATTTTGGGATTTACACCCCAGTTGCTACCCATAAGGCGACCACTGACCCCGAGGGACATTTTAGCTTTACTCAGTACGTTTGCTAAATGTGTGTTCCACGTTAGCTTTTGGTCGATAGTGACGCCCAAGTATTTAGCTTCAGTGGAAAACGTAATCATTTTACCATTCAGCTTTGGCATCATGAGTTTTTCCAAACGCCGTTTTTTGGTAAAAGGTACTAAGACAGTTTTGTCCGCGTTGACAGAAAGGTCATTGTTGGCACACCACTCACTGACGGTGTTAAGACCTTTTTGCATGATCTGTGAGATAGTTGATTGACAGAAGCCCCTTACGACGATAACCAAGTCATCTGCGTAGCCTTGCGCATCGATTCGGAGTTCTGCCAACCTAAATAAGAGCCCATCCACAGCTAGTGTCCACAATAAAGGCGATAAGACTCCACCTTGCGGGCATCCTCTAACTGTGGTTATCTCTATTGTTTCATCATGAAGGGCAATTTTTGCCCCTCTATGACTAAGCATCGACTTTACCCATCTGATGGTAGTCGGGTCGACATTTTTGCTAGTCAGCCCGTTCACCAGCAATGAGATTGACGAGTTGTCGAAGGCTCCTTCAATGTCGAGGAACGTACATAACGCTAATTCTTTGTCCTCCATAGCCTTTTCCAACCTGTCTATCAGACTTGTGAGGGCAGTTTCGGTTGATTTGCCCTTACAATAGGCGTGTTGGCTGCGGTGGATAGGAGATGCAACTAGAGCTGTATCTCTGTATACCTATCTAGCACCTTCTCCATTGTCTTTAGAAGAAATGAAGTGAGGCTGATTGGTCTGAAAGACTTTGGCTGGCTGTAGTCTTTCCTGCCAGCTTTAGGTATAAAAATGACTTTGACCAAAGTCCATTGTTCTGGTATATATCCCCAGGCCAAGCTTGCCCTGAAGATTTTTATCAGATATGGTATGAGGACGTCCGTTCCCTGTTGTAGTAACACAGGTAATATTCCGTCCTCCCCACATGCTTTATATGGTTTGAAGGAGTCTACGGCCCACTGCACCTGGTTGGGTCTTATGATCCTAGCAGCCCTGCTCCAGTCCTCGTTATGAGGTCTATGGCACACTGGCTTTTGGGATGTATCTCTTCTCAGAGACCCAGGAAAGTGGGTCGTGGCCAGCAACTCTAGCGTCTCCTTTTCATTACTTGTAAAGGAGCCATTTTCCGTTTTGAGGAGTCCAATTTCATTAGTCTTGGCTTTTGAGAGCAATTTGTGAAGTCTTGCTGATTGTGGCAGGCTTTTTATATCCTCACAAAGCTTCCTCCACGAGGCTCTCTTCGCCTTCCTAATCTCTTTGCTATATTCAAATAAGGCTTTCCTGTAGATCTCCCAAGCTTGAGTCTTTTTAGCCTTGTTGAATAGTTTCCTGGTTTTCTCTCTAAGCTTCCTGAGCCTTGAGTTCCACCAGGGTACTTTCCTTACTGAGGTCTTGGTTTTGAGTGGACAACTCGTTTCAAAGGCCATGTGTATGCCTTTTGTTAGAGTGGCCACCGCTATCTCTAGACTCTCAGTTGATTTGATAGTTTTTGGGAAGGATACAAGATTTTGCCTGAGTTGATTTTTAAAATCTGGCCAGTCAGTTGATCTTGGATCCCTATATGTTGTGGTTTGGGTGTCCAAAGCTGCCCTAACCTCAAAAGTTATATGCCTATGATCTGACATGTAGTTTTCGCTACTAACCTGCCATGAGTCAACCATAGACTAAACTAATAATATAAAAACGAAATACAAATATCTCTACACTTCTGCCGAGACTGTCTGTGATCATCCCCCTCCCCTTCTCCCAATTTATTTGTGGTAGTAATGTATGGTTTCTCTATCGGCTGATAGAGATACCGAGAGTAGAGTCTTCTCAATAGTCACTTCCTTTATAGCCATATCATCTTTCTCACAATCCATCCATCGACATCATCATCCAATTTAACCGTGGGAAAGCCACGCTTCGGCACAAATGGGCCGGCTCGACTGGAGTAATACCACGGCCTCACAAAAAACCGAGTGAAACAACGTTGTGTTTCGCCGAGTGAGTGAGGGTACCGGAAGCCCAATCCCTTTAAAACGCCGGCAACGCACTTGCGATTCCTCTGAAGTTACATCCATGTGGATCACGTAATCGTGATCCGTCTGCTCGTTTACCCCCTATACCTTCCATATAAAAAAAAAACGTTTTCTTGATCTTCGTCTATTTTTTTGTCCGTCTGTTTATGCTTTTTCACTCACTTTTACCTTCGTGAATTGGAGTGACAGCGCTCTAAATCGGAATATATGTCGTTTGCAAGTAATCATTCATAGTGTTAAGTTATTCCGTTTCACTTAACACACATTATGCATAAGCAATGTAATGATAGATTGCTTTGATTAATTAGCTAGTTCCCAAGCCAAGAATAGATTAGTATTTCATTAATAATTAATTAACCTACCTAGCCTTTTCCAAACTACGTTGGGGTCGACTTCCAGTGTAACCGGATACAGCATAATACCAATATTTTATATGGAGCGACTGCCTATCTGACCTCCACAACCCTGTCATTGGGTAATACGATATCTCGTGGTAATACTGGTAAACTTCATTTGACAACCGGGACCGACTGCTTAACGTGCTCGGCACGGACTTGATATGAAATTATAGTCACCCATCCACAGTAAGACCACGGCAAGCGCAGCTTAACATCGATCGATCGATCTGTGCGGCTGTTACTAGTCACGAGCCCCTCAAATAGATTAATCAACAAACTAAATATAGATTCATACCTGTATCACCGAAGGGTAAGGCAGAGGGGTACCTACTTTTATACTGGGGTATTTCACCGATGCTGTTATTAAGTCCCACGTAAAATGTGATGAGCCTATTGCCATGAACAGAGCACAAAATCAAAATACGGGATGCTCTTAAAAAAAATCTAACAGAGACCTAATAACAATGCCCGAACCGTGAATCGAACTTGGGACTTCACGCTCAGTAGCCACGCTTTCTCGCGACCTCCGCACCGCTGTAACAGTTCGTAAATCTAATTTAAGAGCTCTTTACAGTGCCTCTTTATTAAATCAAAGGTTGACTGACAGAGAATGCGTCGCTAGATTTTCAATAAGATAAGATGCGTTTATTTGTTATCGATACTTTGGAAAAATCTTTATAATTGGAAAACTGTAAAATTGGGGGTTTGTTATCAACATTTGTGAATTAAAAAGTTGAAAACAAACCACCCACTAACACCTACACTGCAGGCGTACTTTTTATTTAATTATTTCTTATTTCATACGTTTTTGTGTACCACAGCAAATCTTACTAGTTACCAAAAAAAAAACAAGAACTCTAACGATACCCCATACATGTAAATCGGTTCAGACGTTTAGAAGTTATGGTGGAATAAAGAAACTCACAAACATACATACATTTACCCAGAAACAAAACACTCCTTTTGGGCAGACGTGTAAAAAGCGGGACCTCGGGACGGAGTTGTCTTGATGGGGGTAAAACGCTTCACTAGAGACTAAAACCTCACAGTGTTTACTTAACAACAAAACCTTAAAGTACCTACTCGACAATGGAAGGAATTTCTTGAAACCGCTTCCACATAGTTGAGGTTTGGGGTCCATGGAAGTAAGTGCCAAGTTTCTTGGCATACTTTTGCTCTTGCGGGAGTTGCAGGCAAAGTGAGTGTACTTAACATTTTGAATACGGAAATAATAATATTACAACGGAATAGTTTGACATGCTTATTTAAGTCTATATTATTATGGAAGCTCTCAAGAGTCACGCCAATACCTAAAAATAGCAATCACACCTCTGTCGAACAATATCGCCCTATTGCAATCCTATCATCACCGGCCAAAGTTTTTGAGAACATAATACATAATTATATATACTCGCAGGTTAATAAATACCTTTGCGATGAGCAGCATGGTTTTAGGTCAAAGCGCTCAGTTAATACCAACTTATTATCACTAGTTGACTTCATATCCGCAAGAATAGACCGAGGTAGCCAGGTGGACGTTCTATACTTTGACCTAAAAAAAGCCTTCGATAGGGTCAATAATGACATACTGCTGACTAAACTTTACGCCATCGGGTTAGCTCCAAAACTACTTTATCTATTGGCAGACTATCTTCGCGACCGTCAGCAGTATGTCAAGATTGGTCTTTATGAATCAAAACCATACCATACGCGTTCCGGAGTGAGTCAAGGCTCAGTACTCGGATCCTTGCTATTCATTATAATGATCAACGACTTGCCAACAGTACTCACGCACGCAAAATGTCTGCTCTATGCAGATGATTTAAAGCTGTTCTGCGATATCAGTTCTGAATCTGACTGTCAAGCTCTTCAGTGTGATATCGAAGCGATAAACATGTGCTGTGGATTCAAAAATGATATTTAATTACTCCAAATGTTTTGCTATGAGCTTTGGACGGAAACGGCGCCCGATATGTTATGATTATCACCTACACGGTATTCTATTACCAGATCAACCCACATGAAAGACTTAGGCGTAACATTTGATCCGGGGCTCACGTTTCATGATCATATGATCTTAACTGCTAAGGACTCCTTCAGACGACTTGGTTTTATCCTTACGAACGCTAAAAACTTCCGTGGTAATGACGTGGTTAAAATACTCTATAACTCACTGGTTCGTAGTAAACTAGAATCCAGTGCCTGCGTTTGGAATACCCATGAAACCACCTACGTCCTCTTACTAGAGAAGGTTCAGAAGGCTTTCCTGAGGTTCTTGTACAAAAGAACAAACGGATACTATCCCTTTATGTATCCCACAAAATACCTCCTGGGTAGCCTGGGGTATAACTCACTAGAGGTGAGGAGAAACCACGATCAGATCAGAACAATGTGCAAGATTCTATTAGGTAAAATTGAAGCCCCAGAGCTTCACGAAAATATATGCAGATTGTTTGTGCGTGATAATTACCGGCGTGTAAGAAAACACAGGTTACTTGCACCACCTAGGGCCCGCACGGCAGCTCGTCTTAATTCACGCATTCCTCGGGTTCTAACCGCACTCAACGCTCTTTTGGAAACAAATCCTGATTGTGACCTGTTTGCGGATGGATGGAAGACGATTATGTCTGTATGTTTGGAGTACTGTGAGAAGCCTGTGTGCTAGTTGTGTCTTTTTAATATATGTATTAAGTTTGTCTTGATTAGTGTAAGTGGCCTGCGGCCGTTCTAATTAAGGTTAAATATAAAAATAAATAAAAAATAAAATAAATTATTATTATTTAATTCTTTATTGTACACCATTTTTTTTTTTTTAATAATTTTAAGTTCTAAACGAACGTACAATGGGCGGCCTTATCGCACATGCCAATTTCTTCCAGACAACCTTGGGATGGAAACATGGGTCCTGGATAAAATATATTTGGGGCAATAGGTGGTGTACCTACTTACATATAAAATAAAAATAGATACATACTATCATAAAAAAAACTATATATAGATAGATAAGTGAAGCGCAGTAATACGTAACTACGATGACAAGTAGTTTTCCCTTACGAGTTTCTTAAAAAGCAGAAGAGACTGAGCACGTCGTATACAAACCTGAAGTGCATTCCACAACCGCGCTGCTTGAATCGCAAAGGATTTATCAATGAATTTTGTGGAGTGCACTGGCATCTTCAGTCTTAAGTTCTCGGATGATATAACACCACGCTTACACCCCCGAAGAGTTAAACATAGGGCCACTGTTGCACATCCACCCTTCCCCGACGCAGTTAATCAGTCCCATATAATAGGCGGTGGTATTTTAACAGAAAAATCCTATAACACTTTGCTCGACCCTCTCGAACCCAGAACCTCACGCTCGGCAGCCGCGTTTACGACCACAAGACCAACGAGGCAGAGTGCTTATTTAAGCAAGATATATTGTAGAGCTAAACTATTTTGGACAATTTGATAGACTCACAAGAGCGGCTACTGAACGTGGATATGCTGGGTTCGAAATCCGAGTCAAGTAAGGTGTTATTTATTAGCCATTACGACAATAAATACCTAATCATACTAGGTACCCCTTCTGTGATTTCACACAAGATGTACAACTGCCATCTATCGGCTATCGGCTGCACTTCAACTTCTAGCTACGTGCAATATGTATCTGCAGAGGTGATTAATTTAGACATAAATATATAATAATAATATTTAAAAACATGCTTAAAATTTTAAAAATAGTAATAAATAAATATACATTATCATGTTAAAAAAAAGGATTTATTAATTAATTACTGCTATACAGCCGGACCCCGATACCATTATCAAAAATAGATAATAATTAACCGATATTTTTATACAAAAATTCAGCTCGAAAGTCGTCGATGGATGACTTATTAATTTTATTGAAAGCAACACCGTTGCATCTAAGCGAGAGGCTTTTAAACCGAGCGACAGCAAAGCATGGCCGGCTTAGCTAGTTAATTATATAGTACTAAACGGCAAGCTATTAAGTAATTTGCAACTCTTAAATTCTTTACTGTAGCTAGCAAAAAAAGCCGCATTAAAACATTTCAATAAGTATTAGTTTCCGCGCCCAAGTTATGGCTTCTTTGCCCTATAATATTAAATTGCAGCTTCGAACTCTAATTAATAAAGAAAGGAAACAATACAATCATGCATCGTAATATTTGAAGAAAATTATTCTATATTTACCTTGGTTACGCTACTCGATAACAGATGGCGGTAGCTCTGCCTAGTATGAATAAATAACTTCGTAGTGTAATGAAATTAAGTGCGTTGTTCTCAAGGCTAACTAGATGGCGCTGTGAGTGCAATTGTTTTTAATTAAGTAACATACAGTTTAATTTTTTAAATTTTTATCTAAATCTTTATGTTGCTGTCAATTTAATTAACTTTACTATGATGTCATACTACATTTATTTAAACAACATAGTCTCATAAGTCACAACAATCTCTTATTTACAGCCGCGATAAAATTGTTTATATGCTAAACATAATGTGACTGACCCCTCGTACAAATAAGAGCGCTAATAAGGGTAGAAATTTAACAGGCAATACTACCCAAGGGTGTTGCAATTTGTCGAGTCATTTACTGTGGACACATTTAGATCTGTTTGCATGACCGTAAAGAGTCCACGCCCTTGCCATAACCACCCACCCTGTTCACCAGTTTACCTAGGTCCCACTCGCCCCCTACGCCAGTTCAATTAAGTAACAACGAAGGAAAGCTCTCTCACTACTTGATGGTTCTTTGTAAACTGGTTTAAAAGAACATTGTCCACCCATTGGCAGGTGACCACGATCACGTCACCTTCACAATGGAATCGTAATCGTAAAACTCGACTAGTTTTCCGCGGGCGCCGCCACGGGGAACTACCCTCATTTACACCCAGTCAGTCCATTTAACTAAAAGGCTCATTTGGAATATATAAAAATGATTTGAGAGCGTTGGAAATGAACTGGGAGTCCGGAAAATTGTTGGGAAGAATAAAAAGATTTGTCGCGTCCCGTTTGTGCAGAAGAAATAAGAAGACGAACAATATGCGAAAAAGAAGAGAGTCAGTTGCCTCTGTTTATAGAAAAACAACGAAATTTATAACGGCAAACACGGCAAATTTTCTCAAGAAAATGCCTAACCCTAAAAAATCTCGTCCGTTAATGCAAACTCTAGAAGATTTCGAAGACAATACTGAAGAAACTGTAAACAAGGTTGATGACACAACAGACGATGATGACTTAGGCGAAAGAGACCTTGACTTTTATTTAGGAGTTAGAAAGGGAGAGAGCTATTGGAGGGACCCGGCTAGCAAAGAGCAGATAAGGAAAGACTACCTTGTCTATCATTGCGGTATCACAGAAGAAGATTACGATAAAAACTATAAGAAAACTATAGTATCTAAAGTGTCTTACGTCATACAACCAAGATTGAAACAAGTGCCTTTTAAGATTCATAGAAAGAGAAGGAAGAATGGAGATTTGAAGGATGATTCTTGGCGAGATAAGACTGGGATATTCAAACTGTTTGCGTACAGGCGTGATAGTGAATACTCTACGTCGGATAGTTACAGCGAATGCGATTCTAATGAAGATATGAAGGTTTCTGGTAGACTTCGTTCTACCAATGAAGATGATGTAGAAGATATGATTGGTTATCTTAATGAACTTGATGCTGGCGGTTCTGATGATAGATTGTGCGAGGTTCGTTTTAATATAACGCTTATACCTAAACAGTGTATTCATGAGCTCATTACTCAAATTGAAATTGATAATTCTGTAAATAGGTCTCTTTTACATGTCACTTTTATATCTAGGAGGCCTTTTTCCTTTCTGACTATCTCAGTCCAGAATTGCAGACATCACTGTTAATGATAATGTAAGCGTCATCGTGTAGGGCGTCCAGAAAGGCCTTTTGAAGAAAGAGCCATAGCATATTCAAGCTGACCAGTCCTAACGAACAGTACACATGCAGCAGTCATCGTATAGCTCGAGAATGTTGTAAACTTGATTTCAAAATAAAAGTTTTGTATGACATTGAATTTTGAATGTAGAATAAATAAACAGTGACGAAATTCAGAGAATACAATTGTTTCTTTTTGACAGTTTGTGGTAAAAAATATGAGTAATTTACCGAGCACTCATGCGTTTAATTTGTATGTGAAATGTTTTCCTGTTTGTATGCTATCCTTTTTCTTTGTCTTTGTTTTTCTATTTTAATGTACATCTTAAATTAACTTGTAGGTATGTATAATTTAAGCTGTATTTTCTTTGTCATTATTTTAATTGTCTCCATTATTTCCAGGGCGTTCGGATAAAAGAAGTATCAGATGGGAGGCCCTGCGACAACTGCCCCGAGCTCTGCCCAGGCTTCATCCCACACGCTTGGAGGTAAGTCATAACCCTAAGATAGAACACGGAAAATAACTTTATCATCAGACCTTGCTTCAGTTGGCCCCGAAGCGGTTATGGCTTTATACCTTGTGCATACAAATACAGAAAACGTCTCGCCATGTTTATGTTTGTCTTCTACCAAGCGTATCTATGCACATTTGCATATGGAGCTATCAGTTTCTTCCGTCGACACTGGAGCTGACTCATATATTGTGTTCTTCGGTTCTTCCTTATAGTTTCAGAATGATTTGAACTCCTAATTAACTACACGAAATCGAATTTAGATTTGGTAGTCAATTTATGTCAAAGGGTGCTCGAGGCTAAGTTAAACTGCGCTTGCCGCGGTCGGTCCGTGGATGGGTGACCATCACTTCATACCGAGTCCCCTCCGTGCCTCGGAGAACACGTTAAGCCGTCGGTCCCGGTTGTCAAATTAAGATCTATGACAGCCGTTACGGGTAGTCTGAGGCCTGAAAGTCTGACAACCAGCCATACCACGAGATATTGTGTTACCCAGTAATTGGGTTGTGGAGGTCTGATAGGCAGTCGCTTCATGTAAAATACTGGTAAGCTGTTGCCTCAGTCATTGGCAGACACAATAGAATTTTATTGTTACAACGTATAGATCTGTACGTTGCTGAGCCTAAAGGATATTAAGTTGCATCCGGTTTGACTGGAAGCCGACCCCAATGTAATTGGGAATAGGCTAGGCAGACAATTAAAAGATATATCCCCTTTTTCATAATCGTCCTTCAAATGACTTAATTTTTTTTTTTTTTAGCTAAAATGTTTCTACTTTTCATTGTGATATAAGTGATACAAGCAAGTTTATTTTATGAAACAAATCAATAACGTCAGTTTTTATGAACGCGATTCATAATTTGTTAAAAGCAAACCTTTATAAAGTTCATCTCGACCTCCGCTCACCACCGCGAATTCTTCATCTGTTTTTAACGTCTTTTGGCGACGTCATTGCTGTCTATTTAGTCCCCATACAGGTGACCGAACCCACACGACTAACTTTGCAGTTAATACAATGTCGTAAAGATGCAATTACCTTAACAATTAAAGATAAATACATGGAAAAAGAGTACGGTTCGCGGTGGTGAGCAGAGGTCGAGATGGCTTAGTGGTCAGAGCGCCTGGAGTATTTATCCGGGAGGCGCAGGTTCGTATCCTGCTCGCGACCGTATTCTTTTTCCATTTAATATAATAACTTTAGAGTTCGCTAAGCATGCGTTAATGCTTTTCAAAGATTTATCTTTAAAAGCAAACCTTCCAGTTATGACTGCTACACAAATGTCCATAGTAAAGGGCTATCAATTATAACATATCAGTATTCTTTAAATAATCAAAGTCAGCATTATGTTGACACAAGAATTGACTCAAGTATCGGTTTCTTTGATTCTTTTGTTCTTTTTATTTTGCCGTCTTATGTAGGTCATAGAAATAGCTAATTGTGGAAGTAATCAAAGTATCGTGGCGCAAAATCTAAAGTTTCGTATAGAAAAAAATCTTTCACATACCATAGCATCACGGCTGTGTTCCCCGAAGGAGTAGGCAGAGGTGTACACAGTTGTACACCCACATTTCCCCAATGCTGTTATTAAGTCCCATGTGTTGGTGAGCCTGTCGCCATCTACCGGGCACAAATCCAAACTCCGGGCTGCTACTGAGAATTTTTTAACAAGAAAACCCAATAACACTGCCCGACCTGGGAATCGAACCCAAGACCTCATGCTCAGTAGTCGCGCTTGGGACGACTAGACCAACGAAGCAAGTTATGAAAGATCTTTCAACTTATAAATATGGCAAAACGTGCCAATGGCATTTTTGTTGAAAACATTTTTATTTTGTTTACTAATATTAATTTAACATAACTTTTAACCGGATTAATCGCGTGCAGGAGGACCTGCGACCACGAACGCTGCAAAGTGTTCGAAACGTCAGGAAAAACAAAAACCAATAATACACGCGATTAATCCGGTTAAAAGTTGTTTTATTATAATGTGTAGTGACTGCGAAAACCTAAGATATTACTATTATTAATATTCAGTTCTAAATGTCGAATATTTTGCATATAGAGCTATCGGACCTTCCGTTAACAAGAGCTGACTCAAGTACCTATCGGATTCTTTGTTATTTGTTTATAGTATTGTATGGTCTGTTATGTATTGCGTTTGTGTCGTATTTAGGTCATCATGATTGGATATCATGATGACCTAAATACATCAAGTATATCATCATATCTGCATCAAGTTCTTCTGTCTCGTTTTGAATACCTTTGTTGAAAGTTATGAAAGAATTTGGCACAGAAACTAATTCATTGTTGACATTACATTACAAAGCCTTTGTGTATGGTTCGTTAATTACGCACATTTAAGTGAAGTGCAATGTTATGCTTCACAAATCTTTTTAATAAACAAACATTAAAGATATCTGAGCATTATTATCGACTAATAACCGCCCTCGTTAATATTATCAGTATAACGCAGAAAAAATTTCAATAGCAAAACAAATGGGCTGCGCCTATACAGAAATATGTTATCTAACTATTGTGACCGGGTCACAGATACCTTATCACCAATCATCCACGACACGACAACGAACGTGATCGAAATCAACTAAACGAGCAGATAATCAGCCTTGCGGTGAGGCCAGCGCGTGCGCAACGCATCAACGGCACCAACAAAAATGTCCACTCAGTCCACTCTTGCTCCCGCGGTTACATCGAACGGTCGTGTCGCGCTCTAAACCAAACAAGCTAACAATGTGTCTCTCATTGAAACAATTGGAGTGGGCGGATATGTACAGACGCATCACTGGAACAGATAAGGAGCCGCTCAAAGAGAGGAAGATTCAGAAGTTCCCATCCAGGGAAAGAAACTTCGCTGTAAAGAGGAGGCACAATAACAATATGAGGTCCCACGTTAATTGCGAAAGTTGTGCCCGAGCAGCTGAGAAAGAAACCAGGTGAAGTGACGAAAATGCGTGTGACTGTGAAATCGCAGGATTTAGTGGATCTTCGGATCAATATTATACGTGAATATAATATGGAAACGAACCATAAGGACGATAATTTTGTAGACAAACTTACAAGTGATATTTTTATTTATATTTTCTATAAATAAGTTGGTGCTAAGTGTGAAGAACTGGCTATGTTAATACATTCTGAAGGTGCTAAATTATTTTTGCTCAACGCCATTCCAAGGTTATTCTTTTGCTCAAATATATTTCTAAAATTATCCTTTATTGTGGTCGTTTATTAGTTTTATTGTTTATAAATATAATAGCAGGATGTTGGCGTGGAACTGAGGTTTTAACAATGTCAATTGTATTGTATTTAAAGTTACAATGCCCTATCTAATATTGTGTAAGGACGAAAGAGGCTTCTAAACAATGGTATTGGATTTAGTGACTGTTTTTAAACTTTAAATGGTTGAAATGTTCTTAATAAAACTTCAAATCTCATTGTATCATCATATTATTCTGAATACTTTGTTATTGTTTCATGATTAATAATGTGTCTCGTTAGTTTCCATACAATGTGTATGTTATCAACATTACTTGGTATTATGATCCCGGATGCCGCTAATGCATTCAGTTTTAAGACCTATTGGTGTTCCATATGATTTAATATTGTATATACATAAAAATACCGGTTTCCAAGATCACAACGGAGTTTCGAGTATGTACTGTAAAAAATAAACATTTTGTTTTAATACTTTTGATTGTACGATTCCTATACTTGTCGTATCATTGTATTGTAGGTACAAAAGTCTTCGTATCGTAAGTGGAATGAATTGAGTTGAAGGTTATATTAAGACTGTATTGTAATGTAAATAAATAAGTTTAATTCAGACCATTCTATTATTTCTGTTGTTATCTAATCTATGTGTACGTTTACAAACACGTTCCTATATTACGTACGTTTATATAACAGTATACTTATAGCATAATAGTTTAATGACCTAGAGGTCAAAGGTTGCGTGGTATCTCTTACATGCTATCATTTTGTAATCGGCTTGTAGCCGTGATATTTATAAAAAAACTCGTCATGAGTCTTGCCAATTATAGGTATAATTTTATTCATTTATAAATAATAATCCATCTATCTTTTGAGTTATAAATCGAATAAACCTGTCCTACCGGTTCTTTTGAAGCAGAGATTAAATTCAAATTTTATAATAATTATATAATTTTTTTGTGCATTTAACTTAGACGTTTTCGGCCAAGCCTTGTGCCTGCTGCCTTTCTGCCTTGCGTTTAATCTCTGTTTATGTTTCTATCAAAAATGCTTCTTTATAAAGGACTTTATAAAAGAGGTCCGTCCCGATTTCGCACGGGTGAACATTTACACCTTGGGTTACATTATTGAAGTTTTAGTAAGGATCCTTAATATTGTCTAGTAATGAATATAGCCTATGTTACTCAGGGATAATGTAGCATTCTAATAATGGAAGAATTTTTGAAATCGGGCTAGAAGTTTATGAGTTTATTCGTTACATACAAAAATACAAATCTTTCCTCTTTATAATATTAGTGTAGATAACCTCAAATATGCTGCAGAGCTGTTGTGTGCTATCTGCTGGCAAACAACTATAGCAGTGTTAGCCTAGCCTAGCCATTGCATTGTACGTGCAAGGAAAAGTCAAAGGACACAAGTTTGAACTCAAATCACGCACACAAATAAATAAAATTGATCTTCAAAGAATCGTAAGAGAGAGAGAAACAGTGTGAGAAAGAATCCTGAGGATACCAACACACTAAGAAATATTATCGATGGTGTGTAAAGCCATGTCAGAGACAGGGATGGCTTAAACTCTGACACTATAGTTTCGATTTCCGGGTGGGCACTGCTATTGGGTTTTTGTATTAGGAAATTCTCGATCGCAGCTCGGAGTTTGGAATTGTGCCTAGTAGATGGCAATAGGGTCACCACCGTACTTAATAACAGTTTTTTTTTTATCGACAATGAATTATATTTCGCCGCCAACTCGCCTGATGGTATGCGACGGTGTGGCCGAGGATGGAGCACGTATATCCGTAACAAATCTATTCACTCTTAAGTAGAGTGGATTTTGGAAGAACGATAGTTGGGGAGTCATACATCCCGAAACATGACAGCTCGCGTCACGGCATGGCTTCGTCCGGTGAGTGGGAACTAGGCGCGATCGAAGCCTCCCACCAGAGTTGTGTTGCTTGTTTTGCACCACCCAGGGGCCACGTGTAGGGATTCCATTTTAAGGGTGCACTCCTACGGACGCGGGCAACTCAGTCCCCATTGATGAAACTATTTGAACAACTCCGCCTACCCCATCGGGGAAAACAGGCGTGATGCTATGTTACTATAGATTGTTCATCAACTACACAATAGGAAGAACAATAACAAAACACTAGAGTTTCTAAACCATCTACCAATTCTGAAGATTATACCAATTACCCATTTGGCTGTTCATTGTAACCGTTCATCATAGTTTCATTTGAGGTAGACCGAGGAAACGAAGGATTATTAATTTCTAAGTAAACATGGAAAAATAAGAGACACGAAGGGGACTCGAACCTGCGACCTTTCACGTACCGTGTCATGGCTCTCCCATTAGCTACCGTGTCGCTGTTCGTATCTTGTCGCTATCTTACTTGGCTCGTAATAAATTGGAATAAGGGTAGGGGGTGACCAAAAAGTAATTACTGAGGACACAATTTTTTAAGTTTTATTTTTTTAAGTCCTTTGGCACTTGGAGTACTAATACTGCCCTATCAACTATAGGTTACTACTCTATTTGCATTCTTTTACAAATAGATGATAAATATATAATGAATATGGAAATAAATCGAATCGATAAAAAAACAACAGAGTGTTTTTGGAAACCAGAGCAAAATAAAAGAGGTTCAAGCCCCGCTCGCCGACATATTTTTCCATCTAAAACAAATATGTCTAGGGCTTGCTTCGCATGCGATGATTTGTTTAAATATATATATATCAACATTTACACAACATCGTTGTTTCGCAAGCACAACAATAATTAGAACTGTCATGTTACAATTCAGAGAATCGAACGAATACCTATGATGAGTTTTATAAGACACAATAAACATTGAACTTTAGGTATTTAAATAGTAATCATTTCGCACATACAATAAGTAATCTTATTAAATAGAAATAGTACAATGGGCGACCTTATCGCACACGGCAATATCTTCTAGGCAACCTTAGGATGGAAAGAAGGTACATTAAGGGCTGTCGGTGTACATACATACTATTACAATTAATATTAAACAAATATAAAAAGATTCATAGTACATCATATTAAAAACATAAACATAAGATAATCTTAAGAGTAGTTTTACAAACATTATAATTCCGGATCTGATAAATTAATGATTTTATTTCTGTGTCATTTGAAGATACTTTTACAAGTCATATTTATAAACTAGATGGCACCGGCGTTTCCTATCTGACTTTCCTAACTCTGAGAAGAAACGCCGAAACAAACTCAGAGGTCAACGTCTCTTTTAAAGTCCAAACATAATAGTACATAATATGTGAGTGTAACCATGCAGGAATCGTTTGGAATAGCCTTTTGCGGAAAGAGTCCAATGGCGCACATGCATCAGTCATCGTGTAGCTCATAAAATACGGATATGTACGTGCATATGTACATTTGTGTGCTAATAAAATACATATGACATTGAGAAAGTCACCTTGGTACTTGCCAGGTTTAAACCTGTGGCTCAAGAGCTCCAAAAGCCCCTCGGCCACCACGACATTAATAAGATTATTATAATGTAAGTAAACTCACCCGCGATAGTAGTGAAATTCTAGTGTAGGGCAACACATTAAAATAAGACACAGCAAACAGCATCACGCCTGTATTTCCCGAGGGGCTGGGCAAAGGTTTACATACACAGCTGTAGACCCACATTTCACCAATGCTGGTATTAAGTCCCATGTAATATGTGGAGAGCCTATTGCCATCATCCATGAGAAATTCCTTAAAAAAGTTTTTGCCCGACCTGAGAATCGCACCCAGGACCTCACACTCGGCAGTCGCCCTTGTGACCCTAAGCCAATAAATAAATTAAAAGAAGTACAGTAATTATGTGTCAGACATGACATAATGTCCACTTGCCCATTCCGGCAAAGTGTGGGTATTAATATGATACTTACACTCACAGCTGCAAAATAATAAACAACGTACAAAGGTACAAAAACATCCTTAGATGTACAGTCACCAACAGCAGTCGATTAACACGCAACAAAACTGCACCGACTTTAGTACCGAGTTATTTGATCTGATGTAATTACTTTGTAATGCAAAACTCGCTCTATTACTGTACAATTAAATAACCTATTAAATAAAGGATATTTACTAACTACACAGTATACACATATACTATATATAAAAAAACTCAGGCGTCGAAGTATTTCCTCAGCATCGCTGTGAACTCATTGTAATACCAAAAAATACATTTTGCATTTTTATATCCATATCTGGACACGATTGGTTGTCAACTCCAGTCACTTAGATATGCATAGTGTGAAAGCGTTTTATAATTTTTTATGTGCTCAACTACTTTTGTCGCTGACCGTACTTACCAGAGGTCGTACCATACGTCGTTCATAACCTTGATTAGGTCAATACTTGTAATGATACCCAGTATTTTTTATGACACGACTGCCCAAAAAATAAGTGTTATGTTTTTAAAGACCACTAGCTTCTGCCCACGACTATGTCTGTGTGGACTTCAGAATTAGGTCCAGCCGGGATAAAAACTACCCTATGTATTAATACAGGTTATAAACTACCTGTGTGCCAAATTACATCCAAATCCGTACAATAGTTATTGCGTGAAAGAGTAACAAACATCCATACATACAAACTTTCGCGTTCATAATAATTATTATCTAGTAGGATAACTTCGAAACGCCTGAACTGATTTTGATGTATGGGGTATCGTTAGAATCCTTACATTGTCCCGGGTAACATAGGCTAGTAATATCAAAAAAATATTAGTAATGTAGTGGCTATGGTACCTACACAAAAAAAAAGTGAAAAAAAAACGCACACAAGACACGCGTGCTTTTTTATTTTAAATTAATTTCATCTTGTATGCACTTTTTGTTTTTATATGAGGAGACGATTGGTTATCTCATCCGGCTTATGAAATATCCTATTCTTACTCCTTTTTTCCACATAGATACTCATAGGTACTCCTAATACCTATTGGTGAAATGCAGGGCTGTGCACCACATTTGCTGTTTGCACACATCTGCATAACCCTGGCAGAATATATGTTATGTATTCTAATAACTAATAACAACTACGATCTAAAACAGTTAAGAGTGTTTATTATATTTATGACAAAATTGACATTGTCATTGACAATATTAACATTTATGATAAGAAATAGCTCCATGTTGAGTTTGGTCAGGGTCATACACTTAATTAAATACATTAGGTATTATAATTCGAGTGGTTACATAGAATACTTGAAGGCTACACAACTTTTTAGGTAGCCTCAAATCACATCTCTTTGAAGTGACAAAAACAGAACTTAGTATGGTATGGATCTACGTTTAGCCACCAACTCGCCTGATGGTAAGCGACGGTATGGTCGAGAATGGAACATTATCAAAACAGATTCAGAAGAAATATTTTCCTTGAATTTTCTGCTCATGCTCCTGGTAATCACCCATCAATAGATTGGCCACGCCAACCATTGCTTGACCTCAACATTCTTAAACCGATCACAGTTTACAACGGGCTATGAACGTCTCATCGTATTATTAATGGAACTGATCTAAATACCTATTTATCATGTAATGTCGCTCTGGGACGGAAACGCAGCGGACCCGAGACCCTTATCTGAGGTTATTGACCACACCACATCAACAGTCATTGTGTGTGCATTATGTTATGTATTGTGAGGATGTTGGAATTTCGGAGTGTGAGAAAAAAAAATTGCTTTCATATTCATAGTCGCAACGAGTCACTAACTTTTTTTTTTTTTTTTTATGTGGAGAAATGCCCTCGCATACCGCTCTGACACGGGGATACAGAGCGGTTATGTGGGACTCGAACCCACTAAAACTCCACAGTATACCTCCTCAGCTGCTTGAGGGCGGGACGCGGGAACGCTCTCGCACACAACCGCGAACCCACCCGCAGCCGTCCGTTGCCGGACTCCTTCACGGGGTTGGGTATTGCACCCCCCCGCTACGGCACACCAGACTAATGGCGTGCCGCAACCACCTCAGAGACCATGTGCAATGGGCGCCAGACGACCCCGTGTCTGGACGCCCAAGGTCCCCTGCGACGGGTCAGGTTGTGGCCCCGCCGCCTGCCACTACGGCCGCAGAGGATAGGGAGAGCGGCGCCTCGCAATACCGGCACTCCTCTTCCCCTGCGGCCCCACCGCGTCCGCCATCCAACGGTGGCGGCCCCGTCAAGGCCGCGGCAGGTAGGGAGAGCGGCGCATCGACATACCGGCACTCCTCTCCCACCGCGGCCCCCATCCCTCAGCTGCGGTGCCGCCCATACGACGCCGCAGCCCACCTCAGTTGCGGCACCCCCCATAAGGCCCGCAACCTACGCCGGCGCCGCTCCAACATGGGCTTGAAGGCAAAGCCCTGAGGAGCGGCCCTCCTCGGGTTCCGTTAGCTTCACCATGGGTGACCAAGCCACGGCTACTAGAGCCCCCCCACCACGACAAGGTGGAACCCCTGGGGGGTCCATCTCTGTACCTACTCAAACCCATTTTTTATAGTGAGTCAGCAGATCACCTAAAATTACTTTAAAAATTAAGGTTACGCCATGTTTTTATCTTGAAACATTTGCGGGTTTTACAGAATAAGAGCCCATAATGCCCCAAACGGCTCTAAGAATAAGTATCCTGTGTTAATCCAGGCTATAAACTCTCAGTATGCGAAATTTCATCCAAATCAGTTCAGTCGTTTTTGCGTGAAAGAGCAACAAATATCCATACATACAAACTTTCGCGTTTATAATATTAGTAGGATTTGAATTATATGTTAAGCCATGGAAAGAGGCGTTTAGGACTTTATCTAATGCATTTTTTTTTTAAAGCCCCGTTAGTTAAGTAAAATATAAATGAACAATGTTTAATACAACCGACACGATAGCTCAGTTGGCAGAGCCATGACACGGTACGTCAAGAGTGCAAGTATTTTTCAATGTTTCCCTAGAAAATAAATAAAATAATAATTAATTAAAAGGCATAACATAGCCTTAATATGTATAAAAAATCATTTAAAAATGAATGTTTAATTTATGTTTTGTTTACCTGGTACCTACCCCCACCTACACATAGTTACTCCTATTAAATTCTTTAGTAATTCTTTCATAAGACGCTATTGTTCTCCATAAGGATTTGGAAAGACCTGAATGTAATAACTTTTCCTGTTCCTTATATCTTCCTCGTTTGACTTACTTATTAGTAAGGAGGAAACTTTAGAAACACATCAAAACAAAGCTGTCACCTCTCAACCGCTCATTACAGGGTATTACTAAATACCTAGTGCCTACAGGCTACATCTAACCAGGGGCGTAGCTACCGCCGTATCAGCCGTATCGATGATACGGGCCCCCCGAGCCACAAGGGCCCCAACGTCTGTACTGTGAAGGCAAAAAACCGTAAAATGTTATAAAAAGGCCCGATTTAAATTTTCGATGCAGGGCCCCGTAAGCATTAGCTATGCCACTGTATCTAACTACTATCATCTACCTACTGGTACTGATGCATCACAGTACCAGGCGAGGGGCTCGTGGCTAAGTAACAGCGGCCGTGATGCCACGGTCGGTCTGCGAATAGGTGACCATAATTTCATATCGATACCCCTTCGCGTCACAGAGAGCACGTTAAACCGTCGGTCCCGGTTGTCAAATTAAGATCTATGGCATCCGTTACGGGTAGTCAGAGACTTGAAAGTCTGACAACCAGTCTTACTACGAGATATCGTGTTACCTAGTAACAGGGTTGTGGAGGTCAGATAAGCAGTCGCTCCATGTATAATACTTGTATTAAGCTGCATCCTGTTTGACTGGGGGCCGACCCCAACGTAGTTGGTAAAAGGCTAGGCAGATTGATGCATCAAAGTATTAGCTAGGTTTAGTATAAATCGACCTTATAAAAAATAGAATACGGTGTACTTTTGATTGAAACAGACATGAATATAAATGTACATTACTTAGCAAATGCTTTAGCTTAGCATTATACCTGTCACTACTGTACTACTGAGACGGGATAGGACAAAGCACGTGCCAAATAATTTGTAGGTATTTATCTTGGCCTTACGTCTTTATGATAATAAATATGACCCGACCCATGACCCGAGCGCTTCGACCCCAAACGGCTCAAAGTCGTAGCAACTGAGCAAGTTGCTATATTTGCGCCGTTTGTGGGTCTCCGCTGTCGCAGCAGCGGTGCCAGCATAGCCAGCTGAGCTAGGAAGGTGGGATGGTGCAAGGGTGTGGACACATGTTGCATCCCACACCAAAGACCTACCCAACTTCCATGGCACTAACGTCATACCATCTGGTCTCTTTCCATCGTCACGACCCAAGCCATTAGGTTCTAAAACAGCTGGTACGCGGTGACAAGAGCCCGGCGGATAATGTCGTGAATGCTATAGTTATTTCGATAGTTAGTTATTTTATTTCTATACTTGCTGTGCCCTGCGGTTTCACCCGCTTTTGGTCGGCTCATAAGGGTCGTAGCGTGGTGTTGAATACCCTAAAACCTTCCTCAAGAATTGCCCTATCAAATACACATATATTTTTTTACGCCATCTGGTGATTCTAGAGATTAACGTATTCCAATTAACAAATAAACAAAATACTCTTCTATATACCTATATATATACTAGTTTAGATGGTCTTAGTATATAATATATTTATATCGCCTGCAAATTTCAACAATACTTTAGCCTGTTGTATTGTGTGAAGGTTAATTTACAATAATATGGTATTGTTAATTTTCGTGCACTCATCCACCTATTTATATCAACAATAAAACAATTGTTATATATCTGTGACGGCTTCAGATAAATATGAAGTATCAGCTGACAAAATATTGCCAGAATGACATCAGGTTCTTGAGATCATCGGAAAACCTCAAATTAGAAATGCCAATGCATTCCACGAAATTTCTTGACAAATCTTTTTATATACAAGCTGTACGACTGTGGAATGCATTGCCGGTGTCAATAAGACGGGCACAGACATTACCTGGTTTTAAAAATCTTGTATTTAAGCACTATCTTTCACTATAATTGTTTTCTCTTCATTTCCTTAATTTTTACTTTTATATATATGTATATATATCGTACATTTATTTATGCATAAATGTATATATGTATCTATTTATTACATATGTATAATATCATGTACATATTTTATATATTTATTTATGTATTTCAGTTATGTTTTTATGTTCGTTTCCTTTTGTTGTATCTGTACACCGTGTGCTGCCCCTTGTGTTTCAAAGCTCGAACTACTTCCATATGGTTGTCTGGAAGAGATCGCTATTTGCGATAAGACCGCCGATTGTACTTTTATTTTATGTATGTAAGTTTCTATGTATTCTGTTTTTGGTGTACAATAAAGTGGATTTATTATTTATTATGATTTAAAAGGTGTCCTCGTACGTTCTTTCATTACGAAAATACATTACACATAAGTTAATTGTGCTTATTTATGTTATCAATATACCGACCACCGAAAGTTAATTCAGCAGAGTGCATTGCCTTTTTTTCTACGGTAGTGAGTATACAATAAATAACTCTGTCTAACTCTGCATATCAGCCATTCTGCATTACGTCTAAACGTGAGCAGCAGTTTTGTTAAACTTAGCGCAATGGCAATCCAGCTGAACGTGTATATTTTGTAAAACAGAGCTAGCGGTTTTGTAAAACAGCATGATTGGTACACACTAAAACTTTACCAATACTGAAGTATAAATCGATAGTTAATTTAAAATCTACTAGTTAATTTATTATCTGCTTAAAATTGTGGCTGCGGCTGTGGTCTGCAAGTAACAAAAACTTATACCTAAGTTTAATAAATTTAGTTATAGTTTTATTAGGTATATCAACATTTAGGAAAGTTTTAAGTATGGCCGTGGATGACTACACGAGTAGAGGAAGACCGAGGTAGCGATGGATGGATTGTGGGAGAGATGATATGGCTAGAAAAGGAGTGAATACCGAGATGACGGCTGACAGAGATGTATGGAAGAAAAGACATGCTGGGCCGACTTCAATTAAATTGGGATGCGGCCAGGGGGGTGATGTCGGGGAGAACGTCTAGTCAGAAAAATTATCGAGATTGTGTCAGAATCGTAGCAAATTGAAATCGATAGTCTCTGCATACCCCAAGAGAAACAGGCATCATAGTATGTATGTATAATATACATACATACTATGATGCCTGTTTCTCTATACATTGTATATGTTATGTTTAGTCAGAAAGTCAGAAATCCTAATGACGGTTGACTCATTACGTACCTACATCTGTATAGTCGACCACGAAATTGCTTTACCATATTTGACAAAAAGTTCCAGTAAATTAAAATGTCAATAAGGTTAGCAGTATCTGGCTTACACTTTGATCTTGTGTGCGAAAATGGACCTTATCATATTATGATGTGCAAACGAAATTCAGCATTAGGTTGGTAAAGCAATCGTATGGTCGACTATACCTACAAGCTAACTACGCAGTAAGTACATAGTTTAATGATCTCACAGTAACACACTGTTTGTGGTTTACACGTTTAGGTATGTTTAAATTCCTGCCTATAATAAATTACAGTGACTTTTCTTCTGTCCTTACTTTTTTTTATTTTTTAAACAAAGGCGAACATGTCGATGGTGAAATCCCTAAGCATGGACATGTAGCACAGAAAGTTAAACGTAGCGCAGTTTTTGGGGCTGAGTTGCCCGCGTCCGTAGGAGTGCACAGTTAAAAAGGAATCCCTACACGTCTGGTTCCCACCGGCTTCGGCCGCGGCTGGTTACGACCCACTGGACGAAGCCAAGCCGTCAAGCGATCTAGTCGTGTTTCGGGATGTAGTCCGGTGCAACCGTTGTGGGGTCTGGGCAGTTCCATCAACTCCCCAGCTATCGTTCTCCCCAAATCTATTCACTTTAGTTCAGTGTGAATAGATTTATTCTAGACATATGTGCTCCATCCTCGGCACGTTGTCGCTTACCATCAGATGAGTTGGTGGCCAAACTAGATCCATTTTAGATAACAAAAACAGTACTTGCGCGCGTATTATGCCGCACGATCGAGATCGAAACCCAAAACGGGTTTATGTCGACGGAAAAATAAACAAAATGACAGATCCCTACAATTTTCCTACAATCTACGGTACCTGCTACATTTTTCAACGCGTTAACGCATTCACATGCAACCAGTTGATCTGTACCAGTATTTATAAAGCAAATGATGTCAAATATGCTTAATCATCTAAAATTACTTTAAAAAACATTTTTGTGGATAAAAAAATACGGTCGTGACCTCCCCGAATGAATAGAGCGCTTGGCCATTAGAGTACCCAAGGAATCAGGATGGCCGAGTTGGTAAAGCTTGGAGTATTCATCCGGTGGGCGCAGGTTCACAAAAAATATATTTATACTCCGGTCGACACAATCCGTTTCTACGCGGTTATGCTTCGTGAGTAGCTGTTTTAATTGAATGGTAGAACGATATTAAAATCTGTGGTAAGTATTGTGATCATATCATGCGCATCAAACGTCAGTTGGTAAAACATACCTTGACCTAGTTGCTCCTGAAGCAAGACAACGTGGTTGCTCAAAAAGGAGACCTAACGTGCAACGTGTAGCCTTGGTGATGCCACTGTGGTGTAGACATATAGGTAACAATTACTTATCAAAGATCTAACCAGGACAAAAGTAGGGTTAAAATGCAGGAGACGAAATAAAATAGGGCTTTTCCTAAATTCCATAGAAATTTGCGCCAGCCAGCATAAATTTGAAAAAAAAAAATGCATTCCTGTTGTACTGTTGGTAGAGTGTCTGTAATTATTAAACAAGTTCAAGAAAGCCTCCATTCCCCTGCTCCTATCCTAATTTATTAGATGTCGGTGCAGCATCTATTTTTCTTCCACACATCTGTATCAGCCATCTCAGTATCACTCCCTCCAAAGTCATATTCTTTTTTAAATATATCCAGCTCCACTCCTACAGACAAATTTAAAAATTTAAATTAAAGACATCAGTGCGATACGCAATACAATACATTACACCACACTACAATGCAATGCATGGATTATCAAAAGCATACTCACTTCGAAAATGTGAATCAACGCCATTTTGAAAACTTTTACGGGCCTCAACATTTTTAAACCCTACTGGCCTCTGGCAATCTCCCCCACAACCGACCCCAAGCTACGGCAATGATGGTGCTAAAACGTCTGTTTGGCAATTAGTATCAATATAATTATAGATAAATCTTTGAAAAGCATTAACGCATGCTTAGCGTACTCTAAAGTTATTATATTAAATGGAAAAAGAATACGGTCGTGAAGAGGATTCGAACCTGCGCCTCCCGGATAAACACTCCAGGCGCTCTGACCACTAAGCCATCTCGGGTCGAGATGGCTTAATCTCGGGTCGAGATAATATATTATCAATATACTAACATTCAGCTCATCATTACATACTCGTATCATCTCTCTGTTACGCCTCTAGAAAAGGTATTATTCTCTGAACAAATAGAGTTTCAGAATTTCCTCATTCGTTTGAATCTAATTTGAATAATGTTTTGATTGATAACGACTTGAGTGGGATCGCAAGGAATGTAATACTAATAAAAAGTAGTTAAATTGCATAAATACTAACAAGTATTACCTCATCCTAGGAGCGCCACAACCTGCTTCACTTGGTCAAGTTATTTTAGTCTAGTCTCGTAAATAACACAAGGCGAATAATTGTGTGTGTGTGTGTCTATAATTATAAACTTATGCAGATCTGAATCTGCCTGATGTTTTACAACATGACAGAACTGAATGAGGATTCATTCCCTTTTAGCCTTTATTAGAATGAATTTGGAACACGAGCCGCGCACGCTGAAAGTATCCTCATTTCTTTACATTGGCTTCACATACGTTTGTGTATAAAACATGTTAATATCCGTTCATTGCTCAACTGCAAACTATTGGACGCAAGCGTAGCTACTGAACGTGAGGTCCCCGATTGCCGGATGGAATTTTCTGTAAGATAATTCTCAATAGCGCCTGGTGTTCTGGATTATGCCCGGTAGACGGCATCACCACCTCTACCTTACCCTCGGAGCATAAAGCTCTGATGCCATAAAAAAGTTACCACAGTAACAACAAAAAAAAATGTGATATTATTGAATAGTTATATTATTCTAACAACACGTCAAACAATATAATTAGAATCAATATAAATTCTAAAGTATTTTACCACGATCTCCTAATTATGACAATTTGCGTGGGTGTCCAAATCGGCAATTTGTAAGCAGTAAAAAAGCAAAAACCCCAATCGTTATGGATGAAAATTTAAAAAGGTAAAAACCAATAATTGAGTTATCCATAAAAACAAGCAATCCGTTATCATGACGTAGTCATAAATAATTAATTGCTGAGATATCATTAACAGGGCTGGGCATAGCGCCCATGACGATTAAAAAAAATGTAGTAGCGTCCTCCCGTTCTTACTACGTATCTGAAACCTAACCTAGTGGTATGACCGTTGGCCTGGCCAGTCAAAGGTCGCGAGTTCGAATCCAAGACACGCACCACTAACTTTTCGAAGACATGCGCGTCTTATAAATTAATTATCGTTAACTTTAAGCGGTTAAACGGAAAACTTCGTGAGGAAATTAACACACGTGAGAAATGTCCTCGATGGTGTGTAATGCCACGGCATAGACTATACTAGGTTATTCATCAACCAAACGATAAAAAAAGAGTGTGGTCTTGAATAATATAAGTATTGATAAGCAGAATGATTCCAGATTGCTTTGCGCCTTGAGTATTTATCCGAAAGGTTCGAATTCTCCTCATGACCGTATTTTTTTTCCACAATAATGTACAACTTCTGAACGATTCGTCTATCCTGATACATTGTTCACTACATGTTCACTGAAAACATAATGATGACGTCACCATAAAGCGAAGGAAGAATGGAGGAGACATAGAAGAATTCGGAATAGGGAGTAGGGTTCGTTACAGTTTAGTTTGCAGAATGTCATCAGGATATCATTGGGCCATCCCGCAACCCGCATTTTCTAATCCTGCTCACGACCGCATCTTTTTACCCGACTGCCTCTTAAGCAAGGTTATGTTATTAGAGTGTATGAATGTACTTATGTATGTCTATTTCTTTAGCCGGCTTTGTAGAATAAGGGTTTGACGGGTTTTTAATAATTAAAAAAAAAACTGTTTTTGTAACAACATGGGTCTCAAATAAAAACTAATAAATACCCGATTACAAAATATATTTACATCACAACATTTTAAAGCTAGTATTTTGACACATACTACAAAAAGTACGATTTTAAACAAAAAATTAAAAATAAAACTTACTTATTATTAAATACCTAACAAATGTCCGATTGCACCGAAAAAGGGAAACAAAATGAAAAAAGAGAAACCAAAATACTTTTCCAAAAATTATAACATGCATTTGGAAGCATTTAGGACGCAACAAAGGTCGCGACGTTTTTGTTATAAAAAAAATCATAAAAAAATATAACTTTAGGATTCGTCTACAATCTACATGTTACGCACATAGGTACTATCTCACAATTCTAAGAGAAACTAATGAGAAAAGTTAACTATGTATTGTTGATTGTTACTTAGTTTTCTGTCGACAACGTCGTTATGTCACGTACAAAGGCGTTTATCGGTTTACGTCTTTTACAGTAATTTACTAAATTCTTCTTCTTATCGTGTGGTTGATGATCAACCTAGTGTCAGAGTTTATTATGAAATAGATAAAGTTATTATATTAAATGGAAAAAGAATACGGTCGCGAACAGGATTCGAACCTGCGCCTCCCGGATGAATACTCCAGGCGCTCTGACCACTACGCCATCTCGATCTCAAATCCTGTTCGCGACCGTATTCTTTTTCCATTTAATATAATAACTTTAGAGTTCGGTAAGCATGCATTAATGCTTTTCAAAGATTTATCTTGAATGAAATAGATAGTTTAATATATTATTATTTGCTACATTGATGGCCAATTATATTTACATATATCTAGTGATAGACTGCCTCGTTGGTCTAGTCGTCCCAAGCGCGACTGCTGAGCATGGGGTTCGATTCCCGGGTCGGGCAAAGTGTTATTGAGTTTTTCTATTAAAAAATTCTCAATAGCAGCCCGCAGTTTGGAATTGTGCCCGGTAGATGGCAATAGGCTCACCACCTATTACATGGGAACAGCATTGGTGAAATGTGGGTGTACAATTGTATACAGCTGTGCCGCCTATCCCTTCGGGGAATTCAGGCGTGATGCTATGTTAGTGATAGATTTTGTTCTATTTAACTATGTGGAATTTTGTCACAAAGATTTATCACCTCACTTTTACAGTACATAGTAAAATTGAAACGTAAAATTCAAGTTTATTTGTACGCCAATTTCTGGTAAAACATGCAAACCCGAAAATCGCACGTGAGTAGTAACCGGCGAACAATAATTATAACATGCTGAATTTATTATTGTAAGACCGTAATGTTACCATGTTTTTATGCAAATTATTATTGTAAGACCTTAATATAACTATGTTTTTATGCAAATAAATGGCTTAATCTGATACTTACTGGATACGCTTATTATTGAAATGTGCGAATTTAGCATTAACGTTATAACGTACCACATTATTTTGTATTGTAATCATACCTAATATCATAAAAATATTATCTTAATGTTATTGTAATTTAATTTGTATCCGTATTATTTGCTTATTGCATTGTAAGTTAATGAAATTGTTCCAGGCCTGATTTGATTTTGTAACTATAGCTAGCTTTATAGTAATTTATTTATTTATTTCAAAATAATTGTTAATTTTGGTAATGCTGGTCTAGTGGCAACTACTGATCATTCAATATGTTTTATCTGCGGATAATGCAGTGGGCTGCAACATTACTACTTAAAGTATTGTTTACCTTATGTGCTATTATATGTTGTAGGTAGTTGTTTATTATCCCTTAATAAATAAAATTAAAATAAAAATACCTACATGTTATAGAGTTACAAATATTATTGTAACGAAACACTCGTCATTATACTAAAAAAGGTATAAATAATCAAACCGGTATCGGCATCGTATATATCACTAGTTAATGTAATTGGCAACACAACACGTCATTAGATATTAACGTTCGTAACTTCCAACGATTTAATACATCCTAAATACTAAAATGTTCAAGTAATTAATGGTTTAGTTTTGATTAACATGTTTATACCAACGTTTTTGTTAATTTAATAACATTTAATATCGTAAAAAACATCCGTAATTAATTAGGCTCATTAGCAAGAATGTAGGTAAATGATATCTTAATCAAGGAATAAAAATATACCTCGCATTAACTGCTACTGCGTACTCGGGTCCTCGGTAAAGTAGGACCATGTGGTTTTCCACACACACAAACAAAAAAGTAACAATAATTATTAACAACTAGCTGTGCCCCGCGGTTTCAACCGCGTTTAATTATATTTAATTAGCCTTTTAGTCTAAGTTACTCCTTATATAAGGCTTTATATAAGGTCCTAATATATTAGGTAATTTCCTTTTAAGGGGTCAATGTGTAAGTGATAAGGATTCATTTAAGCCATAATTAAATTTTTTACAACAATTTAATTTATTTCTTAGTGTTCGCCGTTCAAGGAGCAATTTTCGTCTAGCTAGTACCATGGTAATTACAAATAATTTATTATTTTCGTTAAATTTTTAGCATAAGTGAAGGTATTTGACTTATATATTAACCCCTTCAAAGGAAATTACCTAATAAATTAGGACCTTATATAGTCAGCTACCTGCCAGTAAAATCTTATAAGAATCGGTGCAGCCGTTTCGAAGATTAGCCAGAACAAACAGACAGACAGGCAAAAATTAAAAAAACTGATTTTTAGCCCTAGATATCGTGCAAATAACAGTATGAATCTAAATTAAAGAGAACTCGAAATTCGGCTTAGTGGTCAGAGCGCCTGAAGTATTTATCCGGGAGGCGCAGGTTCGAATCCTGTTCGCGACCGTATTCTTTTTCCATTTAATATTGTAACTTTAGAGTTCGCTAAGCATGCGTTAATGCTTTTCAAAGATTTATCTTGAATTATTAAGGTAATTGCATTCTTTACGACATTGTATTAACTGCAAAGTTGGTCGTGTCGGTTCGGTCACCTGTATAGTATGTTTGTCAAGCTTTAAGTTAGGTAACTATCTAAATTATGAAAATTGTGTACCTACCATTTTAGCAAGTCAATATACCTACCTACGCACCACTATTATACCCTGCTGATTTGTATTAGTCCAAGCCTTTAAAACACGATAATCTTGGATCTCTATACCGTTGATATTTTAATTTTTACTGTGGGAATAATGTCCCGAGTTTGCTTTGGCAAATAGGTAAGTATTTATAATATTTGCAACTTTCTACATAAATAATACTTATAACAATGAATACGTATGTGAGATATGACGTGTACTTATTTACCAATCCTTAGAGGGTTTATCTGGTCGTCAAGCAAAGATAACAACCGGATTTGAATGATCTTTCAACAAAAATTTACTGAAATCAACAATGAAAATTAAAAAAGATGAATCATTACACGCTGTAGGATAAAGACCCGATGCATTGTTTTGTTTTTGGCGCAAATTATGCAGTTCAGATCTTTTGTTACTCATCATATTATTATCGTTGATACAAGACAATGAAAATAACTTTCGTGAACAGTGCCATCTTTGGTCCAGTAGCGGAAGTTTTATGAATAGGTACGACATCTGTCGTGATTTCTAAGTTTGATTATTATGTTGAGTAGCACACTAGTTTACAATAGATGGCGCTGTAAAAACATAATATTTGTTACATATTTTTCGGTAAGCAAACTTATCGGTTTTATTTAAATTGTATAAGTTAATAATAATTATGAAGTGTTATTACCTTATGATATATCTATAACAATCGAGTCACATCACCTTTACGTGAGGTGTATGTATTTATAAACACAGACAATTTTATTATTATTAAATACATACAACATAAATCACGCTTGACGCAATTTTCCATTGGGGTAGGCAGAGACTATTAAGCAGTCAGTATCGGTTTCCACCTCCTATGATTCTGACACCTCTTTCAATTCATCAATGTTCAGCATGCTCTTCAGTTAAGAGGACTCATGCCACTTCATTGCCCTTTTAAAAAAAAATATTTTGGTATGTTCGCCGAGGTCGACTCGTGCCTACCCCGACTCTTCCGTCCACACTCGTCTTGAAACGATAGACAAGTAATTCTGTAAACGTCAGCACTACAACAAAGACAAAATGATGATTAATTACGCGGGTAGTTAGAGGTAGGTACCTCTACATCTACATCATATACATCAGGTGATGTATGTAAGAAAATTCAAATATATTAATAGGGGTGCTTAGTGACTAACTCCCGCGCCCGTTTCTATACCAGTTTTTAGTCAGCAGTGTCATCGATTCATCGATGTCGCGCCCATAAATGGGTGAGCTACGCTATATTTATGGATAAACATATAGATACACAGTATTAAAATATGACATATTAAGTATTATCGTATACCTATTTATTTACTTAATCTATATTAAAACGGGATAAGGATATCAATTTCTTGACTTTAAATAATGCAGTTTTCTTCTGTGAATCATTCATTATTATAGGTAACTGAACAGATAAAAATATTTATTTTTCAAGCTAACAGCAAGCGGTAATGTCGCGATAATGGTTATCTGGGTACTTATAGATAAGATAGTTGTGTCCTAATTTCCTCTAACTAATTTTATTATTAATATCGGATTGGATATTGAATTAGGAGAATGGATGACAAAGCACATTGTCAACCGCATTTAATAACAATTTGACAAACAGCACCTTAATATTATAGCAGTAAAGACGGTTTTTCTAGTTAAAGTACCGTTCGAACGAACTTGCGTACCTAGAAACGTCTATTTTTTTTATTTAGTTGCTTGATCGCCTAATAAAACATCGGGAACACTGTTATTACCCTTTCTTTTTCTTTCTCCTGCATGCGGCCAGTGAAAATGTTGTTTTTTTTGCACGTAAAAGTCCGAATACCGATGTGACTGGTGACAGAGATATTTAAAAAAGAAGACCATGACGCGGCGACTCCCAATTAAATGGGAAAATAAAGGCTGGGGGTGATAGCTTTATTGCACTTGAAACAATAGTTATAGACACTATTGTACCAAGACTATCCAAAATTCAATAGTTTGGCGCTGCTGGTTGGAATTCTGTGCAGGGCAGCGTTATTAGGTTTCCCTGTTAAGGAATTTTAAATAGCAGCCCAGAGTTTGGAATTGTCCCCGATAGATGACGTACGCTCACCCAGGTGGAACCTAATAACAGCAATAAGTAGGTAGGTATGTGGATTTATAAACATTGTACATCTCTGTGAGTGACCTGACCAGTGGTCGATGTCCTCCGCCATCGACCTTACAGTCCAATCGTCAATGCTTGTCTTCTGCCTATCTCTTTTATGCATTATAATGTACTTGTTCTGCATTCCAGCAAAATACATTTTTAACACTATTGCTGACCTATTCCTGAATATGATGTGATTTACCCACAGTTTTGTGAAAAAAGCTTTTATATTTAATTATTTATTAATCAACTTTTGACATAATATAGGTGCCTACTTTAATATATGATTATTCATCTCCAAGAACTCCGAGAAAAGTTATCGTTATTATAATGATAGTACCTAGGTATATGAAAAAACAACTAATTACCTATTTGATGCGGTAGGTATCACAGAGACACAAATAGCAACAAGCAGAAACCCTTTATCCATTTCATATCGCGATCTGAGTGTCATTTAAGGAGCGGTACCTAGATCCTAGACAAGACAAAGAATGAACTAAAACAACCCATTGTTTATTCGATATAGACAACGACGTCTTCCTATCAGCGCTATTATCAACACGGTAAGAATGACATCACCATTCTCGTCTCCCTCAGTCATTATCTTACTCGTCGACCGTCGTACATTCGTCACTGCTTGCAAAAAGAACATGCCAGCGCTGTAAGACATTTATCGTGTTAAAAAATACAAATAATGAGAGGTCAAGCTTGCTTGGGCGCACGCGTTCTGTAAAGCCTAATCCCTTGAACTTGAGCGAGCGGAACCGAGGTAAACAAACGTCGGGTCGGGCAACCCGTTGACGCGCATTTGTCATTTGGAACGCACGCGACTCGCTAGCGCCAGTGTCGTACGCGCGCGCTCCAGTCGCGATAAAACACGAGCGCGACTTTAAATTCGCAACCTAAAAAATATCAACAACAACAAGTCATACGGTTTTCGAAATTTAAATTGTTTAGTGTATTCGGCCAGTTTGGAAATAGATCATTTAAAGTGTGTGTTACGGTAAACTGAGTGATTGTGATTTTTTTGTTGTCAATTTAAAGTCATTGTTGTGGCCCATGAAGGAAATGACGGCAGAATGACCGATAAGCGGCTGATACTGCGAGTTTGCATGCTGGTTGAATAAGGAATCTAGAGATTTCGTTGGTAACTTTTTTTTTCTACTTACGTTCAAGTGAGCCTTACAAAACTTTTTCTTTATTTCCGGCCAGTGTCATTTCAAATTTGGAATATTTGTGTTCATTTTTAAGTTTACGTTTTCATAACCTCTTCGACTCTTTGTATTTAATCGCAAATTTCAAGGAAATGTATCTATTTTGTTTGAGACACGTTATACCGTTATTATTATCGTTTCTTAGCAACCAATTGTTTGAGCTAGCGGTTCCCACGTATCGTCGGTAATTGTTAATCTAATTAGCTATTAGGCTATTACTTACCTTCCTATATGGATACCTACCTAACCTTTGTTATGTTTGGAATGCATAACATCAACGAGGTTCCAATACTTCGGTACGTCTTACAAATTAATGATTAATCGATCACTGATTGATGAATGAAATGTAAGTATGCACCTAGTAACTTAATTAAAATTTAAAACGTACCTACGAAACTGATAATACCTACCGACCATGTTTATGTTGAACTTTTAATTAGTTTTAATATAGGAATCAATAGTACGTAAAAACGACAACTCATCAAAAAAATACCTGCTTAAGTATTGTAATTTTGTACTAGAATATAATACAAGTTAAATTTATCTCGTTTTCCATTTTAATGTTATAACTTAGTTCGCTAAGCATGCGTTTCTCAAAGATTTATCTTTATTTGATAAGGTAATTACATCTTTACGACATTGTATTAACTGCAAAGTTAGTCATATCGGTTCGGTCACCTGTATAGGGACTGAATAAATAGCAATGACGTCACCAAAGGACGTTTTAAAATGTGGAAGAAGAGTTCACGGTAGTGAGCAGAGGTCGAGGTGGCTTAGCGGTCAGAGCGCCCGGAGTAGGTATTTATCCGGGAGGCGCAAGTTCAAATCCTGCTCGCGACCATATTCTTGTTCCATTTGATATTATAACTTAAAATTTATCTCTATTTCAAAGACGTTTACCAGTAAATATTGCAATTTTTTCTGGGGTCTCGCTATACCTATGGATTTCCATTACCTACATTTATCAGCTAGTGTTATCTAATTAAGTACTTTTTTCAATTATTATTTTCTGTGTATTAGATACCTACTTATCTATTTGTTAGTTCTAGAATAAGATTAATAATACTTATGTACCTACTCAAGTAAACTATCTTTACTAACTCCTTTTTTCGTCTAGGTAGTTTAGGTAGATATATTATCTATGCGTGTACTAAGACCGTATCTATGATGGCTTAAGGGGGAGTAAGAAACGTTATGTTATAAATAGAAATAAAACACTAATACTCACTTAACAATATCCCTATTGTGTCTCGTAAGTCTTGTGTAAGTACTACACGCCTCCTACGAATGTTCGATGGTTTTATAGAGATTTCCCCCAAACTACAACCTACTTGATAGTACCTCTTTGATGTAAAATATCCGGTTATAATCAGTCAGACTGATAAAGGTTAGACCTAGTTACTAGCTTGCAGTAACTACAAATAAGTATTCATTACAATCCAATCGATATATATCGATTTTCCCGATAGCCATGGCAAGTCCCTCACTGCATAAAAGATGATATGAGGTAGGTACTAGGTACCCATGTCGACAGAAGATATTTATCGACATGCATTCTACACTATTGTAAGATTATACCTACCTATCGACATGTCGCACAAATACAAGTGCTTGCATAGAATACCAAAAATCAAGATTTTTCAATGACTGAGTCATGTGGAATGCATGCATGAAATTTTTGCAGTGTCTTCTTACATTATTATCTCGAATATTAAATAGACATGCCGTAGGTAGTATTAGTATTAGAAGTAAACCTATCCACTTTGTTATAAGTGGTGTTTTTTTAACAAAAGATCTCAATTTTTCAAGTAATAATGAGTTGTAAATTACGAGGAAAGACAGTAGATACCAGATGTTTATCGCTATACCATATCACCTGTTCGCATGCCAACCGTGGTGATTCATTACCCACCAGTTTGTTGTGGGGATCTTTTCGGCATCTCATTTAAATTAAAGAAGCTAGAAGGCCGATTTATTGTAACTGTTTCCGCTGTGTTCAACTATTTAGCTGTTAACGTAGGTATTCGGCATATTTGTTAAGTCAGAAGACGAACAATAAATCTGGTAAAGACCGTTGTATAAAGATTAGTAGAATTTAAGTTATCAATTCTTAGAGCATCTAAAAAAAATCAGGCGTAATGTATGGAGCATATTAGGTTCTACAGTTTCGCTAGTCAATACGCGAGCTACACACACACAAATACGTGAAGGTCCGACAATCGGCGACAGTGCATCCAATTGAGGAACGCGAAAGCACGCACGCAGTGATAAGGTCGGCCATTTGCTGGCTTCACGCATGGAGACGTTGTATTTTGTCCGTGTCATAGTGTATTAAAAATAGAACTAGTTTTTCTACTAAGCCCTTCATATTAGATGTGTCACAAAACACCAGAATCGAATTTAGCCTAGCTAAATCACAAAGTTAAATCATTTTCACGTAATAGTAAACGATTGCTAGTGCATCTATTCGCGCGTGGATATTTCTTCCGCTCCATGTGGCTACAATGTTTGTAAACCATCAAACGTTTGTCAAATACCATTTTCGCATTTTCAATTGTTTAAAAAACATACATGCACGCTGTCAAACAAGTTTGTCAAACTTGACGTCAGTTTTACTTTACCTTCGCACTGTTTGACAATGCATTAATGATTGGATTAATTTAATAAATGATTTAAGAAATTTCTTCCCAATGAAGCATGATCTCATCAACGCAATTTACTGACTTATGTAAAAAAAAACACGTGTATGAAAATAGATGATTGAAAACAGGCTATGAAAGTCATTAGTAATCTGTCAATGTACAACGCCAGAAAAAAAACACATCATCAAATAGTGTCAGGATCGATTCAAAAAACGAATTAAACAATGCTAAATTTTGCCGGCATGACGTACTTCTTTTCTGCAATATGCTATTCAACAAACGGTAGTTTACAGAGAATAGCTTCAAATAGACACTTAGACACATTCACACAATAATTTCCCTTGTATGTAAGCAACTATTTTAGATGAAACTAGTCTTCGTGGTGAATACTTGGCAGTGAATCCACGTCGATACTTCATGTTGAACATGATACATGAAGCTATCTATCGCGGTTTTCAGGGCACCGCCGACGTTTAATTTTATTAACAACGTGTAGGCATAATAAATATCGTTAAATATTAATGTCTTAGGAAATTCAATTTCTTGTGGTCTGTTAAATAGAGGGAAGGTTTCCGTTTCCGGCCTTGCTTGCTATCAGATTATTGAACCTAGAAGGCAGTTTAAGACTGATCTTCTTCCATCATACTTTTCTATTTAACTAAATAACATGTGCCACACTTCAGCCACTTATTGAAATATCGATAGATCAATTACGGAAGAAAATCAAATCAACCATACGCTACCTCTAAAATATAGTTATAATAGTTAACCTGATTGGAAATTGCTACCTAATGTTATTAAAGCGTTAGATATCGTCTAGCTGGCTAGGCTCTCTCTCTCTCTAGAGCCCTGACATAAATTTAAAGTCGCGAGCAGGATTCGAGCCTGCGCCATCATCCACTTTTGCTCACCACCGCGAATTCTTCTTCCACATTTTTCATTCAATGATCCTCCTACTGCGTGTTTTAATTGTTGACATGACCCAGAGTGGGACACTACTTCTCTACCCTACCTATCCTGTACACAGTCTGTTTAACACCACTACGATACCAGATCTAAACCTTTCTCGTCATTCAAACTCGGTCTTTCTTAAATATTAATGAATTCTCATTCCATAACGTTTCTACATCGTTCACAATAACACCGGTATGAGAACGCGTACCAATTGAGTCATGCTTTCACGATTCTGACTCAACTACTTGTTTTGGTAAAAAAGAATCAAAGGCGTTTTATGACTGGTTAGGAATTATTGGAATTCTTATCTTAATAATATTTGTAGCAGGAATGTTTTCGAACGGTACTTGAATGTAATTAGAAGTTTTGACATGACTTAGAATAACTTGGAAAATTTGTATTACAGTCAAATCTCTCTACTTAAGGAGGCGGGAACAGCTACGATCCCGGAATTCCGGTATTTGTTAGTGGTTCTAGCAAAATGTCTAGCTTTGTTGTAAAGTTAAAGAATTAAAAAGTTATTATCACGCCAGGCGTTATGTAATTTTCATGTTGTAAATATATGTATGTCGGGTACCGATAGTACGAAACCGTATATGCTCTGGCTAGAGGCAACAAACTGCCTCGCTTTAGGTTCTCCTCGGTTACGCAGAAAAAAAAGCCCTCTAAGTATCGGCAAGAGGCCATCACCAAAAAAATATTTATAAATAATAGGCGACCAAGAGCAAATCAAGAGTATGAGTTTCAATGCTCTCTAACTCTTCTTACATGTCAATAAAAGCAGAGATCGGCAGCTTAATTTTCTTAACTTGGTGTTTCCAAATTTCTCTATCAACCGTTCATTTCTGGTAGATTAATGAGACAGGCTTATTGAAGCCACTAGCTAGTTTTGGGTATTAGTAGTGCCCAATAAGCCTGGCTTGCCAGTAATTTTGAAGTTTACTGACCCGTGTAGGACCATCTACTGCTTCAGTAATCATGATGTCCGTCAAAGCAGACATTAATTAATTAGCAGACGGATTGTTCCAGATAAAAGTAATAAATTACCTCTTTATCGCATTGGAACTTCGCACCGTCACGATTTATAGTATGTAGTAGGCGGTACTGCTGGAATACAAAAAAGACTCATTTCTAGGAATGTTTTGCCTTAAGGACGTACTTAACATTCTATAGATGTCCTTTATGGAAAGAATAAGTCACAAAGGGATGAGACTGCTCGTATCTGGTTTTTGGATTAAAATTTTGTTATGGCAGCCCTTTTATTTTTGAAATTTTATATACTAATTTTTTAATTTATATTGGTGGTCTAGTGATTTATAGTCTTCTATAGAAACGCTACACCTAATGTTGGATTTCGTTTGCACATCATCAAATTATGATCGAATTGGTACCAGTCCACTACTGGAGTTTGGCCGTCAATCAGGTTTGTGAAACCCGCTCTGCTCTGTCCTTTGTCAAGCGGAATATTTTCGCTTACAAGATGAAAATGACAGATATATACGTACAGTCAGCTTTAGTAACATTTAATTTATTGGTAGATCAAAAATGGTACAGCAATTTCATAATCGACAATACATCAAAACTCCTTTGAAACCAAACATTTCAGGAACAACAGGTTTACATTTACAAATGTTACAATAACATTATAATACCAGAGTATTTTCCTTAAACGTGACCACGAACAAGTCCCATGAAACACCATACATTTATTATGTTGAAGTCCTTTTCATTTTAAAAGTAAACATTTATGTTTAGTTTCAGTTTCTACTGCTAATTGGCGTCAAAGCAAATGTTTCTGTGAACTAATTCATTTGTTAAACAAATACGGCAGTGTAGCATTGCTAGAGGTGCTACAATGCACTCTTTGTCGATCGATCACATGTCGATGCAATATGATGATGTTTTATGCGTTAGAGATGTGTTGTGTTTGTTCAGTGAAGAGTAAAAGTGGTAATAAGTACATAATTATATTAAATTCAGCTATTAATCACATTCGCCATTGATTTTTCCGTGACTGCCCAGAAAAGGGAGTGTTATGTTTTTAGGGTTCATGTATGTATGTATGTTTGTGAGTTTCTTTATTGCACCATAACTTCTAAACGCCTGAACTGATTTAGATATATGGGGTATTCAAGATAAATCTTTGAAAAGCATTAACGCATGCTTAGCGAACTCTGAAGTTATTATATTAAATAGAAAAAGAATCGCGGTGGTGAGCAGGGGTCGAGATGGCTTAGTGGTCAGAGCGCCTGGAGTATTCATCCGGGAGGCGCAGGTCCGAATCCTGTTCGCGACCGTATTCTTTTTTCCATATAATATAATAACTTCATATGGGGTATTGTTATAATTCTTACATTATACCGGGTGACATAGGCTAGTCAAATAGCAATATAGTATAATAATGGAAGAAGTACAAAATTATACTTCATAACAAGAAAAATCTATTGTATCTGGTAATAAGCGAGCCAACAAATAAAAAAAATCGTCAGTACCTAGATTCTTTTTGACAATAAACCAAATAAAAGCCTCACAATGACATCAGTATTACGTTGTAATCTAAAATTAAAGAGGATAACGTACGAGAGACTTGTTTAAAACAAAATAATATTATAAGTATTACATTGCTCATAGCAGTACCTACGCTAAACACAGTGGGCTGTCCGTATTACCCGTAGAAACGACACCCGAATGAAGAAAACGTGATCTTTAGTGGATAGTGGAGACCGCGAATCACCAAATATAGTGCTCAGGTTACGTGGAGTGACGAACTCGGTAAGGTGGCTGACACTGACTGGGCCGGAAAAGCCGAGGATCGAGCACTTGGAGTGGCCTATTTCTATGATTGGTAGATTAGTGATGACAAAGAATATGGCTCAATACTACCAAACGTCAAAAAAAAAGAGTCCAACGCTTCTCAATTTTTCAATTGTAACGTAGACAATGGTAAAATTTGTTCTGATTTTGATGCATAATTCTATAGATGAATTGGTATTGTAATTGGTCCAAAACAGATTTAATTAAAATACAATAAACAATAATGAATGAAGAAGATATAATAAAAACATGCCAAACTATTTTGGTTCGGACTTTGACGCGGTTTAAAAAAAAAATTAAGTATCACGGCTCTTAAAAAAATACGGCCGTAGCGTTGCGCACATGTGATAAGCATGCCTAGTCCTCCAGTTTTGCTTGCCATACACGAGCTAAACGCATACAAATACTTAAAACTCTTCCACTCTGCGCCAGTACGCTGCGTGTGTGTGTGTGCGTAATCTATGCTTCGCTTATCACAAGGCAAGGTTACATCCGTATTTTTTTCATATCCGTGTTAAGTATATTGTTTTACGATCAATCTAGGATAACAAGACATAAGAAATCTATTGTTTGCTAACACTCGTAAGCCAACAATAAGAAAATGTACAATAAAAAATAAAACATTCTCAAATGATGATCTTTATGTCCTAACAATCAACAAGGGAACAATCAATGATGAAATTGTTTACAGAACGAGAAAATATTTATATTCAACGTGTTATAATAGAGGAACGCTTTAATAATAATATGTTAGATCATTTATGTACGAGAAATAGAGCTTAGAAGGCCAGTGACGATATTTGTTATGTTTTTTTATGGTAATACGAATAGCTATACAGATAAATGTCCCAAACTACTCTCATTCTCACTTAACCATTTTTCAGAAGAATAAAGAACTACGATCAGAACATCTTAGAAAACTCATAATTATTCGTATGTGCCAGGCTGACAGCAGTTCCGCAAGCGTAAATTCCATTTTTAGGGATCCGTACCTTGAACCCTTATAAGATCACTCTCTTGTCGACTGTCCTTCTGACCGTCTGTCTGTCCGTGTGTCACCACCGATTTTCTCAGGAACGGGTGGACCTAGCAATTTGAAATTTATACCAGATACTGAGATCTATAATCCCTATTAGGTGTATACAAGTCAAGGTCCTGAGCCAACACGATAAAAGGTAATGGGTAAATTTAGATATTCGCGAAAACTTGTTAGTACCGGTTTTTGAAATCAGAGAATACTTGCAGCAGTGACGACCTACAGATCAACGGCTCTTTAGCTTTTTGCGTATAAGGAAGTAACCCTAATTTACACGTGTATACATTAAGTACACATAATATAAAACCTCTTACACTTTACAATAAAAAAAAATACACTGATTGATTATAAATCGTTATCAAATCGGAATCGTAGCAAGCGGAATTTCATAACCTCGGCCTACCCCAATGGGCAACAGGCGTGATTTTATGTTTGTATATATGTATGAGTATGATTTTAAATCAGTGAAGCCGTTATAATTTATCCTCAACAGAAATAAACTGCTTAATATTAATTAGCACTCAACAGTTATTTTTATAAACACGCAAATTAGCTTCATTTAGAGTCATTACGAATTCTACGTAAATGTGGTTGGTTTCTCTTTTTACTTTTTTTTGTTAACTGTTTCTGACATTGCACCTGCCAGAGTATTTACTCTTCCTCACTCAGTTTGTCTATTAATCGTTAGTTGAACGAAACAGTTTTTAGGTCAAGGGCATAGAGTCAGCGAAGTGACAAGACATCGTTTGGGTGATGGGCTTCTTTGTTTAAATTTATTAATTTACATTCTCAGTTATGATAACTTTTGCAATTGTGTGTTGTAGTATTTGAGTTTTGCCCAGCTGTTTTGTTCCACCTAAACTTACCATACTTTTTCGATCGATACCAATAAGCGCTCTAAACATAGTTCTTCACAGCTGAATCCCAAAATAATCGCATTGTTAACGTAATGTTGTCATATTTGATAGCTATGTCCGCACCACGTAAAGAGTTCCTTTATAGAGCTACAGCTTTATGTAGCTTTCAAATAAGGGTGTCATTTAAAAACAGGCCATTGTAGTCCCGGAGTCTGAAATAAAACGTATTCTAAGTGATAGTCCAGTCGGTAACGCTTCGCTTGCAGTATAAGTGCAGTCTTAAAATTAATCATAAGATTAATCTCGTCTTTCCACATCACTGGTGCTCAGTAACTTTCAATCTTTCAACGCTCGACGATGAACAGAAAACATGCGCTTTTCATCCACACGCAGCTAACAAAATTATTTTATTATAGTAAGCAATATTGTGCAGTTTGTGATCATTAATGTTCAGCTCTAGTTACATATATTTTATTTATAAATGTTTAAGATATTTCTTATTTTTCGTTAACACAATGTAATCCTTTCTGTAAACGTTGTTATAAGTAGAGGGGAGTGGTATTCTGCAGAAAGCTGCTCATAGTGTTTTCGTACAAAACATTTTTGTTCCTTTGATCCGAAAGTCTGCCGAAGGGTCTAGTAGTCCCAAACTACTCTCATTCTCACTTAAACTTGCTAACTCTCATAGATATGACAGTAACACCAATCTGTCCCAGTGTTCACAACTTGAAGCAAGACAACTACCGTACCAGTAGCGTAGAATTATCGTACATGAAGCAAAATACTATCTGCCTAGCCTTTTCCCAATTACATTGGGGTCGGCTTCCAGTCACACCGGATGCAGCTTAATACCAGTGTTTTACATGGAGCGACTGCCTATCTGACCTCCACAACCCAGTTACTGGTAACACGATATCTGGTTGTCTGACTGGTTGTCAGACTTTCAGGCTTCTGACTACCCGTAACGGTTGTCATAGATCTTAATTTGACAAACGGGACCGACGGCTTAACGTGCTCTCCGAGGCACGGAGGGGTCTCGGTATGAAATGATGGTCACCCATCCACAGACCGACCGCGGCAGGCGCAGCTTAACCTCGATCGATCGATCTGTGCGGCCGTTACTTAGCCACGAGCCCCTCCATGAAGCAAAATAAATCTTATTAAATGTGATATCATCTTATTAAATATTACATGGAGCAAAATTAACGTACTTTTCAAAATAATCACTATAATTAATTAATATATAGCATAATGAAAATTATCGTACCATCTGCGTACGATAATAATGATATAGTACATCGTCCGTAGGCATGAAATTATCGTACGTTGCGTTAATTATCGTACAGTTTAGAACACTTGTCCTCATTTGTTGTATATTCATTGTGATTGTGAGCATTACCGATGTCTCCCTCCATAACTAGCACCGTAAATATGCAATTAATTGTAAGTTAATAAAATAAAATATATATTTATACCTCGAAAAGTATGAATAAGGTAAACTACAGTAATAATCATAAGGAAACAGCTGTCATGATTCATAATATTACCATATTTTTACACGATAATATGCATACTATAGTACCTATGTCCGACTAGGTATGTCATAGGTATTATATACCAGTACACGAGGAGAATGTAACATTTTAAAGTTATATAATATTTTGTGAAGCTTAACATTATTTCAAATGCATTCGGTTTTTTAATACTTCTCCCTTAGAAACTAGTTTAAACTATCCTTGTCCCTTTTTACTACAGGAATGGACAAACACCACGTCAACATACAATAGCGTTGCCAACTTTTTTACAAGAAATAAAGTATATGTAGGCCTTAGAAAAATATTAAACAGTATTTTAGAAAAATGAACAGTATTTTATTTATTTAATGTTTTAAATACTAATTTTTTAGAACTACTCGCACAACTTATTAATTTAAAGTCTTTTTTATAAACTTCATAGGCCACCACAATTATAGCTCTATAAAAAAATTATGCTAAAAGCAGTATTTTGTATACTTTATTTTTGTTCAACAGTAAAATATATAAAAATATAATACTGTTTTAACAGTATAGTTGGCAACCCAACAAAAGCCACGGTAATATAAAATTAGAAAAAAATATCTGTTAAACATACATTAGATTTTTTCTTCATGAAATTAAGCTGTAGCAACAAGTCAATCGAGTCTGTTTTGGATCTTCATCTACGGATTGACAGCACCAATTACATGGTATTCACTATGTCTATCATCGTCAAACATTGTTATACCGGAAAATTGGATTCTGTTTGATGAGCAAAATGTTTCTTTATATTTATTTGCCCACACTTCACTAGCGTGACGTCACAGGATCCAGAGTATAAGATATGGCGCAGACGTCCAACTTGGCAGCTGTGCATAGTTGATTGATTTTACCTTTTTGATAATACTAGAAATAACATATATGTACAATTGTACATAATAGTATGTGCATGCCATTCTACATTAACTATATCACCCTAAATACCTGGCATTTTTTTTTTGTATTACCCAGATTGACTTTTAAGGCATAGTTTTAGTATCAAAAACGGACCTTAAAAAAATACGAACGGAGCGTTGCGTACGATATATAAGAAACATGCCTAGTTATCCAATTTTGCTTGTCATAAATGAGCTAAACGCATACAAATATGTACTTATAACTCATCCACTCGGCGCCAGTACGCTGCGTGTAATCTATGTGTGTGCGTAATCTATGCTTCACTTTTGACAAGGCAAGGTTCCATCCGTATTTTTTTCAAATCCGTGGTTTCTAACTCATTTCAATTAATGTTCACCGGTTACTAATCACGCGCATTCTTCGGATTGCCCGACTAGTTTCGAACACGAACGGAGCCCTTAGTCATGAGCTGAGCCCGCGGCGATGTCGCGAGTCCAACTCATTTGTTTCGAATACGGATATTACATAGGGATGTCTCAGTTTATGTTTTTGCATCTTCATATTCCGCCTCAGGGAAACTGAATAGGACAGGAAAACACAAAATAAAAAGAAAATAAAAAAAACTATTAAGTAATTATTACTATTACTACTTTTAAATGGCATGTCATATTATCACGTTAAATTATACATTCGATAACATTACTAAAATTCAAATTAAACTTATATTCTATTATATTTTTACAGATTAAATGTAAATAGTATGTATGTTCACTCCACAAAACTATATTAAGCATTAGTGAAAACTTTATTGGCTTTTTGTGTAATTTAAGTTTATTCGGCTTATTGTTATTGATAATGCTGTATGTTTTCCTTGAAATAAATAAAATAAAAATTATCACATTTATCAGTCAAGTGTTCTTTAACACTGTAGTAGGTACGCTTTTCCTAACAATATCATCCATTGACAATTAAATATTACATCATGATACTTTCTGTTATTTTTCCGTAACGTTCTTAAATGGCAATAAATATTCCAATATAGGTGGTTCTGCAAGTAAACAGAATCCCTAAGCTCAAGTCACTCTTGAATATACTCGTAGAATGCTCTATGAATTTTATAGTATGGCATACGTAATCGTAAATTATAAAGCAAACAAAATCTGGTAAAACAGATGGTCAAGAATACAATATTTAGCATTAATACTTAAAAAAAAACGAGATGACTGAATAGAAGGCTGAACTATTTTTTTAGTTTTTTAATACGAATTCAATGACATAGTACAAAAATACGTACAAATAATAATCCCTGGCTGATGTAAGAAGAGACATTGACAATATAAATTACGTAACGCAGGATGCCACAAATCCGCACACACGAACCAGAAATACTCAGAAACTAATTTAATAAAAGCGTATTCATATTAATTAATTCTAATGAAATATCACGGCTGTCTTCATACGGGATGGCACAAGGCTGGCCGCTCCCTTACAACATAAAATGTATATTTTTACGCGCCTTTTTATTTACTCTATGCTATTAGCGATGTCATTTTATGTTGACGTAAATTCAAATTATTCCATGATAGTAATGAACGTCTTGATGACTTCATCGCTTTTTGTACAACCTCCTTCATATCATTCTCTGTTTAGGTGGCCAGTATGACATATTTAATTTTGTTCATGCTCATGGGATTTCCTTTAACTCGTAATTTAATTCATTATACTCAAACGCTAATCAATTTTAGTTAGTAGTTCTCAAATTTCGTGTTTTTTCTGCCATTTCCAGGCCAACTATAGTGATAAGACAGGACGCGGTTGGATGGCGTATTTGAAATAATCTTTAAATATATATAATATCTCGAATATTTAGACATCTATCAACCTTGACCAAGTTGCTCCAGCGGTCGAGCATGGTTCTTTTTGTCGACACGTTTGTCGATTTTAAACGTCAAATTTGACATAAAGTGTTGATAAAACGCTAAAATTCAATACATAAAAACTTTTATAGAGTCGACAAGTTTGTAGAAAAGGTCCGTGCTCGGACGCCTGATTCGCCTATTTTGTACGGAAGCTTCACCTAAACAAACAGCACGACGGCATTATGGGAATTTTAATATGTCGGTTGATGGTCTTGCCATTACTACAATAGGTTATGTGTGATCTCTTGTAATGGTGCATCGACCTGTGCGCCCCAAGTTGAGTATTACCAATGAAATTAATCCAAGATGCAGTTTGATAAACACTATTTCAAAGTAAAAAGTTTTTGTTGATAACACTAGGCTAACTCTTGAAAATAATTCCGCTCGATTGACATTGGAAATATGTTAGTTGGTGCTTTTAAATGCCAAAACGTAAAAAAATAAGAATCGATATACAAATAATGCAACAGGCTTTAAAATTGAGGCAACTGTAATGTAGGTCAAATTTATTTTAATGTTACGCATTGTTTTAAGTCTATTTAATATTGGAATTGGATTGGGATTGGTATTAATTTCAAGAGTAACCCCACAGGTCTGTCAACTGTCAATCACGACATAGCCCCATTGTTAGATGTCAATATCCATGACATTAGTACATTAACAACGCTGCCAAGATTTTCGTTGGCATTCTATTCATCAATTTACATGAAACGCTAATTAAATATAACTGCTAAATGCAAAATACTAAAATAACTATTTTATTACTTATTTTTTTCAACAAGTTACATAGTTTGCAGATCCAAAATGTCACTAAGGCTTCGATAAATGAAACAAACGTTAAATTGTTTCTTGTGTCTAGATTAATGGGTTATGTTTTTAAGTTTTTTTTTCTAAATGCAAAGGTGACTAATGGCTAAATTAGGGGTCGAACTCGCAAGCGTTCATGGATAACCTCACGGCACTCTGGCGCCGTTTTATCTTTGATTTTTTACGCGCTACCTTGAAATACCTTACAAGATACTAAACAGTAATGAGGAAGAGTAAAAAGTATACGTTCCAATGATAAATCATACCGGCGTCGTCTCAAGGCTTCAAAATCAAACAAATATCGGTATACATAAAATACGGGAAGAGTGACCTACATATTTTGTTCTAGGATTTCTTTCAAATTTACCCAGCTGGATCTGGATACTGTTTATAATTTGTCCTAAAATATATTGCGAATATGAGGATAATAACGAAGAGATAACAACATATGGAAGATATTAACCGCACTCGGTAAAATCTTAACGCAATGCAATGTATATTTTGCTTCAATCTTCTGAAGATTCCGTCTCTGAGCATTCTATGGTGCTTAGAGGATTAGACGGGAGACGGCTTCTGACTGAATATCGAACAAATTTGCTCGCCACTTTGGCGGGGGGTGAGGTACACAACGTAAAGCAACAATAGCGCCCGACATTACATTCTTCTTCTATCGTGTCGTTTATGAACAACCTAGTGTCAGAGTTTAAACCACTTGTAGATCATTCCATTACCTCACATAAAAAAAAAACTAAACACTATCAAAAATTGTGTCACGATTAAAATCGTGTACTATCATTGTAACCATACAGGTAAAAGGTATAAAGGTTTGGAATCATATACCAGTGGCGAGAGATATACCTTCCACTAAAACTACTCCAATACTAATTCCTTCAACCTATGGTGTATCTTGTCATTTAAAAAGTTTTTTTTTGCTATGTCCCAGGTTAAAGGTCATTCTCAATATGAATTTTAACCATTTGCACGTTGCGTAAGATGTCTAGCCTTTGCAAGCTAATAATATATTTCTACTGTGATATACGAAAATAATATTTTTTAAACTATGGTTGAAAATTGTCGCCATAATGGATAGGTTTTTGGAGGGAAATTAACAAAATCCTATAGATAACAAGAGATTGCAAATAAAAATAAATGGAATCACTACCGGGTGCCGCCGCCGACGCGACGTCGCTAGCCGCTAATAAAAATCAGGAAGATGGTTGTTTTGCTTTTCAAGTATTTTACACGAGCATTATATTTAACGTCTTTGATCGCTGTATGAGTTATTATTTCAATTTTTATCGGCTCATTAAAACACTCTAACAAGAGCAGTCACGGTACGAAATACCAACATAATGATCATTAGTAATTTTTTTCTAGAAAAAATTGTAGTGATTTTCTATCTAATAAATTCTTTTTTCAAATAATAGACTATTATCAATTGTGTAGAGGTAGGCGTGAGTGGACAAGTTTAAATTAGTTCATGATTAACATAATGGCTACTTACCGGTTCGATAAACAGTAAAAACATCGTAAATATGGATAAATCTACTGATTTCCGATAATGAGAGTGAGTAGGCAGTTATGTGATTTATTTAATTACTTCGCAAGTGTTTAACATGCGAGAGTGTGAATAAAATGTACAGACAAAATGTATTGATAGCTAGAATTACGTCGCACGTAAGTAAAAAAGTTTAATGAGAAATAAGTTCATTCACCGTAAAATACATAAAATATTATTACATAGGTACTTACGCGGTTCATATTTCATAGTTTATTTTATAGCACAATACAATATAAATACTACTTATCGTAATACAAAATAAAAAGAACCCTAACTCTAAGACAGTAAGTAATCTTTGATAAATTTAAAGATGAATATCAAGGGAGGAACTAAAATTCTTTCACTTGTGCACTGAAAATATTATTTCATCTAACTTTTTCGTATTCTTTGTTGAATACGACAAAAAGGAATCTAATAAATATGTCATCACGCATGTATTCCCCAAAGGGTTAGCCTTTCGGCTCAGTAAAGTACAGATCTGTACGTTGTAACAATAAAAATCTATTGTGTCTGCTAATGACTGACGCAACAGCTTAAACGTTAATTTTAATAGAAATTCGCATTTCTGATTGTCATTTTAACCTCACGACCTCACCGCGATTTTGACAACAAGTTTTGTTTCTTGCGCACCAAGGTCGAATGCAGCGTTTCTAGTAATTACTCGGTATTGAAGGAATTCATAAACAAAAGAATAAACGTAACACTCGGTAAGAGATGACGTAAACATAATGTTAGTGAACTTTTTTTTTATTACTTTGAGGTTAAGTTTTTACCTATTTAGCCGCCCATAATTAACAGTGAAATGTGAGTGTACAAGAGTACACCTCTGCCTAAAGGAGTTGTTGTATTGTTTTTTTGTGTTTGCAGTAGCGATTTAATAATGAGGCCCATGCCTGGTCGAATGAAGCTATACAAACAGTTTAAGTCAATGTCAAGGGTTTTGAGTTCACTGTTTCTTTTTCTAACTGCTTATGATTTATTTCGGCGACGATATAAGGTCCATAATGTGGGTCTACTATTAGTTAATAAAGAGATGTTTGAAATAAAATCGGTAGGTTTTGTCCAGCTGAGTAAACTGTCGAGATCGTAGGTGAACATAGCCTTAGTCTGTCGAAGTCCAGTGCGGAATTGCTGGGAAAAGACCGCTTCCAAAGGAAAAATGCACAATGACTAAATACCATTCTATCTTGACCTTTACTCAATGCTGAAGCATAATTCTCGTATCATTTCGAATAACTAGTCCAAGATTTTGCACACTGTGCACTGATTAAGCTTCCTAAGACGTTTTTATTGGTTTGTTTGACATAGGTAATGATCTTGACATTGAATTTATATTGCACGTTCTATAGCTTAATGTCAAATTAATTTAACATTTTCTACTTTCTGCATGTTATAAAAAAAATATGATAAACATTGTTATTATGTAAATGCGTTTATTGACTCTTTAAGCCTCGCCAAATATTTTGAATTTGCAAATATGAGTTTGAATTTAGATAGCCTTAACCTAATCATAGACAGTCATAAAAAAGATTTTTTTTTTCTTACTATGCTCAAGTTTTATTGTATGCAAGCTATTTACGAAATTATAGAAATAGGAATGTCAATGATCTCTTCCTGTCAACTGTCACTTAAAAAGAACGATTTGAAAGGAAATACAAAACAAAATAGTAATAACCGGTAACGTTTTTCTTTTTATATAATTTAAGTAAATAACTAACATAACATAGCATCACGCCTGTATTCCCCGAAGGGGTAGGCAGAGGTGTATACCATTGTACACCCACATTTCACCAATGTTGTTATTAAGTGCCATGTAATAGGTGGTGAGCCTATTGCCATCTACCGGGCGCAATTCCAAACTCCGGGCTGCTACTACGAATTTCCTAACAGAAAAACCCAATAACACTGCCCGCCTCGGGAATCGAACCCGAGACCTAATGCTCAGCAGTCGCGCTTGTGACCACTAGACCAATGAAAAATGTTTTTTTTTCTAATGCGAGCTTCAGTCAAGGGTGTCCGGTGTGCCAGTTACTAGTCCAAATGTATTTACGAAACACATAAATATTGAGTAATTGACACGAAAAGAAGTAGAAGTTTTGTTGACGTCACAATGTGACAGAAAGTCAATCCAATCTTTCTTTAGAGCACGTACCTAATTGGCTTCTTGCTTGTCAGCTAACATCGCTAAGCCTAGTTGTAAATGAAATCCGTGTTACGACCTCCACTGAAACCTTATATATTACAAATCTTCTTTGCTTGCCATAACCTACATCGGAATTTATGCTACTGACAACATCGAACGAGTTGTATAATAATCATAGAACCGCATACACTTCTTTCTTTTTCACTTGTGTCAGATTCAAATGATTAGGAACACACTCAATTTTTTGTCAATGACCGGGCGAAAGAAATATCATAGACAAATTGGTTTTAACGTAAGTAGAAACGGCTGCATCAATACGTTACCCCCCTCACGATACACACACATTCGCGTAAAAGGGTTATACCGATAGATGCAGATCACCGTACCTATCGTACCTATACTACCTGCGTGTGAAACACATTAGCCTACATTTCTTTATAGCCAATCTCCTTAAATGGCTCTTTATTAGACTACCATTAAGTGAACTCTATACTCATTACCATCTAGATTGCGAAGTTATACAAAAACTGGTGATAATTTTCTCACGCGTCGGTTGAGACCAATAGATTGCTCTAGTCTAGGCGATCAAATGATCACTTGTCTCAACACTGATGAAGTTATATCTATGAAACTGACAGAACATTTTTTGCGTTTCGTTAATTTTACACAGGTCGTGATCACAAGCAGACCGATACAGTGAGGTACTCTTTCATCGTGTGGTAGATCATCATAACACATATATCAATTAATTTTAGTTATTCCACAAATCTATACGAAAATGTCCACGAAACGAATCTGGAAACAAAACTCAAATATATTTTTTTAGCAGTTATGGAGATATTTGTGAACTGACAACTGGAAAGATGCGATAGGAGACTTCGTTCTACGCGATGTAGAAAACTGATATTTTTAATATCTAATATATATATATGATAAGATGATGATAACACACAGATTTGCCCATATTGTATAATATCACTCCACATTTCGGCAAAGGAGTTCTCAACGCAAATTAATTACGCAAACGTCTTAATTCTGATCCGAGACCAATTGTTTGTCGTTATGAACGTATGCAGGATATAGGTCATTTGGTAATCAACTTGATCAGCTGTATTGGTAGTTGTTACTTGTTTTCTCAAAAATGCCAAGACGCGTCAAAGCTATATCCAGAAGTCTTTTGATTTGTGCCTTTTCTTAATTAGTCAATGATTAATGATTCAAATTTTTCTACGTCTCAATAAGAAAGGAGGGAAAGGTCAATGAAAAAATCTACTAAACTAAAAAAAAATGTTAAACGTTGTACCCGAGTAAAAATTCTTTAGAAAAAAAAGCAGGATGCGACCGACAACTGTTGATTTTTCCATTAATTTCTCCAGTATTATTAACACTAAATATTTCACATTTTAAACACGCGACAATTATCTCAATTTAAATAAAGTGTCATTTATTTTGCGCCCAATCACATATTTTCGCACATCATAAAATATTATGACAGTAAAATATCCGGAACGATGTCAAGATGTTTTTTATCGGCGATATTTTACTACGAATAAATTGGGTGTTATTTTTAAGCGTGCCTTCAGACACATTGACACATTTTAAAACTGTCGCCCTTATGTATTGGCCATTAATATGTAATAATGTTCTGTTTTTCTCTAAGTTTTCCCATTGGTCTAACTTATTACGTAAATGATTTTTTATTATTGTGGTGGTTTACATAAAATGGCGGGCTATTTTTTCTTTTTTATCTAATGTTTTTCTTTTTAGCAGTAGCGATAGTGATTACTTTTTAAATTCTTATTTATCGGATCAATCTTGCACAATAATATATAGTTTAGTATAGTGCCTGTACTCCCAGAAGGGTTTCAACACCCACATTTGGCCGGTGCAGTTTTATTCTAAACTAAATAAATGTGGGCCAGCATAAGCGGCTCTTAAAAAAATGTCAATGCAATAAATATATTATATAAAGACCTGTTTAATAAACCGCCTTGAAGAGTTGTAAACAAACTGACGTTGATATTTTTTCGTATCTATACCTAAGTATTGTACCTACATGTAATAAAGAATTTGATATAAAAACCAAATTATCAATTGCAAAAAAAAAGTAACTACAGTAAGAACGTGCCTATTAATAACTTGAATGACACACGCAAAGTCGCAACTTGTGTATAATTAGATTATATCTTCAACGGAAAACATGTACATTTTTCATATTAGCACCATTTGACAGCTGCTGTCATAATTATTTAGAATCCGAAATAATGATCTTACAATCTGTCAGTATAAAATTCGATTGAAGAGATTTTCTTTGACAATATTGAGGAAATTTTAGTACGCAATGAAAAAATTTTATGATTTAGAAAGTTAAATAAAGTCACACTGTGGTGCAATTTCCTTAAGACTAGAAAAAAAAATACGTAGTTTTCTTTTTTCGTTCTTTTGTTTTCTAACATGCTAACTACATGTAACCAGTAACATTTTACAATCCAATATTTAAACAGACTTATTAAAAACCTTTTGATAAGCTCACAAATATTCAAATAATACTTATTATTTAGATTTATGTAGTTATCTAAAAATGCAGCATACCTATGTGATGAGTACTTAAATAATACACTATCGAAATAACAGGTGGTACTATCTTTCATACCTATTTACACCGTTTACAGTTTTATAACATTCTACATACGAGATAACACTATTACAATTTTGATAAAATTATGTTCAAAACTCGCTATACCGCCCGAGCATCTTCATTGAACCCAAAATAATGTAGTCACAACATCCACAATTAATTAAGACATCTAAAAATATTATTGCTATACATTTTCTTGACACAAATTAATATTAATTTTTGTGTCCAGCTGTCAAGAAAGTCGTGCTCCACGATTCCTCTCCGTCATTTAGGTCTACGCTAATTCAGTCACTCTCGAATCACATTGCGTAATAAATCAAAGAGTTTTTACTCTTTATAATTTTTTTCAGCAGCAGCACAGAGTTGAGAATTGTGCCCGGTATATGGCAATAGACTCACCAGTCAACACTTATTCTAAATTTTTCATGAAATACAGAGTTGATTGCTATGTTATGAATTTTGATAGATAAATACCAATTATGATAATGTCTATTGGTTGGTTTATTTGGGTTATTGCGTAAAACCTAGTTTACGTCTCGCATCCGCATTGGGCACACATTAAAACAGACGGGTACATAATGAGGTATTTGGACTCCGACTAGTTAGCACCTTTTCTTCATGCTGGTGGAAGGTCTCCTGGCGACTTCTGTGCGGGTTTTTATCTCGGTCTCATAATCCTAGTTTTCAGTCAGCCAGGCCCTCAATATTTTTATACTTGGTGACCCGATCCAGTCGTTGTCCTGATGCTCTGATGATTGGGTCTAAGTTTGTATTTTTGGTTTTCATTATATTCATTTGAGGCCAGTTTCTTCACTGCATCGGTATCAAAATTAACTCTATCTACTATTATTTGCAATTCAGATTCTGAGCCCGCTAGAACAACCATGTCGTCAGCGTATCTCAGGTTGTTTATTATTCGCCCATTTTTTCTGACACCATAGTCGAGGGCTTCTAGTGCTTGAGTATAAATTTAACAGTGTAGGAGACAGAATGCAGCCCTGTCGGACTCCCCTCTTAATGTCCACGTCATTATTTAAATAAAGTAGTATAATTATTTAAAAAAAAACACGATATCGCTACTGCTAATGCATTTGATTCAAAAAAAATCCGGCATAAGTAAACAGTAGCAGCTTGATTGACCCTCCACAGTATCAGAAAACTTCGAGGTTAATCAAGTCGCGTTAGCTGGTAAATCTATTAAAATATAAATCACTTGTTATAAATAAAATAAAACATGGAGTAAACAGAACTCTTTTGAAGCTTATTGAATATTTAAAGTTAATTAAAATGTAATCATACCATATGGAGACAAACAGTCTACTTAATAACGCCTATTCGAGTCAAAGCCAGTCGATTTTATGTTTTTGCGTAAATATCTATCTGTATTTGGATATTTTATTTTCGTATTGAATAAATTGGCTGACCGCGCTCAAAGATTGCATAATGCCATTAACGCTGGATAAATAGAACGCTGCGTTTGCGCACACACTTGTGAATGATTCATTCACGTTCGAGAGAACATGGCGGGTGCAGATCTTTATGGATTGTGGGAGTCTTAATTGCATTAAATGAAAATGTAATGCAGCTAACAATTACTGCGTTTGTCAGTGAAAACGTGAACTTAAATTCATTCTTCTGTCGACTGACTAAAACTGCTTCTCAAAGTTAATTAAATAGATATTAGGTATTTGCATGGTTCTGATGCCTAGTAGGCTTCAAGAATTTCTTTGATGGTCTTCTTCTTTCGTGTGGTTAAGCACCAAATTATGTAGGAGTCTTTCAAGCCGCCCGTAGGCTTCTTCTGAATTCGCATAAATGATTTGAATGCTACCTGCGACGTAAATAAAATACTATTAGAGATATTAAACCCAATACTGTAATTTAGTGGTGTGTGAAACTTTGCAATTATACCGATCAGTATAGATAAGCTACTTTTGTATGTAATTATTAATTAACCAGGTCGAAACAAGAATTTTAGTTCTGGTTGCCTGAGCTTTATTCGACTGAATGAAAAATTATGCTTAGTTTATTTATCGTACAAGTCACGTTCTTAACTACCTTTAAACAAAGCAAACTGTTTCAAAATGTCTAATTAGGTGCCTTATAAGGAGCTCGTTAATCTTTGACAAGCAAGCTCATGCGCTTGTCGACTGATTTTGAAACAAACAAAAAGTTATTTATTCGTTGACATGTCAACAAATTACTGTCTAGTATGTCTAGATTTTTTGCTACAAGTCTAGGTTGAGACCTTATTAATTTTATTCGTGTTGTATTTTTAGTAAGTAGTAATTTACTACGTGTAGTGTGAGAAAAAAAAATTGGTATCCCGTTCAATACTTTCGTAGTACCTACCTGACTCTTTACATACTTAAATGGTTTGGTCCCATTGAGAGAACAGGGCAGGTGTAAGTGGAAATGTCGGAAAAGGACGCCCTAGAAGGATATACACTGTCCTTATTAGTGATATCCTCCAAAAAGGTCATGTGCCTAGTATCCGCAACCGGCGCGCGCCAATGACCAGATGTATGAACGTGGACGAAGTAAAAGGCATATGTAAGGATCGTAGCAGGTTTCTGCCTACCCCCATTGGAGAAAGGCGAGAGTTTATGTATGTATACAACATCACATGTGAGTAAAAAAATAACGAGCGATTACGTATGACTACTCATTTACAAGTAAACACCCACATAATAAACAAACCTCGAGATAGCCAAAATCGTGCAAATATAATTACAGATAGTGTTTCCAGAATACTAAAGAAAGTGTCATAGAGCTGAAGAAATGATCTTGAGTACGAACTAAATTACCTACTAATAAAATTGCGTCCAAGTTAAGCGTATAACACAGTGCTCAAGAGTGCGGAGACAATGACCATCAACGGCGAATTGTTTAAATTAGAACTTCCGACGGCAGAGGTCGCGGCTGCGGTCCGCGGTCCTTGTTGCAACCGCTTCCTTTATTTATATGAATAATCATTGTGTAACTGGTCTATTTAGGACACATGTGGCCATAATCATTTTAATTGGTTACTTAATCTTTAGTTCTCGCATCTCTGGTTTTACTTAAATGTTAACTGAACTAAATTGCGGTTGGTTGAGAATTTACGTTGTTCTTAAATGTGGAGAATGTAGAGAGTTATTATTCTTTCAGTCATTTCAGCTAATATAACTATAAAGTAATATTTATCATAGTGTTGATGTATAAATTAGTTACCAGAAAGAAAATCTGTCACGGACATGTCAATTAGCATACTTTTAGATGAATTAATGCTGTGACATAACTATATTTTATTATCTTACGTAAAAAATTTTTGTACAACTAATCATCTTAATTGCCCCACTGTGCGATATTTTACGTACGGTTTTGACATTGTATAGCTAATATATGCAGCCTTCTATTTTCAAACGCGGAACTATATTTTTTTTTAATGTTGGGGTTTGCTTATGTTTGTAATTGGTAAACATCTACCTCTTTATCTCGATTTTAAGTTTATGTCGCAGGATTTTTACGATCTCCTGTCACATCTGTCATTTTAGGCATGATTTTCTCCTTAAAAACTGAAACTGGATTTTATTTAGGTTTTCACAAATGAAAAGTGTTTAAAGAGGACGGTTTAGGTTAGCCATTACTATTTTGTGGCTATTTTGATCAACTTTCATGAAAACGATTAAATTCGGTCACTTATGTACAAAAGCTGCTGTCGAGCGAAGCTGGAGGGTCAGTTGTTACCTATAAATTGCAAATAACTTTCCATTTTTTGTTTATAGATAATGTAACTTCTTTCTTCACAGAACATTTCGGGCATTACTCTACCTATCTTTATAGGAATCCCGATCATAATGTAACTTACGTACAGTCTGTTTAATATCCTCGTTGGATCAACCCGTCCATCAAAGATTGGCATATAAACGCAGTGCATGCACAAATGACTTATCTTTTCGCATGAATTGCGATATAAGTTACTATGAAACATGTCACATTTGTACGCGTTGGCTTGGTACTGTTAGCTACAAACAGATAATACTCTAAAAAGCTTCGGGAGTGGATTATTATTAAAATCTTTATATAATCGGTGTGAGTTCAGAATACCCAAAGAATTATAAAAAAAATACAAGTTTATCAAAGACTTTTTGAAAATTACAAAATGTTAACCCTTCCCCTGTGCAGTGCCCATATGTGGTGCATCGCGCACGGCGATTTTTTAACTTTTGGGTCTGTATCTCGCGCAGTAACTGTATTAATATTATTTCTGTTGCTGGCTGTACGGTCTTATTTATCATGTTATTACTGTCGGTAAATGTCTACTAGACCGACAATGACCGGTTTTCGAGATCGAGTGACATTTCAAGCAACATGTTGAGGCAGGCGGATGATTGTCATATAAACAAGTGAAAGTCACAGATCCGGTACGGCAATGCTATCCCGATTCTTATGCTTTGCGATTGCAATAAATATTTTCCTATTACATTTTATATGATTTCGAATACGATTTCACATTGTTAAACACTGCTGTAATGTGTTCTGCACCACGATTTTGCATTCGCGTCGCAAGCTTGCGTCGTATTTGCCTGATAGTCTATACGTATGATTATTGATGTTCATTTGAATTTTTCCCGACTGGTCTTGAAATCAAACAGAGCCCTGGAACTGATCATGCCCAGATTAGTCCCGTATTATTACAAATTTACAATATTCTGCAGAAGAAAAAACTATTAAAGTGAGTGTAGTGATGGCTGAACTACCTGACAATCCTTGCATGTATCAATGTGACCTGCTCGGTGTTAATTTGTTACAAATAAAATTATATTTATCTTTAGTTAATCTACGACATCACAGACATACCGTGAAGCAAAACATCGTGAGAAATTTTCGACTTTGTGAAATTTGTAAGCATGGTGATCGATACTCGTGCCTTGTCAGTTTGAGAAGAGCCCTTTCCTCTAAAACTTAGTCTGCCTTATATAGCTGAATTACCTCGGGTTGCTTGATTACAACAGCTAATAACACATTGGATTTTTTACGGGACGCGTCAAGCACTCCTGTGTACCATATTGGGTACACGGTGATTATTTAACTATTCTGTTTGCTTTGCGGACAGCGAAAGTGTTAAGACTCTTCGGGATTGGTCAATTTTCGAAGTCTCTCTGAATGAACTACTATACTCAGGGATTTCCCTTGAGTATAGAAGTAAGACCTCGAAAATCCAATGTAAAAAAAAATACAAGTGACCCAGTCCTATCAATACATGTAGTTTTTTGTTAACTCATCACCAGATCATTTACCCCGTAATGAATATTGAACGTATACGAACTTCGAAACTCCCACGCATCAAATAACACATTAGACTCTTGAAATAAAGTACTCAGGTATAATATAGTAATGTGTACTTCCGCTCGTTTTATTTAGTTCTCAGATTAACGGATCTCAAAGTCAATGTCCTTTTTGTAACACGATAAATGTAATATCACGAAGTTGCTGTAGTTTTTTTTTATTATGTGCCAGTCTTGTTTTGACAGATTGTAACTGATAGGTTAGGTTAGGTTACCTTCTTTGCGTTAAGCGTAGGCGTCGCCGTCAGCGCGAAATATTAAGTGACTGCTAGCTAGATTTGAAAATGGAATTGGAAAGAATTGCATTTGAAATATGATAATAGAATAGACTGAGATTTTTGTTTGCGGATTTATTTGAATTTGGGACGCCTTCATTTAAATCGGAAATTATTTAGCACTTTTACGTTTAAAGTTTCTGTGGCTTAGGTGTTTTAATGTTCCGTCTCATAAAGTTTTTAACAAAGACTTTTTGAAACTATTCCCACAACGTAGCCTCAGGATGTTCTTTACAGCTACGTTAAATGTTTCCTCTGCTACGAAGGTAGCAGACGTAGATTCATACTTCACCTTTAAGTAACTCCCGTAACACAGGTTACGTACCTAGCCCGGGTGTCAGAGACTTCATAAATGTTGATGTACTTTTTATGACAATAAAGATTATTTATTATTTATTTTATTATTAAGTAGTTTACCTCACACGTCCTAACAAAGAGTAAGAACGTGTGTTAGCAGTTGTCCTTTAAACTTATTCACGATTGAACAATTAGATTGGTTAAGAAACGATAATAACTTACATACAACGACAACAAAAATATTGATTCTTAAAAATTGTCATCGGCTTCTACCAATTCAAAATTTAATAAAAAAAAAATGTGGTCAACAGTTATGTTTGTTGACGATAGTAGTAATCGCTGATATTGTTGGGTTAAACTGTCAATTTCGTAATCATTAGTTACTAATTATTTATTATTTACTTATTGTTGTTTTATTAATGTATTGTAGAGTCACTATTTATATACTAAACAAACGATTGAATGTGTATGATAAAAAAACATGGGCCATTATATGAACCAGAGTAAGTTATGAGGACTTCTGAGTTTCCAGTTGTTGAAATAGACTGGGGTCGATTTTTAAACGTCAGATTACATTATTAGATAAGAATTTATAATTATTTACAGAACTTTTTACAAAGAAAAGCCGTCAAATATTTAATCCCTCTGGTAAAGAAAGTAAAAAAATACTTATTTTATTAATTAAATCTAAACAAATACAGAAATTTCTAAAGTTACCAACGAAATCTCTTCACGAACGCCGTCATTCTTCATCCAACAGCAGATGACAGATCCCACCAAAAACTGTGAACAAATACCAAAGAGTATATCTAGTTAAATGCCTCCTACGGAGACCACGCTTGACGGCATGTTGTGCCTGTCGCGTCACGAGAACTGCCCCTGGAGCGAGGCGCTGAAGTCCGCTGAAGTCAACTGGACGGGCCTGCAGTACACCTGCCTTAAGATCCTGCACCTGTACTGCAAGGTTTTCGAGAAGGAAGATGTACTGGACATGGTTATTAGGTGAGTTTTTTCTGTTAGAATAACACTTTGCCCGACCTCGAAATCGAACCCAGGACGTTCTGCAGCCACAATTGCGATCACTAGACGAACGAGGCAGCCGAAGTTTTCAGTGAGATGATAGAGAAGTAAAACATTTATATGAAATAGGATTTTTTTAAATATGTCAAGTAAGATTTTCCGTCGTCAGAAACGAGTAGATTTTTTTCAATAATTTGTAATTAATTTAGATACAACATTGATTTTAACAATACGGTATCAGGGGTGCGCCACAAAGGGTTACGCAGATTCTTAGAAACAGCCGAATATGAATGAACCTTACTTCTTCTACTTTCTAAAATACAATGTTCAACGTTCTCCTAACTCGCCATAAATTACCGAAGATTTACAATAAGGCAAGAAAATGAAAAGCTATTTCTAAGCTTCATTAAATCTCGTCTAAACTGACTCATCAGCAATAACCGTCAATGTAAACAAAACACAACACTAATCCCAATAGAGAGTACTTTCCCGCGTTAAAATTACATCTACATGACTCTGTTACACGATAAAATAAATTATCGTTTATTTTAGTCGTGGAACAGAGCCGTCAAATTAGGCAGAGCACCCACGCAGTACGCTCAGGATATGTTGCTATAATCAGGAGTTCCTGTTCGATGCCGGAATCTCATATAGATAAACTATTTTAGAATAATATGTGTTTATTATTTACTGCAAGTATTGATAGGAAATATAATTAGGATTTATAGGAGTGGTTGTGATCACAGAATATAAATACAGTTGTTTTTCTAGGATACCTATCATATTTATTATCCTTATACTAACACAAATCTTTATCTATATGATTTCTGATAATCGCAATTCTTGCTTTACATACAAATACAATCATGCCATCATGCCTTCCCATTGTCGAAGGCAAAGTACTATATCGATTTCCACTGCGATTCTAACATACCTAAAAGAGGTTTCATCTCTGTCCATTAATCGCTTTATGCATGGTCGTCAATTTAGTACTCACTTTCACTGCTGCAATGTAATGCTCACCTCTTCAGACAAAGTTTTATCTGTAGTAGTTACGCTATGATCTATGACCCATCATAGTGGAAACCTGATATACTCACGTGGAAAATCACCTAAATTTAAGCCCTTAGTCATAGACAGCACTTGCAAAATGATGATGAACGATCTATTCGTAGCCAAAACAGCGCAACGATATTCCTGTAATGATTTACCGTGTGTAGGTAGTCAGGTAATAGCAGATTCGTGTTGATGGACCTAGTACTCATTACGTTTCAGAGTAAACTCCGCGACACACTCCCAACTAACTTCAGGAGCCTTTGTATGTGTTCTGTGACTTTTAATGCTAATTATTAATATTTTAGAACCTCTACCGTGTGTCTGCCGGGGTTGTGGGAAACACCTGTGTATCCCGTAACCCTGGCACAGGTTAATGGAAGACTTTGGGTAGTCGGCATGACGTCAAACAGTTACCAATCTCAAAAAGAAAGTGTCTACAGTATTTGCTCGTATAATCACATTAGTATTGATTACATTCAGGCGTTCCTTTGCGGAAATCCATTACAATGGATGCAAATAAATAAAATATCTAGCTACTTCCACAATATTGAGGCTAGTCATCCTATACCTGTGCATCGCCCGCCCGCCTTTAAATATATGCACATATGCAAGCGGTGAAAATTGCAACTACCACCAACTTCTAGTAGTTAGGGTATATGCATGACTACCCTCAATATTGTGGAAGTAGCTAGATATTGTATTTATTCTCAACCAATCACATAAGTAACCTAATTTGGTTTACCCTATTTAAACTATGTCAATAGTGCTTAAATATTTCTCGGTAGTAAGGTCATTTACTAAGACACTTTGTACTCTGACGATAAGATAAATGAACACTGCATTCCATGATGTAAAATTTGGTCATTTTAAGTGGGTTTTTTTTCGCTTTTTCAAATAGTTGTTTAAATTAAGGCAGTAAGTATCCGGGGATGAAAAATGATAAGACAATATCCTGCAATATTGCACTTAATTATTGTTTTCGGATACTGGTAAAGGACTGCCTTGTTGGCCTAGCGCGACCACTGAGCATGAGGCATCGAGTTCGATTCCTGGGTCTGGCAAAATGTTCCGGTAGATGACTATAGGTTCACCACCCATTAAGTGGGACTTAATAACAGCATTGTTGAAATGTGGGTGTACAACTGTGTACACCACTGCCTACCCTTTCGGGGAATAAATATGGATGCTACTTACTATGTATGGTAAAGGAACTAACAACATATTTTATTCGTAAAACAGCCAACAATTTCCACTTATTTTGCTGACTGTATGTTATTACAGTTTTTTAGCGTTGAAATAACTATGTGACGTCACATTTCACAATGAGAAAATCAAACAAGTTGAGAACTATAGTCGTTTGTTTTAAATCCGGATTCCAAAGAGTATTGCATACAAATGTTTTTTTTTTCTAATGTAATCATAGCACTCTCGTTTAATACACCAAATAGCTTTGCATCTACTAATGGAATGACGTGGGGTGACGTACTTTCTGAATAAAGCTGACATTACAAACATACGGTGAAGAAAATCATCGTCGGACTGACGATCAATGCTGATGCCTTCTCTTTATGAGAAGAGGATCCTGCCCTTTAGTGGGGCAGTTAAATACTGGCTGGTATGATGCATCCTTTCAACATGCAACCGTGATCAAATTGTCATTTAAGTAAAAAGTGCAATTGTTTAATGTAAACAGAAATGTTTTCTGTTAACTGTTTACGATTACTAACGTGAATTTCGGTATATTATGTAACGTGAATTCCGTATAATTAGTAGTCATGTACTTATTATGAATAATGAACGAACAACGGAGTGCAATTTCTTTCAATAGAAAAATAGTACCCTTTGGCTCAGCCACGTACAAATACGTACTTACTTCATAACAATAAAAATCTATTGTGTCTGCTAATTAGCGAGCCAACAGATTAAGTTAAAATGGGGTGCGAGACACAGAAGTGGATTTTAGACATAGGTTTTAGGTATCCAAATAGAAGACTAGTATATATCTTTTTTTTATGTCTAAGAAAATGGGTAGAGCGAGATATTTTTTATGTCTATTACTCAAAATACTCTAGCTATGGATAGTTTTAGAAATGAGTAAGAACTCTTTACAATAATACCTAAATGTTTATGGCCGTCGTTTGAGAGAATTAGATTTAACTTTAGTGGTACTTTCGATATCACTGCTGTAAAACGGATTTAGTAAGGAGATAAATCTTTTAGATTATTCTAGTTACAGTTTTCATTTGGCACTGAACATGTTTACAGAAAATATAATAAAATTTAAATACTGAGAATTACTACCTATTTAAAAATACCTACTACCAAATACGCACGCCATTTGCGAAAAATTCGCAACAAAAATAATTTTTAAATAAATAAATAACCCGCCCATATGAAAAAAGATTATGGAAATAAATTTTAACTGCCACATAGTCTGCTGAATACTGAATTTTTACTTTTTCTACTGAATTGCAATCAGCGCCTCCCTTAATTATAATCGTGAATAAAATCTTTGTAAAAGTCTTTTGTCATCTCTTCTCCCATATTATTCATTAATCTAATTTGAGAAGCGAGAACCCTTTTAAAACTGCGCCGCGTATTCAGAAATTGAAATTTTGATACATTCAGCAATATAAGATCAACACCATACTTAAATGATTCAACCTAAATACACAGAACAGTAATGAAATATTTTAAAAGTAGCCACTTTCCATCTAGTGTACTTCCATATGGACGGATTCTGAATAGAAATTCTTCAGATTACGGCAATACTGGCGATACTTCCATTTGGATGCACCAGAGTCACCACTTCGTGCGTTGCTCTCGCGATTTCATATACTCACATTCAATCATCACCATCATTCGCAGTTTTTAACAACCATTGCAAGCCATAACCCTTCTCCTTTCTACGCAAGTCATTCCAGTTTTGCGCCAGTCTTTCAACCCTGACTATATCGTCGACTCATCGTGAGAATGAATGGTCTCCCTACGGTCCGCGTACCTACTCTCATTCGTCATTCCGTTAAGGATCTGCTCCAGCTGCTGTAACCACACTTAGCCAAGTAGCCTGCCCAAAGCCATTAGATACCGATATCCTCCACATTCAATACCTTAGGTAAAATAATACGTCGATTTTGATAAATAAGGCCCTGATACTTACACTAAACACTTACGGTCTGATTTCTGCCCAAAAGGTCGACTAATAAATAAATAAATATTCAATACAAACCGGATTAGTTTTCATTATAAACCCGAATCAAACAAAACTACGATTAATTCAATAATTGTTATTAGATCAGCATTCAAAATACAAACAATAATTTTCAATCATCCTTTGAACTTAAACAATAAACGATCAGACATGTTTATCAAATCGTACACCCCTATATTTATCTTTAATTACCCAATTTTTATGTGTTTGCTAATTTTATTGGTATCAAACTGCTAGTAAAACGGTTTTGCGGGCAATAAAGACCCGTTAGCTGGGATGAGTCGGTCGTAACGTGTTATGACCGTACTAATGAGCGCTGTCTTGTTAGGGTGAATGTGTGGAAACAGGTGGGTGATCATTCGTGAGCTCACCTTGCTTCACCCCCAAGAAAACATTTTATGAGTCGATACTCTAGGCTCCTAGAAACAATGAGGTTATACCATGGGTTATACTCTTTGTCTGGCTTAGGTATACATCTCGTGCTGCGCCGATTGTTTATTGTTTCATTTCAGCTTCCATAGCTGAAATGAAACAATTTCTTTTTTATAAAAAGAGTCGTTATCATTTTTTCAATAGATACAAAAAGTTTTACATATATCCTATATCCATTTCTAAGTTTTTTTAAATTATCACTGTCATTCTCAGCCTTTTAAAAACCACTGCAAGGCATAAACCTCGCGGTTCAGGTCTTTTCTAGGACCTTGACTATATATTTCACCCATTGACCTTCCTAATCAATAAAATTTTATTCTTTAAAAAAGAGTTCGTTTTCCTAATTTGCATCCTGAACTATTCTGCACCAATAGACACATTCACCGATAACGACACTCCACACTTCTTAAATCTCCGTAAAATTTCGGAAGCCAAGTGATCGGGTGCCGACATCTTTATTTACAATACTAGCACAACACACCTTGATCAATGACCTATATCAGTGGTATACTCAGCGAAAGAAGTCAATTAATACATACCAAAAGTGCGGTGCGAGCATGGTTCTTTTTGTCGACACGTTTGTCGATTTTAAACGTCAGTTTTGACATGAGGTGTTGTGAAAAATTCAATACATATTTTTTTTTATCGCGTCGACAAGTTTGTCGAAAACATCCGTGGTCGGTGTGCTGCACGGACTGTAGTGGAGAGGTGATTAAAGGACTTTTTGCATGTTCTGTATTGATATGATGACAAGATACTCCAGAGAATTAGATGATGGTTAGTTTTAATAACTCAGACATTTCATTTGTATGTTTTCAATTACTTTTGTCGTTGACCGTACAACATAGGTACTTACAGACAGTGTTACAGAGATTTTCTGTTTACTAAACATTTACGTGTGGTAATCGCTTCTGAGCCGAATTTTGTTAATCAGTTTGAATCGCGATTCATCTACGAGAATTTAGTTTTAGTTTTTGCTTTATTGTCAGTCTACATAAACATTTAATGTTCCAGAAATTTTATTAAATTAATGTGTCTATACTATAATGGCTGTCATAATCTCCTTCTTCACCATTAGATCACGTTCAACACCTGAGTGATAATAAAGACTAGATATAGATCCATTTTTGATAAATACTTAACCTTACTTAGTTCCTTAGGTACTTAAACCCACTGTTTTTGGTAAATGAAAGCTGAGCTTTTATAGAAAAAACGCTTTCAGGCTCTAAAAGACCATTTACAAAATTGTCCGATACAATATTTCCTACCAAAGAAAAATACATATTAGTCTACCTAAAAATACATATAAGGTACTATACCTAAAAATAACTGTACGTGTGCTAAAACTTAAAAATACATGCACATGGCTTAAAACAGAAACTCATTTAAAGTTCTCGTAATTATTGCCTATTTGAAGTTGTATTTCAAGTAATACATATTTATAACTACAAGTAATGAGTAACTTGAACTGAACAGGCTTTGATTTACATCAATGCTATAAGTAGGTACCTAACTAAACTAATAGCTTGTTTACCTTCAAATCCGGCCTTTGACCTAGAAACAGTGTCTTATTTCTATGCGGCAACACTGACAACCCTTCAAAATGGCGCGCGAGTCACCTTTTGACATTCAATGTTAACCCTATCCAGTTTCGCTTGCACAACATGACGCTGGCCGAATAGTCGTCAAGACTTAATCGCCATAAAGAAGAAAAAAAAAAGCTTTCGCTTGGTGCAAAATGTATTCAGGGGTAGAATAATACGGGTTAGTTTTCTGGTGAAGTAAAGACATACCACATACTACTTCTGAATACTTTATTGCATACCAAGAGGAAAGACTCAGAGTATCAACTTGAAGCATCTTGAAAATCTTGTAAATCAGAGAAGTAGAAAATAATGCACAAATATTGTTTATCAAAGAGAAGAGGAAGCAATTGTACAATGATGGTGATCACTGGGGTGATTTTAGTGTGCTCTTATCAGGCCAGGCGCCTTTTGAAGGTTACCCCTGACAAAAAATATACTATCCTTGGTTTGTTTTAAATAGGTCGCCTTATCACTGATATTAGTTATGCTAGTATGTAGTTGAATGTTTTTGGCGTGATACGATTCCAGTAACACCATAAGCACTTTAATAACGATACTCACCCCAAATCTCTTATATGCGTCATAAAATATTTTTAGTAAGCAAATGTTCCGAGCTATGTGAAAATCAATTCCTCACACTGCATGTTTATTTCATTAGTCAAATGGGGTTACAAAGAGGTCAAAGAAAGGTCTTCGGTTGTCTATGACTCAGGGTTGCTACGTAAATATAATGGAATAGGTTGAAATAGAGCGGAAATGTCACTGACAAAAATAATAGGTTCTGTGTGTACATAAAGACACGTGGAGCCTTTTGCTGTCTTGAATGGGTGACTTGGAATGTCAATTAATGGATGTTAACCATTCGGCACCTATTTCCAGAATTAGCTTTAGTCTAAAGTTGGTAAAAAATTTTGAAGATATTATTTTAAACAAAAGTAACAAAAAATTATTCATAATACATTACAATTGAAATAAACATCGAGCTATTTCAATTACAATGAGAAGTGAATTATAGAACAATATTTTACGAAAGGACGGAAGAATTATGCTCGGAATTTCAAATTTGCATTATCTTTTCAGTTTCTTTTCTTGTTTTTAATACAGCAATGCTTTGCAGGATTCTTTCATTGATCAGAACATTCTTATACTGGACAAGCCATTAGACATAAATCAGAAAACTAAATGAAGCTGCCACCTGGAATCAATAAGGGTATTCCAATAAAAAAACGATTACTACGTACGTCATCCACGAGAAGTCTATAACTTTCAAAGAAAATTTATTTAAAATGGCCCCTTTGAGTACAAAGCAGCATTCTAAAAAGGTTTTATGTTTAAACAACGCCCTAGAACCTACTTACTTTGCATCGCTAAGTAAAGTAAATGGCGATGGGCACGGCGCGGGCGCTCCATTAGATAGTGCTAAGGTTAACTCAAGGACATTCATCTTCGGGATTTGTCGAGCTAAAAGGTTTTCTTTTGTTGTTTGGTTGGCTGCACCTGTATTGTCACCTGACTGAAGATACGAACATATTTACCAACGATTGGGGTTTTCGTTTTATTATATTGCAATTCAGGAACGGTATCTGCGACTGACATCCAGACAGTGTTGCCATGTCAATAATAAATTTTGATTATTTTATTTAAAATAATGATTGGTTTTCTAAGCTATTATTAGTTTCAGGATCAGTCAGTGTTTTGTTATTATTGTATTATTTAGTCTTTCTTTTTATTAAAATTTTGTTTACTATGTGCTAAGAAGGTGTGCGTGGGCGTAAAAAGCATCAAGCTGTGTTTTAGGCTTATATATTTATGATTATGAAAAAAAAAAAAAACATATCATATATCATAAATTCAGAGGACACACTCGAAAAATTGCTGAGTCAAGGTTAATAGGGAGAAAGGCGCCAGCGCCGGCAGATTTTCCCCCATTTTCATCTACAATTATGGAGTGATAAATGATAGAAACGGGGCCGTTTAGTTTTACCTAATAAACATTCTCAGTACTATTTTATTATAGGTACCTACTGCCGAAGAATATAAAAATAAGAATTGAAAAGGATTTGGGAGACACCTATTTTATTCAAACTTCTTTCTTCCGAAAACTCAGTTGTCAATGCATCCCCAGCTTCCAGACGATGTAGTGCTCTCGGACCACGGGTTCTTCGGTAATTATTTGTGTCGCATAGTTTTCTAATCAGTTCTTAGTCTTTGTCTTCACTCTAAATCGGACCTATTTGCTCCCCCAAATTTCCATGAGGCAGCTTATGCTGGGGTAGTGGCCTTTTTTGGCCTCGTGCAGGTTGTTATTGTATTCTTTTAGGCAGTCGTTTTTTTTTTCAGCTGTTGTTGCCTGATACGAGATCAAAATTAGTATTTCTTTATTTCTTTCTTTGTCTTCTCCTCGTGTCAATGGATATTGAATTAATTGACGTTTAAAAAAGACTCGGTAATTAGTACCAGTAGCCATTCTAGGTACTTTAAATAAGTTACTTTCTTTTTCTTCAGTACTCCTCCACCACTTCATTATTATTCACGGTCAAAGTACTATTGGGTTTTCCTATTAGGGAATCCTAAGTTGCAGCTCAAAGTTGAGATGCTATGTTATTTGATGGCAAGTTCAATGGCTCTTAAGTTGGTCTTTACAAGGTTTTCGTATAAATAAGAAGCGAGTGAAGTCAGTGAAACAAATTGTAGGTGGTATTGTGCAAAGACATGATTAATGTAATGATAAAGCTGAAAGAACGGATTTTTGTGAGTTTAAAATAGAGGAAGACCGACGAAGCGATGGATGGATTCTGTTAAAGATGATATGGCAAGAAAAGGAATGACTGCCGATATGACGGCTGATAGTATGGAAAATAATACATGCTGCGCTGACCCCAAATAAATTGGGATAAGGGTAGGTTGATGATGATGATCAATCAACCAAACAAAAACTACAAAATTATAGGATTTGGATGACATTTGGTATACGCTTACTTCTGATACTGGAATAGGCATCTACGAGAATTTTTTATTCCAGAAAAATGCTGAGTTGTTGCCGGAAAAGTGGTTTTCCGCGGGTGAAACTGCGAGGCGCATATAGTTAAAAATACAGTTTCATAATCAAGTGGCACTAAGATCAAATGTATACAGTATACTGGAAGTTGGAAGTCATTAATATCTTTATTACAATATTTTATTGCTGAATAATACGCGTCACCAGTTTACGACAAGCTTGGACTTTCATCATATTTTTATGGTCCATTGAATATACTTAGTCAGTAATGTATGTACCTAGCTGATATATATATCTGTAATGTATTATATTTTTTTACGACATAGAAAATGAAACATGATGTTTGATAAACCGTTATCTGAATACATATTCAGCAAAAAACTACAGGGCAAGGTCCTTTCTCAATTATAGTGAAGGCACAAGCATTGATCACCACTGTAACTGCGGGTTTGCGATTTCAGACTATCAAGCTTAGGTTTCCTCACAATGATTTCCTTACCGTGTGTCGTGAGACATCACATCACATAGATTAACCAAGAAAATACATGAATATGACATAGCTGTTGCCTCGCTCATTAGCAGACACAATAGATTTTTATTGTTACAACGTATAATTCTGTACGTGGCTGAGCCGAAAGATAAAAAAAGTCAGTGCGGCTAAGACGCGGGTCCGTAACCACTTGCCATCGGGACACAAAATTGTATAAACTATTCTAAGCGAAAATCGGACTGGACGAATTTGCTACTATTCATCACAAAATATTAACTGAAATGACAATAAACTAAGAAATATGGAAATGCATACCGAAAACACAGACAAACAGTTAAAATTAAAATTGTTTCACAACACAATATAGACGGTTATGCTAATAAAACTGAGAATTGGTATAAACACTACAAACATGAACATTATTAGCGAAAACAAGTACCTGGGAACTGCATCATCATGTTTTGATGCAAGAGATTTTGAAGGTTCATAAAATTTTATTGTTTCCGGCACATTAACTTAAATCATAATTAGCTGAGTAATTGCAAAAATATCAGTTAAATCTCTGGGTGAGAAGGAACACGTGGATAGTTATGTAGGGTGCGTCGGGGTAAGGCCGTAAAAGGGGAAAGAACGTAAAGTCTTTTTTACCCGATTTTTAGGCAAAATACTTTACGCATGACAACATAACGGCAAAGGCAATATTATACCACCCCCCGCCTCAGTCAGCGTGTAGCGTTATTACTATCTGGTTCTGTGTGAAATGTATTTTTTTGGAGGTGGAATTTTTCGCCAAAATTTTACGATTTCCGATCTTAACCCTATATCAATAACTTTCTATTCAGGTAAGATTTTAATATGTTTTATACTTAAAACTGTTTGGTTATATGTTTTTAGTATTATCAAAGCACAAGATAAGTCATAAATGTAACCATTTAAGAGATTTTTCGATCTTAACCGTATGCTATGACAAGAGATAAGTTCGGAATAGGATACATTCGATCTTACCCCGCTTTAAAATCTCATACTAAAATGCAGGGGTTCTCAAACTTGCATAAAAATAATAAAAATATTATATTTTATTTAAAGTATTTTTTATATTATACTGATATTGACACTGTTATTCTATGTGCATGTATTATGTATATTCCTACATAGGTAAAAATACATAAACGCAATTCATTTACATTACTCAGTGTATAATTTTAAAATATTACTACTATTATTCTTCCTACTTTTAATTTTTTATATTTGTTACAAATCAAAGCATTCGTTACAGATTTATCATGCCGAGGAAATATTATAGGAAAACGCTTCGAGCTACTAATTATACGCAGGAAGATTTAGAAGCTGCTATAGATAGTGTAGCAAAAGGGGAAAAATCCCAATATATATATATATATTTATAATATATATATTTTTAATATTTTATTTTAAATATGACTTTAAAAGACAGAATAAATATCTTTTTTGCTATGTTCCTATTAAGTGACTTATAGCTGTGATTACTATTTTTAATGAGTCATTTAGTAAGGTTAATAAAAATCCTTAATGGTTACTACTATTTTATTTAAAAAAATATAAACTGCATTACCAGTATTCGTCGGGGATAAAGTCGCTATAATTTTTTCGCAGTAACTAGGTATTTGTGAAGCTTATCACAAAAATAATATTGTGTTTTAACTACTAATATATTAAGTATTAATTAAAAATAATCGTGAAAAGGTAACTAGTTCACTTACAGACTCTATATAACATGTACTTACGTAGTACGCAATTCATATACTAAAACCTTGAGAACCCCTGTCTGAACTGACTAGAAATGGGGAAAGACCGGAATATGAAAATCAAGATTTTATTATATCGCGCATTTCTTATTACTTTATACTACTTTAATAAATGTATTCGTGGACATTGATATAATTTATAAAATTTGTAACCAAAACTAGAGCTCAAACGTGCGCTATAAAAAAAATTGCCCGAACGCCGGTCTTCCCCCGCCACGTCATGATCTTACCCCGTATATTTATTTTTTATTCGTATGTTTATTTTAAATCATACATATAATTATATACAGTATAATTATTTTCAAACCCATTTTAAGTAAACTTCAATCCCTTTTCTACATAAAAAGTATAATAGCATGCTGCTACATTATATATTTAACCAATGGAAAAGCCTAAAAATAAATATACATCATCTCATCAAAAATCCTTCCGATGTTGCCCCGATGCACCTTACCTATCTTTTTTCGGTACTCATGTTTAAGTAGCTCTCGAATCGCCATGAAGAGACAATTGATAGCTATACTGAAAATCGTTGAGTAAGGTTCGAGAAAAAATTTGGTTGTTTGACATACTTAAATAGTAATAGGTTCCTTACTTTTACCCGGATCCAAATCGCGTATATTGACGAATTGTTTTTCCTGACGTTACGAACACTTTACAGTTCGGTCATCTAAGTCTTAAAGATCTTTTACAAAATAATATTTGTTTAATATACGAGGATGAAGACTAAACGAATAATCTTCAAAAACAATCCAGGAAATATAAAAATCTTTTTTCAATACGCATTTAGATGCCATATTATTATATTTTACCTATCTACCATCAAACGAGACTACTTTGATCTCGCGGCTATTTTCGTCCAGTTTCATTGAACTTCGCGAAAGTGGCCGTTTTGGCTATCGATACTGTGGATCTTGGACGATATCAGTGTCAAAAACCTTCGTTCAAAAAGCGTTGTCGGCTTTGCCAAAAGTATCAAACTTTGATTTAGTTATTGCAAAAATATTTTGACAATCAAAATCCGGATTTAAATTGAGCTAGCGAAGTGAATACGTTGGGAACGGATGTGCTTATCATTACCTACTAAATTATGATTGCTGTGTTTATTCTTCTTGTATCTTAACTATCATCCATTTCCAAGCTGAATTAAACACCACAATTTTATAAATGGTGTAAAATAAATCATAAATATCTTGAAAACATTCACTACAAACAGATTTCACAAAAAACGCCACCGTCGTTAACGTGGTTTGAGATTAAGATTTGGAATTTAGTGTGAAAAATCCAAATCCGTAAAAAATTCGACGAAAAACGACGTCAATGATATCGGACCTAAATCAGCCAGTAGGTTTCCAAACAAGAGCCTACGGATAATATCCAATTATAATATGGATATGTACATTCTACCCTGTGCCTCTCACCATATTCCATTGTTCACATTTTAACTTATAACCTACGTTAATAGGAGCATCCAATTATAAATTACCATATCAGGTTTTATCGCATCACTGCCGTCTGTCAAGGTAAACTAACTGCAACATATTTGGCGATGATGTCATTATTCACTTCACTGTGTCACCCTTAGCCCCGTTTAGATAAAAGGCAAGGTTTATGTACCTAGTTCGCTTGTGAAGTAATATCAATCTAGCTCTGACATGTTCGAAACAAATTTTATGAAAAAATTAAATACCTAAGTTGTTTTATAGCAGTCCGTTATACGGTTGTACCACTTACAACAGATACTTCCGCGAGCATCGTCATTTTATACATGCAAAAATAATAATGACGTATGCCAATGCCATTATTTTTTAAACTCATGAGAACAATAAACGGGCAACATTCAAACAAATGACGACACATCTAAACAATACTCGAGGCAAAGGTATTTTTATCATACATCCTCGTTGTCTTATTATGAGTAAAGATTTATTTTCATTAGTAGACTACACAACGCCCACGATTGCGAAAAACTTAACACCCACTGCGAATGTTATTTTAATGGCAATACTGAATAGTTTGACAGACGTTACAAAAAAAACCGACAGCTATTTCTAAGCACCTGACACGGCTGAATGCAGTTTTCCTGTGCTTAATTTTTGTAGCGGCTATTTTTAACTAAAGTATGTATTTCGATGCGGCTCCGGGAATGTAGGAGGTAGAGGTTTCACCTGCTTATCAACGAGTCCGTAATGTATGGAACGGGTTCTAGCACTTGACTAGCCTAGTAATAATGTCAACGCACCTTAAGCGTAACGATTTCAAAAGTACAAAACTAATTTCTGACTAGTGTTCGAGTATTTAACTTGATTTAATTCATACTTCATTATTAGAAGTAGGACAAAATTAGCAAAACGATTTACCTGTGTAGAAAGAAAATATATTTATTTTGGATTCAACAGGTGTTATTAAGAGAGAAATCATAGATGCTTAAGTAAACAACCCCAAAAAAATCGACTTGTAATTATATTTTAATAATATGTAAAACAAAGGATATTTATCATATTTTACATAATTCATCATTTATTTGCTTTTTGAAAAATGTGATGTGATAAATCATTTAGTTATTTATTATAAATATTTCGTAGACAAACAATATCTTTGCATATACGAAGTTAGCACTAACATTTTATTGCACCATTTGACATTAGATGATTGATTTCCTAGAACATATCTAGCGCAAACTTAAATGTTTAATGTGTAAGATGTCATAGATCCGAGACATTTTATGACCCATAAATTATCTGTAACTACTAACTACACGCGACCTTGTCTGTTATAATATTAGATATTCAGATGTATGTTTTAAGATTACATTAGTGGCAAACAATTTAATTAGCAAATCAAAATTTTACTAGGTCAAAGGTTACGTTACGAGTGCATTTTAATTACCAGTTTATTCTAATTTTAATATACTCCTTTTTAACCGGTAAAAAATGAAAAGAAATACTGTGAGATTTTATTTTTCTTATGCTGTGTATTACCTACGTTACTCGAGAATAAATTAGAATTTTTGATCGTTAATTTACCAACAGTTAACGTCATCTGACGTTTCTAGAATCTAACCATAGTTATTTTCTAACAGACAAAAAGCGGTGCTAAGAATTTTTACACCGACAGATGCTTGAAAACATTATAAGATATGAGTACGGTTGAGAACAAAATTCTTTTTCTCGTTTTCAAATACATTCCATCGCACAAAAGTAGATACTTTTTAAAATTATGAAGTATGTCATTTTTATGTCGACTGAATTTATGGTTGAATTTACTAGTTTTCAACAATGTAGCCAATACGTTTCTGCTTGTTGAAAAAGAGTTACCATGAAGATTAGATAGATTCTCGTCAAGGAATCTACACTTTTCACAAAAATATTCTACGATTATCATTGCCAATACATAAGAATAAAATTACGCAAAAAATAAGCGCCAAGAGCTCCATTAACTATTTCTTCTTGAGTTAAAGTGCTGAACTTTTGATAGAGCAAAACTACTGTCCTGCACTGCACCTTCATTTTGACATCTTAATACGACGTGTCGGTCTGTAGATGGGTGACTATCATTTCATACCGAGACCCCTCGGTGTCTCAGAGAGCACGTTAAACCGTCGGTCCCGGTTGTCAAATTAAGATCTATGACAGCCGTTACGGGTAGTCAGAGGTCTGCAACTCTGACAAACAGTCACACCATGCGATATCGTGTTACCCAGTAACTGGGTTGTGGAGGTCACCTAGGCAGTCTTTCCATGTAAAATACTGGTATTAAGCTGCACCCGGTTTGACTGGAAGACGACCCCAATGTAATTGGGAAAAGGCTAGGCAGTTTGAGGGAACTTTCATCACTGAAAGTATAGTACTACTTCGTACCATCACTATCTTGCCCTTGTTTCCCACTAGGGTAGAACATATCCATTTCCACCTGCTAACATTCTGACACTCTTTCAATACATCTATGTCGTCTAATCCCTTCATGTTACGGTCAGTTAAGGTCACTCTTAACCTGTCCTTTTTTGACCTTTGCTGCTCTCATCCCAAATTATTTGGGGTCTCCACAGCCCATCTTTTACTTTCAATCAGCCGTCATCTCATTAGTCCCTCTCTTTCTAGTCATATCAAGTTTCGAACAATCCTTCTCGTCTTCCGCCTCGGTCGAATAAGAAATAACCCTCTTTTATATATATTTTATATTCCCACAGTTTCTTCTTCTTTCTGCCCTGGTCCCAAGTTATTTGGGGTCAGCGCAATATGTTTTTCTCTTCCATTCTCCTCTATCAGTCGTCAGGTTATCGTTTACTCCCTTTTCATTCATATCCATCGCATCTTTTCTTTGGTCTCCTCCATATATTGCAACAGTTTACGAATGACAAACAGCTGGTTTTGTTTTATCTCTAATTTAAACCAGAAAATAATAAACGGTACAGGCTATATAACTCCACACAGTACCCATATTATAATTTATGCACACTAGAAACGGAAATCAAAACACATGATGACAGAATGTGGCACGAGAACCATTTGTTGTTGATAATGACACAGATACACGATTGTTTTGATTTTATGTTGTTTATTATAGTTTTGTTGCTTTCTGTGTGATACTGGTTTTATAAGAGGATGCGCTTTGTTTTCATATTTTCACTGACATATTTTCTTTTTCTTTTTTTATTGGTTCAGTCACATGTATTTGTTATTGACTGTAGACATATATCTTGTCTTAGATAAGCATATTCGTAAAATTGTTGTTTTGTTTATTTATTTACATAATCTTGACATAAAAAATGAGATTAAATCTAATTATGTTAAGTCAGTTTATAATAGTTCTACATATGTGACTCCCTTCATATAGTTAATAGTAGATAATTTGTTAGTAGAAATCTAAAAGAATATTATCTTGATTAAATTACGATGTTGTCATGTCTTTGTAGACAAAAACCCCTTAATAAAAGGAGATTTAAAAAAAACTCATTATTTACAAACTACACTGTACCTACATGTACCTACCCTACACTGTCATAATATAAATACTGCCAAAGTCCAAAAGGAATCCCGATCTGATAATATTTGTATAACATAACATAGCATCACGCCTGTATTCCCCGAAGGGGTAGGCAGAGGTGTACACAATTGTACACCCACATTTCACCAATGCTGTTATTAAGTCCCATGTAATAGGTGGTGAGCCTATTGCCATCAACCGGGCACATTTCCAAACTCCGGACTGCTACTGAGAATTTCCTAACAGAAAAACTCAATAACACTTTGCCCGACCCGGGAATCGAACCCGAGACCTCCTGCTCAGCAGTCGCGCTACGGACCACAAAACCAACGAGGCAGTTATATATAGGCAATATTTGTATAGCTAATGCATTCGTGATTGTATCTTATATTATGTAAATATCTGATGCGGTTAACCAGAGCACTAGCAACCAGTGGTTGGGTCATTCTTCAAGTTGAATTCCTTGCGTCATTTTCCTCGCGCAAATATTTTTATGAAAATAACTTCAGAGTGTTATAATTTTCATTAATTTAAGTTCATGGATATATAATAAGCTTGTATTAATGAAAATATTATTATTTCGAAGTTATTTTCACAAAAATATTAAATCGAGGAAAATGTCGCAAAGGATTCAATTCGAAGAATGACCCGGTTGCCAACCACTAATTATATCCTATAATATATTTCTTACGCGGGGTTTCATACACGTGGATACGCCGCTGAATCGCTCGAATCTGTTATTCGTATTTCACTTGGCGTGTTGGCGAAAAGTTGGATATACGGACGCAAATGTTAACATGTTGAAAGCAAAGCCTGCAGCAATATTCTGTTCAAAATAGTATTGTACCGTTTCGACTGAAAAATACAGCTAAACTTTGTCAGGGAAGTTCTGTTTTTCTAATTAACGAAATATGTAGAATTGTGGAAGTATCCTATACAAACACGCATATCTCTTGAATATGCTTGTACTATTTACATTATTTAAGGAAACCAAACATATTAATGTTTTACGGGTTAATAAGGAAAAATATGAATTTCCTATAGATTACATAATATTGTTCGTGGTATTATAATACGTATATTGTATAATTTATTTCGTTAATAACCACTGAATTTGGTTGACTACGTGCCTGAGGTTCGACAGTAATATTGATTTTAAATACCTTATAATAATTAGGAGTATAGAATTAGCGATCCCGCAGTATAGCCTTATATCTTTTTCACAAGATCTTTTGATATAAATAAATATGTGGATATTGTATATACAAGGTCTTGATCTCCACCCACGCCTTCTTTAAGGAGGTTACTATACCGTTGATACTGGTCACGAATCAATAAAAAAAAAAAAAAAAAAAAACAATTAAAATATTGATATTTTTTGTTAACAAATAAATTCGCACCGAGCGATAAAATCTTCCTGTCCGAAACGACCGACAAATATGCATAAGAATTCGTCCTCCTTTGACTATGTCAACATAACACAACCTATTTTTATCCGTTCGGGGTTTATTCTGAAAAATCTGCTAATGTTAAGAAGGGAAAATTTTGATATTAAATAAACGTAGATATTTTAAGGTATATAACGTCCTAATTTATTAGGTAATTTCCTTTATAGGGGTCAATGTGTAAGTGATAAGGATTCGTTTAAGCCATAATTCAAATTTTTACAACTTTTTTTTTTATGTTCACCGTTCAAGGAGCAGTTTTCGTCTTACAAATAATTTGTTATATCCATTTAATTCTTAGCTTAAGTGAATGTATTTGACTTATATATATATTATCCCTTTCAAAGGAAATTACCTAATAAATTAGGACCTTATATAATGTAATACCTATGCATATTTTATCAGTTGCTCTATAAATATAGCACAGTTAGCCTACCGACCAGAAAGAAGGAGAATATATTTTATTTATGTATACGGATCGTTAATTACGTAAAATTAATAATGCTAGTGGTCGCCGCCTGGCCGGAATTGAACTATAATTTATTTCTATTGTCAAAGATTTTGTTGAAGTGTGTGTGTGTGTGTGTCAAACAGCTTTATAATATAAAATTAAAAAAAACTTGGACAACCTTTCGTTGTAGCCTCTTGCGTCGCTAAGAGCATCGACAGGCCAAAAACTGTGACAGAACCCCTCCAAAATTATTTATAGTCATATCATATCACTGAAATTACACGCAAAAGATCCACAAACATGTTAAAGGAACCATATAGCATAGTACACTTCAACAATAACACGCATTCGGGAGTAAGATAAAAAGAAAAACAACTAGAAAATCTTATTAAACCTTATTATAATTAAATCTCCTCGTAGATTTGGTAACATAATTCTTTTTACTTGTGATTTGACTCAGCTTGCCCGTCCGTGACCATGAAGGCATGAAAAGGGCTCCAAACACATCGAAGATACGAAAATAAACACATACTTTTGTTTTTATTACACACAAGGAATGTTGGCGTAAATATTGGAATATTACAATTGCTTTGGAAACTAAACTTTCCATCCTAACTGGAAATACAAATATGTTTGAGATACTATTCGTTCTGCTTCCTCGTATAGTTGATGAACACCCTAGCGTCAGAGTTTCAACTGTCCGTAGGCTTCTGTCATGGCTTTACACACCACCGAGAACAGTTCTCCGGTATGCTGGTTCCCTTACGATGTTTTCCTTCACCGTTTTATTCATGACATTACGATGTTTTCATTCACATGACTCGAAAAGTCAGTGGTGCGTGCCTTGGATTTGAACTTTTACTTGCCAGTCCAACGGTCATGCCTATCCTAAGTCTATCACTGCTCCCTATTGCACCTAAGATTTACTATTCGTTGCCTACTAATAACTGCCTAGTTGGGCTACTGGTGTCACTGCGCTTGAGTGTGAGGTACTTTTTGTGTGGAAAATCTATCATAGACGCTGTGCCTGTTAACTACCGACTAAAAACTACACGGTCTTGCTCTAACCTCTAGCGAAGTCCCGGGTTCGTAGTAGCAATCACCGCGACAGCGTGAGCTCCTGGGTTCGATTCCCAGACAAGCTAAAGTGTAAATAGGTTCTGCGAGCTGTAACAGAGAATTCCTAAGAATTCTTTGTAACAGCTCGGACTTTGGAATGGTGGCCAGTTGATGGCAATAGGGTCGCCACCGCATGAGTTTTGGTGAAATATGGGTCGACAACTGTGTACATCTCTGCCTACCCTCTCGGGAATACAGGTTATGTTATAATACTATTCGTATTAGACATCTATAAGATTTATTATATTATTTTATTGGTTTTCGTGGATTAAACCAAGTATTTCTTGTTGTGGAGATCAGACAACAGTTGCTCCATAGCCACTCGCTAGCTAAGCAGGGATTTAATAATTTATTACACATAGAACTAATACAACAGCAAGTATATATATATATTCGACCCCCGTTTATTCTGAGGTTGATTTTATTTCATACCATCATCAAATCGCCATAATTGTACAAATAGCTGAGACTTACTGAAAATTGTGTTAACCCTTTATTTGTTAGTTCACAAAAATATTAGTTTCAAAAACATCAATATAGTGAAAATAACATCGATAACAACTCAATCAATCTGCCTAGCCTTTTCCGAATTACATTGGGGTCAGCTAACGGTCAAACCGGGTCTAGCTTAGTACCAGTATTTTACATGGAGTGACTGCTTATCTGAACTCCACAACCCAGTGACTGGGTAACACAATATCTCGTGGTATGACTGGTTCTCAGACTGTCCTGTCCTTTACTCCCGTGATGGCTGAATGGTCGGTATGAAATGATGGTCACCCATCCACACATCAACCGCAGCAAGCGCAGCTTAACCACGATCGATCGATCTGTGCAGCTGTTACTTAGCCACGAGCCCCTCCGATAATATAATAATATCGATAAACACTACATCTAGCAAGAATAGGACAAGTCAGTTTATGCTCTATGTCAATACCTATTTGTTCAAAACAGAGTATCAAGAAGCTTGGATGAAGTATATCACCAAGAGTTTCTTACCCGTTCTTCTTTATACGAATCTACGCTTTGGAATATTAGTAACGAGTTTTTGATAAATCAAAGTACCTCTACTGTTAGCATTGCTAACACTAGAGGTTAGTAATAGCAACAAAGTTCAAGTATGAGCAATGCCAAAAAAGGCTTATAGATTACACTTCGTTGGTGATTTTATAGCATAATCCTACTAATATTATAAACGCGAAAGTTTGTAAGTATGGATGGATGGATGGGTGTTTGTTACTCTTTCACGTAAAAACTACTGAATGGTTTTTAATTAAACTTTACAATAATATAGCTTATACATCGGAATAACACATACGCAACAATTTATAAAGATATTGTGTGAATTGTACAAAATATGACGATAAGTGTCAAGTAAGTAGGAAAAAATCTACCATCTGCGAGCTATTCTGGCGTGCGCTGAATAAACCCTTTGAGATATAACAAAATGATGTATCGTGGAATTGTGTATCTTATATAGGTCTACAGAAAAGTCCACGATGGTATATGTCAATCTCTTAAGGATAACATACTACATCCATTATAACATTTTAAAAAATGGGCAATTATGAAACGGTAATTGGAAAGCGGGACCGGGATCAAAATTTCATGTTTACTAATTATTTAATTATTTGGTCGCGATATCCGACATCCACGTGGGCGAAAATGCGGGCATCAGCTTGTTGATTATAAAATACTATCTCTAATAGAAAAGTTCAGGAATATGGTCCTTTGATATGATATAGTTGGCTAATACAAAGTCTCACGACTGGAAAAGTTTACTAATTCTGGACACCATGTATTTCTTGAGAATGTCAATTATACCATGTATTTACATAATTGAATTTCAAATATCTCTTAGTGTTAAGAAACGAGACATAGATGGGGAACAGGGGTTGGACGTCTGCCAAGTGTTTTGGCAAACATTTGTTTATAGTACACTAATATATAAAAATAAACCCGTCTGTTTGTTGTTCCTTCATGTTGAAGATCAGGTGAAATTCTGTTAAACTGTTATTATTTATCGATCTAAGTGGTTACTGGTTACAGATCAAGGTTGATTGATAATGGAAAATAAATAGCTTAATTTATACTTTAAAATGATTTTACGGTTTTTACATTTGGATATAGTTAGGTGTTAGTATTGTATGTTAAAAATAAAATATGTAATTCATTGCCTTCTCTACTTTCTGACGCTCCAAGAATTTGGAGTAATTCCTTGAAGTAGAATCGAAGAATTTTGTAAAACTGGGAAATAAATAGGTATTTAATTGCGTAGCCAGTGCCGTAGAAAAAAAAATTGCTTCGGAATTTTTATCATGTCATGATGTTAGTCTTCTTACATTATCATTATAAAAGTAACGTTTTTAGTAAGTAAAAAAAACATACCAACAACAACTGGCTAAACAGAAAATATTTAATTCTATTTTAGCAATATAAGGAATTTAAGCATCAATAGCCATCAATTTCATACAAAAAGCAATATCTTCGACTCAATGACAAGACCGCTCAAGTTTCCGTCGTAAAACATAAACAATATAGACCATATGTTACACAATTAATATCGGCGGGAAAACTCCGCATCCGCCATTGAATAGGATTTTTAGCGGGAAAATTTATTTATTTTTACTGACGTGTTTCTCATGAGTTTTCTTGGTTTATAAATGCTACAGACACAGTTTTGTACAATTCAGTTTCGACATCACTCTAAACCAATGTGATGTAATGTATCTCAGGAAACTTGGATTGAATTAATCAACTCGGCCAGGATTCGACTAAGGACTCATAATTTACTTTTATGTGGCAACACGAACCTACTCTTAAAGCTAGCAATTTCATGGTCTGATGGGTGGATGCTGGGATATTTTTCTTTTGTTTCAATTTAGCCGGTGCTACTCCTTGTCGAACCTTTTTTGTAACTTTAAATGTAAATTAATGACTATGAGAGTTGGTCCTTGGTCCTAGAAATAAAATAGTTTCTTCCTAGTTCTGGGACCAGCAGCTTTCAAATCATTACTGGTGTGCAGATCTCTTTAAACATCATATTAAATTAGGTGGACTAAATAAATTATTCTAAACAGAATAATAGTATTTACTGAACATATTTAACCATCATTTCAGCTTTCAGAATGAAATGTTTACTTCTGTTACGGAATACATAATAGTAGGTATCTTCCTACACATTTTCTGGTTAATAAATGGCTTTAGTCGATTGAATGAAGCAAGTTACGATTCTATTAAGTAGGTACCGACATACTGATCGTTGAATTGTTTCAATCGAAATGGCGTCCAATCTTTGATTAAATTCTTTATTTTGTAAATTGGTTAGAGGTTCTAGGAAATCTCGTTCACTAACTAATAAAAAAGCACTTTTATCGTAGTAAGTAAGACCTAATTGAAAATTTACAATTAAGTAGTTAAATTTTACTGTATTTGAGACACATTTAAGCCTCAAAAGCTTTGTTAATGTCACAATTAAACATAGTTCTTTAATTATAGCATAATCGGTTTTCCCAATAAAATGTATGCTGATGAACATCAGTCAAAATGTGAAATCTATAGCGGTTAGGTTAGAAATTCAGCGAATTAAATAGTTTTTGCAAAAATGACGTCACACAAACAAGTAATGCGTAATCCCGTGACCACGTCCACGTCCAATTCAAACACATAAATCTGTTTGTAATTTACAATAGTCATTTATGTCTTCACGGTGGTGGCCAGTTTACAGAGTAAACACAAGATACAGTACAGAAGGGTTACTTCAAAATAAGACGAAAATAAAGCAAATGTGAACTACGGCCCGTGCGTACACGCATTCAGCTTTAGATCATTTATAGTTTTTTATATATAACCATCGGACATATTATACAAAATATTGGTTTTCGTGTGATTGTATTTCTACAGTTTCTTTTCAGCGGCCACTTTTCTTCCTTTTTTGCGTGAGCATTTAATTTTACTTGACCAAGCCCGTCGAGAAAGAGCTCGCGAGTTGACTTGATACGTTTCACAAGGGCTGGTTTGAGAGGTGGTGCAGGAAAACACTACTTGGAGAGACTTTGCCTAGCAGTAGGATAAGCCAGCAATAGGCAAAAATAATCACATAAACACGTACTTACTAACATAAATATTACTGTGTATGAGATCTTTAGCGTACTCTCGTTCCGTAGGTATACCGACAATTGATTGCCGCTCCTCTTTATAACTTTTGGTTTTTCTGTATTTAACTATTCTGTGGCCAATGTTAACCACAAAAGTCAACAACATATTCAATGCTAAGGTAAAGCAACATGTGGATTGTTTAAATGATACATCATTTCGACTGAATTAGTTGTTAGATCAAACAAACGGGAATCTAATGAAAACAAGACCTTTGTGGATGTGAAATTGTTACGTTAACAAATATACAGGTACATTTACAAAACAGTACTGTTATGTAAAACAGCTGAACGACGTTTAGCGGTTTTTCTTTATTACTGATCTATATAAGCAAGCAGTTTTGTAAAACAGCGGATTCTACAGTTAATTTGCGACATCTATACAAGACGCCGCGCAAGCGTACGACCAATGATGCGGGCGCGGCGTTGTGTTGATCGTCTGCATAATACAAGCAACCGACGCAAAAAAGTAATATGAATTCCTAACATCCTCAAATAGTACACAAAATAAAGTTAGCACAAAGGCATAACAATAAACAGCGCTGCCCTTGCACCAGAAATCTGCATGACCTAATTACTAGCAATAAAACTAGCCGAAATATATTTTATGACAACGCTCGTGTAACAACGGACCGTGGAAAATGGCGGCGAGTAACTGGTGGTGTGGTGTTGCACGCAACAGTTGAATGAATGCTGGCCATTTTGTGCATCGAAACTGTTTCGTAATGGTTCTAAATTCAAATTAATTTTGAAAAGAACTCCCCAGAATCTCAACATCAAAACTGCACAAGTGCACACCATTTCAAATACAGACTATTCCTGTATTTGAAATGGTGTGCACTTGTGCAGTTTTGATGTTGAGATTCTGGGGAGTTCAGCTTTCGGTAGAAAACATATTAGTAAATTGCTGAATAGCTGATAATTAGATTTGAAATGTAATATTTATAACAAAAAATACGAATATGTTAAAATTACTCTTACTTTGATAAATTCAGTACTTTTAGACTAAGTCAAGTTTTTTTTAATGGGTACCTACATAATTTGTTTTACTCTTAATAGTTTTTAATTCGTCATAAGTGTCAAAAATCTCCGTAGAGAAAATATATTTTTAAATGATCATAGAGCCCAAACAAAAATTTCCAAAGTAGGTCGTATGAAACGGTTTAACTTATTTTTTTACGGAAACAATGTTAAGTGACTGGTGCGTCACAAACATTTAGCTGTTTAACGAAGTAGCTACAATTTGGATAGACATCATTTTTAATGGATTTCACGGGGCCAGAGTTATTGCTTCACGTTTTGAACAATGTCTCGTATTTACGACATTACCTTGTTAAAAGCTGTGAAATAACAACTGCTTTGAATACTCAGAAACAAGAAATCAATTTTTATTTGATGTTAACTACACGAGTTAAGTACAGCAAGTGTAAAAGACGGAACATAGAAAACATTAATTAATAAGTCCTCCCGGACGCACAGCAACATGCTGCCATGAAAAATATATAAGGCGCTCCAACATACCCCCGGGCGTTGAAAACAACGGTTTCAACCAGATTTTGAAGACACAGGTAATGGGCAAATTCTATTAAAGGCTCTCCGAATGACCCCAGTGGACGTCTGAATATCAGCTACACGAGCGACGCCATCAGTTCCTGGGTGAACGGCGACAATTCGTCCAAGTCTCCACTTCAGAGGAGGAAGATTATCCTCCTTAATCACGACCAAGGAGTTCATCTTCAAATCATCCTTGCAGGTTCGCCATTTAGTCCGCATCTGTAGTTCGGCAACATATTCCTTGGTCCATCTGCTCCAAAAATGTTGGCGAACTTGCTCGATCCTTTGAAAGCGAGACAGATGGTTGCCAGAGTAATCCTGGTAATCAGGTTGCGGCAAGGAAGTAAGAGGCCGCCCAACAAGGAAATGTCCCGGCGTGAGAGGTGTATAATCGGCTGGATCTGAAGACAACGGCGTCAGTGGACGAGAGTTCAATATGGCTTCAATCTTAGTCAGTGCGGTGTAAAGCTCCTCAAAAGTCAAATTACAATTTCCCAACACTCTTTGAAGGTGGTACTTTGTTGACTTGACACCCGCCTCCCAGAGACCTCCGAAATGCGGGGTATAAGCAGGAATAAAATGAAAATTTATTCCATCGTTCGCTGCACTTTCACCCAAGGACGAACAGTTTAATTTTAAGAATTTAGAAAGGTCGTTGTACGCACCGACAAATGAGGTACCGTTGTCGGAAAAGATGTCAACGGGTTTACCTCTTCGAGAAATAAAACGATACAAAGCCAGTAAGTAACTATTGCTAGTTAAATCGCCAACGAGCTCCAAATGGATAGACTTTGTCGTAAAACAGATAAAAATTGCAATGTACGCCTTTACTAGCCTGCAACCGCGACCCTGTCGACTAGCACACATGATAGGGCCGGCATAATCAACACCGGTGCTCTCAAAGGGATAACCTGGACGAAGGCGTTCTTGTGGTAAGTTACCCATTATGGGAGCTACTACCTTACCCTTCATACGGTGACATAGAACACACTTATGGTAACAGGCCTTTGCCAAGTTACGACCTCCTATTGGCCAGTAAGATTCCCTAATAGAAGCTAGTAATAACTGTGGGCCAGCGTGCATTAGTCTTCTATGCTCGAAATTAAATAATAATTTTGTGAAATAATTAGTGGACTGTAAAAGAATAGGGTGCTTTTTACTATAAACAAAACTAGAATTATTGAGACGTCCTCCTACTCGCATTACATTTTTGTCGTCTAAATAAACATTGAATTTTAGGAGGGCGCTCCTTTTAGGTAAGCTCATTTTATTTAAAAGTAATTCGTACTCAGGAAATGATTCAGACTGACTTTTAATAATAATAATATTTAGTGCATCTTGTAACTCATCTTGTGACAAATAATGAGTTTTTGGATAATGTTTCCTACATGATTTAATAAATCTCAACATATAGGCTACAGAACGCACAAGCCGTGAGTAATTGGAATAACGACCAAAATTAATTAAGGGCTCATTTTTAGAGTCATTGATAACAGCACTTAACACAATATTAGGTCGAGTCTCCGGCAATGTCTCTAGACCTGACCACTTTACGTTCGAAGGCCATTCATACGGGTCCAGTCTTAAAAAACCTGGTCCAGACCACCAGAGATCTAAACCCTGCAGAACACAAATATCCACACCACGAGATATTAGGTCTGCCGGGTTTTTGTCTGTTGGGACATGCCTCCAGGTACAATTACCCGTCTTATCCAAAACTTCAGCAACGCGGTTGCGTACGAATGGCTGAAGTTTGGTAGGCATCATTTGTAACCATCCCAACACGATGGTCGAATCAGTCCAGCAATAGACCCTATTGACCTCCACTCGAAGTGAGCTCATTATTTTCTCATAAAGACGAGAACCAATTACCGCACCACACAACTCCAGCCGTGGGATAGTTGTGGGCTTTATGGGAGCCACTCGACTTTTTGCCATTAGTAAACAAACCGAATACTCACCATTGGCATTAACACTACGAATGTAGGCACACGCACCATATGCGGACTCAGACGCGTCAGTAAAAATATGGAGTTCTAACTCCCTATACGAATTGCAGACTACAACTCGCGGAATACGTAAATTATTTAAAATAGGCATAGACTTTATTATAATATCCCAATGTTTACTAATATCACTAGGTAGTTGTTGATCCCACGATAATTTATTTAACCACATTTTCTGTAATAATACTTTCATGGTAACAACAATAGGACACAACAAACCTAAGGGATCGAAAATTCGCGCAATCACGGATAATAAATCACGTTTAGTGTGCCCAGCTGATGACCTACTCAGAGTCATAGGAAACCCTAACTCATCAGAAATCACATGCCAATTGAGACCAAGCAACTTGTCAGGCTCATTAGATGAAACGTTTAAGTCAAATGAGGCAGGAACGTCATCCGACACCACTTTTGGGTTGTTTGATTTCCATTTCCTCAATGGCATACATGCTGACGCAAGTGCCTTAGTGACTTCAGTACGAATGAACTTTACTTCATCTAAGTCATTACTCCCGGTCAACAAATCGTCAACGAAAAAATCATGTCTAATGATTTCTGATATTTTAGGATTCCCATGATCGAGACCTATTTGTTTAAGGCATCGTGTTGCAAGGAATGGCGCACTAGCCGTACCGTACGTGACGGTGTTTAATTCATAAACATTAATAGATTCACAAACATCGTCACGCCAAACAACCCGTTGTAAATACCTATCCGACGGGTGGACGACTATTTGCCTATACATCTTCTCCACGTCCGCAGATAAAACATACTTGTGGAATCTGAACCGAAGAAGTATAGACAACAGGTCGCTCTGTACAGTTGGCCCGACCATCTGTAGGTCATTAAAGGACACTCCCGTCGAAGTAGGACAACTTGCGTTGAAGACAACACGAAGTTTGGTTGTGCTACTCGACTCACGTAATATTCCGTGATGCGGAATAAAATAACCAGAACACAAATTTGATTGATTAATTTTAGTCATATGACCTAGTGACTCGTATTCTAACATAAAATCATGATACATACTACTAAATTCAGGCTTAACCTTTAACCTACGTTCTAAAGACATAAAACAGTGTGTAGCTTTCTTAAAAGACTCGCCTAGAACCGAAGGATCTTTTTTAAGGGGTATACGAACACAAAAACGCCCATCAGACATTCGTGTCGTATTTTTAACGAAATGACCCTCACATAATTTCTCTTCTGGCATATAAGAAATAGAAGATATCGCGTTCACCTCCTCTAATTGCCAAAACTTTGATAAATCGGTTCTAAGTGTTTCCCAGTCACTGTCATTATCGGAAACCGCTTTAGAAAAGTTACATTTTAAATCATTGGACAGCAATGAAATATAATTTTGTGTAATTGGGCCGGAAACTATCCAACCTAAACGGGTTTCACATAACATTGGTTTCCCGGTACCTAACTTTAATCTTTGCGATCCTAATAATTCCCAAAATAGGTCTGCACCTATTAAAATATCGACATCAGCGGGCTTGTAGAAGGTAGGATCAGCTAAAGTAACATTTGACGGAATGTCCCAATCAGAAATATTAATTTCACGGCACGGTACATTACTCGTAATGTATGGCAAAACAAAACAATTAAGTTCGAACGCAAAACTATCATCCAATGACATCATTTTAACGCGACAAGTTCTGCCTACGTGCGAAGTGACATTGCCTATGCCAAGTATACATCTATTTACCTGGCTGGTTATCAAATTAAGTTGTTTACACAACCTCTCCGTTATGAATGACGAAGTACTACCACTATCAAGAACCGCGCGAACGAGATGTACACAGTCATTATGGTCCCGCAGTTTGATCAAGGCGGTGGACAACAACACATCTCGCTGCTTACGACCACGGAACAATGTAATATTGGCTGACAAAGCTACATTGTTTGTGTCAGTGGTAGCTAACGGTAAAGAAGACGAAGCAGACAAGTTATTGGATGAATGAGGAATCGAATTATCACTATGTGTGCCCTTAGAATCTATGTGAATTAGTGTGTTATGCCTACGTTTGCATTGTTTACAACCTGGTTTTTTACATTTGTTAGCGTAGTGACCCGAACGAAAACAGTTGAAGCAAATCTTATAAGTAGGTAGCAATTTTAGACGAGCGTCATTGCTTAATGCGAGAAATTGTGGACAATTATTTAAAGTATGGTCATTGTTATTACATTTAGGACATACTTTAGGCGTCACATCAGTATTAGAACTGTTAGGAGATTGAGTAGCTACCATAGACTTGATCTTAGGACCTGACTTACCTGCCGTTTGGGAATAATTATTGCGAGCTAGTTCTAAGGTCTCGATTAGATCGGCTCGGTTACGTAAGAATTGCATAAATACGTCAAACGTAATCGTGCTATCCTTGTCTATCCTACCTTTGCACTCCTCCCACTCACGGTAAGTCTTCTGATCAATCTTGCGAGTAACAATATAAATTAAAAGCGTGTCCCACTGTTTAACGGGTTCTCCTAATGAGTGTAATGCTCGCAAGTCTTTATTTAACTGATCGATTAAATCCTTTAATGCAACTGAAGATTCCTTTGAGATAAACTCAATATTAAACAATGCCGATACATGATTGTGCACTAGCAACCTTTTATTATCAAATCTCTCAAGTAACAACTTCCACGCCACAGAATAATTACTCGAAGAAAACTCAATAGATTTAATTACTATGGCTGCAGTTCCCTCAAGAGATGCTCTCAAATAGTGGAACTTGTTGATTTCGTCAATGTCATCGTTGGAATGAATTAGGCTAGTAAAGGTGTCACGAAATTCTAGCCAATTACTATATAATCCGCTAAACTTTGGCAACTGAATCGTAGGCAATTTAACCGGCTTGTACATGCTAGCATGAGAACTCTTGCAACTTACCATTGATTTAGTATCCTTATTAAAATCAGTAAGAATATTTTGGGCTCTGGATAGGGATTTATAATAAAGAGACTCGAAATCAGAACGCTCAGAATATTGTAATTTGGGATCATCTACAATGCATTCCAGACGTAACTGCACCTCATTATACTGTTCGTACAACGACTCGATCTTACCCATGCGCAACTGCAACTCGGAAACATCACAACCTGATAAAGCTTTGTCCTTAAGTGAGTCCAGGTAGTTGGTGAAAGAAGTCAGACTACCCTTAAAGCTACCTCGCTTTCTAACTAAATCTCTTTCCTCGGACATACTGGGAGATGAGTGTCGTCAACCTGAAATTGATACAGGAATACAATTATAAACCCACAATATTATATTATTTGATATACGCCTGATTGTGTATATCAACTAATTAAATGCTATTGCAAACACCGTAGAACCTAACAATGTAACTATCAATGATATAAACCCAAAAATAAATAAATTTTAGAGTATACAATTTCAATTGTTCAATTACCTACAATCCTTTTATGTTGTAAATCTTTAATGCTAACTAACTAATTAATGAGCACAATTAAACACTAACCTTTTTTATACACATTAAATGATTCTAAACACTAATAACTTAATTGAATTTAACAATGACTTGCACTAATATCAAACACTATCAAAGTAAATGTACTATGTTAAGATACCTGCTAACAATTAACAACCATTGTTAAGTAGATAATTACGTGAATTAGTTACAGCTTGATAAATTAAGTTTAAATAATGTAGCGAATAAGCTAACTATACTATATTAAGTATGATTTTAAACTTAACCACGCTGATGAATAAATACTAATCACATATAACAAATAGGTACCTAATGATTTTCATCTAACACAATACTAAAGATAATACAATAAATAATACTGACCTTTTAAGTTAAATGATTTACTTATATTACCTGAGTGTTGGGTGACGATATTAGTTAATAAATAATGCTATACACCGCTAAAATAACTTGATTGAGCTCAGTTCATTCCACCGGCAAAATAACTTCCAAAATGGTCACGTTGGAAATTTATTTAATCCTTCTTCGATAATAATCGCTGATCTTCTCAATATGTTATCCGTTATCCGGCTCGATATGGACCATGTCTTGGAGCAGAACGGATTTGGTGAAATAACAACTGCTTTGAATACTCAGAAACAAGAAATCAATTTTTATTTGATGTTAACTACACGAGTTAAGTACAGCAAGTGTAAAAGACGGAACATAGAAAACATTAATTAATAAGTCCTCCCGGACGCACAGCAACATGCTGCCATGAAAAATATATAAGGCGCTCCAACACTTGGGTATACCCGTAATTAAGCGTCTCTCCATTTAAACGAATTCTTGAAAGAAGTCCTATTACAGAAGTCGTCTTTAATTCTTCTAGAGTGAACATTATTCCGAATAGACTTATGTGGCTAATTGATTACAAAATCACAATCGATCGAATGATTACAAACTTAAGGGTGATGATTAGCATAAAATTATAAAAATCAATTTTCTTCATTTTTTGTTAAATTATACAGTATTCCAAAACGGTTAAGCAGAGATGAGTATTGTCATCTACTAGGCACAATTACAAACTACGGGCTGCTACTGAAAACTCGACAACCCTTAGCCCGCCTCTAGCCCGACCTTGAATACAAACCCAGGATCTAAGGCCCAGTAGTTGCGCCTGCGGCCATGAGGATCAATGAGGCGATCTACATAAACGGAGAACTATTCATTTTCCACCTTAGTGCCTCATTCATCCCACTTCAGAAAGTTATAGTCTGTGGCCGACATGCATAGGTGGCGGAGTACTTCGTTACCTTCGACGGACAATGAAGTGCTGGGGTCTCAGTGAATGCAGCTGCGACCCCGGGACCTGGGCAAAGGTTAGAGGTGAACCGGGTGTTTTTTAGTCGGCAGTAATCCGGCACAGCATCTGTGATGGATTTCTGAGACTTAAAAACGGCTATGAGGCTTATCAAGTTATCACACACAATCATATCCACCCACACAGTCATAGGGGCAATAGTAAACAGAGTAGCGTCATTGACCCCTGCGCGTGCGTAACTTTGTCCGCGCGCATACCAATCAAGCGCATTGCCATTAGCATGGGAAACATGGGAATTACTCGTAACTCTTAGTAGTTAAGGGGGAGGGGGGCTGAGGGTCCTATTAATAAGTGATCGTAATCGTTAGTTGTATTAAAGTCGTAGTAATGTTTTGTTTTCATATGAATGACAAGATTATTGGTTTAAGTCTTGTAACCTTGTCGTGTAACATGTAACTTTATGTATCTAACTATATGGACTTAGCACTGCCTCGTTGGCCTAGGGACCAAGCGCGACTGCTGAGCAGGAGGTCTCGGGTTCGATTCCTGGGTTCAGTGTTATTAAGTTTTTCTCAGTAGCAGCCCGGAGTTTAGAAATGTACCAGGTTGATGGCTAGGCTCACCACCTATTACATGGGACTTGGTAACAGCATTGGTGAAATGTGGGTGTACAACTGTGTACACCTCTGCCTATCCCTTCGGGGAATACATGCGTGATGCTATGCTATGTTATTTTTAACCGACTTCCAAAAAGGAGGAGGTTAACAATTCGGTTGTTTTTTTTTTATAATATAGAGTAAGCTGAATATCATGGAGGTCCTGGCAGCTTCATCTATACAAGGTGTAACAAAAGTCCGTGGTCATGCTGTAAGGGATCAATGTACACTTATATACGGACAACTTATTCCATAAAACTTCGAAAGCGCGAAAACAATAATCAGCTGGTCCATAGAAATGGTCATACCTACTAAATGAAAATATATGGGGCCGTTGATTTTTTGTTGGTTAAAACCTGTTCGTATATATTTAACCCTAAAAGTATTATAAAAACTAAAAAGTAAGATCTGACAGAGATAAGCCATAAAGCTTACTATTACTTATTTTACGAATTTGACAGTTCATCTCCGCCATTTTTGTTCTGCACGAAATGTGCTATGAGTATGGGAGAAGACACTGACTCCTGGCACAGATTTTTCATCTACTTTAGGGGTCAGGGAATTCAACTAACATATGGAAACTTTTATATGAATAAACTAATTGTATTGTATCGCATCTTTTCCACAGTAACACCAACTAGGATGTAAGTAGGGTATAATTGGGGGTTCTGCCTCACTTGCTCTCGCCTGCGCTCGAGCTGCGCGATGCAGAAGCCCCCAATTATACCCTACTGGTGTAGGTCATCAAATGCTACTACTAAACTATCCCTCTTAATTAACTTGATAGAATGACGTCATGAATCCTGCATCGCGCAAGTAAAGTTTTATGACGAACTAACATATGTACAAACGCCAAATTTAATGGTTAATAACACCCACCTAGTCGTAGAATCCTCCCTTTTCTATGAAGGTACAGCATACTTCGTTCCTCCATGTAAAATCAGAGTCACCGTTACTCCGAAATTATATGGCGGTCTAAAGTGTGGTGTTCTTCCATAGAAAAGGGCGGATTCTACAACTAGGTGGGTGTTATTATATTATATTATTTTTATCCTTCGTATTATTATATTATATGCTAGTAGCAAGTAGTTCGTCGGGGAAGCTTTACTTTTGAGATGCAGGATTCATGACATTATTTTGGCATAAGCCAGTCAGTATTCTGCTAGTAACTACTTGTCTGCGTAGTGTTTGTGTAGTCAGATAGATGTCACCACATACATAATTCTACAATACTTCTGTTTATTCAATTCAGTAAAACGAGAAGTTCTAAGTTGTTAAGCGTATTTATAAAAGTGTGAGTAATTCATCATGCTGTGACTGACAGTTTATAAACTATCATAGGAATTTCTTAAATCTAGCAATAAAACAAGAAAATATTTATTGAAAAAGTTTATTGTCTAAACACCATTTTTTTAAACACAAAACATTTTTTAAAGTACATAATGAGTCATGATATATACAACTATAAACTTCATGAGAATGTTTATATTTTTCACACAATCGTAACAAGCTAGGACAACCTTTGTCATCTAAATTATTGACATTATTATTATTTAGAATACCTTTCAACCATAACACTTTTTCGGTACCTTTGATGTAAACACATTTATCTCTTAATATATCTACAATCAAATTCTGATGATTTGCGTAAGGCACAAATCCTTCACCCCAATATATCTTTTTATTACGTTCGAGCCAACTAACTTCTCGTCTTTCTCGTTTTGTCAAATTATAAAATGGGAATGGTGGCTTAATTAAAAATACCTGAACTTTATTGTTACATATTATAGCAATTTCTTTTACTATAAATTCATTTGTTTCTGTTTTAAAACCTTGAACATCTACAATGATCATGATAATCTGCGCACTATGTTACTCAAAGGTTTATATTCAACAAGTCGATCGTTAATAATTAAACAATATCCAGTTGTGTTATTTGGAATTGGTGCTGCACATTCAATCTCTAGCCGCACATCTACGGGGCCGGTTTTTAAACTATCGTTTTGTCTTGAACAGTCTATAATAAACAGAGGCGCTTTGTCCTTAAAATTAACTAAATTAAGTAAGGGGTCCGCAGGGCAGTTGTAATACGACTGACGAAATTTTATATACATTTCATATAATATACTGTATTTATTCTCAACAAAATTTAAACCAAGTTGTTCGTAGGGATAATACTGGGAATTCAAAAATAGTGTAACGTTTGTAACTTCACAGTGATCAAACAGTGAACTATCTTTGCTTTTATTATTTTTTCTATTAGTTTGTAAGCAAAAAATCACATATCGAGGTTTCTCTAATTGTGAGGCGGTTTTGACGGACCAAGAATGTTTTGTAGTTTTTGGAAGTAATGGATACTCGTATAAATCCCAATTTCTAAACGCTATCTGAACTGGTTTATCTCTTTCTAAATGTTTAAGAAGTGTGAGACGTTCCCGATCTGATACTTTTATGTGAGGCACGCGCCACTGTACTCTATCTATATCTATTTGTAAATGCGTTACATCATCAGATAATATAATGCTGTTTAAGTTAGAGTTACTTCTATTCAGTATAAGTTCATGTTTACAATTCATCACAATTTTATTGTAATCCTCGGCAAACCCTAAAATTTTATTTAGTGGTACAATAGCACTAAACTGGCCATCGTTTTTAAATCCGTCTATGTTCCAACCCCATAAAGCTCCAACTTTATTTTCTCCATCATTCATTGAAACGTATGATTTTATTGTTGATGTTATTCCAGAATTTTTTATACGATCTATTTCTACACCGTTTATTTCATATCTGATATCTTGAAACAAAAACATAACAGGGTTGTTACTGAACGTAATAGCTTTCTTAATCGGCTTCCCATCCTTGTCGAAGAGTTTTGCTTGCCCTTCGATGTAAATTGAACTGGCTGATGGTAGCACGTATATGTCTTGTTGGTGTATGGGGTGTATTCTGATTTCATCGTTTTCTCTAAAACTGTTACTGTAGGGATTGTATGTATGGACTTCATAACTTTCAACCGAAGTATCGAAGTGAGGTGATTCAGTAATCTGTAGTATATTCATACTTTAAAACCTAGGGCTCTGAGGAAATCTTTATTTGTTTTAGTCAGTTTCTTAACTTTTATCTTACGTCTTTGTCCTACAGTGGTTGTAGAAGAAATAAGACGCTTTAAGTTGACTGTAGGGTTTTTATTATATAATATCATTTTAGTTTTCTAAGATGAAGACGTATTTGAATATTTGGTTCTTCTCTGAAATGAATGCGGTTTCCAAATTGATCAACAATCTTAACAGATATAGATGGAATTACGTCTTTGTTCACTGGAAAATAGATAACGTTTTTCGGTATTTCTACGCACTTATTACTAGTAGCACTATTAGATACAAATTCATGAATTATATGAGTTGGTAATCCATTGGAGTACGAAGCGTGTACTAGGTCACATTCGATTCTGATCACAGGCAGAATATTATAATTAACATATAAGTCAGGGTCAGGTATCGAATTCAGTACTGCAAAGTATAGCAAACCGCACTCATACAGACCATATAAACTCAAAGGTGGTTGAAAGTATGTATCTAATTCCGATTTGTTTCCGGAGATGGTAATCGTGACAGACATGTTTTTATACTGGACACTTTTGGTAGATCCTGTTTATTTTATTCCTTGAGTACACCAAAATTTTTTTAGAAAGCTTAAACAAAGGTGTCCACAATTGAAAGGATGATCATGTTGTATATTATCATAATTATAATGGACTTTGGAACCTAAGTATTTAATAAATTCCTTTGGGGGCTTAAGATTACCATAACTGTCAAAATATTCAATATAATCATTGTATTTTCCGTAGGCTACCCAATGAGAACCAGGATTATTTGAAGTATCTAAATTAATGACCCCGCATTCTTTTTTAAAAGGTTTTTTAGGGAGTTCATCTCTCATATAGACGCCTCTAAAATACGGAATTTTATTGCCATACTTCAAAATGTCAACATTAGTTAAGGCTCGTTTGGGTAGCCGGTATTTTAGTTTTTTTCTTTCGATACAAATATTCCTAGTCCATTTTTATGAGGTTTAAGATGCAGTCCTTTTCCAATACAAAGAGCCTCCATTTTTTCATTATGTCTCTTCAATTCAGTAAAACGCTTTTTAGCCATTTTAAATTCATTTATGGTTTTGGCTATACCAGCCGCACCACCTGCTAAGGCTCCCGCGGCAGATAATCCAGCAAAAATAGGAATCAATGGTAAAACTCCACCAGTTTTTGGTATAGGAATCACACGAGGAAGTTTTATAGACGAATCATCAACTAATTCTCTGGCAGCAGCCATAGCTAATTCTATTGCCATTTTCTTGCATTTTGGTTTTAATTTTTGTACACGTCTTTTCGTTTTAATAATAATATTTTTTAACTTATTTTTTAGACCATGTCCAGATGAAGTTTTATTTAGCAGTTTTTTATTACGGTTACGAATTTTATGCCCAGCACCGGTTTTTATTTTTGTTAACATTGCTTTGCTTACTAGATGTGCTGCAAGTTTTTCCCCAACACTCGCATCAGAAGCAACTACACGCTTTTTTGCCATTTCAAGCAAAACTAAATCTGCTTTATGTCGATCCTTTAAGTTTGAAGAATTGTGATAGGCAATGTCGTGGTCTTTACAATATTCGTCTAATTTATTTACACCTTTATCTCCACGTGCAAGTCTCTTGATTAATTTGGTACCAGGACCACAATAATTGTATCCAGGTAAGTGCAATTCAAACGGTAAAATATTTATAAGCCAATTAAGAAGACTATTCTCTCCAATACACATCTTATGACTGATCAATTATGGAATTGAACATGCATAAATACATTATGTCAATTAACAATGAGTTTCTTTTTTTTTACAATATATTCGACTTTTCAATAAAATCATTTTACTAAAACCCTGCTCCCTTTCCTTCCTCTCTCCAATACACATTATAAGACTGATCAATAAAGAATTAAAGATTTAATAAATAAATAATTATTTTATCAATTAGTTGGGCAAATGAATTCACTATAATATATTTGTCTTATCAATCCAACTGTTCTCTGCAGAAGACAAACCTAGCCATTTTACTAAAACCCTGTTTCCTTTCCTTTTAACTACTTTTTCAACAAGATATACCTTGGGATGTTTCGTCTTTTGAAGTTCTTGCGAATAAAATGCTCCTAAAATAGGTTGACCTCTGATTGTATCTTCAATCAAGTATGTAATAGGCGCTGTATTTTGTACTTTTCGAATTTTAAATATTTCCGTCGACCAATTGGGAGTGTATCCTTTTTCAAATGTTCCTTTGTACTTACTGATACGCACATAATCACCCACTTTATATGACCTTTTTTTACCAAACTCGCATATCTTTCCAATATACGTTTTTTATTAACTTTATTCACATTTGCTGGAATTTCATCTATAGTCCGATGGTGTGTATGATTGTAGTTATAAACAACATTCTTAAGGCTATTATCTATCCAATTGTAGCTACCTTTTAAACTAAATTCTTTGAATAATTTAGATTTTAGTGTTCTGATAAATCGCTCAACGATTGAAGCCTTTTTTGTTGAAAAGGTTGAATAATGGTTAATGTGATAAGAATTCATAAGATTTTTAAATTTATTATTATAAAATTCTGTTCCATTATCAGTTTGTAGATTTTTAGGGATGCGACCTTTATCCAATAAAATCTTGAAAGTTTTATGTACAACGTCTTTGTTCTTGCTTTCTAAAGGGAAGGCCCAAGCATATTTTGAAAATGTATCAATAACAACCAGAATAAATGTTATGTTTTTATTTTCTTTAGAAATTGACTGCATATCAATTAAATCCGCTTGCCATAGGTCATCTATATCTTTCATAATAACATTTCTTCTCTGAAAGTTAATTCTTGCACTTTTATGGATTTCGTTTACAACATCGGCTTTACTCATTTTTAGGTATGTCTTCTCTTTTAGAATCTCTTCTTTTATTAATCGCTACCTTTGATTAATTTAATCTTTGTTTTATTTTTAATATGTTCATTAAGAATGCCTATGTGATACTGATTCAGAAGTTTATTTTTATTAGTATTTATCCCCTAATTATGCTAGCTTCTTTTAATTCTTCGATGATAGATAAAATTTCATTGTCATGGTTTGTATTGCCGGCATCTCTTGAGGCTATTAATAATTTTAATCTCTCAACCAATTCATTTGGATCATCCCAATATATCAAGTCAGTGTTAGATTTATATTTCTTAAGTTTTGGCAAGCTACCTCCAACTTTAGACCGACTTTTTTCTGTTGATGTCTCAGAAAATAATGGTTTGATTATTTCTCGATATTTGATTCCTTTGTCACCTCTTATTTGACCCTTAGGATTAAAATCTCTTTTATGAGCGTTTGTATGATATAATATATCTTTATAAACAAGTTTATCTTTACTTGTTATTGACTTGATATCAGGTTTTCTTCGTAGTAAAAGTTCTTTTAGCCCAGGAGTCAAAGCGTAAGCTTTGTCCCCGATTTTAATTATAAAGTCCTTATCGTTTTTTAAACTATCAACTTTAGAAAATGATACGACTGAGTTGCCAATCATCAAAGTTTTATTTTCAGTCCTTATTCCAAATGGTACGTTTACACCATCGTAAATACCATAGATGTCTTTACTTTCTAGAGATATTTCTAAATTATCTTTTATTTCGTCTTTAGGAGAACTTGCAGAATATAAATCAGCATCGTAAAAATCATTGCACTTAGCAGACGAAAATGTGCTACTATTATCCGACTCGATTGCTTCAGAGTTCGTGGATGACAGATTTTCCTCACAGCTAATATTTTCTAGAAATGTTTTAGACTCTTGTCTCGAGTCGTGTTTGTTCACTAGGGTTTTAAGGGGTTCCGAAACAGGTTTTAGCATTTTATCAAGCGATAAGTTAAGTTCATGTTCCTGGTTTTTCATTTGTTTCAATTTACTTTTTATGGAGTCAGCAGATTTAATTAATTCCATTTTAATATTTTTGTCCATCTTATTTCATAGTACTGAGCACGAGTAAGGAAAGAGCAAAACTAATTTTTTTTGCATGTTATTCACTTTATAACTTCATTTGAGGTAAAAAAAGTATCAAAATTTTTTCTATATCTGCCATTGTTGAATGGTGAGTCTTTGCTAATACAAACAAAGTTATATGGATTGCTCCAAACTGTAATACAAATATTTTTGAATTGATTCCATGACAGATCAGAACTTACGTGTTCTTCATAAATATGCTTTAAATTTACATCATCTTGTTTAAATATTATAAGGAAATTTGCATTATCACGTAACAACTGTTTTGGAATTTTTGAGTAAGTTTGGGATAAATAAAAGCAATCGATCTGTTTATGTCTGCCCATAGAAAAATAATTACGAATGTTTATTTGGTTTTCGCATGCAACATCATCAAAAATAAATACAGAATTGCTTAAAGCTTCACTTGGAGCTATAACATCTTTATCATCATTCAGCTCATAAAACTTAATCTGAGGTACTATTCGTATGACTTCTTTTAAGAAACGATATTTTGGCTGAAAACTGGTTTTGGAATATAGGTACAGATTTTGGAATTTCAATCCATTTTCATGCAATAACAAACTGATCACAACGTTTGTTTTACCACAATTAGAGGGACCGCATATTATACAACGAATTGTATTAGGCAATAGAACACTATGTCTGATCTGGTGAGTGCGCTCACCAATATTTATATTTTTAACGTTTAAGGATGTGGGCTGTTTAATCAACTTCATCTTGCCTATTGAATAAAATACTGTCTTACATACATATATATATATATATATATATATATATCTACATAATTAAATAACTATGTCTTATGCAGGTACGTATAGAGTTATATAATGAAATGGCATTCAACGTGATTAAAATTCATCAGGTTTGGACTTTTCTATTATTATAATTAATTTGAGATCATATTATATTAAGACAATAAGTAACATGAATCCCAATATTATGCAATAATTTTAAATTAGCACTTATGAGTAATTAAATAGTTAATTTAATCGTAGCAGTCAGCAAAAGCGGTCACTTACGCTATTATTTTAATTTGTAATAATATTTTTAATAGTAAAGGTAAGTTTTAGTAATAAAATTGCCTAATAAAATGCTTTTCTGTAAATATATACAATCATATAAATATATTTAAATTATAACTTTATATACAATTAATGTTTTTTTTTTTAAGAATTATGTCTCTTTCACCATTGATTTTCACCATTTTGCCCCTGCATTGTGGGCAAAGATAACGTGACTTCTGAAGAACACGAAAAATTACAGGAGGTAGGTTATATTTAATTATAAATGTATGTATTTTGTAGCTGATTTGGGTTTGTCTTTTGTTTACAATTTATTTATTTTTACAGGGGGACTCTGCGGATCTCAGTGACGGCAATCTGGTAATAGGCCCGTATTTTTTTCGTGAAGTATGTGTAAAATTTTGTACTTAAAAATAATAGTATACCGTTATTCCAATAGAGTTAATTCAAAGTAATTCTTTATATTTACAGAAACTGAACGATCCTTACATTGTGGAAAATAATGATGCTATTGTTAAATCATTATATTTTTCACAAGATATGAATGCATCTAATGCGGTTGAAACTGCGTCTCAGAAACGTGAACCGGAGAAATTGAAACAGAAGAAAAAGAAATTAATGAGTATAAAAAAAAGTAAGGAAACTCAACTTTCTTTAAAAAACATGATATCAAAACCATTTGCTACATCTTCTTCGTCTTATGTTATACGGAATGAGCCAGGAAAAGCACGTCATTTGATAAATATATCTATTAATGATCTGAGTAGCAACAATCTCATCGGAATGAGCCGCAGTGAAAATGATAGTGCTTGTGTAAGTGTTCAGTACCTAGTCAGAGACTATTGTGATGCTATTATGGATGAAACTGAATATTTGATTAGTAAAATAGTAAAAAAAATAAGTTTAGCTAATCAATTGTGAATCTTAATTCTAAGATAGTGTTCAAATTTTATATAATTTTATTAACCGACTTCCAAAAAAGGAGGAGGTTTCTCAATTCGACAGTATATTTTTTTTTTTTTTTTTTTTTTTTTTTTATGTGTGTTCGGGGATAACTTCGTCGTTTATGAACCGATTTTGATAATTCTTTTTTTGTTGGAAAGAAGATATCCCAACGGTGGTACCATGGTAAGGAAACCAGGATCTGATGATGGATCCCCGAGAAATCGAGGGAAACCTTCGAAAATCGTAGGGGCGACTAGTGCATTTGTTAATTTTTTCATTAAGTATTTTAAAGCACTACTATTTAATGAAGGTCTGGAGTCGATCTGATGATGGAGCCGAAAGACGATCTAGGGAACTCTTTAACGATTTACAGCAATTACCTGGTGTTTGGGCTTGATTAATTTGTATTGATGAGAACTTTACACCTAGATAGGTTGTGACTGTCATTAGGGGTCTGATGATGAAGACGAAGGACAGTCAAGGGAACTCCTCAACGTTTTACAGTAGCTACCTTGTTTTGTATGTATGTCCGTCGATATAATTGTTTGAAAGAGTAGTCCCCAGAGGTGGTCCCATTTCAATTTAGTGAAGATCTGATGAAGATCTTCGAAGTTAGACGATGGAATTCTTCAATAAATCACAGCAAATCACTCGCAATTGCTGTAATCGCATGTTCATGTATAGTTCATGCCACTCAATACATACATAGCATCATGCCTGTATTGCCCGATGGGGTAGGCAGAAGTGTCCACTGTTGTACACAAACATTTCACCGATGCAGTTATTAAGTCCTAGCGGCTTTCGAAGGCCTACCCATATTATTAAATTACTAAATTAACTTATTTATGAAGTATACAAACTTATATATGACCTATACAATATATATATTAGACTTAAAACTAAAAAGACTAAAATAAATTAATTTTAAACAAAAAATAAAAACCGCCTTCCAAAACCTACTACACTAAAAAGTTTAAAATAATATCAAAATTTGCTTATAATAAAATAATTTTAAAATAACAATATATAATAATAATCTGTTAATTTTGGAGTCGGTGCCTGATGTATGTGGGGTTTACAACCAGATACAAACGCCGGTAACATAACCACAGCACAACGAACATAAGTGACTAACAAGAGGAAAACAATAACCCTCTCCCAGTACAGGCTCCGACTCCAAAATTAACAGATTATTATTATATATTGTTATTTTAAAATTATTTTATTATAAGCAAATTTTGATATTATTTTAAACTTTTTAGTGTAGTAGGTTTTGGAAGGCGGTTTTTATTTTTTGTTTAAAATTATGTTTTATTACTTAGTTGAATTAAATTATAAAATTACATATCATACCTACTTTTATTTACCTTCCAGTTCATAATAAGGTTAGGGTAAATATTTTATAAAGAAAAACAAACAAATACAAATTTAACATATTTATTAGTTCTAAAAATAATCATTTTTGTAACATTACACAATATAACATAATTATAAAACTTAATATCAAAGTATGGTGCTACAGTGCCCCCATGGTAAAGTCTCAAAACTATTTATTATCATTTGTCTTTTGTTGTCATCGCTGTTAAGTATCAGTTTATTTATTTTTTGAGTGAAAATCTGATGATGTTTCGCTCGTATAACATACATGTCATTTCTTAGGTTTTCTTTGTAATTTAAAGCTCTTTTATATTTTTCAATGTCTAACTTTTTTGTTACTGGCTTTGTAACTCCTTTTGCTTTTTTAATAGTAATTTTCTCAGAATTTATACAATACAACTTAGCCCGTAAACCAACAAATTCTGAAATTACTTCTCCTCCCATTTCATCTTTGAAATAACCCGGTATTTGCCCGTTAGCTTTTGGAATACCATACTTATTATTTTCCACAAAATTGTTTGTATCAAAATACTTAATATTTTTTTTCATATCAGCGTAAAAATCATCAGTTTTTATATGATAAAGAAGACTATCGGTATCCGTATAACATAGTTTTATATTATCTTTATAAATGTTTTTCATGACAGAATAATGAAAATGATATAAATGTGTTTTGGAAATTTCAAGAATAGAAAAACCAATATAAATGGGGCGATCTAAAATAACTTTTGTCTTATTTAACTGAATAGCGACTAGATTTTCTGAGAAAATTGCTAAGTCTTTAAAGTTTGGAGCACTTATATATTTTTCTGCTCCATATACTCTGTTAGTTTTATTTAACTTATCTTTCCATAATTGTACAAGTCTAACATCAACTTGTTTACGTTTGTTTTCAATCGTTTTCCCAAAAATAGAGTTGTTTTGCTTTTTGAAAAAGTCTCTTTCGAAATCTGATTTAGCCTTTTGTCTTAGAGAAGTATTTAAAGAAATATATGGCTCTAAAAAGTTATCTTGGTGGAATGATAGTATTCTATGTATTTTAAGTAAAATTAAACCATTTTTCAAACATTCTTGTAAATGTACATAATGGATTACAAAGCGGTGTTTGTTATACAGATTTGCTATTAATTTTTTACATTGACTTTGTAAAGGGGAAAACTTTTCGGCTGCAAAAGGGAAGTCAGAATGAGCATTATGAATGTCGGTTGGGTAACATAAGTCTACTTCAAGAATGTATCCTTGATTACTCATTTTACATACATTCTTGATATTGAAATCTATTATTTCATTTTCATTCAGAAATTTAAAATTACGCATAGGCAGTTTTTGCATCATCGCAAATCCGTATAAATTAACACAGTCTAGATAAATTAGATAGGTGCTAGGTTTTTTATTGTTGTAAGTTGATAAATAATTATTATTAGCTTTAGCATATCTCAATGAACATTGAGCGAGACCTCCACGAATTCCTTCTTCTAACATTTGGTACATATCCACGTCCGAAATTAAATCAAGGTCAACTTTAGTGTATAAAAGCATAGCATCCCAACTTAATGATGGAGATGAAACATAAAAGCATGGATCCAAACTATAATAAACTAAACTCATGTCTCGAAATTTTTCAAATATGTCACATAATAAAATAACGTCACATTTCAAATAAAGATCCGTATACTCTCCTAAATTTTTTATTTTAAATGCATTCCACACTGTCACAGCATGCTTATAGTCATCAGCTGAAATATGTTCTCCGGTAAGTTTGTTAAAAAAATTTGATTGCTCAGGCAGTTGAGTCTCATTATATTTTTCCCATGTATCTATATAGTCATAACAGTATACACCTTTTCTACGAACTAATTTAAATAAATCCTCATTAGGAAAATACAATCGCATGTTATGAAAATCGTTCGAATGTAAAGTTTTTGCCAATTTATCTAAACTAGTACTCAAAAAATTAAATGAATCTATAAATTTTAACTGTGCTGTATTCGTTTTATCAATCGGTATGAACTTTGTGAACGATATATATTTTTCTTTTGTTTTGGGAATTAAATTAATTCTACCAAGAATACCAGATAATTCTTTAATAAATAAATGACAATCGTAACCAGATAAATTATGAAAAATTATTGGTCTAAACTGGCATTTTTTCAAATTCAAATTACAAGTATTATGGGCAGCACCTCTATATTTACCCGTAAAATGGTCATGGTCTTTAACTATTTTATCATTCATAACAAATTCAGTTTTACATATATTACATGCTGTAGCTTTATGATGGATAGTTAACTCCTCGGGAGTAAGAGGTAACATAGGCTTATCATCTTGTAAAATTTTATAAAGCTTTTTTATATCACTTGTTATTGTTTCAACAAATCTTTGTGCACAATTTGGGCCTCTATAACTAACAAAATCATTCAGTTCAGGGTTAGATTTGCAGCAAATGTAATAGGCAAACGAGGATGCTTTATGAGCTTGTACATTTTCAGTAAAAAGAGATTTATTTTTGTCTGAGTATACACAAAGCAAACTTTCAAAATCGCCGTATATCACAATAGGTATTTTTTGGGTTCTTTGAAAATTTATAAAATGTAATTTGCTATTTTCTTCAGGTAAAACGGTTTGTTTTCTACCGCAGTTGTGATTCATCAATTTATCTATATGATCGTAATATAAAAAACATTCATCGCATAAAAATACTTTGGACTTGTGTTTAGTTAATTGGCGATGCAGAAGGCGACTAAAGTCTTTTATTAAACAAAAATGCGCTTTTTCGTGTTTATAAATGTATAACAGGTTAGCATGGATAAGCTTTCGTTTACTTGTCACATATAAGGGACCAGTTACTTGATTATCAGCTTCAAGACCATAAACATTCACACTAATAAATTGATTATTTAATTCAAATATTTTAATGTCGTTAAAACTCGGAGGAAATGATATATTATTTATATTAAACAGTGTCGTATAGTGTGGATACGATTTTATACGATTAGGATTATGTGCAGTCGGATACATGTGGGCTGCAATACACCACAGAAAACAGTGACTGTCATTGTTATATATATTTAAACATGACTTTGTATTTCTTATGACTGCAGGTAATTGTAAGTAAGTTCCAGCTCTTAGAGGATTGTACTTATTTATATTTATTTCCAAATGACTTATAAAATTAATCATCCAACCTGATTCTGAGAGTTCAAACTCTGAACATTTCGATATTAATTTCTCAGAACATTTTAAGTAAATATCGACAATGTCAGTACTCTGCACTAAAATAATAAATTTTGTGTTAAAAGATTTCATAGATATTTCATTATTTTTGGGCAAAATGTATGAAACAAACAATTCAAAATTAACTTTGATAGCTTTATGTTTTTTAATAGCATTTTCGATTATATCATACACAGTTTTCGAAATTTGTCTTAAAAACGTCTCGGGAGTAATAGTGAAAACAATAGAATTTATTTTATAACTTATAATCCTTTTTTTAAATGCAGAAGCAATGACTTGAACATGGTCAAACTCAGAACTCAACAAGCGATTTGATTTATGAATATTCGTTCTATTATGCGATGACAACTTTGAAACATAAATATTACAGTCTTTACAAAAAAACATTTCTAAAATATTCAGTTCACTTTTGAAATAAAAATATTATTTTCGTTAGTAACTCAAATATCTCATAAAAACAACATTGTTCTGCTTTATTTTCTCATGTGTAACTTTAATCAGTTTATTATCTCATTTGTAATTTATTCAGTTTTTAATTCTCTTGTGTAAAATGGCTGTAAAATAAATATATTATTGAACATAAGTATAAATTCTCATAAAAAAAAAACTGCTTTAATATTCTCATGTGTAATTTTAATCAATTTATTATCTCATTTGTAATTTATTCAGTTTTCATTTCTCGTGTGTAAAATGACTGTAGAACAAAAACGCATTAATAAGATTAAAATAGTGTTATATTTTTAAATCAAATGATAAAAAATAATATAAGAGTCTGTATCTAAGACAAATAAACGAAAATTAAGAGATAACATATTTGCTTGTTATCTTTTTAAGCTGTAAAATTAAATGATAACCAACATAACAATCATAAACGTGATAAAATCATAATATAAGAAGTTATACAATTCTGTAAGAAAAAAGTATCGCTATTTATTGCGGATTAGTATACAATACCGGACGAATTTCCCTCATTTCATCCCGACCAGCATTGACTAGACCAGTTAATGCAGTCCAAACACCGGTGTTCTGGTCAGTAGCAAGCTTCAAAGTTATGAGAGCTTGCTTCCAGCGCTCGTTGTATTGTAGTCGCCCAGCTTCGCGAGTGTTGTACACTCTCAATTCGAAGTAGTATTGTCCAGTTTTCGCCGGGTCTGACTGGTATGAGTATCCTGAAGCTACGCGCTGAGAAAATGCACTTCTCAGAGTGGCAGCTCGAATTGGCTGTTGCGGTAAATCATCCTGAAATACAATTAAATGACAATGTATCATCTAGTGTGTAATAGCGCATGTCGAGTCTTAAGTTATGCAGAATATAATGGAACAGATATTCCAACAGGGTATGTGTATCCACCACTCTATATATCAAAGTAAAAGTTACTTCATTATACTTAATTAAGCGAGAGTCCAGGACTGCGACAAACTGAGTTAATTGACAGATTTTTGGAAACTTACCTCGGAGTCAGGAAGCACAGCAATTCTCTTTCGTTTGACAACTGGTGCGGGAGTAGACTTCGCATCGCTGTCCGAATCAGATTGCTCAGTAAATGGATTTATCACTGGCAGATCTTTTTTCTTCTGGACCTTTTTAGCCCGCTTCGCCAGATCGGCTTTCTTCTTAGAACCACTTCTGTTAGCTGCTGCCGAAGGTTGCTCCTCTTCATGCAGCCAAAATGGATTGTTAATGTGAGCCCTGAAAAATAATAATAATAGTATCACTTTAATATAATACCTAAACAATAAAGCAGAAGTGTGCTTAACTCTTATGATTAATATGATTGGGAATTATTCCAAACTAAAGGCTACTAATTTTTTTAACTAAAGATCTATTACCCTAGAAATTGAAAAAAACTAAAATGCTATCAATGTTCAACTTAAATCAAGTAGTAAGTAAGTCAAATAATAATATGCTTGGCTCGGATATACGACTTTTATAAAATAAATAACGCTAATTAATTTTCAGACTACGTATTATAATAAATTAAGTACTTATAAAGAGGGTGAATGTAGAATTGGGTGTAGAAAATATATTATTAATACTTACATACTTTGCTACTGCAGGATTCTCGCCCAGAAAATCACAAAGTAGGTAAATTTTTGTCACAATAACGAACTCAATGCGAAAGCAATTAACTATATGCTCTCAATCGTAACAAAGTGAAAGTAATAACGCAGTCGCGGGAGCCCTATATTTATAAACCTTTAAACTTAAGCTGTGTTCATTATGCGAATTAGTTGTAAAAAGTTACCGTAAAAAAAATTACAATAAATAGTGCATATGCAATTTGGTCCCTATGCCAAATGCACTTAAAGCATACTTTTATTAATACGAATATCTCATACTAATCTCATGTATGAACACTCCCGAATGATACAGATTAGGAATTATGTTTACTCATCATTTTATCCATAATAGCGCTTCAACAAGCAATTCGAGACGAAAATCGTATATGGAAAGAGGGCGCAACTAACTCCGGTCCTCTACAATAAACATTTATTAAACCAATTTAATAAGACCTCATACATTTATGGACAACGACTCGACAACAATAGAGGACAATGAATAAAACCAAATTATTTGTAATATAAACAAACAAGTAATTTTATTAAAATAATAGTAACATAAATATTTTTGTAAAGTTTACATAATATATTTCTAACATTTGATATAAATCCAATTATAATTAATGAGAAACCATTACATTTAGTATTTTATTTTTGAATATTCTGGATTCAGTTATATTTTAATGTAGGAACTTATAATATATTAGATAATAAGCTTATAATTCTATTATATAAGTATAGGTACAGTATAATTATGCAGATACAATCTAATTCTATATACCGACAAAAAAAGAAAATGACATAAAAAAAAATATAACTTTCCCATACAATTGTATGTGGAGGAATACTTCGACGCCTAAACAATGCTTTGTTTTATGTTATATATTTTATTTTTATTATCATTTTCTTGTACATAGTTAAGTAGTCTATAAGTTACTAATTATAAATATATTGTAAGTTTTTTTATTTTTTGTTTATCTATATGTTTTCGTGAATTTTTCCAATAATATTTTCTAAATCTAAGTAAATATCACTACTTGTAATATTTTCTATTACATATTGCACACATTTATTTGCGCTGCACTCACAAGGTTTTTTGGGGTGATTGTCAGCCTCATAAATTTCAATTTTGATCGTCCTTGACCGTGTAGAAAACGTGTTTTGGGCCCTCGTTTTGGTATATGAGTATGCTTGGATCCGTTTACGCTTTTGCGGTGGGGATGAGGTTTCCCCTTTTCTCTTTAAATTGAGCTTAGATGACTCGCATGCAATTGGGTCATTTCGGGGAATTTGAATAAAATTAAAAAGATTTTCAGAGTCCTGAAAACAAAAATAATAATAAATAAGAACATATTTTACGATAAGATAATATAATGATTACAAATATAATTAAAAACATACTCACCGACATTTTATTTAGATTTATCTTACAGAAATGCTCTCACGAATTGTTTCAAATTAAATATATTTTTAAATTAATTTCTTACTTATATATGAACTAGCAACATGTTAATAAAGTTCAATTTGATTCCGTACACAAATAAAAAAGGCTTGCTACCAAATAAATTCTATGTACTCACTACATAGAGTTCAAATTGATTTATTGCAGCCTACACATGGAATCATATTTCTTCCTTTCCCAATTTAGTAAACGGCGCCACACCGTCGCGGATACCTGATATTAAATTCTAAAAAGGAAGTTGTATGTACTTATGCCATCGCTGTATATGAAATAAATTTCTCAACAAAATGCGTCCTTTTACATAATTTGACTGCCTCGTTGGTCTAGTGGACCCAAGCGCGACGGCTGAGCGTGACGTCTTGGGTTCGATTTCCCAAGATCGGGTAAAGTGTTATTGGGTATTTCTGTTAGGAATTCTCAGAAGCTCCCCGAGTTTGGTATTGTGCAATTTTAAAATGTGCAATAGATGAGAATAAGCTCACCACATATTACATGGCCATGACAAATAGCATTGGTGAAATTTGGGGTGTACAATTGTATACACCTCTGCCTACCCCTTCGGGTGAATATAGGCGTGATACTATGTTATGTTAAAATGTATTCGTCCGTATCCAAGGCACCGATGACATTAAGTTGTACTGTTGCTAATATAATTGAACGCTGTAGCGCGCTCCATACATCGAACGATGCGACAAGCGGATGAAGTCATTTCACGTTATCCGCTGACCGCTGATTGATATACCTAAGTTTATGCATGTTGATGAAAAAAGTACATTTAATTCTTCAATGTGTTTTATTGCCTTGTATTTATAGAGCTGTGGTCAAGAGCATGTTCGCAGTTTTCCATTATGTTATGTCCCTATGTTTTACTTGTAAAAGGAAAGGATATTTCGTGCAGATTTTATTATAGGAGGGGACAGGCATATGAACATAAAGAAAAGTACGCAAGCACTACGATTGTCTGTGCATCTCATAATGGATATACAAGTAAACCGATCTACAGCTAGCTTAGCACCAAGCGCCACGTTCTAGCGGATCGGATTCCCGATGCATAACAATTACGAAACTAGTGACGCTTATACGCCTTTGTGATTGAATACGATATGCACTTGATATCTGGCCTACATTAGTAGGGTATAATTGGGGGCTTCTGCATCGCGCAGCTCGAGCGCAGGCGAGAGCAAGTGAGGCAGAACCCCCAATTATACCCTACTGATGTATTTTTTTAACAACATAATTTTCGTCACAAACACCGTGACTAATTGCTATGACGTAGGCACATGTCTTTACTTCCTCATGGCTACCATAACCTATTAATCGTTCTATTAATACTGCAGCTTCGTCAAGAATGCGGCTAACACATATTTCCACCACATCTGGACCACATCCCAATCGGAAACTTTCGACATCAATCGGTGGCTAAAATAGACAAGGTTCAGGGCTAAGGTCTTTTATAAGGAACATAGCATCATCACGCCTATATTCTCTAAAGGGATAGGCATAGGGTTACACTGTTGTACCTAAATTGATATTTCACTTTTGCCCTCAAATCTCATGTTATAAGCGGTGAGTATTTTGCCTACTTTTCTACGTAGATCAATTATTCAGGGACTCTAAAATGGCCACTATGAACATTTCTCCTAAAAATGAATCATTATTTTAATTGAGTAACTTCTTAAGATTCTGCTCTTTGACACATTAGTAAGTTCTATTTTGTGACCCATTTTACGATTCTCTACAGCAAACTCAAATAGATGAATTACTGTTTATAAATTGCACGCAAATCGTATTATGATTTTGTCTATGCAGTCACCACTTTACGATTTGTGAAATGATGCATATTAGGTTCCTATTATGATTCAGCCTTTTTAGAGCCCCATATCAATTAATTACTATTTTTTAAGAAACATTGAAAAATAATAGACACAAACGCGAACCCACGACTTTTGACTTACCGTGTCATCGCTCTCTCAACTGAGCTACCGTGTCACATATTCGTATCTATTAAATTTCGAGTTTCCTTCTTCTCGTCTGAGGGAGATACTTGGCGATATCTATTTAGTAACCATTTAAATATTACGAAGTACCTACATATCAATTCATTTTTTGCATTTCAAGACATCACAATACACCAAAGTCAGGTCAGAACCTTCGGAATCACTTCACTTACATTTTCATCTAGATGGTGCTACCATCTCACATAAAACTGGCTAGTCTGACCTTACCTTGACTTTTACGTCCACTAAAGTGCATGTTATCTATACGATGGGCCATGACTCTACCATGGTGGACGGTTATCAGTGGCCTTCACCATGAAAGTAGTTTTATAGGTAATGGGATTTTGATGGCGAAAGAGTAGGTGGGTTTTAGATTAGATTAGGGTAAAACCTACTTATATGTATAATTATTTAAGGCTGGCAATACAGGCTATGTTTTATGTTATATAATTTAAACGAAGGATTGGCCTTGAAGTTTTTTTAGGAGTTATTGATAACGACTTTCGAAGGACTTACTCTCTCTCTCTCTCTCTCATCGTGTGGTTGATGAACAACCTAGTGTCAGAGTTTCAACCGCCCGTAGGCCTTCGATATGGCTTTGCACACCGTGACCATCGTGAACATCTCTCAGGTGTGCTAGTGTCCTCACGATGTTTTCCTTCACCGTTTTAAGCAAGTGATTATTATATTCTATGACGCACATGACTCGGAGAAGTCATTGGTGCGTGCCTTCGATTCGAACTTGCGATCTTTGACTTGTCAGTCCAACGGTCATATCACTAGGCTATCACTACTCACAGGACTTACTCAGACCCCGGTATTAAAACTAAAGCAACTTAAATTCTCTCCTTTTGTATTCTTATATTTATTTGAGGTTTTAAACTTTTAATCTGTGGTATTCTTGACATGACTAACTCATTTTGTATCGCGCCTGACGTCATTGCGTAGACGCAGCGCTTACGTTGGAACGCCTGAATTTCTTTGTCAAATACCAGGTAATTGTGAGTAATTCGGTTCTTCATTAATTTGTCATAGACTGCAACTAACCTGATTAAGTTTGGCCTAAATATTGAAAATATGTATTGTTGATTAATTAATTATAAATACCTAATAGATGGGGTGAATTTACTAAGACTCATTCTTCATCTGCGGATGTGGAGAGAGATTTGGCATCACTTTGATATGATTACGATGATGGCGTAATAAAAAATGCCACGTAACTAAACTTTTGGTATAATACATCAAAGGAAGAACTTTAAAGATTAATATATAATATGTAATATGGCTATTTCCAGTATCGCCTTTCATCTATAAAATACATATACATAGCTCATAATAAAGTAAAAACCATAAAATTATAATAAAATATGAGCATAAGTTTTCCCTGAGATTTTTGTTGCGGTGCTGTGTGCTTAAAATCCAGGGTGTCGAGGGCACAGGCTTTTTAAGATATATAAGGTATTACAGCCCTCGCGATGTTTTTCTTCTAAGGGCGAAAGCGAAAGCGTAAGCCAACAGCGGAAAATTTGAAAAATCGAAGTGATATTTTTCTTTTTAAAAAACAGAAATACGACAAATTTATGATACCAAAAAACCTTAAAAAATCATAATATTCAAATCCTTGTTTTCCTTTAGATTGTTAAGCTTAGCCGAATTGCTTCAAATTAACTAGATTTTAACATCTTTTTTAAGTGTCATTTCTATTGTCAAGGCCAAAAAGAAAAAAAGAAATCAATTTTACCGCAGAAACCGACCAAGCGCCTCCACACATAAAAAAACGCCCCTACAAACCGAACCGAGATTCGTTCGAATTCAGCCGGACAATACATATAAACTTTACCATATTACGACAGCCGATCCTGTCCTGATTCAGCCACTTATTCTATTAAATCAGTCTTGTATCCAGTCAATCATATCCCCGTATGTAGTTAGCATTTCAATAAGATGGCGGACATTGCCTCATGTCCCCATTGTAAGGAGATTTTTATGGAAATAAGCATGTATTTAGGATTGCCAGGTGACTAAATAATCCGGAGATTAATGTGTGACCAATTTAAAAATACAAAAATGTCTGGCGGTTTTAACCTTTTTTTGTAGCCCAAAGTGTGTGGTTTTATATTGAAAATTATACTGAAAATACCAATAAGCTCACCAGATATTTACATGGGACATAAAACACCATTGATGAAATGTTGGTGTACAGCTATATAACATCTCCGTCTACTCCTTCGGCGCAGGCTTAATGTTATGTCTGTACATGTATTTGTGTAGTTTATTTTCTATTACGAATAGTAACACCTGTTAATTTTAATGCACTTCTGATCTCATGTGATTACGTCAGACATTTTAAGTTCCTTGAAGTAGATTTAATTCATACCGATTAAATAGCCAGGGTGTAATATAACATAAAATAACGAGCCCTTTACTGTCCCACTGCAATGCAAGGGTCTCTTCTCATACAGAGAAGGCACGAGCATTGATCAACACGCTAGCTCACACAAACGTTATTGTTAAATATCTTGCGTTTTCGCGATCACCACACATTATAATAAAATAACTTTTAACCGGATTAATCGCGTGTATTATTGGTTTTTGTTTTTCCTGACGTTTCGAACACTGCAGCGTTCGTGGTCGCAGGAGGACAGTCGTCATTATAATGTCATTGTGGTTTTCTTCAGCCACAATACTTTTTCGGGATGAAAGGTACCCCATGTCCGTTTCTGTACACCTGACAACGTATATGCAAAATTTCAGGATGATCGGTTCAGTGGTTTAGGCGTGAAAGGTAACAAACAAACTAACTTTCGCATATATAATATTAGTTAGGATAGGATTAGGATGTGTAAAATTATCATGGTTCCCTGCTTTTGGTAACACTGGAAACTGACCTTAAGCATAAGTAAGGTTAATAATAATTATGCCTTCTTCTCGATCTTCGATTTTTATTTAATAAGGACTTAAAAGGGTTAACTTTTTATCTACTTTGAATAAGTTACATTTTATTTGTTAAGAGTTGTGTTCCTCGATGTCGTGAAGATAAAACCTATCTCACAGATAGGTACTGGTAACTGTAATTTATTCGTTATAAAAACGACAAAAGTATATCTCAGGGTTCCTAAAGCGTGTTATTTTATTATGTAGCACGCAGATGTAACACATTTAAAACGACCTTACGATGGAGTCGATGTTATCAGCTGATGTTACCCATGTAAGGCGAACCTCGATAGTATTGCTTTTTGCATCCATATTGAATATTGCTCTATTGTATATTCGCAAGTTGTTATAGTACATGGATAAAATCGAAAATGACTCACTATATTCGTAAATATTGTGACTGCGAGTTATTATTAGACATTTATTATAATGCTACAACTCAGTTTGACATGCTGCAGATTACATATTTGAATGCAAACTTTTCGAAGGAATTCCAAGAGTGGGGCATCGATTTCTAAAGAAAAAGAAATGCAGTAACAGTATAAAATTAGTTGCAACTTGTATAGAAAAATAATCAACATTTTATTGATAAAGAAAACTGACAGATGAGATCGAGCTGTAAAAGTATAAAGCTAGGATCGCACATTATTATATTATAAGTGAAGATAGATAGATAGTGTGAGATAGGTATTGCGAATCTGCGATATTATTTCAAAAGTACACTCGGCAAAATAATCTTGGATACTTTATGGCTCAGCTTGTTAAAGCAAACTACGTCCCTACGTGTTATTCCTTCTCATCTCGATGCGATTGTCTTATTAGGGATAAGCGATGGTTCTTTGTCACGCCAATGCGCTCGACCCGCTATTTTTAGAAGTTGTTTACGTGTACAAATAAGTTATGCCCATAACGCACGCAGCATGATTACCTATTTTGTTGGGGCGTTGCATTTTGCGTCTATGTTAAGTAAGTAGTAGTAGATGAAGTCTCAGCTTCTCATCAAAAATACAGTCGTATTCTCAGATTGCACGTTAACACTAGCGTTGCTAGATGGTCCGCTTTTGGCGGGACGTCCCGCTTTTTAGACCTCTCGGGATGCGTCCCAATCAAAATCCCGCTTTATCATGTATGTAGCCAACCTCGAACAAAGAAACGCGAGGCGAGCGAGGGATAAAATTATAATATATTCTTTATTTCTAAATATTGATTCATTAGAAATATAGATTGGTAAGTTTATTGGTGTGCATTTTTTCTGCGTCTTGATTTTTCCATCGTATCAGGCCTTTTTTTCCACATAAGTCCAGTCATTTAAAAAAAATTATATGGCTATGCCATATAACACGCTGACTGTCTTGTCGCTGATTGTTGAACTAGGTATTGGGTGTTTCTTTCTATTTCAGTGACCTTTTTCCATTAAATAAGACTTTAAATTGAATGCAAAAATACGTTAAAGGTACTGGGTAATACACTTTTAAGGTTATCCAACCCTGGTGCTGTTTATAGGGTACCAATTTATAGAATGTGTGTGACCACATTATTTTAGTGAATTATATTTGTACATATCCTTTCAACCGGGGTCTGATCGTCATAATTATTAGCGTCGGTTAATATGATTATAGCTATGGAATAAACATATGAGTACTTTACAGACTCGTATAGCAATGACCGATTCTCGTAGATCGAAGATTATTACCTCATGAAACACATAGTTTTGAGTTTACCAATCAGTGGGATGATAGTTACCTATGATATTTAAGACCCACATTATATGTATTTGTGCGCGGAGCTATCCAAAAGCAAAATATTCTAAATACATTTATGATTTTTTGCAAAAAACTTTCTTAACACCCCATTTCTTTGTTTACAGAAAAACATGCAAGTCGTGTGGATGCGACCGGCTCAAGCACTCGGTGTACCATGAAGAGCTGGGCTCCGTGCGGGACCGGCTGGGGCTCCGAGAGTCAAAGATCAACCACCACTCGTACGACAGCCCGCCCGGACTGACAGCTAAGCAGGTGAGCTCGTCATATAAGACCAGGCGTCTGAATCAACCACTTTATTGGTCCAGAGGTTGCAGGCGCGTCTGTCAAGGTCCTACGTTCGATACACATGTCGGACTGTGTTGCTGAGCTTTTCATAGCATCACGCCTGTATTCCCCGAAGGGTTAGGCAGAGATGTACACAGTTGTACATCCACATTTTCCAATACTGTTATAGTGGTGAACCTATTGCAATCTGCCGGGCACAAGTCGAAACTCCAAACTACTACTGAGAATTTTTAAACAGGAAAACCCCATAACACTGTCTACCCTGGGAAACGAACGCAGAACTTCACGCTCAGCAGTCACAGTCACGCTGGGGGCCATTAGACCAACGAGAAAGTCATATGATTTACTATATATATAGTCATATAATTGTAATGCTAGATGTTATAGGCTCAGTAGATTTAACATCAAAAAGTGAAATTAAAAAGACTACCAATCTGCAAACTGCCCTCACCACCTATTACGCGTACGCCAATGCATGGCTGAGTTATGGCATAACCCTCTGGGGTAATAGTACAGATGCACCGACACTCTTTACCTTACAAAAGAAATTAGTTAGAATCTTGGTAAATATTGAGCAAATTGACAGCTGTAAACCCTATTTTATAAAACTTAATATCCTAACCCTACCTAGTATTTACATTCTAGAATCGTGTAAATTTGTTCGAAACCATCAAGAATTCTACACAATACGTGAAGACATTCAATCACACTATACACTCAGGCACCGATCTAGGCTAAATTTACCAACATCCAAACTACAAATGCATTCTTCAAGCCCCTACGTAATGTTTATAAAAATCTACAACAATCTGCCTGAAATAATAAAGAAAGAAGAAAAGTTAAATTTATTCACAAAAAAACTAAAAAATTTACTGTTGAACAAATGTTATTACTCCGTAAATGAATATTTAAATGATAAATGTAAATAATAAAAAGCAATATAATAATAACATAATTCTATAATAATAATTAAATAAATAATTAATATTAATAACTACAAATAATTAAAATTAATAACTACAAATAAATTAAAACAAATAATGTTTTTCATCAAATAATATTTATATAATTTATCTTAAAAAAGAGCTTCCTCTCTCCTACCCTATTGCTGTGCCTTACAGGGTCCATAAATGATCTCATCTAATTATTTACCACCTAAGTACAACTTTATGGAATAGCAATAAATATATTGAGTATTGAGTATTGAACATGGAACTTATTGGTCATTCACATTTCACCGATGCAGCGATGCCGTTCGCTGCATCGGTGAAATGTGGGTGTAAAGTAGATTACTACCACCTCTGTCTAACCCAAAGATATTAGAAGGAAAGTCTAACCCTTGTAAGAATACAGGCACCGATAAATCTCTCAAACGCACGTAGCGAACTTAAAATGTATACATTTTCGTGGAAAGAAAAATACGATCGTGAGCAGAATTCGAACCTGCGCCTCCCGGGTAAATACTCCTGGCGCACTCACTACTCTCACCACTAAACCATCTCGACCTGGGAGGTCGAAAAAAGAATACAGCCGTCATGTTGTTTATATGATTCTATTGGTCGTTGTTTTAGGTTCGTTGGTCTAGTGGTCGCAAGCGCGGCTGCTGAGCGTGAGGTCTTGGGTTCGATTCCCAGGTCGGGCAAAGTGTTATTGAATTTTTCTGTTGGGAAATTTTCAGTAGCAGCCCGGAGTCAGGAAGCTGGTGGTGTGACACCCCCGTGCCTCGGAGAGCACGTAAAGCCGTCGGTCCTGCGCCTGATCTCTCTCTGGTCGTGTCGGATTGTCGTCCCATCGGAATATGAGAGTGAAGGAAGAGGGAGTGCACCTGTGTTTGCGCATACACTTGTGCACTATAATATCTCCTGCGTACTTGGCTAATCTCAGTGGAGATAGGCCGCCGTGACCGAAATACGGTCGGAAGAAGAAGAAGTATGATTCTATAACCAAACCACTCCATGAACTGAGGGTATCCATAGTTGAAGTGAAAGAGGTGTGTAAGAATCCTTGCTGGTGAACATCGATAGTCTCTGTCTACCCTGATGGGAAACAGGCATGATTGTATGTACTATCGCGACCCTTTCCGCCTGCCCACTTAATATTTTTTTGTCTAAATCCTACGCCGGGTGCTATTCCACGCCCCCTTAAAATGTTCGCCTATTAGGAAAGCGAGAACGTAGTTAGTTGCAATAAGCACTGCGCAGCTTAGTGACGCATCACGTGTACTCCTTTTTGTGAATTTTAAGGACGATCTGATTTGACCTTGGCGGGGCTACAGAGCGCTTCTATTTTTTGAGTGCAAGCAAAAATGAACTTAGTTGTGGTCAGGCGGGAGTGTCCGCGATAGTACATAGTGTTTGTATTATACTACTCTCGCGAAACAATCGTCCCATAAATTGTGGTTAATATTTTTCCCGTTTACTATTCATATCGGTATTTATAGAATCGCGTACCAATCGCCCGCAAAAGACACAGAGACACCTGTCAGTGTCACCTGTCATGTTGCCCATGTCCTGATAGGACAGGTCTTCTCCATCTTAAATTAATACATGATGGATAAATAATGAGCGCAAATAAAATAGATACCATCTAACTGCCTACCTACTGAAAACCTGTATTAGGAAGTCTTTCTAATAGGTAGAGGAAGCAAGAATAACTTTATTTCTGGAATTACCAAAAAGGAGCGGGCAGAAGTGTACACCCACATTTCACCAATGCTGTTATTAAGTCCCATGTAATAGATGGTGAGCCTATTGCCATCTAGCGGGCACAATTCCAAACTCCGGGCTGCTACTGAGAATATCCTAACAGAAAAAGTCAATATCATTTTGCAGGGCCCGGGAATCGAACCCGTGACCAGATATTTATTTAATTAACCAAATTAATCTTTCTTTTCAGACTGAACTGTACTGGACGTCGTTAGCAGAACGCGCACCGACCGGCCTAGGGGGTGCTACTGGCGCCGCGGCGTGGCGGGCTTGGCGAACTAGAGCTTTAGCCTCTCAGTTACCGAAACAAGACCTCTCATTAGCACACTGCCGACATATTGACGAAAATCACCGCAAGCAATATGAAGACTTCGTCGCGGCTCGAAATGAAATTGCACTTGACATTGGTACACGTATAAACACTGTATTGAGTACAACGCCATCTAGTGGCAAGTAGTTAAAGTTATTTATATTTGCTTTATCTAGGAACATTTGTTTCAGGCGTCGCTAGTCAATATCACGGTGCATCAGTTGATTGTGCGGGATGTAATAAACCAATTCGTAGTGGAAGTATTACCGTCCAAGCGCCACGGATAGGTGAAGAAGTGAGTATGATATTTTATTTCAACGCCATCTATTGATTGTTCCAATCTTTAATAGAAGCTTTACTCTCGGTCTTAGTTAGTTTGGCTATTCGCCCACAGATGGCACTATCAGTAGCTAGTTCTGAAATATAAATTTCATGTAGGTATTTTGTTTTGAATATCCTTTTAATTGTTATTTGGTTTCAGGCATATTTCCACCCGACATGCTTCTCGTGTGCGGAATGCGACGAGCTACTCGTCGAACTAGCATACTGCGCGTTAGATGGCCGGTTGTATTGCGTGAGGCACTATGCAGAACGGTTGAAGCCCAGGTGTCATGCCTGTGACGAGGTAAGTGTAAACATAAGTTTTTTAAATATTTATTATGAACTTCTGTGTGGTTTTAATTAATATATGATTGAAATTTTCAATAGGTATCAAAAACTGACTACAACAACACAGTTTAAATAAATAAAATTACTGAAAATATGTAGACAGCTATTTCCAGGCTTTACTTTTAATGTCTTGCAGTACCTACCTGAGCTATAAAAATTTACACGTTTAATCAGCTAAAATTTGATTTATTTTATTAAGTAGGGTTTACGAAAAGCATATATATAAGGTCCTAATTTATTAGGTAATTACCTTTTAAGGGGTAAATGTGTAAGTGTTAAGGATTCATTTAAGCCATTATTAAAATTTATACAACAATTTTATTTTTTCTTAATGTTCGCCGTTCATGAAGCAATTTTTGTCTTACTATGTTAATTACAAATAATTTATTATTTCCGTTCAATTCTTAGCTTAAGTGAATGACTTATATATTAATCCTTTCAAAGGAAATTACCTAATAAATTAGGACCATATAATAGGTATAGCAAGGATTTGAAAAAAAAAACGTTTGCAGACCAACTGGAATTGCCGAGTATTCAACATTATATAACTTACATACGTAGTTAGCATTCACACTTTCATAATAAGCACCTATCTAGGTATTGTTCTTTTAGTAATGATATACGACAGTTTTCCATCAATGTTGCAATTTGATGTAGACAAACGATACATTTAAAACGTTACATAAACAAATGCCTAACAATTCGAATAAAATAATACGTCTATTACAAATCAATTTGGTTTTGTTCCAAAAACCTCATTAGTAACAATACACCTTGAAAATTTAATAGTTAAAAGTCGGTCTGTCTGGCAGTTCATTTAACAATATTTTCTGAAACTATGATTACATTTCTATCGGGGCTTTAAAAATGAAACTGAGTACGTACAAAAGTTGCTGTTTTTCGAGTCAGAATGGTTCATCATTTTGTATCGAAATAGAGAGGCCACTCTGATCACTACCTCAAATGAAAGTATAGTGAAAACTAAATTATCTTCTTTACTTTTTTACAAGGAAGTGTTCTATTAAAATAAACTTCAAATTAAAATAAATCACAAAAAAAACTATATACTTGTATTCCACCGCACCTGAAATTATCCAAACGAATTTCATCGTCACAACGTCCCAAATATTACCAGCAGAATTACCGAGTAGCAATAACGATTAGTCCCGACGTATTCCAAATAGACAACAAAACAAATCACGTGGTCTATTCCTGTAGCCCGGCCCGCAATCTGACGGCCTGACATTTGCCAGTACATTATATAACATACACATATAATATGGCCTGGTCCTCTGCTAAGAATAAGCCACATCTTCCTGTAGGCGTCGCAGAAGGCCAGATGGAAGTATTTTGAGTGAGGAGCGTTTAATACATGCCAATTGCAGGTAGACAGGTGGTTAATAATTCATCATCTGAATATATTAACTCGTCTCCATAATAATTGTAATATGCAGAAGGTGGTTTTGGGATATATTTTAAATCAAATAAGTTTGAGTAATTGATTTGGTGGGAACTCCCGCTTGTAATTATGAACCTCGACTACATGCTCAACCAAGTATTGGGAGCAAAGCAAAGTAAATACGTTAGGATTGAAAAACCATGTAGATGATACGTTTTAAATTGCCAATTTGGAAACGCAAAGAAATTAAGATGTGTGGCAAATGATTTTGAATCATCCTTCAATGTTTTTTTCCTCTTTATAGAAGAAGCTTTTGGTCTGTCTGAAGAAAGTGCGCCAGAACAAACAACTCTTACGCAGTATTTCCAAATATCTCTGTTTTCTTAAAAGTGTCACAAATTCATCAATTTGGTCTAAATTTAAACGGATAGTCATCCGATGAATCATAAGTAAATGATACCTTAATTTAGTATCAAATCAAACAAACAGAATAACACGATTTCCATAACTTTCATAAATTATTAATAATATGAATAAAAAATTATGGTGCTCAAATAAACTTTGGAACTCAAGGTTACCAAAACAAAAGGGGGGAGTTTTTATTTGTGAGAAACAAATAAAATTTTCAAAATAGCAGAAGTCGAGGGCCAAGAGTAATAAAACAAAATACAATAACAATGTGTGAAGAAACAAAAAGCATAGTTGGTTAAATTTAATATTTTGTTTACGCTAAGCAATAAGTTTTACTATGGCACGCAATGCACTGCTGCCACAGCAAAATAATAAACATAGCAGTAAATCAGTAATGGAAATAAAAGCTTTGACTGGTACACAAGTTCGTACACTAGGTACATCGTGTTTATGAGTATATTATAGGGTGTACTCACGTATTTTATTGGGGTTGACCGAGTACTGTCTACCGTCATCAGCTAGTGACACGGCGGAGTCCCAATCTGAGCTCTTCGGAAGAGCTAAATTGAAAGTAAATGTCGAAACTAGTCGGACGCATTTCGATAAAATGAACCTAAACATATTATATCTGTAAAATTTAACATTTTCACCTTTGCAGTTATTAAGTCCCATATGGTGGTAAGCCTATTGCCTTCAAACGGGCAATTTCTAATCTATGGGGTGCTTCTAAGAATTATCTAACAGAAAACCCTAATAACACTGCCCAACCCGGAAGTCGAATCCAGGGCTTTGGGAATTGCTTACCTGTTGCGCTTGTAATTACTGGAACGAAGCAGGCAGTATAGCTAGCTGTACTTTAGTTATACGAAAACAAATCAGTAAAATCGCCATTTAATAATCATGTTGCTTTTAAAAAGCCAATAACAATTGCTTCCCTTTGAAATATCTATTTCCCATATATACTTTCACTCGATCAATGTTTCGTCTTCAGAAATCTTTCGGCTGAGCGACGCACATTTGTTTAATTTTAGCCCGTTACATTATAATGCATATCTGTGCCACTCACTGCGCTTAGTATTAATGACAATATTATTGATGGAGCCAACTGTTCACATTCATTCATGTAAGCGCATAATATAGTGCCGCAAAATTATTGCTAACTCTAGGATTAGTTAGGTAGTAGAAAAAAGTATTTTCAAGCAACGGGTATATGGTGGCAGCCCGGACCAAATAAACCCACGCACGTATAAAAAATATTACTATTGTATTGATGAAACTTCTAGATTTATGTCGCCTTAAAGAGCGATTAGATTTCTTTCTCGAAATTATTACAATTATATACAATTTGGTATCAAGATTGGGGTCGGCGCAGCATTTCTCTTTTCTCCATATATTTCTGTCAGCAGTGATCTCGATAGTCACTCCATTCCTAGCCTACATTGATGTTGAAAAACGAGAGTTTTTCCTCCTAGCACTATCAAACACTCTTACATTAGCAATTCTTGTTTACACCTTATTTAGCCCAGGTTAATTCGCACCGACGGAGTCTGTTCAATCGGTTAATAAACCTATCGAATGAAATATGTTTGGTATGTGGTTACAGAACAAAAATAAACTGTTAACTAGTTACTGCCGAACATTGGTTCACACCTAACCATTTTACTCTTTAGTCAGTTGTTTCACTCGCTTCGGGTTTGCGCGCCTTTTTTCATGTCTAACCTTTTTAGTGGTTAAAAAAGTTACTTTTGACTATTAATTGTGATTTTGTTCCATATTTAAAATTGTGAGGTGAGGGTCTATTGTTTTTATTAATTCTGTTTCTTAGAATTTGGTTTATTTGGTTTACCAGTATTATATTTTCGATAAACTAAAATATTAATTCACTCGAACCATTAAACTAAATTACAGTTATGAGTTAATACAGCTTCCAATGTATCGTAATGGAAGCATCTGAAGTGGTGGCCTATATTCTGCAACGAACGAATTATTGCAAATGTTACTACATTATATCGTTATGTTTCTATCTTACAGTGGAAATTACAAAATTGAACTTGAGCTACATTAAGACTGAAAAACAAACTGGTTTTATTATCAATGTTACGTATAAATATTCTTCAGTTCGCTTAAAATAAAAAGGGCTTTTGATGTTCGACTGTCTGCGATATAAATTTTGACATAATCCCTACAAATTATTGACGCGGATGGCGTCTCGATGGAGCAGGTGATGTTCCCGTCTATCGATCTTCCAAATACCGATCGATCTCTTTGAAGTATCTGTCGCTCAAGCTTGTTTATAGTCACAAGCTGATGTAATAAATATAATCGACGCACACACACGACAAGGACCATCTCTTTACCGAACAGCGTTCGCCAACTGTGAACTCAATACTCTTTCGACAGCTACCGAGGACGTGTCGCCTCCAGCGAATTTAATTTAATACCTTGGTCTCCAGTGTTATTAAAAAAATAATTTAAAAAGTCGTTTCGGTTACAGTCGCGTGGTGCTTGGATACGAAATTCGAATTTACGCGCGAATTTTCCCCACGTTTTTGGTGTGTTCGGATACAGGCCGATTAAGAAGAAAGTTATTGTGAGTGGTTTGAAAATTAGCTTGTTTTTAATTATAATAATTTTGGTTATCCTAAAATTAAATTCGCTGTTGTAAATGAGAAGATTTTCTTACAAAATCAAAATGAACTGTTAGAATCTTTTGTGTTTCGATTCTTATATTTTTTATTAGTGAACTTTCGTCTTGAATAAAATAAATTTTCATGGTTGAGAAGAATAAATAAATAACACATCCACGAAGAAAGCTTTCATGTCATTGTGACAAGAAAAAGCTCGCCATGGTCATAATAGTTCAGCTACTCGTTAACAGATGGCGCTGTAAAAGCGCGCTTATTTATAGCCGCATAACCTTATATTTGAAATAAATATCTTAAACGTTTCAAAAATTATGTTCTTATAAAAATAAACACGTTAAAAGTCAATTAACTAAAAATACCGGTTTAATACTTTAACTGACGTAAGAATTTGATTTAAGTAGTTTGCAACTTCTACAGTAGGAATGCGTTTAATATCTACCATAAAATCATGGAAGAAGGTTTTATATTTATATAAAAATTATAATGGTTCGTACTTACGCGGCTATGTTACCTTCAGACAAACAATCTCATTGCGTAATAACTTTCGTGTTATCCGAATATTCCGATAATTAAATTTCATAAATTCTCTCCCTTATCTGGTTTTAGTTACTGTGTTGAATCTGTGGCCGTGGGAGGTTTCAGTGGCCCCAATCACAAGAAATGAAATTATTTTTAAAATGCTGTATAACCTCCCAATAAATTCCTGGGTACGGCTTTAAATTAAGTTATGAAAGAAAGCCCTGTAATAGCATTAGAGACATTATAAAAACCTCCGTCTATCTGTAAATGTCAGCCTACAGAACATGGCTTAAAAAAATTGGCAGTTTGCAACATGCTAGGTCAGTACAAACCTTAAGACTATCAAGTCAACACTATTTTTCATACTAATCGGTAATTAGTCTCCCTGACGAAATCCGTTTTTTATTTACCATGCGCAATATATGGCAACTTTCATAATACACCGTAATAAGGTTCCAAATCGTCCAAATATTAGTTTAGAGAAGGTAAGAAAAAGTTTGTATTTTAAGCTTGGATTGACAGCTTAATTTTTCTGTACCGATTGGCTTCAGATGTCAAACGTCCGAAAGTTAATGTTTAAATATTTCAATTTATCTTCGTTCCCTGTATACTGTCAATCAGTAAATCCCACAATAAATAAAGTTGGATACATTTTGCTGTAATACTTTTTAAATGTATCATTTCCGCCGTTGGTGTCAACGGCCCTCTTTGACAAGGAAATGTTGATGGCTGTCAGTAAAAAGAAAAGTAAAAAATCAGTACATCTAGTAGATTGAGATGAGCTATTGAAAAGTAATGGAAAAGTCTGACTGAATTGAGATTTAAAAATAAAACCTTTTTAAAGATAGAACCTAGTTAAACATCGTAATAGAAAGTAACAGAAGTCCGAAATAATACAGCACATATGAAGTGGGTATAGGTACAAGCATGACATAGCATCACGCCTATATTCCCCGAAGGGGTAGGCAGAGGTGTACACAGTTGTACGCCCACATTTCAACAAAGCCGTTAAAAAGTCCATGGGACTTTTTGACAGCTTTGTTGGTGGTGAGCCCATTGGCATCTGCCGGGCACAATCCAAACACCGGGCTGCTACTGAAAATTTCCTATCAGAAAAACTCAATATCTAACACTTTACCCGACTAGGGTAATCGAACCCAATCACACATTTATGTCTTTCAGTTGTATTTCAGACTTTTGTCGACCTTCAATCAATCTGCCTAGCCTTTTCCCAACTACGTTGGGGTCGGCCTCCACTCTAAGCAAATACAGCTTAATACCAATATTTTACATGAAGCGACTGCCTATCTGACCTTCACAACCCAGTTATTGGGTAACTCTCGCGACTCTTCTGCGGTTGCGGGTGTCCATGGGCGGCGGTAATCGCTTACCATCAGGCTGCTCGGTTGCACACTATCACATAAAAAAAACGATATCTTGTGGCAAGAAAGGTTGTCAGACTTTCATGCTTCTGATACCCGTAACGGCTGTCACCAGGGCCGACAGTTTAACATGCTCTGCGAGGCACGGAGGGGTCTTTACGTGAAATTATGGTCAACCCATCTGTAGACCAGACCCAGCTAAACCTCGGTCGATCGACCTATGCGGCTTACTATTACTTAGCCACAGGCCCTCCGAGTCCATTGATTACTAATATTTTGAATGCCTTCAGTATCGTCTTGCGTGGTATAATAGCTCACACAGTTAACTATCCATTTTTCACCATATAAAGCGGGTAATTCCATCTTAAATTAGTTTTACTTTAAATAAAGACCTTTTCCTTTCCAAGACCTTTGAACTTAGGACCTCGCCTACGACCAACTGAATAATGGATAGATAACTTAGTAGAAACCGTGCATTTAATCCATTTTCACAAAATAATTAAATTGCTAAACAATTATGTATTGTTGTATGTATGAGGCTCCGCTAAATTGATATTTATGCTTTTAAACAAACGCAGTTCTACGACCTCCCTAGTTCTACGAACGTATTCTAAATTTAAATATTCACCTTTCATAAACAAGAAAACGGCATTCATCATTGTTACAGGCACCTTTCCACGTACACTTTTTCTGTAACCCGTATCTATGTCTGCTGTCACGACAGTCAAACTAGCTCGGGTCGCGTCAGGCGGATGTCATCGACCCACCTGGTCGAGCTGCCAATTTCTTGTTTACCGGACGTTGCTTACCTTCCGTCGAAATATAGCTTTCTTGAAAGATTGTTTATTATAAGGCGCATTTTTTATATATTCTTAAGTATTTGAAAATTTGGTAGACATTTATGTATATCACACTGTCATAGAATACCTCAGTTTATACTCATGTCATAACTGTGTCGTAGGTACTCTCTGAAATATTGAATGATGAAATAAATATGCTTCCAACGGTCACCCATCCACAAAGTGACCGGACCAAGCGCGACTTAACCAAAAACAGAAATGTAAAGGCTACTAGCATATCGACGCCTCAACTAACGATAGAATAATTTTATTAATCTGTATCAACCTAAGTAGGTACAAAATAAGACACCTCCTGCACCGCGCCGAGGTCAATAATCTACCAAATATTAACGATTTAGGAAATCGTAAATAATTCAATACTTATCAGTTAATAATATAAGACCACTGTCACTGGTCTGCCCCAATAATATTAATGTGTCAGAAAAGAAAAAATATTAGATAGACAAAAAAAATTAAAAAAATGCCATTCAGGAAGCTCGGCTTGAAGACAGCTGTGTACGAAATCTCATAGAATAAAAAAAAAACAATACGTTTCGTTTATATTTAATTTTGATTAAAATTTGGCACCACATGAAATTGCAATTATCTAGGCCTAAGTGCGTATTTTAAATTATATCTATGCACGCTTCATGTGGAACAGATGCAAACCATTTTAAAAGAAAAAAATCTCAGCATCTTATATCGAGAAAAAAGGAGGAAACAATACTTAGCTTCCTTCCACGAAGGAACTGCCTTGAATATTTTTAAAAGAGAATTTATATTTCTTCTACATCTTTTCAATTAAAACTCATTCATACTAACCTCCTCTTCTGCACTGTTCAAGAGCGTGTACGTTGTACGCCTATTAAAAAGTTCTTCAACATTTAATAAGAAATAAAAACCCACCCGCTAACTATCAATCAAATGAATCGGTCTATTAAATGTTAAAATCTTAAATTATGTTAGATAACAGCTTAAATTGTTGAATACAAACATATTCTAATGCCGTGTTTGCGCATGCGTTGCCAACACGTAAAAATGTGGAACGATTTCATGCGTTAAACTTTAAGACAAATCTGTAGATCCGATTGCAGTACTTTGCTTTTTTTTTTCCTTTTTTATTTAGTACAGTAAAGGTTGACACACTGAAATCAACACCCAGTTAAAAGTTAGGATATACAATAAATGTAATAAAAATAGATAAAGAAAACAGAATTACCATATAAACATTTCATGAAAGTCATTACAAGTTTACTCGAAGGATTACAAATTAATTTCGTTCTAAGCCTTTCTCTTGAAACACTATGATTATTAGTAAAAACTCGAATAAAATCAGATCAGCATTTACGGAGAAATTGGTGCACAGACAAACGCGGCGGGGAAATTTGTTTCATACGAAGTTGTAGAGAAATTATTTACCAACATTGATGATTCATGTCTCGATAGAGGAGCCGGACAAGTTTATATTAAATAAACTATTCAAATATATAAAATACATTTTACATATTATTTTTTTATGTTTTTCCTATACACCTACGCATACTACAAACTTAAAAATACACGTACATACAGAACGTCGACAACTGCGCGGGGAACGCCCCTCGCCAATAAATAAGCTCATTCAAGTTCACGTGGGCGTAACATGAATGAAACAAATATTTCTCCTGTCCTCGCTCAAGGCTTTTTCTTCAGCTGATAAATATTGAAAAAGCTTTACTTAATTTGAAAAAAAAAACAAATATATTCAATAAGTGTCATAAAGTCGTTTTTTATGAAACAAAGTTTTCAAAAATAATGTGAAGTCTATTAACTCGGTAAAGATTCTAATCAAAGTAGAATAATAAATTGATTCTATTAATGAAACGTATTTAATAACAAGAATAGCTCTTACGATTTACACGTCATACCCGTTGTCTTATATACACTTTAAATACCTCATACCGAAAATGTTCCCTCCAAAATTTCCCATCTTCCCCGCTCCTGGTTCCGTCTCGGCTACTGCGTGTCGACTCGTGCGCACGGCCCGCGGGTGACGTCACGCCGGTGTCGGGTTTCGACGCGCGCGCAGTGCCGTACTCGGCCGGTTACTTTCACTGCGACCTTGCCTTTGACACCAATGTTTACGGGTTTTTAGGTAAATGGAAATATAGGGTAGATTAGGACTGGTTATGGAATTCGGAGTATTTGAGAAAGAATGTTAGATAAGACTTTCACTTTTGTTTGTGAGAAAGATGCTAAGTATTTTATATGAGTTAATTTCAATGTTGGCGCTTCCTGAAATTCCTCCTCTTCGGAGCTCGAATCTTTCATCTCTGTATTAATAGGTAGTTATGTTGTATGCGACTGTTGATGGTCAATTTTGTACTCTCTCTTGGCGGAGGAATACTTTACCTGTTCAATTTGCGACTTTGTCGAGGAGAGTTCAGGCAAAATAAGATAACATTCTTAGGAGAAGAATATAATAAGATGATAAAAATAATGAAATGTTTCTTGATCTGAAAGATCCTCACTTAGGGAAGTCAGTAATATTAAAACAAATTATCTCTATGAGATGACAGTCAACATTATTTGTTACGACCAGACATATTCCGGAAAATTACATACCTACATTATTAAAATGATTTAAATTATATTCTTATAATTCGTTACGAATTGATTCTTTTTTTAAATCGACAAGTATTGTCATTTAATTTGTGAATCGAAGAATACCTATGTTCTTAATTTTAATACGACCAAAGACTAAAGATATTTACAAGGAGTATCTAACCGAATTCACATTTGCAAGTCTAGCCACTGATTTCATAATTCATACATTAATAATTATAATATAGAAGGAAAACAAACATTTACGCAATGTTTATGTTTTTAAGTATATTTACATATCGCGTAACGCGTAGTAATGTGTTTGACAACTGTAGGTGTTACGCATATAATAGATAATAAATATTTGGATTTGTTCACAGAGATTATAAAAATAACTGAGTTGGCCCTTTATACATGTCGTAGGAACTGCCTTCTTGATATGTCTGAAAAAAAAACGTTGCATTAGGAAAATCTGTTCTTAGGAAAAACATTATGATTTTATAAGTAAGATTAAGTGCAATTCATACTTATATATTACTAGAATATAGAACTCGTCACGAGATTCTTCGTTAAGTATATATTTATTTATAAGTTTGCACTCCTGGGTACTCATTTTCTGGGCATATTTCTTGGTTAGGTTAGGTGAGCAGTTGCTTAACTTTGACAGCACAATTAGACGATAGAACTCATTAGTGATTTTGAAAGAAAATATTTTTATTATAACTACCATTTTCCGTAAAATATGTGCCATTTGCTATAAGTGTATCACTATAAATAATACTCCCTCCCGACCGTATTTCGGTCACGGCGGCCTATCTCCACGGAGATTAGCCAAGTACGCAGGAGATTTAGTGCACAAGTGTATGTGCAAACACAGGTGCACTCCCTCTTCCTTCTCTCTCATATTCCGATGGGACGGCAATCTTATCCGACACGAGCGGAGAGAGATCAGGCGCAGAACCGATGGCATTACGTGCTCTCCGAAATCGGATCATCGGCAAATTAAGGTTGACATTGATAAAGTCCTGTTATCTATGTTTTTAATGACCTTCGCATGACGTCATCAAAAAGTAGGTTCTCTTATACCTAAATTTCATCACTGCTGTTATGTAGCTGTAAAAAGTCCAAGGTAAAATTTAAAACCAGATTACTAAATTCCAATTTTCATGAATCAAGCCCCGCCCACAACCAACTGAACTTATGTAACTAATCAAACAAATCGCGCTGGAATAAGAGCACACGCATACGTGTGTACTTATGACCCGCCCACACGATTCACGATTCGGCGATTGATCGCGATATAAAAATTGCGAGCGGTTGCTTCGATGCTGTATTGTGTCTCGACTCTGCGTTCGACCATGATATCAAAATCAGATGACTGTTAAGTTGGCATCCAGTTCCTACATCCACCGGCCGCAACTAATACATAAATGTGTAGAGTTCAGAGTTCAATGACAATCTATCCTGTGTTGTCCCACTGCAAGGCAAAAGCCTCGTCCTCCCTTTTCTACATTTCACAATTGTCAATACAACAAGTACCTTCCCTATCATGTTTCTAAATGTCCATGGACATACCTACAGTAGCTGAACCGAGTTTACAAAGATTGAATCATCAGTCGCTGATCCTAAAACTTGTGTGCTTAGGCCTTTAGGTCCGCCCACACTATTCCACACGGTACGCCGACGTCACCGCGACGTCAGCGCTCCGTAATTAGATGTATGTTGTACCTAAACGAGAGCATCTTACGTATTTGTTCGTTTGGAGTAATAGCTTTGGAATGGCTGAAGTAAGGAATGGTGTTCCTATGACGATTTCGGAGTTGGGTTAGTTTAATTTAATATTGGTTGTAGTGTAGCTTGGTCATCGGATTTTTGGAAAGTTCGTGTTACGATTTACTTAATATATAATAGGACTAGCATTTTGACGAGTCAATCTCAAGATTGAGAGTAGAGATTTGATGTCTATTGTAATATTCATAGCTAATCAGGTGTGTAAATAAATGCAGTTAGAATTTTTGTGCTATGTCTATTTAAGTAAAAACAATACATTCAAACGTGAATGAATAACCTCAGTTTATTTCATCTTAATTTCTGTTTTTACTGTGGAAGAAAAAAGGTTCTGTATATGCCCTTATATTTTTTCGGCACTTAAACTTTAGTACCTAACTGTTGTACCAAAAGACCTGAATTAAATAGGTACTAAATTTAAAATTCATGAGGCAAATAAATGTTTGAAGTAAATCAAATATCAAATAAAATCATAAAGTACCTAGTCATAATTAATCTTATGACTCTGTGACAATATAAAAAACTAAATATTTGAAGATTATGAATAACTATAAAATAATTCTGGCATTTTGACAAAATAACGTAAACGTCCGAAAAGAAAACATTTGGTTTTGAAGTGTTCGGAATTTGAACATTTAAAAACTGTAGTTACGTGTGCAATGGTTGTTTTTTGTTAATTTCCTAAAGGTCGATGACACATACATAGAAGTATTTTCTCGGTGATTAGGAATTATTTTATGGTCGATTTGTTTGGCAACTGAGCAGGGAAATACTGTTATTTGGATTTCGTGAAAGACGCAATTTTAATTGTGTTGGCAGTGAAGGGTGCTTCTATAATAACTTATCTTTTCTCTGGGATTCTGCTAGTTTTTTTTTTCAAAATTAAGCTGCCTAACAAATATTTACAAAAGTTCATATGAAAAACAATCATACATAGTTCACTTTCTACGTGAAAGTTATACAAGTGTAATTTTTTATTAAACTATTTATGGTTATTATTATTTTAGAAATAATTAATCACTACTGTGATACTGTGATATTTCAAATATTATATCTTAAAATTCTATAATAAGTCTTGAAGTTATTATAAAATAATAAACAAAACATCTTTTCAATATTCTACAAACAAATCCTTTACATAACATTGGAGATGAAATCCCAGAGAAAAGATAAGACATTTAAATTGCTATCAGACTATCAGTCTATCCCAAAATATTGGTGAGCGAACGAACAGCGATAAAAATAGCAATTACTAGGAAATAGTTGAGAATTGAATTAGCTGTATTAATAGACCGAGTCAGTGCTCCTCAATCCCAACAAATTAAGGGGAAGTGAATTATGGAGTGTTAGTTAATATATTGTTTAATAGTCCTGTCTGCCTAGTGGACAGCGAAAGGGTTAAAATAAATTGCAATATTGTGTGGTCGTGAGATGCTGCGTCGCGTGTGACGGGTTAGATTTCCGCCCGTAACAAATATTTGTATCTTATAGAGCAGCGATACCTAAACTGGGTTCCATAGAAAAGTCACCAGGGTTCCGCGAAATTATTTATTTTTGGCTGTTAAAATAATAATGAGATATGATGAGATACAGAGCGCCTGGAGTATCTATCCGGGAGGCGCAGGTTCGAATCCTGTTCGCGACCGTATTCTTTTTCCATTTAATATTGTAACTTTAGAGTTCGCTAAGCATGCGTTAATGCTTTTTCAAAGACATATCTTGAATTATTAAGGTAATTGCATTCTTTACGACATTGTATTAACTGCAAAGTTAGTCGTGTCGGTTCGGTCACTTGTATAGGTACTGAATTGATTGCAATGACGTCGCCATAAGACGTGTTAAAATATGGAAGAAGAATTCGCGGTGGCGAGCAGAGGTCGAGATGGCTTAGTGGTCAGAGCGCCTGGAGTATCTATCCGGGAGGCGCAGGTTCGAATCCTGTTCGCGACCGTATTCTTTTTCCATTTAATATTGTAACTTTAATAATACCACAGTTACGTAAAAATATTATTAGGAAATATCAATTATTGAAAAAACGGTGCAACAATTTCATTCTTCACATCAAAAGTAAAAAGTAAGGAATGAAAATGTTTCACTTTTAAGATATGTATTTCTTCTAAAAGATTTTGTTATTTAAATGACAGTGTCTTTGATTTGTAATCATTTGAGATGGGGTTCCATAAAATAAAAGGTATTTGGTGAGTGTTCCGTTATCTTAAAAGTTTAGGAACCCCTGATCTAGAGAATATTGTTCCGAGATACAATTAATGTAAAAATATTGTACATGAGGGGGTAAAAATATGTTAAACACAAATTATTGTCGCATTAATTCTCTGAGCAAATTGGAATCTTGCCTAATAATAACTTTCGTGAGACACATTCATGTTAATTATTGTTCATCGGTCAAACCCTTGAGTTCGATTTCGAAACTAGTCGAACAATCCCAATAAATACACAGGAGTACTAATCGGTGTACAAGAATTTAGTTGGATTTTGATCCGAGTTAATGTTGTGGTAGAAAATCCATTTTTTTTTTGCATTGTTGCGTTATCCATCATGTTTTAAAAAATATAGTTACTTTCGGGAAAACTAAACCATATCCTCAAGTCATGCAAAAATGCGCAAAACAAACGATTGGAAAATAGCTTTGAAAATTACTAAAATTAAGTATAATAAAATTGTGATTTCTTCCAAAGTAGAAAATACTTATGTAATACGCAACACATAAAACTGAAACATTATTTTTAGCTATACAGAATATTGTTTCACTGTCAAGATTCGAACCCACGCACTTCATTCTATGATACAACACTAACACTTACAAATGCATACATGCAAGGAGGGGTTAAAAATAAAATAAAAAAATAACAATACAGAAGCTGTGAATCTCTTTTAAATAATAGCATCACGCCTGTATTCTCCGAAGGGATAGGCAGAAGTATCATATACAATTTTACACCCACATTTCATCGTTACTCTTCTTAAGCACAAATCCAAACTCCAGCTGAGAATTTCCTAACAGAAAACCATAATAACGCTTTGCCCTACCTGGAAATCGAACCGAAGACCTCATGCTCAGCAGTCACGCTTGGGACCACTAGACCAACGAGGCACTTATAAAATAAGATCTTAATATTCTGTTAAGAAATTCTCAGTAGCAGCCCGGAATTTGGAATTGTGCTTGGTAGATGGCAATAGACTCACCACCTATCACAAGGGACTTAATAACTTACACAGCATTGGGGAAATGTGGGTGTACGCTGTACAATTGGGTAGGTACACGACTGCCTATCCCTTCGGAGAGTTCAGGCGTGATGCTATGTTATGTTAGGATTCATAGTATATAAGAAAATCCTAAGTGAATTGAAATATTATTTTTGTAGATAAGAAAAATAAGATTATAGCATATCATTACAGCGCCATCTAAGAATTGAAAAAAAAAACCTGCCGCGATTACGTTTGGAACATGCATCCCTTACAGTCACGTGCACAAACATGTACACATTTACCTACACTTTTTAAGCTCCATTTAAATAGTTATCTGAATAATATAGTAGTATTAATGTATGTATAATTATGTAGAAGGATTGATTCTTCTATCTGTGTTACATACTTAATTTTCTTAGTGATACCTGCTTGAGAGTTATTAAGAGTTTGTGATAACATGTCTCAGTACTTGGAGTACAGATTTTCCACTTAATTACTTATGTACTTAGAGTATCATAAATCAAAGAGGGTTTAACAATTTGTGTCAGGCATCTTGCCTACACACCAAAAGATTACTTAATCTTTTATTTTAGTATTAGCTTCTACATGTGACTTCGCTTGCGCGAGCCCGGCTTAGGTCCGACCGGGATAAAAATTATCCAGATTATAAACTATCTGTGGGCCAAATTTCATCCAAATCCGTTGAGTAGTTTATGCGTGAAAGAGTAAAATCATCCATCAATCCTCACTAACTTTTAGTTGCACAAAGTTAATGCCTTTATCACTAATATTATGTACTCGTACATTAGCCTAGCGCCTTCGAGGATCGCCCTGAGAAAATTGGCAATGTTTGCAATTAGTCAGCGTCTAAACTAGGCAGATTTGTAAAACAAAGACATCGCTGTTTGAGCGACAGAACTGTCCACTTCTGTAATACGTCATTTCTTATTCTAAATTCTTAATTACAGTTGCCTCAATTTTAAAGCATGTTGTCTTCATAACTATTATCCCGAATCTATAATAATTTTTTAGACATTTTGGCATTTAAATGTCGAAGTGACATATTTTCGAGTAAGTCCACTTTGGGCAGAAAAAAGTTTAGTTAGCTATTTTACGTTAATAGTTAAAAGAGCTACCTATATTTTATTATTCAATACCACTTTTCATAAACAATTGCTAGTTCTAAAAGAGTTTTTATTTTACTAACTTTTAAACTATCGCGTTGCATGATATTATTATATGTATAACTAACAGGAATTAACGCGCAATAAATACCTTTGAATCGCTTGACGTTTCGACCAGGTTGCACTGATCGTGGTCACAAGCAGACTGATGCAGCGAGTTTACTCCGTCATGGGTGCGGTAGATTTTTCTTCATCTACCTCCATGTTTTCACAATTGTTATTAAGGCCGCGACACACTACACTCACTGTGTCCGTATTTTTAACCGACTTAAAATAGCGAGGTTTAGATATTTTAATCACTGGATTCCACGTTGCTGATAATTTAAAACCGTCCTCCCGATTGAAAGTCTTGTGTTTTTGGATTTCAATAGCTTCACGCACTGCTCTTGAATAAAAGTGGCGATCAGTTGAGAGGACTTTTGTGTGCTGAAATTCAATCCAGTGATTACTGCCTGATTGAAGTATGTGTTCGGCAATCGCTGATTTGCTAGTCTGACGGTTTTTTACAGCTGCGATATGTTCTTTGACCCTTTCTGCGATGGTCCGCTTCGTTTGGCCTATGTAAGAACTACCGCAGCTGCAATCTATTTTGTAGACACCTGGTGTTTCCAGCGGTATGACATCCTTAGGTGTGCCCACTATGTTGTTTACCTTAGCCCCCGGTGTGTAGATTGTGCGAATGGAGTACCCTTTCAACACCGTTCCGATTTTATCCGTCACTCCTTTGACGTAGGGCATGTAGGCTGGTTGTCTGCTTACCTCAGGATGTCTGCATCTTATCGCAGTCCGCTTTTGTCGACAACCCACTCGATATCCGTTACTTTTGAGGACCTCCTGAATATGGTCTAGCTCTCGCTGTAAATGTTCAGGGTCAGACAGATCATAAGCTCTGTTTTTGAGTGACGTCATAACGGACTGCAAATGGCGAGGATGGTGGTGTGATGTTGCATGCAGGTATCTATCGGTGTGTGTAGGCTTGCGGTACACACAGTGTGACAGGGTCCTATCTGACCTCACGGTTACCTTCACATCTAGGAACGACAACGATCTGTCCGTCTCCATTTCATGAATATGAGGTTTACCTTTGAAATGGAGACGGACAGATCGTTGTGTACCGCAAGCCTACACACACCGATAGATACCTGCATGCAACATCACACCACCATCCTCGCCATTTGCAGTCCGTTATGACGTCACTCAAAAACAGAGCTTATGATCTGTCTGACCCTGAACATTTACAGCGAGAGCTAGACCATATTCAGGAGGTCCTCAAAAGTAACGGATATCGAGTGGGTTGTCGACAAAAGCGGACTGCGATAAGATGCAGACATCCTGAGGTAAGCAGACAACCAGCCTACATGCCCTACGTCAAAGGAGTGACGGATAAAATCGGAACGGTGTTGAAAGGGTACTCCATTCGCACAATCTACACACCGGGGGCTAAGGTAAACAACATATTGGGCACACCTAAGGATGTCATACCGCTGGAAACACCAGGTGTCTACAAAATAGATTGCAGCTGCGGTAGTTCTTACATAGGCCAAACGAAGCGGACCATCGCAGAAAGGGTCAAAGAACATATCGCAGCTGTAAAAAACCGTCAGACTAGCAAATCAGCGATTGCCGAACACATACTTCAATCAGGCAGTAATCACTGGATTGAATTTCAGCACACAAAAGTCCTCTCAACTGATCGCCACTTTTATTCAAGAGCAGTGCGTGAAGCTATTGAAATCCAAAAACACAAGACTTTCAATCGGGAGGACGGTTTTAAATTATCAGCAACGTGGAATCCAGTGATTAAAATATCTAAACCTCGCTATTTTAAGTCGGTTAAAAATACGGACACAGTGAGTGTAGTGTGTCGCGGCCTTAATAACAATTGTGAAAACATGGAGGTAGATGAAGAAAAATCTACCGCACCCATGACGGAGTAAACTCGCTGCATCAGTCTGCTTGTGACCACGATCAGTGCAACCTGGTCGAAACGTCAAGCGATTCAAAGGTATTTATTGCGCGTTAATTCCTGTTAGTTATACATATAATGAGTTTTTATTTTGCTACTGCAACACTAGTTGTTTAATTACAACAGCCTAAAATTTACTCTTCATTTTATTGAAGTATTGAATCACTTACTTACAAGTCATCTAGACCCTTGCAAAAAAAAAACAAACAAGTCATCAATAACATTAAATTATTGCAAAAAAAAAAACAAGCATTAATATTAAATTATTAATCCATACCAACCCTCATAAACATGAAAACATAAAATGTTTTTAATTCACGTTGACATCACAGGAAATGCAACGAAACTCATTCAAAGCGAGTCGGTGTGACCAATTGCAATAATTCACGTCAAATACAATCACACCAACTACACAGGCTAACATATCAATCATTGGGCAAAACATTTTTATAGTCTCGTAAACCCACCGTAACCTTCGGCCGAATGATCGACCGAGACATAAAGCTAACGTCTGGCTACAACGCCAAATGAATTCTAAATCGGGACACAAAAGTTTGGCAAGTATTACACTTTAATTTCAGTTGTTCAAATCTTGTCTCAGTGTAATAGCGCTGCATCCGTCCCGCTCCCCTGAGACCCTTTACAAAAGTACCCCTTTTCCATTCCTTTTGATACAGCCGTGTTTGTTCGAGGACATTGAAATGGGACTCCTGCTGTCTGTCGTTGTGTCGTACGCCGGGGCACACGAAGCTATCGAGTGCGTGAAACACCTACTCAGTGGCGTCATACCCAACACGCAACCGGACTTCCAAGAACTCGCCGAGTACTACACCAGTCAACTCAGAAAAGCTACCAACGCATCCTCCGGCGGGGATTGGAAAAAGGAATGCGGTCAGGGATACCTATATTTAACATCGGATAAAAATGGAAAGCTAAAATCGGCCGCCATCAAGTACTATGATGACACAACGAACTCGACCGCTATATTGTTCTCCACGAAAATCTCAAGCTTCGGCCAGGAGACCCTCGAGGAGAACCAAACAAACGGAGACTACAGGAGCGACAGGTACATACCGGCAAAAACGAAAACTATTCTAGCAAATAACTCGGGGTCGATCAGTGTCGGTCAAAGAGACAGATCACCTACGCCTCGTGAAACTATTTCAGATTCAAATCACAACAGCTTAACTTCAAATACTGTCGCGCCTGACAGCAACGAGGACGACGGAGCTAATGAGAAAGTAACATGGCATTACCGACCACTGAGTCCCACCCGCATCCCGCAAACACCGCCCGAAATACATTTCCAATCATTTGACGACGAAAAAAAAGGCGTATATACCGAAGACTTCCTCAGGTTAATATTCATTGATAACAGCAGGAACCCCACTCATGTAGACACTCATGCTTTCAGCGCGCTAGTGACTTAGCTACATCTCATTAGCATGAGTGTTCACTACTCATCAGGACATCACCATATGCACGAGTAGAAAGCTAATTCACGGCACCATCTGCATCCACCTGTACTATACCTACTCATATATTATGAATTTGTTTAAGATCTCTTGATGGGATAAAGTTCCGACCGATACAACGAAGCGACCCGAGTGGCAGGCGACGAAGTTTCAAAAAGCGTCACTCTTCGTCGTCGAATTCTTCCAAAGAGTCGCGAGCGTCCCGCGAGGAAGAACTTAGGATGTTCACGTCACTCGAGGAAGCTGAGTTCGAGCGTATGAACAAAGACAAAAAATTAGGAGCATACGGAAGCACTCCTAATCTATCAGCGCGTTCTCATTCCAGAAGTCGGTCGAGGGAAAACTCGAGGGAGAGAAGGAGTGAGCAATGGAGCGTGGAGGCTTCAGTTGACAGCGTGGCTTCCGATGACCAAACGGAGTTAAAGCCGCGCTTGAAAGACGTTCCCAAACTCAACTCCTTCGAGGAAGAAACGAATGAGACCAAAGAGGTAATTGAAGAGGAAGAAGAAGAAATAGATTTCTGGGGCACAGAATTAGCTTGAACCTAACGTAGCACGAGTGCACTGGTGACTGAGCTTCTGTAAGCATGACTGAACATTAAACTATGATGCTCCGGTTTGTGTTTGTTTTCTTTGAGAACCCCCTAGAAATAACAGAACTTTTTGATTTCCTTTGTGACAGGAATTTGAAATGGTAGGCTTTAATCAGTTTGGCTTGTTTAGTGAAACCGAAATTATGGGACACAATTCTGTTTCGATATTTTTGATACGATAATAATTGGCTTAAAACTACATATCTGAGACAGTATGAGGCTAATTTTATTATTAGATTGTTAATTGGCTCGGTTACTTGATTGCTACCCGGTAAAGATTCAACAAATTCTGAATACTATTGGTGCTCTCATTCGAGCGTTATACGTTTAATGAAATACGATTTTAAATTACGCAAATGCACTTTTGATAACACTGTAAATAAACGTCATAATTACGCAATTTTCTTATTTACTACGTAATTTGCGTTGTACATGTGTAAAATTGGTGTACTATTCATTTTATTAGCATAGTTAATGCTGAAAACTTTATTAGCTACGAACGTCGTAATGGCCTATAATTTCCTCGGATTAAATTCGTTTTGGTTTTCGTGATTAGACTGGAAACGAACTTACATACGAAGAATAATGGCCGTGTAACATTTAAGTTATTGTTACATTGTTAGTAGTAAAATTTCTCAAAGTGTAATCATTCCCTTTACTCCTAAATTAAACGAAGGGTAATGCTTAAATATCTCAAAATCTTTGCTATCGTTTAATTTGTAAATACCTTCAGTTTTTCATAACTGAATGTATTAAATTTAGCACTTAAATAAATAATAAGAGATGTAATCAAATTCATAAAGGAAACACGTCTCCATTTTTTTAATTAAGCAGCTCGTTTATTAAACTTACCTCGATGAAGTTAACTTTAATTAAATCTCCATATTTGCAATTAATATTAAATTATGAGCAGTTAATCAAAATCGTTGCACAATAGTCCGAAAATACTCCACCAACCTCGACCCAGATGTGTCTCATTAAACCTGAGACATAAAGTACCTACGACCTTTGCGTTAATGCCATCAATCGTAGTAACACGACGTAAAATGGATTATACTATGCCACTAGCCACTTTTCCGAAGAATTTTTCTAACACCCTTGGGATGATTTTGATTAAACCTTCAAATAAACTGTAAAGTATTTGTTAGTGAGACTTAGAGAATAAATAGTTGAGGTTAGTGTTGACTATATTTAGAAGACTAGTTATTACAAGCGTGGTTGCTTAGCCCGAGGTTCTGGGTTGGATTCCCGGGTCGTGTATTGTGTTAAGATATTAAATTAGGTGTCTGGCTGATGGCAATAGGTTCCCAATCATGACATGGGACCTAGTGATAATGAATCAGTAATATGTAGGTATAACTTGAGCAATACATACACCTTTGTCACCCTTCGAGGATATTTGAAGTTTATCTAAGGGCTCTTGGTATTGGTGGGGAACTAGCAAAAACTGAGATACATAGAAGGAATGGAGGGGAGACCTTTAGGTTAGAAAAAAAGGGGTGACACCAGCGGGACGTGGCCGACGGCTGCCAGCCTGCCACCGAACTTTCATCGACAACCACTCGTCTGTTAGGGCTCTAATCAATTGCGTAAAACAACGTACTATAATAATAAATCTGTTTAGTTTATTTTAGTACTTTAAATATGATTATGAACTTACCAAAGGTAGTCCATGTGTTTCCAGGTTCTGGAGTTGACACGTATCAATACGCTAGTAATCCCCGAAGGGATAGGCAGTGGGTTACCTATATTATACGTGCATTTCTCCGATTATGTTATTAAGTATGGTAACCGGGCACAATTTTAGATTCCTGGTTGCTACTAAGAATTTTTAACAGAAAAACAAACAACACTGCCCGACTCGGGATTCGGACTCGGAACCTCACTGTTAATATTACACCAATGAGGCAGCTAACAGCATTCTCAAACATATCTAGACCATATTATAATTATTACTTTACAGACTATAGAACATACGTATATTTATTACAAAAAAAAAAAATACTAATCATCACATTTCTGTACTCGAAAGTTTCCAAACTCATTACACGTTTTGGCAATAAAAGGGTTACATTCAAAGAAGCTGTATTTTTTTACATTCATTGTAGTATTTACAAGTGATGTCAAACAAATGACATAACGAGTGCCAAGTATACGAGCCGACATCGCAAGATTTACAATTACTGTAGGGGTTTTTGAGGCGGCTGCAGTTACACAAAGCTGTTTCATTAAACCCTATTCATACGCAGAGAAAGATAATGTTAATTATATAACGTTCTGCATTATAATTTAACTTCCTTTCAATGAGTTGTTAACTATACTATCGAACGAATAAATTCAAATAGATTTCAAGTTCTTTAAAAAGTAAATAGTAATAACAAATTATTTGAAAATAGCGTATTAGGCATATACCAGCTAGACGAATAATGCCCCTGCGAACACTTACAAAAATATAATACAGGTATAATATTGGAATTTGGTGTATAATATACATATATAATGCCCATATGTAGCCCGGTAAGTGGAGTGTAATATTAGGATAACATCAGAACGTGGCGCATGGATAACATTTGGTATGGCATAGCTAGATAGAAGGAGACTGTATCGGTGGCGGTTACCACCAACAACAGCATTCCCAAACAGGGTTGACGTCAGGCAGGCGGCCGGTCATAAAACATAGCCAAAACTTTAGCAGTATGCCAGATATAATGCTGCGTCGACCCTAAATAAATTGGGATAAGGGCAGGGGGATGATGATGATGAATATAATTATATAATGGTAGGTAGACAATCATCTTTATATATATTTGATTTGAAGATGATCGTTTGATGATAAAAGTATGGCGTGATGATATATAGTATAGATAGGTACTAGTCAGAAGCCCGCGGCTTCGCCTCCTCATTGAACTAGACTACCGATAAATATTCAAAACTAGCTGACCCAACGAACTACGTACCGAATTTTTCTTATGTACGTATTTATTTTAATTTTCTTTTATACAAACCTCGTCCTTATAATAACGAGCACAAAAAAATTGAATTATCCAATTTAGTGCAGTCGTTCGGAAGTTATGCGCGTACAAAAATTTCGGCGATTCATTTTTATTTATATAGATATACTAAATTGAAATTAACAATACTACATGACAGTTCCAGATGAAAGACAGAACAAATGTGAGATTCTTTCGGAATAAAAACCATATTTTGGTGTAAATGTACCCAAAGTTCTGCTCCAGACTTTGTTGTAAGCTTTAGAGCTTAGGTCTAAGTGGCTTGAACGAAGAAAGTGGAACTTTTAGTCTTTCTTTAATTATATAATAAAATATATACTTCTTGCACGTGTTATGGAGGTTAAAATAACTGATGAGATGATATAAGATGAAGTGTTTTCTTCTGTTGTTTGTCTGGTTAAATAGGTTAGTGGGATAGAAAAGTAGAATCATAATGGAATTTAAAAGATAGCTAATGTATAGTGAATAGTCGATGATAAAGTTCACCATAATATTGTTTTTGATAGGAAAATGGTGTCAAGATTGTGTTCCTGGTTCGGTTGATTTGATTGGATCCGTCAAAATATTCAAAGCCTATAAAAAAAAATGAATGCAATTACAAAAAACATAAAAATACAGAAATTATATTCCCATAGATAGAATTTAATCTTGTCTATTAATGTCATTTTACAAAACAAAAGTAAATTTAATCTTTTGAAATACCAGTCTGTATTATTTATTTACTGCTTCTATTTATACAGTGGTATTAATTAGTGTATGCAAGATTTGTTACCTAAAACAATACTATGAACAACATTTTAGAAAACTTTGTTAAGAGGGCAGCTTCTCGAAAAACTTAGTCAAATTTAATTTGCGGAATTATTCCTGCAGGGAAATGTCATAAATATTACCTACATATTTATAATGATAACAATGAATTATCCATTTGTAATCCAGAAACACCTTTAATTATTCAAGAAATACATGCATTTCAATCCACAACGTTAGAGAAGCCCACTATTACTGCGGTCACATCTTCCAGCTCAGACGTCATTGAACCGCACACTTCGTACACACACAAATATTATTTTACGACGGGATACGTTCCTGTGGTGTAACTCTTTTCTTTGATAAAACCTAATTTATGGGCACACGGCGTGCTTTTGTCTTTGCTTTTCTTTTTTTTTTGTCTAGAATAGTTTTGATGGTTTCTCGTTTGATATCTCTTTTGAATTCATGTGACTTTGGTTCGTATGTCTTCCTATTTATTCTATTTCGTGGTTTCGCTGTAGCTATTCTTATAAAAATACATAACTCAATTTATGGTTGAAATTTCTGGTCGAGGATAATTTTATTTGAATGAGAAATTTTACGATTTACCAGAACAAGCGCTATAATATAAACATACGAAAATAACATTTGGGGTATTACAAAATGTTTTCTGTTCCACAACAACAATGTTTGCCCAAAAATATCAAGGTCTTGCAGCTAAAACGAGAAGCCGGCACTAAATGAGACAACTTTATTTACTTTACGTATACTGTTAATCATGATTCTATAAACGACGAAATTCCCTACCAAAAGTGTAGGTAGCAATAAACATAATTATTTATAAACCACTCTTCCCAGCGTAGTCAGCAACATTATTTTAAGACATCCTTAACTGTCACCACTGTCCTCCCCCTCCGTACCGCGTAAACTATTACGTCACCATCACGACACTGTTACGAATGTCTAAACACAGCCAAGAAAATATCACGCCATATTTCATTTTGCCCGAGAAGTTACATACATCAAGATGTTTCAGAGAGTAGAGCCGTCGGTCCAGGTTATGAACTGATAAGTCAAAGGACGCAAGTTCCAAGGCATACACCACAGTCTTTTCGAAATGAATGCGTATTATAAATGATCGCTTGCTTAAAACAGTAAAGGAAAACATTGTAAGGAAACCAACACAGCTGTGAGTTCTTGAAGGTGTGCAAAGCAATGTCAGAGACCTACGGGTGACTCTTATTATAGGAGAAGTAAAAATTTTTACATCATAACAATAAAAATCTATAGTCTCTGGTAATTAATGAGCCGAAATATTAAACTCTGACACTAGGTTGTTGATCAACCATACGATAAGGAAAAGTGACGTCTTTGGCGATTTGAACAACTCAATACCAGTAGGCTAACTCTTGAAAATAATTCCGCTCGATTGACATTGGAAATATGTCAGTTCGTACTTTTAAATGCCAAAATGTCTAAAAAATTATTATGTAATCGGGATACTAACAAGACAATATGCTTTAAAATTGCGGCAACTGCAATATCGATAAATTTATTTTAATATTACGCGTCGTTTTAAGGCGTTTATTTAATATTGGAATTGGTATTAGTTTCAAGTGTAACCCCGAGTAACAGGTTTGGCTTCTAAATACACGAAAGTAAAGACAAAATTATCAATCCCCTTTCTATTTTCAACTGGATCGCGATTCTTGGTTCTAAATTTAGATGGCTACCGTTGCCAAGCCCATACTCCAGGCTTATAGAAAAATTAGACAATTTCGTAGAACTTTTACTATAGTAGAATATTTATTTTTAATCTAATATTCATGGTTGGTTGGTTTCTGTTAGGATTCTGGAATATTTTTGATAGATAACATAACATAACGTAACAACATAGCATCAAGTCTGTATTACCCGTAACGGACAGACGTGTACACAGTCGTACCTACACTCACATTTCACCAATTCTGTTATTAAGTCCCATGGGTGGTTAGCCTATTGCCATATATCGGGCACAATGCCAATCTACGGGCTGCTACTGAGAATTTTATAACCACAATAACACTTAGCCCGACTTGGGAATCGTACCCTCATGACCAGCAGCCTCGCTTGGGACCTCTAAGCCCACGAGGCAGTTGGTCTATGAAAACCATCTTGTTATATGCTTGTTTAGGAATATAGGAATGCTTAATATCGTGTTGTTTCGTTTACGTATAACCCCGCCGATCTTTGTATGCGAGGATAGTGTGGGTCATGAATTCAGAGATCGGAATAGGTTTAGTATATTCACCTTAACTTCGGGGAAGGAAGTAACATAGAGTGGATAATACTTCCCCTAAAATCCTGGAATAATTATAAAATAATAATTTGTAACTTTAAATAAAGTCCAATAAATAATTCGTGATTTTTAAATCCCGGGTTTAAACGTCATTATAATTATTCCGGGATTTTAGAGGAGGTATTATCCACTCTATGTTACTTGCTTGCTAAGTTTAGGTAAATATACTCTACCTATTCCGATCTCTGGTAATTATTGTACAAGTCAGGTTTATAGTTTATATTACTTTATTTTATGACTGCATAGTAGAAGTGGGCAGTGTACTGTCTAAACAAGAAGTGTAGGAAGATGACTGTAGATTTGACAATTTAAAAATGACCATAACAACTAATTATTATAACCTTTCTTAATGATTGAGTATGTATCATGAATAAAGTAAATTCTATTTCATATCGTTAGCTTTTTTTTTCTTTGAGAAACAAAATGCTTTATTAATAGTATAGAGTAGTTATTATTAACATTCTCTGAACACAATTTCTAGATGATTTCAACTGTACGACGAGTTTCCAAGACTACAACAATTGAAACGGCATATTTTAGAAAACTATCCATATTACACCTCTAACTCTTCTGATATATTTTAGTCAAAGCTAATATTTTAAATTAATGTATAAATTTCACACTAAAGTGAATGAAATTTAACGTGGGCTGATGACAAACTAGTTCTAAATAACACAAAAATATTACAGTTAGGCCTATTCATAATTATAATTAAATTGTCTTCGACCCCACTGTGTGCCAAATGGCTCGCTGGCAACATTCATATTTGATCCGATTTATTAATTGGTAACACTATTGTGAGTGATTTTATTAATACTTGATTTATGGTTGTGAAATAAATCAATTGAGACGTAGAAGAATTGATTACCGTAAACAGCGTATGAGTTTATGCGCAGTGATTAATTTGATCACTAACAACTGCCCGCCCCTGATGTAATGATTTACTCTGTTGTAATCATCATCAGCCTATACCACGCCAGTGCTGGACCACCGAACTCGGTCCTCGGCTTTTCCCATACAACTCCAGCCCTGCCAGCAACCTTGCGTAGATCGCCACTCACACCTAACCTGAGTCCGCTGATTTGATTTGCTGATTCGCGGTCTTAACCCACGAACACATTTGCCCCGCGGTTGTCGCATTTCGGTTCTGTGGATAATATGCAGCCACGTAAGCTTACTAATTCTGTGAACTTGATGACTTTGTCGTCATTTGTTCTTTGTCGAATTTCGTATAATAATACTAAATGTTATCTGTCAACGCAAAGCAATACATGAGGTAGATAATGAAAAGGAAGATGGAGGGCGACAGTATTATTTTCTGTTGGTCTCTCTTTGTCTCACTAAGTCTTCTTCTTCCTTATGAGCTCTCCTAGTGTTAGAATAGTTCAAAACGCCTGTAGACCTCTTCCTTGATTCCGAGAAATATTTAAACTAAATCAACTAGGTTTAGGTTTTGCTGCGTTGGTCTAGTGGCCCCAAGCGTGACTGCTGAGAATTAATGTGGTCTTGAGATCGATTCCCGGGTCGGGTAAAGTGTTATTGATTTATTCTGTTAGGAAATTTGACGTTGCAGTTTGGAATTGTACCCGGTAGATGGCAATAGCTCACCCCCTATAACGCGGGACTTAATAACAGCATTCGTGAAATGTGTGTGTACAACTGTGTACACTTCAGCCTACTCCTTCGGGGAACACAGGCGTAATGCTATGTTTTTATGTAACCAGTTTTATATCTGAGACAGATAAAGAAAAACGTGTGTTGTAATGGATATAGGTCAACTCTTTTGTTATGCATTTTGTTTGTCACCATATTGTGATCCTACGAAATAGCTCAACTTTATTGTTGTCCTCTTTGTTAAATCTTCTTTAAAGCTAAAGGTGTCAAAAATAGGTAGGTATATTCAATTAAAGATAATCTTTGAAAAACATTAACGCATGCTTAGCGAACTCTAAACTTATAATATTAAATGGAAAAAGAATACGGCCGCGAGCAGGGCTGCGACCATCTCATCATACTCTAGGGCCAGATGGCTTAGTGGTCAGAGCGCCTGGAGTATTTATCCGGGAGGCACAGGTTCGAATACTGCTCGCGGCCGCATACTTTTTCCATTAAATATTATAACATTAGGTATATTCAAGCTTTTACTAAAAAAGATGAACTCCGATAAATATCAAGCAATTTGACATTATTACCGCAACACCTATTCGGATATTTCTCTCTTTATTAGTTCTATTGATTTTCTCGGGATAAACAGAAGCTACAGAACGCCACCTGCTACTTTCCTTACATATATATGGCTTTTGCTTCGTCCATGTTCTTACATCTGGTCATACACGCGCGCCGGTTGCGAGTACTACGCACCTTACCTTTTTGGAGGATATCACTAATAAAGTCCTTCTAGGGTGTCCCCTTCCGGCATTTCCACTTACACCTGCCTTGTGTTAATCGTCCAAAAGCATACTCTTTTAAATTTTTGTTTTGATATCTTTTAAACAACGTTGTCTTATCACATCATTCTTCATTTTTAACCAATCTCACCTTTTACGTCATCAATCATATATTTGGCGTTTACAACAAAATCGATTGAAAGGGCGTTCGCCCAGGTGTAAAATGTCGGAAACGTAAGCACAGACGTCTTAAAAATAGCCCAATGAATGAGTTGCTTTGACCAAGACCTTGGTCTGAAGGTTCAGTAAAGACATCGACCGTATGTCTAGACGAATTGAAGGTAACACACGCGGAAACTAGAAGCTCCGAGTAAATGTACCTATAGGAAAAGCTGAATCATTCATAATTTTGTCGAAACTTCTGTGAAAAAACCAACGCATTGTAATTTAGGGAAACTTCATATGAATCGGTGTACCAAAATATTTGGTCCTTCGAGTCTTAAATACTCAAAAGTTATTGTTTTGCTACGAATAATAAAAAAAAGTAATTCTAAAATATTCTTTGAATTTTTCGACGTAGTATTAATCATTAGGTCATTAACAAATGACGACCCAGCTGGTTGGCTTTTCAATGATGTGTAGGATGCAAAAATAAATTATACTGACAATAAAGAGAAATTGTTTTGCATTTTTCATTTCTTTAATCCATAGTTCTTTCTTGTTTGGTTTCAACTGTTGTGTTCATTGTGTCTATAAAAGTTTTCAATAAACCAAGTTGAGCGGACATATGCGTTAAGTTCCATATTTTGCTTTATATAAAATCGTAGTGAGACAAATGATGATTACTTTAAAAAAATTATGAAACTATGTATGACTAAATCCATTTATAATGTTTCTATTAGTAACTAATACTTACCAATACTATTATTATAATTTATTACAAGAACAAATTAAGATGTTAAAAACGGAGCAATCCATCAATTTTGCCGTCAAAGCGCGCGCTTTTAGTTAGAAAACTGTGAAGTATTGTAAATAAATATGCCTTTGAAGATGTTACGTCAATCTGTTGTTCTAACTGGTTTGTGTTATTGTTACAAAAGAGTTACGAAGTCTAATTAGTATGTCATCATAGTTGAGTGTAGTAAAACATTGAAAAAAAAACTAGATATTTTAAACTACTCTTGAAGCTGGTTCGCCTGTGTGTATCATAATTGCCATGTATAAATTCTCATTTAAACTGTATAAAGTGAATTTTACACATTATTGTTTCAATTCGAAATTCCCGCACATCTGTGCATAGAAGGTGAAAGTTTTGCTATATGATTTGACTTGTCAAATAGACGATCGGAAGATATAATTGTTTAAAGTTAGGGAATACGTATATTGTACAAAATATATTTAGTACGTGGCATTTTTTACACGGCTGCCCAAAAATAGAAGTGTTATGATTTTAAGGTTGTTGTATGTAAGTATGTATGTTTGTGAGTTTCTTTATTCCACTATAACTTCTAAATGCCTGAAGTCATTTAGATATATCGTGTATCTTTAGAATCTTTGCATGATCCCGAGTAACATATAGGCTAGTATAAAAAAAATTATATAACAGCTGTGGTACCTACACAAAAAAGTATGTAAAAATATAAAAAATCATTATCTTTTATTATATTTTTGTAATATAAAGTGAAAAAAGCACACGCGCGTAATTAGCCTCATTATGAACCTAAAAGCGGTGAAAATTATGAGCCCCTCTAGGAGCTGTGTTGAAACCATATTACCAGATTAGAAAAGCAACATATAAATTGTCCTACTGCCCAGAACAAAAGTTTCAAGCAGAAAGGATATGAGCTTTAATTACCATTCTAGCTCACTGCGTATTCGCGTTCTGGTTCAAAAGCTTCATCAAAATTCACTCAATCGCTTATATCGGTTATGTAATTAACAAACGTCCCTGATTATCAAATATCTATCCAGCCTTACAATCTTGCATATTTTAGTAGGATTATTATCCAGATATATGCTGCTCCGACCCCAAATTAATTGGGATAAGGGCAGGGGGATGATGATGATTAGATTATTATCCCCGTTATATATCCGTAACCTAGTAAGTCAGGGTCCCAAATCCCGGAAGAACATACATATTCGATGTTCGGAGCTATTCCAAACAAATTTTAACCTAAAACGGCTAATTTCTAAGAAAGTGTAATCATGCCTTGTCGCCATATATAGCATTTATGTTTCCCTTAACTGATGTTAAAGTGGTACTGTTTCTCTGAAAGGTTAGGCTTCCAGCTTAAACCATTTGAAAACATCAATATCTTTAAATTAGATTCAAGTATAAAAGCGGTTTTGTGTCCAAATTTTGAGAAGTTCCATGACAATCATTTCCGTATTTTCTACATAATTATCCGAATCGATTTTCTATGATCCGGTGTAGGTCTGTTTTTGTTTTATCACTTATTGTGGTCGTCAAAATCTTACTTATTTTAAACTTAGATCATAATGATTGCCACATTTTATGTGAATTCGCATAATTATGAGGTGTTAAAGCAATTCCAGTACCCACTTATAAAATATGTTTCCTTTAAAACTCTTCTTATTGTGTGGTTCAGAAACAACCTAGTGTCAGAGTTTAAACCACCCGTAGGTCTCTGACATGGCTTTACACACACACCGTCGAGAATATCTCTCAGGTGTGCTGGTTTCCTCACGATGTTTTCCTTCACTGTTTTGAGCAAGTGATAATTAATACACATGACTTCGAAAAAGACAGTGGTGCGTGCCTTGGATTCGAACTTACGACCTTCGACTTGTCAATCCAACGGTCATGCCACTAGGATATCCCTGCTACTTATAAACCTGTGGAAAAAGAAAGAAGGTTAATGTCGTCTTGTAAACGTTTGATATTTTCTAAATGAAGTAATAGTGAATGACACTTTAACAGCAAATTCTTAATTAATTAAATTTTTATCATGCATTTAATCAAACCAATTAGAGGTTTGTTTATTGTCATTTACTCACCCCTATCAAAACAATATGTTAAAAGCTAGCGCTAAACATAATTAATCTATGTCAAACGCATCAATTATAACGCCAACCAGTTTGCGCTGCACACACATCCAAGTTTAATTGTGCATTGATAGGTCAGAATGTGCGTAAAACTGTGATTGTTCTCCTATAATAACCCAGTTGTAATGTCGGCCAACTGATAACCCTGTAAGCTTCTCCTAATATTCATATTTCGCGCTCAACCAGCGTATCGCTTACAAGCAGGGAAGGATAGCAGCGGATCTCAGATAGGAAAACGCGCTGTTTCAAGTCGCTATAGTTCGGAAACGCCGCCCGCGCACCTGCCCTCTCCGTCACTCTTCCAAATTTAAATCCCAAACTCCCCCCACCGGCTCGAGCGCTAAACATTCTGGAATAATTCCTGCGATTCGGCCATCGTTGCTCGCCATTCGAATTCGGGTCGCGAACGCGTCCGGTGATATTGTATCTTCCTAACGAACAACCCCGACTAGTGCCATGGCCGACGTTGACGTACAAGTCCAGTATACCACTACGGAGCGCAAAACCAGGAAGGTCAAAAAGACCTCGAAGCGCAGGGAGTCTAAGGATGGGGAAGTTACCGTCACGGAAATCGACCAGACCAACACGACGACCAACGTCGACGATGGGTATGTGTTGTGGTGGCCAACCTCCCTTGACCCGTGTTAGTGACGTGTGTACGTGTCAGCCAAGTGTCGATTACCGATCGCGTTCCTCCCTGTCAGTGACATGCATAACGTGTACATTGTTTATATGTACTTTGTTAGGCGTGTTTTGGCCACCCTCACATACCCGACCTAATTTAAGGTACCTATCGGATGTATTGGAATGATTTTTTTGATAGAAACTTATTAACTAACCCTTTTACCATACACATATCTACCTTACTTCTTAGATCATAAGAGACACTTAAGATATACTAAAAACATAACAAAAGGAAATCATATATCCGTCTATTTTTAACACTAAACTACAAGCAATTGAAAATTACATTGCGTACTGATATTAACATTTTCAAATAAATCCTGAAAGTCTGCCGAAATATTATGTAGATTTTAAAGGTAATCCCAAGACCTACAAGTAATCAAAATGTTTGTTTTATGAGAAGGTGAAAACATTTAGTTTACCCGTAAATTTCCCATCGTCTAACTCAGTCTTCCTTGTCCTCAGCTTATTTTCAGTGGCGAATACACCAAGGCGATGAACAAGGACTGGCACAGTGGTCACTTCTGCTGCTGGCAGTGCGACGAGTCGCTGACCGGCCAGCGCTACGTCCTCAGGGATGAGCACCCTTACTGCATCAAGTGCTACGAGAGCGTCTTCGCTAACGGCTGCGAAGAATGCAACAAGACCATCGGCATCGACTCTAAGGTTAGCTCCTTAAAGTATAGTTTTGATTGGCATTTGATCCCAATCTATTATTCAATGAGATTTAAAATCAATCGAATCGAATCCGAATTGGAATTTTCCTGAGTATATTTTAGGTCATGGTTATAATTTTTCTACTTTCACTGAATCAGGATTTTGGTTATCTATCTTATTTTAACTTTGACCTCCTGTCAATTAAGAGCTAAAAGTTAAATTGCAAAATTATTTGTTTTGATATAGGATACTCTCGACGATTTAGAATCTAAAATAGTTCCAACGTGCCATAAAATACTGAGACGAATGCTATTTTGAGTCGATAAATAATAGCTTTGGGAAAGATATAATCTTACAAATAAACTGAAGTAAATTGGCAGAATGCTCGAATTGCGGCACCTTGATTAAAAATCGATTGTAAACACGAACGCCTTCTCTACGACTTCTTTATCTATGATGGCTCCTAAATCACATCCAGTTTTATTGCCATCCCAAATCCACGCCCTAGCTGCATATGTGAACTGTTTTTCATTGAAAATAATATTGACACAGAATCCTCGTCCACTTGTGCGTGTAGTGTGAATAAGATTAGAATCCATGGCATTCGTCAGCTTTGTTTCACCGATCAAATTTAGTAATGTCACTCCAGCCGGCCCAGATTCTTCGGGCGCACCTCTGCACACGGCCCCAGGCAGTTCGCTGCCAAGCCAACATAACGTTAACGTTACGCCAAACATTATACATTTATCTCGACGAACTACCAATGACTTTTCCCGTCCACGCGCAGCTGCAGACACCTTTGCTTTCATGAACCAACTGAACAAATACATTTATGTCTAATTACCTGTTATATTCATATTTATTGTAATATCTCCAAAATTGTCTCAAGAGGAAACTAGGCAATCATAGAAATGAAATTGCAATATTTGAGCATCAGTTTCATTTCTTGGTGATAAATCACATGTAAATCATGCCAATGATAAATGACAGTTTCGACACTGTCAGGTAATGGATTATTTTCCTCATAAATTATAACCCCTTGATGATATTTATTACAGCAGTCAAGAACACATTAGCGCTGTGTTTACTTATGACGAGCGTTCACTGGCAATATTGTTAGCATTACATCCAACTGTTTGCCGCTGCAGACTGGACTTGAACAAATTGACGATCGCTTACAGAAAACAAATCGCGTGTTAGCACAAACCAAACTATTTCTGGGTCGGATACAGTATTTTGATGTTTTCGTTCTGAGCCAACCTTGAAAAGCTTGGGGTGGATCTGTCAGACGATTCTTTTAAGATTTACGCGATCTAAGAAGCTCTAAGAGTTTCGTAATCGGCCAAAATAAACATTCATATTTTATTGACATTACGACATTCAGTTTTAAATGTACGTTCTGTCGGTCCTCGCACCGCGGCCAGGAATAGAATCCAGAATGAGGGGAGATTTATTTTGAAACTTGAACTAAACACGTCAAATGCAACGTGAGAGAATGTATTTGAAATTTTTAATTTAATATGAATGCTTGAGTTGACCCTAAAGATGGAAATACTTGTGGCAGATGCATTTAAGTTTTGGATTATGCTCGTTACTTGGTCAGTGAACTTGATATCAATGTAACAAATAGGATTTGCATTCGAGTGTTTATATGAAATCGAAAATTTATGTTTATGAATCATGCACTAAAATAGATTTGTATACGTTGTTTGGTATTTCAAGCAATTGAGTTGTAGGTTGTTATGCAATTTAGAAGCAAATCTTAGACACTTGAAGTTAATGTTGTCTGTATAAATAAGGTCTCGATAACAATTGATTGGCCTTAGTATAGTACAAATAAGTTAAAGGTAATAATTACCGCCTACACGTTGTAGTCAACATCTGTCGTTTGAACAAGATTTTTTTGCGTCTAATGTTTGGGTTTTCCATGTAATTGAAGAAGATCTGATGTAAGAACCCTTGATTAATGGCGTCCGCGTCGGATTTAAACATATTAATTATTGTTATCAGCGTTCAAAGCGATGTGTTTTTTATAAATCACGCCTTTATTTAAATAAGATTGTGTCATCTCTATTCATAGTATCTCTTAAATATTTATGTCCGCTTGTCTCAGCATTATTTTTGAGACCGATGTCATATCTCTGTTAAATTAAATTAAATGTTAACATTCAAGACACGTGAATATAAAAACAAATAACGTGTTTTACTTCAAATTAAAGTATTTACAAAGCTAAATTGGTTTTCGTTTAGAAACTTTTCGGAACAAAGAAATACTTTGGGGATAAATCAATCTTCGTTATAAGAAATTCGCTGTTCATAAATATAAGTTGTAGTTAAATCTAACAGCAATACAACACAAGTTAGAGTCCGAATAAAAGTACTTGCGAAACTCCTGCATTCAACTTTATATTAAGTTAGAGCTTTCTAGTACTTACGATTTGGCCGTGTGCATACCATACCATCAGACTCAGTACCAAAGATTTAAAATCATATTTCTTAAGTCGAATTTTACTCTCCATGTAATTATACTTAGCACTCATGTACGCACACACTTCCTAAAGCTTCTCTTACAATTCTGTCCTCATGTCATCGTCATCTCTTCTAACTAACCCTCCATCTTCTCTCACAGGACCTGTCGTACAAAGACAAGCACTGGCACGAGGCTTGCTTCCTCTGCGCCAAGTGCCGCGTCTCTCTGGTAGACAAGCAGTTCGGCTCCAAGCTCGACAAGATCTACTGTGGCAACTGCTACGATGCCCAGTTCGCCAGCCGCTGCGATGGCTGTGGCGAGGTGTTCCGCGCTGGTGAGTACTTAATTATAATATTTCGATATAAGGACCATTACTGTCATTTTAGTCTTTTTAAACTAAAAAAAAATTACTTTTGGGTTTTGGTCCTAAGGAACGAATATAGATTTTAGAAGACATTGGTTATATTTTGACGTTTGCCTAATAAAACTATGAATTACTTGGAGGGTATAAAAAGTTAATACAAACAAAATTATGTAACTTTTTTTTAATCAATAAAACCCGCTTCGTATTAAACAGGATTTATCTAAAGAGCTACTGTCAAAATTTATAAATCCTCATTAATTTTAAGTATCATCTATTTATCAAAATGCCTAACTAATTTATAAATAAAATACTTAACACAATACATTCGTGGTATTTATATACGGGAGCTATAATAACATAATTTACGCGTTCTAAATACATATATCGATCGATCGCGCACTAATAAGGTGTAAGTTATCGCGTGGTGCACATAGCCTTTATAATTTTATAGCTAATTGTACATTAGTCACATGCCGACCAACACTTGTTCCTGATACACACAGACGCTGTGAATCTCTCTTTTAAATAATAGCATCACGCCTGTATTCCCCGAAGGGGTAGGCAGAGGTGTACTCACTTGTACATACACCCACATTTCACCAATGCTGTTATTAAGTCCCATGTATTAGGTAGTGAATCTATTGCCATGTACAAGGCACAATTCTAAACTCTGGGCTGCTGCTGAGAATTTCCTAACAGAAAAACTCAGTAACACTGCCCAACTCAGGAAATTTAAGTAGTATAAATACATTTATAGGCACAAAACACACGCCCTGACGATAAGTGGTCAATATTATTTATAAAACGAATTAAAATTAATATCTATGCCCAAATCTTATTATGTTCAATAGAATGCCTTTTCAAAAATCATTTTTTAATGTCTACATTACAGCTTGTTCGAAATGGTTGCCAGGTTTCATCCCACTGCTTTTTTTACTAAGTCAGGGTCTCACGTTGACAGATTTCAGATATTATCATGATTAGACATTTCCATCGAATTATACCAACACCCCACAGGAATTTTAGCAAAGAAATTCATCACATAACCCAACACCTAATCAGACACATTTTAAATAAAAAGGTCACTTAACATAGTGTAATGACCCCTCACCGAAACACCCATCTTCAAAGAAAGCTAGATTCTCAAACAAAAACGCTAATACAATCTAATCTTCCGAGCTGTGTATCCAAACATATCTTTGCAAGCCGTCATTTCCGTACAAGGAGCGTCATTACCCACCCTTTTTATGGTAACGTAAGGTAAGGATCAAGAAAAAACGGCCATTGTCATTGCCACAGCCTCGGTTCTCTTCCATGTACTTAAGTGGATATACATTTTTCGAACTTCGATATGGCAACACCTTCAAGTTATTTTAAGGTAGAATTTGGGACATCTGGTATGCTTTACTTTAACAAGCCTTGGAAAACTTTAAAGTTTAAGTTTTCCATTTGTTTAAAATAAATAACGAAAGAGGATTTTTGTTCATTTAATATTGTTTTTTATTAATTTTTATTAACTAATAATTTAAAAATCAATATAGGTATCACACGATACCTATATTGATTTTTAAATTAATAATTATTTTAGTAATCTGTAAATCATTCCTAATAGATATCGCCAGGAGTCTCCTTAAGACGAAGAAAAGGGAACTTGAAATTTAATAGAAGTGACACGATAGCTTAGTATGGAAAGCAATATCACGGACTGACAAAAGTCGCGGGTTCAAATTCCGTTCGGGTCAATCATCATCATCCCCTGCCCTTATCCCAATTTATTTGGGGTCGGCGCAGCATATATTTGGCATGCTGCTAAAGTTTTGGCTATGTTTTATGACCGGCCGCCTGCCCGACGTCAACCCTCTGGGAATGCTGTTGTTGGTGGTAACCGCCACCGATACGGTCCCCTATCTAGCTATGTCACACAAAATGTCGTATGTATGTTCGGGACAATGTTTCCTTAGAAAAACAAAAACATTTAATTGCAGGAAATTCATTCGTGTCTTATCATTAATAATATTAAATACATCTTCTTAAGCGTTGATATCACGGTTGTTTAACACCCACAACATTAACATTACGTACAGAACATAAGTCCAACGTAATCACGATATATGAGGCGAAAACACTTGTAAATTGAAAGGCTACTTCCAATTACTACCGAACTAGCGTATTACAAGTAATGATACCATACAAGACAGTTGTAAGGATTCCTATGATTGGGGAGAGCGTGACAACTAAATTTGCTATGATTACACAAATAAATATAACTGTTATTTCAAAGCTGTTTTCCAAGAAATAACGGCTATTTTCAGAACAAGTTTGTATTCCAGATTTGATTCTCAGTAAAGTTTAGTTATGTGAGTGTGACACATTTATTAGTTGTTGATTTGCAAATATAATTATACATTAATATAATGTCAGCGATAATTTAGTGTTCCTTGGAATAAACCAAATAACAGTTGGTCTAGCTTAAAATTTAACTACGTTATTTTAGTTAGTTTAAATGACACTGTTTCTAGTTACTATAATAAGTTTCGCAGGACACGTTTATATTAATTAATTACTTATTGTTTACGGCTTCGTTCTAGTTCGAAACTAGTTGGGCAATCCCGAGAAATGTACATCAGAAATAACAGACAATTTAAATAATTAATATACTCATATCTACTTGGCAACAGTGACCTCTATTAGAAACACAACTTTAAAGTTTTGAAGATTATAGAATAAAATAATAAAGTATCTGATAACAATCATCTCTTATTTTCTAAGAAGCGCAATGATTAATATAAAATAGAGGTGAAATTAATAACATCCTTCGCTTGCTAACGGTACCATAATGATGTACAAATATAGTTTTTGCACAAAATTAATGCACAATGACTCCCACGCTGCCCCGAATATAACGATGACGAGTTCATAGAAACATAAAATTATAGCCATAGTAAGTGATTACGGTAATGTGTATATTGACATCACGCTTTTATCAACGAGGCGTTTGGCAGAAGAGTATTGTTGTACATCAAAGTTTTACCGATGCTATTATTAAGTCAAAACTCCGGACTGAGAATTTTCTCACAGAAAAACCTAGAAAAAACAGACCCTAGTTCTTCACGTTCAGAAGCCGCACTTGCGACCATTAGATCAACGAGGCAGAACATATTTACTTTTTCTTAAAAAAAAGGCTAACCAATAGCTCAATACGTTCAATTGTAGAAGAATCGTAATTTCCAAGCTTATTATTATTTATTTATTTTTATTTAAAGTAATACAAGTACAAAACACAGGAAGAAATTAACTAATTGCAGATTAAAGATTTCACTGCTGTATAGAATACGTCAGTCCTCTAAAATACATTGATATACAACTTCATTAAGTAGTCTTGCTACTTGAATAGTTCTTCAAACATATTAAATTACTTGTAATCTAGGTAGCTAACCGCAATCCTGAACTATGGTATGGCTTCCAATACAAATAAAAGACAAACGACTTAAATTACAAACTAGCCAAGTAGCTACTGCCTACTTATTGCCAAATAATTGCAGCAATTTACAGTTTCTTAAAGCTCACCAGGATATGCAACCGTTAAAATAACGGTGCTATATACAAAATAGCAACAGTTAATAACATAACGGCTTTTATGCTTGTTTTAATTCTAATTAATCCTGGTTCACATGCTGGCTTAGCGCATTTTTAAAAGTAAACCAACCAAAGGTTAATTCGATGACGTCATGTTATTCGACGCATTTTGTGTGCGTTAATAAATCACGAACAACTGAACATTATAATGCTATTTTAATTTTATTCAATCATCGATAAAGATCTGTCTACATCGTAAACATTCTGATTGATGCGCTTATGTTACTTTTATATCTTTATTATAAAAGCTTTCAGTATTCCGAATAGAAAAGAATAGAATATAAAATAATTATTTAAATGATTCTAATTTCTAAAGACATAACAAAACCGGTCAAACACCCGTTAATTGAATCAAGACATCGCAAATTAAAACAGTTTTACACAACCCACATGGCTTAGCTTGTTGCTAGAGAAAAAAAAACACAATTGTCTATACCACGCCTCAAATTTGACATGATCATCTATTTATCGCCGTGACACTAAGTAAAGCTTGAGTCACATTGCGTGGGTGAAAAACGCGCGATTTCTTAATGGCAATGTAACATCGATAATCCGGGCATCTTTGTGTTCTACTAAAGAAACCGAACGGCCTTGCTTAGCTCGTGTGCCCTTATACAAGACATTTCACGATCTCGTATTATGAACATGAATCATCGCAATCGAGTGTAAATGTAAAAACAAAAACTCGGAGGGAAAAAACGGTAATGATATTGGTCTGACTTGTTCGATGACGGTAATGATATTTTATCGCTACTGATATTTATCAATTATATAAGGAATAATAACTTATGTCGTAAAGTTCATAATAAACTATTAAGTACAGTATTTTAAATGCGTTACTCATTATTATAAATAGATAATTTGATTTATAATTTATAAATAATTTCGACTTGAGATACATAATTTTTCGACTGTTTTATTGAAAATAAACTTCCACGATTAGAACAATAACCTTAGAAAATAACTAATATCATAAATAACACTGGGCAAACGATTACCTATTTATGCAAATTTTTGGTTAAAGAGCATTTCATTTAATATAACGGCAATAAATCTCCCAGTTACACAAAAAGTAGATACAATAAGCACAGATGATGACTCAAGTTACTAGAAATGACTTAATATGTCATAGGGCACCACACATACATCATATTTCAGTTAACACAATTTACTTGTCAGTTTTCAAACAAATTGCAGCCATCCAGTACAATATAAACAAACTCGTTATCGTAATCATTTATTAATCATAACACTTATGTTCTACAATTAACATCTGTGACCGCATAAGACCTATAAACTGGATAGTCTGATTACTTACATGTACTAGAGGAACTTTGTCCGTCGATCTCAGAGCAGTGAATGGATCTAGATAAGATTTGCCAAGAATACAAGATTATTTTTGATACCGACATAAACTTTTCTTTCACGTGAATTTTGTTAAAGGAACACACAAAGTTACACAAAAAGCGCAACCCTATACAGAAATAATTTGTCGACTACGGAAATTTTAGAGCTGAATTCTATCAACAAAGCTCTCCCTAAGAAAGATGGAAATCAGACGAAACATTTCTTGATTTTCCATACAAAAACCGTTCAACTTGTTTAATTACTTACCTTTAGGATATCTGTGATTAAATATTAAGATATGAAACAAAAACTAAACCTTAAATGGAACATTGTGAGCTCATTACCTCACTTTTTGTCATTATTGAAGATCACCATTTTATTGGTTTAAGATGAGTAGTCATAATTACGATCCAGCATATTGACCAGTCAGGATGAATTAATTACTAGAAAGACCTAATGACCTCTTTCGCATTCTGGAAGTAATTTTCAATGAAAGAAAGGGTTTGTTAATCTTGATGTTTGGTAATAAGTCTGGAGTTAACTATTTAGCATAGATACACAACATGTTATGTTATGTTATGTTAGGGTCAACAATATTTCTCATAACAAGATAAATTTCGATCGACAATTAATTATATTTATTGTCGATTATTCACGTTTACTACAAATCATAAATAAATGCCACTTTATTATATCACATATCAACGGCTTTCTCCATTACAAAACCCATTATTACTAAATTAATTAAAATAAAGGATACTTTAAGATTGATTGTCATTCGAAAACTAAAGTTACATTATGCCATAACGTGTCATCAAAACCGTAATTATTATTTTAAAAGTCCATATAACACCTTTATTATTAAAAAATAAAGCTGACTATCCGCTTCCTTCAAATTTCTAGTTGTAAAATTAATTTGTTTATCAAGCTAGTGATGATAAACGGAATCACCCCAGTTGGGCTGTTTTAAGTGATTTAGTATTCATCAATTCATGTCCGTGCGCAGATTACATCGCCTATTTGAAAGATTTAAGGCGTCAAATAAATATTAATTGAGTTGATTTGATTTGATTATTTTTATGGCGTGGTCAACGTAACGAGGTTATTAAATGCCAGTATTATTGATATTTTGAACTTTAATAATAAATTACTTACTTATATAATTTATGTAAGAGATTTAAGAAAAAAAAAACGAGTAGTTTTTAAAAAAAAACAGTTTTCGAAAAAATTTATAAACACTTTATAAAGTAATTACACTATTTGGTCAAAAAAGTTTTTATATGTGACGCTTACAATTTTTTATTTTGTCAGTAGACTGACTGGTATCTACTACACCGTTACACCATAATACATAATATACAACGTCTTGATCACCTTGTATATAAATAAGATGCACAAATTGATCGTAGGCAGCAATGCCACGGCACTAAGTCTCAGGATCAATAAAATTGTACTTTTAAATTAACACTCAGCCTCATCTCAAGAACATCTCATATACCTACTTATTAAGATGGCTTTACTATAAAGACTATACAGTGATTAAAAACATATGGTTACACTAAACAGTAGTGGAAATTCTATTAAGAACCGGTTCTAGGTAACCAGATAACGCGTCTTTGTTTTTTAGCCTAACGCAAGATGTAACTCGTCAAGAGAAACACGTTGAGAAGCAAGAAGTTTTTTTTTTCGTAACTGTTTGAATAAAGCAGTTTATTTTTAGGGTTTATGTCTGTTTGTATGCTTGTAAGTTTCTTTATTCCACTATAACTTCTAAACGCCTGAACCGATTTAGATGTATGGGGTGTCGTTAGAATCCTTACATTGTCCCGGGTAACAAGGCTAGTAAAATAGTGGCTATGGGTCACAAGAAGCGTGAAAAAAGAAATTCTGACATGGCAGGCGCGTTTTTCTTTATTTTTCTGTTTTCGTCTTCAAAATGCCTATGCAGGATTACGGTTCTCTGAGCAAATTGTAAATAAATCACTAATTGTAGACCGCATTTCGAAACTATACAGCATGATATTTATATCGCAATTCTGTAAGACAGGGTAACCTATGCATTTTTTTTTATAAATGCGGTGCCCCACACTAGGAATTTCTTCCTGTATCGTGGGTCCGTTTACAGACATACCTATACACACACATGCACACACACACGCACACACACACCCAGACCCGGAACAATTATCTATAGATCATACAAATATTTGTACCGTGCAGGAATCGAACCTGCGACACGCGACGCAGCAGCCGGTCTCTCGACCACTGCGCCAACCAAATTGAAGATGATAATGTCATGTGAAAATGTTTATTAAATGCAGTTCAGCTCATATTAGTACGATGTTCAGTACCAACATACTTACCTATATTGATTTTGTTACTGTGTTGCTTATTTAAGTATCATTGAAGATATTTTAAAATTAATCAGTTGTCAACAAGCTTATTTCTAATTTCATAATGAAGAACACTTAGTTTAAGACATCCGCGTGTTAGGTAAACGTGACAACAGTTAACTGCAGCACGTGCGTTCAACGTTATCAGTAAAGTGCACCATTCATAAAGAGCCTTTGTTTTAAAACGCAACACTTGTTATGCATATTACTGATATTTCCGAACAATGTTACATTTTACCGAACAAAGGGATTTCATAACTGTCTCCTCTTAACTCCAAAATAGCCTGCAACAAAATAAACTTTTTTTACTAGATACTTAACGCACACAAATTCACTGCTCTATGTAAAAATAAAACAAAGTCAAGATCTTTCATATGTAATTAAAAAAGATAGCTATAGTTGACAATTTGTGCCTACCTAGCAACAAAAATCAAATAATTGCAGTGGCTTCTTAACAAACGCATATTCCGACAATTAATATCAACGATGTACTTCCTCATAGCATCCACAAGATATATCTCTGAAGGTATCCGAAACATTTCTTATCGTATACGATCAATTAAGTTAATCGGCAGCCTACAACGTGCCTACACAAACTCGCTCCCCCGGAGTGGTCCGTCAAACCGTTCAGTACCGCACCGCGAGCCGCGAAGCCTACACACGCGCGTATCCGAACAAGCCAAACGTCAAACTTGGCGCGCTTTTTATTTTTTTAATTCGAACTAGTAAAGTTACTCATACAGCCAAAAATGTCAGCGGACGTTTTAAGTGAGGATCTAAAATCTCGACTACATTTAACAACAAAAACAGTTGGACAGGAAAGGATAAGGCGGGCGCGTGAAAATAATGAAGATGTCGCAATTCTCTCCATGTTCCTCCCGAATGCATCCGCTGAGAGGGAAAATAAGAAGTTTAATTGTTCGTTAAGGGATCAGTGCCTGCTTGGAGATGCAAGGAAAACAATTGCAGGTAGTTTTTTGTTTAAATTATATATATGGAGAATGCCGTATTATTTTATAATGCTACTCACGTGTCAAGCTAATTCTCTTGATGTCTTCATACAGTTGACACATATTGTTTATAATCTCAGTGTTTAGAAAATCTTAGCGGAAAAACGCTCCATGATAATCTTAGCTCCGAGGTTATTGATAATCCTAAGTTACAGATATTATTTTTCTTATTTCGGTAATTAGGAGCAATCCGGCAAGATATTAAACTAGTTCAAAAAAGAAATATATTCATGAATAAACAATTACGAAAGCGACACTTTCTACTGGACCGGTTAGCTCAATTAAAACAGGTTTACAGGCGCCAAAGCGGTCTAATGTTCTAGACTGACGTTCTACTAAGCCTTACAACTAGATTATATTTTTTTATAAATTCGCAACACTATTTGTTCAGCTCAGCAGCTTCATGAACTTGCATACATAATATCAGTCGCCATCAAAATTTTTAAAAAAGGATGCGCGTTCCTTCTTTTTTTTAAATTTACAGTTACAAATAACAAGTTTTGCGTGTTCCTAAAACTTGCCATAAATTACAATGATGCTTTTAAAAACCGTGACTCGAATTTAAAGTTTAAATACTTATATAGATCCTATCGCAAACATAATACTTTGTAGACAACCATTATATGAATAGCAAACATTTAAATAAAAAAGCTTGCAAGCTAATAAAAAATGTTAATAAAAAAGTCTTATGTGAAATAACGTTGTAACAAGGTAGCGTACGTACGGACCTTAGTTTTTGATTGCTTACTAACTATGGATAAAGCTATGTCTAGACATAGACTACTTTTTTTTGTTCAATTTCACAGTGTCGTAACTCCTATTAAAAAGTTTTACCATTTTCGTGGTCTCGACAAAAATACGTATGTCACTTATTGTTATTTCTCATACTTACTACGTATTGTACATTATATTTTATACTAAATGTAGATAATTGCTATTATATACCTATCTACCTAAGCATCGGCCAAAACATTGTTTTGTTGTTAGTTTATTTAAAACGAAAAAGCCATTACATTTATTAATTCCTCACTTAGCTTACTTTTAAACATCTTTTTCGCATTCCACTCCGAATATTTGAATAAAAAAGCAGATTAATTTACATTTATTCATAAAAATCCTTAATTCGAGACACCATAACCGTTACTTCATTCATTAATTGAATGAACAATGAACGGCTCTTATCTTTTCATTCAATTAATCTTCCCATTCAATGGAGGTCAGACTTTAATTCATTTAAACGCACGTTCGTGTGTTTATTAAGTAAATGGTAAACGTTTATGGTCATGTTTAATTTGTAAAACAGACGTACCTATGTACTTACATAATTAGCGAATACTTACCTACTCCGTCGTAATTTTAATTGGTAGGAACACAAAATATAAAGAGCTGCTAATTAGTAAAATTATGTAGCAGTAATCGTGGCAGTAATATTGAAAAATATCCTTTTTTAATTTTTGGTGGTACAGTCAACGTCAGAAATATATTAACAATCAAGAAAAATGCACTGAAGGAATATAATGAAATTACCTAGTTTATGCATTTTATGAATTTATATGGTGACAAAATTGTTATATTTTCTACTCCGTACCATCCTTATAAAAACGTAACTTGAACTGTAACATACACTTTTTTTTCGTATTTATTTAGTGCTTGTTCGCTAAAACAAATATTATAGTCCGAAGATATTAGAATATTATAGCTGAATTTACTCATTACTATTATATTAAGAGAAACAAACAGACTTCGAAGGTGTGACAGCGAATTCGTATAAATTTACATGTCAAATGTCGATGTTAATCTTCATAACCGCCTTATTACTAGCGGCTTCTTTCAAGTTTCGTTTATACGTGGAAATATATGTTGACACGGTAAATGTTAATTTACGGGCAATTTTCAGCCTTCACCTGAATTTGTGGTTAAATCATTATTCGTCCTTTTAAAGAAGTATTACAGCTTTGACTTAAGGCAACGTAAATAATACACCTTCTTGTTTTCTTTTACTTAAGTGTGTTACTTAGTACAAAATCATAATCTCGTCAAAAATCGTGAATAAACTATTCATCCATCAGCGCATCCAAATTTAAAAAACTTTTTTTTTAAATGCCTGATACTTATTTTTGTAGATAAGTAAGTAGATACCTACTTCAATTAATTCAGGCAGCTGCGGATGTAGAATACTATATATTTATTATTTATGTATACCTGGTAGATAAAAGTAATTATATATATGAATAATAAAAGTAATGTAACTTTTTACTGCATAGATAATTTTTACGACTTATTTAAGTTATAAATTCTATTTAGACTTCAAAGTAGCGTGGGGAAATCGGAGTTTATTTATAGACATCCAAATGTGATCGGATACTGATATCGACCTAATTCGTGAGAACAACTTTTTATCGACTGGTAATAAATAAAAATAAATGCTCTAAAAAGCAGTTTTCATCATTTAGAAACTAACGGAATCAAAAATACCTACATTTAATTTTAAAATGATACAGAACCTGTTAAACACGTCTTTGATAAAAGAATTAAAACTAATAAACTTAATCCAATGAAGAATAGTGTGGATATTAAAATCTCTATATCTATTCAGCATTAGTTCACAATGCCCAAACAACACGTAAACAAGTCCAAATAAATATAAATTACCCGTATTTCCATGAAAAACTGCGCAAACACAGTCGTCGAGTTAAACAAGTCGGAAACTTAAACGCCCCGGTATAATTCCGTAATATCCGTTTGGGAAAAATGTTTTTCTATGTCCGGGCACTCAGACGGTTGAACACACTGCTTTACGAAACATAAATATCAAACTTTACCGCCATGTTGTTTTTAAATGTGACGCAGTTCTGCGTTCGCTTTTCAAAAGGTAGGGAAACGTACTTGAATTTTTTTCTGCTTAAGAATTATTGGTGAGGGTGCTCTACTTTAAATAATTATAAGTATATAAAAAAAAATAGATATTACTATAACATGTTCCTAGGTACCGACAGACATAACAATTGATGACATTTACTCACATAATTAATTATTACTGAAGGATTACGTGTTTTTATGCTCCTTAATTGGCATAAGTATATTTCGCCAGGGTTTAAAACCCAACAAGTCATGGTGGTAGTGTCCGTACTATTATCAAGCATCGATCGAACTATTACCGACGGTCAAGGCTTCTAAGAAGTTATAGGAACTTTTTGCATTATCGATGTATGTATTACGATTATTTGTTCCCCACATAATTAGCAATTTATTATATTTTTTCTAGTAGCGTACGAATCAATATTCGAAAGGTAACCAAACTAACCATTACCGCTCAAACATTCGTATAAAAATGAAGTTTAGTCAACGGGAATTTATTTATTCTTTTATGATGTCAATGCTATAGTGTTTTAGTACATAATAGAAGACCTTAATCACTTACGTCATTAGTTATTTATTACAAACCTCGCCCACTTGTGCAATTAATATATTATTATGTTAAATCTCACCATGAAACATGATATTTTTATTATTAATTTAATCAACATCTGTAGTTCACGATATTTTTTTAAATTTAACAAGATCAAGGTAAGCCACAGATATCATAAATTCTATTTTATTAGCAGCCAGCAAGTACGCGTAGGATTTTGATTGTCATATTTGAATTTAGAAGATCAAAATACGCCGTTTTAGGAATAATATTAAATCGTTTGATTCTCCAAATATAAATTTTATATCCCAATACTATTAACGGACCCTGAGAGAACTTAAAATTTGCACGTCAAATCGCGAATTCCCTGGCCATTATTGACATTTTTGGCATAGGTATTTTCCAGTCGAGTTTTTAGTGCAGACACAAATAAAAATGCCGAAAGGAAATATAGGTATATATACCTATATGTTTTCTTTTTATTGTCTCCAGTTTTCTTCACAATAAACTGCTGTGATCATTATACCGCGGTTTTATAGAGCGTCATTTAAGCCAATAACATGTGACCTAGATGCTTAACACTCGTTATAATTGGTCTGAATGATAACTGCAAAATAAAACACGTTTATTTTTATTGATTGTCAAAAAATTATGAGTAATATAATATTGCGCATAGGTCAAGGGTTTTAATTGAATGTGTAACTATGTAATTTTTTATGTTGTTTTTATACGTTTGGAGTCATTGATATATGATTTATGAAGTAACAATAAAACTATTTATATGAAGTTCAACATTTCTGTAAAATTAAACAAGTGTAATAAATGTGCCTCGTTGGTTTAGTGGTCCGTAGCGCGACTGCTGAGCAGGAGGTCTCGGGTTCGATTCCCGGGTCGGGCAAAGTGTTATTGAGTTTTTCTGTTAGGAAATTCTCAGTAGCAGCCCGGAGTTTGGAAATGTGCCCGGTTGATGGCAATAGGCTCACCACCTATTACATGGGACTTAATAACAGCATTGGTGAAATGTGGGTGTACAATTGTGTAAACCTCTGCCTACCCCTTCGGGGAATACAGGCGTGATGCTATGTTATGTTATGTTAATAAATGTGGACGGAACGTAACTCAATCCCACAAAGTGTACGTTAATTTATTCAACCTGTTTCCCGGTTCCAAATGACTGTTTATTTAGGCTAGCAACACCTGAACTACCCTTAAGTTGCCATATGTAATTACAGAACCACATTCCAAGTTATGAAGTGAACAAACAATACTCACACAGACATACAAATCACACTCGAATAACATGGATTAAAAATACTTGTAGGCTTTCTTTGGAAAATCTAATTCTAGTCTATGCGTGCGCACACATTTTGTTCCTCTACAAGTATCCAAGCCAATACTTTTCCGGATCATTGACTCCCGTAATATGATCCGGTCTTCTATTTTCAAAATCCTACATCTTTCAACTTGCATTACCCCACTTTCATTCAACCGGCAACAGCTCAAATCCCAGTTCAAGGGCCAAATAATTTCTCGTTGCCAATTATACTGACAAATGACGTCATAAATGGTACTATAAAACACAAAAATGCATCTTATATTTGCGGTATAAGGTCGTAAATAAAATCTTGATATTGACAGTGATGCATTACGTCTGAATATGGATGTGGAAAACAGATGGTGGATTACCATGACCTTCGGGCCCCTTATCTCGTTGATTTTAACCTCATAAGTCATGTAATAGACAGTCCAGTCCATGTATTAGACAAACCTCTATTTACTGATGTACACGTGGAACATTATACCCATACTAAATAGTTGATACAGTTGGATAACGTTTAAATTAATTGAAAAGGAAATCGTAGTTTCGAGACGGACATTGTAATGATCTACTTTAATAAACTTGAAGAAAGTCACTGAATAGATGCAACTGTCTGTTTCAATTTAAAATTTAAAAATATGCATCGTAACTTTTTCTTCTTTTATTTTATTACTCAAACCTCCTTTGTGAAAAGTTCTGTTTAACATATCTGCTAGTCGTATATTCATAGAAAGAATACAATTCCAAATCCTTGGTGACATTGCGACAGAAAATAGTTTCTTCCAATAAATCACGTTAGTTTCGATCGAAGCCCATAACTGTATGCGGAAATAATAGAGCGTGTTCGTAAAACATATGGTACCCTTCAGTTTTATAGTGTGAGGTGGCTTATGGCTCGTGGCAATGTAGGGCGAACCTTGTTTACAACCAGTCGAACTATCTGATTTACATCGCAGGTCAAGGTTGGCTATCGCAAAGGTTTTCGGATTGTCATTTGTAATTCAAAATAAGAACAGTAAAAGCTATGGTTAATTAGGAATAATAAAAATCCAACGTCATCACTACCCTCAGAGTAGAGATAAAAAATTCGAAAATTAAATGTTTGAACCACATTTAATTATGTAGAAGGAATTATTTAATCAAAGGTCAACGTAATGGATGTCACGTTAAATTACAGTTATATGATTGTGCAAAAACCTCTTATCGGATTTTTCATCACGTGCATTGCATGTGCACACGCAACACACGCTCACTCACACACGTGCATAAACAATTTAGGGAACTCAAAATGGCGTCCTGTCTACATCATTCACCTTCGGAAAATTTTTGTTCCGATTCGCATGCTAGGAATTTCATTCCGTGCTTTATGACGACTATAAAATGAGAAATGATTATTATTTCAATTTTACTAGTACTACTTACTGTCATTTTGATTATTCGATATTCCTCGAAACAAACGGTTCCGATTTCGTTTATTTTGATAGAACACTACTTAGGTACTTTTTGTTTTACATTATGCCTACTTTTTAACTGTTTCGTGCAATGGGAATCCCGAGTTGAATTTTCTTTGTATTCAATTCGTTACCTTCACAAAAAGGGACAATGGGGAGAGTTTTAGATTTGATTCAATTTCAAGGGATGGGACTCATCATCTTAGGTGTATTGATTTTGTTGGGAACGATACTGGAATAAGTAAGAAAGTGATGAATTTATTATGTAATGTTGCTTTGGGTTTAGCCTGTAAAGCCTTTGTAACTGTGAAATAAATAAATTTTGAAGGACGAACTTTAAAAAAATCTCTGTATTTGTGCTATCAGCTATTGCAATTATTGCAAAGCAGGGAACACATTAACAACTACGTAACTAAGTATTACCATATTCATAACTAGACTCTAAAAGCATCTAAGTACCTACATAAAGTGTACCTTGTAGCAAAATAACATTGGCATTGACGCCAAGAAAATTATAAAGAGTTCTTCATTATAGATCTAAGTACACAATGGTGTGTAAATTTTCATTAGTCATGTCACACTGTGTTATATTAGCAAAGCAAAACAAATCAAGAGACGCTGTAAAAATAAACCGCTTTGCGGTTGTATGAAAATATGTTATTCCGACCACATAGAATCCAAAATTGCCTGCTAATGACGATGGTGTAAAGATTACGTCATTACTGATTTGAATTAAGAATAGAAGAACATAAAGAAAAAATAATGAGTGTGTTCGATTTATTGTGTTCTCGGATAATAGGCTGGAAATCTTTATGGAAGGAAGCTAACACTATACATAGTAAACATTAAAAAATATACCAAGTATTTTTATTATATTCAATTACATCGCTACAAACTTATTGAATAAATTCTCTCTTTAATTCGCATTGAATCAAGCAATAAAAGTTCGGCGAAAATATTCGGACGAAAAAAATTTAAGCTGCGTGTTCAACAGCGGACTTTGAAACAAAAATACTGAATGAAATTCTTTAGTCAGTGAAAGAATTAGGTAATATTTTTGCTGTGTACAATATGGAAGAAAGGTTCTTCTTCTATAATAGCTCAGACATGGGAGGAACCGCCATTCACCAAGATTTCCATTGCGGCCTATATTGTGACGTTATAAATTATACTTTTACTACATGCCATAATAACCCTTCTCAAATACGTTCATATTTGCCCAAGCCCACACTTGACCGGCTGACATCATCGGTGGCCTTCATAACTCTTATTTGATCTTAAACCGCTAATAACTTGGACAAACTATGCGGCGACAATGCATCATTATGTAATCGCTCATTGCTGTACAAAATATAACAATACATGTGTTTATGTGGGTTTTTAGTAAACTTATTTTCTCTATATTTCCCAAATTATACGTATGTAGATCTTGGCGTAGATTGATTAACAAGAGGTATTTATTGCTAATGGGGGGTACTGAGATGTTTTTATATTTATTCGTTGATTTTGAAACCATTCTTGTTTGCCCCCTGTGTCTGCAGTGTCGTTTTTAATCACTTATGCCTCGAATTATGGAATTACTGAAAATCTCTAAACTATGTAGAAAATAATTATTTTAATTAGTTTTGATTTTTGACAGATTATAATAATAAAATCCTTCTTTCGACGCCGAAATGCTATAAGTGTTTTTAATACAGATGCTAAAGCTGTCCTAAGCATAATGATCATTCAAACATAACATAAACATAGGTATCATAGATCACGCTTCTATTCCCGAAGGGGCAGGCAGAGCTGTAGATGCCATGTTGTACACCAAAATGTCACCTTTGCCTACCGTGGCGAGCCTACTGACATTTGCCGCGCACAATTCTAAACTCCGGCCTGCTGCTGAGAATTTTATAACAGAAAAACCCAATAACACTTTGCCCAAACCGGGAATCAAATCACGCTCAGCTGCCGCGACTAGAACAATGGGGCAGTTCATTATATAAACAAAAAGGTTTAACTTTTTAATGAGGTCCGTAACTGCTTATGTTTTAACGGTTACAATTCCTTTACGGCCAGCATTTGACAATTAACCCCGTCAAGCCGTGCAGATTAAATTCTCATTAATACTAAGCATATCCTCATCCTACGCTACGAGAAACGGAGCAAACAACTTTCTCGGCGGCACTAAAAGCTAAACTAACGAGTTTCATGATTAATTACAATATTTACCGATGCACTGCTCTTACTTACTTAACTTGACCATTTAGAAGTATTTTGATATAAATTCTGAAATTATACTTATTTTTTTAAGAATCTTTTGAAATTAAGCTCTCTAAAAACTTCCCAAAAATTCAAATACGTCTATAGTGGCTCCACTTTCTTTGTTATACAATTACTAGTCCAATAACAGATTTTCTATTTGTTTTAATCTCCTAAAGTGAAAACTATAGTTAACGTACACCTGGACCGATTAAGCATAATTTTAATAACTCCTACGCTCGTGTACCCCGTGGTTAAGAGTAACAATTTGCAAATGAAATAGCCTAGTTATGACTGTCCGATAGCTGTAGGCGTAAGGGCCCTTTCACTGCGAACAATGGGAAAGTGGAACGGTTTAACTGTATTGTGTGTTCACAGCTTTATTAGTTATAGTGATATATACGATACACCTACGGAGATATTTTTATCCATGGATAAACAATAGCAGTATAAATAAAACTTCTTATATTTAAAATAAAATTGGCTGGTATTATCAATTAATGCTACTGGCAGCTTAGAAACTTAAAAAAAAACCGGCCCATAACTGTCTCACTGCAGGGCAAGGGCCTCTTCTGATACAGAGAACGATCACCACGCTAGCTCACTGCGGGTTGGCGATTTCAGACTACCAACTCCAGGTTTCCTCACGATGTTTTCCTTCACCGTATGTCTGTGATGTCTTAGATTAACTAAGAAAGTACATATGACATTGAAAAAGTCACATTGGTAAAGTAAAATAGGTAAAAAGTAACATGTCAGGTTTGAACCCACAACCTGCGGCTCAGGAGGCGGACCCGTAATCACTCGGCCACCACGACACATAAAAAAACTTATCAAACGAAAATTAAAATTAATATCCATAGACAACAAAACTTTTAGAGAACACAAAAAGCACGAGATACGAACCGCATATATTGCAACAACTCCCAAAATCGATATGAAATACGATAATATTAGAGTTCAGTGACCCCACAACTGCAGATGTAACCAGAGACTAGTCACGATCACGAACGAATACTATAGTTTCCGACTGTTGTAACACGCAATTGTTAAAGATGTTTTTGTCTACACACTAGTGATGATTCCAGACTATGTTTGCGAGAAAATAAACGTAAACAGTGGGTGATGGCTAAGTAATAGCACAGAGAACGTTATCCGAAGGATAATTTTATTCATACTTTGTTAAAGTCATGTCTTAAAATTTGGGAATACTTAATAAAGACTTTTGTATTCAAGATCAATATTATTTAAGTTCTAAATCGCAATTGCTAATATCAAAATTATTGGTGGTGACAATTTTGAGACATATCCCCCATTACAGGAAATGCCAAAAAAAAACATTAATTGCGAAACATTTGCCGTTCCAACTTGGACAAAGAAACTTGCGTTTGGTTTTTGTTACAACAATGATCGAAAACTTTTCCCATTACAATCGCGTTCTTAATGATTAAGACTAATGCGTTTCGTTTAGTCTGTGATAGCATAGAAGTTGGACAGTTTAAACACATCTACGAACTATATATAATGGTTTCCATTTATTTTGTTGTTGATTAATTCAATGTGATAAATGGAACGTGATATCAGATCTACCTATTAAAAGTGATTTAGCTACATAGGTATTACTAGTTCTTACTGAAGTTTTTGAAGACTTTTCAGTAGGTACCCGAAGCCTGGCTTCGATTCCTCGTTAAGAATATTAATTTTCCAAAAATCCAATGATTCAGTTTTAGTTTCCATCAATTCATTGCTTTTAATTTTGGACCTAGCCGTAAAGCCTATTTGAAAAAATCACGCTATAGCGATATTAACGCCGTGAATTATTTATTTATAAATAAAATCTGTGATTCAATATCAACATATAAAGAAAAATTACTCGATAGACTATGTAAGCTACTAAAAGAAACTTGTAACTTGAAAACTTATAGCTTTTCAGCAGCCTCTCGTACGAGCTTAATAACAAAGAAACTCCAATGTTAAGCACAAGTTCATCAAATATTCACAAAACGAAATGGGTGTAAAATCGTTCAATGATTGCCAGGTGCATCGGTTGCGTGCATCAGTCAAATATCCCATACTTCCAATGTCATGCAACCGTCAAGGACACCAAAAACATTTCACATCCGAACACGCCAACGAATGCCCGTTCACGACTTCATAAAATGTGTACCTAACACGAGTAAACAAACGAATTGCCAGGTGACAAAATAATATTGACTTTGTTTTTTTTTGCATATTTTGTAGGTAATATAAATACACCGTACTTAATGGCTACCGTTGACTGTATATTGGGAAAAGCAACAAGAAGAGATGTTAGCCCGTGATGTCAACATTGACAGACATGTTTTAATGTCTATGACATTGCATTGGTACAAACGTTAGTAGTGCCAATATGTAGTTCCTAAATTTTCATCCCCATTTAAATACATTTACTTTGTCGAGGCAGACTGAGACACAAAAGCGTGTGTGGGGCACTGGGAAAGGTACATCTCCAACATGGTAGATGGTAATTCAAATCTTCACAAGAAAGTAATTGAGTAACGTTCCAAATTTAAATTGAAAATAAAAATAAAACAATAATACACCAGTTCTGAATTAAAATGGAAAAAATTAATTAAAAAGGTATCTCGGCGAAGTTTTCATAGGCATTAAATATTGAAATGCCTTTTCCTTTCAAAAGGGTCCTCATAAAAGTTTGTTAGCACAAATTATAGCCATTATAAAAATTTTAGGTTCACAGGCTGTTAAAATATTACTCTTTTGCAGAATAAATTTTATTAGCTTCTTCAAGAGAGCCTTTAGCTTTTATGTAGTAATATACTTCTGTTATGAACAGAACTCTCTCTATACTCGATACTCTTCATATTTTTCACAATAATAATAATATACTTTGAGACTGCAACTACAATATTTTCTTTTGTAAAAGATAAGTTATTAAATGCTTACATTTTAAAATGATGTACCCAATTTAATCGAAAATAAATAAATATACAAATAGCATCGACGCATGCAATAACTAGAGAGGTTCTACAATTAATCGACTAAACGATCTCGTAAAATTTTATATAGAGTATAAAAATCTGTACCTAACTAGCAAAACTAACTAAAGCACTAAATATTCAAAATTCGATTCTTTTTTACGAAACTTAAAATATCTAATGTTTCAGTGGTAATATTTAACGGAACAATAAACTGTTCGGATTATAGCCTTGACCCATGTTTAACCGGTTAAATCGTGTATTTACGCGGGCGTTATCGCTATTCAATATGGTAATTTTCAACTATTGACAGAATAATTATAGGTTGTTAAAATTGCTTTCCTATCATAATTATACCGTTCTCATACTCATGTTAACCTGTAAAGGCATTAATTCTTTGTTCAAAACAGACTATATAATATAAAATATAATTTAACTGTGGAGTAGTAGTGTATGTACCGCTTATATCAAACTGATTTTCATGATATTAGTATTAATAATAATATTCTTTAAAATCATTGCGTGACTTTTAAACAAGGAAAGCGATTGGAATAGTGCGAGTAAGGTTATTACCCCGCTCGAACTATTCGAATTATATAGAAATAAGCTTATTTCTTTGACCATTATTACTTCGGAATAGGTCAGGCGGTAGTGGAAATCTTCAGTTTTATAGAAATAACGGTTCACACGAATACAATTGAAAAATTCAGCTTTGGTGTAAACTCCAACACTGCTCTTGTTAACTTTTTCCACCACAAAACGTCTACATGTCGTTGTTGACATTCCGCGTAATTTCCGCGTCACCTTGCTCCGAATCGCCTGTATCACTGCAAGGTATCGCAAGGGCACAGCTATCTACATATCGAATAGTCCCGCAAATTCTGCCATTATATCGTTCATATTACCTTGATCAGAACACTTGAATTAGGCATAGACTCTTCGCATTGTGCTTAGAAGTTCGGAAATATAGAAAAAAAAGAATCCCAGCTTTAATGAACGCAGCAGTAGGCAACACTAATGTTGTCTATAAAACTGATTTTCTTACACCCTCCTATACTAAACCATTCGACCATTTGATTCTAAATCGCTTTTCCTATTGCTTCAGGAACCAAGAAGATGGAGTACAAGACCAGGCAGTGGCACGAGAAGTGCTTCTGCTGCGTGGTGTGCAAGAACCCCATCGGCACAAGGAGCTTCATCCCCCGCGAGCAGGAGATCTACTGCGCGGGTTGCTACGAAGACAAGTTCGCTACCCGCTGCGTTAAGTGCAACAAGGTAAGAGTTCCATTCAACCGTCTTTTTATACATACAACAGAACACTGTTGTTGCCCAAGACCAATTCCAGCAAAAGGACCATGACATCTGAATGATGGCTCGTGGCTAAGTAACAGCCGCACAGATCGATCCATCGGGGTTAAGCTGCGCTTCGGTCTGTGGATGGGTGACCATTATTTCATACCAAGACCCCTCCGTGCCTCTGAGAGCATGTTAAGCCGTCGGTCCCGGATGTCAAAATAAGATTTATGACAGCCGTTACGGGTAGTCAGAGGCGTGAAAGTGTGACAACCATTCATACCACGAGATATCGTGTTACCCAGTAACTGGGTTGTGGACGTCAGATAGGCAGTCGCTCCATGTAAACTATTGGTATTAAGCCGCATCCGGTTTGCTTGGAAACCGACCCCAAGGTAATTGGAAAAAGGCTAGGCAGATATATACATATGAATGATTCTACATAAAAGGCGCTAAAGCCGCGAGTGGTCCTTAGCCTGGTCGAACGTATTTTTCGCTTTATCTTTCCAGTTTGTCATGTCCATCTAAGCGAGTCAAAGGTTTCGTCGGCCCTCTGATTATATACGAGTGCTTAGAAAAATATTTTGAAATCTTGCCGACCTATAACTTCGACTGATCGCTAATCCGCGCGTGATCAACTCGTAAGGGTAGAGCCGCAACTAATCAGGCCACTTCGATACAATTACCAATGATTAAAAACATTCCTGAACATAACTATCATCAGAAAATACTATTGCAACTGTCTATCAACCTGATAACATTTCTCAGTCACATCTTACGTCACCCACAGGAAAAGTTCAATCAATTAATTATGGCATCAATGTGGCACAGATGTGCATTACGAGTTTATAGTCTAGTCATACAATCGAAAAATTGCAATCATCTGTTTAACATTAGACAGGAAATGAGAAGGTTGTTCACGTCGGAAAGATATACCTAGCGATAAATGTAAGGACAGATGATGATAGTTGACCCACTTCTTTCCCTTTTGTCTTATCTAAGAGTGGGAAACCGACATTTCCATAACTCGTTCAAAAGATATTTGAATCAATATCATATCTTGTACAGGGCTTCTGCATATCAATTCTTGACCTATTAAATACATTTGGCTATACTTTGTACTACTGATAATGGTCTTCCTTCTATATCGATACAATAACCATGATGATGTCATAAGCACCATGCTGTTAAACGTAACGGGATGAAATACCAAGCTTTGCAAAAAAAAAAAAATTGTTAAAATAATTAATTCCCTGGAACATGACGAGATTCACTGTTTCGGTGTTTTTTTGATTGATCAGCCTTGTACATCCTGACTCCCATGAGTTGCACAGTAGCTGGTCGAGTGTGGCGAGGTACGCAAAAAAATACCGCCTAGAAAGAAAACCACCAACTGTCCATCCTTTTCACGTCGTATCTTTAGGCGCCTATTGCCACTATTTTATCCAAGACTGCACCAACACTGCCGTGGATGGCCTATCCTTTGCCAGGACGACAAACTACCTAATTAAGACTTTACCTCAAAATATTTCTAACACGTCGCATTACCTTCCAGATCATCACGCAAGGTGGCGTAACCTACAAGAACGAGCCATGGCATCGCGAGTGCTTCACGTGCACCAACTGCAACACTTCGCTGGCTGGCCAGCGGTTCACATCGCGCGATGAGAAGCCCTACTGCGCGGAATGCTTCGGAGAACTCTTCGCTAAGCGCTGCACATCTTGCACCAAGCCTATCACCGGTTAGTATAAAATATTTTTTTGCAAAATTTTTATTGATTGTCATGCTGAAAAATATCAGAGTACTTAATCCGAAAAAAGGGAGTGATTATAATCAATTAGGCCAAATGATCCAATAATCAATGCAAACGTCGATGTAAATTAAATATCATGTCGATACTTTTCAGGTATCGGCGGCACCCGCTTCATTTCGTTTGAGGACCGCCATTGGCACAACGATTGCTTCATCTGCGCCCAGTGCAAGACCTCCCTCGTTGGCAAGGGCTTCATCACCGATGGACCCGACATAATCTGCCCCGAGTGCGCCAAACAGAAGCTCATGTAAATACGACTCTCATCACGCACAGCTAACTAACGCTTCCCCTCCTGGCAGACGCATAACCATTTACAACGAATAAGGAGCTTAATCATCGAGTGAATCCCCAACGAGAATCGAATTGCAAATAGTCGATTTTAGTTTCCGTAGAAATCATAATCGATAGAGTTAGTCGATTCTTGTCTTACATAAGAAATGTGACTAATGTATTTTTGTGTGCTTTGTAGCGAAAAAACCATTCTACCGGTTGTCGCTAACGCCAGAGACTGGGTCGCGTCAAAAACGCAGGATACATCCAGCAATGTGCTTTTCGACCTCATTGACAACATTAACTTTCATAAGGTCAATGTCAACCCTTAGAACGTTACTTAGAAACTTGTTGACGATATTTTTATACAAAAAATAACGAAAATCACAAAAAAATGTGAATGCACAAATTGTGTTATCAAGTATTTAATTTCGCTTTTTGAAATCTTTTGTTTATATATATTGACTGTTTAGTTCTGACTAATTCGAACCCTGTATCTATTGTTATGTAGGTATGTATTTACGTGCTAATTGCCATATAATTTCGCTTTGGCTGTTGTATTAGTCTTTAGATTTATAATTGTCAATTTACCTAGTGCGATTCACACGATGCCTTAATAACATATCTAAGTCAATTTCGAGGGTATATTATTTTTTGTTGTATAACCACCTTATTTATAAATTTTGTGATCTAAGTCTTGCCTTTCTTCTACTTCTAAAAGGACAATCTAATGTGTTCAAGATTTATAACTAAAGAGGTCCTACAACTTTAGTCTGGTGTTGCCAGATATTTAATTTCTTTTTATTAATAGACATCCGAATGGATGGAAATAAGTGCTTGTCATGTAACATAGTATATAAGAAATTTATTGAAAGAGTAATGTACGTGTTATATTTTAAGTATTTATTTATACGGGAGTACGCACTTATTATCTGTGGGGACACCGATGGTGTTGCCGTGTCACATTAAAAAAAATGAGATTTATAGATATAGTGTTGCCATTTACGCCATCGGTAGGTCGCTGCCTAACACTAATGTTAAGTGACATCTAGTTTTACTAATAAAAATAATAATATAAAAAAATATTTTTGTTCTCGAATAAGAATCAATTGCGTTAATTGAATGTTATCGATATTTTTACATGATGGTAAATATGTTAGCGTTTAGTGGTATATAAATGAGTAGGTAACATCTGTGTTTAGATCGCATATGCGAGCCGACCATGAAATGATTGGGGAACACTTTATAAACGTTACTTGTTAAGGATTAAATTATTCGAATGTTGAATTATTAATTTATAATAATGTGTACACTTAAAAACAACCGCTTAGCTGTGTGATCTGATCTAATTAAATATTTCTATCTATCTATAGAATGTAAACTATGAAACTGAAATAAACGATTTAAAAGTATCTTTGTATGCGTTGTTTATTTGTTTTAACTCCTACATATGTACACTATACCTTACCAAACTGGTACTCGAGATATAACATAACTAGACAATGACTAAATTACCCAACCCATCAATGAATATGTTGATGTAAACGTTTTTTTAAATCTGCCGGCCATCGCCCGCTACGGTCTTCACAGCATTTCGATGTTGCGGGCCGACAGGCCGTCCGCCCAAACTGAGGCCCCATATAGGGCCATGGACCGTATGTACAGCCTTCAGCACGAGGTGTTAGTACCACCCAGGTTCGGCAGCAGCCGCGCAAGCGCTGCCACAGCAACCTCGAGTTTCCACAAGCTGTCGAGAGCGATTCTTTGGTACTTCATCGTTGACTCGACGCCGATGGTCCCAAACAAGCACCTCCCACTATGATGTTAAATCCCGGCGATGGCCCATTCCGAAACCCGTGGCAGCAAATAGCCTCGAATTAATGCAGCGCCACCTCCCATCCTGAACTGCCGGATGGGAGGATCTGGCAGTTGAGTCTTGAGGTGGCGCTGCATTAATTGGAGGCTATTTTCTTCCATGGGTCTCGGAACAACCTGCGCGACCGCGGCTGTGGCTAATATGGTCGCCTGCTGTCTTCCCAAGTACTGTGATCAACGTGTCATCAGCGTAGCAGGTGACGCCAACACTGTGGAGGAGCGCGGGGCACGACTGGTCGTAGCCGATGTTCCACAGGAGCGGACCCAGAACCGAACCCTGCGGAACACCGCACGATATCTCTCGCCTACTCAAAGTCTCCAACCCACAGGAAATCCTGCTTTATAAGCAGTCAAATAAATAAAAATGCATATCTGCATTTATATAATTTAAATTGTTTAATTAAACATCTACTTTAACAGTAATTTTCATCTTTTCAGTCTTCAGTGAAATAATCGCAAATACTGTTTACAGCGTTTTATGTACACTGAGCCCATTTAACGTTAACCTGTCTTCGATCATTGTCGATCTCAGCCTTGCTGTGCTAGCATATTGCGTAAATACAACGTGACAGGCCGCGCAGCGTGGTTTTTTTCAAAAGTTAATGCTTATTTTAATGTAATAATAAAGTAAGACTTAACGTGACTCTAACATAACTTTTATCGACAACAGCAGGTCCCTAAGCATACAAGATCCAGGGGGCAGCTGTTGGTGTTACCAATTGCCATAGATATAACCAATAGTTTTTGTAAAATCAAAGCAAATAGGTGCAATCCCTATTTACATTTTCTAAAATTATGCGCTCTTATTTATTTAAAATAAAATATTAAATTCATATAAGTACAAATTTGTCTAGGGTTATAATAAAATAAAAAGCAGGTAGGCCCAAAACTTCATTTAGGTGGGTAGGATAAATAAAGTTTTGAACGACATTTTCTAGGTGTTGTTAGCCGGACGGCGCGGCCAATGGCGCGGCGTTGGCGCTCGCTGGTCTGTCGGTTGCCGCGAACGAGCATACATATTGAAATCGCGCGCGGTCAATTTACGATCGGGTACCTACAATGCCGCATTTTTCAAACTGTGAGTACGTCGATATGGTGTGCGTGTACCTATACCACGCTGATGACAGGTTGACTGGTGCAGTGCGTATGTACGTAGAGAGGTGGCCAGTCCGGCAGACGCCATTGTATGCTAGTTAGAAATACCTGTATTACCAGCATCATAGTGCACCATCATATTATGGACATGTAGTGCGCAGCTACCAACGACACGTTTGGGGCACAGTGAGTTGGACATGGTAGCCCCCTTGGACTCCTCGGTCCCCGGACCTTAAGCCGCTAGACTTTTATTTGTGGGGTGACGTAAAAAAGTTTGTGTACACCGATGAAATTACAAGTGTAGTGCAATTGCGTGCGTGAGTGGAAGTGCGCTGGTGTTAGGTAGTTTAAAATACAACAGCAGGCGACGTGCCCAGTTATGTATCGCTCGTTATGTTACGAGTAACATAAGTTCAGTAGTGAACATTCAATACGTAAGTGCATTTTATTATTCGCACGTAGGCGCACGGTCGACTGATCTGTTGACCTAACACCAATAATTGAATAACCCATTACCCTAATCTTGTAATTCACTTGCGATGCATTGCATTGTTTAGATAGATTTCAAAGCATTTATAGATACGAATCTCTCATGCTCATACCTACACCTAGACTTAGAACATAACCGAACCCGCGAACCGCGGCGCAGAAGCTGATCTCGACCACGGCGCCAACTGTGCCTTCAACAATGCGCCCAATGTTTCAACAAGCTGTCGTATCCGCAACTACACGTTATACTGTATTAATAACACTGTCTAATCAATGTGATTATGTTACGTAACTAGCGTGCAGATCTAATCTTTAGATAGACAAAAAGATGACTATGACTGTATTTCGCGGTAATAATATAGTACTCACGTAATCTAAAAAAAAAACTATCATTTGTGAATGGGAGTTTAGAAACGAATAATGAGAAAAAAACACAATCTTACAACTACATTGTTATCTTATTATGTTCGTTAGGTCTTTATCTTTATCGTTGACTTGTATGCAACCTACGTACCTGTCGGGCGGCGCGCTTGTTGCTGCGTTGTGCATAGTATACGAAAATTTCTCAGAGAAGCGTCAGCTGTTACGAGACGAATAGGACGCTGACCTCTTGGCTATTATTGTTTTTATTTTATTTTTTACAACATATAACTTGTTTGCCCACCACCGCGAATTCTTCCACATATTAATACGTCTTTTGGTGACGCCATTGGAATCTATTCTAGTCCCTATACAGGTGACCGAACCGACACGACTAACTTTGCAGTTAGTACAATATCGTTTATATTTTATTTAATATTATAAAGTTAAAATTTTTGTGGAAAGTAAAATAACGCGGGATTTGAACCTGCGCACACTGGATAAATTCTCCAGACGTTCAGCCAACTTAGCCATCCTGATTTCTGTTGATGTGATTACGTTGAGAAATACAGTCAATTTTTTCAAACGCATTAACGCATGCATAGCGAACTCTAAAGTTATTATATCATTATGCAAAAATGTGGTCGTGAGCAGGATTTGAACCTACGCTATCCAGATTCCAGGGTCTCTGCCAACTAAGTCAACCCGATCCTAAGATTTTAATCGACAAGAATAAATTAATACCTATGTTGATGGGGTCAATGTGTAAGTGATAAGGATAAATTTAAGCCCCCCCCCCCCCCGAGGGGTTCCACCTTGTCGTGGTGGGGGGGCTCTAGTAGCCGTGGCTTGGTCACCCACGGTGAAGCTAACGGAACCCGAGGAGGGCCGCTCCTCAGGGCTTTGCCTTCAAGCCCATGTTGGAGCGGCGCCAGCGTAGGTTGCGGGCCTTATGGGGGGTTTCGCAACTGAGGTGGGCTACGGCGTCGTATGGGCGGCATCGCAGCTGCGGGATGGGGGCCGCGGTGGGAGAGGAGTGCCGGTATGTCGATGCGCCGCTCTCCCTACCTACCGCGGCCTTGACAAGGCCGCCACCGTTGGATGGCGGACGCGGTGGGGCCGCAGGGGAAGAGGAGTGCCGGTATTGCGAGGCGCCGCTCTCCCTATCCTCTGCGGCCGTAGTGGCAGGCGGCGGGGCCACAGACCTGACCCGTCGCAGGGGACCTTGGACGTCCAGACACGGGGTCGTCTGGCGCCCATTGCACATGGTCTCCGAGGTGGTTGCGGCACGCCATTACATTAGTCTGGTGTGCCGTAGCGGGGGGGTGCAATACCCAACCCCCTGAGGGAGTACGGCAACGGACGGCTGCGGGCGGGTTCGCGGTTGTGTGCGAGAGCGTTCCCGAGTCCCGCCCTCAAGCAGGTGAGGAGGTAAACTGTGGAGTTTTAGTGGGTTCGAGTCCCACATAACCGCTTTGTCTCCCCGAGCGGTATGCGAGGGCATTTCTACACATTTAAGCCATAATTTAAAAAAATACATATTTTTTTTCTTAATGTTCGTTATATATATATATATATATCCATTTAATTCTTAGCTTAAGTGAATGTATTTGACTTACATATTAACCCTTTCAAAGGAAACTACCTAATAAATTGGGACCTTATATACATCGGGCGAAAAAAATTATAGTCTAGATCAATTTAGTACAAGCTTATAAGCTTGTTTGTATACCTATAGTTTACAAAACAATTATTTTAAATTAAAAAGTGATGAAAAGTACTTGATATTACTATATTTCAAGCCATTCTTCTGTTGTTAACGTAAAAAAGTGTTTACTTAGAGTGTAGTTTTTGCTATCCCAAGCGCGACTGCAGAGCATGAAGTCTTGGATTCGATTTCCATTTTGGGCAGTGTTGTTGGGATTTTCTGTTAGGAAATGAATTTGTACTTTTTTCAATATACCTTTCCTTTCCTCATATTAAATGTGTTTATGCTGCCTTGAAAGCCGTAACCATTATATTGATAGTTCAATGAAAAAGACGCCATTTTTATTCTTCAGTATTTTAATATACATTATATATGCGGCAATTCAGATTATTGACTAAATATTTCATGATTAACAATTAACTCTGCAATGAGTTAATTGTTAATCATGAAATATCACAAATATTTAGCATATAATTAAAATAATAAATAAATCAATTTCTACTTAATACTCTAGAGATTTTGCTATACAAGTTTAAAAATATCGATAGCAATATTAGTTTGCAAAAATATTTTTTTTTACTTAAAAATAGAAAAGTACCTAGCCGTTTTTGAGAGATGTCTCCTTACACAATAAATATTAAATTAAGCGTCTATCTATATATTTATCCTGCATTTTATTTACTTATACTCGCGAAAATCTAAGAAGTCCGATTTGACGTTTCTTTTTTGAGTGCAACTTTTCAATCTATAATTAAACTTGAGGTTTACGAATGATACTAGTTGTTATAGTGTATGGGTAACATAGTAATTATTTACTATTATGAATTTGATTTTTCAATTTCTTACGTCGACGGACATACAAAGGTAAAATGAGAAACGTCAAATCGGACTTCTTAGATTGTCGCGAGTTTAATATTAAGATATTGCCAATTTTATCATTTATAATTTTGCTATTGCGATAATTAAATATCCAAATAGAATCTGTCGAAATTATTTCATTTTCATATTTAAACCTTCGTTAAAGAATCAAGACATTATTATAATGTTTACATTTGTTTTCAGAACATCACACATAACATATACAATTTTGTGAATATATTAAAATAATAATAAAATTTCCCTTGAGAATAAAATACAATACGTTGTTAAGGAAATAGCGAATTTTTCTTTGGTTCTATCGCTTACTCTTAATATAGGATGATGGCGCAGTGGACAAGGGACTGGTTGCTGCGTCACGTATCGCAGGTTCGATTCCTGCACGGTGCAAATATTTTTATGATCTACAGATAATTGTTCCGGGTTTGGGTGTGAGATTGTGCATGTGCATGTGAGATTATAGAAAAAATGCAGCATTATTGTGCAAATAAAATATAAACTGTCAAAACTAGTATAAGCGGAGTTAATGGAGATTTTTTATTGCTATATTAATAGGTATTCTTGCGAAAGTACAAAACAAAGTACATCTAACAATAATATTTTTATTGTGTTTGGTATTGGCGAGTCAACAGGTTAATGTACGCACACAAAATCTGACACGCTTGGCTTTCTTACAATTAGATGTTATTAATTTGTCTAATGGTCGCAGAGGCGGCTGCCGAACATAAGGTCCTGGGTTCGATTCCCAGGTCGGGCAGTGTTATTGGGATATTTGGAATTGTTCCTGTTTGATGGCAATAGACTCACCACCACGGGACTTAATAACAGCATTGATGAAATGTGGGTGTACAACTGCTTGTGTGTACACCTTTGCCTACCCCTCGGGGAATACAAGCGTGACGCCATGTTAATAAGACGTACTTGTGCTATCTGGTTAAATATAAATCCGGATCTCGACCGAAATTTCAATCTACTTGGGCATACTCACAGTAGTAATTTGTCTTTCCAACCAAAACAGCTATTTAAAAAAAAAATGGCTAAAAAAATCTGACTAAAGTTAAGTAAGTACCTACATTCTAGAACTCAAACTCATCCTCATATCAGTCTGTCCCAAAATATTTCTGTCCAAAGTGGTTGGGAGCCACCGGGTGTAGTTCCGAAGTGAGGATCTTCATCTTTGGCACGTAGTCGACCACTGCTTGCGCGGCCGCTGGAGTACAGAACAGGTTGGATAGGATAATACGATCTGCTTTCACACCATGCTGGGTTAGGACGTTTACGGCCTGGAAAATATAGCAAAAGGTTTAATTAATAATTTTTCAGATTTGTTATGAATGAGTTTAATAAGGTTATATATAATTCTTCTGTATGTGTGTTTGTCACCTACTCCTCCTAAACGGCTGGACCGATTTGGATGAAAGTTTGTGTGTATATTTCAATGGGTTCCTGGATGGTTTTATTGGAATTAATTGGACCCCGTGGCGCTGCAATCGGGTTCAGAGCAGAACAACGTCTGCCGGGCCTGCTAGTAAGGTTATAATAAATTGAATTACTATGAATCGCACTACGAATGCATAACATTACCAATCGTGAAACTATTGCCACAATTCAAATCACTGGCGTGTAAAAACTCAATAATACTTCTACTATACCTGGGAATAGAACCCAGGACCGCACACGCCATGCTTAAGGGCACTTAACCCATGAAACAGTATTGGTTTAGCTAGTAGTATAGTAAAAAGGATCAACAGTAATTTATTAACTTTGCCATTGTAACTTGTACAAAACAATATAAAATACACACTTATTTAGTACTAGCTGTGCCCCGCAGTTTCGCGCGCGTATAATTATATTATAATGGATGCAAATAAATACAATATCTAGCTACTTCCACAAAATTGAGGGTAGTCATGTATTACCTGTGCATCGCCCGCCCGCCCGCAAATATATGCACATACGCAAGCGGCGAAAATTCCGAGTACCACCCTACACTCGGTGACGGACACTGCACGGTCTAACAGCTCCTGAGGATGCCCCGTGGAGGGGCGAAACACGTGTAGAGTAGTTGGTGGTAATCGGATTTTCACCGCTTGCGTATGTGCATATATTTGCGGGCGGGGGGGCGGTACACAGAATAAAACATTATCCATACTAAAACATAAAAATAAGTAATTTGACACAGTGCAGTTTCTTGGTGTAGATGTGAATAGGAAAAATATTTAATTTTCTCAATGATATCCAACAAGTAAGCCTTACCTGTTTAACGGTGTTCCCAGTGGACATTATAGGATACATAAGCAGTACTTGTCTCCTGGCGATGTCTTCAGGGAACTTGGCGTACACCACGTGCGCTTCATGCGTGTCAGTATCACTCTCTACTAAGATCTTGCCGATACGGATTGAGCGGCAGCAGTCACGAAGACCCTGGGAAAGTCAAGCTTAGTAATTAGGATTACTCAAGATGGGCCATTCTTAGACTTGGGCCATTCCTCAAGTTGGATTCTTACGTCATTTCCGTGGCGTTAATATTTTTATGAAACTATCTTCAAATTATTAAAATTTTCATTAATAATACAATTTAATTTTATATCAATCAACTTGTATTAATGACAATTCTAGTTTCATAAAAATATTAACGCTACGAAAATGACGCAAATAATCCAACTTGAAGAATAACCCACTTATGGGAAGGGACTGTCGTTGAAGTGGTTTAGATTGATAATGGAATTTATTTTGGTGCATCTGTATGACATTGAATTAACTGCAAAGTTAGTGGTGTCGGTTCAGACACTTGTATAGCGACTGGATAACATAACATAACATCACGCCTGTATTTCCCGAAGGGGTAGGCAGAGGTGAACACAGTTGTACACCCACATTTTACCAATGCTGTTATTAAATCCCATGCAATAGGTGGTGAGCCTATTGCCATCTACCGGGCATAATTCCAAACTCCGTGCCGCTACTGAGAATTTTCTAACAGAAAAACTCAATAACACTTTACCCGACCCGGGAATCGAACCCGAGACCTCATGCCCAGCAGTCGTGCTTGGGACCACTAGACCAAAGAAGCAGTCGCAGGCGACTGAATAGTTGGCAATAATGTCACCATAAGACGTTTTAAATGTGGTACAAAAATTCGGATTAGCAAGCAGAAGTCGGAATGGCTTAATTGGTATAGTATCTGGAGCATTTCGGATTTATTGTATCTGGTATATATATATTGTGGATTATTTTAATATTCGGGAGGCGCAGGTATACCTGCTAACAACCGTATTTATCTTTCTACAAAAATGTATAGCTTTGGATTTATTTTGTAAACTAAGTCAAGGCATTCTTTTTTCTTTTTAGGCACTTCTTAATAGTCAAGAAATAATTACTGTTCCAAAGTAACTTTTCTCAGATTGATATAAATTGTGAAAATATTAACTAAAATTGTATACAAAAGCTAATATGTATAAAAAACAGCTTGAAACTTCTTATATAAATTATAACCTTATGCAAATCAAGTCAGTCATAAATAATCATAGGTACCTGCTCCATTGCTTCTCCAGACCTGACAATGGACACTCCGCAGTTCCCTGCCCCATACTTGAGACCCTTATACAATGCCCCGGTAGGAGTGACCACCTCGCAGTCAGTGAAGGGCAGCTTGTTCAAACTCTCTTCAATGACTAAGCGGATCAGACGGTCAGCATAGAACTTGAAGTCACTCCGAGACGTATTTCTGAACATATATCAATGATTAAAATAAAAATCAAATCTAAATACAAAACTATTATGTAACTACACTTATATTTTATGAGGTTTACTGGTCTCACTTTTTGTTTAATTTATTCTATTCAATTACTTTTTATTTGTTTCAAAGAAACATTGAAAAATAATAGACAAACTTGTACCCACGACCCTTGACATTCCGTGTCATCACTCTACCAACGAATGAATCTATTGAATTTCAAGCTTCCTTGTATTCGACTTTAGGTGATGCCTAGTGTCTCCTAAAGACAAATATTTAATTGTAAACTCTACATACTTAACATAATTTATTTACTTTAACTCTTAATAGTGAGGGCTCTTAACAAATAATGACCTACCAGGAACAGTTAAATTTTTTTAATGGTAGGAATTTATAGAGAGTAGATTCACTATTTTGAATCATGAAAATTCAATAATCTGTTGTCAATTTATAAAAATTATAAAAATGACATACTCTCTTATCCCCATATTCCACCACACAGATAGAATCCCTAAGACAATCCACTGACCGATATAACTCGTGCAATCGGCATCGATGCGATAGAAGTAGTATGATTTTCTATTCATAGACTTATGAATCTGAGTGTACATTAAACTTCTCAATATGTTACTAAATCTATAAATTGACCAGTAACAAATCACACTTACAAATTCTACCGGAAATTAGATCGAAACAATATCATTCTAAACATGTTTTTAAGTCTTTAAAATGTGATAAAGTATCCTACCCAATCCTAATGCCTATAGCCTGGTATGTAACCTCACTCACTTGTCTCGTAGAATGGTCTGCAGCTCCTTAATATTATCGTTGAGGGGCAACAGCGTTAGATTGTCACCGAATTGCTCTTTCACATCGTCGGCGTCCCACTGCCTGATTTCGTTATCAATCAAATCCATATTGAAAATATTAAATAAAAACAAAGCGTGAAAGTATTGACGTGATCAAGTTATGACGTTTGTGAAATGTGAAATGTCAATATTGTCAATGAATGAAGTCAGCTGCTGTATGAATGTTCAGAAATTGAACATTAAATTTTAATTATAACCAATAAATACATGATTCCTATTTCCTCTCAGAGTAGACACCCTATTTTATATACAATAATACACGATTCATTACACTCTGTTGTTATTCTTCTTGAAAATAAAATTGCTATAAAACTTCCATTTTACATACAGGATATATATAGACTTTTCTCATCAGCTTGTTTCTAAACGTGAGAATCGGAATTTGAAATTGTATGCCGCGAACTTTGAAAAAAGATTGACTAGTCAGTAAGTTGAATGTCTTTGGTTAGGAAAATCCACATAAGTCGCAACGGTAACTATTATAGTGCTAAATTAGTTGATGAATCATAATGAATACCTAGTTCAAATATATTTATTTTACTTACACTAAACTGAGGTGTCCAAGACCAGGCAGTCAGTAACATTTATTCCTGAGGTAAACCATTTTCTTTTATTTCTTATTCCATTTATATAATAGAAAACTTTGACTAAGATTTGTAGATTAAGTCTCTTTTACCTTACTCCTCGATTATTAAGATGATTGAAATTCAAGGCAATTATGAAAACTGGGTCAGCTTTATTATTCAAGGCAAATAGATTCCAAAAATGTGATGTTAATTTATAAGAATTTATTTGTATAGCACTCATAATAATTATTTATTAAGGACTCTTGCAGACCAGCGCCACTATGTCGACGACGGGAATAACTGCAGCCGTTTTTACGTATCGACCATAGAATTAAGAACTAATGTGTTCGGTGTCGACACTCTCACAAGTGTGATTGACGGTAGACATTGTGTCTGTTCATGGCGTTTGTGTCCATCATGAAAGTTGTGCCGGTTTCCTATCTAAAAAGACAAATTCCACTTCTAACCTTTACCGGGATTCCAGGTTCGTAACTGCGTTCACCGCAGCAGCCCCGGCAGATTATGTTCAATCGAAAGCGTCGACGGATCCCGTCATTTGAGTTGGCCTTCCAATTCGCCTAGACTAAGTCACTCGTCGGAGTTTGAAAGAGTCCTACAATACATTATCGTTGAAAGACGTTTGTGATAAGTACAGATAAATCTTTCTTATGCATTAACGCATGCGTACCGAACTCTAAACTTCTGAGAAGAAGAGGAAGAGGTCGAGATGGCTTAGTGTTCAGAGCGCCTGGAGTATTTATCGCATTAGGCGCAGGTTTCTTTCCACAAAAGAATTATAACTTTTGTTTGTGATAAATATTTGTTGCGCCATGTGTCTCTGCAATATGTTTTATTAAATGATATTAATTTATTTGAAGTATGTTACCTACTAGACTAGACTGATATAAGTTTAAAAAAAAGAAAAACAAAGTAATGATTACGCATAACTCTTTATTTGCCCAGAAAATACAAATTAATGATTGCAAGAATATTTCCACTTCAGATTGTAGATTACAATGCTCTGTCGCTATATAAGGTCCTAATATATGGGAAACTTCCTTTGAAAGGGTTAATTTTTAAATGAAATGCATTCACTTAAACCGATAATTAAATGGAAATAACAAATATTTTGTTACTACCACAGTACCAACACGACGAAAACTGCCCCCCACAAGCATTTATGAAAAAAATTAATTGTTATGGAATTTTAAATTATGGTTTAAATGAACCCTTATCAGTTACACATTGATCCCATGAAAGGAAGTTACCTAATAAATTAGGACCTTGATTTATAATCTTTATTTAGTTCTGCACATGTTGTAACCACAAAACTTTGTTCACAAAAATATATTTATTAAAATATTTTCTTGAATATGGAACTGTTACCGCTAATTAGTTCTAATAAGAACATTTACAACAACAGTTTTCTTTGTAAATGCGAAAATATATTACACAATAAATAATAAATGCGTTAGTGATTACATTTTTATAAACTATTATTACCCTGAATCATTTCTCAGAAATGATAAGTCAGGGTGATGGACAAGGTTACATCATAATCATTTTATTAGGTACAAGACGAAATAAGAGTTTCATGAAATATTATAAGAACATTCTGAATGAATTCAGAATACAAGTGCTTCGAATACAAACAATAGTAAAAAAAATGTACATTTTTTGCATTAATAATTGTACCCTTTAACACGATTTGTGTTTCAATCCCGGTGACGACTATGGAAACTTAGTGTTGAATTGTAATTAAGTTTGTGATGATAATTTCACCCCATCACATTGAAGCCAAAAAAACTTCAGTCGAGTTTAATTCAGAATGTTAACGTCAAAGGGTCACATAATGTCTTATTTAAGTATTTACATTTATCAACCGGGTTGAACATCCGCACAATATACTTATTAATCTCCTTCATAAAATTTCTGTAAACATTGACATGATTAGGATCACAAAGAAAATAAATAAAAAAGGGATTATATAAATATTACAAAATAAACAATTCACAATGTACTTTCATTTAGGTGGCGAAAATAATGGCTACATAGCTCAACAGAAAAGTTTAAGTTCTCACTAAGTACCTAATTCCCGAACCCGGTTAAACCTAGTCATTCCCCACCTTATGAGTCGATTAATAATAATACTACAAGTATTTCTAAAACTCACCATCGTTAATGACAAAGCAATGAACTGGACAAAAAACAACAGCCTATTTGAAATAGCCTATATTAAAATTGTGACTTCTATAAACGGTACTAGACGAAATTGACCTTTGCTAAAAACTATGCTAATTTGCACACTGACTTGTAAGGCCCAGCCGTATTAGGTTCTACCGCGACCGAACTTATTTGATACTGTTATACAAGAGCTCCATGTTTAATTGCTTCCCAAAAGACATTAGCTAACGGCAAATTTGTGTTTGTATCCGGTTAAACTTGGGCGATTAAAAATAATAATGTTGAAAGTAGAGCTTCTGTGACAAGTATCAAATATGTCCGGTGCGATATATTGAAGAGCCTTTTACCACAAAAAAGGTCAATTAGCGGACAGTAACAGGGCATTATCTATACTAATTTAGTAATAGTGAAGTTAAAGTATCACTAAATAGCGTTCCTTCGTTTATCCAAAGCTTTCGTGTACTTTAATTAACAGATAAAACGAATCTTGTTTAAAAATTCTTCCAAACAACTTAAAATCGCCGACGGTGTGTCGACATTAGATAATCGTGAACGCGATTGGACTTTGAATAGACGCCTTATATAATAATTTGTATGAGTCCAATATTAGCGTCGCTGACTAAATCTAATTAAGTCTATAATCACAACGACCGCGTTTACGTTACATAAATGCCGTCCGTTGTTGCATTCACGCGAACACGTTAACACACAAGTCAACTTAAGTTCGTAACAGTTTTGATTTGAACTTTCTTTCGCCCGGATATCCGTGGCGCGTTACATTAAAAGCACAAATTCTTTGTTACATCCTAAATACGAAAGTTAAAAAAGAATGTGTGCCTATACTAACATTATTTTTCTATAAATGTACACACTGAACGCGCCCAAACTGTCAATTTAACCAAACTTTTTATTAATATTGCTTATTCCACTATCAGGAATTACATTATTAGACTTTGTGCACTTGTTTGACAAGCATAACAAAGTATTACACCTACGCACCGCACTCGAGCGGTTTACACGAAGCGCAAAACATCGTTTAACATTTACAAAGTGAACAGGTAAAACTAACCCATTAAAAATAAATTATTTAAAAAAATCACTAAGTTTTTCATTAAGTAATAAATACGACACAATAACAATAAAGTAGAGCTTTTATACAGGTCTTTATGAAACAATAATTTAGGAAAGTGTACAAAATTCCATTAGATAACACAATTTGTACGGATTCCTTAAATAATAATTCACACGTATTTTTAAGCTGGGAATGTATCTTCCATAATTATAATAAGATTTAAACAATTTAAAGGTACTTATAATCCAGGGTCCCTTAAAATCAATCTCCAACTAAAAAATGATTCAAATTCGAAGATTTCAAACTACGTCAAACTTAAATTCTTAACTTAATTTGAGACCCTGCCGTTAAATATTTTGTCAAAAATTGTACTACATACTATTTTGTTTTAACAATTTAACTTTACGTAATGGCTCATTTCCGTTTCCATCATTAATATCTAGTATTTACTAAAAATATATTTTGCAAATTGCAATTAAACATAGTCACGACCTGACTGCATCGAAATTGTTTCAGTGTTTCCTGTCAAAAGGCCATTGAAAAATTATATTTTTTTTAAAACTGTTCCAAAATAATGTATTTATTCAAATATCAATATTTACTCAAATAACAATATTTTCATAAAAAGCTCTAAGTATTTGTAATATAGAAGAGGTATACACAAAAAAATCCAACCAATTATAAAGTAAAAAAAAAATACATCAAAATGGCAAGATTAGAAATATGTGACATTATTTACAATATTCTGAAACATTTGTAACGACTGCGATCCATTACTTCTTGTAAAATTACTCGCACTTAAATTAATTTACATTCTGTCAATTCGATGCAGCCTTTAACCTCAATAGCACAAATCCTAAATCATCGGTACACAGAGCCCATATAAAAGCATGTATTTGACACTATGAGAACGTCGCCGTTTTTTCGAATGACACACTTGCGAATTTTGAGGACTGTCAGAATATATGTACCTGACAAAACTGTATAGTTTTTATTATAGTAATATTGCTTTAATTTAGCTCAAAGATTTGTCAAAATATCCGTTAATTCGGTTAGATTTTTAGAATGGAATGAGTATTTATATCTATTTTGTACAATGCCAATTCTTGGCTAATAGCTTATCTTTAGACTTGGTCTTAAGGGTCTAGCCCCATATACATAGGAAGATTATTTCCCATGGACGCTTAAAGATACAGCTTCCAAATAAAATAGTTTTATCTGAACTTTAGCCTAATAACAACTTTCACATAAAACTAATTTATTTGAAATATTACATATATTTGAGTCAGTTTAAATTCGGACAGTCGCCACTTTTCGTTAGTGCTAACAAGAGCCATGCATCGGCCGCCAGCCTGCAACCTAACAGTCGATGTAGCGTGGAATGTAACACCAGGCGACGTCTCTAGAGTCGATTGACCACGATTGGACTCCACCGCCGATCGAGCTAACAACTTCATATTATACTATACAGAAATAAATTCGTAGAACATTGAAAGAAATATTTGAATTAGGTGAGGTAAATTTGCATTAATGTAACATCATTATTTAACATTTGTGTAAACACTGGATATCGAATAATTGGCAACGATCTCGTCTCTCATTCGGTTACTATCAACGAATGGAAGACTGAACATTCAACCAGCAATCGAGCCCAATCGTGACCAAATAAATAACAGCCATAACCTGTACAATATAACTAGTACATATCACAAGGTGACGTCGACTAGTGAGCGACTACGCCGTTCCTTTGCCGCGGGTAACCATTGTAGTTCACTTTCTTACTGATGGGGACGTCTGGAATTGGTTCAGTTTTGGCTTTTTTGCCTGTTTTGGGGGATAAGTAGGCTTTGTAGAAGAACTGTGCAAAGAGGACAAAGTACGAAAAGTACATGGCCATGGAGAGTTTGATGTTGATATGACTTATGTGACAGCTGTGCGGGGGCGCGGTCTCCATGTAGTTGTGTGCCCAGATGTTGATGGCGCAGCCGACTATCATCTGCGACAGCTGCAGCACCGTGATGGTCATGGCGAGCATCTTCGGCGGGTACTTGCCCATGCTCACTAACGCGTAGTACGAGTACATTACACTGAAATAAAGCAAAAGAAAATCATTAGATTGTTGTTATATCATTTTAATTGTGAATTTATTGTAGAATGTAAGCGTGTGTGAAGACGTTTAACTGATTGTTAATTATACTAGCAATTATTGTATCAAATGGCTAGATTAATCTTATTGTTATCTCAATGATATAGTAGTTATTACTATGTTTGTGCATGTTTCTATGTTTATTTGTAACAATCAAATAAATCGTTTAAACAGTCGGTAATAAACAAAATGAAATCGTTTATTAACGTCTTTATGTAATTACTATTTAATACGTTTTTATATTAATTATACATAACATAAGCCGTGATTTGATTGCTTTTTTGACTTGGGTTGATAATTACAATAAAAAAAAAACAATGATAATCTGTATTTAATAACAATTTGTTTGGAAATAAATCATGGCAATTCCTGATATCAAAATGATTTATTGACACTTATCACAAAACAAAACTTATACCTATTTAAATAATCCACAGACGGCTTAATACAACGTGTAATGATAATAGGTTCCATTGTAAAACTTTAACAAATATTAATAAACGTGACTAAAAGACAGGTTTTTGGAAACACGGGTTAGTCATATTTTAATTTTACACATTGGGTATGTGAGAGAGATCTTTCAACGTGAGTAAATCGAACGATTTTAATTGATAGGTACAATAGAAATTTGCAGTCCTACAATCGTTCGAAGCCACAAAACGCTTAAGAACGTAAATTATGATACTCGTTACTCGTTAGTAGTACTCGGTAGCAGCGTCAGCTACAATTACGCGGTCGCTATGAATAGAACAATTTGCTGCGATCAAATAAACGCCTTCTGCGAAACGCACCGCACCGCTTCTACAAGCCAACGAGTTAAAAAGAATCATTTAACTTGGAATTTGTGAAAAAGAGGCACTTATTAGGTATATTTTTTATATACTGTTTCCGATTTTGAAGCCACACCAGCGTGCAGTACTACCTACAACTAGTGTTTTCATCATCATCGTACCCGATGTCATTGATATATGTGATTGCACGTGCCAAGACTTCTCCAATTTAACGATTTGTATACTCTAATATCCAGTTCTAGGTCCTGCTCTAATGTCCCTCTTGGTCCAGTCTTAGATAACAAATCGTCATACTTTGTGATCTAAGACTGGATCTACGCTTGGCGACCAACTCGCCTGATGGTAAGCGACGGTATGGCCGAGTGAGGAGCACGGAGATCCAGAATAAATATAATTATTCACTCTAAGTAAAGTGGATAGATTTGGGGAGTTGAAGCAACTGCCCAGATCTGTCTCCTATAACGGTTGCACCGGACTACATCCCGAAACAAGACTAGGTCGCTTCACGGCATGGCTTCGTTCGGTAGGTGGTAACTAGCCGCGGTCAAAGTCTGCGACCAGAGTTGTGTTGCCTGTTTTGCAACACCCAGGGGCCACGTATAGGGATTCCATGTTTAAGATTGCACTCCCACGGACGCGGGCATCTCAGCCCCCAAAAAGACTACATTTAAATACATATTTTACACTTGGCCCTAAACGCTTATTAATTTTTATGTCTATACTAATATGTAATATGGTTTTGAGCCATTCTAGTGCCATAATTAACAGACGATTAGTTTCTAAAATCCAGGTGTTATTTGAATCAATTACGCTCATAAATCATTCACGATATAATGAATCCCCAAAACGAATATTGTCTTGTCTTTGTCTTTATATTACCCATTTTAAAGGATTTGATAAATGAAGCCACCGAAAAGCCTGAGTGAAAACATTTCATTTTATTATTATTGTACAACGTACTCTGAAATTCTCGACTGTGAAGCCTGTTACGCATGAAGGGATAATACAGAACTATTCTCAAGTAAGTGTCCTAAACATTTGCAAATTTAAGAACCCAATTACACATTCGGTCGACCTAGGAATCTAGCCCAACATTAAAAGGTCCGCACGCAGGCCAGTCGCCATTAGAGCAATAAGTCGACTTCCTTTAAAAATAATTCGTTCAATTTAGATGTTATCGACACTATAGAAACTCAACGGACATCTCTTCGTTTAATGCCAATGTCGATGTGGGAGGATCCTAAATTGCAAATGGCGACTGGCAGTGCCTGCTAACATTATAGATTTTTTTCGAGATTGATATCAGAAATGTTACGTTACTTGCGGTTCTTTTCAAAATTCTATATACCAATGGGGAGCTTTCATATGACGGCGAACGATAAAAAAATATTATTTGGGGAACATCACAAAGTAGCGTGAATTTAGATAGGAATTCGAAGTGGCCTGGGCCTCTATCATGAAAACGGTCACGTCGGTCGGTCGAATCGTGTCTAGTTCTCGTTGGTATTAAGTCACATCGTCACTATTATTGTGTTAAGTGTTAGTGGGGGTCCTTCTTATACAGTCAAAGAGTGATTTATTGGGGTCGCAGTATGTTTTGTTTATCTACGTACTTTTAGTCGAAAGTTCATTCAGCGCATCTTTATATACTTATTATTTATGTTACAAGAAATCTATCCGTCGAAATTAAATATAACATTAATACATGAGAGTAGTAACAAAAAATTGCAGTTCATAAAAATACTATAATATCTTTTCATCTAGTGTCTAAACTATCCAATCAACGTAGATGGCTTGGTTCTCAATTTATGACGTGACGCGCCATTAATGGCTATCTCTAAACTTTTATGAGTACTTTACGTAATTGGTCAAGATGTTTGCTTTGGTCACACCCTAAAGTGAGCCCCCACGTTCGTTACTCCATTTATTAACAGTATTACGTAGTAAAATTGGTTAATGTCCTGTCCACTGTAAATATTCGTAGTTATAACAAGAATTGAAGCAAATTGAAATAGCATGTTGCAGCTAATTATGGTTAAGAAAGTTTCACTCCGAACATAATCTTTATCAAACAGGACACCGCATGGAACTGTAAAATTTTCAGATTGTGTTTAGTTAAAGCAGAATGATAGAGTCGCGGGCACCGGGCTGTTCCCGATGCCGGTGGCGTCCTATTTTATAGGTATATTTTTAATTAAATTCATTTTTTTTTATCTGCCAATAAATGATAATGGGGGAATAAAGGCCTAACATATAATATTAAATTCACTAAAATAAATCTTCGAACGATAAGTTAAATATTAAGTAACCCTTTCATGAAAAAATAGTTAAAATTTTTGTAAGTACGTTTGCACATTCATATTTGGCGAGACAAGAGGCTTACCTATGCACACAGTAGTTCATGACGACAAACCAGCGCGCCGACGACGTGTACTCCGTGAACGAGTACCAAGTATACAGCAGCACGGTGATGTGGTGGTACCAGTGCAGGAAGATGAGAGGCTTCTTACGTAGAACTATGAACACGGTGTCGCCTAGCTCCGGCAACTTCGATAGCACGAACATCCACGTCCAGAATCCGGACACTTTGTCTTGTTCGATGAAACTGAAATAGACATATTTTTGGTAAGTACATTGATTTTGTAATTTAAATATTAATAACTAGCTTGTAATTGTCCCTATTTAGTATTGTATTAATTTAAATATTCGACTAAGACAGTTATAGAATGCTAAAAATTCTTAAATGCCACAGTTTAAAATAAAATATAAGGTTTTATCTCTTTATCTGGCATTTAGGCCATAGGCGGGGAATTCACGCCGTGGGAGGTCTAGTCGTAGACCCATTAATTAGAAGAGGCAACGATTGGCTAGATGACGTCACAGTAAAAAAAAATTAAGCGCTAGGGCATTCCTCTACTGCTAAGATGCACAGGCACACACATTGCTAAGATGAATGGTACTCAATGGATTAAGGCATGCTTTTAGTGTTGACAGGAATTCGATCAGGTAAATTAATTCTAACAAATCAGTCATGCTAATAAACAGTTATTGTGATACTGACGTAGACACGTCCATTACTAACATTAGGTGTAATGTGGCGTATAAATAGCGAATGTTTTACATGACTGATAACGAACCATCGCGTGCGCATACAGTATAATTTGACACGCGAGCAATGGGAATGGAGCCGTCTAGCCTATTAGGAAGGATGCTAATTTGTGTCCGTTATGTGAGAATTGGTTAGAATTAGCGGTCATCATACTGGGCATCTTGTTAGATCTCGTTGTTCAGAATGAGTTTAGACACATATCAGCAATATCGACCTTTGCTGCCATAAAGGTGTAAACAATACAGGCTTAGAGTACGTATAAAAAAGCAAGCGATACATAACTTGAAGATAGAAAACACAATAAAATAGTTTCACAATATTTTCTCATTGATCAAGTAGTCACAAGTGCTAATGTAGAATCTACCCAACAAAGGTATGAGTGTAAAAATCAATATGGAGACGCTGTTTACCTAATGAAGATGACATCACTGTAAAAAGAGTTAATAATGTGTCATTTTTAGGTGTAAGAGCCTACATAGACTCGCCTCTTTTAGTATCGGCGATTATCGATTTGGCGAATACATCAATGTTCGTACGCAGTAGTCAAATCCCGCGTTTCGGCATACCGTCGTAGCTTGTCGCCGATATCTGGAGTCTGAGGAGGCTCTAACATAATTAAGGTACTAAATTACATATATTTAGTAGTTTAATTATGTCGAACAACACATTGAGTCAGCTTAAGCTTGGAAATAGAATAATCGGTAAATAGGTAGGTACATATATAATAAAAACTTTTTTATTTTAATAATTAAAGCACCACAGGTAATATTTTTTTATGTCGGATAGATTTTTCTTTAAATAATCTTATTATTTTGCTCTTAACTTTGGAAAATAGTAAAAGTGTTTGTCGCAAGTTGATCCTAGACTTAAGAGACCTGTGGAGTTACTGTTGAAACTAATACCAATTCCAATCCAATTCCAATATTAAATAGACACCCTTAAACAACGCGAAATTTTAAAATAAATTTACTTACATTACAGTTGCCTCAATTCTAAAGCATGTTGTCTTCATAATATCCCGAATCCCGAAATAATTTTTTTGACATTTTGGCATTTAAAAGTACGAACTGACATATTTCCAATGTCAATCGAGCGGAATTATTTTCAAGAGTAAGCCTACTGATATAGAACTTTTCAGACTTGCAATTGACTGAAAGCCGCCGTACTTCAGTAACCAGAAAACAAAGAGAATAAAACAATAACTCCATTATTCTTTAGACAGAAAAATTCTACAACTATTTAAAGCTAAGAAATTACCTTATTAACTAAACCTGATTATACAACCGTTCCCTATTATATTTCACTACAATACGAAGACTTACAATTAATTAATAAGTACAAGTTTAATTTATATAAGGGCAACAGTAATACAATAATTGTAATGCTCAAGATTGTAAAGCCATTTACTTTAAATTAAATTCTGTAGATGTTGTTACATAAGTAGACGTGTTAGGTACATATTTAACTGAGGTATTATTCAAAGTTTGCATATTAAGTAAGTACATATACTCTTACATAATTACAGTAGGAAGGTATTGCATGATGTTCTTAGGCATTTACGAGAACAACATGAAGTTATGAGATTTTCCCGCTAAAATTGTTTATTTTTTTCTTGCTAATATTATCAAGCCTGTCAAATCAAATCCATTTATTTGCATAACAAAGGTTATAAAGGTGATAAGTTTATTACATTTCCTCAGTGTTTTACCAATTATGGTGTATATACAAGTGTTTAAATTTCATTGATATAATCAAATGGGTGGGTCATTGTTAATTAATTATATTCATTTTTAAAACAATTAGACAAAAAATATTTAAAAATAAATGTCAAATAATCGAAATCCAGTTTAGTACAACATAAAAAAAAACTAATAATTAAAAACAAAATTACTTAATGTCAAAATAATTCAAGTCATTATTCCTAAAAAAACGAATAAAATTAGTAACAGATTAAAACAATATAACCACTTTAAAATCTTTACGTTGAATTTTGTCATCCATTAGAATTATTAAACAGAGGACGGGATGACTTAGTTGGCAGAGCGCCTGCAGTATTTATCCGAGAGGCGCAGGTTGAAATCCTGCACACAACCGTATTTTTCTTTCCTCAAAAATTTATGTGACTTTAGAGTTCACTACACATGCTTTAATGGATTTGAAATATTTATCTGTAATTATGTAGATGAGTTCGTCTTTTAGATAACCCAAATGACGTAAACCTGTCCCTTGTGGGTGTCACACAAACATTAACATATTATACAATGACACCATATTTGCGGCATTTTATTTAATGACTAACCACAATTATTATCCCATGAACGGCCTAAACACTATAAATAATCAATACAAAATTACCACAACCTGCCAAAAGAAGACCAGTAGGTTAATCAAACTAGTATTCGAAACGTAGTCATGGCATTCGACGCAAGCGCATAATTTTCCAAGTGACGTAACACACCACTTTCTATTTCCACTAGGCTCAGTATTTGAGCGATGGACAGTGGCTGATGTAATTTTCGCCGTAAAAACTTTGTATGCGCTGTATTTTTGACACAGTTTTTAGGTACTGATTTATAAGGAAGTGAGTATGAGAGGAAGCCAGTATTTATATAATCAGAGGCGAGATACGTTTGCTCCGCAATCATTTGATTTTTGAGAGTCATTTTGGAGTGAATTTTATTTTATCACGATACGGAAAGCGAAAGGGATTGCCAATATAACACAATTTTATTAAATTATAACACACTTCGCAACATCCTGATTGGATTACGTATTCATTTGATCCGAGCATAAGTGTAGAACTTCTTATATTTTTGGTACCAGCCCAAGGAATTCATAAGGAGCTTTCAAATAAGTTATAATATTAAATGGAAAAAGAATACGGTCGCGAACATGATTCGACCTAAGCCTCCCGGATAAATACTCCAGGCGCTCTGACCACGAAGCCATCTCGACCTCTGCTCACCACCGCGAATTCTTCTTCCATATTTTAACACGTCTTATGGCGACGTCATTGCTATCAATTCAGTCCCTATACAAGTGACCGAACCGACACGACTAACTTTGCAGTTAATACAATGTCGTAAAGAATGCAATTATCTTAACAATTCAAGATAAATCTTTGAAAAGCATTAACGCTACTTAGCAAACTCTAAAGTTACAATATTAAATGGAAAAATAATACGGTCGCGAACAGGATTCAAACCTGCGCCTCCCGGATAAATACTCCAGAGTCCTGGAGCATGCGTTAATGCTTTTCAAAGATTTATCTTGAGCTTTCAAATATTTATAAACTAGATTAACATTATTTATTCACATAACATGCCAGTTCTTTTGAATAATGTTTTAATTTTCTTCATGTATTATATAAACAAAAATCAATTGCCGAATGTATGAAAATCTATCACTTTAAAACAGCTCGACCGATTTGGCCGTTTTTTTTTGTTGTTTGTAATTTCAGGACATGGCTTGTATAGGAAAGATTTTTTTGGAGAATCCACCGGAATTGTCGGATATTTCGAAACAGAAAATCAACAATTCTTCATTAGCAAATTGCACACGTGCGAAGCCGGGGACCTGCCCCGCTAGTTTTTTTTTTTTTTAAACGTTGCCCCACACTAGGAATTTCTTCCTGTATCGTGGGTGCGTTTACAGACATATAATCTCACAAGCACACACACCCAGACCCGGAGCAATTATCTATAGATCGTACAAATATTTGCTCCGTGCAGGAATCGAACCTGCGACACGCAGCGCAGCAGTCGGTCTCTCGACCACTGCGCCAACCGCGCTGTCAAAATTAATATTGTAAGTTTAGATCTTGAATTATACTTAAATACATTTTCTTTTCGGGTTAAGTACGTAGATATAAAAAAATAAGCCCATGTTGCTGCTTGAAATAGAAACAGTATGTTATGAGATTTAGACAATACAACATAAAAACAATACTAGTAATAAAAACCTACTAGATCGTTCGATAACTTAGATAAAACGTTACGCAGCCGTCATCGGATTGGCCATTAGACATCATGCCATATAAGATCCGACTTATAGAGACCTCAGAAATATTGACAGCAAATCTCTATCTAAACGAATGGATATTTTGCTCTAGATTTTTAAATAACAAAATAATTGATAGCCAACTAAAATTATATACGAGATTTATAAAACATACAATTACTGTAGTACAAGTCGACTGACATAAAACATAATTATAGTACATCATGCTCGAGCTAAGTAAACTATGAATTAAGCGTAATTACACAGGTTATTAAATTACCCCCGACTAGGAAGTTTCAGGTAACTTAGAATTAGGTTAAACGGTTTATTCGTTAAATAATGGCTGCCTTGTTAAATCAATCTTAGCGTACCTACCACCTACGGGTTATTAGCTAAAAGTATATGGATTAAAAGCTCAAGAGCTGCGCCCTGAAATTAATAGTCATAAAGGATCTATCTATTGAGATACACAAGTATTGTATTTAGTGCAGAAACAAGCGAGAAACAAATACATTATTATACAGCTCTTTTGATTCTGACTCTGAAGGAAAAATTGAAATTCGAAAATCTGGAAGAGATACACTATCGCTTCCCTTCATCACTAAGGTAGGTTCACAATCTAAAATGAGCATCTGGCAATAAAGGACAAAAAATTCTACTCCGCAGAGAAATTAAGATCTGCAAAGGGTTTGTTTCTCCCAGTGGCCAGATTTATACGCGATAAGTGAGAATTACGTATACTTTAGTGGTGTTATGTAGTCTACAGTACCCTCTCAATATTGTACAATTTTCAGCACAACTGGTCTCTTGAGGGTTGTATTCAAATAGATGTTTTAGACCTAAAAAGGAAATGTAATACCCAAGATTATGCTTCTCAAGATAGAGATTCCTTGTGTCGTGGTCATAGAAATAGAAATACACATAGAAATCCTATAGAATTAGGTCCTGAATCACGATGCAACGCATGGCAAGACGGTCAACTCACCTCACAGTTAAGTGACAATCATTACATCTTTATCATCTCTTTACAAGGCCAACCGTTGGACTGGCAAGTCAAAGGTCCAAGGCACTGACTTTTAGAAGTCATGTGCGTATTAGAAATTAATAATCATTCACTAAAAACGGTGAAGGAAAACATCGTGACGAAACCGGCAAACCTAAAGGATATCATCGATGGTGTGGAAATGTCAGAAAACAACGGGTGGTTTAAACTCTGACACTAGGTTATTATCAACTACACGATACGGAGAAGAAGAAGAAAAAACGTAACCACATATAAATGATGAAATGTTAACACCCATTAGTGTTTAACGAACTAATTGATGAGTTGCACGTGTAGAAGACGCACGTTTCCTTTACAAGACTTGGAAAATAAACAGACGTGTTCGCGCAAAACACGTGGGGAGGTAAACGGCTCCCAAAATACAATAAATGGTGTTTGAACTGCATAATTACTAAATGCTAATGAACCGTTTTACTGCTGAACAGGGCTTTAAAGTTTAATTTAGTTTTAGCGATTGCTTGTGATTTGCCAAACAGTTCCGCCCCACTAGTCTTACAAAACTCATATTTCTAGGAAAGAGAAAAGCGGTTGCTCAGTAAGGCACCTTTCTTTGCAACATTAAAGTAAAATGAATTTAAATATAGACAAACGCATTTGTCAGTAAAGCTTAAGTATTGTAGTAATGGAATCAGTCAGAGCGATCGTGCGAACATTTGAAATCCATCAATCAATTTGTAACGTCAACCGAATTGAAACGAATCCATTTGGGATTGAAGAGAAATAGTTTTCACTGAGTAAAAACAACGCAGAATCAGATTAATTAAAGTTAGAGTAAGAATACGTATTCTTTTTCCATTTAATATTGTAACTTTAGAGTTCGCTAAGCATGCGTTAATGCTTTTCAAAGATTTATCTTGAATTATCAGATTAATTCTTTGACAACACTTTCTTTGTCTATTTTATTGGGCGCTTTGCTCAGGGACATGTTTTAAAATTATAACAAAAGTAACAGATTTCATAAGAAAAAATCTCAGGTGTGGCATTTACTACTCCTGTAAAGCCCTGTTCAGCCGAGAGCCTGCAACTCTTTTTCTAAGGCTAAGGAACCATTCCAATGCAATAATCTTATGTATGAAGAGTTTATTTAATATATATGATAAAAACTTGGTCGCATTTATTTATTATTTATTTATTTATTGATTTATAGTTAATTAACACGGTAAAATACCAATTACATTAATTAACATAGAAATAAAATAAAAATAAAATTATACCATGCAGACAATTTTTTCATAAACAAATTTTCGTTACTTACTAACATGGAACAGTGGACACCCTCGCGTACTGTTTCTCACAGAACGTCAGACATACCCGCATAATTTTACTCCATTCATCCGCAAACACATCACATTCAGGGTTGGCCGTCAGGAAGGCATTGAGCATCCTTAAAGTGCGACACACAGGCGATTCAGTTCTGGCGACCGTTCTGCACGGCAGTTGCGCGAACAGATTGTGTCGGCGACTTTGGCAGGGACCCATGTATTTGTCGGGCACAAATAGTCGACAGAAAAGGTCATGGAGCTCAGGGCAGTCGATACGACCATTAAGGGTCTTACAGGCTACCGTAAGCTGATCAAGGCCTCTTCTTACCTCCAATGAGTTGAAACCCAAAGTCCCTAGGATATAGTTGGTGGGGTACATGTAAGGGTAGAAATTGAGAGTTCTTTTAAAAAGATATCTAAGAAAAGTTTTCTGGACTTTCTCGAGCATTAGTGGATGCCAGACACAACTAACATGCGGGTTGTGAAAATCACGACCATTTCGCAATACAAATCCTAAGCGTCTGAAAGATTCTTTCGCAAGGGTGGAAATGTGATCTTTAAAAGTCAGACAGCGGTCGAAGGTCACTCAGGTCCTTTACGTTGGTGACTCAAGTTATTTTTTGACCACCTAAGCTGTAGTCAAAATGGATTGGTCGTAATCCTCGACCGAATGTCATTAAGAGCTAAAGGCTAAAAATGGTCTATTATGATCTTGTTAGAATATGATGTCAAAAATCATAGACGGCATATCATGTTATGATACAGTAAAACCTTTTTAATGCACAATTTACGTTCAAATATCATACTTTTCGTACTTCACGTAAGTATAAAGGTAAAAAAATATATAAATTAATCTGTGCGTGTGCCGAAGTAGTTTTTGAAACGAAATTCTCATTATCGTACATAGAGGCAGCAATTAATGTGAAAGAGCTAATGTAAGGTAGTAATGTAAGGGCGTATAATTCTAAAAATCCATCCTGCTAACAACAGAACGACCGAAAAAAATTAACAGAATAACAATTTTGGTGTATTTACAGAGCACAGATGATTTGTATGAGAACTATCACAGTGGACTTCGTATGATGAAATAGGTATCATTTAGCAATACGTAAATTCTCGTAAAAAATTTGCCTAGTGCGAAAGGCTATTTGCTAACACAAAGTCCAAACAACCTATGCAATGAAAGTCAAAAACTAAGCTCATAATAAACTTTCTGTAAGGTTATATCAAAAGCTCATTAGAAACCAATGGGCTCGTGGCTAAATAACACCCGCCTAAACGGGGGTAGCAGTTTTGTTCGCAATGGAAATCCAGCTGAACGTTGTTTAGCTGTTTTATAAAACAGCATTGTTTTTTAAATCAGCTAGTAGTTTTGTAAAACAGCTGATTCTACAATACATCCGCGACGTTACCACGAGATATCGTGTTACTGAGTAACTGGGTTGTGAAGGTCAGATAGGCAGTGGCTCCATGTAAAATACTGCTATTAATCTGCATCCGGCTAGAGTAGAAGCCGACCCCCAACGTAGTTGGGAAAAGGCTAGGCAGATTGATTTTGATAAGAAACCAATAGATAAATTCTTAACTAAAAATAAACTCATATATTTTTAATTATGCGGTCCTGAACGGATGACTGCCGCAAGCGCGAGGGGTTTAACTACTTTGTATTTAAAACAGTTTGTAATTATTAAAAATAATAAAATAAAAAAATGGGTAGGTTCTATTATTTTTCTACGTCATTTAGCGCCCTTGGAACTTGCGTGAGGATGTGCTATTTACAAGTTAAAAAATACTATAAAACAAATATTATGACGAAATTAAAATGCTCGATAATGGCTGTCCTTGTGAATACGATCGGGACGTAGACATTGACCGTGACTCTGTCATTCGGTCTGCAAATACTGGTCCAAATCGATATTTGGATATGGTTGTCAGGCATTGTGGCTTGTGGGTCAATGGTTGCTGCGTCCATCAATCGATCCATAAAGTACAGCAAAGGTTATCACAGTTAAATCATTCGTTTAATACGTAATTAACCCTCCGCCTTTAAGGCCAATGTTAACCAGTCCACCTCGACTAGTGTATTTCTTTAATGCAGCTGTTTTCAATATTATTAAAACGTCGGATTTGTGGGTTTTGGTTTAATTATAGGATGCTTAATCTTTCATCTATAGTCTTTAATTCTCAACCTTAACTGATAAGACTGGAATCCATCCACAACATAATCGATAGAGTGAAGTGATGACAGGCCAAACATGTGCATTGGTTTATAAATTACGCACGCATACGAGATAAGAATCATGTAGAGTGCTCACGTTTCTCGTAATGCGTAACGCGTCATTGCCAGATGCGTCCATCGACGTTGGTATACAAAATTGGGTCTAGTAGTGCCAACACATCGCCTACGATAATAACAAAACTGAGAGCAAATGTATTTTAGTTATTCTAAGATTAGACATTTTTATTAATAATTATTACAAGCAGCATTGGTATTTGCCGACCAAACATCTACATATTCCAAGTATTTTCATGTTTTCAACATGAGCCGATGATATGCATATCAATCAAATCAAAATATAGTCAAACTAAATCGCGACATCGCCGCGGGTTCAGCTCATGACTAAGCGCTCTGTTCGAGTGCGAAACTAGTCGGGCGAGCCCGAAGAATGCACGTGAGTAATACTAATAACCGATAGACCCATGGCACAGTATGTCAAAGGTAGCGGTTTCGAGTCCCGTTCGTGTCTATAATTCTTCAATGTTTTCCATAGAAAATAATAATTAATATAGGCGTGAGTTCGTTTGATTTTTCAAACGAATATCTAAGTAAACTCAGTCATTTTGCTATTTAATACTTTTTAGTGTACTCGTAAGACCGCATTCTCAAACATCTCTTTTTACACGAGTGCTCAAAAAACGGAGTGTATATAAGTATGTATATGTGTAAGTATGTTTGTGAGTTTCTTTACCTATTCCACCATAATTTATATATCGGGATTATGAAAGAAAATAAATTAAATTGATCCATGAGCGAGCGAAGCGAGCTCGGGAGTTTCGTGTATCCCGACACGGACAGGTTAGGTTCGAAGAGGATGACGGGGGCCCGTGAGCGAGCGTAGCGAGCGAACAGCCCCCGTCATCCTCTTCGTGTTTAGGTTTTTTCTAACCTTACGGACAAAAAAATAGGAGCCCTATTATTATTATTTTAGAGCTATTATTATTTTTGGAGTCGGTGCCAGTAAAGGACAATAAATGTGTAAGTACATTCATGAAGTAGCGTATTACGTTCGCTTTAGGCAGTTGTTGTGTTCATTTGTAATTTTTTTCAATTAGGTATACATTATATACATTATCGTAAAAATAATGATGGTTAATGTACCTTTAAAAAAGTTTGTCCCGACTCCAAAAATAATAATAATTGTATATTATTGTCCTAATAAATTGATTTTATTCAGAATCCTCTAAAATTAAAAAAGTATTTTTCTATAAATTTTAGTAAGTAAATAATGCAATTATTTTATAACTTTTTAGTGCAATTTTACTTAACAGAAAGATTTTTGGAGTCGGTTCTTTTTTTTGTTAAAAATTATTTTATTTTATATTAAAATGACAAAAATAACTGACTTCGAGAAAAATAGTAGGAAAACACGAAAAAACAGACACATTTAAGTATTTATACACGGTTGGCTAAGCAAGACTGAAGAGAATAACTGACAACCGGAAGTTTACGCCGTTGTATTGCTTACTACTGTACTTTATTTAACTATACTTACATTTATTGTTTATTTTAAGTATTCAACATATTTTTTTATTGACTATTTATTTAATAACACATTTTTAATATGTATTCCTCTTATTTATATTTTTATTATATCAATATATTAGTATTTAATTTTGTTTATGGCTTGCCTTCGTCCGTGCGTCACTGCGGGGGTACCAACTGAAAATCAGCGCTGGGCTCTCTGCGCCCAGCAAATGCTGAGTTGGCTGCCCTTTCGGCATGGGCATACTTGACAGCATTATTTTCTTTTTAAAGTTTTTTTTTTTTTTTTGTTGTGTTTTTGCTTTGTTTTTAAGTATTATTATTTTTTATTCTTTGTTGTGTTGTCGTTGTGTCCGTGTTGAATAAAACGTCTTTTCTTTCTTTCTTTCTTTTCAAGAAAAACAATTTTTTGTAAGGAATCGTAAGTTCGTATACGCCTAGATGCTATAATGGATTTAATGTATTATCTTTCAAGATCCAATATGGAAAGTTCCAGAACTCGTAAAGTTGTGACTACAAGTCGGCTTCCGAATAAAAACTGCTTGTTTTCTCAAGTCTGGATCGACGTCAACATCCTTTTTAGTTGCGAAGTTCAAATTAGATTCGCTTAGTTTTTACATTTAGGACGGATAAACTTTAGTGTATAATATTTCGCTAATACATCTCCATTTATTGTTGTGCAGGTAACTTTAAGTTGACATTAATCTTAAGTTATTTATTCATAAATAATTTTTACATTGTGAATTTGTACTATAATGAAAATAACTTAATAAACATAATATAATGAACATAGCATCACGCCTGTATTCCCTGAAGGTGTAGGCAGAGGTGTACACAGTTGTACACCCACATTAGACTAATGCTGTTATTAGGTCCCATGTACCTAATAGGTGGTGAGCCTATTGCCCGGGACCTCATTCTTAGCAGTCTCGCTTGGGGACCACATTTTTTTTTATGACCTATTATTTTTGTAACCGGACAATATCTAAGGAGAGGCAGTATGATGCCTCCAGCCAGAGCATAATTGAGACCACTAGACCAACAAAGCAGTTAAGTAGTTAGAGCAATAACTTATTAATATTTAATATAATATTTATTAATAAGTTATATAATGATACGAATTCCAAACGAGTTCCTTTAACTAACCATTCATTTCAAAAATAAAATAGTAATTACATCATTTACATAGCAAAATATAAGTACATAAATTGTATCTTCTAACCAAACCGGACTTACAGAAAAACACGTGTTCGCTCATCAATACTTACTCATCACTTATATGTTATAATACGTTTCCAAATATTTGCCCACCACTACACTAAACTAAAAGTCTAACTAACTTTATTTACACACACGTGTTTACATACACGTATTAAGTTGTCTATGTGTGTGTAGCACGAGGACCCAGTCATTTACCATCACGTTTATGTGCAATGTCAATGTTATATTAATATTTATGATCTTGTATATTCCAATGACGTATTTAGCTAAGTTTAAGGAGAAGAAGAAGAAGGCAAAATTGCCGTTTGGATAATCTATTTAGCTAACAAATAGTTAGCTAAATAGATTTATATGGCATCATGTTAATATGATTGATAAATTATTTCAAATAACTGTACCACTCAGACACAGAGTGTAGGCAGTTAGGCAGATTTATTCGAATATCTCAGTTTTACTTTAAATGTAGGCCAAAGAGAAATAGTCAGACACTATGTAAGGAAAAGTCTAGAACACTGACCGCCACATCGACCAAGACCTCCAATGATAACGAGACACTACAAGAAAAAGCTACATATAAGAATTGCCTTTAATTTAATTACAATTTTTCATGGAAACATTGAAAAATAATAGATAAGAACGGGGCTTGAAACCGCAACCCTTGACATTCCGTGTCATCACTCTACCAACTGAGCTACCTTGTCGTTGTTCGAATCTATTGCATTTCAAGTATTCGTCTTATGGCGACGCCTGGCTTTAATGCTGCTTAATTTATTTATTCAAATTTAAATAATTTCTGCCTTTAATTTAATTTCGTCATAATACTACCAATTTTCGACTTCTCAGTATACGAATCATTGTCAGTTAATTCATCTCCAGTTTAAATGCAAAATTATCACATAAATGGCAAAGGATTATGTAAAATCAATGGCGCATTACCATTTTTACGACCACCAGTAGAATGTAAAGACATAATTATATTAAGTATATTATGTAAACACACCTGTTGAAGAACTTACGTTTGTAATAGACACGAAAATGCTGAATAATTCTGAATGAAAATAAAGTTATTAGAGGACCGTGTGAACTTTACACAGTAAAATTTAATCCAAATAGGACTGTTGTTATGTTAAAGTTAAATTTTATTATCATTTACATGACTTAGCAAATGGACAACAATAAAAATGTTTTAAAAACTGAAGTAGTCATTTTGTAATTACACTACTTAGGTACATCGTCAATTGCAAATAATTACAGCATACGATGAGTATCTACTTAAATCTTTACCAATAAATCAAATTGAAATGTCTGTCTGTGCTTACAAAAGTAAATGCCAAAAATTATGGGAAAACTGCTATCAATACGCTGCCTTGTCATAAATTACCATTTTTTGTTTTTTATTTCTGTCTAATAGAGAGTTTGTCTCGAATGGGCTCCAAAACGGCTCTACGGAGTTAAATGAAAATTGTAGGGATTAAAACAGGAATTCTAACTAAATTTTTCGTGTATTTTCCATTTCGGTATCTTGCTGGGTTCAGAAGATATGAATATAAACATAAAATCCTATATGTCTAAGAGGTTAATGAGCATAGATGAAGCGAAAAAGGTGTGTCGGAATCGTACCTAGCAAATGGAAATCGATAGTCCCTGCCTACCCTAGTGGGAAATAGGCGTGATTGTATGTATGTATGTCTATGTCTTGCACGAACATCGCGGGCACAGATAGTTCATAATAACCCCAGCGTTTCAACATTAAATTACTGGCACATAACACAAAAAATGTGTACCTACTACAACATCGATTCAACAGCTCGAGCCTCGATAGTCAAACCAGTGCCGATAGCAATATCGTATCGATTTTATTACTATTACAGTACATTAGATGAAAAAGGTTCGCAGGCGACAGCCTATTTGGCAATGCCTATGAACACCCAATAACTATTTACCACTATTTACAGCAGATCCTTACGATTTCGTTGGAAAATAACCGTGTTTACATTAAACGATATGGTTTTTTATATAAAACAAGCTACTTTTCTTATCAATATCTTGGGGTTATGAATACTAAGTGTTTCTTTCAGTGCGCTAGTGATTTTACTTATAAGGTATATTACCCAACAGTCCTACGAGACTAAAAAGTAGTCCTTAAGTCCTATACTCCATAGACGGGTGTTATTTTATTTAATATAGGGTTATGTTTGCCCGCTATCTCCCCTCATGTTACGTAACGATTTTGCCGAAGATAACTCGCTTATCAGGAACTCTCCTATTCCATCGCGACTTCATCGATATTGTTATTAATATCGAAGAACTAAACTCTTAGGATTTCCTCACTTAAATAGTTTCTTATCGAGCTAATATTGACCTAATATGTGAAATAAGACATCAGTTTGAGCCTGAAACTGACGTTCTATAAAGCATACTTAATACCGTTACTTAAATTTCAATGAAAAGGTATGAGAATGACAACGGACGTCGGAGACATTTTAACAATAGGTAATCCATTATCTTTTATTCCGTAAAATGAGCGTAGAAATTCATCTGTAAAGATTAAAGTTACTAAACAATGTATGACGTAACCGAAGCCTAGCTACCTAACAGCCCTTTCGCTACAATTAAATGTCGTCTCGAAGCCCCAGTTTCTCTAAGTTCTCCTAAAAGCCACTTGATGCCTTTCAAGCTTTTACCTTGAAATTAAAAATGCTTTTATGACAAGATGTTTAATATTTTTGTCAACTAAGCGCAATTTCATTTTGAACGGCGTCTTATAAGAGGGAGCAATCTCGAGGCTTTCTTTTTTTTTTGTAGTCACTGGGACTTTCTGTTGTTATCAGGTTTTATTTATAGGGGATCGAGGGTTCGCCAGTATAAATCTTCGTATATCTATTGTGGTGGACTTGGGTGAAAGTATTTAACTAAGTTAACTACTTATTAGAGCACAGATAGACATCACAAATTAAACGTATTCCTATCTCGTTAATTGTCATCATCATTTCAGCTACATAACTCCATTGTTAAACAAAACAGTTGTTTTGTTGCAATGATTTGTAAAATTTACCACACACTGCGGTACCCATAGAGAATACCTTTCCTTTTCGAGTTTTTATTGTTTCGCAAATATGATAAGTATACGTACGTGCAATGCGAGAAATACATATACAAGATACTAATTTATTTGGTAATTTATACTACGAAATAGATATAGCTATCAAAAAAATGAACGCATATTAAAGGTACCACAACACAGTGCGAGCTAGTAGATTGTGATATTAGGATAACATCAGAACCTGGCGCATGGATAACATTTGGTATGGCATAGCTAGATAGAAGGAGACTGTATCGGTGGCGGTTACCACCAACAACAGCATTCCCAAAGAGGGTTGATGTCAGGCAGGCGGCCGGTCATAAAACATAGCCAAAACTTTAGCAGCATGCCAGATATAGGTATGCTGCGCCGACCTCAAAGTAAATTGGGATAAGGGCAGGAGGATGTTGATGAACACAGTGCGAGCTAGCTTTAGCTCCTGGACTTAGTCTTTAGACAAAATAAGGAAAAATAATTTTGTCGCCACAAGTTACTTTTCCAAAAAGGAGTCGAAGTATGGCTATATTGTGAACTTATTCCGCCAACTTCGAAGTTTAAATCAGTAACTTTGTTTGAAACTGCATCTTATTGGTAACAATGAAATGAAATCTCAGTAACTATCTGACAAAGATCTCATAATGTTAAAAGTTAACAGTTATAACAATGTCTAACCTAGATAGAATGGAGAAAGTACTAAAATTCCCAGCCTTTCGCTTGCCGTTTTCTTTATTGAATGCAGAATATTTAATATTTGTGTATCAAACAATAATCTGATATCATACAAAACATTTTGTGTATAAATATATTTCAAAATCACGTACCACTTGTTTATACAAAAAGTGTGAAGTACATGATTTCGTATCAGCAATAATCAGTATGTTTCACGTTTATATTACAGGTATTTCCGTCAGATAAATGGAAAAATCTTGCATAATACAATTATGATCTTTAAATAAGTGGACCAGAATATCGTGTTTATTAAACGCTGGATATGTTTATGTTACTCTACCTTCTTTGGTTAGCACATCTGTTTTGCCTGTCTAGCAGAATTTCAATACATTTAAATTAAAATAAAAGGTCTCAAAGAAGCATTTTCAAAAACAAGAACAAATTATATATAGTTTTCATGACATCCACAAAATATGCATTTTTTTTTTCATTCGGTGGTTATTTGTGTGGCCTGCCACCGAGTCTGTACCTATCCTAGTGACGTAGGTACCTACCTGACCTGACCCCTTGCGTGAGATTGACCAGAACGCTTCATCAGCTACTTATTTTAATTTCCCACAGACTTCGACAGATAAAAACTGTTGCTATAGACAAAACTACCAGATTACTTTTAAATATAATATTCATATTTTTAACAGAAAACAATAGGTATATCAAGCTAAATGAAAATTGGCGACCATGATTTACACTTTCATCACGTATGGAAGATTTCGAAAGTTTATAATTTTTTTTTTATTTTCATCTAAGCCCTGTTAAATAATCACGTTCAATAAATAATACACATGAAATGCTAAAGAATATAAAACAAAACCATGCAATATGTAAATTAATATTGTCAGTGTCAATTTTACCAAATGTTTTTGATTGAAATTCCATTTTATTTTATTTGGAAATCAAACAGATACTATATAAAAAAAAACATACAAAGTAAACTATACATAATCCAAAACAGTTTCCACATTATTATACATTTGCGACGTACCAAAAACCTGAATAAAAAATTAAACTTTCAAGCAAATAAGAAATGAGGTAGGTACTAGTAAAGCGAATAATGAAATAATTGGAAAAAAATAATTTTGTTAATACAAAGTTACTTGGAGCAGTAACCGAACAGTCATGTATCTATATTACGGGAACAGAAGGTGAAAAATATCTATAAGGTTACCATTATTCAAGATAAATCTTTGAAAAGCATTAACGCATGCTTAGCGAACTCTAAAGTTACAATATTAAATGGAAAAAGAATACGGTCGCGAACAGGATTCAAACCTCGACCGAGATGGCTTAGTGGTCAGAGCGCCTGGAGTATTCATCCGGGAGGCGCAGGTTCGAATCCTGTTCGCGACCGTATTCTTTTTCCATTTAATATTGTAACTTTAGGTTATCATTACTAATATTACGGAGGTTATTAATTAATTATAAAGCGACACGATCTTATTTTGTCGACCATCAAAGAGTTGACATAATCGAAGTATATTTCCAACACGTTTTGTATTTTTTTTTTACTTGTAGTCTGTTCATTTATATCGTAAAAAATATAATTATCGGTTATTCACATTACACACCCCATTATGTCGGGTTCGGCTCTTTATTTACAATCCTTGTTTACAATGTTGTTCCAATGACGTCAATGGGCCTTATTGACGTAAACGAAATCTTATACCGGTCCATGGATTGGTCAGTATCATACATATCATAACATAACATATTCTACATATATATATATAACATATATTAAGAGAATTTTCAAAAATAAAAACTCAATAACACTTTGCCCGACCCGGGGATCGAACCCCAGACCTCATGCTCAGCAGTCGCGATTGGGACCACTAGAACAACGAGGCAGTACATATCATACCAATTGATTTTCATAAAATATTATCATAGAACCGAATTTCCATACTAAAGATTCCCTTTGGCCCAAGTTCACCAACGCAATGGTACGTCAAAATCATCCGTTTAACACGAACTTTTCGTATTTTAAACGCCTGTATATGGTGGTAGTTAACCTAGCTATGAAGTGTTCTTGTTAACACAGTATTTTAAGCCCATATAAAATAGCTAAGCTATTTAGACAAATATTTATTTTAATACAAAACAATTGCGTCAATCACAATTCGCCATGGGTTCGTTAGTTCCTTGTTTGTTTTAAAAATAAACAATCAAGTTTGTTTACAAAAAATATACTGCTAAAAACTCAAATAAATGTAGTATCACCTATGGTTGATTATTAATTTAACGCTTTAATAAACACAAAAAAAATAGACACCACCTTGTTAGACGTGTGAAGTTGGTTTCCAGGCATGAAACACGTGCTTAAACTTAGTTTAATTTAAACAACTGATTAACACAATACGTTATAGTCAAAATGTTGGTGTACGAAATCTTTGCAAGGATACTACATAACGTGTTTGTCGCAGTTCTCAGAAAATAGGAAATGATTAGGTAATCGACCTGGAATTAATCATGAGGGTAGGGTACTAGATAGTTCCAACTATTATAGTTGTTTACGAATTATGACGGATGACTGGCAATACGAACGGTCAGCCGTTCTTTTACACAGTCGCGGTCAAGCGCGATGAACCTTTCGCCATTGCAAATATGTGGGCAGTTGACTACCTTCCCAAGGACCTTATTCGAGGTAATCTGCTGTACGAGGTCGCATGGAGCTCCATTTAAAGTAAATCAAATTATATATAATTATATTTTTTAATACATGTTGAGGCCATGTAATGCCTATATAGTAAATCAAATGTTAAGGATTTTGTTTACGGTTTTAGAAATACTGTCATTTGATTACTTTTTAATTAATTCAGTAAGTGGTGCTGCTTATATCACACACCGCGTAGGTTTTAACACAATTATCTTTTATATATTCTTTACGAGAAGACGTTTCAATTTCGTATTAATATCGTAAATCCGAATGTGTTGCAATAAGCTCGTGAACCGCGACATAATTTAAGTAATGTTGCCTACTCACATGTTATGTGATTCTAAAATTATTCAATGCATTGATCATATGCAGGAAATAATATGAATTAACTATATAGCCATAAAATTAATATGTAATCAATAATAATAAAACAATTTTTAACCGGATTAATCGCGTGTATTATTGGTTTTTTGTTTTTCCTGACGTTTCGAACACTTTGCAGCATTTGTGATCGCAGGAGGACTGTGCAAAGTGTTCGAAACGTCAGGAAAAACAAAAAACCAATAATACACGCGATTAATCCGGTTAAAAGTTGTTTTATAATAATGTGTAGTGATCGCGCAAACCATAACTATGTAATCAATAAATTTTATATTTATATATCATAGACGTGGACATTCTATAATTTATCAGATATTGTACGAGTTTTGCTTAAGGTCCTAATTTTAGATAATTATAAGTACTAAGAATGTAAATAAAGTTATAACATGCATGCTGCGACGAACACATTTAAAGAAACGAGGTTAAACAAGACTAGATTGTAAAACGGAATACGGAATAGCATATTATTATATTCATAAAAGGATTTATCCATTATGCTTAGCTTAAATTAAAAGGAGGTTATTTTTCGATATGTTTAAAATTTTAATCTGTGTTTATAAATAAAGTTAATAAATTAAAAAATACTTTTTATAGTCAAGTTTACACATGACGGGGCATCAAGTGTTACTACGGTACACGTACTGACACTTGATGCCATAGGCTAGGGCATGCATAGGCAGACCATAGGCAAATTAAACTATCGCATGATAGTTGGCCGATTTATTTTAAGGTCGAAAACGTATGGCGTAGTCGCTATCTCGGTTAATATCGCATTGGATGGTCACATTGCGTAGCAGGTTTTATATTATTTTTTGCTCTTCATATTCAAGCTATAACATAAAACGCATTGACATTTCAATGTTGACATTAATTTGATGGTCACTTTGTAGTACGCAATGTACTAATAAATTAATGTCAACCGAGATAGCCAATAGGCCTGCTGATCTTACAATATAATTATTAGCGTAGTTTACTTCGTAAACAGTTATGTACCGAAGTGCTTAGCAAGAAGCTAAGTTGGGTACATTTCCATTCGGTCATGCTAACAATTTCCAGGACCGTGACGTCAAGCATAACTCGATCTGATTTAATCTGGTTTATTTCTAAGTATAACTTATAATACACACAACTAGATAATTGATTAGAAGTTTTTCTCTAGCACCAACAGATGTTTTGCTGTTTTTCAAAAGGTATAAAGTCCTTGATCTGGTGGTCCCTTTTCAAGATCTTTGTCTTTATCGTGTGTTTACTCAATTATTTGTTCAAACAAACGAAAAGGGTTGTTCTACTCAGATAACAAAAAGCTCAACACAAAAGTTTGGAAATCACTTCGATATCGCATTTCGATAAGCGTGAGAAAAACAACAATTACAATATAATTCAAGATAAATCTTTGAAAAGCATTAACGCATGCTTAGCGAACTCTAAAGTTATTATATTAAATGGAAAAAGAATACGGTCGCAAACAGGATTCGAACCTGCGCCTCCCGGATGAATACTCCTTCATCCGGGAGGCACAGGTTCGAATCCTGTTCGCGACCGTATTCTTTTTCCATTTTTTATTCGCGGTGGTGAGTAGAGGTCGAGATGGCTTAGTGGTCAGAGCACCTGGAGTATCCATCCGGGAGGCGCAGGTTCGAATCCTGTTCGCGACCGTATTCTTTTTCCATTTAATATAATAACTTTACAATATAATTATTTCGATCCGAATAAGTACTAGGAATCGATATAAGAGCTTGTGGGCTATACGGAGTTATATCGACACTTCAAGCGCTCATTCACAACACCAGGAAATCGATGACGAGTGATGAAGGGTGGGTGAATAACTGAATAAGCTCTTGATTATTTAAAAACAACGTCGGAGAAGTCCGAACTACGAGTTTTCAATCATTCTTTAATTAACAGAATCAAAAGAAAACGACAAGATAATATAAGGATTCTGATCGTTCAATTGTACGGGATTCTCATCAATTAGGGTTCGTTCGCAAGTTGTTTTCGCAAACAGTTCGCGTATAAACTATAATGGGCATAATGTCAATGACCTTAGAGGCGTATTTGCAACGTTATGTGAGATCACCAATCAGGCCAGTGCCAATAAAACTCAATTATAGAGACTTATTGGTTTCATATAACACCTACACATTATACAAGTCTGTGTGGTGTTATTACAGTGCAATTTAAATTGGAACCAAGTGTAATTTTTCTTGTTATTCCCATTATTATGATAAGTTTTGTGACCGCCAGTGTAGATGGAAAATAGAAACATTCCGAAAGTCAACCATTTATAGAATTAGGTCTCTTCTGCACTGAATGGTTTAACGCCGCATTGCATTTCATGGAATAAACATCCAGAACAAAAGTATTAAAAATATTTACTTCAAGTAGGTAATCAAAGCATCAGTAAATAAATAGTCAAGCTAATTAATTATGTAGCTCGTAAATTATTTGAAAATATAATATAATATAAGTTACCAAAATATAACAAAATTGAACTAACTGCGTCAAGGTCCGAACGTTATTAACTTAAAAAAAGGAATAATTATTCTTGTAAAAAAGAAAACTTCGCGTAGTCAACGAATCTAAAAAAACTCATTATTCACTATATTTTACAGTAAAGTATTAAGTTCGTTAATAAAGGGAAATACTTTTCCCATGATTTCCTAAATCAGGTTCCAGATGTTGAATGTTGATCAGGAATGTTTGCGTCCCATCCAGGTCAGAAATTCCGAATCCCGCATTCAACACAAATATTTGTAAGGTCAACATCTGTAGAGCAAATATCTATTTGTTCGGAGTCTCGAAGTTTGGTTATGTATGTACTTGTATATGGGTGCCATTCAGTCCACAAAGGGATTACGGAATCCGTCGAGTACATATGATTCAAGAGATAAATACGCCTATTAGGGTAGGCTGTAGAGGATTACATTCGCGAAGACTTTGGTTATAAAACGTACTTTATGTATAAAGTTTTGTATGAAGACTAACAATAAAAGAAGATAAGAAATGACATACATCCTTCTATTTTAGTAGTCGACCGAAAAGACCGTAATAATAGGAGTTAATCGTAATTAATTAAGCAATTAATATTCGCAATAAAGGAGCCATTGTTTATATAGATAATTATAACAAATTAATATCGACGACAGGCAGACAGCAAAGCTTTTTAAATATTCTAATCTCTTTTTCTATCATCCTACTAATATTATAAACGCGAAAGTTTGTAAGTATGGATAGATGGATGGATGTTTGTTACTCTTTCACGTAAAAATTTCTGAATGGAATAATATAATGAAACTTTACAATAATATAGCTTATACATCAGAATAACACATAGGCTACAATTTATGAAGATATTGTGTGAATTGTCCAAAATATGACGATAAGTGTCAAGTAAGTAGGAAAAAATCTACCACCTGCGAGCTATTCTGGCGTGCGCTGCCTAAACCCTTTGAGATATAACAAAATGATGTATGGTGGAATTGTGTATCTTATATAGGCCTACCGAAAAGTCCGCGATAGCATATGTCTATCTCTTAGGATAACATACTACATCCATTTTAATACTTAAAAAAATGGGCAATTATGAACCGGTAATTGGAAAGCGGGACCGGGATCAAAATTTCATGATTACTTTTTGTTCGATATCCGACATCCACGCGGGCGAAGACGCGGGCATCAGCTAGTAGTACATATTTATCTTCTAGCAAATTGATATTGGTAAAGGTTACTTCCAAATGCATTTGACATTAGTATCCAAAGTAATAATATCACATTGGAGGTCCAATAAGGTCAATAAGCATTGGCAGACTGCCAACAATATGAACGCTGAGGATGCAGAAGGGGGCCAAGTTATAATAGTTAGATAACAAATTCTGGCAACAGACTCGGACGGGCCTAGAAGAATACTTGATATAAAAACAATGGATTCGGAAACTGTGTTCGCTTTCTGCAAAGCGTGTTCAAGTGCCCTTGAGTCGTCGAGTCGTCTCAGACACCTTTGAGTTTGCTTCTCCGTTCTGAAATACATCTACCTACACATACGATGGTTATATGACATAATTAAGTCATAGCATTTGTGACTTGGTTGCGACGTAATCCAGTATTCAATTTGAGATTGGGAAAACTAAATTCCTCTTTTTATCGTATAGTTGATGTAAAAGCTGGTGTCAGAGTTTAAACAGCACTATCACTGGTCACTGCTTTATGACTATTATTAGGCCTATTGAAGTTTATTAACCGATTACAGAACGCCATCTTTAATAAATATTACTTAAAAAAAATACGTTAACACTGTAAGTGTGTAACTATTGCCGTAACTTTTCAAAAGATTAATGCTGAGAAGACATTTCTAACTGAAATTAACCTATGAAACCAGAGGAGTCAAAATTATCGTACCCAACTCTCATCTACATTGCAGCTATCTAATCGGGTTCGAATGTCAACGATACAACAAACGTTTATTAAGATAAAATCGTCCGTTTAACAAGAATTTTCTGCATTATTAAACAACTGTTTAATCTACCGTTATACGTATACATTACTGGTGTGATGCGCGTCGATGTAATACGGGAAACCGTAGGTACTTCATAACAGCAATGCCTCTAATAAATAATTGGATAACAACGTAAGATTCGGTACATTGTGATTTGTGTGACTAGAGGGTATTTAAAAAAGTATTAATTATCCATGGTCACAAGTACTATTCCATGAAATAAACCATTGTTTCGTTAACCTATTGCAGTTTAACAGGCAAATATTATTATATAATAAATATTGGGAAAATAATTTAAACTTTATAGCTGACTACTACAATGGCCGCGTCATATTTAATTTTCTTGATGACTTATTAATTGAATTTTACGATATTTATCCCGGTTTACTCTTTCATTAGTTTCAATATTAATCAGCAGGTACTGATTATAAATAGATATGTTATGTTACCATATGCACTAGCATTATTTTACATTATCAGTGACACAAATGTTATCAAGTGAACTTGAACAGCAATAAATTAAAGCCATATTCTGTTTACGCAGAAGATATTCGTTTAATATAAAACTTTTAATGTAAAGGATATGATGATGAATGTCTTGCAAGATTGTCGTCCCACCTTTAACCGAGAACGGGAGTTTACAACTAACCGTGGACGCCGCTGCCTACCCCTTGGGGAATAGAGGTGTGATGCTCTGTTAGTTTTCAAGATTTGTTATTCTCGTTCGCCGAAATTACTTTTAAAATGTTAATTTATACTGTTGTGTCTTTTTGCACCACTTTACGAGATGAGATGTCGCAGGGACTTAAAAAAATCATGATTTTAAAGCAGGAAAACAAAGGCTAATGACAGAAGCGATTCGGTCAATAATAGATTGAAGACTCATTATTAAGATGTCGTTTTATTAGGATGTCGAGGTTGGCTTCTAGTCTAATGTGGCGGATGCGCCGTCACCGTCACATGTGACTATGGTTTAAAAATATAAGTAATTAAATTGATGTGTGATGTTATTGAATCCGGGGATAATGAAATAACTGCCTCGATGGTCTAGTGGTCCCAAGCGCGACTGCTGAACAGGAGGTCTCGGGTTCGATTCCCAGGTCGGGCAGAATGTTATTGAGTTTTTCTGTTAGGAAAAAATTCTCAGTAGCAGCCCGGAGTTTGGAATTGTGCCCGGTTGATGGCAATAGGCTCACCACCTATTACATGGGACTTAATAACAGCATTGGTGAAATGTGGGTGTATAGTTGTGTACACCTCTGCCTACTAATACAGGCGTGATGCTATGTTACGTATGTGATAATGAATTATTGGTTCCAAAACACATACACACATAATTTTCTTGCAATTTTTTTGGCAATAAATTTCATATATTAGGCTGTCCGTTTGCAAGGAATATAAACAAATACATACTACATTCTTATTATCTATTTATCAAAACAACTTTTATGGCAACAACGATAGATATTAATAACAATATAGTTACTCAATTATGATAATGGGAAGTAATTCGACCCGGAAACTGCTACAAATAACATCTCGCGAACTTGACCCGAACCTGACCCTGACCGTCTAGGAATCTGGTGCGAAGGTCACACTCATTACACAGTCTAAAATTCTAAATGAACATTATCTATGGCAGGTAGGTTCGTTAAAAAATTTGTTAAAATCAACTGCCTCGTGGATGCAAGTGAAAAAGTGTTATTGGATTTTCTGTTAATAAATTCTTAGCAGTAGGCAGGAATTTGGAATTTGCCGGAAGGTGACAATAGGATCAGCACACGGGACTTATAACTGCATCGCTGAAACGTGACTAAACATTTCAGACATAAGCACATGCGTGATGTTGCCGTATGCATGTAAAATCACGGAAATTACTTATTTTGTACAAATTAATAGAACATATCTACGATAGATAGCCTGGTGTTTTGGTCTTTTGAACCGCGTTGGCCTCCTCGTTATTTAACTTATTTAATTGACATAGGTCAAAAATGTTTTGTTGATTGATTACATCTAATAGTTTTTTTATGATATTAAGTGATTTATAACATGTTAACAGTATCTAATTTAATTCAGAGTAAATTTAATATATTGTGTTTGAACAATAGCAATTGTGCAGGTTTTTACTGTCGCCACAGCAAGAGCTACCTACTTCAAAAGAAAACCAAATACCAAGGTGAAAATATCTGATTAGCCAAGTAGGTAATCGGGCTGACTGCCATGAGTGCGCCAGACAACTCAGGTACCGTCCATAATCAGATTCTGAGCCTGAGCTCAGCAGGACCAGTTTTCTTCAGAGGGAACAATTAGTCCTTCTCCAGAGCCAATAAAATACTGTTAATGTAAACACAAATTCTGTTTTATACATAATATATTAAAGGACATATTATCTGTAATAGAAAATCCGAATATGTTTGGATATCTTCATGTGAGAGGGACGTAGATGGAGCATCGTATAAATTTGTATCCAATACGAAATTATCTAGATCCAAGACGATGTTTCCATGAACAACATGAAACGAATTAACAATATTATTAACAGATCATGTATTTATTTACCTACCTATATCATTAACCTTCACCGGTCTCTTGTCGTTATTAATTATATATCCATTACTATTATGTCATCATTATGTTATCAGCACAGCATGACGGCTGGATGACATTTTATCATAAAGAGTGATAGTTACGACACCTCTGCCCGATGACACTTTCTGATAGCCTGTTGACTTTACAACTATGTATTATGAGGGGACTTGGATTACCAATCTAGCGGTGCGTGCATGGTTCTTTTTACACGCTGTCCAAAAAAAGGAGTGTTATGTTTTTAGTGTTTATGTTTGTATGTATGTTTCTGAGTTTCTTTATTCCACCGTAACTTCTAAATGATGTACTGATTTCGATTTATGGGGTATCGTTATTAGAATCCTTACATTGTCCCGAGTAACATAGTCATATTTAAAAAAATGGCACTCTATATTCTTATTTTTTTATTAATTTCATCTTTTTGTCGATATATTTGCCGGTTTTAAACGTCAAATTTGACATCAGTTGAAAATAAGTACTCGAACGCCAGGTACACGTTCAAGTTCAGGTTTCCGCTCGCGATCGTAATATTTCTATTCACAAAAATATGTAGATATCCTTCCCCATGCGTTTATGGGATAGCTATGTTCTACATTTTGCCCGCGGATTAAAAATCCCAAATAGACCAAAAAAAGAATTTAAAATTTGGTACTTCGTGTTCTGCGATTCGTCCGAATGTCTTTTAAGTTTAAATCATCAAAGATATATAAACACGAGTAGTTTACGTTTTAAAAATATATCGCATTCAAAAGTATAATTAATTAACACATTCCTATCGTAGGCACTGACACAATTAGAGATTGACGAAACTACGACGTGAACTTTCGCTTCGCACATTGTCAGAATAACATATAGACATGCGTAGAACGTATGCGATTAGAATATATACGTGAGAATTCTATAGTGACCACTGTTTGTCGAACGTGACAGTTTTTGTCGACGAAGCGAAGCGATAGGCGATAGCGAAGACAACGCGTTGCGCTAGTACAAAAAAAATATATGAATGTTTTGTGAAATGGATGAAATCTAAGCCAGAGGAAACTGGACTTTAATAAGACGTGATAATTTGAAAAATATTGATTAATAGCCTCTTGGTTTAAAAAAAATATCTGCACTGTATCAATGTCCGAATTTATATGAAGAAATTTTTATCAATAACGTTAAAATTTAAAATAAAGATGATGATAATATTTTAATTATTTATTGTAGCGCTCATCGACATGAAATCCATCAATCCCCCTGCCCTTATACCAATTTAATTGGGGACGGCGCAGCACGATTTTTCTTCCATACATCTCTGTTAGCCGTCATCTCAGTAGTGACTTTCTGTCATCATCTTTCATACAATCCATCCATAATTTCTTCGGATTATCAATCAACATGATATAATTTGAAGTTATATTTAATCAAATCAAGATCAAGATATATTTTTTTTAATTTTTGTACAATAAAATTAAACTACGTTTAAAAAAACCGACTTCAAGAAATTACATCATCCAAGTAAACAAAATTGCTCATAAAATAAAAACTACTGAGCCAAATTGAATCATTTTTATATAGGACCAAACGGCAAGTATACAGCATCGAACAAAAAAAGAATACTTTTTTGCTGTGCCCTACAGGGTCCATAATTGTGTCTGTTTTACTATTTTGTTTACCATCTACTTAATTGTGTTACATTGTGAAATGCAAATAAAGAATATGAATATGAATATGAATCACAGAAATCGAAACCTCCGAGTAATGGGTAATAAAGAAATATATACCAAAAGAATTGAGAACCTCCTCCTTTTTGAAGTGGGTAAAAATATTATTGATCTTGGGCGCTTCCACCATACAGGAGACTTCTCTATAAGAGCAAATAGATCAGCATACGACAGGCTATTATTTAATGTTAATGGTTTAGCTATCCCCAAAAGTTCCATTCCTTTTTAACTTTGGGTAACCAATAGATACAAAGCGTCTTAGTCTCAGCAAAACTTTCAACATTACAAGTATTCAATGTCGATATTTTACGTAGCGTAACTTTAGTCGCCCCAAATCTTCGCCAAACTTTGGCCTAAACCCCGAAAACTTAAATTTACTCTGGACAAGTAATTTCTTAATAATGGATTTTTAAATGAAACTTATAGATTTAAATAAAAGTTTTTCTTTAAATCTGACATATATTCTTGGTCTGGTTAAAAACAAGATGTAGTCCTAAATTCACGAAGCATGTAAGCAGAACGGCATAATATAAAATGACTTCCTATGGCGTCGTAAGCTAACGAGCATAAAATGTATTCATTCACTGGTGTGTGTAATTAAAATTTAAAAAAATAAAATTCGTTATGCATAAGCGTTTACTTATTATAGGCAAGTTACTTTTGGGTTATATAAAAAAGTTATATAAGGTAACAAAACTTGCTTCAAACTATGCAGATCTTGGTGTAACTTTACGGTCAACTGCCAAGACAAACTATTAATACACACATACGAAAATTAAAGTGCACGTTCCATATTACGGTTAATTGGCACGTCGTTTTGAGGGCAGCTGTGCTGAATAGCACCCACTATTTTCTTTCATCAACTGCCTCGTTGATCTAGTGGTCCCAAGCGCGACTGCTGAGCATGACGTCTTGGGTTCGATGATTCTCAGGTCGGGCAGTGTTATTGGGTTTTTCTGTTAGGAAATTCTCAGTAGCAGCCCGGAGTTTGGAATTGTGCCCGGTAGATGGCAATAGGCTCACCACCTAACTTAATAACAGGACTTAATAACACAATTAGTGAAATGTGGGTGTACAAGTGTGTACACCTCTGCCTACCCCTTCGGGGAATACAGGCGTGATGCACTATGTTATTTTACACTACATAATGCTATGTTATTTTCTTTCATTAAAAGTCACATAAGCGACACTTGGCCCGAATTAGATTACTCTTAACGGCATCTTGTTATATCCGATCTACTACAAGATTAAATAAACTATATAGAGTCTAGGCTATACCAAATGCTCACATATTGAGTTTCTTGGCTCCTAAGGTGCGCAGACTGCATGCTCGTAACAGCATCAAAACTGCCACCAACTGGCAATTTTGATGCACTGACGAGTCAACTGCACAAAAATTTGCATCGAAACTGCAATTTTGCAGCTGGCGTGCCGTTTAAATACAGACCGTTTGTTGAGACCCTAAGATAAAGGCTAGATTTTAGGGGTCAGACGTTCGAAATTGTAAAACTGTTGTATAGCTTATTATAAGACTGTCTACTTCTCTTTATCTTTTGTAGATAATATGTGTACAAATAAAAGTTTTAATATTTTATTAGACATACGAAAATGTACCAATGACAATTTGTTGGAGCAAAACGTTAACAATCCAAGGCCTCTCGGGCAAAGCTTCTTGCAGACGTGCAGAACAGCGGCCCATAGTCTGGTTCATTATAATTATTATGAGAACCCCGAAACCCTTAAAAAACAGTGACAGCATAGTTGTATAACTGTTGGACTGGCAAGTCAGAGGTCACCTGTTTGAACACAAGACACGCCTCACTCTTAGAAGCTATGTGCGTATTAGAAACTAGTTGGTGCCTGCGACTTCGTCTGCGCGACTAAAGGTCGCCTTTGTCCTTACCCAAGATACAATGTTTCTTCTTTCACCTCGTCAAATTTTAGTACGATCCGTTCAGTCGTTTAGTCGTGAAAATATAACAGAGTTACTTTCGCATTTATAATATTAGTATGGAAGTATGGATATTATGGATTAATAATCACTTGCTTAAAACGGTGAAAAAAGACATGGTGAGGAAACCAGCACATCTGAGAGATGTCTTCGATGTACATTGGTATAGTCATGACTATATTACAGTGGTAATTTATACTCGAATTCGTGTACAAATTAGAAATTAATAATCACTTACGTAGTAAAGGAAAACATCGTCACGAAACCAGCACATCTCAGAAATGTTCTCGATGGTGTGTAAAGCTATAACAGAGACCTACGGGTGGTTAACTCTGACACTAGGTAAACGTTAAGCCAATCATTATATTAACTGTAAATTAGGGAAGTACAAGACCTTTGCGCTGAAAACTATGCCTATTACAATGCAAGTATCAAGGTTACAAATGTATGCTGTATGTGATTGAAACAACTATCTATGTTGTAGTGAGATAACATTATTATAATTATAATTGCCAATATTTATAAAATCAGAGCATTGTTTTAATATATAAACGTATAGATAGGCAGTGACTGCGTGTAAAATACTACTATTAAGGCTAGGCAGTTTTTTTTATGAGCGTTAGGTACTTAACTTTTGCCGCACTCCAGTACTAGAACAGAGTGTGTATGGAAGAAGAATAGATGCTGCGCCGACCCCAAATAAATTGGGATAAGGGCAGGGAGGGGGATTATGATGATGATGATGATGATGATACCTAGGTACATATGTATTATGGAAATTGTATTTCATAATGTTATGTCAATTTGATTTAAATGTAACACAAAATATGTACCTACTTATTTAAAATTAGTTCAACACCGCTTATTTGATGCTAATCCTGAGGCTTGGTGAGATTCTATCAAGTGAGTGATATAATAACAATACCAAAAGATAAAATTAAAAACATAATAGGTAGTTCGGTAAGTAGTCCAAAAAAAAACAAGAAAAATATTAAAAATACAATTTTCTAAGAACGTTTAAGGTAAAGGCCGATTGCGTAGCAGGCAACATTACATAACAGGCAATGTACGTGGGCCGCCAAAAAGGCTGAATGCCACATTGTCAGACGATCGTTGTAAACGTTCGGTTAACCACCGGTTTACCCAAATATTCGGCTAGTCAGACTGCCAGTCTGGAGTCTAGACTAGACAAGTAACCTTACACGTAATGTTGTTTAGATGACGCAAAAATATAGACAGGCCTTTTCTACTTTGTCCGACTTTATTACTAGCAGACATTGTTCTTTTTATTATATTTGTTACGTTCTACAAGTAAACAAAATAATATTTATTATGCTTGTGCTTGGAACACCGTGACATTTATTTGGTGAGGCGATAAGCTTTGAAAAAGATTTTTAAAAATAATGCTTGATCGAAACGGATGGTAAAAATGTTTTTAAAACGTGGCGCTTTGTGGCTTTGGATTGGATTTCATAGATATGTCATACGGAGTTTTAAACGCTGTAACTTCTGTTGGAACGCATCGCTTGATTAACTCTCGAGCATATCAGGCCTTAGAGTAAAAAAATATTGACGTATCTATGACGGAATACTCCAAGAAAAAAACGATGTAGGTGTTGAACTGTTCGAATCTGAAGACTATGGTGCATGATCGTTTTGAATTCCAGCTCAACAAAGTTACCTAAATATCTAATTACTCTATATCCCTATTATTTATTATTTTATAGCTTGATGGAAGAGTTCGTTGATAAGCTTGTCGCGGTTGGTTTGTCGATGGGTAACCATAATTTAATGTCGAAATCGCTCCGTGCCTCAGAGAGCACGTAAAACTGTCAGTCTCGGTTGTCAAACGAAGATATACGAGTTAGTTATGGGTAGTGTGCCTAATGGTGGTCTGATTTATCAGTGTTACCACGAGTTATCGTGTTGCATAGTAACTGGGTTGTTCCAGACAAGTCAGATAGGCAGCTGGTTCATGTAAGATACTGGTATTACGCTGGACCCGACTAGAATAGAAGCCAATCCCCACGTACATGGGAAGAGGCTAGGCATTTGCCTAGCCTCTTCCCATGTCTATATTTATTGTCTATATTTTTGATACAATTTCGTTTTATGACTGATTTCCTCGTAATTAATACCTTAATAACGTAATTTAATTAAGTATGCAATTGAATTCGCTTGTTGAACAATTTTATTGCAGCAATTCCAAGTGATGGAATTATTTTGTTTAATTGCAAATTGAATAATTGGGTCTTGACCACCGGTAGTTTTGAACCCTGTGGTCTGTACTGACGGGGTAAAAATTATATTCTTTTATTTTAACATATAAAACCGAAATGTTAGACAGGGGTTTAACTGCTGAAGTGCACCCATATTTCATCGATGCCATTATTAAGTCCCAGGTGCAATTCCAAACTGCAGGCTGCTACAAAGAATTGCATAACAGAAAAACTCAATAACGATTTGATCGATCCCATTTTTTCAATTGAACTCAGGATCTTACGTTTGACAGCCGTACTTGTGGCCACTAGATCGAAGAAGCAATCAATTACATTAAATATTTCTGTTTTAATAAATAAATGTTTTATTTGAGTCTCGCAGCCGCAGCAGATTAAACTTAAAATAATATTCTGTACTAGGAAAAAGAACCTAAATAAAACAAAAAGTAAAAGATTTATGTACTTAATGCTATAACTAATTAGCCACCTTCCTATAAGATAAATTCATACAATGTTAGGTACAAAGTACCTACATAATTATGTACACGACGGTGATCAAATAATTCCTCATTATTATTTCGATTAGATATGAAAATTCATTATATGTTTAGGTTTACATAATATGATAATTTTTATGTGATTCTATCGTACAGTTACCATCATAAAAGCATAAACATTTGGAATTTCTTAATTCATTATAAATTTTTCGTTATTATAATTTGTTACAAAAACCTGCTTAGCTTTTCCCAAACTGCGTTAGGGCCGGCTTCCAGGTTCCAGTCTTGCAGTACTTTACCTATATGGGGCGACTGCCTATTTGACCTTCACAACCCAGCCAGGGAACACGGTATCTCGTGCTAAGACAGGTAAGGGTGGGCGAACTTTTAGGCATCTGAATACCCGTAACGACGGATACATCTAGAATTCTAGACCGAAGATCTGACGTGCTCTTCGAGGCCTAAGCCGAGGGGTCTCGAAATGATGGTTGGTGACCATTCACAGACTAACCAGGGCAAGGATAGCTTTACCTCGATCTATCTATTTGTGCAGTGATTATTTTGACAGAAGTCCCTTTATGTTTATGTGAACTGTATCATATCGCTACTATCTCGACTATATTGATAACATCTATATTTAAATGATCACAAATCACAATACATTTACTATTTCACTCGACTCTGCGGAAAATACAAATGATAAATGTATCACTAATTTCCGGAAGTTTACAACTAACACATTGTTTGAATTAAAAAACAATTTTAGTGCTAAATTGAGTCGAACTGAAGTAAATATTTTCATTATATTAAAGGTCAATCGTACGTCAATAGCGAGGAATGAGAGACAACATGAATGGAATTAAGCCAAACATAACCTGAATCACTGAATGGCATTATTAGCGACGCCCACATAAGAAATCTAGAGGCCCTGGTGTAAAATTTTAAGGCAGATTACGCAACTACTGATTTTAAAGGCAATAGCGTAATAAAAATAAAAAAAACAATTAATATTCACCGGTAACTACTCACTTGCATTTTTCGGGATTGCCCGAACTGCCTTTTTGTTGTTTGACTCGAGACATCGCCGCGGGGTGTGCTCATAACTAAGGGCTCCGTTCGAGTTTCGAAACTAGTCGGGCAATCCCGAAAAATGCACGTGAGTAGTAACCGGTGAACATTAATTGATATGAATATGTCTCACGAAAGTTTTTATACAAAAATAAAAAAATAAAACTAAAACTGAGTCAAACATAGATATAAGGTAAGGAATTCTGACCAGGACCGAAGAAAACATGTACAATAACAAGACTGTGAGGCAAAACGTTGTTAAACTTGTATGAGAATGTTCATATGTGTATTCATGTACATATAGATACCTGGTGCCTGTGACATCGTCCGCAATACAAAAGTCCTATGTCCTTATACAAGATCCAATCATCTCTACACCAAAATTCAACAAAATTTGTTCAGCGGTGAATCGTGGCAAACAAACAGACAAGGTTACTTTTGCATTTATAATATTATTAGTAAGGAATGTATCACGTCATTACCGCATGGCCTGCAGGCTGTACAGTATGATATCTCGTGATGATAAGTCCGAAACTAGTTCAGCAACCTTAATTAACCTGCATTCTGCTCACATTAATTAATTTTAATTGTAAAGAACACATAAATTTAAAAGAGTGTCTATGGAGTTTCTTGCCGGCTCTTCTCCATAAGACTTACTTCTTGGAACCGTGCACCTAGCTTTGACTTTTCATAAGTGCCTGTAATATGGTCTATTTGAAATAAAAAAATTGAGTTTGAGTTTGAAGCCTAGATAATAAAATGCACAGAAATAAAGCGGCATACTCCGAAAACAGTAGAAGTATGTTCAAATACTCTCTTAAGGTTTAAACTACTCTAAACTCACCTTGGCACACAAATAGAGTGATAGATCCCATAATTCCGTAACACGTGGATAAATTCTGGCAGCGTCCGACAGGCGCCCATGATACTAAACGCTGCTAACGAACAGTTCCATATCATTAGCGTCCGCCGTAACTCGAATCTGGAGACAAAAGAAAAAAAACATTATATTATTATAGCTAGTATAACTTGACCTTGAAAGTCAATCATTGGGTGTGGAACGGCAGATCTAGATATAATGGTTATATAATAAATAGGTACATGTACAAATTAATTTATAAATAGTCTATTAGGCGACAGTTAAGAAACCTATAGGCACTTAAAATAATTAATGTGCTACTATAATAATTGCTCTCTAAATTCTTACACTAGATATAAAAGTGTAGAAGCCATAATATTAAATTTGATTATATTTATGCAAGCATATAATGATGTACAGTTCAGCTCATATAAGTGTGGCTGTCTGAATGACCGCGCAGGTACTGTCACGTAATAAAGTGTTAAAACACAAAAAAAAATGGTTTCATGTTTCTTCTCAAAAAATATTCGTTCCAAAACGAACTCGTGCGTGTAGAATCCCGACCGACTGGCCCCAGTCTAGAAGCTATTTATTATTTATATAAATGCAAGTCTAGAAGCTATGTATTATTTATATAAATGCCTAAATAATACGAGTAGCCATAAAACCGGCCGTTGTTTAATTGTGAATATCGGCCCCGAGCTTCTGTTACCATCAAACTACAAAGGAACTTCATACATTGGTGAAGAGATATAATGTAATAAAGACTGCTTTGTCAACCCTTAACAATGAAGGAACACAAATAAATTAATTTTACCCTACAATGAAAATACATAGGTATGAAACCAAACAATTTAATAATAACTTAGGTATACAATATTTACACTGAAAGCTTTAAAAGCATTCTGTTTCTTATTATGTAAATAGTTTGTTTTGAACGAGTATTTTATTTAGAATTAATTCACTTCCTATTACGAAGTAGTCTAAAATGTTTAAAAAGTTTAACATATACATTACCTATATTTTAAACTTATTAGTCTTACTTATAAATATCTAATATGTCACCCTGTCTGGCGGTCTGGTATTTTGCTGAATTTGACCTTTTTGGCGCAGCCGTGAGCCACACAATGACCACTAAACATTCATATAACCTTTTTGTAAATCTAAATTAATTGCATAGATAAATCTTTCAAACGAATTAACGCATGCGTTGCGAACTCTTAAAGTTATAAATTTTGGTGGAAAAATACGATCGTGAGCAGGATTCGAACCTGCGCCTCCCGTATAATAAATACTCATAATATACACGTCATCACTATACACATAATACTGATCCAATTCGTAAGGGTCGGTAATAGATAATTAATCATTTATTTTTAATTGAACCTTCGAAAAGTTAATTACAAATGCATCGATCGCGTTCAGGGGTTGCCCATTCCTTCTAAATAAAATATGACCACGGAAGTTGTTTTTGGTAAGTTTTGTATTTATTTTGCTGCAAACGTTAAAGTCAAATAGAAGCCTTTCAGAAATGGAGACAAAATAACAAAACCTTATGAAGTCACTGGCATTTTAATTAAGGAATATTATGTCCATTTAATTTTTTAAATATACAAATTATACAAAAACGATAGTAATAATGAGGAACAGTTCCACGTAGTTAACACTGATATTCTTTACGTCCTTGACTCATGCTAATCCTCGTACGTCAAACGACGCAGCCTCTCAGCTATAATTATATTTTATCATTGGTCACAGTACGATTATATTTTTATCAACTATATCTGCATATGTTTGTATAGTCGCTCCAATCATATCAACGATGCGGCTTGCGATTAGGGTTGACACCTTTCTTTTTGTGAAAATAAACTACGATTTATTTACTTTATTATTTTGCTTAAAAACAATTTTTTCCTTATTTTTAGCGACTTTTAACAAATCACTGGACAGTTGACGGAAGTTTTACATTCTATATTAAGGTTTAAGATATAAAATTAATTACTATTTATTATAGTAATTAATTTTATATCAGATTCAGAAACGCTTTGTTTCTTCCATCTCGCCATTTGCTATTTATCACAGAAAAAAAACCTAATTGTAAAATTATCAATTCCCTGCTAAAACAAATCACGCGAAGTTAAGTATTTTAGCGTACTTTATTGTTTTCATAAAGTATAGAGTACAATTACCCAAAATAACGTACAATACTTTATAATAAAGTACGGGTGGCAGCCCTACTTGCCATTGTGAACGGTCAGTCTGCCAACATACAAAATAATATGTTAATACACAGCACAATGGCTTTCCTATTGTATTCCTAGATAAGAGTTATAAATAGCAACATATACATCATAGATTTACGACTACATTTTTAACTGGAAGAAGTACAGTGTATAAAGTGTTTTAGGTACTGTCTAAAATGTAGGTGACTGGAATGCTGCTAGAAGGTTTTTATATACTATCATTCTCTACAAAGTCATAAAAATGTAAATAGCAATATTATCTATATGACCGACTATCGAAATTATATGTATTACAGTCAGTCTTCTTTTTCGTGTGGTTAATGAACAACCGAGTGTCAGAGTTTAAACTGCCCGTAGGCCTCCGACATGGCTTTACACACCACCGAGAACATCTCTCATGTGTGCTGGTTTCCTAACGATGTTTTCCTTCACCGTTTTAAACAAGTGATATTTAATTTCTAATACGCACATGACTCGAAAAGTCAGTGTTGCGTGCCTTGGATTCGAACTTGAGACCTTTGACTTGCCAGTCCAACGGTCTAACCACTAGGCTGTCAGTGCACTAACACTGTATGTATATATCTAGGTACATTCGAAAACATAAGTCTTCTCCTGTAAAGTTAGGTTTTGGTGCATACAGTTTAACAGAACTTAGAAATGAGAATAATCATGTATATAAATTATGCTGAATTTATCTTGCTATTTACTTGCTACATTATCTCGCTAAATGAGGCAAACTTTAACAGCTTTTCTATGTATATCGCACAGGATAATCGGACAAATCGAATCTGCGAAAATCCGACGACGATAGCAAAGGAAATGAAATGGAAGAAAAGAAATCTAAGACAGATTTTCGTAATCATCTAAGCTATTTTCAGGATCATTGCAAAAACCCCAGTTTGTTTAGTATGATTGGAAATTTTTACGCTGATTGGCTAATCTAACAGTTGATTTATACTACTTTCTTCTGGTTGGGCAGAACATGACTATTCATAATGGTCTATTTATTGACTGCAATAGTAGAATATACAAGGTACAAAAACTATTCTTACAAATATTTTGTTGTCTAATTTTATTTCTTTTGTTTTGGGAATGGTGAATAAGTTGGACTACCCCATCCTACATACTAAATCAAAAATAACTCTAACTAGCACTGCTTTTAATTAACAACTTACTCCCACATTCGAAACAAAAACAAAACTATAAGCATCTTACATCAAAAATTGAAACGGGTAGCTAAGACTACAGGCAAATCTAAGAGTAGACAAGGTGGATTTCATCAATGAAACTATAGAATCATTGATCCCCGAAAGGGTAGGCAGGGGTATACAGTTTTTTTGAAATCTCTATTAATTTTAAGGTGTTCAAACACTAGTGTTAATGTAAACTCTAGGCTGCTACTGAGAATTAAAAACCCATTAACATTTTGGCCGACCTGTGAATCGAACCCAAGAACTCATGCTCAGGAGTTGAGCTTGAGACCAATAGACCAACGAGGCAGTCTTACTATAAAGACTGAGTAAATAATGATTTGGAAAATCTTTAGGAAGTCTTTGCCCAGCAGTGGGACTACTAATCTTAGTAAGGTTTGGGCATATGTGAAGTAAATAAAAAACTCTAAGGCTTTCAAGCTCTAAGCTCTATTCCCGTCCCTATCTTGCACATACAGTTCGACAGTTGTGCAACAGTGACAGGATAATACTAAAACCAAAAGACGTGATAAATAATATTTAATTATCTTGGCCTAACTCTAATGACCGATGTTTCTCAGGGTAAAATCTACCTTTAAAAATAATCCACTCGTTAATATTTCATTCATAACAAGCGTATTTATAACTAAAGAAGGCATATCTTTATACAAACGGTAAACTAATGAATGAGTTATAATTACTATTTAACTGATAAGTAATCAAATAAATCATGCTTATTTACATTATAGCTAATACAACAATCAAAACTATGTCAACACACTAATTAATTATTATTAATCAAACACAAATAATTAGTTTGATATAATGACGAAGTTCGATAGAATATTTATCAAGTATAGTCTATAGTCTATCCCTTTAAATAGTGGCGGTGGACCGAATTACATATTAGCAGTATTTCTTGTAAATAGATACATAACATAGCCTATAATTGATTAAATATAACGTAAGACAAAGGTGTAAAGGTGGTGTTATAGAGCAGCATTTGTTGCATGCCGATATTAGGTCTCATGTAAGGGGGCGTCCATAAATTACGTGAGGTGTTTTTTTAAATTTTCTGACCCTCCCTCTCCCCCTGGTGAGATGTCGTGAGATTTTATTCAACCCCATCCCCCAATCCCACGTGAGATTTTTCAAAATGTGGGTTTCTTACGTAAACGCGTTGGATTGTTTGTGTTATTGTAAAAAAGAAAAAAAAATTGCTTCGTGCTTTTGTTTACGACTAGTTAAGACTAGTTATCAATATTGCTGAGAGCCTAATTATAAGTGTAATAAAAATTTAACAAAAGAATACTTAAATCGTAACTACTGTGATTAAAAAAAAGAATATCTACTCTAATTCAGTCCATGGAGAATCATGCGCGGTCTCAAGAGAGACCGCGCATTATTCTCCATGGACTGATTAACTCTTCTTTCTTCGGGAATTTTTGCTTCGCTGTATTCCATAATTTTATCACATCGTCCTGGCAGGACTTCTTCGTCTTATAGACGTATCTTTTGACGTATGCGTTATAAAAATCTAGATAACTCATTTTAAATTAGTAAGAGCATGCACTGAGTCGAGTAAAACATTTACAAGAATAAACAAAGCAGTTTGGAACCGGTCCCTGTGTCGCTGCCACTCAGCTCGTACACTCTCGTTCATCGAGTCGCGCGTTCGGCTGACAGTGGCGCGAAAACAAAGGACGGGCTACACTTACCGTAAATTCAGATTAAATTGAGCTATTTGGTATAAAACAAATATGGTGGTTTGACAGTCAGTAGATGTATAACGTCGAAGTATGAATGAAATTATATTCTTTCGAACGAATTAGTGAATGATCTTAATCGTATTACGATTACGCTTAAGATTAAATCTTAAGCATGTACAATCTGGATTAAATGGACCAAAATAGAATATATATTTTTTTTTCAATCAGAAAAAAAATTGCATGATATTTGCCGAGACCCCCCCTCTCTCCAACGTAAGATTAGATGAGATTTGACTCGACCCACTCCCCCCCTTAAACATCTCACGTAATTTATGGACGCCCCCTAATAGGTGAGAGTATTGTCACCTACCGGGTACAATTCCTAACAGAAAAAGCCAATAGCACTAACCAACTCGGGAATCTAATCCAAGAGCTCAGCCACAAGACCCAAACCAAAGTTAAACCAATAACAATGACAGTCTCTATTCTGAAAGGTGAAAGAAAATATTGTGGTTATAGTTTTATAAGAAAAAAAAAAACAATATAATAAGCCTCCTACAGAAGCAAAATAATAATGACGCCACTAATTCAGCGGATGGACTATACATATCATTATAGTGCTAATTATGTAAGGCGATTAACAGTTGCTACTGAAATCTGTTTCATAACTAAGTAGGTCGATGTACCTTATGGTGATGATACATTTAACGACAAAATCCTATGAACGGCTGCTGATACGTCATTAAGTATATTACATAAAAATAATTTTAAGGTGCAAGCAATTTTCGCCTTACGGTCGTCCGCTGACATTGCTCCCCGTAGACTGTACTGTGGGGACAGCTCCGCTATCGTATTTGATAAGACCATTATATGTATAGCATTTGGAAATTTGGATAGCACAAAAGATAACTGTTCTACGGGTCTCTGAAAAAAGAGAGATGGTAAGATAATCATCATTCAAATTGTGTATCGGTAGTGGGCCCGATAGTGGTTTTCCCGAAAGGGGTGTCTCATCAGTCAATGATCCTCAAGTTCATTGTCATTGTAGATCGCAGAAATGTAGCTGGTTATGTACGTTCGTTACGCCCTTTCTTCTCTCCCGTGATGCACTTTTTATGTGTACCAATTCAATCATGTACGCTGTGCCGGACGTCTACCGACTAAAAACCGCACGGTCCTACTCTAACCTTTACCGAGATACCGGGTCCGGGCACCCCGGCAGGCTCCCGTGAAGCACTAGGAGGCGGTGAACATAAGACAATCAACAAGAAAAAGGTTACCCGGCTTTTTGATGTTCAAAAAATACCATTCAAATTAGTCTAATTTGAATAAATTATATTTTCCGGTACCATAGATAAGTCAATGTGGTAACTCACTAATAATTAAGCCTTTAGACAGGAGAGATCTATGTACTTAAAATCAGCATCATAGAGACAGTTGCATTCAAAATGTTTAAAATAATCGACGCAGTTGATTTAATGATAATATATTTGTCTGTACCTATAATAATAGAAAATGGACCCGAAGATAATTACTTAATTTTTTTTTTAATATTGCTTAGGGCCTATTTTTGATGCTGATTCTATTTTTATTAGTCGTGGAAAGTTTTAATTAATCAAAACAGCAACATGTTTTCGACAAAATGTAAATCTGGACTATTCCAGAATTGATTCAATTGACATTGCGAATGTAAATAAAATAAGCGTGTCTAGGGCGTTCTTATCATTCCAACGCAAGATTTGAAATATGGCTCCCTTTCAGATTTGGCAAACCATCAAATTGTTGTTGCCGATGGATTTTATTTATAAAAATAGTCTTAAGAATGATCTATGCTTATGTTTTCATAATACATAAATGATTTGCATATTGACCTATAACCCCAGTTATCATTAGCTAAACGAGATACCTACCAGTCACCTTTTCAAATTGCATGTAGAGATAATTTAACGCAGATAAGTAATAATTACTTTGTTTTCCTGATATGGGTATAATTACTTTAATTGTGAGATTTAAATTATACCAGATTAAATAGGTTACTTTTAAAAAGACATTCCGTACATAATATAAAAACGTAGATATTTATCAGCATTTTACAATATTCAATTCTGGAGCACAATTTCATGTTAGAATCTTCTATAGAGGTTACTCTCTTTGTTTTGGAGTCAATTTAATGTCAGCAGAGCGGAATTATTATCAACAGTAACCAAGCTAGAACTAGTTAAAATATATCTGTGGTTGGGTTTGAAAGACGTTTCAATAAACGAACAACATTGCGTGACCGTAGCCTTATAAATATTTTATAGTAGGTACACAAAGTTTATTTGATAAACATTATTAAGTATGTATAATAAACTTTGTGTAGGAAGAAACAACGCTCCGCGATACATTTTAATCGTAATGTTCGAAAATATGGTGAACCAACCACTTGTCGGCCAGTCATAAAAATAAAACAATAAGAATTTGGAATTCGTTTTCTTTTTACCTTTCATCAAATTCGCACGAATGGTCATGCAACGGCAAAAAAGTGCAACGCTGGGTCTACAATGAAAGGAAGTTTGTGTGGCTCGTTTTCTCATTTTAATTTAAACTCGTGCATTAAAATTACTGCACAGATACCAAATACCAAGTATCTGAGTAGTAGTTTTAATAAGTATTTTATGACAGAAGAGCACGATAATTCGAGTACCAACATTCTCTCCCTCTCATCATTTGGTTGATGAACAACCTAGTGTCAGAGTTTAAAACGCCCGTAGGTCTCTGACATGACTTTACACACGATCGAGAACATCTCTCAGGTTGGTGGTTTCCTTACGATGTTTTCACCGTTTCAAACAAGCGATAATTCATTTTTAATTAGCACATGACTCGTAAAGTCAGTGGTGCGTGCCTTAGATTCAAAATTGCGACCTTGAACTTGGCAGTCAAACGGTCTACTAGGCTATCACTGTACAACCATAAAAAATCCCTACTACATTATTTGTTGGTACTAAAATCAATAAATAAAAGGCAACATGAATTATCATTTCTAAAACTATAATCATGTATTGCATTTTTTATGACGATGAAAAAGGGTCATCAGCAATGCTAGCATAAATATTTATCGTACTTGAACTTGTTGTACCTATTGTTATCGAACACGTCAATGATATTCCCAATAGATAAAAATAGGTCTTCAATAACAGTACCTATAAATTCAGACATATGATGAATTGATACTACATGCAAATCTTTTTATCTAAGACGTACAGTAGGCCGCACACGTTCGTGGTATAAGTCTCACCTTGAGCTGGCCTGTCGTAATAGGGAGTTTTTTTTTTTACCATTTTGTTACCACTGACGTGTAGCCTACCGTACAAAAAGGTATAAAAGTAGAATATACCTTCGCCAGCTAGATACAATTTTTTAACTCGCAAAAGAGTTTCATAATACTTAATGTTGTATAACTTTATTTATTTTATGTATGAGCATAAAACTGTAAAAGGAAACATTCTAACAAAATAGAAGTAGGTATTTGGTTTTTATTTGGAAAGTATTACATCGATCAACGTAAAATCTCATACAATGGAGATGAAATATGTTATTTATATTCTTCAAAAATATTTTATTATAGGATTTTTGTTTTTTGCAAATACAATGTATGTTATGATATAGTCACAATTCATCCGTATAAATTTAATCTAAGAGATAAATGTTCACAAGAAACCCATCCATTTCATGATCGTTCGTAGTTCAAGATCGGTCATCAACACGAATACATGACATCAGTCTTTACAGACTTTAGACAGTTCACGTAAACTTTTAAGGATGGGCTTACAAGGCCGATAACAGGTGGCTTCACCCTACTTCCTGATCTCCTTGTGACAAGGTTTTCTTAGAGTAGGAAAACTTGGTAATTGCTATAATAATACCTATAATAATAATTTTAAGGAAAAATCTTGTTTATTTATATATGACTGCGGGTTCTTAGATTTCATATTGCAAGTCACACGTAATTTTTTTGTCGTACTACTTATTGACACAAAAAGCAGATTAAATATCACTCTGCGCAATGTCAATAGGTTTTAAAACGATATTCGATTTGAATCTACACAAATAAATAAAATTGCAGTGTCTGTTTGTAATGTCAAAATATCAGCTTTTACCTAAAGGCATATGAAAGTATATCGGTACATATAACAAAAAAAAACAATAATTAAAAAAAAAAGTGTCTGTTCCGGCTAATCTCCGAAACGGCTGGACTGATTTTGACGGGACTTTTACTGGCAGATAACAGGTGTGCGCCATCTATATTAATATCGATTTTTTAGGACCAACTAGCAAAATATGTAGAAATATATATATACTGGAATGACTGGAATTCCGAAGGTAACAATTATTTTACAAAACACCAAAAACTATACTGGCTTACATAATATTAAGGACAGAATTTATTAGCAAAAATATTTCCGATAACAGTTTTATCGCAAATTCATGTACGTATACGACTCATGTACGTATTGATCGCGATTACCGATTGCGTATTTATCAACTATGAATCATTATTTACAGAATTAATCGATAAGTGAGCAAATACTATTAGTAGGTGCATGTAAGCTAACATTTTAAAGGTTGCAGTTCAAAACAGTAAAATAATTTAAAAATTAATGGTAACAAAAATTTTTAAAACAAGACGAATCAATGGAGCTGAATCTCGATAGGTTTATCTGGTTTAGTTCAGAACTTCCTATGGCCACCTTCCGACTCCATCATCAGACCCTGGATTATCATGTAGCATCAAAGTACTCGCTAAAACAAAACAAATGAGCCCAAACTCGATGGGTTTATCTTATTTAGTTAAGATGTTTCTATGGCCGTCTTCCGGCTCCATCATCAGAACAGCTCCATCTAATATATAAAATTCTCGTGTCACAGTTTTCGTTGCCATACTCCTCCGAAACGGCTTGACCGATTTTGATGAAATTTTTTGTGCTTATCCGGTATCTATGAGAATCGGCCAACATCTATTTTTCATCCCCCTAAATGTTAGGGGTAGTCCATCCCTAAATTTTTTATTTATATGGCAAAACAACGTTTGCCGGGTCAGCTAGTACCTAGTATCATATTTTTGTATTGTCACCGAAGATACATATGTATACCAAATTGGAGACCAATCGGACATCGGGAAGTGGTTCTAATTTAGCTTCCAAGATTCGTGCCGAACATACATACAGACATTGCAAGTTAAATAAAAGCTTGTATTGCTGGAGAGCGTAGCGATTCCTTTTACAGGGACTACGTGCAAGTGATACCCCGTGTGTGGAAAATCCGTCATGGACGCTGTGGCGGACTCTTACCCACTAAAAACCACACGGTCCTACTCAACACCTTTAACCTCGAGTTACCGGATCGCAGCTGCGTTCACAGCGACTCTGTTTGTTTGTTACCATTTCACGACTAAAAAGCTGAACGCATCGTATTGAAATTTTGCAAGGAGATAGATAGTATCTTGGGGAAGGACATACGCTAGTTTTAGTCGCGCAAACGAAGTCGCGGGCACCAGCTAGTGATTAGATAAATTACGTGAAAACTGCGACCTCCGCTATCTTTCGAGATACTATTATCGCACGATGCGAAGTCGTACGATATTGATAGCAATTTGATTACGTACTGCGAGACATCGGTGCAATAAATAATATGTAATAATATTCCGTTATTACATACATAGCATCACGCCTGTATTCGCTGAAGGTGTAGAAAGAAGTGTTCTGTGCTAAAAAGCACGGATGCCCATTTGATAAACGTGCGCAATTTAAAAATCTTGGCTATTAGTACGTCCGTACAGTAAATTTCGAAATATAAAATTTAATAACAGTACCCGACCCGTGATTCAAATGTAGAACCTCACACTTAGCAGTTTGCACTATTTTGTTATTAATATCTAGCTGTGCCCGCGTTTTCACGCGCTTTTTTCTTTTTGCTCGGTTCCTAATGGCCGTAGCGTAATGTTTAATAACCTTCCTCAAGAATTGAGCTATCACATTCAAAAATATTTTCCAAATCCGACTGGTAGTTCAAAAAAACAAACTCTTCAGCTTTTATATATTGGTATATAGAAGTATACATAATTTTTACATACCTCTAAGATTGCTCTGATAAACTTAAGCTGGATTTAAACAGTCACGTGTTGGTTGTAGGTAGTCAGGAAATCACCACCGATAACTTATAATTTACTTTACAATATACAGTTAATAAAACATGCTTATTATGGGCACATAAGTTTTAGTAGACACCAATTTCTCGCTGAATAATAAATTAATACTTACCATTAAGTTTTTTTTTTGTAGGTTACTAAAAATTATTTATGATAAGTTTAATTTTATGTAATTGAGATTGTGAATTCCTCCATCTGTGACCTTTGTACTGTTGAATTAGGACATAATTTAAATAAATTGGGACATAAATTGTAATCAGTAGGTAACGTGCTAAAATTTAAACTAAAAGAATCATAAACATAAAAAACATAGACTGCTAAAGATTACATTACTATCTTTCACTATCTAATCATTTCGCTTTGATAAGTAAACACGGAACTCATAGAAACAATGTTAAACGTTTTGAAGAGACGTGAGAATATTTCATTTCTATACAATGTGAAAGAACATATTTTGTTCTGTATTGCATCTAGTGGAATCCATCAAATACATCCAATATTTTAATGAACTACTGCTACTTACAACCCTTGAGTACCTACGTGTACGTCAGAAAAGGCGAGGTAAAATAGAATCTATTCACGTTAATAATTATGTTCAAATTCCCAAGAATAGATAACATTAGTGAAAAAAATATGACATCTACAGACTTACTGGTTATTGGTTGTGATCCCGTGGATGGGACACGTCATTATTCCCTACATAATAATCCAAAATGTTTTAAGCAAACATGTGGGGTTACTCTTGAAATTAATACCAAACCCAATCCAATTCCAATATTAAATAGACGCCTTAAACAATGCGTAATATGTATTTTTAAAGCATGTTGCATTATTAATATCCCGATTCTATAATAATTTTTTAGACATTTTGGCATTGAATTAAAAGTACTGACATACATATTTCCAATGTCAATAGAGCGGAAATATTTTCAAGAGTAAGCCGGTTGTATGTATGTATCTATTGTAAAGAGAGAAGTTCTGACTGACTGAAAATGCTGAAGGTAAATATCAAACGCAAGCCTATTGTAAAAATAGAATTGCTGTATCTATAGTTATTTTAAGTATTAGTAGCAATAATAAATCTGCCTAGCCTTTTCCCAATTACATTGGGGTCGGCCTCCAATCAAACCGGACGCAACTTAATACTAGTATTTTACATGGAGCTAGCACCTATCCGACTTCCAAAACCCAGTTACTGAGTAACACGATATCTCGTGGTAGACTTTCAGGCCTCTGACTACCCGTAACGGTTGTCATAGATCTTAATTTGACAACCAGGACCGACGACGTAACGTGTTATCCCGATATTAGTAGCGGTACGTATAGGAAAAAAACAATCATTGTGCTGTGCAATCATCATGTGTTATAAAATTAGTAAATTAAAAAAATCTATGAAAGATCCATATTTTTGCGAACGTTACGTAATTGCAAGATTAAACTGATGTACAGAAATAGGTCATTCAATTTCTCGAAAGCTAGCCAAGCTAGCCAACAGTATTTGTGCACGATTGGAATATTAAATGTTAATAACATTGTTCATCAAACTCGCGTAGGTATATTTAGTAAATACATTACACTACATTCTCAAACTCAAACTTTTATTTGCAATGGTATACATAGATGGTAAGTATATCGTGGACCCTGTTGGGCACGCAAAAATTAAGAGAGAGGAAGAGCAATGGTAAGTAGTTACATATAGAATAGGTGATTCTTTTTTATTTTTTAATATATACATGTAGATAGATGATATATTATATTTGTAGTTATTAGGTTTAAAGATTTTAAAGACTACTTATAAAAACGCATCAACGCCTCAGATGATCAGATCAACTCCAATAAATGTATAATAATCCATCAATCAATGTACCACTGTAACTATGTTCAGGAAAAAAAAAAAAAAAAAACAGAGTGAATAAGAAGTCAGCAAAAAGTCATCAAGACTTTTTGCTGACTTCTTATTCACTCTGTATTTGTTTTTCACCTTGAAACTCTGCTTTCACTTCCTCACATGTTTCAACGCCATGATCCGATATGAGTTTCATCGTGATAATGTTAGGGTTCACATTTGTTTGTGTATGATGTGGTATAACTGGTCACCCTCATGAGTCGTCAGGTGCAGGACACGAGCCTCGGCTTAGGGCGTTGCTGAGGGGACAACTAGGGACTAGCTGGATCAGATCAGTTTCCTTATTATTAAGGGTCGAATTTAAAGATACGGCGCGACCCGGTCGAGCAAGAGTCGGGGCGGACATGATGAGATATTTCGCAACGGACGGGGACCTCGCCGGTGAGGTCTGTAACAAGGCGGTCGAGCGCGTCGGAGTGTGCTTGTGTGTCTTTTAGACTCTTGAACTACAGTGGTCCTATCATCGGGTCGGAGGAGAGCGTGACATGGTCGGCGAACTTTACTGATCTGAGACGGCCTGTAGTCGGCGGAAGAACAATGTAAACATAGATGACTAAGCATTTTGTACAATCGAGATAAAAAATAGGACATAACAATGTTATCTTCCCGATCTTCGTAGAGATACACTCTAACGCCACACTTTTTAATAGCATTTTATGCATATAGAATGAGATGACAGCCTGACAACCTTATTGGTCTACTAACAGTATACAAGCGCTGCTGGTGAGCGTGAAGTTCTTAGTTTGATTCCTGGATTGAGCAGTTTTGTTGGGTATTTCTGTGAGGAGCATCTCAGTATCTTTGGAATTTAGTCCGGTAGTGATAGGCTCACCACCAGTATTACGTGGAACTTAATAATAATATTGGTGAAATGTAGGTATAGAATAATACACTTGTCAAACCGTTCGAGAAATACAGGACTTATGTAAAACGAGAACATGAAGGCAGTATTCTTCAATAAGGTCAGGTACTTAGTACTCGCAACCGCACGCGTGTATGACCAGATGTATGAACTTAGACGAAGCATCGTAGTACCTAAGTATGTAAGGATCGTAGCAAGTACCGTTATGCCTGCCTACCGTCATGGGAAAAGCGTGAGTGTATGTGTGTATGTGTATTATCCAACAATTCTCAGAGAAATTATACCTAAGTCTTCACGTCTCGACGATCAGTTTTGAACGTTCTGTGAGGTTACTCTTGAAACTAAGGGGTCATTCAAGTATTACGTAAGCACTACAGGGGGGCAGGGGGGTCTTTGCTATGCTTATTTTGATGACATGGGGGATGGGGGGGGGTCTGGATGGTGATTACGTCAGCAATATTTATATTGTTACTCTTTCGGATTTTCTACAAATTTTTGTTGTAATTAATTTGAACCGTAGAAAGTTGTTTCCTCTGTACTCTCGATTTGAACACATATGGCAACCCAGCTTGTCTATGCTTGAAAACGAAACACATTTTCACGTTTATTCACTTAGAACCGAGTAAAAGACTTTTGTCATTTCTAGACTTAGAACTGCTGCTCATGAATCAATAAAGAAACCAGAACACATTGAAAAATGCATGTACCAATGTTTACGTAAGCATGGGAGGGGGTGGGGGGGGTTAAGAGCTGGGGAAAATCTGCTTACGTGATACTTGAACGGCCCCTAATACCAATTCCAATATTAAATAGACGCCTTAAAACAACGCGTAATTTTAAAATAAATTTACCTACATTACAGTTGCCTCAATTTTAAAAGCATGGTCTCTTCATATTATCCCGAATCTATAATAATTTTTTAGACATTTTGGCATTTAAAAGTACAAACTGACATATTTCCTATGTCAATCGAGCGGAATTATTTACAAGAGTAAGCCCACAGATTGTTAAACTGATATTCTTCGTATTTAGTGATGCAACTATCCAAGTGAATTTTAACGATAAGCAATAGGTAGCTATAATCCGTTTGTTAGTACTGTTGATTTGCGAGACACGTGAAAATATCCCACGTCTTTTAATTGATAATGACAGCTTCAACTCACGTGTTTTACCAAATGTTTTGACGACCTCTCGAGCCAAAATATTGTGTAGTATCAGAACCGGTATTATATTTTTTTTTTAAGTATGTAATTAAGTAGATAGGGAGCAAGGAATTCATTAGCATTACCCACGCTATGCACAGTCAGGAGCATCAATATGTACACAAACTTTTTTAAAGTTTCGCTATATCTTTTTTCTAAGTAAAACATCGAAGATAATAGACACGAGCAGGACTCGAACCCGCGACCCTTGACGTACCGTGTCATCGCTCTACCAACTGAGCTATCGCGTCATCCTAGCATCTATTAAATTTCATGTTCCCTTTTCGTCTTAAGGAGACGCCTGGCGACAGGAAACAGGGAACATGAAATTTCATGATTTCAAATCATCAATAACATCTATAGCGTGTATGACAATATAATTAGATATGTAATACAGATAGAGGAACCTTTACTTCTACATATAGACAATTATATTAATACTTCTTAATTATTCAGATAACTATTTATAAGCAGTTTAAAAATTGCAAATGTATACATCCTTGTGCTCGTGACTGTACCTAGTACCAACCATGTACTCACATAACTAACAATTGGCTTCGCTGCAAATATTTATTTCTGATGACAAACAATTTATATTAAGTATAACTCTATAATTTATAGACTATATTCTTGTTGCTTATACTCTCTGGGTATTCCCCATAATATTATTAAATCTTTTTTCAAATGGAACCAAGATACTTTGAAAGCAAGAACAGAATAAATTCAGAAAATGTTTACTTAGAAAACAGATCAGCATTTTTTCAGAATTGTATCGATATGATATTATCGATAAGACCTTCGTCTTATTTGGTGATGAGTTAAAGATAGCTACTAAAATTAAATAGAGAATGCCTACTAATGTGCCAAGTGTATTCTAGCTACTAATATAGTAATCTGTGGTGTATTCTCAAGTAATTTTTAACATTGCACGGTACATATTTACATTTTGAGCATGCTACACTTACTTAAAATATTTTTCTTTAAATAAAATCTTACATAGAAAAATATGCTTTACCTCAGCATAGCTCCGTTTCTTTTCTCTCTTTTTATCTTTATGCCTTACTATCCATATCCACATTATATATTTATATGCATGTCTCGAGTCTGATATTATTTGTGGCGACTCTATATTATAAATGTACAACACATAAATTTACAACCCGTACCGTTGGAAAAGTCAAAATCGTACCCACGAATCATACATATTAAACCGCGTATAAATCACTCACTGTTCGGCTTATTCCCGAAGGATGAAACACGTTCCGTACCTACTCAAATATTTCATACGATAATACGCATTTTTATTTAAAATCTCTTCAATAACGCCGCAGTGATTGAAGCGCTGAAAAGCTAATTACAAAACTATGATCGGAAACCATCGTTTGCCTAAGCAGTTTAGTGTACATGGGTGACTGGTAGAGCATCTTCATTTGAACTTCATAACTTAGGGCAAGCTTGTCTTTTGGGTCGGGGTTGCAAAGAGTGCTGTGCTACCAACTAAAGCCAGAAAAGATGGTGGCAAACTGGTCACGCCTATATAATCTTCCCTAGGGATGTGCCTAATAGACGTGGCACAGCGGAGGTTCTAGAGCAGATCTCTTAAGAGGGCTCAGTGTCCCTTTTCATGTGCCACCGAGGTGGTTTTAGTGAGGTAAGAATCCCACACTCCCAGGTCTTATCCCAAAGACCGGGTGCTAAATAAACCCGAAAACAAAAAAAAGGTTGGTTCCTAACCAAGAAAGGAAAAGAACTCGGAACATTTTAAGTCATCATCATCACTTCAGCCACTGCTGGGCATACGCCTCTCTCTGCCTGTCCCAATCTCCACACCCCTCATCCAGCGATAGTAACAATGTCATCTGCCCATCTTGCCGCCGTCCCTTTAAGTATTCATGTAAAATTAGCTGGTGCCCGCGACTTCGTCTGCACGACTAAAGGTAGTCTATGTCCTTCCCCAATATACAATCTATCTCCTTGCCAAGTTTCATTACGATCCGTTCAGCCGTTTAGTCGTGAAAAGGTAACAAACAAACAAGAGTTACTTTCGCACTTATAATTTATAGTAAGGAAGTATGGATGTGTCTGTCTCAACAACAGTTTTTCTGTAGTAAAGTGAAAAGGGAAAGAAATAAACGACGACGCAACAGTGGAGCCATTTAACTCATAATGCGTACGCAAATTACAAAGTTACTCAACTGTCTTGATTTAACGGCATTTGCCTTCGGAGTCATTGGCCGAAAATGAAACGTTATAAAAAACTTCTAACATGCCTACTACGTTTTTAAGGTTTAGTCCAAGGTTTAGTACGTACACATTTTATCTAATCTAACACGCTATGATGGCTGATTGTTACTTTGCGCGGTACCGGTAGCGCTCTTTTAACACGTAAAGGAGGGAGGCCATTTTTTATTTAGTTTAATATTAATATAAGCCAATGACCTGATGTTATTATTCCAATATTTCCCACTTCTTGTAAAAATATTGAGAACAAGATCACAAACATAAACAACATCCTAGTATTAAAAAAAAAACTAAAAATCAATAACACCCCTGTTCTTAAACACGTTCAGAGCCAGCATTATTCGCTGTTACGGCTAAATAATGAACTTTGGGATACTGTATAACGATCCTCCATTTAAAATAAATTTCACAGTGGCGGTTAGCCAGAAAATGGTTGCGGTACTGCCACCCCGGGCCTTGGCGTTTATTTAGATGCTCACAGCATCTGGAGTGTTTCGCGAAACAATGAATACCTTTTATCTTTTTAGGTCAATTGTTATGGTAAAAGGTTTCAAGTTTAAAGATAAAATGTGTAAAATCGGAATTGAAAATTCAGCATTTTAAATTCAAATTATAATATTTTAAAAAAATATACACAAATTGTTTTGTAAAGTTTGTTATAAATATTATAAGTTTACCAAGCAGGAAAATTATAAAATGTGTAATTTATGTATTTACGTATTAATTAATCTATAATATTTTACAAATTATTCCTCCACACAATACGAACGGACATGACATCGTGAAGTTTTCCTTTTTATATATGCAAATAGCAATTGGAATTGATTATTCAATAATTCGGTATTCTGTAGAGGTATTGTTTAATATTAATATTTACCAAGCTTACATACCTAAGCCGTGTAAGTATGTCTTTTAATAAAAAATAAATATGGGTCAAAAGAATCAAGACTCCGTATTACATCCGTCCCTTTCCATTACGTAGGTCGAAGAAGGACAAAACACTTATTTAGCTTCAATGATTAATTGATTTATTCGTAGTTAATTGTAAGGTTGTGAATGTCAATATCATAGAACAAACTGGCATTGGAATAGGTTCAGTGACCTTATTGACTCTGTAATCCGCAGACAAGTTTCTAAGCCGATTGTGACTATCAAGTGTTTGTCAAGGGTGTACCTACTACCTACCAGTTAAATTACTATAAGTTTATACACTTACTAGCTAAACAGCCACGCTTTGCTGTGGTTCAGTTTTGTTTTTAATGAAACCACGCAAAACACTTGGGATGTGCCATATACGTGGGAACTTCGGTAAAAAAAGTACGTAAAATCGGATTATACTTATTGGAACTTTGCTAAAACCAATCATTAGATAATTCGTGTTCACATATGTCTAATTTTAACGTGTGTAATAAACGATCAAACCCAACCAAAAAGAGGACCAGACGGGAGACGGCTTCTGACAAAATATCTAATAAATTTGCTCGCCACTTTTGGCGGGGGATGAGGTAACATAAGAACTTGCACTAAAGCAACAATAGCTCTCGTCATTACGTTAACAGTATTAACACACAAAAAAAACTAAAACACATAATTTTGTGTCACAAACGATTAAAATCGTGATCAGTGTAACCATACAGGTAAAAGGTATAAAAGGTATTTGATTGGGAATCATATGCCAGTGGCGAGAGGGTAACGCCCGCTAAAACTATTCCAGTACTAATTCCTTTAAGGATCAAACGTATGAACGTAGACCAAGCAAAAGTAGTAAGTATGTGAGGATCGTAGCAGGTGACGTTCTGTAGTTTCTGCCTACCCCCATGGAAATTTATGTATAAATGTAGGCACACTTTTCCCCAACTTTGGAAATGTAGCATTCAACGTTTCACAATTATCTTTAAAACTTTTTGAATAAAATCCTGAAGCCCACCCTGTTAATTAATTGTAATTTTCTTTTCAATGAAACAAGTAGTAGTGATTTATTTATTCTACTTATAAAACAATTTTCGCACCTTCATGAATAGGTTAAATAGTGGTGTCGAGTTCAAAGATCATTATCAACATAATAGCAACAAATTGCCACTAAACTATTCGCATTTTTTTCTTTTTTTTTCGCGTGGCTTGGGAATAATGACTCTCATTATATCAATTTGAATATCAACACCTCAGCAAATTGAAGAAAAAAAACTGGAAGTGCCACTCAAGGCTCCTTCCGAATAAACAATTTACGTTTGACGCCAAATTAATGATGATGCAAAAAATCTTTTATCCCAACTATGGGCAAGCTTCCAAAAATCATCTACCCAGTAAATGTCATGAATTAAACAAGCAAGGTTATCAAAAACGAATCTTACTATAGTTTGGTAAAGCGTCAATTAAAATATCTGTAAAATATATATTTCTCATGACGTATTTAAATGGCTCGCATTTAAACTAAATATTTTACAAAGTAAACGGTCTGAGAAATACTCAACATTGGCCATTCCCGACGATGTGAGGGAGAGTAATAAAAGGAAATCAACCAACCAAAAATAGTGAGATCATACTCAAGCTAATTTAAACAGTAAAACAACTTGGTAAAAGCCCAGTGAATACAAAATTAAATAGTAAACAGTGAACGATGAATGGGATCAAGTAAACACTCCTGAATGCACTCGAACTTCTACAGTGAAGTGACGTCATAATAAAAAATGCATCTGTCAGCGACAAAATACTGGCAATTAAGAAAGAGAATATCCGCTTCTGTGCTTTACGCAATTCAACACTTGTTAAAAATAGACGATGATGATGATCAATGACCATTAACGTCTCAACTTTAAAAAAGGCAATACAATAACGACGTCTTTGACAAGAGGATCTTGCCGTTTTTGCGCAACTTGGCTCACAAAATGGCAAATACTCTTGACTCAATGCCACACTTCAGCATAAGAATCCATTGCCATTTTTTAATTTCGAAATTCGTTCTAAGCATTTTAAGACATAAAGCATTTTGAACGCCAAAAGTATTCTTGTTGAAAGTTTTCGAAGTATTATCTGAATAGAAATAAATATACAGCAGTATTCCGGAGTTGAAGCAATAAAACGTTGTATACATGGCACGAACTGTTTATGGCCAAATAACTTGCGGGTGAACTACTACTCTCGATCCTGAAGTCAATGTCAGCGTAACAAAACGAAAACAACAGGAATACCTGCCGATTTTCTTGTGATCCTAGTAAATATTCGGTTAATATCCCGAGAAAATCGATGGAGTATAGAAAATAAGTAGTTCTTCAAAAGCAATTATCTTAAGAAAGTCATCCAATTATCCTTAAATGAGGCTTTCATAATATTACGTCAGATACCGACGATTCGCTACCTGTAAAATAAAACAGGAATATACGTAGAGTAATTCAGCATTGAACGAGTACCACATCGAAGCCTACGGATTACACTGAAAATAGATGACTTACACCTTGACCTACATGCAGCCGAGTAGTTTTGTAGTAAAATGATAGGAAATCGATTACAAGTTAGAAAATAAGTGCTTATAACTGCCAATGTCATATCATTGTGAATAATTTATTGGCAACGATTTATATCGAGCCAGGGACAGTCCAGATAAATAAACGATGTTCCGAGTAGAAATGTTATTCGATATTCTCTCATTCCATAATATCGACGCAACCTCATGTGATGTCATAACAGTGTAAGAGACCAGTATTTATTCTGTGTTAAACTTTCACTCAGTCGGTGACCAAGTATTACAAATGAAAGTGAATTTAAAAACGGGTCCAAAAATTATCGCGGTGTTGGCAAAATCATGAATATGGGCTATATGAATGAGTGGAAAATGCAGTGTGGCTGTGAGAACGGTTTTATTCATGAAAGCGTGCCAAACTCAGTTACGTAACGTTGCAGATCAGATGCGGAGTTTCATTCATGAGAATTCACCCACCGAACCACCCCACCCTCCAGCCATCCGAGCGGCAAGTCCCAATCACCCTCAGTCCTCACCCACGCTCAGCATAATATCGCGTTTGTAAACATATTATATAAAACGAGTAATCAAATATATTTATTATATTATAAGAACCATTTTTATGTAATCCTCGAGCATGCCCGACATCTAGACGTTATGAAAGTTTACTCAGAGATTGTTTCGGTATTTTTTTTAAGATTATAATCAAAGTCTGCTCGACAAAAACGCAAAGGAAAAAATGTGGTCATATTGCTTTGAATTTTTCAAATGCATTTGTGTATTATTACTGGGGAAAATGTAGGTTTCCCTTATAGTTACTACGCTTATTAGACTAATCGACGATCACATTAGAATGAGGATAAGGAAGGCGCTGTAGTTTATTGATCTGATTTCTTAATCGCCTTATAAACCCACAAGAAGAATGGGAACTGGTACGCTTTACCACATCACAAACAGAACAAAAAACCCATATACACGTAACACCACGATGTATCGCTACCAATCGGAGCCTTCATACCATATAGATATTCAGTGAAAGTTAAAATAAATTATTTTCGAATGTGTATGCACGTCAATCGATTTATCAATAACTCTAAGTACTTCTGCTAATGACATATGATGTGTTTTTTTAGAGTAATTAAGAGTCATATCAAAGAGTCTTGTGAAGTATTTAGGTTCAGTTATATTAGTGTATTGACCTGATAAATATTCATACAACATAATCCATTATTCTTTATGTAAAAGTGTGTTTAATTTCTTTATTTGTATTATTATTAATTAATTTACATACAATACCCTGACTTTGGCTCTTTAATTATATAAATGAAGGTTAATTAAAAATTGCCTCGCCAACGGACAGTGGTGAAGGTTTGGAGATCTGAAGGTCCACTGATCATCCATCTTGTGAGGCAAGCCTTCTTTCTTAGATCGAATCAAAGTCAAAGTCAGTTTCTGCCTTTCTGGTTTCCAAATGAATATGTTACGCGCATGTATTTGTTATGCTGAAATAGGGGCCTTTTTGGTTAGGGAATATACATGTATTCTTTTATTCGATTGTATACGTTGGTACATTACCGCGAAAAAATATAACACTTGTAAAAATATGATCATTGAGTATTAAAATTATCAAACAAACCTGCAAACAGTTTCGGGCGTTTGAAACGCCGCCATCTTGGCGCGCTTTCTCTGACGTCAGAGTTCACATTTTAAAAGATATCTTGTATAGTATCGAGTGTTTAATTAACGAATTATAAATTTTATAGAAGGGATTTTCTTTAAAGAATAACGTTAAAACTCATAAAGAACGACAAAACATGATAAACACCAAGTAATAACATATTCGAGAATTTTTGACATCACGTTTCACTCCAACCAATAGGAATCGTTTTGACATTTTAAATTTCCCTCGTATTATTCTCACTTTTCAACTTTATTATTTAATAGTCAAAACGCGATTAATTAAAAAAGTAATTGAATAGGTGTCATTCTACAGCAAATTTGATCTAAATTTGAATCACATGCATACAAAAGCCTTGTATTTTTAATCTATTTTATTTTCTGTAAATTATAAAAATTTTAAAAAACTGTAAGTTAGGCCACGAGATAGAAATAAATGCATTCTTTCTTTCTTAAATTTTGAAGTTGAAAAAAGGCGAGAATAGGTACTTTTTAAGGTAGGTTTTTAATGTGAACAAGATTAAATAGTCAAGAAATCGGCCGCTGTGCGGCACACGTCCAGGGATGCGTGTGCACGTGAGATTTGTTTTTTATGTAAACACACCCACGTTATGGCTCTCTTACATACGAGCGGTACGTTGTCGACGACTACGGCATGGCGCTAGCCGTCAATGGTGGAGCCCTAACTGGAGAATCTCCTAGAGGGGCAACGTAAAAAAATAATGCGCATTGCACTTTATTAAACTTTAAGATAACCCCAGTTTATCTTACTAAACATTGTTTTACCTACTATCTACTTCTGTCAATGGGTCAGGAAAATAATAAACATGCGATAATAATTTAAGTGCATGGTAATTAACATCACATGGATCAGAGGCAAAGGTTAAGTTGTTATATCAGGCAGTTACTGAGGGAAGATACCTGATAGGTACCACCGATTATGTTATGGAAATGTACCCGTTTACATACTGCCTTACTGTTCTGGATTATGGAACATTTGCATAGAAATAGACTGATTGATAAGCAAAACTGTACATACATAATGGGGAGTATGAAGTAGGCCATTTTTCCTTCATTTTGCTGTGCCTAGTAATGTCTGCTAAGTTTTGAAGCTTTCATTTCCAAATTTTGGTATGTAATAAACCAAATACATAATATGAATAAATAATTACTTGCTACTATTAAAACAAAGTTATTATGCTATTTGCATCAGAAAAGCTTGAGTAGCCATTAGTCATGCTAATTGTAAGGATGATCAAAGAATTGTTTAACTAGAAATTGTAGAAACATAATATAAGAAACATAATAATATAATAAAACAACTTTTAACTCTTTATGAGATGTCAATAGTCCAGTTTTAAATGTGAAATAGTGAAAAGTACATGTAAAATACCAATATTGGTAATTGCAATTAAATATACTGTGTTTATCTAAGTTATAATACAATCAAGTATCTGTTCAGTATTTTTTGTAGTAGTGGTTGACAAATATCAATCTCCATAAATTTATAAAATTAAAATTCTTTTTCCATTTAGTATAATAACTTTAGAGTTCGCTAAGCATGTGTTAATGCTTTTCAAAGATTTATCTTTGGATCTCCACAAACTTTCACTTTTTAATACTATAGTAGCACTAGTATAAAAAGTCAACCTTTGACTCGCGACATCGCCGCGGGCTCAGCTCATGAATAAGGGCTTCGTTCAAGTTCGAAACTAGTTGGGCAATCCCCAAAAATGCACGTGAGTAATAACCATTAAACAATAATTAATATGAATGTGTCTCACGAAAGTTATTATACAAAAACAGCATTAGCTGACCCCAACATAGAAAAGGGGCTAGGCAGTGAGAGACTCAAAGTAGCCTCCACCTCCCATCTCAAATTAGTATCACATTTACATTATTATTCATTACAAATTTATAAATTGTTGTGGAAAGAAATTATGTAAAAAAATATAATAAATACTTAATTCTTTTTAAACTTCATAAATTATAGAATTATGTACAGCATGACAAAACTCACTGTTTTAAAATTATATATTTTACAATAAACTGACACAATACAATGTCATAGCATAGTTTTTAACATGATAATATATCAACATTACATTACATATTGATTAATATTTTTGTTTTATTGATGATACAAACTAGAACTGTACATTTTTATTATATATATTTTAAAACAGTACAAAAATATTTTTCTATAATTTGCTAAATATTGGATTTTTTTGGTGCATTATAAACTTGTTAATGACTTGACACATTTAAAAAAAAAGAGAAATTGGAAAATGAATCTACCTATGTAACTAGCTACCCTGGTTAGGATAGAAGGATTGAAAGAGAGCAAGCCAATTCCAGAAGGAAACAAATTTTAAAAGGTACACAATCATATTTATTTATTTTTCCATTTCTATTTTCATAGCTATCATGTTTGATATCTTAATCTAAGAAACCTAACTCAAATTATCACAATGTGGAACCAAATTAGTAATTAATGATGCTCAAAATACAGGCTTAGCATAGTTTGGGGCCTATGTTATTACCGTTATTTGTGTTTATTTTAATTAGTTTTACTGTTACTTTAAAATTAGGTAATATCCAAATTTGAAAATGTAATGAGATATTAGCACTAATGCAACCTAAAAGAGATAATTATGACCTTCAATTACCATGTGTGAAAAACATGTGTATGTTTACAAATTCATCTATCACTGTAATGAGCTGGTGAATAGAAAGTTCTCATTGTTAGAATAGTCAGTATAGAAATACTTTAATCTTGTTTACTTTATAGTAAACTTGGCTTCATTTTATTCAGGGAACATTTAAGAAACAATATTTTTTAACAAAGTATTTTTTATTTTTTATTTTCTTAAGTTTGATGCAGTTCCAGGTGGTTCTAGAACTATCATATTAAAATAAATAAACTTTGTATTCTATACTGTAAATAGCCCAAAAAATATAAATATTAGAATAGATATTCTTAAATAGGACGGACAGTGTGACAATCCAACAACATTTTACTAGACTCATTTCAAAGGAATTTTATACAGAAGTTTCTCTTACTCATGTAAAGCCACATGTATGACGCTAAGATATTTATAGTAATTCATAACATTCTAATATTAAGAATGACCGGCCTGATAAGGAATAGAGTAATAAAAGTGAATTTATGTAGTATTATCTACCAAGCTATTATGTTAAATTACTGCATATTTTAATAACAGATTATACTGGTTACAATATTACGTCAAAAAAAATAAACGGAAGTACACATACCTGGGTCGGTTCTGCATGTAATATTGACCGCCGAAAATGAACGCCATATACACCCCCACATAGTAAAATGCCACAGTCCAATTTTCTGTCATCCATTTCCTATAGTCGGTATGAATAAATTCGTTTTCGAATTCGAAAATGTACGAGTAATTCGGCGTTATATCGTACGCATAAGCCATCACCGGGGACTCCATGGTCCTGACAATTCAGTCCGCTTCGAATACCGGTCACGAGGAACGAGCGTGCACAGTCCATAAACTTCTAAAATGTTGCACTGATCATCACATGAGAAGTTTAACCTAAAATATAATAACAGGATACCGCTGTATCGTTATATCACAGATGACTAAAAATGTCAATATTTCGAAGGGGCGGTAAGGCGTGCTGCCTTTATGACACTATTTCCGATAATGATCGCGGAAAGTCCTCGGTTTTACTATTTATTCACAGTGACGAGGCGTCAGCTCGAGCCCGAACTTATTTGACTCGTCACAGCGGTAAGAGGAAAGATGAATGAACTCGTTTCACGCCACGCCGTGTATCGCCTTCATTTTCTATTTGACAGAAGAACCCGCCCGCCGCGCTAAGGAGTGTTGCCAGTATATATTCTCAAACGTACTAATGTCATATTAATCAGTTGTACCTTTTTTATTACCGAATTATAAATTTATGTCCACATTTAGATCAATGTTTTAGCTAAAAAATTATACGTCTTGTTAAGTTAGGATCAGTTGAGCGTCTTTAGAGAGATATCCTGATGTAACTCAGGACCATACATTCAATTTATTTTCAGTAGATAGCGTTATCATAAAATGCACATTTTCATTTACACGTTTTAGGAGCACCGAAAGTCTATTTAATTGTAACGTAAAATATATATTAGTTTATAGGTGTAATAATTTAAACATACAAATTCAAACTAATTAATAATCGCAATAACTCAAACTGAAATCAAACATTGAATGTTATTTTAATGTACTTCATTACTTTACACTGCAAAAAGGATAGAAATAGTATTAAGTATACAACATAATAAATTAAATAAGCAACATTTAATAAAGGTGATTTTTATTTCGTACCATTACATAAATATTACATTTTCTTATGATTTGACGACTAGGTAACACTGAATATTGGTGCGTTCACAACAACAGCAATGATCTTATCCAAGCTAAGGGCTTGTTCGATTCTCACAGGTTCGACTTCATATTTTAAGCAATTTTTGTAAACACATTCACAGCTTTGTAAAAAGAAACACTATGATATAAAATATTATCTAGTTTTGATTATATTCAGAATAAATAAAAAATAATAATATAGCAATATTTTTTATTATTTATATTGTTCGTGTGTATAGTCTAAGGTGTGATATGATTGGTTGTCAGACTTTCAGGCCTGTGACTACCCGCCCGTAACGGCTGTCATAGATTTTAATTTGACAACCGGGACCGACGGCTTCACGTGCTCTCAGAGTACTAATATATCTGTATAATCTATGTCTCAGAGGCACGGAGGGGTCTCGGTATGAAATTATGGTCACCCATCCACAGACAGACCGCGGCAAGCAAAGCTTAACCTTGATCGATCGATCTGTGCGGCTCTTACTTAGCCACGAGCCCCTCCCTTCCTTTATAAGTATGCATCTATTTAAAATTATAATTAATATATTAAATTAGAACGAATAAAGGAGAATAGCAATACAAGTAGTTACTAGGAACAGAACACTTCATACTTTTCAGTAAGATTAATTAACATTTCTTATGAACTGCAATAGGAAAAATTTAACAATTGAAATAAATTACTAGCTACCAAATTACCAAAAAATATCATATTGGTGAACCTTTTGAACAATTCACTAACGATAGGTAACTTATTCTTTAATAAATTGTGATCTTTAACTAAGTTTACTTCTGTGCCATTATAAAAGGTGTACATATAAAATGCTGGACTTTTTCCGATGTTCAAAACTTTGTGAAATGATCCCGAGTTTATTTGAACTCGGTTCCCTCTTGTTAGTTCGAAGGACTGTCCTATTCGCTGGTTTGACACCTCTGGCTCGAAGACGACATGCCCTTCTAAAATAGTGAGGCTGACATTTTTCAACTCTAACGGTATATATTTTTCTTGATCGTAATCTGAAAACAATGGCATCATCGTCAGTTCCTTCTAAAACAATTTGTTCTAAGCCATTACTTAAGCTAATTTATATGTATGTACAATTTATTAACGTAATAGGTACGTACTTCTACGTGTACTTGCCTACTTTCTTGTAATGGAATGGAAATGTAATTCAGCAGCATTAATCATTGGCTTTAAGTACCTACTGAGCATAACGAAAATCTCAAGTCTTTACTTTAGCCCTATGGCTTTTAGAAAATGTTGCACGTAATCGCGATGTTTAGCAATGAGGGAATGATGAAGAAGAATAGACCTATAATCAGTATTATGCCATTCTGGAGTCGGATTTTGTTAGGCATCAACTTTATCACGGAACCCCTGGGGTTTTAATGGGACAATCCAGGTGCTCAAGGGGCGGTGCCTGGCAAAATAGCAGTATTTCTAGATGCGGCCAAAATATGACCGTTGATATTTTGAAAACATCAAATTCATATTCTTTAAAGTCGACCCCAATAAAATACCATATATTTGGAAAAATTCTTTAAGCTAAAGTGAATAGTGAAATGAAGGGGGATTTCGCCGCTGAGCATCAGCAAGCTTAACCAATATTTCGAATTACTTCGTAAGTTTAACCGCCAAGAAGTACAAGTACTTTTGAGTATGGTTTAACGTGTAACTTAAGGTACTTTACACGTTAAACCATAATTGCAGTCACTTTTTAGCTTTCTGCCCAAACACTAACCTGGGAAATCAGCAAAGAACACAACATCACTGTGCTCACTCCAAGAATGTACTTCGTTCCTTATTTCATCCATGTCCTTCCTCCAATGAATCGCGTCATCCAACAGGGGCATCAAGTAAGATACCTTACAGAACGGAGACCACGATACCTTCAGCATATCCACTTTCGGATCGAACATCCTTTGAACAAACCTGCCGTTCATTGAACACCAGACATCAACGTATACAGAGATGTTGGAGGATGTAACCTTCGATGGACTGTTCCATGTATTTTTTCTCGCTAGTTCCAGATTGTTCTTTAGACACTGAGCGTATTGAATGACCATGTCTCCGTGTCTTGACCACCTGTCGTTGAGAGTGTATAGCTGGGGGTCAATGTACATCTCTTCGTTTTTGTCATTATCTACGACTTTGACGATTACAGAACTGATGTCCCAAGTGTGGACCATCATGTCCCATGAGTATCCGTACAGACCGTTTGTCCAGTTGTTGTAACCCTGAAAGTGGAAGTTCAATATTAACCTACAGGCCTCACCTAACCTGTGCCCTTTGATCTGAGAGTCCATGCCTCATGCATATTTAGTTGATTGATGAGGTGGCTCGCTCATGATACGCTGTATTGAGCTTGAGTAGGTGCTTTTAAAATAAACACGCTGTGGCGCATATAGCATTTATAGACCTCACAGAATGGCCTGCAGAATTGCATCCATAAAACTAACAACACTACGCGATGGTTTCAGAGTATGAAGTTTATTAATAAACAAGCGAGTGGCGATTCTAGGTCAAATGTGAAAAGCCTTTTAGCTTTTTCAAGAGAACTTAACTACCGCGAGTACGCCCACGTCCACCACCCACGGATTATGATGAAACTGAAATGCCTCTTTTTAGGTTCATTTTTTCCCTTTTATGAGGCTTCAAAGAAAAAAAGAACTCATTACGGTCATATTTTAATTTGAATTTCTAGCTTTGCCGTTTTAATATTATTTGCGATAAAATGGAGGTAAGGTATTTAGGACGTGTAGTAATTAAGTACAGCATTTTCCAAACTAACTTTGAAGAAATCATCAGATATTCAATGAAGTTCTATCCTAAAGTAAGTCATTATAAATATGGTCAAACAATTTTTATTTTCATCTCACCTTTGTTATAAAATGTGAATAGGGGAGAAATGCTTGAATGAAAACGTAAAACATAATCAGATATATGGTCATTCTCTTCCCATCATCTTTATCATGTATATCTTTGGTAATAGCTTCAGCTTTATTATCAGAATCTTGATCATCTTTATCCTTATTAAATTTATTATGTATATATAAATCATCGTTTGGTTTCCCTATTTCGTTACAAACATCACCTTTGTTTTCGTTTACAGAATTTCCTTTCGTTTCTATCAACTTTTCTTTATTGTCTTCTTGTTCTTTACAGGTTTCATCTGCATTATCATTTAATATTTTATTTTTTAAATTGTTCGTTTTGCAACCGCAATAACTTCTTTTTCTATAGTTATCAACTTTCATACAAATATAATGCTTCAGTTTAGCGAAATAAACTTCAGCGTACGCAGCCACCCCTTTGGGCCAATCAAATGGATAAAACAGGGGCATCGTTGCCAAACATACCCATGGAAACATTCCTGAAAAGAAGTAAGGGACACCTTTACATCATTACTTTGCGACCAGATTATTTCTGGATCCCATGTGCGAGTTCTAGAAGGATTTACAAAATTATTTGTGACCGTTAATCCACCGAGCGTTAACGCGTGCTTAAATATTTATAAATAAAATATTTGATAGACAGATCAAACCTAGTTACTATACAAAGCTAGAGATATCTACAAACATTCCTACAACGCAAACCAACATACCTATCCTGAACAACCTGCTGTTCATAAGGTGGAACATGGCGCAGAACACCACAGCGACGTGCCTGGTGCTGGACCACATCATCCACAGTGCCACCGTCAGGTCGAACATGAACACGAACCAGTGCACCACCAGGTAGTCCGTCTGCGGGATCGTCAGGAAGTATCTGTGGCAGTAGATTTATTAATAGACTTGTTTTTTGCTTCAGAGGTCTGTTTTGTATAATTGTATTTATTTTATAGTAAGTAACAACGATAGAAGACATCATCCACCTTGAGCCTACGAGAAGAACGCGGGACGGGGTGCGTACTAGAAGGATTAGTCGCAGAAAGCTTTATAATATCAAGAGTAGTAGAAGGATGGTAGGAAGGTCTTTGTCCTGCAGTCAAAAGATCATTGCTGATTATAAGGTATCACTTTAATGAGGAGTTCAGAATCTCGATTTTTGGCATCGGAAATTTTATGATAAAACAAACAAAGTCATAAGAATAATGACAACGGACCTTTGTCATTATTCAAATACTTAGGTACAGACACCCATAGTCATAAAAAGGTGTAAATAAGTATAAACGCTTTGTAATAAGTAGGTAAGTAATAACAAAAAATAAAAATAAAATATAATAGCAGCCCGGAGTTTGAAATTGTGCCCAGTTGCAATAGACTCACCACTTATTACATGGGACAGCATTAGTGAAATGTGGGATACAACTGTGAACCTACTGCGTTGTCAGATCTGTTTGTCTAAATGTCGGGGCATGAGAGAAAAAAGAGACTGGAATAAAAAGTCCGGGACGAGGAAAAAATGCACATTGATAGATAAACTTACAAATCTTTATTTCTAATCAAATCTAATCATCATATTGCTCACTACATCTAGATGAAAAAGCGGGTTATTAAGAGTTCCGCTCAGGGTGCTGGCGGGACGTCCAGCCAAACGCGGGACATCTGGCAACACTAACTGTACACGTCTACCGCCTACCCTTGGCCACGGTAATATTATTAGATAATATAACCGTGCCTTGGCTTCGGGTCGATCTACAGGCATTATACCAGCTATGTATGTAAGAGTACATTTACAGTAAAAAAATTAAATAAAAAGTAATTACATTGTATTGAAAGTTTAACCTAGACTTTTATCAAACTTATTACTAACAATTAGACTCTAAGTCTTATCTATGAAAGAGGTAAAGTTTATGAGGTTTTAGGGGGCTATCTCTGGATCTATTGAACCGATTTTGAAAATTGTTTTAAATCCCATAGAACGCCACGTTATTTGTGAGTGTCATAGGCTATATATTAATCAGAGAAATGAAAAGACTCGTGGTAGTCGGATTTGCAAAGTAAGTCAGAGAAAAAACCATCGAACGAACGTTTCTTACGAACGCTGCCTTGACGATTACCGCCCAACGAAGTGGGCCCGGGTCAGGTTAATCATAAAACGCTTTTACGATAAGATTGATTCGGGAGAAATTACGCGAAGTCTAGGTATAGGTACTTACGACTAATAAATATCGTGTTTGTATTAACAATGCTAATGATAGATGTTATTTAAAAATCTAATGTTTATTTACGGCTGCATATAATAAACTGATACTTATTAACATCCAATTCAATTAATCGCTTGTTCATACCTTATAATTATATAAACATTAATTAGGTACTTGATGTTGATTTTGTAATTAATGCCACTAAAATGTATTGTGATTCATTACAACGAGCAACGGAGATATCGTAAGTTTCAGTTCGATTTCTCGAGCTCCTCTTTTTTGGAAATTGATTATAAATTAGCATCAAACATCGACTTTATTATAGTCAGTGGTCCATGGGTCGATGACAAAGTAAGAGGAACCAACTGTAATGTGGAGAAGGTTTAAAGTTAAGAAAATATGGAACCCGAATTTAGCATCTAGCTCACTAAAATAAAATAAATACAATTCGAATAGTAAGTTGTGTTTATGCTTATCCAAGATCAAGGGGTCCTTAAAGAGTTAATGCAGTTAAAATTGAATAGATTGTACTTTTTTCACAACAGTTATTTAAAAAGTATTATATTTATAAGACTTCAGAAAAACAAAAAAGAACGACTCAAAAAACCTAGGTAAGTGGTAGGTATATGAATTAAAAAGCCATTGCGCACGTGGCACTACAATTATAGAAATAGGTAAAACATTTATGCGAACACGTTTTCCAAATTCCGTCGGGGCTATACAGAAAATTATTTTGTTTTTGAACTTTTTTTTTTACAATCGGTGTTAAATTTTATTTTAATAAGTTTTTGTAGCTAGCTGTGTCCATATAAATTCATATGTTCTGAATCCTGCAAGATACCGAAATAGTAAGTTTAAGTTTAAATTCCTGTTCTACGAGTAAATCAATAAAATTTCAAGATATGTCTTTGAAAAAGCATTAACGCATGCTTAGCGAACTCTAAAGTTATTATATTAAATGGAAAAAGAATACGGTCGCGAACCGGATTCGAACCTGCGCCTCCCGGATAGATACTCCAGGCGCTCTGACCAACTAAGCCATCTCGACCTCTGCTCATCACCGCGAATTCTTCTTCCATATTTTAACACGTCTTATGGCGACGTCATTGCAATCAATTCAGTACTTACAAGTGACCGAACCGACACGTCTAACTTTGCAGTTAATACAATGTCGTAAAGAATGCAATTACCTTAATAATTCAAGATATGTCTTTGAAAAAGCATTAACGCATGCTTAGCGAACTCTAAAGTTATTATATTAAATGGAAAAAGAATACGGTCGCGAACCGGATTCGAACCTGCGCCTCCCGGATAGATACTCCAGGCGCTCTGACCAACTTTTCGGTTCGGTCACTTGTAAGTACTGAATTGATTGCAATGACGTCGCCATAAGACGTGTTAAAATATGGAAGAAGAATTCGCGGTGGTGAGCAGAGGTCGAGATGGCTTAGTTGGTCAGAGCGCCTGGAGTATCTATCCGGGAGGCGCAGGTTCGAATCCGGTTCGCGACCGTATTCTTTTCCATTTAATACAATAAAATTTCATATGAAATCCGTTGAGTCGTTTCGGACCCTATTCGAGATAAACCTTCAGACAGACAGATTGACAAAAATTCTCGAAACGGTAATTAATGAGTGCATTAGGCATCGTTTTAGGCATTTCTTTTGAAATCACCGACTGACATTTCAATGTTAATTATAGTTCATATAAAATATACCTACGTCCCATATTATTTTTCTAATGAAACATTAAAAAATAATAGACACGAACAGCGCGTGAACCGCGTGAAACCGCGACCCTTGACAGTCCGTGTCCTCACTCTTCCAACTGAGTTACCGTGTCGTTGTTCAATACTATTAAATTTCAAGCTTCCTTGTATTCGTCTTAAGGAGACGCCTGGGGATATCTATTTAGCAATCATTAACAGATTTAAATTGTGTAAAGTACCTACCTTTGGTACCTAGTTACTTCAATTTCAATAGGTATAGATGCAAGATAATTTGGTAACTAGGTGTTAGTTATGTTTACGCTACTTGGATTCCCATACTAATCGACAAATTGGTGATCACTTACTTGAAAGGGTCAAACACCCAATGCTCGCTAAGGTTCTGCACTGAGTACCCGGTCAGCCACTCCGCGGTGCCCTTCTTCAGGCCCGCCATGAAGTACAATATGAAGAACTGGTACTTTAATATGAAGTAATTCCAGTATGGTACAGTAGACTTCTTCTGGGATGGGTCTAGGTACGCGTCTAACGACCTGTAAATTTGGATAGAGTACTTACAAATTGAGCTACGAAAACCCCCCTTACTGATACTACATGAAGACGCTGTCAGTATCAAATTATTACCATGGTTGTGTGTCTGACTGTGGATACGTGATAGCGGAACTGCGATTGCGATTTTCGTTTGTAGTTTTGTACTCAAGATGATCTCATAATTTTATTAACCAACTAACAATTTATTGAATAGATTCAGGTGTTGCCTTGTGGAAGTCCATCACAATGAATGCAAATAAAAAAACTAAACATTTATTATCAAATATTTCGTTAAACAAACATCGAGTTCAAACCCCAAGAAATCCTTCATAGAATGCGCTTGTTTTAATCAACCTGCTGGTTAAAGTAGAAATTCTTTCAGAATACTCTAGAAAAAGAAAGATAACAAGGAACTAAAAAGAAAATCCTCACCAATAGCAACTTGCGTCCGTACAGGTGAGTAGCAAGGCGACTAGTCCGAACAGGTAACTGTGATTGTTCCAGAAGCTCTTCTCTATGAGGAACAGGTACCAGTAGCAGGCGGTGAACGCCGGCGCAGCGATGCGGAACTTGTATCCTAACATTATGCACAGCGCTCCTAAAAGATTAAGATACTCGTAACACTGGTTGGACCTGTTGAACTGTTATAAATTTGGGTCTGAGCTGCCTATTGGTCTAGGAACACCCCACAAAAATATTCTCCATTGTGGGAGAAGACTGTGAAACGAAACCATGGTGACTTCTAATCTTACTCGCCAACGAGTTTCCCTATTTGCGAAGCACAGACTGACATAATAGTAGGTACATCATCATCTTGCTGCCCTGGTCCCAAGCTATTTGGGGTCGGCGCAATATGTTTTTCTCTTCCATTCTTCCCTGTCAGCTGTCACTATATCGTTCACTCCCTTTTCTTTCATTTCATCGTAGCAGACACGATAGTACATCGTTTAAAAAAAAGTAATATAAAAAAAATCAATCATCTTAAAAAAAAATGAAAGGGTCCGACAATGTTTTTTGAGGTCGGTGGTTTTGAACGTTTTATATTCGATGGCCAATCAAAAAAGAATGGTCACAATCCAGCTAATAGTTTCCGAGATATACGTGGACAAACATACTTACAAACATACATCTATAAAAATTTGTATATTTGTTTAGAATCACTAACAGATTATCATACGTGAATATAAGGTCCTAATTTATTAGGTAATTTCCTTTTAAGGGGTCAATGTGTAAGTGATAAGGATTCATATAAGCCATAATTCAAATTTTTATAACAATTAATTTTTTTTCTTAATATTCGCCGTTCAAGGACCATCTTTCGTCTGGCTAGTACTATGGTTATTACAAATAATTTGTTATTTCTATTTAATTCTTAGCTAAAGTGAATGTAGTTGATTTATATTTTAACCCTTTCAAAGGAAATTACCTAATAAATTAGGACCTTAAATATTGCAGTTCCGTTACGTGGACTTGATAACCTCTTTTTTTCGAAGCCGGTTATAAAAGGCACCAATTTTTAGATCTTGCTAAATTACCAACGAAATCTATTTGCTTTAATTAAAATTTCAACATTATTTCTATTTATTATTTACTGTGAACTATCTTGCATTTCCGGGATTATCCGATAAAATGTGAGTCCACAATCGTGAGCTAATCACGCGGTCAAAAGAATTACCACGCACTAGAGAGAGGTATCTCTTTTATTTTCCTTCTTAACTAAACTCTTTAGTTAATACTTACCAAGCCACAAAATAGCATACACAAGCGCCATGTACGGCAAACCGACAGGTGTCAGAATCGGAAGGAGTGGAAAGTGGCACGTGTTGGGGTCTCCCCAGCGCTGGCGCATAGACGCTCCACCGCGCTCGTCCGGGATGTCGAACAGCATCGCCAGACCTACGGTGTCGTGGACGGTAAACTTTGTAAGCAGTACAATTAAACAAATGAATAGCCTATGGTAGCACATAGCACATTACGGAGCAGCTTAATGAGCAGCAAAATGCTGGTTTCAGGACATTTAATGTTTTAGAACAAACAAAATACGTCTGCGAGTTGAACTTGCTACCGTTGGATCAGTACCTAATCCAAGTGTTCAACCAAGCTTACGAAGTGGTTGCGATAGTTACTCTGCTCGCGGTCTACATCATCATCATCACAGGTAAGAACATCAATCTATCTGCTTGTTTCTATCTACATGCTCTTACTGAATTTTTGCCAGCCACGGCAACAATCGCGCACGCGAGTAAAAGGTCGCAATTTCGGATCCAAGGCACACATCACTGACTTCTCGAATCATGTGCATATTAGAAATTAATTATCACTTGCTTAAAACGGTGAAAGAAAACATTGTGAGGAAACCAGCACCTGACAGATGTTCTCGATGATGTGTAAAGCCATGTCAGAGGCCTACGGGTAGCTTATACATTAAGTTGTTCATCAACCACATGATAGAAGAAGAATATCGCAATTATAATTATTATTTTACCATACTATATACTAATGCAAAAAAATCATCACCCGTACTCATTTCTAGTGATATGGGACGCTTAATTGCACAATAATGATGTGTAGTATAGTTTGACTTACCAAACAAGATCCTAGTGACAGCCAAACTGGACGAATCTTTAGGGGTGTACATGTAATCCACAACTTTATTAAAGTTCACATCTTTGATTTTGAACCCAAACTGTTTGAAGAACTTATCGTCTATGTTTTGATAAACGGCTTGAAATTTTTCTTTTGCTTTCATACTCGATTTTGTATTCTGTAAAGTACAACGTTAAAATTTTACTTTCAAGAGGGAACGGAGATATGACCTACAGGATATAAGAACTAGGAGAAGCGTTCCCGCAGGCAGGAAGGGGCAGATGAATGATGTCAAATAGGAGATACAATATCCGAGTGTTCCTCCGAAGGTGAATTGGGAGTCACTTGAGTATCTTACGGTCATGATATAGGGCATGCGGTTAAGCATACAGGCTTGGTAACTATGTTTTTCTATGTTATAGAAGAGTGAAGTCTTCTAAGGTATGGCTTAATACTTAGGTTATAGGATTGGGCAATGATTTTGTTAAACCTGTTTGCTATGAAAATTAAGTTATTATTTTCATAAATATAGTAGTAATGGGCATCCTTTTTTAGGATTGGATAAAAGCGAATACCCAAGTTTCACAATATCTGAAGACGTGGACATCAGGGATCGGTGCATTAAATGTAATATTAGTTCTAGTTTTAGATAGATAATAATTGGTGAGAATCTATAGACGTGCGAGTATCAATTAGGTTAGTGTATAAGACTTTCTCTTTGGTCTAGTGGTCGCAAGTGCGGCTGCAGTACGTGAACCTGTCAGGAAATATTAGGCAAGAAGTTATTACATTAGACGTAATAACGGCATTGATGAAATGCGGGTATAATACAATACACTTCTACCAATACCTTCGGTGAATACAGGCGTGATGCTATGCTTAAGTAAGTAAAAGAATACAGATAAATCTTTGAAAAGCATCAACGCATGCATAGCGAACTCAAAAGTTATAAATTCATGTCGAAAGTAAAATCCGGTGGTGAGCAGGATTCGACCCTGGTTAGTTACCTGTATAGACTGAATATATAGCCATGACATCACCAAAAGACGTTAAAAATGTGGATGAAGAATTGGAGGTAGTGAGCAGAGGTTGAGATGGCTTAGTGGTCAGAGCGCCTGGAGTATTTATCCGGGAGGCGCAGGTTCGAATTCTGCTCACGACCGTATTTTTATTTCCACAAAAAGTATAAGAAATTTAAAACCATCGTTATGAAAACTATAGCGATTATAACTCCCAGTCTCTTCAAAACTCAGCTCGTATATTAAATATTTTTTTACTAAACATAGAGAAATATTGGACCAGCCACTTACCAGAACCCTTACAATCCTGGAAGAAGTTTTCACCACCAAATCAAAAGACCAACTGAAGGTAAGTAAACAGTGTACAGCGAAATAAATATATAACTGAAAATTATTCTGGAAACTGCTACGCTATAAGATATGAATAATGTCAAATTAATTATGTGTAGAGATGAGTCTAATGATGTGTGTGAACATGTGTAGTGAAGTCAAATGTTTTGTTTAATTATGTTAATCGTATCTTGGCGCGAAACATTGTTACATAATAAGCTCCATACAACGTCGACTACAAATTCATAGGTATACTTTTAAGTACATACCTTTTTCATAACATCATTAGATTGTCATATAGGTACTTATATACTTAGTTTATTTATTGCGTGTATTGATATTCTAATTTTACAGAATGTTCAACACTCAATATTTTTCGAGTTCCACAGTGTAATTTAGGTGGTCATTTTAGCAATCAGTTCAATCATTATGGACACCACCATCATAAGTAGGCAGGTACCTACCTACCTACTCAATTTTTTACCTGAGATTTACCTGTCAATGGCCGTCCTTATGGACTAGTGGCCGCAGAGTAAGGTCCTGAATTCGTTTCCCGGGTCGGGCTAAGTTTTATTAGGCTTTTCTGTTACGATTATTGTTAATAGGCTCTCGACTTATTACTTACGTGGTACTTAATAGGGGTATTGGTGAAATGTGGGTATACAACTGTATACATCTCTAATACCCCCTCGGGGAATACAAGCTTGATACTATATTATGAAATAAATACAAAAATATATTTGCTGAAATATTTATTTCTCCATTACAATATTCATTACAGGCTTCGATCCCTAATAGACATTTATTATTGTCAATTATAATCATAAAATTCATATCATATCGTCCATAATTTCAACAAACTACTCGTAAGTAACTATAATTACTAATTTTGACAACATTTATCTACATATAGGTAATATATGTATGTACTTTTAAAATATTACGGTATGCATGAAAAATTCATCCTCAAATTGTGGTAAAAATTTAGAGGATGAACTAAACTAACAAATTATGAAGGAAAAAGGTTTTAAATGAATTTGCATCACCTTTGTCCATCTCTAATGTCTTGAAGTATGAGGTGGGTTCAAATGTCTTGGTCGTAAACATTGAACCCACAACCTGTAAACACACGTCCACTACTATTTTTATAGCTATACCTTTATCCTTAAACTGATTTGCAGAATATTAACTGAATTTATTACGAAGATCTAAAGTTCAAAGTTATAAAATACATGTAATTAATCATACATTGTTCAACCCTTTCCTGTATTCTATGGCTCAATAAAAATTGTAATACTTTGAACGTCATAAAACAACAATATAATGGTAGGTACAACCTATAAAAAATGTAACGTATAGTTACTTTGTTTATAACAATTTTACAACAACATGGTGTCAAATTTTCAGCCTGTCGTTTAGTGTTTAGACTGTTCAAGGTGAGTTATTTTGTTGTTGAATCAAGCGAGTATATTTTAGGGCAAACTGAAATGAATTGGAAATACTAGTAAGTTTAACCACAATTTGAGGGCGTTTAAACGTATGATATCGTGTCTGACGTCATTTTTTTTATTATATCTCAAAGTACGAATTAATTAATGGTATCCATCTTCACCATCAGAAGATAAATTCAGCATAGGTATGGTTGTCGAATCTAGCGAGAAATTATATCTTTATATTAATACTCATGAAAGGATCATAGCAGTCATGGATGTAATACGTATGTTCTTTAGTACAACAGTAATATACTTCAATGTTAGTAATCAAAAAGGGGTTTTATTTAAATAAATATGTGGTCATTAATTAGGTTGGGGCGTTATGGTAATATATAAAAGTGGTTGTTAACAAATTCTAGTATCAACTGTAAATTACAAAAAAAAGTATGTTAAAAGTAGAATGAATGTTGTGTTGCGTAGAATGAATGTTGTGTTGAGTAGCATTCTTTACTTTCGTGAGAGTTAATCAGATAAAACATTTTTAATACACAAAAAGGCGGTGAAATGCATAGATTTATTGGTGACAAAGTAAAATAAACAGGATAAAATTAAAATATAATGTTTATTCCAAATAAAATCAAATTAACAAAGGAACATAATTTTGTGAAACATAAATGACTTCATGAGAATTTTCAATTTAATATTATTTTTACTTTAAATTGGTTAACGCATAAATTAATTACACAAGACAAGCTTATTGCTAGTAACACGTTTTTGCGTAAGTAAAAAAATATACACGAACGTCTCTTCAGTTGGACAGAGTTACGATATTTAGGTACTTATTTAATTAAAAATTGCTAATTTAGTAAGAGCTTAGTTTGCTCTGTACTTTAACAAACAAAATATCTACCAGATTAAGAAGTGGTTTAATTTTTGACAGTTAGGAACTAAATACACATTTCTGAAGAGACGTTATACTAATAAGATTACGTAGGAACTTTTATATATACCAAGGTTTATGTCGTCGTTTGTAATTTCGTTTATAAATTAATCTCGTCACTGTAATAATATACATCACAGTTTGAAGGCAACACAGATGCGACACGACACGCGACACGTCGTATTGCGACTTTACGTCATACATACATTTGAGTATAAAATCGCAGCGCTATTCGCGCTCGTGTGTGTCCATTCGACTTCGCATACGATTTGCTAGCAATAGATATAACAAAGCTATATCGCAATGTCGCGTCAAACCTGTGTAAATTAAATAATATTTTTTCTAATATAAACAAATTTTATGTATAATTATATCTGTACATCTAATTACAATATAAACTGTGTAGAAATAAGATATCAATAATATTAAGAAGCAAAGATGTGCAATTCTTCAATAAATGCTGTAGATATTAACCAGTGCAGCACAATTCAGATTATTTCAGAAGATTTCATAGTGGTTCGTATAGTAAAATATAATACAAATTTAAATTAATCCCTTGCGTAGGAGGAACGGGAATTATTGATACTTCTGTATAATCTTTAGCATAAGCAAAGCATCATTTTATTTTATTTAGATCGAACGTTCTTAGTGACTCCTACGAGCTCAATACAACAATAATAATATAGATTTTACATAGAATACTGACTACACGTCGCGTACAATCTAAAAACAATGCAATAACATTAAAAACAGATATAATTTAATCAACAATGTATCGAAATTCATATGACACGAGAGATCACTATCCGTTCACACAATTAAAGTAACAAAATAATCTTTTAACATTACATGTTTATACAATACGACGTTGACATCGACTTTGATGAATCAAGCTTTGATTTTCAACGCCAAATTGTTGTATTTAAACACAATTATTACATTTGATGAAAATCTATGCGTAACCAAATAATATTTGGCATGAGGTATGTTTAACTAATGAAAATCCTCTCTAAAACGTAATAACGACCAAAAAGTCTAAAAAACGGAATGTGATTACACATAAAACGATTATATCAAACAGTATAATATGGTATCTTAAGATAAAATTAAGATCTAGAATAGGATTCGACCATCTAGGTAATGTACGTCAGATATACGTACGTAGTTATTACGATAAACGAGTAACATAACTTTTGTTAACTCGGCTTTACTTAACACACATACAATTATTCCTGTCTATAAATTGACATGTAAAATCATAATATTAGAGAAATTCTTGTTTATATTTTTGAAATAATTAATTTGTTACGAGGCAGCCTAAATTATTGTCCCTCCGTTCAATACGTTATGAGAAATAAATAATTTAATATAAAACAGGTAATGCTACATTGTTGATATAACTGATGATATAACATTGATATTTTCAACTTTACTAGGATAGAAATAAGATCTAGTTTTGTTAAATAGCTAGTAATAACGCGGGTTTATCGAAGCGTCTATACAACGGCCCTAATGTTCTACAAACGCAGGTAATCTTTGTTTTGAAACTTAGCGACTGTAGGATTGAGATCCAAAGTATTGGCACAGCCATCCCTTTGGTTATTTTTATTTAAAGATAAATACATAGATTCGGATATATTTTTTTGTAATTTTTTTCAATATATGCAGAGGTAATAATCAATATTTCTTCTGCATTTAAATTATATTTTACTCAACCCCCAGTCGCCGAATCATCACAAAGTCGGACGCGAATACGTGACATATCACTGTCACAAAGTGTTGTGCTAACCTAAATACTTCTATACACAATGAGCCATGGTTGCACAGCCAACAAAGATAGGGGTTTGCTGAATTTGGTGCTAAATGTCTTACAATGACTAACCACCGTTCTTAAAGTAATCTTACTTTACAATTCCTCTTCATTCCGGTGTCTGTGATAAGTTGCGATTATTAACTAAGATCGTTTCTGCTCTTTTGAGGGGTCCATCATGGTCCATTGTGTATAGCAGCAGTAATACATGGGCGCCATACTGTTCCCCATTGTGTTCAGTGCTCGTAGATGACTCCTCCAGGTCCTGGGAGAGTAGACTTGCCTGATAGGAAGGTGTCTACCGCTCTGGCAGCCTGTCGTCCTTCAGATATAGCCCACACTACTAGAGATTGGCCACGTCGACAGTCTGTGGTGAAAATAATATTTAATTAATTTTCGTATAGATATTTTGTGATATGATCAAGGTGTACCGCAGCTGGTACAGTCACAGACAGAACTCGTTTAACACGCATTAAACTGCATCGACTGAAGAACTGATTACGATGATGTGACGAAATACATTTAGAATTTACTGTATTTATAATGATGACGATTGTAATGTTTTTTTAGTCCGGATAGTTTAAGAACCATTTATAAATTTGTATGTGTTCAGCTATTTTAGCTGGATTGGCCGGATATAAGGTATCGTTACATAAATCTTTAAAAATAACTGTGGTCTGTATTTTATGATCAAGGTTCGCCTCGACTTGTCAATTAGCTTTAACTGAGATATGAAGTAGATACTAGGATCACGTGGCAAGATGTCTTATGAGTCCTACATACCTCCAGCAGCGAAGACATTGTTGACGGGAGTCTTGTATATGTTGGACTTTTCAGTCTCCACGTTGCTGCGAGCGTCGAGGGGCAGATCTGATAACAAGAATATGACGCAAATTGAGAATTACAATATCGTTAACCACTCCAACTAACGTAAAATATACATGTGAAAGGAGTGATCTTTTCGCTTTACAAATGAAACGGATTTAAACTCGCGGCGTCTTACTCGCCGGTCAGACACCCAAGTTTCGTATTCATGTTGATTTTGCTGACAAATTTAAATATTTTAACGTTTACACTTTTCTATATGGTTGAACCTGCACGGCTGTTCGGAAAGCCTTACTTCACAGACTTAAAAAACGACTACAGTATCTGTAGTGACAGATACAACCTTTTACTGGCTTCTATTGTCTATTTACCCAGTTGGTTGGCGACGTATCTCTCAGGTCCCAGGAAGCCCATGGCCAGTAGCACGAGCTCCGCCTTGAACACCTTGTTGGTGCCGGGTATTTCCTTCATCTCCCAGCGACCTCCCGCACCTCGTGTCCATTCTACTTCCACTGCTGATACGCCGGTCACGTTGCCCTCGCCTATAGAGATTAGTTATTGTTATTGAAAATATAATGTTTATGATAGCGGTGGAAAACCATAGCATAAAATATATAGATTTTTCGGTATTTAAATTACTTTCATCTGGGTGTATTTTTAACATCTGTGTAAAAACTAGAACCAGATACTTAAAGTAATATAGGGGATCCAGGAACTATTGTGTATTTATATTATCAATACACATAAAAAAACGATGATTGTTTTATATAAAAGTACATTGTAAAGTGAAAAGCACGCGTACTCAATAAGCCTCATTATGAACCTAAAAGCGGTGCAATAAGAGCCGCTTTACGAGCAAGTGTGTTGAAAATAATATAATCCTGCCCGACCAGTTTCGGTGATGGCGACCGCTTCCGACTCCTAATTTGTGGTTTGCCGCTGATATTTTATTTTATAGCCAATCTTGGCGACAAAGATACATACATAACTAATGTTCTGGAGATCTGTCATACAGGTCCCGAACCCAGTATAGACTCCAGCTCTCACAAAGGTTTGAATCTGTCTTTAACCTAGATACTATGTACCAAAATTGTACCTTTTTGAGAGAAATAAACGATATATTATTATTTATTTAATGTTTGACTAATATAATTCAAGTACCAGTAAATTATAAAGCTTATCCTAGCTGATGAGTATCTTACCATCATCCAAGAATTCTTTGGTAAGTGTCGAGAACTTCCTCGGGTCGCTTCCGAATTTCACCTTCACTTCTTCGTGTCCATAGTCCACCCTGTAATGATAAAAATAGTATTTAAATATATAAGCCATTGATATCTCCCTAGATGTAAAAATATGTCGCAGGTTCGAATTCTGCTCACGACCGTATTTTTTTTCCACAAAAATTTATACCTTTAGAGTTTGCTAAGCATGCGATAATGCTTTTCAAATATTTATCTGTAGATTTATCCGTATTTGTTTAGGTAATCACATCTGTACGTTCTTGTATTAACTACCACGATAGCCGTGTCGGTTCAGTTTCCTGTATAGGAATTGAATCATGGATTGAATAGATAGCGCTGACATCACCAAAAGACGTATTAAAATGTGGAAGAATTTGGAATAGTCAGCAGAGGTCGAGATGGCTCATGATGGTCAGAGCGCCTAGAGTATTGATCCGGGAGGCGTAGGTTTGAATCCTACTCACAGCTTCCCTCCCCCCCCCCACAAATAACGCATTTGAAAAATGTATCTGTAAAAATAAGTCGTTTAGATATGTGATGACTTTGCTCTCTTAATAAGTGCTGACTGACCTGAACACTCTAGGCCACTGCGGCCAGGGGTTATCCTGTCCCCTGGTATTCTTGGGTTCGGGCAGGATCTCGAACGTTGTGATACTCTTGGCGCCTTGACGCAACGATGTCGCTATGCAGTCACATCTGTGGACAAATAACAATTAATTATAAAGCTAATTTAAACTTTCGCATTACTATAATTTTTGATAAATACTACTACTAGTAGGGTTCCTAATGTAACTTGTGAAACATTCTAAAATGATTTCTACCTGCACTCCTTAGATAGGTAGTCGAATATATTAGAACTAGTATTATGTCAAGTTTATTAAATTATATGTCCACAACTCTCGAACATTATTTTCATGATGTTAATAGTCGTCGTAGTAAATCGATAAAATATTATAAAGAGTTTTTTTTAAAATCTTATTAATTTTAATTTCCATTAAAAAAGAGTACTTTACAAGGTCCCTCTGTCACTCTGTCGCGTATTCAAATATCTGGCGAGCACTCCAAGTTAATGTGGAGAGGTTTCAGTGTCAATAAAGACTACATTAACATAGCAGCCAACACAGTACAAGAGAACATTTCTGATAGAGTTAATGCATCGTTTAAGTATAATAGAAGTTAATGCCCGATTGACTGCAAATTGAAAGTTAATCCTTACCCAGTGTCACCACCTCCAATAACCAGCACATTCTTGTCTTTAGCAGTCAGTTCCGGGTTGTCCTTGGCCTGGTGATGGTGCGTGGCGCCCATCTGTTTCTTCTGCCAGTTCTCCAGGAACTCCATCGCGTAGTGGATGCCGTTCAGCTGCCGACCCTTCAGCGGCAAGTCGCGTGGCCATGTTGCGCCCATACACAGGACTAGGGCGTTGTATCTGGGAAGGTAGATTACGAATAGTTACAAGATAACCAATTGTCGACACTAAAGAGAACACAGTGTTGTCGAATAACTTGCGCGTGCAACTTGTAGCGACACTGTGTACTGGGCTCGCGATCACTAATACTGTTACACAACATGGTTACTGCATGGACATGAGCGAAGCATGTATTTATTTTTGGTTCCAGACTCTCACGTCATTAGTGTATTTAATCAAGTTAATTTGAGAAACACAGTGAAAAAGAAAAGCCAAAACGATAAAAGGATTATTATGAACCGATTGACATGAAACAAACACTAAATGATAAGTGAAGTTTACCACAATATATTAGTGAAAACCACATCTAAATCGGATAAGCCGTTTCTGAGATTAGCGTGCACAAAGACGCAGACAAAAACTCTAAAAATCATTGTTTTGATAGAGGTCGAGATGGCTTAGTTGTCAGAGCGCCTGGAGTATTCATCCGGGAGGCGCAGGTTCGAATCCTGTTCGCGACCGTATTCTTTTTCCATTTAATATAATAACTTTAGAGTTCGCTAAGCATGCGTTAATGCTTTTCAAAGATTTATCTTGAATCATTGTTTTGAGTGCTATTTGCGATGATAAAGGTCCCAATAATATTTTTTCTCTTATATCATCCATGTACAGACAGCGATCGGTTCCATTTCTATTATATCTATTGATGACTGGTCGATTATCCTTAAATTTGGATACAACTTAGCAGTTTTGGAACATAAAAAAATATACACTAAAGGTAGCCGAAGAAAAGAAGTTATAGAAGAAAGAAGGTGCTTACTCGTTAGCCAGATCGCTAGCAGAGATGTCTCGTCCGACATCGACGTTGCACTTGAAAGAGATGCCCTCAGCCGTCATGAGCTTTATCCGCCGAGCCACAACCTCCTTGCTTAACTTCATGGTAGGAATACCGTACTGGAGTAAACCGCCTGGACGATCATTGCGCTCGAATACAGTTACTGTATAGCCAGCCTATAGAAAACATACTAGTTAGTATAATAACTTTCGTGAGACACATTCATATTAATTATTGTTCAACGGTTATTACTCACTTCATTCTTCAGAACAGACACTCACTTCACTCAACCAGAAAAGTATTTAAAATAGATTTAAAAATATATTAACATTGTCTTGCTTACTATTTTATGAATGCTATGTTTGTGTGTAACATGATGTTTATGAGTCTGTGTGTGTAGTGTGTGTATTTCTATGAATGATATTATGTATGTGTGTGTGGATTTAGTAGTGGATCTCCTATAGTTGAAATGATGCTCATGATAAACAAAATTTTAGTAATAATTTTTGAGTTTGTCATACCTTATTCAACTGATGTGCGCACGCTAAGCCAGCAGGTCCAGAGCCGACTACAGCCACCGTCTTTCCATTCCTATGTGTGGGTATCTGTAAATAAATCATGTATTGAAAATGCTGCCATATTGCGGTTGAAGAATAAATAGATGTTAATTTAAATGAGTCAATTATTATCCCTCCTTTAAAGGATTTGGTTTAGACATTTTGTAGTAAAATATATTCCATTTTGTTTTTTGTACTTAAACAATACATTTTATGACAAATATTTGACTGATGAGAAAGGCGAGACTAGTATAATATTTCTATTACGTATATATTTCTATGACATTATGATGAATTAATAAACTGGAGAAACTTTTTTTTTCTTTTAAATGTTCTTTTCGTCGAAGTACAAGTAGTTACTTCAGCTAAGAAAGTACCGTATAATAGTTTATGTAGTTATTAATATTACCTCGGGTTGTATCCACCCACTCTCAAACGCGTGGTCTATGATAGCGCACTCGATGTTCTTGATAGTGACGGGCGGCTCAGAGATACCCAACACGCACGCGCCTTCACACGGAGCTGGGCAGACACGACCAGTGAACTCTGAAACAATAAAAGAAAAATTACTCACTCTAGCATAGATAGCATTTGAGTCGTGAAAGAAAGAAAGAAACATTTTATTTGGAACAAAACAGAGACACCAACTATGATAGGTTGAAGTTTCTAGTACACATTATAAAAACGAATTTAGTTATAAACTAATGAAATAACATTATATGAGTATGAGTCTCAGGGCTTTCCTAAAAAGGTGTCCAGATCCGCTGAATGTCAAGCACAAGAATGTACTTGACGCTGGTTTTCATCTGGAACCTTCTGCTCCACGGATGTCAGTCGGCCAGTCAGTCAACCGCAAACGTTTGAAAGCGAGAGAGAGTGTAGTGTGATTGTGTATTGTAATTGTATAGTGTGTGCTATATAAAACAATTGTATTTTTGAGATATATAATGAAAGGGAGGGGTTTATAAAACAAATATATTCAATAATATTACAGATTCAATATTAGAGAATCGTGCGAAAGTTATTTGCCTTAAAATACTATTCATAAAAATTTCTGTCATTTTTTTATCTTAGTTGATAGAAATTAACACTCATATTCTCGTTCATATCGAAAATACCCAGGAGGAAAGGCCTTCATTTTAAGAAGCGTTTATTTATTAGGGCCCTCAAAAGTAAATGCTTTCATGTTAAAGATGAAGAGTTAGTTTGAACACACTAATCTCTGGAACTACCAGTCAGATTTGAGAAATTCTTCTTTTATTTGATAGCTCAATTCTCATTCTCAATTTAAGGTTATCCAACATCACGTTACCAACGTTAGGAGGTGAGTGACAAGAAAAACGCGGGTGAAACCGCAGGGCATATCTAATAACTGAATAACCAATCTGCCAAGCCTTATCTCAACTATGTTTGGGGTCGGTTTCGTTTCACCGGATACGGCTTAATATCTGTATTTTATATGGAGTGACTGACTTGATCTAACGCCATACTGGGTAACATGATATCTCGCTGTAAGGCTGACTGTCTTTCTTGACTTCTCGTAACGGCTGTCATAGATCTTTGTGACGGACTGACGGTTTAACATGCTCTCCGAGGTCCGAAGGGTGTATGAAATATATGAAATTATGGTCACCCATCTACAGATAAACTGCATAATCGCGAATTCCCGGGAAGGGCAAAGTGTTATTGGGATTTTCTATTAGGAAATTCTCGATAGCAGCTCGGAGTTTGAAATTGTACCCGGTAGATGGCAATAGGCTTACCACCTATTACATGTGACTACATAACAGCATTGGTGAAATGTAGGTTTACAGCTGTGTACACCTCTGCCTACCTCTTGGAGAATACAGGCGTGATGTATGTTATGGTATGTTACTAGCTGTTTATTTTTCGCATATAAAGTGTTACAATGGTTACAGTACCTGGGAAGTTGTTAGTCTGCAGCAGCTGGTTGAGCGCCTGGTGCCAGTCTCCCTTGAAGATGAGATCGTTCCACTTGGGTATGATGTTCCCGAGCGGACAGCCGTGGCCGCTCTGACAGAAGGGCACGCCGCACTCCATGCAGCGCGCCGCCTGCACGCGCAGGCCGCGCCGCACGTGCCCGAAGTTGTAGATCTCGTCCCAGTCGCGCAGACGCTTCTCCGCCGGACGGTACATTGTGGTCTCGCGAGGGTACTTTATGAAGCCCCTATAAAGTATTAAACCTCTTAGTAAGCTGTTTTTATTATTTTTTATAATATAACTAATGAAAAAGAAATGCACTTGAATAGGTATTAAATTGTTTTGAAACAATGAATGTACTCGTCGTCAGCCACCCCGAAAGTGTCCATAATGAATTTATATTAATTCATACGTGTTGACAAGTCCTCGCCAAAAAATACTTAATAAAAAAAAAAAAAAAATTAAGTACCATTATTATGAGAGTAATTAAACTTTTCGAATTATTAAGTTTCACATACGAATATGATGATGAAATCCAAAGTGACGTTATTTTTAAGTAAATATTGTTATGGGAGTTATTTTCAAGTATTTTAGTGTTACTAATATAACGATAATTTCTAAATCAAAGATGACGGACAACTTTAAAAAAATATCGATATATTTTATAAACACAAAAGGTAAGCACTAATATACATCAGAGATTAGTAGTTAACGGGTTTTGGAAAAAGTGGATAAAGTTCAATAGTATTATAAAGGGTTTATTACAAATATACACAACGCTGGGAATCATCAACAACTGAACATAACATTATTTGTGCAATATAATGATGCTGGAATTTTTGAAAAACTACATTTCTTTTGTTTTGAGTTTTGCAAGGTACATGTATGACTATACTTTTATTTTTTTCCTTAAAGACTTGTTACAAGTTTAAAAAAAGCCTTTGCAGTTTCATAGAGATGGGTGTAATAAATTTTGAAGTTGTAATGATTAACATAGGAAATTAAACTGATATCTCAAATGAGTATAAATCCTACAAAACTCAACAAATCACTAACCTAGTTTTATCGAGAATCTTCTCCAGATTCTTGGTCTCCAGTTCCACATCTCGGACCGTCTCTTCAATATCCAGTACTCCGTTCTCGGCTTTCCCATTGGCTTCTAACTTGGGTTGGCTCGGCTGTTTAACGGCTAAAGATTTGAGAGCGCGCTGGTATTCGTGAGGGAATACTTTGATGAACTTCTTGGCGGGCTCCGGCCAAGTTTTGAGGAATTCTTCCGCGATTAATGAACTGCAAAATGAAAGTAATATTGATAAATCGAGTAATGTTTGTTATCTCGTTGTTTTTTGAGTTATTGAACCTTATATATTTTCTAATTAGTAAACAAATTTATGTCAGCTAATGGGGATGTCCGAAACAAATATATCAATAACAACTAACCCAGTGTACTGATAGAACTCTTCCAGCAGCTGCTGTACATAGTCCAGGTCGTCCTGCAGTTCCAGCGGCAACAGTTCCACCATCTCGTGGTTGCACTTGCCGGAGAATGAGCCGTCGATATCGTACACGTAGGCGATACCACCTGCAATTAGACAGGTTTTAGTTCTAAATCAAGAAGTGGCGAAAAAGCATAATATTTTATAGTACATTGTGTTCTACTTGTACTACACCGTCATGTTTCTTATCCGTAACAGTATCAACAACAACAATCGTGAAATGTAAAACATTTTTAAATATTATGTTTTATGTGTGTTAATACTGTTAATTTAATGACGAGACTTATTGTTGCTTTAGTGCAATATCTGTAATCTCAACCCCCGCCAATAGTGGCGAGAAAATTTGTTGTTGATGTTTAGTCTCTCCCGTCTGGTACTTACGCGAGAGGACACCCTGCTTTTCAGCAGCTAATTGAGTTATGGACTCAATATAATGTATGTACCAAATCTAACTCTTAATAGTAATGTATTATCATCGTACCGCTCATGCCGGCGGCGAAGTTCCGTCCAGTGAGGCCCAGTATGAGCGCGGTGCCGGCCGTCATGTACTCGCAGCCGTGGTCGCCCACTCCCTCCACGACGGCCACACAGCCGCTGTTGCGGACGCAGAAACGTTCTGACGCTATGCCTCTGTTGAAAAATATAACAGTTTACGCAAAAAACAAAAAAAAAAACAGTAGTTAGAAATTTGAAAAATCATCAGGTCTAATATTAAAAGCAACTTGTAAACTAATGAATTACATAATTATGGTAGTTTAATGGAGTTGTTATAATATAATATGTGAAATATATTATAATCAAATGGAAATAACAAATTATTTGTACATACATGTCATGTACTTAGTATCAGCAAGACGAAAAATCGATAGCATTTAAATGAATCTTTATCTGTTACACATTTTCTTCTCCAGGTCGAATTTTCTATATGAAGATATTAGTAATCCAACTAACCTGAAATAAGCGCGTCCAGAGGTAGCTCCATACAAGCAAACGTTACCTACGATAACGTTCAGGTGAGACTCGAAGGGCGACGCCTTCGGGGGGAAGATGATCACCTTACCGCCAGACAAACCCTTGCCTGGAATATAAATAAATTGTGAGGGACAACGAGAATTTGGATAGAAAAATTGCATTTTTTAAACATAACTAGACGGTAGAAAACTGCTCGGGTTATAGATTCATACAGATTGTTTTAATAATTTTTCAATCTGAGAATGAGTCTCATTGGGTGATATATTCGACAAAAAATTTCGCGATGATTTTGTTTTTAACTATGTCAAGATATTTGTTTAGCGAAGTCTAACATAAGGTTAGATTTCGCTTACAAAGTCAGATAGCGATATTCACGATCAAATTGTTTTTTTTTTCTAGTCAAATTGGAAAATGAATTAATAATATAGTGGTAGGTTGCGCACTTATACTAGAATAGCTGTTAAAAGTTCAAACATATACCCTGGATAATGTTATCTGATGTTGGTGAATATTGATATCAGTGCAGTGCCATGCGCGGTCTAGTACAGTCGCATTTGCGCTGCTCACTCGGCACGAATATTTATTCGCGATTCGCGCGGCTGTAGCCTCTGCCCGATTTTGGTAGCTATGAGTTCACAACCACTCATAGCCAACGAATTGTTGGCATTTATTAAGCATGCCATTGATTATATGGACGAGGTCAGCATCTTGCAGATCTGCAAGTCCACCTACAAGGAAGATGAGATAAGCAGTGCCAAGTTGCTGCTATTTCAAACGCTCGGCAAAGTTAGCCAGATGCCGTCCCGCCGAAGAGATGGCACAGAGAAGAGCCTCCAGGATATCATCACCCTGTTGAAGGAGACCGACCCGGACGACGTGCCCGATTTTGTGGTGAAGGACCTGCATAAGCTACCCCCCATCACATTCGACCACGTCGACGTCACCAGGCTGCTGAAGGATATTACAACCCTGAAAGCGAGCCTAGCCGTGGTGCAGTCCAAGCTGGAGGTGTCAGATAACACCATCAGTGAACTACGTACCGAAGTTGTGTTATTGCGCAACGCAGTCTCGGTAAGTAGGTCACCTGACGCCACCAATGTAAACGCACGTCGCGGAGCGCAAAACGCATCCATCGGCAGTTTTGAGTCGGCGAGTTCAACTGCGTCACCAACCGCCGAGAATGCAAGCGTTGCATTGCGTTCCGCCGCCGACCCTGCATCGACACCGGCAGAGCAACCGACTCGCGTAGGTACGTCAACCCCGAAACGAGCCTACGCAGCTATCGTCGCCGCTAATAAACCTGCTGAGCCGCAAAACTCGCAGTCAAATAAAGCGGAAAAATCAAAAGGGGGTAAGCAGAGCTGCGCTAAAACCAGGAAGGATTTTAACCAGCGGGGTCCGAAGGAGGACACGAGTGATAAGGATGGCTTCATCAAGGTGGAGAAGAAGAAGAAGAAGCCTCCTTGTCGGAACCAGTGCGGTACCGCGCTGGCAGGACCCAACATGCTGCTGCGTCCAGCAATACCTACGACGCAGCTGTATGTGTCCCGCCTACATTACTCCACGAAGGTCGAGGAGATCGTGGAGTATATTCGAGTGAAGACCAACTGGAGTTTGAGGGTCGAGAAGTTGGATTCGCGCCACAACACAAACTTCATATCGTTTGTGGTGCGGGTTCCAACCCAACATCTTCAGACCTTCCTCAAAGAAGAGTTTTGGCCGAAGGGTGTCGTTTACCGACGTTTTCGCGGCCGGCTACGCGACACCAGTCAGTGTAACACGACGCCGTCATTTCGTGTGCAGTAGTTATAAGTTAAATTAATTAATATGTATTAGTATATTTATAGTAAAATGTTTATTTGTGTGTATTTTATGTTATGGGCCAAAGTTGCCTGAAATAAAGGTTATATTATTATTATTATTATTATATTATTATTAATCTTAGTTGCATAAATGTCCATATAATAATATCGATTGGTGTACTGACCAACATAGTCGTTCGCGTCGCCCTCCAACGTGACAGTGATCCCCTTAGACAGGAAGGCGCAGAAGCTCTGTCCGGCCGAGCCCACCAGAGATATATTTACTGTCTTGCCGTCTGGAAGTCCGTCGTCGCCGTATTTCCTAAAGAAGTAATTAAAGCGAATGAATAATTATTGTAACAGTTACAAACATCCTGTATTCTATTGACAGCATTGCTGTACGGGCTTACAATCAGCTTATCAATAAGCTATATTCGATTAAATTGAAAAAACAACTTACATAGCGATGTGGTAGGACAGGGTGGAGGTGAAGGCGCGGTCCTCATTAGTGATCCGCATGGAGATGTCCACGTGCTGCTGCGTGCCGTCCCAGATGCTGCTGCACTGCTCGATCAGCTGGTTGTCCAGACGCTTCTCCAGCTGGAAGTCCTGCAACACGGGTGAAAGAGAATTCAGTTTATGTTGGCAGTATTATGAAAATTTTGTGGTTTGACTAAAGTTTGCGTCTAATACTTTAATCATAAAAAAGATTAATATCTTCTTAATTGCCCAGCGAAAATGGAAGTGGATTGGCCACACACTCCGTAGGGAAGATGGTAAAGCTGCTGAAATCGCCTTTGAGTGGCAACCGGAGGGTAGGCGAAGACGCGGACGGCCAGTACACACGTGGAGGAGATCGGTCAACAACAAGAAAGAAGAAAGAAAAAGTTTTTTATTTCCACGCGCCATCGGACGCACACACTTATATCTATACAATTTTTAACTAAAACCTAATAGGGTATTTGACACTGATGGAAATAAAATATGAAACTTAGCTATAATGATAGAATGTATTTTATTAGAAATTTTGGTATTTTTGAAAATAATAATAATAACTCGTAAATACATTTAATTCGATAAACAAATTCATAATTTTTAATCTATGTGTCACGTGACTCGAAACACCAATGACTGCGTGACGTCACTACTCAGAGGATTGATTGTCAATTTGCAGTCACTGTGACACATGACACAAAATAAATCGATGAATTTGTTGATATTTCGGAAGCCAGTTGCAACCACTTTCTCCGTATTTCAGTTCAATTTTCGAAGTATTGGTATACTACGCACTAATGTTATGATTTACAAAATAGTTTCCTTTGTTTACAATAGTTCTGTTGCGTAATGACGTCACAAAATGGCGATCGTCTTTATCGCGCCTTTTGACACGACGTTTAAAATTTGAATTTTAAACAGCTATTATTTAATCAATAGGTACACAAAAAATGGCAAAATATTTTTTTTAGTTAATCTATACCTTAATCTTTAAATTTAGGCCCTTTGTGAAATTTCGTCAATAACCCTATTAATTTAATAATAACAAAAGACATTTTATTATTATGTATACCCATAATTTTGTAAGTCTATTAAAGTAAATTAAAAACAATATTTAGTCTATGGGTCAAACCCTACATTAACATAACCTAACCTAAGAGTTCACAGATGTCACACTGTAAAAACAAAACTTTTTATTTGTTGTTATTTTTGTTGCCATCTTTGACTTTCGTGATAAAACAGTTTAAAGATTTCTTTTTTATTTAACATGGAGCTGGCTGTTGTGCGTCCTATGTGCGTAAAAACGAAGGTATTTGCTCAGCATAATGCTGCGGCTTCGGACGGACCTAATGCCAAACAGCGCTGATTTACAGCAAAAACCTGTGAGTGACGATACGGAATCCCAACTGGGAATAAATAAATTTATTGTGAGTACTAAATTATGAAACAGTGATTATGTTATGTGGTATATATAATATAAAGTTGCTTAAAATTAAACCAAAAATACCAATCTGCATTATAAGTTACTCCAATCAACAGTAGGTCAGCGACCATTGTTGTCCTTGCGTTAGTGCATAGCGTGGAAATGGTTAAATATCAGATCATACATCTTTACTCATTGGTAATAAAAGTAATATTTAACATTTACACATTTAGTACCGCTCTGTGATCAAAATTGCTAGAACCAAACATATAAATATGCAATTCGTCTTTCACATGAACTATATGGGATGTATGCATATAACACAAAATTATACCTATTCAATCATAATTTTTGAGTACCAACCATCCACAATTCATTGTTGAGTATGCTACAACACCAAAACCAATAAGGTAGGTAACACATTAGCTAAGGTTATCTAAATCTTAAAAAATATAATAATATGTAATATATATGATTAATAAATCTAATAATGATTAAACATATTTAATTGTAAGTGGTAAGTTATTATATGATTATGATTAAAATTTGCAACCAAGTAATAATTACATTAGTAGTATGTAACCCAATGTACACAAACACATACTACATATATTCTGTGAGCAGTAAGTCCAGAAGTAAACTTCTTCTTCAATCCATGATGCATTCAGCTTTCAGAGTACCCTATCTGGATACAGATCCAAACCCCACAGAGCAAAGAACCCGATCCTGTTGTAAACCATTTTCAGAGAGTCATTACCCTTAAGGTAATCTATACCTTGCTTTACAAAGACTGTTGTATCTCCATGTAATGTTTTTTGAGGTATATCAAAAATGTTTTTTTTTTGTTTTCAGGCTCTGTATTGGCGGTGGAAGGTTATTCCAACAATGAGTAGCAGCATACTTAAAGCTTCCCCTGAAGGCCATGGATCTATGTTTTGGGATGGAGAGAGGATTTGTAGCATACCGTATCTGGTTTTTATTTTGGTTCTGTCTCCAGGTCAATTTTTCGTACAAATATTGTGGTTCTTGTGTACTTATGACTCCAAACAGTAAACTAGCCATGTGTATCCTCCTTCTTGCAGCCATTTTTAAAATACTGTTGGCATTTGTATATGGTGTGATGTGACTTCTTCGTGGTACATTTACACAAAAACGGGTGCAAGCATTTTGGATACGTTGGATTAGCTTGTCTGTTCTTGCTAATAAACATGGTCCGTATACTGTATCACAATAGTTTAATTTTGACAAAACTAAACTGTCTACAAGTTGTTTTCGCAAAGAAATGCTTAAATAATCTCTGATTGGATATAATACTTTCAATCTATAAAAGCAGTTTCTCATAGCGTTACCAATGTGCTTTTCAAAATGTAGCTCTGGATCTATGGTTAAACCTAAATTGCACGCCGTTTCCACTCTTTCAATCCTTACGCCAATAACTTTAACTTCTGGTTTAATCGACAGTATAGTGTTGATCATTTTTCTACTACCTAACACCATAAATTTAGATTTCGTTGGATTTAAAACAAGTGAGTTTTGTTCCGACCAATTGACCACTCTCTGTAAATCTGCATTTATTTTACGTACAGCTTCTAAAGTATCACATGGCTTAAAAGAAATGTATAATTGAATGTCATCTGCGTACATGTGATACTTGCAATGATGCAATGACTGAATTACATCTGCGCTATATAGTATATATAAAAGCGGCCCCAAAATTGAACCTTGAGGCACAAGGAGCTCAGAAAGGAAGAACTCAAATGGGAAGACGCTTGAAGAATCGCGCGGGACCGTCCGGCTTGGAGAAAACTTGTTGGGGCCCTCTGCACCAGCGGGGTGCCTTAGGACCACACAATATCTTCTTGCACTTGGTCCAGATGCATTTAAACCGCGGTAGGAGACCATGAGACAAATCATAATATTATGGAATTTGCTTTGTGATATTTTGTACGTCATCTTTCGTGTCGATAGAATTGTTATTACTATTGACCAGTTGAGCGGTCTCAAAACACTTGTATATAACTTTTGACCGCTCGCCGGTCGCTCGATTTCGTCGTGATTCGAAATTACGAATAAGAAAACACTAAATGTACAGTTGTCGTATTATAACTGGGATGGGGATGTTTGAAGTTCGATTATCCAAACGGCCGCGCAAAACTACAGTCGTAGAGAGAAATGTTTTTGGGATATATATTTTTTTAATTTGTTAGTAAAATGGACAAGTCCGCAAAGACATTGTTCTCACGCGAGACGGATGTAATAACCGAATGTAAACAAATGGGAGAGACACCATGCTGTTATCGCGTTGGCAAGATTGCGTATGCGCTGATTTTGTCATAAAACTGCTTAGTGCACAGCGTCTTGCCTACAAGCTCAGACGTGAACGGACATCTGTACGAGGCTGAAGAAAAGGATAGTGTTTATTTTTTTATATTATTTGCTTAGTTTACATAAATTACATAACAGAAATATTTGTTCATTGCGTTGTGGGTGTCTTTAGATTATCTTCATGGTACAGTGTTTTCATATCTTACCTGTGACTTAGATCCTCCAATAATATTGACGCCAGGTCGCATGTGCAAGGCGTTCTTCAGTATAAGGCTGAGATTCAACATCCTGGCCTTGGGATTTTCATTATTTTCTCGTACTTTCAACAGATCTGTGCGACCAATCAGATCCTGGAAGCGACGGACGCCTACTTCTGCCATGTGTTGGCGGACCTGGAAGAAGCGAAATGTTAATAATATTACTACATTATTATTATAAAGCTACCTGCAACTTTTGAAAGGCCACTAACTGTACCACTGGAGCTATCAGTGGTACCAATCTGAATCAACAACTCGAGAACGAAGGAACAAAATGTAAAGCGAGCTCGAGTAGTAAAAACCTTTTTTAAAAATCAGGAATAGGTTGAAACTGGTATCTATATTTATTCATCTATACAAATAAATAAAATTAAAGCGTCTGTTTATAATTTCAATATTATAACTTTTTATACGTGGTATTTATAAAAAAAACATATTTTTTTCGGTCTAATCTCCGAAACGGCTGGGCCAATTTTGACAGGACTTTCACTGGCAGATAGCTGATGTTATAAGGAGTAACTTAGGCTACATTTATGGTCCCGCAGGCTGAGTGTTAGTTTCCGACATCCCCGCGGCCGAAGTCGTGCACAGCAGTTATACATGAAAAGTACTTGCAGTAGTACCTACCCTCACCAGTCTTACTTAATATGAAGGCTGCAAAAGTCGTTCAGCATAGCCTTTAGAGTCATTCTAGTTGTATTAAATAATTTTATTTCAATATAGGTATGCATCACCTCTTCCGCCAACATGAACAGATAGTTGATGACATGTTCAGGCTTGCCGGCGAACTTCTTGCGCAGTACGGGGTCCTGGGTAGCGATGCCGACGGGACACGTGTTCAGGTGGCACTTCCTCATCATTGTACAACCTACAAAGATATAAAGAAAAATAGGTTGGTAAAGCTGTAAACAGTTTCTTGATATACAACTATATTCATTTTCTCGAAAACTTTTATTTAGTCATATAAAAATATTAAAAGCCCTTTAAGGTCCTGGGTTAGATTCCCGAATCAGGCTATATTGGATTTTTTTGTTAAGAAATTCGCAATTGCAGCTTGGAGTTAGGAATTGTGTCCGCCTGATAGGCTCAGCACCTACATGGGAGTACATAACGGAATTGATAATATATTGCCATTTTTAGGTGGTGGACTGTGGTGTACCCAGTTTTGTACACCTCGGGGAATACAGGCGTGATGTTGTTTATTTTATTTATGTCGCAGAAGTGAAGGTTCGGTCCAACTAGAGTCTCCTATAAACGATTCACGTTGAAATAGAGTTAGTCGTAGCCTAATTTGATTGATTCGATTCTCTTGATTTAAATGCTTACCAAGAGCTATAAGTGGTGCGGTACTGAATCCGAACTCATCAGCACCGAGTAAGGCGGCTACCATTACATCGAAGCCGGTCCTGATCTGGCCGTCGGCTTGCACCACCACTCTGGAAAACAATAGGGTAGATATTTTGAAGGGTGAGTAATATCGGTTGGTGTATTATAATTACTTAATTACTCCGTTGGCTCAGTGGCCCAAAATTAGTCTTGGCCTCTCTTACGCCACATGGTTCGGTGTTTGACAGTGTTTCGTCAATCATTGGCTTGAAGCTCCCGAAGATCTGCTTTCACGATATCAATCAAGAGGGCCAATGTGTGCCCACCGACGGGACGACCCAGATATTGCTGGATTGATTGGTATATTATAATTAGTTTATACAAATTTATGAGATGCTTTTTAACTAAAAGAAATAGCAATCTTAATGCCCGACGATGACGAATGCCTGCTTGTGATAGATGACAGTTCTAGCGACTTGACTCTGTGAAGGGTGGCTGCATCCGATTTTTTTTTTTGAAGCAAGTGGAATCTTTGACTGTTAGTCTCCTAGTGTATGACAAATAGAGTACCACGATAGGTAGGTAGTTACTAACCTGGACCTAAGGTCGTTGAGCACCAGCACCTGGTGTGTCTCGGCTACTCCCAGTTCCCAGGGCAGGCCGGCGCTCTTGATACCGGTCCACGAGCTGGCGCCTGTACCGCCGTCGTGTCCGGAGATTACTATGTGCTCGGCTTTACCCTGGAGAAGAAAATCGTACGCACATAGTCAGTCAATATTTATAAGAAAAAAAAAACACTTCTAAGTTGTCTTGCCAAATAATAACTCAATTCCTCTATCACAGGCAATGTTAAACTAAATCAGCAACGCATAAACAAAAATAACATTATTCAATTTTTCAAGATAAGTTGTAGTTGGTATTTTCTATCAGGTAAGTAGGCAACACGCATCGTAACAAACTAAATATATTACACAATATTGACTAATTAAAATTTAATGCGGCTACACTTTTACAATAAAAAAAATATCGTCAATGATTTACCAATACATTCCCATAAAAAGTATCAAAACCGCATCATAATCAAAATAATATTTAAAAAAAAAAACTAGGTAAACCATTTATAAAAATTAAACAAACATACCTTAGCTACACCAGAAGCGACAACTCCAACCCCAACTTCTGACACAAGCTTGACAGATATCCTGGCCTTAGGATTGGCAGCCTTCAGGTCATAAATCAGCTCAGCCAAGTCCTCAATGGAGTAGATGTCGTGATGTGGCGGAGGAGAGATCAGGCCCACTCCAGGCACTGAGCAACGTGTCTTGGCTATATGTTCTGTTACTTTGTAGCCTGGAGAAGAAAAACAATAGTAAGAATTAGGATCAAGATGGATTGTGAAATCTTTGATTATTGTAATCAAGGTTTCGATAAGGGATTATTGTAATGAAGGATTGGACACCTCGATAATAAAAAGTAGTAATGTGCAAAAGTTTCGGTTTAAAATCGACAATCAATTTGTATAGTTCATTGATATTTTTCATAGTTGCAATCAATCTTGCGGATTATTTCTTGTCGATTGTACATATCAAATAACGAAAAGTTTATAATGATATTCTTAAAAAGCTGTACCCAGTTCCGTATTCATGTTTCACCTTATTTAGGAATTAACTTTAATGCTATCTATGTATTCTAATATATTTTTTGCCAAGCTACCATTATAATTTTTTGTTTTCAAGTACACTAACCAATCTAAGGAGTGTTTGGTCAAAACCTGATTTGTGATAATATTTTTGATAATATTTTCACAGAAAATTTAGGTTTGACCACGATTAACTTTTTGGCCAACTTGTGCAATCTTCGATACGTATATTACTAGACGCCAAGAATTCTCGTAAATAAATATTGAGACATAAGGCCCATATGCATACCGGGCAGTTCCCCGCCCTCCCCGGGCTTGGCCCCCTGCGCCATCTTGATCTGCAGATCGTCGGCGTGCGCCAGGTACGACGCCGTCACACCGAACCGGCCTGACGCCACCTGCTTGATGGCTGAACGCTTGTTGAACTCAGGGTCCTGAACAAATAACATGGAGCTTAAACTTTGGATTTCAATCAGCCAAAATAACATTTCTTAGCAAAACAAACTGATTTTACCAACGTCGAGTAACATCTATTCTTTTATAGGAATAATTTCGACTAGAAATAGAATAATAAAAAGAAATAACCAATTCAGAAAATTGGTCGTATCTTTTAGCGATACTTTCGCTCAGATAACATTGTCCAATGTTAGTAGTAAAGGTTGCTTTGTACGTCATCACTGCACTGAGTTACTACAAAATCTTATATAAGTAAAGGAAATTATTGGGCGTTTCTAAAACCATTTTTGTTAAATACTACTTTATTTGAAATCTTAATTTTCACAACTAAAAATGTATATTTGTTACCTGATTGAGGTATCTGTCAGCGTTTTCGCCACCCTCACCAGTGTTGGACTTGCCGCCGATACGGTTCATAGCGATGGCAAGTGTAGTGTGCGCCTCCAGGGATATCGAGCCGAATGACATCGCACCTAAGGAAACCAATATTTAGTAAGATATATTCAGAAACGAATGGAAACTACCAACCCAGTTTACGGACGAAACTTAGGAAAACCGTTATATTAGTATGATCAAATCTACCTAGCTTTTTCGCAATTATATTGGGGTCGGCTTCTACTCTAACCGGATACAGCTTAACGCCAGCATTTAACATGATGCGCCTCCATATCTGACCTCCACAACACAGTTACTGGGTAACATGATATCTTGTGGTATGGCTGGTCAGACTTTCACAACCTTTCTGACTACCCGTAACAGTTGTTATAGATCTTAATTTGACAACCGGGACCGATGGCTTAACCTGCTCACCGCGGCACGGAGGTGTCTTGGTATAAAATGATAGTCACCCATCCACAGACCGACCACGGCAAACGCAGCTAAACCTCGATCGATCGATCTGTGCGGCTGTTATTTAACCATGAGCCCCTCGGATATATTAGAATGATAATTTTCTTATATTACCCACATTATAAAGGTTCATTACCTGTAGCAAATCGCTTGACGATTTCAGTAGCGGACTCCACTTCGCTGAGAGGAATAGGCTCGTCGAGTTTGACCAACTCCAGCTGACCTCGCAGAGTACACGCCCTTATTGACTCCAGTGCACTTTCCCTGTTCAATGAATATTTGTTAATAATAATAAAAAAAACAGTTTAAGGGCGGTTTGTACACGTTAACAATAGGCATGATGACAGTATTAAAGAAACAAAGAATAAAGGTTTTAGAGAAAAATATATGTACACAAGATTCTAAAAAATTACCTAGTTTTAATATAAACATTAAGATTAATAAGATTTTCTATATAATAAAAGTATAAAATACTGCAGCCGGCCATGTTAACTGAAACGACAATAACAGCGAATGACGTCACGCCTCAATGAATGTCAATCACCGCCACACGTTTTGCTTGAACTTTTGTCAAATTTTATCGAAGCGTGACGTCACAACCCATCATAAGCGGCGCCATAACATCCACGAGCAGCTAGGCAGCTTAGTTAGAATTACGTATATAAGATATAATTACTTGGAAAATCCTCTTATAACTAGTGGGATACGTGTGTGATAAAGTTAAGAAAAAAGGGTACCTGTATTTGTCATACGCAGACATGCTTTTGTTAAGTGCAGCTTCTTGTAAGTTAGCTATGGACATCGGGTCGTTGATGTGTTTCTCTCCTCCTGCGCGCCAGTGGTAGCTGCCAGGGTTCCTGAAAGTATTTTTAATAATAAATATAACATAACCCACGAATACCCTGAAGGCTTAAATAGCAGTGTACTACCCCCATATTTTATAGATGCCAATATGAAAAACCAAAAATTGAAAGCATATATCCGTCAACCGGGTACAATTCATAACTCAGGGCTGGGAGTATTTCCTAATGGAGAGAGCTTCTATATTTGCCCGACCCGGGAATCGAACAGAAAAACTGACGCTCAGTAGCCGCGCTTGCGACCACCGTACAAATAAGAATTTTTAAATTCTCAACTTTTGTAGTCGGTTTACATTAAAATGAAAACAATCTAGATTGAGTTTTTCATTAAATTAAGATTATTTGGTCTTTTTAAGAAGTCAGTTTATGCGGTTTTAAAAATGTTTTTTAATATATACCTCAGTACCAAAGCATCTTGAACCTCGCCGTAAGTTAACGCGTGCCTGTCGAATATTTCTTTTGACAGTATCTCGAAGTTCACACCACCTGAAAAACAAACGTAAAGTTGCTTTTTGTAGGTCACTAAAATGTTATTCATAGTTAGTTAGTGTTCGATTTACACATACATAATAATAAAAGAATCAAGTGTAAGAAGCTCCACCCTTTTCAAAATGGCGGCGTTTACATGACTCAGAACTTATAAATTAAATACATTGCAGCATCACAAGTTATATGAGATTGAAATTTAGAAACTTAGAGATTGGTTTATCAAGGCGCGAATTGAATTTTCCATACTAGGTATATTAAACATTTTCTAGGGGATCTTGGAAATGTATTCGGCATATTTTTTTGACTAAGCGCCGTCAGCAGTTATGTCCAGATTTCGATTTTGGATCGTTTATTGTGATTTGAACGAACATTTTTATAAAAAACTACTCACCAATCCTAGACTGTGTGCCTTTAAAGCATTTATCAATAACTTCTTCACATAGGCCGACAGCTTCAAAGATCTGTGCACTCTTGTATGACTGTAATGTACTGATGCCCATCTTGGCCATGACCTTGGCAAGTCCAGTCTCTATGGCACCCTGGTACGCCTTGTATATGTCATCGTCCGTCAGGTTGGGGTCCAGAATGTTGCTGTTACGTAGGGAAAAGGCCAGCTCGAACGCTAGGTAGGGACAGATTGCGTCTGCACCGTAACCTGGGGAAGGATTTGAGCTGCTTTTATTGTTATTGAAAAATGTTGTGAGTAGGTAGTAGAATAAGAAAGATCTCCTGTATCCTGAATGTGTTTAACGATAGACCCAGACCCGACACATTAATTTGTAGATGATACCAATATTTCTTCCGTGCGAGAATAGAACCTAAAATATTGTTGATAAATGATATTTAATTTAGAACAAGCTTGTTTTGCTAAATTATACCATTTTTATGGTGGTTTCTTCAAGCCATAAAAGGATGATGTAATCAATCAAAAAATCAATCTTACCTAACAGGACACACATGTGGTGCACCTCTCTGGCTTCGGCAGTCTCTAGAATGATGCCGACCTTCATGCGCTGACGGGTCTCGATCAGGTGGTGGTGGACAGCGCCTGTAAATATCAATAGGTTAAGATATTTTTAAACGCGATTTAATAGCCAGCTTGGAGCGGCCGATCGGCTCTAGACTCAACAGCTCTTCGAATATCTTATGTAACTTTTTACTTATTTGACTATGTTATCTATCGGTTTATGTCGTGCACATGCTCTTTTTTGCTCCATTTCCAAGGCGTCGAATATGTAGCTCTATCTCTGTCATATCTTTCTTCTCTCTCAAGCAACGAAAAGCTAGTGCCTAAACGTGACGCGTCCTTAAAATAAGTGAGCGCAAGAGTAATAAAAATAATTATTTAAACTAATATTATAAAGAGGAAAAACATGATTTTTTTGTATTTAAGGTTTTACCTCAGAAAACTCAGGTGTTCTGACTACTAAGCCATCTCGGCCACTGCTCACTATTCCGAATTCTGCTTTCACGTTTTAATACGTCTATTGGTGACGTCGTCTCTTACCTATACAGTGACTAAACCGGGAGGCGCAGGTTCCAATCTTGCTGACGACATAATCCCCCCCCACAAAAATATTACTTTACAGTTCGCTTCGCATTCGTTAATGCGTTTTAATGATTGATTAGTGTTATAATAAGGTTACCTAGCGCAAGTAGCGTGCTGACGGGCACGCGCGCGGGCCCGGCGGCGCGGTCGGACAGCACGATGAGCTGGTAGCCGCGCGCGGCCGCCGCGTGCGCCTCGCCACAGATGCGCGCCAGCGCCGGCTCCATGCCCGGCGGGCCCTCCAGGTAGTCGAACGTGCAGTCGATCACTTTCGTCTGCACACCAGGAGAGGGAGAGTTACTACTGTTACTGAGTGAATATTCTGGTCTTAAAAGTTTTTAATAACACTAGCTTCTAGTTCGTGCCTTTCAAATACCCGGCTGTCAGTAAAAGCCCTAACGTATCAAATAAATATCAGCGCTATTTAGCATGATACTTTTTTACCGCAATAACTCTAGTTTACTTTCCTTCTGCGATACTGATATATTTTGTATAATTATACAATAAAAAAAAACAAATATCTTTTAACTTTTGTGACCCCTGTAAATACAAAGTCCGATCCGAAGTGTCTTTATTACGACTAACTATAATATCTTTTGAAGGCATAAAACCGTATGTTAACATTACTTGCTAAACCTGTCAACTGGCAGCTGTTCAGCTTTGGGAAAAAACAATGAAATGTAACAGACATAAAATTTTTATTATCATAATACTTATGACACAGACAAACTCGAAAAAAAAAATTACTCGTGACATCGCTGCGAGCTCAACTAAGGGTCATACTAAGGGATCCGTTCGAGTTCGAAACTAATCGGACATGCTTGAAAAATGTACGTGAGTAGTAACTGATGAACAATAATTGATAAATATTTAATTATTTCTTCCCGAAGCTGGTCTTCAGTTTGTCATGAATTTGAATTTAAAAAAGTAAAAGATCTGTAGGGTCAATACAAGTTATACCTTCCACCCGCGATGTGTAGTGTGTTTCAACGCGTACAAGTCAGGCAGAGACAGTATAGGCTGCGGTAGGAACAGTCGGTGCACGAACTCCGCGCTCGGCTGTAGAATGTTCGGTGCCGGACCGATCGGGCACAGCAGAGACATTACTATCTTCTCTCTGGAAAAAGATAAATTACATGTGTTACAAGTTTTTTTTTTTTGTGGATTTTGTCGCTTAACGACCATATCACCCAACATGATATTGATTAATACAAAATTTAAAGCCTTAAAACGAGACACAATGTATAATCAACCCAATATATAATCAAATCAATAATTCGAGTAATTGGAATCTATTTAGGTTTCATAAGTGCAGGTATTTTGTGAAATAAAAACTTTGATTTTGATTCGAGGTTAAGTCAACAAGATCGAGAAAACATGTATTGATCGAAAGAAAGTAATTTTTAAAAGGAAAAATATGGTGGTGAGCTCAATTTTCCATCCATATCAGAAGAAGATCATCAGAAGCAATCTCGACATTTATTACTTTAGGATCTCTAAAGTAATAAATGTCGAGATGGCCAGGCATGCATTAATGCGAAAAAGATTTATCTGTATTGGTATTAATCTGTGATTCCCTGGTATTTAATTTTTTTAATAATAATAGGCATGATGACAGATTTTGAAATCTCCTTTCATAATGTAGGTACACGTCTACTATGTCCAAAAGACACATTATTTCAGCAATAAACTAAGTTTTAACGCAAATTATTGCATTTTAATCTATCTAATTTGAGTTAACCGCCAAAACGCTGCTGGGTGTCATGGCGCCATTTTGACGTCATGCCTCAGCATATTTGACAGAAGTTGAAGCCATATTGTACGGCGTTGATTGACATTTGACTGAGGCGTGATGTCATTCGCTGTGATTGACGTTTCAGTGAACATGGCCGATTGCAGCATTTTATACTTTTATTTTATTGAAAATCTTATTAGTCTTAATGTTTTTAATAAAACTAGGTAATTTTTTAGAATCCTTTGTGTCTATATTTACCTCTAAAATCATTTATTCTTTGGTTCTTTAATACTGTCATCATGCCTATTCTAGTTTTTTTTCAGTCTACCTTCTTGCACTATGTAGTTGAGACTATCCTTCCTTCTAATATTTTTGAGACTATCCATAGTGATAACAACCAAAAGTTGAACAACATAAGAACTTGACGATGAGATAGTACATAGGAGCGTGCTCCCTAACATGTGGCTTGAACATTTTAAGTAATACTGAATAGTTAAAAAATATTTTGTAGCTCCATTTCGATTTGTATAAAGTCTATTAGTAAATAATTAAAATACAGATAGACGTGTTGCGGGCGAGTTTGTTGCGCCGCTTAAAACACTAGGAAGCGGTGAAGGTGGGCTTTTCGAGAACTGTCTTAATGTTTGAAATTTTGATTTTGACTTACCTGAATGGGTCAATGGGCGGGTTGGTGACTTGAGCGAACAGTTGTTTGAAGTATTCGTAAGGCATCGGCTGGAACTGTGACAGGCAAGCCAATGGCGCATCGTTACCCATGCTACCCAACGCCTCTTTTCTGTAAGAAATAATAATTATTTGTTATGCGCAATATTTATCTATTTATTATTATTACATCAATTGAAAAAAAAAACTTCCAAGGCTATTTATCTGCGACCAAACATTACAAGGCACACTTCAATAGGCTCCACAACTTAATTTCAATTTTCCGAAGAATAGACCATGCCATTCCTATCATCATAAAGTAGGTATATTATGGAGTCACTAAAAAAATCTACCCAATTTTAGTAAATGATATTGAATAATGAAAATATTTTGAAATAATTCCTTACAAATTATAAACTTAAAAGTGTCGCGGTGGCCAAGTAGTTACGTGCCCGCCTCTTGAACCACAAGTTGTGGGTTCAAATCTGGCATGTATCAATGTGACTTTCAATGTCATATTATGTACTTTCTTAGTTATGCTAAGACATCACAGACATACGGTGAAGGAAAACATCGAACATCGAATCTAATGGTCTGAAATCGCCAACCCGCAGTGAGCTAGCATGGTGATCGATGCTAGTGCCGTTTCTGTATGAGAAGAGGTCCTTGCCCTGCAGTGAGACAGTTAAAGACTGGTATTGTCAATACAGTACAGTGTCTCATTGCAAGTTCCATTTCATAACAGATAATAGGCTGCCACTTACTTGTTCTGTATCATAGGCAGTAGCAACATATGTATAGATTCAATGGTGTATCCGAATAAGCCAAGCCGTTTGTCTGCCAACCCTGTGATCATGATGCCGTTGTCGAGATGACCGTTAGTGCCGTTCGACACAACGTCAGAGGGACTCTCCGGTGCCACCGACTTGTGGATGTCTTCCATTGTTATCTAGAATTAAATCAAACAGTTAAATGGATATTTTAACATACATAAATACTATGAAAGCTTTTGTTAAAAAAAAAAGTGTTATTTTATTAACGAAAGCTGCCAATTATATTATGCCGAAGTGATATTTCACAACAGCATAGGAATATTTATTAAATTTGGTAATAGAGGGTTTAGGGGAATGGTACACACAGTAAGGGAGGGATACGTTGGTTACTATGGAACACCGTGAGATGTAGGTTGTTCCACATTCTTATTTCTTTAGCTGTGTGTACAGTCATGAGCACAAACAACGAGTATACATTTGCACTTTTTGAACTCCATATAAATAGTTATCTGAATAATACAGTAGTATTAGTGTGTGTGGCAGGAGAGGTTCTTCTATCTGTGTTAAAAACCTAATTATCTTAGTAATACATGATAGCGATATTGTCGGTGAGTTTTTAAAGGTTTGTGTTAACATGTTTGTGCTCGTGACTGTACCAATATAGTCATATACAGTTTCATAGTCAGCAAAAGTGTCATGACTTGTACAACAACTAATAATTCACGGAGTAATTCTGTTGCGTCAGCCATTAGCAGACACAATAGATTTTTATTGTTACAACGTACAGATCTGTACGTTACTGAGCCGAAAAGTTAATAACGCCTAAAGCTGTAAACTCAACACGACGCCTGTAAATAGTGTAGTCGTGGAATTTATATTATAACTACATCGATATTATATTGCCAAATAAAGAAAATACAAAACTCATTATGTTAGAAGAAGCAGCTTTTGTAGATACATGCATATTATCTTCTCGTTTTGGTTCGTGATTCGTTTGCAACATCAGAATATCACGTACTGCACGATATCCGTTTGTACAGGCATAGGCACCTTATACGAGAATCTCGGTTGTAGACAATACCTCCCTTATTACAAAACGAGATGTATTTATCGTCCACATTTAATCAGTTTTTGTATTATAAACTTAATTCAGATTAAGGTAGGTTCTTAATTAAAAATCTGGCTTTATTGAATAACGGTAGTCACATATTTTGTATTAAGAGGTTCGCTCGTTTTGTAATAAGAGAGAATAGAATTTCTTCCGTGTCCACTTATACGCAATTCAAAGGGTTAACAGCAATTTTGTAATACGTCACTCCCCATGCTTCTAATCCAAACTCACCATCTGATATAATGTATAAATTTTATCCCCACGTACGGTAATGCATAGAAAAGAGAAATCAATTTTAAATATACTCGTATATGTGAATAATGATCTTGTAAAAATATGAGCTTGTGGGTGATAATGAGATTTTAACACAATGATTTATGGAAACAGTATATCTCCGCTCAATAATAAGATGTAAACCAAACGTTAACTAATGATTAAAATGCCTTAAAATGCAAACTTTTCGGAATTATATACTGGTAAAATGTTATATAATAGACACAGATGTTGATAGGCGAACCGATGAAATTATAATGAAAAAAAATTAAATAGAAAAGATATGAAAGCTTTTGTTATAGTTATACCTTATCTCGAAGCCATTCGGAGTGAGGTCGACTGCGAGCGATCTCCATCTTCAGTTCGACATCTTGGATCATTTTCTTTTCTTCAGTATCAACCAGCAACATACGACCGGGTTTCAGACGACTCTAGAACATGAAAATTAAAATGTTAGGTTTATTTACTTTAATAATGTATTCTGCCTCTTCTTCTATAGTATCGATGGCACGATTCATATTGTGTTAGCCCAGTATTCCACCACACGGACAGCGCTTTCGTCAGCGTTCATCAGTTCCTCCCGGGTGCAGGTGTTAGGGCATGCTGGACAACACGTGGCTCAATACCACATTTACACCTTAGGTCGGAACTGTTCGTGAAGCCCCATCTGGGCAAGTTTTTTGCTTCCCCCCGACTTGAGTTCAGTGTCGGTTTAAGGAGTTTCAGGTAGGTCACGGTAAACTGTGCCCGGGGGAAGTCTCTCGGAGTATGGAACAAAAGTTGAATGGTTTTGATACTTCTTCCGCCGGAGATCGTATCTGGCATGAGAAAATTGCGCCAACGGATCTTATAGTGTGAATGTGGAAACGACGATTATGCAGCAGTTCTCTAAGAATTTGCAGAAATTTGCATTCCTCAGTTAGGTGTTCTACCTTGCATAACAGACGTTTAAAGTTCACTGTGTCAAGTTGCTGACAGATCCACAAAAGCAGCCCCAGTTACTTTCCTAATAATCTATTACAGTAATATATACGCATGGAAAATCTTTAGTGCATATTTTATAGGATTCGAAATGATACTACTTAGAACAATAATATTGTTATCAAGAATGTATTATCTTTATGGGCCTATTATGAAACTTTTATGATCAAATAAACATGCAATATGACTTTCGTTTGTGTTCAGAAATCACTTTTTTCTTTATTGCCAGCTGCTTTTTGTCCGACTTCGTTAAAGTTATCCAAATGTACTCGGAAAATGACCATAAATTCGAATAAAAACAAATCTTAGTGAAAAGCCGACAGGAGACTAAGTTTAATATTATGTAGGTAAAAGTAAAATTTTAATACAATTTCAGAACAATGATTTTATGTTTTTCTTAAAAATAAAATTTTCTGATTGCTGTGAATAAGACCGATTGCTGTGAACAGTCTAGTTGTCGAGGATGCATGCATGCACTTTGTTTTAACAAAGTGGATTCAGAGAAAAAAAATCTTTATTTGGGTGGTGAAATGCCTAGGCATACCACACCGCTCAGGGTCCCTACCCTGCTGTTATGAGATAGATATATGAGACCTGCACTTATAGAAAACTCCACCGTCTCTACCAACTACTAATTTGTCTTGGAGGGACCCCGAAAACTGCCTGAAGTTCGCCACAAGACGTAAAATTAACCCTAACCCAAGTGTGTGGTAGGGCTTTTAACGGATACCGTGGGTACTGACCTTATGAATGACCTTTTCGGGTTCTACATCATAGACACCTACTTCAGAAGCCATGACGAGAATATTATCACTTGTCACGTAGAAACGCGACGGTCGCAAACCGTTCCTGTCCAATATGGCTCCTGAAAATAAATTATTTGCATTAATTGGGTTTTTTATGAGAAGGTTTGAAGGGAATGTTTATAGGAGGGAGACCAGAGAAGATATGTATGGATTGTGTGAGGGATGATCAATAATTTGATTTATCTATTTATTAATTAAATAGAACGGCCGAAGCCAGATTGATATGAATAAAAAGACAGAAATCGGTAAAGTGACGACTATCAGGTAAGAATGGAAGAGATAAACATATGGCGCCAAACTTAAGTAATTTGGGGCTAGGAAAGAAATAATAAGTCTTTCTTGTTATTGGTCAAATAAAATATAGGACATTATTACACTTTTTTGGTGTAGTGAGCTATGCATGCTAGATTACATTTTTGATTGTTTTACTACTGACTGAACACATCCTGGAACAGCTGGCTAATCATACGAACGTCGTAAACGAAGAAAATAGATGTCTTGCTAGACTAGTATTTCTCATTATGTCTTTGTCTACGAGTTCTACTTTTACGTAAACTTCCAGAACTCTAAACCCCCACAACACAGCATTTTCTTTATTTTCTTTTGTAAATTTCTAGAATATTCTCATACGTACCGATGTACCGTCCATCAGTGAATGACACGAGTGCCGGTCCATCCCATGGCTCCATACAAGAGGAGGCCCACTGGTAGTAGTCACGTTTCTCCTTGGGCATGGTGACGTCATTCTGCCATGCTTCAGGCACCATGGTCATCACAGCTTCGGGCAAGGACCGCTGTCCAGCGTGGAGAAGGAACTCTAATACGCAATCGGCAGAACCAGAGTCGGAGAGGTTGGGTTCTACGACTGGGTAGAGTTTCTTCAGATCTAGAAAAAGATTTGGTCTTTTTAAGCTTGTTTATTCAAAGAAGGTCAAAAACTATTATTGAATACAAGAGGTAAAGTGAATAAGTAGGTATTACGAATTACCCTGGGCTGGCTTAATTAATACCAAAGTTTTGTAAAGGATGTCGTAGTAACAATATAAGAACCAACCTTCTCCGAACAGTTCACTCTTCATAACACCCTCGCGAGCCTTCATGAGGTTGACATTACCTCGCAACGTATTTATCTCGCCATTGTGAGCGAGAACTCTGGAAATAAGAAACAAAAGTTATGGAAATGTCATGGCTGATAATACTCCTCCCGACCGTATTTCGGTCACGGCGGCCTATCTCCACGGAGATTAGCCAAGTACGCAGGAGATATTATAGTGCACAAGTGTATGCGCAAACACAGGTGCACTCCCGCACACACCTCCGGCGCAGGACCGACGGCTTTACGTGCTCTCAGAAGCACGAGGGTATCATACCACCAATTTCCTGACTCCGGGCTGCTACTGAGAATTTCCTAACAGAAAAATCCAATAACACTTTGCCCGACCTGGGCATCGAACCCAGGACTTCACGTTCAGCAGTCGCGCTTGCGACCGCGAGACCAAAGAGGCAGTCAAACCTACTATGTTAACTATGTAGTTATTGCCGGCGACATTGCGCAGTTCGTTCTATTCTAGTTTATTACCTTTATATCTAATCTTTCATCAAATTCTATGTAAATGCAAACATTCATTCTCACAAACTAGGGAGATAAAAAGGATTCTCACACAACGACATTGATTGATTGTGGAACCCGTTAAACAAAAAATGAGCCTAAATTTTTCTAAGGTCGTTAGATAATTAGTGGCATCAAGACACGACACTCTCCTTGATCTAAAGAATTTATTGACAGATTCATAATATAACTAATATGTTGTCATACTAATAGTACACAAACCTCAAAGGATGTGCCCTCTCCCAGCTGGGGAAGGTGTTGGTGGAGAACCTGGTGTGCACCAGCGCTAAGTAAGTGGTGAACGCAGGGTTCGTCAAGTCCTTGAAGTACTCCTGCATAGCAAAATATATCAATGCCGTAACGGTATTTAAAACTAAAAAAACTACACAAGGAAACTTAATTGGACATAAATCTTTGAAAAGCATTAACGCATGCTTAGCGAACTCTAAAGTTATTATATTAAATGGAAAAAGAATACGGTCGCGAACAGGATTCGAATCTGCGCCTCCCGGATATATACTCCAGGCGCTCTGACCACTGTTCGCGACCGTATTCTTTTTCCATTTAATATAATAACTTTAAACTTAATTAGTTTAATAGCTTTATGAAATGTCTTACCCATAGCTGCTGAGAAGTGAGCAGACCCTTGTACACGACAGTCTTCAACGCAAGACTGCAGATGTAGAACCTGGCTCCAGGCACCACGAGCTCATGGGACGCACGCTTGCGCAGCACAAAAATCTGAAAACACGCACATACTCTCCAGATCCTAAAAATACAGCACACGGTAGGATGCTTGTATAAAAACGAGGGTTCACATTACTTATAGCAAGATTTGAACACATCCTAAATCAACAAAGGTTATAGAAAATTCTTTGAACAAGTAAGTAGTGATCTCGTGATATGACAATTAGCATCCAAGTTGACACCTACGACACTACTGCTAATAACAAGTCTATTTAGTATATGACGTATAACTTTGTGCAACCAACTCATTAATACAAGCATCCTATAGGGATTATGAAAGGGTGTTTAAAATTTACGTTTGGCACGATGTGGTCGCGTCCAGCCGGCCAGTGCGCACGCAATGATCTGAAAAAACACCTATAAGACTTCCTTACGTCCTAATTCCGTTTACTATCTTACAAGAGAATGAATTTGCAACGTACGAATGTATTGCAAGTTCATCCTCTCCATACCCTTGCAGTCCGGTGGTAAGTTCCCCTCGATCTTACCTGTCTGGCTAGTTGTTCGTCGTCGGTATCTCCGGTAACAAACACTTGACGCATAAATGGCTCCGAATTACGAGCCACCTGACCTGAAAGTGAGCCAAAACAGCCCATTACTAACTTCACCAAGGGGAGTATGTATCAACTTTATAGTATAAGATTTATATCCTATTTATTAATAAGGTAAACAGAACACTTTAATGGTATGCTAGAATTGTGTGGTATCTATAATGTCATAAATGTTTTATGCAATTGTGTTATGTATGTAATTTTAACTGAACAGATGGCTACATTTATGACAACTTAAAATGAATATAGACATGACATTACCATTTAAGTGTTATATAATGACAATGACTGTATTTAGACTTAATTGATATATTTAACTCAAGATTCAACAAAAAGTGAGTGATGCAAGCTGTAATGTAACTAAATTATTCATGTAATGTTTTTCTAACGAATCTTAAGTTAAAGTAACAAATAATTCACAGAATAATCTTATATTTTTGTATTTTTTACAAGTGGTACAGCCCAAGCATCAAATTTAACTAATAATCTTTTTAGAAAATTCTATATACGTCCAATTATTATTTTTCTTTGATGCTTACGACAGTACTTCTTATTTGCATTTTTCTTCCAAGAGTATCCACATTTTGCAATGTAAATCCTAAATATTGTATTTAAGTAATGTAAAAATATTGGATAAATTAGCAACCTAAATGCTAAAGCAGTGGATACTCTGTAGAGATTTTTATTAAAACCTACTATGCGTAATAGAATCACTCAAAATTATGAATTATACTCAATTATTGATGCTGTAACACAAATTGTCTGTGCCTTATAATACAAATTTATGAAAACAAGAAACATTCTAAAATAATATAAATTTTTTGGACACTAGAAATTTGTACTACTGTTGGTAGTGATTCAATAACGCATAGTAACGGCGGAATCTGATGTCAAATCGAACAAACCGTTTGGTCAAGCATCGCATGACCGCTTTCAGCCGCGTATAAACGACCCGACATTACTACGTGTACGACCTGTAATGATAGTCGCAAACAAAAATCGCAACGTCTGAAGTGGCCTTATATCGAGCGAAAATCGGAGAACAAGACGAATGATTGGCAGTACAATAAAAAATATTATGTCTTTTGAGCCTGAGTTTGGTGTGCTGAGAGCCTTTTTATCATTTTCCATTATTTGCAGACGAGATGCCTCATAAAGTTATCTACATTCATATAAGGTGCACTATAAGTAGCCATATAGAGCGAGATTTATGCCTGATTGTACGATTAATGTCGGAACAAATGTCTCGTTTGAACACTCAGCCCGCTGCAATAAAATCAATACGAGCCGAGCGGTCAATCGGTCAATAGTGCTTCAATTATCACATTGATTCTGTTCAACTAGTCGAGCACTCTCATTGGCTAGGATATTTTGGGTACCGTGATTGTTTTAAACTGCATATAATGAGCAGGTTCCTAAGTAATTCTTTCAATAATCTAGTAAATGAAATAAGGCTCTCAGCTTATCTCGCAAGTCCCTTGTTTTATTTATAATCCACATGATAAGTGAAGAAATTAAAATACAAACAGTTTTTATAATATTTAAGTAAATAAATATAAAAATAAATTAGCTTAGTTATTAATTGAATTTAAAGTAACTTCCCAATTCCTATTATATTTTTGTACAAAACAAGGGATACGCAGGCAGTTTCCTTTTGAAAAGCATATTTTAATTAAAGCGATGGCCTGTATTTTTTTAACGAGGTTAATTAAAAGTCCGTTGTCAAAGCTGAGTAATTAAAACTTTCATGTTTCCATCCGAAAAAAAAATGTCTTTCAAACTTTGATTGACATTGTTAACAAATAAACTCCGACTCGCGCGCTGGATCGTACCGGTTGTCTCACGTAGCCGTAGCTAACTCACATCTATATCGCTAATTATTACCTGCCACGGGTGTATGTGTGCGTGTGACACTGTCCGTGTTATCGCTAGCCGGCCGCTACCGAACGTTCGCTGAGCACAGAGTAGCCCAAATTACAGAGAATTTATAGTACTGCAAAATGAATCCAGCAAACAGCACTTTTGATCAAGTCAATGAAGGGAATAATGCTTCAAATACTGGTGGAATGAGTGTAGATGGGTCACTCATCGATCAAGAGTCACCTCCAGCGTATGTGACATTCCGTAAAGGCGTATCACAGGGCCAGGATCAATATTTCCAGCAGCAGTTCAACTTGCTCAACATCAACATGGAAACAATGTTTAAGTCATGGTCTTCTAAGCAGGATGAAAAACTATCCCGGTTACTAACCGAGTTCGAGAGTGTTAAGATTTCAATTGGTCACTTGAGTACAAAGCATGATGATCTTTTATCTAAAAATCAAGAACTCCAAAATCGTGTGAGGGTGATTGAGCAAAATGACCAATCGAAGGAAACCCGTTTAGCCTATTTGGAGACTAAGTTGGAGGCCATGGAACAAAGGGCGCGTAGCTCTAATATTGAGATAAGTAACTTGCCTGAAAAGCGTGGAGAGAACCTAGTTTCTATTATTGAGGAAATCGCAAACATAATAAAGCAGCCTGTTACTGCACGTGATATTATGTCCGTTCATCGAGTCCCACAGCTCAACCCTAAAAATTCACGCCCGAAAAACATAGTTGCTAAGTTCTCTAGTCAAATCATAAGAGATAACTTCATTGCAGCTGTTCGTTTAAACAAGGGTATTTCGACTGACCAACTGAAAATGCAAGGTTCTTCCCAGAAGGTTTACGTGAACGAACATCTGACCTTGAATAACAAGAAATTATTTCGTCAAGCCCGGGATATCGCTAAGGAGCATGGATACAAATTCGTGTGGATCAAACATGGAGTTATCCTTGCTCGTGTTGACGAACAAACGGCTGTCGTTGCTATTCGATCTGAATATGATTTGTCTAAACTTAACAGTGAAGTTAAAAATTGATAGCGTAAATAACTATTATATACTTAATTTATACTATAAGTTACGAAGGAATGTTTACTTTTTGCATTCGTCCATAGTGGTGTTATTGTGTATGTGGTCTCTGATCCTTGCAGTACTCTGTGTGTTGTTTACGAAAAGGTATGCAGCGAATCATAACAAATTTTTTACCGTTACCCTCTACTTTTATATCTTATTCAATAGTAACAAGATGAATACTGTTTATTACGTATTTTTACATTTATTTTTTGTATGTTTGACTTGCAAACAATGTATGACATATTTTTATCACAACGTTCATTTGTTATACTGTAGATACGGGTATCCTTTTTGCACAAATACTATTTGTATGCTATTAGCCTCCCATTCGTGTTGTACCTACTATTTTATTATTGATGACCCATTTGTCCACTTTTCTACAAGTAAAATGAAACTATTTTTATTACATTATAACTAGTAACATAACTATTTACTACCAAAATTGTCGTGGTTTAAGAACCAAATTAAATACTTTATACAGTAATATCTTATCGGAGTCGTATGATGTGATTGTTCTGTCCGAGACATGGTTAGTTCCTAGCATTGCCGACAAGGAAATTAGTGATTCGCGTTACATAGTGTTTCGCTGTGATAGAAACCGTGTTTTATGTGGCAAGTCTGATGGTGGTGGCGTTTTAATAGCGGTACGTCGTGACCTCCATGCCGTACGCTTTGATTTAACAGCAGAGCAGTCTGAAGACTTTGGTCATTGTACAGTGCCACCAATCATTGACTACGTCTTTTTAAAATTTGACTCTAATGTTCATGGTAAGTGTCATGTAATATGTGGCATATACATTCCACCTAATCGAACACTTCTGACTTATGATATCTTTTTTAATATGTTGGAAAAATATATGCACTCGCTGTCTGTTGACAAAATATTTATGGTAGGAGATTTCAACTTGCCTCACATAGACTGGCACTTACTTGATGGGCTCACCTCATCTCTGAATACACAAATTAAGTTCAATTCTCTAGAAAGTATTTTGCTTCATTTTTTATCTATTATAAATTGTAAACAGTATAATAACATCAGAAATCAACTGGACCGAATTTTAGATTTATTTTTATCAAATGATGTAAGTGTTTGTGAGCCTGTCCCTAATCCTTTAGTTCCGATAGATAATTATCATCCACCTTTCTGTGTTGCGGTACGCTTTGATCTGGTTTATAAACCTATGATTTATTGTGCGATGCCTAGATATCGCTTCATGGAAGCAAACTATTCTGCTATCAATAATGATATTATGAAAGTAGATTGGGGTACCCTACTAAATGATCTACCATTGGAATGCGCTACTCAATTCTTTTATGAAAATATCTATAAAATAATCAAATCAAATGTGCCTTTGTGTCCCAACAAGTCAGTGAATTATCCTATCTGGTTTTCTCGTCCCTTGATACATATTTTTAAAGATAAAGAGAAGGCATGGATCCGGTGGAAAAAATATAATAATACGACTGACTATGAGCAATTCTCCCTATACCGTAAAAGATTTAAATCCCTCTCCGCTGATTGTTTTAATAGGTACATACAATCGATAGAGGAAGGCTTAAAGAAAGATATTAAATTATTTTGGTCGTTTGTAAACAGTCGTAAAAACAAGTCAGGTATACCTAACAATATGATTTATGATAATGAGACATCCATTGAACCATCAAATATATGTAAATTATTTGCGAATTATTTCAGCTCGTGCTACGTTGCATGTAGTAATGACACGGATTCCATCTTAAACACAAATAATTACGATTCGCTAACCGATCAAGTTCACTTAAATAACTTATCCTTTTCCATGCCCAAGATAAAAGAGACTTTGAAAAATCTTGATGTGACTAAAGGATCGGGACCAGATCGTATCCCTCCTTTCTTCTTAAAACATACAGCAGAAACCATATGTGTTCCCTTATTTTACTTATATAACCGTAGTTTATGCGAAGGCATAGTACCACAGCCTTGGAAAACAGCCAATGTTATCCCTGTCTACAAAAGTGGCACTAAAAATGATGTTACTAATTATCGCCCTATATCGCTGTTGTCAACCATGTCTAAAGTCTTGGAACGATTAGTTCATAATGCTATATATCCTACCTTGCATACAGTTATCATACCTGAACAACATGGATTTGTTCGGAATCGGTCCACGGTAAGTAACTTAGTACTCTATTCTAACTTTATATTTGAAAACATGGATAACCGCCTTCAAGTTGACTCTGTGTATACTGATTTTTGCAAGGCTTTTGATAGGGTTGACCAAAATTTACTTCTTAAAAAAATTGAATTTAATGGTATTAGGGGTAATTTACTACGCTGGTTTACATCCTACATAAAAAATAGGACCCAGATGGTGGTTGTAAATGGTTTCTCGTCTGATATTATAAATGTCACGTCTGGAGTTCCACAAGGCTCCATATTGGGGCCATTACTCTTTGTTTTATTTATAAATGACGTCAGCAAGTGTTTCATTAATTCTCGTTTTCTATTATATGCAGATGATCTTAAAGTTTATCGTCATATAAATACCATTAACGACTGTGAAAAATTGCAACAGGATCTCGATTGTTTTTCTGCCTACTGTGTAGCTAATAAACTGCAACTCAGCATATCTAAATGTAAGTCAGTTTCATTTACCAAAAATATTAATATTATCCACTTTCCGTATACTCTTAGTGACATCCCCATTGAAAAAGTATCTGTAATAAAAGATCTAGGGGTGTATTTTGACTCTAAGCTTCATTTTGATATCCATATTGATCACGTTACTTCTAAGGGCTTTCAACTTTATGGTTTTGTACGAAGAACATGCGACTCGTTCAGAATGCCGGCTTCCTATTTATTATTATTTAAGACTCTCATTAGATCACAGCTAGAGTATGCTACACAAGTTTGGAATCCACATTATGAGAAATATAGTGATCAACTCGAGACAGTCCAGCGTAAATTCCTTCGGTTCTTGAACTACAAATGTAAATGTTATCACAAATGGTCATCTTACCGAACACTTTTAAATAAATTTTCATTATGTAGTCTAAAATCAAGAAGACTGCTTCTTGACCAGACGTTTCTTTATAAAATATGTCATAACAAATTTGACTGTAATAAACTTGTAAATCAAATATATCTGCGCATACCTAGTCGTTCTCAGCGTATTCGAGACACATACACACATAGTTTATTTGCACCCAAACCATGTAAAACGAATGCAGGAGCTCGTGCTCCACTACGAAGAATTATGAAAACATACAATGATTATTTCACTGATTTGGATATCTTTGCATTGTCACCTTCTCAGTTTAGAAAAAAAGTCCTACAATCTAATTTGTAAATTGTAATTTATTACTTTAAACTAGTGTTTATACTTTGTTTTATTGTTGCTAATTAATTAAGCTGCCTTGAGTATAGCTACACAAAATTGTTGTCGTTTACTGTTTTCGGTAGTGGGCTGCTATTGTTATGAATTATTATGTGGATAACGGTGCTGGTTGTGGAATTACTTAATTTAGTTATTTAAAAATGTGTATTAAGCGTTGTTCCGCAATTGTTTGTTGTCCTTAAGAAATAAAAATAAAATAAAAAATAAATATTTAGAAATCTGGACACTAATAAAGTATAATGATCATGCAAAACGACTAAGCTCTGTCACTAAATTATATTCTTAAAAAAAAAAGTTTATCTCAGATTTAGAATCTCTAATTGTGAGCAACATCCCTGTTATGATTATGCAATATGATTTTTATGAATGTTAAAACACTACAAATGAACTGCCTGATTTGAAAGTAATTTACTTAGGTCTAGTCTAGACGTTAATGATATCAGACGAGACAATTAATTATAAACATCATGTGACTAAGTCCTTACCAATGGTCGAGTTATTAGTCGGTACTGTGCGCCAGCATAGCACAGTCAACCCGAGGCTTTCGGCTAGTTCTCCGAACTTCTTCTCAATGTCCTGGTGGTGAAGTTTATCCAGGAAGAAGATGCCGGTGGCATATCTGCCGAATGGCGGCAAGTCAATCTGGTGCGTGTCTCTGGGGATAAAGAAAGAAACTTAATTATTGAAAGTGTCTAAAGTATGGTATGGGCTATGCCGTAGATGTCGAATTGTAGATGAGGAGACGAAGCTTTGTAACAAAGCATGGTCGCAACTTGCGTCATTAATGTGACGTCACGGAATCTTCCATGGCGTTGTCAAAGTTTACAAGATTAATAAATATTCTTAAGGAGGTTCCGACGTTCCAGGCATGGCTACTTCATTTCAAGCTCATTCCCTTATTGTTTTCATAATCTCAGGCTTAAAATTTTGGATATTTTGGCCTATTACCTACTCTGCTTCTTCGGTTAACCAAATTGAATTGACCAAATCGGAAATTGTATCTTTAGCGACGGTTTAATCTAATTTATATTTTTTGGTACATGAACATTAATATTCTTATCCACAATTATTTATAACATTTAGATAACTCATGGTATTAATGTAAACATTTATCTGGGTTCAAAGTTATAATTATATTTTATCATGAAACTATAAAAACGTACGATGTTTTAATTTAAAACTCAAACTCAAAAATTTTATTTCAACTAGGCCCTATTACAGGCACTTATGAAAAGTCAAAGCTAGGTGCACGGTTCCAAGAAGTTGGTCTTATGGAGAAGAGACGGCAAGAAACTCCATGAACATCCAGGAACTCCATTCACATTTCAAAATGTGTCCCTAATATTATTGTGTACCGATATCAGTCAGCATTAAATTGTGTGAACTAGTTACGACAATTAATGTATGAATTTAATTAAACTAAAACGCGAAGAAAATGTGTTTGTACATTCAAGAGGTTAATATTGTTTGAGCCCCTAATTACCACTTAGGAACTAATTCTATTATTGGAAATTGTTAATAAAGATAATCATTGGCTTATGAAATGATATCAGCTGATATTGAATAGGAATAGAAATCTGTAACGTGGGTCTTCCAAAAAGTTAAACGCAGTTGCACATCGCCAATAAGTAAATACGTATAAGTTTCACCGATGCTAAACAGTCAAATCTTATAGGTTTGCTTTTAAACATACCAAAAAAAAAACAGTCTACCCGTATTGGCCTACGTACTACCTACAATGCAACTGAATAATGGTAGCACATCGTTTAACATCACATAGCATCAGGCATGGACCCTAGTAAAGCGTGCATTGTGCGGTAATATCTGTTATCATGTAAAGGTCACAGGGACGAGTGCGCGCGCACCTACGTCACGAGCAGACCGCAATATTGACCAACAAGCCGGCTGCCGGCTGCGCGATATCGATATCTATCGTAGAGAAATTGAAAATCTAGACATCTCTACACCATGTGTGTAGGTACAGTACTTTTATATCGTTAATTTTAAATGTTTCGTATCTGGTCTTTTTAGACTGTGAATGATTTTTGGGACCATGCAAATCATAATTGCGTATCATAGTGAATTTGAAAAACTAGACATCATCATTGTGGTAGGTAACTCAATTTTATATCGATATAATTGTCAGATAAAATGAGTTACATCTTTATTGAATCTCGTCGGTACAGTGAAGGTTCGAGTCTTTACTGAATTTCGTGTACTTTTGAAGGAAGTTTCGAGGTTGAAACCTATTGCACAATGTTGACCAACTAGCTGACTGCGAAATCGATAGCTTTAACTAGCATAGTGAAATTTGCAAATCTAGGCATCCTGGCAGCATGTGTGTATATTAATATCAGGTATAGGTACCTACCTAAATGCGTATCGAATTAAGGTGTGTCACGACTTGATGAAGTTTTGGAGGTTGAAGTTGCGCAGTTAAGATTACAGTGATCTTAATAGAATGTCCTATTAACACACTGCATTATCATTCTCTTACAACTTACTCTCACGGTCTTTATCGTAGTGATATGTAAGCTACGTTTACGTGTATAAGTGCTCTGACACTGTGTTATGTTATACAACAATATAACATAATATATGTGAATATAACGTATTCACACTCCGAGAAGTTAGTATTCTTTGCTCAGTTTACATTGTAATAGCAAAAATAATGCACATAATTATGGGACAAAGATTGTTATGCCCAGTCCAATGATGTTTATAAAAATAAAAATGCATAACATAAATCATAGAAAATGTTATTGCTGAGGCTGGGAGTTTAGCCTGACAAGGTTGAGAACAGGTTAGGCAGATGTATCTGTAGAATTAGAACGAATAAATATTGGTATTGTATGTGAAGAGAGAAGTAGGGTTCGGAAAACCTCGAACTAATGGACTGGGAAAATACTTTGCAGGAAATCGTAGCCAAATAACAGCTATTATTAGAGTATTATGTTCCTAACTGTGAGCAAGGTTGCCAGAGCTCCTTGGGGGAGCGTTCTATTGGCAGTAGAAGGGACAGTTTCTCCTATTTTGTCAGTTCTGCTATTTTATTACAGAATTGCAACGCGCGAGTGCCCTGCTGCTGCAACGATCCATAGGCTACAGTAACAGCTTCTTTATTTTACCTTAGTCGAGCCGTACTTGCGATTCTTCGGAGTGATATAAAAAAATAGCTTCGTGCAATGATTGCCGGTTATTGCTTGGGGCACTAGGAGATGACTAGCTGGTGTGATTATTAGTTTACCGCAGTAGTTTTCAATTATATACATCTATTCATCTGCCAAGTCTTCGAGTCTAACTGGATGCAGCGACTGCGTTCTTTTGCCTCCAATCCCTTCTTACAATGCAATTGGCACATATTTCCATTGATATTACGCGACACTGTGAAGAACCGCGAAATTAATATGTATTGTTTTTTACTATTTATGTGAGACGCTTTCACTTTTATAGACCTATTATAGATTCCACACTTTTATAGTTATAATAAGTTCAATCAAAAGTCATTGAATGTAACTGGTATTGATTGCTTTTTGAAAGAGCCGTCTATAATAATAGACATGTGCCATGGTGTTGTTATTATGGTTATAAATTGAATTTCGTTCGATTGATTGATGCTGTACTTAATGTTCAGAACATAAATCAAAAACATTCATGTAAATGAGGACAGGGGGTCTAAAATGGCCACTTTGAGCATTTCTCCTAAAAATGAATTATTAACTTCTTAAGATTCTGCTATTGATACATTAGCAATTCCTATTTTGTGAACCATTTTACGAATCTCCATAGAATCATCTGAATAATGTTTATGAATTGCACGCAAATCATATTATGATTTGTTTATGAAGTGACCATTTTATAATTTGAAAAATGAATCACATTAGGATCCTATTATGATTCAGACAAAGTGGCCTTTTTAGACCCCCTGAGCTATGAAGCCAATATCTAAAGTTTTCTGAATCATTTGAATACGGAATGTCGACTAATCGGAGACCAAAGTTAAACCTCAGTCGTGGGACAAATACATTTTTGACATCCTTCCCTTGAACACAATCGAAAATTTGAATTTTACTCTATGTTGACGTTATTCGATGTTGGTGAAATTCAGTCTAAGTGGTCTAAATTATGAAGTATACTGAGCTCGTACACCCGTCCGTTTATATTTAGCACTATATGAAGCACACTCTAAAGTAGTAATTAAAATCAAAGAATCCGTAGTCGTAACCGTAATAGATTTTATGAAGCATATTTATACAAGGTCAGTCTTTCTTCCTTAAATAAATAAAAGCTGCTCAATATTAATGCTCAATACTCATACTACAGCCAGATATTACAGGTAATTTATTTAAAGAGTAGAAACTAAGAAACCCTCTTTGTAGCAGTCGTAAAATCACACCTACGACATGTTAATAGCAAATCCTAAAAATATCGTAAAAAATATTATACTAAGTTTTACTGAGGCAAAACAATCATGATCCTTTATCCACAAAAATCCACGGTATCGGAAAATTCCTAAAATCAGGCGTAATTGAAATAACCCAAAATCAAAACCCGTTTGGCGAACCGAAACCAAAACCGCAAGAAACTACGCGACAAGTCGTGTTTCTGCTAACTTACTTGATACAGGTAAATCGTATCGTGATATAAAACGCGTCAATCCAGTCAATCATTGTATATGTGCAATGACACGTGACAAACAAACCACAAATGCGCCTGAATCAAAATGCGGTTTTACCACTTGGTTAGTATGCCTGGAGGCCTTACAATTTAATAATATCGAGCTACGTGAGTATTTATGATTCCAAGACGTTGATACATCAGCAGCTGGGCTAGATGTGGTATCTAGTTCTGTTTATATTGTCTTCATTACGACTAAGGCTAAATTTTACCAATGTTAAAAAAAAACATATCTGTGGGATAAATTAGAATTTATGGCAACTGTTCTTTTCTTTCATCATTATCATCCCAGCCCGACTTGATGCACGCCCTTCTCTACTTGTGCTAATTTCCATGCTCCTGTGCTAGTCTCATTCAGGTTTTACTAGGTATGGCATTGGGAACTATATCGTTCGGTCATTTGTGCCAGACGATCAACTCTTGCATTCTTTTCTTGGGCACCAAACTTATTTCTTGTGCTGGTAAAAGCCAATCCAAAATTCATCCAATCTAATCCACAGTCCACTCACTCACTTTTAGTACCTTATGTCTAAATTTCATAACATTACTACCTGTGCTCCCCCACAAACGTTGTTCTGTCATATAAATTTTCGTGATTCCGGATAAGGCCATCCTTATCACCTAGGGGTATAAAAAATAGCCTACGACCTATTCTCAGACCTACCAAATACACACAAAAAATGTTATAAGACGTTTCGGAGAAGTTCGATAACAAACACTGTGACACGAGATTCTTAATATAAGTATTAGAGATGAACGATATGAAATGGTCACGTCAATGTTCTAAATTGTATTGCTCACTACAGCAGATGTCTTTTTAAAATTACTGCATGGGTTCGCTCTTGATCTAGATCGCACCTGACGGAAAGGGATGGATGGGATCTACTACTACTAGCACGAAAGTGAGAGATCTTGAAAAACCGCTGTGCCAGACTAGTCTGAACTAAGCTAACCTCTACTGAAAGGACAGTGCAACCTTAAGATTTCACTCTTTCAACCGCTAGATTATGGAAGCTTACGAGTATATTATGCAGACCAGGGCTTTAAATAAAAAAAAAAGTGCATTATATTTTTCAACTTATTTTGGTATATTCGAGTAAGTTATGCGAATCTCGCAACCCAGTTCCCGATCTGAACACAGACTTGTCTGTATTCACGACTCACCAGGAATTCCGAGCAATGGCGGCCCGTTTGTATTGAATTTCTTCGGGCACTCTTATATGGTGACAGGAAGCGATATTGCTCTCGCAGTTATTTGTTCCATTCGTGATAAGAATTTTAATAGACCATACAAAGTTTCGCACAATTAGTCGGTGATGTAAATGCTACGTTACGGACGATGATAGTTATGGCCAAACATACAGAAATTTTAAGCGAAGAATAAACGATGGAAAGTAAATACTTTTAATTCAACATCACCTTCTTCCTCGGTCTCTGTGCAAACATTAATATTAAAGTTTATTAGTATAATTCGTAGATATTGATTGAGGATTGATTGATTCATTGTAGCAGAAATTGCTGCAATGAATCAATCAATCCTCTTAGTTATCTTGTGTGCACTAGACACAATCATACCTATAAACGTGAAACAATTAAGTAATTGGATAATGAAGCGACAAAGCGAAAGAGTAGGTAGGTACATCAGAATCGTAGCAGGTGGAAATAAAGTTCTTGCTTACCCTTATGGGAAACAGGCGTGATGTATGTAACGTACTAGATTACAGTACATGTAAGAGTTAAGTTTTTTTAGTTATTTCGAGTTTTGTCTAGCATCAGCCGTGATATGTGGCTTTACCAAGTACAGTGACCTAAAATGTACCGCTGGCTATTAATAAAATAAAGTTCCTGTTTTATTCGTCATTCAGCTATTTCCAAATAACACTTCTTGTTTACGAAGATACAGTCGCCATGTTTGTTTACAGTACGTACCTAATGCGACACAAGTATTCTGGCAAACGTAACGCCTATACAATACAATATCTATATGATGAGATAGACTTCCAAATGAATAATAGCATAGGTTTATGTAGAAAACATCGTGAGTCAACTCAGTCAACATTTTCCTTGATAGCGTTCCAACATAATTATTAATACACCTACGTGTCCTTTAGGTAGGGTTAACAGGCTTCTAGAACGGTTTTTCGTCGGTCGGAATTTTTATTTGTCAGCACTTTTCAATTCCAGAAAGTTTTTAAGTTGTGCAAATCCGACCATTTCATGAATTAGTTTTTGGCGGAAATTCAGTATATTGATAAGGTTATGCATTTATTTATTTAATTATAACATTACAACATCATACAGATCACTCCAAGGCGATGTTATACGCATATATTAAAAACGAAACCATAAAATATTAACTTAAAATACAATAAGTACACAATAAAAATAAAAACAACAATTATTATTTAATCTCTCATTTGAAAGTAATACCTCTTTCGATACATATAATTATACCAACACTATGATAGTTACCATAATACGGCTAAAATCAAAAACCCCATTATATTAATTTGACACAAGCGAGATTCTGCATACGTTAAAATGTATTTGCTGTGGAGTGCGGACATAGCTACGAAAGGTAACAAAAAATGTGAGTGCTCGCAAGTGTTGCCAGGTTGACTTTGCAAATTTCGGGATTTAGGTTTAAAATCGGGACAGTAAAACTTAAAATGATTTATTGATAAATTAATTTTGAGACCGCTTCAAAATCGGGACGCGCCCATAGACCACTGTTAATTCGGGAGACATGGCAACACACGCTGGCCGTAACGTAAGTTTATATTAACATTGTGTGCTGGGTATCAAATTAAATATAGCTTCAAAATACAACAAATAAGAATTTTTTATTAGTTTTGATAACAGATGACTCAGCCTAATGTTTCTTTCTCATTAATTTAATATTTACAAGACATCTAATTAATAATATTGCCTTTGTAACTAAACTAAATCACACAATAACAGTATTGAATAATTGGGTGCAGCTCTAATAGATATCTAAGGTGATGAATTTCTCATTAATATTGGGCGAAGCTAACATCCGTTGATAATGCGTGAATGAGAATAGATACGAGATGATAACAATACAATGCTTTCACAGTTTCGTATGGAGAGTAAGAGAACAGAATTTTAAATGGAGTTTGATGTTTAGCTATTACGCTCCCTAAAGTGGAATTTATTCTTACAGATAATGCCGCTCTTGATAAAGAAAGAAAAATATTTTTTTAGTTTAGTAAAAGCCCTTATGTTACAATATATTAGTTAGTTAATCAACCAAACCTTATAATATTTCCAAATTAAATATTACTATTATTTTCTTCTTTGAAGTTGTTGCTAACCTTAGTGTCAAAGTTGTTCAAGCTGCGCATGGGCCTCATAATATAATCAGTCAAAATGCAAAAAAAACTCAAACATCGCGAAAGCATAACGAACCACAGTTCCGTCTAGAACGTATCTAAGTCTATACCATCATTATTCAGCATCACACTGCTGTACGGAATCTGTCGAGACTACGCACATGGCGTGATCTGTACCAGCGATCCGGCGAGATCTATAGGACGCCGCAGGAACGCTTGGCCTACTGCCAACATGGCGGACGAATCGGGATATTTACAATAGTACTTAGTGTCGCCGCGGACGCTGAACTTAGACTGTACCACAGATGTACTGATTGTGTGATTGATCGCCAAAATTCGCCAGTTACATCATCATTATTATGCTTAGGAGCTACTACCGTTTTTGGTCACGAAGGAATTAAGAAAAGGTACATAGCTGAAATCTATAGATATAATTAGAACAATCTTTATTTAGGAAGCAATAAAACTGACCACAAAGAGCCGTAGAGACCAAGAAGATATGTAGCAAAGCAATAGAAAATAACTGTCTCGAACAACGCAATATTAATGTAGAAACTATTTTTTTTAAAACGTTGACCCACACTAGGAATTTCTTCCTGTATCGTGGGTGCGTTTACAGACATATAATCTCATATGCACACACACCCAGACTCGTAACAATTATATTATCTGTAGATCATACAAATATTTGCTCCGTGCAGGAATCGAACCTACGACACGCGACGCAGCAGCCGGTCTCTCGACCACTGTGCCAACTGCGCCGTATAAATCTCACTTATCAAATCCTTTAGTTGCTTCCCTACTAAAATATGTAGTTACACATTTAAAAATCTCGGATATAAGTTGTCTTGTCCCTTATATTATAACTAGTGGTCGCCCACTAGTTGAAATTCGACCATAATTCATGAAAATTAAAATTTTAAATGTGAACGATATTAAGGTATGCATATTGTATATATTTATATAAAAACATTAACTTTCTCCATATAAACTTTAACTGTGCAAATTCATAGTCCATAGGAGTATTGGAGTTTTTGCTTCACGTATCAATATATAGATAAATCAACCAGCATCGACGCTGGCAGGCAAGGTAAAGTACGTAACTGTACTCTGGTTAGATCAACATGTTTATCAGATAAAACAAGTCAATCAAAAATCTTGGAAAATTAATAGACTTAATACTAAATAGTAACGAGGGAAAAACGATCGTAGTTAATGTTTTATTTGAACAAGTGTACATAATAGAAATCATACGCAAGCTCCATAAATTGTTTGAGACATATATTCTATTTACAGCTGTAACCAATAAAAATGATTACGCTTAGTAAATTATAAATATATGTAAAACTACATCGGGCATAAATCATATATTGTCGGGATTTAAGGTATTTTTTTTTTTCATAATCATTTCTTAGCCGTTACTCTCCCTTCATTAAAACTACATATATAGTACTTATAGTTATTATCATAGTCCATAATCTTAAATAGACAGAAGGACACCACCTTTTTTGGAAAGATAACAACGACAGAGTCACTTCAGTGACGACAGTGAAGTTCACGAGAGACAATGAAATCGATACAAGAATGTATCAGGTTATCACGTTCCGGTGAACGTTGACCGAACGACAACTGACCCAGATTGAACCTGTTCCATAATCAATATCAGAAATATTGTATAATACCCGTACCCGTATAACATTGAAATAATATTGGGAAAACCTCGCAATATGTTCGTACACAAGAGAGAAGGAGCTAAGCCGAATGACTAACTGAAACTTGGAAGCAAAAACTACCTTAAACGTATTTCTCATAGAGAAAAGGCATTTTTTCTGCACTAAAGAAACTGAGATGTTTTCTATAATTACCGAAGAAATGTATTATAGATTTAAAGACAAAAAGACAGTCTGTATAACATGGACAAAGCTTTCATCAAGCCTGTAACGAACAGTCCAGGTTGGCAGGCACAAAAACTAGACGCACATTAAAACTTTTTCAAGCACTAGCAATTTAGCGCTTGAACACGTTTTAATGTGCATCAAGAAAATGAGACGAAGCAAAGCCCTCTTAATTCTACATTTCATTAAATGTCACGGGTAATAAACTCGACGACTCCATGTTCCAGGGCTTTAAAGGTTACAGTTCAGCTGAAACGTGCCAAGTTAGCATGTGGAATATTTTAATGATGATGTTAAAAATACTGATTATACTAATGTTTATTTGAGAAATGTAATGATCAGTGAGTTTGTTGCTATGCTGAACAGGGTAAAAATACAGTAAGAATAGAAGAAACGAATCAAGTTATATTACAGGATGATGTATGAAGAAATTGGCAGGCATATAGAATATTTAAAATGAATTGAACAGAAATGAGATAAGACTAATTAAATCAACTGTTAAAGATAATGTTGTTAATGAAAATCTTAATAATGAACATAAGGTAAACAAGGCGATCAAATCCGCTGAAAACGTGACACTGCCCGTGCAGTTAGCTGAGGCAATTTTAAATTGAACAAGTCTATTAATAGATTAAACTGACGCGTCTTACTGTACAGGTCTGCAACCTACGTATACACGCAAAATAGATGCCACGGACTATCATGAGAATGAAAAGCTTCGCAGAACACTAAATAAACATAAATGATGATAGACAAATGTTAGGACCAACTACTATACTCGGAGATGGTAGACGTGTTTTGTGTATGCATATAAGTACTTTATTGAATTTTCTAGTTATAGTTCAAGTTAATATCAAAATTGAAAAGAATCCTATCCTATTCTACTAAATAAATAGGACATCGCACGTGACTGTCACTTATAATAAATATTTTCGTTAAAGTATCTACGTATGCGTTTGCGACAAGAGGAATTTGTTCTATATAAACGCTTCACACAAAACTTCGCATTTATGTAATTTATTAGAAGTCAGTTGAAGAAATTTGTTGGGCAAACAAAAATTATTTATAGTATTAACTTATAACAAATTCGTTTTCAGTACATTCTTTTTACTTATTCTATTTTATATTATCATACACAATTTTTTATTTATTCTCTGTAAAAACTAAGCAATAAGGTCCCCGCTTATGGATTCCAGTTTTCTTCAACATCAACTCTTTCGTACAACGGAGCAAAATTTATAAGTTTTCAAACTCCCAAGAATTTGAAATTTCTTTATAAATATAACCGACGCCTAGGGACCACAATCCTGAATAGGAAGTATTTGGCGCAGCTACAAAGCTCACACGAACCACTTGTGCTCAAGATACAGGCTTAGCTTAGTTTGGGACCTTTAGTAATATTGTTTTACTTTTGATTGGCAATAAATATTTTTTACTTTACATATATGAATTGTTTTTGTTAAAGATTAATTGCGGTGGCGTCTAATTTCCACGCAGACAAAGTATAATATTTATTTCATCTTTTATACCAACTCGATAATTCTAGAAGCTAGTGTCCCCGGGTCAAAGTATCAAAGAGTAATTCTTATAACAGATTCCGTCAGCAGTCTAGTATCAATTTGTGCGGGTGTTGTGTTTCTAACCACTCCTACCGCGACGTCATCGTCATCGTCTTTTATGAACAAAACAATCGCTGCTACTGCCAACTGCTCGTATGTTATTAATTCAGTTGACATTTTATTATAATACACACCTGCCGTAATATTACAATAAAATCATTAGATACTGACAAATATATAGACTTTCTTATTTCTGTGGATACTTACTAGTTCTTAAAAATAAAAACGTATAAAATTTACATTTCTATCAAAACGTGCAGAATAGCTGGAATATTATACGTGTTTATGGTATGATAACCTAGGCGGCTAAGGCATTTGTTGTCACTGCTGTATAGACTACTGACTAGCTTCACAGACATAATCACGAAATTCACGTCATTCAATTCCTGAATGAAACTACAAAATTATTGTACTCACATAATACGATTGCCAACAAAATTTGGCGTTGCACGTTGTTCAAGAGTTGTCATTCAGTGCACTTACGATGGCAGTAACATCATTTATTCATTGAGTATTTGGATTTGCCTTCAATCGAATTTCACATAATCACTTTCTGTTATAAAATCGACACTAGACATAGAAAAAGAGTTATCAATGACATAATTTAACATCGAATCATTATATCATTAATTCAGTCATTAACTAATCATCATCATAAATAAATATTTGCCTTTTAATAATTACTTTCTTAATCTTAAGTTGTTTGGACTTTCGATCCTTCTCGGTTATCAAGTGACGCGATAATTTTATTCGAATACTTAACTTTTAGCTCACTCTCATGGACTTCATCTGCGTGTTATCAGTTCTGTCTGTATTTCAGGAGTGATGCCAGCCAAAACAATAATAAATAGGTAGAGTAGGTATTTACTTGTGATAATTTTATCAACTGATCAGTATATTTCAGTATTGTTTGTTAGTGAGACATGATTTTATTGAACAATAAAGTTAAATTTAAGATAAATCTGAAAAGCATGCTTAGCGACTCTAAAGAGGATACGGATTACGAACTCGAAAAATATGGACGAAGAATTCGCGGTGGTAAGCTGAGGTCGAGATGGCTTAGTGGTCAGAGCGCCTGGAGTATTTATCCGGGAGGCACAGGTTCGAATCCTGTTTGCGACCGTATTCTATTTCCATTTAATATTGTAACTTTATCATATACTAGATTGAATTGAAAGCCGAAAGTAAATCAGTTTCGACTTCCCGTTAAATCTACTATACATTCATATGTTTTTTTTTTTAATAGTTGGTAGCATTATTGTGCTATTTTGATTACCCACACGATATTAACTACATATTGTTTTGGAAGGCAATCACTCGTAACATCCACGACCCAGTGATCATCGGTACGATAACGATAGGTTATCTTATCGCAGAGCACATATCAATATTTCCTATTCAACTAGGTACTCGTAATAGAATTATAATGCGATAAAAATATTGGTACTCACTTAGGAAGTATCTCCGTTATCCCCATAATCGCGATACGATCTTTAAATTTTGCCAACTTTCTCTACACAGAACAAGTAAGTATAACTCTTATAGTACAAGTAATATAAGAGGATCTACAAGAGTGCATTTTGAGAATAGTACGTTTTACGTATAGGGTGCATTTTGCGAAAGGTACATTCTGCGACCGAACCGTTGGATCATACAACCAAGATCTTTTATTCTTTTCCATAGTTATGCGGATAAAATATGAGGCAGAGAGACAACACGTTAAACCGTCCGACACGGTTCTGGTCAATTAATACATATTAAGTTCAGTTTCAGCAGTTACTAACCATAAAGTGGCTTTCAATGAATGAATGAATGAACAATTCGGAACACTAAGTATCCTCCGAAACAAAGGGCAGGACAAAACTTGGAAAGGTCCGACTCACGTTAACACATTGAAGAATTTACAAAATAGATTCAATATTATGTTCTACCGCTAATCTGTTTTTTTTTTTTCAATGAACGGTTAATATTTAAAAAGATTCGTTCAGATCCATGAGAGTCAGTACAGTACGTCACGGTCAGCAAAACTAGTACATAATAAAACAACATAATATAAGGTAATAATCATAAACGCAGAATTGCATGCTATAGAACTGGTATAGATAAAGGAAATAAAACACAAATAAAGATAGTGGTATCCCCCACGCGGCCACGTGGTTGCCCCGTGGACACTGTGTGGAAAACTGATGACATTTACCAAACCTATTGAACCGTAACAGCTGGTAATTGTAAATATGTGGGAAAAGAAATGGTCCAGCATACTACAGCGTAAAGCGTACAGTGATTTTAAGACAAGTTTAACAAGATTGAAGAAAGAAGGGCTAAGCACTAAGGCAACAACATTTTCGTAATTCTTCGAAAATAAGCCTTTAAATTTTCTAGTCAGTCTAGTTGATGAGCCACCTAAGACATTCAAACTAACCGAGGAAACTGAATTGAAATCTGAATATCAGTTGCAAGCTCTCATGTCATACGAACAACGTCACTATAAGGAAATCTATTATCACAGTCCTTTAAGCTTAACTACTGAACGTTCGGAAAACCTGAGAATTAAATATGTAAGGAAACGTGAAGCTTCCCAAAAATATACAAATTACTTGCAATAATTTAAGGTCATCTACTTTAGCCGTAATCACATGCCTAGTTCACCAATTAAAGCATATCGTATGCTTAGTTCCACTTGCTAATCAGGTAGGTAACCTAACCACGACGGCAGTGCGTGACTGCGTGTTCGGAGCCAACGAAGCGCCGGCGCCGCCGTGCTGTGGTAATCCTTTATCAAGGCTTCGGTAACATAATCTTAACACTCTAAGTTCGTTTAACGAGCATGTAAATAAATAACAATTAAATCTATGCGTTAAGCTGTCTACATTATAATGTAGGAATCGATGGGAATTCTACTGTTTCTCATTTATATTTACAAACGAGGAAAATTCTTGTTATTTTATATTAATTCAAAATGCAACAAGAATTTTAATTTATAAACACTGATTATGATTAATTAATAAGTATACTCGTAGGAAAATTACATTTCAACGTGATTAAATTATATGCTAATTATAAACTCGTGCTCCGCAAACAAATATAAATGTAAATTCAAGTCCTCAAAAAATTATCATCACTTTATCACGAAACGGCCAGATACATATTTTTAAACTCAAATATCTATAAGTTATTCTTATACAATATGCTCGCTCGTACCCAAATTAATTAATTTTATTACCTACTACAAGAACTACATCACTCGCAAATGCCAATCAACGACATCAAAGCCCAATTTGCGAGAGTGAAGATTTCAGCCAAGCGTTCGACAATCTCAGCAACGGTCTTGAATCTCATATTTTACGTATCTACACGTTCCTTACACGAATCTAAACGTACCTAGTACGTAACTCCTAAGTATCGATCTTTAAAAGGGGACGAGCTCGTCAATGTCTGAAGAGAGAATAATGACGGAGCAAAGCGTCGACTGACGTAAATTTTCTCGAGGAATTCTTCGCTTTGGAATCGAAGCTACTGGATGAAGTTAGACAATATCTAAGGATTAAAATTTTTACAAAAATTTGTTTTGCCTAGTTACAATTTTGAATATAAAAATATCCCCCACGGTTTACTTATGAAATATTCTGATGATATTTGTTTTCTTTCAATGACATATTCTAAGCGCAGTGCCATTGCACACCAGCACTCAGAAGTTCAGAACTACAACTATACTACGGTTAATGTATGTAAATTCATGATATAATAGTAATAGACATCAGTCACGACAACTACTATTATAGATGAATGATAACTAACCACTGTAAAACAAACGAGCAAAATATTGTTTTAGTGAACTGCTAAGAGATTTTGCTTCGGTGCATAAATCATATTTATTTGTAAAACGGTATTCACAAAGACATGAACATCAAGACAATTTATAAAGCAAACAGCCAGAAGTATAATAGCTATATAGGTATAGTAAACTAGCTTCAAGCTTCAAACGCACTAGCATAATTAAAAGAAGGAAGAAAAAAAAATGTTCAGTGGAATCGTACAGAAGAATCGCTAAAGAACAATTCGAGAACAAACAGATATCGAGACTCGATAACAAAATTTAATATTCTAGTAAGTGCAATTACATTGGATAATATATCATATCACAATAATTATATGAACAATGGTAACAATAAAGTTTACGACAAGGTCGTAAAGATTATAACTGCATACTCTTACACTTCTAAGGTGTTGTAGAGCAATAAAGATAATTATGATCGCTTATTAAAGGCCACTGTTAATTTACGTGATCTCATTCTTCTAAGAAAGTTTTGTATAGCACCAACCTAAATTGGGGGTGTCAAAAATGATAAAACCTCAAAAATGCAAACATATAATATAGATAAAGATTAGTTATTACTTATTAATGAGCTTACTAAGATTTATATTGTATTTTACCTTTTATATTTGAATAAATTTTATTTATTTATTTATTTAATGACAAAGAAGCCATATGAACATCGCAAAATCTAAAAAGAAATAAGTATAATTATAGGTATCATCCGAAAACATTGTAACGATACACGACTAAACACGCAAACCAGCCCAAAAACAATCAAAACTTATTTTATAATGCTCTATAAAAAAAGTTACAAAGTGTCGCGCGTTTTGTCCAGGGATATCTCGAGGAAGTTGCTTTATTACATAATCAATTGTTTCAATGTCCCGACAGTTATACCCACAATAGGTAGGTCTCCGTAAACATTTTTATCTTCAGAACGTCGCAGTATTGTCGTGGGGGGCATCTATTGTCGACATCTGATCCCCTGTGTGAACTCTGAAAACGTTTAATGAACAATGACCACTTGACAATCAACTTCACATCTAGCATATTGTGTAAAGTAATTCTTAGAACGACCATCAATATTTGAAACGTTGCAGTAACATCTTTTTTCCCAGCAGTCCTCGATTCTTCAAATTAGTTTAGAGTTACGCAGTAGTCACCGTGGTCTGTATATTTTTATACTGGGATGTATGCTCACTAAACATTAAAAAAAATCGTGTACTCAGTGGGCTGTTATATTCAATATGCATTATCGATTTATCCAATTGTATAAAGTATTCCGTTGCAAGACTAGTGTTTACAAAATTCAATATTTATCCAGCTGGTAAATGCACAATAACCGGTTTTCTTTAGTTTTTTCACGCTTGGTGTATTTTTATATCTAGTACAGAGTGGAAATAAAAAACTAGAGATTAGATCTTCTGTGTATTAATATAAATATCATGTAATCTAGACTTAAAGAAACAGTAGATCATATCAATCAAAATAATTACTCGATACGTGAAGATTTACTGGCTAGAAAAGGAGTAACTGCCGATATGACGCCTGATAGGGATGTATGGAAGAAGAATACATGCGGCGCCGACCCCAAATAAATTGTGATAACGCCCTGCCCATATCCCAATTGATGATGATGATACGTTAAGATCGAGTCAGCAGCAAAGGGTCTGATAACCCTTTGCAGTTTTTTGAAAGGCCACAAATAAAAAAATCAAATTAACAGTTTTAGTAAATACATGAATAACTGTCTACCAGAACCCGCTCAAATGATGACACAATTTTTCATTTAAACGGTATTAAAATATAGGAAAATGAGTCAATTTTCTCAAAAAATTACGATGTCAATGAAATTATGATCTTCGTACTTGACGGCGCTCTGCAAAATGTAATAAAATTTTCATGGCAGAAGTGAGAAATTCTCTTTTATAAATATAAAATACGAACACGTTCGACCTCGTCATAACTACGCAGTAATACACTGTAACTGAACTGTTCTAATGGCCACTAATTCTTTGACTACATCTTAACGTGCTACTCACGTTACTTTTAAACATTATTTAGAAACAAACACATAAATAAATATTAACTTGATTAATGCCTGACTTAGATTTATTGCTTCAGGTAACCTTGCAGCAAAAGTTAAAATAGATTATGTGAAAGGAGCCAGCCACACATACAAGTTATTGTCATTTTTGTATTCAGGAACATGATACAAATTTTGTCGATTCCAATTATGATAATGTATACTGGAAAGCATGTCATTGCAAGAGTAGTATTCAAGGAAACGATTACTAGAAATACTTACTTTCAAGGAAATATTAATGGAATTTAGTTGACGACGGTAATTTAGACACAATAAATGTGATTGCTCAAAATCTGTATTAGGATCAGCTTTCGGGCACAACAAAGAAACATGCGATTTTTATTCCATACCAAATTTGGCCACAACATCTTCACATTATTAAACTTAGTCTACTACAAATATTTAACTATCCGGACAACAAACGTCGCTAAAAAAGCTTCAACGACCTTCATGAGCGTTAATCGATGCTGTTAACATAGAGATCTGTCATAATATTCTAGTGAGTGCAAATATTAATACAACAGGTGTCGTTACACTAATACTAGCTAGATTTGGTCGAAGCCAAACAAAATTAGGACAGCATTGCGTAATTGTGTGTCGTGCTTACGTACCACATCCAGATTTACAGGCGTCTAAATAGCTTGGTTTTAAGGCCAAAAGTAATGTCTAAAGAGAATTCAGGAATTTCGTTTTCCATTAGCTACTGTTTGCGATTCCATCTCTCGTAATTATTATAAAGAAAAAGAATTAGACGCATGAAACCAGCTATGCTAAAAAGATCATAAATGATATCTCGTGAAGTTTAAAGGTTGACCGCGAATTGATAGATAATGAAACATATGGCTAAGAGAGTGGTGAATATAAATATTGATGCATGAAGAGGAAGAGGAAGACCAAAGAAAAGATGGATATGCGATTGTGTGATATGGGATGTGATAAAAGGATGATATGAATGGAAAAGAGCGACCAATAAGGTTACGACAAACAGAAGAGAATGAAAGAGAAAAAAAATTGCACTGACCCCAAATAACTTGGGGCCTAGGTAGGGAGACGATAAATATAAAAAGGGTAATGATAAAAATATATTCTTTAAATAATCGATAGGAACACTGCACGAGACCTCCGAAATGAGAATTAGCGCCGTGTGAAAAGTTTCAAGACCTGCAAGTATTTTATCATAATAATGGGTGCCTGCGATATTTTGCACGATATAATCCAGTTTTAGCTAGAATCGCTATCAATAAGAATTACAATTGTTTAAAAAATATGATTTTATCGTAAATACCGTTCTCTTTGGTATCGGGTGCTGGGTGAATGTTTCAAGGGCGTACATTTTCAGGACTAATGGACTAGACGTGACTAATGATGCTTCGTCGAGAATTTAATCAAATAAATCCTCAAACTACGTATCTCTGTCTGTACAAACAATATGTTTTGTTTATTAAGATGCTCGTTACTGCATAGATACATACTTTGTTTTGCTTGCTGTCAGCGAGTGGCTGCAATAACATGGTGGATGTGTCCGTATAAGAGTATGTATGTGTGTGTATATCAGACTTAAAAGTTGTTTTTCTGTCTCTATAAATTGCTATTATGGTACGACGAGTTTTAACAGACTTCAAAACTTTGAATACAGTCGAAAACATAACTTTGGTTTCAGTCAGAGATCACATGATAAGTCGACGAAATAACGTTCATGAGATGAAAAAAAATGCAACTAAATTAGGATATTCGTATAGATACGAAGCCCAAGGTAAGGTCCAGGGCCCAAGGTGTTGATAAATGAGGAATCAATAAATATAAATTAGCAGTGTATAGTAGATTTATACATGATTGACTAATATTGATTGTTATCTAAAACATAAGTATCGTATTAAATTAATTGATAAACAAATTAATGAGACAAGTTTCAGACATTAAATTGGGTAGAACAAAAATATTTATTGAATATACATACATGCTTTTAAATGTCTGAAAGCTTCATAGAACTCGACAAATTAAAAAACAAAAGTACTTTTACTAAAAAAAAAATGCTGAAATTTTACGATTCATCGCAATATTAAGTTTCCCCGATTTGAATTGGATAAGATTTCAACTTGTTGCTTTACAAACACAACTCACGTATCAATTAAAACAGATCGCATTCTAGTGGCAGCAGACATTGTCAATGCGATGAAATTCTATTTCCTTTCCTACAGACAGTCTTGCCTGAAGCGAGGCCTTGTTTTCCAACTGTCATCCGACCTAGTGTAGAGACACAGTGTCCGTTTCACGGAGACACAGAAGCAATTGCGTCATAACTTGGAACTCTAAAAGCGTCCTTGAATCAGTAGTGCTATTGAGACGGGCAAACTAAGGGAGCTCATTAGCTTCGTAATGTAATGGTGGCATAGTCTAGTAGTTTTACGAAGTGTTATTTGTTATTGCTCCTTTTTTTAAAGCCAAGGTCGAGTTATCAGGATAAGTAATGTAATCGCGTGTTTACGTAATGCGGAAAACAACATTATTTACGCCATATCTCTGATAATATGTTAATTCTAAAGTAGTGTACGGTTAGGGAAGGGGCAATGGTAGCGTGCGGGAATAGGATATATGATGATGATAAAAGAGGAGTTTTGCAGGACGAAATGAACATAACGAGAAACGTTACACAAAGGTATAGCTCCAACCCTTGCTTCGCCTAAGTCTTTCATACGATATAGACGCTACGTAAATATTATAATAGTAGATCTTAGTTAGTAATAACAACCTTAGCGTATCAGAAGCTGCTTACATTCATAGAGCATTCGTTTCGGGCATAACTTTGTGCAGTTCAATTCTCTGTAAGACCAAAGTGTGCAAAGGATGAGCAAAAATGATAAACAGAATGCAAATAGAACTGGAACATCTAGATTACAATTGTCTAACTCAATAACAGTAACCCCACGCAGCGCTATCGATAAGCCGCTGCCCCCATCACTAGTATTGATAAATCAAACTACTGCGCAGCTCGGTCGGCGGCAAAACGTCGACGCCATTATCTATTTGCTACTGAATAGATGAGTGGGTCAGGCTCAAATTGACTGTTGATACGAACGCACGATTGGGAGGGGTCTTCAGAACTTCATCTGATGACGTCAATGAACGAATGCGAGGGGCAATGACAGATGGCGAATTGGATAATTTTCTACGACCAAAATAAAAGAGAAGTGAGGATCTCTAGTGGAAGTATAAATAAAAGAAGACAAATGAGTGGCTTCTACATGATTTATATTTTGTGTTTCTTGAGTAATTGATAGTGAAATTGTGTACTATTGTTGAAAATCCTAAACAAAAAGAACACAAAATAAAACGACTCCATTATTTTGAAAATAATGCAAGCCAAGAAGTTATTACGGATTTATCAGATTTATCCACTGTAGCAACCAATATTATTTCATCTAATATTGTTTGAATATTCAACATACTTTTCAAGGGATTTAACTTTGTTTTTGTCTTCTGATCAAGCAAATCTAATATAGCTTTGTTTATGTATTTGTACATCAAATACACCAGTATTTATGATAAAAGATGTTTCCAGAGCTCTGTACTACCGTCAAAAGGATACCTTAAAAACACCATAAAATAATCGAGTTACTATTATTAATTTTGTTTATTACTATATTAATTAATATATTTAACCGTTGTTATTGATGAGTTAGTTAGTTCATTGTATGAATTTGTTCTAATGTGTTATTTAGCATATTATATTAGTTCTTAATTATAAATGTCTTTGAATTTTTGAGTGTCGCCCGGGTTAGGTCTACGAAGTGGAGTTTTTGCCAGATATTTCAATATTGACCTTTACTTACAGGAAAATCTCAAAGGGTAATGCTATTGTCACTTGACTGCCTGCATGTTACGTTAACGTGATTTGACTGAATGAGTTGGTTATGGCTTTATAAGTTTCAATTGGTTTTAATATTATTATGTTCGATTAGACTGTACCGTGGAAATGTTGGAGCAATACTTTTGTTATTTGTTATGTGGAATCAATTTGTGCTTCAGTACTGTAAAATCTTTATACTATTTACACGATTACTCAAAAAAGGAGTGTTATGTTTTAGGGTTCATGTATGTATGTATGTATGTATGTTTGTGAGTTTCTTTATTCCACTATAACTGCTAAATGCCTGATCGATTTAGATGTATGGGGTATCGTTAGAATCCTTACACTGTCCCGGGTAAAATAAGCGAGTAAGATTTAAAAAAATGTAATATAGGGGCATGGTACACAAAATTCACACATGGCAAGCGCGCTTTAGAATTTTTGAATTAATTTCATTTAATCTCTTGTTCATAATTTTTTTTTATGCAAATCATCATAACATAGCATCACGCCTATATACCTTAGGCATTACCCCAAGGGATTCTGTATGTTAGTGAATACTTATAGAGGACAAGGGGACTTAACTCGTTGTAATAAATCGGGCTTCGGCCCACCAATCATACGCTCCATGTCAAATTCATTTTTTGAAAAGTTTTCCGATGAAGTTTCTTGTTTGTGGTTGGCACAATAGTTTCCGAATCTCCTGTCCTTGTATGTATTATTTTACATGAAGTTTAGAACCCTGTTGATGTAACGGTAAATAACTTATACTCATCCAACTCAGCCCGCCACCGAGTGAAATGCATTATTCAAACAAATGAATAAAAATACAAGGCCGTTTAGAGCAAATAAAATACAAATAATATTGTGTTCTGTCTCAACGATTGTTTATTATGTTAGAACAGTTGCACACACACAATGATTTCTTTGTAAGTAATCGTGTTTCAAACCTTTATTAGTGACTTCACGTGGTGGCCGTGGCTTTGAAAACACCGTTTCCAAATGGTGTTCTGTAAGGCCACGGCCATATTGCATTATGAATTTGAATATACGAAGAGCACGTTGTTACCTACATAATGAAACTGGTTGAACAGCATTTGAACAGTTACGCAATGTTACGGCATTTTAATGATTGATTGATGAATAGACTAGATTAGACAAGAGATCATATCTTCCGAGTTTTCCCGGAGAGGTAAGCAGAAATGAACACACACTGCTTTACACTCATTTCTCTCATGTCGTTATTAATTCCAAACCCAACGCTGACATTGATGTTTCCCCAATAAAATTCTCCGGCTTTAGTATCGAACCCAGGACCTCACGCTAAGACAGCAGCCGCACTTACGACCACTAGACAAATGAGGCAGTTCAGATTAGGTTTCACGTCTATATCATGTAAGCTCACGCACGTATAACTATGTACGTCATAACAATTAAAATCTATTGTGTCTGCTAATTAGTGAGTCAAAGGGATATAAAAGTATACACGAGAATATTATAAACGTTGGTAGTACCTATAGTTAGAATCATGGTTAGAATATACGTAATCTTTGACGTTTTAAGAAATGTAGTGACGTAGTCTTTTATGCACACATTTGCATAAAAGATTAATGATTTACTCAGAGCTATTTGTTAACTTCATGATTAAATTGCTCTGCTGAACATGGGTGACACAACAAACAGAAGGCATTGGAGATGGACATAATCGCCATACTTTGTATATATAGTGAGTGGTGAATCGGTGATCTGTTATTTTTGATCACTAAAACAATGCTTCTGGTTTTCAACTTATGATTAGTGTTACCAGGTGACCAGATATTCAGGGGTCCTTAGGGATGTCTCAATTTATGTTTGATCAGGATGTCGAATGTTGGACATGGGAATTTTGGCAGCAATAGCCACCACTTTTTTCCCTTTTGACTGATTTCAAAACCCGATTCCCGTTTTTTTAAATCCATTCTCCCTAAATTTGGTAGACTCAACAATATTTATAACTCTGGCAACAATATTTACGAGACGCACCAAGACACGTGACTTTCCTATTTTGCTAGGTCCCGCACGGTCAAGTTTAACAATAATCGACTGTTTTCCCAGTAGGTATAATTCCCACCCTGGAAAATAATCGTTGCTCCAGTTTGTCATGCCGTATCGATTTTCCGCCCGACCATCTGGCTAAATGCCAAGTGTAAGGCTGCGGGCACGATTGTTTGAAAACTGGCAACTTGCCAAATGGCACGACGAAGTCTGACTTTTTAAGCAATTTAAAGTATTTTTTTGTTTCGAGGTTATGGCTTTAAAGTTTTCTTATTTACTTTGTTAACATTTTTGGTGAAAGGTCTTATTTTTATTGCATGATTAGCTTATTAGAAGAGAGGTATTTTCTGCTTCAAGATAAAAAAGCAGTACACGGATTGCCTATATGTAATGAAAAACGTAATTTGTTTATCTTTGATCAAGATATAAAGTTTAATAACACACTTTAATATGATGAGTACACCTCATTTTCTAAAGAACATTACCCTGATTTCGGTAAACTATGAGCCATTAATCATTCGTCTCAGCTCTAACTAGTGCATTAGTGACGCATGATGTTGCCTAAATTGTTAACCTGATTCAAGTCTTGTAGAATAAAATACATCAGACTAAACGACTAATCGAGGCACATACATCAAACTAAACGGTGAAAAATTTGGTGTATAAGAAACGAGTACAACTAGATTTTGTCAGGATTGAGCAGGCGTGCCGATAATTTGGCGATCAAATGCGCTAAGGGATAAGTCTCGATAACTTAGGATCTGCTTTCTGTAGAACTAGTCTTACCTGAGTTGAGCACAGTAGAACTGATGCGGGATAGCAGTTAGCACTCCCGCGCCGTCACCGGTGTCATTGTCGCAAGCGCACGCACCACGGTGTTCCATGCGTTTTGCGAGCGTCTCTGCATCTCGAACGATCTGGTCACAAATTCAAGAAGCTCGTGTAAAGTTCACTAGAGAAACGGAATATTGTATGAATATTTACGGTTTGGGTTTATAATATTAGGAATTAAAATATTACACATCCGATATGGATAAACTATTGATACAGACTAAAAATATTGTTACATTTGCTGTACACAGTTGAGCAATAATATAATCTGTCTATCTTAATTAAGTTCCTCATCATCATCTCTTTAGATACCTACAACGATCGACTAGATTATCCTTTACTCGAAAACTGGTAAAATTATTTTGTAACAGATATTTTACTGTTAAGTAAAAAGGTTAGTTTTGGGCTAAATATATCAGCGTGAAAGAGCCAACGCTTGGAGGGCAATATTTACTAATTATAAATTCACTAATTGTTAATGCACCCTCGTTTTCCTAAAATAATGTTCAGTTGGGCAACACGTCATCTCTAATTACGGAATAATACACAAATGAAGCTAGTTGTTTTGTTATTCATGTAAATTAATTCAAAATATTTTAAAAGCAAATGAACTATCAAAGCTCTCAAGACTAGATGCTTTGAATATTAACGATAATTTTCCATTCAGAATCATTACTGCGTAGCAAATAGATAAATTACATTTAAATCAATGAAGACGAATGCAAATAAAAATTTAAACAAGTCAGACTGATGGAGACATCTCAATTAACTACACTTATTTAAATGCAATCATGGCAATGACTGCAAGCCAGCTGTCGTAGCTAGACAGAGTTAAGATGGCTTCGCAGGGAAAAAAATAAAAGTCAATGTATGGAAAAATATTCTTCAAAGCAAACATTTTCAGCTTTGGCTTTATGCTTGTAGATTACGTAAAAACAAAGTTTATGGACTATAACATGAACGGAAGGTTGCCAAGAAAAACCCCCATTTAAACGCATTGCTCCTTTGAACAGTTTCCAAATTTAATGGTTTAAAAATGTCAATACTTACATAAAGAGATGGCGTAGCTTAATAAAACGGCTACGTTTTTAAGGTCATGTGCCAAAAACAGTAGAGATTTAGTAATAAATAATTGAACATTCTTGGGTTATATTCCACGGCAGGGCAATTTGGCTTCCTAGTTTTTAAACGTCTTAATTTTAATGTTTTACGATGACGACGAATATGAACTGGTTAATGTAATTTCTGGTTCAAAGTCAAAGCCCATTAAATTATTGGTTTATACCTCCATTTACAATAGTCTTTATCTTGGACTCAAACGGAAATATTTTTATAATAAATATTTAAATATTCGTATTGTTGGCTTGGTAATGAACAATTAGTCCGGCTTAGTGGTGACCACCGGTATCGACAACGGCAAGTCCAGACAGGTAAACGCGAATTAATTATCGTTACTATGCAGGCAGTAAGATAGTGGCGCCACCCTAGAGCTCTGGTTTCAGCTTAGTGCGTTGGCTTATGGAGTTGGAGACTAGCGCTAGCACGTGATATATCTAGGCGTGGCAATGCGGTTGTTATGTAAGTCCTATATAAATACAGAACAATGTTTGGCAGTGTTCGTCTTTGCCAATTAAGGAAAGTATGGGAAAATTTTGTAATATCATTAATTAACGTAATTGTAGCGAGATTTTTAAATCCTAAATTATTTGCTCCTTAATCTAATTCAAATATTACACCCGTGAAACAGGACCGGTATTTTGGTTTTGCAGAAGAATTAAGACTTTTGGACTTAACATTGAAGAGGTCTCAGTGATATAATAAAAATGGAAACTTACTTTATGGGTACGCTTTCCGTCGATAGCAACTACGAAACCAACACCGCAGGCCTCGTGCTCGTTCTGAGGGTCGTACAAGCCTTGCTTGGGCGGCCCTTCCCACTCCATACCTGGATAAAAAATGTTCCACATTAGTAATGAAAATATGTAACACTATTATGACTTACACTAGGTAAAATATTTGTATGTCGAGATTTCACATTGTGTTAGTGTTGTTGCGTTTGCAGTTAGTTCCATTTGTTTCAAATGGAATTTATAGATGTGTGAGCAAGCGACACGATAATTTCAGTGGAGTTCGTCGTAAGTCCTTCGTGTCTATTCAGTTTCAACGTTTCTTTTTGAGAATATATATTTTGAGATAATTTATTAAGGTCTCCGCCAAACAAAGCCCTACACTACTTCGGAGATTTCAACTTCGTTTCCATTACAAGATATCAAATTACAATTCTTCGATAAGAATAGAATAGCTTCTGAAACTAATGGTTTCCAAAATCGCGCAACTTTGCTAATTTCCAACATGCCTTTGATGTTTTCTTTTGGCATAGAAATGGTTTACATAAAATCGTTAGATTTGCTGACATGCAACCTCTACTAAATGCAGTGTACCTACTCTATTCATGAAACTGCTAGATTGGCGTGTGAACACGACCAGTGGTCATGTACAAAGGCCTACGGGGCTAAAATAAAATGAAAAACATTTCGCCTTGTCCTAGAAAAAGTCGGTTCATTGACATCGAACCATAAACAATATCGTTGGACTTATATACGATCCGGTTTGCCTAGCGTGTTTACGATCGGATACTTCTCTTCGAGATAAAACTAGATTATCGCATGTTAATAGAAAATTCAGAGGCGTTTATTTTAATATTTGTTTAGTAAATGCTTACTACTACAAATATAAAGATATGTACTGAAAGTGGTCGTCAAAGAAATAAAACATAGATAGTATATTGAACGAAGTACTTAGGTCGACTAAGGAAGTTGTGGAGGGATGATCTTGACCAGTACGTTATGGAATGGTGGAAGACCAGAAAGGACCGAGTAAATGAAATAACTTGAGGACTTAACCCTGTAGTGAGTCATCATAGATTATAAAAAAAATACTACATAGCACCACAGATCCACCAATACTGCATACAATTCTCGAAAACCATTGGATCGTTGCAATGAAATTAATAAAAAAACTGACCAGTGACGATCCCCTCTATTGTATAAATCATGTAAACCTTTTTCGAGGAACGTGACCTTACATAAATAAATCTCAGTTGGCTTAGTGGGTAAACAAAATTCTACAAATTCTATTTCGATAAGGGTAAGTGATGTTTGACGTACAAAATTCTGTTTTATTTATGTATATTATACATATAAATTGATCGCATACCAGTCAGTTAGCCGTTTATCTGCATAGAAGTAACATTGCATTTATATCAGTCCATTTGTGTATTTTAGAACTTATTTTTGGAAAATACTCTCCATTAAAAAGGGACTTCGCAGTTCTTACAAATTCGGTAAAGCCGGACAAAGAAAACAAAATGGATCCTTATTAATATAGGCATTACATGGTCTTAATAACATGTATAAAAAAGATAAATCCTGCGAGACAGCGAAACGGGACTGCGGCAGACCGCGAAGGAGATGGGGCCGGACAAACTGGATGACTTGCTAATTAGCAAGACGCAGCACAAAACCGGGATAGTTGGAAGGAATGGGGGAGGATTTTGCTCAGCAGTGGGACAAAATAGGACAATTATAAAAATAAATAACTTTGGAAAATTTGGGAAGTCTTATCGTTAAATGCACATTTCTGTAGCTAGCGAATTAAGCCGACTAAAGCGAATAACCTAGGTAATTACGGTTACTTTGGGCTCATAATTTATAGAACGTAAAAGCTTTCAGATAAACCTCATTCAAGTATTGTTTTGAACATTTCTGGCTAAGACAAATAGATAGAACGTAGACAGCAAGCGACCAGAGCAAGTTTATCAAATGTATTTACATCATCAGAATTGTTTACTAGACAATGGAATAATTTTTCATTGCCCAGGAATTTAATAGATAGCTCTACAGTAGAGCTACGAGTATATTTTATCTATTAAATTCCTGAGCTGCGATATTAACAACACCGCCTACCGTTTCAAGATTATGTATAGTTTTGGCAACTGAGATTAGTGAATGACATAATTGCTGTTCGTCATAATAATGTATATCTTTATTTTGAGTTCAGCTGGTCCTGCTAACAGCGAGTACGAACACTATTAACACGCATAACTAAGATTATCCACCAGCAAGATGCTTTGGCATTTTTGCATGGCGCAGGTTCGAGCTCAGCTTGCGGCCTCGTTCATCATTCCAATAATGGCTTGTGAAATCACAAATAAGTACAGAGTTATTCTTACATTAGAAGAAAATTGAGCATAACAGAACATTTATGTCAGCACAGTGTGGCTGACATAAATGTTCTGCAAAGGGCTATCCAATATACGTGAAACGTGGGCAAATATATCGTCAAGGTAGCACTCAAATCACAATGTACACAAAGCCGACTATACACTGACGGATTGAACTATACTATAATTTAATGGAAAACTTATCATTTGCATTGATAACGGAGAATGACGCAGTAGTCAGGTCCCCCGCCAAGACATCATTTTCCAAAATAATTTGCGTCATTGTAAAAGAGGGAAACTTAAAATTTTCAGAGCATAGGGTATAATATTGTTATTGATTTGTAGGCACCTGATAAATCATTTTTATTTCAGTAAATAGATATTTCGAAGACATTTGTACAAGTCATTTTTATAAACTAGATGGCGCCGGCGTTTTCTATCTTACTATCTCTGAGAAGAAACGCCGAAACAAACTCGGAGTTCAACATCTCTTATAAAGACCAGACATAATAGTACATATCCATGTGAGTGTAACCTTTCAGAGATCGTCTGGAATGGCCTGTTGAGGAAAGAGCCATAATAGCTTTGGTGACCTGTCCTGTCTGATGGCACATATGCATCAGTCATCGTGTAGCTCAACCATAACTAAGGGAGCTTAACGACCTCCTTAAGACGATACTAGATCAGGAGGACATATTTCGGTAGTAACTTTAAGAAAAGAAAATAATAATATTTATCCATAATCATAAAAATATCTTTAATTCCATATGAATCTACCAAATTTGAAATTAAATGTTATATCAGCAATAAATAATATCATACTATAGGTATAAATTTGGAATTGTGCTACACTACATTCCTTCAAAAATTTAATAAAATTCTAACAAGCACAAAAAATTTCTTAATATTACGAATTTATTTCGGATTTATCTGTATGACTGTATGAAATAATATAGTAATTTTCTCTAGTATCTTTGTCAATGAGTGCCAAGGGCATTTACACAAGGCAATCATTATTTAATAATAATAACTCTTATTGCCCAATTTGATAAGCAAATGAATCCCAAATGGATTTTCTAAGATTATTGTGTACTGTGATAATAAACATAGTCCTTGCTTACTTAGAGATGAGATATCTAAATATCTTACTTAGAGATGAGATATCTAAATATATTCGTTTTAATGGTGTTAGATGATACTGTCTGGGTTTTATCTTAATTGCATTCGAATGTAGGATACAAAGATAATTGAGGTACATATTTGAGGTTAAGGTCAAATTGTAGAGGTTAAACTTATGTTTTTATTTTAAAGACAACATTTTTTTTTACTGTGCCTTTATAGAAACTGGTTAGTCTTTTTAGATCTTATTTTAATAATAATACTTGTTTTTTTTTAAAGAATACATACCTGTTGAGGAATAAAGTAACTTTTTTTATTTTTTATTAAAATAATGTGTGGATTTTACATGTGTATTAACGGTGGGTTATAAGTCACTTCTCATAAAGGAAGCACAAGCATAGATTACCAATCTAGGTTGGTGATTTCAGCCCATGAGCTCCAGGTTTCCTCAAATATTTTTCTTCATCATTTGTATATAATTAACTAAGTACTAAGAAATACCTTCATATGTCGTAGAAGAAGACAATTTGATTGGTACACACAACCAACTGGTTGTGGGTTCAAACCAAGTAGTTATGGCAAAGTTGTTACAACTAACCACAACATTCCATATTCATTCAACATTCTTAGTAATCTGCCTAGTCTTTTCCCAACTACGAAAGGCCCATTGTCAAGCATTGTCAGGCTCCGGACTACCCATAACAACTGTATTAGAGCTTCATTAAACAATGAGAACCAGTATTTTATATGGAGCAACTGCCATCTGACCTCCACAACCCAATTACTGGGTAACACAATATATTGCATTACCCAGTAATTGGTAAATACCACCCACCGGACGAAGCCATGCCATGAAACAACCTAGTCATGTTTCGGGATGTAGTCCGGTGCAACGGTTGTGCGAGATGAGCCTGGACAGTTGCATCAACTCCACAAATCTATCCACTTTACTTAGAGTGAATAGATTTCTTCTGGATCTATCTTCAGCCACAACATAGCTTAACATCAGGCGAGTTGGTGGCTAAACGTAGATACATTTTGGACAACAAAAAAAATGTGGTGCAATGTACTACGAATTGACAATAAATTTGATGGTAACCGAGATAGCCAATAGGTATGCAGGCAGCACCCATAGCTTAACCTCATTTTCAGCCTTAACATAGCTCCACTCATGAAATATAAAGCAAGTTGTTCATAAACATAGGTACTTTCACCCCTCAAAATATGACCACAGACTTGTATATTCTTAGCAGTGATGTATAATTATGTTTTATTACTTGAAGATAACCTATGTAATAAATTATGACTGACTCCGTCATTGATACATAAAGGGTTAGCTAATGATGGCTAATGAGTTGTGATAAACACAACTTATAATGTACTTTTTTTGTACACATCTCTGAAATCATGTTACCAAAGATTTAAAAATGAATGAAATCTTGATAACCATCAGATTTTAGGTGATAATTTGAATTCAAATTACTTATAAGTTTTGTATGCCAGTTGACAGATCAATGACCGCCAAAAATTGTGTACAGTTAGCATCAAAACTAAGTGGCATTCAATATTATCAGGAAAATTATGAAAATTAATCTTTTAACAATGAACTTAATTAAGGTGAATTTTCAATTGTTTACAGACGAATTTCGTTTTCATTCTAATTCGTACCATACTCTGATTGTTATAAGGTCGCTATTTCACCAATATTCTTGGAGGAAATATTGACATTTTTAATGCCACTATAATTTTGATGGTGACTGTACGTAGTCACAGATCATTGTTGGAGCTATATAAAAGCCGGTTCCTAATCAGAAAAAAGCGATTCGAATTTCAAATAACATTAGAAACCTTTGATGCTCAAATGTTTTCACTATAAGTTTAACAATTAGTAATGCAGTTAACTAGGTATTAAGTTACGATCCAAGACGTACAAATACGTAAATATTTGTATATTTCGTGATTAGTTAATCTAAAATTAGGTGTAGATCGAGGATTGTGGTTTTGTCTCAAGGTACCGGGAGTGAAAAGCTGTAAATGCAGATTTCAGTTTCAATTTCTTCTATTTAAATAGGCCATATATAATCTGCAGTCGAGAAACAGGAAAATAGTAAAATGAATTAGATTTTACACTTACTACGCAGGAAGTCGAATTTTTTATGGCGATGTGGAATTAAAATAAAACGCGCGTTTAGCCATGATTTTAGATTGACCTACAGGTATTTTACCACGTAAGCACTACACGTGGAGCACTAAGTCTTGCAGACGTGCCAGACTTAGGTCGTGAAAGATCTAAAGAAAGCAATAAAAAAATGCCCTTACCTCAAAGTACGTTCGGTAAATTTAACAAACTGTTCTCGCCTACAATACAACTATAGGGTCTCACTTTCACACACAATTGTTATCCAATAACAACAAATGTGCTGGATTGAGAATTTTATCAATTGGGACACTGAAAGATACCGGTAGCGACCAGTAACCGCTTTAGAAACAGCCGCAATTACCGGCAGAACACGAGTAACTGAGTGACTGAACATGAAGTATTTCTAGCACTCGATTCGGATTGGCTGTAGCACGCGATCGAATGAATGGAACAAAACGATGAAACTTCTTGATTGGACAATGTATAAATGCAGTGTTGCCATCAATGTCTTCGATATTCGTACAACTGATATGGTACATGGTACATTGAATGGTACTGATTATGTATAATTATAATTATCATATTGATCAATTTCCATAACTCTGATTATTACCGTACGTCTTAAAGTAGCTTAATTTGTATTATTATTATCCAATTAAATCATTATAACATTAAATAAAGCGTTAAGGAAAGTATATTCGATAAATAACTGACACTGTTCTTATAAGTACTAGTGAAAACATCATGGTGTATACAATAATTACTTTTGTATTTTCACAATGTAAAGTTACATTAAACAAAACGTTTACTAAAAGTATAGTAAATAAATATGTCTCGAGATGCACTTTTTAGCAGCGTGTCCATAATCCATTATTTGGTTACGTAGAGTTTACAAATATTATCTACTAGCTGTACCCGCGGTTTCACCCGCGTGTAAATTTAAATAGTTCACAGTTCGTCTCTTCTCGGCAATTGCTCGGTTGTCGTTCACGGTTATGCTTTACACCGACTCGTTCGCGCTACTACTAATATAGTCATAGACCCGAGTCGAATATTGAATTTTTAATTATATCCTTAACTATGCGTCCAAATAACATAAAAATGCTAGGTATAAACGGCAAAGTTCTCATAAAATTGTCTTGATGATGAAGTTTCGTTCGTAAGGATTAATATGCCATGCTTAATAATAATGTTCATAAATAAGTTTTTAATTTTCAATTATTTTTTGTCACAAAATACCTTATTGTCGCCTATCTATAAGAGATAGGTATATATTTTCGGACTTATTTTAGATGTACTAAGGACTAATATTTTTGTAGAACATTGTATTTACGTATCACTAACCATTATGCCAGCGCACGCTGTTAGACACACTTGTTGGCTTTACACACAATCAAGCATATCTCTCAGGTATGCTGGATTTTGTTGTTTTCCTTCACCATTTTAAGTAAGTTAACTTTAATTTATAATAGACAGATAGATAAAACGTTTATTTACTAATAAGTTTAATACGCAAAAGTCAGTGAAATGTGCCATGGATTTAAGTCCTAAGACCCTAATACTATATATTAGAAGTAAAAAATACAAATAGTACAGAAGATTAATAATACCCCAATATCAGATAGTCGCAGGATCTAGGATCAGGTTGCAGTATTTTTTGGTGGTTATTATATTTAATCGCAAAAAATATTAAAAATTAAGTTATTTATTACTACAATATTTGTAAGGGAGGGTAACACCAATATGTCATACGTATTTCGATCGATCGATCTCTCGCTGACTTGCTCACTAGTTTCTCACTCATTCCTTCATTCCTATTTCCTAGACACAGCAAACGCGATGGCGATGGGGCTTTATAAGTTTATAGTTTAATGATGACTCGAGAGCTATTGGGCTCGTAATCTAGTTTATTTGTCAAGGATTTGTATCGTGCTCGCCTGCACTCTGAACTACCATTTAAAAAAGTACTCTGAGGACTGAATATGCTACCTTGAACATACCTACGCAAGTACAATAAATCAGAACCAAAGTAAAGAAAAAAAAAATGTCACGTTATCGATGTCTAACCAATGTCTAGTAGTGTTTCAATAGCTTTACAGCTTACCCATAGATTCCAAGTGACTATGAGATTGTCTTCCCGTAAACATAATTATTATTATAAATGGACAGATTACGACATGCTATTCATGACAATGCTGATTTCCGTACTAATTCAGCGTTTTAATTATGTAAGGTTGCTGCAAATTGCAATGCAACCTTATAATTTTATCGCAGAATTATTAGTTGTAAAAAAAAAACAAAGGCAATATTATTATTGCTAAGGTCAGAACATGTCGGGCTCAGTAGTCTAGCGGTAGCAAGAGCGGTAGCTGAGCGAGGTTCTGGTTTCGATTCCAGGGTTGGACAATACTGTACAATACAATACAACAAAAGTAGTTGGAATTAATGGAACGGAAAAGATGAAAATCGAAGTTTTACTTATGCAAAAAGTTAGATTTTTAGGACTATAAAAATATTATGGCTCTGAGACCATTGTCTCAGTTACTGAGTTACGATTATTGATCAGCAGGCGTACTTATTTAACTAACTTGGTGGACATCGAAATAATGGTCATTTTTAATAGGTAAAGTTTTCAATATCAATCGAGATAATCATAATCATATTCTTTATTGCAAATCCACAATGTAAAGATAAGATGGTAATATAAATAACATGGTAGCAATCGTGGACCCTGATGAGCACAGCAAATAGTAAATTAGAAGAGAGGAAGGCGTTGTATATATAGAAATATTTGTTTATAATCAAGTATTCATATTCCTTTTTAATGTATCTAAGTATGTATAGTGTTGTTATTATGTTTGTATTTTTAGTAGGTATTTAGATATAAGTATATTTTTTGTATTTTAGTACATTAAATTATTAGGTTATCCGTTCTAAATTTTGTATAAATTTATTGTGTTATATTTATTTTATTGTATTATTTATATTTGTTGATTGTGGTGAATATTTTATATTTTTTTGTTACAGCTGAATATTTTATTGTTAATTTTTTATATTTAAGTCTATTTTTTTATATTATGTATTATTTTATTTTATATTATATTATTTATTATATTTATATTATATGTAAGTATGTATGGGTTTTAACAGGAAAAGGTGTTTGATAATATCATTATATTTGTATAAAATTAATATTTTCATGTAATTTGTTTATCCGTAAGATATTCACTAATCGTGTAGTATGCTTTATTTATTAATATTTGCTTGAGGGTGTTTAGGAACTTCGTGTTGCTAGGATCATCTTTTATTTTGTTGGGTAATTTATTATATATTTTGATGCACATTACATATGGGCTATTTGAGTGTAGTGTCATGTTGGAAGTAGGTAGCTTAAGCATGTTTTTGTGTCTCGGCGATCTGTTTGATCCAATACGCTTTGATTATTTACATGTAAATAATCAAATCCAATACGCTTGTATGACTACCCTACCCATCGAGAACAGTATAAAAACTTTTTCTTTCTTTCATCGATGATACAACGTGTTTTACAAGAGACTATTTAAAATCCTTTTAGTAATGGTTGCTCGACTTTAGTACCGTTCTGTATGTCTATGTATAGGCCATTAAATACAATAATGTCTCTCTAGAAGACTAAGGTGGGGATTCAGAATACGCAGCCTAATGATAGCACGTCAATTCGCCACCTGGGATGCAATTCAAACACGACGTTAGTCTGCTCGTACTCGTGGTCTCGTAGACTTCATTCACCAATCACATCATTCGGTCAGTCAACCGATCACGCGCGAAAGTTGCGCACGTTCGTAATTCGCGGTTCAAAATATTTACGAAATAAGTGTGATAATTCATACAATTGAATTTAGCCGCAAAGGTTCAATTCAGTGTAATTTATTAAATTAATTTTACTAGAAGATTTTATTTGTGCGTAAATTTTGTGTTAAGTTCGTGATTCTGCGATAGTCTTGTGTTTGTTAAACAAATAATTACTTTCGCACTTTCGAAATTCGAATAGCATTTGTACGTACTCGTTAGTATTCCCGGGTCGGTGCAGTTCGTTAGGAAAATGAGTTTAAGTCGTTTGTGTCGTGTCGTTAAATGCGATTTAGTGAAAGTACAGTCATCTAGTGCGTTGGTTTCGAAACTTTGGGGACCTTGTACTGCGAGGGAAGTGAACACATGCAGCACGCAACGAGCAAGTATTGCACAACACAACTCGAAGCCGGATTGGAATCGAGCAGTGAGTGAAGCGGAGAAGATCGTAGGATATCCGACCTCTTTCCTGAGTCTTCGATGGGTATTGAGCGACGAAATAGCGAACGTAGCGCTTCACCTACGCAAGTTGGTCGGGAGCAACCATCCTTTACTGAAGACCGCTAAGTACATAACATAATTATTATTCTAGATTTAGTACGTTCATGAATATTCAATGAAGTCTATAAATCAATAAGTGCGTACAAAGTTGCGCTTGTTAACTGCTTGCTTATTTATTTGTTACACAGCAGGATCTCCTATACCTTACCATGGTGCATTTTATCTTAGTTTTATCGTCTTTGGTTTTAATCCGCGATCTGTAGATAGGCAGTTAGCTACCGCATCATCAGAAATCAACCACAAATTAATTGACTAATTTGTGGTTGATGACTGTCATTTGCCCTGAATTACATTAAATTGTATTAGTCAAAATATATAATAAAGTTAGGGATTACACCTTTCAGAAGTCTGTGTTTTGCAGTGTTTTATTCCTAACGGTGAGCAAGGACACTTCTTTATAAAAGTACCCGTACGCGAAAGGATTAGAGCTTCTATTTTGTCTAAACTAAAATCCTTTAATCTCTCCTCTATCCTCTGGTCTATGGACTTCTTTGTAGTTAAACTTTTTACTCGATAGATTGATTATAAGAGTACTGACCCAACCTCATGGAATTTGTCTCAAATAATCAGAATTTTTATTGTTTGCCATAATAATTTTAAGTTCTATGAACCGTTACGCTAGATCGTCGGTGATAGTCAATTCTGCGTAACTAACAATTGTAAATACCGCTTAACTTATAGGAAGAAAATTAAATCTTATAATTTTAATACATAAAATAGTCTCTAATATAGCTAAATGGAAGTGGCGGAGTCCTCAACAATCATTATTTTGATATAAGGTTTAAAATTAACGGTGCGCGTAAGAAGTTTTTTTTTTATTCCTGTCATTTAAAACTGTGTCAAAGGAAATTGCGCCGTATTCGCAAGTATTACTTACGCGGTATTGGACTATCACCGACGATATGCAAACTTTCAATGCACAACATCGCCATTTAAATTCTCAAGTGTTAACACACTTTTTACGATTTACTTTTTTACAGTCTTGAGTGTCGAAAGTGATGCTAAAATAACATTTGCATAAAACATGTTACATTGTCTAGACAGCTTCAACAATTGTTTCGAGTATGTAAAAGAAAAAAAGAAAGTATTTATTTCAGTTTCGTGGCTGAACTTACGACTATTGCAATAGCAGGAAAAGGAAAAACAGTAAATAAACATTAAAAATACAAGACTTACTAAATTGCACCTGCACGAGAAGGCCCCTATTTCAGCATAAAGCGGCAACATGGAGATGTTGCATGTACTAAGTTTATTATCATAATTTTCTTAATAAACCAATACAATAAGACATGCATAGTTCTCTTACAACACACTTTTAAAATATCATAATCAAAAAGTATCAAAACTGCTTGAGTAAAACAACCGGGTAGGTATGGGATTGATAGAAATGGTGAGAGAGAATGGTGAGTCGTGCGGTGTCCCACAGGGTCCGCTGCTGGGTCCGCTCTTGTAGAACATTGCTTACTGGGTGCTGATATTCATCATCGTGATGGGAGTTATCACCATTGGCGTTGAGTCACCGTTGGCGTTAAGTCGGGTAGTTTATCGCTGACTCAATGCCAATGGATGGTGGGGCATCGAAAAACAATTCCGGAAGCTAACTTTGAAACTATCGCGTTGCATGATATTACTATAAAACTAGCCGGAATTAAAGCGCAATAAATAACTTTGAATCGCTTGACGTCTGCTTGTAACCACGATCAGTGCAACCTGGTCGAAACGACAAGCGATGCAAAGGTATTTATTGCGTTAATTCCTATTAGTTTTATAGTCATTCCGGAAGGTCAACCCATTACTGATGAATACGCGGCTGCTGCCGAACCTGTCTGGATCAGACACCTCCCACCGAGTACAGGGTCGTACGGCCCATGGTTCTAAACTGAGCCACAGTTTGGCGTTCGGTGGATAGCCTGTCAGCCCGCAACATCGCAAGAGTGCAGGTCAACTGTGGCCCCCTGCACAAAGTGACAGGGCTCCTTGAAACCCTCGATGGATCATAACCGGGGTTGCGGCAAATACGGAACCCCGGTGAAGGTTGGTGGAAGACTAAGTGGTTCTAGTCGATAGGAGTCCAGCAAAGCGATATGATTTAGAAATAAAAAAAATAAAAATAAAAGTAAAATGTCCCCAATATTGTGCCGAATAAAAATGTTTCATAATATGACCACTATATCGCAGACTATATGATTGTCTGTTTACGTAAACAAAAGAACATAAAGTGCTACTTCCGTAATCGGGTTTACATAAATACCCGTAGGTAAATACAAATTACGTCACGTTAAGTCGAGGACTTGATATGAAACTTGCAAAATGTCAATGATTGTGTTGCCTTTGCATCTTGCAATAAAAGAACCTGCGACTAAGAACGGTTGTAATGTCATAGGTAGGTAGATTTACTACCCGAGTCAGATTTGAGTGTGATTTAATCTTTAACTTAAACTATTCCGCACTGTATGTCTTCAAGAGAAATCCGGCAACAAATCTATGATGTTTGAATTTAGATCAAATATATTTCAGAAGGGATGACAAAAAAAACCGATTTATATTACTGTTTTTTTTTTAATGTAGCTGGCTGAGATTCTGTTGTTTCTTGTATGCTTTTTAAATTATACCAGTTACCTTTTGTTTAAATTTAAACATCGCCCGCAAAGTCTACTACTTACTACCGATAGGTAATCAATGTGCATTCATGCAATATTGCACATCATCGGTCATTTAATCGCTAGTTACATTAGTATTCGAATAACATCCGATTCCGATACTGTATGTAAGTATACACTGTATCAACTTGATAGTCTTTTAAAGTTTCTTAAATTCCCTCTAGCCATTTCCCAACTACGGGTCGGCTTCTACCCGGATACTGCTTAATACCAGTATTTTACATGGAGCGACTGCCTATCTGACCTCCACAACCCAGTATTATAGTCTGACAACCAGTATTGCCACGAGATATTACGTGGAAATACTGGTAGTCAGACTTTCAGGCCTTTGACTACCCGTAACGGCTGTCATAGATCTTCATTTGACAACCTGGACCGACAGTTTAACATGTTCTCCGAGGCACGGATGGCGTAAAGGTCTCAATATGAAATAATGGTCACCCATCCACATACCGGCCGCGGCAAGTGCAGCTTAACCTCGATCGATCGATCTGTGCGGCTGTTACTTAGCCACGAGCCTCTCCCTCAATGTAAATTAACTCAAGGCAATGTCACGCAATTTAAACATTTCTATGATCGTTGGCAAAGCAGTCTCAGATCTCTTGCAAACCGTTGCTAAATCTTTTTTGTGAAACATTTTAAGACGACAATTTTTGCCTTAAGGTAAGCGCGCAAGAATATCTGCATATACGCGCATATATTTGAACTAGATTCTAATATATGCGGATATATGAGGAATACTCGGATGGATTTTCCATACATAAAAGAGGAATATTTTGGTAAATATACCGGTTGACCTATGATGGTCTCTTTAAGATAAGTTCCTTTAAGGTTGAACGCATCTACATACCTTCAGAGTGGAAATCAGAGGCGGTCGTTGTCGTTAAACGATGAAGATAGAATTTTTAACTAATTAATAAAGCCGACGTGTACTTACTTACACTAAAAGCGTAGAATTAAAAAGCATTATTATGTTGAAGTATTCTGGTAATGGCCTGGAACAGAAGGGAACTACGGCACAGATTAGTTAATAATTATTACCTAAACTACGGCTTTACCAGTGGCGTGGATTGCATATAGGCAAATAGGCAGTGCCTACCTCAAAAAATTACCTAAAAACAGGTTGCATTATTAAAAAAATTCCTTGTTGTATTTAGGTAAATGTTTGAGGTAGGCACTGCCTATTTGCCTATACGCCACTGGGCTTTAGTACCTACTACTTATTCAATCTAAGCACCTATTACCTGCTATTGCGGAGAACCTGGTGAGAAGTATTTGTAAGGCCAGGAATTGACTGCCGGGGGGACGGGCTTCTATCCCTTTTTTACGTATAGATTAAGTGTAATTTTTGCTGTCTAAAATACTTGTCTGGGAAGTTCTAGTAGATAGGACTCCAGCACAATTAGCTGAAGACTTCGACACGACAAAAAAAGTACTTATTAATTCACATCCCTTCCTCAGGAACCTGATCTACAATGGCAAGAACAATATGCAAGCGTGGGGACTTATCGTGCTGCTAGTGTCCAAGGCAGCAGGCCACAGCCCCGAGATACCAGACATGGAGCAGGATAAGGCTGCTGGAGTTCTGTACAGGTGAGTTAAACATGGTGGCTTGATGGCCGAGTAGCCATGGGGCCGTCTCTTGAGCGTGGAGCTTGTATGAGGAAGTTAGAAGTGGCCTTTGACCTGCAGTGTGACTGTTGCAGCTGGTTATGTAATGTTTAAGGGTTAAATATAGATATCAGGTAGATTTTTTATGCTATTCAATTATTGGTCGAGGTGTTTCATAGAATATTTTATAACTTTAATGTGATTTTCTATCGTAATAAGTTTTATCTGCGTCACCTTTTTGTTATTAATGGTTTTGACCGCCACCTCGCGAGTGCGCTCGACTACGGCATAGATATTTTCTGACGGTAAAGGACTGGTAATTACAACGAAATAAATCTTCATTTCAATTATCTCGAGGAAGTAAAACGGAATAAAAACTCTGGACATTCTTAAGTTGAAGGTTGTATCCGATTTGAGTTTGTTTTTACACGACTGCCCAAAAAAGGAGTGTTATCTTTTTCGGGTTCATGTATGGATGTAAGTATATACCTATGTCTGTTTGTGAGTTTCTTTATTCCACCGTAACCACACCATAACTTCTAAACGCCTGAACCAATTTAGATGTATCGTTAGAATCCTTACATCGTCCCAGGTAACACAGGCTTGTAAGATTAAAAAAAATACTGATACTGGCTATGATGATACACAAAAAGATGTGAAATAAATAAACAATGAACAGGCGTGGTTTTTTTAAATGAATTTCATCTTGGTCCATTTTGAATACCTATTGCTCTACAAAGCGAAATATGTTGTGTCAATTGCTCATTAGGTTAAACAACATAAATAAGCAATTGAATTATACATACCAATAAATAAATTATGTTAATAATACTCAAACTATAAAACTTTAATAATAAATTAAATTTCATAACTGCCATTTTCGAAATTCAACCTTAGACGACAACAAAAAACCTTCTATGTTGTTTTTTAATTCAATTAATTCGCTGTGCATGTTTTTACAGGACCTGTTTATTTTATACGGTAGACAGTTATTAAGCGTACATGTTTCACCAACAAATTATTGAAAGGGCATCGCCCGGTCGAAGGTTCGAAAGTGAACCTACAACTTACAACTTCCTTATTTATCGCTGTCATAACGAAACTATCCATAAAGCTTCCTGTAAACATTATGAAGGGTGCCTTCCGTAATTTATTATACATACCTACATTTATTCTGCAAAGTGCGGCTTACAATAATGATTTATGGCACCAAATAAACAGGTGTCAATAATCTCATATGTGAATCTATCTACATATATCATTTTTAAAGATAATCTTTGAAAAGCATTAACGCATGCTTAGCGAATTCCAAAGTTACAATATTAAATGGAAAAAGATTACGGTCGCGAGCAGGAGTCGAACCTGCGCCTCCCGGATAATTATTCCAGGCGCTCTGACTGAGTCTGATCTGAGTGATCTCGATCGCTGCTCACTACCGTGAATTCTTCTTCCACATTTTAACACGTCTTTGGTGACGTCATTGCTATCTATTCAGTCCCTATACAGGTGATATATCATTTTGTATGAAATTATGACAAGTTCTAAGAGGAGCAGAACTTCTCCAATGAGATTTAAAACAGCATTGTGCATCTCACTTGCAATCTTCTTCTTCGTGCGGTGGATGAACAACCTCGTGTCGGAGTTTAAACCACCCGTAGGTCTCTGACATGGCTTAACACACAAACTATCTAGAACATCTCTCGCGTATGCTGGTTTTGCCACGATGTTTTCACTTGCAATGGAAATACAATTCAATTTATCATACTTTAACACAATGCGCCGTATTCTAGATGGTTAAAATACTATACCACCTCCTTGACTAATAAGATCGACGCAATAATGTTATACTGTGAAAATGAAAGTGATTGCAATTGAAAGTCATTCCGTAATTATCTCTGGTCTAAGAACAAATCATAGCTCCTTATAAAAACTGGTTGCATATAAAAACTCAGTATTAAATATAAAAACAATCTTTTCTTTTGGATATTGAATATCGAATTCCTCAAATTCATTTATTCAGATTAGCCCATTGAAATGGCAATAGTTGGCCCACATAGAAGGAGTTGTCGGATAGAGGTCAGACGCAAGCAAGGTCGGAAATGAGGATGTCATCAGATAGTCGAAATATGTATACGATATTGCTCTTCAAAATCGAGTTTTTTTTTATCCGAAATGGATTTACGTTTGGCTACCAAATCGCCTGATGTTAAGCCACGGTGTGGCCGAGGATGGAGCACGTAGATCCAGAATAAATCTATTTACTCTAAGTAGAGTAAATAGATTTGGGGAAAACGACAGTTGGGAAGTTGATGCAACTGCCCAGACCCGTCTCCCACAACGGTTGCACTACATCCCGAAACACGACTAGGTCGTTTCACGACATGGCTTCGTCCGGTGGGTGGTAACCAGCCGCGGCAGAAGCCTCCCACCGGAGTTGTGTTGCCTGTTTTGCACCACCCAGGGGCCACGTGTAGGGATTCCATTCTAAGGGTGAATACCTACGGACGCGGGCAACTCAGCCCCCCAAAATTACTATCATATTAAAGAGTTTTTAAGTACCTAGTTGTTTAGAGCAGATTAGTTTAGGAAACTAGCTGACCCGACTGTCGTCCTGTCCACTCAATTATTTCATGTATGGTCTTGACTTATTACCGACTTTAGTTTTTTTTCCTAACAAAATTTAAAAAAAAAAATGTACTTAAGAACCTTACGCGGACTAGCCAAATGATTATAATAATTTGCCAAATAGCTAGGTTATGCGCTTGCTAACAAACAACATTTAATTTTTATTTAACATTATAACAGCTTTAACAAGTGTCTTAACGGTTCAGTAGCGGACCGTAAATATGTATGTATTTTGTGGGTATCACGCCATAAAACTGAAAGAATTTGATTCGCACCTATAAATTGATTGTCCATTTGGACAAAGAACCGGGACACGAAAACCGTTATAAACTTTCTATGGAACGTGTGTGCATTACCATGTATGTTTTGAAATTCGAACATTACATGTTGTTCAAATATACGGTAATCCGAAAGTAAAAGATTTCTTTTATCCTACGTGAAGCTCTTACTAGGTAAATTATTATTGTAGAAGCGCAGTGACTAATTGTTAATAAAATTACAATAATGAATATAAAACTGTAAAATCATTCAAAGAGTTAGGCAAAGCTGAAACTTCTTAGATATTCATAACAATCTCTTTTCGTAAAGCGAACGTGAGAGCAAGATCTTTACCATGGAACAATACAGAACTAGTTAAATAGATAGCAAAAATGCATGCAAAAATGTCTCTGAAGTCTATTTGGTCATTGAAATAAACCCAAGACAAATCTCAAATCTCAAATCCCACACTCACATCAAACAACAGTTATGTTATTTGTATAAAATTATTTAATAAAATTCCCAACACCATATACTATACTACCATATACTCCCATTTTTTTAAATTCAAGCGTATTCTAACAAACATCATAATTGATAAATGCTTTTATAGTGTACTTGAGTTCCTAGATTATAAGTTGTAAGTCATGAATGTTAACAAATTAGAATGAGTTTAATATAATTTATTAATTTAATGCACTTAATTTACTGCAATTGACTTATTTTATTTATTTAATAATAAAATAATTCATGTACAATTCAAATTAATTATTTTTATTTTGATTATACCTAAATAATTAAAAATAAATAAAATAAAATAAAAATAAAATATGCACGCCGAAATTAATGGCAGAATAAGAGATCAGTTTACTAAACTTTAAGAACCTTCTGTACCTTATTTACGCAAATAAACGTTTTTTTTGACAATTATAGGTACAATTTAAGATGCGTTTTTAGAACGTTATATCTACCCATAAACACATGGTAAGAAGTGTAGTTTTCCATCTACCGTATCACTCACCAGATGTTAGAGAGGCTCAGAGATTTTATAGACTGTCATCATTTTGGACACGATTCTAAGCTGGTGTCGCTTTAAATTACAAACATGACATGGTGGAACCCTCCGATCATTATGAACAGTTCTTGCTTTATTGAAACCAATTTGATTAAGATTTTGTTTTGGGAGATACTCAAAACAAAACTGGATAGTCAAAACATTATTACATTACATTAAACAGTAACGTTTGGCCGTAGTCAGGGGGGCGGGGGGTGGGGGTTTGAACTGCAGAAGTGAAATAATTTTTTATATAATGCACGAGTTCCATCGTGAAAAAAGGGCAAAGCCCCCCGAAATAAATATCTGGCCGTAGGCCTTGATAATATTACCCGCCAAAGGGCCTTTTTCTCGTATCTTCACTTTTGCTAAAATAACTTGACCCTTCAGTCCACCATACGCCATACCATCTAAAGCTTATCTATCCATGTGTATTCTTCTTTCGTGTGGTTGTTAAACAACCTAGTGTCAGAGTTTAAACCACCTGCAGATCTCTGACATGGCTTTACACACCATCCAGCACGTCTCTTCGGTGTGCTGGTTTCTTCACGATGTTTTCCTTCACCGTTTAAGCAAGTGCTAATTAATTTATAATAGGATGACATGACTTCGAAAAGACAGTGGTGCGTGACTTGGATTCTTGTCAGTCCAACGGTCATACCACTAGGCTATCACTGCTATATCATGTGTATTTCTCTTCCATCAGTCAACGCGCTCTCGCCGAAGTGACGGAGATGATCCGTACGTCACACCTGGTGCACAAGGGGCTGGTCAACATGAACTCCCGCCAGCCTATAGCGGCTGAACCTGATGACATGATGTTTGGAAACAAGATAGCCTTGCTGAGTGGAGACTATCTCCTTGCCAATTCCTGTTCCGAGCTGGCTAATTTGAGGTAAGATTTATTGTTAGTTTCTGTTTATTTCTTGCAGTCTCAGTCGTGTAGCGTTACTAGCGTGGGGATTTTCCGCCCAGCGCTGTGCTGAAACCTGTCGCACCCATGTTTACTCGTAACACGTCAATATACTTTTAATTATATTTTAGCATAGTATCACCACATGTATTCCCCGAAGGATCAGGCAGAGGTGTGCTATTGTGATTATGATGTCGCTCAGCCGTTTTCGGTGACGGCAACTGCTATTGACGTAGGTATCGTAGCTATGTAGAAGATATGACAAATAATATTTATACCGTAGTAATTTCTACAATTTAAAACATTAATGCTAATATAACACTGCGAAATTGCCGCTACTTCTTTAATTTAATCCATACTACATTTGACGCATCGGTGTTAAATCAAATGTGCATCAAGAAACAAGTTTCGTCAACGACATTGACATATTTATATGTAAATTGACAATCAGAAAGACGCACATATTTTTTAAAATATCTAGGTGAAAGGTCGCATAAATGTTTATCTTGATACACTTGTAGGAGGGGAGCCGGTCGACTTGAAAATCTATGATAATTGAGTAACGAAACGAGAGGCTTCAAAAGTGTATCGTGTGTCGTCTCCTTGCCTCGTTTTGTTTATTTTATTGTAGTCACGAGTTTTGCATTATCAGCTCTCTCTTATTGAAAACAAATAATGATTAAATTCAATAGTACGATACAGTAATCTTTTAAATAAAGGTAAAATCTTACTTGAGCCTAGTAATATTTTTAGATGTATTGCTAAGTTTTGTTAAAAAAACATATTTGTCGAAATTATGTGTAGTGCGATGCTGGTTGCTGAACACAAAAATAAGTTTTAGGTTTAGTGTAGTCAAATTATTTTCAAGATTTCATTTACTCTGTCATAGATTATGTTGTACTTAAAATCGACAATATTATTGTACTTCATCAAAGTAATTGCCGCTTCTATTAAATCAATCTATGGGCATTATGGTCGTTTCTTGCCTGATTTATGATGGGTAAAAGCAAGAATAATTGCAAGAAAGCTTGGAAAGCCCGTTACAAAATGTTTAAGTTCCTATTGTTTCATTGTGATGGACATGTGTCTGCGCAATGGAAAGTATTCGAAAATTGTTGTGCAATTATTATTTTGTTATGATTTGTTTGTGTGTAATGGCACTTTTGAATTTTCCCTTTTTACACGACTGCCCAAAAAAAGAAGTGTTATGTTTTTAGGTTTCATGTATGTAAGTTTATGAGTTTCTTTATTCCACCATAACTTCTAAATGCCTGAACCGATATCGATGTATCGGGAATCCTTAGTGTCCCAGGTAAAATAGGCAAGTAAGATTTTAAAAATGGCAGGGTCGTTTTTTTTTTATTAATTCATTTATTTACTTTATGTTCAGTAATTTTCTGGACTTGTTAGAATGAAAAACAACAAAAACTCTGTAGGCTGATGGCCTATAGTTTTTTACCGCATATTAAATATGTGTGTTTGCTTATATCTTTTATATAACACTCTGGTGTACGTGTGTTCGTAATTCTTCTCCTCCTAAACGGCTTGACCGATTCGATGAAATTATTTTTGTTCTTATGGGGCCACCTGTATGGTTTTTAGCTATAGTTGGACCCGGTAGGTGGCGCAATTGTCAAATTCTAGAAAATGTGGCATGACAACGCCTGCTTACTGTGTGCGCTAGTAATTCTACAGTTGTCAGCATAACTAATCCCCCGATGGACCGTGCTTCGGGTGACATACCTCGGCGACAAGCGTCAGTCCAGGGATGTATAACCTTGATCGGCACCTCGGTGGGTCTCTTGTACGCACAAGATGTCACAGTATGGCGTACGATATAGCTCGGAAAGAATCTCTGCATCGTTTTACGAGAACCCTTTTATGTTAACCGAGATGACGCAAAGAGCAGGTTTTGGTGTTGGACTGCTTCGACGGCGGGGTATACGATGTGCCATCGTGGTGAAAGGAGTAGCAAATCAGTTTTAAAGACTTCATTGATTGCCCAGAGTGTGCCGGACGTGGTAGGATAGCATTTAGCACATCATTCGGGGAGGCTCCTTTCATGCACCAAATTTTGATTTTTGATGTTTAAACGTATTTTATCAATGAACCCTAGTGGTTCTGCATTAACTTGACTGCTATATAATGCACTAGATACTGCAAGTTATGGACACATAGAATCCGGTCTGAGGCATAACGTTATATTTTACGTTTTCGTTGCGTAAGAGACGCGTGAGCATGGGTATAACAGGGAAAGTTAAAGATTACAAAAGTGTTCATGTGCTCTATGCCTTAATGATGTGACGTCATTCTTGGTTTTGTTCATGGAAATGAATATTTCGGTGCTTGCTATCTGTAAGGAAAGTATAAAGTTTCATGTGTAAAGGATTAAAATAAGTTACATAAATTATTAAATGGGGAATCCCGAAAAAAACTTAGGTCTTCCGTTGAAGGAGAGGAACCAATTCTGAAATTAAAATCTCGAATTCCTAATTCATAATATGAACTCAGAAGCCGCTGTTTAGACTTTAAAGTGTTTAGCTCTAAGAAGGTACAAGCCGTTCTTCTTCTTATCGTATGGTTGATGAACAAACTAGTGTCAGAGTTTAAACCACCCGTAGGTCTGTGACATGGCTGTGACACACAATCGAGAACATCTCTCAGGTGTGCTGGTTTCCTCACGATGTTTTCCTCCTTCACCGTTATAAGCAAGTGTTAATTAATGTATAATACGCACATGACTTCGAAAAGTCAGTGATGCGTCCCTTGGATTAGAACTTGCGACCTTTGACTTGTCAGTCCAACGGCCAAATAGGCTATCACTGCCGTTTTACAAGCCGTTGTCGTTGGTAGTCATTTTCTTATGAAGAAGATGGATAAATAATTTTCAATTCTCAGCGAATGCTCCTATATTCGGCTTCAGATATTCAATTCATTGTATGTAACAAGACCTTGGCAAATTAATTCGCTGTATTTTAGTCACAACAGAAAATATTATGTTATGTCTTGCTCATGCAGTCATCATCGCTATAAATTAAATTAAAGCACAATATTTTTATATGACTGCCCAGAAAAAGGAGTGTTAAGGTTTTTTTAGGGTTGATGTATGTATGTTTGTGAGTTTCTTTACTCCACTATAACTTCTAAACGCCTGCACCGATTTAGATGTATGGGGTATCGTTAGAGTCCTTACATTGTCACGGATAACTGCAAATTAGTGGCTATGGTACACATTTTTTAAGTAATTAAATATTGTTGGCCGAGTGGTTACGAGCCCGCCTCTTGAGCCGCAGCTTGTGGGTTCAAACCTGGCATGTACCAATGTGAATGACCAATGTTTTTCAATGTCATATGTACTTTCTTAGTTAATCTAAGACATCAGAGACATACGGTGAAGGAAAATATCGTGAGGAAAATTGAAATCGCCAACCCGCAGTGAGCTAGCGTGGTGATCAATGCTCGTGCCTTCTCTGTATGAGAAGAGGCCCTTGCCCTGCAGTGGGACAGTTACGGGCTGGTTATTTTATTAAAAGTAATTAAATCTAAACTACAATTTAAAATATTCACTAGGTAAGATTGAACGCATAATTCTATTATTTATAATTTTACATTCACTCTACTACACGATTTATAATGATAAATGTACAGAATTACATACTTACCTAAAACTTTATGCATAATTTTATCGTTAGACTCTGCGCAAGACAGTCTCACAAATAATGTTAACAAATGACAAGTGAATATCTTGAATACACTTACCATTAATAAAAATAAAAAAAACATTTTAATATAGTGTCTAATGCATACGCTCTGATTAATCTGGTTTCTCATGTCTTCATTGTCTATTCTTTGCGAAATCTGTCTTCTGTCATACGGTTGATGAACAACTTAATAAGAGTGATAAGTCTCAGAAAAGGCTGTACACACCATCGAGAATATCTCTTAGGTATACTGGTTTCCTAACAATGTTTTCTATCACCATTTTAAGTAAGTGATGATTATTTCATAGTACGCATATGATTCCAAGAAAGTTATCACATACACTTCCTATCCTGCTCTTTGTGCGCCAACATCCGTACCTTGATCAACTTCTGCGCTGCCACTAATAATGACACGTGATAATATTGATTACACCAAAATCCCAATGTAATTCTACCATCGAAATTGAGATGGGTTTGCTCTTGACTCTAATCTTGCAGTTTTTTCCGAGCGTTTCCCGAAATACAGTTTCCAAAAACTATAATTACTTATATTATTGTGTTCTATAAGTGAAACTGTGGTTATATTAACAGTTCATGCCTAAATGAAATAAAGACCATTTTTTTTAAAATTTATTCGCAAATGTATAGTTTTCAGATTTCTCTCTGTACTTGTAGTATAAAATGATAGTACTTGCAAATTTTCCTAGTTCTAGGTGAACGGAAAGTACTCTATAAATATTGATTCCCTTGAGAGTGTCGAAATATACGAATTTTGCGGCTTAAACAGCCGTATCTTTTTGTTAACGTTAACTTAGAAGTTTGATTTCTTCACAGCTGCAAGGACTCTAGACCTCGAGTATCTGGTTTTAATTTTAACTCGATACCTCCACGCGTTCCCAAGATAAAGGGTCTTGATAGACAAACGGTCACACAGACGGACAACAAAGTGATCCTATATTTGTTCCGTGTTTTTCCTTTTGAGGTACGGAACCCTAAAAATAAGCTTATACTTTTTATAAAGGTTTGGTCGTGAATCGATGTGTTTAATTATTATTGGTATGAGTAATTAAAAACTCATTAATATCTATTAATTTGCACATGGCTAATATTTTTTTAAACGGCAGTTATTGAAAATACTCTTATAATTCTTCAAAATCATAAAGTTCCATTATGAAATAATTGCTAATTACTATACGACGAGGTGGTAATATGGCAAATGGCCGTAGACCATAGTTTGCGGTGACCCATTGACCTACTACGCAACATCTTTTGACACGAGAGAACACGTTAAATTGTCTATTGTTGAGTAAACATGCAAAACGTTTTCAATGGGCTTCTAATAGCGATAATTATGCTATAAATAATGTAATGTAAAAATTACTTAGAACATCATTTTAATTAAAGCGAAATTCATGGCTTATTTAAAAAAAAACTACCTAATCGTTGGACGCAAGTGATGTTCTGGGTTCGATTCCAGACTCGGTCAAAGTGATAATGGGATTTTCTGTTAGACAATTGTCAATAGCATCTCGACGTTTGGAATTTTGTGTCCGATTGGCCCATCAGCGTACCTATTCGCTATCTCGGTTGCCAACAGAATTGATGGACACTTTGTAGTACATTGTGTCGTAAGTTTTTACTATTGTTGCTCATCATAGACAAGCTGTAATACACGACGCAATGTACTACAAAGTGTCCATCAATTCGGTTGGCAAACGAGATAGCGAATATGTTCGCAGATGGGACTTGATACTGTATCGCTGGAATGTAATGTACAAGACAACAACAGTACCCAAACTTCTGCCTCAAACTTTTCACTTTTTATGTCATTTACAAAAGTGCATAACTAAAGTTATACGTATTTATGGAAATAAAAATACCGTTGTGAGCAGGATTGGAAATTTGGAACGGTATAGTGAACAGAGGTCGGAATGGCTCAGTTCGCAGAACGCGTGGAGTATTTATCCAGGCGGTATGTGCAAATCCTGCTCACGACGCTATTTTTCTTTCCACGAAAATGCACCTATAACTTTACAGTTCTGTGCCCATGCGTTAACGCGTTTGAAAGTACATAACTAGTTATTGATTATGATTTATGTTTTAGATATAATAGAAATATGAGTAAACCTAATTTTATTCATTGAGCGAGATGTTCGCGATATCAAATACTATTTGTCATGTAACGATATTTTTTAATCAAACCATGTTCGTTCTTCCTTCAATAGGAATCAAGAGCTGGTAGAACTGATGTCGTCGGCGGTACGAGATCTAGCTGAGGCGGAGTTTCTTGGTGAAAGAGACGAACAGAACAACCCTCTGCCTTCAAAACCTTTGCCTAAAGAGGATATAGAAGCTGCAACAGGTAATCTTACCTTCTCGTCTAATATTGTCATTTACATTAAGTTGTGAGTAGTGTTCATGACACTGCTTTTGATAAACTAATGTATTTACGTGTTTTTTAAATTGTGTCATGTTAACTCAAACGTATGCTTAAGCGTTGCGTTACGGTAAAATGGCATACAGACTTCATTTGGCCCAACCCCTGTGTGGTTGGTCGGAATATTTTATTGACTTTATAAGGACATCATTTTTATTCTACAAATGCTTGATTTTCATCTGGTATGTCTTCTGCAAAACATCGTTCTTAGACACAATCACAGAGTAACACTAACATCTATCGATAACAATCTAAACTAACAATGAACATAGAATTTCATAATAACCAGCGTGACAAATTATCTTAGTCTTTGTCTTGAAACTGGAATACCGAAAAATTGGCGCTGTACCTGGTCAACATCGTTTTACTAATGTCATAAAGATACTTAGACCAAGATAAATAGACATTCTTAGCTCAGGATTCAATTTAGCTCCGTCCTTGAAGGAATAAGCACTGGAGCAGTTTTAGCGGGCGTACCCCTCTCGCCACTGACATATGATTCCCAATCAAACCTTTATAACTCTTACGTGTATGGTTACAATGATAGTACACGATTTTAATCGTGTTTGACACAATTTTATGTTTTTTCTTAGTTTTCTATGTGTGTTAATACTGTTAATGTAATGACGAGAGCTATTGTTGCTTTAGTGCAAGTTCTTTTGTGCTTGTGTGTTACCTCTGTATACAAACATTGCAAGTTAAATAGGTGGCGAGCGAATTTAGTCGATACTTAGTCAGAAGGCGTCATCAGTCGGGTCCTTTATGGCTTCGTCTCTATCTTGCACCTATTTTTTGACAGTTGACAGTGACAGTTACAGGAAAAGTGTTAATTTTATTTAGTTTTTAATTAACTTCCCTTAAGCCTCAAAAATACAAGTAAAGCTAACAAACCAAAAGTCATAAAATAGGAAGCGGTATCCCTTCAATTTCAAAAGTTTACTTAAATCATTATTAAACGTTCTACAAACCAACGACTTTAAGAAGTACTGAGTAGAACTGGTTGTAGTAGCGCGGATGTAGATTTAATATTTCGCTTTATTGTAAATTTACTTAACCGAGAACAAATTTAGGCGTAGCTATTTGCATGTTTTGTATAATGAATGACCATATTGTAGGTTGAGGTTGCGTGTTAGATCAATAGGTGGATATACCAAGGCTTAAATTTGTTCATTTAACTCAGGGTCATGAATTCACTGTTATTGGTGGCGCATACATCGAACATTATATGTGCGAAGGTGTTCGATTTTACTATTGCATGGGAATTGGGACGACCAAGTACATATGCACCCATCGGATTAGAATACATTTAATTACAATATAGTGCAACTCTTTCTCTCATTGGTTGTTTTGTATTGTATAATTGTGTAGGCTAGTTAGATGTCTGTCTTACTTGATTCAAGTTTTTGTTTCAATTAGGCGATTTAAACGCACACATTTCAATTGAAGCAAACGCAATAAGACACCATAAATCTATTCACGTAAAAATTAGTTTGGCACGACTTATACCTACATTTTACTTGCCTTACATACTCTTTAAAGTATCTTCGACGTCATTTTACAACCTTAACCATTCCTATGATTCTCTACGAAGAAATCATAGTCTAACAATCAAGCGTAGAAAATAAATCAGAGCCACAATATATTCGAAATCAACACATTCCGATCTACAAGTGGTACGTATTGTGGTACATACGGGGTACATTAGTATGCGAGCCGCATCATGCCGCAAGGAACTATGCTGCGCCCTCCATTCGAACGTGACATTATCGGACAATGGGGCGAATGTAGTTCTTTGACCAATTGGCGTTTGAGTTGAGTCTTTCGGTTTTATTTACATACTTTGTTCCGTATTGACGTCATTTTATAGGTAGGAAAGATTGGCTACTTTGAGGAATCTACCGAGATAATTTGTCAAAATGTTTTTATTTTAGAAATTTTATGTTTATTGTTAGTTTTTTTTTATTAGCAAAGCCTTATTAACAATCTAAGCTGCGGTTAAATTGTTAAACGCAAGCACTATAGACTTGCGTTTAACCGCAGCTTAGATTGTTATCAACAGATTTTAGTGTTTCTCTGTAATTCATTGTGTCTAGAAAGGATGTTTTGCTAAAGAAATACCAGATGAAAATCAAGCATAGTATAAAAATTATGTCGTTTTAAATTTTTGGATGCTGCTATGGTACTTCTATGACACTTAATTACATATTTATACTCAAATTACGTTAATGCCTGTCCTTGTTTTGTTTTTGCAACCTAGATACTATTTTGCATACAATACACTTAATACATTGTACTCGTGTGAGGAATCGGTTTCGCTGGGCGTTTTCTCTGACTCAAATATCACACGGGGTCGGGTTACCACTGTACGCAAGGTTAGATTCACAAGTTAACGTACGAATAAACTTTCTTTTTCAGTACTATCGTAGTGCATAGGCGGATTTTTATAATTATATTGCTAATTGTCCTCGCACCTCAAAAATAAATTCTCATTTTAAGGAACTAAATCGCATTGTTTTACAGTCCTACATCGAACCTGGAAAAATGTCCTGCAATCGGTTTTGGATGTACATAGTTACGTATAGGTATTAAAATTATATTTCCACTGGTGTTATCTCTTTAGTTCATTCGAAAACTGATGTTTAACGTGAAAGAGTTAAAACAATTGACACAGTTCAATTGTTTTAACTCTTTCACTATTCCACCTTATCCTACAAGACTCCTATAAATGGTTATCAACACAGGTTCCTCTTACATTACAGAATGGGAGATCATCACAGACCCGCTCCCCATGGGCGGTGTTATCGGCTGTGCCGGTCGCGAGTGGTCAGCGCGCCACGTGCTCGCCGCCGGTGCCTTGTTAGGCAAGAGCTGTTCCGCCGCCCTCAAACTAGCTGGACACAAGCCACAACTGCAGACACAAGTAATCTACTCATCATCATCCTCCCCCTGCCCTTATCCCAATTTATTTGAGGTCGGCGCAGCATACCTATGTCTCTTTGGCTATGTTTTATGACCGGCCGCCTGCTTGACGTCAACCCTACAAGTAATCTACTATAATATATTAAAGTTACAATATTATATGGAAAAAGAATACGGTTGAAAACAGGATTCGAACCTGCGCCTCCCGGATAAATACTGAGAGATAGATAGACTGATAAATAACTAGAGTCCGCTAAGCATGCGTTAATGCTTTTCAAAGATTTATCTATAATATATTATTCTCTAGTCTCAGTCTTCGAGGGCAGAGGACATGTTGGTAGACCGATTTGGATTGTCCCGGGTTTCATTGTCGAGCAGGCAAAGAATTATTGGGTTTTTCTGTTAGGGAATTCTCAGTACCTGTCTAGAATTAGGAAGTTTGTAGTGTGACACCCCCACACTGCGGAGAACACCTAAAGCCGTCGGTCCTGCGCTTGATCTCTCTCCAGTCATGTCGGATTTTCATCCCATCGGACTATAAAAGAAGCGACCCATCGCATGCATGGCTTCGGACGGGTGTAACTTATAATAAACTAAAATACCATCACAATTTCAGCATTTTCGTGTAGTATATGCCAAAAAAAATATTTCATGCAAACATTGTCCTGACAGTTACGAACAGTACAAACAAAATCATAATAATTATTCTTCAATGGTTATTACTCACGTGCATTTTTCTCGCTCGGTCGGTCGATAGTGACAAATAAATATCTATTTCTTTCAAGTATACAATGTTTATCTTCTCTAACTTTCAGGGTTATCTCTTCGGGTGCCACTTGGCCCTGGCCTGGCAAGCCTTCCTTGACCTGGAAGCGTTTACAGGCCCCGAGCCCGCGAGCTTCTCCCTAGTGGGGGCACCATTGGCCTTCACGTTAGAAGCCCGTCCTGAACTGTATGAATACATTGAGGCTGGGAAGAAGAGCGTCCAGGATGTTGATTATCACGCTGTGAGTATTGCTGCCCAAAAAGGGAGTGTTATGTTTTTATGGTTCATGTATGTTTGCGAGTTGCTTTATTCCACAATAACTTCTAAACGGCTAAACCGATTTAGATGTATGGGTTATCCTTAGAATCCTTGCATTTTCCTGAATAACATAGTTTAGTAAAAATGTAATATAGTAGCTCAAAAACGTATAAAATAAAAATATTATAGAAACACGCCTGCGACGTGTAACCTAAAAAGTGAAAAAAAAACGTTCACAAATCATTTTCATCGCAGTCGGGGGACCTATATTTTTTTCCATAGTACAGTGCCATAGTAGACTGCGATAAAAATTCTTTAGTAAGTACGTTGTACAGACACATGGCAGGCGTCCCTTTAATTTTTTAATATTTTTTGTACCTGATACCTGTTGTTGTATTTCAAATAAATTTGGTAGAGTGGACCAGCTTCTTGTGAATGTTTCTTCTAATCAAAAACATCATCACACATACGGTGTTACGTTGTGATTTCGGGTTAGTTAATTTGTATTTAAATTTTTGTACATTGTAGTTCATCGTAGTTTATAAGTAGTAACCTTTCCATTAATAATGATTCATCACTATGGAAGATAATCACCAGTGACTTCCTGAACTTATTATAAAATCTTACCTTGGATCGCTGGTCAAACCTATTAGTGTATATAATATGATTTTCTCAATAGTCCTTCCAAATTATAAAAAAAATATTATTTTATTATTACATACAATCACGCTTGTATCCCATTGGGGTAGGCAGAGACTATCGATTTCCATTTGCTACGATTCTGACACACCTCTTTCGGTTCATCTATGTTCATTAACCTCTTCATACATGCTCGCCGACTTAAGTTGCTCCTGACCTGTCCTTTATTGAGAACGTCCGCAATTTGATTGCGGTACGTTCGTCGAGGTCGACCTGCCCCGACTCTTCCATCCACTTTCACCTCATGTACTAGTTTAGTCAATCGCCTTTCATCCATCCTTTCTACATGCCCAAACCATCTTAGCATACCCTTCTCAATCTTTGTCACTACATCCTCTTTCACTCCACAACGTTCCCTTATCACGCCGTTCCTCACTTTATCTTTTAAAGTTACGCCTGACATACTTCTAAGAGCCCTCATCTCTACTGCATTAATTCTGCTTTCATGTTTCTACTGCCACACCCAACTTTCACTACCATACATAAGAGTTGGCACTAACACCCCTCCATGAATGGCCAGTCGCGCCTCTTTTGACACATTCCGGCTATCCATGAAATTGTGTAATGCCCCATTCACCTGGTTACTATTTTATTATTATTTCAGTTATACAAAGCAGTGCTAGAAGGCGACGGTATAGATCAGACGAAGCGTCTTCAACGGGAACACATAGCTCGAGCAGTCGATGTACTGGACAGCTTCCCCAACTGTGACGCGCGCACCGCACTCGCTAATATCATCGTAGCTATGCATCATGAACATCTGTGAACATTGAACATTATAAAGTTTCACGCTAAGGTAAAGTTCATTCAGCCGTACTGTAACCTTTGTATTATAGAGTATTTGTTCAATATCATCGTAGCTATGCATCATGAACATCTGTGAACATTGAACATTATGAAGGTTCACTTAAGTTAAAGTTCATTCAGCCCTACTTTAACCTCTGTATTATAGACTATTTGTTAAATTTTTTCTTGATTAAAAATAATATTAGGTACATGGTTATTTTATTGAATTGCCAGATTTAGTGACAGTTTAAAAAATTGTCACCTAAAGCTGCCTGTATTATTTGATAAAAGTTATGTAAAAATTGCTAAAATATGAGATTATAATTATTTAACTTCCATTGCAGGGGTTATTATAAGTCAAATACATTCACTGTAGCCAGAAATTTCAAATCTTTGATTTGATTTGATGAATATTTATTTGTGATATGAATTTAATGGAAATAACAAATTATTATTGAGATAAATCTTTCAAACGCTTTAACGTATGCATAGCAAACTCTAAAGTTATAAACTAATTTATTTGTTATTATTAAGTACCTACCAGCCTACCAGCAAGAGAAGTGCTACACTAACGGCAAATATTACGACCAAAAAAATATTGTAGTATGTTTAATTATTTTTTAAATGAATCCTTGTAAATTTTTGTGGAAAAATATTACGGTCGCGAGCAGGATTCGATCCTGCGCCTCCCGGATAAAATACTCCAGCCGCTCTAACCACTAAGCCATCTCAACCTCTGCTCAACACCGCGAAGTCATCGTTCACATTTTAGTCTTTTTCCACATAAAATCATAACTTTAAGGTTCGCTAAGCATGCGTTATTGCTTTTCAAAGATTTATCTGAATCCTTGTCACTTACACAATAACACATTAAAAGTAAGTTAACTAATAAATTAGGACCTTGTTTATGAAATCCTTCATCATTATTATAAAGTATTAGTGTTTTGTTCAGTAAGTGAGTCAATGTACCTATTCTCAGTCACAGGTTAGCGACCTAGTTATTTTATTAAGAAATCATTTGACGATTCTTCGGTAAAACTGAGTGTTACATTATTAAGAATTTTCTAGTAAAATGGGAACAGCGCTTATATAAAGCGTCAATAATAAGCGAATATTTTTAATGTTCTTCAAATTTAAAATTATATTTTCTGTATTTTTTTCAAATCGAATTCTTAGACTCGATTATATACAGAGTTACCATAGGTAATAAATTACTTTATAAAATAAGAATTTAAAATTGAATTTATTTAGAAAATTAGTATTAATTTTGTTATGAAAAGACATTGCGAATATGTTGTCGTCCGTGGTAATTCAATACCGCGTAACTAGCTATGGAAATACCGCTCAATTTACTTCGTAAAAATTACAAGAAGTAAATTAAATATTATAGTTTTAATACATAAATTAATTGACGAATTCTTAATTAAAAGTAAATTTTGTGTAAAGAGTTAAAATAATGAAAACTCCTTGTGTTTTTTTATAATTAAGTCTTTCATTCCTGTCATGTAAACTATTGTAATTACAATTCCTATTACGCGGTATTTACAATTGGTGCAACGCGATATTTACAATTGCTACTACGTGGTATTTACAATTGCTATTTACGCGGTATTTAACAATCACGGACGCTACGTAAGTACTTAATGCTCAAAATATATTTAGTAGGTACCTAGGTGTAGTTTTAAATTTGTGTAAGAGCTTTAGGTTTAAAAAGATATTGAATACTCTTATAAATTTAAGTATTACGAAAAAGTGTAAACAGAGTTATAGTATACTTTATGTATAGGTATACCATATGTTGAGATTTATGTTCAATCATTCCAGGGTATTTGTAATTTTATACTACAAATCTACAAAATAGCAAATATACAAATAAAAAATGATATTGAAGTTTATTTTCTCTAGTACGCGCCATCTAGTTTTCTAAATCGACAAGTCAGTTACGTCACTAGCCCCTACCGTCAATCGTGGTCTTGGTCATATTCTATTGTGCGTACGTTGGCCTCGGTCGTTGACCTAAGCTTGGCTTTGGCGACCGTCAGATGGCGGTATGAGTATCGCGTGAGTATTTTCTTTTGGAAATTATAAGTTAGTATATTATTAAATATTAAGAGAGGTGTGTTGTGTGACGAGGATGGACAAAATTTGAAATGAGTATGTAAGAGGGAGTCTGAAAGTTACGCTGGTCACCGAGAAGTTGGGTAGAAATCAGTTATGATATGGACACGTGATGCGGAGGAGTGATGATCATGTGACGAGGAAAGTTTTAAGTATGAATGTGGATGGCTACACGAGTAGAGGAAGACTGAGGTAACGATGGATGGATTGTGTGAAAGATGATATGACTAGAAAAGAAGTGACTACCGAGATAACGGCTAACACAGATGTATGGAGGAAAAGACGGGCTGCGCCGACCCCAATTAAATTGGGATAAGGGCAGGTTGATGATATTATTAAATGTTAAGAGGAGGAGCTCGTGGCTAAGTAACAACCGTATAAATCGATGTTAAGCTGTGCTTGCCGCAGTCGGTCTATGGATGGGTGACCATAATTTCAACTTCGACAGCACGTTAAACTGTCGGTCCCTGTCGTCAAAAGAAGATCTTTGACAGCCGTTACGACTTACAAGCAGTCAGCTTGGAAGACTGACAACCAGTCTTACAACGAGGTATCGCGTTACAAAGTAACTGGGTTGTGGAGGTCCATTAGGCAGTCGCTCCATGTAAAATATTGGTATTAAGCTGCATCTGAACTAAATACTTTCTTTCTTTCTTTCATGCGGTTAGACTGAAAGCTGATCCCAAAGTAGTTTGATATGATATTACGTTTGATATTATTATCTATACGTCATTCAACAATCAACATGACGTAGTATTCAACTATAATCATAAAATGAGTGCGAGACAATGTTAGTTTATTTTTAAAACCTACCCACCATTTGCTTGGTTTTTTGTTTTGCCTGCCATTCTTTGCAACTGCTCAGTGTTCTATTCTCGAGTCGTATTAAGTGTTATTAGGTATTTTTCGTAAGGAAATTCTCAGTAGCAGCCCGTGTTATGGAATTGTGCCCGGTTGATTTGATAACAGCATTGGTGAAATGTAGGTTGGAAGGGCTCGTGGCTAAGTAACAGCCGCACAGATCGATCGATCGAGGTTAAGCTGCGCTTACCGCGGTCGGTCTGTGGATGGGTGACCATCATTTCATACCGAGACCCCTCCGTGCCTCGGAGAGCACGTTAAGCCGTCGGTCCCGGTTGTCAAATTAAGATCTATGACAGCCGTTACAGGTAGTCAGACGCCTGAAAGTCTGACAACCAGTCTTACCACGAGATATCGTGTTACCGAGTTACTGGGTTGTGGAGGTCAGATAGGCAGTCGCTCCATGTAAAATACTGGTATTAAGCTGCATCCGGTTATGCTGGAAGCCGACCCCAATGTAATTGGGAAAAGGCTAGGCAGATATATTGGTGAAATGTAGGTGTACAACTACTGGTGGGTACGCCCTCGGGGAATGGCGTGATGGTATGTTATTTTTACTGTATAATATTTTTTTAAGTAGGGACTCCGCATGCTGGTTGTTAACCCATTTATGAAAGGGAACTGAAAAGGCTCAGAGGTACAAAAAAAAACATAATACATTTTTTAAATTAATTGTATTAATAAATAATGGTAGTTCTATTTACATGACACATTCGATTACTCTTTTGTTTTGGCAGAAGACAATAAAAATATTGTTACACAATAAGTTCGCCTAAATCAAACGCGGAGGGCGCGCGGCCCACAACCTAACATCCTTATAAACGACATTGGTAATAAACCCATTCCCACGTTATAATAACATAAAAAGAAAAACACATTTTTGGTTACAATCTGACAATACTGGTCGTTTTTGGTTTGGAAAAGTTTCATGTTTCGCGACAATACAGCTTCAACGTTCACATGCTCATCGCACCGAAGACATACATACATACAAGCATACACTCGTGAGTTAATGTATATCACAGCTTTCTGTGTGACCTAAATGATACAGTTTACTTACAAATGAGGTTGTATTGACAATTTACAACTTTTTCGGTGTCAAATGTTCGCCACTGCAGTTTACAGTATAAAGTTTTTACAAATATCCCAACGGTACTGTTTTATATGTGTATATTATGATTTAAAAATACTGTGATTGCGTATTGATATGTCTTGTCACACAATGCATTGAAAATTGAAGAGTTCCTACGATTGGCAACTATTTAATGGCAAGAATTATAATAGGGCATTTTACCAATGCTATACACAAATAATATCCGAATACAATTTTAGGCAAATTTCGTAAGTTACCAAACGTCCATCGTCACCATAAATAAGACCGTCGACAATATCGCACCATTCGTTAATTTTAATATTTTTTTCACTCCTACGTTACAATGTACATAGACCCCGATGTCTATTATTGCTTAGTTTTTATAAGTTTTGTTATATCCAAAACTTTTACCTATAAATAATTTTCACGTTCGTCCCAATAAATTTACCATTCAATAAATACGTACACGTAAAAAATATAAACTATATCAATAGTTTAATCTTTAAAACAAACTTTTCTTACTCTAATTATATATTAATAACTATTCATCAGTATGGTTTCATTCATTTTCAATAATATGCCTACTTTATAATCTTTCCAAGCGCCTGAAAATTGTTTTTTTTTTAACCTTGCATAATTCTATCTTATATAAACGTATGTAATTTATTATTCATCTTTTATTGTATGGTATCTAATTTTATAAAATTTTATCGTCACTAAGTTAGAAGAATGTTCGTATAATGCAATCGCAAATCTTAAACAATAAGGTCACAATTTATATATAATCGAAAAATCAGATTCATCATAATATCAATAAATACGTATAGCCAAACACACAGGCACTCGATATGACAAATAAAGAAGGCGCTCTTGAAACATGCATAAAACAACCTGTAATAATTTAATGATCGAGCCGTAAAGCAAATATATTAAATATTAATGTCTACAGTAACACTAAAATTATTACAAAGAAAATGATACGATAATGGTTCACGTAATACAATATAAATAAGTTAAATATTCTAAAAAGTTAAAAATACACACGTCCTAACCTAATAGAAAAGCACTCGCATCTTTGTGGTACTACATACTGACGGCAATACCGCCGCCTACAAAATATAAGCCAAAACAAATGTTCAGAATGACAAGGAATGGTATAATTAACATATTACAAATTAAATAAAACAACTAATTGACAGACAAAGGTACAAAAATATGAATAAACACGACCGCCGAGTGTGTCCGCCTCCTGCGGGCTTACAACCGTTCTCAATGTAGTGTTTTGTACTTTTGTTCTGAATAAACGTTACATAAATGTAGGGTTAGTAGTTTATGAGATCATTGTGTCGCACAAAACTTTCGATTATGCGCTTAATTAGAAAAAAACATCGACAAAATATGCAGACAAAACATACATTAACGTTACTATTTTATACAGCAAGTCTGTTAAAATTAAACTAACCGCTCAGAGGTCGGGTCAACATTCGTTAACTTAAAATACGACAAGAATATACAAAAAATTCTACACGATTACGGTCACATTGACAAAATACACAATCGATACTAACGTAACGTAAGACTAGCTGAAATGCGATAAACACTATTTAAAATTAAAACTTAAAGTTACATCTTTGATTAAAACTCACTCGGTATATGTTTTAAAAAATATTTCAGTTACAAACGGTATTCAATTCCAATTTTTAAATGCGTAAAAGGAATCGCTGGATTTTCAAATTCGCAGCACGCTGGACCAGTGTCGCGCCGCACTTAATACTTATCATAAATCGAGGAACTACAAAATATATTGGAAAGCACAATGGCTCTAACCGACGATTAGAAAACTTCTAAAAATCGAAAGGCAACACAGAGCTTACATAGCTAGGGAAGGGACGTCAGTGCGTCGTCTGGAAGTGTTCGCGCGGGAGGGCGCGAGCTTGCGTCAGGTGCTGGACTCCTGGTACGGGCCCGTCACCGTGCACGGGTGCATGGGGAACAGCGTGGTCCACGACATGGTCGTCTGCGTGTCGGCGCGCAGCAGCACCTGGCCGCTGCGCCGCGCCGCCGCCGTCGCCTCCACCAGCGCCGACAGCGACGCGAACCCGCCGGGGATCGTGTCTTCACCACTCTTCCATTTCTCCGGGTTGGGAGTCTGCCGGTCGGGCCCAGGCGTTGTCGCCGGGGATACGGAGTTGGAGTTAGGTCCCGGCGTACCTGGCGTTGGTGGATTCAGTCCCAATTTCTTTAACCTCATCTTTTCCTCCCATTCTTCTAGACCATGTTTGGGACGATTCAAATTCCTATGTTGGTAAAACACGAGCGATATTCTAGTAGGATTTACTCTATTCGGGCTTCTTACAGCAGTCGTAGAGTGCATTTCATGCTTTGCACATTCAAACAAAACGCTTCCGTGTCCCAGTGCTATCGCAACGCCACCCATTTGACCATCTTTGAAACAATCCAGGTTCTCAGTAAATTCTGTAACTTCGCCTATAGGCTCAGCTTTGGGTGGCTCAGGTGGATAAGGGATAGAAAATGGTGGCGGGTATATGCACCAGTTTGGTGATGACTGACACCAATTCGGACTTGGATTTTGGTAGAAGTTTGGAGCAAAATTGGGATTGTATTGGTATCCATATGAATTGTAACAATGTGGGTTTCTAAGCAGCTCTTCCCTTTTGTATTTCTCAGCGTTGTAATATGCCAAGCTATTGTAATCGTTATACGTGTTCTCGTAGGGATTGAAGTGGCCGTAAGGATTCGGTGGGAAGGAATAAGCGTTCGCAACTTGTGGGTAGTTGCCGTAACTTTGTATCTGTGCCTGATTTCCATAAGTGTTTTGGTTTACTGGATGAAAATTATTCCCGGCAAATTCAGGAACTGGTTTATTAGCCGCGGCCATGCTCTGCTCATCGTGGTTGATGGTGAAATTGTTTTGCGCAGTCGAGTTCTGGGGTACAGTATTATTTAATCTACTGTCATACGGACTTCTATGCTCGTAGCCCTGGCTAAGATGGGGTCTCTCCGATGGTGGGTATGGTTTTAGGAACGTGGAATTCTCAACAGCCTCAGGCAGATTCGTATGCTGAGACCTTGATGGTGGCCTTGCTTTTGGAACTCTAAATAAGGAATTCTCGTTTTCAGGTGTCGATTGTTCTTTGAGTTTTGGATCCCAATTCTTTGAATCGGGTGACTTCCACACACTTTTACGGGCGTCCGGGTTTATAATTTCGTTATTCGGTGACTTAAGCTCAGGGATCTGTGATGGAGCAGGAGATGCAGGCGTACTCTGAGAGTTCTGTGATATTTCTGTTAACCGCGGTGAACTGGGCATGTCGAATTCGGGAATTTTGTTTGTGATATCAGCTATCAAATTCTGTTTTTCAGGCTCTGGAGTAACTTTGGGTAATAGTGGATCTGAATTTGTATCGCTTCTGCTGGAATCTGGACTATAATTATTTGGAGGAACGTTCAAATGTGCAGTAGTGGAATCAGGATCCTCCTTCACGACATTGCTGAATAATTCTGTATTAGCGAAATCTGGCCATTGGTTTTGAGGAGCCATTTGGTTTGGAAAATGTTGCTCTCGCTTCTGCAACCCTGCTGCAAAACTTGGCAATTGATTGGGATTTGGATTTGGATTCTGATTTTGTTGATTCTGCATTTGATTGCCTTCTACTATCGGCGACACATGATTCGGATTGTATATTGCATTCTGATGATGCAAATTATAGCTTTGGTCGTAAGAATTGTAAGGAGAGTCTAGAACAGTGCTCGATATTTGATTGCTTTGCAACTGAGCATCTGTGAAGTTGTCTATCATGGTCGCCATATCTAATAAAGCTGGGTTGCCTAGATTTGGGTTGATGAGACCTTGATTCTGGTGCTGCATATTTGGGTTTACAAAGGCTGAGTTATAGTGTGCGTTGTTGGTGAAAGCTGAAGGATTGGACTGGTTGAGGGCTGGAGTAATAGATCTGGGTGACGCGCTACTCTGGCTTCGAGGGCTGGCGTTGTTCCTCGCATCTGCTGGTTGCGGTGTCCTTGGAGCTGGTGACTGTTGAGCCTTCTTCTGGTTACTGCCAGGACTCTGCGAGTTGTTGCTGTTAGCTGATGTGTTAGATTCTGAATTCTCGTCGTCCTTTCGTTTTTTCCCATGGCGACGGCATGGTTGTAGTGGGACTGATCGTACGCGAACCTCCATTGGGTATCTAGAAATAAAATATCGTAATGAGTAATAGGTACATACGAGCATTAGAAGATATCAATAGATATTAGTATAGCAATAATGTGAAGTATCTCTTGACTTTAGAATCTCAGTAAGACTTGATACATCTTTCATGACATTATTTAAAACTTAATTAATTATAATTAAAAGAAAAACAAAATGTACATCACCACTCACTTATCGAGTATCTCTAGCGCCCCGCTCTTGACCTTCTCATCCTGTCCATCCTTAGAGCCGAACTCATCCGTCGTGTCGAGGACATAAAGTGGAAGTACGTGAAGCTGTTCATCCGGAGGCCTGGTAAGGGACCGGTGTTTGGCCAGAGTAACGACGGCCGTGCAACCATTGTTCATATTGTGTAAGTCGCGGTGAGCGTGTGCGCAGAAGTCAATGCATGCTGTTACTCCTGGGAAATAAAACCAAAAATTTATGAATAATAAGTTTAAAATTTGTACCTGAAATTATGTAAACGTAAGCCTAATTGATTTTCGATTGAATTAAAGTTCCTTCAAGCACAAATAAGCTTGCAGGAGATTACCAATTTAACAAATAAACTAATGTAATGGGAAGATTTTTGGTTACACTTCCTTAATAAAACTCTACTAACCTGAAAACGGTCGTCCTGGCTTAAACCCAAGCCTGCAGTCAGAAGCCTCCTTCTCAAACTGTATCTGGTTCTCAAAGGCTTTCGGCGCGAGGTTCATGTACAACGGGCTCAACAGTGTTGCCAGCACGTGGATGCGTTCTTCTATCTCGCTTTCCTCTGTCTTCACAGACAGACGGAACTTGCGAACGGTTTTTGAACGGGCGTATTTGCATCCATTGTAGTACATCGACCAGGAACAACCGAAGCTGTAGGAGGCTCCACAGGTTTCTGGGTCTAAACCTGCAATGAATTGGATCATAGAATATTTTGATGCTCTGAATATGTTGCTTCTAAGTCTCATTGTCTCGAGTGTATTTTGGTTCACATTCTATCTACAGTCACATTACAAATATGAGAAGTCCTAATACTATATGAATGCTGAAAATGGACGTAAGCTTACAGCAAACTATCATTGGAATTTTAAAGTGGTATAAAAGTAGTAAAATGAGAAATATTTAACAAATCTGATTTTTATTAATCAATATTCGGCCGACAATATGAAGGTCATCTTAACACGTCTTTCTATTTCAACTCCTCATATTTGTAATACGAATAGTTAAGTGTATGTGACGAAAATACTTACCTTGACAAGCACAGGTCCTATTCTCGTTGGTGGCACACCGTCTGGTGGTGGGGAGGCCGTATCTGTTCAGTTTATGCGACAAGAGCGTATAGTCTAGGTCTGCTTCGGACTGCGGGATGCCTTCCCAGGCGACTAGACACACAACAATCCAGGCCGTCGCACATTTGTGACCGTTACGGAATTTTACTACTACTAGCACCTTTTCTGTGTAGTTTGCGCGTCTTATTACCTGAAACAATAGAATAGGAGATTTAGCTGCGAGTATTAACAAGTTTGTAGAGATTGTTTATGATAATCGAAATCTCGGAACGAAGTTCACAGTACACGTGAAATATTAAAATAATTAATATTGTGTAGTGGAAGAGACATTAATACTTAGAGACAAGTTCCTAATTGCTTAAGTCTCCGAAGTAACGAAATAAGTAGCTAGTCTGAAACTTTCGATGTTAAATATCTAGTGTTTCTCTTCAAAATATTACAAAGAATTAAATGAAACGCTTGGGATCCATACACTCACCCACTTAGCCATCGGACATCCCTGTGCCGACTTCCCTTCCTTCCCGGTATAACAGATCTTCTCTATCCTCAACTCCTTGCCAGACAAACCAGTTCGGGCTTCCAACTCTTTTCTTAATTCCGCTAAAGTTGATGCTGCACCTGAACGAAGGAGACAAACGTTATTGAAGATTTAATTTCATAAATAAAAAAAACTATTTAGTGATTCCAACTTACCTAAATGCGTGTAATAGCTGCCTGGTTCTGGAGGATTCTTATCAGCCGGGAAACAGTTACAATCAGGAACCTCTGTTCTAGAATTATTTCGTAACCTCTCCAAATTGTCAAGATACTCTTTGGAATAATTGAATTGATTCTCTTTCGGTTTTACTAACTCCGGAACTGGAGTGCTAGGTTTGGATTGAGCTTTAGGGTCACCTTTCTCTGCTGTGTCTGGATCCTCCTCTAATATTTCATCTTTGGTCTGAAGTCCGGGGCAAGCTCCATCTCTTAAATGTTCCGGAGGGGGTTTCTTAGTAGAACCTTGACGACAGCACGAGTATCCAATTTCGTTTCTTATTATTGCGGGTCCACCATCTCCTGAGTAAAGATAAGGTTCGTTCCGTGGAGGCTGATTGTATGGTAGGTTCTTATAAATCTTATGCCCTGGTGGAGAATGCTCAGACTTTATCTGTTCTATGTAATAAGGAGGCTTCGGATCGATTGGAGTGATCCTATCATTAGCCTTGTTCTCTGGTTCTTTTTGCTTCGAATCGGTGAAATTTCGGTAGTATTTCTGGAAGCCCATGTTTTCCTGTACTCGTGGTATTTGTGTGTAGGTTTCAGCCGGTTCCGTCCGCCTCATGGGCTCATAAGGAAAACTTTGGAAATTTTGATAAGGCTGTGGCTTTTGACCGAAGTTCTCCTGTTTTATCGTGGATATCGGTGGTAGAACAGTATTTTGCTGTGGTCTTATAGCACCATTCGGATACTCTCTATATGCATTATTAATGGGCATTTCATTCGGCTTCAGGTATGAAGTCTGATTCATAAGCCTCTGCGGCTCAGATTTCATTAATCTATCGTCTTTGTGATACTGATAGGTGTCGGGCATCTCCAATTTAGGAATTAAAGGTGCCGAAGGATGTCTAAATTTTGCATCATATGCTTCTCTACTTTCATAAGATCTTCTTTGTGCGTTTGTGTCCTTAGATGGGTTACAATTAAGTTGGTTCATTTCTGATACTGGTCCAATGAGCATTTTTGATTGAAAATCCTTACTGTCTTGCTGAGTATAACTTAAACTATCGCTAACATAAATTTCTGCATACTTTTGCGCTTCACAAGGTACGTTTGCGTATGTACCGTATTGTCCTCTCATGTCTGCATAAGACGGCAATTTTTGAGGAGCTTTAGTTACGTTTTTAGGCGAAGCAGCGTGTTTATCATAACTTTTCGGGACCTCTGTCCCCCCCTCCCATACGTGGTGGCCACCACCTCCGAACTCACCCGCACCATAGGTTTGGGCGTTTTGTGAATAATTACCAGCGACAGGATATGCCTGCTCGCCTAAGCGGTAATTATCTCGGAGATGGTGGCTATACGATAAAAAATGACCGGTAGTATTCCTATCATCATTGACGACGGCTCCGGACTTCCTATCGTCGATTACCCGAGGCGGCCCCTCTCCTGGGTCACCTTTATCGGGCGGCGTGTTGGTACCGTCCCGGGTGTGGTTCTGTTTGTTTAATATCATCGTTTTCAGTCTCGAGTTCAAGTTCACCCTGTCTGATTGTGAGAATAGTTGCTGTTCATCCTCCTGCCTCTGCATCTGTTGGTTCTGCATTTGCTGGTTTTGCAATTGATTTTGCATTTGTTGCTGATTTTGCAACTGCTGCTGTTGATTTTGCATTTGCTGATTCTGAAGCTGTTGTTGTTGTTGTTGTTGTTGCTGCTGCTGCTGTTGTTGCTGTTGTTGTTGCTGGTTTTGTAATTGTTGCTGCTGATTTTGCATCTGTTGGTTCTGTAATCTTTGGTTGTGCTGCCATTGATGTTGCTGCCATTCGTTTTGGTTTTGTGGCTGACCATTCTCTCTATACTGCCCGCTATTATAGGCGCCCGAATACCCGCTACAATCGAGTGAAGCTCGCGGACCGTTGCTCCCCTGCAGGTATCCAGGCTCGGCGTTTCCCGAATGTTGAACATTAGATGTATTTTGTTCCTGTCTCTCGCCTTCATTGCTGGTGTCTCCCGAAGCATTTTCGGGATTGGAATATTCTTCTTGGTGGTCTTGAGAGTATTCTGTGCGATCGTAATTTTGCTGGCTGACGTTATAACCAGTTGCCGCTGTTGTTGGTACGGAATTTTGGTATGATGCGGCTGAAGCTGGTCGGGAATCGTTGCCTGATGTTGCACCGGGCGTTGTCGCCTGGGCGTACTGTTGTTGGTATTCTGTGGCGTAATGCGGCGCTCTGGGTGATGGTACCGGGGTGTAAGCTCCACGGTTAGAAGGCGGTCGCTGAGCCGGCACAGACTGGATGCCAGCCTGGTAGTAAGTATTGTTGCTGGCGTCAAAGGCGGTGGCGACGTTCTGGACGGTGTACGTGGTGTTGGCTTGATAGTGAGGCGACGTGGCATACGCTGTGTGGTTGCCCTGGTAGTCCAGCGTCGTTTGTCCAGTTTGAGTTGGTAGCTGCTGAATAAACTGGTTTTGCCAACCTGAAATAACAAGTAATAGATTTAATACACCTCTACCTCCTATATCCTGGATTAATTTGGAATGTATAGTGACTGTGAGAAAAAAGCAGAAAGTGTTTTTCACAAAGATTGATTGAAATTAAGCGCCGAATAGAATAGACCGATCCGGATAGTAGAACATTGATTGAATCCTTTATACATGAGATAACTAGACTATGTATAAATAGTAAATACTACTATTTTCGCAGCTGACCGCAGGCCTCCTATTTAATTTTCCAAACGCTTTATTAGTTTCTAATACCAGTGTGTCCCTTTACTATAGTCTCGGTCTGCTGCAATTTCTACTTCTATTCCATGTCATTTAGTAATGGTTCTATATGCTATACGCGTTCCCAGTTACGTTTTAATTGTTTTAATTATAATGTTCCTTCCATGTGATTAATTTTCGATTATGTGATAGAGGCAAGAGGGAATTAACTAACCTTGTGATGGATCCGTCTGCCACGCCGTGGGGAACCGGTTGGGATCTCCCGCGTAGAACGGCATTGGTGCCTGAAACAACACAAAACACTGTTAAAATTATTATTCAAAACCAGTACAGTACATTTTCGTAACACAACCTTTCTCACGCAATGTAAATATAAGATAATTGAATATGGATGACTTATGTCCAAATGACGACATCGGCATTAGCTTCTATACGGCCAGTATATCTTGGTACATTCAACATAAATACATTATGTGTTATACATACGGCAAATTCTATAGATTGAAACTTAATACCTTTAAATTATGAGCTACTGTTATTCTGAATATTGACATTACTTATGTTAAAGAGTGTAAGAAGCGTCTGCTAATAAAAACTGCAAAAATATTCTTGAATATTATGTAAGTACTTTCAAGTTACCTATCGTAATGAAATTGTTTATTCTGTAATCGTCAAAGTTAACAGTTATTGTCGCCTAACCGTGCGGCTTTAACCAATGCCGTCCTCGTAATATTTTTACAATAGTCGTAACGTTTTAGATAATTAGCGCACACGTCATATAATATTGTGTTATGTGTGTCGAGGTTGTCGGACATTGTTTACAGCATTATGTATCGTGTGAACTGCCCTAACGTAATCATACGATGACCGAGGCCGAGGATCAGACTGTTTATACAAGTAGGCTTTAGTGTTAAACTACTTGCTTTGTTTTCTTTTTGTGGTAAAAACATAGGGTCATGATCAGGATCCGAACCTGCACCTCCCGGATAAATAGGCCTATGAAAATACGTTTACATGTATAAAAAAATACTAATATTGTTAAAGTTAACATGAGCGAAGCTCTCTTTTTCAAACCATAATATGCCGTAAATTCAGTCAGCGAAGACTACCTGCAAAGTCAAGTAATTAAAAAAATAAAGTTGCCAAGCCATAATTGTACGTTCTTCTACCAACCCCTCAGTTACGGGAAGAAAATTATTAAATTACAAAACTTAAGCATGTTAACGTTGGCAGCCTAAAGTAAATATGTTACATAACAAATTATAATGTAACGCTTCTTCGAAACTCGTTCAAGTTTGTAAGATTTTAATTTCTGCGCGAAAGGGGATGCCTTTTACCAAGTTAGGTAATATTTTATTAACATGGCCGACTTACGTACGTCGCTCGTAATTAAAACTTTGTTATGTCGTCGTAATGAGATTCTATAACGAGATTATTCTTGTTTATTAGACACGTGCTGTTTAGTCGTTTTCTGGCAAATAATATAGCTCCTGTTTTAGTTTGCGGGGTTTTAGTAAGTTGAATCGATAGTCCTCCAGCGATCACGGACGCTGCAAGTGTGCGAAACGCTGGGAAAAACAACACACGGGATTAATCCGGTTAAAAGTTGTTTTATTATAATTGAACCGATAAAAAAATCTCTCTAGGCTCTGTTACTGGCCATGCAAAATTAAAATTGCTTGATACGAAAACAAATACATTAAGTAATATATTCTAAATTTGAATTTACCGGTCTTCGGATGTGCCTACACATGGCCTACACCTACAAGGTACTTACAAGTCTATATTAAAATGTTGTCAACCAAAAAATATCTTGAAGATTGATTATTCTCCTCAGACCCTTTTTTATCAACCAAATTAGTTTGCGATGTAAGCGATGAATCGAATAGCTTGTACCTACATAAGGTAATCGAGTAGAGGCGACAACACCAGAACACCTCTATTTATTACCCAATTACATTGTAACCGTAAATTACAACGCTATGCGTAATTGCTTTCAGTACATAATTTAACGCAATTATGGGGCATCTCTACACCGTATACGATGAAGAATTTATGTGGGAGCAGAGATAAGGAAAATAGCCACGAGGATCTATTTGGCTTTAAATATAAATTTGCATCTTTATTATTTATGTCGTGGCTATAGTAACTGATCTCGATAACGAATATTCTGACGTAGGACATTCGTTCATAAATATATTTGTCTATTTTCTAAACTATATTTAGCACATGAAACATACTTACATACCCCGCAAATAACAATAACGAGTAATAACAGCGAAATTAACAAACAAACAATTTATCGACGTTGTTATTAAGTATTTTGTGCGTAAAACAATGCGGCGTCTGATAACTATGGCGGTTATTACCGATTCCTATTGTAAATGGCCATTCCGATACATTGTCCTAATCAAATTGAATTTATTTATAGCATAGTTATCATATTCGCGAAATACTATTCAGTTATAATAATACTACAAGCTTTTGTGCCTATTTATAGCCAAATTAATTTAAATTTAATTATTAATTTGAATTTAAACGAAAACTCTTGAAATAAAACCGCTCGATTGATATTGGAAATATGTCCCTTCATACTTTTAAATGCAAAAATAATTAAAGAATCGGGATACTTATAAACCGACATGCTTTAAAATTAAGTTAACTATGATGTTGGTAAATTTATTTTACCATTAAAAATTCAAGATAAATCTTTGAAAAGCATTAACGCATGCTTAGCGCACTCTAAAGTTATTATATTAAATGGAAAAAGAATACGGTCGCGAACAGGATTCGAACCTGCGCCTCCCGGATGAATACTCGAGGCGCTCTCACCACTAAGCCATCTCGACCTCTGCTCACCACCGCGAATTCTTCTTCCATATTTTAACACGTCTTATGGCGACGTTATTGCTATCAATTCAGTCCCTATTCGGGTGACTGAACCGACACGACTAACTTTGCAGTTAATACAATGTCGTAAAGAATGCAATTACCTTAATAATTCAAGATAAATCTTTGAAAAGCATTATGCTTAGCGAACTCTAAAGTTATTATATTAAATGGAAAAAGAATACAGTCGCGAACAGGATTCGATTAATTAAAAATTGTTTTATGGCACTGATTTAATATTGGAATTGGATTGGAATTGGTATTAACTTCAAGAATAATCCCCCTGGTTGGTGGTAATCAAGAATGGGTTATGAACATGGAAATATTGGTAATTTACATTGAACCTGAATTTTACAAAATACTTAATGTTATTTTTGATAGGTACTCCAGTTAATTTTTTTAACTTAACTCTGTTTAATCGGTAACGTTTCTCTATTGTGCTAATTAGATTTTATAAATGTTTTTAAACATAATTAACTTTTAATTTAACTACGCAAAGTCGTGAGTCTTATTGCTTCTTCCACTAAAATAGCCAGTTTTAAATAAAAATCTAAAACCTACGTGGAAACGACGATAAATTTGGCGCCCACTGCAGTGAAATTGGCAAAGTTCGGGCCGCGGGACAAATTAAAATTTTTACACTTTGACATCTTGTTATAGAAAACTAGTTATTTGAAATTTTGAACTAGGCGGCGTGTTGTGAGTTATTACTGAGTTCCCGTTGTCGGAGTTCTGTTGCTAGTTAAAATTTAAGTTCTTATGAAAGTATCAGAAATATCTATGACATGACATGTCCATGGGAAAGGAACGGATTACGGATCTTATGGTATTTTACGAAATACTAAATATTGTTATAATAAAACAACTTTTAACCGGATTAATCGCGTGTATTATTGTTCGTGGTCGCAGGAGTCCTCCTGCGACCACGAACGCTGCAAAGTGTTCGAAACGTCAGGAAAAACAAAAAACCAATAATACACGCGATTAATCCGGTTAAAAGTTGTTTTATTATAATGTGTAGTGATCGCGCAAACCTAAGATATTACTACTAAATATTGTTTTAGAATAGAAAAAAAAATTGGGTCCTCACGAAAAAAAGGTGTAATGCCAAATTATTTCTCATAAATATAAATAAATTACAAGAAAACTCACTTGCTATTGAATCGCACTTATTAATTCATTCTCTTTTCAAATATACTATAATAATAGCCTAAGCATCTTTACCCGTATTTCAACTCTTCAAATTTTCACAAAAGTAATTGTCCAAAACAAACTCAATTATAATGTTTATTAAAACATTCACAAAGACGTTTTTGTCAAATGCAAACGGTTAAAAAGGATAAACAAATTGAATAAGTTTGCCGAGCGCATTTACCTACGAAAATTTAACAATTCAATTTACGTTCCAAGAATTTCAGTCTTAGTTTTGTTTTCTACGTTTTGTGTTTTTGAGGATAAAGCTTAGTCTTGTATATAGGGCTTAGTATTAAGAGAAAACGCTAAGGAGATCAGGGCTATGAATAAAATTAAACATAAAGTGTCCTAAAACGCGAAGATCTCGCGAAATATATTTATAATGAATTGCCAATAAAACAAAATAGTCTGAAGCCTGAAATACTAATAATAACGACGTTGGTGTTCCTGCCATCGTAAAAGCAAATCTGCATGTGTTTATAAATGAGATTACCATGTCCGGACCCCATAATTACTTATAAAGCAATCACGCAGCTTGTTAAAACCGACGATTAAATGACACAACGATTATGGTAATGGCTCGTTACGATACACTTATGCAAATCCCTCACTCTACGGTTATAAAACCATAATTATGTGTTATTCCGTGTGTAATATTGCTACCTCTGTTTCACGACACAATTTTGCGGCTGATTTTATTTCGAAAATGTTTATTTCGTGGATAACGCCGAGCACGTAATTTATTTTTAACGTCCACAAGTTAACCGGCCAATAAATATTACAATTAACTTAATTATATGTGGTATTACTTTATTGGTGTATTAATTTTAACTTTTGGACTGACAACAACTCAATAATGTTGCCCATTCACAATAATTGTAGTTGTACTCTAACTACACGAAAACAGATATTTTTTTACGATGCTGTTGGAGAGCTGTTAAATATGTTTTACGAGTATGGCAAGGTTGTAATGTTAATAAAAATGTCGATAAGTACATAGTTAAACTTAATCTAAACTTCAATAGGGATTAAACTGAAGTGCTTTAACAGATATTGGGAGAACTTTTATGTCTTAATTAATAGCAAGGAAGGAAACGGAAAAGTATCTTTCAGTATCTATGCAATAAAATATATGATATCTGTAGATATGGCGACACACAATATCAACATCGATTCTGTTTTTTAAGGGGTTACATTTAATTTATGATCTGCCAATATCGCTCAGTATCTGCAGATACTTATCGATAAAATCTATACTAACCTGCGCTATGAAAGTGCGCTAAAAGATTTCTGTTAGGACTGATATCGTAAGATATACAGATACTTGTAGTATCTGCCTTGTGTGCAGCAACTGAAAACTATGTCAATTGCATAATTTCTTTAAGTGACGTAGAAACCGCGAGCGCATTTCCTAGATCTTAATTTAAACGCTGAACCCAATGAAGACTAGATGAAGATTGACTTGAATACTAAGCTCAATTGATTCGCTCATTTCCTTCAAGTAAAATGAACGGTAGAATTGCAATAGACCGGGATGATAGTAGGATCGAGAAGGCTTTAATATTACTAAAATTAACTTTATCGATAAACTTTCTTAAGCTTCAAGTTGGCATTAGAAAGCCGATTTTACGATAATATATATAAGGTAAAACATATCAAGGATAGAGAAGGAATACTAGGTGCTCGATCCTTGAAGACTCGATCTATGAGTAAAGAAGATAATGTAGGAGTTACGAGTTACATGACTAGTTCGATTTTGAGTATTTCGTATTACCTAAACATTAAGTCTTGCTGACAATTGAGTCTAAAACAGTAGCTTCCATTTGTGCAGTAACACATTTGAGCAGTGATGGCCTAGCGGTATGACTGTTTTAAGCATCCCTTATAAAAACTATGAAAGAGATACGAGGAAACCAGCACACCCTAGAGATGTTCGATTGGCGAAGTAAAACTGACACTAGGTTAATCATCAACCACATCATAAAAAGGAAGAAGTATGAAATATATCCTCACGAAAAAAGAAAATTTTAAAGAATTACGATGGGGTGGAGTTAGTTTTTGTACATTGTGCGTTTGTCAGCGATCATTCTGTAATATGTCAGAACTCTTAACGGATAATAAGATTAAGCCGATGTTGAGGGGACGTTTGCTTTTGGAGCGAGCTTTTATACCCGTATACAAATCAAGATTGGTTCCATGTCCACGGCAAGTTGGCAAGCTTACTAAGGTATAATGTACGGATGCTTACCATGGGCTGGCTAGGGTGTTCTTGTTTCATTGCCGGCGTGGTGGCGGGTGAAGGGCTGGGCGCGGCCGGGGCCTGCGGGGCGGGGCTGGGCGACGCTGCGGCTGCCACGCCGGGCACTCCGGCGCCGGCCACTCCAGCTGTACCACCGAGGGGCTTGCGGCCGCGGTAGCTCTGGAATAAAGGGAAAGATGAGAATTGTGAAGCTGTCTTAGAAAAAGATAAGTGAAGTAGCTTTTACGATCAAAGAGTTATAAGAATATATATTATTGTGGGAGAAAGAGTGACCAAATTAAGAGAGTTTATTCTTCCTTGTAGGAGAAGAAAACGATGGTTCCGTTTTGAATGTAAAAAGGACACAAAGGAAAAGTTTTTTTTTTCCAGAATGGCAAATCCAATCTTAATTATTTGACATTTGCTACATTAAAAGCTATACCAATTCTGGCTTGGTGACTAATGATACGTAGGTACGTTAGAACACAAACAATACAAAAACGTAGCCCTCGTGTAAGACCAAAAAACCGTAAATAAAGAGATTTTACCTTTATATCGCTTTTTAGAATTATTGTTGAATGGAAAAGTAAAATAAAATAACTAGATTGTTCCTCTCAGTTCCGTGGTTTGCCCGTAATAAGATTGCAACCAAGAAGGTACTTGTATAGAGTTAAATGTAATTGGATCCTATATTACCCGACATTCTGTTCCAGTTAAAGAAAACTTAGTCCAATTGCAATCTCAGTATCCTACAAAAGGTTGTTTTAGATACCATTTATTAGCCCGTTTAACTCGTAAGCGATAAAAATAAGCTTTAGGTTAGAAAATAACGTGTATTCAATAAATCTATGTTAAGAGGAAACTTTAAAAGACATAAACTAAGATTACATTTAGATAGTACGTACAAACAAAGCAATGAAACATAATAAGTAACATTAATATAATTAGGGAGTGGGTGTCTGAATAGCCACTTTCACACAAATAACACCCATAACCAATATTATTCCCTATAAAGGTTTCTTTAATAAACCAGCATAAACCGGCCAGTAATAACCAACCGCACATTAACGGTAATACGCTCCATCTATCTCAACAGCATCTTCCTTTTTCAAATACAGCGCCACGATTGGTCGATTCAAACTTGAGTCGAACGAACAGTACCCGATTGCGCTTAGTAATTTCAAAATTGGAAATAGAAAATTCAAAATTATACGTTAGGCGTAGTTATTAGTTATTACATGGGTAATGAGGCTCAGTTACGGTGATTCGATGTGTTTGTAATATAAATAGCGGTTTACCGGTTGGATTGCGTTGTTAATTCCTACTCTACAATGTTGCACAGATGTAAGTACTTACATTGCTTGCTATGATTGAGTAAGATTAGTTTTTCTCGTCATGAGAAGGTTGAAATTTTACAAAGATAATTATAGTGGTTTACGGGTAGAAAATATGTAGGAAATAAAATTAACAAAGGAAATAACTAACAATATTTTATCATTTGTGCTCTAGATCATTAATAAACTTGATTTGTGGTTTAATTAACTTGATTTCTTTCTTTCTTCTTTCTTAATACTACTTAATACAGCCTATATTTACGTAAAAACCGGCTACCTAACGAAATTCAATAAATAAAGATGATGCTTTTGGAGCGTAATTAACTCTGAATCATGAAGAACTGTTCGAACTATAACATACAAGTATAGAGAAAAATAATTTTATTTTAATCAATATTAATTCAGTTACTTTTGTATACCTTACTATTACTAAATTATAAAAACTAAAACAAATAAAAATAGTTCATATTGAACTAACGAATCGTGAAACTGGTAACGCGTTAGAAATAGGAGTGTGCGATTGAAATGACGCGGAGATCGGTTCGTGGTCAACGGCGTGCGATCTGCTACACATGGTCGGATGCATCGCTGGATAGCTTACTATATCATTATGCCTAACCTACTTTACGTTTTATTAATGTTATGATGTCTTTGTGTTGAATGTTTTAGGATGCAGATTTATATTTAAAAACAATTTCGTTCGATAGATACCTACTATTTGGTGATATTCGAGTTTTATCAATTACTGTAATGATATGCATGCATGCACGTTACAGGCGAAGGAATTAATCCAAAAAATAAAATGATATAAAAAAAAAAACAAGTGTTCTACAACCTTTTTAACGATTATAAGCTTAAGATGATGCCTCGCTCATTAGCAGACACAATAGATTTTTATTGTTACAACGTATAATTCTGTACGTTGCTGAGCCGAAAGGACAAACAAAATGGATCACAATCAATCAAGACAAGGTTATGTTATACATTATCATAATTGTGATGGATTACCGATTAGGTAAATGTTATAGTTCCGAGGTTTAAGATGAATTACACATACAGTACTAACTAAATTTCAATTAATAACTTTACTGTATTACAATTTTTTCCCAAGTCTGCTTGTATATCGTTTTTTTTGAGTATTCTTCCATTTGTGTGATGCGTATTCTTAACTTTCATAACAATAACTTAGATGTAATTGGATGATATGCAATACTCTCCTTTTCGAAATCTATTATGATCAAATTTCTTCACTTCACTTAACTTGAATGCATTGCACATTACTTAGTAGACGTTTGTATGCAGCTGAAGGTACAAAATGCATTTTACTTACGAGTTTAAAAATATGAAATTTAATATTTTTGAGGCTTATAATTGAATGAAATTGAATTCTATTATTGCGTAATTATACGCAATTCCGATAGTAAAAAATATTCAATAGTTAGGCTACTGTGAAATTAGAATTGATGGTTACACTCAACAGATGCATTAAAATTTTTGGTTGCGGCCATTTATTTGTATTCATATTACAAACATCCTACCGAACATAAAATTAACTAACAATAAAAAGGTTATTGTAATAAATGGAAAAAGAATACGGTCGTGAGCAGGATTTGAACCTGCGCCCCCCGGATAAATACTATATATCTATTATATATATATATATATATATATAACTTTAGAGCTCGCTAAACATGCGTTAATGCTATTCAAAGATTTATCTTTAAAAATAAAAAACGTTGTGGAATTATTAATCTTAAAGAAAAAAGGGATTTCGAAACATAAATAAAGAAATTATCATTTTTCTTCAATAATCACGTGTGTAGCAAACTTTTCAATTTTCTTAGTAATGTGCATTTAAGCTCTGTCCAAGTAGCGAAGTCGTGAGTGCCAATTTGTGACAACTTCTAACACCGATAAGTTGGTGTACTGTGTTGCGAGTAAAATGACTGACTGTTTATAGGTTATTTGATATAAAAAACTGTAGGAAAAGTAAAATTCTCAGTGTCTTTTACGCATTAAATGATTTTCGCGCGCATTTTTCAGGATGGATATTTCATATTAATACTTCTTTGAAAAATGTAGCTTGGGCCAAAACCTCGTGCGATTTCATTCATTTATTTTGCACACTTTTTCCTCGAAGGCTTCACGCGTTAACATATCGAGAGCGATGTCGAAAACTGGAAAATTTGAGACGTATACACACCGTCACGTAGGTTTCACGACAATAAGTCAAAATTTAGCCGCACCGACAAAGCAGGCCATACATTAACTGTAAACAAAGGACCTTTGTCCCGCCGCAAGTTGCCCGGACCCGGGAACCGCTTTTGTTCAACTTTGTGTCTCTGGCTTTAGGCTTTATTTAATTGTCTTCGGGATCTAACACGAACTGGGATCATAATCCTTTCGTAAAGCTCTAATGTCGGCGGCCACTTAAGTGGTATTTATTATCTAGTCAATTGTGTCCCTTTGTATTTCCCTTGAAGACAGGAAAATTGTAATATATAGGGATTTACCCGTAAAGATGTTTGTGGTAATCACTCAGTGATTAGGTTACGTAGAGGTTGTGATAGCCCGTTGTAAAATGTCGTCCGAAAACGATTGCTCAGTCTGTGTAGGAGTATACTTATCTGATTCAGCTAGGAGCATTTTCACCTGAGCATCTGCATGCTTTGGGCACATTAAATTAAACGTAAGTCTTGTTAATTAATAGTCAGTCGCTATGCCTAAGTCAAGCCAACCCAGAGGCCTACGTCTTGAGCAACCTGATATGCACATAAAATAAAAAGAAACTAGTGACCTACACTTTATAAGTGCAAATCCGTATTTACGAAGGTGCGTTCACAATGCTGCGTAGATTCACGTGGTCGTATATCACAGCATGCATGTGTTCATCAAGGTCGTTGCTTTGATCTTTTTGGCAAAATATCAAAATACGTAACACATTTCTTGTGACTCGCCATTAATATCGCACGATATTTACATTTTCTACAATTCATTGTTTGTTTTTCAAGCAATGATTTACGTCGGTTGTAATTCTTACGATACTATTTTATGTAGAGATTTATTACTAAATAAATACGGCGCGGTTGGTATGTGTGAATAAATTTTATTTACGAGACGTCCGTCATGTGAGTTGTGAATAACAAAAATTGCATAATTTTAATTTATATACTCGTCAATTTTGGGAAATATATGATACTATTTAATTTAATAACACTTTTTTTACGTTTTAAATTTAGTGGTTTATTTGGCTTATATATGTACAACCCTAAACAATATTAGAAGCTTTCTATAATTCTTATGCCCGGGAATTGTGCCCGGTAGATGGCAATAGGCTCTCCATCTATTACATAGGACTTAAAAACAGCATTGGTGTAATGTGGGTGTACAACATACATACACCTCTGCCTACCCCTTCGGGGAATACAGGCGTGATGATGATGCTATGTTCTATAATTCAGTGTGACTGGATTTTTCTATTTTAATAAAAAAGTTAATGTATACAGTAAAATTTCATTGGCAGATTTTCTAATGTATTTTAAATGTAATTTACATTTCAAATTAGTAACCGTAAACAACATGCAAAGGTCAAATGTAGTCGGAAAATCATTATGTAATACTAACTTAATAATTCTCTCATCCATTTATTATTACATTTTGTTATGAAAGAGCTTGAATTGACAAATGACGTGGTTGAGTGAAAATTCGCAGGTGTGCACAGTGCACTGTGTTTAATGTTTTTGTCAAAATAATGTTTTATTTTCTTCACAATGATGGTTCTATATACAGAATATGGATATTTTGTGAAATAGTTTTTTTTTTGGGATTTCTAATTCTAAGCTTTACTCTTTAATTTGCGTCGAACTGCTGGGCAAAGGTCTTCCTCATTATCCATCAATGGGACAACACAGGTACCTATGTAAACATAGAACTAATAAATTTAAAACACGACAATGCTATAATTTACATAAATCACGCTTGTATTCCCCGAAGGGGTAGGCAGAGGTGTACACAGTTGTACACCCATATTTCACCAATGCTGTTATTAAGTCTCATGCCATATAATAGGTGGTGAGCCTATGCCTATCTATCGGGCACAATTCCAAACTCTGGACTGCTACTAAGAATTTCCCAACACAAAAATTCAATAAAATTGCCCAACCCGGGAATCGACACCGGGACCTCATCCTCCTTGTTACGCGTTATTTTCGTAAAAAGGGATACAAAGATTAGGCTATAAAGATTATACTTTAAATTGTTACCAAGCGGAAGTGATTGTTAACCCAGTTATAAATCTGAATCAAATTAGGTTGATATAATCGATCAAACAGATTTCGGTAGCTCGGTTGAGGCGCAACCACGGCCTACATAGATAACGTTATCAACAGACAACAGTTTTACGTAATTAATGGTTCTACGTTACCTTACCATAACTTATTTGTTGTTAAGTTGGTATCAGGGACCGGCCGGATACTCGTTGAAAGGGTTTTTCAAAGAGTTTATTTAAGCGCTTAAAAAAGAAACCCTATGATACATGTTACACCCTCGAACGGGTGTAATGTAACCCCTTCCGAACAGGTTACCCTTTGAATACCCTGTAACACTGTAACAGGGTAAGCCATTCCAACCTAAGACATTGTATTATGCACTTTATGTAATCGACATTAGTTTGAAAATTGCATAAACACGACCGCACGTGACATCTTAACGCCCGGCGGCATCATTGTTGCATGTACCGAGCTTGGAATAATAATTATTGTCTATATGATCTTACAGTTCAATTTTGCTTGTTTAACTACAGTAGGTACAGTAGGCAATGAGGCGCCGCTGCCCCCGCTCGGGTGCAAGTATCCCCTACATGCAGCTCAAGTTTATTAGGTAATTCAGGGTAACACGAATTAAAGCTTTTCGTGAAGGTAACCTCTTCAAAGGATTAAGTAATTGAAGGGGTTAACCCCTTTACGTGGTTACCATAATTATAGGTGTTAACCATTTCGCTGGGTTTCGAGGATGTAACTCGAACAAAAGGTAACACTGCGATATGAGTTACCCTATGTGCGGGTTACCCTATCAAAAGGCTTAATCCTTAAGCGGGGTTGTCCGGTCCCTGGTTGGTATCCATGTGGCCTCCCACGGAAATACCAACATTATTCCAAACTAATATTATAAAAGACTGTTTTATTAGTCTAGTGGTTCCAAGCGTGACAGCTTAACACATGGTTCTGGGTTCGATTTCCGGGTAGGAAATGTTATTGAGTATTTATGTTAAGAAATTCTCATTAGCATCAGAAAATTTCATGGCAATAGGCTCACCACCACGGGACTTAATAATCGCATTGGTGCTCATGCATATGGGTGCTCAATTGTTTACACCTCTACCCATCTCATACGGGAATACAGGTGTGATACTATGATAATGATAATAATATTAGAAATGTGGAAGTAGCTCTGTCAGTCTGTTTGTTTTTTGTTACGTTCACGTCTAAACCACTGAACCAATTTTGATGAATTTAGTATAGAGTTTATTGAACCTTGGAGAAAGAGGTAATCTAACCATCCATCATCTTCTTGTGCAGACGAAGACTTTGAGAGGGAACTCTGTTCACTCATCAAATGATCCCATAGAAGAAGTTGGCACAATGATACTGAGAATATCGAGGCTTAGGGGAGACCACTTTCACAGTCTCTCCAGCGATGTGCCTCAATAAGTGTTTGAGCAGGGTATTGGGGCTGATCTGTTAACAGGACCCAGTGCATCCTTTATATACTGATGGTGACCACCGCGGTAGCTTTAGAGAGGTAGGAATCCACCACTCCCAGTCTTAGCCCCATAGGCAGGGCGCTGTTTTGAACGTTTCCCCCGAATACAAAAAGAAAGAAACCATATGTTTTCTGTCCTATATTATAATCATTTCTGTTTTTATTGATATGATAAATTCCAAGACACCACGAATACTGCAAAATTTTACCACAACTCTGCCCCCTAAGGTATAGGCGTTTAATTTAGGGGGTCTCCGTTCATTTTACAATATGTACCTCAAAATATTGATTTTTGTTAAGATTTATATTAATGCATGTATCGAATTATTGAATAAATTTTATATTACCTTTAAGGTATCACTTTCAACGTATGCTTTAACACTTTCAACTCACGTAACAATACCACTTCAGAACGAATAGGTGATGGAAAGAGAGGAAGACTAAGAAAGGAAAACGAAGCACTAAGGGAAAAGCAGTAAGGGAGAAAGTAGAGTCGTTTCAAAAGATCAACATGAAAGCAGAGGTTAAAGAGTGATTACTTCACTGACAAGAGTAAAGCTGTTAAATTGAAGAAACAACTTCTAGATCACATATAAAGTCTAAAAAACAATTAAAAAAACTGATCTGCAACAACCTCATAGCGTGTACATAGAACGCCATAAATCTCCCATGGAGGTGTATGAATCACCGCTACAACGACAGAATGGTATTCTGTAGATACTAATCGTTTAACATAGAATATTTTGTACTATGGTAGTTAATAAATTATATTACGAACTCCGATAATGTAACGTGCCATAGATTTGTAAATTTCTGTAGTCGTAAACATTTGTAACTGTGGTACTGGTTAATTTATGTTTCAACTTTCAGGCGTATTGTGTTTTTGAATAAGGAATTATGGTTCTGCCATAATCTTGTTATTAATTTAATCGTTATTTTAATCTGGTTTCCCTAAGGGCTTTATATTGGGGCCTTTATGATAAAGTGAGAGATTTATATTTTTTCATCGTTAAAGTAGAACTGGTAGTATAAGTATTTCCTCGTTGGTCTAGTGGTCGCAAGCGTGACTGCTGAATGTGACGTCTTGGGTTTCAATTCCGAGTTGGGCAAAGAGGTATGTAGGTTTTCTTTTATAAAATTCTCAGTAGCAGGTCACAGTAAAAAATTGTGTCCGGTTTATAGCAATGAAAATGTGGGTGTACAACAGTGTTCTTCTGCGTAACTCTTAAGGAAGACAGCGGTACTATTTTATGTTAGGTAAACCCAGAATTAAGCAATCACAAATGAAAATTGTGGAGAAATAAACTTAAAATTTTACAAATATCTAGTACATACCATCCAAAAATAAATTTAAGAAGCCATCAATTATCGAGACAATTATAATAGTTGTGGAAAACCTCGTAAATTGTCACTAGAGAAATTTTCCATTTAGCTGTTTCACTTGGCAAGCATTAGTGTCATTTTATTGAAGCGAGCTTTATTATATAGGTACTTAATGAAGTGTTGATACATAGACAAAACATGGATGTACAGTGGACTAAATATTATAGTAATAACTTCTGTCCACGACACTTGGGTTAAGTAACAGCCGCACAGATTGATCGAGGATAAGCTGCGCTTGCCGCGGTCGGTCTCTGGATGGGTGAACATCACTTCACACCGAGACCCGTGCCTCGGAGTGCACGTTAAGCCGTCGGTCCCGGTTGTCAAATTAAGATCTATGACAGTCGTTACGGGTAGTCAGAGGCCTGAAAGCCTGACAAACAGACATACCACGAGATATCGTGTTACCCAGTCGCTGGGTTGTGGAGGTCAGATAGGCAGTCGCTCCATATGAAATGGTATGAAGCTCCATCCGGTTTGACTGGAACCCGACCCTAATGTAATTGGGAAAAGGCTAGGCAGATTGATTAAGCTTCTACCCACGACTACGCCTGCCTGGGCCCAGCCGGAATAAAAAGTATATCTTGTGTATTAATCCAGGTCATCTGTCTGCTAACTTACATCCAATCGGTTTAAAAGCGTGAAAGATTAAGAAACATTCCTCGATTTATCCTTCGTTATAAACTTTCGCATATACAATGTGGTCACACTTTCAGGAGTCAATGTACTCATATCAACAACTAACTTTTAATATGGAATTAACTATGAAAGCTAGAAAAAATCAGCTGTTCATAATGACGTATAAAGTTTCTAATATCATTGGGTGCTCCATAGAAATGTTCATTCCTACTAGACCAAAATGTATGGAGCAGCTATTTTCTTTCGCAGAAGAATTCGCGGGCAGAAATTAGTTCTATAATATTTAGTCTCTGCATCAACACTTCATTTTGTACATAGTAAAAAATGAGTACATTGACCCCCTCGTGTATGACTACAACCTTCTGTAGCACGCTGTATAATATTAGTAGGATTTACTCGTAGTAATAGAGATTGACAACAGCGAGTTTACTTTTTGATTGTCATTTTCACATTTAAATCTTTAGAATAGGTTTTGCCTTCACCTTATTCTATAAAACAGTTGAACTTTGTAAATCTGCTACTAAATTTTTGTCTTTATTATTCTATCACCTCTTACCCACTTCATTTGATTAACTAACATCAACACGTGAACGTAAATTCACTACAAAACATATTAAATAATCTACCACTCGTCCACTACCATCGTTCATTCATGCGCTCACTCTATTCTTTTCACTCTCGAATTAGAAGCACAGGTCAAAAATACCTGATATATTGTAGTGAGGGTTATTTACTTACGAAGCAGTTGGTTTGTCACATTGTTTTCGGATAAGAATCGGTTGCGTATTTTTGATATGCAAGATTTAAGATTGAATTTTTATCTGGGGTCTTTTAGAACTGCGCCATTGCTTAACCTTATATAAAACATTTTGATTGTATTGATTGTTTCTATATTTATTAATTAGGAATCATTACTTTAGGCTCAGGCTCAGTAATTACCAGACACAATAGATATTTATTGTTATGAAGTAAAATTTTCGATACGAAGAGTTAAAAGCGAAAAACAATGATTGAACAATTATTGAAGTTAGATATTGTCATGACTTCCTTATTTAAAGTTAACGGTTAAAAGTATCGTATTGCATTGCTATGCATTTTTTCTTTCTCACTAAATACTGTTTACAGCTAGACAAACGCACGTCCTTGGTAACCGTTTCTTATTGGCAGCACCTTTTGTATCGTAAGGACGGTTTCCATAGTTGCCTATTTTACAATGTTTTCTTAGAAAATAATAATTAAATTACACATTTTTTGAACCAAACAATTTGGAAGAAGAAATCTACAGTAGGTTCGTAACTTACGATGAAGGTTTTACAACTTAAGAGACTTGATTTGTCATAGTACTTGTCTATTCCTATCATCTACTCTTCAATGGCTTGACCTGACAATGAACACGGTGCCATGTTGAGCACATGTAGGTGTAGTAAACATGGCTACGCAAGTGGCAGTCATAATGCGACACGTGCACGGCCACGTTGGCGGCTATTCCTGAACGAGCCGGGAGTTCACGTGGGGTGCAATATAAGAGGAGAGAGAGAGTAGGAGAATTGACATTGATGATCATTTTACATGAATGTAGTGGTGCTTTAATTGTATAATTTGAGAGTATCCCTCTAGTCTTAATGGTGCCTTCCGGAACGGTCAAAACTGCCTCGTTGGTTTAGTGGTCCGTAGCGCGACTGCTGAGCAGGAGGTCTCGGGTTCGATTCCCGGGTCGGGCAAAGTGTTATTGAGTTTTTCTGTTAGGAAATTCTCAGTAGCAGCCCGGAGTTTAGAAATGTGCCCAGTTGATGGCAATAGGCTCACCACCTATTACATGGGACTTAATAACAGCATTGGTGAAATGTAGGTGTACAATTGTGTACACCTCTGCCTACCCCTTCGGGGAATACAGGCGTGATGCTATGTTATGTTATGTTATGTTTAACTGTATAATTTGAGAGTATCCCCCTAGTCTTAATGGTGCCTTCCGGAACGGTCAAAAATCTAAATGTTATTTAAAACTTGTGGTTAAAATAACTACTTTTTTCAAACAGCATCTTAATACATAAATTTAACAGGAGCATTGATGACCACATAACAAAATAAAAATGGTTTTCTGAAAATCACTAGTACCTTTTGTGTAAATGAGATTTTAAAGGAAATGTCACATGGTGATGATGTTTCGTAAGTATTGGTCTGGTTACTGCCTCGTTGATTGGTGTTGGTGGTCTACCTGGGGATCCCAAGGTAGACCACCTTGGGATCCCCAAGCGCGACTTCTGAGCATGAGGTCCTGGGTTCGAATCCCCGGTCGGGCAAAGTATTATTGGATTTTTCCTGTGAGGAAATTCTTTGTAGCAGCCCGGAGTTTTGAATCGTGGCCGGTAGATGACGATAGGCTCATCACTTATTACACTCTTATATTCTTACTCGGGACTTAATAACAGCATCGGTGATGTGTGGGTATACAAGTGTGTACACTTCTGTCTACCCTTTCGGGGAATAGAGGCGTGATGCTATGTTATGTTATGTTAGTATTGGTATAGGGTCTGACAAAAATTTCACCAGGTTCCATAGCGTGAATGGCGAAAGAGTCACTTTATTTATTAATCTAGTATTGAGAACCTATTTTGTTTTGGCCCTTTTTGCGATCCTTTCACTTTCACCATGCTAAACACTGCATAATACGTTCTTCAGAAAAACGCTACCTCTTGTACCCTGCGCCGAACCTAACCTAACAAACAAGTATATTTCAGTAGTTTTACTCTTGAATAACATATGTTTTCTCGTCATATTGCACAAGTTAATAATTCGTTGCCTCGCCTCGTTGCAAAGCACATGTTTATTCAATATTATTTCAATTGAACAGGCATAAATGATTATAGTCAAGTGGTAATTACAATATTTGTGTATATAATATGCAATTAACATGTCTTCTGTAAGTAGAAGCTGTTTGTTGTTATGGTACCTAGACCTACAACATAATATTTTACACAAATTAATGTTAATTGGGACAATTTAACATGTTATTTGTTTTGCCTTTAATTGTTACAATGTATGACTTTTTCACCAAAAAAGTTGTTTTAAAGAAAGAAAGAAAGACTTTTTGTCCGCTTTAGTGTACTATGTTATACATACAATTGTTCTTATGTTATCAAAATATATAGTTACTGAAGATGCAACGAAATTATCTGTCACTGGTCTTCTTTCCGATTAGTGGCACATATTTGAAGCTACGGTCCATTGGGTTCGATTCCCACACGAATATGGAGTTAATAAATCTAAAATCACCCTTTAAGTAGAATTATCGACACGAAGAAGAAGAACGGAGTTCAGATATTCCTGGTTTGGGTGTAGGTACATGCAATGTGCATGCGAAAATTATGTCTGTAAACACCCACGATACAGGGAAATTGCTAGTGGAGTAATGTTTAAAAAAGAAAATTGCATCGGCCTGCATTAAAGCGAGAAGACTAAGGATGGGAGTATCAAATAAATAGAGATTTTTTTGGTAAGGCTTTATCTTTTAGTGCATTCGATTTACCCTAAAGTAAGTAACACACATGCAGACCTCAGAAATCGCGCATGTTTGATGTAAACCGTAGTTAACAGGTCAGTATAAACAAAATTGCTTTTAGGTGGTCGCTGGGGCCGTTCGACACCGCGGCAGATCGCCCGACATCGCGGCCTATCGCCCGACCACAGCAACTGCAAACGGCCACCAATGCCGCCACAGACAGTAAACTGTGCTCGTTGTGTTGTGTTCAAGGTTTTGTGTATTTGGCCAACAGCGGTTTGGCGGCCAGCCGGCCACCTAAATACGAGGTTTACCGCTGTCCGCCACGATTTTAACCTTCAATAAAGCGGGAATTAGCAACAGATTTGTGGCTATTCATGAGTGTTTTGTCACTACATTGACCCTATCTTCTTCTATAATCGTTTCAAATAAAATAAGGCTATTTGTCACCGTAGAAGCTCATTTCCAAAATATTTTGGAGGAAACTATTGACAGTGTCATAGACGGTAGAATGTATTAGACAGAAATTATTAGGATTTCTCAGATGAAATCATATTATTATAAAGTTATTATATTAAATGGAAAAAGAATACGTTCGCGAGCAGGATTCGAAACTGTGCCTCCCGGATAAATACTCCAGGCTCTCTGACCACTAATCCATCTCGACCTCTGCTCACCATCGAGAATTCTTCATCCATATTTTAACTCGTCTTTTGGCGACGTCATTGCTTCTATTCAGTCCCAGTACAGACCGTATTCTTTTTCATTTAATATAATAACTTTAGAGATCGCTAAGCATGCGTTAATGCATTTCAAAGATCTATATTTCATCATATTATTATATTTATAGTAAAAAAAGAAAATTTTCTTTCTTTCAAATCTAGAAAATAAGAACACACTTTGCAACACACCAATTGGTATCACACTTAAGCCTTTACACAATAAGTGCTTTAAACACATAATTTTGCATAAAACTAATTTAAAATTGAGCTCACACGTGATTAAGTGCTATTTCAAGACATCAGCACAAGGAAACAGGAAAAAATTCAAGGCGACCAAGAAAAAAAAGTTTTGGCTAATACTGTCTTGAACAGGTTTAGATTTTTTTTTTTACTCTAATTTAGAATAGTATAAGACATTTTTTGTGCCTACTCGTATAATCCAGTCCTACCTAAATATTTGTTACCAAACTATCCAACCAATGTTTACCTATTCCATGACGAAATTTGGAGGCAAAAAATAGTTTTTCATGTTTTGTTGGCTTAGTATATTATTTTACTTAAATATTGAACAAAATAAAATAGTTTAAAAAGGTAAAATTAATATAGGAAAGGTCAAGAGCAGCCTTAACCGACGAGCATGCATGAAGAGGTTAATCAACATAGATGAAGCGAAAAAGGTGTGCCAAAATCGAAGCAGGTAGAAATCCACAGTCTCTGCCTAGAATGGGAAACAAGCGTGATTATATTTATGTACTTAAGATGTAGAGGAAATCTTAAAAATAACAAAGAACTAACAACAAATGCAAAGCAAGAAGTAGTTTATGCACTCCTTTTCCTCATATCCAAACCAGAGCAAAAAAATTACGCCGCTTTCGTCGATCTAAATCCATGATCGTTCTAAGTGAACCCGAAGGTTAACAGCATTGTAGTTCGATTGATCCTTAACCTTCCAACATTGGGTCTATTGTCGCTGGAATTGATTGCTTCCGGTGTTGCCCGATGTCTTTTTATTGTGTGTATAACTAAGCAATTTGCCGGCCGACAAGTGGCAGAAACTCAGGTTAGAGTGGCCGTGATTTTCTGGATAGATTTAAAGTAGACTTGGTTGATTGACTAATTAAGTTCAAGCTAATTGATTGAAAATTTGAATTTAGTCCAACAGTCACTTTACGTCAGTTGTTAGAAAGCAGAACTATGTTTCAGGTCAATATTTGGATGAACAGTTCAAATAAAAAATATCCATGTGAGGACAGTATTCGGATAAACAAAAAAACTAACAATATCGCAGGGCTTAAAACACGTTTCCTTTTAAGCAACCTGTTAGGAGACATCCAACATTTGCAGACAAAACAGAGAATGATAAACTTAACAAAATCAATTTTATACAATCGCAAAAACCAAAACGACGGAATATTTAAAAGTATAATAATGTAATGTGTGGTCACAAAAATCATGCAATTTGACCAAGGTAACTGTGGAGTTCCAAGGTTAGGTCAACATAGCAATTGATATGACTAATTGAATCCTCCTTGATGCAATAGACAGATGACACCATTCCATTAAGTAGATTAAGGGCCAATTTGTCCAACACTCCAAGTGGACAATTTCAGCATGAAAATGTCGTTTGTCATAACTGTGATACGTTGACGGAAATGTTTAAGAGACATTTTTATGTCGTAGATAATTATTCAGGACTTTATTAAACAAAGAAATATTTGCAAATAAATGTGACGTGCAATAAAAAAAATTAAGAGAACTATTTAGAAGTCTTCCTACATCAAGAATCACGAAGACTAAGTAAAAATTATTCTATGTTTAGGCCAAAATTCTCCTACCAAGATACCGATCCAAAATCCAATCAAATTACAATAACAACGATTCGCACATTTGGCCCATCAATTATATGGTACTATATTGTCTAAAACTTGCTCGAATACCCAATATTATTACGCCATCACCATGTTTGGATATCATGAGCGGATGTTTTGAAAATAACGAGGCAAATTATTAGCAATTGTTGCCGTGATCATTTGTTATTTAATAAACATCACAGCTATTGTTATCACACAATAACATAACAATAGAGTGTGGTAGAAAGTACTGTTATACAATACCATTTTGTCTAGCTGGTGTAACGTAATCAATTTGATTTATTTAGGTTTGCATATCTGGATTATGAGGTTTTATGTCTGGATACGGCTGGTTCTACTGCTTTATTTCTTGTATTTGTGTTCCTTCTTCTTATATTTTTTGGATTATTATCATCACGTTTTCTTTCTTGGATCTTAGTGTTATATTTCTATTTGGTTCTTCTACTTTTGTATTTATTATGATCGAAAAATTTCAGGTCTAAAGAAGAACTGCAGTAGATTGTTATAGATGATATTTTTGGTGACTTATTTTGATCATAAGAGTCTCAAACAGTTCCAATTCAATATAATTAACTTCTAAGTCACTGTCAAAATTAGCAAATATTTCTCCAAAGTTAAAAACGAAATACTGAATACGAAGAATGCAATATAAGGAAAACTTCATCTGATGACGCGACGGATTTGCGAATCCAAACGCATGAAAACTAAACTTTTGTAAAAATTCCAAGAAGTTTCCTAGTCAAAACAATGTGTCATATCGTAGTAATCACAGAACACTGACATCATCTAAACTAGATATAACATTAATTATGAAAATATAAGGGAAAACGTAGCGAATGCGAAATTCCATTCCTTTAAGGTGTGTGTATCGTCGTCAATGTCTCATTCAAGGAGTACTAGGCATTATGTTTAGACTCGCAGAGCTTAGTCTGAGAGTTCACGGCTGCTTGTAGATGGAGTACCTACAAACCTATCAGTATTTTATTTTGGTTTTCCAGTTAATAAGTGTCCCTTTTCGCTTTTATTTTAACATGAAAATCGGATTGTCTTTTTTTCATTATATTGTATTTACGGTATATATATTTTTGATCATTATAATGAATAAATTTGTGTTCAGGTTAATTTAAGATAACAGTTAATATATTTCCAGTAAATTCTTTTATTTTTTGAAAAGTATTGTCTACACTTCTTAAAAGATATTTTTATTGCTCTGAGGTACCTATGGTAGGTACATAGAAATTTACACAACTTCTAAACGGAATACGGTCTGTTTAGAAAGAGAAACCGAGACAAGGACAGCGTTACTCCAGCTCGTGACGTCACCGGCGCAGGCGCACAGCGGGACGGCAACGTCGCGCACGCCGAATGTTTTGTAAATAGAATATTGGATAGCGATTGTTGTGTGAGCGAGGCAGCATGTCGGGGCAGAACGAGATGGAGGATCTGTCAAAATCTGTATGAAACAGGACTTTATGTGGTGGAATTATGGATTCCACGATACATTTCACGTGAGCTGGTTCCATATACCGTCAGGTCAGTGAAGTACGTTTTTGTAATGGTTGTATGTGTACCTTGTAGCAGTTATCGACTGGGATAATAGTCATTTCGGTCGGGCCTGATAACGTTTATCAATGACCTGATTAATTAACGGTTTGTAGAACCGTGAAATCATGGAGTTATACGACGTAATTAAATTTCTCGAAAAACATAATTTAATTTTAATCCCAACAACGTAATTTCGACGTGCTGTTTGATGATAATCGACAAGCAAAGAATTTCTGATAGAGTTCAAAGTCGCAACGACAGATTTGCATGGCCAGGAGATGTCTACAATATTCAAAAAGAGGGTAGAAAACCAATCGACCTTTATGTTAACATAAAAAAAGAAAATAAAGAACGTAGGTACTTTATTTTTCTATTATCTCATTTATAAGATGAAAATTAAATTCCCTCCCTTATTAAACTCTCGCTATAGAACAATGTAGGTAAATTTTAATAAATAAATAAGTGGGAGGAGGGAGGGTGGCATCGAAATCCACCCGAGGTCGTTGACCCATCGACCGCCCCCCCAAACCCTCCGCGCAACCCCTCCCTCACGACGACGTATCGAACCTTCGCGGATGTGATGTGTCTTAGTACCTATGTATTTTGAAATATTTTCATACATAGACATGTTTTACCAAAATCGGACAAGAAGCATTTGCTGTTACGGTTGAACTGATGCTAGAAGACATTATTTATTCATCCAACATTGTTTAACATTGAAATTATTGAATATTTGCAGGAAACGCTGCAAAGTTTTCTCTATCTACAAACGAAATTGAAGAAAATATTCTTACAGTTAAGATTATCTGAAAGACAGCATTAAAGTTAACCATACCATGTAAAGTTCATGCAAATTCGAGAGTAGATAGTTAAAATAAGGTATTAGAAGGGATTGCTTTTAAATACAGAAACAAAAAAAAATTGGAACTAAAAGATGGTTGTAAAAGTAAGTATGTAAGATGAGCCATAAAAAGACATTGCATCAATTGGAGTTTTTTTTTATAATTAATAGGAGATGAAACAGCCTACCTCCTAGCTAATGTTAATGACCTAAAACAATGAAATGACAAACTACAAAATTAGTAAAAAAGAAAAAAGAAGCGCTACTTCAGGACAAAATCAAACGACAAAACGTGCAAAAAGAAATCGCAACTAAAGAGACTAGCTAAGTGCGAGCGAGAAAGAATGCGATAGACAAGGATAAAATATATTTACCTTGATGTCTTGTAAGACCTGTAAACAACAAACATACGTTAGTGTTATTAAACATGATTACATAACAATATGTAAGGCATTAAATAATAATTATTGTTGTTGTTGTAACAATGCATAAACGTAAGTTCATTTAAACAAACAGCCGTACTTAGTTATTTAGAGGAAACAGCGCATACAATTTTCTGCATTGAAAACCTCGTGTGGGTAATTTTGCAAATAAACGTATAATTTTCGCTTATTAATCCTTCATCATTTTAAAGGCTATAAAAACTCTTTTAATGACTTCTTTCAAGGCCAACATCTATTTTAAGACGATATAATGCGCTTCCAAATTTAAAATACGTTTACCAACATTCAGAAATGAAACGCAATACTAAAGACGCCATATTGAATAAGAATCTTACTTCTACAATTAATAACTTACAGAAAGCTCACTGTCATAGTTAATTTGTAGTTAAGTTTAAATAAACAAAGTCCTGATTGATAAACTTTGACCGTGTGCGGGCGGGTTATCGACCGGACATGTCTGTAAACCCGGGTAACTGATAAAAACCGGATGAACAGTGTCTAGTACATTGTGCATGGAGCTTTTTTAAACAAAGGCGTTAGGGTTCCTTTTTTCCGTCATATTTAATGCTTAATATATTGTGCAAAGCAGAGTTTGCTATATTAGTAGGTATTTTTGGTAATCTTAAAAATGACGGCGATTATGCTTAGTGTCGTCAGTTGTCAAAAATTTTAAACAATAAGTTCCATGACTTAGGTAACGTTTAAAATTATTCTTATTTTGAATTCGATTTATAAGTCTAGTAATAGATTGTGATAGAAATTACCTACCAGAAGTGAAAGTAATAATGAATTTCTGAAGTGTTACGTCATTGCCTCATTGATCAGGAATTAAATTAAATTTATTGTTATAATGATTCATACTGATGACTCATGTGTGAAATGCATTCTTCTGGAATCTACTCACCATAGACAATAGAGCACGATAACTTTAACGGTACCAACGTATTCGTTTGTTGCATTCTTAAACACGATTTTAAATTTTAAAAGTATGATTCACAAAATGATGGATTTGCTTCAGTTTCAGTGATTTAAATCAATCATTTATTTCGGGTCAGCACCCGCACGACGTGTTAGCGCCCTTTAACCTTTGAAGATAGATTTTTGCAGACTTCGTGTATGTTATTAAAAATATCTAAAATTATTTGCCTTAGCTTTTCTGTTCTAATTCATAGAAAATCGTGCTTAAAGAGACTTAGCGTCATTCTGATGTAGCCGATCTAAACTAAAATTAGAACATTGCTTTAGTTACTGTTAATGCAAAATGTCTAATTTGAATCGAACTAAAAAACTCTGAACCTTTTTAAAAGGCACTGAAAATTGTGCCGTCTAAAAATGTTCGGAGATATTACTTTTGATGCGCCTGATTTGGTATATGTATTTGCCGTATCTGAATTCATTCCGTCTCGCTCATAATGTAGCGTTTAGTAAAGACAGCAATCTTCTAATTCTATACTTTTTGTGACCATATCAGAATTGATGCCATTTAGACGAGGTGACGAGGACGAGTATAATATGTATTGATGATTCAGTCATGTAATTAATCAAATAAATTGTGATGTATTTAATACTACTAATATAATATAATATAATAAACTATAATATTAGAGTTTCGGCCAGAAAGGTCTAACGGCTCTCTCATTTGCTACGTCTATTTATAACCGAAGGTCTGGCGTACAAGGTAGGTATATATTTGAAGGTTTTTACCCTCAAGGTGTTTCGGAACACTGAAATGTCGCAATTTCGGTGCCGTACGTTCCGTGCCGTCTCTGTTTAAATTAAATTGTAAAAATTTTAGATCTTTTCTTTTCTTTACAAATTTGAAGTATACGAATAAGAATCTTTACAAATGACAATACCTGAGTATAACCAGTAAAACCGAGGCAGTCCCAGGTACTTTACACACTTGTACTTTATGAGACCTGAAAGATGTTTATGAAGTTGTTCTAAACGTGGACTAACAGCATCTAAATAGTACAACTGACTCGAAAGGAAGAAGACCCTGAGCAGTCAGGTCTGTTTCCAATCTTACTGATTAACAAATCTTTTCACCTGTGCATGTGAACATCAGTTTTATACTTGATAACTTTTACTCAGCTAGTAAAAAAATCAGATCCTCCAAGAATCGCGAGAAAATTCTAACATTCTTCAAAAACTTTGCCACATTAAAAAGTCAAACTTTAATACATTTTCCCTCAAGTTTCGTTAATTATAAGGTCGATATCCGGAGGCGGTCCGGGGTTATCGACCGGTCGGGCGAAGTGACCCGGCTGAGACGGATCCGAACCGGGCATAACCGATTGTTGTTGGCATAGGTCCGGGACGTTTATTGTCCGGACTTGAAAACGATAGAAATCGGAAAAAGGGTTATTGTAACCTTTACCAATATTGTATAGATACCGTACAAAGTTGCGGGTTCAATTTCGGAAATGGTTTATCCTTTAGAAGACAGTTATGGTGAAGAACTGACGCTTGTGTTGTTAGCCTTTAACAATAATGTGTTTTTTTAGTTATTAAGCGGCGTGAAATAATGACAAGATTTATTTTATAAACTTAGCCGGAGCAAAAGTAGTATATAAGGATCTTAGCACTACAGATAAATCTTTGAAAAGCATTAACGCATGCTTAGCGAACTCTGAAGTTATAATTTTTTTGTGGAAAAAGAATAAGGCCGTGAGCAGGATCTCGCCTCCCGGTCGAAATGGCTTAGCGGTAAGAGCACCTGGAGTATTCATCTGAGAGGCGCAGGTTCGAATCCTGCTCACGACCTCATCCTTTTTTCATAAAAATGTATAACTTTAGACCTTAGCAGTTTTAGTCTAATCCCATGGAAAAAGTCGTGAGTGTATATAGAAATTGTTATTGACAGTTGGCTAGTTGAGTTTTATAAAAGCCCCCAGTGTTCGCACTACGTACGTAGGGCGTTCAATGTATTCTCGGTATGGGGGTGATTTAATAATGATGTGGGTAATTTGACTAATTAATTAAGTAATGACATTATCTGAGGGTATAAATATGAAATTTCATATAGTTCTGATCATTAGTTTGCTAGTTACCCTTAGTCAACGACATCTGGAATGGCTAACGTGACAATGTCGAAGAAAATCGAGCACCGCGCTGTGATTAAATTGTGATTAAATTCCTTACCAAACAAGGAAAAAGTCAAAAAACTATTCACGAAGAGATGGTAGCTGTTTACCAAGATTCTGCACCTTCGTTATCGACAGTACAAAAGTGGTCAAGTGAATTTAAAAGGGGCAGAGAGAGTATTGAAGATGACACTCGCTCGGGCGGCCCGGTTACTGCCTCTACGGAAGAAAACGTGAAAAAAGTTGAGAAGTTAATACTGGAGGATGCCCGAATGAAGGTCAAAATTATAGCAGAGATGACCCACCTCTCCGTTGGTACCGTACACACTATTCTTCATGACCTCCTTAACCTCTCAAAAGTCAGTGCAAGATGGAAGAAAATACGAGTATTTATCTATACTATGAACGTGTTTTATGAAATTAAACCTCTTCAGGTTTGGGGGCCGCTCGAAATGTAACGTGTGCCATTCGATTTCGTTTCAATAATGGTTCAATTTCTATCGTCATTTCACACAATACAGTTGTCGTGACATTCGAAGGAGTCTACGATCAATCGTTTTTTTTACTAATGTGATTCTGATATCGTTATTGTTTAATAAACTTATTTTCTTATTTTTTATCTCGTTCAAAAATGTGTGTAACGCTATTAAATGTTATTGTAAAAACTAAGTTGAACAACAAACTTAAATGAGTGTAATCGCCCCCCTGAAGTCTTCAGTAACTTATCCATCTTTTGATCATCTGATGGGCCATTTGTCTATGAAATTTATACTTTCATAGTATCATGCCAAACATGATATACTGGTTCAGGTACAGGCCGTTTTACAAAGGTTTACACGTGCAGTAAATCTTGCTTGTCCTGAGATCTTTCCGCTTTAGAGTTCTCCTTTTACCGCGCCAGTTGCATCACCTATAATATATTTCATGGAACCGCTTGTCTCCAGATCTTTATACAGTATCCCCTTACTATCTCATAGTATCGATATCAGACAAAATATCATAAAATCCCTTGTCACATAGGAACATGTATTCACAGATCCATATTTCTTCCTTTTGTTGCACCGTATTGGATAAACAATACAGGCCACTCGATTTATTATTTGTTTGTTGTCAGAATCGGAATGAAGAAAAATTATGTTCTGAACATTTCGCTTTTCCGTTATATGCTGGTGGAACATTCTAGACTGAAGTGTTTGTTTACCTGCCTGTAATATAACAAAGACATAGATTGAAGGTTAGGTCTTCTAGCAATACATTGGTGAAGACAGATTTTTCTAACAGCTGGTGCGGTGACTTACTGTGCGTCTTTTCGTCTCAAAATGTATGTGAATTAATTGTTTCTGCATGCGATTTTTTCGCCGTCCGAGCGCTTCCACAGTTATTAATACGATGCAGTTTTGAAAATTAAAGAACTAAATTTGACCACCTAAAGCTTGTTGAGATTTAAGAGGAATCTGATTCTCGATTGCAATTAGGAACTCGCTATATCATAAAGAATTTTTGAGACGTAGGGTGAATCTATTGTACATCGTCATTATTTCAAATTCAATTTATCATCATCATCTGATTTTGATTAAATCCTTTCAGTAAAGAGTAACCAACGAAACTACACAGCAATCTAGTTAAATTCCTACGCCATCTAGTCAGTTTTTAAAAGTTTAAGAGTGATTCTCTTAAACTTTCAGATAAAAGAATCTAGCTTAATGTGGCACAATTCCATTTTCCAAAACCATTCCATTTTCACGACCAAACACGCAAAGAAAAAGAATTCTAACAAAGAATAGATAAGATTCCTCAATAGAACATTTGTGGCAGCTGAGGTCATCGATAAGGCAACAAGACCCGAGCAGACGGTTATCCGGGTCTCGAACCACGTCCGGCCATTTGTCACCATGTCGTGAGACCGAGAGAACACCGAGCGATGTGAATGGAGGATAATCTTTGAAACAGGTGACGGCATTTTCCGATTCCAGATTTTCTTTTCATTCACCACTCGCTAAAGTCAATAATATTGTCATTCTGATCGCCGGAAACATGACCGAGGCCCCTAGGTACTTCAGCTAAATATGTTTTCACAGTTTTTCAGCGGTACAGATCATTTACAAAACAATGGCAAATAGTTGTCCTCGCATTAAAAATACAAAAGAATCGGCTAGCCATAACGATGACGATCAGCATTTCGATGTCATTCAAACCTCCTTGAAATAAACCTAAACTGAATACTAATACATCATTGTGACGTCGGCGTACATCTGTCTTCTCGTTTTGAAGATGGATACCGGCGGGGAGTGAGTTTGTAGCCGCGTGTGACGGCTGCTCACGCATAGTTTCACGCACATCCGACCGCTCTATTGCCGGGTAAGGCGACGGGTAAAGTTCAAGGGCCGTCTGCCGCTCGTCTACGCGTATTCCCCGGCGACCGGATATATTTCACCCGGACTTGGCACCCGGCTTTACCAGTTCTTTGCACGAACACCCGAGGTGTAAACACGACAGGGAAAGTTCACACGTTCGCGGTTTAACGACGGTTTTATTGCCACTAGACTGGAGCTAGACTATTGCTAGTTTAATTTTATATTTTTACTTCGCGGAATTGTCCATTCAGAACGTTGTACACAATTTTCTCCGGCGCGTTATGGGTGTAGGTTATTGTGAACAGTTATGTTAGGGAGCTTATGTTGAACGTTTCCGTCGGCTACGATAAGCTTATCTTATCTTGGAAAGTTTGTGCGGAAATATTTCGAAGTAATTTTTTATATTTTACGCTTTCTATCGTGAACGAAAATAGATCACAGAAATAAATCTGTATTCTCTAGTAAGCAAAGAGGTAAACGTCCCTATTGTTGGCGCGTGACGGCTCCAAGTTCAAGGGCGGGATCCGCAGGAGTGCGGGATATCTTACGCTTGTCTACCCGATCCGATCCCGGGGGCCTTGCTCGGGAAATATGAGGAGGGCGCCCCGGGAGCCCGGGACCGTGAATGAAGTCATTTGGGTCTGTTTGTAAACAACGTTCAGGATTGCTCTTTGATTGTTTACGCTGATAAACTTTGTTACGGTACTAAACGACCATAGAAAATTCCGCAACAAGCTTTCGATCCATTTAAATGTTAATTGTATTTTATATGTCATTTTCTTGACTATTAATCTTTCTTTAATATTCTTTCATTTAGCTGTATTACAATCGATCAATTATCAGTATTGGTCATCCTTGTGTGACTGATATGACATCAAGCCTTGACAAATTCAGATAATGAAAATGCAACATGATCGAGCCCCATATAAACGTACACTAGTGTGTGTTTTCTGTGCACACGTGGGCAGCATGAATGGAATATGGTGGATGTCATACGTTGTATGCGTGACTGGTCGCCACGCGGTCTGAGTGCTACCACTTACTTGCGATTACGTTGAATATAAAAACAACTTGTTACTATCGATTGGTTTTTGTTGTTGTTAGTATGAATCAGCTGCCTGTTGGACTAGTTTTAACTTAGCAAGGTAAGCAGTTGTTGTGGAACAACGAGTCTTGAGGGCGATTTGCAAAAAGTCTTCATTCACAGCTGTGAGTAAGTAATCAGTAGACTCTTTTTATTCATTTTAGGAAGATACGAGACATTCAAAATTTGTCTTTGACAAACTTAAATCGATTTAATGTTTTTATTTTATTTTTATTAATGGTTCATAAATCGGACAGTACAAATTGATTAACATTAAAACGCAATTATAGAAAATAAAACAGCAAAATTGTATACCCTAAAATGGTGAACACAGCAGGCAAGCAGTAGCATAATCATGATAATTACAACAATTTGTTCTGAAAACAAGTTATGTTCTGGTATATTAATTACGATTTACGCTACGCCACATCCCTAAAATTGTTATTTGACACCTGTCATGCAGGTCATCCGAAAATGAACAGACTGGTATAGTGACTGGCATTCTTTTTTCGAATCCTATATTACTGCTATTTGGGACCTTATTGCGACTAAACTTTTTAAGGCTATATAAAATTGAGAAGCATTTCATATTTGACCATAGGCCTGGTACCACATTTCATTTTAGACCATAGGACCACTAAGTCCTAAGCGCGGCTGCATAGTATGAAGCCATGAGTCCGAATCCCGGATCCAGCAATGTTGTGGGGGATCCATGAAAAAGGATCATTAAATTATATATGACAAAACGTATGTCAGAAAGTAGTGTTAACGTATTTAATTAAATTGGTATAATTATTATAAACAAAAGGATTGTACATATTAAAATATCACATAAAGACGTACTCGCTAAGTATATAAATAAAACTAGATAATATAATGTAAATGACAAAACGTTTGTGTATTTGTTTATAAATAAAATAAAGTGTAGTTGGGATATTCTATACCTAAGGAAATTCTTAGTAAGTAGCAGTTCGGTGTTCATGTATTGTTCATGTATTGTTATGGCAATGTGTAACTACCAAACACGACAGCATCAATATACCTCTTCATAATGTGATGTTATGAAACACTAAGAAACATTTGGAGTTTCTTCAAGGCTCATAGAACTTATTCAAAAGATCCACCAAAGATGGTAGCGTGGTATACTCATAAGCAAGAGAACAGTATGCAGCCTACGCCTATTCCTGAGAAAATGGCGGAAAATTTGGCTCATCCTTTAATTTTATCAACAATAAAAAAAAATGTGCAACGGTTACTACTCACGTGCATTCTTCGGGATTCCGGACTAGTGTCGAACTCGAACGGAGCCCTTAGTCATGGATTGAGCCCGCGGCGATGTCACGAGTCAAACGTGAAATGCACGTGAGTAATAACCGTTAACAATAATTAATATGAATGTGTCTCACGAAAGTTATTATACAAAAACGTACCTAGTTGTAATTTACATAGAGTAGGTTATGAAAAAAGCTTCACGCAATCATTTGGAAAAAATATTAGTGAATGCCCCTCTTGTTTGTCAGACTTACTAGCGAGATTATACCTCTGAAACTCCAAGGCAGATATCATTTCCAATGTCCGTTCAATAGTACATTTACTATGAATAATGTCTTTCACTTTGTACTACTAACCTTTAGTGCCTTTCCATCTTGTTCATAATGCCATTCGAGATACTTATCAATTTTAGAAGCCTTGTGTATGCAGGTTTTTAATTTGGTATGCAGTCGTTACATAAGAGCCATTATATTTATTTTAGTAGTAGGAGGGGCTAGTGGCTAAGTAACAGCCGTACAGATCAATCGATCGAGGTTAAGCTGGGCATGCCGCGGTCGGTCAGTGGATGCGTGACTATAACTTCATACCGAACGCACGGAAGGGACCATGCCCCGGCAACCTCGGAGAGCACGTAAAATCTATGACAGCCGTTACGGGTAGTCAGAGGCCTGAAAGTCATACAACGAGATATCGTGTTACCCAGTAACTGGGTTGGGGAGGTCAGATAGGCAGTCGCTACATGTAAAATGCTGGTATTACGCTGCACCCGGTTTGACGGGAAGCCGACCCCAATGTAATTGGGAGAACGCTAGGCATAAACGATGGTTAATCTGGTAACTCCCTAATTACCAGACACTATAGATTTTTATTGTTAAGATGTATAATTTTATACTTCTCCCATTCGTAGAAAGTTAAGTATCACTAGCCGTGATCAGTCACCAGATGGGTGGCCGCTGAGGGCGTTTTCATCTGAGGCCAATCTCATGATGTATAAACTATACAAGTTGTTGATATGTACCCGTGTCATATTACTCGAAGTTAAAAAACTAAATAAAACCGTATAAAAATATACTTAATGTTAAATTACCAGTTTTTCAGAATAAACACCGAACAGTTCTAAGAATATGTTGTTGGCATTGTCAAAGGACAACAAATTCCTATGCCTATTTTTTTAATAGTTTTACATGGGTTGTCTTCGGTCGCGCGCGCAGAATTCGGGCGAATTTGTTTATAATTGTAATGAGACAAAACTTGGTATTTCGTGATACTAAAACATATTTTCTCACATATGCAAGACAGTTTTCTTCTCATATTTTAAAATTTTACAGAATTAGGTATTACCAAACATGATTTTTAACGATATTTTCAGGTTTGGAACCGAATTCGTCTTCCCCTTAACAGTAAAACAGAACCGTTGACAAAAAAATAATGTCCATTATGGTTGCCAGAAACGTTATGACCCCAACTCTGTCGGTTTTCCAAAATAATGTAAACGTCACCTCATTTACTTAAAAGTAGAAAGTTTATGGAGAAAGTGCTTGTACATAGGAACTATATGTTTTACCCCTAGGTACTGTTACCGCAGTTTTATTGCCATTCAAATGATCATAAAATCTATAAAAGGTGAACTTCGCATTCGTTTTATGACCATAGAATGATATATTGAGACAAGAAGTACTTTAAATACAGTAAATTCTTAGAGAATTTTGCGAATAAACGTCTAAAGGAAGTATATAAAAATATTATAAGTCTATCATAGACCGGGTATAACTCGTTTTTATATCAATTAAGGCCGAATTTTCGACAAAGTTTTAGAGACACCTGAAGTAAAGGCCTTGACATCACACCGGCTTCATAATTTTCTTTTGTTTTCGAAGTACCAAAGTTTCAACAAAAACACTTGTAAGTTTATAAATGACTGAAAATTTTTAAAATCTTGCTGGCAGTTGACCAACTAGTCCATCGACAGAGAATGAAAAACAAAGGAGGTTAAAGTACTTATTGAAAAAGATCCAAACTTTTTGCTTTCTGCAAGGTTCTACCACCAGTTGTAGTCTACGAAATACATCAAGTACCTACATCTCAGTTAATATTTCAAAAGCAAAATAAACACATTAAAGGTGGCTGGGGCCGCGAGACCAGCTAATTGCAGTTCATATGACTCGTAAAGTCAATTACGACGCTCGTGAAAACATCCAGAATTAAAATTTACGCTTACGGGTAAAAGCTCTATGTACACATAAATTGTTCTTTATATATTTTTATAGCAACATTCAATGCTTAATGTCAAATAGTTGAGACCACACGCGGTATACAAAGGTAAAAAATAAACAGCCCAATGTGGAAGAACAGGTTTTATGCTCTTTTTTCTCTGAAATGTATTGAATGGATTCAAAATATCGTAGGCACCCTTTTTGTAAAACCAGGATCGATATTATGTTTTGGTTTTCTTTGATATTTAAAGCCAGAATAGTAAAAACAGAAAACGGAATTCGGAACACAATGCCGCTTAAGTTGCATTTTGTTTTAATTCATTATACTCAATGCAACACAGAAAAGGTTCTGCGTGGACAAAAGTGAAAATTTATAGCTTTCAACGTACAGAGAATTTTCCAATTATCCAGACTCCTGCCGTCGGCCAGCCAACATTATTGATTTTCACTTTTTATGCGACCGCTTGTCCGCAGACAGCTTTTATGGTTTGTTTTAAAAATACACCGGCTTATTAAAATAATGCTGCGTCGTTAATATGCCGACACGATCGCTCATTCTGATAGCTTTCAAAATAAAAACCCTCTACAAAGTAGAAATAACTTTTTTTTATACTTTTCAAACCAAATTTATGGGTCCAATTTTCATTACTGATTGCTTCTCCTTCAACGAATGCATGAATATTAAAAGCGTTTACTTAAGAAGTCACGGTTCGGAAACGTATTAACAAATATTAAAAACCAGCGCAACATTTTGTTAATTAAAACGTGCCTGACCATGAACAACGCCGTCAATGAATGTTAATGCGATTTAACGCTGTGAATGGGGAAAATATATTTGTGGTTACAGCGTAGTTTGAATCGATTTGTATTTCCTAGTAACGAGTAGAGGTTATCTGCGCTCGGCCAGATGCGTGGGCCACGTGTTTTTATTTACAACACTATCAAACATCGACCCGGCATAACGCACCATCGGCACGAGCTCTCAATGAATCGAGGCCAGCCAACGCGAGAGTGACCTAAATTTTTATTCGCCACGCATAATACTACCAACGTGTTGTCACATGGTAACATTGGTCCACGATGCCACCACTAACAGGGCCGCATACCCCACGCGAGACGTTTTGTTTTAAATTTAGAACACTATCAGCCGCCATATTTTTTTCGTTTTCAAACCAGCTTCGTTTACACCGGTCAGAGGTCGATTGAATAACGTTGGAATAATATTCTATAAAAAATGAGCGAATCAGAAACGAGGACATGAGATAAGTTGTATCTAGAATACACATACAATCTAAAATCGACTATGTTGTGTAAACTTTACATCACGATAACGAGAGATAAGGGAGAGCTATGAATCAGGCAACGAATATGAGTACGTATTTGTTGACAAGAACGAAATATTCTCAGTTTAATGGATATTTTTATCTTATCTCCCTTTATGGAGTTACCACAGTTTATTTCTAGTGTAGTGCGGAGCTTTGCCTTTTCTGTTATTGTTTTTGCTGATTCATCTTCTGTTGAAAATTAAACAGGCGTTGTATTTTAGAACGGAAATGCTATGAGTAAAGCTGCGGACCGTTTTCAAATATGATCGAGTGCGTACGTGACGAACGGCAGGAGAAGTACGAGCGGAAATGTTTTTAATTGTTGAGATAAGGGTGCATTTATTTTTCATAGAGTGACTGCATAAAAATAAACTCTTTATCTGGGGTTTCTTTTGCAATAATGTTCATTTTGAAGCCATAATTAAAAATTATAAACTTTTCATTAATAATTGGGAATCCATTTTTTGAAATATGACTTTATTTACTTCTATAACTGAGATGATGTAGTCTATGTCTTCTAGAAATAAGATTTATTAACCAGATTCTAAGAAAACGGGGTAAAGTAGATATGTGGAGACATGTGCACATTTTTAAATGAAATGTCTGTTTTTCTGACCTAGACCTTTCTGAGTAAGAAGAACATATTAATTAATGAAATACCTGCCTCTATAAGTGGAAATAAATTGTCAGTTCCTTGCAATACTACTAATACAGGTTTGACTACAGGAAAATTTAAAGCTATTCAGCCTCAAATGGACATAGAGGATTGTGACGTCACCGATATTTTACTATTAGATTGTAACTTTTTGAAATTACTATCGTTGTGAAATGCTACACAAATTTGTGAAAGATCATTACTTAAGAAAGGCTCGACCAATTTGTTTTTTTATGGTCTGCTTGTAATTTTTAAGACAAGGTTAGTAGGAAAATAACATTTTTTGGACAATCTACCGGTAGAAGCGGAAATTTGTGTGGTATTTTTTGTATAAATTGCATACGTGCGAAGTCAGGGGGGATCTAGTTCTTAATACATATATAAAGTCGATGGAGTTTACGATGAAAATAAGATATTCGGAAAAAAACATGAAACCCGTAAACGTCAGATTATAGTTTTTTCAGTCTTGAACATGCCGAGGATACCTACATAATTATTATCTCATAAAATCTGCAGTAAATTACACTATAAAAAGGTGTTAATGAAAATAGGCAACAAAGAAGTAAGAAAAAAAATTTTTTACTTCTTTGCCAGATTATTTGAAAAATTTTAAACGTCCATAAATTATGGTGACCTTCCTCAAGATTTAAATGAAGCATTTTATTGGTTGTAAATCAAATAAAACGTAAAATCACGAGACTTTTATTAGTAAACGTAAAGATACGATAGGTAAGATTTTCGCTAGTGTTGAATTTTTTTGAGAAACTTTGTTTTTATTTTAATGATATTAATATTTTTCTCGCTGTTGTCTGCTCTCTAAATAATTATTATTGTAGAGTAAATAATACATAAGATTCGAATAGAAAAAAAATATTACTTATAGTATTAGGTCTAAGAAAAGCGTAGAGTTACCGAGGCATGTTCCCTATAACATAATAGATCCGTAGACAGACACCAGTATTGCCCGAGGATAGGCATAGGTGTACACACTTCTTCACCAATGCTGTTATTAAGTACCATGTGTGGTGAGTCTATTGCTGTAGCCACCGGGCACAATTCCAAACCCCGGGCTGTTACTGAGAATTCCTAACAGAAAAACTCAATAACACTGCCTGACCTGGAAATCGAATCCGGGACTTGATGCGTAGCAGCCACATTTCCGACCTAAAGAGGCAGGCCAATATTAAAATCTTCAATATCCTTAAACTCCAAATTCTTTTAAAATACATTGCATTAATCATCTACTATTACTGAGGCTAAGTTAAATATCTTAATTTAAAGCATGAGCGTCATCATACACATAAAAAAAAGCGCTAAGCATGGAAATATTATTTAATATTACAATTATCATTATACAATGTCAAACAACGTTAATTAAATTAGTTATTTACTCTCATAACGATAATTAGACGTAATTGCTTAAATAACCAAAACTTATTAAGACTAATTAAAACTTAACAAAGGTACTCATATTAAATGAGTCAGTTATTTATTAATGAATTAGAATGTAAATTTAGTCGGCCTAAGGAATAAAATCATACACCTTGGTTGTATAATTTTATTCCCAAGGAACTAAGTTGTTTTTTTTCCTCTGTTTAGTGATTAGTGTACGAGACGTCCGTCATGGCATGATCGACTCCAGCCGTCCAGCGTTGAGCGCTCAGCACGGCCAGAGCATCGCTCCACATTCATCGCTACGTCTTGCTCGCGTGCCACCGGGAGTATTGACCTTTTAACTAAGGCGATTTAGCGCAATCGAACCGGTTTCATTTTCCCATCATAGATTTATTCATCACTAATAACTAACCAATAAAACCATTAAACAATACTGTATTATAACTTAAACCTACCTCGAAACTCTTCCGAGAGCGAAGCTCGACCGAAAAATCCAAGGGCTCGTCACAAAATAATAAAAAAAAGTAAAACACAACACACGCGACAGTGACGTAAAAATCCAAAATCAAATTTGCGCGGGAAACCGAGTTATAGTGATGTGCATCGGCCGATCTGCGATCGATAGGTGCAGCGGGAATCGATATGTTACATAAAGCGCGTTGAGAGCCGGCGTCGTCGCACGTGACTGCTGCCCGTGTGACGGAACGAACGCGGCAAGCGCGGCCGCGCCCCGCACTACCCGCGCACCCCCGCGCCGCATACACACGTATACGTATACTAGACGTTTGATAAACAAATTACAAATTTTAGATATACGCCGAGATGAGCTGAGCTTTAATAGGTTGTTTTACAAGTCTCTTATAAAAAAACGTGTAGAAAACTGGCGCTTATGAAATTCTTTAACATCGTTATTAAACTTGTAATGAAGTTTTATAAGAAAGTAAAAGTTTTGTAATAGTATTTTACGAGTCAAGATTATGAGGCTACCGAACAGATTGAATTGAATAATTTAGTAGCAGTTAGACTAAATGTGTTTACTTATGAATCATATCCGATGCATCGACTCTACATTGACTATTTCTTTTCCTCAACCTATAACATACTAGTAGATAGGCCCATCCTTGTCTATTACACGAATAGTTACCCAACGGCTGATTATTATAACTCGCTTTCTTAGGATATCTTCGACAAAGGCATGACGTCACATTTAAGCTCGGTAAGTTTGCCAGTGAAAACTCAGTGAGCACACTAAAATTATCTCGATTGTGACGGTCGGCTGCATTTTAAAGTCACACACAATATAGAATTGTGAAAATGCGAACATAAGTATCAGTTAGCATCGGTTTAGCACCACTTACGTTGATGTTACGTGTTATTTGCGGTTAAAGTAAACTATTATTATTTTAAGCGATTTTATTTAAAGGTTGCATGTTCAACGAGACGTTAACACATAAGTTTACAATTTGAAAATACTTTTCCACGGTACAGTGTATAGTTACTCTTTCCCCTCTTATTTTCTGTCGAACCTATTATGTAATCGGAAATGAAAATTATGACTGGTCCTTTTAACGCTTAAGCAAGCGTGGCTGGTGAGAATTTGAAATGTAGGCAGATTTCTTTAATAAAAAACCCGGTTAACTGTGTAACATCATGTAAAATGCCTCCATAGCAAAAACAAACCATAAAATTCAATTAGTAGCCTAAATTTATACACCTTTCTCTACCAAAATTTTCAATTAAAATCGTAAATCTTAATATAATTTTCTGAAATCGTCGCGTCACGTTTCCGTGTCGTATATGTCGGATCTTTAATGCTTTCTGCATACGTACAATGCTGATTAATGAAGGTATAGGTATCGCCCTATACATTAATGGAAGTATGGTTTGGTTTTATACATTAATGGAGGTATAGGTACAGTCCTATATATTGCTGTCGATTCTTACGGCCTCGATACTTCTATCGACGTACGGCGAACGAAGAATGTTAGGTCAAGGAGACATATTAATGAGCGTTATTTTGAGAATATCTCAGGGTTTTCGCAGCTTTTGTAGTGATTTGAAGCATTTAGAAATGTTAAGTGAAATACCTAGCTACATGTTTAATAAGCTATATGACATAGCGTCTTTCAAGATGCAAGTAATTTTGAAGGTCAATTCTCAAATTGAATTCTCAAAACAATTCCTAAAACAAATTGTTACAACATTAACTAAAATTGTAGTCAAATTTATTGTATGCCCAAAAATTATATTTTACATTTATACGACAAATTTGTTTTCATTAACGTCACAGTTAATGAGCAATTAGATCGCTACGAGTTCCGGGCGTAGCGGCGGCGTAGCACATCGTAGAGCCGTTTCACTGGAGTTTCGCCGCGGTACTTATGCAAAAGAGGCTAATATTTCATCGCTCCTCCGTCTATTGCAGCCAGCATTATCATAACAATCGCTTACACTGTGTACAAGTATTTTCCATGTAACTACAATCCCCTTGCATCTAATACCTACGCGTTTGTATACTCTGACAATTCCATTAGATTAATTTCTTTTAGAAAATTAATCTAATGTCGATGTTGGCACCTTCTATGTGCCAACATCGACTTCATCCTACTAACGATATAATCGATTCCTTATCGATTACTTGTCTAATATTGATATTATCAGTACAGTCGGAGTGGAAGGGTGTGATACGATCACCATCACTGACAAAGCTCGCTCAGAAATAACATTCGTTTTTAAATATATTTTTTTTATTGATGGCATTCTACGCCTGCCAGGTTTATTTTTATTGTAAGGTTGCATTTCAAATCTTTGTTCTGATTTAACAAGTTAAAACTCAACTTCATTAGTTAGAATAGCATATGTAGTAAAGTTTGGACAGACGTAGACGTCGGGTATATCTATGTGGTCGACAGCATTATTCAGCTGAATATGCAATTAAACGAGGGCAGTTTGAGCGGTGCAGCGAGTGCGAGCGAGACAGAGCACACGCCACTCGATATTATATTGAACAAGTTTATAACTACGAGTATTAGACGAACGAGTTCCTACAACGTTTTCTCATTTCCCGGGACGAAACTTTTCTAATATTATAGTTTCATTCATATTGTCGGTAGTTTCGCGGAGTTTTCTTTCGTGGAAAATGAAAGACTATTTCCATAACTATTATTTCGCTTTTATAGCTTTGTTAGTTTCTTTCGCTTCAAATAGATTTGTTAAAGTTTTCTACTTTATCGCTCGGAAATAATGTTTGTTCTTCGCAAGTGTTAAGCTGCACGATTTCTTGTAGGCCAAAGTAAACATTGATCAATTTCCAGCCATATTATTTTATACTGGTGTATATTCTGTCAGTGATTTTAAGATATATTTTTTGTTAGAAACTGACCAGTCTCGATCAAATTCAGAGCCAAATGAATAATGCAATATATTATATTCATTATTTATATGTATTAAGTACTAAATATTCAAGGGTCTGTCTGGGAAGTGGAGTGTAACCCAAAAATATTCCTTCGCTACGAATATTGTGGTTTGAAGAAATAAATCTTACAAACAGCATTTATTATGCAAGATAAATCTTTGAAAAGCATTAACGCATGCTTAGCGAAATCTAAAGTTATTATATTAAATGGAAAAAGAATACGGTCGCGAACAGGATTCGAACCTGCGCCTCCCGGATGCATACTCCAGGCGCTCTGACCACTAAGTCATCTCGACCTCTACCGGGAGGCGCAGGTTCGAATCCTGTTCGCGACCGTATTATTTTTCCATTTAATATAATAACTTCAGCATTTATTAGTAATAAAAACAAATACACAAATATTTCGCATAAACCAGTAATTGAAATATAAATGATCGCAATCATGGTACATACATACATACATACATACCTACCGAAACTCACGCCTTTTTCGGTGAGAGTAGGCAGAAACTATAGAACGGGTGCACCTGCTACGATCCTTACATACTCCTTGCCATTTTTTTTTTCTTTTTAAAAACATTGCCCCACACTAGGAATTTCTTCCTGTATCGCAGGTGCGTATACAGACATATAATCTCACAAGCACACTAACACCCAGACCCGGAGCAATTATCTATAGATCGTACAAATATTTGCTCCGTGCAGGAATCGAACCTGCGACACGCAGCGCAGCAGTCGGTCTCTCGACCACTGCACCAACCGCGCTGTCATTGATACACGGCCATACATAAAAATAATCAAAAATACTTTAAAACTTTTGAGCACTGCATCAAATCATCAGATGTTGCTATGAGCGATTTGTGGGTTCGAACCAATGCTGACTTTTCACGGTCATTTATGTACTTGCTTAGTCAATCCAAGCCTAGGCGAAACATCGTGAGGAGAATTAGACTTATTGTATTGAAATCGCCAACCAGCAGTAAGCTAGCGTAGTGATTAATGCTCGTGCCTTCTCTGTATTAGAAGAGCCCTGCAGTTATGGACTGTTGATGTTATGTTAAATAAGCGACCCGCCTCGGCTAAGCGCGGGTATAAATTAGAAAATAGAGTGAAGTTATGTTTAGCCTATGTAAATTTATATTTCGGCAACTTGGTTGGACAATATTATTTTTATCTACTTACAAAAATCTTAATTAGTCTTTATTATATTTAGAAACCATCCGTGAAAAAATCTCTAAACGATGGTGAAAACCGTATCAAAATCCGTTGTGTGGTTTAGGAGGAGTTAGCGGTTGAACAGACAGACAGACAGACGCGGAAAGCGACTTTGTTTTTACTATGTAGAGACGAGATAGGGATACTGCATAACCCAACATGATTACTTTTAACTTTAATCTACTAACTACTATTAATTTTGCTGAGAATTAAATGTAAGAAATGATCGTGTCGTTATTGGCAACATCGCTCTAGAGTCATCCAGAATCCGCCATTACCCCGACTTACGACCATTACATAAATTGTCGGTATCAGCTGTCTAATTAACAAAGGCATTATTTACACTCATTATCGGGTTCTGTTTCAAGAAACCATAGTTTTCTTATACTTGTAAGAATTGTGATGGTTAATTTTCTTCTTATAAGAACAATAACTTATAATATAAATAACACTTATTTAATCTTTGATGGAAGCCAGAATTAGTATATCGTGCTTCAACATAGCATCAGGCCTGTATTCCCCGAAGGGGTAGGCAGAGGTGTACACCCACATTTCACCAGTGTTGTTATTAAGGACTATATAATACCATCTACTGGGTACAGTACCAAACACGGGGTCGCTACTAAGAATTTCCTAACAGAAAATACCAATAAAACTTTGCCTGACCTAGGTATCGAACCCAAGACCTCATGCTCAGCAGTCGCGCTTAGGATCTATAGACCAACGAGGTAGTTATGAACAGGTGTCAAGATTATTTGTTGTATAAAAACTTTCGTGAGACATATTCATATCAAATAATATTCACTGGTTACTCCTCACGTGCATTTTTCGGGATTGCCCGACTAGTTTCGAACTCGAACGAAGCCCTTAGTCGTGAGCTGAGCCCGTGCGATGTCGCGAGTCAAACTGCGGGCTCAGCTCATGACTGAAACTAGTCGGGCAATCCCGAAAAATTCACGTGAGTAGAAACCTTTCCTTTTTTATGGGAAGTTTTCTTTTTTATTATTTTCTATCTATTCAGCCAACGTCTACCTACTGCTGAGTATAGGTCTCCTCTTTTTTATCTTAACTTTGCCGGTCCTGAGCTAACCTCATCCACTGGCGTCCCGCGGTCTTTACAATGTCGTCTGACCATCGCGTTGGGGGTCTTCCTGGCATTCTTCACCCTTCTCTTGTCCACCACGCCGAAAGTGTTAATGTACCGCCCATCTATAATCTTAATATTTCGAAACTATTCTCTACTATTTTTTATTAGTAAAGTACTTACATGCCTGCTCATTAGCGTTTCACTGTCAATATTTACTGAAAAAAGCTCTAAAATAAATTATAAAAAATGAACATTATCATTCCGAACATTAAATATAATCAAAAACCAATCCCATTAAATTACCACAACCATTTATGAAGAAAACAACACACTCCTAACGTGACGTAGACGTAACAACGTAGAAGATCGAATTGAATGTAAATGTTGATTTTTAATTATGTGGAGCTCTGCAATTTAATTATGTGGAGCTCTGCAATTTAATTATGTGGAGCTCTGCAATTTATGCACAGCCGTGTCTCAGTTTTCTGTGTAAATATTACGAACAAGCTCAATTTGTTCGGAAATGTGCAGCTAACGAACCAAATACGAAGTTCAGATATTTTTAGATGGCAAAGTTATGTAACCTACGTGATGTAAGGTTGTTGCATTTTTGCAAAATTTCAATAACACGATTCTGGTTAGAAAAAATGTGGACGAGTTTTTGGGGACGCCAATTATTTAAGGACTGAAATGGGATCTCTGTAGAAAGAAAATTAATGTGAAAAAACGAAATTGAATGGACAGGCGTATCTATAAAGTCCTTTAATGGTCAAAAGGGATTTTCAGTATTTAAGTAAATAATACAAGCACGAAGATAAAGAGATCTCTTCGCAAAAAAAAAATGTAGGACCTCATACAGCTAAATACGTTTTATAGAAGATTACATTTAAAGTTAAAATGATAAAAGCTCTTCGTGACTACACCTCATTTAAAAAAAAAGCCCATCCACCTAGATTTCTATTTAAACAAAAACTAACTAGACCAACAAGTACCTCGGTAATAACGACACCGGCAGCCAAAGTTTCATTAGAAAAAGTTCTTTTGTCGTCGACTTAAACTTAGTTCACAATGGTCGTAATTAAAAGTTGGCGGCAATGCGCTGGTGACAGCGGCAATCCGCCATAATCCCGACGCCAGAGGGCGCGCAAAAAGGGCGCCAAACTCGCACAGATAAACAACTTCCCGCGTTTTGTTGCATTCACTTTGATGTGGTCTAATGCAGCGGCTTGTTTTAATGGAGTTTGTTGAATGCTGATATGTTGGTATTGTCTTTTGGTGAGCTTCGTTCGTCGGCTGCAGACACTTTTAAGGTTTCACGTTCTTTTGTGTGGTGTACGCGAGTGGGTAGTTGTGCAATAGCTGGTTATTTCGGCTATGTTGGGATCCGATTTTGGGTTGTTTTTTCCTTATTCCTTATCATAATAATAACAGTTTTTTTTTTTACTGTACAGACTAAAATACTCATTAATCAGCCGACAAATTATAATTACATCACAAACTAAACATACGAACACGTTAACGTAAAATATCGATAACACATATACATATAAATAAACCAAATATCACTTTACAAATTAATGACCATACGATACGGAAATTAAGCGCCGTACAGGCGGGCGAATGGGGGGTGTCTGCCCCCTCCCACAGACGGTAGGGGGGTTAGAATAGCAATCTAGGGAGCCTGAATAGTCTGGGTGGTTGAATGAAATATCTGGCGTTGCGGACTGCCCATCAGGCCTACGATGCTTACGAAAATGCATTAGGCTTGGTAGATGAGGCTTTGCGTTTAACACGTAGAGTTGTAGAACGCACGCCGAAATAGTCCGTGTGGTCGGTATTGATCGGTAGACGCCGTCGAATACGAGTTATTGTGCGTTTACACATCCTTTTATGATGTCTCGACGGATCATTTCTCTTGCATGAATAGCTTTTCGGGATGATTAATTGATTAGATTTTTGGTTCGGAAATGCTGGTAATTCTGCATGTTAGAAAGAGGAATTATTGGCTTGAATCATTACTAAATCCTATTATTTTCCATTTGAAAATTATCTTTTGAGTGTGGTTTAAATATGTTTAAAAGCTGATTAGACATTTTCGATTTCAAATATAAAAAATCCGGGTGTGTTTTGCATTTTGACAGATTAAAGAAAGGAAGATTATTTATTTTTTAAGAATACAAACACTAAAATTTTCTTTGTCTTTTAAATTAAATAGCTACATTTTCTTTACTCAGCTCTTGGTCGCCAAATTAAAAGGAGCCAAAGTCAAATCATGTATTTCAATTAAACACACCATTTAAAGGAACTTACTATTTAAACTCTAGAAATTAAGTGCTCCAAAATATGAATCTAATAAAATAAAGAATCTATGAACTAGTCTATGAACAAGCACGGCTAAAGAACTCTACACGAAACAAAATTAAATCTAAGGAACGCCAAGTACATATTTTTATTTAAAATAGACCATTACAGTTATGAAACGTCAAAGCTAGATTCAAGGATTCATGGAGTGGGTCTTATGGAGAAAAATCGGTAAGAAGCTTTAAGCCCAATTAAAGCATATTCTAATGACAAATACTATCTTTTGAACTAAGATTATCTTGATTATAATGTTCTTAATAGCACACATCTCTCGCAAATCTAACAAGAATGCAAATGGATTCTAGTACAAACATTATTCCATTATTAGCAAGACGGCCAACGTGATATATTATCAAGTTAAAATTAAATTAATTTCATCCCCTCTCCTCCTAGATTGAGGCAGGGCTGCCACGACACAATTAAACTCCTAAAACTCATAAGGTGATTTCAACGTTTCTCGGAATTCAAGTTATTTGCTATTTAGCGAGAGTTTTCATAAATATATATATTTTTTTAAATAAAATTGATATATATTAGTTTCTAAATTTGGTAGCCATTGTCCTATCTGAATCTGACATCTGCAACACATATCAGGAGGGTTACTCTTGAAGTTGATACCAATTACAATCCAATTCCAATATGTAATCAATGCCATAAAACTATTTTTAATGTTAAAATAAATTTTCGTACAACATAGTTATCTTAATTTTAAAGCATGTCGGTTTATTAGTATCCCGATTCTTTAATTATGTTTAAGACATTTTTGCTTTTAAAAGTATGAACATGTCGGTTTTATTTTCAAGAGGTGAGCCCCTATAGGTTGGATTCTAAGTATATCTACGGGACCGATTTTGACAATATTATAAATATGCATTTCACAGGTCTGTGCGCGGCTTAAAATGTGACTCTAGTTGTTATATCAACCATAGGATAAGAAAAGAATTTAAAAGAATATGTCAAAATTACAAAATTTTCCGTTTCTTGTAGCTTTGCGTCTAAGTTCCATATCAAAACTAATAATTATCACAATGAAAACGTATGATAAATGAGAATCGAAGATGACCTTAAAGATTTTCCTCACCTACGTTCAGATATTTTTGCCAAACTCTCTTACTATCAGTAAGATACCATTATATACCTGCGAGGTGTGACAGTGGATGGAAGTGGACAAAAGTCACATTATAGCGGCTACAATATCGCCTGGAAGTTACTTGAATTTAATAGATAATACCATATTCTGGAACACCTTTCGTGTGTATACGAGTCAACCTCTAAGCCTCTGACTTGTATTAGCTACCAACTTAACAACAACGGGGAACGATGGTTTCATGAACCTTCTGAAGCACGGAGACCATACACAGTTTGACTGCGCCAAATACTGCTTAACCTCAACGACGATTTACCGATCACAGCTTGCAACGTTACAAATTTATACGATTACTTTAGCCATATCCCGATTCCCGGGAACATATAACAGTGTCGTAGCAGCCCTACTTCGGCCGCTATCTCCCTGATATATTGAGGATGTTTAATTAAAATATCTTTAAGTGATTTACGACAGTATCGATAATGGTAGGTTCAAGGCTGATTTATCGGACCCAAGATTTATATATGTCTACGAAGATAGTCTAATGATTAATTTGTTTATGTGACTATGTTATGCGTTTATGGTCCTGTCAGTTAACCAATCGTATATGTAAGCTTTTTATGGTATAGTGAGCAAACTAGCTAACGTGTCGTCTGATGGTAAGCTATGAATATCCGCAACCACAGAAGAGCCACTGATGCATTGTCGACCTTTTAAAAAGAGTATTCTAGCCAGAGCACTTAGAGTGCCAATCTAAACCCGCTCGTGGTTATTTTTGTTAAACTTAGGAATATTTCAATAAGTTTTTATCACTGAGTTAACGATTCATTATTCTTTAATTCAGATCTAAACTAGACTATAATTATTATATACTACATACATATTCAGAGGCTTACTTGAACAACTCTTATAGTGGGTTAGTTTACTTGGTTTTCACCACATGCATGACGAAGATTACAATACTAAGTAGGTACGAAACAACATATATTCCTTTTAACTTAGATCTTTACAGCAATATCGATTTATGGATGGTGTTGTACTAATGTCTGGGAAAAATCTCGCTGCTCATTCCCATATCTCGAGTATAGATTGTAAACAATTTCAAGTAAATGCAAATGTGTAGCTATAACATCTTTTGTTTGCAGTTTTTCAGATTGTTATGCTACCGCCGCCATGTTGTTTTTGCTGGTTGGTTCGGTTTGTACTAAAAAAGACGTGGTTACAGTTTATGAACGCATTTTCTTTTTAACACTTTCAGGGATAAACGACGTCTGTAGACGTCTTAACAATAAATCTTCTATTGTCTCGTCATTTTCGTCGATATTTTAATGTGTGTTTGGTCGGGCAGTGTTAATTGGTTTTTTAGTTCTCAAAAGCAGCGATTTTGAAATCTCTTTTTATAATATAATCTACGTCTACTATTTCCGAAAAACACATTATTAAAGCAATGAAATAAAATTATTGCATTTTAATGTATCTAATTTGAATTAAGCGCGGGAACGCTCACGGGTGTCATCATGGTGCCGCTTATGATGGGTTGTGACATCACGCTTCGATAACATTTGACAAAAGCTCAAGCAACACGTACGGTAGTGATTGACATTCATTGAGGCGTAACGTCATTCGCTGTAATTGGCGTTTCAGTCAACATGGCCCGTTGCAGTATTTTATACTTTTATTTTATTGAAAATCTTATTAATCATGTTTAAAATAAAACTAGGTATTTTTTTAGAATCCTGTTTACATATATTTTTCTCTAAAACCATTTATCTTTGATTATTTATTACTGTCATCATGCCTATTGTGTCATGGGACTCAATAACAGCTTTGGTAAGATGTGATGTGCAACTGTGTACACTTCTGCCTTTTTTCATGTGTGAAAAAGAATCCATGGACAATGTGCCGGACGCCTACCGACTAAAAACCGTACGGTCCGTTACCGGGGTCTTGGGATCGCAACTGCATTTACGGCGACCCTAGCAGGCTAGTATAATTTACGGCGACCTCAGCAGGCTATATAATCAGGATCATAATCCGTCGAAAGTACTGTTCATCACATTTTGTGTCCCTCAATATTATAAAATATTATAAGAGATTAAGAAATTACCTAGAACCTTTTTTATTCTCTAAGTATACACTAGTACACAATTTTATAAACTTTTATATTATAAGTATTTGAAGTCCTTAAGATCCCGAGTATAGTCAAAAAATTGTTTTTCTTTGTCAGTAGTACCTATAAAATAGTGGCTGTATCTAACACTATTGTCCGCAATTTATTTTGAGATTATTTTTATATTTAAAAAAAAAATAAGAACCTAAAAAGGTTTCCAATTAAACAACACGTACAACAAAATAAAAACTCGCTAACGACATTTTCACATAAATATCGTATCGTCATCATTTTTATTAGCCGCTACCAACAATGGGTATTTATAAGAATTTTATCGGGCAAATTCGATTCATTGCAGTGCGCCGTGCCCCGGGATACCAATTTCCCGGGAAAATTAAATTTTCCGTTCACCCGGAAAAAGTTAAGGCCCTGAACGGTGACTTGTACGTTTTTATGTTTCTACTCCGCTCTTGTACACCGGTTTTACAACTATCGTAATGTAATAGAAATGTTTTATTTGTAGACAGTGTAGATACACCCGTAAAAGTGTTGTTCAAAAATATTTTGAATTATAGAACATAGAATTTTGCTTTTTTAAATTCTTGTTTTTTTGTTTGCCATACTGCTGTCATTAAACGGTCATAGCTAGGATTTTGGAACTTATTTTTCATTAAGTAAAGACGATAATGTGATGAATACAACCCACTTTACATGCCATGATAATAGTGTTGTGTGTAATTAGGTTTCCTTACTTGTATGCTACATTTAGCTTAAAATAACTTAACCAGCTAGCAAAGTCAAGTAGGTGAACTCACAACTTGAAATCCAAAGGATTATGAAAATACTCCAGAACAATTTGATAATATAAATATTGAAAACGGCAGTAAAACGCACGGTCGGATTTTACGCTATACGGAAATATAATCCGGCAATAAAACAGATTTTGAAGCGTACCCGGGTAATCCACGATATATTAAAAGTCGTCTGTTAAGCCTCTTACACACGTGCCTATGGATAATAAATGTCGTGTAACAATTTGTCCATGAATTAGTAGCCAGGGATGTACAATATGTACATATTTCAGTTCTGAAAGTAGTGTAGAAAGAGTTGTGTAATCGCTTTAGATAACAATCTGTTTTCGAGAGACGAAGAAATCAATAAATCTAATTTCTTTTTTAATAATATAAATATTACGCTGATATATTGAAATTGGCGCAGGCAACATTTTAATTTCTAATAGTGTACATATATTATAATAAAAATATTATCTGCTAGAACCGCGGCTACGCGGCTACCGTAGAACATTATAATCACTACGTTTTACGGGAAAATTTTGCGAACAAGTGCGGACTTTTTAAACTTTCCCATTTTTATGTGTTGCCAACGTAACAGATGTTACAATATAATATAAAGTAGGTACATTGCAATATTCTGCCTGCCGTTGTCTGTCGACAAACTTTTTCACTGTCGCGGTAAATATTTAAATTAAACATAAGTTTTTTTTACCCAGACCAGAGATAACATGTTAATGTTGTAGAAGTTTCTGGATATCGACATGTCGTAACATGAATAATTCAGGAACATACATTATGTATATTTTATTATGTAGAACAAAGGCCGCTTTAAGTACGCAATAATATGTTTTAATGATGTAATTTTTTTTAAAGCATGTTTTGAATTTGTTGAACATGAATTATCCCGAATTTTAGGAATAAAACGTTGAGAATTTTTATTTGTCAGTTTTTTCAGCCAAATGTATGATTACATTGCTAACCTACTATCAATGTTATTTTAATCTTCTATAGCATAAGGATAACAATTCAATGTAACATTATTAGTACGTCAGTTCCACGAACCTTCCAAATTATTGATATCCTTCCGAGAAGCGTGTGTATACACCCTATATACACATATACACTCCTTTCACGTTCTTCAGAATTCGCATCCCGAAAAGGAAAATAGGCCATGAAAGTAAATAAAAATAGACTCTCTGAGTACCATAATTTACTCAACTCCAGGAAAAGCCCAATAATTCGGAACATTTTCATAAAGATAAAATTATTCCTTACGCATTCAGACAGAGAATACAATTTTGATAGGGCGAATCGATTTGCATTAGAATACACGATTTCCCGCGTACGTGACACCGGGGCACATCACTACGCTACGTCATCGAATGTGTCGTTCAATTTATGACGCCACTTGTTGCTGAGATTCTTTCACGACAAATCGTACGTTGCGGTTTGAATGTTACCTACACGTAGCACGCTAGGAACGCAGTGTAAAATACACTCTTTCAATTTAATTTTCCTTTGCTGCAGTTCGTGTTTGGCGCGAAAGTCCCGTAAGTCGGCGAATTCTCGGGGTGAATATTTGTCAAACCTTCGTAAGATATGTTCAGTATTTGTCTATGTAGTAAATGGGTTTTTTGCATCGAGGTGGCATAGCCGGGTATAAATAGCATTATACTGTTCTTAAAATCATTTAATATTGGTCAATGTTCTTTTTATCTCTACAGATGTGTGTCTTTGAGAAAGCTTATTCCGCATACTGTGCAGTTGAAGTTAAGCAGTTTTTTGCATTATGTCGTTTTTGGTAAACTTTTTCTTTAAACAGGCAGTTAAAAAGGGATAGTACTGTCATTGCTTTGTAAAATATCAACCTAACGTCCAACATCACCCCTACTTCCAAACATTTTCCATGGCTCCATCGGGAATATCTGTCCACAAACCGCGAGCGCCGCCACAATTCACTTCCAATGCCATATGGTTCATTTGGCGCGTTCTTAAACCGCGTCAGCCGCAGCCCTAATCGCCTCCCGAGGGTTGTCACCCGTGTCTTATTAGCAGCGGGCTCAAAAGTCACATCGATTCACTTGTTGCACACCTCTAGTGCTAACGTTTCATAGTGGCTCGCGTCCTGGGACGTGACAACCCGCGGGATTCCCGGGATAAGTGGTTGCGGGATTGTATTGCGGGAAGCACTATTTCAATACGCTTGGCGCAAAATGCTGTTTTATTTGGCGTTAACATGAATATTTTGTTTTACAGCAGGTTGAATGTTTTTTTATTATATTTGAATGAGATTTTAACTCTCTCTGAAGCCATATACATAGTTAAGTTTATAATTTAAATAAGCGTTACCGCAGAAAAGAGACTTTTTAACTACTAAGTACCTATATATATTATGTTACTTTTGTTTATTGCGTAAGTTCTGCCGACCTTTTAGTTGATTTATCAAGAAAACTAAACATTTTAAGAAAATATGAATTTGAATCATAATTCTTAAGTAACTTACGAAATTAACAGTCTAGACTTTATCAAAATATTATTAATAGCTCCTCTCATAATATAATCAAAACGAATAAACTATTCACATTAAAATTCAAATTATTTTATGAATTTGCTTAATTTATGCCTATATTTGGGGAGAACGGAGCCATTATTAAATTAAATTTACGACGAGACGCAAATTTCCATATTTCTCAAAGACTAGGCAAGTAGGTACACGTTCGCGAAGCAATTTGACTGATTTTATTTGGGAGCGACGTTACTTGATTACGTAACGTGGCTTATACGTTCAGGAAAAAAAAAAAAAGTTTAATTTGAGTTTAAACTGACTTACTTATTTCCTTGAAATATATGATAGTATTCCCGCATAAGCCCACCCTTTATTTTACTTAATCTTAGGGCTCTTATAGACAGACGAGGGGCATTTCGACGACCGCTGCCGTTGACCACGCTTGGCGGCTGACGTCGACACGTCCGGCGGCTACCGTAGAAGCTCGACTGCAGCCGTCGATGACGGCAAAGTGTTGCTCGTTTGTAAGAGCCCTTATGGTCCATATTATAATTTTATTCGTTTTCGGCATCCTTGTAGTTGGCCAGTTATAACTGGCTAGAATGAAAATAGTTACACGTGAAAAAAAAATTCGCTTAACGCAAAAAAGAAATATTTTAATCTGGTAAAGCTTTTACCAGGTAACAAAAGAATTATTATTTTTAGAGTTGAAGAAAACTCATCGATTTTTGACTCATTTGCTCAGGTTACTTTTGAAACAAACCGCTCAAAATAGTGTCTGCTTAACGTAAAAACAACATAGTTTGTTAAAAATAATGAGTGACTATAAAAATATGGATACGTGCCAATATTATTTCAATATTCGTCAGCTGCCGTTGAAAGCTATCGTATGTGTCGACATGTGGCCGTATAAAGAGATTATCCTTAATTAGTTTTTGAAACATTCTGCATTTTCCTGTTTCGTATAGCAAGAAAATTAAATTTCCCTTAGCAAACCGTTCGATAGAATTGAGATGGATGGTACTCTCTACTCGTACATACCGAATGTAATGAATTATATAAAAAAAAACTTGCTGAATATGAGTTTCGAAGGAGTTAAAGTCGAATAAAGTAAAGTATAATTTTTGCACTTACGTAGAGTCGCTTTCAGATATCTGTTGCATATTATTTTATAAAAATTAGACATAAAGGAAATATTTAGATATAAATACGAACAAGTATACATTTGTATTTAATTAACAGGACAAGGGTCATTAATTCAATTTCTTCGACCCATGATAAATACCAACCTGTGGAAAATTTAAAAAAATCGTCTTTTACTAAACTAGTTTATTATTTTTATGGCACACGTATTTTAACATTTTTTTTTTAAAACTGGCTGATACGCATTTCCTATTTTAAAAGAAAAAAGCTTATTTCATTCGACATTCAAAAATTTACCGATTCAACGGAGGCAGATTGCGGAGCGAATACCTTTTCTTGAAAACGGCGCGCTATAAAAATGTAATAGCGTGTTCTATCGGATTCTTCCAATTCAAAGGCACTTTAAAAATATCTAACGTTACCTTTTGACCGTGGCATCGTTTTGGTTGTACTGAAGGCCGATTTTACATAAAATAGCATCACGATTGTATTTCGAAGCATTAGGCAGTGGTGTACATATCTACTGCAGTACACCCATTTCACTGATGCGATTTCCTATGTAATAAATAGGTCTGAATTCTAAAGTGCTAATTTCCTTCCTGATACCCATATTTCACCAATGCAGTTATTAATTCCTAATGTAAGGGTGAGCTTATTGTCATCTACAGAAACTACTGTGCTTTTATATTTAATTTATTTACGCTATTAACGCATGCTTAGCGAACTCTAAAGTTATAATATTATATGGAAAAAGAATACGGTCGTGACCTGTACTGACTGAATAGGGACTGAATAGATAGCAATGACGTCGCCAAAAGACGTGTTAAAATATGGATGAAGAATTCGCGGTGGTGAGCAGAGGTCGAGATGGCTTAGTGGTCAGAGCGCCTGAAGTATGTATCCGGGAGGCGCAGGTTCGAATCCTGCTCACGACCGTAATCTTTTTCCATTTATTATTATAACTTTATATATGCTAGTTTGTAATCTATGTTCATCTATGGGCCATGGTAGTCTGATAAATCGGTCTAAATTATAATTTAATATCAACACCATAGTTCCACTTTCACTTTATATAATTTTCCTTCAAGACTCACATTTATCTCTACAGCTAAGTTTGAAAAGCTGTCTACAGACGAAAGCATCAGCATATTGGCTCGTTGGTAAGACAGACGAGAATGCGCGCTATCCAAACGTATAGCTAAAGCTTTTGTGATCATTTCGTACGTGTATCCGTATGTGTGTGTGCAGACACAGGGTTACAATGGCCCATTGTTGGCTGGAGTAGTTTTTTTAGCTCCCGTAAGTTGGCAGCCTTGACTTAATTGACTGCGGAAAATCGTTTGGTAGAAAGTGCTTGCAGTAGTTTTCTTATTTTTAGTAATATACAGGTATATAATTTCACCTGTGTACAAATTTGTTTATTTAAAAGGATAATATAATATAAAATAGCATATGCTACGGATACCTAATTAGTATACCACTAAGACATACCAGTTTGACTCGCGACATCGCCGCGGGCTCAGCTCATGACGAAGGGCTCCGTTCGAGTTCGAAACTCGCCGTGCACACGACGTTAGTTACTACTCACTCCGGTGAACAATAAGTGTTAAGAATATGTCTCACGAAAATTACTACCTACCTATACAAAAAGACATAATAACCGAAAATTAACGTTTTTTTTAACCTGTTGTGTCTCACTGCTGGGCAAAGGTTTCTCCCTCATCTTTCCAACGATCTCGGTTCCTTGACGCCTCCGTCCAATCTAGATATTTAAAATAAAATAAGAATATTTTTGACAATCTTTACCTCCGCAATCTAACTGTTGATATACACAACTTTACCAGTCCTAAGCAAGAGCTATTAATAATATAAAAAAAAAAACATGAATTTTTCGCCATAGAGAAAAAAGGAACCGTAACCACTCTACCGTAACTTTCATAACGAAGTTGCGAAACTTTTTCAATGAAAATAAAAAAAAAAACAACATTTCTGATTTAATTCATTGTGATTTGATACCTTTTATTAAAAACTTTTGTTCTTTCAATTAATGTCGTTCACGTAACATAGTTCTTTGTCGTTACATAAATTATACAGAATCAATTGTACAATTCCCTTGTATCCCGGGGTTGTAATCAAAAGGAGCAATTTCGCAACAACTGCGGCCCAAATAAAATATTTAACGACTCTTAAAAACATTGAAACGGTATGAAAAGTTATGAAATTTTCAAATATCTGCCGGAAATTACGAGGCGCGTTCATTTAATATATAATGTAACATTACATGCTTGAATCACAGTGCCAATGGGAATTTATTTTACACGTGTTTTTAATATTTTTTTTATAATTAATTTATTCATATTTACTTTCCTGAAGCACTCCGGCTTTTAATAATTCATAAATTTATATAAATTTTGGCTTAGTGGTGATTGCGCCTGGAGTATTTATCCGGGAGGCGCAGGTTCGAATCCTGCTTGCGACCGTTTTCTTTTTCCACAAAAAATTATAACTTTAAGGTTTCTTAAGCATGTGCTTTTCAAAAATATATCTGTATTTTATAAATTTCATTTTTAACATATCACGCAGTAGGTATTCATTTTTCTAATAATAAATAATAATTCAAAATATTTCTTTATGGTAACGTAACTTTGACATAAAATTTCGCATTCCACAATGCAATGGAATAGGTACTGAATATTGCATAAACGAGGTAATAGAATGCATTAATGAAAGTTTCAGGCAATAGTTTAGAGTAACTATCCAATAGGAGCGGGCGGTCCCACCCCTAGCCGCCTCCCCATCTTCCCGGCACAATTTATATTAAAAACCAAAATGTCCTTCTACTTTTGAACGAAATACTTGAAATCGAAAATTCTATTTTCCAAAAATGTAACCTCACTTTTAACGTTTTGGCGCGCAAACTGTTATTGTATTAAGAAAAAACAATAAAGTCTTGGGGTATTGATCGCCTCACAGCGCATGCGTACAGTTAGGAAATTTGCAATTACAAAGTGTTCTGTGCAAATTTCGCCCGAGTTTATAATTCGGAGGCAGACTCTAGCGTCGATATTCGTGTTCGCGTACTCGCCGACGTAAAAAGAACGAGATAGTTCGAATAAAATTTAAGTTGAGAACGGACTTTATTAAATTAGGAACCATGTTTTTTTTATAAAAGTTTGGCTGTCAATCGAGAGATTTGAGTTAAATGTCATTCGAAATTAGAAACTTTCCTATTTTTTGTGCAAATGATACAGCTAGAGAAACATACTTCATTCTATAATTGTTTATAGCGTAAAGAAAAGTTATCCTAACCCAGTTTTACGTAGGTATTATTATTTTATTGTTTCTGTTTCGCCGACGTTTCTTCTTTACAGCGCTCTTGGTCACGGGCAGACACGTCATTCGCGTTTTCCGCAACAACGTTTTATGAGACAGCAAATATTGCAAATCATGATTGAAAACATTGTAATTTCGGTGTCTCCTTAAAGCGCGCTATAATATATGGCGATTTTGTTTCCGTTTCCGATTCTGAATTTTCATTGAAACGTTTTCCTCTCCCTTGATTTTTTCAACTACCGCATAATCAGCTGATTTAATAATGGAGGTCTTTCTTTCATATTTAAATTGTAATAAGCTTAGCGATTACATTAAATTCCAGTCCTTATATTTTAGGGGCCCTGCCGGGTTGAATTTATTACCATTACATGTTTGAATCCCCAAAATTAGTTGCTGCATTTCAGCTTAAAGAGAAAAAAAAAAACTATATAAAATGTCCTTAAAAATAAAAATAGACCTTAGGTTCTTTCTGCAAATGCGTGAGTGAACCTGCCAGTGTTTCTAGGAATTCTAGGTACTGCACTCCCGACACGCTAAGGTCGACAATCGTCTGTAACGTCACCGGCCGGTTCACGCACATCTCTATGTATAAAACAGGCGTATAAGAGCTGTGAGGGGCAGCTCTAGATATACGATGCGTTCGCCACTACTCTTCCGTTGTGTCTGTGTTTTCAATTATACCTGAATTGTTTGGTTAATTGACTGAAATGGTATCCTAAAACATTAATTTTGCTAGATGCAAATTGATGTTATAGGATACCATTTCAGTGTTTCGGAAGTCAGATTAGTCCAGCTTTATTGAAAACTGATGAACTATTTTAAGTTGCAAGTGGTTTTACTAGAGTTTGTCCTTAGGGGACGACTAAGGCAATTTTTATTTATCGATATCTTAAGCATCCTCTATCTTAAGTGGGTCTACATGATCCCAATTTCAAGATAGGTACTTACATAGGTACGTTTGACGTTGTTCATAATTGTTTTTCATAACATCGTTAATCGAAATCCTAGTGAATTTTCCCGCATGTATATAATATCATATCATTGTTCAAATAAATTTAATTTTATTATGGTTAATTTATTATTTATATCTTAAATTTATTATTTTTAAACCAAATCATTTGAGTGCTTCTGACTCTATGTCCAAGCAGTTTTTGATTCTGCATATAGCAGTGTCTAAAAACTTAAACAAGGCATGTTTGAGCTCTGCTGACAGTACCAAACTGGCGCGGGAAAGAAAACAGCTGCCACTGTTTATCTTTCTTTTCGAATATCATGGAAATACCTGAATAAACAGCGTATGTTTGACAAAGTATTTTTAAACTAACTTCGTGTAGTAAGTCTCGAAACTGCTTCGTTGGTCTAGTGGTCCCAAGCGCGACTGCTGAGCATGAAGTCTCGGGTTCGATCCTCAGGTCGAGCAAATTGTTATTCGGTTTTTTGTTAGGAAATTCTCAGTAGCAGCAGAGTTTGGAATTGTGCCCGGTAGATGGCAGTAGGCTCACCACCTATTACATGGGACTTAATAATAGCATTGGTGAAATGTGGGTTGACAATTGATTACATCTCTGCCGATCCCTTCGGGGAACGTAGGCTGTTATGTCATTATGCACATACATGTAGCACATTTTTACGTCTGTTATAGTAAGTTTTTTTTTTTTTTTTTTTTTTTTTCTTTATTTATTAACGAGGGTTTGTTCACAGTGCGAACATGTCACCCTCATAGGAAAACATATTATATAACAAATTTAAGATCTACGGTTAATTCCTAAATTAACTAATTTATACAATATTCTAGCGGCCTTGGATGTAGGAAAAGCCAGGATACTGTTACATACACCCAATTGACGAACATCAATATTGTACCGATTACAAATCATAACCCTTTCTGTCTCGTTCCGGACACATTCCACTAAAATATGGTAAACGTCTTCTACCACATTGCATTCTGTACAATTTGGAGATGTTGCTTTGCCCATCAAAGCAGCAAAGCTATTCAATGGGATGTGTCCAGAGCGAAGTCTGAAACTCGTTACAATCTCTTGCCTACTCATATCAGCATTGTCAAACCAAGGATATTGATGAATAGTTGGCTGGATAGTCCGATACCAAATCCCTTTAGTCAACGACCTCTCATCAAAATATTCTCTCCAAAGTTCACAGCATCTCGACCTGACTTCACACAAGATATCTGCCAAGCAAGGTTCATAAGATACAGGAATACCGTCCCCACACGCTTCTTTGGCTAACTTATCAACATTTTCATTCTCTTCTATGCCGATATGAGAAGGCAACCATTGCAAAGTAATATTTATATTAATCACCTTAAGTTTAAATATTGATTTTATTATTTTGTATGCTACAGGATTACCATGAAAATTTCCAGTACATCTGACCAAATGTTGGAGTGCGCTCTTACAATCAGTATATATAACAAAATTATTACAATCAATTGATTCAATGTATGAAATGGCTTCAAAAATAGCGATTAACTCGGAATACATGACCGAAATTTTTGAATTTAGCTTGAACTTAGTTATAGTAAGTTATTGATACGTTGTTAAATATTTTCCAAAGGCTTTTAGTCGACATTGGTTTTGACTTAGTACTTAGACAAATACGTGTTTCATGAAACACATTGTTTAAAAACTCAGCGTTGTTATGATACATTCTAAAATGCTTTAAAGTTATACATATTCTGTGGAACGAAAAATACGGTCGTGAGCAGGATTTGAACCTGCGCCTCCCGGATACTACGAATACTAACTGCCACAACTGGCTAACCAAGCCATCCCAACCTTTGCACACTACACCGACTTTTTCTTCTAAATTTTAAACGTCTGGTGATGTCCCGACGTTTAAAAATGCTGTTTTATTTCCTACTTAAACCGTAAAATGCAAAAATATATCGTTTCGTTATATAGTGTCAAGCATTTTTGTATAAATAAAGGCACAAAATATTTTCTTTATTAATTTCGTTACTACTGCGGACAAGATATACCAAACACGTAGGTGTATGTAGGTAACATCAAAAACCCTATCCGTGTTCAATTGAATTCCTATCAATAATACAACCCCGCAGAATTATCTAAACTGTCTATTCGGCGAACTATGGCTGCACAACTATCTTTACCATACCTAGCCCAGTCTAGCCTTTAGGAAGTGCAACGCAAGTGCACGGGGGGAAGAGGGCCGTAGAGGGGGCACCAGTCTCGTTGCCATGGCAACGCCAAGATGGCGGCCGCGAAATTAGTCCGTCTGCAGCCTTTATGCGCCCGTCTTCATTATGTAGGATTTCAATTTATTTCCGAATTGAACGTTCGGATTAGATTTTGCAATAGTTTTGGTGGTGGGTAGTTTTGAGTATTCTGTGTTTTATTGATGATTAATATTGTCGAGATATTTATTTAATATTTAGGTAGGGTCCGGGTCGATAATTCACTATGATGGGTTAGCTTATTTGTTTTTTTTTAGCTTCTCTTATCTTTGGTGGTTTTTGTGATATTATAGGATTTTTTTTCTTTTTAAATTTTTGAATCGACTCAGGATAGTCTTGCGGAAGGATCAATTAGAAAAATTAATCATATCTGCTGTTTATTTTTCCGATATCCATTTTTTTGAATATGTAGGTTTGCTTACTCTTAGCTAGCTATTAAAGCAAAATATAACCAATATTCTAATAGTTTTGTGTTATAAAGTATCATAATCGTACAAATTGGTGCATGGCAACTTGCAAGCAACCTGTGTTTCGTCACCAGTACTTAGATACTTTCATAATCTTTAAATCCTGTCCACGCCGTCGGTGGCTTTAAGGATTCTTAAGTTCTTACTAAAGCTAGCTAAGTATATGCTTGGTACATTAACATCAATAATATATAAAGGATGAGCATCTGCCCACGACTTCATATGCGTAGACATCAGAATCGGGTGCAGCCGATATAAAAAGTAACCTATGTGTTAATCCAGGTTATAAACTATCTGTTTGCAAAATTTCATCCAAATCCGTACAGTAGTTATTGCGAAAAAGAGTAACAAACATCCATACATACAAACTTTCGCGTTTATAATATTAGTAGGATATAATATAATATTAGTAGGATATAATATAATATTAGTAGGATTTAATATAATATTAGTAGGATATAATATAATATTAGTAGAATTTTCAAAGTCATAGATTTTCAAGTCGACATTTATTTATTCGAGCAACATGAAGGTCTGAAATTCTGATAAGACATTACAGGGTCTGATTAAACACTATCTGGTGATCCATAATTTGATGTTACTTAAACCTGAACCCTCTTTCTACAAAACAAGGCATATCCGTAGTCCACAGTAACCTTCGAGTCAGTTTTTTAATATCAACTTTATTCCGATACTAGTAAGATTTAACTCAATATCTGGTGCTAGTAACAGTATTTATTTACATAACTGTCATATTGTGTTGAATCATATTCATAACTCAGTCGTTTAGTATAGAAGTAAGAGTCTGTCAGTCAGTCATCTAGATTGGGGAAAATTTGCATTTTCTGAAGTCAATATTTCTTTCAGTGAACACTCTTTACCATTAAGTAGGGTTATTCTTGATCCCCTGTGAAGGTTTGCGTTAGGGGTCCCGTACAGCGTTTATTTTGGATTCTACACACTTCAATCGCAATCCAATTAATTGATACTGGAATTGGATAGCGTAAAAGCCATGCGTAATCATAAAATAATTTTACCCTCATTATAATAATCTCAATTTAGAAGGCATATATTAGAATCTTTAATCTTTTGACATTCAATTTGATCGTATGGTTGTCGAACCATCTTAAACCAGAGCTTAAGCCACCAGTAGGTCTCTAAAATGGCTATAAACACCATATTAAATGTGCCGGTTCCGTCACGATATTTTCCTTCATAGTTTTAAGCAAGTGGTAATTAATTTCCAGTACGCTAGAGACTTCGAAAATGTAGTGGTGCGTGCCTTGGTTTCGATCTTACGATTTTTAACTTGCTAGTCCAGCGGTCATACCACTAGGCTCATCAGTGCTAACGAGCAGAACTATTTCAAGAGTAAGTTCCTGGTAAGATATGTCTGGGATAGAAATCTGAAACTTAAAACCGGGAGTCCGAGTTCAGTTTGGAACTATCCCTATGTTTTACAATATCGTTAATCTGTCAGTCCTCGTTGCTGTTAATGGATAGCTCTCATTTCACCCAAGTCTCATCCACTTGAACAACGGATTTAGCATTTCCTAACTGAAAAACTCAATAACACTTTGCCCAACCTGGGAAGCGAATCCAAGACCAGCGGCTAGCAAACTCAGCGCTTGGGACCACTAGGCCAACGAGATATTTAGCAGAGGCAGTGGGTCAATTTAAATAAAATGCCGTATCTACAATTGCAAACTAAGTGTACAGAGTTTTTAAAATATTAACAATTGGTAGGTTCTTAGAACTTAGTTGCCTGTTAAGCCATTGCAATTTAAATGGTTATAAATATAAAAGTATCACAATCATTTTAATATTAAATAAATATTTTTCTTCAAGGAATTTTTGCAGAGTAATATTTATTCATTTTCATCAGGAATTCTTCTAGCTTCCTTTTAAAAATACCATTTGAATGTAGGTTCTTAATGTCTATGGGTAACTTATTAAATATTTTTATGCTCATACAAAAAATACTATTGCTATATACTGCAGTGTGGGATGTTTTATTGCGTTATGTATGTTCAATGACATCTTTTACCGAGAACCGTAATTTTTCACCAAAAAATTGCAGTTGTATGGTAGTGCAGTGTAAAGTAATTGGAAGGCCGTCAGTGGCCTTATTATTTAACTAGCAGAATAGTAAAAAGCTTATGATCATTCCATTGACACACTATCGGAACGCAATTGAAGCATTGATAAATTATCAGACTGAACCACACGAGAGAGGGAGACACCACCAATTAAATGGAAAACTTCTTACATAATTAGATTCTCAATGTAAAAAAAAAACGTTCGCAAAACAAAGTTTTCGCTAGAGAACGTTCGCTTTGAGAAAGTTCCTGGCTCCGGTAAAGACTGCAATCTTTTTGTTCGTAGTGAGCGGGAGGGGCTGGCTTTGTATCAACTCCTGGCAGGACACACGAGCTGATATATGATATGAAGGTTATTAACAGTTTCCTGCGCGCAGGTACCTTGTTAAGAAAGAAGAATTAGTTTAATAAGTTATTTTACTATAAAAAAAAATACCGACTGAATTGAGAACCTCTTCCTTTCTTTTGAAGTCAGTTAAAAATGGATCTATTTCGGGCCACCAACTCACTTAATGGCAAGCGACGTGTGACAGAGGATGGAGCGCGTAGATCCAGAAGAAATCTATTCACTCTAGCCTTGAATATGCCTAGATTGTATTTTACAAGAAACACGGAAGACGGCAGGTCCATTCACGGGCAGTATGTATCATGAACCGTTGCGTACGAATTTTAGAAATATCTACGAACTGATGGTAGTGTGCCGTCCTTCTACTTGTCCTGTAGTAAAAGGGGGAGGGTGGAATAAGGTCATGAAACTCCTGCGTATACTCATCGAAATGTATTTGGTACAAAATAGACAAACATGCTACTTAGGTAGAGACTATTGGCTATTACCTCTGCCTGTCCCTTCGGGGAATACAGGCGTCATGCTATGCTATGTTAATGGTGATCTATCGGTGTGTACTATAAACCTAAATTATTCAAAAAAAAGATCTTCTGTTGGGGTTAGCTTCCAGTCTAACCAGATGCAGCATTAATATCAGTATTTGACATGGAGCGACTGCCTATCTGACCCCTACATACCAGTTACAGGGTAACACGATACCTATTGGTAAGACTGATTTTCATTTGACTACCCATTACGACTGTCACCGATCTTTCTTTGACAACCGGGACCGACGGGCGACGGTATAACGTGCTCTACGTGGCACTGGAACACAAAGTCCCGTCGCGTTGTAATTGAATTTCCTACCTTCTATTCAAATATTTACTCTACGGACATTATAGCACTATTCCCAGATATGTATAACCCATATAAATAATAGCTCAATTATCGTTTTACCGCAACCCTCCTCCCTACCCCCAACTGACCGCTACCCCCCCGAATGCCTTGCATTGTTTAGGCAGTAGTGGCTAATAGATGCCGCCGTCAATTTGACGTCAGCCGTCATGGTGACGGAGGCTAGGGTGACAGGCCTGAGATGATTAATGGGCGAGGAACATTATGAAAATGTTTTTTCCTGGTTTTGTTATTAATATTGGTTGGCATTTTGCTGGTAGTAACAAGAAGTGATATTGACAATTTATCGATAAAATTGAAATGAAACGTGTTCATGGTAACTTATGAAATTGACGCTGAATTCCACCAAGGCGGTTCACATTATTTTACAGTTTTTTACAGACATGCTCTAAGTATATTGTTTATTAAGGATTCCAGGTCTTATGCACAAAATGTATAAGATAAAGATATTGATGCGAACAAACGACACGATAGCTCAGCTGGAGTCGCGGGTACATATCCCGTTCGTACGAATCGTGGGCCTATAATATCCTTGTTTTCTAAAAAATTATGTCTAGTGTTTTTGAAAAGTTGTTGCGTTTTACAAATGTAATGCGTTTTTTTATAACCTAAATTAAATTACCTATTTTCTCGTTCAATAGTGCGCTAAAATAAATTTACTTACTTAAAACTTAAACCGGCTAACTATCAGTTTTAACTTTAAATTCCGTTTAACACAAGACGTCTCCGAACACAACAGAGCTATCTTAAAATAGTGAAAATGGATTGGTAAAGCTCTTTGTAGTCTTAACAGTGCATTAGCTAATCAAATGCAGTGTTGCTTTAAAAAGCGCGTCTTTATCTAAGCAAGTGATTTCATTGGTCACTGTATTAGAGGATGAGATGGTATTGTCGTGTCATTCACTTCTATAATATAAACTAAGCGTAGTGCTTAGTAGATAAGCTACTACGACATAAATACCACGAAACTAAGCTAAATATAAATATGAAAAAAGTTTATTGTGCCAAAAATTACAATTCAAGGCTTTTATTGTAGCTCTAGACCCCACACTAGGGTTCCCTGTGTCTCACTAACCTTAGTGTCGTATGTACATGTCACAAAGTTTTGCAAATCTTTATGTAGTGAGAGTCTACGTAATAAAAGGTCTAAATTATAAGACAACTTATTTTTATGGGGCCAATGTGTAAGTGGTTAAAATACGTACCATAATCTATAATTACAATTCTTAAAAAAGTTTGGCGTTTAATGAGCAGTTGTCGTAAGTTATAGGTACGCTGTATTAATAACAAATAATTTGTTATTTCACTTTAAAAATAAAAGTCAAGTATATAAGAATAAATTAATGTATTTGACTTACACAATTAGGCCCTTCAAAGGTAGTTAAGTGCTTTATAGATTAGGACTTTGTATGTAGAGAGACTTGTAACAAAACGTTGATACGTTTGTGCTGATGCACATAACCGTCACATTGCAGAACAATGGCCTCGTTTAATTAAGTAACATTTTAATATTTGAGCCTTTGGTTTCCACCAGCTGTTAATACGTTTATTTAGTCAGTCAGGCTTTTTTAAGCAGCGTAGGAAAATTCTTATGAATTGATTTGTCAAGTGTTGTTATTAATTATTGTTCGCTGGTTACTACTCTCGTGTAACCTTCGGGTTTGCCCGACTAGTTTCGAGCTCGAACGGAGCCCTTAGTCATGAGCTGAGTAGTAGCCGGTGAACCATAATTAATATAAATATGCCTCACGAAAGTTATTATACAAATAAAGTGTTGTTATTGTCAATTTTTATATTGACTGTTTGGGTGTTATTGGGAAATCTTTAGGGATAAACTGCACCGTCGTAGGGGTCGTCAGTATACGGGGTAAGATTAATATTTAGCGCCCCAAACAAAACAAAAAATGTTCCTAGAGGGTACTCTGCCAATCCTCATAGAGTACAGTCGTAAGTTCGTGATAACTGTTGTCACATTACGGAAAGCGCCGAACGCCGAGTGTCAATGACATTTCGATCAAAACAAAACACGAAACGGTCACAGTTTACACAGAGTTATAAATAGAATCGCATGAAAACATTCACAATTTCAAACAAATAGTTGAACGGCACTAAAGGACTATGTTGAATAATCTTTCAATTAATTTACAATTCGCAACCCACTCGATTTGCTGAATGAACAGGTGGTGGCCGCGGGCACGCGGAAAAATATCCTACAAAACCCATCACTAACACACTACACTATCAACAAAAACGGCATACATCACCCGCTGTGTTCAAACACAACAGTAGTAACTCAATACAAAACTGGTAATGGATTCGAAAGTGTTACAATTTCCCGTGTTTCGTTCGTGTTAATCTCACTGAATGGGGTTTGTTTACGAATGCTGAGTGGCCATGAACTGGCCGGGGTTACACTTTATTCCTCTATATTCGGATATTTCGCTTCGAAAGCGAGAGTGGCCTGGTTTTTGTTCATGTTTGATTTATTGCCGTTATGTAAGCGAGGTGCGATGTGGTCAGGTTGTCATTGGGCTTGCGAGAATGATCGAATTTTAGTCGCATATCGGAGGCCTATTAATAAGTTAGGGCTCTTGCGATGTAGCTTGTGCGTTGAGCTATATATAGGTATGCAATTGCGATGTATGAAGATTATTAATTGCATGCGTGAGAACTTAGGAAATTAATCGATCGTTAGCGCCGGTCTTTAATTTATAGTACGTTATTTCAGTACGTACGACATGATTTTTCATTGGTATATAATAGAGGTAATACCTAACTAGATAATATTTTTTTAATCTGAATACTTTTTCTTACAATAAAATTAAATAAAAAAACGTATTTGTTTATGTTAATCGTGATATGTTAATCATTAGTCACCAAGTAAAGGGTATACACATGACATGAAAGAAATGAAAAAATAAAACAAAATAAAGAAAAGGTAAGGAAATCAAGGTATGTACTCACGGGTGTAGTACTCGAGCGCCCTCTGCCGCGTCCTCGTCGAGACTCGCTCTTCACTGTCTGCAAGGTGCCGTCCGGAGCCAAAATAAGCTATAACAACACAGACACACCACAGACTTAACATAAAGCAAAAATAAAGTAAGTAAAACAAAGGAGAAACGTTAACACAAAAAGGGAAAAAAATGAATAGACAAACATGCAATGGAGTTAGGTTAGATGGCGACAGATTAGTGGTTTAGTATGAAAACTTTCTTAATGTTCGTGTTGAAGTATTTATGTTATTGGTAAAATATAATTCAATGCGTTATTGTAATTTGTGAATCAATTAATACTTTTTAGAGTCGCAATTGTTCAGACAAAACTGAGCAAGCGCCATCTATGATGCTTTAGGCGAAAGAATATCAAACGCGTGGAACGTGCTGTCGCTGATTTATAGTAGACTTGCTATTCCCCGTTAGATGGCGTTGCTTGAAGCATTATAGTACGTGTATTTTGAGATAGCTAATGTGTTAGGTATACGAACTTAATTATTTAGTAAAATTTGGTTGTAATAATTTTAATCCAGAAAATATTTTATTTTAGATTTTAATTTACATGCCATGGAAATAAATAACATCATTAAGGATTTTTCACCAATGTTTATTGCTATTATCATCTTATTTAGATCTCTTCAAAAACTATTTTATGTAGAGTTATTGATGATATATATATTAATATTTAAATTGTGTGGTTTTATCGACAGCCCCAATAACTGTGGTGGATTGACTTATAACTTATACTTTTAATTCATATAGCGACACCCGTATTGAATTCGATTATGATTCAAACATTCAAATAGGTACACGTAAAATTCCTAAGCATTAGACGAGCAAAACACTTAAATGTCAAAGTAATGACAGCTGTCATTGTCAAACCTAACGAGCTTTTTCATTTTCCAGCCACACTAATTAAATAGGTAACTTCTAACCGAGTCCACGAATAAATAAATAGTTTCTGTTACTGAGCACATGGCATCGGCTCACACCTGGCGTTTTAGTTCGTTACTCCTGTTTTTGTGTTAGACGCGAACGACATTTGTTCTATTGCCGTCTCTTTCTAAGCGTCTATCTCTCTCTAACGCTATCTATTCTTATTCAAATCGCGGGATTTGTAATTATCCTTGTGAACAGGTCTGGGACTCATTTTTCGTTCGCTATCTAGAGAGATTTTAATAAGATGAATAAACATTAGGAAGGTCTTTATGAGAAGCAGCTGCATTATTGGCTTTTAGTACGCTTGTCTAGTCTGAGATTATAGAAAAAATGTGACCGTTTTTATTCCTTATTCGTTTTGTAGTTTTCTGATAACCAGATTGACTGTCAGTCACTCTTTTGTAACATTTTCATTTAGTCTTTTATTAGATTCTTAAAAAAATATTGCACGGACCAAATATTTGTTGGAATATGTTACTAACGCTTGAAACTTTTTTCTCGTAGTGCTTATTATTTTTGTCACATAGCATCTATTATTTCAAATAATAAAAACGGGACTTCCGTAAATTTATGACTCGCGACTTGTGACACACTTTTAAATATTTTAGGGGAATATTACAAATGACTGCTACCGTTATTCAAATATTAATTATTATCAGGAAGCATCATCGTTACATCATGCATTAATTAATAAATAAACCAGTTTGTAAATTAGATTAAGTACACCTTTATACCATCTGTCATTACTTATTAATTCATATCTAAATAATATTTTTATATTTAATTTTAACGCCTTTGAACGATTATTGATTATTAAATATGATCGGTTTTCCTTTTACATGTGTTATTATTTTTTGATTATATGAATATAAAACCGAACAGGGATCCACTTTGGATTATTCATATAGTAAAATTTTAGCCTTTGTGTAAGCGAGAGACTTTCTGCACTGACTGTCTTTGTAGTTTCTTAAGTTAGTTAATTAGTATTCTACATTTTCTATTCAACAATATATCTATTTAAGTAAAACGTGAAGTAGCACAATGTATTTACAACTTGAAGTAAACCTAAAGACCATAACCAAACACCAACCAAAAACGTGGTCCTTCGACCCGCGGCACGCCTTCACGCGCGTGTATTCGTAAACAAATTACTTACTCTTCAGAGATCATACAGTAGTACTCGTAATTTGGCTCGTATCTCGTGTAACGTGGGTGCGTGTGGCGTGGGCCTGTTGGGGCAGGTCGCGTCCGTCACGCGAAGCTTGATTGCCTCATTGACGACTGCTCAGACATGTTCAAGATGGTGCGGACGTAAAATTCAAGGATATGTGACGCGACCGTATTGAAGGACTTTGCGGTTGTGGTCTAACGATTGGTCCTTTTGCTTGGACTTAGGTGCAAAGTTTCTTTAATAATTCGCGTTACAGTAATGCGATACCAAGATCGTCATCAATCGTAGGATTCATTTTGTTAGAAATTTCTACAGCTCTCCTCTGGGAAGTACGTTGTATGTAACTACTAAACTTTTCATAGATCAAGATTAAGGCTGTATATAGTCAATGTGATGATTCAGCTATTACAAATTACAAGATTCTACACACGAGTTACTTGCAATAACCTAAAGTGGATAAATATGCTGCTTTTAACAATAAAGCATCGTATATTACATTATTTGAGCGGATATAAGGTTCGTATTGAATCGATGATTCAAATGATCACGTAATGTTATAACTATAAAATACTTCGAGAAATAACCGTTGTTATAACACATGTGGAGAAAATAACTTATTCCAGTAGTCTTATTGGGTATCCTAGGTGACTTTAATGGTGTAACTAAAATGTTCTACGAAATCGTTCTATTCTATCACCTATAATTCATTTTAAGTGCTGCAGTAACTATAAAAGTAGAATAACATGTAACATAATTATTTGAAATGTTAAATATAATTCATCAACCCAAGCGTCCATTGAAATTGTACCGCCATGATGGATTGAAATGGCAGTTATTTAAAATCGGTTAAAAGGCAGGTGCAACGCATCGCCGAAGATAATAAAGGCTGAAGATAATCTCGAACGTTAATCTGTACAGTAAAAATAACGAGGTTAATTGGAATATGTTTTGTTTTGTTTTGGTATGTCCGTTTTTGCGGACCGTTAGTAAATTACAATGGGCCTGTGTTTAGTGCCGCTACTCGACGACAGATGGCATGCAAACTAATTTGCGGAACTGCGCTCCCATAAATTTTGTATCGACAATTTATTTTAAGACTGTATGATGTATTTTGTTAAATTACAATACAAAGAACATTGTAATTTAAAACTTATATCTTTTCTAAATTCCGTAGGAACACAAACCTAAATATAAAATACTTTGTACTAACTTAGCAGCTTGAAAAATTCAAGGTAGTATTCAGTAAATCGACGGTGAACGAGCCTAAGTGAATCCCAAATTGGCGATATTCATCCCAAAGTGCCGATTCAGATGTCTGTTGCGATTCAGCGGTTTTATTTGAATGAGAATGCGATTTGACGCGACAATATCGAGTGCGTACAGTTGGCAGCTACGTTTGCCGGTAAATAGTTTCTGAATATAGATTGCTTTTTGTATTGGCTTTTAAGGTTTTATATTGGAAAACGATTACATTAGTTAAATTGAATAATATCGGCGACCAAACGTTGCATGATACGATGATGCGTGATTTGATCGTGTGAATCAGAAATCAGAGGTGGTGTGGATACCTCTACTAGTCTTTACTTTTACAGCATGATGATAATTCAAAAGTTGTACCAATAGTTGTAATTTTATTACTATTATTTTAAGGATTTCTTCCAAACCCGATGTTCTATGAATATAATAATAATTAGCAGTATTTCCCACATAAATTGTATTCCTTTCAAAACTTTAACAATCAAAATGAGAAACACAAATCACCAAGTTTATCAACATTAAACTTTAAAACTATTATATCTCTGTGAACTTAGATGTTCCGTTCAGCGTATTCTTTCAAGAATCTTTTTAAATACAATAAAGCAAGTTTATCTAGCATCCTAACAATAACATTGTATAAGAAAGTTCACCTATAAATTATTTCGTTAATGTCGGGGCGTCTAAGAACTAATTTTACACTCCAGTACATTTAATCAGCGTGAATATGAACACTGAAATATTGTCTGAGATGGTCAGTCTCGTTGCCTAAAAAGATAATTTATTAGTACCTAGTAAGAATACTAAGGAATATGGTTGTTTATGGAATGACGAAATTCCGACTGCGGAAAGCAAATTTTTAATATAACATTCGGATCAGATTGAATAACGTGCTTAAGTACCTAATTATTGCAATTCAAAAATGAATGAATTAACTTTATTTATAACTAAGACATGGTAAAAGGTAAATCATCGTTAGGACCTAAGAACCACTAGACGAGATTGTTGCGAAACCTATTAATACATCAAGGAAATAAAATGTATATCTGTAACAGTATTGCATTCAATACTCAGTTGTCACTACATGTCGCGGTAATTTCATCCACCTCCAATCAATCACTAAGTGCAAGTTAACAGGTTTTAGTCTCATATACCTGGGGGTCGCCGGTGGCTTGGGGTCGGAAGGGGTCGCAAATTGGTCAGAAAACACCCTCCCCAATGTTTAAACAGATATCTGCACATCAATGGGTGTTAGCAGTTAAATGTATAAAGAGCTTAGTGCGCCGGCATTTGGGTAGAAGGTTTTGGTGTGTATTAGGTTTGGCTTGAAAAGAGATCTGGTTAGGGTGGTTAAAACGCCTAGACGTTTTACAATTTGTGCTAGTTGTTTATCACATTTCAACATAATTTAGCATCTCGGTATGGGTTAGACAGAGGCATTCACCGATGTTGTTATTAAATTCCCGTAGGTGATGAGCTTATTGCCACATATGTTTATATGAATATTATTATAATTATTTCTGGCCTATATTGGTCCCAGATTAGTTTTTAATTCATGCACTTCGGTTGGCTTTGAACTTGTCAGACAGGCAAGCTTGCAGAATTCAAACCTGTTCTTGTTTTGATGACATATCTAGGCTCTTTCTTTCTTTAATAATTTTTTTAGTACATTTAGACATAGTTAATCTAAATAACTGAGACGTTTCAAATCAAACAATCAAAGACTTGCTGCAAAATGCAACGTACCTAATTAGGACCCTGATTTTCTAACATCTCCTAAAACTGCATGCGAATTAGCTACAGACTATGCAAGAACATTCATAGTGTTATCGAGTGAACGTGGTAAGCGACATGCCAGGACAGCGGTCCGACAATTCAATCAGTCTCCAATCAAATCGACTCGACTGGCTCGACCGACACCGGCTAAGCTACTCCACACACTGAAGCGGTGTGACGTCGTTTTATTTCTCCTTTTGGCGTAGGTTATAGCCAATAAGGATGAGTTTACGGAAAAGTTGTTGTTACGTTACCCTTCCTTACTGTAGATATATATGATAGGTATTCATATTCATATTCATATTCTTTATTTGCATACCATAATGTACATAAGATGTTGTAAAGAAACAAGAATCATTATGGACCCTGTAGGGCACAACAAAATTTAGGAGAGAGGAGGACGTATTTTTATTATATTAACATTTATAGACTTAAATTTAAGTAATTATATTCAAAATTTAATTTATGAAATATAATATAAAAATTATGTATAGATATAGGTACCTATCATATATAGATAGAGTAGATACTCTCATGAAGTTTGTAGTAGGCAATTTGTTGCTCGTTCCTTTACATGGCATAACATTGATTGCTTTTTGAGGTGACGGATTAAAGTGGCATTATTGTTAAAAATAAATAGATTGAAGGTACCACATTCTATGTACCACGTCATTCGGATGTCTATTAATGTGATCTAACATAAAAACATAGCTTAACAAGCGTGTAACTGGACGATTTCAAGGCAAAAGCCTCTTTGACATGGAGAAGGCGTGAGTATTAATCATCACGTTAGCTCGCTGCGGGTTGGCGTTTTCAGGTTATTAGATTAACAAAGAAATCTATTTAAGTAGGTATAAGACATTGGAAAATATACTTTTATTTCATGCCAGGTTTGAATCACAAGATGCACAAGAAGCGGGACTCTAACTATTCCGCATCTACATAAAAATGCATATACAGCGTCCAGACGGCTAATCCCAAATTCGATCGATCCGACCAAATCACTTCATTATTTAACTTGGTCGCGTCTTGTCGCGCCACGCTCAGTGTGTGCGCTTCCTAAAGCTCCACACAGACCGCGATTGGCTATTGTTTAATGCCGCCGAGGACACGGCCGGGTTTTTTTATCCTGTCGACGACGGAAGCTCAATTCAGTGCAATCACGGCGCACTGACGCGGGACGCATTATAGTTGCGCGCGTGTAGACGGTGGCGCTGTTAGCGGCGAGTAGCCGAACTAAAGTTTTACGTAACTTTGATAATATGCTGATTTTAAATCTATTTGGCCCAGTAAACCCAGTAGTAATTGTTAAAAGATCTGTGATATATTATTAATATGCATTATGGGGTAAACTATAGGTACATTTGTGAACCTTTTTTCGTTATTAATTATCTCAAATAATTTAACGATCGTGAGAAACAAAACACGAGAAATCCCGTCCTACATATCGGGCGAGTGAATCTGTGCATGGCGTGGAGTTTAATTTAACAAATTGAACCGCCATCCGGCGACCAAGTGGCGGATATGTCATGATGCCGCTCTCATGACGCACGTCAGTCGCAACGTGTCAAAAGGAAAAATATACTTTTACCCAATGTTCGTAGATACTGCATAATATATTTTATTACCTTTGTCGTATGTTAAATGAAAAATACCATATAAAGAAACGTGGACAGACCTGTGGGCTTACTCTTAAAATAATTCCGCTCGATTGACATTAGAAATATGTCAGTTCGTACTTTTAAATGCCAAAATGTCTAAAAAATAATTATAGATTTGGGATAACATGAAGACAACATGCTTTAAAATTGAGGAAACTTTGATGTAGGTAAATTTATTTTAAAATCACGCGTTGTTTTAATGCATCTATTTAATATTGGAATTGGATTGGAATTGGTATTAGTTTCAAGAGTAACCCCACTGTTTGTAGATTTTCACGAGAAGTAAAAGAAAACCAGGCATTTTATAAACAAAAATACATACATACCAAGCATCACGCTTGTATCCCCTAAAGGGTAGGCAGATGTATACCGACTCTATTATAACAACATTTCACTGATGAAGTTATATTTTTTTACCTTATTACCCAGCAAAATGCTATGCGCCTATCAAAATTTTGTAACAGAAAATCCTAATATCACTTTGCTCAACTCGGGAATCGAATTTGCAACCTAACGCTGAGCAACGCGCTTGCGTGCAGGAGACTAATGAGGCAGTTTTGATTTTTATGTGAAAACAATCATACTTATCGTACAACAATAATAATAATAGCCATAAATAACGAAAGAACCACATCAAAACTAAAAAAAAACACTAAAATAATAATGTTAGTACTTAAAAAAAAAGTTAGCATTCATAAATTTCACGAAAACAATTTCAATATGAACACAAAGAACGCATCCGAATGATTTAAATTTGGAATTCGTGTAAAGCTCGCATTGATTGGCGGGTGAGTCAGTATGATGCATTGTCCCATCGCTTATGGCTGACTCATGGCTCACAAAGTAATACTTTTGCCTGAATAAAGGTTGAACAAAAAAATTATCGATGTTATGCTAATATGAAAATAAAAACTAAAAGGCTGTTTAGTGGGATAACTTCATTCAGTAAGGTCATTTAGATCAATATTATCTTACACTTTTTTATTGTGAAGGTTGAAAACATGGTGAGGAAACCAGCACACCTCAGAGATGTTCTCGATGCTGTGTAAAGCCATGTCAGAGGCCTCGGGCAGTTTAACTCTGACACTAGGTTGTTCATCTACTACACGAAGACGAAGAAGATTGTCTAGGGCATCTCGCAGGTCAACCTAGGTTGGGATTTTAATAGAACTAAGGGTTTTGCTAGATTAAACTTGTAAGATTTGTAAGTTATAAAAATTACCAACGTTAAAAAATGTGTATTAAAATTAAAATGACAGGCTTGGCCTCGTTGTCACTTCCTAGTTGGGCTCCTGGGTTTGATACCAAAGTCAAGCAAATTATTATTGGATTTTTCTGTTAGGAAATTCTAGCTCTAGTAGTAGCCCAGAGCTTGTCATCATAAAGAATGCTTGCAAAAAAATAAAATGCTTCAGAATCAAAAATCAAATAGAACAAATGACGACAACATGAAAAAAGTCATCTCTACTGAAGGCCTGCGCATGACAGAAGGAAGAGGCTGAACCGTCGAAAAAAAAAAGAGATTTCGTCCTGTTCGCAATTAAATTGTTGTTTACACATAATTCTTTAAACGTATGTTTGTAAACAAACCATATCTGTTTCTATGAAGTTCAAGGTCCCAGGTCTGACCTCGGTCACGGGTGATCCCGGGTACTTTGTGACCGTTTACACCCGGGACGAGGGTCCAAACGTTTTCCTTATAGGACCTCCTCGTTTTACGATACGACTGGCTTTAAATAAACCGTGTATTTTGTTTTGGGTAAATTCTTTTGTTGAATAGTATTGACGTTTTCTGTTTTTTTGTTTTATATTTTTTTTAAACGCATTTAACGCTGGCATGGCGATCTCAATTAAATAATACGTATAATCGCGCCTCTCTCCCATTGGGGTTGGCAGAGACTAAAGATAATATAAATAGCATCCTCCTCTCTTCTAAGTTGCTGTGCCCTGCAGGGTCCATAATGTACCTTTTGTGATATCGTAACATCTAACATGATTATGGAGTGCTATAAAGGTATTGAGTTATCTACTCTACTTAGAGTGATTACATTTCTTCTAGATCTATGTGCTCCAGCCTCGGCCATGCCGTCGCTTACCATCGGGCGTGGTGACCAAAAATATATCCATTTTTGATAAAATAAAAAATACCTAATGCTGTTCTGTATCTACAGAATATATCTATATCTTTTGTATCTACAAAAGATCATAAACGCCATTGGAACTTCTCTAATATTATTTTTTGGTTTTGGAAAATTATGTATGGGGCATGCCATAATTATTTTTGAAAAATATGAGTAAGATTTGAACCTGCGCACCAGGCGCTCATATGCGAATACTCCAGGCGCTAAGAAATATTCGGAATAGTCAGCTTAGTTGAAGCTGTAAGACTATCCCGAATATTCCTTCTACATTAATAAGTCTTACGCCAACGTAGGCATTATCTATTCATTCACTATGTCTTGTATTACTGAATAGCATGATTTACTTTGCAGTTAATTCAAATGTAGAACAGCGGGGTACTTGCGAAATTTTTTTTGTCTATGGCATTTAGATTCTAAATCATATAGTAATAATATGTTGCCTATTTGATTCCTTGGAATACGTGTTCTTGGAATTAAGCTTTAACTTTTTTTTACGAAATATTTTGTTATGTTATCGTACACTTTTTTCCGAGTTGGCGCTCACGTGGTGTGTTTGATAACAATTGAATGTAAAACGTGACTGAGGAAATACTTGAAAAAATACAAATATTTTTAATGGTTACAAAAATTGTTTGAAAATTTTCTTTTGTTTAGGAGACATTGCGAAAGTGTGTCAACATTGCGAAAGCCTCTTTTGACGGATTTCATTCAAATAAATATTGTGTTTTTATAATTTGTGGGTCTTACAATAGGGTTATTGACGAAATTTCACAAAGGGCTTAAATTTAAAGAATATGGTATACATTACCCAAAAAAAATATTCTCAATTTTTTGTGTACTTATTGATTTAATAACAGCTATTTAAAATTCAAATTTCAAAGGTTGTGCCAAAAGGCGCGATAATGACGATCGCCATTTTGTGACGTCATTACGCAACAGAAGCATTGTAAACAAAGGAAATTATTTTGTAAATCATAACATTAGTGCGTAGTATACCAATACTTCGAAAATTGAACTGAAATACGAAGAAAGTGGTTGCATCTTGCTTCCCAAATATCAACAAATTCATCTATTTATTTTGTGTCATGTGTCACAGTGACTGCAAATTGACAATCAATCGACTGAGTAGTGACGTCACGCAGTCATTGGTGTTTCGAGTCACGTGGCACATAGATTAAAAATTATGAATTTGTTTATCGAATTAAATGTATTTACGAGTTATTATTATTATTTTCAAATATACCAAAGAGTCAAATAAAATACATTCTATCATTATAGCTAAATTTCATATTTTATTTCCATCAGTGTCAAATACCCTATTATAATGATTTTTATATTTTCCTATTTTCCTGAATCCGTTTCCTTCTTTTTTCACTGAACTCTCGTTCGTGTTATCTTTTTTAGGGCTTTTTAATTTGACAGATTAAGTACATACATTTCATAATAGCTTTTAATATAAAGAGGTGGTACTAAAATATTAAGTTCACAATCCTTTGTGTCTACTACTAAGTTCAAATTCCGAATTCTCGACATAATTATTTTAGAAACTGGTAACTTGTTAAGAAAATCTTAATTAATTTTACTTATTATTTCGTTAACTTCATTCCTTTACGTACTAATCAGTTTAAATATATATTTTAGTATTTTGTTTCATTTTCTGAGAAAATTTAACTTAATTGTTTGATTATGGAGATAACTTCGTGATGAAATTTGGCCTTAATAAGACAATGATTTAACAACTTTTGTGTTTTTTTTTTCACGTGTACCTGTTATTGATCTTTCTTTTTCTTAAATCGATTAGAAGTTGTTTATAGTTATAATGTATAGTGAAAACCTAAGATATTACTAGTCTATAATGTTTTTTATTTCATAAGTATTAAAATGAATGCTTGTGCCTTCTCTGTATGAGAAGGCACAAAGGCCCTTGCCCTGCAGTGGGACAGTTTCTGGTTATGTTATATGTATTAAAATAGCTAACATGCAGTCAATAACTGAGCAATAAAGGGTGAAGAAGGGTGAGTTGTGCTATATTATAAATTAATAATCACTTGCTTAAAACGGTGAAGGAAACCACCGTGAGCAAATTAGCACACCTGACAGAAGTTCTCGATGGTGTGTAAAGCCATGTCAGAGACCTACGGGTGGTTTAAACTCTGACAACATGTTGTTCATCAACCACAAAGAAGAAAAGTGCTTTTTTGTGTAAGAGGAGGCCTTGTAATGGGATGATTTTAGGACGACAATATAAATATAGATATATTTTTTTAAACGTCACTGCCCTGGCTGGGGGCCTTAAAATTATTAAGGGAACCACAGGAAAGCCCGGTTAAGCAGTCGACAACCTTCTAGGAAGATACGCGAGATGACATACACAAAAAAAAAAACCACGATACCACATGAACTATGAACAAAGCCGCGTGATATCGCTAGTAACAACTGTTGCTAAACAGATCCAAGTTAAAATTTAATATTAAACTTTAACAATGGGTACAGTAGCGTTATTATGTAAGTACTAACAATAGGAGTTTGCTAACTTCGGATTAGTGGCGTAAATTAACAGTTATCCCCTAACTTTGCTAGTTAATTGTTAAACTTTTTGTTTATATTTTTAACTTTATGTTAGTTGTTGAGTTTGTTTAAATTATTTTCTGGTTAATTGTATTAATTAATTGGTAGTTTGTTTTAGGATTAACTGTTGTGTTTTTATTAAGCTTTTGAAAATTTTGAATTTTTAAGTATGTTAGGAATGGTTCGGTAAATACGCTGGAGGTATTATCTCGATAGTGCACAATTATGTGCGCAAACACAGGTGCATTTTTCCTTTCTTTACTGTCATAGTCCGATGGGACGACAATCCGGCAGGGCCGGAGGGAGATCACACACAGGACCGACGGTCGACGCATGACCGTGTCACACAAGGAACTTCCTAATTCCGAGCTGCAACTGAGAATTACCTAACAGAAAAACCCAGCAACACTTTGCCCGACCCGAGAATCGAACAGATCCTCACGCTCAGCATCACCGCTTGCGGGCTCTTGACCAATAAGACAATCTAATCTTAAGTTGTATATTGGTAGAAAAGTAAAATCTGCAGATACACTACGACTCGCGAGTTTACTCGTACGGAAAATTAATTATTTGATCTACCGATAATGTTGTTCCTTGTCTGTCTGGCTGTATGTACAATGTAAGATATATGTCTGTTAACGAATCCACGATACAAGAAAAAATCCTAGTGAGGGGCAACGTTTTTTAAGGCACAGACCCGGAAAAATTATGTAGTACATATAAACATTCGTTCCAATACGTAGAGCTTATGTTATCTATATTTGTAGATTTGTGGAAGTTTGACATCGCAACAATGTTCACGTTGTGGTTACACGGGAATGTATGATATATGCTATCGTAGCTATTAAATTCTTTAATGCTATATAAGCATATTATGGCAGGGTGAAATCCCTTGTCATCGGCCGAAGAGGTTGTGGCTTAAAATGTGCGTTTGTTGTGACGATCTACTTTTGTTTTTGAGTGTAATTATAATGTACAACTATTCCTTAATTTATTAGAACATGAAAAAAAAAACAATTTTCGTATAAAAATTTAAAAATAATGAAATCTAACCAGAAACAGTAACATCTATTAGAAGTTAGAAGTAGTTGCCGTGTTCCAAAATTATCCTATCAAATACAAACTGCAATGCTACTAAAGTACATATCATTAAATTAAAATTCTAACCCCACAACAATAACCAAATAATACCACCATAACTCAAAGGCCTACACACCAATATTGAGCACTCCATTACAACGACATTGAAATGCACCGCGACTCAAAAGTTAGGCAACGACTCGCGACTAAAGGCTCGTTCCCACTTTCTGTTGTTGTTCCCACTGTGTCTTGACAGGTATTTGCGGGTTGTGGCGTAAAAAGGGTGGTAATTTGGAATAATGCAGAAAGGGTAGTTTCCTCAATGTAGTTAAAGGAAAACCTTCTTCTTTTGTATGCTTTCGAGCCAACTTATTGTTAGATTTGCTTAAGCTGCTCCAAGGTAGACTTGGTTAAGGATTGCCATTAATTGACAACATCTGGAACCGAAAGACTAAAGTACAGAGAAGCTCAGATTAAAATATTCCTAGCGGTCAACTATCACAGATTGACCATGCCAAGCCTTCTCAACGATAGTTTAGTGTGTACCGGTAGTCTTTAACCTGAATCTGAGGCTTACTGGTTTGAACCACTTTGATACTAGATTAGGCTCTTAACCACAGCAAAGAAGCGGGAACAATAAAAACGACAGTCATCCAGCAAGAAAAAATCGTAACAAAACCGACACACAGTGAGAACGCGCCCTAAAGCTGAACGAGCCATAACACTAAACCTTTATGATATACCGCCTGATATCCCAAATGCACACCAGCCAGCCTATCCTTGATTAAAAATGGCGGTAACATTGAAAAACGCCGAATATTTACACAAGTCGGTGATAAAACCGCTCTCTCTCTTCTCTATTAAAAGCGGTGAAAAGTGTGAATAGTTAAAAGCACTCCGTGGGAAATGAAAACTGAAGTGAAAGCCTTTTGTTGTTAATGTTATAGTTGATACAGCTTTGTTTTACGAAGATTTGTTTTTGTGTTTTTGAGTTTTGTGAACAACAAGTTTGCAGCTTTTCGTTTGTTTCTATGCTGCTAGCATGCATTTATTCCTAAGTACTGCAGGAACTATTAATGTTTTTATGAATGGAACAGATATTTACATAAAACAAAGAATTAAGTTATTTTCAGAGCAGAACCCGAACTATCTCATCTTTAATTCTCCTTTTTTCATCTTCATAAAATCTTTTATGTAAACGATTTACACCTACTACCAAAACAGCAATTTTATGTTAAAGAAATAAATCGCATTACCTAGTCCAATAACCGGGCCAGAATTACGTGTGACATAAAAAATAGAGTAGCGAAGTCTCTTCAAATTTCTATTTTCTGGCGCGAATAAAATCCTAGCATCCAAGTGATTTCCCGCGTCGTAGATTGACACCGGGAGGGGGCGTTGGCGTCGTCGCCACTGAAGCGGGCACGCGTTCGTGGTGCCGACAATTTGTACTCTCACCCTATCTATTACGTAGGATATGTTTTCGATCACGGTCAGGGGTTTTCTTGCTTCATCCTTTTTTGTCTGTGATTACTTTAATGGGGCGGTGATTAATGTGTCAAGGAAATTATGCATATCTACTCCTGGAGTATCATTGAAAACAAAAACTTTATACGTAATATTTTGGACTATTTACTCTGATAAATCTTTCAATCGCATTAACGCATGCGTAGCGAGCTCTGAAGTTATAAATTTTATGGAAAGAAAAAGCCATCTCGACCTCTACTGAGAGAGCGCCTGGAGTATTCATCCCGGAAGCACAAACACATGGAATCCTGCTCACGACCGTATTTTACTTGTCACAAAAATTTCTACCTTTACAATAGTGTACTGTGTAATGTGAAATGTCTCGTTGGTGTATTGGTCCCAAGCGCGACTGCTGAGCATGAGGTCCTGGATTCGATTCCCGGGTCGGGCAAAGTGTTATTGGGTTTTTCTATTAGGAAATTCTCGGTAGCAGCTCGGAGATTGGAATTGTGCTCGGTAGATGGCACTAGGCTCACGACCTATTACATGGGACTTAATTACATCATTTGTGAAATGTGGGTGTACAACTATGTACACCTCTGCCAACCCCTTCGAGTAATATAGGCGTGATGTTATGTTAAAGTTGTAAATAATTACTCATTAGTTAAACAAATATGCAATGTCTTTATATTAATCGTAAGAAATTTGTAACTTGTATTGCATTTTTTCTGTATAAACCATTATAATGTTTTGAATATTTTATTAACACTCGTCACGCACTTTGTAACAAAACTGTAATGATTATAGATTCACTGAATTTATTTAGATATGGCTATATCTACAACGCTCAGCTATTTGTGTGAAGTAAGCCGATAATAATCATATAATATATCTATTAATTATTGTTCACCGATTACTACTCACGTGTATTCTTCGAGATGTTTTATTTCTTTATTTCACAATAATTTTTTCATTGTGTTCGAATTTTATGCAATTTATAAATATTAAAAATAATGCCAATAATAAGGATACAAGATTCATAAGCAATTAATTAATAATTATGGATTGCCCGACTAGTTTCGAGTTCGAACGGAGCCACGAGTTAGTTACGAGCAGAGTCCACGGCAATGTCCGAAAACCCGAAGAATTCACGTGAATAGTAACCGGTGAACAATAATTAATATATTATGAATATGCCTCACAAAAGTTATTATACAAATAATATATATATATCAGATAAATATTCGAAAAGCATTAACGCATGCATATTATTTCATAGTATCATAGCATCACGCCTGTATTCCCCGAAGGGGTAGGCAGAGGTGTACACAATTGTACACCCACATTTCACCAATGCTGTTATTAAGTCCCATGTAATAGGTGGTGAGCCTATTGCCATCTACCGGGCACAATTCCAAACTCCGGGCTGCGACTGAGAATTTTCTATCAGAAAAACTCAATAACACTTTGCCCGACCCGGGAATCGAACCCGAGACCTCATACTCAACAGTCGCGCTTGGGACCACTAGACCAACGAGGCAGTTATTTCAATTAAAATTTTAATAATATTATTTCAACCAACATTTTAGCATAATTTGAACTTCAACGCAGCTCAAACAAGACGAACATAAACGCTACAGATTTGCATGCCCCTTGCTTTAAGATGAACCTGACCTCCAAAGTGCGGATTATGTTGCGAGGCACCCCAGGAGATTCGGTTACGGTAATCCCTTATCCCAGACACACAAACACGGGAAAGTGCACAAAAGTACACGAGAAACAAGAGTACAGTAAACGGCATGTTCGGGGTAAGACTTTGACCTTGGGCTGGCCTATCGTAGTAAGGAGATTCAGTAGTATACGAGGCCAGCTTATACTGTTTCTATTAACAGTGAAGTGCGGCTAAAGTTACTTTTTTTCTTATCTACTTATATAGGTAAGTAAAATTTAATTGTTGTTTGTTGGAAAGTAACATACCAAACATACCTTGTGAACGGAAGGACATTCTTTTTAAATGTATTGCGGCTGTATTCCCCGAGGGGGTGGACACAGTTGCACACTCACATTTCACCAATTCTGTTGTTAAGTCATGCCATGTATTAGGTACCGGGCTGCTACTGAGACTTTCCTAATAGAAAAACGCGATAACACTGCCCGACCTGGGAATCGAACCTAGGACGTCGTGCTCTGCAGTCCACTAGACCAACGAGGCAGTTTATTTTTTAACATTTTTAATAGCTCGTATTAGGATCGGACAACGTCTAGGTCAGCGAGTCTTTGGCGAGAATCAAATAAAGTTTAACGAAGAGAAGTGAGTTTAACATAAATTTTATAATACCTAATGAAGAAACTATTTATTTATTCAATTAATAGCATGCTTACAGTGGTCACCCAATCGCTTACGATAATAGGATACAGCTTAGCTTAAAGCTTAATCTTAACTATGAGAAATATCAAAACAGAATCGAGAAAATCTATGCAGCACATCTCTAGAACTCTAGAAGGTAAGACACAAAAGGATATTGAATACCCTAAGTGATTAACCATTTATAACGACATCTTCAGTTACGTCAAATACCCAGCTTAAGATAATTAAAGTAAATCACTTGCAAATACAGATAAATCTTTGAAAAGCATTAACGCATGCTTAGCGAACTCTAAAGTAAATGTATATTAAATGGAAAAAGAATACGGTCGCGAACAGGATTAGAACCTGCGCCTCCCGGATGAATACTCCAGGCGCTCTGACCACTAAGCCATCTCGACCTCTGCTCACCACCGCGAATTCTTCTTCCATATTTTAACACGTCTTATGGCGACGTCATTGCAATCAATTCAGTCCCTATACTGGTGACCGAACCGACACGACTAACTTTGCAGTTAATACAATGCCGTAAAGAATGCAATTACCTTAATAATTCAAGATAAATCTTTGAAAAGCATTAACGCATGCTTAGCGAACTCTAAAGTTATTATATTAAATGGAAAAAGAATACGGTCGCGAACAGGATTCGAACCTGCGCCTCCCGGATGAATACTCCAGGCGCTCTGACCACTAAGCCATCTCGACCTCTGCTCACCACCGCGAATTCTTCTTCCATATTTTAACACGTCTTATGGCGACGTCATTGCTTTTTCCATTTAATATGATAACTTTAGAGTTCGCTAAGCATGCGTTAATGCTTTTCAAAGATTTATCTTGAACTCTAAAGTTATTACCGAAGAACCTGCGGCTCCCGGATAAATACTCCAGGAGTATATATATATATATATATATATAGGCGCAGATTCGGTATCTAGCTCGCGACCGTTTTATTTTTCCATTTAAAATTATATATATAAAACACTTGCACTTATGAATGTAAACATTCTTAACAAAATGAAATAAAAAAAAAAAATTAACAGCACGTCTGTCATGTGTGAATAATATTTTTTTGTTTTACACTTTTTTGTGTACAACAGTCACTATACAATCTTTTTTAAATGGCACTTTCCTATATTACCTGAGACAATGTAAAGATTCTAACGACTATACATCTATTTCGGTTCAGACGTTTAGAAGTTATGGTGGAATAAAGAAACTCACAAATCCACCCCCCAATACATGAACCCTAAAACATAACACTCCTTATATAATTATATTTTTTTAATACATGTTGAGGCCATGTAATGCCTATATTAATTCTATTTTTCAAAGAAAACATTGAAAAAATAATAGACAAGAACGGGGCTTGAACCCGCGATCTTTGACGTTCCGTGTCATCACTCTACCAACTGAGCTACCTTGTCGTGTTCAAACCTATTGAATTTTCAATCCTCTTTGTATACGTCTTAAGGAGACGCCTGGTGATATTCATCTAGTAATCATTTACAGATTTACTAAACTCAGCGTTACCACTTTGCAGTTGTAAATCGCCGAACAACATCCCAATCCTTTATAAATCATATATAATTATATTTTTTTTAATACATGTTGAGGCCATGTAATGCCTATATTAATTCTATTTTTCAAAGAAACATTGAAAAAATAATAGACAAGAACGGGGCTTGAACCCGCGACCTTTGACGTTCCGTGTCATCACTCTACCAACTGAGCTACCTTGTCGTGTTCAAACCACGAACGATAACACTCCTTTTTTTGGCAGTCGTGTGAAAATAAAACAGATTTACCAAACCTAAAAATATTACTTCCTTATCAATAAACAAAGTATGTGTTTATAAAAAAATATATCTATAACAAAGCCATACTCGCGGTACAGTAATCTCAATCATGACCTCAGGGGGATTATGGCACCCCGCTCGAGTTTACATTAATCTGTAGTCCCAGACGGTTGCACAGACAAACACGCGCGTATGTAACATTTGTGTTTCGAACTCTTGACAGATTTTGAATCAAATTTTATCGCTACGGTAGACTGAATAATCTCGATTCAATCTACCTAGCATTTTCCCAATTAAATTGAGGTCGGCTTCCAGTCCAACCAGATGCAGCTTAATACCAGTATTTTACATGGAGCGACTGCCTATCTGACTTCCACAACCCAGTTACTGGAAAACACATATCTCGTGGTATGACTGATAGTCAATCCTTTCAGGCCTCTGACTACCCGTAACGGCTATTATATATCTTAATTTGACAACCGGAACCGACGGGTTAACATGTTCTCAGAGGCACGGAGGGGCTCGGTATGAAATTATGGTTATCCATCCACAGACCGACCGTGACAAGTGCAGCTTTACCTCGATCGATCGTTCTGTGCAGTTGTTACTTAGCCAAAAGCCCCTCAACTCTATGTAGATTGAAATAATATATATAAGTAATATTGAGAAGTCTTTATGTGATTTCATAATAAATTAAGTGAAAACTGTTATTCTTTCGATGTCGAATCATAACTGACCGTATGAATTATTTTCTGTCTGTCTAAAAGTTTCCCTCGAATAGGCTCGGCTCCCTAGAATCGGGATAATATGAAGACAACATGCTTTAAAATTGTGGCAACTGTAATGTAGGTAAATTTATTTTAATACTACGCATCGTTTTAAGGCGTCTATTTAATATTGGAGTTGGTATTAACTTCAAGAGTAACCCCACTGTTTGCTGGTAATCTGTACCAGCAAATGTACTTTGATTTAAAAAAGTTTGTTATTATATTATAATTATTACCTTCAATCATTGGGGACCAATACCGTACTTTTAATTATTTTCTCATATTTCAATATAAATTAACTTCAGTAGCTCACATTCAAATTCAAAGGTAGTATTACTACCACGTGTCGCGGTTCAAATATCTTGAACCTGACCTTAGGGCTGCGAGGGGCTCCGGAGGGGCGTCGGAGGGTCCGAACTCCAAACATAATCTGTACGGTACATTGAAAGGGAATCGTGACACGATTCTTTATTTCGCATTTAGTTTTTGTTTACATGGGATCTTTTTTCGAGTATTTTGTTGTTATTATATATGTAATGAACTTAGCAGGTGGCGTTTAGTAGTTTCTGCCTACACTCATGGGAAAAAGGCTCGAGTTTTGGTATTGTTTCAATTGGGAGTTAGATATTTATATTTATGCCTCGTTGGTCTAAGTGGTTCCAAGCGCGACTGCTGAGCAGGTCCTCGGTTCGATTCCCAGGTCGGGCGGGAACGGTGTTATTAGGTATTTTTGTGAGGAAATTCTCAGTAGCAGTTCGGAGTATAGAATTGTGCCCGGTAGATGATATTAGGCTCATCACCTATTACTTAAAAGCATCGGTGAAATATGGGTGTACACCCCTACCTACTCCTTGGGGGAATTCAGTCGAGATGCTATGATATGTTATGTTTAGATATTTACTGTATTGTGATTGTGAATTGATGATGAATATGAAGCCAATCGCAGTGAGCAAGCTTAATCATCAGTGCTAGGTCTTTGTCCTTATGAAAATAAGTCTACCATGCATTGAGATAGTTGTAGGATAAAACGACGATTAGATAAACAGATAAACACATTTATTGGTAATTAAAATTACATGTCAATATAAAAACTACAAATAATATTAAAGTTACAATATTTAATATTGTAACTTTAGAGTTCGCTAAGCATGCGTTAATGCTTTTCAAAGATTTATCTTGAATTACAAATAATATTATTTAAAATTAATTTTACGATTCACGTTTAATTACAATTATTTTATTCATTACATTATTATTTTCCACTTAATAATTACAATAAAACATCTAATTATAACATCACAATATTAAGCATTATTATTCAGTCACATATTTTTTTTTTTCATTTATTCGTAAGTTCTTCAATGGAGTAGAATGCAGTCTGTACGAGCTAGCACTTAAGTTTTGCTTTAAACCCCGTTCTTGTTACAGCCGAGGTACCAGATAACGGTAGATTATTAAATATTTTAGGTTATGGATATGCGTTAGTTTGCTAGATTTTGAGAGTCGGTGTGTTACAACGGTTAGGATGATCCAATGACTTACTTGAAGCAAATAATATATTCGACAGAATGCTTGCTATTAAAAATCGTTTAAATCTGTAGAAGAGTTTTTCTAAATTAACTACTTAGCATAACGCCTGTAATCCCCGAAGGGGTAACCTGAAGTGTACACAGTTTTACACCCACATTTCTAACCAATATTTGTAATAAACTATAGATACTTTTTTCTGATTCAAATGGAACCCAATATCCTATGTACAGATAGCAGATACACCCTCATCGATTCATGTCGTCGACAATTGTGGCTTCGGGAGCAGTGTCACCCAAAAATGGGACTGTTTACTCCCAATCGAGGGCCATCAATGCCTTCCTCACGATGCTCATAAAACGTAACCCTAAAAATAAATGGTCATTATTCTGCTACACTTGTTGCCTTGGATTGTGTCGTCAGTCCCACTGTAGGGTTGTCAGAGGTCCGGGTGCTATTGAGAAGGCTTTCGGTACGTGTGTGGCTTTGGGTCGGGGCTTCCGAGGTGAAGGGTTAACATTTTTCCGTGAGTCATGTTTTGGGGCTTAAGGATGGCCTCAATTGAATAATTTGAAGTATTTTTGCTGATACATTTCTGAGCCTGCCTCGTTGGTCTAGTGGTCTCAAGCACGACTTCTGAGCAGGAGGTCACGGGTTCGATTTCCGGGTCGAGCAAAGTGTTATTGAGTGTTTCTGTTAGAAAATTCTCAATAGCAGCCCAGAGTTTGGAATTGCGCCCGGTTGATGGCAATAGGCTCACCACCTATTACATGGGACTTAATAACAGCGTTGGTGAAATGTGGGTGTACAATGGTGTACACCTCTGCCTACCCGTTCGGGGAATACAGGCGTGATGCTATGTTATGTTATGTTACATTTCTGAGGGTGTATAAGTCGAGGAGATATCTGTACAGGTTAAATTAAGGTTTTCTTTTAACACTATCTGCGGTATATATGAAAAATATTGCAACCAGAATGAACCATTATTAAATGTTTGGAAATGTTAAATATTGGCCAAGGAATGTATTCCCCGAACGCTTACCCAGAAGTATCCATAGGTAAGTCCGATGTAAGTTGATTGGCCTACTGCCATTTATGGCCAACATTTCTTGACAGAAAAACCCTATAACACTTTGCCCGACTTAGAAATCGAATGCAGGACCTTATGATAACGACGTCTCCTTATAATCCAGAAGAGTTAAACGCAAAAAATCATCTATAATCTCCAAACATTATTTCAAAATCTTGATCGAAATTCACAGGAGTTGCACCCACCTTCGAAACTTTTAAAATATGTATTTCGTTGCCGGGGTAACCCTACGGGACGGGGTATGAATATGGCGATATCAGTGACCGGTCCGGGAGGCCGTCTGGCGCGCGTCTGCCCGGGGGCATATCGAGATTAATGCCTCCTGTGGTTACACGAACAAGGTCACGTTTACGTACGTTTGTTTTTGTCGTGTCGGAAGGCTTTTTGGACATTTTTGGCGGTTTTTTGAGGTAATTGGAGTGTTTGGGTGTAGGTCGCGGAAGAGCCATTGAAGCTTTTGCTTATGCACATGTACAAGAGGCAGTGAATATCTGGGTTTAAAGAAAAATTGATAAGGCATATTAATGTTACAATATTAAATGGAAAAAGAATACGGTCGCGAACAGGATTCGAACCTGCGCCTCCCGGATGAATACTCCAGGCGCTCTGACCACTAAGCCATCTCGACCTCTATCGACTGTATTCTTTTTCCATTTAATATTGTAACTTTAGAGTTCGCTAAGCATGCGTTAATGCTTTTCAAAGATTTAACCCTCCAATTGAGACTGCATATCAATTAGAACCACATGAAATTTACTATTCAGCAAATATCGAACAAATTCTTCTAACCCACTTTCTTAGAATAAGCAGAAATAAAATCGAGTACCAAACCTTACGATGAGTGTGTGAGTGTGTGAATATGAATACCCAGCATGAGTACAGAATATTATTCTCATAAAAGAAAATAAAGTAAAAGATAAAGCGTATACGGTCGGAAGTATTTAATAGAGGCGGTGTTTCGTAGCTCCGGGCGCTACGCCGCTACGCATCGTAGACGCTACTACGACAAGTCTACGTAGTCTATGATAGCTATAATTGTATTTTCTTATGAGGTTATATGGGATTTTTATACCAGGGATCTTTATCTGTATTATGGAATAAAAAGGAATAAGCTCGATGAAGTTGGCTATGGTTTGGGCAAAACTAAAAACGCGGATTAAAGGACTGCTGGTTAAGTATACTACGTTTTTTTTAATTCAATAATTAATGGTTTGAGTCATCAAACATATTCAGGTTATGTTACTAGAGTAATATATTAACAAAAGGGTATTGATCTGCTTCACATTTAATCCAAACTAATATAATAAATGCGAAAGTAACTGTCTGTTTGTTTGATTGTAACTTTTTCACATCTAAACCACTGAACCAATTTTGACGAATTTTGGTATCAAGATAGATTGGACCTTGGAGGACATTGGTTACCTTTTGTTATGCAGACGAAGTCGTGGGTACCAGTTAGTATATACTATATGTCTATTTTCTAAGCGTTTTTACACACACATAAACATATCATCACGCCTGTATTGACGCCCCGAAGGGGTTGGCAGAGGAGTACACAGTTGTACACCCACATTTCACCAATGCTTTTATTAAGTCCCATGTAATAGGTGGTGAGCCTATTGCCATCTACTGGGCACAGTTACAAACTCCGGGCAATGAGAGAATTTCCTAACAGAAAAATCCCAATAACACTTTGCCCGACCTGAGAATCGGACCCAAGACCTTATGCTCAGCAGTCTAGCTTCGAACCTCTAGACCAACGCGGCAATTTCAATTCTTCCATTTCTTGTTTACAAGCAAAATATCTTGTTTACAATCGAATAAGACTAATCGTCCCCCTGCCCTTATCCCAATTTATTTGGGATCGACGCGGCATGTATTCTTCTCCCATACATTTCTGTCAGCCGATTAAGTATAGTACATTTAGCTAATAAGTTTATAATTTAATCAATCTGCCTAGCCTTTTCCCAATAACATTGGGATCGGCTTCCAGTTAAGCCGGATACAGCTTAAAAGCAGTATTTTACATGGAGCGACTGCCTATCTGACCTCCACAATATCTTGTGGTATGACTGATTGTCAGACTTTCAGGCCTCTGATTACTCGTAACGGCTGTCATAGATCTTAATATGACAACCGGGACCGACGGTATAACGTGCTCTCCGATTTAATTTAACACTCTCTTGATTGATATATCTACACTCTAAAGAAATTTCTACTGAGATCGACCTGAAGAGCAGAAATTAATATTGAAGCGAAGATATTATTAAGTGTTATCGAAGTGCCCAAAATAGCCTGTCACTCCGAACTTTGAAGCTTTGTCAATTCAATTTAAAATCACTGATGTTTGACGAACCTTAAATTATTTTCTTTATAGTTTTTTTTTTTATATAACCTGCTTATTGGTCTAGTTTCTGTAAGCGCGGCTGCCAAACGTGGGGTCCTGGGTTCAATTCCCGAATTAAGCAAAGTAGGTTATTTTCTAAGCGTTTTTACACGCCGTAGGTCGTAAAGTTATAGGTCTCTAACAGTAAAAATGTATTTTCATTAGGAAATTCTCGGTAGCCGGAGTTTGCAATTGCACACCACCTATTACACGAGAGTTAATAACAGCATTGGTGAAATGAGGATGCCTACACCTTCGGGGATTACAGGTGTGATGCTATGTTAGTTTCAAGACTAAACTGATAGTAGGTTTATATAAATTGATTAGGTACCTATTTAAACTAAGTATTAAAGACTATTTAATGCGATGTACAAGAAAATGATATTTTTAATGAGTTTGAAATTGCACACCACCTATTAGGTACACGAGACTTGGTGAAATTAGGATGGACACCTCTGCCTACAGCTTCGGGGATTACAGGTGTGATGCTATGTTATGTTATGTTAAGTTACCAGTTTTTACTTAAGTAAAGTTCAGATAAAAAACAGACATGAAATTTTTTATTTCTCCCTAAATATATATCATACAGGGAGTTTATCTATCGACAGTAAAAACAGGCTTAATTTTATGTATCTCCAATCGATTTTATTTTTTATGTCAATGGTTTTATAGTATGATGTATGCTTTCATAAAATTTATTGCCGTATAAATTTGTAGGACTATAACAGTAAAAACGTATCATTAGTTATGTTTCCCTGCAACGCTAGAAATAACATGGATTGATGGATGGATTCATATCCGCAGATAAAGGACAATGCCAGAGACTCTATAGAGCTTTAACCCACCCAACAAAAATTCGTTTACAAGCATGCCAAATGTACCATTTTATTCCTAATTTATTAGTGATAGCTAAAACTACAGTTAAATGCCTCAAGAACTTGCCGTTTTAATTTAAATGGAAGATCAATGATAACCTCTTTATGTTTTTAAATGTTTTAGGTTAAGTCCAGTTTCATTTATGAAAATAAATAAAAAAGTGCTTTATATTGTTATAATGCGATTCTTGGGAGTGTCTGCTAAGAAAGGAAGGAATTACGAAAACAATTACATAGCACCAACTAGGTTAATCTTGCTTTTGTGAACCAAGTCCTTTCAATAAAGATAAAAAAAAAATAGGTTAATCAACAATAGTAATACTTTTGACTTGACTGTTGATTGGTAATAAAATAAAACAACATATAGAATGATTAATCTATTTATCTTCAAGAATTATTAAAACATTATTAAGAAACGCTGCCGGCTGATCAATATTGTTTTGATGTAGTGCCCAACCAAGGTACCATAATAAGGTCATAACATGAACTGTTTGATTACGCACTATACAATTGCAGCAATATCCTAATATATGTAGAGTTGATTGCACACCTATTGTTAGGCTCTATATCAAGAATATACATATAGTAGCCGTGCTCACTGTGCGCATGCGCGTGCGTGTCTATGTGGAGCAGCGTGGTGATGAGCGGCGCGCGCGTCTTTGGACAATGTGCCTTGATTGTATCCTACCCCATATTAAAATGGATAGTTTCCACCATTGTGCGACACTATTCTTGTAAATGTGAATCCATTTCTTGTGAGTGCTCTGGACACACCTCTATTAAATAGAGCCCATGTTCTCGCATATATTCCACATAGTAATAACAAATCTGTTTTACTTGATATGGTTTTAAAGCTATTAAAATCAGTTCACTATATGTTAATATCAGAAACTGCTGCAGTTGTGGTAGAATTTCATAAATTCTGGAAAACATTGTTCTATATCTATTTAAATTAAAATCTTGGACAAATGAAACTTAATGATCTGGTTCATTAAAAAAATGCAATGCTCGTGTCAATGTTATTTGTTGAGCACCTAACCAATCATGAATTAGTGAATGAAATGCGGTGGCACTGGTATTGCTTGCTGTGGCACTGGGTATGGGTCAAGTGGTTGATTTGCAATTTCAGCATGTTCCTCTGGTTGTCCTCTTGAAATATCTTGTGATAGTTGGCAATTAGTATGCATCCAACATAAGTCGCATAGAAATGCATATCTTGATATACCTGCAAGTAAATAACATCATTAGTTTAGTGGTCGCAAAGGAGACTGCCGATTGGGACCTCCTGGGTTCGATTCCTGGCATGGGCCGTCTAATTGAGTTTTTCTGTAAGACATTACTCAATAGCAGCCAGGATTTGGAATTGTGCCCGGTTGATGATAATAGGCTCACTAACATGGGAGTAAATAACAGCATAGGTGTAAAGCGGGTGTAAATCTCTGCCTACCCTCTCAGGGAACACAGGCGTCATGATATGTATGTATGTGTAGTAAATAAAACATATGAACACAACAAATGACTATTCTTCAAAAGCTTTTACAAAAAAATAAAGAAATGCCTGGAGTTTCCAAGTGTACATAGATACATAGTATTTTATAAGGATGTGATGAAAAATGGCATTTCTATGTGAGCAACATTGCATGCGATAGTTAGCTTTACCAGTATCCTTGACTGCAAAGTGGACATAATAAATAAAAGATTACTGTGCATCACCATGTAGAGAAAAGGTTAATAATATATTATTACAAACCACATTGTGAGTATCCCATATAGTAGCAGCTAATGGACCACTCGTTTCAACTGTATGATATCTCTCTCATTGTTTCTAAAACAGATCGCCCACATCCTAGACAAACATTTGAGTAGTCCAGATCATTTTCAGTATTCATATTTCCATTTCTGCAATGCTAGTTTAGCCGCAACAAGCACTCTTGATAGACTACACCTTCTGGTGGAAGCTGAAAATTATAAAATATTTGTACATCGTTCAGATAAACAAGTTCATATTATTGTTCATATAACATAAACTTGGCTTAATAAGCTTTGTAATATCATAGTATTATGCTACTTTTTCAATAGGTATCTAAGATGACTCACTGACTGTATTTTTAGGTATTATATTTGTTCATAATCGGTTACACTAAGGTATATGCAAAGTTGTTTATGCAAAATCGCAGCTTTCATAATTATTATCGTGATGGTACAATAATTATGATTCTATTATGCTGTAGGTAATACCATTTGAGATTTATTTTTCTATGCATAAATACGAACATTGAGTAACATACCTGTTGCAACGATTTCCAACTATAGAGGAGAGTTTGCATTGTAGAATGCAATTGCAGTGTAGATACTTCATGTCGTAGCATTTTTCGACGCACACTTGACAATTTATGCTACTCAACATTGTTTGATAACCAAGTCGAAAGCAATAAACAGAATCCGTGGCAAATAGCACTTACTCGGCGAGTAGGCGAGATCGAGTCCGTATATCAAAGCAAAAGTCGTCGGTAGGAGAAAACGATAAGAGAACGGAGAAATCACGATAAATCTAAGTCAAAAAATCATGCAACACAAGATGAAAAATCAAGCCATGCTGAACCTGAGAGAAGGACGAATAGTTATTTTCATGATTTGACATTATGACTTTGACATATACAGTTCGACAGCACGTCAATGACGTTTCGTCACAACTAACGCGCAAATGAGAATTAATACAACATACATAATATTATCTAAATAAATAAATAAAATCAATGTTTTTAATGACATGTATGTTTTTAAACATTGAAACCAAATACGTATGACTCATAAATAATATATTTATCTAAGTATTTATTTTTTTAATAATAAAAACTCACATAGTCGGCTTGTATGCGTATATAGGAACGCGGATAATTGCTACAAAAACAGGAAATACGTTGTAGGTTAATTAAAATCCTTTTTCCATTAAATTTTATCCGCAAGTACTACATAATAACACTAGAGTAACAAATGGTCCTATTTTCGTACGATATTTTTTAGTTAATTTACTTTTCTTGTAAATTATTGAAAGGGTGGGGCAGGATCTGGCATTGTCCTTTATTTATAAAGTTTTTTACTGGCTGTAATATTGTGTTGTTGTAGAACATAAATGTGGGGATCATTCAATTGTAAACGAGTACAATTTACTATTTTTTTAATCACGGAAACAATATATGTTAAGCAATAAAATAGCATACAAGATAAACAAGAATTTAAGTCATTTAAAAAGTAATAAAAAAAGAAAACTGTCATCAATTATTGGCGCTAAAACCTGCTAACAAGTGTCAAATACCACAGAGTATATCAAACAAATGGACCTATCCAATCGAAATTCCATAGACTATCGGAAACAAATGGAGGTTATATTCGAAATCGCCGAATAGATCGCAATTCGCGGAAGGTTGGAGCGGGGTGCGCGGCAGGAGGGACACTTTCACCCTCGCGTCAAGGTCACACGGACACTGCAACGGGACACATATCTCTGTATGTGTGTATGTATTCCGTTTTCGGGTGTATTTACGTTTAACGTCCCCGTGCTAGTTGTGGTAATGAAATGAGACAATTACATTGTTCAGTGTGTGCGTACGTCTTTATGGCGTCTACGATGTGGCCAGTAATAACTTCCAGACCAAGTTTAGGAGCAAGTTATTTATTATGCATGTCTGAATAAATTGTCAGGAATTTTATAGCTTTAGCCATAATTTTAACATGTGACCATTTTTACTTTTCTACGGGCTGAATAGAAGTTTTCCTTTGAGTAACATTACAATGCAATTTTTGCTAGTGTCTATACATAATTTAATGTTTGGAACGTCAAAGAGAAAAATTACCAGAACTTCGGACTTAACGTCTCCAGTTTCATATTTCCAACGCTTTTTTAGAATTTCATTGCAATTTTCATATAAGACTGCAATATTTTGAGGCCATCGACACAAGCGATACAAGTCAACCATTGTACCAGAGGTCGTGAACAGTAGACCGAAAAACACTCGATTATAGACTAGACGCGTTCGCAATTTGTCGACTCTGCGTAATTTGGGCGGGAAATTGATTTTTTATGCCATTAAAGGCGCGAACGGGGGTGGGGCACGGGACGGGAGGGGGCGACACGAAAGTTATCGGATTTTCGCGCCTCGAGCCGTAAGCCCTCGCACAATCGTCGGCCTGAAGGTTAACAGCTTTATTCAATGTTGCCAGTATTTTAAATACAATAACTACGTCGTAACGTTTGAGTGTACTTGTGTAAAGTTTGCTGGTAAAGATTCTGAGTTGGTGGAGTACGGACATTGGGTTTTGGAATTAGTGAAGTACTGATGTTAGATTGCGCGACTAATTGGGATTGTATTTTGTTTGAGGTACTTAATTTTGTCTGTTTCAATTCAACTATTTTATTGCTCTAGTGGCAGACGTTGCTGCTGAGAGAGAGGTCCTGGGTTCTATGCCCGGGCAGTGTAATTGAGATTTGTTTAAGACATTTTGAGAAGCAATCCGGGGTATAACTATGTTATGTTGGTAAAATAATATCATCAAGTCACTCTTCCATACCCAGATCCACATTTCTATTTGTATTTATTTAACACAATTTGTTCCATTCTATCTTCTATCACCATTTAAACTTGATCTCTGTTTGTTATAAACTTGTACACAAGGTTATAAATATGTATATAAAAAAAAATGCTACTATCACATCTTTAAGGTATCTCAAGCCTTAGAATTATAACAAGATCATAATAGAATGCATAGACTACCGTACCGTTAATAATAACTTTTTTATCCAAAACTATTAACCCTTTTCAAATTTCATTAACGTTAGGTCATAACAATATTTTCCTTATCTTTACGATACCTAAAGTATTTGCATAAAATGCGTCACTACGAATATTCAGATATTTAAATAACTAGGTTATTTCGAAGAAATAACTTGGCAGAAAGGAATATCATAGCGATTATTCGAGTTAATTAAAAAGGTCAAGAGTCTTGGAGCGAAAACTTTTTGGTCGTAACAAGCCAGATTTCGTTTGGTGTTCTAAATATTATGATTTAAATATGGAATTCAATTTATAGTTGGCAATAAAAATATTTAATGTAATTTATAATTGTAACTACCTATTCTTCTTGATCTGGCTTCGCTCTACTCATGCATTTAGACAATGTCAAGTAAAATACGTATTAACTTATGCAATATTGATTTCTGATTTGTCCCTCAATAATAAAGCCTATAAAATACTACTAGTAGTCGCTCAGTGGTCGAAATTTGACCGTTTTTAATTTTTTTTGCTTTCTACACTCCTTATGAAGATGAAATTTCATATGCACACACTTTAATCAAAACAAGCCAAGTAAAATTCTAAAAATCTTTAAAACTAATACCAGCAATAGCATAAAATATTATTTCAGCTGTATTTTCAAAAGTTTATAGGAATTCTCTAACATAAAGGGTATACTACAAACTCCATCTGAATTAGTATTAACCCTACCCAGTGAAGTTACGACCTCTATAGCGGCATGGTGTAGGAACAGATTGTGGTAATGGAGTGGTGTGACGTCATTCTATCGCCCCCCAATCTAACGGTAAAGTTAAGTTTTGACCACAGGCCTATTCTACACAGCGATGGACAATTTGTATTGAGTTAGTGTTCAGTATTGCTCAATTTGGAGGCTGGCTGATAAATTTAATTGTTGTAAACTGAAAGTTATTATAAAAATAGCAAGCAACGTCGTTATTGTTATGACCAAATTGGTTTAACACAGTAATCTAACCCTTTCCCTGTTCAGTGATTGTTTAAGTATCGTATCTATTCCGCGGACAGTAACCTTGTATTTTTTAAATTAAACTCTACTATAACTTCATAAAAGGAAGAGTATACAATAAATCTTTAAAACACTTCTCAGAGCAATCTCCCTTAAACATGGAAAGATTTTTTCCACTCTTTTCTTTTAATAACTTTAATTGTTCAGAATCACGACTCTAAGTCGGCGTCTACGAAAGTCGATCGAACACGGAAACGTTCGTAGCGTAGGTATATTGCAGGGTTCATACAAATTCGTCTGACGCACACACTCACAGAAACAGTGTCAGTATTCATCAAAACAAACCCACACAGTTATAAAACGTCTGCCGAATTAAACCCACACAGACGTAAGTTACGAGGAGTGAACTATCCTGTGAGTTTGGTCGTTGTGTGTGTGAATGAGAGAGAGAGTGTGACGAAATTTCACTTTCCGTTTTGGCAACGTCGCGCGACGCGCCTCCCCGTTCGTCGACATTTGAGCAGGGGTGGGTGCACGGCTAGTTCGTTCCGAAAGCCGACATTTTCGTTTTTAATACTGACATCGCGGCGTAATTGAGAACGATAGACATTCCAATTTAAAGAAGAAACTGTTAGTGATTGAATAAACTTTCCTTTTTCTAAAATTCGATTTATAAACGCAGTATCAAAATAACGGTCCCAAAAGAATAATAAATAATTCTGATGTCTATTCAAAGATATTACGGTTGAATGAACAATTCAAAAGTTTGTGCTGTAAATTCGCATAGACAATAAAGGGGAGGGATTATCACAAAAGATTGAGAGGCGTAGAAAAAAATATACGCAAAGTGAGTTGTAGTAAAGTAACGGTATTGTGTGTGGGGCATTTCAAATACTTCAAAAGCTCAGACGCTTCTCGGAAGTGTCATCCTCTAATGTGTGAGTGAGGTGGCACGATATTGCCATTTCACTCTCACGACTATCGACTCGAAAAGGGACGCGAGTTGAATATTTTCGTGCATTTTACAGTTTATTATAATTCAGTTTGCGTCTTTAAATTAAATGTTAACGTTGAACTTAATTAATTTAATTATATAAATGATAAAAACGATCAATAACTCCTGAAAACATTTATTTGTTACTACATTTTCCAGACCATAAAATTGTGCTTGTAAGATATTTGTTATTTTACTTTTATTTTGATGTTTTAAACAGATTAAACATATTAATGTGTTATCTGGAAGTTTAACCTTATATCTGTTCCGCACCAGGAGCAAAGCGAAGAGACGATTACATTTTTTACTTTTTTAGGATTGCGTGTTTATGTTTGAAGCAAACTGAACCGGATCGTTGACACGACTACAAACTATGGACACAATCTACAGACATGAAAAAGAACATAACAATCAAATTAAGAATTAAAACATCTCTTTTAGTACAAATTCTCTTTTGATTGAGTTGCCAGCAATCGTACAAAAAAAAAAAACAGAAATATAGAAAACAACAACACATTTTAAATTTGTAAAACCAAAAAGTTTCTAGCAAATGTTTCAAGAGTCGCTGCTTTATTTAATTCGTCATTCGATTTGTATGTGAATGAATATTTCAATACTAGAGGAATCCTGAACTATTTGTTGTTGTGAATTCATTACGATAATACCAAGGCCTTTGAGCCGCCTATTTGCGTATATTCGGAATGAATCTTATTTATTGTAAAAGTGGTATGAACTTGGGACTGACAAGTTAAAGATTGCAAGTCCTCCAAGACACTCACCACTGTCGTTTCGAAGTAATTATCACGGTGAAGGAAAACATGGTAAGTAAATCAGCACATTAGAGAGATGTTCTCGATGGTGTGTAATGTCAGAGACCTAAAGGTGGTTTTAAGTCTGACACTGGGTTGTTCATAAACAACACGATAAGAAGATTGTAGTAACATTGATTTTGAATAAACCATTTGTGGATGTTCCCAACTATCGTTTTCCCCAAATCTATCCACTCTACATGGAAAGTGAATAGATTTCTTCTGGATCTACGTGCTCGATCCTCGGCCACACCGTCGCGGCGAGTTGGTGGCCAAATGTCCATTTACCATAAAAAAACGTGTAAAAGTTATTAATATTCTGTTATATATTTTGTATCTTATGGTTGTTAATAAATAACCTAGTGTCAGAGTTTAAACCAGTCTTTGACATGACATTACACATAATCAAGAACATCTTTCAGGTGTGCTGGTTTCTTCACAATCATATTTTTTTATGAACGCATGGTTTTAATTACTCTAATGTTTAAGTTGTATTTTTGTAGAAAGTATAATACGGCGAAGGGCTCGTGGCTAACTATCAGCCGCACAGATCGATCTAACGAGGTTAAGCTGTGCTTGCCGCGGTCGGTCTGTGGATGGGTGACCATCATTTCATACCGAGACCCTTCCGTGCCTCGGAGAACACGTTAAGCCGTCGGTCCCGGTTGTCAAATTAAGATCTATGACAGCCGTTACGGGTAGTCAGAAGCCTAAAAGTCTCACAAACAGACATACCACGAGATATCGTGTTACCCAGTAACTTGGATGTGGAGGTCAGATAGGCAGTCGCTCCATGTAAAATACTGGTATTAAGCTGCATCTGGTTTGACTGGAAGCCGACCCCAATGTAATTGGAAAAGGCTAGGCAGATATGTAATACGGCTATGAGCAGGAGAACATGTCCCGGATGAATACTCGGTACGAATACTGGTGCTCTAAATCTAATAGTGCTCACAACCGTATTTTTAACTGATTTCAAACAGTAGGTTCTCAATTTGACCGTATTTTTTTTTTGTATGTTCGTTACCGTATTATGCCGCATATTGTGAATTGATTTAAATGTTTTTTTTTGAAGCGGATATATGGGATATCTAAATATTATCGAATATGATTTTTGAAAAACGCAATAAGAATAAAAAGTATATGTAAGTTTATAGGTATTTCTACTTTATAGTTTAAGTTAGTAAATGTAGGTGTAATCTTGAAGTCGGTTTCTGTTTTTTTTTCCTAAACGTCAATTTTAGTCTTTCACAAAATGTTATAACTTCAATTAATACACAATTTTATTAAATTCTAGCTGCTGTGTGCATTGAAGTGCCTCTTCTTCTTTTTAAGTACCTAGTTTAGCACATGTATAAAGCAGTATCATCCTCCATTCCTATCCAAAAAGTAAACTTATAGAACTGAAATATATTTATTCATAGTTTTGTACTTTCCATATTTATTCAAAGCCGATATCAAAAAACAGTCTCATTGGGCAAGCGCGGCTGCTGAGCGTGAGATCTTGGGGTTCAATTCCCGGGCCGGGTAATGTTATTGAGTTAGTTTGATTAGAAATTCAGTAGGAACCCGAGGTGGGTGCACAGTAGCACACATCTGCCGAACCCTTTGACGAATGCAGGCGTGATTCTATGCATGTATGTAAAATATTCTGAATAGACGTTTAAGGTGGATTTGCTTTAGAAGTTGGAGTGTCATTCGATCGGGTTGTGGTTTCAGGTCAAGTTTTACCAGAGTGCCACTTCGGCGTTCAGTTGGCGCCCTAACTGGGACTTGTCACTTGGGAGACATTTATTGTCCCTGTTAGGGTGCCATTAGGAGTGTACTTTTTTTACAGTTACAAAATTTTAGAATTTCGAACTTATAAATAGGAAGTTTTCTTAAATAAAATCTTAGTTACACGAAAAAACACTGAATCTCTTTTCTATCTATATCAGTACTGTTGTTTAGATTAGATGTCTCGTAATCTCGTTGTAGATATGCAAAATCCGAATGTCATGATACTTGTAGATCTTCATCATTATTTTTGACAGTTTCCAAAAATTAGTTTAGTAATTACAGATCGGGTAAACAAATAAACGAAGAAATCTTATTTGGTTCGCATTTGCCTTTAATTTTTGTTACATTCGAATGTGTTTCACAAAAACGTTCCTTTCTAAGTCTAGGCATCAGTTACTTTATTCTTAAAAGAAGTCATAACGTTAGCATGAATTTACATAAACACGATAAGATTCACGGACCATCTCCGAGACGGTTTAAAAGACTGATCATATTATTTTGTTTTTAAAGTTCCAGGGAGTAATTAAAAAAAAAAAACGGGCGCCTTTACCACGTTTTAAACCTCGATTGGATCGAATCTTTCCAAATTGCGTTTAAATTTTTTGGGCTATAAACGTTTTTAACTTGTTGTTAGTTCACGCTCGTCTTGCAAATCGATTGGCTAAGGCTGCGCCGCAGGCTGTGCAGGAGTCGAATTACGGCCGGATGCGGCCGCGGAAGTGGCATGGCCGCCGGACGCACGCCATCTTGCTTTTGCTCTTTGCGCTTGCGCACCTCACGCGGATGTCTTTTTGTTCTTTCTTTTGTTTTCGAGTGCACGAGCCAGTTTTTTTATCGATAGTTAAAATGGGCATTCGTTTTACTTGACGTGGTTTTTTATTGTCCCCAATCAAGTCAATTTATAATGTTTTTATTTAGCCTGCCATAAGTACCTATCGAGTTTGTTAGGAAAGTTAAATTTATAAATGTTTTTAGACAGCATTTTTTCTTGTGTGATGTTCTTTGAAGTACGAATTACACAAAGAAGCAAAATGTGTGGGACATTCGTTAGTCCCGTCGCAAATAAAGGTGACAATATTTTCTTTGGCAACAATAAATTCTCATCTGAATCACTGCGTTTAATATGATTGCATCTGTATCTAATACTGAAGAAATATGAACTCTGCGACGCTGTGTTACAGTAGGTAATCTTCTAATACTTTATTGTTGGCATATGACATTTCTGATAGGCGAATGAAATCACATTGTTGTTGGGTTCCGCGAAAAAAACTACAAAGGCGCAGGTAAAGGAACTTTTGTTGTGTGCAATGCGTTGCGTTTGCGCAAGTTTCGTAACAAAAGCTTGCGATTTCGATGCGCAGACGCACAATAGCTGATAAATTATTTGCTAATTTACTGTGCGAAGATTGCACCTGGTGATACGGTGTTCGAATAAGGTTTATCATTACGTTCTGTAGGTAATATTTAGAATACACCATCTTATTCCATAAGTATCTACATTAAACAACGGATTTTGTGTTAAAACAAATTAAATTACACTCTTATTTGGGAATTGAATTTAAATTCAGAGAAAACTACTAAGGGATTCTACAATAATAATAGAGAAACAATAAGACCAAAATTATTAGGATATACGTAAATGTATTTTTAATAATATCCAGTTGGAACAATTCACACTTTCAAACATGCAAGTACAGCAAATAAATGTAATTTGATATTTGACAAAAATAATTGTATTTTATATCTTTGTTAAAATGTCTAAATTTGGACCACGTCTAATTAAAGAACAAGAAAAAGCAATCATTCGCATTTTACTAACTTTTTATGAAGTCTAATCAGAATTGACTAGACTTGGCTGTTTGTACGTGACTTGCCTGGGTATGACGTTAAGCATTAATAAAGTTAGTGTCATATTTGAGAACAATACTAATTAACGAAGCATTTAAGATGCTTTTTTTATTTATTTTATAAGTCATAGGAACCATGCCAAGATCTGTTTAGTAAAAATGGTCTACAGAACTGCGCGTAGTTTGTAAAGGTAGGGTTTTAAAGCAGGGTTTTAAAGTTCTAATAAAAACACGGAGATATCACTTCAACAATTATTTAGTTTTGAACGTAAGGTTACACAAACCATAGTGCAGATTAACATTCGACTTCCAAATGACAAAAAGAGAACTAATTATACGTTGAAAAAAGAGAAAATCGTTGACGCGGTGGCGTAATTAAAGAAACGGCAACAGAGCATTTCGCGTAGAAACGGGACCGAGAAAAATGCAACGTCGCATTTTCACCCTCGATCGTTTTTCCGCTCTCCCCGCGCCCCGCACTCCTGCGGTGACTCATTCAACCTTTCGAGTTTCGGAACGTGTGTACTGGCCAAAGTTTTCTTACTTCCTTTTAGTTTATGACGAGACCATTGTTGTTTTTGATTTTGGAATTACTTTTTTTAAACAAAGTGTCGATAGCCAGGCCTAGCGTATTTAGGTTATATTTTTGCATTTAGAATGAACGACGCATGTTTAATGTTTAAGGAAAATATTAAAACGACGCAATTGAAATCAGATTAAAAGCCTAGTCACTTCTATTTGTTTTTAAATCAAAATAAATTATATATTTGTCGTGAAACGTTATTTCAAAAAGGACCATTACTTAAAATTCCTAATTAAATCCGCAATTGATTTAAAATAGATGCCATTTTAAAATAAAATAAATTAATATAAAATTGTCTACGTACATAAACTACTTTCTTTTAAATGTTTTACCTCATAGTTGGTCGCCAACCTGCATGTCTGTAGTTTCTGAAATAAACTAAGCACCACTTACCTGGAACAAGACAAAAACTAGATAATTCACATACTTACCTACATTATAATTACAAGGAAACAGTATAAGCTTTATTTTAAACATAATAAGGGGTACAATAGTGTGATCAATGTTTTTACAAAATAAATATCTTTTATCTACGTTTGGCCACCAACTCGCCATGAAGGGACGGTGTGGCCGAGGACGGAGCACGTAGATCTAGAAGAAATCTATTCCCTTTAGCCTTTAGTATGCCTGGATTGTATTTCTCAGAGAACACGGAAGATGGTAGGGTGTTCCACTCATGGGCAGTACGTATCATCAACGTGGACTTAAATCGTTGCGTACGAATTTTAGTAATTTCGACGATAATTAGTTGTCTTATGGATGGTGCTCTATCCTTGCTTTGTGGCGTACAAATATTACGAATACATTACAAAATAACTGCTTCGTTAGTCTAGTGGTCGCAAACGCGGTTGGTGAACGTAACGTCCTGGGCTTGGATCCGGTAAAGTTTTATTAAGATTTACTGTCAGAATAATCTCAGTAGCAGCCCGAAGCTTAAAATTAGGCCCGGGTGATAGCAATAGACTCACCACTTAATTATATGGAGCTTACTAACTACATCGGAAATGTTGGTGATACAAGTCCTCTGCCCATCCCCACGGGGACAAGTAGGTGTGATGCTATATTAATCAAAATCAGTTCGTTACAAAATGATTCTGAGGTAAATCGGCAAAAAATTGTGCTACTACTTAGTAAGGGCCTCGTATGGCTCTTCTTGGGTGATATTGTCGCTAAGCGACAAAACCATAAAGAAAATAAAAAATGGCCACGTCCAATTAGAAGAGGAATCATTGATTGCCACGTTTATCCAATATCTCTTGGCCATTTCAAATACTCTCGGGTTCAATCATGTTTTCGATCTAAGTATGTTAGTCAGAGATATCTTATGTATAAACTATAGCGCTAGGAAGCGGTGAAGGGGGGTCGAAATTATATTTAAACTGATGTCTTTGTAGACTTCTGACATATCCAAACGAATTAACTAAGTACATCATTAAATACATTAAATAACATAAAGATCATTTTCATAATTTTTCAATAGATTTTGTTATTAGTTCTTTGGAAGTGTTGAATTATTTAATCATTTATTTGATTAAATAATTTTGAATCTCATTTCGCAAAGTCACATTGATACATTCGAAGTTCTACACCAGGTATTTTAGGCAGTCTTTTGTGAACTTTATCAGATGAAATGTACCTCAGAAACGTTCTAATTTTTTTACGTCATCTTTGTAAAAAAACACGACGTTTTCGTACATGTTATCATGATTAATCGCTTATAATGGAACAATGCGATAAATCCATCGTCGGTATGTCGCGCAGCTGACATGAAGAATCCTAGCCGGCATATGGTACAATGCAGAGCACATACATCTGTCTAAAATCTACACACAATTTTCATCCTTAGTTACTTAAAAATACAGGCGCTATTCCTGTCAGAGTTTCCGGGATAGTGTTGTACTTCCTGATAGGTCGTTACCTGCGCCCGCAGCTGCTTGCCTAGCGCGTGCGCATCAAGCCAGTGATAAAAGGTTACGTTGAAAGACACACGAATAGGTCAGTCAATAAACTGTGTTGCTAGGAGACAGTGGTCTTAAAAAAATATCCAATATTGAATTTTTTGTCACCAAAAAAATAAGGTTATCATTATTTTGAATGTATTTATGGGACATAATTGTGTATTGACATAAAAGTTCAGATAGTTCCTTGACAGTTTTAAAATGGTACAATTCGATCATTATTTTTGTTAACACGCAACGCGATTAATAGTAAGACATCACTTGGACAATAAAATTTAAGTCTTGGCATTAACATCTGGCCAATGAATAAAGTCACGGTTACTTAAATTTTCGCTAATAATTTATAAAAGTTGGCACGTGCGCATGAGTTTTGTTCTATAGTTGACCATATGGCGAATTATATACCGAGTACACCCATAACGAATTAATAGGGCCTGATTAAACCCATAATTAAAATACGCGATTTCACCTCACTAATTTAGCTTATACGTTATGGTAGACAGTCAAATATAAGTAATAGAATCAAAAGATATTTCCCCATTATCGATGACTCAAAATTCCCGAAAGGAAATTCCACACATTAGTAGTTCATCATAGTATTATGAATGAAACGTAAATTCACCTGGAAGGACATACTACTCTCTACAAACACGTGGAAAAAGTCATATTTACATTCATTGCTTGTTTTCTAAGGACATCTCCATTGAAGTTTTTTGGAAAGCCCGCAATGCTTTACCTTTTTATCGAAAGCTTCTTGTGGCTTGGGCGAGGTGTCGCTTAATAGTGGCTATAATAGTAATAAAGGGTAATTAAGTCATCAGTTTAACGAGGATGTGTTAAAGATATTGTTTTGTCTAGTGGTATTTGAGTTCAACCTTTATAATGTGTCAGTGTATCAAGGAGTTTTGTGACTGGTTGTCATGAACTTATCTGCTTTTTCTTTAATTATTTATTTGTTATTGTTCAAGGAGAGAATCATTTTAGTATTGATTTGAGAATATGAACTCTTGCAGCTTTGAGTGTACATCGACTGACATCGTGTCGCACCTACTTCTAAAGCTGTGTTTACATTGGAACACAACATAAAGTTCGTAATAGTATTATCAATATAAATACTCAATTTAATCCTTATCGGGATTTTCATTCCCACAACAGCCAAGCACATTATAATATTAACAATAATACACCATGAGATCAACTTAGTTTTGTCCCGAACCTTTTCTATGGTTCTACCTGGAATCGTAAAAAAAGGGGTCAACGAACTCCAACAACAGCTGCTCCAATTCAAGATGGCGGACGTTTATGTCAAAAATTAATAAATGCAAGCCTGTTTTCTTATGATGGATTGTGTAGAACGATTTACTTGGGCCGTTCGTTTTATATGCACTCAATATCTTGTCGTTGTATGATGAAATATCGTTTTTTTTTGCGGTTATAATTTGAATTGAGTTTTTTTTTCATAACAAGGATTAAGTACGCCGAAGGAGTCTTCATATGGGTAATGTTCTAAATTTAAAATGTTTTACCAAGTGCGATTATTTTCTATAAATAAAAATATATTATATAGGAATTATTAGGTAGAAGTTAGTTGTAGAAAAGTTCACCTGTTTCCGGCGGAAGTTTCAAGTGTATATTGGCGCATGAAATATTAGGTTTTCGGAAATAGGTCACCATATTTGATTTAATCTAGCCCTACTGTTAATATTTTATCATTACATTATAATATAGAAAAAAGTAGGAGTTGGAGTAATTCTTTTAGTGTGATTAATGTGTTAAGTCGTTACACGTAGGTATCAGTGTTTAACTTGTATTTAAAACAATTTAAAGCCTCAGTTGTAATTAAACTAAGTTATCAGATTTTGTGTCAAGAATTTTCTTTAATCGGAATAAAGTTCAAAATAGAAAACTGACCCGTAGGAAAACCTGTGGATAGAACTCATTTTGTATTGTACTGAGAAGATGTTTTCCTTAAAACCTTAACCGAGGTTCTGATTGTAGATCGTCGCGTTTGGTAGATTTAAAAAAAGTTTTACTAAAATTATTAAGTTCATACAAAAGTACATTCAATTGATACCAATAATAAAATTAATAAACTTTCATTATTCATATTTCGACACGGTAATACAACTTTTTTAAAACAACCATAGACAATAGACGACAGATGCGTGTCAAATGTCTCTGGTCTGTTCACTGTAATTACTTACATTTTGTTTCCGATGTGAAAATAGGCAGGTACAATGGCCACATACCATATGTTTTTAATGCTATTACACCAAAGGTTATGGTAAAAATAAAGTAGGTACTTATTAACTGTCTAATGCTACCGTTTAAAGTTTTAATATTAGATGGCGTTAAATGAGAGAATGAACTTACAAGTTGATGATTATATTTAAACACACTGAGCATGATCTGTTTCATTCGTCTAGTAAACGCAAGCGGGGCTGCTGAATGTGAAGACCTCAGTTCGATTCCCAGGTCGGGCTAAGTGTTATTGGGTTTTCTGATAGACAATTTTCTGTAGCAATCCTGAGTTTGGGATTGTGCTCGGTGACTGAGATGAGAGTGAAAGTGTAGGTATACAACAAAACTTCTCTGCTTATTCTTTCGAAGAATATAGTTTTGATTTTATATAAAAGCTTAGGTACTTTGTCTTATTTTCCATAAGTTCCATATGTTAAAAGCTTTTTTTTAATCAAAACTGTATCTACGTTTGGCCACCAACTCGCTTGATGGTAAGCGACGGTGTGGCCGAGGATGAAGCACGTAGATCCAGAAGTCACTATTCACTCTACCCTTGAAATTTAAAATGAGCAGAACAAATGTATCACAATGCCATGATCATACATAAAAGAGTTTGGGTGTTTCTAGAACCTACTAAAATACTCAGGGCGATAAAAAAATCGTGAAATTGAAATGGCAATAGGCTCACCACCACTTATCGTGACACCACATGTGACATAACAACAGAATCAGTGAGACGTGGGTGTACATATCTCCACTCCTCGAGAAATATAGGCGTGATGATGCTACACTGATATTCACGAATGTACGCCAAGTTACCAACCAACGTAAGTTACCACGCATCGTTGCCTCAACATTTAAACACCATAATTTCTGTCACAGTTCCCCATAATCCCATCCCATCATGTGTTATTTATTATATTTATTTATTTATTGACCATACGCTTGATTAAACCAATCATATTGATATGCAATAGATAGACGAATAATAAAGCCGAATTATTAAAAAGTATTCTAATTCGTTTGTTAGGGCAATAATTGATAAGTAATTGATAGCCTAGCAGATATATTATTTATTATATTCATAGATTTGTTGAATGTTTTAGATTGATAGATTAGCAGGTCGGCGGCTCTCGAGCCGCATGCAGCTCTTTGACTCCTCGGCTGCGGCTCTCCCACGAAATGTTTAATGTAGGCACGGAATATTACTTATTATCTTGCCTTATTAGAGACGAGTAAACAATTTTCACAAAAAAATGCTCTTTGTATAAATTTCAATTGTGTATTGACTATATTTGGCTCTTTTGGTTGAAAAGGTTGCCGACCACTGCCCTAGTGGTACGATAAGTTGGACTGTTAAGTAAAAGGCCGCAAGTTCGAATTCAAGGCCACTGACTTTTCGAATCATTTGCGTATTAGAAATTAATTATCACTTGCTTCACACGGTGAAGGAAAACAACGTGAGGAAACTAGCACACCTGAGAGATGTACTCGATGGTGTGTCATGCCATGTCAGAGAACTACGGGTGGTTTAAATTCACATTGTGTTGTTCATCACCCACAAGAAGAAGAAGAAGTATTAAGAGGAATATAGAGCATTATGGCAACCACGTTTAATTATGATAAACTAGAATTATGTAGTACGTTCCGCAGTTTCACTCATGGATTTACCTTTTCTTGCAAGTACTATGTATTTCTTTGGGGCTAAGTTACCCGCGTCTGTAGGAGTGTATCCTTAAAATGGAACCCCTACAGGTCGCCCCTGGGTAGTGCAAAACAGGCAACCCAATTCTGGTAGGAGGCTTCGGCCGCGGCTAGTTACCACCCATCGGACGAAGCCGAATGCCGTGAAGCGACCTAGTCGTGTTTCGGGATGTAATCCGGTGCAACCATTGTGGGGGACGGGTCTAGGCAGTTGCATCGAATCTCCAACTATCATTCTCCCCAAATCTATCCACTCTACTCGGAGAGAATAGATTTCTTCTGGAACTACGTGCGCTCCTTCCTCGGCCACACCATCGCTTAGCATCCAACACTCTCTACACCTCTATCTATCCCTTCAGGGAATACAGACGTAATGCTATGCTACCATTGTGTGGCGTCATATTTAAATTCAAATAGATGCTTCATTAAATGCAGCTGTATGAACAAAATACATAAGAAGCAATAGTTACTTTTTATAACATTACCAACCGAGGAAGCAACGAAGACTCCATATAAATCATCGATTCAGACATTTTCAATGAAACGATAAGTAACTCACGTTACCAACATGCGGCCGCCAAGTGTTTCCCAAGCCTTTCCGATGTAAAAAAATAAAATAAAAGCATAAATCAAATAAAGGTGCGTTCGTGTTGCGTTACAATGTTTGAGAGCGGCGCGGCGGCGGAAGCGAACGCGACGTTCGAAAACCGGAGCCAAATCATAAATTACACTTTACTGTTCCCGCCGGGATCCAGTTACGAGGAGTCGTCACGTAATTACGATTATAAGCCGAGATGTGTCGATTATCATCGATATTCAGTGTGCATGGAATAAATCGATTGTTTAGCTACTAACTTCGTTTTATAGTAGCTATTACAGTTGAAAAGATAGCAATTGTCGTTTTCTTCGTCTCATAATTACCATTAAAACAGTCGCGTTGTGTCCATTATAATCGATACCAAATGTTAAAGATTAAATCGATTACATTTAATTCACAACTTTGTTTTCTACTACGCTAAAATATTTCCGAATTCTTCGGATGAATAAGTGATGTGTGTCAGGGGCAAATGGCGCGCGTAAGTGGATGCTTTCCTACATCAACAGAAAGTTAGAATAAAATACGATATTTACAAAAATAAACTGCTTTATTGTTCTAGTGGTCGTAAGCGTGGCTGTTGCACGTGAAGTCCTACTTTTGATATCCGGGTCGGTCAAAGTGTTCTTGAGAAATTCTCAGTAGCAGTGCCAGATTGATAGCAAAACCTCACCCCACATTACATGGGACTAAACAAAATTTTAAAAGTATCTATTTCTGTTTATACAAAACATAGTAAAACTTCCAAGATGAAAAAAAGTAGGACAGCCCTGAATCCGTAAATGAAACTTACATCAAAGTAATTAAGTTCGAAAATGCACTTACAACAGGTTCTTCAAAATCCAGTATGCTAATGATCTGATAATTACTTATTGAACGATGCAAATTTACTTTTTACGCAAAAAGCTCGAAGCCAAGCCCTCATCAAGATGACGATGACAATAATTATCGTAATAACGTCATTCATCAACACATATCAGGCAACCATCTTTAAAAGCACACTATTTACCTCAATTACACGTACACCCTTTCTCTTTTACCCTAGTGATGCATAAAAAACTGCAATTTGCCTATCACTGCTTGGGTCACACAATAAACTTGGCTTAGACCCTCGCCAGCTCAGCCAGACCTCCCCCGCGTCTCTTACACCTCAGATATATGACTTAAAAGGGGGCAACGTGTGAGTGGTGGGAGGTCTCGCGGTCCTGGGCAGATCTGAAAGGGTATGGAAGGCTTGAAGCTGCGAGGTCGTTAGCCTGGCGTTGATTGTTCGATGAGTGGTGCAATGACTCACTTGTGTATGTAAATATACGGGAAAAATATGTAGGGAAGATGAAGAGCTTCTGATGGAGCTTATTAGGTTTATGGAGGCTGTTGTTTGGAAGAAATCGCTGCGCAAGCATCGGTAGATTTGAAATGTGAAGCCCATGAGTTTGAAAAATGAAGGCAGAAGCTTTACTCTATATGCAACGAAGGTCTGAATAGATAATGCAACATCGGTATACCCAGCAAATACTTCAGGAAAAATGTATTACCTATATATTTTTCAAATTGCTCTACTACTAGCAGTGTAAAAGTCAAACGAAAATCAATAATACACGTGATTAACCCGCCAAAACTTAATGTGTAGTAATTGCGAAAATCTATGATAGTACTATTATTCAAGAGTTATTTTTCCGACAATCCATAATGCTCTTTATAAAGTAGCTTTGTTAGCTTGTAGTTCCTAACAACCTATGATTGTATTTACTTTTTCCTCCAGGAAATGAAAACAAGCCTTAGCACACAATGGCGTTTATAGGACACTCTTCAGTGAACACTGCTTTACTTATACAAAATAGCACTAACAAAGTAAATAATACCACCAACGCAAATGTACGTAAATGTAGTTGTTCCAACTTTATGCTTTCCGTTCTAATATAAACATGTTCAAAGGCAATAGCTGCCAGTATGTTGATGACCTTATTAAAGATCTAATTTGTAACCTCATTTCTTAACTCTTAGAGAACGCGGTTTTAAATATTTTTTTGTCAATCAAATCATGAGTGAATTTAAATCAAAATCACGAGTCACTACTATTATTTAAATCACAATCACGAGTAAGCACCTTTCTAGAGCTACTCTATTTTATTATTAGCACCTTATAGAGCCAATTACATCGAGATGTTATTAAAAACTCTATCTGTTTAATTTATGAACTTCAAAACGGCTGCTAAACAAACGATTCTGTCAATATTAGGACATAAATATTTTTAGAACGAGAAGTTCTAGCTAAACTTTTTTATAACCAGTCAGTAATATAGATACCTCAATAAAAACGCATATCCAACCTTATAATAATACAAATTAAATAATAATGGCAACTTTACGAGAGACTAAATAGTTTTTAGTTCTACGTTGTGATGTTTGTATTTCATTGCAATTACCTTACAATAGTTCTTTTCCCGATAGCTAACTGGGGAGTGCGTTCACTAGGTTACGCGTCCTCCCCCTCCCCCCAGGTGGGTTCAACCCTCTACATATGTGTTACATACTAGCTGCGTTATGTATAAAGATTTATGTAGAACGCGGTAAAGTCAAATGTTGTTTCTCTAGTGATGGGCTGAGCTACATGGGAAATGGTAAGATGGAATATATTTTAATGTTTGATTAATATATGTTATTTTAATTGTAAGCTGATTTAAATCGTAGTATGGTAACCTAGGGACATCCTTATCTCTTTTCTACTGAAACTATAAAACGTTTTTCAATGTGTTTTTTTTTAGTTTATGGAATGACTTCATCTATAAAAGCAATTGAGATTTAAGAGATGATCAACTAACCTAATGGGTCTGCTACACAATGCCGTACTTTGGCAACACTTCAAAATTTATCCCTTTATTCGAACACAAAAGGTCCATCAAAGTATCTAGTCAGTAATCCATCAAAGGACATTGAATTGTGAGAAATATCGGCCATTGTGAATTTTTGATAGTAGTCCCCAGACCCCAAAATAAAATCGCGTGCAAAACTTAAATCCGTTAAATCAAAGATTTAAATTACGTATCATGAACAAATGTGGCTCTATAAAATTTAAAGTAAATCTTCTGTCAAATTGACTTTAAATTTCGAATCGAATTTATAAACTCGGAATTTGAAATAATGCGTTTCCATGATACTCTTGCGTATTGATTTTTGTGAGACGCACTCATGATATAATGTTCATGTTTACTCACGTGCATTTTGCTACAGTACACGAAAAAAAAAACATCACACTTCAAAGACAAAGGGTGCCTAATGAATTAACGAATGTTAATGAGACGGGTTGTTTTTGCATTACATGCAACATGGGCCCCGGAGTGCAGATTTGTAGGTTACGCGTGCAGGTGGCTTGCCCCACAGCGGGGCGGAGCGCCACTTATCATATAAACCTATGTGCCTCACACACGCACAAATGAAAATCTCAACCTACGTACCTTGATGGGAATTACGTAAATGCGTAGTAGCGATGATTCTTTAGGTAAAGTTTATTTAGGTACTGCGTTTTTAGTATCGTTGAAAAGTTTTAATAGGGCAATGACACCTCAGTAACTACTTAAAATATTCTCTTTTTACACTTTTATTAATAACAAAAATGTTGGTATTTACATGTTCCCGGATCTTATATAAAATTCGTGTAACAGTTAGAATAATCGTCAAATTTTTATATAAAATTCGTGTAACAGAATAATCTTCAAAATGTTACTAAACGAAAAGTCTAGTTTTGTATAAGCCGATAGCAAGTTTATATTATTTGGAGTATATGTATAAGTATAATTCGATGTTATTGTAAAATATTTAATATTTAAAGGCACGTTATAATTTATTACGTAAGTTCCTTTTAAGGAGTTAATATTTAAGTCAAATGAAATCACCTAAGCCACGAATTAAATGTCAATAACAAATAATTTGTAATTAATATAGAACCAAGGTGAAAGACGCAATTTTCGTTAATATCTTGACTCAAAACGCTATCAATACTAAGTTAGACCGTTGCGTTGCGTATTTACGTATTCGAGCGCGTGCAGAATTAGATCTCTGTGACGTAGGGGGCTGGGGTAGGGGTACGGGGGGAAGGGTCAGGGGTGGTTCACGCTGCACGGCGCGACGCGTGTCAGTGGGGAAGTCTCTAATGAACTGTATGAACTAGTATGCCTAGATGATGCGTAGCTAAAACTATATAGGTTACCGTACGTAGGTATTGGAGAGTAAATGTTTTGTTGGGTAAAAGGGTTGTAAATAAGAAATTTTATTTCCCGAATTGGAGAGATCTGCGATCGCAGGATTAAAATGTTTGCCGTAAGTTAATCTAGTAGAGAAAAAATTAAAGAAAAGCAAAGAAATATTTATATATATAGCAAGTTTAAATTGGAAAAGAAATCAACTCTATTTCAATAACAAACGCGATACAATAAACAAAGATGGCCTCTCCTGTCGCTTTGCGTTCTGAACCATTGCTTACTTCACGATATGAATCTTAGAACCATACAACTTCAACAGTATTTTTACTCCACATATATTTCCCCGACCTCATTACAAGACTAAGAAAAACATTCACAATCTTATATGTATATTTTAAATATGTGTTAAAAGCTCTTCAAGTCACCGCACGGGGATGTGTTAAAGCACTGGGTATGCGTGAGCACGCGCGAATTAACCGCCACATTGCTTCTGAACGCACCCTTACTTGCGTAGGCATACGTCATTATAGTGCCAGTGCGAATGTTGTTACTTTAAAAATATGAATTTATTATCTTTTTAAATTCCGAGTCAGTTTATTGAGTATAAAAAAAAAATAGGCTTTACTGATAGATGTGTTTTGAAAAATATGAAGGATATCATTTTAGGATATAATTTTAAAGCTTATACCTATCAGGGTTTGAACGAATTTAGATATTGTTGAGTTACATTTTTATAAATTCTAGTTTAACTGTCAAGTATCTATATTTTGCTAAATCTACGAGTACATATACAATATTGTTCACTTTAGATAGGTATCTAAGTATATAAGTATCTACTTATTTCCAAAGAGACTTTGGAAACGAATAACCATTAATTTTTAACTACACATTGAATAAACAATGTTGTCTCGTATTGTGTCTAACAAAATATAAAATATGATACCATTTACAAAATTGGAAGTTAAAGCCATCCAGATAGCTATCACTTAGCAAGAATTTATTAACTATTTAATGCATAAATTGTACATAAAAATATTCTGAAAGAGAAAGGCAATAAAAATCTACAATGACAATAATTTCATTTTCATTCCAAATAATAAAGTGCTGAGTGCGCCCATGAAATAACGAAATATCAATAAATAACTGGATCCGTCGGTAATAACTACAAAAACCCGATTTAGTAATAATAAAACTGCATCGAGTTTGAGTTTCGTGTTGGATGCGTGGTAAGGGTGCAACGACGCACCCCTCACGCACACACACACAACAACACTTATGATACGAAACTGGGCCGCGATTGGTCGGTTGAGCTGTGCATGTGTGCGTACCTGTTTGGTTGTAGAAAAGAGGTCGTATGGATGTAGTTATTTATACCGTCGTGTTCTAGGCTGTATGAATTAGTTGCGTGCATTGGGGTAGTCTTTGCTAGGAAAAAGTATTGATTTGTTGCACAGTAGCCGGGTTTGATGCGGACTTTTGCAAGTAGATGATGATTTTTGAAAAATAAATGCGTCGAGCTTTCGTTTCGATATTTATTTAGCCATTATATTTAGTTTGCGTGGGCTTGGCACAGGTATATTATATGAATTATAGTGTTGTGTCGTTATTAAATGTAAGTTCCAGTTGTAGTAGGCAACTTATGTTAACCGATAAAAAAAACTAGGGCCGAGCAAAATATTATTGAGTTTTTCTATTAGTAAATACACGTAAATGGTTTAGAGGTTTGAATTATGCCCGGTAGATGTCAATAGGCTCACAATTTGAGACTTATTAACAGCATCGGTTAAATTGTGTACAAAAACACCTCAGTTAACCCTTCGGGTATAAAAGGCGTCATATTTTTTAATGTTGTACAATAATATTTTAGAACAAATTCAAATCCTTATGAAATAATTGCCTTTATCGATTTTTTTTTTATTTTATCGAAGGTTTAAGTGCGTAGAATTATTATATTTTATTATTTACAAATAATATTTAACACGTACTAAAAACTAAATAAACCAAAAAAGGCGATAAAATATTCTCTTTACCCGAGTGTTATTTTAATAGATTATAATGCAGATGGGAAAACCGGTCTATAGCAAGCAACGGTCCTTTGTAAATATTTCATTGAGAACGGGCACAGCTTTGATATTTAAAGTTTTTATTATGAACCGACAATAAAGGTTTTATTCTTGCTGCTAAGTTTACAGCGGCCATTTTGGAAAGCTTTATTTTATTGTGTCAAAGTTTTTTTTATTGCACCGTGTAAATTCGATTCTTTTTTTTTAATATTTGAACGTTGATAGCTGTTTTTTTTCTAAATATATAATGTGCATATACAAAATTATAAATTCATATAGTCTTAGGCCTCCGCGATTACTACACTTTATAATAAAACAACTTTTAACTGGATTAATCGCGTGTATTATTGGTTTTTGTTTTTCCTGATGTATCGAACGCTGCAAAGTGTTGCAGGAAAAACAAAAACCAATAATACACGCGATTAACCCGGTTAAAAGTTGTTTTATTATAATTATAAATTCATAATTGACAGATTTTAACAGCTTCTAAGGAAAGGTATTTTATGTAAGCGTGTATTTAATAGCACGCATTTTATTTCCATTTACAAAAAAACATTCATAAACAAAAAGCAACGCCGAGCTAAAGCACTGTTTGTAATATATAACGGGGAGGTGGAAAAAAACTAAATTGTAAATATTTGCTTTGACGGTTGTCGAGTGTTAGAATACTAACATGAAATGGCTCGTTATTTTTGTTCTACCACATAACAATGACAAAGGATTCACGTTTATTAGCATCCGAGGCTTGCGTATCATTATTTTTACCATAAACTATTTTTTATGTACCTATTTTTTTTTTTTCTCTAATACGAGTGAACAGCCCTGTTTATTCTATACTATCTACGCTCTGCAGTTTTACCCGCATTATTCATCGTTTCCCGAAATCACAACATTTTCTCAGGATACTTATTAAGCAATTTTATATAAAATGATTTTAATTAACTGCATGACAAAATTTCATAAAAAATACGCTCAGTAGTATTTGCGTAATTGATTGACAAATATCCAAATTCACAAAAACACAAATATCTAAATTTTTACATAATATGTTACGTGTAGTTTATTTATTTATTATTAATATTATTGGAATACAAAAAAACCAACTAGGATTATTAAAACTTATAGACTACAGAACAACTAAGACTAAGGAAATTACATTGACTTTGGACATAACATCAACAGTTTTACTGTTAGGGTGTTACCGTGCAATAAGAGCACATCATTGGTCCCAACTGCAATAAGAAAAAAAAAAAAAAAAAAAAAAAAAAAAAAAAAAAAAAAAAAAAAAAAAAAAAAAAAAAAAAAAAAAAAAAAAAAAAAAAAAAAAAAAAAAAAAAAAAAAAAAAAAAAAAAAAAAAAATATATATATAAGAAAAACATAAGAACATTGATACAGAGACTTAACCAAAATGTGATTGATGTCAAGTCCATAGATTGCATAAAAATCACAATCACAATGATCACATAAGTTCAGAATATAAACAAATAAATCAGTGTATTTGCACCCCTGTTAGACAATGAATACAATGCAAGGTAATTTCTGGGAACTGATATGTAGTTAAAGACAGTTTATACTATGTGTTACAGAAATTGGGTTAGAAAAATATAATAAATGTTGTGCTGCATAATATAAATTTGAAACAGTAACTTACAAACCTCAAGGGGGATATTCCTCAATAAGCAACGGATACAGTCATATGGAACATATTCAGCAGGAGTATGTTTTGTTAATGCTGTTAAATATAAGTTCATAAAACACAATAGGTTTGAGCTTGGAACTAGCCCTCAAGTAAGGCACTTCAGTGTCACTATTACCTCATACATACAGCCAACATAGCACAAAGTGATTTCATACCATAGTTGGCCACTATATAAGTGAAAATTATAACTGTTAACAAATATTGAGACCAATGAAAAACCTTAAACCTTAACGTTATTGGTGCTGTCTGTAACCAACTCTTTCATGTTGAGCTGAATTCACCAAAAGTGCAATTGATAGAAACGGCTGACATAACTTATAAAATATTTTTAAGATATTTTTGCCATTTAAGAATGAAGTGGATACAAAGGGAATCAAAATCCATCATTCAGCAAAGACACACTAGCCAGACAGACAAACTAATGTGTAAAAAGATTACAATTACCACCCTACTTAAATTTAAATAGTGCTTATAAGCGTTTACTATTCAGTCAGGTTTCATAAGTATATAATAAATAGTATTGGCTTAGTGGGTATACTCAGCAAACTGCTTATAAATAAATAATGTCCCATTTGTACAGGGTTAAGTAAACTGTGACCAGAATCAAAAACGGCAAAAACACCATAAGAGATCATTATGGTGACATTCGCAGTATCCATGTATAGGGCTAGCAAGCTATATGAAATAGTATAGCAAAGCAGATAAAGGTAATGGAATAACAGACTCCAGTACTAGATACGTTACCATGAACTGCATACTACTGCTACTGCATTTAAAAATATGCCATCCACTTCCAAAGATATTTATTTTCATAGGTTTATGTCTAATTAATTGCACATTGTAAAGTAAAAAATACTCACTTAATCCAAGAGACCATATACTTGTGCTCAATCTATGCACAGAGGGAACCTAATTATTTCCTGCAAAGCGCGTCAGAAACAAGACCAAAAGTTATGTTGGTTTAGTTTTTGTATAATTTGTAAGCGGAATTAGTTAGCAACTGACCTCCGAACTAGGATATATCCTGTATCTCAGGGGCCAGTGTCCCCAACCCCACCTCACATGATATAGACAGTACAAAAGAGTAGATAAGAAACTAGTTAAATTACATTCGACCGGGTCTTTAGAACAGTAAATTTATGTATTAACAAATTTCATTTTCATCATAACTATGGTTTTTTTTTTTTTTTTTTTTTTTTTTTTTTTTTTTTTTTTTTTTTTTTTTTTTTCTTTTTTTTCTTTTCTTTTTTTTTTTTTTTCTTTTTTTTCTTTTTTCTTTTTTTTCTTTTCTTTTTTTCTTTTTTTTCTTTTTTCTTTTTTTCTTTTCTTTTTTTCTTTTTTCTTTTTTCTTTTTTTTTTTTTCTTTTTTTTTCCTTTTTTCTTTTTTTCGGTATATAATTTATGTATTATTATGAGTGTCTTTGTTTGGTGTGAGTGGTTGTGTTGTGGAGTGTTTTGTATAGTGTTTAGTTTAGTTATGTAGGTATGTTGAGTAGTGCTTCAGTCTCATCGTAGCTAAGCGAATGGAGCCATTTCGATAATTCTGTTTTACATCGTTTAGAATTAAGAGGATATATATTCAACAAGTAAGTAGTTGTAGTAGGAAGTAGGATAGTATTAGTAGGATGGGAAATAACGAAATACGTTGTACTTTGTTAAACCTTGGCCCAATTTTGTGAGAAAATAAAGCATTAACATTCGGCGGTTAAAATGAATAAGGACGATTTTCCGCAAGTTCAAACCTCAATACAGTTATATTTATAAAGATAACTTTGACATAAACATGCGTCTGAGTCGCATCCTGTTTGTTTTTGTGAACAACGTAATTTTGCTGTTAACTTAAAATCAACTAACGCTTGTTATGCAACTTTGAACCCTACTCGGTTACGATAAGTAGTTAGAAATTGACACAGTCTAAAGTCTTAGTTAGAGAATTGCATCAATGTTTTTGCCTTTTTCATTAGTGTGAGATACGTTGCGTTCGAATTTCCGCTAATAGCACCAAGTTATTAATCACTAAATAAAGTACCGCCATATTTATAAAGAAAACATGAAAACCACATATAAACACAAGAAAAAATTACAAAACATACTCGGTTACAAAAATTCAAAAAAGGAATACAAAGAAGAAAAACAATTACGCAACATCGACTCCTGTTACACGTAATAGTTCGGAGCATGCAAGATGCATCATTAACAAGTCGATTCGTCCTGCCCGTTACATCAGCTGATAGCACAAAAAGCTCGACTAACATCTGCCGGGCGAGAGGCCGTGAATCACCGGTCCTCGGCGCGTGCCGGCTCGGAAAAAAAAAAGAAAAAAAAATCAAAAGTGTAAACTCCCGCCGACCGTTATAATCGCCTCGCCTGTGGGTGGACCGTGTTCGGCCAAGTTGAAAAATCGACCACAATTTTTTTTATGTATATTTGATTCGTGATTATTGATAATGATAATGCTACTGTTATGTCACCTAAATAAGTTTTTTAAATTTATGTTTCTTAGTGACTGAATTAAATTATGTTTATTAATTGAGCTCATCATGAATTGAAAATAAAATAACATTGTGTACAGCGTTATAAACCCATAAATATTCATTGTTTGTCAACCAATATTAGTGTTATATGTAAACTAAATTACATTACAACAAAGTTTCATCGTAAATTCTAAGCTAAATAAACTCAAGTTTTTCGATATTCATAAGATAAAACAGAAATTGCTTTCACAGCAATAAATAAACTCTAATTTCAAGATGGCGACGGTATTCCCGCGCTATTAATTCGGGAAAAATGCTAGAATCAAATAAATGTAACTATGTATTTATCCGAAAACAAAAAAGCCATTAAAATGTGCGATAAATCGGCAGTGATTTATAGGTAAGTTTCTAGGTAATGTTTATTGTGTGTTTGTTTGCGAAAATTCAAGAGAAAACACTATTATTCGTTTAGAGAAACCATTTTGACATCGATTTGATCGCCTAAACAACGATACGCTATTAGGCTGTCACTTGTAAAGTATGGCATGCATATTCCTACCGTAAGAATATTTAATACAATAATTGTATGTGACTTACGTCGACGTTTAAATTGTATATTTATGTGTAATTTTGGTATAATTTAGTATTTTTAAGGATACAATCGTGGTTTCAATGTCTTTCTTTTAGCTCATAAGATATTTAGATAATTCAAATCCAAATTTTCTTTGTAAGTACACAGAGTCTTTGGAGCTTTTCAGTTCCGATAATGTCTGTATAAACATTATTATTTTATCGTATGATATTATTTAAAAAAATACAAATTATCATTTAGAAATATACAATCCCTACTAATATTTTAAATGCGAAAGTAATTCTGTCTGTCTGTCTGTTACGCTTTCACGACTTAACCAGAGAACCAATTTTTATGAATTTTGGCAAAAAGTTAGATTGGCTCTTGGAGAACGACATAGACCACCTTTTGTCACGTAGACGAAGTCGCTGACATCAACTAGTTAACTATAAATCCAACACAAACTCCTTTGAGAGAAACTAAATTAGGATCCTATTATAATAAAGAGACAATTCTCTTATACAAAAGAAAATATACTAAATAAAACGGAGTAGTTTCAACAACGCCCATTTATCTCACTAAAAAGTTTGTCTAGGTAAAACAAAAGTCGAGTCTGATAATATTTTTATGTTAAAGAGTCATGAATCTGTATAAATATTTCGTGCTGAAGTGAATCACCTATTATTCAAGATTATGATCGTTTTAAGAAAATAAAACATGCTGTATGAATTGTAATGACGATGACGTTTTAATCAAGCGAAGGAGGTAGGTAAGGTACTCGTAGGTACCAATAAGTTAATTATAGAATGGGACAAAAATGGCGCCGTTTCTATTCACCTCTTGCTCACTCACTATCGAATTGAAAGAGAGGCTAGAGGAATTGGCGGCATTATCAGTCCCAATCTATTGACTAAGTGACACAGAGCCTATAAAAGAATGTGTAAAGAAATACATAATTCCTTATTAAAATTATCCCAAAACAGATATTAAAGCCAGTCTTTGAAATTCGAGTATTTAGACAGAATTAGACTGAATTACGCCAACGTTACCGGAATATAAAATTAAATTATCGACATCATCGTTCTACAAAAGCTGTTAAAACTGTTCATTCTTCAGGATGAAGTTTTCTGACACAGGTAAAAAAAAGCTTTAATACAGTAACAATAAAGTAAATTTTTAGATAACAACCAAAACCAATTTCAAGACTATACCTACATAAACTATATAATATAACTTAAATTAAAAAGTAGCACGTCTGCAAATCTCGTTGTTCTGGTGGTCCCAAGCGCGACTGCTGAGCATGTGGTCTCTGGTTCGATTCCCGGATCGGACAAAGTGTTATTGAGTATTTCTGTTAGGAAGTTCTGTAAGTAGATGGCAATAGGGTCACCACCCATATGGGACTTAATGAAAGCATTGGTGAAATGTGGGTGTACAACTGTGTAGACCTCTGCCTACCCCGTCGGTGAATACAGGCGTGATGCTATGTTATGTTATGTTAATCTGTGATGACAGTTAAAACAGAGATTGAAAGTCCTCATCAAAACTTTTGCTAACGGGAACCACAAACCAAGACGTCATGTGTGTATATATTTTCTGTTTTTGTTGATTTTTTCAAAAAGCACAAAGCACATTTCGATAAATTTTATATGGGACCACCTCTGAAGTATGTCCTACCAAACAAAAAAGAATCATCAAAATTATTTCATACATAACGGAATAATCGCGTAATAAACATACAAAAAAAAAAAACTGTCAAATTGGGAACCTCCTCGCCTTTTTGAAGTCGGCTAAAAATGATTAAATAGGTACATTCTTAATTTTTATTTATCATTATAACTACATTCATGAAAATGCCACCCCTTTGCCGAAGGTGTCATGAGGGTGTCCGAAGTGATTATATCAGATGCGATCACCAACAGCCCGGATAAGCGGGTTGATTATAACAATATTCCCTTGCACCCCTCACCACAAATATTTTGTATCTAAAGGGAGGTCAATACTATATGGTGGTCCATTTTTGGTCTGTTCCGAGTAAGGGTTAGTACTGGTTATTAGAGAGAATTTAAGAAAATATACCTTAAGAAGGTACCTACCTAAATAAAGAATAACATCAAGATGTGTAATACAAGGAATATTACACATCTTGTCCCGACCGTATTTCGGTCATCCACCTATCTCCACGGAGATTAGCCAAGTACGCAGGAGATATTCTAGTGCACAAGTGTATTCGCAAACACAGGTGCACTCTTTCACTCTCATAGTCCGATGGGACGACAATCCGACACGACCGGAGAGAGATCTGGCACAGGACCGACGGTTTTACGTTCTCTCCGGAGCACGGGGATGTCATACCACCAACTTCCTGACTCCAGACTGCTACTGAGAATAACACTTTGCCAGACCCGGGAATCGAACCCAGGACCTCACATTCAGCAGCCGCGCTTGCGACCGCTAGACCAACGAGGCAGTCAAAAGTGACAATCAAAGATATTTCATTTACGTTACATTAGAGGACTAATGCATTGCACAACAGTAGCGTAATTTGTGCTTGAATCAGAATTCTTAAAGAAGTTACTGGCTGGAAATGTAACTCTCATATACAAAAGTTATAAAACTAAATTACTTCGTAGTTTGCACCACTCGAGCACACAGATAGCAAATCCGTCACACGAACCAACACCTTTTACTCAACAATAGGTACAATCAGATAAAGGCAGAGGCGTTCCGTGCGCAGGCGGCGCTCCGCGATTGGAGCTCGCTGTGCACGCGCATCTGCCGCGCACGTTAACGCGTGCCCAGATAATGTGCGCGACATATGAACCGCACTATATAAATAATACCTTTGAGTTTTTCAGAGAAAAAAAAAAAGAAAAGCGACCGGTGTCCAAATAAATGTTTGGAACAGCTGAAATGTTTTTTTTTTAATGTTTGTTACTTCTGTGTTGTCGATGTTGGATAAAGAAATAGATAGGTCATTTTGGCGGCAAGTAACAGTATGTCGTACCCCTATTGCATGGGACATACTTCACCTTCAGTCAATTTTGGATTGATTTTAGGACACCTTTGCTTTACTCTTTGACTGTCACTGTCAAATCACACAATCACAGTAAATCTGTACCTGAAACGCACCGTCTTTATTTAATGATCAATGCCTACTCTACGATAATCTACATCGTTATAAACCTACAATAATTACTATAGGTTGATAAGAAAAAAGTAAGTAGTTCTAGTATCGAGAAAAAAAACCCACATAATTTCGTAAAAATGTTGCACTGTTGCACTTTTATGTACCAGTCCAGGTGTCTTATAAAACCAAGCAATTAACTTACAGTAGCTTAATTGGTTTTACATTTTATCAGTTTTTAATTTTCCGTGTATTATAATGTTCAACACTATAATTTTGTGGTATTACTATCGCAATCAGGTGTTTATTTATGCTGTATATACGTGTAATAAAATATATTTTAAAATAACTATACCTTTAAAGATGATAGGCGATTAACAAAGCTAGTGTTTGTTGAGAGTGGATGAAAGAGTCGGAGAAGGCCAACCTCGACGAACATAACGCAATCAAAAAAGGACAGGTCACCTAACACCTACCTAAGCCGACGAGCATGCATGAGGAGGTTTTTAAACGTAGATGAAGCGAGAGATGTGTCAGAATCGCAGCAAGTGGAAATCGATAGTTTCTGCCTATTCAAGTTTGAAACAGGCGTGATTGTATGTATGTATGATATTAAAAATCACACCAGACTGCTGCACTTTTAAATAGAAATAATACTTGAAAATCGCGACTGATTTTAGTTAAATCCAGTGAGAATACACCTCTTAACTTAAATAGGTACCTAATACATAGATGGATAACGTTAGTGTCGATTTAAGTGTGGGCAAACTAAACTAAAATAATTGATATATTTTCCTAAAAGCAGTGTAAGAGATTTTCCATACAGTTTTAGTTTGAAGTTTCTAATTTCATTGCGACCTAAAAGGTGAAGACTATAATAATCGGATATTTTAGTTTGGCATCAGTCTGTTAATTCGTCCCGTCTTGCTCTTAGAGTGTAAAGGGACTCGGTTCATATTTTTATGAAAAAATAAATGAATACTCTAATATAAGTTTATAAGCTTTAATACAATACCTGTTGTACTCTACTTTTACGCTTAGTTATCTTTCGAGAGCCTAAGTTTTATAAATCTATTTTGCACCAAAAATATAGCATGCCCTGTTCCCCAAGAAGAATCTAAAAAGTATTTGAAGTAATTATAATAAAAAATAGATACAGATTTAGTTTCAATTTAAACTGAAGTAGTTTATATGTGTAACATATTGTATGTCTTTTGTTATTATGTTCATCACTAATAAACTTTAATAATCGTAATTCGGATTCTAAAAGAGAACTGTGTGTGCAAATTCCATATATATAAAAAAAAAAGTTTATGCGAATAAAAGCTTAATATATCCTCTAAGCCTGTCACTCTACACTGATTCACCAATAAAGGTATTAAACCCCTATTAGCTCACCTCCAAAAGACAATAGGCCTTTGTCTGCCGAAATTTTTACCAAACCTCAGTCCGCATCTTAGTTATTATAGACCTCTAAAAAGGTATCTCAAGATAACCCTAGTACTTATTCAAAGTAGGCTTTAAATAAACGTAATTCCTGGACTCGAACAAAGGTGGGACCACCCATATCCCCCCCAAAAAGCTTTACGGTGCTTGTTTTAAAACTAATTTGCTAAAGTTACTTCGCAGTCGGTAACTTATAATCGTAAATTAAGTCAAGTACGTTTCTCGCTTCGCACTTTCTTTGGCAAAAAGAACTTCTTTCGGTTACCGTTGTTCGAAAAAGTATTCGAGCAATTTTAGTAGGTACCTACCTACTTTTCTCGGTATAGCTTTTTAATAAGAAGATAAGGCTGTGATTATGTTGACTTCTTTATTTATTTTGAGGTGGCTAACTAATTTACAATTTTTTGCGCAAGGTCAATTGTTGTTGGATTAAGAGGTAAGGAGGAAGAAAGGATTTGTTTAAGTAGGTATTATAATTCAAGATAAAAATTGTAGTTATACTACTTCATAACATAACCAGCCCATAACTGTCCCACTGCAGGACAAAGACCTCATCTCATACAGTTTTTTTTGTACGTTGCCCTACGCTAGGAACTTCTTCCGGTACCTTGGGTGCGTTTACAGACATATAATCTCACAAGCATACGTATGTATGCTTGTGAGATTATATGTCTGTACCCAGACCCGGAGCAATTACCTATAGATCGTACAAATATTTGCTCCTTGCAGGAATCGAACCTGCGGAACGCAGCGCAGCAGTCGGTCTCTCGACCACTGCGCCAACCGCGCTGTCAAAGAGAAGGCACGAGCATTGATCACCACGCTAGCTCACTGCGGGTTGACGATTTCAGACCATTAAGTCCAGGTTTCCTCACGATTCCCTTCACCAGTTATACTAAGATAAGTAATTAAAAAACTGGTGAGCCATATTCAAAATGAGTATTATGAGCCTACGGCTATATGCAGCTGCATTTTATAGGCAAGGCCCGACTAGTTTCAAAGTCGACCGGAGCCTTTATTAAGAAATTGCACGTGAGAACGTGGAACTATAATACTTCAAAGAATTTTTATATAAAAATTTAATATATAAATAGAGTAAGACAACAATGTCTCGCAATGTATTGTTTTGCATGCCATGCATAATAATATGGCGGATTATTATATCTGACTCGCTATACCACTTGCTACTTTAACCAATTTCTTGCAAATAAATTGATTTGATTTGTGAATACATTCGTACTTAATACTTAAATAAGTTATAATAATAAAAGTGTGAGTTGACTAAGATCTATACAGGATATATATATATATATCATAGCAGCATTGAGGAAGCACAGAACAGGATAACGAAGCCCCCATCATTCGTCGACCCGTAAATCCGAATATTACATTTGGAAAAACTTATTCGCATTTTCGCCACTAAAAAGAAATTATTATAATTAAGTGAAACACAATCTTAAATCATTTGTTTAATCTATTTGCAGCCGTGGGACATATGTTTAATAGGAAGCAAAATGAAGACAGAAACTATAGGCACCTAAGGCTCCGTTGCACAGACAGCATATAACTTTATTCGACGTGTTACTTTATTAATTAGACAGTAATTCTATGTAAATACTGTCAAAACGACATATTCATATGTTTGTTACGATTATAGTTAACTAGCTGGTGCCCGCGACTTCTTCTGCGTAACAAAAGGTAGCATATGTTCTTCTCCAAGGTCCAATCCTTGCCAAATTTCATTACGTTCCGTTCAGCCGTTTAGTCGTGAAAAAGTAATAAACAAACAGAGTTACTTTCGCATTTATAATATTAGTATATTATAATGTTAGGCTTGCTGCAAATGAGCTTAAGTGACTACCTATACAATATCATCCAAAGTTTTGAGAACTGTTTAATTTTTGTAGTAGGTAGGTACCTACTTGTATATAAAATAATTTCTAAAGACTTGTTCAGTCTGGTGTTGTCAGACAGTTTCGATGTTCAGGTCATCGCATTTTTTGTTCTGTCTGCGATCGTTCTGTCCTGTCCTCTCGATGACCTAAGCGACCCGAAATCTTACACACCGCTTTATTTTAGAACATTATTTCATTACGTCTCACTTGATTTATTATTTAGTATTTTTTGTTGGTAGTAGGTAATTCAATAACGGCGTGAGTGGTGAAATGTGGGTGTGTACTAATAGGTACACTTAGATGTATGTTTAAAGGTAATATATGTTAAGAAAAAATGGCAAACAAATGTATAATTCGTTTGAATTAACCGCCATACCTCTGCTTAATCCTTCCAGGAATACAGGCGTGATGCTATGGAGCTAGGTTTTATTGTAACTAGGTATGTATGTGAAGCTTGCGTTAGTTTGTTTAGCCACGCAAAACGTCTCTCAGACACTACGTGATGACTCATCTTTGATAGCGCAAAAACCAATGATCATGTTGTCATTGTGTGATTTTGAATCTTTAATATGTTTAAATAGAAAACAAAATCGTTTTCGAACTACCAAAATAAATCTGAATAAATAAAACAGAACGGGTATTTCAAAATAAAGGTACAAAATTACTGAAATTTACCTAATACAAGTGCGTTATGTTTTACTAGTCTGCCGTAGATACAGATTAAACCTATAGTAGTAAATAAATCTTCATAAATCACAAGGGCGAAAAACCTATATCGATTTGACAGAGGAAGATTAAAAATATATTTAAAAAGGTTTTTTCGTTCTTTATATAGGTACTATAAGTGGTTTTTATTCACGATACAAATAGGCACATTTCAGTTAGCCTTAGAAATTTGTATTACGGCCTAATTAAAACGAAAAAAGTCGCCATAGTCGGTGTATAGACTATAGAGCGGAGTGTGCGAATGCTCTTTTCACGGACTATTAATTTCGCTGTTATATTTTTATGGGAATTTTATGTTAAAAAGCATATCTTTGTGTTTTGTTCTGAATTGTTTTCTCTTTTACTTTGATAAATTGGGCTTTGTTAATGATGATTATCCTGGAGCGAGGAAATATTTTTTTTTTTGCTTTTTTCCAAGTAGATAAATCCAGCTAAGTATTGTAATAATTAGAAAAATACAATATTAACCTAAGCGCCTTTCTATTTTAAAAACTATTAATGTATGATAATATACAAGTAGGTATTCCTCGCTTTATATCAGTCCATTTAATAAAACAAAAAACGTATTTCTTTCAAATAATGCGCGTTATTTACATGTCACATCACATATCAGAGCGTCCGCCATCTTGTTAAGAATTAACACGTCACACAAGATGTCGGCCAACACACTCCACCGAATAAATTAATGCAAATGACATGACAAGGCGACAACGAGGTATTTGCGTCAGTCGCAAATCGATTCAACACATTTTTTATGAAATTTATCTGATTCAGAACTTATGTATAAAAGATGGTATTGAAAACGAAAACCAGCATGTTATTGAAACGAATATTTGTGAATTTTATTAACTTAAATTTTGGCATAATACCATGGTCATAAGTTCTTGTCAACGCTAATGGGGTGATAGATTATAAAGTATATAAGTGGCTCCTTAAAATTTACTGGCGATGGCAGCTACTTAGGTACTCAGTATAAAACTAAAACTGTCACCATATGCTTTATTATTGCCATTGCGCAAAATTTATATTTATTTCTTGATAAGTACATTTTTTACTTTAGTAATGAGCCATATTTGCCGCGTTAGGCTTCGATATAAGCAAAGGTACCTAGTTTCAATAATTTACTGTATAAAATACTGGCAGGTCATATTGTATAGTATGCGTATTTTGTCACTGTCCGAAGTGAAATCAATTGCATTTTAACGAGGTAATTTCACTTTAAATTCGTGGTGAAATTTATGTTTAAATAAATACCTGTTCCAAAATAACTTACAAAAATACACCGAACTTTTTTCTTTCTTTTAGTAAACCTAAAGTACGCTAAATATGTTTTAGGTATAAATGCTAAACTCTGTGTTTAAAATAAAGCGTCCCACTCACCTTCTTTTCGGTCAACTTCTCGCATCGTCGCTGCTTGCATATCTGGTGCGACTTGTCGTTGCGACATGGTGCACAGTCGCCACAGTTGTCCTTACGTTGGCAGCCGATGCACTCGCCGCAACGTTTCCGCTTCTTCTTGGTCTGCGATCGGAAGTACTGATTTATTATTATAATAAGTTTCATTTTGGATTTTTCTTTTGTAAACCTATCGTATTTCGATAAATATGAACAAGGCATTTATAGTTACTGTTACTAAATGACTTGCTTCGACTTCGCCATTTTCGTTTATACAAAATTTTTTAGTAATTAGTTATTTTCAATAAATTTCACCATCAATGATTATACCGTTTTAAATGTATAATTCTCCGAAATTACTAACACTCTTCATTAAGTACTATTTTACTGTTACAACAGTCATATCTGATCGCATTCCCGTTGGTTGCGTGTGCGATTCATTCACGAACTCATGCAAAACGTTGGCCATACATCAGCAAATATTTGGCAAACTGTCGAGTTTGTCGAACTATGAACGTTATATGCGAGATGGGAAGGGAAGAAGATATGGCAAATGTTTGATGAATTGAAAATACAAAGGGACGTTGAAATTACTGGCCAGACAACAATTTCGGAGTATTCCGCGCTCATTATAATGACTCGTCTCGGTCCTGCGCGGGCGCATTCAATCGAAGCGATCTCGTTTAATCTCATTATGACTTATGTACTTAGGCCGTGTATTAGCGATCAATTATAATATGATTATGAATTTTATAATAAATCTTTTTGCATTCGTTCTCAATATTTTAATCAACTTTTACTTTACTCTACTCTCGATTATTTCGTTCCCACATAAATTATTTAAGTACCTAAATCCAATTTTGTATACAATATGTAATTTAAATATCTTCAATGTTGCAAGGCAAGTTAATTCGTTACAATAAAACATGCAACAGCTGTGATACGGTAAGAAGAACGCCATTATTCGGTGCAATTTCATTCGTGCATCGTTCATACTATCTCGGGTCGTAATCGGAACCAACCGATTGTGGTACCGACAAACAGCTGACGATTATTTAAATATGGAATTCTATTCAAATTTGTACTGCGAACGCTTGTTTTACTTAGATGGATGAACTCGTAAAAAAGAGGCATTATTTTGCGGAAAAAATTGTTTATGGGCAAAATTAAAGCCTGTTGTTAAATAATACTTTATGCAGAATTAACGGCTGTATCAAACAAGTTAATTAGGTTTTATTTTATAACCTTCATATCTAAGTCTTATCCGCAAAAAAATGGATACACCTATTCGTATCTATTAGCAAATTACAAATATTCTAATTACCCGTTCATCCTGCAGATGTTTTTTTTCAATTAACCTGACTGGCATTACAGTACATGTCTTTGCTTTGTACGAACTAACCTTTAGTGTTTGGACACATAACACATGCAATAGGAAAACAGATGTGACACGCAGATCAATTCGCAGTATTTAATTTGTAATATTTATAATAATCCTAGTTGTTCACCGGGGTTTTGATCATGCGTTTTGTTATTTTCTAGGTTTTAAACCAACTTTGTGTAAAAAACAGGATCACATTCTATGAATTAATTTTTATCAAAAGCCGCAAAAATTTAAACTTTAAAGTTTGACTCATGACTAAAGGCTCCTTTCCAGTTTGTAACTAGTCGGGCCCGAAAAATTCACGTGAGTATTAACCGGTGTACTCTAATTGATAATAATAGATTTTGTCTTTAAAATTACAAGTGTGACACAAAATCTTTGATGAGTAGACATTAGAAAAAAAATACATTATTTTCCAATCTGATTGCGTCATAGGCAGGTACTTACCTACTGCAGTTATCATAATCTATAGTGCAACCTTTTGACACAAATAAAACACTAGCCAGATTAAACTACAAAAAAATAAAAATGGTAAATTATTAGTCGCATTATTTATAGAAAAGCTCTGTCACTAAAATATAGCTCTTTTCCGCTTTTCCTAATGTTATGTCCTCATTTCTAGGAAGCCTCTGGATTTTCCCCGTTTGACTCATTCGCATAATGAGTAATGGTAGCGTATAGACAAAGGAAAATGTAATCTATTATTTAGTAATAGAGATTAAATCTGAGAACTTTGGATTTTTATTTAGTTTTTATGGTACAGGGATATTTTTCCATTTGAAACAAACATTCTGCGTTATTTTGCTTTTTGCAGGTACTGTGTTATTATGAAATACTAGTATTATTTTAAATTCTTCAAAAGTAATGATAAAATCAGCAAATTAATGCTCGCATTACATTTTATTTATTTATTTGCTTTAAATATATGTAACGTGCCATTAACTTAAGTGCGAAAGAGTGAATTAACTGTAATATAAGTAGCTTTATGATGTAGGTACTTACGTTGTTAAAAGGAAAAATGTAATAAAGCATAATTCTATGAAGTATTCCCTGATAATAATCAGTATTGACTCATCGGCAGCTGAACTCTCACGATAAATTAAATCGTCAAATTCTTTAGGCGAGTCATTGCATCAATTAACCATTAGTCGATTCCACATCGATCGATCTAATAACTATCATATCGATTAGTCAGGAATTATTAAATGGAATTTTCAAGATTTAAGTTATTCACTAGTTGATAAATAAGCGTGGGTTAGTAAGTTGATAAAAAAAAAAGAAAACTAAACATATTTGAAATTCACACGCGTGAAGTTGGTTGCGTTTATTTGAATTAGCTGTATCCGTCCAATTAGAGACGCCTTTGTGACTAAGGATAAATAATTATTTATAATATTATAATCATTAGAACTTACACCTAAACAATGGCAATTGCTAAAAAAAGAAAAGAGATTCGATAGTTTGCTAATGGTATAAATATAAAAACGATACACTCGATTGATTAGTAAGCTTAAAAATCGACTACTAACATTTCAACAATAAACTACTCACACGCCTTTGTTACTTATACCGGTCATAATTCACACTTACAACACTCAATATCATACTGAATAACGATGTAATATCGACTAATCGTGGTGCATCTCTAATAATTAGTGTCTATTGTAGAAGCAGCTGCTGCAAAGGTGTTCATTATTAGACTAGGAAGCGTTGACATTTATTGAGTTAAGAATGTCGTCAAAGTCTGGACCTTTTCTAGCAGTTAGATAAGTTTTTCTACAAAGACCTGTTAAAAGAACTTCAATTATAGCAAATTATATAAGAATATCTTCAGTCATTGGACTCTGAACTAGTAGGTTGGCATTAGAATAGTATTGATGCGTAAAGGAATATTTTCTTTACTATGAGGGCTCAAACATACCTACTATTAAGATGTCGCGTGCCGTTAACTGTTCATAGTGTGATAGAAAATAACACGATTTGACTTGAATGAACACCCATAAGGTGGCGTTTAATAAGTGCGTTTCGGCCCTTATTCTGTTGATAATTGAATTGTGCTTCAGTTTGTTTTTATAATTAAATATATATTAAAATATTAACAGGATTCTTTTACAAGGACGCCCAACTGGCGACCCGTATCCGAAGGAGTACAACTGTTGATTTAATGACTTCCTAAACAGGTACTTTAAAAGCCTTTATAGGCCACACTCAAAATGTACCAACTCCTTAATACCGGAGCTTTTCAAAACTGCCGACTAATTGCATTCGCTGTTAAATTTCAAAGTCATAAAATTTTCTAAGCAGGACACGCATAAATCGCCCGACTTTAATTTGTGTTTTAAACGAGAGAGGAAGTTAATTTATTGGTGGAGCAAGAGAATCGGCTAACTATTAAATTTATAGCCGCGAAGACAAGGAGTTCGGCCATTTCGAAACTCAAGACCGAGAATAAAAACTGCTCCGAGAATAATAAAAGGTGGAATTACGGGGAAAGTTTCTCTTTTTCGGGTTCTCTCGAATATCCACTTTCGGCGGGCGTGTAGCTGAATGAAAATTCTAAGAATTCTTATATCTCTCGTCGAATATACAGTCGGCTTTTCGCGATTCCCCGGCGTCTTGTTTACGCAATTCGCCAATTCGTGGGAAGGGAGATTAGTTGTCGTTCCCGATTTTATTGTGTTGATTTTCAACTTGCCTACGGTTTGTATGGGATGTATCATTTTGTTTACATTTGTATATAGGTATATCAGTAACTAATGATAGTAGGTTTGGTAATTTAATCGTGGAATTATTTGGCGAAGTCGAAACTGTCAATAACAAACAACGAGACGTCTATTTATGGTTCAACATGAACAAATATTTTTGCCAGCTATATCCGTATAAACTAATATAATATACGGAAGCAAGAATAATGAAGCTTATTAAGCTTATAATTTTTTACTATTTTGATTGATATCTGTTATAAACAGATTATATTCTAAGAAAATTGCGTGAAAAATATGTACGCATTTTATTATTGCAAGTTCTGATTGTTTTATTTTTAAAAGAAGACAGTTCTCACCTGTTTTTCACTGGTTATGTCATCCATATCCATGGGTCCCGTCGCCATCGGCGGTGCTCCATGCATCGGTGACTTGAACCCAGCCGTGGACGACACTGCCGCGACCTGCCCACTACTTTCAGATCCTACTTCCATATTAGAGTTATCCGACTCAGTGCTATTCGCGCGCATTTTCCGTCGCTCTTTCTTTCTAAAGTCCGATCTTGTGGGTGACGAACCGGTTCCAAACCCATTCGTCTTTTTCTCATAACCGTTATCAATCATCATTGGATTCTGGAAATTACTGTGGTGTAGCCCGTTCGGCGTATATTTCTCTTGTAGTGCCTTGACATCAAAAGGCTCGTTTTTCAACACATGAACTACGGTTGGACTTTGTATATTCTGTATTAAGCTACCGTTTTGATGAAGGAGCGTCCCGTTTTGATGTAAGATGCCATTTTGTGTCGGATAAGCATTTATTGTGGCTATGTTTGGTTGGTAGAGTTGTATGTGTCGGTCATCGATGTACGCCTGTCCGGCCGGCGCCAGCTCCCTCGCCTGCAAGGGCGCTGGCACGATGGGGAAACTTCGCGCATTCACAGCGGTCAGTGTATGGAATGTTGTAGCATTTACAGGTGACAGTGTCGTCAGGGTGGTCGATAAAGGCGTCATCTGTGCTAGTGTTGTGAGATGCGCAGGCGACGACGGCGTTGTGAGTTGCGTGAGCTGGGTTAAGTGACTAGGACTCGCGCTCGGCGTCGGACTTGCCGTGACAGGCACCGGGGTCACGCTAGGCAGACCCGTTTCCGGTATCACCGACGTTTCTGGAAACGTTTGGAACTGGCTTTGGAAGGACGGCAGCTTGTTCGTTATTGGCTGCAGTGTGACGGGCTGGTAGTCTAGTGCCGCTGAGAAACCAGCCCGTAGAAATGAATCTTTGGAATGGACCGTGATAGGCATTGATTCCCACGGTCGGTATTGCGGCTGGCTTGCGATGACGGAGACCGTGTCTCCTGTTCTTTCGTAGTACTCCCAAGCGGGATCGAGAAGCCGTGTGTCGGCTGTAAGGATCCGCTGCTCGTTCTCCATGTCGCCGAATGTGGAGAACGGCGGTAAGTGAGCGCTATCTGCGCTCGCGTCGCTGTGGAGCGCCTCGCTCATGACGCCTTGCCTCGACGCTGCCTCATTGCGTCGGGCACCATAAACCCTTACAAAAATAAGCTCTAAGTCTATTGTTGTACTGAACACTCGGAACTGCACTGGAACTTACAATTTGTACTATTGACGTGGCTCCGCTAATTTGTTAATGTTCGGTTTTCTAAGTAGCACTTAATGTTATGGTTATACGGCACACTGGTTTACACTAAAACTAATCACAATATCTTCGTTATCCAACTAAGGAATAAATATAAAAATCCTTAATAAGAGGCAGTTGCACTTACACGAACTCTTACAGTCTAAGGGTTTATAAAAATCTTTGGCTGACTTTTTTTTTTACAAAATGCTCGAGGATTGGGTTCGTATTATAATTGTTAACGATCGATAAAATATTTTGTGCACTCGTTTAACGATTTCTATTATTTTGGAACGTTTAAATACTGGTCGTTGGTTGATTAACTTCGCTCGTTCAAAGGCTTTTTTATTGTAAATACCGATCACTTCAGACTTAAATTAATTTGTACTGTTTGGGAGTTAGCGTATACTATTTACGATTTAGATTTATCGTTAAAAGGTTAAAAAAATAGTGCTTATATATAGATTTTCGAAACGAAAGATATGACTGGAGGCTTTGGTTTGAGGATTTCGTGGCTTTTGGTTAATCGTGTTTCAGCTGCGGCGCATGAGGCGACGTCTGGCCCGGTTATCCGTACGGCCGGCACCAATCTGTGGACAAAAACATCATATTACACCAAAACTATAAGAGGAAAATTGTTAGAAAATTGAAAAGAAGTTGTGGATCGCTTTTTATAGGGGAATGATGTAAATTGTGAACAAGGAAGAATAGAGGAGGTAAGAAAATTCGCAAGTTATGGGCAGGCCTCGACATGTTTACTGCGATGGGTAGCCGCGCATGCGCGAGGCCGTGTTTTGAATAGAGCGCGAATCGATGCAATGGCGCGAATAACCTATACTTGTGAACAATTTTGGATTTAATTTGTAACAATCACAGCTGATTGTTACAAATGAAATCTAAAATTGTTGTGACTGGATAAGTACAGCCATTCCGCTATTTATACTTATTTTTGTTAACGCTAAAGCTTCATTGATTAGTTTGAAATAGGTCAAGTCTAATATAATATTGCAGTGTATCAGAAACGTTGATAGTTACCTAGAATACATTTTCTGAATTAAGTAACTTAACTAATAGAATAGCGTTTTATGGAAAATGCAAGGGTCTAAATGTAATTATGGCTCAGTTGCACCAATTAGAACCTTATTCATCTTACTCTGTTATCTTGCAAGTTTTTCTGTGTAAAAACTGTCAAAATAACATAGTTAAACGTCAGTTACAGCTGTTATAAATCGACTCATCATCACTGGCTTAGAACAGTGATTTTTCCTTCACCGTTTTGACATTGTGAGCAAACCAGTACACCTGGAGATCTCAATGTGTAAAGCCATTTCAGATGCCTGCTTAAACTCTAGATATTCGTCACCATAGGTACTATAAAAATGAGATAATTAAAGTTGATACAGCTGAGCATTATATGCACTTGCAAGAAACGACTCCCGAATTTAAAAAAGACGGCTAGAATTTAACCTCTTCTGGTCCAAGTAAAGCATCTCGCTAGATAAACACCATATCTAACTAACATTAGCAAATCGTTTGCAGCGCTAATGTGCGTTGATAAAACCGGCGGTGCGCGATAATCACCTTGTCATATGCCGGTAACATTTCGCAGCCGTGACGTCAACCCCCGCACCCCTCGGCCTGACCCCGATAGCGCGTGCAACCTCGTGCGAAGAAAAATAATATTGTCTATTTTTTTTCTAACGTGGTAACTTCGTTTCTTTTTGTGGGCATCCCTTCTTGAAAGTTGGAGAGCTTCTCTGTTTCGGATTCAGTTTTTGAATTCGGATACTAGTTAATTTTCGCACTTGGGCTATTATTGTTAAACGGTTATTATTCACGTGCATTCTTCTAGTTGGGCAATCCCGAAGGATGCACGTGATTAATAACCGTTAAACAATATGATATGAATGTAACTCACGAAAGTTATTAAACAAAAAATAGAATTTTGAAAATTTAATTAATTAATATTGATCTAATTTGTGTTGAGTGCCTGTTTAAGAAGGAACAAGATAAAAGAGGAAATTTTTAGTAATATATTTAACTACGATATAACATTTTAGAGGTATAAAAGTTGTTTCCATTAAATTTATCTGAGCAGGATTGTAGAAAAAAATATTCCAAATATCGAATCCAATTCCAATCGCCGAAAATACGCGGAAACCCGCCAAAATAAATTGCTATTTGCATCAACTTCAAAAGCTTGTTTACAAAGCTACTATATTCAACTTCTTTGTACTTTTGACAACATAATATGAGAACTACCAAATGTCTATGAAACAACAATAAAGTGCGAGCTTTTTATAACCCAACCAATTTAAGGATACGCTTTTAAAAACATTAGCTCAATACATTTTGGAGGCCACGTGATTTGGTAGCATTATCATATAGGTGTAAACAATGTCTATTAATAGAAGGGTACGGCAATAGTGCCTAATGCTACGCTCTATTTCTGTTACACTATTTTAAGGGCGTACTATTTTTGAAATGTTTCCAATTTAAAACTGTCTATTTCCACTGATCGAGATTCGATGCGACACATATTTAGAAAATTTATTTATGGTGTGATGTTATTTTTGTAGTTTTATTAAAATAGATTGCTTATTTTAGACTTGATTAATATAATTAACAATTATTAAGTGTGCTTAGTCCAATTTTTTATTGTTGTTCTCCAATTGTTTCCGTTCGTCATAGAAATATTTTGAAATTTCATTTTGAATACCGTATCTGAATATATTTTATACAATCATGCTATTCTATTTAATTATATTCGAAATTATTGTTCCATTTGACATCTCTAGAAATGGTTGACACGTTTATTTTTAAATATGGAACAAGCATTATATTAACGTAATTGATTATCACTTGACCACTGATGACGTCGAACCAGTTATATTTAATTAATTAAGTTTATTTTTAGAAACAGAAATGGATTCGGTCAGTAATGAAGTCAGGACACTTTTAAATTCCATACTTACTACAATATTAGCATGAAGGTTGCTAGATTCCAAAATCGATTGTTAATAATCGTTGGTTGTGGCATTTCATAGTTTTATGTGAATTTTGTTTATAAGAACAAAGGTCTGTTGAGATCATTAAGATCTGCAACAGCATATTAATAGCAAAAGCTCTTGAATCAATAAGACCAGCATTGTCTTCAGTACCGAATACATGGATTCATTATTGATCAAATTCTCTCATTATAAAACTTTGGCGAATCGGAGCTATAAGTAAGGTTTCCAAAGGATACGCATCAAAAGAAATGTCTTTTGTTTCGCGCACAAAGAGGGAGTAAATTGCAACTTGCTTGTTTCGACTTTTTCGCTTCCCCTCAAGTACTTAGCTCTATTTTCCTAAGGGACTTAGAATCTTTCTGTTCCGTTACCCTATCTACATCGAATTAATGTTGCTTTGCGGCTTCTCAACAAAATGGTCCGTGTTGGACGAACTGAAGTGTCTAATGATGGATGACAACTGTTTTGATGGATCTCTTCTGGCTGTTATAGGTTTTACAATAGGGTTGTTATGAGCTGTTGTATGTAGTAAAGTTATCAGGTCATTGCTTTCAATGCTTTTAGATTCTTTTAAGTGTGACTGTGTCTCTCCTTTATCCAAAACGTAAAGAGTAAATATGACATCATATTGTACAGTTAGTAACAAATCACACAAATTCAATTCGTTCTTTGTGATCGTTCCACGTTTAAAACGCGGCAACGTTATAAAATCATTCCGCATTACATCACCATCACTCCAAAACGTCCCGACTAGTAATCACAGGGCAAAACTCTTTGTAGGAGCGCACAAAGAGCGTTCCTCGAAAAAAAAATTAAAAAGCTCACTTCAGAACGCACGGCGTTCGCATGTACGCTATGTGTGTTCGCCGGGAGTCAAGCGTGTGTGTTGCAAGGATTCGTGGGGTATACATGTGTGGGTGTATGTCGACGTGTGGGTATAACGCGATAGTATCTGGGTCTGGGTTGTCAAGGGCAACCGTACAACCGCTGCAGCGAAAGCATTGCGCTTTCAGCGTTGAGCTGCAATTATACGGAATATTTTTAGCGTCGGATGTTGTCGCTTTTTTGTAGCGACGCGCAAACTGCACCAAACTGCGTTTGGATGTTCGGAAATCATTGAATCTTGTAATGAAGAATGTGTAGCGTGGGGATGGTTGTTTTCTAGTTTATGGACACGTATGTGGGTAAATTCCTTTCATATTAGACTGCATACATTATTAATTAGTATTGGGGTGTTGAGTTGAACTTGGTGTAGAGTTTATAAAAATACTTAAGCCGGCTTCATTATTAAATCGATAAGATCCTTTTGTTTGATTTAATTTAAGTTAGTATATATAGTATCCCATCCTGGAACCCCGGTAAGGAGTTGAAGAACGTGTGGATTTAGTCGGTATAGGAGTACGGGAAGATGTCTTTGAGGATTTTCACGTGTGAAAGATATATGAGACAGCTATTTGCTAGCTCAATAAATTGCTAAAAAATTATCTACCTATAATTTCATTCGACACTTACAAAAACTACTCTACAAAACCTATTAAATAACAGAACATGACACTAAAAACGTTTTTGATCATTTTTTTTCCTTTACCAGCTGTGTACAAAGTAACATCCGTTTAAATATAATACCTGCACAGGAAACAGATATCTCAGTCAAAGTGATCATTCGTTGATGATAATCTACTGATAACGTATCGATGGTTACTGTAAGTAGTTCGTATATTTTTATCGATGGATCTGCACCTTCGTTTTTTTAAAAAGTTGTTATAAAACCATTAAGAAGGTGCGACTTTAATAACCTTATTATCTACGATCACCGTTCGAAAATCAAACGTCATTGACTTTTTCTTTTTTCTTTTTATTTTGCTTCCATTTTCAAACTGATGATTTCATTATTGAAAAATGTTACTGGTTTTTAATTTGATATCAGTGGGGTTACTCTTGAAACTAATACCAATTCCAATCCAACTCCAATATTAAATAGACGCCTTAAAACAACGCGTAATATTAAAATAAATTTACCTACATTACAGTTGCCTCAATTTTAAAGCACGTTGTCTTCATATTATCCCGATTCTATAATTATTTATTAGATATTTTGGCATTTAAAAGTACGAACTGACATATTTCCAATGTCAATCGAGCGGAATTATTTTCAAGAGTAGGTAAGCCCACAGAACTTCAATCAAATTATTCGTATGTAGGTACAATATTTTCTTTTAAGTTTCACTTATAAAGAACGTTCTACACTACATTAAATAACATTCAGAAACTCCTTTAAATAACATTTACAATTCCTATTTCAGCAGCGTTATTTTATATTAATCAGCTTTTAAATTGATCTGTAATTTTCGGTTTGAGGAACTATGAGCAACCAGTGGTTGCACAAGCAGTTGTAATCCTTTTGCAATGGGTTGCAAAACCAACTGTTGATATTACGTCATCGTAGCACCCCAATGAATCAGTTTCACCATTCGCAAAAATATTGGGGCGGCTTGTTTATAAAATGGCTGCTGCACTTTTTTCTTTTTCGCGACGCATTGTTTTAAACTCTTATTGGAAATTAGCGCCCCGTCCCAGCTTCACATGATGCAATCTTTAAAAAAATATCATCCAAATTTCGTGTTAGTGGATTTTACAAAATTTGTCTTTCATAGAGACCTTGGGGGTTACTTTTGAAATTAATACCAATTCCAATCCGAGTCCCATGTTAAATCAACGCCATAAAACATTAAGTGATGTTAATATAAATTTACCTACATCATAATTATCTCAATTTTAAAGCATGTTGGGTTAAAGTATAACGATTCTTTATTAGTTTTTAATATTTCTATTCACTTAAAGTACGAATTGACATATTTACAATGTCAATCGAGCGGATTTATTTTGAAGAGTAAGCCTACTGGTCCTGCCAATTCCGAACATAGATTTAAAAAAAAAATGCCATAATCGGTCGAGCCATTCTCAATCGACATTACTTCCTAAAGTGATATTATCTTTCATAGATGCGGCAATTGATTTTTAATTTATATACCTAGATGTGTTTTTAGGTTCCATAAAGCTCTACATCTACCTATATATTATTACGTGAAGCAAAAACTTTGTACCACTTTTAAGAAAATCACGCGGACGCAGGAGTATGAAATTTGGCACCTTTAACATTTATGTGGGGATGGAGTGCAGAAACCTACCTAATATTTTTATATAACATGCAATAGAACTATATAAACATAATAAAAATAAACATAATATACTAGGTATCATCTTCTTCTTCTTATTGTCAGAGTTTAAACCACCCGCAGGTCTCTGACATGGCTTTACACACCATCAAAAACATCTCTCTGGTGTGTTGGTTTCCTAACGATGTTTTCCTATACTGTTTTAAGCAAGTGATAATTAATTTATAATACGCACATGACTTCGAAAAGTCAGTGGTGGCAGTCGATAAATAATGTAGATTTTTGTTATTTTTATTATTTAATATTTTAAAGTTGATAATACAAAAATCGCTTTTCTCCATCCGAATGACTTTAGACAACAATTAGTCCGGTTAAATGTGGCTCTGTACTTATATGATATTTGATAAACTGTAACTATTTTTTTTTTCAAATACTCTATAACAGGCACTTAAGAAAAGTCAAAGCTAGATGCACGGTTCCAAGGCGTTGATCTCATGGAGAAGAACCGGCAAGAAACTCATGTAAAATTATGTGTTCTTTAAAATTAAAATTTATTAATGTGAGATTAATGCAAGTTAATGTTAAAAAAAGAAAAGGCAGAATTTTAATTATATAAAAAGCCAAAATTATAATCAAAGCTATCACGAGCAGACCAGTCCCAAAACACAGCACCCGTTCACGAGTATGACGTGCACATCAGCATCGCTAAACTCAACCATTTTGAAGGAAACTCATAGACCCAATACACAACGCCACCATCAGCAAGACATTTTAGTGATCATGACAAACTCATAATCCCTCATAGGCTGTTAAATATGTGTGTACTTATTTAATGTAAAAATTAAGATTAATGTCTATATGATGCTCACATTTTACAGAACAGTAGTGAAGCTATAAGACATAATACAATATTAATTAAGAAAATTACATTAATTAACTGTAAAAATATTTATTTCTGTAAATAAATCTGTTATAGACACTTTTACAAGTCAAACATATTTTTTTTAAGCTAGATGACGTCGGCATTTTCCTAACTGAATAGCTCTGAGAAGAAATGCCGAAACAAACTCAGAGGTCAACGTCTCTTTTAAGTCCAGACAGTATTTTATTCTAGCTTAAGAGTGTAACTATGTAGGTATAGGTCTGGGATGGCCATTCGAAGAAAGAGCCATAGCTGTTTTGAGCTGACCTGTCCTAACCGACGGCACGTATGCATCAGTCATCGTGTAGCTCCACCATAATTTAGAGAGCTCAACTTAGTTAAGTCTGATATTTGACGGCGCGGATGGCGCAGTGATCTAGAGATCTAGAGATCAGCTGTTGCGCCGCATGTCGCGGGTTCGATTCCTGCTCGGAGCAAATAATTGTAAAATCTACAGATTATTGCTCCGGGTCTGGGTGTTTGTCCATGTGGGATTATATGTTTGTAAACGCACCCACAATACAAGAGGGAATTTCGAGTGTGGTGGCAATTTTTTTTCAGGCATAGTTTCTCACACGAATACACGTATAAATCTGTGTGTAATGACACCGGCGGCAGGATGCGTACATCAGTTTGATTGCCGCCGAGCGATGCGGAATCAATCCTCGCTCTATTATTTTATATGACGAACATTCAACGACGACATGTTGTTATTGTTATTAAGTATTATTGTTATCTATTGTTATTCTGTTTCAGTCTCCTTCAAAACGAGCTCTACGAGCCTATAACTACCTATCTATAGTAAACAGTTTTTCTTTCGATTCGGATTTTGTATTAGAATGAGTATTCAGATTACTTCGTAGTGGTTGAAAGTTTGACAACGAGTCTTTTAATGTTATAAATTATATTTATAATGTTACCCTGTAAGGTTTTATATGTTATATAGGCAGCCTTAACTTAACTTTTCCGAGGTCAGTGGCATGATCAGAAGAATCATAATGTTCTGAAAAAGAATCTATCTAACTTTTAAGTTTCATAAAACGCATAGTCTAGACGAGAAGTGACTTCGTCTAATATTTGTAGACAAACATTCGGAACCAAAGAGTCTGTAAATTATTTAAGGTTATTGCTCTTTCTATATTTTGCTATTCTGTATTTTGACTACCTCCTTAGTCTAACAAAAATTATAACTTTAAAGTTTGCACCGGAATGGCGTGCTTTAATGCCTTCAAAAATGTATCTATACTTGTGTTAAATGTCACATCGATCTAGTTGCTAATTCAACTGCCTCTTTGGTATATTAGCCGTAAGCGCAGTTGTTGAGAGCGAAGCAAAGTGGAATTTAAATTCTCAGCAGCAGGGCGTTTGGAATCGTACCTGGTAGATGACAATAAACTCATTAACCACATGGGACATAATAATAAGTATTGGTTAAATGTTCATGTACACCTCTACCTACCTCTGTGGGGAATACAGGCGTGATGCTATGTTCTATAATGCAATTATTCAGCTCGCGTAGCATGGCCACGTAGAAACGGATTTCTCGACGGAAGAATAGACCATATTACAGATTGTAGGAACGACTGCTGTTTTGTCTATTGTAGGAACGAGACGTTGTTTGTTGTTTTATTTGTCTATTATTTCGTCGAAATATCTCATATCTACGTAGTTAAACTGCTAATCTACGAATATGGTTGAGTTCAAAAATATTTAAGATTCAAAACTCCACTTTTTAAGTGATAGTTTTCTATAAAAAGGCTTGAGATTATGAGTGACTTCTCACATCAATAAATATTTCTTGAATATCCTGATTCAAAAAGTTGTTGATAATACCCAAAATTCAGAAACGACTCTAAAAAATGCATTTCAAACAATAAAATCCATAAACATGCCAACATGATATCAAAACTTCATCAAATTTAGAACACATTAGAATGATAAGGCCTCGACGATATAGAGTTACCGTCCCATCCCATTCAGCCACTCGAATCCAGTTGAATAGAGACGCAGATGTTGTGTTTTTTACGACAATCTTTCCCACACTACCACTTTTTCTGATGCCTTAATACTTCAACAAACTTATTGTTGCACTTTCTACCCATCTAACATATTCAATTTTAACCTCTAAGACAAGGGCATAGAGAGAATTTTTGATTTTTAGAATAGCTGTTTAAATTTGGTCGATACAGTTTTGTAAAGAATTTTTTGTTGCCACGTCTGTCTTTGCTATCGGATGCGACATCGGAAATTGAGCATTTTTTGTACTTACACCTATGAAATGGAATTGTTTGAAGGAAGTCACATGTGTATGACGATGATTGTATGATTTAGTATTGTTTCCTTTACATATTGTCGCCTCGGGAACTTAAAGTTTCTATTTGAAAACACTTACTTAAATCGTTATTATATCTGCCTAGCCTTTTCCCAATTACATTGGGGTCGGCTTCCAGTCAAACCGGATTCAGCTTAATACCAGTATTTTACATGGAGCGACTGCCCATCTGACCTCCACAACCCAGTTACTGGGTAACACGATATCTCGTGGTATGACTGGTTGTCAGACATTCGGGCTTCTGACTACCCGTAACGGCTGTCATAGATCTTAATTTAACAACCGGGACCGACAGCTTAACGTGCTCTCCGAGGCACGGAGGGGTCTCGGTATGAAAAGATGGTCACCCATCCACAGACCAACCGCGGCAAGCGCAGCTTAACCTCGACCGATCGATCTGTGCGGCTGTTACTTAGCCACGAGCTCCTCCTTACTTACTTAAATCGTTATTATCTCTATCAATATCAAATTTTGGATACGCAATAGCACTCAAAAGTGGTATCCTTTATGTTATATGCTTATATTTTCCATAATTGCTATACTTCCATTAACTATAACTATCGACCACTGTGTGTCAAGCAATCATGACGAAGTTAACTTTAAGAAAACATTTTCTATTCAGTTCGAAGAATCTCTCCCTCATCATTTCCCTATCTTCGAAAAAGTATGTAATTCAGTAGGTACTTGAAGAACTTTCAATAAATAACATTGGTTGGAACTATAAAAATTTATTATTAACTTCAGTAAACGGTTAGCACAAACTTAAAACTGAATTCTCATTGAGAAGCGAGCGTTCACCGTCGCGACTCTCGCCCTTAGCCAAATAAAATATCTGCCACAATTACATTTCCAAGAAACTTTTCACTACATCAATGTTTAAACTTTTACCTAGACAGCTTGTACACATATTGATGCAGCTATGTATAGGATGAAAAGCGTAAGCGTCGCGTTTGCTTGGGAGCAATAAGAGGAGGATTATCCCACAGAGAAAGTATGAATCAACTTATGATATTACTTGTGGCAATAATCGGGATATTTGAGACTACAGTCGGACGGAGAGCTCCATTTGAACGTTTAGACTTAGAGGCGATATTAATATTTTAGAATGTGAACGTGTGTTGACTTTGGAAGATATATTTTGCGTTAAAAATATTTGAAAGATTGCTTTTGCTGTTCGTACGTTAAGAACAACATTAACGCAAGTGAAAAAGGATTTAGAATAATTTCGTATTGAATCTTTTCTATCAGAAGGTATCACTAAAAAGTTTACGTCACTCACGAAATTTTTGTAAATTTAAACCATTTCCCATTATAAGTTTAGATTGTTCCAAAATGCGCGTTTCTTTAGTAACTCACAATAACAATGTCATCAATATAGACACAAAAAAGATATCGTCAAATACTTTAATTAGTCTGTCAACACAAAATGTTCGTCTAAACTGAATTAAACTAAATTGATGACTATTGTGTTCCAGGGAATGAAATGTCTGATTATTTAGCAAAATAGGAATATCTGAATTGAAAACTGAAATGAATGGAAATTGGAGAAAACCGTCAATCAACGCCATATTAAGATTCAAACAGAGAAATCAAAACCACACCAAAACGTATACAAAACGAACACGTATGCCATACCGCAAGTCAATCAAAACGTCCATGCTCAAACAATCCGAAACTAGATCCAGAGGAAACATAACTCGGCTGTTCAACTAAAAAGGAAGCTTGTAGCATTGCACAATCCGTTGCGTTGCTCTCATCTCTACCAACAGTTAACTCCGGCGAAATTGGCCAATTTGTTTATTTGTTTTCATTGGCCTCACTGAACTTGACTCCCTATTATCGCATTCGCGGGAGGAAGACGTATTATTTATTCGATTATTCCGTGGGACCGGAATCTGCGTCGAAGTTCAGCGCTTGAGAGTATTAATCTTCGATATTTCGATATCTTGCTGAGTTATCAGCTCGTGGACTGTTCAGACTTGAGATTTGTTTCTTGAGATGCTATTAATTTGATATTGGATTGCAGTTTGTTTGTGCAATGTATTCGATATTGGATGCTATTTCCAGCAATTGTACATTGCTTGTCTTGGGTTAATTAAAATTATCCAGCCATTGTTGCAGTTTACTTGGGATCAGCGTAGCATGTCCGTTTCTTGTATTTGAAATTCCTTTTTATAACGCATAAGTTCCTCTTATATTAATAAAAATCTGAGCTATGTTTGGAATATTGTTAAGATTCTAAGAAGAAGAAGTTCTACTTTTATGACTTCTATCCTTGAAATCAAGAGCTCAAAATCCAAAAAGTCATTATTAATTTACGGATGTCTTGTAAAATTACAAAGAATTATAAATGGACGAGAAAGATTAAGAAACATGAAATCTTAATAATGCCTTATAGACTAAGATCTTTCACAGCCAAAGAGGACAAAATAAATCTTTTGTTGAATTCAAAAATTGGAGCCTGTAGTATTTAAAACATTTCTGTTTATTATTTGTATAAGACAAATTGGTTTCAGATCTTATGAAAATGAAGGAAAAAATACTGAAGGAAATTACAAAAAAATAAGAATATTGCTACCGAATAAATGATCTTATAACATGTGAAACACATTTGACTTTACAAGGATATAAGAAGGGTTCTGAATTCGATTGACTTCTAAAATAAACGTGTAATAAACTAACTCAAAGGAATTTTGAAGATTACCGCAAGGCTCGATATATCCTGACACGGTGCTTGAATTATCAGACTAAGACGCCAAAAAGCTCGTGATGATGACGTTTATGAATTAATCACTGCATTCAGTACGTAACCGTACTCGTACGTAACGTACGTTACTTATAAACAAGAAACAAATTAAAATTATGTTGTTAAATTATATTGTTAAATTGTCAAAAGAGCCATCAAAAATGTTGGTGTTGATATGTGGTCACAAGGACAAGTTTTTGATAGGCTTGACCTAAGTTTATTGGGCTCCAGCCAACTTGTTGGTGGCTTCTCGATAAGACTAAGTTAAAATAATCTTGTACAAAGCAATACAACATGAAGAATAACTTAAAAGTTCACAAGCTAAAGGTCCTTTGCAACTTAATTCTTTGAACTTGTGAACTGCAATAAAGTAGATAAAAATCGTTCCCGCTCCAATTTCGCTCGTTGCAATTAAGATCTAAATTATGTGACATCATGCGCATCAGACAATGACAGCCGATGCGTCACCACAGCGTGTCTCCGGATGCCATCACCATTTCCCTGACGCGTAACTTTGCAACTTTCACGCACTTTTTTAACATCCGACGTCCTTTGATAACTACTAACATGATCACATCCAATTAGCTTCAGATAAGCGTGAGATAGAGCCTTGATGTGTTCCGACAATTCTTACAGATACAGTTTACCAATTGTCTGCTACAACAACAAACGCCAAGCAGGAAAACAGTGATCGATTCGCGAAAGCACACAACGAAAGCTCTGGCGGAAGCACGCGAACGCGCACCGGACCTCGCTTCACGCTCTGCTGCCGTCGCTCTATATGTACCTCTAACTAAACAATCCACAAAAACCAAAAGCTTCTATTACACTACTTGGACACACTTGCACATTTTGCCACAAAACTTTTGTGTAAGACGCGAACTCTGTACCTTCTCTCGCTCGATCCATCCGCGCCTCCTTTTTTTCTTCGTCTCGCTGCCTCGGAAACAAAACGGTCCGAAGGACGCAAGCGAAAAATAAACAAAAAGGGATTCGGAGTTCGCGATCGCGTCAGTAGTGCGCGTGTCGCGTCACGCGGGGGCGAACTGCGTGCATGTGTACGCGGCGACGGTCGGCGGCGGACTGGCGCGCGCGTCGGCGACGCAGCTGCGGCGGCGGCCAATGGCGCGCGGTCACGTGACGCGCCCCGCGCCCGCACACGCTTGTTCGCTTGTTTACAAATAATAATAATACGGCCGCCCGGTGGCGCCGCCTCTACTCGCGGCCGGCTACGCGCGCTACGGGCTACGCACAGCTGTCGTTGCATTTGGCGGGATTCGATTCGGAGTTCGCTCAAAGCTTCGATCTGTTTACTTGGAGCTTTCGCGTTGGCGTGCTATCGATCGGTACAACTTTGCTGCCGCGTAGTAGATGCGTTACACCAACTTAAAACTTATTCACGTTATATTAAATGAATATTATTCTGCTGGTGATATTTCTTGTGCTTATATTAAACAAGAAGGAGAGAGAGTGGTACCAAATTGAAGGTTAAATTTTCGGAAAAGGGTTAATAAAATTATTACGCAATTTTGGATAAGAGGGTGCGACATTGGTCCCCATTTCGCGACAGGTTGATGTTTCCGATTGTTTTGCGTTCAGGATGTAAGGTGCGAGGAGGGTTTGAACCCCAGTGCATGTATTCGTGTGGTGCACTAAACTCCCCTCTGTCTAAATCTGCGAGCTGAGGTGCCCCGTGGACCTGTGCCAGTGTGGCAAGGGTTGGGACACTTGACAAGTCATATTAATTGATCCCCTCATCTTTAACGCGATCCAAAAAGTGATATTTAACCTCAAACCCCAGTCTTAGTCATTGAGAGCGAATTTTTTTTTCGTACTAGGTATTTAAGTGTTTCTGTATTATTATATCAATATCATCATTACATCACCCAATATTAAATAGGACACAATAACAAGTATTGATAACAAATTATAATTTATACTTCTCTAAAAAATATTACAATAAACATTTCGTATATGCAGATATTGTAGTTCTTTTGCAGTTAATTTATTGTCTAATACGTTTTATACTAAAGATTACAACTAAGCTTTGAACCGAACTGAACTTATAGTTTGTACTAATACCTATATACATAACAATTATATGATTAATAATTATATCATTGCATCTTACGAGATTCCTGCTCGGTGAATTTCCAACTGGTAGGTACTCCGACACAAAACGCATAGGAACGAGGTTCCTTTATTTGGCTCCTTAACTGCTCACCGGTAATCCCTGCTTCCACTGCCGACGTCCTCCTATTTTTATATATTTTAAAATCATGTAAATAGTATTACATAATTTAACAGAAGGAACATTATAGTTATAATTAGATGAATTGGTAAGTTATACTTCTCCATGTTGAATAGAAAGATATGACGATAATAGGTAAGTTAACTTTATTTGTCCAAACTTAGTAAATGATACATAGTGACTTTGTATGCAAGATGTTACCGTAAGTATATTTTAGTTACAGGTCTTGTTAGCAACATGCAAGGGCGTACCAATTTCATTAAATTCTACCGATACAATAGATTAAACAATATTATATGAACACTCTTCGAATATCAGAAGTACAAAATTATACTTCTTAACAATAAACATCTATTGTGTCTGGTAATTAGCGAGCCAACAGAATAAGAGATATTTTTATATTATATATATTTGAAGCACGATATATCGATGGTCTAGTGGTCCCAAGTGAGACTGCTGAGCAGGAGGTCTCGGGTTTGATTTCCGGGTCGACCAATAGGCGCGCCACCTATTACATGGGACTTAATAACAGCATTGGTCAAATGTGGGTGTAGGTACAATTGTGTATACGTCTGCCTACCCCTTCAAGGAATACAGGCGTGATGCTATATTGAAGCATGATAAACTGGTTCTGATTTCCATCTAAGACTAAATAAATGTTATTAATATTACCTTATTATTTTTATTGGAATTTTGTAATCATTCATCGATTGCGTGCCGGTCGAAATAACATCTAAAACCACACACACATTTTACATTTACCTTTACCGGGGATTTGTGCGGCATGTTTTCTATAAGCATCGTTTTTTTTTCAGTTTGCTACCCTTCAGTGTATTGTGTATGTAAAACAAAGTAGATTACTAATCTTTAATGTATAAAATATTTGTATTTAGCTCACTTCAAAATCTTACTACCACATTACTAGCAAATAAAAAAGCAAAAGAACTATAAATGCTCTTACTCAAAGTCAATGTCAAATCATTTATTCCAATTAGACCATATAAAGGTACTTTTGAAATTAAAAATTAAAAAGCATTATTAAGAATATTTCACAAAATGCCACTAGAATAATGTATGCTATTGATGATGGCTGATAGAGATGTATGGAAGAAGATGACATACTGCATCGAACCTAAATAAATTAGGGATAATTACAAAAAACTGACCAAAGGATGTGGGGTTACTCTTGAAATTAATTTGAATCCCAATCCAATTCCTACGTTAAATCAATTCCTAAAAACAATGATGATGCTGATAAATTAAATGACCCACATCACAGTTTTCTCTGTTTTGAACCATATTTGCATAGTAGAATTCTATTTAATTACTAGCTGACCCGGCAAACGTTGTATTGCCACATAAATAAAAAAATTTGGGGTGGACTACCACTAACATTTAGGGGGACGAAAAATAGATGTTGGCCGATTCTCAGAGATACCGGATAAGCACAAAAAATTTCATCAAAATCGGTCAAGCCGTTTCGGAGGAGTATGGCAACGAAAACTGTGACACTAGAATTTTATATATTAGATGTCTTTTTATGCTATTTTTGCATTCTAAAGTACAAATTGACATATTTACAATGTCAATCAATCGGATTTCTCTTCAAGAGTAAGCCTATTGATCAGAGAATATCTACCTACCCCAAAAAACTGTGTAGTATTTAACACATATTTATCATCTGTGTATTTTCCGAAGTGAACATATATAACAAAGTTTCAGGGAGCGAAAACTGAAGACACTTTTTAATGCTTAAAGTTTCGAAATCTACCTACTTAATAATTCAAACTTATATTTTAGTCAAAATAGAGAGAGCCAAGTTGAGTTTAGCAGACGCTATACATTAAAAGTTTAGGCTATACTATAGTAACTAGACTTCCTACGACAGTAGACATGACTGGTCTCAGCCAGTCTTGTCATTAGCAAGAGTAAAGTTCGCTCTACTCTTGCTTAATGGGCTTAGAGGACCAGACGGGAGCTGGCTCCTGACTAAATATCGAAAAAATTTGCAAGGTTGTCAATTCGCAAATCTATAGGTAAATGAAAACATTGTGAAGGAATCGGCTCACTTGAGAGATGTTGTCGATGGTGTGTAAAGCCATGTCAGAGGCCTACGGGTGGTTTAAAGTCACTAGGTTGTTAATCAACTATACGTTAAGAAGAAGATGAATTTGCTAATCGTAGTGAACTGGGAATCGTACTTTAATCGGAACAACTTACACTATTATCGATTAATGTAACACAGACAACCTCTATTCTTCTAATATAATAAAGCTGAAGTGTTTTTTGTTTTAAACGAGCGAATCTAACTACCAATCGGATTTGAAAAATCTTTTTGCGTTTGATAGCTCAATTCTTGATGAAGGTTATACGCTATTAACATTACGCTACGACCCTTAGGGACCGAGCAAAAAGAAAAAAGCTGATCATACTGCTGGGCACAGCTAGTTCTATCATTGGATAATATTTTTGAATTTAATTACTTGATGTAGAAATAATAAATTATCTGCTTTATTACTTTAATTAAATAAGTTCATAAACGCTTATTCATAAAATAGTTTTTCCAATGAATCGGCAACATGAATGACGTTTCAGAAATTATTACGATTCGGCGAACCGAAAACATTTCTTTTCCAAGAACTGTATGAATTCGCAAGCGGTGACCATTGCGCCCCGTACCTAAGTGACTCATCAGAATTCCACCCCCACGCTTCTATTACTCAGTTTCTGGGCAAACGTCATTATTTTCTAAAATATACGTCATATTCGAACCATAGTCCTAACATCTGGCAAACGTAGAGTTTATTAAGTGTTTTTTTTCAATATTATGAAGCCAGCTTATGGTATTAATTAAAAACGTAATTAATTTTATGTTTATGGTTTTATTTCTATACAGAAATCTGTTGATTTAATTTTAAATGTAGAAAAATGCTTCGATATGTGTATGTGAAGTTCGCTGATGCTCAGCGAACTAAAACTTGCAGTGTTAGTGCGTTCAAGATCAAAAATTCAAAAGTAGTTGCAACGCGTGCAAACGTTTCTTGCATCGTGCCGCGCCAATTCCATTGCTACAAAAGTGCGTAATATCGATTACCGGATCCCTTACCCCATCTTCCGTCTCGTTCGCACGACGCACACTCCACTTCCGAAAACAATAAAAGCTTAAACGTGAACGCAGCGTTCGCCGTTCAACTTTGCGCGGGAAGCATAGCCGCCATTTTGTTATTTGCGCGTTTGATATACGACCTTTTTTCCCACCGAGTTCAGCCCCCGTCACGGTCGCCATGACAACGGATCTGTCACACGCATAGAACATAAAACGCAGGCATTGATTTTTTCCCCGCTTCCTCTTTTACTTTTACGCGTGTCGAGCGACTTTTTGCTTAAATTTTTATTTTTTCGAAAGCGACATCGCGGCAATTTTAGCGCTCACTAAGTGCTTTTTGGATTTATAGTGGCAAATGCTTGATATTAGATTAATAGTTTGTGTTAATTTTTTCATTATGTTATTAATTTAGTGTGCATCATTTAGTTTTAAGCGGTATTTAGATTAAATTTATTTATATGTCCGGGAATTTTTAATAGAAATTGTGTAGCGAGCAATATAAGCTTACACATTATTATTTTTTTTTTGATAAGGTACAGATGTTATTAGCAGTGCTTAAATTTTTATTTTTTTCTTTGCTTAATAGTATAGGTAGTTTGCCAAATATTATCTCACAAGGTGCACGTTTCATTTTGACTTTTAATACTTTTATGGTTCTGGATTATCGTCTGAGTAACTTTCATATGATTTGTGCGATTACACATAAAAAATATAAACCAAATACTTAAAAGATAAATCCTCCAATACCTAACCGAACAAAAGACCTGTCACTATGCGCTTAATATATAAAACTTATCAGCGCATTTTTTTTTTCTTAAAGTTTTCACTCTCATCACGTTAAACGTAAGTACCTCAGAAATACTTCAAAGGGCTTCCTGTGCTTCCATCTTTGATAAACAGTACATTGAGCTTAAGGGAAAATTTGTTAAGGTAGGCTCAGTAACCCGGGGTGCGGGTCCAAGGGTTGAATTTTCCATCCCCTGCAGATGTGGCGATTTCACCCCTCGATGTCTCGTTAACTCAATAGAAGGAAAAATATGTTACCGTCCGTGAATACCGCGAAAAATGTGTCTTAATCAATAAACGGAAGGAAGAAGGATATAGAGGTTTACCTTTTTTATTTATATTTTATGATTTTTTATTTATATTTATGTATAGTATTGAGGGTTCAGTTCATGGAATTTTTGACACAAACAGCTATTGCTTGTGAGAAACTTCTTAAACAAGTAAACTTAAAATTTGATTAAGAGTTAATTCATTATATTTAATGGAAAAAGAATACGGTCACGAAGAGGATTCAAACCTGCGCCTCCCGTATAAATACTCCAGGCGCTCTGACCACTAAGCCATCTCGACCTCTGCTCACCACTGCGAATTTTTTTCCATATTTTAACACGTCTTATGGCGACGTCATTGGTCCCTATACGATTTATCTTGAATTGTTAAGGTAGGTAATTGCATTCTTTACAGTCATATAGATACTGAATTGATAGCAATGACGTCGCCATAAGACGGGTTAAAATATCGAAGAAGAATTCGCGGTGGTGAGTAGAGGTCGAGATAGCTTAGTGGTCCGAGCGCCTGGAGTATTTATCCGGGAGGCGCAGGTTCAAAGCCTGTTCGCGACCGTATTCTTTTTCCATTAAATATAATATTTATAGTGTTCGCTAAGCATGCGTTCATGCTTTTCAAAGATTTATCTTGAAGAGTTAATTCATTTAATCTATACCTATTTACTTATCTTTTATCTATCCAAGGCTAGAATGAATAGATTTCTTCTGGATCTACGTGCTCCATCCTCAGCCACACCGTCGCTTACCATCAGACGAGTGGGTGGCCAAACGTGGATCCCCTTATTATAAATAAATAAGCGACAAACATATCAATAATTAAACACGATCATTCGTGAAGATAGGTCAATGTGGAAACAACACATCTGAAACTATTGGAAACATTTCGTAAATAAAAATAAACTACATTCAAATTGTTTACAGATTAATCTCTGAAAAGCAGTAACGCATGCTTAGCGAACTCTAAATTAATATTTTTTTGTGGAAAAAGAATAATTAGCTCGCGGAAATATAAAATATAGCCTCCCGGATATTTAGCTTGGAGTATTTATCCGGGAGGCGCAGGTTCGAATTCTGCTCGCAACCGTATTCTTTTTCCACAAAAAATTATAATGTCAAATTGTTTTTTTAGTACCTGGGCCCTGATTCTGAACCGTCGGAAACTGGCGTTTTCGAATCCGTACGGAAAGTTTCCGAACAGAACCTCTAAGCGCTATTAAAATACGATGTAATTAATAAAGCATATTTAAGCAAATATGATATTTTATAAATTACATCAGGTTTTTTTTTCTACCACGGTAATCTAAGTAAAAGTTTCCGTTCCGCTTCGAATGGTTCAGAATGAGCCTTCTGGACCGAGAATCTGAAAATTCTCTCAGTAATTTCAATCAATTCGCATACAATCGGATCGTAGCCATACAAAGTGTGCAGCAACTCGCGCACGCTACACAGCCTTCAAACCTGTTCCATTTGCATTCACACAGTATTTACCACGACCGTAATGTCACTGAAAATTTCGACTAAGTACTGACAGAAGCGAAATTCGTAAGTATTTACTTCCTAGTAGTATTAATTATCTGTGATGTAAGTAATTTTTAACTATGCCTCTAAAGCAATCATCTCAAACCGTCAATAGAGTCTGGCACGAGAGCCTAATTAACAAGCTGCCATCGGGCTGCCTTCTCCACTTTAGTCTTGGATTAAGGACTTTTTGAGGGAACGATCCATTCCGGTGGTGGTCGATGGCTACTCGTCTAATCAATTGGCGATTAATGCCCGGCGTACCTCAAGGGCCTGTACTCTCTGCAACTTTTTCTTGTTGCATATTAAATGATTGCAGAAAACTAAATCGGATCGAAGGAATAAAAAGTGTGCAGCAACTTGCACAAGCAACCCAGACTTCGAATTAGTTACAGAAATGTCTCTAGGATTTGTAAGTTTCGACTAACTAGTGACTGAAACAGAAAACGTACGTATTTACTAATAATATTAATTATCTGTGAAGTAATCTCTAAAGCATTCTTTGTGGCATGTCACTTAAGTTCAACATAAGAACAAAGTTAATAATTTTTAATTTAATATTTAATTCATAAAATATAATAATTAAATTCTAACTCTCATATTTGGAAATTACACTTTAAAATTCAAATCGTTTCAAGGGTAAAAAAGTATAAATATAATATAACGTCCCACATTATTAATCCGAAATATTTAACACGTATAGTGAATGATAAAGAAGGCATATCAAATATGTAATTTATTAATTAACTATTTTTGTATATTAACTTTCGTGAGACATTCATATCAATTATTGTTAGTACGTTCGAGTTCGAAACTAGTCAGAACCGCATTTTAACCGGTGAACAATAATTGATATTAATTAACTGCTTCTTGATAACAATCAAATAACCTAATAAAAAAATCTACTTTTAAGAGAGTAAAAGAGATAGAAGCGTAGAACTAGACACGTCCATCGAATGGCACTTTACTCATCGAGTGATGGAATACAATAATATAATTAATTTAGCTAAGGCGTTAAAAATAATGAAAATATTACAGATACACCTTTAAAACGTATTAACGCATGCGTGGCAAACTCTAAAGTTATAATTGTTTGTGGAAAGAAAATATATGAAATGACGTCACCAAAAGACGTACCTATTAAAGTGTGTAAGAAGAATTCGGATTCGTGAGCAGAGGTCGCGATAGGTTCGAATGACAATATTATTTATTTATTTCTCCTAAGCATCTTTACAAACTGTAAATTCAATTATATTAATATTTCGAATTAGTAATGCCTTAAATATCAATAGCGAAACAGTATTTTCAGGTCGTCAGAATAAAATAATACACCAAAATTATTGTATTTATATTTATTACAAACTAAAATAAATTGGAATGTACAAAAGAGAGGAATAAGTTAATCTAGGTATCCATTAATATACGCATACTAGGATTTAAAATATAGTTTAATTATTTTAACTAGATCAATATGGGTAACAGTTTGCTCCTGCTGTACCTAAATGTCGTGAGATTTTATATTCATTGAGATTGTATTGTATTCAAGCGACAATAGTTCAATGGTTAAGCTTCAGACTGGTAAGCGAAAGGTCGTGTCATCAAATCCTACCCCATGCACTTGGAAACCACTCCTGGCACTAGCGTACTAAAAAAAGAAACACTAATATATTTAGAGGCATTAAGCTCATCATCAATTTCAATCATGCTTAGCGAACACTAAAGTTATATATTGCCTACGTATACATACAATTTGTGCAAAGACAAAAGTTTGTCAAACTACAAATAAAAAAAAAATGTGGGTATTATTTGGAAATATTAAAAAACACACATCATAGAAATTGCCCCTAAAACGGCCAGCATATGTAGTATACTAGCTGACCCGGCAAACGTTGTTTTGCCATATAAATAATTATGACGATTGATCAGTTTTCGACCGGAGAGGAAAAATTATTAAATTACTAAAATGGCTATTAAAAAATAAGGGTTGATCGTAGAAGGGTGAAAATTAAGGAATTTTATATATTTTTGTATGTTGTATCATAAAAAAAAGAAATTAAAAATTTTGGGGTGGACTACCCCTAACATTAGGGGGATGAAAAATAGATGTTGGCCGATTCTCATAGATACCGGATAAGCACAAAAAATTTCATCAAAATCGGTCAAGCCGTTGCGGAGGAGTATGGCAACGAAAACTGTGACACGAGAATTTTATATATTAGATTTATATTTTACTTGAAATTGTTTATCACTTAACTACATACCTGCTGACCTCTTAAAAGGTCCTCTATCTAAAAGGACCTCAAACAGGTTCTTCTAATTTAAATTAATTAATGCAAAATCTTTTAACATTTTCTTTAGCACAGCGCATAGGCGTGTAAACACAATTCAAGTGCTCACAAAAACACTGACAAGAGGTCTAAGAAATGGAAATATTGTAAACATAAAGAAACATTCGCGATCTAGTTTACCTACCCTTAACAGTACCTTTGCTCAGATTGTATCTGAGAGATCATAATCTTACATCTAACAAACCTAATTTAGAGTAGTTTGGGATGAAGTGAAATAACAAAAATAGATTTATATTTCTAGTGCACCCAAGCTCGGCTTCTAGTGTGAAGTCCTAGGATTCCCGGGTCGAGCAGGGTTATTGGGTTTTCATAATAAAAAATTCTCAGTAGCAGCTCGGGGCTTAGAATAATTGTACCCGGTACATAGCACATGGAACTTAATAATTTAATCGGTGAAATGTATAGCTCTACTTAACCCTTTAAGGCATACGGGCGTGATAATATTAGCTGATGGCATAATAAACATACAATTACATTAAATGACGTATAGTTATATGATTTAAAGGATTTGAAAACAATTATTTTAAACATAGTTTTATGCGGAATGTAAGTATCGAAACTAGTACTTATGTATGAATACCGTGGGACAGCCACGCTTCGGCACGAATGGGCCGGCTCGACCGGATTGATACCACGGCCTCACAGAAAACTGGAGTGAAACAACGCTTGCGTTGTGTTTCGCCGAGTGAGTGAGGGTACCGGAGGCCCAAACCCTTTAAAAGACCGGTAACGCACTCGCGACTCCTTTGGGGTTGCGGGTGTCCATGGGCGGCGGTAATCGCTTACCATCAGGCGAGCCGTCTGCTCGGTTGCCCCATATTCCATAAAAAAAAAGAATAGTTTTTGATTTGATGGTCGCCATTTTGTAGCCGTAGAGTATTTTATACTTCGGATGCACCCTGCATTGCAAGTTTCAACGCTATTCTGTGACGTTCGATCATTTACATCATAATATTCAGTAGAATGATAAGCTTTTACTTAGATTACTGTAAACTAATACAAATAGTGATGTGTAGTAAGTAGATATTATAAGAGCATATTTGCGTTATATATAGGTAATATTAGAAACTAGAGGGAAACTTAAGCAATAATATGGGCAAAATTGTCATCTACAAATATGAAATAATTAAATTACATAAAGATATCTTATCAAAATAATACATTTATCTAATATTTACAAAATTTAATACTTTGTTTGTCAATTTATTACATTTATTAATACTCTGCCTTCAGGATAGGTGATAGCGACATATAAGACAAACTTTTTTATCAATAAATATAGCTACGTGTCATGATTTAAGAAAACTATAATTTTACCTTATAATTCGCCAAACTGAATAGAGATAGCGTAAGTAGTGCCATCTAGTATCAGATAGTAAAACTATTAACAAAGTCGGAAAGATTAAATAAAATAATAAATCACAAATGATGAATTCTATTAAATTCAATTAGCTGTAAATGTGCACTGGCAACAGCTAGGTATCCAAAATACATCCGTGTAAAGATTTTGTCCGGTGGACTGTAGCGCCACCAAGCGTTTTTGAATGTATTTTTGTTCACAGCGAGAGGTATATCCAGGTGGCACTGTACATATTCCACTGCATTGTGTAGACCTGCAATGTCATGTAATTTTAGCGGTTATCAAATTGAATTATTATTATAGTATTACAATGTTTTTGCTACTCGATAATAGATGGCGCTGTGTTCAAAAACGTAACTGCATTTCGAATGTGCGTGGATAGATGGCGCTAAATATCATAATGAAAATATAAAATCAACGTACGTGCAAATCTCAGCTCGCACCAATTGCGACATGTTATCAGGCATGTTGACCACGTATTTCCAGTTGCCTTTATTGTTGAGAGCCGCTCGGGGAGTTATAAACTCGGTGCGAACGGAGCAAAGAGTTTGTTGATTAGGTGACTGTGCTTGACGACGTTGACGCTCCGCCGATGTATCTTCGCTGTAAAGGAAATAAATAGCATCACGGTTGTACTCTACGATGAGTAAATTAAATATAATTTTCACAATAATTCCGTTTTAGTTCCTATGTAATGAACGGGTTGTGAGCCTATTGTTATTACAATTTCAAACGCCTTAGAATTTGCTAACAGAAAATCCAAATTAAACTGCCCCACCCTGGATCCGAATCCAGGACCTCACGCTCAGCAGCAGCGCTTGGAACCACTAGACAAACGAGGACGTTAAACTTAAGGACTTTAAACCACTTTCCCCCTTAATATCAAATCCTAGCTGACCTCTAAGAGTGATAGGCAGGTTTAACTCACTTAGCAAACCCCAGCGCTATCCTTAAAGCTTCAGCTCCTGTGAGGGTTCGTTTCTCTGAAGCCTTCACCAGCTCAGCGTTCCTCTTTCGTCGTCGTGAGGTAGTCGAGAGTGCTGGCAATGAGAGGGAACGCTGTATGGTCACGTCAGACCGAGATGGCGATACGTATCTGAAAGAGATAGTGAATTGTATTTAAGTTTGGGTTTTTTGAAAAGTTTGACGTGTGGAGAAGGCTTCCAATGAAAATAGTCTCGCGAGAAAGAAATGTAATGTTCCATGTCATGTCCGATGATCATATAGAAAGAAAATTACTAGGCAGTGGATAAAATATTATTTGTAGTTAATGTGCATTTTGATCTTTTGACGAGTGGTCCGTATTAGCCCTCCCGAGGAAATGAGTATAGTTGAGATGATGAAAACTAAACAAAACATAAGAGGAAACATGATTTCTCTATTCTCTGGGGTTGGTATTAAGAATAATTGCACTTTTTGTCTAGGATTTCGGAGGGGGTTTGAACACCCAATCTAAAGATGTTAAAATGATAAGAACGATACCTTAGGATACTAAAACATGATTGGCCGAGTCGATATGACACGACAATTTCTATAAGACTTTTTTTTTTTTAGATATTCTAGGAAAGACTGGAACGAAATAGACGAAGTTTTCACAATCACAAATTTCTTGACATTATTGACTATGTATAGAACATATAACTTTAATTCTGCTTCTGGTTATTTCGAATACAGAGTCACGTCTTATTTTCTGTTATCGTGCGGTTGAGGAACTACCTAGCGCCAAAGTGTAAACCACCCGTTGGCCTATGATATGGCCTTAAAATCCTAAGAAATCATATCTACAATACGCTGGTTTCTCCACGATGTTTTTCTTCACCGATTTAAGCAAGTGGTAATGCATTTTAAATATGAAACATAATGCATTAATCAAGTGATAATTAAGTTTTATTATAGTACGGTAATAGTTAATGGTGCGTGTCTTGTATTCGAACCTGCGACCATCAACGTGCCAGTCACTGCGTAGTGCCAGTCTTTCTGCTACTAAACCAGTAACCAACGCAGCCAAAAAGAGCCAATCAGTTTTAAAATATACAGCTCCAAGATTTACTATACAACTATTTAGTGAACAGATATTTCCAATAATTAAAATTGTAAATTCTGTTTTATTATTCATTGAATTTGAGAACTCTCTAATGCGCAGTCGCAGGGCTCATGGCTCGACACTGACTGATGGAAAGTATAATCAGCTAGATATATTCTCTTGCATATTAATAGGATGCAAGAAATTTCTCCGTTAGCCATCTGTCTTAGAGTAAAAAGTAATAAAAGGTATACCAAGGTATAATTCTTCCATTGCGCTAGCTATTTCCCACGCTTGGCAATTTCTCTTTTGAATAAGGAACTATGATTGTGGAGTTATAGATCATTTACAATGAAACATTAATACTGCCTTTGTAAGAAAGGAATTGATTGTTACCCTGTCATCCTCCGCAAGTTAAAATGTCTAGACTGAGACGAAATACTATGGGAAAATATTGTCAGAACTGCTATAACATTTCTGCAGCTTTAATTGCTTGTGTTTTCTTTCATTTGACTGTTGAGTTTGTGAGTAGCAACATACATAAATAATCTCACGCCTTTCCCCCAGGGGGGTAGGCAGATACTACAGAACGCCACCTGCTACGATCCTTACATACGCCTTTTGCTTCACCCACGTTCAGACATCTGGTCATACATGCACGCCAGTACTACGCACCTTACCATATTGGTATATCCTACAAGGGCGTCCCCTTCCGGCATTTCCACTTACTTGTAGATAACTTTTGTTGACCGTCTTTCATTAACTCTCTCAATATGACCCAACCATCTAAGTATACTCTTACATTTTCGTCACTAGGTCTTTTTTAATATAAAATATGAATCTACGTTTGGCCACCAATTCGCCTGGTGTTAAGCGGTGGTCGAGGATGAAGAGCACGTAGATCCAGAAGAAATCTATTCACTCTATGTACAGTGGATAGATTTGGGGAGATTGACAGTTGAGGAGTTGATGTAACTGCCCAAATCCGCTTCAAACATGACTAGGTCGCTTCACGGCATGGCTTGGTCCGGTGGGTGGTAACCAGTGGCAGCCGAAGCCTCCCACCGGAATTGTTTGATTCCATTTTGAGGGTGCACTCCTACGGACGCGGGCAACTCAGCCCCCAAAACAACGTCTTCTTTTAAACCGCAACGTTGACTTATCACACCATTCCTCAATTTATCATTCATAGATATGCCACACATAGATCGCAAAGAACGCATTTTTATAGCATTTATTTTCTTTTCTTTTTTGCCACACCCAACATTCACTTCCATACATAAGTGTAGGTACCAGCACACCATTGTGGACAACCAGTCGAGCCTCTTTGGACATCGACTGATTAGCCACCACACCATGTATAGCACTTTATTTCACGCATTCACTCTCTTTTTCACATCTGCATCATTTTTTCCATCTCTTGTACAAATATTAAAATACTTCCCAAATATACAAACTCGTTCACTTGTTCAATGTGAATTTTTTACACCTTCAAAGGATCGCAAGTTTTAGTGTTTGATATTAATTTCAACTTGATATCTTTACTCGTTCCTAACCAAAAACGGTCTTGACAGATGGATGGACAGTAGAACGGGCGGAACGTGTCAGAGAACAAAGTGATAAGACTTTTTAAGGTACTTACGTAACATTAAAGCGCGCACGACTGTCTTCCAATTAAACTTAAGCTAAGCTTCAATTAGCTTAAGTTAGCTTACATTATTTTCCATATATATACATAATAAACCTAAAAGTGTAAAACTAAAGTGTTCAGAATAAGCAACAGAATCGACTGTAATAATGTCTGTACCATGTTATATTTGGTCGAAATAATATTTTAACTACTAACAACCACGTTGGACACAGTACGCAGGCTTCCAGCTGCACCTACATGTAACTTTGTAAGTTTTGGATACACATTTTTCAGATTTTTGGTTTGGTTCTCTATATAACAATATTTGACCTGAGTCTCGGTTTTTGTATAAACTAAAATAATGTTGTATATAACATTAGATATCCGATAAACATAAATACAATCATACTTACTTCCACCACTCATTTGGATTGTACTGCGAGACGCTAGCCGAAGGCTGCCGAAACCAATTATTGTTTTCATAATTCGGATTAAAGTTCGAAGTGTCATAGTAGTTCGGGTTGAACCCCAACGGATTTTGTCTCAAGACTTTCTTGTCGTAATCTCCGAAACCCCTGGTAGGGTTCCAGTAACCATTGGGCGAGTAACCGTGGAATCCGAACTTAGAGAAGTTGGTTGCTTGGTAGGCGTTGATGTTGTAGGGGGTTAGGTCACCCGCTGTGGGGGGCTGTAGAGGCGTCTTCTGGGAGAATATATCTGGGGAGAGGAAGAATACACTATATTTTAAATAACACCTTTCTCCAAAGGGAGTTTATGGCGCAAACATACTTTTAAAACTCAACGCGATCATTTGTTCTAACTTTTAACCAATCAACGAGCAGAGAAGATCCATCATCACGTCACGTCGTCTTTTATTTTACGCCCTTAGAATTAACACTGGTTTTAATAAAATGTTGCGTTGTTTATTTTTCCATAATATTGCAAATAATATTGTGCTAGAATGATAGTTGTCTTTGTTGTTTTAAGAAAATGTTCAATAACTATTTTATTTTCAGGTGTGCCATAGAAATGGATTTACAATAGACAATGTGAGACAGGTGTGGATTAACGTAGAACAACCAAGACCTTTTTATTTGTTACGTCTCGCTAGTATTGTAAATCTTGGAATTGCAATGCAGATAAATCTTACAAACGCATGCGTAGCGAACTCTGACATTATAAATTTTCGTGGAAAGAACAATATACGTGAGAAGAATTCGGTGTCTGCCTCGAAACTGCCTCGTTGGTCTAGTGGTCCCAAGCGCGACCGCTGAGCATGAGGTCTTGGGTTCAATTCCCAGGTCGGGCAAAGTGTTATTGAGTTTTTCTGTTAGGAAATTCTCAGTAGCAGCCCGGAGTTTGGAATTGTGCCCGGTAGATGGCAATAGGCTCACCACCTATTACATGGGACTTAGTAGCAGCATTGGTGAAATGTGGGTTTGGAATTGTGTACACCTCTGCCTACCCCTTCGGGGAATACAGGCGTGATGCTATGTTATGAATTCGGTGTTATAAGCAGAGGTCGAGATGGCGTAGTGGTTAGAGTGCCTGGAGTATTAATCCGGGAGGCGCAGGTACAAATCCTGCTCACGACCGTATTTTTCTTGTCTACAATATTTATAATATAGCTATGCTCAGAGTACTAAGCTTACGTTGGAATCAATACCAGTATCACTGTAAGAAATTTGTGACGACAACGACACTACCTTCACGAATCAGTCATTCCATCCCCTAACTTTCTCTGGTGCATTAGTCCGTAGGAAACTTGAATCTAGTGCGTGCGTATGGAATCCTTTTGAGAAGCAGTACACGTTAGCTTTAGAAAAAGTTCAAAAAGCATTCATTAGATATCTTTACAAGCATTTGTACGGGTATTATCCTTTCTTGTATCCCACTAAATTCCTGTTGGGTTGCTTAAATTTAAATTAGCTAGAAGTAAGACGGTTGCGCGATCAGATGACTGTAATATTTCAAATTCTTAGGGGAATTATTGATGATTCTGATCTGCATAATGAAATCTGCAATCTATTTATCCCAGACAATTACTGTCGTAACAGAAAACACCGCTTACTGACTGTTCCAACTTGCCGTACTGTTGCACCCTCCAAGTCACCTATCCCTCGGACATTAGCCGCTATTAACGCTCTCCTGAACTCAAACACAGATCTAGATATGTTTGCGAATGAATGGAAGATGATACTGTCAGAATGTTAGAATTTTTTATTTTTTATTAATGCTTACATTCTAATTACATAATCGAGTAAACAAATGACACTTAAAGTTGCTAATAACAAGCCTCCACATGTATATGTCATTATAAAATCCATAACGTAGGTTATTTATATATGTATATAATATGAAATTAAGTGTAGTATATAATAATAGTACCACATACTTGAATATCACACAGTTTGGGCGCTGACAATCTTTACATTTTATTGAAAAATTGTTTGACTAATATCTGTCTCGTTGTGCTAGCAGAAGTACAAAAAAGAATAATATTCAACTCACGGGGTAGGTTTTTTTTGGGAGAAGAACGCATGACTGTGTTAAATGAATTATATATATAAACAGTGTAAATGGTTTCGGCCGTTCTATTTAAAAAAAAAACTTACCATGGTTATACCTCGTTTGGAACTTAGTATTATAATTCTTCTGGTAATGTGGGTCATTGACCAGCGAGATCTGGTCCACGTGGGGCAGCGAGTTGGGGCCATAGTCGTAAGGGTAGTCGTTTTTTTTCGCCTGAGTGAACTCGTCCCGACTCTCGTCCGAGAGAAGAGTACTGATGTCATACTGTCCTGCTTCTATCAGCTGTCGGATTATCTTTCTGGAAGGTTGAAAAGGTAAGGTTAAATTTTTGTTACCTACTATTGAAGTTTTAATTTAATAAAAGATTAAGGAACTAGTTTTTATGTGTAACATATTTCCTTCTCTCCGGGACGGAAGTGTGTAACAGGATGCCGGGGTAGCACGCGCTATTTGAAACATAGAACAAAGATAGAAATATTTGCTCCTGGAAAGGACTCGAACCTGTGACATGCAGGGTAGCATCTAATCTCTAGACCATTTCGCCAACTGCGTCGTCGTTAGATATGGTTATCATCAATTAAACATTTTATGGTGAAACTTTAAATTATATCATATTTGTTTGAGTTTGCGGCCCGGAGTTGCTGGTATCTACTTTATCTTAGATTATGAATGCCAGTATTTTGGTCCAGTAATGGGCTCATGTTGGCTATTTGGGTTTATCTTTAATATATTGTTTTTTGGTGGCTGAGTTGCCCGCGTTCGTAGAAGTGCACCCTTAAAATAGCATCCATACACGTGGCCCCTAGGTGGTGTAAGACAGGCAACACAACTCTGGTGGGAGGCTTCGACAGCGGCTGGTTACCACCCATGTCGCCATGTCGTGAAGCGACCTAGTTGTGTTTCGGGCTGTAGTCCGGTGCAACCGTTGTGGGAGATGGGTCTGGGCAGTTGCATCAACTCCCCAACCATCGTTCTTCCCAAATCTATCCATTCTACTTAAGAGTGAATAGATTTATTCTGGGTCTACGTGCTCCATCCTCGGCCACACCGTCGCTTACCATTAGGCGAGTTGGTGGCCAAAAGTAGATCCATTTTCGATAAAAAATAAAAATCTCTTCCCCTTAAGATCAACTTTGACTTTTCATAAGTGCCTGTAATATGGTTTATTTAAAATAAAAATATTTAAATTTGAATTTTATTTGAATTTTATGAGAATAAGTATCTATCACCTTATCTATATGTATGTTATAGTAACTTACTCAGGATAAGGGTCGGGGTGCACACAGTACGTGAGTCCAGGCTGTGCACAGGGAGGTGTGCGGCCCGGAGGAGCCGGCTCTAGCACACAGTTGTGCCCGTACGGGCAGCTGTACCCATCACCGCTTCTTACTGATAACCAAAGCAACTGGAAAAAGAAAAATGGCGACTTAGTTGATAGAGCTCTCTGTTTTTGAAGCAAGTCAATACTCAATACTTTATTGCACTCTATATGCTACAAAGTTGTTAAAGAATAATATTACAGTACACTATGGACCCTGTATTGCACGGCAACGTAGAAAAGAGGAGGATGCTATAATATTTCTTCTTGTTATCTTCTATCTATTTAAGTGATGAATTAGTTATCTTAATGTACTCATTAAATGTCCTTCCTAAAAGTCAATTATTGACGTTGTAGCTGGTTCCCACTGACCAAGACCACAGTCTTAGTTAACTAGGAGTCCTGTTACTGACTTTTACCGGGATGCAGTGATAGCCTAATAGTATCACCGTTGGACTGACAAGTCAAAGGTCGCAAGTTCGAATCTAAGGCACGCACCACTGTCTTTTCGAAGTCATGTGCGTATTATAAATTAATTATCACTCGCTTAAAACGGTGAAGGAAAACATCGTGAGGAAACCAGTACACCTGAGAGATGTTCTCGATGGTGTGTAAAGTCATGTCGGATACCTACGGGTGGTTTAAACTCTGATACTAGGTTGTTCATCAACCACACGGTAAGAAGAAGAAGACGGGATTCCGGGATCGCAGCTGTAGTCGCATTGACCCTGGCATGTTTATAAAGCTCCCTTTTTTAGAGATAGTTCTTATCTCGTCTCTAGTGTAATCTTGAGTCGTGTATCAAGATATATTAATTGTATAGAAAGACTTAATTTCATTCATACATTGTCCAAAGACGGTTTCTTTCTCAATCGTCACTCAATCAAAATGCATTGAGTAATAAAAGGCCTCCACAGTTATGGCATTAGGATTAATAACAGCATTCAGTTCAACTTGTGAAAGGCACTAAACTTTTATGTACAGTTGACAAAGCTGAATTATGATCCACCTGCAAAATGTTACGTTTGAAATTGAAGTGTTGTAATTATTCACATTTAAATTTATTACTACACTTGCAATTTGTTTTTAAGAGAAAATCAATGCTCTATTACAAGATGTCTGTCAACTTCTATTGAAATAATTATTATTGTCAGCTAAGATGATTTTGTCCTAGTACGTATTAAAATGCCTATTTTCCTTTATAGCCCATGAAAAACGAATCAGCTTTTAGTTAAATACACCAGTCGCTCTTTCCAACCAATCTACCGCAATCGAGTTTTGCCAAATAGTTCCACCAAATTATCACAATAAAAAAAAACAATGATGCCTACATGGAATTAGACCTAAGGTGGGTCATCAATATATTTTGTCCACTGTACATTCAAAATTATATGATATCGTTATTTCTAACTATCGAGTCTAACGATCAGTTTAGTTTCGTGACATAACGATAAATTCCTTACTGAGTATAATATAATGTCATGAAAAAAATAACATAACATAGTATCACGCCTGTATTCCCAGAAGGGGTAGGCAGACGTGTACACAGTTGTACACCCACATTTCACCAATGCTGTCATTTAGTCCCATGTAATAGATGGTGAGTGTATTGCCATCAACCAGTCACATCTTAAACTCCGGGCTGCTACTAAGAATTTCCTAACAGAAAAACTCAATAACTCTGCCCGACCCGGGAATATGAACCGAGATCTCCTACTCAGCAGTCGCGCTTGAGACCACTAGACTAACGAAGCAGTAGTGAAAAAAATAAGGGGCTTTAATTGTGAGAATGATGATCGCTGGGGGCTCGTGGCTAAGTAATAGCCGCACAGATCGATCGATCGAGGTTAAGCTGCGCTTGCCGCGGTCGGTCTGTAGATGGGTGACCATAATTTCATACCGAGACCCCTCCGTGCCTCGGAGAGCACGTTAAGCCGTCGGTCCCGTTTGTCAAATTAAGATCTATGACAACCGTTACGGGTAGTCAGAAGCCTGAAAGTCTGACAACCAGTCATACCACGAGATATCGTGTTACCCAGTAACTGGGTTGTGGAGGTCAGATAGGCAGTCGCTCCATGTAAAACACTGGTATTAAGCTGCATCCGGTGTGACTGGAAGCCGACCCCAATGTAATTGGGAAAAAGGCTAGGCAGATAGATTGCATTTTAATAATTTAAATTGCTGTTGCAATGTAATTTGTTGAACTAACTGCAAAACTTAAGACCTTGATCATTAAAGATCAGCCCTAGGTCTGCCACTAAATACCTATTTAAATAAGTTGTAAACCGTCTTATCTTTTTACAAATGAATGCTTACAATATATTATATAAGACGGCGTGGTTGGCGCAGTGGTCGAGAGACCGGCTGCTGCGTCGCGTGTCGCAGGTTCGATTCCTGCACGGAACAAATATTTGTATGATCTACAGATAATTGCTCCGGGTATGGGTGTGTGTGCATGTGAGATTATATGTCTGTAAACGCACCCACGATACAGGAAGAAATTGCTAGAGTGGGGCAACGTTTTCTTTAAAAAATAAATAAATAGAGTTTTATAGTCACGAAATATAGGGAAAAATGATGAACAACTTAATGTCAGAGTTTAAACCACGCGTGGCTTTTGTGTAGAATAATGTTAGATGCCTACGCGTATTGAGAATATCTCTCAGGTGTGCTGGTTTCCTCACCATGTTTTCCTTCACAATTTTAAGCAAGTGATAATTCATTTCTAATACACACATGATGACTATGAAATTAAAAGAAGTCAGCGATGCGTACCACTTACTTCTTGTGTTAGAACTTTGATCTGCCACTTCAACGTTAATGCCTCTAAACCATCACTGGTGTAATAATCTAATATATAAAAATCTCGTGTCACAGTGTTTGTTATCGATCTCCTACGAAATGGCTTGACCTATTTTTATGTTTTTTTTTTGTGTATATTTAGTAGGTCTGCGAATAGATCGGCTATTTTGTATAGCACTAGGTGATAAGGGTGGCCCTATCCAGTTTTTTTTATGGCAGAAATTGTTTGCGGGGCACAGATAGTAAGTACATAAATAATTTCCATCTTTAAATCGGAAATGCTAAGGTCGCTTAGAACCTTTCTTACTTAATAGTACTTACAGCGTTCGATCGAAATATTATAACATAACATAGCATCACGCCTGTGTTCCCCGAAGGGGTAGGCAGAGGTGTACACAATTGTACACCCACATTTCACCAATGCTGTTATTAAGTCCCATGTAATAGGTGGTGAGCCTATTGCCATCTACCGGGCACAGTTCCAAACTCCGGGCTGCTACTGAGAATTTCCTAACAGACTCAATAGCACCTCGCCCGACCCGGAAATCGAACCCGAGACCTCCTACTCAGCAGTCTTGCTTGGGGTCACTAGACCAACGAGGCAGTTATATTATAAACTTACAAAATGTTATTAAACTCAAGTACTATGCTAACCGGTAGGTATAGTATTTAAAAACATAACATTGCATCACGCCTGTATTCCTCGAAGAGGTAGGCAGAGGTGTACAGTCACGAGCATAAAGGTGTATACATTTGCACTTTTTAAACTCCATATAAATAGTTAAATGAATAATATAGAAGTAAGTATTAATGTATAAAAATTTTCGTGAGACATATTCATATCAATTAATCTTCACCGGTTACTACTCACGTGGATTTTTCGGGATTGCCCGACTAGTTTCGAACTCGAAATGACGAAATGACTAAGGGCTCCGTTCGAGCGGTGAACATTAATTGATAAGTATTAATGTATGTCTATGTGTTGAAGGACAGGTTTTTCTATCTGTGTTACATACTTAATTAACATAGTATATACGCTAAAGATATTATAGATGAGTTTTTAAAAGTTTCTGTTTACATATTGGTGCTCGTGACTGTACACTCGTATTTCACACCAATGCTGATATAAAGTCCCAGTGGTGAGCCTATTGCCATCAACCGGTCGCAATTCCAAACTGTAGGCTGCAACTGATAATTTTCTAATAAGAAACTCAATAACATTTTGGCTGTCCCGGTAATCGAACCCAGGACCACACGCTCAGCAGTCGCCCTTGCTACCACTACAACAATGAGGCACCTTTTTAGGCAACAAAAATCAATATTCAATGATCCAATTAAATTGTTATTGAATAACTTATATAATGATTCACACTTCTCACAAATAATGATGTAAGTGTGTTTGGCTGCGTCTGCGCCGCTTGTTCGGACCGCCCACTTTTTTATGTAAATGTCAATGTCGATTGTCGGGGTTTAGTCACGGGGATTAGGCTTCGATACAGTTCGGCGAATGTCAAACAGGTCTTGTTAAATGTGATCTAAATTGAAATAATTATATAACCACAAAAATAACCGAGAAGCTACTTTTACTAATAGTTACATTAGTGGTCAGAGTGCCTGGGGTACTTATCCGGGAGGCGCAGGTTCGGAACCTGTTCACGACTGTATTTTTCTTTCCACAAAAATAAATTATACAGATAAATCTTCGAAAAGCATTACCGCATGCTTGGAGAACTCTAAAGTTATAATTTTAAATGGAAAAAGAATACGGGCTTGAGCAGGATTTGATTCCTGGATATTTATATAGGAGGCGCAGGTTCGCATCCTGCTCACAACCGTATTCTTTTTCCATTTAAAATTATAACTTTAGAATTGAATAATTTTAGAGTTCGCTACGCATGCTTTAATGCGTTCATAGATTGAACTGTACATAATATATGATATGCTTAAGAAATTAATAAAGACCTCACTGGCTACTGAGGGAGATTTCTTAAAAAATAAGCAGCACTTTTGTATTCGTATTTCCTTTATTTAACTGTACCTATTTATTCTTCTTTCTCTGTGGCATAAACTGTTCAGTAAATAAAATGAACAATAAATATTTTTTCACTCCTAGATTAAAGAAAATCTGCTAAGGACACCAGCTTACAGCCAGCACTGGAAAGCCATAGTTTGAAGATAAAAATAAAATTACAACAAAATAAAAAAACCTAACGCCTAGAAACTACAAAAACACCGCGGCACCAACTAATCTACGCATACGCATCTCGAATGCGCGTCGCGTAAACGAAAGCGTCTTCGAATTAATCTGACGCGCTTCTTGAATAAACCATCGACTTCTCACGCTATCGAAAGCGTCAGGACTCTAGAGCGTCTGTTTCACTCTTTCTAATGTTATGGAAGTCTTAAAATAACTCCTGGGATTTCCCTATTTGTTTAAATGAATACATTTGAGGACTCAAGAGTTGTGTCATTTGGTTGTGTTATTTTGGTTTGGTCTGGGGGAAAGCATTTGATAATCGTCCCTTTGCAAACAAGATTCACGTAAATACAATTAGGTACATATTTTTCGGGAAAAATGCTTTATAAATATATTCAAAATAAATCTTTGAAAAGCATTAACGCATGCTTAGGTTGCACAGGTTCGAATCCTGTTCACGACCGTATTCTTTTTCCATTTAATATTGTAACTTTAGAGTTCGTTAAGCATGCGTTAATGCTTTTCAAAGATTTATCTTGAATTATTAAGGTAATTGCATTCTTTACGACATTGTATTAGCTGCAAAGTTGGTCGTGTCGGTTCGGTCACCTGTATATGTACTGAATTGATTGCAATGACGTAGCCATAAGACGTGTTAAAATATGGAAGAAGAATTCGCGGTGGTGAGCAGAGGTCGAGATGGCTTAGTGGTCACAGCGCCTGGAGTATTTATCCGGGAGGCGCAGGTTAGAATCCTGTTCGCGACCGTATTCTTTTTCCATTTAATATAATAACTTTATAAATATATGTTTATTTACAAGGCGAATTCCAGTGATAGTAACAATATCTTCCGCCCATCTTGCCACTCGGTCACAGTTTTAGTTTACCTGTCATCATTACACCTCACAGGTGGAGTCTGAGACTAGTAAATTTCATCTTTACGGCATTGTATTAACTGCAAAATTAATCGTGTCGGTTCGGTCACCTGTACACGACTGAATAGATAGCAATGACGTCACCAAAAAGACGTGTTAAATTGTGAAAGAAAAGTTCAGGGTAGTGAGCAGAGGTCGAGATGTCTTATTGGTCAGAGCGCCTGGATTTTTTATCCGGGAGGCGCAGGTTCGAATCCTGCTCACGACAATATTCTATTTCCATTTAAAATTATAACTTTAGAGATCGCTAAGCTTGCGTTAATGCTTTTCAAAAGAATTATCTGATTATTCTAATAATTACATCTTGTAGTTCAAATAGGTTTAAAATGCGATAGATGTCATTGTGTAATGAGCCTTCACTTTGTAGCTTGTGTTGCAATACGGTGATTCAGTTCGATGATACGCGAAGATTTGTCGTTTGATGAATAGTAAAGTAATCTTTGCTTGGCAAGACATTTAACACTTTGGCGTAAAATTTTGAGAATCTACGTGATATTGGACACAACGCAGAGATCGCATAAGAATAAAAGGATTCGTTTAAATATAGAGTTGTTCGAAAAACAAACCTAAAATATAGTAGTATTGATATGGAAAATTATGAAATAAATAGTGAAATACGTTTGTTACCATGACAGATTAAAAAAAAACTTAAACTTAACTTACTTTTTTTAAAGTTTCGCTTTGCTGAAAAGATGTGAATTTTATTATACAAGGTCTTAATTTATTAGGTAATTTCCTTTTAGGGGTCAATGTGTAAGTGATAAGGATTAATTTAAGCCATAATTCAAATTTTTTCAACAGTAAAAAAAAAAACTTGTTCGCCGTTTAAGGAGCCGTTTTCGTCTTGCTAGTACTATGGTTATTACAAATAATTTGTTATATCCATTTAATTCTTAGCTTATGTGAATGTATTTGACTTATATATTAACCCTTTCAAAGGAAATTACCTAATAAATTTGGACCTTATATGTGTGTTTTCTAAAGAATGCTACACGCACTCACTTGCAATTACCCTAGCAGGGTGCATGTACTCACTTAATTGTAAATCCAAATTTAAGACCTATGGACATATGCAAAGATAAATAAATAAATGTTGAAAATTAGTAAGAACGTAACGAAACTATTAATGAGTTGTATTTTAGTTTTAGTAATTTTTTATCATGGGTAAAAAGTAACTCGGAAAATGCTAGCGCTTTTCTTGTGTAGTTTTTTTTTTTTTTTTTTGAAATGGCCTCTTGCAGAAACCCAGAGGGGTTTTGTCTGCGTAACCGGACAATATCTAAGGCGAGGCAGTTTGATGCCTCCAGCCAGAGCATATTTTTATAAACTACAAACTAAGCAACAGCGCTAAGGGCGTCCCCTGCGGGACACGAACCTCGGCTTAGGGTGTTGCTGGGGGGACAACTAGGGACTAGCTGGGTCATATCAGTTTCCTTATTATTAAGGGACGAATTTAAAGCTACTAGCTCGGCGCGGGCCGGCTCGAGCAAGGGTCGGGGTGGACATGATGAGACATTTCGCGACGGACGCGGACCTCGCCGGTGAGGTCTATAACGAGGCAGTCGAGCGCGTCGGAGTGTGCTTGTGTGTCTGTTAGACTCTTGAGCTACAGTGATCCTATCATCGGGACGGAGGAGAGCGTGACGTGGTCGGCGGATTTTGTTGATCTGGGACGGCCTGTAATCAGCGGAAGAGACAACTAAGGGATTCGGATGATTAGGGGCAGATTCGAAGTATCTCTTCGATGCCCTTTTCATGAATTGCCTAATGGTAGGCACTCTGAGGTCGAGGTGGAGTTGAAGGTTCCTAATAAACCATGGAGCGCCTGTCGCTTTACGAAGGAATCGATTTTGCAGGGTTTGCATCCTATGGATTTTGTAATACTTAACGTGTGCGAACACGACGCTAGCATACGTCATAATGGGTCTAATGCACGTAGTATAGAGCCTAATCTTAAGGTTAAGTGACAATTTACTGCGCGCATTTGTCATGGGGAATAGACGGCCGACAGCGAAGGCCGCGCGGTTGCGTACCGTCTTAATGTGCGGACGGAAGGACAGTTTGTGATCTAGAATCACACCCAGGTATTTGGCTTGCAGTTCCCAAGGGATTGGCTTGCCGAACATTGTAATAGGTCGAAGCTGGGGAAGAAATTCCTCGGCGCCCGTTCTCGAAAAGAGAACGGCGGCGCTCTTATCTGGATTGACCTCAATCCTCCATTTCCTGAACCAAGCGCCTAAGGCGTTGGCAGAGGTCTGGAGATATCGGGTAATGCAGTCAAGACTCCTACCAGTGTAATAGATGGCCGTATCGTCGGCGAAAAGAGCTAACTTGGTTTTGCCACTTTTGGGAATATCGCTGGTGTACAGCGCGAAGAGCACAGAGCCCTGAGGGACTCCGGCTTGGATCCGATGAGATAGAACGCCCTCTACGCGATAGCGGAAGCTACGGTTCGATAGAAAATCTCGAATGATGAGTACGAGACGGTCAGGCACTTGGAATTGATACAGCTTATAGATTAAGCCGTTGTGCCAGACCGTGTCGAAAGCTTTAGCTACGTCGAAGAATAATACGCCCGTTTTCATCTTGCCCATGAAGCCTGCGCTTATGTGCTCAACGATACGGTGCAACTGATGGATGCATGAGTGTTTAGCTCGAAAGCCAAACTGCTCGTTAGGAAGAAGCTTATTGGATTCGGCATAATCCCTTAAACGAATATAAATTAGCCTTTCATAGATCTTTCCGAAGACGTTAAGAAGACTGATCGGTTTCTTGTGTAGATTTGGGATGCAGTAATTATAGTTAGTGCAAAAAGTGTATGTAGTTGAATTACTTAATTGTCTGTATAGTACAAAATTGTACGCGATAACAATAATATTACTATTGTGTCTGATAACAGAGAGTTAACAGGTTAAAACCCCATGACAATAAACTTTCTGCACTACATAAATTTAGAGCAATCGTAAGTTCTATTATAAATATTCATATCATTAATGGCGGTACCATTATCCTTCACAGTTTCTCAACCTAATGAGTCGATTTAGGCATCATTGTCACAATCATGACATCTAGATTGTGTCAGTTCTCATTGACTATTGTTGTGCATTGTGATCGGCAACCTCGTCATCAAGAGACAAATGGCGTATGTCGTAATTGGTTGCGTCAGGTTTTGGCAATTCTTTCTCTGATGAATGGGTACCTCGATGTCTATCGGTATATCTTCTTCTTATCGTGTGGTTCATGAAAAACCTAGTGCCAATGTTTAAACTAACCGTAGGTCTCTGACATAGCTTTACACGCTATCGAGAATATCTCTCAGGTGTGCTGGATTCCTCACGACGATTTCCTTCACTGTTTTAAGCAAGCGATAATTAATTTATAATACGCATGTGACTTCGAAAAGTCAGTGGTTTGGATTCGAACTTGCAACCATAGACTTGTTAGTCCAACAGAAATACCACTAGGCTATCACATATAAATAGTCGATTAAACTAATTTAAATATAAAAATGAATTTCTGTTATTTTTCTGGTTCGTAATATCTATAAATTCTGGCTAACACGAGTTGCAGGTTAGGATTGGAGTACCCATAACTCATTGCAATCTCAGTGAGTGTCTGTGCAGTCTCTCATTCCCTTCGATGTACCATAACCTGGGTTACGGTGAATACTGCTGCGATCCTGGGTAAAAATTATAGGAGAACTGTGTGGTTTTTTTATCGATAGGAGTCTACAGCTCTCATAATGTATTTTCCACACATAATAGTCTTCAAATTGCCCATCCTATTGTAAAGTGCGTTTCACATAAGAATTCCCTTTTCCGTAATGTTGGCACCTTCTTTGAGCGAGAGACCATAGTAGAAGCATGTGTAAAAGAGAGAAATTTGTTACATTTTCAGTGGGTCAACATTTCAGCGAGGGGACTTCTTACTTAAGAAGTCCCAAGTTGAAACGCAGACAAGACTGCATTTCTATACTATCTACTATCACCTATTTAACCGTGTTTTTTGTTATACTGCGTTATTATTGCGTAGTACTCACAACTAGTACGTTTGTATGGTCAGATTTTTGAACGTGAAAGAAGAAAAAGGAGTGTGTAAGGATCGAAGCAGGTTGCATTCTATAGTTTCTGCCTACCCCCATGAAAAAGGCTTGTTTTCTGTGTGTGTGTGTGTGTGTTAAACTGCTATCATAGTAACGTAATATACAAAGCGATCTGTTATCTTCCGACTTTTTGCTAATATTAACATCAGTTGCATTGTTTGCGAAACTTCCTATAACCCGACCAAATTATAAAGCAGATATTTCCTAAGAACGCATTTGAGTTTAGAGTTCTCTAGTGAAATTAAGGGATTTTTTGTATTGGTCTAACCTTTAGCTAAACCTGTTATTGTTTATTTCAGTTTTTATTTATTTTAGTAATAACTTACTCAAAGGCAAAAATATTTTGCTCATAAATCATATAACTTTAGAGTTATAATTAAAGCTATGTACCTACATAATATACTCTACCACACTATTGATCAATTGATCAATCAGTGAGTTGTACACATTGATATATACTGAAAAAAAAACGCTATTATTAAATTTTGACACTTAATTATAAAAATCTAAAAAAAAGGATGTATTAATTTATTGTTATTATAAAAGGATAAATACAGTTTTCTTATTTCTTACGTATATTAAAATTTCTACGGAACATGTCTTTATTTTCACAGATCGCGTTCATGGCGGATTCCTAACACTTCTCTTAACATAGCAGAGTTATGATCCACGATTGCAACTTATGTAATATACATTGAATAACAAATTACATAGGTGTAATTATATAGAGAAGAACACATGTAATCCGTAATTATGTGTTAACGTGGGTTAAAACACGGTGAATGTTTCCGAAACTGTTTGAGACACAATCGGAATTGTTCACGGGCTTCGGCTAAGTAAGACGGTCTTTATAATGTTTCGGATAATGATTTAATTAAGATAGGAGTGCACAGACCTAAAAACGAGATTGTGTGTTCAGCTGACTGTAACTAAAGGACTCGCCCAGAACTGCTATTAACCGGGAAAAGTTTAAAGGGGAAGGGACGTCGTGCGGTGGGAAATTTAAAAAACTATTGTTAACTAACAACAATACTATTGCTATTCCACCAATTCGCACTAAGGGTTATAAATCATCTTTTATAATGCGCACAGCAAAGGAGTGGAACTCTCTACCCGTGTTAGAGTGAACCGATTCTTTTGAGTAAGCTCACTCCATTGTCGCCTTTATCTCTGTCACCTCTGACCTAGACTAGTGTCAAGAGCAAACCAATAAAAAAATAAACGATATTTGTAGTTTTTTTTTTTAAACATTGCCCCACACTTGAATTTCTTCCTGTGACGTGGGTGCGTTTACAGACATATAATCTCACAAGCATATACACACCCAGACCCGGAGCAATTATCTATAGATCGTACAAATATTTGCTCCGTGCAGGAATCGAACCTGCGATACGCAGCGCAGCAGTCGGTCTCTCGACCACTGCGCCAACCGCGCTGTCAATTTGATATATAATGTTATAATAGTTTTTGTAAGGATTAAAAATTACCTTAATTAATTAACCATTGTACATACTTACTAATTAAAAATGAAATCATATAACTATTGCTATTTCAAATATTTATTTGTAGATTTAAAGATATTTAATTACTCTATGATTTCCAACATTTGCCGTTCATGGTAGTGTGGTACGACATTCAGAAATAGAGAGGTGGTTTTTGTATTATATTTCGAATACTCCTGGTTTCGTAAAATCCTTGAAGTAAATAATACTTATGACATTGTATAAGAAGCGAAAGCATCATCTGCATCAGCATCTTTCCATCAGGTGACTACACCTTCACATGAGGAAATACGAACAAAAAATTACTGTTCACAAGCTTATTCTTCGTTATGTTTAGCTATTATCTAGAATATATAATCTAATCATGATTCAAAACTTAATCGCAATCTGTAATAATGATCTGCCTCTTGCAAAAGCTATGCGATGCTATCAAAACGCAGCGTTTAAATGTTTGAGATCATGTTCAGTGTGGGAATGTTACACAACTATAAACTTAGCTATACACACAAATACACTCAATTATTTACAAATTGTATATATTACTTACAATTAAAATAATTTATGGATCATTTCTTATGCCATTTCTGACCCTCCAAAACATAAAACGATAGAGATACATTTTTCAAACGCATTTATTTTATCGTATGCATTGCGAATTTTAATATATTTTTGTAGAATGAATCTCCGGGGTGCGCAGGCGCTAAACCTGGTTAAGACCATATTTTCTTCTTACAAAAAATTATAACATAAAATGTAATTTAATATATACACAAAATAAGTAATTACCACTACTGGAAACTACAAATGAAAAATACGCTTGTTCGCTAGGAACTGCCAGGCTATAAATTCTCGCTCCGCTTTAAGTGTACAAGATCCCAAACTTACTCTATTGTGAAATGCAACTAATTGTTCAGTACACCGCGCAGTGTGTGCGGCATTGTGTACGAGCCTTAAGTAGAATCTAGTTCAAGGGCAAGGCGCACTGTACATCCGCTATTACATAACGGATTGATGTTACGAATCGGTGTTGATCTAGTTTTGGGACTGTGTTTATGAGTTATGAAGGAATTACGGATTTTCCCCAGCTTTCGTGGTCTACGTAGATGCAACATAATGTTTTAACGATACTGATATTATATTGAATGCAAACGACCGCCAGCGAGCTTTATAGATAGCAGTACTTTGTTGCTAACTATCTATCTGCCTAGCCTTTTCCCAATTACATTAGGGTCGGCTTCCAGTCAAACCGGATGCAGTAATACCAGTACTTTACATGGAGCGACTGCCTATCTGACCTCCAGAACCCAGTAACTGGGTAACACGATATCTCGTGGTATGACTGGTTGTCAGACTTTCAGGCCTCTGACTACCCGTAACGGCTGTCATAGATCTTTATTTGACAACCGGGACCAACGGCTTAACGTGCTGTCCTAGGCACGGAGGGGTCTCGTATGAAATGATGGTCACCCATCTACAGGACGACCGCGGCAAGGGCAGCTTAACTTCGATCGATCGATCTATGCGGCTGTTACTGACCCATGAGCCCCTCCTTTTTTACTAACTAGATAATATAATAATAATACTCTGGACTCGGTAAGCAATATGAAATATAATAATAACAAATAACTAACCTCGCCTCAAAACTGCCTTGTTGGTCCTAAGCGTGACTGCTGAGCTTGAGACAGGACCTCGATTCGATTCCCGGGTTGGGCAAAGTGTTATTGGATTTTCTATTATGAAATTATCGATATCAGCCCGAAGTTTGGCAATGTGCCTGATAGATGTCAATAGACTCACCACTAACACTTAATAACAGCGTTGGTGAAATGTGGGTTTACAACTATGTATATCTCTGCCTACTCCTTCGGGGAATACAGGCGTGATGCTATGTCATACGTATGTCTAACAAATAATATCTAAAAATTGTAGATTTTCCTAACTAGGTTCCAGTCTAACTGGAGGCAGCTTAATACTATTTTATATGAAATGACTGCCTATCTGACCTCCACAACTCAGTACCACGACATCTAGTGGTAAGACTGGTAGTCCGACTTTCAGGCATCTGACTACCCGAAACTGCTGTCATATATCTTAATTTGAAAACCGAGACCGACGGCTTAACGTGCTCTCCGAGGCTCGGATGGGTCTCGATATGATATTATGGGCACCCATCCACAGACGTGCAGCTTTAACTCGATCAATCGATCTGTGCGGCTGTTACTTAGCCACCAGCTCCTAATATCAAATAATATGTAATACCACCATCTATCATCTCTTTTTGTGAGGTTAGGAGCGAATCTAGTCTCACAGTGACTTGGTTTAGTAACAGGTTTTAATTAAAAACAGCTGGAACCGATGATCTAACGTGCCCGCCTTCTTCTTCTTCTTATCGAATCGTTCTTGAACAACCTAGTCTTTACACATCATCGAGAACACCCTTCAGGTGTGCTGGTTTCCTCACGATGTTTCCTTTCACCGTTTGAAGCATTTTATTATCCCTTATACCTAATTAATTTCTAATACATGACTCGAAAAGCCATAAGTGCGTGCCTGGGATTCAAACTTGAGACCATTGACTTGCTAGTCTGATGATCATACCACCTATCACTGCTATGCCCGCCGAACTACGGAGATGTTCAGATGAAAATGTGGAGAAGCAGTCACCCATATAAATATTGACGTTGCTTAACCTTAACAATCGTGTACCAATCACAGCTTGCAATGGTCAAATTGACATAAAAGTGTTACCTTTTTACACGACTGCTTAATAAAGGAATGTTATGTTTCTGTATGTATGTATATTTGTGAGTTTCTTTATTCCATTATAACTTCTAAACGCCTGCACTGATTTAGTTCTATGGGATATCGTTAGAATCCTCAAATTGTCTCGAGAATATAGTGGCTACAGTATCTACACAAAAATATGTGAAATAAAAATATAAATCACGCAAGGAAAAAATTAAATTTTTTAATAAATTTATAAACAATCGTTCAAAGCACCAGGCAGAACAATTAGACAAAGATAAAAAAAAATTGCTCGTATTTTCGCTAAGCTTTGTTTCCGTCACTATCTTGCACTTGAAATTTGACAGTCGTATGACAGTTACAGGAAATATGCTAAGCTAAAGTACTTGCTAAGTAATATTCATTTAACATGGCCTTAAATTCAACCGATCTTGTTTAGGAGCGTCATCATAAAAAACACGAAATTTTAGAAAGTGGTCACAAATGACAAAAACTGCAATAAACACAGATCTGAGTGAAATCCGCCGGATAACATCTGCAGCGGGTTGGATACCAAGTTGTCCTTGCTGCTATACGATTGTTGAAACATACGGAGATTCATTGCGAGCGGGTACGCTTAGGTCTCAATAAATAAACGTTACCTAGTAACTTAAGTACGTACTCTAGTCTAGCGGTCGCTAGCGCGGCTGCTAAGCGTGAGGTCCTGGGTTCGATTACCAGGTCGGACAAAGTGGTAATGGATTTTTCTGTTAGGAAATTCTCAGGAGCAGCCCGGAGTCAGGAAGTTGGTGGTGTGACACCCCCGTGCTTCGGAGAGCAAAGCTGTCAGTCCCGCGCCTGATCTCTCTCTGGTCATGTCGGATTGCCGACACATCGGAATATGAGAGTGAAGGAAGAGGAAGTGCACCTGTGTTTGCGCATACACTTGTGCACTATAATATCTCTTGCGTACTTGGCTAATCTCCGTGGAGATAGGCCGCCGTGACCGAAATACGGTCATGAGGAGTATTATATGTCTCAATCACACAACTGTAAAATTACAAGTGCACAATAGAGACGAAAATATAGTAACTTGTATTTATCTTCTCAGGGTGTTGGTTCGAATCCAGGTAAATAGAAAATGATATATTCTGACGGAGACCCCCAAAAGGCGAAAATATAATAATTTTATAAGTAATTATATTTTTGAACCGTTTGGGGTTGAAACACTCGGGTCGCGGGTCCCGAGCGCTCGCATTCTCTATAAAGAGAACGCAAGGCCATTGGTCGACACTTCACGTGACCCAAGGGCTGGTCTCCATATCGCACAAACAATTAGTATTGCCATTCAACGTGGCAATGCTGCCAGCCTTTTGGGTACGCTCCCAGTTGATAGCGACGCAGACAAATTTTTCGATGCTCTAAAGTTATAATTTAGTTTTTATTGTTATTATAATAGTTTTCGTAAGCAGTTCGTATTAGTAATCTTTATTCTGTAAAATTTATGAATATTATCCACAACTAGAGACCCGCCCCGGCTTCGCACGGGAGTAGAGCATCAGTGTCGCATCCATTATAATATTTCAACTTATTTATACAAAACTTTAACGAAATATAAACACACATAAACCTTCCTCATTAATCACTCTGTCTGTTCGTAAAAATAGAAAATAAAAAAGTTCAGTAATTTTTGAGTTTATCGCGAACAGACAGATAGATAGACGCGGTGGAAGACTTTATTTTGTAATATGTAGTGATACTGTACCGGACGGGCGGTCTATCGAATACTAGAAACGAGCCGCTGACGTCCTGTACCTATAGGTTCGGTTCGACGTATGCTGAAACCTTGTATTTCTTCAGGGACTATGAAGACTATAACACTATCGAGGTCACCGGGAGAATCATTCCATGAAATAAAACACCGACTTGCACTATCACTATAAAGCTTGAGGTTTCTGCTTACTCCATTGAAGATGGCGAGGCTTGAATATATGGTAGTTTTTGAGCTACGAAGAAAATACATGCGCGTTTGCTTAAGTACGACGAATCTTTACCGTAACGAGACCCGCAAAAACCTCGCACTATCTATTCTTTATTTACTTAATAAAAACTATATAAAGGCTATATACTTCTAAACTATGACTATATATATAGCTATCTATATACCAATAGATAGGTGCTGACAAGACCTATCTATTGACGTATGTGTCAACCATCTCGCCCTCATACTTGGGCACCCAGCACAGAATACATTTATCAACATACTCATTTTCAAAAATCGGGGTTGTTTTTCTACGTTAATGTGTCTAAACCATAAGGGTTGAAGCTATAAAACAATCAGCACCCCCTAGACGAGTATGCCGGCTACAAATGAAACAACATTCCGAATAGTTTTTATTGCATATAACCATAGTTATGTACATATTAAGATTACAAAATTATGTATGAATTCTCAATAAAATATTTCATCAACATCTTTGTTTACATTCACGCTATGGCTTATGGAACATGGCTGCTACATTTAAAAACATTAAAAATACCTTAATTATTGGCATATGAACACGAATATAAGTGTCTTAATATAAATCTAGGCATCAGAATACAAATCTTAGTGTTTTAATACAAATCTAGACATTCTACAAGCACTAAATTACTATTTAGTATGAATATCACTGTTATTGTCTCTAAATTGTTCTATAATAACGTAATAATTTCACACACGCGAATTTACTGTCTTTCTGGATAATAACGGCACTGATTCTATGTAAACACAGGGCTATCTAAAAACGGGAATAGCAGGGCTGTCGCGAACATCTCTCCCGCCGTGCAGCAGAGCGTTGACCCGGTGTGGAGCGATGCTGCAGATGAGCCGGTGAGCGCACTACTTCGGTAGCGGCACCAACTTCTTGGTCGGACGTCTCAGGATCCCTGCTGCTGTGCGCACGTCGACGGTTCGTATCTGACCGTCGGCGCCTGGATATACGGCGGTCACTCTACCTCGCGGCCATGTATTGCGAGGGAGTTGACCGTCGGCGATGAGGACTGGGTCGCCGACCTCGAAGCGGGGCCCTCTGCCGTGGGGCTCCCGCCGGTACTGCAGCTCGGGTAGGTACTCTCGCACCCACCGGCGCCAGAACATGTCGGCTAGGATTTGTGTTCGCCGCCAGTGTTTTCTGCTGTCTATGTCGGACTCGTCGAACTCGCCGAGCGATGGTAGTCGCGCTGAGCCCCCGAATAATATGTGATTCGGGGTGATGGCCTCGTCGTCCTCTGCGTTCACGGAGACATGTGTGAGCGGTCGACTGTTGACTGTGTATTCGACCTCACACATTAATGTTGTCAGGACTTCTTCCTGCGGGTGCTTATCGTGAAGAACCGTATAGAGGGCGGTTTTCACGCATCTCACGAGTCGCTCCCACGCGCCTCCCATGAAGGGCGCTGAAGGAGTGATGAAGCGCCACACGATGCCGCGGCGATTGGCCTCTTGTGACACGGCCTCTCGCATCTCTTTGTCGGCGCCGTGCATGTTGGTCCCGTTGTCGGAGTGTATTTCTGTAGGGCAGCCTCGGCGCGCCGCGAATCTGCGCAACGCTAGTATGGCAGAGTCGGCGCTGAGGTTGGCGGCGACTTCAAGGTGCACCGCTCTGGAACTGAGACATGTAAATAATGCAACATACCGCTTGTGATGCTGTCTTCCCACGGTGACTGAGAGCGGCCCGAAATAATCGAGGCCCGTGTAGGTGAAAGGCCTCTGGTGGTGAGCGAGGCGTGTCTTCGGGTGGTCCCCTGTTGCGGGCTCCGGCGGACGCGCTTTATTTATGCGACACTGTAGACATTCATAAATGACTTTCCTTACTGTGGGTCGCAAGCGCAATATGCAGTAGTGTTGACGCACTTCGTTGATCACTAACTCGGTACCGGCGTGATGTAGGCTTCTGTGAGTCCAATCTATGTATAATTGGGCGATGCGGTGATCGCCGTCTAATATCGGCGGCCTTTTCGTGGTCTCTGGCACCCCTTCTGTTGCTGCTATACGGCTGCGCAGAGTTATCACGCTGTTGTTCAACTCGACGGGTAGCATTCGCAGGCGGCTGTCTATGGCGACACCTTTCCCGCGCCGGAGCTCTTGGAGGTCGGCGCCGAAGGAGTCCCCTTGTACCGCCTTCACGAGGAGGTGCTCGGCGTCGCGGGTGTGTTCCGCTGTGAGAGGCACGAAGTTCCGGGAGCCGGCGCTAGGGTGAGGTGTGGCGCTCCCCGACGTGTTGATCTTCGCCTTCTTCTTCATGCGACGCCAATCTGGATCCTTTTCAGGGTTCTTCTTAGTCCTTTTATATAAGACTTGAGCCTCGGGTTTTCGACACAAGGCTATAAACTGTATAACTCTAGCGGTAGCTCGCAAGAGTCGCTCCCATTTTGAAAATCTAAATGGGTCCGGAATAATTTCTGTAATTTTCGGCGTCCGACACTGTACTGTTACTGTTACTGTTCGCTCCTCCCCTGTCGCCTCTGCTATTTTGAATGTTGATTTTTCTATAGGCCAAGTTGAAGGATGCGCGTACAAAAACGATGGTCCGACGTACCACTCGTGCGCCGAGTTAAAATTTGCGGGCACGTCGCGGGTCGCGGCGTCTGCTATGTTCATTTTCGTAGGCACCCAGCGCCAATCTTCAACTTTACTGTTTTCTTCTATTGCGGCCAGGCGATGCGCGACAAAGGGCTTGTACGTTCGTGACCCTTTTCTGAGCCATGTCAACACTGTTTTACTATCGGTCCAGTATACTGTGGCCTCCGGCTTGACTCGGTGCTCTTCTATTACGGCTGCTGCGACGCGGCTTCCCATTACTGCAGCTTGTAGTTCGAGGCGCGGAATAGACGTGATTTTCAGAGGCGCCACTCTAGCCCTCGCCATGACGAGCGTCACGTTCACTCCTCCGTCTGTAGTGGTAGTGCGCCAATACACCGCTGTCGCGTAGGCTGTCTCGCTAGCGTCTGTGAAGACGTGAACCTGTAGCGAGTCTGCGTCACTGAATCCCGGGTAGCTCCTCGGGATACTAACCGTTTTCAAATTTTCTAGATGCCGAATCCACGACGACCATTGTGCCGATAGATCCGTGCTGAGCTGCTGATCCCAGTCCGTACCGAGCCGCCATGCTTCCTGTAATATCTGTTTGGCTCTAACTGTAACAGGCGACGCTAGGCCGAGAGGGTCGTATAACGACATAACTATTTTCAATGCCTCTCTCTTGGTCGGCGCCTCTTTTCTAATGAGGTCATCAGGGAGCCGAGCGAGCTTTAAATTAAAACTCAACTCGTCTGTACTCGGCTTCCATATTAAACCGAGGATTTTTTCTTCAAATCCTTTACTCGCGAGACTGACTGTTTCTGTTTGACGCTGTCCCGGCTCTAAATTTTCTATAATTTCTGTAGAATTCGAGATCCATTTTCCTATGTTGAATCTCGCCTTTCTGTGTATTTCACGTACCGACTTAGCTATGCGTGTAGCCTCTTCTACTGTTGTGAAACTATCTAGATAGTCATCCATATAATGATTCTCTATGATAGCCGCTACCGCCTCCGGGTACTCTGTACTATACCGCTTCGCGTTCCAATTCTTAGCGAAGATGGCTGTGCAAGGTGAACTTGCGGCGCCGAATATTATCGACGTCATACGGTATTCTTCAGGGGCGCCCTCCCGCCGGTCTCCTCGCCACAGGTAGCGCAGGGCGTCTCTGTCCTCCTGTCTCACTTTCACCTGCATAAACATCTCCGCTATGTCACCGGATACTGCGATGCGGTGACGTCGGAAACGCATCATCACGCCCGGCAGCGACTGTAATAAATCCGGCCCTGTAAGGAGGTAATCATTTAATGACATACCTTTTGATTTCGCTGCTGCGTCGTGAACTATACGGAATTTTTCAGGCTTCATTGGATTGAAGACATCGAAGTGAGGCAGGTACCATGTCCTTCCCGAGTCGCCTATATTGAGAGCTTTTTCTGCATACCCTTTTTGAATAAGGGATTCTATCTGTTCTGTATATCTATCTCTCAAAGCGGGCTTGCGATCGAGTTTTTTCTCTATAGAGACGAGCCTTTTGAAAGCTGTCTCATAACTGTCCGGCATCTGTATATTTTCTGTTTTCCAGAGAAGTGCTGTCTCTATGTGTCCATTTTCTAATTGTCTAATATTTTTCTGTAGGTTGTCTTCAGCTTGCTTCTCCGGGTCTGTATTCGGACGCTGCGGGTTAATCACCAGCGACTCGAGTGCGAAATATTTCTTCAACTGCGCCTCTATATTTTCTGTTTCGGATGACAGCTGATTGACAGAGTGTACGCCGCGGCCTAGCGCTCTAGCGTGCGCGCCGTGCAGCACCCACCCCAGTGTGGTCAGTGATGCGACCGGTTGATGACGCGGGCCTCTTCTGATGACACTTGCGACAAGGAGATGCCAGTTATCCTGACCTATCAACACCCTAGGCGTAGCGGTGTTGTACGTGAGCTTCTCCTCGATTCCTCGCAAGTGTTTGCACTCTGCCAGGTCTCCTTCACTGACTCTCTGCGGCGATAGGTGCAGAGCAGGAACGGTGCGCGCGTATAAAGGCACTTGTTTACCTTCAGCGTTCTTGAGCGTTGCGTTCACTCGTCTCGAATTTGACATCTCTAGCGACGTGTTTCCTATAGCGCGTATCGTGAAAGGGTCCGGCTTACCTTCAGCGCCTATTTGCACAGCGATATCTTCATCTATGAGGGAGATCGTTGATCCGTCGTCGAGTAACGCGAAGGTTGACACCTCTCCCGCCGGTCCGACTATCTGCACAGGAACTATCTTGAGGTAGGCTTGCGACTTCGCACGCAGAGTTGAACTTGCGACTGTCTCTTGTTTCTCTGCGCTCGCTTCTTCAACCTTACCTTTTCTCACGTAGTGCAGTAGCCGGTTGTGAGTGGCGGTGCATCCCTCTACGTCGCACTTCCTCGGCTTGCACGCATGCCCTTGATAGCGTGCGCGCAAGCAGCGGAAGCACAGACCGTGCTTCTTTGCGAGCTCCCATCTTTTATCAGCATCGGCGGCCTGAAACTGTTTACATTCAGAGGCGTAGTGTCCCTCCTTCTCGCATATTCTGCATCGCGAAGCACGAGTGTCAGCAGTAGCACTCTTACCTGTAACGGTGTGCGTTCTCTGTACGATGCGTCGACTCGGCTGGGCCTCAGTGATATTCTCGGCCGGTGCGAACGCGCTGCAAAAGTGTGCGTACTCTGTGACAAAATCGCTAAAGTGACTGAGGTCCGGCATCGAATTATACTTCTCTGTGTATGTCCGGTACCACTGTGCACGCAGAGAGTTCGGCAGCTTCTCTGTCAGCAGACGCAGCAGCTCCGCGTTGATGAGGTAATGCTCCTTCTTTAACGCCTGAAGCGTCACTACGCCGCATCTTACCTTACTCGCAAACGTGCAGATGTCTTTGGGTGCTTCGGTGCACCGAGGCAGAGTCCGCAGCTTGTCCGTCTCCGCCTGAGCGATGGAGTCCGGCCTGCCGAATTGAAGTTCCAACTCCCTCATGATGTCATCAGGTCGCGCGTTACCTATAAATTCTGAACTTACGGTATCCAGTGCCCGTCCTTGAAGGCTCCTCCTGAGTCTCGCTGTATTTTCTATGTTGTTGAAGTATCTCTTCGTGGCGTCGTAGATGGCACGAAACGACAACCACTCTGTATGTGCGCCGTTGAAATTTGGTAAAGTCATGATGACTTTCGAAGCCGCCGGATGGTGCGACGCATACGATGTATCCAGTGGCTTCCTGTCCGCTAATGCGGCTATGGCGGATGTGAGTTCGCTGATGAACGGCTTCAACGAATCACTTCCCTGTTGATGGGCCCCCTTCTGTTGTGAAGGATCTGCATCTTCTTTACTATGTTTGACACGCTGTGTGTCACTATGTTCCCCGCGAACGCCCTCCACGGGGGAGGCGGGGGGTGCAGCCAAGTCGGTGTTTCTCCCGGTGACTGCTTCTATAACCTCGAGGTCTGGCTGTGGTTCCGGGGCCTCTTCCAACCACGAACGCACGTAGTCGGCCTTCGACTGTCCATCTTGATCGTAGTCGTCAGAGTCCGCTTCCTCTTCGGCCTTCTGTAATGCTATCTGTGCTAACTGTAACTGTATTTTCAATAATTCCTCGCGCGCCTTCAACACTTTTCTATTGGAGCGGGTCGTAGTCTCCGATCGGCCGCTGCGCCCCTTGCCTGTCCTCTCCTTCTGTCCCTCCTCTGTTGTACGAGGGGTTGCGCGTGCATATGTCCTATCGGAGGGGCGCAGTGTCCGATCCGAGTTACCTTCCGGTTGGTAAGTTCCTTTTCTATCACTCTGCGCGCCCTGTTTCGCTGAAGACGGCGACGTCCCCCTCGCGGTATGCGGGGGGGGCGGCGGCGGCGGCGGCGGATCGGTGCTGGTCGTCGATGGTGAACGCGGTGGCAGCTCATGTCGGACCGTGGATGTACTCGGGGGACCCGCGTCCACTATCCACGACTCCGGCGCCTTTCCTTTCGATCGCGTAATCGGCATCTTCAGTTTTCAGGAACTAATCTTCAGGTGTTGGTTTCAGTTGGTCGCTATATCCGGCTCGAAGGACCAGCAAATGTACCGGACGGGCGGTCTATCGAATACTAGAAACGAGCCGCTGACGTCCTGTACCTATAGGTTCGGTTCGACGTATGCTGAAACCTTGTATTTCTTCAGGGACTATGAAGACTATAACACTATCGAGGTCACCGGGAGAATCATTCCATGAAATAAAACACCGACTTGCACTATCACTATAAAGCTTGAGGTTTCTGCTTACTCCATTGAAGATGGCGAGGCTTGAATATATGGTAGTTTTTGAGCTACGAAGAAAATACATGCGCGTTTGCTTAAGTACGACGAATCTTTACCGTAACGAGACCCGCAAAAACCTCGCACTATCTATTCTTTATTTACTTAATAAAAACTATATAAAGGCTATATACTTCTAAACTATGACTATATATATAGCTATCTATATACCAATAGATAGGTGCTGACAAGACCTATCTATTGACGTATGTGTCAACCATCTCGCCCTCATACTTGGGCACCCAGCACAGAATACATTTATCAACATACTCATTTTCAAAAATCGGGGTTGTTTTTCTACGTTAATGTGTCTAAACCATAAGGGTTGAAGCTATAAAACAATCAGCACCCCCTAGACGAGTATGCCGGCTACAAATGAAACAACATTCCGAATAGTTTTTATTGCATATAACCATAGTTATGTACATATTAAGATTACAAAATTATGTATGAATTCTCAATAAAATATTTCATCAACATCTTTGTTTACATTCACGCTATGGCTTATGGAACATGGCTGCTACATTTAAAAACATTAAAAATACCTTAATTATTGGCATATGAACACGAATATAAGTGTCTTAATATAAATCTAGGCATCAGAATACAAATCTTAGTGTTTTAATACAAATCTAGACATTCTACAAGCACTAAATTACTATTTAGTATGAATATCACTGTTATTGTCTCTAAATTGTTCTATAATAACGTAATAATTTCACACACGCGAATTTACTGTCTTTCTGGATAATAACGGCACTGATTCTATGTAAACACAGGGCTATCTAAAAACGGGAATAGCAGGGCTGTCGCGAACAGATACAATGATACATACATGATTCTGACGGATGTAATGTCTATCCATGTTTAATTAAAAAAGCACATTATCGCAAAATTATTGAATTAACATTTTAAAGTCTATTTTATTTTAAATAAATAATAGTGGCCAAGTGGTTACGAGTCACAGGTTGCGGGTTCAAATTTGACATGAACCAATTGGACTTTTGCATTGTCATATGTACTTTTTTAGTTAATCTAAGACATCACAGACATACGGTGAAGCAAAATATAGTGAGGGAACCTGGACTTAATGGTCTGTAATCGCCAACCCGCAGTGAGCTGGCGTGGTGATAAATGCTCAAGCCTTCTCTTGCCACGCAGTGGGACAGTTATGGGCTGGTTGAAAAGGTCTCCTAAAATCTCTTTGGTTGGGTTCTGTGACCTCTAAGTAGATGCATACAAATACAAACGCTGCGTCCACGCGCACAGTTCTCGGTGCGCACGAGTATAAAAACCATACAAACTCTTCCTGTTAGTACGGGCACCTTTGATATCACTTTCTAACTACTGTCACATTGTTTCAAAACACTTGTCATATTTTAATCATAAAGAAGATCTTATCGAAGCATCTATGCCTTTAGAGGGTTAAAAGGTTACGATGAAGGATAGCAGAATATTTTACAAGTGTCACAGGTTTTTTGTTCACATTAATACTATTAGTATTTCGGCCACGGCGGCCTATCTCCTCGAGATTAGCTAAGTACGCAGGAGATATTATAGTGCACAAGTGTATGCGCAAATACGGGTGCACTCCCTCTTCCTTCACTCTCATATTCCGATGGGATGGCAATCCGACACGACCGGTGAGAGATCAGGCGCAGGACCGACGGCTTTATGTGCTCTCCGAAGCACGGGGGTGTCACACCACCAACTTCCTGACTCCGGGCTGCTACTGAGAATTTCCTAACAGAAAAACCCAATAACACTTTGCCCGACCTGGGAATCGAACGCAGCCGCGCTTGCGACCACTAGACCAACGGGGCAGTCAATTTGTTAACAATAACTGATCAGCTGCTATAAAAAATAGCATCACGGATTTCTTTCCAAAGGGAACAGGTAGAGGTGTATCTACATTGTTGTGCACACACATTTCGCCGATGTCGTTATTAAGACCTATATAATAGATGGTTTAGTTAATAAAATCTTAAATCTCTATTTATAATCATTACAAGCTGTTGATCTTTGTCATATTTAAGGACGAATTTATACAAACGAATCGATAAAAAAAAAACAAAATAAATACGCAATACCTGCTGCGCGTCACAGAAAAAATAAGGCATAGAAATACGCCATCCTTTGACAATGCCGACCAATTATTCTTGGAGCCGTTCCGGACATTTCTCGGTTTATTCTAAAAAACCCGCTAGTGTAGGTTGGCACTACTTTACCATATCGAACCAGTTTTCTAAATTGGAAGCACTTACATAAAAAAAGATTGTCGTCAAGCGGCTGTTAGGTACCTACTAACTAAATAAAGTAAATAAGCTGACGTCATCCCTTTCTTATCCTTCAAGGTAATACAAAAACATATTGAACATTTTCTGGTAATACGAATACCTAAAAATATTCAGGCAATATGCCAACTTATTTTTTGTTAATTTATGTTGGCATATTACCAAATGTATTGGCCATCAACGCCCACTTTAAAAATTGACGCTGTAAACTCTAAACAAAGCCAACCCAATGGTAAAAAACCAAAAGTTAATGTTTGTAATACATTACCTTTCATGTTTTAGTTATTATGTTTATATACTCCTGCTGAATATGTTCCATATGACTGTATCCGTTGCTTATTGAGGAATATCCCCCTTGAGGTTTGTAAGTTACTGTTTCAAATTTATATTATGCAGCACAACATTTATTATATTTTTCTAACCCAATTTCTGTAACACATAGTATAAACTGTCTTTAACTACATATCAGTTCCCAGAAATTACCTTGCATTGTATTCATTGTCTAACAGGGGTGCAAATACACTGATTTATTTGTTTATATTCTGAACTTATGTGATCATTGTGATTGTGATTTTTATGCAATCTATGGACTTGACATCAATCACATTTTGGTTAAGTCTCTGTATCAATGTTCTTATGTTTTTCTTATATATATATTTTTTTTTTTTTTTTTTTTTCTTATTGCAGTTGGGACCAATGATGTGCTCTTATTGCACGGTAACACCCTAACAGTAAAACTGTTGATGTTATGTCCAAAGTCAATGTAATTTCCTTAGTCTTAGTTGTTCTGTAGTCTATAAGTTTTAATAATCCTAGTTGGTTTTTTTGTATTCCAATAATATTAATAATAAATTAATAATAAATTAATAATAAATAATAATAACTCGAAAAGATCTTAATAACTTTTTAAATGTTTGTGTATATCTGAATTTAATTTATGATCAATGAACAATATTTAAAATTTAACATAAAGACTATTTAACTATGTACAATTTAATGATAATAAAAGTAAAATACATAGAACATGATATTAAGTTGGGTGTGGCAGAAGAAACATGAAAGTAGAATTAATGAAGTAGAGATGAGAGCTTTGAGAAGTATGTGTGGCGTAACTTTGAAAGATAAAGTGAGGAACAGCGTGATAAAGGAACGCTGTGGAGTGAAAGAGGATGTAGTGACAAAGATTGAGAAGGGTATGCTAAGATGGTTTGGGCACGTAGAACGGATGGATGAAAGGCAATTGGCTAAATTAGTACATGAGGCGAGACTGGATGGAAGTGTCGGGGCAGGCCGACCTCAACGAACGTAACGCGATCAAATTGCGGACGTTCTCAAAAAAGGACAGGTCAGGACCCACCTAAATCGGCGAGCATGTATGAAGAGGTTAATGAGCATAGATGAAGCGAAAGAGGTGTGTCAGAATCGTAGCAAATTGAAATCGTTAATCTCTGCCTACCCCTATGGGAAACAGGCGTGATTGTATGTATGTATGATATTATTTTCCGTGGCTTACTAAAACAGGAAACCTACATTGTTGTATTCAAATATGTGATTACAATATATATTTAACTTTACGTATGATTAGCTATATTATTCAATAGCTTTGGATTAATAACAGCATTACTATTAGTAATACCTAGAAATAGTTAAATATTATGTAAATATTTGATATGTAACGTAAACTTGGACATTTTATTACATCATTGTTTTAGAATATTAAGTAAATGATTCATTAATTTATTATGATACTGTAACATAAATTGTTGTAGGTATGGTCAAGTACAGAAATTGTCGCATAAATAAAATGTTAGAATAACAAATACATTTTTAAAACTCAATAATGATGTGTAGTTAAAAGTTATACATTTCTGTAGAAAAAAAAATACGGTCGTGAGCAGGATGTGAACCAACGCCCGGATTAATAAATTGTGGACTATTTACAGATAGACCTCATGTTGTAATAAGAGGGACACATTACAGATATAAAAATTGATAATATAAATTAAAGATAAATCTTTAAAACTGGAGACTGAGGAGAGATGAGAGGGACTGGCTTAGTGGTCAGAACGCCTGGAGTATTTATCCGGGAGGCGCGGGTTCGAGTCCTGTTCGCGACCGTGACCTTTTTTCATTTAATATTTTAACTTTAGATAATCTCTCAGCTACTTGATGTTGAGATCCCAATTCAAATAAATATTATTAATAATAAATAAATATCATCAGCTATATTTATTTGAATTAGGAATGGAAACATATACACAAAGAGAATCGCCACCCATTCACGAACTCTCAACATTTCTTTTTAAGTCGAAAACTAACTGTTTACCCACAACACTTTTGTATTCGTATACCCAGCCTCGCTCCAAATGCATATCATTAAAACGACAATAGATTCTGTCAGTTTGTACAGCCAGCATACAGACAGACAAACACTGCCTACTCACTGGTACACACGCGTTTGTCTTTAACCGATTTCAAAAAAGTGAAATTGAGCGACGCGACGTAGATACTTGTAGATTACAAAACTTACTTGGAAACGGTCCATTGTTTTTTTTTTATTGTTTTTAAATTCATGTTTGTGGCTTGTTATGTTAAATTAGGTTTAGTTTGAAAATATGTATTCGCAGATTAATTATATTTCATTACTGACGTACATTTTTCGGAGAAGTTCGACTAGTTTCGAATTCGCACGCCGCCCTTAGTCATGACCTGAGCCTAAAAGGATTATTTTACAAAAATAAAAGGTATATACATGCTTTTATCATCACCATCATCAATATTTTTTTTTATTACTTCTTTTAGTTTCGTTACCTATCTATGATTTGAACCTTAGGTAATAGGTAGATATATATCAGAAAAACTAATTCAAAGAGTCCAAGTACTATCAGTAAACAGAAATAATTATGCATAAATACCATAATATGTAAAAATGAATAATTATGAATCAATCAAAGCAGAACTACAGATTAATTCCATAATTATTCAAACAAAGCTATGATACCTGCGTGTAATTATAAAGTACTGAGTCATATTAAGGACCAATCTGAACCGATATTTTATGCAATTCATCAATGCTGTTATTAAGTCCTATGTAATAGGTAGTGAGCCTATCATAATCTACTGGGCACAATCTCAAACTCCGTGCGTGAATCGAACCCAGGACCTCATGTGGGACCACTAGAACGAGACATGTGATAATTAAAATATCATATATGAATATAAAACTAATGGAAAGAAAATATATAAGAGAAGTTAGATAGACGTCATCTATTCAGACTTCTATCTTCGTCATCTCTTCTATCTATTTATTAGAAAGTAAATAGATAAAGATGTCGTTACGATTCGGAATAGTCAGCAGAAGAAGTTAGAACACCTAGAGTAGGTATTCATTCGCAGGTCCAAATCGTTTGGCCACCAACTCGCCTGATGTTAAGCGACGGTGTGGCCGAGGATGGAGCACGTAGATCCAGAAGAAATCTATTCACTCTAAGTACAGTGGATAGATTTGGGGAGAACGACAAGTGGGGAGTTGATGCAACTGCCCAGACCCGTCTCCCACAACGGTTCATCGCACTACACCCCGAACCACGACTACGAGTAGGTCGTTCCACGGCATGGCTTCTGGTGGATGGTAACCAGCCGTGGCCGAAGCCTCCCACCAGAGTTGTGTTGCCTGTTTTGCACCACCCAGAGGCTGCGTGTAGGGATTCCATTTTAAGGGCTACGGATTCGGGCAACTCAGCCACCAAAAGATATAAAGTAGAAAAGCTGACTGGTAAGGCTGAAATAAAGATGACGTCATGACTTTCTTACAGTGGTGGCGTGGCATGAGTTGCAGTTTTCTATTGAGTATCCCCAAAGTAAAACAACAATATTGCATTGCGACTAATTTAGAAAGTTCATGATTTAAAATATCCGGATCACACTACCCTACTATTGTTCTAAGGTCTAAGCTATCGGACCATGGCTAGTGGCTACTAAGCTGAGTGAGTGAGTTGTCACCACGTTGTCACCCCTTGGTGCTAAGCAACCGAGGTAAACCCCCCCTCATCCCTTTACGCCTCCACTGCTTTTTCAACCATAACTTGGTAGAAAGTAGGTGATGCAATTTTAAAATAATTTATCAGCAGTTCATTCTTCTTTTAAAATTTTCATATCATTGCTTTATATTCTTATTTCAAGTTTTTTTTTTATCTTCTTTATTCATACCAGTAACAATATACTAATAATAATTTATTTTTATTTTTTAAATTTATTATATTATTATTTATTATTTTATTGTACTAATTTTGATAAAAATAAAAAAACTGTCAAAAATTCAACTGCTATAAGCTGCCTCGTTCGTCTAGTGGTCCCGAGCGCACAGCTGAACTTCGAGGTTCTGGCTTCGTTTCCCGGATCGAGCAAAATTTTATTGGGATTCTTTCTTAATAGCAGCCCAGAATTTGGAATTGTGTATTTATCAGCAATGGTGAAATGTGTGTGAAACTACTGATTTGTATCTACACCCCGGCCCCCTCGAGGAATACATGCGTGATCCTACATTGCGTTACATTTAAAAAAAACAATTTATACACTGAATAACGTTATTCTTACGTTGGTAAAATCTAGCCATAATTATCAGGCTTTAAAAAGGAGGACGTTCTCAATTCCTAGTTTTTTTTTTTTTGATTAATTACTTGGTTACGTCTCAACCTCTGCTCTCTACCCCGAATTCTTCTTCCATATTTTAATACGTCTTTTGATGATGTCATTGCTATCTATTCAGCCCCTATACAGTTGACTGAATTCGTATTATCCGGGCGGCGCAGTCTCGAATACTGCTCACGACCGTGTGTTTGAAAGATTTATCTGTAGTTGGTAAATGTTAACTCTTCGAAACGGAGAAGTACAAAAATATCCATAATTTGTTACATTAAAAAATCATAACATCAAAAATCTAGTAGCTCGTATATTTACGCCCGGTTAGTGGAGCGTGATAGTAGGATAACATCAGAACCTGGCTTATGGATAACATTTGGTGTGACAAAGCTATATAGAAGGAGACCGTATCGGTGGCGGCTACCACCAACAACAGCATTCCCAATGAAGGTTGACATCAGGCAGGCGGCTGGTCATAAAAAATTGCCAAAACTTTAGCAGCATGCAATTTCTAACACAATTAGAAAGTGGAAAAAGAATACATGCTGCGCCGATCCCAAATAAAATGGGATAAGCGCAGGGGGAGGATGATGATGATGAACATTAAAAATTAATTGTGTCTGGTAATTAACGAACCAACAGATTACAGTTAAGTTGGTGCAACCGATCTCCCGTATAACCTAATTACCTTAATTAACGAACCAACAGATTACAGTTAAGTTGGTGCAACCGATCTCCCGTATAACCTAATTACCTTAATTAACGAACCAACAGATTACAGTTAAGTTGGTGCAACCGATCTCCCGTATAACCTAATTACCTTAGTGAACGCAACTAAATTTATGTGAAAGGTCTAGTTGACACTTACCTCCACTAAAGGTCTATGACCCGGACCTTTACATTTGGGCTTCAAAATGCTAAAGGGACTGTATATAAGACAAGAGGCATTTATGTAAAATAGGCTTCGGTTGCTGTAGTCCTGTTGGTTTTAGATGTTTATACTTAGTAGTTATAACTGACGTGAAATAATACAGGTTGAGGTTCTGACGATAGTTAAATATAAAGCGGTGAATCTTTAGGTGTAACTGAGTATAAAATACAAATCAACTAACAATATTCGGCCCTATCCGAAAACCAGCACTGCCTAGTTCATTTCGATGGAGCAGGTTATGCTGAGATAGGGCCTTTTTTTGGTCTCGTACAGGTTCTTAGTATTCTTAATGTTAGTAATATTACTTAATAGTAGTAAATTGTGTATTTTCTTTATGTTCATAACCTGTTTACGAGTCCAAAATAAATATTTTCTTTCTTTCAATAAATAGGTATAACTTAACATAACCAGTTCATAACTGTCCCACTGTAGGGCGAGGGCTTCTTGTCATACAGAGAAGGCACGAGCATTGATCACCACGCTAGCTTACTGCAGGTTGCCGATCAAACTATTAAGACCAGGTTTCCTCACGATGTTTCCCTTCATCGTATGTCTGCGATGTCTTAAATTAACTAAGAAATGTCATTGAAAAAGTTATATTGGTACACGCCAGATTTCAACCCACAACCTGTGGCTCAAGAGGTGGGCCCGTAACCACTCGGCCACCAGGACAGATATGCCTTCCAAATAGGTATACCTTAGGAAAATACAATTATAAATAAAATAAATAATAAAGATATCTTTATTCATACACAAACCTTTTACAAAAGTATATGATTAAATTAGACTTTAATATAATAAAAAGGTTGAGCACATAGGTAGACCCTGACTCCTAAACCAGGTAATCCTGTGACTCAGGAGTCAATGTTCTGCTGTCACTGTATTAACAATAATAAACCTTCAGAATATGTATGTCAGGTACGTACTATTATTTTATTTATTTTATAACCGCGCAGAAAAAATCCACAAGCAGAAGTAAGCATTAACATTCCAAACAAAAACTTCGTTGGATAGAGGAAGAGATGATAACCGAATAGTAGTTTAAATAAAAATCTAAGAAATGATTTTTCTTACACGACTGCCCAAAAAAGGAGTGGTATGTTTTTAGGATTCATGTATGTATGTTTGTGGGTTTTTTTATTCCACCATAACTTCTAAACGCCCGAACCACAAACGGCATATCGATAGAATGCTTACATTACACCGGGTAACAGCTAGTAAGATTTAAAAAAAAATGTTGTGGCTATGGTACACAAAAAGGTGTGTGTGAAATAAAAGTATTTAATTCATATATGGCAGGCGTGCTTTTTATTATTAATGTGTTAATTAATTACATCTCTGGACTTTGTCATAGCGTTTTATGCTTATAAGACGCTCCTCAAGCGTATTGCTAATAAGGCGCCGTTGTGTCGCCCTTGCGTAGTACACGAAAATTTCTAAGATAAGCGTCAGCTGCTACGAGACATATACCTCTTAATTATTATTATTATTTTTATTCTTATATCTGTTACTGTACAGTTTCAAACTATTATTTAAATCCACAGCTTGCATAACCGATAACTTAATGATTATTTAAATCGTATCAAGTACTTCGAATTTAATTATTTATTATTGTTTATAGCTTCGTGAAATGATATCGTGGTTAACTTAGGTTAATAAATTTGATCGTTGAAACATTAGTTAGGTATTGCATATTGCTATGATTATGACAGTTTATCTCACGTTCTAGTCCATGAATAAGGGTTATGCTGCATATTAAAATATGATTTCAATAATTTGCAATGAATTCAGTCGGCTATCATATTAAGGAAAGACGCGCAGTGTGGGATGGCCTTAAATTGAGAATTAAGATATTAAAAGAAAGAAAAGAAAAGATTTTATTCTGGACCAGCACAGGAAACAAAAAGAACATAAATAAAAAATAAAATAAAATAAAATAATAATAATAAAAGAATAAAATGTGACGTCATCATCATTACCAAGACTATTTACCTTTTCTTTTATTGTTATAACTATAGAGTATGCAGTAGATACATATATATATATATATATATACGTTATAATTACTATGCCGTGACAGAAACTATATTATCACACATTTTGTAGAACTGACTACCACTTACGGTTAAAAACATACAACTTTATGATAGACAGGCGGCGCAGGCTTAGTATATAGATCCCGTTCGCAACCTTCCGGCACGGAGCCCTAAAAATTATGTTAATTAATATTATGTGAAATTCACAATTATGTGAAAAGCATTATGCAAAATTGTAAAAGTTTACTAAAGCTACGCGAAACTCGAGGTCGATCTCGTTTGTAACCAAACAGCATAAAATTATGTCTAATAAATCAAGCACATATCTACAACGACAGTTTTCGATTCGATTTAGATTAAACTGTCATAAACTACGATTGAACTATTATCAGATTGTGTCTGTCTGTCTTGGTCTAGTTACGTAGTGACCACTAGGAAATCCGCTAACAACCGGCAGTAAATTAAAATTGTACAATCGTGAACACAAGTGATATAATTGTTTTGTTTATTGATTGATTATTAAGTTCATATAAGAATAATAATATGATATTATTATGATTTTTTTGTCTGGTCACAGAGCAATACATACTTTTAGAGGTGTGCCTACTGTTACAACCACACTTCACCATTTCCATTATTGAGTTCCAAGTAGGGTTGCCAGGTCTTAAAACCGAAATCCCGGACAGACGACTCCGTTTAGTTGGTCGAGATGGCTTAATGGTCAAAGCGCCTGGTGTTTATCCGGGAGTCCAGGTTCGAATCCTACTCACGACCTTATTCTTTATCCATCTAATATAATAACTTTAGGTGTAGTAATTTTTGTATGAAAACTTTCGTGAGACATATAAATTATGAATTATTGTTCACCGGTTACTACTCATGTGCAATTTTTCTAGTCTTAAACTAGTCGGGCAATCCCGAAACAATAATTCAGTTGCAGTAATAGGTAATAATAATAATTATGTGGTGAGCCTGTTGCCATCTACTGGGCATAATCATGAATAAAATCTGAGATGCTAATGAGAATTTCCTTACAAAAAATACCGTCAGTTTCCTATACCTACTCACTCACGCAGGAATTCGACTTTAGTAGTCACTTTGCGGCCCCTAGGAGCGAGGTATGAATGATTGAATGAGGCAGTCAAAAAGTCTTGTGGGTAACTAAGTATATAACTTTTCCTTATGAGTGACATAACTCGGTTAGGACCAATCACTTCTATCCTAAATCTTCGCACCTCAATTAATTAGTCAAAATATATAAAATCATTTTATTGGAACTATTGGAACTTTCACAAAATGATTGATATCTTTACTAATTGACAGTTGGCCGTTTAGCTTGATAAAATAATTGATTGCAAACTCTCCATTTTTCATGATGAGACGCCAATTATAATAAATAGAATCTCATTTAAATTAATGAACACATTAGCTAGATGATCAAAACAAATAATTTAATGAATAAATACATGTTTTAATTAACATAATTGATCTTTTTTGTTTTATTTAGTACGTATTATCAGATCTTAAATCGATGGCTGTACTGTAAAATAAGTATTACTCATTATAATATATTTTTTTTTAATATTTTTCTTATACTGCATTTGGTCATACTAATAACAACTATTGCCACATAAATAAGCCTTTTTATTATAATTTATATATTTATTTATGTAACAATACTTAATAAAAGTAGAACCGACAAAATGTCAATCACTGCATAACATTTTTTTATTAGTATTAGCCTCAGGCTAAACAGAATGATCGTGACCGAATAACGCACCAGATCTGATATCAAAATTTAATAACAACAAAAAATATAATAATACTTATATTATTATGTCACCACGACTTTTTGCTAATTAAGATACAAAGAACGAAATAGGAAGCAAAATTAAATAGTAAGAATATTTTTTTGACCAAAGGCCGCTCCTTCTGAACGTGACTGTACCTGGTCGTGATTTGGCTATAGAAACGATATGCAGATATATGCCGCGTGATTTTAAATTATATTGTAATAAATACTATGCCACACCCATCTCGATATTTTTGGAATTGAAAAAATTAGTACGAAAATAAAAAGAAGTCAGAAACTGAAATACGAAGTCCTGGGTTAGATTCTCGGATCGGGCAAAGGGTTAGTAAGAGTTTCTGTCAGGAATTTCTCAATAGCAGCCCGGAGTTTGGAATTGTGCCCGGTAGATGTCAATAGGCTCACCACCTGTTTAGACATAGTCATAAACATATATTTATTTAATAACAGCATTAGTGGAATATGAACGTACAACTTACAAGTACAATTGTGGGTACCTCTGTCTACTCCTTCGGAGAATACAGGCGTGATGCTATGTTCTATTAAAGTCAAATCCAGCAAATACTTAACTTTTTGTTTCATGCCAGTTGATTGCGCTGGTTGGAAAATGCTATTTTTGCAAAATGAAAATTAAACTTCTTTCAGTTCTTCAGTCTTCGCACTTCTGTAGGGTTACTCTTAAAACTAATACCAATTCCAATCCAATTCCAATTTTAGACTCAAACTCAAACTCAAACTCAAATTTTTTATTTCAAATAGGCCCTATTACAGGCACTTAAGAAAAGTCAAAGCTAGGTGCACGGTTCCAAGAAGTTGGTCTTATGGAGAAGAGCCGGCAAGAAACTCCATAGACACTCTTTTAAAATTATGTGTTCTTTACAATTTAAATTTATTAATGTGAGAATAATGCAGGTTAATGTTGAAGAAAAGGCAGAATTTTAATTATATAAAAAGCCAAAATTATAACCAGAGCTATTACGAGCTGACCAGTCCCAACAGACAGCACCCGTTCACGAGTATGACGAGCGCATCAGCATCGCTAAACTCAACCATTTTGAAGGGAACTCAACGACCCAATACACAACGCCACCATCAGCAAGACATTTTAGTGAGCATGACAAACTCATAATACCCGGTCATAGGCTGTTATATGAGAGTACTTCTTTAATGTAACGATTAACATTAATGTCCACATAATGCTCACATTTTACAGAACAGTAGTGAAGCTATAAGATATAATACAATATTTATTAAGTAATTACATTAAATAACTGTTAAAAAAAAGAAACAGTTAAGTCAAATAACAATACAGCAAACCAAATTTTTCGCAAATTTAAACTAGTAGCAGAAGGTACTAGATTAGAATAATTGTCATGTGATTATGTAAAATTTACATAAATATCAAGAAGAAAAATTAAATATATAGGTTTATATAATATATATATATATCTAGTTGTCAAAATAAGGTATAATAAAAACAGTTATTACCAAAGTAATCTGTACAGGCTACATCCATTCATGCAATAAATTAGACAGTGCCAGGTCGCTGTGTCACCTCGACCTCAGAGTGCCTACCGTTAGGCAATTCATGAAAAGGGCATCGAAGAGATACTTCGAATCTGCCCCTAATCATCCGAATCCCTTAGTTGTCTCTTCCGCTGATTACAAGCCGTCCCAGATCAACAAAATCCGCCGACCACGTCACGCTCTCCTCCGTCCCGATGATAGGATCACTGTAGCTCAAGAGTCTAACAGACACACAAGCACACTCCGACGCGCTCGACCGCCTCGTTATAGACCTCACCGGCGAGGTCCGCGTCCGTCGCGAAATGTCTCATCATGTCCGCCCCGACCCTTGCTCGAGCCGGCCCGTGCCGAGCTAGTAGCTTTAAATTCGTCCCTCAATAATAAGGAAACTGATATGACCCAGCTAGTCCCTAGTTGTCCCCCCAGCAACACCCTAAGCCGAGGTTCGTGTCCCGCAGGGGACGCCCTTAGCGCTGTTGCTTAGTTTGTAGTATCTTAAAATATGCTCTGGCTGGAGGCATCAAACTGCCTCGCCTTAGATATTGTCCGGTTACGCAGACAAAACCCCTCTGGGTTTCTGCAAGAGGCCATTTAAAAAAAAAAAAAAAAAAAAAAAGGGTCGCTTTGTGCAGGAGGGGACGCCTTAAGACGACGCGTAATATTAAAATAAATTTATCGAAATTGCAATTGCCGCAATTTTAAAGCATGTTGCCTTATTACTATACCGTTTCAATATTTATTTATTAAAAAAAAATTGCATTTGAAAGTACGAAGTGACATATTTCCAATGTCAATCGAACGAAATTATTATCAAGAGTAAGCCTACTGTTCGTGACTGTACCTGATCGTGATTTTACAACGGTGACAGTATACAGATATTTGCCGCGTTATTGATTTATATTAAAGTCGTAACAATATAAATATGCCACGCCCGTTCCTGAGACGTCGATAAAAATATATTGTGCGTAATAAAATGACAAATGGACATACATTTTACAAGGCTAATCATTATGGTATTTATGAATAAGACGCAATTACTTTTATATAATTTTTTACTGGTCTTGTTACGTATCTGAAAGTGATTGACAGGCCGGTTTGAAGCATAGCAGGAATATGTTGAATATACATACATACATGCAATTTATCCAGTACGCTTTTATGTTCGCTAAATAAATAAATAAAAATAAAAATAGAGTATTTTACACATGTTGTCAGCACACACTAAGAACTGCTCAGGAAAGTCAATTTCTCTGAGTTAAATATGACACAGTTCATGGTATCTACTAATCTGAGTCTTACTGCGCATACCCCATCGTATTTTATTATTATAGCATATATACTGAAAATATATATTAAAAGTGTAATCGATTCATCTCGCGATTCTGATCAAACAAGATTTAGATGTAGCTTAACATAACGCTTGTATTAAGCAGAAATATCCACTGTTGAATACCCATATTTCACCAAAGCTGTTATTGAGTTCCATGGAATTGCCATCTACTTAATACGAAATTCCTTATCGAAAAACCCAATAACACTCGACCCGGGAATTGAACCACGACCTTATATCAAATACCTCGCATCTGTCTAATACTGTACTTATCTGTTGTAGATATCGTTTTCTCTGTTATCTGCCAATAAACGTCTATCTTTCTTTATTTACTTCTTTCTCTCTGTATTTCTTACTGTCTTTTTTTCTTTCTTTATGTCTTTCTTTATCTTTGTCTTTCTTTCTTTCTATTTATCTTTCATGCTCAGAAATAGCACTCGGAACCATTAGACCAACGTAACAGTTAGAGGGTGTGTGTAATATGAATTCCTAGACAGCGCAAAGAACATAAGTACTTACGTTACTTTTCATATCAGAAAGCCAACATTTTCACGCTAGCAAATGTTTAGCACTGAACTACTAACAATATTACAACTTAGTGTTACAAGGTCGTCTGTATGTATTGCCGTTTAGTGGTAATACGATGGGTCAATGGCCCGTTTTTGATCAGCATTGGTGCAAATTGAAAAAGGTATTATTTATAATTTAAAATAGCAAGATTCTCATGAAACCACAGACATAAATATAAATAAATAATAAGTGAATAAAAATGTATCTAACATCAATCACACAGACACCGATTTTCCCGAATTCTAACACTAAGTACATCATATTGCTTACTCACTCGCACAATCAATCTGCCTAGCCTTTTCCCAACTACGAGTACGTTGGAGTCGGCTTCCAGTCTAACCGGATGCAGCTTAATACCAGTATTTTACATGGAGCGACTGCTTATCTGACTTCCACAACCCAGTTACTGGGTAACACGATCTCTCATGGTAAGAATAGGTGTCAGACTTTCAGGCCTCTGACTACCCGTAACGGATGTTATAGATCTTAATTTGACAACCGGGACCGACAGTTTAATGTGCTCTCCGAGGCACGGTGGGGTCTCAATATCAAATTATAGTCACCCATCCACAGACCGACCACGGCAAGCGCAGCTTAACCTTGATCGATCGATCTTTGTTGCTGTTACCTAATTAGGTACGAGCAGACAAATAAAAAAAATAAAAATTTAAATATTCAACTGTATTGAATACTGAGGATTCTTCTCTTTCTCTGACTGAGAATTCTCTATCTATTTCTTTCTAACAGAAAAACGCGTTAGTTAGTGTGCTTTTGAAAAATGTATTTGAACCCAATAACACTCTGCCGGGAACCGAATCCAGATGTTACGCTCAGCAAGCAGTAGACTTAATTGAAAATTCCATTTAATGCTTGTGTCTGCATAATGTCTTTGCACCCTGAGGCTGACTGGTAGAAGATGCCTTTCGCATAAAGGCCACCTCTAAAAAAAATATTTTTCTTAAAATAGTATAAATAAATAAATAAGTTGTTATGGAATACCACAATTTTACAATGAAGTATAGTTTTCAGATTCCTGTAAAGGGACTGAATAGATAGCGATGACGTCACCAAAAGACGTATTAACATGTGGAAGAAGAATTTATATTTATTAGCGGTCAGAACGCATGGAGTATTTATCCGGAAGGCGCAGTTAGAATCCTGCTCGCGAACGTATACTTTTTCCACAAAAAAATCTAACTTTAAGTGTATTTTTATCCACATCTGGTACAAAAGAATGTCTCAAGTCATTACATTTGTTTTTTTTTTGTCAAACCTGCTACTGGTATTCGGATACGAGTTTAAGTTGGATACTATCTTTTGAATAACTTATCGAGGTTGACCATTTTGCCTACCGTGATATATTTCTATATCTTTGTAGTCGTTCGTATAATTTAGCTAACATAAGCTACCAATCAACAACTTTAATTAAAGCTTATACATATTCTACTTGGGACCAGTAGCCCAATGAGGCAGTTGGTCTAGTGGTCCCAAGCGCGACTGCTGAGCATGAGGGCTCGGGTTCGAGTCCCGGGTCGGGCAGTGTTATTGAGTTCTGTTAGAAAATTCTCAGTAGTAGCCCAGGGTTTGGAATTGTGCCTGCTAGATGGCAATAGGCTCACCACTTATTACATGGGGCTTAATAACAGCATTCGTGAAATTTTGGTGTACAACTGTGTACACCTCTGCCTACCCCTTCGGGGAATAAAGGCGTGATGCTATATTATGTTGTTATGTCTTATACAGATAAATTTTTAAACGCATTAATATGTGTTAATGCGTTTAAGTTTGTAGCTAACTTCATCGATCGAGATGGCACAGGTTCGAATCCTGCGCACGATCAAATTTTTCTTTCCACAAAAATTTATGTATTAACTGCAAAGTAAGTCGTGTCAGTTCAGTCACCTGTATAGGGACCGAATAGATAACGAGGACCTAAATAAAAGACGTATTATTATGTGGAAGAAGAACTCGGGTTAGTGAGCAGAGGCCGAGATGGCTTAGTTGGTCAGAGCGCCTGGAGTATTTATCCGGGAGGCGCGGGTTTGAATACTGCGCCTGACATATATCTGCGCACTACCGTATTTTTCTTTCCAAAGTTCATTTATAACTTTAAAATTCACTACGCATGCTTCAAAAACTTAAATTAATACTTGTATGAATACAAAAAGCCCGCTTGAACTAAATAAAAAACATGTTCAATTATTTTTAAATTATTTTTACAATGTTTAAGAGACTGATAAAATAATTTCTAAACATACCTAAAATATCCACAACGAGCCGACCCGATCTCTCCTTCAATCAATTACCGATAAGTCGGTTATCGGTATTCCCACAATCGGCCGTGACCTTGTGACTTGACGCACTTTCTTTCCGTCGCGCGTCGGCGTCGCGTGTCGCGGTGTCGCAGTTACGTAATGTGTGTCGTGAGCCTAAGATTTTGTTTGTATTTCTTGTTATTGACTTCGTCTAGACGTGAAGGGTGGCTGGTCTGACAGTTTTGCTTTTGGGGTCTAGGTTGAGGGAATTGTTAAAGATTTAAAAATATTAAATAATATTTTGATAATATTTGGTGATTTTGAATTGAAGCACACATGAAGTATTCCGTAATATTTATTTTAATAAAGACTAATAATATATATAATTGGGCATCTTAAAAGTCACCTGGATCGAGGGCCTGACGCAGAGAGAGGTACTTCTCGACACGCTACGCATTGTAGTAATCTCCTCACAATGCGGGCCGCAATCCTTGCAGCCCTTCTTCTTGAGTCCAAACTACCGGTAGCTTGGACCCCATTTCCCGATGCCATTTAATTAGTAATGACAAATAATAATTTTATTGATAGTTTCAACTCAAAATCACTTAATATTATTTATTTTAGAAACATAGACATGTGCTTCGAAATGATCATTTTATATTATAATTTCAATGCATATTTTTTGCTGACGGTCTAATCTAACTTTAGATATAATACTCGAGTCTTCAATAAATTCACTTAAGGACACTGATATACGAAACTACTTTATATTGGTGACGAGCAGCGCCCTCGTCGACTGCAAACATAGAGTGGTGGAGCGGTGGAACTATACACAAATGAACGCAAGTAGTTGCCCACTCAGAAACGCCAAAAAGTGAAGAAACTGTGTTAGAAATAAATATGGGTTACGTATGTCATAAAGTACTTTAATTCTGAACATCTACTACATGACAAGTAGCACACTTGACACATTGGGCGTGAACTACAAGCAGTGAAGAGGTTGTCAGATGTCAAGTAATGATGTTACTACATATGTATACAAGTTCGGCAATCGAAAGCGATCGAATCTAGCGACAGGTCTATTCAATCGATGTATATTGGTCGATTGAATTACTACATAATATAACCAGCCCATAATTGTTCCACTGCATGGCAAGGGCCATCTCATATAGAGAAGGCATGGACATTGACCACGCTAGCTCACTGCGGGTTAGCGATTTCAGTCTATTGAGTCTAGGTTTCCTCACGATGTTTTCTTTTACTGTATGTCTGTGAACTCTTAGATTAAATACACACATTCATGCAATACATGTTTAAGATGATAGAGATATAACCTAAATAATAAGCCCTTTCCTAAAATAGTCGGGACAAAAACTGCCCAATAATGGAAACCACAGAAAATTACAATAAAAAAGCTGTTGACCCAATGACCTAAATATTATCTATAAAACTTGTTTTATACCAAATTCATATACATAAAAGTAAAAAAAATAATGCTAGTATTGACACTATCATTAATATGGATTAAAATAAACACGTTAGAAGTATTATTAATCATTTTGCAAAAATGCATCCGTAAGACCTCACATCCGAGTTACGATAGTGTTTCGTCATAATTACGACATAATAATCGTTTATATTTGACAGAAGAAGGATGGGCTTTTCTAGGGTTGTCAAATGTTTACTTATGGTAGACATACTTGATTGGGAATTAGGATGTGAACTTGGCCTACTTGCACTTCTCGTTAAGTTAACATGGCTTTACACACCTTAACAATTTGGAATATTTCAATATCCCAAGTAATGTTAATCCGAAAATTAGGAACGAGTGGACTTACTCTTGATAATAATTCCGCTTGATTGACATTGGAAATATGTTAGTTCGTACTATTATATGCTGAAATGGCTAAAAAATAAAATAAGTTCGGGATAATATGAAGACACCATGCTTTAAAATTGAGGCAACTGTAACGTACGAATAGGTAAATTTATTTTTAAATTACGCGTTGTTTTAAGGCGTCTATTTAATATTGGGATTGGATTGGAATTGGTATTAGTTTCAAGAGTAACCCCCCAGATCACATAATAGATTGGTTTAATTTTACAAAAAAGAAATATGAATTAAATATTATACTATATTTGACAGCGCGGTTGGCGCAGTGGTCGAGAGACCGACTGCTGCGCTACGTGTCGCAGGTTCGATTCCTGCACAGATCAAATATTTGTACGATCTATAGATAATTGCTCCGAGTCTGGGTGTGTGTGTGCTTGTGATATTATATGTCTGTAAACCCATGATATAGGAAGAAATTCCTAGTGTGGGGCAGATAAAAAAAAACTAAACTAAACTATCAAATGACTATATCCTTAGTCTGGATTTCTCATACTAACTCCAAAGGTTTGTGTGTTGAATTTATGCAATGTTATCAGTACACTTGAAAGTACGCGCCAACCAGATAGTAGAAATCTTGCTTATGCTTTGGTTTAAATTTGAAAATATTGGGACGCAGAAAATACCAATCCCTCATAAAAACACCAAGAAATCCATTGCAACACAGAACACTGATAACATGGTAACCCTGATATGAAATGTGTAAAGAGTACGGCGCCAAATCAAATGAGTTATTTATATTATTATAATATATTAATCAATCAGTCTGAGGCTTCTAATGGATGCGCTAAAATGTTAAACTTTTCTACTAATTTATTGGCGAATTTATTAAGATTTTTTAGTTTTATGCAATGTCGAATGACCACCTCCCTAACACTCGTGTGATTACTAGCCAACTTGGTACAATAGGCCCCACGTCAGTGGCAATAAAGCCAGTATAAGCAAGCCTGGCCTACTATTTAAACTACCTACTACGATAGGTCAGCTACTGTAGATACTAATCAGAATTGTTCAAACTACCCGTAGGTCTTTGCTTTTTTTTTTTTTTTTATGGAATAGGGGGCAACCGAGCAGACGATTTGGCTTAACTGGTTTTGAACAAACTTGTCTAAGCTTGGTGCAGTGACGTCGTCATCATCAGTGACAGCTAATAGCTGGATATACGCAGGCTTCTCGAAGTACACGCTACTCGGGTCTATCCTCGGTTACCTTGCTTATGTGTACAATATAAAGGTTAGAAGTATTCATTAAACGTATTGTATTTGTGTGTGTGTGTGTGTGTGGGAATTTATTATGAACGCTGAGCTGGAGTCCTACCAACTATTACAAAACTTTCGAGTTAGAGGAAGCTAGAATATAAATATTATAACATAACGTAACTAGCTCATAACGGTCGAACTGCAAGGGCCTCTTCTCATACAGAGAAGGCACGAGCATTAATCACCTAGCTCATGGTTTCTCAAAGTGTGGTACGTAATGGCGACTGGTAAGTTAGCAAGCGTGTACAGCACGGAGGCGCACGTGCGACTGAAAATGTGGTGTGGTAGTCGTGGTACTCGCTTCACTTACTTGAGTCACTTGAAGCACAGAAGCAGAGTGCGAGGGTCATACAGTATCATGCCGAAATCGAGTTGATACTGAGTCAAAATTAAGATTGACCTATTTTTTTCCTAAAATAGACTCAATTTGCGACAAAAACAACATATTATTGTTTCATTTTGTCACCACCATTTATCAAAATAAAAAATACCGTACAATACACAGTACAGTAGAATTTCTTATTTTATTTTTTAAAGGGGTAACTTAACTTTACCTTTACCTTAAGTCACTAGCTCACCGCGGGTTGCCGATTTCAGACCACTAATTCAAGTTTTCCTTTCGAGGTTTCTTTCACCGTATGTCTGTGATGACTTAGATTTACTAAGAAAGTACATATGACCTTGAAAAAGTCACATTGGTACATGCCAGGTTTAAACCCACAACCTGCTGCTCAAAAGGCGGGCCTTTAATCACTCGGCCACCTCGACATTTAAATAATATACGTAATAATAATTATAGTATTACCTTGTTAAAGACCGTAGATTATTTCCTACCTCTAGACTAGATAAGTTGACCGCTAAACTTTAATTGAAGTCTCGACTGAACACTGGGCGTGTTCAATGTCAACTTCTTAAATACGAAGAATCAAAAGATTAAACCTATGAAAAAAAACAGCACAATACTAGTGACTGGTATTATTAATTACTATATAATGTCCTAATTTATTAGGTAATTCCCTTTTAAGGGAATATGTGTAAGTGATAAGTATTCATTTCAGTCATAATTCAAATTTTTACAACAATTATATTTTTTTCTTAATGTTCGCCGTGCAAGGAGCAGTTTTCGTCTTGCTAGTATTATTAATATATAGTTAATTACAAATAATATGTTATATGCATTTAATGCTTAGCTTAAGTGAATGTATTTGACTCCCCTCGACCCCTTTCAAAGGAAATTACCTAATAAATTAGGACATTATTTATATCGCCGTCGGTCTCGGTTGTTAAATTAAGATCTATGCCGTTACGGGTAGTCAAAGGCCTGAAAGTCTGACAATCAGCCATACCACAAGATATTATGTGGTCAGATAGGCAGTCGCCCCATGTTATTCTTATATAAATATATATATAAATTTCTGATTCTGATTCTGATGTAAAATACTTAACGGTTTAACTTGAAGCCGACCCCAATGTAATCGGGAAAAGGCTAGGTAGACGAGACGATATTATAATACCAACATAGATAGTACGGGTAACCCGTACGTCCATGGACATCGACAGCGCCTTTATGTCGTAGCACTAAGGACCGTTTTCGAAGTTCAAGTGTTACCAATAACACACGGTTGACCATACGATTGTCCATTGTTCAAATTGCTTACAATACACAACTAAATAAGTAACCCGAGTTGAGGGACCCGATCTAAGACATCTACTGATTATAGCCTTCCAATCAAACTATAAAAAGTTCAAAGGAGATAAAACTTAAAGGATACATAATATTTTAAGTTGCCGTCAAGTGCCGTGGAGTCAGTCGTTTCTTATTAGTGTCACAGACCTCATTCTGCATGCTTATCCAAAAGTACGTTGGGGTCGGCTTCCAAATTGGTAAATCTTTCAAGCTACATCTGGTTAGATGTACCTTGAAAGTAGTATTTTACTTGAAGCGACTGCCTATCTTTAACCCAGTTACTGGGTAACGCGATATCTCGTGGTAAGTCTGGTCGTCGGAGTTTCAGGATACTAACTACCTATAACGACTTTCAAAGAGCTGAACATGAGATTTAGGGGGAAATTCAAATTGTTTGAGAATTTTGCCATAAAATTATTATTGTACAGTTTGTTGTGAAAAAGTGGAGTGTTCGATTTGCTCATGAATATGAGCTCCGTTCGAGTTATAGAAGTAAATTAGTCGGGCATCACCAAAACGTGAACTTTCACGCAATAACTACTGTACGGATTTGGATGAAATTTGGCACACAGATAGTTTATAACCTGGATTAACATATAGGGTACTTTTTATCCAGGCTGGACCTAATTCTAAAGTCCACGCAGACGAAATCGCGGGCAGGAGCTAGTTTCTATATAAATTCTATCAAAATGACACATTAACACCTCGACTACGGTTAATGTTATGTTGATGCGACTGAACCTTAGTTTCCTTTTACATATTTACTGGTGAAGATAATGAAGCCTCATTAGATGATTTCAAAATTCAAAAAGTTCAAGTTATTAAAATTAATTTGTATTTTTCGAAGTATAATTTCTTTGACTGTAATAATTTGTAAGCCCATTCTAAAGACGCTATTAGGCAACATAACATGTACTTTCATATTTTTATTTCAAGGTAACGAAGGCTTCTTTAAATGACAATTTATAAAGATTATATTTATATAATAAAATAAACACTAATACTAGCTTGTTAGTTTAAGAGTAATTTGTGTTGCGATATGTAAAAAGTGTTTTGAAATTCTAAGTTGTGTTACATTGAATTCATTATTGTTGAGCGTAGGTATTTGTACAGGTTGGTACCAATTAGAAAGGTGTCGTACGTAATAATGGTTTTAACATCGACACTTCCCTTCAGGAGATGATTTTAATTTTTTCATTATGAAGTAAGATTCCGTTGGAGTACCTAACGAGAAATAAGGGTACCCAATGCCCCGAATAAGGGTAATTAAATTATGCTGTGCTTATATTTTTTTTGTATCCTAGTTTGTTGAGGTGAAGTCGTGCAAGGAGTAAAATGTTTACATGTTGGTTCAAATTCAAATTAAAATATTTTTATTACAAATAGACCATATAGTGCACGGTTCCAAGGCGTTGATCTTATGGGGAAGAGCCGGCAAGAAACTCCATAGACACTATTTTAAACTAAATTTGTATAACAATAAATAATAAATAAGGTAATCTGAGAATAATGCAGGTTAACGTGCAAAATAATAAAGGAAATCGCTAGTAACTATATAAATAGCATTTTTAAATGATTGCCAGAGCACTTAGGAGCTGACCAGTTCGGAAGACAAAGCATTTTTATGGTAAGCAAGACCTGAATCGACATCGAGGATTAGCTCCAGATAAGGAAACTCTTCAACGGTCAGCAGACACGAAATTTTGTGTAGTCGTTTTATTATAATAGCTGTTAGAGCATTTACATAAAAACTGGTTTAAAAAAATGTGAGACACATTCATATTAATTATTGTTCAACGGTTATTACTCACTTGCATTCTTTGGGATTCGATTCGGGCCCGCGGCGATGTCGCGAGTAACTCCGTTGTCGCGAGTCAACGAGTTCGAAATCGCCGCGGGCTCAGCTCATGACTAAGGGCTCCGTTCGAGTTCGAAACTAGTCGGGCAATCCCGAACAATGCAAGTGAGTAATAACCGTTGATCAATAATTAATATAAAAAAATGTGTTTTTATTATTAATTTATTTCTGATATTTCGATTCTTAACTGTCATAATTTCCATAAATATGTGTGTGTAACAAAATTTTACGATTTTATAAGAATCTGGGCGAATTCACCATTTGAAATATGATATCTACTAGAATTCTAATTTAATATGTAAAATTAGAATTCTAGTAGATATCATATTTCAAATGGTGAATTCGCCCAGATTCTTATAAAATCGTAAAATTTTTTTTTTTGCTAGTTTTTTTTTTATTCAGCCTAGTTTCAATTATATTACCTAAACTACTCTTCTTTCGAGGAGGGAAGGCAATCTCTCATTTCCGGCTGTGAGTAGTTACATGGCCGCATGGAAGCTTAAGGGGAGCCATAACTAAATTTTACGAAAAGTTGATAATCGCGATGGAGGCGACGGAAACGAAGAATGAAAGGCAGACGATATTACTGACGCAGAAGACGTGCCGGGCGCTCGAGGTCCCTTATGACCTGTCATAACTTGCGGGCTACGTTCTTGAATAGATGACTCTATAGAGGGTGTGAAAATTCTTCTAAAAAAAAACAGTCATGTTTGTGTTGCAGAGAAGGCAAATTCCTGATTTTACACTACTGCCCAATGAAAGGAGTGTTATGCATTTAGGGTTCATGTATGTAAATATGTATGTAAATTCCTATTTGTCAGGGAAACATTTTTTTTTTTTTTAAAACGTTGCCCCACTCTATGAATTTCTTCCTGTATCGTGGGTGCGTTTACAGACATATAATCTCACAAGGACACACACCCAGACCCGGAGCAATTATCTGTAGATCACACAAATATTTGCTCCTTGCAGGAATCGAACCTGCGACACGCGACGCAGCAGCCGGTCTCTCGACCACTGCGCCAACCGCGCCGTCAATACCATATACATTGAAATATAATAGATACGAACGGGGCTGTTGCTACCGTGTCGTTGTTCGTGTTTATTAATATTCCCCTTGTATTCGTCTTATATCGTATTTATTTAGCAATCATTTACAGATTTACTCCACGTTCATTTACGTCCACAGACTGACCGAATATAGCATTGCTTAACCTTTAACATCTTTTCTGACTATAGGTATGAATACTTCGGTTGATATGATTAAGGATGAGTGATAACCTAAGGTTGATGACTAATACAAGATAATAATTCAAATTAAACTGTCATTGAATGGAGATAGTCTCGGAAAACGTGTTTACATTAATTTGTTACATAACGGCACATTATTGGAATAACTACATAATTTTTGCACGGGCTTGGCATGCCACATACCAGCATAACTTAGTATATTAAATACTTTCTCAACATAAACATAGACTAATATAGATAAATCATTCAAACGTTCAACTCTAAAGTTTTTTAAACATAAACTAGCTTCTAACCTAATAAAAAAAGAAGAATAATTAAAGTTGTAAATGTTTTTTGCTGTGTAAGATTGACGCCTTCTTATCGTATGGTTGATGAACAACCTTTTCTTTTGTTTTGGAGGGGGTGGGGGGGCTTCTAAAAGACGCCCGGGCTTTGGGGATAACACTGGGGCGCGTGGGATTCTGTCTCACTAAAACCACCGCGGTGGCCTACATCAGCATATGGAGTGAGGCACAGGGCTTCCTTACCAGCCCAGCTCCAGTAGGTACCCCCGTTATGCAATGCTAGAGTTTACACCACCCATAGGCATATGATACGTCAAGAACATTTTTCAGGTGTGCTGGTTTCCTCACGATGTTTAATTTTCCAATGTTTTGAGCAAGTAATAATCCTACTATCGAAAAAATCGTAAGGCTGGATGGATGTTTGTTAGTTTTCCCCACAATAACTCCTTATCGTATTTGAATGAAATAAGGCACAGAGATAGTTTATAACTTGCATACTTTTTATCGTGGCTGGCCCCAATCCTGAAGACCACAAAGACGAAGTCATGGGTAAGAGATAGTTTATTATTTTATTTGGGAAACGGACAAAGTATAGTTCATTTATAAATGAACATGACTACGAAATGTCAGCGATGAGTGCTTTGGTTTCCCCTCTAACTTACCAGTCCAACGGTCATACCACTAGGCTATCACTGCAGATGAGACGATTGACAAATTTTATATGAAGCCGCGCTTGCCGCGGATATTCTAAGACTGGATAACCATTTTGTACCCCAAGCAGCAACGGGCAAGTGTCAGAACGACAAACACATACGTGGGTGATAGAAAATATATCTTACAAATACATATAGGGTTACCTATGATTAACCAAAAATGATGTATTATTTTTATGCTGCCCGTGACGGAGGATTAAGTTGCTTGAGAGGCGGTGGATGCCATTGGACCATAGATGTGCTCCCGGATAGCGCAGATACTCTAGTGCCCCGGGTGTTTTAGGAAGTATTTGTATCACTAAGACCGGGAGATTACTAGGTGCTATCTAAAACATTGCCGTTTTTCAACATCCGTGGGTGGCGATGGTAATCTAATATTTAGTGAAACCACACAAACATTTTGCCGCACCTAATCAGTAATCTGATATTTTGCATATCCACGAAAAATACAAAAATAGACACAGCTATAAATATTCATCAAATGCGTTAAATGAGTTGCAATATTTTTGTTAATTTGCGTATAAAAAAGATAACACCAAGATTTTGTCAACGCTGTGTAAAACTTATCACCATTTTATGACAATCGATTAAATGAGACAATGGAATGCTGACCTGTCGTCTGACTTCTGAGCCACCTAAATAGAGTTCAATGACCTTTTGTCTAGTTTACATAAATAATATCAAAATTCAATTTTGCCAAAAAGGATTCGCTTATAAGTTCAACTACTACTAAATTAATATATATTAATTTATATTTTAAATACATTACTGGGTGGGCTACCATCTATAGTTTATGTGATCTTGGTTCCGGAGCAATGGTTAGTGTAGTGGGGAGTTCCGTGTCGTCGTGGGTGGGGTTTGCGCAAGCGTGGAGACTACGCCGCACGCGCCGGCGATTTAGAATCGAATGCGGTTAGTGACGTGAGAAAGGATTTAATGGATACGCATACGGTATCAATTATGTTTTTAGTTATTATGGGGAACTCTAGAATATTAATAAAGTAAAAAAAAAATGCTAATTGCTAATAAAAACATAAATAAAATAATAAAGAATAAAAAAAAAACTGCTTACGTAATCACCATCCAGACCGCCCCATCCCCATGTCATACCGTAGGCTGTATCTTTGGCATATTTAGGCAGTATCATGTATGCAAATAACATTTTTAAATGAATAGGGAATTAAACATTTTAATTAAATTTATTATTGTAATTTATTAAGTAAATGTTTACAATATAGGCCTTTGTATATTATATATACCTAGGTATACTGTTTGTATTTTTAATTCTCCATTATATTTCCAATGTTCTGCAGATTCAATCCTAAGACCTAACTTCGTATGCCAAGAGCGCTATTGCTACAATTGAATATTCATTTATAACAGTGACACGTCACGCTTATTCATAAATTCTGTGAGCGTAAGAATTTACAAATTAAAAGTTAAACAAGTATGTGATTGTCTCCTTTCGTGTATGACTGTCTCTATTACCTTATTATTCTATGACCTTTGGTCGTAAGGTGATGATTCAGAGGCCTACGTCTGGTGATTTAAATAAAATTATATACAATTTTCATCCAAGCGGAATGTGGTGGATGGTGGGTGAATTGAGTAACTGAATTGGTAGTCTGTTAAAACTTCAATGACATCTCCACTGAAAAGTCTATGGAAGACCACTGGTTTTATTTCACTAGCAGAATACCAAATGCCTAAATCATTCCATCGACCTACTGTCGATACTCAATTGAAACATTGGTAAATTAGGAATCTGGTTCCATAACTTTTTATAGCTATGAATATGTTTAAATAATATAGGGTACCCAGAAACTGTTAGACAGTTAAGTAATTACACCGCGTCGTCTTTTGAATCACAAACAGTTTATGGACGCCCCAAATATGTTCTAAAAATCAGGTGAGTGTATACCTATTTATTTGGTGTACAATAAAGCATATTTAATTATTATTTTCTAATACACCGGGTACTTGTTGGGAAGATAATTTCTTTGTTTTTAACGTTTTCGTAACAAAACCTATTGATCTGATAAGTTAAAATTTAAGAAGCAACGTTTTACTCATGACTGTTTTGTCTTACACAATTTTTTTTTTTTTTTTGAATTTGCATAAAGCAAAATAAAAAGCACTTTTGTATCTAGACATCGTATTTTGGTAGATCAATGTATTTCTACCGAAATACGATGTGCAGCCTTTATTCTAATCCTGCGCGCGCTAATGGCGGCGCAAGCGCAAGCGTCACAATATGTGTCAAGCAGCGTCACACTGTGTCAAGTGCGCGTGACGCAACGCGGCGCAATGTGCGCTGGTGAAAGAACACGCGGTATAGTGTACACTATGGTTTACCTGCAAGAAATATTGTACGATAAGCTCTTTAGGGTTTTTTTGGTATGACATTGGTATTTTGTCTTTTGAGGATATGTGTAATTAAACTGGCCATATTGTTACTATATAAGGTTCTCTCTGAAAGAGTCATTAGAAATTAGATATTAAGCTTTAGTTTAGGTTTATAATTTTGGTAGCATTTGTAATATTTTATAGTGTGGCAACCAATAGGATAGGCTTACGGCTCATCTGATGGATACGTAACAATTTATTGCACATTAGATGTGCCCGCGGCTTCGCTCACGTGGAATTTCAGAAGTCTTATTACTGAAATAAAATACATGTTATTTCTGGATAAAGTAGCTTTCTAATGCTAAAATACTTATTAAGATCGACTCAGTAGTTTCAGAGTTTACAAACAAACAAACAATATTAGTACAGATATTAAAGTTAGAAGGATGTTTCTTTTTTGCAATTCTAGAGCGAATTAAATTCCGATACGACGTTTGACGCGACAAAATCTAATGGTTAACACAATAACAACCTTCTAGATATAATATTATTTTATTGTCATAACATAACATAGCATCACGCCTGTATTCCCCGAAGGGGTAGGCAGAGATGTACACAATTGTACACCCACATTTCACCAATGCTGTTATTAAGTCCCATGTAATAGGTGGTGAGCCTATTGCCATCAATCGGGCACAATTCCAAACTCCAGGCTGCTACTGAGAATTTCTTAACAGAAAAACTCAATAACACTTTGCCCGACCCGGGAATCGAACCCGAGACCTCCTGCTCAGCAGTCGCGCTTGAGACCACTAGACCAACGAGGCAGTCAAAGTATTTTATTGTCCTCAAAAAGGTTCACGGGGGGTCGCCAGTAAAGCCTTAGTCATATTTCCCAGAAACCATACCACTGGTAGAATTGAAATTGGTCACGGACACTCACGGAACATTTGTCAGTGTTTAGTTCCATACTCCTGCTGGGTATCAAGGACTACGTTTGTGTTAAGTAGGAAACACTACCTTACATTGGAAACAATTGAGTCCCTTTTGCAATAAAAATATAATTTACCGATTAACTTTAACCAATTCGCACCCTTAATAATATAAGGGCTCAAGTCAAAATTTTTGAAAAATTTGATTTTGAATGCTAAGGGCACAAAACGAAATTATCTACCGGCTACCGCTGACAGAGAGAGAAAAAAAACGTTAACGACTCTGTAACTATAACTATGTCTCTCTCACACTCCCCCCGCTCGTCTCCCGTTCTTACTGCTATAAGGTCGCAACCAGTAACGTGTCCATACTTGTCGAAGGCAGACCGTTCAAACGTTGTGTAATTCGTGTTTGTGCCCTTCTATGACAATAAAACAGGTGAGTTTTGTTCTAACCATTTTGTATTATATAGAACAATTTGTAGTTGTGCCGTTATATTATAAAAATATACTAATATTTTTGGGTTTAATTCATAATAGATCGCTATATTGTCGAAATGTAAAGATATTGAAGGGGATTATATCTGAATGGTTCAATATAGTACGTAAATTGTTTTATGTGCGATGACGTATTTTGCGATAGGCCTTTATTTATTGAAAACATTGAAAATTTTTATTACTTCGGCCTTTATAAAGTGCCAGTTAAACAATTTAAAGTTTAGGTAAATTACAGAAATCCAAATATTTTTACTAGATAGGTGGTAATTCTTTGTCGTTGTATAAATATTATTAGTTTTAATGTTATACCGATACAATATATAGGTAGGTAGTGCATTTCCAAGTGTTTTCTTAAGTAGATACGCTATTTAAATAATATTCTTAATATTAAGTACGTTAAATTACTTAAATCTTTTTTAGAAAAATGGATTCCCGGGCACGAAGAATTATGAAACTACTAAAATCACCAAGTCACCATAGATTGGAATGCGGCAGTGAGAATGATCGATCTTTAGAAAAAGGAAACGTAATTATTATTATTTTATTTTGTAATTTAAGTAAATTATTATACCTAGTGATTTACAGTTTTTTTTTTTTAGGTTATTTGTTACGAAGAAAAAGAAAACATACCGTTGGAACCTACTAGTCCAGAAAAAAATACAACTGCTGTTACTCAGCAGCAACCAATTGGTTTTGATAGTTCTGAAGAGAAAATACCATCACAGTACCCATCGGTTCCTCCTGTAGAAAGTGACGAAGTAATAGGAAATAGTAATAGGAGCTCTCCTCAGAAGCCCATTACGTGCCGTCGTTCTTCTAGCTCAAGTTCGTCCAGCTCTAGTAGCTCTGGAAGTTCTAGATCTAGCAGTAATTCTAGTAGACGCTCTTCTGACGATCAGCGACCATCTTTAGATGAAAACGCCGAACCACAGCCTAGTACTTCGAGAGCCAATGTTTCATCATCCTTAACGACACCGATTTGCAACGAGCCGCCATCAGTTGGACCCCGAACAGCGGTTCGTAATTACTCTATTTCGCCACTTCACTCTGGAGAAAGTGACGTAGACCTCAGTGATGACGATCCCACTTATAATCAAGATCAAAATCTTCGTCAACGTTCACCGAGCCCAGCAGTTATAAGTTCTAACAAACCAAGGAAACGTAAAGCAGATAAGAATAAATGGATGCAAAACGCGCAAAAAATTAAACGAAACTTGGGTCAAAGTTATGTAGCTGTACATTCGAAGAAATTGGTCCCTGCACGTAGTATTAAACCACCTTGTGGCCAAAACTGTAGACTAAAATGCACTGATCGAATAAATGATGCTAGGAGGTTGGATATCTTTAATACATTCTGGGCATTAGGAGATAGACAGTTACAAAGAATGTATATTTTGTCTAATAGTACAAAGATTACACCTAAGTACAAGTATACCAATGCTGAGAACCCACGTAATCCAAACCATGCATTCTTTTTTTCAGTGGACGATGAAAAAATAAGGGTATGTAAAACGTTTTTTATTAATACTCTTGATATTTCACATAAGATGATTCGAACCGTGCAGATTGAGAGCAGAAATACTGGAGGTTTCATAAAGGATGATAAACGCGGCAAACACAAAAATCATAAAACTGCAAGTGATGAGCTTATTAATGACATCATCAACTTTATCAACTCCATACCTCGGATTGAATCACACTACCTAAGAAAATCTACGTCTAGAGAGTACATCAGCAGTGGCAAAAGCATTGCAGAGCTCTTTAGAGATTTCGAAGTTTTGCAAAAGGATAGGTCTCGCCCTGCTGGACTCTATCACACGTTTTATGAAATATTTAACACAAAATTTAATTTAGGCTTTTATCAGCCCAAAAAAGATCAATGCGATCTTTGTCTACAGTTCCACAATTCTACTGAACCACAAAAGCAGCAACTGAGAGACAAATATAATACCCATTTAGAAGAAAAGGAATTAAGCAGAGAAGAAAAAAATAACGATAGAAAGAAGATTAATGAGTGCAATATTTGTGTATGCTACGATGTGCAAGCCATTATGCAAAGTCCGAATGGTGAAACTTCGGCATTCTATTATAAATCAAAACTTAATAGCTATAATTTCACTATTACTGAATTAAGTAAAATTTACGAGGATAATGAGTCAACAATGGATATCTCTAAAAGCTATGAAACTGTTCATTGTTATTTTTGGGATGAGACTCAAGCTAAAAGAGGCGCTACGGAGATAGGTAGCTGTGTTTTCAATTATTTACAGATGGTGTGTGCAAAAGCTGGGGAGAGGGAAGTAAATATAACGTTCATATCTGATAACTGTTGTGGCCAAAACAAAAATAAATATCTCACTTGTTTATACTTATATGCTGTTGCCAATATAAATAATTTGTCATCAATAACTCACAAATATTTAATAAAAGGTCACACACAAAATGAAGCTGATAATGTACACAGTTTGATTCAAAAGCAGATAACAAGAGATTTGAAAACTGGACCAATTTACTCGCCAGTTCAGTACATGTCAGCAATCAAAAGAGCAAGGAAAACTGGTACTCCATTTAAAGTTCACAGTTTAACACATAGTTTTTTTTATGACCTTCAGAAATTGCAAGAAAAATGGGGCTATAATTTTAATACTGATGAACAGAAAAATAATGTAATATGGAATAGCATTAAAGCACTGAAATTTACCAAAGATGACCCCTTTTCATTTTATTACAAGTGTTCATACAGGGATGATTTTAAGAAAGTTAATGTTCGTAATAAGAGGAAAAGGTTGCCAGATATTGAGGAAATAACCATGCAAAAGGCATACTTAGAGCCACTTAAACTTAGTACTGCTAAAAAGAATGATCTCAAGGACCTTATTGATAAACAATTGATAGATCCATACTATGCTTCTTATTACAATGTCATGTTGTCTTAATTTTATGGTAATTATTAAACTTGTTTTAATTTAGAGATATTTTGGTTAAGATTAGACTGATTACGACGTAAAAGTACTACCTATTATGTTGCTTATTTTGTAGTATGAGTATTTTTATTATGGATATTTTTCTAAAAAATATCTCAAGTTTTTTGTTGATTAAAAGAAAGTTTTTGATACTTATTTTTTATTATTGAGAATAAATATTTTTTTTAAGTTAATAACTTTATTGTAATGTTCATCTATCTAATGTTTAATTGTTGATTAAAATTAAAATTTTGGAGATATTATAGGTATGTTACTTACCTTTTTAATTTTGACTGATTATTAAAGTATTATTTTCGATTTATCTGATGTTTTATTTTTAAAATGTAAACAATTAGTTCATACTTGCAGTTTAGTTTTATGATATAGAGTACCAACTATGATTAAAAACTAAATAGTGACAGGCCTTTTAATAATATACTGGATCAAACTTAAATAGGTCCACATTACTGTTATATTTTTTTGTAGTATATGGGCCTAACTTGAAAGTGTTTTTTCAAATACTTATAATTTATCGAATTTCATATTATTATTTATATTTATTGATGGCTACTTATAGTCTAGGTATCGAAGTATAAATCTGAAGAAAATCACATTTACAACTAAAATATTAAGCATTTTATTTGAAAAATAAACTGGAATGTTATAATTCAGAATCTTTAAACACCGTATTCCCAAAAAACTACTTTTTTGTTTTAAGCCTTTATATTACTAAGGGTGCGAATTGTAATTCAGTGACAATTATAAATAGAAGATTATGATGACGTTGCATTTTTTTTATTTTTAGACTTAGAATAGTATTTATTTTATAGGTATAATTTTTACTTAAGTTTATATAGATAGTAACTTATAAGTATTATCAATCAAAGATTCGAATTTGAAAAAAAATTGTAAATGTATTTTAGTTTATTTGCTTTTTATGGCGACTTTTTGACTCTCGATGATCGACTATTCAGCTAATTTTATGTGAGATTTTTTTTATTTATTTACATATCTTTAATATTAAACAACTTACCAAAAGAAATGTCTTCAGTTGCAAACTTAATCGTTTCATTTTTGTCGTCATTATTCCAAAATGTTGCTGTTGAAATCTGAAAAGAAATGATTAATTAAGTACATAATCTTGGTCACAGAGTCTGTGTCAGAAAACGTAAAGATTGACAGTAAAGCCTACCTAAACCCCATAATTTTATTACTGATGTTCGGAATTTCGGACTGGTTTCCACTGTTTCCTTTACATAAAATATAGGGCGGATATTGATAGATTGAACTATCTGTAGCCATTTCTAAAAGGATTGGGGCACGTTGTCGTAGATTGAACACGATATATCACAAATTTATTGGAAACTTGCTGATGCCCACCGCGGCCAATTTTGATCCCGTTCCCGCTTTCCAATTACCCCTTTATAATTGCCGGTTTTTTTAAGTATTAAAATGAGACAACAGAAATTTCAAATTCCAATGAGAGAGTATGTTATCCTTAAGAGATGGACATATGCCATCGCGCACTTTTCTGTAGACCTATATAACTTACACAATTCCACCATACATCATTTTGTTATATATCAAAGGGTTTACACAGCGTTTTCGTTGAAAGCTTATTTTTTCCAACACCTCTAACAAATATCATTATATTTTAGCCAATGCATACAAAAACTTGACAAATTATATACTAAAACCATCCTCTTGAATCACTCTATCTATTAAAAAACCGCATCAAAATCTGTTGCGTTGTTTAAAAGATCTAAGCATATACATAGGGACAGACAGACAGCGGGAAGCGACTTTGTTTTATACTATGTCGTGATTTGTATATTTAATGTGAGTTAACTTCCGTATATTTTTCTTTAAAAACCCTGCCTAACCTTTTTCAAACTACGTTGGGGCCGGCTGCCAGTCTACCTGGATGCAGCTTAATACGAGTATTTTACACGGAGCGACCTGCCTATCTGATCCCGACCCAGTGGCTGGATAACACGATATCTCCTTTATCAGTCTTTTAGGCATCTGACTACATAAAACATCTGCCACAGACAACCCTGGAGCGACGGTTTAACGTGCTCTCAGACGCACGTAGGGCTCTCGATATGAAATTATGGTTACCAATCTACGTATTCGAATGATCGATATCTGCGGCTGTTGGTTCCTCAATTTTTAATTAAAGTTGTTTAATTGAACGCGGACTGGATTACTTTTTTTAATGTGTTTCAATACCTTGTCCTTTCGTCTATCACCCTCATATGGCTTCAAGGATAAAAAAGCTATAAATGCATGGTCTTATTACTAAACTAAAATATCCTTGTAAGGGCATGCGGTAAGGTAATGTGCCATGGATTATGGTGGTCACGTAATACTGTGTAACCATGTCTTATTGGCGCTCAAGGTCTAATGGAATCAAGTTTTGGATCGTACGAAGATTTTTTCACTGGTCTGTCTATTTAATTTAACGTGCGGAATCCCGTTTAAAGGTAGATAAATTAACCAAATTAACTTAGCATCATGCCTGTATTCCCCGAAGGATTAGGCAGAGGTGTACAAAGTTGTACACCCACATTTCACGGTTAATTTACATACATGCATACAATCACGCCTGTTTCCCATTGGTGTAGGCAGAGACTATCGATTTCCAGTTGCTACGATTCTGATACACTTCTTTTGCTTCATCTATGTTCATTAACCCCTTCAGGCATACTCGACGGTTAAGCTTCAATCCTGACCTAAGGCTAATTTAATTTAAATGATGCGGAGGAATACTTCGACGCCTAAACCATGTTTATTTTATGTTTTATAATTTATTTCTATTATCTTTTTCTTGTACATAATAAAGTAGTCATTAAATTTAGGTTTATTTGTGTATCAGTATTAATATAAAGAATATAGACAAAATATTAAAGTATATTTAATTGATAAAGGATCTTGATTTGTAAATAGATCTTCAGATATTTTTACGAGTATTTTTATGAACTAAATTGCACTAGCATTTCCTATTTAATTATAATATCAAGTATAAATAAGTAAGGAGTGATAGCCTAGTGGTATGACCGTTGGACTGACAAGTAAGAAGTCGCAAGTTCAAATCCAAGGCACGCACCACTGTCTTTTAGAATTCATGTGCGTGTTATAAACTAATTATCACATGCTTATAACGGTGAAGGAAAACATCCTGAGGAAACCAGCACACTTGAGAGATGTTCTGGATGGTGTGTAAAGCCATGTCAGAGACCTACGGGTGGTTTAAACTCTGACACTAGGTTGTTCATCAACGACCCGATAAGAAGAAGAAGAATAATATGAAGTTCTAAAACAGATAATTACACGTGTCTAAGATTAAATAATTTATTCTAACAATTAATTATCAAGGCAGGTCGTTATTTGTTCTATTTTGTTTTATTAGCAAAGCAAACAAATTTTCTTGCAAATGGAAATACCGATGACTTACAACTCATTGAAAACATAATAGAGATAATATTATACCAATACATTATTCAAACGCATTAACGCATGCGTAGATAACTGTAAAGTTATACATTTTGTAGAAATAAAAAGATGGTCGTGATCAGGATTCAACCTTGCACCCCTCTTAGTGTAATCTAAGACTCAGTACATCACTTAAAATACATATGGTGGTGATTTGGACTTAATGGTTGCGGGTTAGTGATGTCAGTATTGTCAGCATCACCAACCCGCAGTGAGCTAGCGTGGTGATCAATGCTCGTGCCTTCTCTGTATGAAAAGAGGCCCCTGCCTGCAGTGGAACGTGCTGCACTTGCAGTGAAGGTTGCTATCTCTAAAATCTGCTAACCAGGACCAGAAGTGTGAATATCATGCCTATGTTCCCCGAAGGGGTAGACAGAGGTGTTCACAATTTGTACACGAACGAAATTCCAAACTCCGGGCTGCTACTGAGAAATTAATAACAGATAAACCCAATAATACTTTGCCTGACCTGAGAATTGAACCCAAGGCTTCCTGCTCAGCAGTCGCGGTTGGGAACACTAGAAAAACGAGGCAGTCATTTGGAGCTTCAAATCCGACATATCAACAATGCTTTTCAAAAGTTACTCAGTAAACTAAAAAATTGTTTTAAGTGTTATAAATTATCTTGACATTTATTTCCATACTAATTTAAACTAAATTTTGTAATAAAGTTTATCAAACAGTAAGCAGTAGTGCCTTTTAGACATAATTTCGGCTGCATATATTCGGTAGATGTGACGGACGCCTAAAATCCGGACTACAAATGAATCCCCGCACTATCGCTTCCCGGACACCCTACGTGCCTAAACTAGGACAAATCCGGGGAAACCTAGACAGATGGCAACCCTGAGTGGAACTGTTACTGGCTTGTTGCGACGTAACCAGGTTAACCTTGCGGGGAATACCATCAACCTCTCATACAGACAAAATATATTTTTTGTCGGAGATCGACCTGATTTCTACCTTTGTTTTGCTGATAAAAATCACAATCGTGACTAAGTGAAGATTCAGATTTATCTCGGCTATGTACCAAAAAGTGTGATTCATAGAAATATATTTTAATGTAGGTTACAAAGTTTTCTGGTATAGTTACGAAATTGTAAGAACGTAATGGTATAAAAATTTGAGGTAATCCAAGAAGACGGTCGCGACCGTATTCTTTTTCCATTTAATATAATAACTTTAGAGTTCACTAAGCATGCTTTTCAAAGACATATCTTGAATTGTTAAGGTAATTGCATTTTTTACGACATTGTATTAACTGCAAAGTTAGTCGTGTCGGTTCGGTCACTTGTATAGTGACTGAATTGATAGCAATGACGTCGCCATAAGACGTGTTAAAATATTGAAGAAGAATTCGCGGTGGTGAGCAGAGGTCGAGATGTCATAGTGGTCAGAGCGCCTGGAGTATTTATCCGGGAGGCGCAGGTTCGAATCCTGTTCGCGACCGTATTCTTTTTCCATTTAATATAATAACTTTAGAGTTCGCTAAGCATGCGTTAATGCTTTTCAAAGATTTATCTTGAATTGTTAAGGTAATTGCATTTTTTACGACATTGTATTAACTGCAAAGTTAGTCGTGTCGGTTCGGTCACTTGTATAGGGACTGAATTGATAGCAATGACGTCGCCATAAGACGTGTTAAAATATTGAAGAAGAATTCGCGGTGGTGAGCAGAGGTCGAGATGGCTTAGTGGTCAGAGCGCCTGGAGTATTTATCCGGGAGGCGCAGATTTGAATCCTGTTCGCGACCGTATTCTTTTTCCATTTAATGTAATAATTTGAGGTAATCTTGGCTTTAAGTAGCATGCGTTCCACCATCACATTATTTTATAGCACCAAATAGCGTCAAAGTCAAAGACAATTCAGTCAGTTCTGTTTAGAGTTTAGGTGAATGTTTCATACTATGGTTTCATAAATATAGCTATTTAAGTAGGTATGCCATTATAATAAAACAACTTTTAACCGGAGTAATTGCATGTATTATTGGTCCTTCTGCGACCACGAACATAGCAAAGTCTTCGAAACGGCAGAAAAAACTAAAACTAATAATACACGCGATTAATCCGGTCAAAAGTTGTTTTATTATAATGTGTAGTGATCGCGAAAACCATTACTATAGGTATGTCATGTTTATTAATTAACTGTTTTACAAAAATCTTTGATCTTTTTTAAAGCCGCACTAGCCACCACTGGACCAATTGTAAGTATTGCAAATAAAAGAAAGAAAGTGAGGAGGAAAAAAGGAGTTAATTAAACATGTATCTTGTTATTCGTTATTTAGGTATAAACGTGTTTAATTAATACGTTATAATTATTTGTCTACAATAATTATAACGTACTCAAACACCCTCGTCAATAAAATAAAATTAACGGATGAAATATTTTACCTTCTTGATTCAACGGACGTGCTTGGTTTCTTTGTTAAAAAGTTATAACTTTTAACCATTTTTTTTTTAATAGTTGAGTTTAACAGTTGTAACTTTTAATGGTTTTGTCTTAATTGGGCGATATGGTAGTTAAGCGACAAATTAGTAAATAAAAAAAGACTTTTAATGAGCATACTTCAACAAAGTCGACAGGAACAAGCACATTAGTGCTCCTTCCGAATTCTTCATTGTATTAAAAAGTTTGCGGAAATACTTTTCAATGTTGTCGAAGGTTTATAGCCTTAAGCAACCATTAAATTACTTGAATATAGTTCATGGGTCAACGCCAATTAAATATTTTGGCTACGGCGCCGTATGTTCAGTTCGCAAAATTTCGCAGAATTTCTTCCTGTATCGTAGGTGCGTTTACAGACAAATAATCTCACATAAATATATACCCAGACCCGGAACAATTATCTGTAGATCATACAAATAATTGCTCCGTGCAGGAACCGATCCTGCGACACAGTCAAAGGTCGCAAGTTCAAATTCAAGGCACGCATCACTGTCTTTTCGAAGTAATATGCGTATTATAAATTAATTATCACTTGCTTATAACGGTGAAGGAGGAAAACAACGTGAGGAAACCAGCACACCTGAGAGATGTTCTCGACGGTGTGTAAAGCCATGTTACCTACGGGTAGTTTAAACTCTGACACTAGGTTGTTCATTAACCACGCAAAGAACTTAAATTTTCGACTTAAAATGTATAAAAAATATTACACAAATCATTATCAAACAAAGCAAATGTGTCCCAATTTCCTTGAAAAAGGACATTATATAGCTTTATTACATACATAAAGCCGTCATAACAATAGGTACTAGCTGTAAAAGAGACTGCACAATGGTTAATTTCTCACGGCGATAGGGTAACGGGTCATATATTGCGTATTGCCTCATACGTGACCCGTGTAATGTGTATGTATGCCTTACAATTGTGTATGCTAATAATATGTTTGATGTTTTACAACGTTATGCTACTGGGTTTTTCGATTGTGCATGTTGACAAATTTTATCTTGGAAATGACTCTCTCAGAGTAAATTTTATATAGAAGTCTAACTTTAGAGTTCTCTACGCATGCGTGAATGCGCTTGAAAGTGTGTTATATATTTATTGGGGTAGTTACTGTGTACAACATTGTATTCATTGATTCTTTATAATATTAGGTCGCCCCCCACCTTAGTATTCAAACATATAGGTATTATTACTTATAGAAAGTGATTTCTATAAGGTAGAGTGCCCCCCGTAATAAATATTAGATATTTATTATACTGATAAATAAGTATAATAAATATCTAATATATGTGTGTGTATTAGGCCTTGTAAGAGTTATGACAATATATTTTTACCTAGAAGGTTGTCGACTGCTTAACTGGGCTTTCTATACTAAGCGACAATACGCTTAGGGCACCCCCTGTGGGGTCGGGCCTCGGCTTAGGGCGTAAAATATTTTTCGTCGTTTGCCTCTAAAGTAGAGTAGGCCAATTAGCATTGTATATTATTTTGGTACAATTGCACACAATGAAGTGTCATAACAAAATAATGGGTAGGTAGGTAATTAGATAAAATACACACTTGAGTGGCGGCTTTTTATTAATTGTCCCAAACATTAATAAAAGTTTCATTCTACATTTATGTACAATGTGGCGCTGATAGCTCGTTGAAAATAGAAGTTATAAAGTTAATATATTAAATGGAAAAAGAATACGGTCGCGAACAGGTTTCGAACCTGCGCCTCCCGGATAAATACTCCAGGCGCTCTGACCATCTCAACCTCTGCTCACCACCGCAAATTCTTCATCCATATTTTACCACGACTTTTGGCGACGTCATAGCTATCTATTCAGTCCCTATACAGGTGACCGCAGGTTCGAATTCTGTTCGCGACCGTATTATTTTTCCATTTAATAGAGTTCGCTAGGCATACGTATTAACGCAAAGATTTATCTTTAATAAAAGTTATATTTGCAAAAGTTAATCATGCATGCTTTAGATACAACAAGATTAAGCAAATATTTATTATGATCTGTAATATGTTTTTTGTACTGTTTTCTTTTCTTTTTTTCTGTTTTATCGCTATTTTTTTTTTATTGTCTTTGGTAAATTCTTATTAATTGAGTTATTCATGGTATACTATATTGAACTTAATAAACGGATATTATATATATATTGTATATATCGACTGCTGAGCATGAGGTCTTGGGTTCAATTTCCAGGTCGGAAAGAATGTCATTGGGTTTTTCTGTTAGGAATTTCTCAGTAGCACACGGAGTTTGGAATTGTGCCTGGTAGATGGCAAAAGGCTCACCACCTATTACATGGGACTTAATAACAACATTGGTGAAATGTGAGTTTACAATTGTGTACTGCCTACTTCTTCGGGGAATACAGGCGTGATGTTATGTTATGTTAAATATATATATATTATAAATATATTATAAATATATATATATATATATCTATAGATCTAAACTGCGACCTTTGACTAGCACTTCAACGTTCTAACCACTGTTTACGGTAATGTAAATAAATAATAAGTAAAATTCTGACAGTCGCTAATTATGAATATAATTTAAATAATAATTAGTTAAAAACAATGATACATTAATATGACAATAGCATCTTGTGTAAATGACAAAAAGAAATATATTTCTCAGAATGAGGTTAAGGTATTATTGTCTATTTCGAAGGCTGTGTACGCAAATCGCTAAGCTGTTGCACTAGAGAGTCTGGAGATCAAGAGGTCGAGAGGTCAAGTGCCAATCGCTTTACGTTGTATTGAACATATTACTAGAAAATTAAAACTCAAAGTGCGCAGGTCAAAGCTACCGGTACTTGAAACTGTATTTACTGTGTTTACTACCCCCACCGGTCGTCCCTTTTGGCATTCTTGCATTGACACGACTTATTTCTTGATCGAAATGAATCCTATATATAAAATTGGTACTGTTTCGTAATCTGTGTTCTATTAATGAGCTCTTCTTTCGAATATAAACTAGCAGCACTTTACCGATGATGGCGACGCTCGACTGCTACAGTCGGCAAAGTGCCTTTCATCAGTAAGAGCACTAAGACTGGACGTTAAACAATTTATTTATTGTAATATTATCTAACAGTAGAGCCACTATTAAGTCTTTAAAGGAGCCGAAGTAATCACATAGAATCTGCTATAATTTAGTTTTAAACGTCTCATTGAAACATGGAATTAACCGCTTGTCAGATAGGAACCAGCAGAGGGGAACGGGTTAATGTAGTGTTTGTAAGTGACTTAGCAACTTGATACTGTTATTAGACTACATTATACTTACTTTTTTTACTTATAATCTTGACATTGAATTGTGATATTTGCAAACTGATACCTAAATAAAAAAAAAAAAACATTAATTGAGCAGAATTTGACGAACTTATGCCTCCCGGATGAATACTTCAGTAAGTTATCCTAATTCTCACTATTCCAAATTCTTGCTCCACATTAATACGTCTAATGGTGACTCATCGACACGACTAAATTCTTAGTTAATTCAGCGTCAATCTTCAGCTCACATGCGTTTATAAAGTAAAATATTTAGCCGAAGGCGCATTTTCAATTCATTATTGTATTTATGCATTTTAAAAGAATTCATGATAAATAAAAGCAAAATCTATACTACTATACTATAGCAATTGATTTTTATATATAAGCAATATATATAAAAATCAATTGCTGTTCGTTTGTCTCGCTAAAACTCGAGAACGGTTGGGCCGATTTAGCTGGTTTTGGTTTTGAAATGTTTGTCGTAGTCCAGGGCAGGTTCAAACGATGAGACAATTTAGAGAAATGAAATTTTTGTTTTTACTATCTTCCTCGCAACTAGATGACCATCTAGTAATAAATATAATACTGGCACTGAACGTGCTATATTTATCAATAGCATTTCTATGCTATACTGCTGCACATAGGATCAATAATCAGGTATTATTCATATAAAAATAGTATTTTGAATGGGAGAAGCCAGCTTAAATTTATATTTATAATTTTTATAATTTTATCTTGGAGTCTTAATATTAATTTAAATTTATTGTTTTAATTTAATTTATTATTTAGATTAAAATTTTTAAATTTACTACTTTGTTTTTTTTTATCTGGATTAATTGTTTTTATTTAACTGACTGTATGAATTTCATCTGTTTTTGTTTTACATGCTGATATTTTATATTTTATTTAATAATATTTTTGGTAACTATTTTAATACTAACTGAATATATAATTACTATCAACTACTCGTATTATATAAAAGCTGTGCACGCCTGTAAGTGACTTATTTGCACAGGACAAACTATTTATAATGTCTACATGAATATTAATTGTAAAGAATTCAAGATAAATCTTTGAAAAGCATTAACGCATAATTAGCGAACTCTAAAGTTACAATATGAAATGGAAAAAGAATACGGTCGTGAACAGGATTCAAACCTGTGCCTCCCGGATAAATACTCCAGGCGCTCTGACCACTAAGCCATCTCGATCTCTCCTCGAATAATTGTAAATAAGTTGTAGATGTGCCTTATAAAATAAAATATAAAAATAATATTTTGGTTAGTTTTTTTTATAGTAATGAATTTATTTATGAATGTAAAATACGATCGTGAGGATGCGGGAGGCGCAGATTCGAATCCTGCTCGCGACCGTATTCTTTATCACAAAAATATAACTTTAAGGTTCGCTAAGCATGCCTTAATGCTTTTCAAAGATTTATCTGTATACGATATTTACTAAAAACACACTTATCTATGAAATAAACAGGTATATAAGAATTTTTCTTTTGGATCTACGTGCTTCATTCTCGGCCACACCGTCGCTTACCATCAGACGAGTTGGTGGCCAAACATGGTCTATTTATGATTAAAAAAAGTATACAGGCACAATAATTTACAATTAAAACCAGCTCTTTAAACATCGGTATGTACCAATCCAATTAAAATAATTAAATGAGACCTTTCACTAGAACATTCACCAGTAATTTTGACAACTTGCTTCGTACATATTAGGCATGTTGTCTTTAAATCATACGCTTACATTCTTAAAATGAAAACCTGTATTGATTTGTTGGTTTAAGTAGAGTGGAGTACTACTCTCTTTTAACACGATTGCCCAAAAGAGAAGTTATGTTTTTAATGTTCATGTGTGCATGTGTGTTTGTGAGTTTCTGTATTCCACCATAACTTCTTAACTCCTAAACCGATTTAGATGTATGGGCTATCGTGAGAATCCTTACTTAGTAAGATTTAAAAATATAGTAATATAATGACTATGGAAAACATAAAGCTGTGAAATTAAAAAAAATATGACATATAAAGCGTGCTTTTTAATTTTTTAAATAAGTTCATCTGGTTTTTTTTCATTTTTTAAAGAAATTTAACGGAATTTTAATAAACAAGTTGAAAAAGTCTTCAAGATTCTTTTATCTGTCACTTCATATGTCCTTATGTATATTTCGGACTTCTGTTATATCAAAGATAAATCTTTGAAAATCATTAACGCATGCTTAGCGAACTCTAAAGTTATATATATTTTATGGAAAAAGAATACGCTCGCGAGCAGGGTTCGAACCTGCGCCTCCCGGATAAATACTCCAGGCGATCTGACCACTAAGCCATCTCGACTCTGACTTCTGAATCTTCTATTATATCCTATCTAATTACTAATATTATAAATGTGAATGTTTATGTGGATGGATGTTTGTTACTCTTTCACGCAATAACTATTAAACGGATTCTGACGAAATTTGGCAAACAGATAGTTTATAACCTGGATTACACACAGGATACTTTTGATCCCTCCTGGACTGAATTCTGAAGTCGTCGCAGATGAAGTCGCGGGCAAAAGCCTACAGTCTGCTATAGGACCATTCCAAGATAACTGGTATGGCATTTTATAGAATTGTCTTTACATCCACGTTTTCACGCAATTTTTCCTTCACTGTTTAACAGTAACATAACATAGCATCACGCTTGTTTTCGGGGTAGGCAGAGGTATACACAGTTGTACACCCGCATTTCAACAAGCTGTTATTAAGTCCCATGAAACATGGTGAGCCTATTGCTATCTACCGGGCACAATTCCAAATTCCGGGCTACTGAGAATTTTATAACAGAAAAAAAAATTGCCCGACCCGTGAATCGAACCCGAGACCTCATGGTCAGCAGTCACGCTTAGGACCACTTGACCAAAGAGGCAGTTAAACAGTATTATGTTAGATTGAACTTTTCTCGCTCTATTTTGAACCGCAAAGATTTCTTTATCTGCAACCTTATCGCGGGCTGATCCTCTATAACCCTAACCTATCGAAATTGTATCACAGATATACTAAGTAAGATTGGTCTAGCAGTTTGTTTATCGATGACAGTAACGAGGTAACGAGCCACGATCGGCCTTTCACACTCTGATCGAGAACTGAGATCGTGGCGACCCAGGCGAACTCGCGGCATTTCCTTATACTAGACAAAATTGTCTATTGTGTGAAGTAATACTTTATTTTGACTTGAAAATTGTTACAGTTTGATTTGTTGGTTTGAAATATAATGAGTATAACGGTGAGATGTGGTTTGTATGAGACTTATAGTATAGTGCACCTAGGTTTGGCTTTTCATAAGTACCTGTAATCTAGTCTATTTGAAATAAAAATATTTGAAAATACAGATAGTTGTTGAGAATTTAAGAACTAAACTACATATAAACACCATAAGATGTGTACTTTCGAAAGAGTCGGTTCGTACCAAGAAATACAATCTTGCAATAATTATTATTGTAGGTAAGTTTTACATTATAAAAAAAAAGTGCAACATCATTCTTGACATAAACATCTGAGGAAAATATTTAGTTGACTTTTAACAACATATTGGTATCCAAGAAATGTCTGCAAGTAATCAAAACAAGACCACTTGTCTCTGAAATATACATATTCATTACATATTTATTTTCCCATGACTGCTGGGTTTATGGTATCGAATGAATTATTTATCAGAAAATTGAATTTAATTATTCGCTTATTTATCAGACTATATAATTTAATTCTGAAATAAAAAATGATTATGTACCTCATCCGTCTATTTTTTCGATTCGGTTAGATTTTTTGGGTCGAGCAGTGTTATTGGGTTTTTCTGTCAGGAAATAGTAAATAGACTCACCACCTATTTCATGAGACTTAATAACAGTATTGGTGAAATGTGTACCTACAACTGTGTGCACCTCTGTCTACCCCTTCGGAGAAAACAGGCGTGATGCTATGTTATGGTAAAACTGACCTCCGTGAGAAATAATTGCCATTACTGAGATAGTTACAGAATTAAAATTAAATCCTTCTTAAAAGTAATTGTTTTATTATTCGACTGCACGAGCTCGCGTTGATGTCTTTTATATGAAATTTGCAAAGTCTTCCATGCATTTTTATTTTGTATAGTTTTTTTTTTGTCTAAATGTAATTATAATTATGTATAACGTAATAATGATTCCTCTTTCATGACATTTAATGATCGCAGTGTAAGTGGAGTGGTAGTAATAAAAAAAAAAAATATTATAGGGGTTAAATTTTTCATCACAGAGCGCTATAGACTTTAGCGTTTATCAAACAACCATTGAAACTGTTTTACGATTAGAATAAACATAACATAACATAGCATCACGTCCATATTCCCGGCAGAGGCGTATACTGTAGTACGCCCACATTTGACGGATGCCGTTGTTAAGTCCAATGTGGTGGTTACACTAACGCTATCATCTACTGAACGCAATTCTACTAGAGTGAGAAGTTGCTTTCAGTCAACTCCAATAATATTTTACGGGAAACGAACCCAGCACCTTAAGCAACTGTGTTGACGTCCATTAAACCAATGACAGATTATTCTACGACCCTATTTTTAGGGATTACGATACTCTAAGATTGCGGTTCCGGTTATTAATTTGTCATACTTTCTAGCTACTGTCGGCTTATAGCTAAAGGAACTCGTCATATTGACAAATTATCAGCTATTACCTACAGGCGCAAGCATCGTATTATATCACTATAATTCTAACAAATTAAACATAATAATGTTTACAATCAAGATAATTTCGTGTATGATAATTTTGAAGATTTGAATATATAATTATTCGGACACGGATGCTGAAATCCGATTCTCAGATAATAATTATCGTGGGAAACACTAAATTTTAGTATTAATACTAAGTTTTATAAAATGGTTCGTTAACTATTAGCTAATTTGGGTTCTGTTTTTTTATGTTTTAATTTTTTAGGACTTAAATGTTAGAAAATTTGGCGCAAACTGGTTTTCGACGTTGGTTGCACTTTAAGTGCCCTATCGATTTAGTTGCGGGTTCAAGCTCTGTTCGTGATTGTATTTATCTTTCGACAAAAAAAAAACATAACACATAACATAGCATCACGCCCGTATTCCCCGAAGGGGTAGGCAGAGGTGTACACATTTGTACACACACATTTGACGAATGCTGTTATTAAGTCCCATTTAATTGGTGGTGAGCGTATTGCCATCTACCGGGCAAATTGGACAAAAAAAAACAATCTCCGGACTGCTACTGAGAATTTCCTAACAGAAAAATTCAATAACACTTTGACCGACCTGGGAATCGAACTCGAAACCTTATGGTCAACATGGTTGCGCTTACGAGACCAACGAGGCAGTAATAATTTATAATATAGGGTTTTTTTTATAGGTAACCGACCTATAAAAAAAGACCAAGTCAACTAATGAAGTCTGTCGTGAGGGTTCGTAGACCCACATAAGTACTTGGTTGCTGTTAGAGCACCCTGAGCGGTTCAATATAGATCAATCTAAGACTACTGAGTGATGGACAACATTGCGTGAAAACCTGAATCTAAAGACTATTTTCCAAAGAAGCCACACCAGTTAGCCTGAAATTCAAGATAAATCTTTGAAAAGCATTAACGCATAGTTATCGAACTCTAAAGTTATTATATTAAATGGAAAAATAATACGGTCGCGATCAGGATTCCGGACCACTAAGCCATCTCGACTATCGACTCGGTCGAGATAGCTTAGTGGTCAGAGCGCCTGGACTATTTATCCGGGAGGCGCAGGTTCACTACAGACTCCTACAGACATATACAGAAGGACAGTTTCAGTATGGATTTTTAATTTTATCTTAAAGGAACTAGTACCGCCCATTGGCCGAAATTGGACCATAATTCATGTTACTAATATTCAAGTTAATAATATTATATTGTTAAATGTGTTTGTGTGACATGCATTGTAGTGTGTGTAATGTTTCTTTTTTAGATTTAAAGTATTTCTAATGCATATTATATAAAAATATTAGCTTCTCTGTATAAACTTTAAATGTGCCAAATTTCGTACTCCTCCGTCCGCGTAATTTTCGGGGTAAAGGTAGGTAAAGGGGTATAAAGTTATTGCTGCACGTAGTAATATAATGATATCGAACGTTCTTAAGTACCGTAAAAATAGATTACAGGAAAATTTGTATGGCAGGCACTAGGTAAATATTGATTGTTGTTACGTATTAGAAATTAATTATACTTATATAATACTCCTCCGGACCATATTTCGGCCACGGCGGCCTATTTCCACGGGAGATTAGCCAAGTACGCAGGACATATTATAGGGCACAAGTGTTTGCGCAAACATAGGTGCACTCCCTCTTCCTTCACTCTCATAGTCCGATGGGACGGCAATCCGACACGACCGGAGAGAGATCAGGCGCAGGACCGACGGCTTTACGTGCTCAATTATATATATCACTTGTTTGAAACAGTGAAACGCATCTAATAAAACTGGCACACCTAAGAGATGTTCTTGGTGGTGTGTAAACCTATAATGTCAGACGCCTACGGGCGTTTTAAAATATAACACTAGATTGTTCATCAACCATGTGATAAAAAGAAGTACGCATAGATCTTTCAATCGCTTTATCGCATGAGCAGCGAAATCTTAAGTTAGAGCTTAACTTTAGGGATTGCTACGCATGCGCTAATGCTTTTGAGAGATTTATCTGTACCTTATTACACGACTGCCCAAAAATAGAGGGTTAAGTTTTTAGGGTTCGTATGTCTGAGATTAACTAATTCTTCTTCTTCTTCTTCTTCTTATCGTGTGGTAAATGAACAAGCTAGTGTCAGAGTTTTAACCACCCGTAAGTCTCTGACATAGCTTTACACACCATCGAGAACATCTGTCAGCTGTGCTGGTTTCCTCACGATGTTTTCCGTCACCGATTTAAGCAAGTGATAAGTAATTTATAATACGCACATGACTTCGAAAAGTCCGTGATGTGGGGCCATAGATTCGAATTTGCGACCTTTGACTTGTCAGTCCAACGGCCATACTACTGGGCTATCACTGTATGTATGTATGTATGTGAGTTTCTTTATTCCACGATGCCTGAACCGATTTCGATGTATGGGGTATCGTTAAAATTCTTACATTGTCCCGCGTAACATACGCTAGTAATTCAAGATAAATCTTTGAAAAGCATTAACGCATGCTTAATATTGTAACTTTATACGCTAGTAAGATAAAAAAAAATGGCAGTGCTTGTAATTTATTTTATATTTTTCATCTTGTATTGCTTGTTTTCTTATATATATTTTTAACCGACTTCCAAAAAGGAGGAGGTTATCAATTCGGTTGTATTTTTTTTTTTTTTTTATGTTTGTTACCTCAGAACTCCGTCATTTATGAACCGATTTGGAATTATTATTTTTTTCATTTAATTATTATACCTTCAATACTATATCTGCCTAGCCTTTTCCCAATTACATTGGGGTCGGCTTCCAGTCAATCCGGATGCAGCTTAATACCAGTATTTTACCTACATGGAGCGACTGCCTATCTGACCTCCACAACCCAGTAACTGGATAACACGATATCTCGTGGTATGACTGGTTGTCAGACTTTCAGGCCTTTGACTACCCGTAACGGCTGTCATAGATCTTAATTTGACAACCGGGACCGACGGCTTAACGTGCTCTCTGAGGAACCTATACCTTCAATACTGATTTGGTAAATTTCTCAATTTATTATTGATGCCGTTTGAGTGGAACGAGCGTGTAAAAAAAAAATTAGACCAATTTAGTTTTTTTCCAAAAGTTTTCTTAAAATCCGTAGATTTCATTGAGAAATATTGTGTAATAGAAATCAAATATTTTCATATGATCTAGTTGTCAAATATTTGAATATAGATAAAGGCATATATGTATAAATGATTTACGTATTTCCGCATTTTCTTGGAGTTATTTATTATTATTATGTTCTATAGAAATGCATATTTCGCATAACTTCGCATAATACAATACAGTTTTAGGTCATTTTGGTCCAAAAGACAATTTAAAACTAGATTTGGAATTTGTAGAGTCTAAAATATTAATATCTCAGATAAAAAATGTAAACTTATATGTGTAAATATATTAACGTAAAAATATACATTTCAACTCAAACTATACAAAAACGAACCATAACCAGATAAATCTTTTCAAACTTCAAACGCATTACCGCATGCGTAGCGAACTCTAAAGTAATTAATTTATAAAAATAATTTATAAAAAATAATTACTTTAAACCAAAACTGGCCGGCTATATGCGGCCATAACAGGGCTTCTCATTCAAAGAAGGAAAAATTCTTTGAGCATTTGACAAAAACAGAACCAATAAATAGTTAGAAAACTACATCAATAAACAAAATAACACATTCACCTACCGATTTCTCTCAACTCTCACACACAAATTAAACGATAGGAAACTAAAAAACCATCACTTCAAAAAGACACCCTTATCACACAATTTTCCCGGCGTAATATTTTACGTACAGAGTTACGGTACGCCTTGCGTGCGTCAACGTACGTTGCGTGCGATCCGTAACGCGTGCGGTTTAGGTCGCGTCGCGTCGCGTACTAGTCTGACCGGCCGGCACTGTGTGCTAATCGTCACATCGCATAATCAAGTGAGAGGAAGTCTAGAGAGGTGATAGAGGGCCTATTTTATTATGGTTGGTAAGCAAAGGCCATTTGTTAGACCTTAAGTGTCGTGTACTAAGTGATTGGTGCCGTTTACCTGTTGTGTCTATATTTGTAGAGCTGTTCAATTCGTGAGTTTGATTTGTTATTTATACGCATTATGAAAGCTCAGATTATAGGGTGGAATGAAGATTCAGCATCGCCGTTTTTCGCTCAACGGCTTTGCCTTTTGCACCGTCAGCAGTTTATGGTCTTCTGATATCTTGGTAGGTTTCTGGATTTCTCATATCTTTAAGTAGCTCAAATGTGCCTAGCCTTTCCCCAATTACCTTGGAGTTGGCTTCCAGTTAAACCGGATGCAGTTTAATACCAGTATTTTACATTGAGCGACTGCCTGTCTGACCTCCACAACCCAGTTATTGGGTAACACGATGTCTCGTGGTATGACTGTTGTCAGACTTTCGGGCCTCTGACTACCCGTAACGGCTATCATAGATCTTAATTTGACAACCGGGTCCGAGGAATTAACGTGCTTTCCGAAGCACGGAGAGGTCTCGGTATGAAATTATGGTCACCCATCCACAGACTCACCGTGGTAAGCACAGTTTAACCTCGATCGATCTATCTGAGCGGCTGATACTTAGCCACGAGCCCCTCATATCTTTAAGTAGCTGTTCTTCTAAAAACTTCTAGGTGTCCTTTTGTACATTATGATAAAGAAAAAATCTCAAAATCCAAACTAATATCCTAATGCCTTGCTAAAGACACTGCAGTTTTATCCATCCATACGAGTCTACACAGGGAGCAAATAATTCATATGGCATTTGTTAAAACATAAGATTTACTTGGAAAGACTTAAAAGACAAACACATACACCTATACAAATAAATTGTCACACCAAAACAACACCAGTCACACTTGCACCACTCCATTAAATTTTACACCTGACATAACCAAAGCAACCTACTTACAAGGCAAAGAAAGCAATACTTCGCTGACGTTATTGTCCTCCACTTAGCTTATCGCCTTCTATTCCTTTCACACATACGCACATGTGACACACTAGAGCGGGACAGATATGGTTAGGAGAAAAGTGGACAGGTTTCGGTGATCGCTCAATAAATCGCGCGGTGATCGAATTTTATTTGATTAAAGTGACCACGCTATTTTAATTATGTGAACATTAAAATGAAACTATAATGCGATGTGTATAGGGTTTAATATTAAATTACGTTGATTTAGAAGAAGTTATGAGCTTTTAAGTTTCGTAATATCGTAAAGTATTTATACACATTATTGGTGTTAAACATTGACTGAATTCTCCGGATTTTTTATCCGAAGAATTCAGCTAGGCTGGGCAAAAGTTCGGAAAGCTTCGTCAGGTCTTCTCGTCGCCAAACCCTCAATGTCTTCAATCAGTGCTTCCTACCAGTCATGACTTACGCTTTCGCACAGTGCGGTCAGTAAATAAATTAAAAGTTGCTCAGCGAGCTATGAAGAGAGCTATGCTCGGAGTTACTCTGAAGGATAAAATCCAAAACTAGGTTATCCGACAGAGAACCAAGGTAGTCGACATACCTCAAAGGATCAGCAAACTGAAGTGGCAGTGGGCTAGCCATGTATGCCGACGAACCGACAATGGTTGGAGTAAACGCGTACTGGAGTGGAGACCACGTCTAGGTAAGCGGTGTGAAGAACGCCCTCCGGCAAGATGGAGCGACGACCTGCGGAACGTAGCTGGTACATATTGGATGAGAAGAACCGAAGAACGGGCTCAGTGATGTCTTGGGACCTATGTCCAGCATATTAGACTGCCTCGTTAGTCTAGTGGTCGCAAGCGCGGCTGGTGAGCGTGAGGTCCTGGGTTCGATTCCCAGGTCGGGCAAAGAGTTATTGAATTTTTCTGTTAGGAAATTCTCAGTAGCTGCCCGGAGTCAGGAAGTGCGCCTAATCTCTCTCCGGTCGTGTCGGATTGCCGTCCCACCGGAATATGAGAGTGAAGGAAGAAGCAGTGCACCTGTGTTTGCGCATAGGCCGCCGTGACCGAAATATGGTCGGAAGGTATATATATGTCCAGCAGTAGACTGCTATAGGTTGATGATGATGATTGGTGTTAAGATGAAATTAAGTGAAGAGTCTATTGCTGTTCTAGGCATCATGATTGTTTAACTTCATTGACGAAGGAGGCTGAAATACTAACGACATTGGCAGCTTTTAAGGAACTAATAATATAGTTCGCCTGGGAAATACGAAGGGTACCCTATAAAGGTACAGGACAAAAAGTTTCCAATGTTTCAATAAAAACGTTGTCCAAGTCAACCAGACATACAACTGACTTCCTAGCGAGGTAGTCCTAATCCCAAGATATGCTCTAAGTAGGAATCGGCGCAGAAATTGGAAATCTACCCCAACATACTACTAGGGTGAAAGGCTAGTGAAGTAGGGTTGCATACGTCAAATTATATATAACATAGGTATACTAGTTTTTTGACACACACAGTTGCATATCAGGCACTCAGACAGACAAGATGGAGCCTTACACAGTCCTATCATTTTATATGTATAATAAAGCAGAAGAGTTTGTTTTTTTTTTTTATTATTTGAATGCGTTAATCTCAGGAACTGTAGTACTGTAGTAGTACAGATGGATATACAAAAATATTTTTGCATATGATAGCCCAATTTCTTTAGCAAATCGATAGAGGGTGAAACGTGAGGCACGCTAGTGATTTTCTAAAATATGCTTTATAGAAATGTCAATGATGCTTTTGCACCATTCAAGCGTACACGAAATTTGCAACAGATACGTACATAACATTTGTCACACGGAAAAGCCTGAAAACAAAGAAAACAGTATTGACACAGCCGTTAAACTATTTATGTATAGTGTTTAGATAAATAGGATTTATTAGCAGTATGCTATGTAGTCAAGTTATGTCACAGTGCTGTGAAAGTGTCCTTTGGCGATGTCCCATACTTTAGCAGGAAGTAGAGTGTTCATTATTTGTGTTGGAAGATACACGTACAATGTAGCAATGCAGCAAAATATTATTGTCAACAAAATAAAGTTTAGATATTACCACGATAGCTACCCACAATGTTACATACTTCTACAAAATTGATTTTACAAGTTTCGCGACAATGTACTTATCTGTTGCAATTTTCGCGAATGCTTGAATAGTGTGAATACACCATTAACATTCCTATAATGCTTGATTTTTTAGATGATCGTATCAGCGGACGGACTTCACGAACCTTTCAGCCTATCTGAATGTGTGAGCAGACTAAATCACCTCGTCTGATAGTCTTGTGTGACGGTCAAGACAGTTTGAGGCTTGGTACTCGATCAAATTAACTAATTTTTTAATAGGAGGAATCAGCAACAAATTTTCCAGCCACTGCACCTTTTAAACCATCATCCACAGTGGTGACCAATCAATAAAACGCTAAGACAGTAAAGCTCAACGTGTCCGAGGGGAAAGTTTTTTTCTCCCTTGGAATCAGCAATGAAAACAGTGACCGAAAAAAAAATTGAGAAGTAGAAAATAATATCAGTTTCCACTTACAGTAAACTGACAAATATGTCGAGTTGCTTGCGACTCACTTAGATCAAATCCTGCCTTCTTAGAGTTCCCCCAAGACCCAAACCAATGTCTTCTTCCTCCTTTCTGTATTCAAACAAAATGCTATCAACGTAGTGTTAAAAATGTAATCTTAAAAACTGTTACACAATACATTTAAAAATAAATCCCCTTCCATTGAATTATAAATAATGCTATCTATTCTCTTACGCACGGATTAGTTGCGCGAAACAGTGAAAGCGTATGAGTCACAGGATTTATCCACCTAATCATAATCAGTATTCACAGCGTGATCTCCGTTCTATTTAGCTTCGGATCTCACCGTTGATTTCTTTTATCTGCTCATAAAAGTTTACTGTAAATGGTATTAAGTGATTTCGCTTTTATTCAGATCGCAGACGCGCTTGTGCGGTTAGAATTAATTTGATCTTTGTAATACTCTTGTTAGTGTGCATGTCCACGTGTCATTTATATTTGTTACCCAGTCGAAATTCGTAAAACTTCTTTAATGCTTGGATTTTTTTAAGACCGGATTCCTAAACTGTTTTTTTTTGACTTTAATTTATTTCCAGAATATAACTGCTTTGACGGCCGCTTTTTTAGTTTTAGGGAATTTGTCTAGTCGGTTTATTCGATCAAACACCCATACTACATATTTTGTTTTGTACAATTCAATATTCTTTTCAGACAGCGTTTTTACGAGATAATTTTATAACGATGGACAAAGGACGATTGTACACTTTTTACTAGTTGCAAAAGCTTTCTTAAATAGAAAAGTCACACCAGTAAAGTCTTCCATACGACCATAAGTATATCGTCGACCCATGATGTTGTTTGTCCAAACTCCGCGCGCCTACTCTCGCCCGTCATTCGGTCAGGCATTTACTCCACCCCCCCAGGGGTTCCACCTTATCGTGGTGGGGGGGCTCTAGTAGCCGTGGCTTGGTCACCCACGGTGAAGCTAACGGAACCCGAGGAGGGCCGCTCCTTAGGGCTTTGCCTTCAAGCCCATGTTGGAGCGGCGCCGGCGTAATCTCCGAGGTGGTTGCGGCACGCCATTAGTCTGGTGTGCCGTAGCGGGGGGGTGCAATACCCAATCCCGTGAAAGAGTCCGGCAACGGACGGCTGCGGGCGGGTTCGCAGTTGTGTGCGAAAGCGTTCCTGCGTCCCGCCCTCAAGCAGCTGAGGAGGTATACTGTGGAGTTTTAGTAGGTTCGAGTCCCACATAACCGCTCTGTCTCCCCGTGTCAGAGCGGTATGCGAGGGCATTTCTCCACATAAAAAAAATAAGCATCTACTCCAACCGTCCATCACCACATTTTGCCAAGTTTTCTGCCCAACACCAGTTTACACTTAACGGACACCGATATCTTCACATTGGTCTTTTTTCAGATATTCGTATTTCGAACTCGATCACTAAGAATAATGCTCAACATGGCAAGCTTTAGGGGGTTTTATGCAGTTTTCCTAGTAAGCGTCCATGTTTCAGGACCAAAAGTCATTGTATGCATGACACTTTGTTCATAGAGACGGGTTTTCAGGCATTACAGCATATTTCGATCTTTGATACGTCGTTGAGTTTATCAATTTTTACTATTAGACAAATACAATATCCGAAAATCTCTTAACGTATCACATGTTGGAGATGCGCACTCTACACAATACAAAACGAGATCGTATTGCGCAAGTCGCGCGTGGGAACTGCGCACGCGTTCCTAGTCTCCTCTGTATGCAAAAACTAGACGCCCGGAACACACTTCCGTATAATGTTATGTAGTTTGATTGAGGTAAACAGGTGTTTTAGGCCTTGTGTGTTAGGTAATAGGCCTATAACAGCTTTCGATACTAATACAATTTCCTTATAAATATATATTTTTTCAAAAAATGGTCCTGGTGTGCTACACATGCTTGTGATATTTTATACCCTGCCTACCTATTTATTTGTTATGCCTTTTAGATATAGTTTTTTTTCTTAACAGATCATTAGGTATCGTTTCATACATAGCATCGGGCCTGCATTCCCCAAAGGGATAAGCAGAGGTGTACACAGTTCTACACCCACATTTCACCAATGCTGTTGTTAAGTCCCATGTGGTGGTGGTGAGCCTATTGCCATCTACCAGGCGGGCTGATACTGGGAATTTTCTAACAGAAAAAAAATCGAACCCTCATCGAGACCTCATGCAGACAGTTAAAATATAGCATCACGCCTATATTAAGATATCGATTACATGAATTAGATCTGCGTAGTTTTGAAATGAGAACCGATATTGTCCGTGTAACGATAAAAAAACGTTATTTCCTAAAGAAAGTAAAGATCGGCATGAACAAGTAGGAAACCTATAACCCACAGTAAGATACTTATAGGCCTAGGTATCTCAAATAATGTTTATAACACAGTAGCAGTGGCGGCGGGTGGTCTGTCCCGGGTGCCAAGCAGTAAAGGGTGACAATGTAGTTCTCCTCCCGACCGTATTTCGGCCACGGCGGCCTATCTCCACGGAGATTAGCCAAGTACGCAGTAGATATTATAGTGCACAAGTGTACCTATGCGCAAACACAGGTGCACTCCCTCTTCCTTCACTCTCATATTCCGATGGGACAGCAATCCGACACGACTGGAGAGAGATTAGGCGCAGAACCGACGGCTTTACATGCAACCAGCACACCTGAAAGATGTTTCTCGATGGTGTGTAAAGCCATGTCAGAGACCTACGTGTAGTTAAAACTCTAAGTTGTTCATCAACCACACGATAAGAAGAAGACCCGGTGTTCAAACTCAGAGCCTCACGAAAATACAGTAGCCGCACATGCCTTCACTAGAAAAAGGAAATCAGTGTTGTTAATTAATTAACTATTTGGTTTCCACTTTTGACCATTGTCACGTACAGGATGTGATTTCTTTCACAATAAGGATAGGCCTTCAGGTAAAGACGGAAACCAGTTGCAATGAATGGCATCAAATTTCATGCTCATATTGTCCTTTCTTGGCAATTTGGTATGGTTTCAGTGACTTTCATGGCGTTTTTATAGATTTTTACCATGACCATCTCATTGACGCCTTGTCACGTTTAAAGCCACAGTGATGTTGCAGGATAAACCATTTTTCAAAGTCAAAGTTTTTATTTCATATAAACCATACAAAGGAACTTACGAAAAGTCAGAATTTAGGTGCACGGTTCCAAAATGTCGTTTCTATGGAGAAGATCCGGCATGAAACTCCATAGTTCACTCACTCCATTCAATTCTGTTACTGCGTTCATTAACCCGTTTGCTCAAAAAATACTTTTAAATTAGATATAAACACTGGCTTTTGGCTTATTGCGACTGCTGAGCGGACTGAGTGAAGTCCTGGCGATATAATTGAAAAATCACCCTTGACACATCGACCTTTGTTTCTTGATGACCTCACCACGGCTGTAGCCAGGAATATATATATGTCGGGGGAGGGTGTGTTTACCCTCATGTATCTAGCTACGGCTATGGACCTTACCAAGGTGTCCCAGTGCTCTTATATAGGTACTTTAGGTACGTATAACATACAGGGCTATTCATAGTATATACGAAACCTGAAACTAGTTTGTTCAGAATCAGTAATAGAATCGATTGTAATAATGTTTATATTTTGACCCAATAATATTTAAAAAATCCTATAAGTTTGATACAGTAGGTATGCGACTCAGTCGCCCGGAAGCTAGAGATCAATACGTACGTGTCGCTTGCGCCCGCGTTTCTATATCGTGTCGTGTGTAAATAGTGCTCATGAATGAAATGAAATTATTTTAATGAATGAAATGATTTATTTTCTCTTCACTAATGGTTCGTAACAAGCTTAATTTAATACATAAGGTTAAAAACTACCTTTTGTGTGAGACTGGTGCCTAAGATAGGTATAATAAAACACCAGACCCCACACCGCTATATTACAAGAAATAAAGCTTAAATATATTAGACCTATACTTTAAACGTATTTTCATATTATAATTTAGTGTGTGTGTGTGTATGTGTGTGTGTGTGCGTAAGTATGTATGAGTGTGTGTGCGTGGGCGTGCGTGTGTGTGTGTGCGCGTGCGCGTGCGTGTGTGTCAAAGAACGTAAGGCGGTGAGCATATTTATGGGAGGACAAGGAGGCAACTAAACAACTTTGTGAGTTTTCATTATTCATTTTTAACTTTTTTATATTGTTTCTATTAATATTTGACCCGTGTCTCAAGTTTCGTATATACTAAGAATAATCCTGTATATTTGGATGATAGCATAAAATAAAAATCATGCTGACACCTTTAGGATTCCATTTATTTTACCTCCACATATTCAATAAATAATTTTAATCCTAAAACACGTCTAGGTCTACAATACAGACATTATCAATAAATTGTTACGTACACATATTATATCGTATTGAAAACACCCCTTAATTTATTTCCTTTACGAATGCTTTAATAACTTTAAGTTTGTGGAAACAAAAATGGCAAATCACAATAAATTTTGTACTGTGTCACAGTTTGTCATTTTTAAATTTAAATTGTTTGAACAATTTTTGTTCGAAAAGCTGTAATGTTTAAATAAAGTTAGAGACTACAAATGTAAATTAAAAAGCAACGCTTAGTTAAGAGGTGTTCACAAAACTTGGAATACTAATTAACAATTGATTAAAGATCTTTTATTTTTGTGACCAATTATACTGTTCCAACGGAGAGGTGCTGGTAAGACATCATTTGGTAGGTGTGGCAGAGCTAACAATATAATAAATAATTTATAAAAATTATGCACTTGGTAATAAAGCGCATTGAAAATTTAAAGGGTAGGTATTGCTACACTTGAAAAATACAGCAAAGATTTTTTGCAAATTTTCACTCAATAGTAATTTGAATGGACGTCAAACGAAACGCGTAATTGGTACAAAAGATTTCGAAACGAACCAAAGTAAATTAATTTAGTATATATCTAATTAAACAACCGATAGTGGTTCAAAAAACATACTTAAATAGACGGTAACCGTATACGGTTATAAAAGCATCTCATTTTAAAACCCTAGTGTCGTGACACCTACACAAGATTTTATCGATAGACATAGGTTTCAGAACTCCATACAATCGTTACTTTTTTATACGACAGATGTGAAATTCAATAAATAGGGTATAAAACGTAGTAAATATATTTTTTAAGCAGTCTGTCTGATTTTATTTTCAATGCACTTTAAAAATAAGTGCATAATGTACAGGATATTGTAGCTCACTGCGGCAATATGCAAGAATTAAAATTATCATTATATCGTTAGCTTTTTAAATATAATAATTATCACATACGCTAGACATTTAGCAAGATGCAGTATACATAGCTATCTTAACGATTAACATCAATACTTTTAATACTATGACAATATAGCAACGTTTATGTGGTCCAAGAGTGAAATGTACTCATTTGCCTATGATATTACTGGATTTAATTATAATATGAGTATTGAAGCTTTGTGTATATTCAATAATGTAACCGTTGTCAATTTTAAGTAATACTGCTGAGTTTACAATACTCTGCATTTTCACTTATCAGTCACAATGCTGAGTTGCTGGTGCATTACTTATAAAATTTAAAGAGAGGCAAATTTTTTCCTACATTTCACTCACACACGCACACAACAGATATTTAAATACTCCGGGAATCATTGTAACGGCAAATAATTCTACATACTACATTTATTATAGACTATCATAAAAAGAACAGTGCAGTTTGTCCTATGGCAAATAAACGTTATAGCTTGTTGTTAAACAATATTTTATAATCCATTGATTGGTCCTTAATTACACACAAAACGTTTAGGTAGGTACTCGTAAATTTACGTACACAGAGAGTTTTAATGGTAAATGTATATAGCTACTATTTTCTGTTTCTATTTTGATATATACAAACTATGTACTTGGGTGGGTAAAACATATATGTAGTTATTCTCTTAAGATATTATCGGTGCGAATCTGGAAATGAAAGGCTATCCTCTTAAGATACCTGCTTTTCAGACTTATCAATTCACGTGTCACGATGTATTCATTTGTAATTTCGGAAAGCCAAGAATTTCTAGATTCATCGCCGTTCGACCGTCACCGTAAAGAATATAAGTAGACAAAACAACAGAGAATAATTTAATGAGATATATTTTATAAGGTCACGAAACGCCTATAACCCTAAATAATGATATACTCGTTATTTCTTAGCAGTATAGTAAATTTTTATTTAAAATAACATCTACAATTCTAACATCATAATTTAGAGAATAAGTGACATTGCAGAGTTACCAAGTGGGTACATCAATACCATGGATGTCAAAAAGGAAAAAAGCCTAAAAACTAACCTAACAAATGCTAATAAACAACACTAAAAGCTAGCGAACAAGCATCAAATGAACACGTAAAGCAAAAAATCAACATGAGAATACCAACGTAACGTAAATCACAATAAAAAACATCACCAAACTTAACAAGTTTCATCGTAACGCTGATAATTTTTTATTATAATAATTATGTTAAATAAATAATCCTTTATTTTCATCATTTATGATAGAATAGTCTTTTCATATTTAATATATTGCTATTTTGGATAACCAATGGATTTTGGAAGCGTGCAATAGTGTAAGCAGCTTTGCAGAGTTTCACTTGCTTGGTAAGTGATATTGCAGACTTTCTAAATATTACAATTTACCTTCCATATACATCTATCTTATTTTTCTTGGTAAAATATGTACCACGTTTCAATTTCAATATGTTTATTATTTTCTAACTTTCTTCAATTTGTGAATCACTGTCAAAATGACTGCTTTTCGCAAGATTTAAGACTAAGGCTTTAAATACATTTTAATAATTCATAAAAACCAATACAGGGTATTTTAAAGAATTATAATTGTAAAGTAGTAGCAGAAGAGTGGCCTAAGTTAGAATAATATTATTCTGACAATTCTTTTACGTACCAAAAGTAAACTCTCAAAAAGTCTTTAGCACATGAAACAGTCGTTCGTTATTCAGTCTAAAGCATAAATACAAATGCATTAATTCCCTGTCTAATCCAAAAATAAACTATAATTATACACACCGCTAAAATAAGCAAATATAGAACGTATTTTCACGCTATTAAGTTGTAGAATTGTAAAGCTAATTTTATTTATTCCCTTGCCCTGATAATACTTAGTCCAGCGGTATTTATATTACATTTATAGAATGAGCTATGTTATCTAAGCAGAATATCGGCCTCAGAGGCCAACCTAAAGCAGTCCAACTATTTCAATACCGGCATTTAGAATGAGAGATATCTAACTATCAATAAATTATAAACAAATAATAGATTCAATACAAATTGTATGAGGCATTCATATAAACTACTCATAAAAATTCGAGGAAGATTTATATTATAAATACTAAATTTTAATTATAAGTAATTTCTATCATTAAGGCCGACACAGACGACACATAGTTTGTGGCCGACTTCTCGTCCGCGAAAATAGACGGTACGAAATTCTATGCACACGCAGTAGACAAAAAGTCTGAGCAAACATTACACATTATTTGCGTTCTTTTAAAAGTCTGGTAAAAACCGAAACCTACACGCTTTTTGATCGTCGTCTGCGTATGCCCCTACCCAGACATTATCAATTCGAGTACGAAGGACATATTTTTCAGTTTTTTCATAATACGAAGATAACTATGCCTTAATTATTAGCACAAGAACCACACAAAATTTATTTTATGTGTGTATTTTAATAACATACAATCCTGAATGAGTCAATTAGTCAATCTAAGTTGCATAGTCCATCTTCTTGTGTAGTTTCAAGCAAATACCTTAAACTCTCTTTCAAGTTTGCACGTTTAAAAACACATCAACAAACCAATTGTTAATTAAATTGTCATTTTAATATCTCTACACACAAAAAATCTTTACGATTTTTAGTCGCCCGATTTGTAGAAGAATTTTATATAATTATAATAATGTTATGCTATGTTAACACTAAGTATTTCAATTCAATATAATTATAATATTATTATATCTCCCGAAGGATAACGCTATGTAGTATGCGGGAGTTTAATTATTATTAATTACTACTATATTTCTTTATATATGGATTGCGTTTATAATTTACTTTGATATTTCATCTTTGGTAGTTTGGCATAAAAATAGAAGAGTGGAGTGTACTCTGAATTGAAAAAGATATCACATATTATAAGGTACTCGTGTTCTTGAGAATTTACAATGTAGGTACCCGTTTTTAATATTTACGCATAATTGATGTTTTAACAATGTCGGCACATAATGTTCAAATTGTCTGTAGCGCCAAATTGTATTAAACAAAATGTTTAAAGATATACTTTTGATAAGAGAAAAATATCTGCTTAAAACATATTTAAGAGGTTAGGCAATAGATGGTCCCTTAAAGCGTAACATATATATAATATTGAATATAACCATGGACACGGTTGATATCAAAGTAAATGATAAACACAATATTAGACTAGAACGAATGTATTCCTGTCAAGGTACTCGGGATATGTTCAACTATAAAGAACTTGCACACTTCACGGAATAACGCTGCGTTTTCGACACTTTTTTCATACCATATACTTTTCGAAATATAACAAAATAGCATCATCAAAAAAATGTTATCTTCTTACTTTTAGTAAGAACTGCTCGCACTTGAGATAATTATTAAATTATAAGAAATATCTTAAGGGAGAATAGCTCTTAAAAATAAATTGCTCAATTTAAGGACACCTATTCACAGGGAGATTTTGTTAATCATCCTACCACATAGATAAATTTTCGCCTCCATATCCCAAAACGCCAAAACGCAGCGTTTCCCCGTCCAGTGTGAAATTCCCTGACTGCAAGCTATGACCTTGTACATTACCTGTTTTGAACTAGCGCACCGCGTCTAAGGTATCATGTTTAGTATATTCCGGTGTTCCAGAGATTCTTTCAGGGCGTAAAACAGTTGCAACTGCTGTTCAGGTTTCAGGTTGTATACCTGTAGGTAGAGAAAGCATTGTTGAATAATTTGTTAGGGAAGGTTATATGCTATTTAACTAAAGAAAGCTGTGAAGGGTGAGTTAGTTTGGGGAAGGGATATTACGGGGTGAATTTGTTAGGCGGTATGACATTTTAGTGTCAAGATCCTAGTGGTAAATCCGATCTTGGTAAATAAAACGTGTTGTGGTTCTCCGCCACTGAAAGAAAGTTAACTTTGGGTAGGGATTAGTAGTGTGTTACTTTACTTTACAATGTAGATAGATTAATATCACAAAATCGGAAGACATGTTAAGTCAGGTTCTTGATGTCCGTTCCCTACGGCGGCTCGTGACAATAACATCCTCCCTCCCCTTGGTTGATTTCATCATTTAGTGTTGCTACACCAAAATTTATTGTTATCTGATTTTAGTTTTATTTTATTTTGTATGGGGCTATTAGCAAATGGCAGAAAAAACAGTGCATCATGTCTTCAGCCAGAAGATATTGTTAGTGGTCAACAATTCTCAGACAACCGCACCAAGCGCTGCTTAAATTTAACCGTAATTGATGACTACAAATTTGACGCAGTAGCTGGGCGATCTACTTCTACACTGCGGGTCGCGGGTTTTATTCTCTTTCGTAACAAATATTTTTTATGGTCCATTCACATATTCGTTACAGGCTTCCGACTTCCAACATTAAATTAAACAGCACGTCTGCCATGATTGAATATTTTAATTTTATTATTTCACGCTTTTTTGTGTACCATAGCCACTATATGTATTACTTTTTTTGGGCAGTCTAGGTCCTAGTAAGCACACATAGGGCCTTTATAAAAATTTCTAAACATTAAAATCAGTTGTACCTGTTGCAACAGTTTCTGCGGTGTAGCGGTACGAATGAAGCTGGTGATGTAGACGTTGACGAAGGTGGCCATCAGGAACTGGCAGTCGAACCGGTCCATGATGCCGCCGTGCCCGGGGATGACGTCACCGAAGTCCTGGAACATATCCAACAAAGTTGCAGGTGGGTACGTAATAACGTTAAAGAACAAAATCAAAGGCATAAATGCCTTTTGTAGTTTTAAATTTTGATTCCGTTGAGTGTCTTAATATACGTTATTTGCGGCATAAACGGCCGTATGTTTTCTTTTTTACCTTAACTTAGAAGTTTGATTTTTTCACAGCTTCATGGGACTGTAGATCTGAGTATATAGTTTTAATTCCAACTCAATACCTCCACGCGTTCCCGAGATAAAGTGTCTTGACAGACAGACGGACATCAAAGTGATCCTGTAAGAGTTCAGTTTTTTTCTTTTGCGGTACGGAACCCGTCTAATTTGAACTTTAGTGTTCGCGTCGCATGCTTTTGATGAGAGAAAAATTACCTTAATCTTGAAGGCGCGTTTAAATCCAGAAGCGAAGAATCCTCCGAATGGTCCGATGACAGAGCTGAACGTGCTCAGGCACAGCGAGTGGATCATGAACGGGTAGATGTTGAGCTTCTCCAAGCCAAACTGGAAACGAATAAAAACAACTTTAAATTAAATAACTAAATTCTAATGGTACATTATGACAAAAGTGCGGTAAGTTGGTCATTACAGTCGGGATTTAATTGCTCGGCGAGGGTAGCAATGACTGAGACGTATAATGATCATAGCGCACCTGTCTCATATTTTATCGAACACAGTGTATTTATTTACAAAAATGATGAGATTCGTTGCAGACTTAATAAAAGGAAATCAGAACAGTCGACGGCGACAATTCAGCCACGGTGGAGGAGTTCAAATTTTACCTGTGTTCCTAGAGAACATGCGATGCGGGATTAAGATATATGGAGATATAACTTACCACTTTCATGACGGGTTGCACGAACTGGGGCGGCGTGTATTCGGTGAGGCGGAACAGGAGTGACGGCTCGCAGTCCATGGTCATGCGCCCGAGAGACTCCGAGTACTCGATGGGGCACACCAAGTATGGGTACTGAGACATCATGTAGGACATCTGTGGCAGAATGATTTCTTAGTATTACTTATAGTTAGTGACGTCATTAGTGCCGATTAAAGGAAAATATTAAATAACGTTTTTTTTTAATTTGGGTCAATTTTCAATTAGTGCTTTGTAGTGTAAATGCTAACTGGCTGAATAGTTGGACATTGAGACTCGATAGTCGCCATAAAAGAAAGAAAAACAACTCACTATTATAGATTCTCATTTTTCTTTCAATAGAGACGCAACAGTAAAGGGAATACAAAGCCTTTAAGTAACAAATATGTTGTACAATCGCGAAAAACAAATTTATTATTGACTAGCTGTGCCTGCGACTCCGTCCGCGTGGATGTCGTAAATTAACACCATGTCGTGTATGAACACAAATTCCTAATTAACTAATGTTCGACGTGATTAAGTAGTTTATATTTCTAACCAAATCCATAACTACGATTTTTAAATTTCCTGCTTTTTTAAACAGTATAAGCACATACCACCAATCCAAAAATGACGGTAGATATTCCTCCTCCGATGAATCCTTCCCACGTCTTCTTGGGGCTCAGCTTGATGAGAGGCGTCTTGCCGAAGAAGAAGCCGAACACATACGCCATCACATCATTGCAGATGATCATGGACACCGGCACTATGAACCATATGAGACCTGGAACAAGGGTACATTAATTTTTATCTTGTGTTGCCTTAACGCATGTTGTTGAAGTTTCATTTGAGCCACATGGGGTATCATAAAACATAATTTGACGGCGCGGTTGCACACTGATCGAGAGACCGGAAAGTCGCTGGTTCGATTCCTGCACGGAGCAATTTGTATGATCTACAGATCAACGAACAATTTGTATGATCTACAGATCATACAAATTTTTCCGTGTCTGTAAACGCACCCTCTTATTTTTCTTATCTATCAGCCGTCATAACGGTAGTTACTCCTTTTCTTGCAATATCATCTATTGCCATTTACCGAGCACAATTCCAAACTACTGAAATAGCAGTACACGACCCAGGATATGAACCCATGACTTCAGGCTAAGCAGCCACGTTTAAGTCCTCTAGGGACCAATGGTAGATACAAAGATCGTAACGTAAACGATGGCGTTATTTACGTTGCAATATACTCGTATGTATGGAGATACATATATTGCTATACGATAGAGTGGAGAAAGTGATCTCCATCACTTTCTCCACTCTATCGTAACTACGACAGCATTTTACACATCATTGTACGGGTCTTTAATAATTAAAGATGAAGAACTTAGGAAAATGAAGTAGGTAACATTAAAGGTAATTTGAACGTTGACGCGGTATGACAGATTCTGTCTACCTCATGCCCCCTGCCCTTATCACAATTTATTTGGGGTCGACGCAGCATGTATTCTTCTTCCATACATCTTTATCAGCCGTCATATCGACAGACACTCCTTTTCTTGCCATATCATCTTTAACACAATCCATCCATCGCTTCCTCGGTCTTCCTCTACTCTTTCATACTCAAAACTTTCCTCGTCACATGATCTTCACCCCTCCGTATCACATGCAAATACCATGCTAAACGATTTCTGAATCACTGGTGCCAGTTTCAAACTTCCTCATACTCATTTCTAGTTCTATTCATCCGCGTCACATCACACATCTCTCATCTCGGCTGCTTGTAATTGTCTATCGGACTCAGCTCATGACTAAAGGCTCCGTTCGAGCTCGAAACTAGTGGGTCAAACCCGAAGAATGCACGTGAGTAGTAATCGGTGAACAATAATTAATATGAATATGCCTCACGAAACTTATTATATAGAATCTATGTAACGGATAAAATATTGATCCACGCACTTTGTGCGTTTTAGTTCGGACGCAAACATAGACAATATTGGTAGATTTTGGCACTCCCCCAACCTTTAGCCATATATAGTCATCACATATTGCATAATGCAATAAAACAATCATATAAAGTTAAGTTTCGGGTAATATGTGGGTGGGCTTACATGAGTGTAGAGATGAAACAAAAACTTAATTTATTAAACAGAAATCAGCTGATTGATAAAGTGATTACTTAATTGAAAAGTGACATTAGGTACTGCATCAATAAAAATCTATTGTGTCTGCTAATGACTGACGCAACAGCTTAACTCTTGTCTAGGTCAGAGGTGACAGAGACAAAGTCGACGATGGAGCTTACCCAGAAGAAACCTGTTCACTCTAAGTTTGAAGATATTAGGGTTGAATGCGTTCGGAAACACATACGCAAAATAATTAATTATATATTCACGAAAAATAACGAAATTGCTTCTAAAATATGTACGAAAAAAGACATTGCAGCGAACCCCTATTTTGATGTGTGGATTTTCCTGAAGGATGTCCGGATTCCAACCGCCTAAAACTACACAGTCCTCTACTTATCTTTACCGGGGTTTCGCAGTTACATTCGCTGGAACCTCAGATACTAACAAAACCCTAATAAATTGGGATATGGACAGCAAAATGATAATTCTACTAAAGGCATATTAAACATCTGATTATACAGCAATCTACATAAAACTATACGTATCATTATCCACATATCCGGTGGTCAGCAGTTACGTAGGTACCGTCGTTTAAAACACGATAAATAACAATTTAAACCACTCCGGTTAAACGGTGTTATTGGCTATGTAGCAATCAAATCAAATTGTTCTATGCCTACAACAAATGTGACCTATTTATGTTGAATGCTTGTAACCGATAAGTGTTGTATTGTGATTAGTACTATAAGAAATAAATGGGTTGCAAACGGCCATAAATATTCTTTGATATGTTCAGAAAAATGAACGACATTTTAGCAATCGATTAGTAGATTTTGGGCTCATGTTTTTTTATATAGAATAGCAATATTTTTTGGGGAAAGAATAATAAAGTAGTGAGCAGGATTCGAACATGCGCCTCCGGGATGAATACTCCAGGCGCTTTGCCGACTGAGCTATTATGATCACTAATCACTATACTGAATTCATCTTCCACATTTTTATACGTAGAAGGATGAAGAATTTTATTAATTATACTAGCTGTGCCATGCAAATGTTGTTCTGCCGTATATATTTTCTGGATAGGGCCACCCTTATCTTCTAGGGGTATAAAAAATAGGCCTACGACCTTTCTCAGACCTACCAAATATACACAAATAATTACAATAAAATATTAAAATCGGTTATGCCGTTTCGGAGGAGTTCGGTAACAAACACTGTGACACGAGATTTTTATATATTAGATTTTAAATATATATAGAAAAGCTTTCATACGCTACACATTGCGATCCTTTCTAATAACCCACTAATATATTAGGTCGATGTGTTTGTAAATAATCTATGTATTCAAATTCACCAGAGCGAGGAGCCAGAGGCTCGTGGCTAAGTAAGAGTCGCACAGATCGATCGATCGCCTCAGAGAGCACGTTAAGCTGTCGGTTCTGGTTTGTCAAATTAAGATCTATGACAGCCCTTACGGGTAGTCGGGTACGGGTCGGTAGAGGATGCCTGAAAGTCTGACAACCAATCATATCAGGAGATATCGTGTTACCCAGTAGCTGGGTTGTGGAGGTCAGATAAGCAGTCCCCAATGTAAAATACTGGTATGAAACTGCATCCGGTTCGGCTGGAAGCGGACCCCAATGTAATTGGGAAAAGGCTAGGCAGACATATATTCAAACTCACCAGAATAATTTACAGTGGTCGTATTTGTATGCATTTTAACTTGGCAAATATATTCTGTAATTCTAATAACAATCTAAGAATGTGATTCCATGGAGCAGTGGGGTTACTCTTGAAATTAATACCAATTCTAATATTAAATAGACGCCTTAAAACAACACGTAATATTATATTAAAATAAATTTACCTACATTACAGTTGCCTCAATTTTAAAGCATGCTGTCTTCATATTATCCAGAAAATATAATTATTTTTTATACATTTTGGCATATAAAAGTACGAACTGCCATATTTCCAATGTCAATTGAACGGAATTATTTTCAAGAGTAAGCCCACAGGTTTGAAGATGTAGCTGGAAGGTGTGTAACGTATGTAACGTTACAAACCTTCAAACGAATCGAATCGAAATTAAGTTAAAAACCCATCGAATTTAAGTTTATTAAATTTGTCATAACAAGTCTTATTCATTACACATGATGACGGTGTGGATGCGGGATGAACAGAATCGACAACGGTATTTTATTTTGATACGTGTCTCAACTTGAATAGAAAACAAGAAAAGATAGCTATCAATTCGCCCTTCACAACTGGCTAAAGTATGTGATTAAGCTGCCCCAGTAACATATATGTTTGGTTCCCAAAATGAAGCCCCGAATTGATTAAACTCTGACGTTAATTCAATACAGTCTTTTGTCTTGCTTGACACGCATGCCCCCTGAGACTTGATCAAATATTCATTAATATACAATTTTGATACCATGTATTTTACTTCGGCCGTTCGTACTAGCTGTATCTATAGATCGACGGCAGGCAGTAAATTATATCTAAACTGACATTAATAAGAAGTAAAAGGGGAAAAACCTCTAAATTGCCTAAAAGTAAACTAAAAATGTTTATAATGCATTCATGAATAATTGTTCGACCTTTCTAAACCATTGACTAACATTACTAAGTTAGAAATGAGTTTGAAAATGAAGCGTAGTTAAAACAATGCTCCCTCCGCAGAGCGACCGCCGACCGGCGACCCCGTTACGTCTGTCTGTGTTAACAGCAATCTATTACCAAGTTTTTGCGGAGTGAAGGCAAGCGAGACTTTATCTAAAATGTTCAAGAAATACTCGGTTAACTGGAAAGTGAAATGTATTAAATAACATTACACTCGTGAGTGATATTGTGTGTGCTTTTTGAAAAGTATATTTTGCAATTAGACGCGTATGAAAAGGCCGGGGCACATGATTATGTTTAGCAACTGATCTATATCTTCCCTATATAGTACATAGAGAGTAGAGTAAAGCAAAGTATCAAACCGCGTCTGTCTATCTGTGCTCAATTTTCTTCCGAAAATACGGATATTATTTGCATTTTAACTAATTAATCGATTTTTATCGATCGATCGAATTTGAAATAAAGCTTGTGGACATTCTAGAGTAGATTCGTGACTTAGCAAAAGTGACTATTCATGTTTAATAGGTATATATTTATTTTATTTAAAGTATAGTATAAAAACGGAGGAACGCCATAAACTGCCCCAAATAGCTGTTCTAACTACCTTTATTCTACCCTAAGGTTGTCTGAAAGAGATCGCCGAACGCGATAAGGCCGCCCATTGTGCATTTATTTACTATATTATATTATTTTTTTCTTTTATGTTAATACCGTTTTAATGTACGTACAATAAAGAGAGAATCCTAATAATATTATAAATTTGGAAGGTTGTTACGATGGACGGATGTTTGTTACTCTTTAACGCAATATCTACTGAACTGATTTGGATGAAATTTGGCACACATATAGTTTATAACCTGGATTAACACATAAGACACTTTTATCCCAAAAAATCCTGAAGTCCACACAGTCAAAGTGGCGGGCAGAACCTACGGAAACTCGGAAAATGTGTATAGTTATTTTTCATATGAGCATAATGATACCACTATTCCAGTTATTTGTTATCACTTAAATGTAAGTAACGATCGGCTTTTCAGTCCGAGTTATACAAAGGTCCGTTTAAAATATTCCTCAATACAAAATCACTACTCTATTGTATGTAAGTGTACTGTATATTTTTACAAAATATAATGTGGAGCTGCAAAGTGTTCTAGCTGTTGAAACAATGTCGAGGTCAAAGATCAAACGGCGTCTAATAATAAAATGCAACGTTAACTGTGTATAAGAACTTTGGAACGTTAAAAAGTAAACAATCCGAGTATCTCGTGAGGAAACTAACTTTTGTCGAGAATCGGTTTTAAGAGAGCATTTTTAGAATGGAGAACCCTAGAATTTATTTTATATCATGAGAGTTTAACACACGATACTTTAATCAAGTCGTACGTACCTGCCTGTACGAAAGTCGTGGATGAACGTAACAACCCTAAAGTGGAAATGGGCGGGATGGCAGAAGATGGACGAAGGCACTTTGAGTCCACTGGCCAAGAAAAGGACGAAAAATGCCAGGAAGGCCCCCAACGCGATGGTCGGAATTGTAAAGAACGCGGGGCGCCAGTTGATGAGGTTAGCTTGGAACCATCAAAAGTGGCGCTAACTCTATACTCAGCATTGGGATAAATAGATAGTACCTAATTGTCTACATAACGGCTTGGTTGGCGTTGGACAAATTGCGAGCCAAAAAAAATTTATTTCACGTGATGGACAATTATTTCGCATATCGATCTTTCGTCGGTTATCTTCAAACACGACTGCAAAAGTCCACCAATAAACGGCTAACCCTAAGATGAACAGGTATCCTGTATTTTACGGGATGTCCAGCCATAAATTTGGCCGTGTTCCATAATTTGTTGAAACCAATACAGGACGTTGACAATATCCTGTATTGTTCACATTCAGGTCGTCCATTGTCATACTCGGTCGAATAATTTATTTCAATATTAGTAAAAAAAAATTGATTTCAAAAAGTAGTTTGTCCCTTATTTTAACCAAGAATCAATGTAAAATGAGAATACGGATCTCGTATCTAACCGTATTAATCAAACTAACACAAATCATGATTTGAACGCTATATACATAAACTAAACTGCTTTATTCTGAGGAAATTAAATGTATCACCAGTTTGCGTGATATGCTATAATAAGCGGGGAAATATTCATGTGTTTGTTTGATAGTAAAATGGACCTAATAATTGAACTATTATGGTTTAATATGGCTTTTTGTAAGTACATTTTGCACTGTCACGAGCCAACATAATCTATTTTAGCGACGGCTTCCCTCGGTAACGTGTATTGTAGGTAGTAAGGCTGTGAACATGTTGTAGGGGACAGCGATTTACCTTATTTACTTATGACATAATGAGGATAACGGTAAATCTTTCACAATTGAATTATTTGTTTTATATTGTTGAGGTAAAGTCGGGAAACAGGGATTTTTGTTATGTTTGTTATGTTAATCAATATAAATAAACAAAAACAATGAGAGATAAACCCACACCGAATACTAAAAAAGAAACTGTTTCTGTATGTTTGTGGATGCAAAACTTGAAAAGTAGTCGATGAATTTGTAAATGAAATTTTTCCACAAAGTTGCATTTTAATAGAAGAGTGTTTTATATTCTTTTATTTATTCCGAAATTCCGACGGAAACGGGACATTCCAACTTTTTCCACTTGTCAACGCAGTACCCTTTATTTGTGTAACATCTTCAGCCTCGTCCCAACACCTTTTCCGGCGCAATATCCGGTTCGATAGGTGGCGGTATGGGGACAGTGCCCCCACTGTCCAGCCATAACAATCCATGATGATTACAGTCGTTTTAGTCACTATGGACGAAGGCATCATGACCGGCTGACAGTAATATCGTATGACTATAAATATCACCACTTAGTTATAAATATAAACAATATTATGGCGTGATGAAGTAAAAGCTGACGATATAATTACCTTCATGTTATGTTATCACATTAAATTACTCATTAATGCGAGTCATTACTGATAAGAGTAGCACGTAATTAATTATTCGGGATTTGTTGTTACATTCTTTGACGATTTGATATTATGTCTAGAGTTCTAAGTTTATGCCGATTATTCGGCTGATAAGTAGGGCTGTCAGATGTGAAAACTAATTAAATTATCTACAGACATTTTCGTTAATTCTCTCGGTGGCCAATGGTTACGAGCTCGTCTCTTAGGCCACAGATTATGGGTTCAAACCTGGCATAACCTATTACCTCTTAATGCCATATGTACTTAATCTAAGAGACAGACATACGGTAAAAGAAAACATCGTGAGTGCGTGGTCTATATAAGAAGAGCCCCTTGCTCTACAATGAGGCAGATACGCTGGTTATATTAGGTTTTACCTTTTCGTTATTAAAACTCATGTTATAGACACTAATAACTGACGTTCTTATTTTGCATGTTTTCAAAGATTCAGACTAAATTGAAGAACATCGATTAACAAAACTTTCACAGGACAGCCCTGTTTTAAATTATACTTTTTAAAAGATGTTATTTTTAATTGTATAAAATCGCTTCAGCTTCCGCTATTCTCGCCTTTAACAGCACACCCATAAATTTACGCGGCCTAGTTACTGCGGCGTATGAAAGGCTTCCCCGTCCGTGACAACGTTGACTTGACATCGTTGGACAGGAGACGTTATAGATAATATTGTCCTAGCGTACAAAGCGATTTATGTCTATGCTTTATACAAATATGTATGAACACTGTGTATTATATTTTGTGTGCGTTGAAATTAAATGCTTTACTGCAAATCCTTTCTTAAATTATATGAGTTTCCTTTGAACGGTGTCATTTGGTAACTGTGGAATATAAAATGTTACGGTTAAAAGCCGAAGTTATACCAGGTTGAGCCGTTCTCCTATGACCGGACGGGGCCACATAAAGTGGACCAGGACCAGTAGGGGGCTGCGGAAGACGCATTTAGTCTCGGATCCTCCGACCTATACGTGCGAGGACACACCGGGATGGTTTTAGTCAGTAAGTCTGACAGACCTCTCCGCCTACCCCCAAGACGGAAGACATCCATGAGGATTTCCAAACAGATAACAAAAAAAAAACGGTTTTGTCGGCTACTAGGTGCGGCAGATTAATGATGATTAAACATCAAAACTGATTAAAAAGTGTATATCTAAATAATTGCATCTCCTTTGAGACCTGCCTCGTTGGTTTAGGGTTCCCAAGTGCGACAGCTGAGCATGAGGTCCTGGGTTCGATTTCCGGGTCGGGCAAAGTGTTCACTTCAATAGCAGCCCGGAGTTTTGAACTATGCCTGGTAGAAGAGGCTTAATAACAGTATTCGTGAAACGTAGGTGTAAAACTGTGTCCACCTCTGCCTAACGCTTCAGGGAATACAGGCGTTATGTAATGTTATGTCCTTTGAGATTTTGCTCGATATGTTGAGATTAAGTAATGGAAACGACTAGACATTATGATACAAGTCCTGTTATAAATTACAAAAACTTCAGTTAACTTTGAAGGCAATTTATTTTGAATTCTAAACGAAATGAATTATAACCCAAATGTATGTTAATAAATGTAAAGCCTTGGTTTACTGTTTTAATTAAACTTAGCAAGTCACCGATTTCGTTTTACACCAGTACGATTTACGTATAAACACAAACTATGTTTACAATAAAACTAGTTTCAGTACAGAATGTATTAAAGACGTCTTTGCCCAGCAAAATGACGGGCCGGGCATAAATAATTTAAGGTTTAATAATCTAAGAAATTACTTATTTTATTATAAGTAACATTGAAAAATAATACTTTGTCATACCGTGTCATCGCACTGCCAACTGAGATATCGCGTGTTGCTTGCTCGCATCTATAAAATTTCAAGTTCCCGAGACTGCCTGGTAATATTTATCGGCAATTCGTGTAAATTATTTTTCAATGTTCTTAATCCAAGCAATAATTTATTATCCAAGAAATTATTCATCATTTCTCTGCAGGTCTGACCCCTTAGGTTAGCTATTACACAATTAATTAAATCACAAAGAATATTTACCAACATTACCTACACCCGACCAAACAAGTTCTCACGAATGGTAATTAAAATCACTGATATTTTAACATCGTTATCTGCGGTCGACTGTCTACACAGTACAGGTATCATGCATTTTTGAGCTATGACGAGTTCGCGTCATTCAATTTGACGCGGTTCAAGTTCAACGGCTGATAACAATTTATCTCTACTCTAATCACATTATTTCGTGTATTGCATTATTATCTTAGACTCAGCAGTCATAGCTACACGTGGAGATCGTATTTATAGCTAGGAATTCCGCCCATTCCATATCAAACAAAGGCGTCAAGCTACTATTTAGATATCTGTCAATTTTGTCATACTGTGACCGAGACTTTGAATAAATAGTTGTCCGGCTATTAAATACCTAATAAAAAAATGATTATCTTCCTTAAATCCCCCTTTCTATAAAGTTTCTAGTCATTAGACTAGAAACTTTATAGAAAGGGAGATTTATAGGAGCTCATAGGTAAACTTTATAAGTGATTACACTTTTAAAGTTTTTACACGTTTGTTCAGATGTTTTAGTACTTTAATTTACGGACAGTTTGTTCGGTAAAAGCTTTCTGTTAAAAAAGCAGTAAAAAGTTCAATAATGGGTATGAAATTGTAAAGATTTACTAGAAAGTAAATACATATTTATGTTATACAGAATGGTCGGGAGTCCTTGTTGCTAGTCGGAATTAAAGCTATTAAATCAGAATGCATAGCAAAAGAAAGACTCCCGGTTCTCGGGAGCGATTTCACCGTTGCTGCAAAGTGCGACAGGTCACGACATTTTCTAGAATTACCTTTTTTGCAAATAAGCATGTAGTATACTTTGAACTCTAAGCACTGGATAAATTATAGTATTAGACGATTGTAAGAGGTTATTAACCCAGCAGTCGGCTTTGACATAGCATATTTTGCAAACAATTTTATGGGCGCCATTTTTAGTTTTGTATTTGGGATACTGTCTTCGTGTGTAACAATAGTTTAACGCGCATGTCATAATTTAAATTATTATTTTATTCCAAAAATAAATGCAGACTCTAAAGTCCAGAAACAATAAAGTATAAATATATAGTATTTAATATAAATTTTAAGCTACATAAATCATGATCAGGGTAGCCATATTACCATAATAAAGCTGTAAGTGCCTAGTTATCTAACATAAAGCAGTGACGTAGCTTTTAACGATAGAACATCAAACTGTACTGACTAAGTACTTATGGTATCATGCATGCCTTTGCAAGGCTTTGAATGCGACGAGAATTGTATGATAGCGCCATTGTCTCCAAGTAATATTAACTGTGAACGACTATATTAAAGTGTTCATTGTTTTCTAAGCAAGTATTGTGTACTGTAAAGTGACGGTGCAAATTAACTTTGGTCAATGAGTGGCAAATAATTTGAAATGTATGAATTGCCTATTATATAACTTGGTCCTAGGGATCATTTCTGGATTTCAAATTTCTGAATCTTGGACGTTTGAACTTTTGTTGTTCTACATATACTCACGCCTTCTTCCGATGGGGGAAGCGGTTTACTACATAATATGTATGTTTCGTGATATTTTTTTAAGGAATTTTTTTTCGGCATTGTTCAGTTTTTGGCAAATTCATAGGATTGACATGTTTACGTGATGATTTATCAATATTAATGTTCCGATGATGTTGCCGCTATCAGAATTCCGATGACAAGATTAATAATGATATAGATTACCATTCACCGCAACGATATCTTGGTAACCCACATTATTATAGGTCAATGGATCATGGAGATATAGGAAATCGTCTTTTCTTAATATTTTGCAACTTTTTCGCAATAGCAAGAAAACGGTCGCGGTGGTGAGCAGAGGTCGAGATGGCTTAGTGGTCAGAGCGCCTGGAGTATTTATCCGGGAGGCGCAGGTTCGAATCCTGTTCGCGACCGTATTCTTTTTCCATTTAATATTGTTACTTGAGAGTGCGCTAAGAAACTTATAAGAATATAATCAGCCTCATGAGATTTTGTTTTTATTCAACTTTGAGGTACTACATAGTAATATCTTAGGTTTTCGCGATCACTACACATTATTATTTTTATTTGAAGTACTGCTTCAGTTTTAAATACGTCAAAGTAAAATAAACTGTAAATTCAATGGTCTACCAAAAGCAAAGGTTGGAATTCGTGTGAGTATACTATATCCAAAAACAATGGCTTATGTTAGCAATGTTTCATATCTTCTCAGAATGTACAAATGAGTAACGTATGCTATTCAAAACTCAGTCGTTAACATCGTCCGGCATTTGTTCCGTCAAAGTCAAAGTCAACTAGTTCTATATTTCAAGAATTATTTTTTCTAATTCATTAATCCGTCAATCAAGTTTAATTAACACGGATCAGCTGCGGTTGTTACTCAATAGGATTTTAACAAAATCAAGTATCTATTATACCGTGACCATTTCAGGTTCATAAGTAGGTCACTTTGAAAATTAGGCTCTCGAAATTGCCGCAACTTTGCCACCAGAGCTGAGCGAGGTAACAGCGGTAGGCGAGGACAACATACACCGAGACTGCCTTATTTTTAGTTTGTAGAAAAAGATTTAGCAAAACGAGGTATTTGTACATACAATGTGAAGGAGAGATGTGTGCGAATCCACCCCGTAGCACATAGCTTTAATAAAAAGCAAAAGTTTCATAGCTCCACTACACAGTCTCGCAGTAATCAGTTTCTCCACACAGTTTTCGTGAAAATTTATACCGTTACACAGATCTACTGTGTCTTTTAAAATATTCAAGACTCGACATGAGTTCTAAAGCCGAACAGACCAATCATATGTCGAGATAGAGATATAAACATTTGAACTTTCTCGCTTGTTTCAAATAAAGATGTTTTATACCAAAATAACAGTAGGAGACATTGATGGCTTCAGCAAAGTGGATAAGAGCCAATCCTCTAATCCATTTACGAATAGAGTGTAATATTGAAGGACTTGTTTATACAAACTGGGTATTTAATTGAAGCCTATAAAATATTTTTGTAGGTACAATATTATGGCGGATTTTTGTAGAGACCAGAAATAGGACTGGGTTTTTTTTGTATAATAACTTTCGTTTCTGTATAAAAACGTTGCCGCACAGGCCCACACTAAGAATTTATCTGCTATTGTATACATGAAATTCATACTTCTTTTTTAAAATAATTAATTATGTAGTGGTCATTCTTCATGTTTCAAATTAGGTTTAAATCATTTATTCTCATAAACACAAAAAGCCATTTACATGAGAATATACAAGAAACATTAAGTAAATTTATTTTAGGTAACCGTCACCAAAGTATATGTATATTATTAATTTATTATATAATATTATTATTTTAGGTAGATATCTATAACTCTCATTCAGCAGTTCAACTCTCAACAATTTTTAGTACTTTGGAGGAATTTAGTCAAGGTAGTTTTCAATTATGTATTTGGATAAACGAGATTTAAAACTGCTAAGTGATCTAACATCTTTTATATATGTGGGTAGATTATTAAAGTTACGTGTTAAATGTGAATAAAATTATTGTAAATAATATCTAATTGTGTTATCATTTAGGCACAGAATCATACCAAGATTATTTTTACACTCATCTGAATTAGTAAGTCAATCTAATTAAGGCGCCTGTGGGCAGGAACTCAAATATAAACTGTCAAATAGTACATAGTAAACGTCATACAAGATGACGTTTCATATCTATAATTTACATTTAATTTTTGTTAACTACTTTTAACAAGCAATGAAATTACTATTTATATATTTGAGGTGTTCATAGCGCGTTGAAAACTGTGTTCGGTATACGATCGTTGAGGTAAGCTGCACAAGGCACGGCTAGTCCGTGGATAGATAACCACTAGGAGTATATTCATCTGAGCTTCTCTGTGCTTCGGAGTGCACATTAACCCGTCAGGTCCTGTTATTCCGGCAGGAAGAGTCCTACGGGGAAACCTTCAACAACTGACAATAGCTCGACCTAACCACACGAAAAAATAAATAAGATAACTGAAATTACTGCTTAGTTTATTTTGCGGTCCCAAGCGCGACTGCGGAGCATGAGGTCCTGGGCTTGATTCCCAGGTCGGGCAAAGTATTATTGGGTTTTCTGTTAGGAATTCTCAGTAGCAGCCCATAGTTTAGAACTGTGCCCGGTAGATGGCAATAGGCTCACCACCTATTACATGTGACTTAATAAAAGCTTTGGTGAAATGTGGGTGTGCAACAGTGAATACCTCTGCCTACCCCTTCGGGGAATACAGGAGGGATGTCACATTATGAAATCACAATTATAAAAAAAAGGTCTCAACTGAGACTGATCAATTAAAACGGGTCTAAATATGCCGCCAATTCTAAACACGAGACTATAATAAAGAAGACATCAAGGCTCGTCCAAGCTCCGAAGCATTAATTAAATAGAACAATTAAAGAGGCAACATCATCGTTATAAACTGTCAACAAGATCGAAGAGGTAAGATTAGGGCTGGCATACTGGTTTTGGAACAAGAATTTTAATTATTATTATCGAACCCAATATGTCATTATAACTTTATTATCACTTGCTTACAATGGGGAAGGAACACTTTGTGAGGAAAGCAGCAGAATGGTCTCAATAGTGTATAAAGTCATCTCAGAGGTCATCAGACGGTTTAAACTCGTCACACTTTTGTTCTTCAACCACAACATTGATAATACATAAACAAAATAAAACTGGTCCGTATACAGAATACCAAATAGTCATGTTTTTTATGAGATAGGGGGCAACCGAGCAGACGCCTCGCCTGATGGTAAGCGATTACCGCCGCCCATGGACACCCGCAACCCCAGAGGAGTCACAAGTGCGTTGCCGGCCTTTTAAAGGGTTTGGGCCTCCCACTCACTCGGCGAAACACAACGCAAGCGTTGTTTCACGCCGTTTTTCTGTGAGGCCGTGGTATCACTCCGGTCGAGCCGGCCCATTCGTGTCGAAGCATGGCTCTCCCACGGTAAGAGTAAAGGTACCTAAGGTAAAGGTTTTACGTATGTACCCCACGTTAATATGTAACAACTTTAAGGTTGTGTTAATTATAGCTAGAAAAGTAGCAACCCTACTGTCACGGAGGGCACTCGACGCTTTATATTCCAGACACGATCGATAATATATTTTTATTTTCTAAAGTGCCTGCAGGAATGAGGGACGTTTTTAGGTCACTAGCGAGCGAAACTCGGTTTGTAGGCCAAAAAGGTTAGGATAAAAAAGTTTTGCTAATAACCGAGTTAGATGCCAGTTTTGTGTTCAGAAATATATAAGGTCCTAATTTATTAGGTAGGGTCAATGTGTAAGTTATAAGGATTCATTTAAACTATAATTCAAATTTTTACAACAATTTTATTTTGTTCTTAATATTCTCCGTTCAAGGAGCAGTTTTCGTCTTGCTAGTACTATGTTAATTACAAATAGTTTGTTATATCCATTTAATTCTTAGCTTAAGTTAATGTATTTGATATATACTTTAACCCTTTCAAAGGAAATTACCTAACAAATTAGGACCTTATATAATAAGTTAATATAAATATTTTTTTTTATCAAAATTCCGATTAATTTGAACATTTTGAATGGCACTAAGGTACTTTTGATACTATCCCAAAGGAGCTGGGTCATTCTTCAATCTGGATTCTTTGCTTCATTTTCGTGGCGTTAATGATTTTATGAAACTGACTTCAAACTATTAAAATATTCATTAATACGCGTTCACTGTATATCAATGAACTTGTATTAATTAACATTTTTATGTGATTTTATTTTTTAAGACGAAGGTACCAATATTTTTGTAGAATATTTTATTTCAGCGCCCGCGGATAAACCAGTTCGGAAGCGCTTTTTCTTCCGACTTACTTATTAAAATCAATATTTAAGGCTAGTTGAGAGGTGTAGCTTAATGTTAGATAGACTATACTATTTATTACTCACGAACCTGGCTATCATATATGAAAATATTTTTTCAAATCCAACGAGTAGTTCCAGAGATTAGCGCGCTTTAACAAATAAACAAAGTCTTCCGTTTTATACTATTAGTAACAAACTAAACAGCATTGGTTCAGCATATTTTGTTAGTGTGAAATGTCATGCAAACATTTAATCTTAATATTTAATAGGTCCTTCATTTAATTATTGTATCCATCATGAATTTATTTAAGAACAAGGATTTACATAAGTTTTTTTTTAATCGTGCTGAAATGTTTTTGACGTGGCGGGTGAAACCGGGGGCACAGCTAGTCTATAATATAAAAATGAATCGCTGAATGTGTTGCTAAGCGCAAATCTCGAGAGCAGCTGAACCGATTTCGCTAATTCTTTTTTTATAACATTCCTTGAAGTAGAGGATGGTTCTTACGGAGAGAAAAATTTAAAAAAATTGAATGAAAAAAAAATTTTTTTTAAAGAATCGACTGTTAGGCGGTCCATAGTTCGCCTAACAGTAAATATCCTTTAATTTTATATTTGCTAAAATAGTAGATAATGTTTTACCGAATACTAAAGTGAGGGATATTTAACATAACATTTACATATCACTTCAAGGTGAAGAATAAATAAACCGATTATTATTATTGTGCGCAATTCAGCTTCATTCAGTATTTTGAGTAAAATAATGGTACCGGTGAAAAGATATACATCCATTATACTTAAAAATAAGTACATATATATATTAAAGTTATTATTATTAAACTGTCGTGATATTTTCTACACAAGTACACTACCCTACTGAGCTACCGTGTCACTTGTTCCCATCTATAAAATTTCAAATTCTGGTGATATCTACTTGCAATAATTTACAGATTGCTAACTCCAGAGTTACAACTTTGCAGTTGGAAAGGCAACGAACGACATCCGAGTGCTGCGAGTACCTTATAGATATGTTTATCATGCCATTAGTGCTAATAGGTACTTCTCAATATGGGTCACGCACATCGCTATCTGATATATAAGATCCCTGTGGGTATTGATTTAATCAGTACGCGAAAGCTTTATCATGAATACGTACAAAGCGTAATAGATATACAACGTGTAACGAAATAAAACTTAAGGATATATGAGCTAATATAAAATCCTTTGGCATAGGCATTGGAACCGAAACTGACAGTAGTAAAGTGATAATATTCACCAAAATCATTCAAACACAGCCCTAATAATCTGTTGGAAAGCGCATAAAATGAATTGAATTAGCTATAATAAGGAAAAAAATCATTTTTTTGCAGATGGTTCTGTACTTGACATAAATCCATGTCCATTCGGAGTTTTGTCACACATTGTATAGTAGATACCCAACTAATTTATTTAAGGTGGCGTTTAAGGCGTCCCGTATTAATAAATCTTTTTCAGTTCAGAAGATCCAACTCTTTCAAAATAACGCTTACTCAGGAGAATTTCATACATTTGAGCATTTATTATATTAGACTCAAAGTACTGCTTATTTTATATTTACCTATCTAATGTTTACCAGATTGCGCGACAGCAAATAAGGGTTATTATTTTCACGTGTAGGTATCTAGGTTTGTAGGTATGTGGGATCCTTTATACCCTCAAAACATCCCAACGGCTGGATGGATTTTGATATATATATATATATGAGTGTCTATTCATTCATTTAAATAGAGCTATGAATAGACTGGGTGGCATCGAGGATGTAATGAGCACCGTAAAATATGCCTCAAACTGCGTGTTAAAATTTTTGGTAAAAGTTCATTTTCCTTATTCATATTGTTTCAAATATTGTAAAATCTTTCAAACGCATGCTTAACGTAGTCTAGTTTTTTTTTTTAGCGGAATTATTTTTTTATATCTTTTCTTAATGTAATTGGTGAATTACATTATAATAAATTTCTGCATGCCTTTCGGATATATCGCCACTATATGAGTGAACAAACTATACTTAGCACTTAGCATAAATATGCTTAGACACTTACCTTCAAATATATTCTGTATGATGAGGTAACTCTGCGTGACGACGATGAGCAACGCGACGTGAGTCCAGGCGAAGAGGCTGAACTGTCTCATGTAGTACTTCTTGACGAGCGATAGAACAAACCACACGAAGCCGACGCAGTAGAGACTGAACGAGATGAACCGGTGGTACGTCACCAAGAACTTGAGGTAGTCCTGTGGACAAAGGAAGAAGATCAATAAGGTGTAAAAAAATCGTAAGGGAGTTGACGTAATAACATGACATGACCGGCCCATATTTGTCCCACTGCAGTCTTCTTCAATACATATAATAAAAATGTAACGGATCGCTGTCTGTACATGGAATATAAATGAGAAAAAATATTATTGGGACCTTTATTAACGTAAATAGCATCCAAAACAATGACTGTTAGATTTTTTGTCTGTTTGTCTGTGTGTTTGTGCACGCTAATCTCAGAAACGGCTTATCCAATTTAGGTGTGGTTTTCACTTATATATTGTGGTAAGCTTCACTTAACATTTAGTGTTTGCTTCATGTGTATCGATGTTCATAAAAATGAAATGGATATTAAAGAATCACGTCGAACATTTGTTATTTACGACATCCACGCGGACGGAGTCGCCGGCACAGCTAGTATATAATAATAATTTACTCCCGATAGAATTTTCGGTCACTGTGGCCTATCTCTACAGAGATTGGCCAAGTACGCAGAAGATCTTTATATAGTGCGAAATGAAAACACCAACCAAACTTACTTAACTAAGAGATGCGACTAAGAATTTCCTAACAGAAAAACTCAATAACACTTTGACCCCGAAACCCTCATGCTCAGGAGTCGCCCCTGGGACCACTAAAACAACGAGGCAGACCCGTATCTGTCTCGATGCAATCATCTCATAAGGTACAGAAAGCATTCATCACCATGCTAGCTCACTGCAGGTTAGTGTAACAAGATTATTATGATTAATAAAAAGACAAAGTCATTCTTGGTGCCGGCTATTGTTAGCATTCGTCAAGCCATGTCACAGGCCTACGGGTGGTTTAAACTCTGACAATAGGTTGCTCATCAACTATACGATAAGAAGAGGCCTAGAGTCGGCTTCAACAACCCTAGGTTGGCTCTACACCACACGAAAAGTGAAGTGATCACGTTATTCACTACTAGCCAGTGCCTCCGACTTGGTCTGCATGACAAAAAGACATACATGGCGAAGAGGAAGCGTCATTTCAAAACTCAATGTCTTTCAATCTATCTCTATAACAAAACTCATCAAAATTGGTTCGGCGGTTTAGGCGTTAAAAGTGTTAAAACGTAACAAAAAACTAAGCAGACAGAATTATTTTCATATTTATAAGTCATAGTTTGGATTAGGTAGTCGTTACTTTTGTTTGTAACAGGAAAATAAAGAATCAAGAACTAAATTGAAAGTAAAAAATATGAAATCACGTTTTGTCAACGTTTCACACAGCGAAAATGAAAAACATACGTTATGCACATATAATTACCAACTATATCTTAAACTAATATGTAGGTATAGAAAAACATGACGCATTAATCTGTCAGTTAGAAAATGATGGACGAAGATGTTCTTGTAGATATTATGAATTATTAATGCATACCTACTGGCTACGTTAATAGAAAACGGCATCGAAGCAGACGGAATCAACCGAGACGATTATTTGTAAAACTAAAATTATTATTCAAACATGAATTGGGTAATTGTAGAAATAATTGAGTGTTTGCTAGTGGCGTCAATTCTAATGTAAACTAAACTAAATTTAGAACATAAAAACTTTTACTAACAATTAGGTACTATATAAGCAAGATGGGACGAATCAAGAGATGTCAAGTTCGAATTTTAGGCACGCAAATTAAAATCGCCTATCGTTTTATGAAGCCATTAAAATTAAGAGATGTCAAACGAAAATTGTATAGGTTTTATTAGGTTGACATGATTAAATTTAAATTTGACGTCATCCCGTCCCGCTGTTAAAGTAACGGTTAGTAAAAGATTTGAGAATTTATTTTACTTTGCTACATTAGAATTAAAGCCATGTTACTAGAATGATTTTCTCATAACGGAGTGCAGTGCGATGCGCGCTCGGATACGGACGTGTTTCCACAGTACGAGTATTAGTTATTCGCGTATCGCGCGGCTGTAGCCGCTGCACGTCATTGTCGCTATGAGTTCGCAACAACTTATAGCCAACGAGCTGTTGGCATTCATACAGCATGCCATCGACACCATGGACGAGGTCAGCATTTTGCAGATCTGCAAGTCTAACTTCAAAGAGGAGGAGATAAGCAGTGGCAAGATGCTGCTCTTTCAAACGCTTGGGAAGGTCGACCAGATGCCGTCCCGTAGGAGAGATGGAACCGAGAAGAGCATACAAGACATTATCACCTTGTTGAAGGTGACCGATCCAGACGACGTGCCCGCTTTCGTGGCGAAGGAGCTACATAGGCTGCCCACCGTCACATTCGACCACGTCGATGTCACCAGGTTGTTGAAGGACATTATATTTCTGAAAACAAGCCTGGCTGAGGTGCAGTGCAAGTTAGAGGTGTCGAATAACACCATAGGTGAGCTACGTGCCGAAGTAGTGTTGTTACGCAATGCTGTTACTGTAAGTAGGTCGCCTGACGCTTCTAAGGTGAACACACGACGTGGGGCGCAAAATGTTTCAATCAGCAGTTTTGAGTCGGCTGATGCGTCACCAACTGTAAAAATTGCCGACAATGCAATCCGACCCACCAGCGATCGTCCCCCGACTCCAGTAGAGGTGACGACATGCGTTAGTACGTCGACCCCGAAACGCTTACGCTGCTATCACTGCTGCCACCAAACCCGCTGCGTTAAAATCTAAGCAGCAAGGAGGGGAACAGCAGAACCACCGTGAACCCATTCACAGGAATCTGCCACAGTGCGACAAGGAGGGCTTCATAAAGGTTGAGAAAAAGAAGAGAAAGCCCGCTTGTAAGAATCAGTGTGGTACTGCACCTACTGGACCGAACCATCTGCTGCGTCCGGCTGTGCCCGTGACGCCGCTGTACTTGTCCCGGCTGTTTTACTCTACAAAGGCCGAGGAGATTGTGGAGTATATTCGGCTCAAGACCAAGTTCACATTGAGGGTCGAGCGGTTGGAGTCTCGACACAATGCAAACTTCAGTTCATTTGTGGTGAGAGCACCAACCGAACATCTGTCGACCTTTATGAACCAAGAATTTTGGCCGAGAGGTGTAGTGTTCCGGCGATTCCGAGGTCGGATACCTGACACCACGCGACACACGACGCCGACTCTTCGTGTAAATTAATATTTTTATGTTTATATATAGTATTTTATGTTAGTTTCTTAAGTTTTATATTGTATTATAGTATTTGTATTTTATATGGGCCTTGTAGCCTGATTTAAATAAATAAAAAAAAAAAAAAAAAAAAAAAAAAACGATGGATACGATGACCTGTCCAGCGTATCCCACCACCTGTACAACGGCAGTAACTGCTTGCATAGGAAAAAAATGTATTATCGACACTATAAGAAGAGGAAGGCATGACTGTTGCGATGTAAAAAGAAAGAAAGAAAAGATTTTTATTTTGTACCAGTACAGGAAATAACACAAGAGATTTCTGATAATAATTTAAAAATGATACCTATATCTAATAAACTTATAAAATAACACACAAACAAATATCCTGTACCAGGCCAAAAAAAGCCACTATCTCAGCATAATGCTGCGACATTAATTAAATGTTGCAGCACTGGTATTCTGATAGGACCTAGCATGATACCACGGACAGCCAACGAACGATGTCTAAGTATTTAAGTCTGGCCCCTTTTTTTGATGGAGAAAATATGCATACCATACCGCCCAGGGTAGCGATACGGTTATGTGGAACTCGCAACTACTAAAACCAACAGTCTTTGGTAAAGACTCTCCGAGAAATGCATTGCATGACATTCGTGACCCCGCAGTAGTGGCTTTTCTCCTCATTCTAAAGTCCGTGACCAATGAGATATCACCTATTTCACAAGAGGTGGTGCAATGCGGTTTCCTAACTAACGTTGTACCCTACTGCTAGTAGCTACTCTAAAAGTTTCATTTTATTAACTATCGTTATGCCTTCAAATGTCACACAGGAGACACAAAAGGACATTTATAGTTTATATTCGATTTGAAGACGGGAGCCTATGCTAGATAAGATCAAATAAACACGGTTTTGTGAAATACAAATATCCTCTACATTTTCACAGCAGCTTTTATAATTCTGCGCCTAAGCAAAAGTTTAATAGATCTTACTAATAATTAATGTTTGTTACTCTTCCGCGCATCAATTAGTACAATCGAAACGATTAAATGAAACTTTGCATATTTTTTCTTATAACCTAGATTAATACATAGGATACTGTTTATCTCGGCTGGACCCAAGTCTGAAGCAAGAAGCTAGTCTAAATATAATAAACATGAACTTGATTTGTCATAGGACAACAATTATGAAAACTATCAAGCGTAGATGATGAGTTGCTGTGACAAAAGTGTCAACATAGACGCAAACTGTAATAAGTACTTTATTTGTATTATGAACATGTTTTTTTTTGTAAGGAACGATGAAGGAGATGGAGACATACGAGCAGTGTTTAAAACTTCGACATTTACCAAAGAGCTATCGTCTCGCTATCCGCATCAATTCAGTTCATCATAGAAAATAAAAATAAAGGCACCACTACGCAAAACTTTGTATTATCGAATCGATTGTCCGCTTCTTCCGACCGGGGCTCCATTATTTTATTTTTCAAAACTTTTTCTAATGTGGCAAACATGCGTACGGGCCGCCTAATGGTAAGCAGTTACCGTAGCCTATAAAGATGCTTGTAACACCAGGGTACCCACCCGCGGTCGCGGTGAAGCAGCTGCGAACTTGAGACATCGATAAAAATTGGAGTAGGACTGTGTGGTTTTAAGGTTAGAAGACCGGCACAGTGTCCATGACAGATTTTCAAACTCGAAAATAAGTAAAAAGGGCGCTATCACTCGCGCGCTGCCAACCATAACATTCACATTTTATAATAAAACAACTTTTAACCAGATTAATCGCGTGTATTATTGGTTTTTGTTTTTCCTGACGTTTCGAACACTTTGCAACGTTCGTGGCAGCGGCGTCTTTAGGGTTATTTTCCAGGGGAAGAACGATGGTTGATAGAGCCGGAGACGATGTTGTGTCGGTAACCCAACAATCTAGGTTGGGCACTAGACGTTTCTGGGGTGGGCAGGGCCCTCTCGGTTCCCCTTTTATTTACGCAAATGGTTCGTGGTCTGATGACTGACCACTTCGGACACGTCAGGAAAGACCAAAACCAATATTACACGCGATTAATCCGGTTAAAAGTTGTTTTATTGTGATGTGTAGCGATCGCGAAAACCTAAGATTCACATTTTGCTTTATTAATTCCGATAATAATTTTCCCTAACGTTATTGCTAAAACATTTCCTATGTACAAATCATTAGCAAAGGTTTTGATTGGTCGAGACTTACGACCGTCTAAGCATACTTACGATGCAATGAGGTCAACCAATTAGTTGATTGCTTGTCTAATCCGATAATGCAATTGGGTTAATATACATATAGGTTTAGGACACTGTTCCCGGAAGTCTGATCTAGAACGAATTTAATTACTGTGGCAATATTTATTATAGATATACTTAAGAGTTCTACTGCACCGTTGGTCTAGTGGTCTCAAATCAAACAGTTGCGCTGTTAAGCATAAGGTCCCGGGTTCGATTCCCGGGTCCTCGGGTCAGACAAAGTGGTATTGAGATTTTCTGTTGGGAAATTCTCAGTAGCAGCCCAGAGTTTGGAATTGTCACTGTCAAAGAAATTTATTGCTTACTAAGTTGTTTAGATTTGGTCTTATTGTTTGGGTAGGTGCTCAATACTTGGTTACCTTGAGACAATGATGGACATTGTAATATCTTTATTACCATTGTCGATATATTAAAGCTCAGATAGAATCAATGGTGGCTATAGTACAGGCTCTACCTAGTTTAGGTTTCCAGGGAACTAATTATTAATTCTCAATGTTACCATATAATAAGAAACAATTTGCTTTGTATATAAAGAGATTTAGTAACTTGTATTAATAATAAAGCTTTTGAGGTTATAAGTTGATAGTTAAAATTTTAAAAGAAAATTTTATTTTCGTCTTTTTAGAGCATATAAATAAAAGCTTTTTTTTTAAGTTTTTTTTAAGTCATAAGTGCCTACCTACCTATATTCTTGGATATATTTTTATTAAACGTAAATAACGTGTGAATTAAATGAATACGAGAATAATAAATAGGTATTATTGCAATGCAGTGAGCAGTGATAGCCCAGTGGTATGTCCGTATAACTGAAAAGTCAAAAGTCGCAAGTTGGAGCTTGGTTTCGAAGTCACGTGCGTATTATAAATTAATGATCACTTGCTTAAAACGGTGAAGGAAAACATCGTGAGGAAACCAGTACACCTGAGAGATGTTCTCCGTGGTGTGTATAGCCATGTCAGAGACCTACGGGAGGTTTAAACTCTGACACTAGATTGTTCATCAACCACACGATATGAACAAGAATGCAATGTAGGTACCATCAACCTTACTTCCATAGTGACTTGACATTGAGGCCTTTATATCGTAGCAGTAAGGACGGTTTTCGTAGTTCAAGTGTAAGCACTGACTTGCGGTTTATCGTACGTTATTATGATAGAAGATTAGAATTGCAATAAACACTATCTGTATTGCCACCACTTGACATGTTAATCTATCTGACACACCACCTGCCGGTCAACGTGATGTTCAACGCTTTAAGCGCAAGGCGCAACTACGTTAATTTGTTACTGAATCCACAGAAATTTTAACAAGCGTAAACAAAATCGCGCCTATATTACCCAAAGGGTAATAATCAAATAAAGGGTTAGGCAGAATCGATTAACACGCATCGATACTGCGGTGCGAGCATGCTCCTTTTTATCGAGTCATTTAAAGATTTGAAACGTCAAATTGGACATTACTTGTTTATAAAACGATACAATTTAATACAAAGATCCGTGCTCGGTCGCCTGCACCGACTGTAGTGATGGTTATAGTGATATGTTGAAATTACTTCTTGCATTTTCTGTATTTATTTGATCACAAAATTGTTACGCTTTAAAATAATCCAGATATATCAATAGTCACAGTGCTGAGCCATTTAAAAAAATTCCATGTGTCAGCGAAGTTTGTCGCTGACCGTACCGTTTTTGATGCTCTTATTATGTACTAGGAATAATTAGAAACTCTAGGATGGTATCTAAGATTTCACTGTCCAATCGGAATCGAACCTAGGACTTCACACGCAGCAACCGTACTTGCGATTACTAGATCAATAAAGCATTTTTTTAAAACCTACGTACAGTGGTTTCTTTTACAAACTTATAATCTGTAGAATCAGATTGAACAATTATCTGTAAATTATTTTCGGGATCGGCCGACTAATTTCTGTCTCGACAGGAGCCCTTCTTAGTCATAAGCTGAGCCCGTGGCCATGTCGCGAGTTAAACTGGCTCTTAGTTCTGGTTTTAATGCACGTGAGTAGTAACAGGTGAAAAATAATTGATAGTTATCTGTAGATCATACAAACATTAGTTACGTGCAGGAATCGAACCTGCGACACGCGGCGCAGCAGCCAGTCTCCCGAGTACTGCGCCAACCGCGCCGTTAACAAGCTTAATGTAATTTACGTTGCTATCATGAATGGCACAGGTATATAAAATTTATTGCCAACACGACGGATATTGGTATTTCATATCACATGTGTAAGTCGATAGAATTTATACGTCACAATGTCTATCAACGCTGCAATACGTAATCGTAGCCTTGTCTATGTAATCTTTAATCTTGTGATTTTATTTTTGGCATATTAGTTTAATTCCTAACTAAACAAATAAATGGTAATTGATTTGACGGCTAATACCTACAAAGGTGGCCATACAATAAATTAATTTTAAACAAAAAATAAAAACCGCCTTTAAAAATCCACTACACTAAAAAGTTCAAAATAATATCAAAATTTGCTTATAATAAAATAATTTTAAAATAACAATATATAATAATAATCTGTTAATTTTGGAGTCGGTGCCTGATGTATGTGGGGCTTACAACAAGATTAACTACAACTGCGAGCAACTGCCCAGACCTGTCTTCCACAACGGTTGCACTGGATTACATCCCGAAACACGACTAGGTCGCTTCATGGCATGGCTTCGTCCGGTGGGTGGTAACCAGCCGCGGCCGAAGCTTCCCACCAGCGTTGTGTTGCCTGTTTTGCACAACTCAGGGGCCACGTGTAGGGATTCCATTTTAAAGGTGTACGGACGCGGGCAACTCAGTCCCGGTTGAATGAAAAATAATTAACAAAAGGTACAAGGTAACAAGGCAGGTAAGCGGAAATGTTGGAAGAGGACGCCCTAAAGGATCAGAGACGTGTCCGTGAGCTTTAGGTCAAAACTGCCAAGTCTGGCTTTTATTTTATGGACCTGGTAACCCTAACCGCCCCACTAATGTTCACGTGACGACACGTAGATGTACCAAACGCACATTTCGTGTATAAAACTAATATATCGGAAAATGATGATAAACAATGCTCATTATTTGCCGAAAACAACTCCAGCCACAGAAAAGAACTTCTACTTATTATTTTTTTAGCAAATTCATCGCTTCTTGTGATTGATTCATCTTCATGTAATTAAAGTGAGAAGAAGCATCATAGCATCATCACGCCTGTATTCCCCGAAGAGGAAGGCAGAGGTGTACACACACACTCACATTTCACCAATGGTGTTATATAGGTGGTGAGCCTATTGCCATCAACTGGGCACAATTCCAAAACACCGACACAACAGAACAAAATATCAACCAAACATTCCAAAATCACAGACATGCCTAAGTGTTATTAATTTTGATTATTAATAATAATAAACAAGACCAATGAGTCACAATCACGGATTCACAATCACAAGTTTATCATAATTACGTACGTTCAAATCACGCGTGATCCATTGATAAATTAGGTACGTACGATAGTCGGGTCAAACCGCCAATCGGAGTAGGTTCGTCGTTTTAATAATATTATTTGTTGATAATTAAGAACATCACGTATCAGTCTGTTGCGTAGTGAAAGTAAGTAAACAGGAATGACACTTGTACAAGTAATCTGATAATAACAGGCAAAATTCTCAAACGCGAATTTTATGTTTTATATTCTAAGGAGTCTAAGCGACAGTGGCTAGCTTTGAGAACAACTTAAAAGTAAGACTAGCGTATGATCTTTTGGTGGTAAGGCCCGTATTAACACGAACTATACGCGAAGCAGACACGAAAGTAAAAAAAATCGCCCAGCGTTCGTTATATGCAAGTCACGGGACTTATTCGTGTAAGTAACTGGGCAGCAAACTTTTTAATAATCGAAATCTCACAATTGAGCTTCTACAATTGTGTATAATCATTAGAACTTTTAACCGGATTAATCGCGTGTATTGTTAACGTTATATTGAACGTCCTCCTGCGACCAAGAACGCTGCAAAGTATTCGAAACGTCAGGAAACATAAAAACCAATAATACACGCGATTAATCCGGTTAAAAGTTGTTTTATTATAATGTGTAGTGATCGCGAAAACCTAAGACATTACTATATAATCATTAGGTACAGATTTGCTGACTTGAAATGAATAAAATTTAATTCCGAATATTTACCATATTCAAAACGGAGCTTCTGAAACGAGATTGTCGTTTTAATACGGGCCTTAATATTGAAACATGCAAATGCACGTCCTACAACTTCCGACAAGACCCTAAAAATACAAAAAATATGTTCCAAATACCCTTTTTTAGCTTCAACGTAAAGCAGATATCAAAATATAAATTTTAGCACACATGCATAACGAGAAATATATCAAAAAAGTTTGTCAACAGCGGAAATTATCAGCTGATCGTACGATCGATGGTAATTACAGCGGTTTACACTATGACGATTATACATCAATACAAATAAATAAAATTGAAGCGTCTGTTTGTAATATCAATTATTTGCCCGATACCTATGCCTAAAAATCAGATTTTAAAACTTTTGTTCCGGGTAATCTTCGTAACGGCTGGACCGATTCTGATAAGATGTTACGGGCAGGTAGCTAACTACATAAAGAGTAACTTAGGTCAATTATACACGAGTGAAACCGCGGGACACAGTTAGTTATAAAGTACTATTTCATAGTTGATAATAAGGTGCAATGAAACGTTATCATAATGATAGTAATTTAGGATTATTTGAGTATTCAAAGTAATAAATGTCTGGTTTGCCTTGGTACTTATTTTGTTAAATTGGCTTGTGTTAAATGTATGCATTTTTATTTTTTATAAAATGATTAGATTGCTCCTGTTTATATCAGACTTCCAAAAAGGAGGAGGTTATCAATTCGTATTTTTTTATTTGAAAGGATTTCAGATTGGTCCCATGAAATTTGATGAAAATTGGTTTGGTAGTTTGGTATTTAAATCAAAATAACTGAACTGCCTATTTTCCAGCTTCATCAGATGATAATGATAACACCGGAAGATAAACACCGGAACTCCGTATTTTTTTTTTCTATTTAATACTTTTTAGTGTAAGTTCACATTCTCAAACGTCTATTTTTACACGACTGCCCAAAGAAAGGAGTGTATGTATGTAAGTATGTTTGTGAGTTTCTTTATACCACCATAACTTTTAAATGCCTGAACTGATTTCGATGTATATCGTTAGAATCCTCACATTGCCCCGTGAGTAACATAGTCAGATTTAAAAAAAGCCAGGCATGCTTTATATTTTTTTATTTTCATCTTGTTTTACGCAGTTCGCTACTCTCTTTTGAAATAGCATTAGATCTAGATTTCATACTTTGGTATAGGCGTTTCTCCCCTTCTTTTCTCGTCTCAATTAAAGGGCCCTGTCTCATATGGACAGCGCGTTGAGTAGGTCTACCTATATTCACTTCCGATAAATCAGTTATGGAACGCAAGATTCACTAAAAAGTAAGAAATACAATATTTTTTAAGAAAAAAAGAACCGACCCCAAAAATCTTTCTGTTACGTAAAAATGCAATAATTAATATTTCACCGTTATATTTTTTTGTAGATTGTTTTGTTATTTTCCTAAACTAGTGTCGAGGAACGTTGACGCGCATATTATTGTAAGACCGGCGCTGGCAACTTTAGTTGTCCCGTACGCCGAAAACATTTACTACAATGATACCTTTACGTAACTAAAGTTCTTTTCAAATACCAAATATTTATTCAATACTTATATTCAGTTCTTTTGATCTTTTGTTGACCTGAATCGAATCCACTATCGTTTATCAAAATCAACGTTTCCGACCGATCTAATCATTCCGGACAGGAAACCCAGTAAATGGACGTCATTGAATAATACTGAAAAAGTATTTCGATATTTTATTGAAATAATATTATTGACGGTATTTAGAATACCTCGACAGCCTGGATTAAAATCTTCCGTTAGCTTTGTTTATAAAAACGTGTTTTTTTTTTCTTTGGCAGATAACCTTAAATAAGTTGTCCAGTACTTGATTTGCATTACAAAAGAATTATTTAACGCACCTTCAAAACGTGAATTAATTAAGACGCCCAAATGTAATTAAAACTAGAAATTCAAATTCAAATTCAAATTGTTTATTGCTTCATGTGTAGGTACAAGGTGTTATAAATACATTTAGTGGGTATCAAAATGACCCTGTAAGGGCGCAGCAACTTAAGGAACATAATATATGTATGTATCAGTATATAACATAAAGTATTAACTAAAATTATGTTTTAATAATGTTTTGGTTACAAGTAAAATTCTCCATAGCGAAGTGAAAATCATACCCATACGTTTACATATCGTTTTTTTCCTCAAAAAACTCTTGCATATTATAATACGATTTGTGTATAAGAATCTTCTTTTATATTTTTTGGTATTTTATTATATACTTTAACAGACATACAGTGGGGGCCTTTGTGAAATATTGATAAACTGGAGGTAGGAAGTGTGTAGAGTAGTGGTCTCTGTTATGGTTAAAAAGATGAAAAATTTTATTGACAAAAAGACACAGTTCTAAAATATACATTGATGTTAATGTAAGAATGCAAAGTGTTCTAAAATATGGTCTACAGCTGACCGTACCTTCTATGTTACACAATATTCGAATGCACTTCTTTTGCAGCTTGAATATGATATCAGCGTCAGTACTATTTCGCCATAACGCGATGCCGTATCGTATCCAAGAGTGAGCGTATGCGTAGTACGCTGAGAGAGCTGATTTTTGATCTGTTGATGTTTTTAATTGATACAGAGCGTAAGTGAATCTTGACAATTTATTGCTTAAGCTATGAACATGAGATTTCCAATTAAGGTGGGTATCGATATTTAATCCTAAAAGTTTAAAATTGTCTGTACATTCTAATTTCTCATTTTTATACTCAAAATTAATAGTTAGTTACGTTTTTGATATGGTTTGAATTTCATGATTTTTGTTTTCGAAAAATTTATTTCTATCGGTACCTCCGCGAGATTTTGGTGTATGAAAATAACGTAGTACATTTTCGTAACTATCATAACATATGCACAAATAATTTTAATATGTACCATTTATACCTTAGTTTGCTAGAGTAAAAATACAAATAATAAAATAACACTAAATACAAAATGAAAAATAAAAGGAGATTTCCTAAATATAAAACAAATATAATACAAAATTCACTCACCGTTCGATTAATGACGACTCCAAAATAGTCAATGAGGTTCTCTCCATAGAAGAAGTAGTTGGAAGTGAGCAGGAAGTACCAGGAGAGGGATCGGAACCACGGCAGACCGTGGACCCGGTACACCGCGTACCCGATATTGATGATCTCCTCGAAGCATTTCACTTGAACGCAGAGGACCTGGGTAAAAGAGATTTACACTAAAAACTAGTAATCAACCAAAAAATATAAGAGTGTCAACCAAAATAAAAATGAAGTCATTATCAATAATAGCAGCCCACAGCTGGACATAGACCTATCAAATTTAATGCTACTGAGGAAGATCCTTGGCTACACTACCAGATGGTTATGGTGTAGCGAGCTGGTTTCTGATTATTTTGCGTTTGGGGTGGGGACGGATTATTCGATCCACCCGGACTCCTCAAGAAAAAGGCCAGCAGGAACCTGACCTTGCTGGCGGAGAGTACTTGGGTTACCGAAGTACTTAGCCCAGTACCTGTACGGCCTGTACCCTGTACAGATCGTCACTCCACTGAAGTAAGTTTAGGGCGTCCCAAATTTGCCAGGTTGTGGTCTCATGGAACTCATTAAAGCTGTGACCTTACAGCAAATGTTTTAGGACGATGACGCGTTCTTTATTTCGGTAGCCAGATTTTTGACGACTTGCATTACAATAAAACACGGCACATCAACTAGGTACTTGAAATTACCTGCTTTTGAAATTTATCATTTCATAAAATAGAAGCTACAACATATTTATCCTGTACGTTGGGGCAACGTTGTTTAGAAATGGACTATAACCGTCACATAAGATTTATATACTTATACGTTTATACTGAGTATGCCACCGTTTTTTTTTTCTAATCATTACTTGTCAGAGAGTCATAAAGATATTGCTGTGGAAGGTATCACTAATTTACAAACTACCTACAACCCACTATAATTATGATTTTATAAATGAATTTCAATACTCCATCCATTGCCAAATCTAACGTGTATTATGGAGGTTGCACGCAAAGCGGATATTCGTTGCGGCATATGTTTACGGTTGGTTGGATCTAGTTTGACCAACTTTAAACCTCACAATTGTTTAAAGTAATACGTATGATAGGTTTTAACTCTGGGCGGTTCGAAGAAGTTGGATGAAACAACAAACGAAAAGGCAGCCCCCGGATTGCAATTTTCATGTCATCTCATCCAAGTAGCGTCGCGTTGATGAATATAGTGAGAAAGGGAGTTGTTGTGTACAGTTCCGAACCTGACGATGAAATGCTGTCGTCGCTGCTTTGCTTACTTTAATGCAAAATCTCTCAGCGACTATCCATCAATGGAAAGTGGATCGTTTACATGAAGCCCGTAGTCTTGTTTCTTCTTGACAATGGATGTTATTTTTAATCAGTGCCAACTTAATTGGCACCACAAATTGGTTAAGTGTTTCCTCAAACAGTTTCTAATAGTATTTAACAACGTTTATCCTTTAGCAAGTCCGCTGGCAGTCTTTTGGAATAAATAGTACTTTTAAACTAGTATTAAAATGTTGTGTGTAAATATGTTTAATCAGAATAGCTCAGGCTGTGTTGTAAATTAGTAGCAAGATTCGCAAAGGAGCTGACTGGGAAACATTATTTCTTCTCTCTGCAAGTGTGCAGGTCCAGTGTAAGTGAGGAAATAAGATAACAGGTGTCAATGGTGAATCAAGTACACACTCTTGATGTTGCACTCCGCCAGAGCAAAGAGTTGAAGATAAAAGATAAGGCATAAAGGAATAAAATGCGAGTTCAACGCAGTCCCGTCATAAAGCAGCGCGAGCGGTTTCTGAAGGCCGTGGAGTAAGGGATTATTTTGTTATTATTTATATAAGTATGGTGATTTAATGGCATCAATGGTCCCAGTGGGAAAAATGCGTGACTATATTTAAGTTAGACACTCATGTTATACGCAATCGATACTACCTATCTCATAACAGGAAAATCCGTCATAAAGTGTTTAATGGCTGGAGGCAAAACTAGGAAATCACTGTATAATACTTTACAGAACTGTCCGTTTTCTAGCTATAATTTTGGCATGGTTCAGTACCTAGCTTTTATCTTTTTTTATAATAAATTGTCAGCTCAGTCTCCCGTGTTACATCTTTAAATCCTGTGATTTTATAGAAATATTACTGCAAAATGAGTCACATAGGTATTAAGGCACATTACTTCAATAAGTAGAATGCTTGCCCAGAACATTCTTGGCACATATATGGTTTAAGTTGTTTCTCTAAAGACTCAACTTTTAATGAATCCATTGCAAACAATGAATTATAGAGACTTTCCCAATAACAATCTTACTTTGAGAATCACATTCATATGTGGTATATGATAAATATCCGTTCATCGATGGTACCTAATACTTAAATAAGAATAAGGCCAAGTGCGAGACTGACCGGTGCCCAGCGGGATCCTTAGACCATACCAATAAACACTGAACTACACTTTTTTTTTACTTGCGCTGTGAGGCAACTGTTTTAAAATTTCATAAATTCAGGTCACTGGGACTATAATATGTTTTATTGAGTGAGTTTTCGAGTACCTACGTATTTTATATGTGACATAAATGGCTATCTAGATATATCTTTTGATTGCATTAACTTATAAGGTTGAATTTTTTACACCTCTAGGGGACCTGAGAGGGTACCTCTCGTGTAATACTGTGTATATATCTTGTATCACTTTAACCAATTTAAATATATTATTACAGTATACAAAAACACCTGCATATGTAAAAAAAAAAACTACTAAAAATACTGCAAATAGGAAAAATACCGTTATCATGAGTGCCAGTGGTCCACCATAGATAAGCAGACAGAAGGCGGCAATCATCAACCAAGTGAAGATACCTCGAATCACCCAGTTTCTCCATCTGTATAACATATAATAATCATTTGGCTTTAAAAATAATTACAACAACATACATTATTTAAATTCCTTAATAATCTTACTTCCTGAATTACCAAACTTTCAAAGCTTGTTGTCATAAATAGATGGTTTTGAATATTTGCTATGTAAGTGTGTCACACAATAGATTGATCTGGATAAATCAGAATAAATCTATTCATTCTAAGTAGAGTTCACATAGTGATAGTTGGGAAGTTAATGCAACTGCCCAGACCCATCTAACCCAACTAGGTCGCTTCACGGCATGGCTTTGTCTGTGGATTGTGTAGGGTAGGTATTTATTTTAAGGAGGCATTCCTATGGATGCGGTCAACTCAGCCCCCATAAGTACACCAGTAAGGCAGCAGAACTATACAATAGATAGAATTCAGATGATCCAGTATTGCAGATCCTACAAGGAGAAGCATACACCCATATAGATAATATTATACTAGCTGATACTGCTTGAGTTTGGAATTAAAAAAAATACGTTCTTTTTGATGGAACTCCTAAATATTTTCCTATTTTACTCCTTATAGTGTCAGCTACCTGCCAGTAAAATCTTATCAGAATTGGTCCAGCCGTTTCGAAGATTACCCAAAAAAAACAGACAGACAGATGAACAAAAACTTTAAAACCAGATTTTTAGGCCTAGGTGTATCGTGCAAAGAACTGTATGACCTTAAAAAAACTATTATATTGATCAACAATCAATAATAAATAAATAAGATAAATATATTACAAACAGACACTTCAATTTTATTTATTTGTATTGATTCAAAGTCAGTCCTTTTAGAAAGTTTCAGAATCTTACAAAACACTAATTGCTTTCATCATAATTATAATGAAGATATTACTTTAAATAAGATATTACTTTTTGATGGACACAACAAGACACACAATAGGAGTTTTATTGCTGTAATATTTTATTTTAAATTTTATTTTATTTATTTATGTGTTCAACTCTTGATAAGCCTTTCCATTTAGCAGTGGGGTGCATTGCATATAGGCAAATAGGCAGTGCCTACCTCAAAAAATTACCTTAGTATAACCTATATCAACGTAAACTGTGATATAGGTTGTATTTAGGTAATTTTTTGAGGTAGGCACTGCCTATTTGCCTATATGCAATGCATGCCACTGCCATTTAGTACTTTCCCAAACTGTGCTACCAAAAAAATTCAAATATCTTTCCTAATACCAGTATGATTTATAATCAAGAACTTGTTTTAACCAGTTGAATTTAAATAGCCATGAAATTATAATATATTTGACCTTACACTGTAATGGTGTGCCGCCTATAACATTGCCTTCTAACTAATGAATACATTAAATACTATTGATTTGAGGTAAACTAAATGTAATGGATTTTTCTCATGATTAACTTTTTGTTACATTGAAATAGGTATATTGAGATTGACTGCCTTGTTGTTCTAGTGGTCGCAAGCATGGCTGCTGACCATGAGGTCCTGGGTTTGATTCCCAGGTCGGGCAATGTGTTATTGAGTTTCTCTGTTAGGAAATTCTTAGTAGCCCGGAGTGTGGAATTGTGCCTGGTAGATGGCAATAGGTTCACCATCTATTACATGGGACTTAATAACAGCACTGGTGAAATGTGTGTGTACACCTCTGCCTACAATAGAGGCATGATGCTATGTTATGTTTATATTGAGATTCTGAAGTAAGAAAACAGTTGAATTTAGGGCTGTTTTTTGTTTTTCTTGCAATATAAAAGCATAGTCATTTTGCAAACCAATTCTAGCAGTTTGGCTTAGACAAAAATATTTATCACCTGAGCGTAAAACATTGTTGGTTTATTCTTATGAACATGCATGTTACCATTTGATTCTCAACAATGCATAACAAGCACTTTACATCATTTCAAAACAGAAAACAATTACAATAAACCTTCCATATCAATTTTATAATTAGAACGTCACTTTACATTAAATGAGAAAAAAGAACTGCGATATTACCTTGAAGATAGACCAGAAAGCGCTGAGTCAAGGATTTCCGGAGTCTTATCCGTTCCTTGAGGCAAAGACTTCGCCATTTCATCCACATACTTCTCTTCTAAATTCTTCTCCTCTTCCGAATCAACCTATTGATGAAGTATAGTATTAAAAATTATAAGGAATCGAATTAAAAACTCGTTTTTATGTAAAAATTACAATAAAATCACGTACATGATCCGATTCGCCAGCGTTTTCCAGTTTCTCGTTACCGTCGCCTTCACCACGCCGATATCTCAACTCACTCATATTTTTATTGAATTTTCAATCAATTTTACACCAATAACAGTAGATTTTACAAAAAAGCACTGCACTAACGAGTTTATTCTAATCCATTTAAACGAGAAAAATATAGAACCCAAGAATGTTTTCCAGCGACTTGTCAAACGAAAAATCAATAATGTTTTTTATTCGTTCAGTGTTGCAACAATTTGAAAATAATTGGTATGGTAGAATTTATGTTTTTAATATTATGTATTATGTATCTATTTATATTGTCTTATTATGTATGTACACCGACAGCCCTAAATCTTTATTCATGCATCTTTTTCCATCCTAAGGTTGCCTGGAAGAAATTGCCGTGTGCGATAAGGCCGCCCATTGTACAATTTTTATATAATAAGGTTAATCATTGTATGTTCTTGGTGTACAATAAAGAATATAATAATAATAATAATAAATAATAATAATTTACGCTCAGAGCAGTAATTTAATAACATCGCGCAAATATTATTGTTGGATCATTTTAAATTTTGCTAGCTCAGCTAATCCATATTGCATAGGTGCTAGCTGTGCCCGCGAATTCGTTCGATGTCTCCACGAGTTCTTAGCCTAATATAAAATCATTAATGGAAATAAGAAAACAACTACGTTACTTTTCAATATACCTATTCTCCCTTTAATGTAATACATTTTTCAGAAAATTTGATTAACTTTTCTAGGCAACAAAAAATATGCCGAATGCTTACTGTCAAAATTATCGTAAACAGCTTGTATAATTTCATCGTCGTTGTTTAAACCTTGCGGCTCAGTAACGTACAGATCTGTACGTTGTAACAATAAAAATCTATTGTGTCTGCTAATGACTGAGGCAACAGCTTAAATATTTTTTCTCTTAGATCCGATTTTAATTTTAAAAACAAGATATAGTCCGAGGAGTCAGGTCATCACTTTAAGGGAGGTGATAGATCTCTATGAAGCCACATTCCTTTACCGTGGCTTACGAAATCTCAGCAGTGTGTATTCACAGACTACTAAGAGAACTAAAGTTTGTGTATTGTCGTAAAACAATCGCACACCTCGAGTAAGTTTTCCTCGACTTTTCTGACGTTTCTGTCGTAATAAGTCACTATAGTAAGCTGCATTCATGACCTTGGCGTTCGAACACGGATCCTTTCGACAAATTTTATTGTATCAACACTTTATGTTCGATTTGACGTTTAAAATCGACACACGTGTTAACAAAAAGAACCATGCTCGCACCGCTGCCACGCTGTTATAGTCTTTAAAATATTATCTCCCACAGTTCTAAAAAATTATAGCCATGAGCTTCTTTGTGCCTTGTGACCTTAGCTTTTCTTGGTACCGGTTCTCCTTTACGATGCCACTCCATTGAATCCCTTTCGGATGTCGGATCACAGCACAGAGTACATTGTAATATATGAAAGATCATAGTAAAGAATTGTAATTTCATCGCCCGTCACATTTTATTGAATTACCTTCAACTCGTCGCTGCTTTTGGAATGCACTGAGAATCCGTGGTACTATATCTTATGTATATAGAAATATGTTAACTATGTAAATTTTCATGTTATAATAAGAGCAATATCAGATTTTTAAGAATATATTTAATCAACAGCTGTAGCGGCCCATTCCATTCTGTGGTTGTCCGGTTGTATTCTTGTGCTGAGAAATATATAAAAACTAATAAAATAGGTACTTAGCTAATAGACATTAAATAATCAAGGAATAAATGGTTTTAGAGAAAAATTAATTTATACAGGATTCTAACAAATTACCTAGTTTTAATATAAAATCATCATCATCATACCGTACCCTTATCCCAATTTATTCGCAGTCGGTGCAGCATATACCTATCTGGCATGCTATATTTTATGACTGGCCGCCTGCCTGACGTCGACGCTCTTTGGGAATGCTGTTGTTGGTAGATTTATAATAAAATAAAAGTATTAAATATGGAATTCATTTTTAACACATGAAATATGTTTTAAATTATTGATATTCTTCGTTCAGCATAGTCACAATGCAATGTTTACCGAGGCGTGACGTCACAATGGACGCCATGAGTTCCACGAGAGTTTTCGCGCTTAATTTAAAGTAGATAAATTAAAATGCAATTCATTGTGTTAAAACTAAGTGTATTGCTGAAATAATGTGTTTTTCAGAAATTGTAGACGTTTACATTAAAAGATTTCAAAATCAGGCATCATGCCTATTCAAATTCGAATAAAACTGTTCTATTTCAAAGCATAATTTATTATTAAATAAATTAACCAAGCACATATTTTTACTTTATTTTATTACTAACTTATTTTTCAAGCACACACGTTTGCTTAAAGTAGTTTTTCAGAAAATATTCGGCAACTTTCTAAGAAACGTCAAACTTTCTAAAGGTAAACATGGCGAGTGATTTGGATGATTTTGACAAAAATATAGAAAATGTAAGTAATTTCGAAATAGAAATTTGTGATTTCTTTACATTCCTAATAATATCGTTTAATGATGATAATGTTTCCAGATTAAAAGCGATGTAAGAGCATCGTTTGCGAGGGTTTATGCAACGTTAAAGGCAAGGGAATTAAAAACCTTACGACAACTCGATGCTATACGTAAACAATGCCAAGACGACAAAGACTTGAAGAGGAACTGTGTTCAAAATATTCATGTAAGCTTCAAAAACGAGTCCACATTGTTAGATAATGTAAGTAAATATGGTGTTATTGATTTTGAGAAGCTAAATTTTAATAGCAATACGTTTACACTCGAAGATTATGTCAGCCCAGAAGATGATCACATGTACTCGTATAAAACTATAGAGGAAGTCACTAAAGACGTCGACCAATGTGATGCAGATTTAGAGGCAATAGAAGAGGCTGCTTTGAAACAGATCACAGCTGCAGAGAACTGTGTGTGTTATGTAAACATTAGATCGGAGGAAGTATCGAAAAAATTTAGAGATTCGGAACCAAGCAAGTCACCAGTAAAAGTATGCGAGAGTAGCCAAAGTAGTTTTGATAATAATGAGGTTGATTGTCCAGAGAGCATTACGGATGATGATAAAAGTGACAGTTATGATGCTGATTTAAAAAAAATCGACCCAACGGATGATTGGTTGAACTCAATTAAAAGCCAGACTGAAACTGAACCGTCACAAGTAACTGATGTAATGGAGCACAGCACCATAGCTTGTTTATAGCAGAATGTAGTAGTAGTGTTGATATGAATTTACATTTTACCAATTAGATTAGATATATTGTAATAAAGTTTTATATTTTGTATAGGACTTGGTTTCATTAATAATTTTGTAGTCTGTCCAGTATATTGCACAGAGTCCAGAGTCATTTGGGAAAGTAGATCATTGTATCATATCTACCACAATATTATAGTTTAAGGAAAATAATTAATTTGTTGAGAAAATCACCATTGATTTTCTCTTGAAATTAATTGATATAATATATACATATATATGAATGTAAACAGGAAAAATATCAAGACAATTTAAATGGAATACCTATAATGGATAGGTAACGATTAATGTCAGTTTCTAACTCTTTAAGCACCACTCATGACTACAGTAGACAACACTTTCATTCCATACTTTGTAACAATGCGATGGCTATACAGTATCTGTCTTCTGTTATAGACTTTAGTGGAGGCCATGTTGACAAGTCTGGCATTTAAAAGGTCACAATATCTTGCAGAAGCCCTATAAAATTGTTAGAACTGGCCAATGGTGCAGGTTTCGCTAATAAACATTATGTTCCAAGATAATAAAATGATAAATCCTGTGTAGCCTTACAGTAGTCATATTAGCCTACTGATTGGCTTGGTTATCTCGGTTACCAACTAATTGAAGATCAGTTTGTAGTACGTTGCGCCATATTATTATTTTTGCTTGTCATAGACACCCCAGATCTATTTTTTATGTAATTTATCTCAAACGCTGGAGAGAGGGGGCACCACAATCAAGTTTTTGCCCGGGAGCGAAAAAATCGTAGATCCGGGTCTGGTCATAGACAAGCTGTAACATACATTGCAATGTACTACAAAGTTACCATTGTTTCATTGGTAACTGAAATAACCAAAAGGATGCGGAACTTTGATATCGTAGTTTGAAAATTTGTATCTGTTAATAATTTCTATCTATACCTAGTACTCCAGCGCTACAAAGAAATTCTAATAAGCTATAATTATCATTCTAATCGGAAGAAGAAGCTTCTATTAGGTTTGTCTGCAGGAGGTATGAAAGGAGGGTAGGCAGGGTAGAAAAACGACATTGTTTAAAGCATCATCTTATATTGTTAATAAATTTTTACAAATGGCGTTATTACTGAATTATACTAATTGCGATATGACTTCAGATTATGTTCCCTAATGAATAAATACCCATTGCTTTCATACACAAATTTAGCAAAATTCTTAGACTTGTAATGATCAATCTAATACCGCTTTCCATTCCATATTTCGCCCACATTATGTAATACTATGGTTTTTATGGCACTTAATACATGACATACATTTTACAAATCATTCCTATAAATTCCCATTGTTGGATGGAATCTGTTTGGAGGGTATTCTAGTTTGTACTCGACTTTTCACTGGAAATATTGTGATGGCACGAACAGAAGTGCTGTGGAGGGGTAATTTAAATAGTTTAGCTAATTATAGCGTCAGTGACGCATATTTACTACATACAGGATAGTGAAACTATGGCTACAGTTGAATTACAATTCTATTAAGATCGAATTAGGCACAAAATTTCCATGTAATTAGGCATTTTTAGGCCACTTTTGTTCACACAGGTGTTCAGTTATTGTCTCAATCAATACTTTTAAAGCGAGCTACAAACTAAGAATTTTCCGATTATTCATTTACGATTACATTTATGAATACTGTGTTAAATAATTTCTACATTGATACTTTCGATGATAATAAGTTAGTAAAGACAAACAAAATTTTAATAATAGGGGATACAATGCGTTTAAGAGATAAATTCCGTAAGTAGGGAGTACAAAATCTTAAACGAGTAAAGTTTTCGAACTAAACATACGTAGGTATTGCGTATCTAAAGCGTGTTACAGAGTAGTTATGAATAAGTTATACAACTACCTTACATCATACTGTGTTATGTCTACTATTGTACATTTTACAACAAAAAATATTATACGTTAATTGCTATACAAGGCCAAAGTCCGTGCACACCGCGGCGACATCGCGATTGTTCTGCTTCTCCGAGTTGTTGGCGGCCATGTTCAGCTCGACAAGCGTGTCGACACTGTTAATACTGACACCTTTCAGTATCTTCTGCGCCGCTAAACTAGTGAAATTAAAGCTCAAGTCACTTAAACTCGGAAAATTGTAGAAATCCTGGTTCTCCTTCTTGCTCTCCTGGCTGAGGCTGTATCTTTTCTGTTTGTTCTCCAGGCAGTTTATTTTCTCCGCCGACGTGTTTATATCCTTTATCGGCTCCTGGTTCTTCAGCGCTAAGTTTGGCTCGGACCCCAGCACTGTTGGCTTCTGGTCGATAGCTTTTGTTAACAAATTCGCTATGGAGTCCGAGCTCACCCTGTTATTTACATTTGGAAGTCCGTTCAGCATTTGGAGTGCGGCTGCCTTCTTTAGCAAGTCGACACTTTTCAGCTCACTGTTCGAATTTATGTTCGTTTGTAATCCACTGTTGGCCGACGACAATGAGTTCTTCTGGTACCTCAGACTTCCCAACGATCCTATAATGTTATCGTAACTTTTAGTTGGTGTCGAAGGAATACTATTCGCTGTTGTTTCCAAATTATTTATATTATTATGAATGGCCGGAGAAGCAGGATTGGATGCAACTTCGTTGGTATTGTTTAATTGATTTTTGTACACAAAACTATTGTTATTAGTTGCACCACCTATTTGCAAAGAAAGCTTACGATTATTATTCATACCCGTGTCGTTAATTGAATTCTTATTGAACTTATTTTCTTGTACTTTAATCGGTTCCTCCTGATACATCTGCTTTTTCTTTTCTACACAAACGTCGAATGAGGTTTCCGTGGGGTTTTTTGCTGTTTTGTTTTGAACTCCGTTTTGAGACACCGACACGACCTGTCTATCGTCGTTGATTATATAAATATTGCTGCCGTTTGAAGTCTCGGTGACTTTACCATTCTCAAAAGTAATAACAGACCTTACTGGCGAGTTTTGTACATAAACTTTGGTGTTAGTACCACCACCGTTCTGAGACATAGTATTTGTGGTAACTTTTAGTGTGATAGAGTTGTTAGAATTGGAGCTAGCCAACATTGTCGTCGACGGGTTTTCTACTTTAGCCCCTAAGGTTTTATGCAGTGGGGTTGCGGTTTTTTTGGGTGTGCTTGGACAGTTTTTTGGCGAACTTTTGGGTGATGTGTTACCGTTTTTTACCGTTTCGCCACCGACCATAGGTGGTTTCGTTCTGTATTTGTGCAGGCTTTTTGGTGAGCTCTGCAAGCTCTGTACTTTGACGAGTGACTGTGCTCTGCTAAGGCCGGGGGCTCCGTGCGGGTTGCTATGACTAGGCGAAGGCTTTAACGTGCGGTCTGATATGTGGGACTCTAAACTTGAGTGGCCGCTACTCCCGCTAGTGTGGTAGCTCCTTTTCATTGGTGAGTTTTGGTCGAACTGACCGTTTTTGATGTCCTTTCTAGGGGTGCGATGCGGGGTTGTGCTTTCTAAGCTGGAGGGGCCACTGGTAGACATGATGTGATCTGAATTGGAATAGTCGACCCTCCTGAGGCTTCCGCTTGGACTGTCTCGTAGTTTGGGATCGCTATTCCTTTGTGGTGATCCGAAGTGGTCCAGGATGGTTTTATTAGTGGAACTCCTACTAAGCGTGGACCGCGGCAAGCTGCCGGAGCTGGGGCTGGAGTGGCGGACGGGTGAGTGGTCGTAGTTGCCGGTGACGGAGCCCGCCAGTCCCGACTCAGTGGACAGGTGCCTCTTGTGCCTCCGCGGCAGCGTCGACGACCGATTACTGATCTCCGAACCGTCATAGTACGATGAGACGAAAGAAGTTTGACTCTGCAATGACTCCTGGAATACAGAGAAAAGCCACGTTAATTTAATAAAGCCTAGTGTTCTAAAAATAAATTTTCGCCACATATTTGTGGTGAGAGGTATGACCACGTATCAAAAGAAAATGTTGGTTTTGTAACAAACTACGACTCGCATGGATCTTGAATACTTTTCCATTTATTAGGAACACCAGACTCAGACATGACGGTCGCATTTATGTATAGAGACGAAATTGTTAACTTTGAACGTACCTTCGAGTTGGTCTGCGTAGCGACGCAGTGTAAGTGCACCGCCTTGGAGTTGAACCACTCGGTGGGCGGGAACTGGGCAGAGAAGGTGCTCATCGCGCGCGTCTGCTTGCTGCGGCCGCTTCGTCTGAATAAGCGGGACAACAGGGACACTTTCTCTGAAAATAAGGTAAAGCAAATTATTACTTAGGTTTTAATCGGATTGGAACCGATAAATGTTATCGTAGGCAACACAGCAAATTAAACTGAAACTGGGCTGGTTACATCTGTCCCATCAACTACAAAATGGCTTCTGAACACCTGTTACTGTACACGCGGTAGACCCTGATAGCTGAAGGATTGGCTTCTATTTGCAACAAAACCGAAAATTAGGAACTTACTAGGCGACGCAGATTCGACGCTTGGTGGGTAATCGGTGGAAGACGAGCTGTCGGTAGTGTTGGCGTTCTTGTGATGCAGACTACGCGTGGATGCGCACCGCTGCAGGTACTTGCTGGACGAACCGAAGATCCGCAGCGAGTTCCGCCGGTCCAGTGAGCGGGGGGCGGGGAAGGACGCGCTGCGGCGTTTGTTCGGACGACCATACAGGATTTTGTCGTTGGGGTTGCCTGAAAGAGGAGTGATTTATTTTAGAGACTAGAAAATAAACTGTCGTAACAGATAGGTCGTTTAACGACCAACCAACGACCGTTTCAATGTTTCTTGTTAACATACATAGGTATCAAGTGCGTTGAACGGCTTCCTTTCTGCGTTCACAAATAAAGCTAGTAAATAGTTTTTCGAACGTACTTTAAAACTGTAATTTATTATAACACGAAACCTTGTTTGAAGATGATGCTCATCAAATGATCTGTGAATCACATGTGATATAATGAGTACCTTCGTGGGTCTTGTGTATTTTCTTGATTAAAAAATATGAATTAGTCTTAGTTTCGACTATCAGGGATATGAAAACGTTGTGCTAATTAATACATACTTCGATATATTTACTTACGTTCTAAAATACTTTTATAGAGATACCAAACCAGTCTCGTACCTGATCATTAAATTATCTAAGTTATGCGACAGAACAGTTAGTTGTACCTACACTTAAATAATTAATTGTTCCCTTGACTATAAATTGTAAAGTGTAGGTATACCTACTGTTAAGTACCTAAGTATTGTCTTGCCCTGCCAATGTTCGCCTGCTTCATTTCAGATGGAAATAAATTCTAAAGTATTTGTATGTTTGAGCTCAAATATAACGAACATTAATACTTTGGATGTTGATTTGTGATCGTAATAAATGGTTTCATAATGTTTTGCTGTTAAGTTTGGTTAATGGTCAGTGAAACGATACAGCTTTATAATGCTTGGATTTTGAAATATTTATTGTAGGCAGGTATAGCAATGCAACTTGGTTGAAATGTCAAACGATTCATAGGTATTTATTGCGCTCATTTACTTAGAGCACATTTTATTTATGTTCATTATTTTCAATGAAAATAGAGTTTCTAAAAAGTCAAGAAAAAGATCACCAACGTTATATTTTGAAAAGGATTTCCGATTTTGAATTTGGTTCCTTTGTTTCGTCGACGAAGGACAAATCGACAAATTCCGCAATAAGGTAAGACGACATAGAAATTGAAATGTTTTGAGACTTCCAATGGCCGTCCCGCGTTTGATTGAAAAACGTCAAACATTTGACGCGACACAGAAATCTCATTAAAAACTGAAAAAGCTCATAATTCATCGGCACACGTGCGCGTACGCATCTGACGCACAAAGAACGAAACGAACAGTTGCTCACATAAATCAAGAGTGAACTTGACAGATGCGTGAGTGGGTACCTAATGTATGTACATGCATGTCTCTTAATGTTGTTGTAAAATGTAAACATTCTCTTACTATATTAGTACAAGTCTGGTTTTGTGTGAGTGCGTACTATGCCAAAGTGTGTGTGCTTCGCTCTCTTTTTCTCTAGATGGTAGCTAGATTTTATGGCGTGTAGGTGGATTTGATTGATTACAAGCCCAAATAGCTGCTTAAAATTTAGGTCCATTTGATTTATTACCTACAAAACTGCAAATTGTAGGTAAACTTGTGAAATGCGAAGTAGGCACAATAAGCTCGCCAGATGGCTACATCGTTTTGAATGTTAGGCATGTTACTAAATAAAAATGCTTTAAGGCTTCAACCAAAGCTAAGGATATTCGATTCACCACTATTAAAACAACCCTAAATTATGTTATAAGTAAAATGCTGAGTGAGTAGGTGTCGAGTTTCCTAGCCATCTCTGTGCACTAACTGGATCAATTAAGGAAAGCAATCTGTTTTGATTCAACAAAATATATTGAATTAACGCTTAGTAATAAATGCTAGTCTCGCTAAAAACCTACTTACTGACAAGTACGAAGATGTACCTAAATAACATATAAATAATTACAGATATCTATGTATAGAAATATTTCTCTCAATTCTCTCCTCGACATGATCCTTTTGTAAGCAGCAACGTTGGTAATTAATCCTTATATTTAATTGGGTCTGTATTTATTCAGTGGTTGCGAAAAGTCGTAATTTTATCGTTTTATTACCGGTCTGTTAGGTGTTGATGTGATTTAGATTATAAATTATAGGCTACAATTGTAAACATCATGCCTTTAAGGCGTCATTTTTGTACAAATAAATATACATGAGATAGGTCCCTAATTTTATGGTATTGCGTGCATTGTGCTTTTTCCTTTTCTAACACTTAGGTAAAGTTGACAACAAAAAATACCCAAAATCAGTTCTATATATATATATGAATTGTTTGCCAAAATAATAGGAAATATCTGTGCTCTACGTAATTTGGCGTATACATTTATGATCGATCGTGGTTAAGCTGCGCTTGCCGTGGTCGGTCTGTGGATGGGTGATCATCATTTCATACCACGACCAACATAACGATCTAATAAAATATATAAAAATTACTCATTTCTTAATCACAAAGTTTCACTACACCTCAAACAAAGATCACTAACCCCATCAGCAGAATCCTGAACACATTCTTACTTGACATCAACATCCAAGCATCTGAGTACAAGTCGGAGCTAAACAAGTCATCCGAACGATCAGCATAATCTGCAAGATCGGCATCCCCGCCCATTAAGATGCCTGTTACTATATTCGAGCATAAAGGTTGGTTTACACGAGGAGAATTCTGCGACACAACATGAGTCCGTAAGATGCTACGGGACCAAATACGTTAAAGAGGTAGCATGTGTCCACAGAACATTTGACGAATTAGGTGGTACCATTTGATCAGTCCTTCCCTTCCTATCGTGTGGTTGATGGACAACCTAGTGTCAGCGTTTAAGCCTCCCGTAGGTCTCTGACACGGCTTTACACTCCATCGAGAACATCTCTGAGGTGTGCTGGTTTCCTCACAGTGTTTTCCTTCACCGTAATAAGCAAGTGATAATTTATTTATAATACGTACATGACTTCAAAAAGTCAGTAGTGCGTGCCTCGATCTCGAACTTGCGACCTTTGACTTGTCAATCCAGCGGTCATACCACTAGGCTATCACTGCTACATTTTTGATCAAGTCGTTCCCGATTATCGAATACATGACTTTCAGTAAGTTCTAGTCTCGGTTGTAAAATGGCTATCAGATTAGAAGCCAACCCCAACGTCGTTGGGAAAAGCAGATAAATAGCAATATTTTAAACATGTAGGTAAGGATATTTTTTACTCTTAAAGGATTGTTGCGGGAAATTGTCCTAGTCTAAATCGGCCTTAACACAAATAATACGGACTACGGTATGTCGACGCGTACGCATAATTTTAGCACACCTTTATGACTGGATGCTTCTAGGAATTCGTAGTGTGATGATGTTAAGATATATTTAACTGGCCTGGAATGGGTTGGAGACGAAATATTTTCTGACCTTTAGTGACCTTTTGTAGGTATGTTTCCGTGCTAGGAGTACCCAGTTAGTTGGGATAGCCCATGTTCTTCTGGAATGCGGACAGGTTTTATTAATATGACAAGGCTTCGGAGAAATGTAACAATGTTTTAGGTTTAGGTTCTCGCAATCACTACACATTATAATAAAACAATTTATATACCTAGGTACGTTGCGAAGTTTCTAACACTTCGTAGTTTTAACGATAGGTACTTTTCTTGGAGACATTTTAGCTGGGAAAGTATTTACGTGTTTTGCCAATTAGCTCCAGCGCCGGTTGACCGATTAATTGGAATCAGTTTTGCAGTTATGTTTTCCAGATAACTTTTTGATGAACTTAGAATTGAGCGGAAGTCCATCAATAAAGGAAATCCCTAGTATGTACGAGTACCTATTGACTGGTTACACATTCCGGCTGATAAAGCAGTTTTAAAGTTTCTCCTGCGAAAGATTTGCAACACTGTTTTGTTGGTAGGTATCAGCTCTCCAAGTGAAAAACGTGGGTGTAAATTTGTAATGAGATTGCAATAAGGTATGGTCCCCGACAAAAGTTGATGGGAAATTTATGAAATGTCTGAGTTCAAAAAACTATCCTTCACATTGTTTGAAGTATAAAATAATACAATCTTGATACAATATAAATAAAGAAATCCAAAAAGTATTGGTGTAGTTTTAGTGCTCCTTAATCGATTTCTTGTCGCTTCCTCATATTCTTATTAATATAGACAGTGGGGCTCATGGCTAAGTAACAGCCGCACAGATCGATCTATCGAGGTTAAGCTGCACTTGCCGCGGTCAGTCTGTGGATGGGTGACCATCATTTTCATACCAAGACCCTTCCGTGCCTTAATACCAGTATTATACATGGAGCGCTGCCTATCTGACCTCCACATCCCAGTAACTGGGTAACATGATATCTCGTGGTATGACTGGTTGTCAGACTTTCAGACTTCTGACTACCCGTACCGGCTGTTATAGATCTTAATTTGACATCCGGGACCGACGGCTTAACGTGCTCTCCGAGGCCCGCAGGGGTCTCGGTATAAAATGATGGTCACCCATCCACAGATCGACCGCGGCAAGCATAGCTTAACCTCGATAGATCGATCTGTGCGGCTGTTACTTAGCCACGAGCCCCTCTTATTATCTTTATCTATACACAATTAAAATCAATTATGTCTCGAAAAGGTAGGCCACCCTTGCGCTCAGGGCCTCAAATTGTGGTAATTCTCCTAATACACAAATCGCCAGAAAGGAAACACGCCCTCAAATTTTCAATTCGTGTGTTTGTCGAGTATAGATTAAAATCACTGAGCGATGTTAGAATTGTAAAAAGTAGCGCTGTAATCGCTTCTCGTATAAAACAAAGCGCCAACCGTGTATTTTTATGTTTCGCTTTATCTTTTTCACGTCGGTCTTAAGATTTAATTCCCTTAGCCTTAACATTTCACAAATGTATAAACATTGGAGATGACAAAAAAGCAGCGCAATATCATTAACTTAAATATTTATATCCATTATGATCATCATCATCCCCTGATCCCAATTTAATTGGGGTCGGCGCAGTCTCGTGTTTTTCTTCCATACATCTCTGTCAGCCGTCATTTCGGTAGTCACTTCTTTTACATTACTCTATACTTTATTACGATTATGATGTACCTATAAATTAACGGGAACATGAAATATATGAATAAATACTTTTTAGTGGGTTTTTATAGTAACTATACTAACTTCATGTACCTACGCCTAACAGAAACCTTCATGAGAAAAATAAATTCGTATAAACTATAGTTAGTTTGTAGTTGAGTAATAGTTTCCGTGAACAGCAGAGGTTTATTCTCCAGGGAGTAAACAGAGTTCCATAACTAAATAAATTTATAACAAGAGTAGGGAACTGCACAATAACTTACAGAATTTAATTACAAGCAACTTTATACCAAGTTATAAATCTAAGACAAAATAAACTTAGTGTTAGGACTATCGCGTGAAATCCTTGAAAGTACGATTTAGAATTAAATTTACTATCCAAAATAACAATAAACTATCAGATAGTTAATAAACTCGTTCAAATTACAAAAGACATAAAACGCACACTGATATAAAACCCTAACAATCTTGCAAGCTCGAACATAATTAAATAATTATTATGATATATCCCACTACAGTGTAATCTTCATCTGTATTCCAATAATAACTCGGACGTATCTGCTAAGTGCATTCTTATCTTTAACTAAAATACAAGTCCTGCCAAAGAAAAGCAGTCTCGAGTCGACGGCCGACTACTATGTTGAGAGGAATGTACACATTTGCCACGGAGTGTACCAAGCATGTATTCTGGATGCACCCCATCTGCAATATTATTGTTGCGCTCTTTGATTTGAATATGATTCAAATTAGAGTCTTATGGAGATTTGTTAGAGTTGGTTTTAGGTTTTCGTACGAGGGAATTATGTGTGGTGAGATTTAATTTAATGATAGGAGTATAAGTAAGCAAATTCCTTCGGTTATGTTAGGTTAGGCACGTGTTTTATTATTATTCTGCACTTGATTCCAGATTACGATTATGTTTCTACTTATAACTCGCTATTTTTAGACTTTGTCGCGATTTATGTTCATTCTACAGCCACTATATGTCATGTAACTATTTAGCTTTCATTTTTGCCGACTGTATCTTTGTAGAACTAACCAAATTGAAACAGAACAAGTCTTTTGTTACATAGTTATCTAATCAATTTATTACGTTTAACTTGTTTTTCCTTTTTTTACTATGGTCGTTTTAGCTTTTATTTCTTGTATTGCTAAAACGCCTTACGTTTCCACCACGTGTTTATTTCGGGCCATTTCTTTAGTATTCATTATAATTCTTGAAGACGGACCGACTAAAAATATCACTATTACTTTCGACCATTAATCTCAATTAAAACTTAAATCACTTCAAGAAATTTCCCTAGCACCATATAAAGATCTTCCATACTAATTCACTCTAAATGCTTCCTTCCTTAATCTTAGAGAATCCTGCGCATACCGCAGTTACGGCATATGATTCGAACATTAGTGAAGGACTTTCACATAATGGCTAGGAAACTTACTAACGAATAATTAATATGATTTATTGTTATGTTGCGCTGCGTTGACGGTGAATGCAGTTGGAATCGCGGGAATTACAAAAGATCGTTAGATCAATTTGATTAAGTTAAAGTTATAATTTTTTGTGGTAAAAGAATACGGTCGTGAGCAGGATTGGAATCTGCGCCTCCCAGATAAATACTCCAGGCGCTCTGACCTGGCCCTCTGGTCATCTCTGACCTCTGAGAGGTCGAGATGGCTTAGGTTCGAATCCTGCTCACGACAGTATTTTTTTTTCACAAAAATTTATAATTTTCTATGCATGCGTTAATGCTTTTCGACGATTTATCTGCATTTGATTAAGCTAATTCCTTCTTTATATTGGTTTGGTCTAGTGTAAAAATCATAATAAGTATTGAGTGACTAATGGTATCTACGACCCTTGCACTGGTAAGTTACAGGTTTAAGATTTGAATTCGAGGCACGGGCAATTTTGGGGACTGAGTTGCCCGCGTCCGTAGGAGTGCATACTTTAAATGGAATCTCTACACGTGGGCCCTGGTTGGTGCAAAACAGGCAACACAATTCTGGTGCGAGGTTTCGGCCGCGGCTGGTTACCACCCAATGGACGAAACCATGCCGTGAAACGACCTAGTTGTGTTTCGGGATGTAGTCCGGTGCAACCGTTGTGGAAGACGGGTCTGGTCAATTGCATCAACTCCCCAACCATCGTTCTCCCAAAATCTATCCACTCTACTTAGAGTGAATAGATTTATTCTGAATATACGTACTCCATCCTCGGCCACACCGTGCCTTACCATCAGGCGAGTTGGTGGCCAAAGGTAGTTCAATTTTTGATACAAAACAAAAACGTACCACTGACTTTTCAAAATTATAATATACGTATTACGTACTCTGTGCGCCGTGGTTTTACCCGCGTACAATTATATAAAAATTTACATTACCTACATTACTCCTTATATAGTCTGCTACCTGCCAGTAAAATATTATCAGATTCGGTGCAGCCGTTTCGAAGATTAGCGGGAACAAACAAACAAACAAAAATTTTATTAAAAAAAAGTTTTATTTTGACATTACAAACAGACACTTCAATTTTATTTATTTGTTTGTATTGGCAAATCAATTGTCACGTTTTGAAAGCGGTAAAAGCAATGTGAGAAAACCAGCACATCTGAGAGATATTCTCGATGGTGCGTAGTGCCAAATCAGAGAACCCACGGGCAGTTTAACTTCTGACACTATGTTGTTCATCAACCATACCATAAGTAGAATCATAATATTATTCCATTCTCGTCATCTCCCCACCCATCCTATTTCGGTTACATTTCATAGCTGCATTTTATTACTAGCCGCTCGATCTTCATAACACGTGCGACTTGTTAACGGCGTCGATAATGCGTGAGGTATGCGCGTGCGCGGCGCCGTGATTTAGCTCTAGTTTGATCTCTTGAGAGTGTATGTATGAACTACGTCTTATCGTTGTGTTTATTATCTTCGGTGTGTCATGTTTAATCGCTTGGGAGTTGATAGTTAATTATTTGTCTTTGATAAAAAAAAATGCCCCACACTAGGAATTTCTTCCTGTGTCGTGGGTGCGTTTACTATATCTATAATCTCACAAGCACACACACACCTAGACCCGGAATAATTACCTGTAGATCATTCATGTTTAATATTGGGAAGACCTCTCGATTATTAAATGAACATATCATTAAAAACTAGAGTATTAATTAAGCTATTTCAAGAGTCAAGAGTAACATTAAGCTGCAATTTGAAGCCTTTCAGTGCACTCTAATGAATATTAAAAGTATATTATATTAATAAATCTTAGCTGCACTGGTGCAACGTCATCTGCATACCTCTGGCGACCTACTTCGACTCCAGTCGCATCCGTATCATTAAAAATAAACTCGCCTTCATTAGCGATACCTAGGGATGGGCGACCTTTTACCTTAAATCTTTTTTTTTTATCGGTGCGATTTGGGTACTGCAAAATTATATAACTAATCGATTTAAAAAAAAATGTAAAGAAATCGTACTTCGCGATTATTTTAGTAGACATTAAAGAGCTTTATTAGTATTTATGTTAATTAAGTTTAAAAAAAAAACTTTTAGCTTACTTAACGAGACGAGACTTGACGAGAAAATCTAGATCAGATTGCAATGTAGACTCGTATTTTAAATTAACTTCGAAAATGCGATTTAAGCTAATGATAAATTGATCCTTGTATATTAACTTTCATGAGACATATTCATATCAATTATTGTTCACCGGCCCGCGGCGATCAAACAGTTTGACTCGCGACATTGCCGCGGGCTCAGCTCATGACTAAAGGTTCCATTCGAGTTCGAAACTGAAATCGGCAATCCAGAAAAATGCACGTGAGTAGGTGAACCATAATTGATAAATTAGTTCGTTTTCAGATCTCATTGTGTAGAATCGATTCAAAATGTCTTAAGTTCGCATGCTTCCGGATCAATCTTCGATTAATCTTAATAGATGGCCCATCCCTAGGTATACCTACATTCATTAATTATGAATGGATTGGCTCGTGTTCCATTGGAAGTCCAGTTTGTCTATTATTAGTTGATTATTGAACGGAAATTCGATACGGTATAAATCAGTTCACGCTTCTGATTTTAGATTTGGTTTTAATTAATGCTTTAGTATTTGGTTTCATGTTTTGCATTTATGTTGTGGGTTACTGTTGGAATGTAATTGTGTGATCAAATGTATCTATAAATTAAACAAGCAATGGGTTTGCTACTGCTAAATCATTCAATAGTGTTTCTACAAACAATATCCTGTTTCCTAATTATTTAATTATTTACTTTCGCGTAATTTACGCATCTACAATTGATCCAGTGGTCGCAGGCTCAACTACCGATCGTGAGGTTTTGTGTCGGACAAGAAATCATCGACGTTTTAAGTTAGAAAATTCTCAGTAGCAGGCCGGAGTTTGGATCGGTGGCAATAGGCTCATGAACTATTAAATGCTACTTCATAACGGTGTTGGTGAAATGTGTACGTATGTATAACAGACAGTAGGTACTTACACGTCTGCCTAAATCTTTGGGGACTACATGCGAGATACCATGCAACTTTCGCAGTAGCATTTTTTCCCTCCAAGTTCTATGAACCTGCAAATGAAATGTTTCTTCCTATCGTCAATTGACTTCTGCGAACACATATGAATGGCATATGAGTTCGGGCGGATGAATCTTAATTGCTTGCCATGTTGATTGGAAATTGAAAGAAAAATTGGGTCACCGTGTGATCTCGCTCTCGTGTCAAAAGGAAATGTTAGTAGATGATAGGGTAGAAATATATGACTAATTATTACAACTAAAGTGATTAGCTGTTACTTTGAATTTGAGCCACCATTGAAAGAAAGAAAGAAAGATCAGTTTATTTGTTGTATATCAGCATCACGCGTTAAAGGGATAGACAGAGGTGTACAGTCACAAGCAAAAACATGTAAACACAAAACTTTCAAAAACTCACCGATAATATATCTAGCCTGTATTACTAAGGTATATAACACAGATAGATGAACCATTCCTTCTACATATAGATATACTAGGTACGTATACTACTATATACTACTATATTATTTAGATAACTATTTATATTGAATTTAAAAAGTGCGTAGCAGTGCAGTTGTATAACTCACACTTCATCAATGTTGTTATTAAGTTCCATTTAATGGTGGTGAGCTTATTGGCATCTACCAGACACAATTCAAAACTCCAGGATGCTATTGAATTTTCTAATAGAAAAAGCCAATAAAACTTTGCCCGACCCGGGAATCGAACACAAGACTTCATCCTCAGCAGTCGCCCATGCGGCCACCAGATCAATGAGGCAGTTATTCTTATCAGTATTCTTTGTTCGTTCTATGTAATTAGGTTTGTAAAATAACAATAGACATGATGACTGATTTTGAAATCTCCTTCTATAATATAGGTACACGTCTACTATATCCGAAAAACACATTATTTCAGCAATAAACTAAGTTTAGACACCGATTATTGCATTTTAATCTATCTAATTTGAATTAAGCGCGAAAACGCTCATGGGTGTCATGGCGCCGCTTATGATGGGTTGTGACGTCACGCTTCGTTATTTTGAGAAAAGTTTAAGCAACACAACGGCGGTGATTGATATTCAATTGAGGCGTGACGTCAATCGCTGTAATTGACATTTCAGTCAACATGGCCGATTGCAGTATTTTATACTTTTATTTTATTGCAAATGTTATCAATCTCAATGTTTTTATTTTAAATCTAGGTAATTTTTTAGAAACCTATGTACATATATTTTTGTCTAAACCATTTATTCTTTGATTCTTTAATACTGTCATCATGCCTATTATTGAAAGTCCAGTACAGTCAACAGTATAGGTACAGTTGTATACAATTTCTCAAGTTATGGTCAAATCTAAATAAAGAAACGGAACACAATCGTTGTCCGAATTATATTCAAGGAAATGTGAATTCCAATAGTTTGTTGAAAGATTTTATATGACACATAGTCAATAGGAAACGCCGTGAATATCGCGAAAACGGTGAATTAACTGTGTCAACGAGTTATCGAAGGACTTATTTGCATGTTTGGTGTTATTATGGATTCATTAAACAGTTTTGTCTGATGTCTGAAATGAGCTGGGTACCGTTGGTATTGTATTGGCTAACTAACTTTAAAATTACTACGTTGGATCAATTTGGATGCATACATTGTAATTTTGATGACGGCGTATTATAAGAATTGATAATGTTTTATATATCTATATAAACGTAACAGAGCATTCCTGTATTCCTCAAAGGGGTAGGCAGAAGCGTACATAGTTGTCCACCCACATTTCACCAAAGTTGTTTTAAGTCCCATGAAATAAATATTACGTGGGTGAGTTTTTGTCCTTTACCGGGCACAATTTCCTAACAGAAATACTAAATAACACTTGGCCCGATTCGGTGATCGAATCCAAGACTTCATGCTCAGCAGTTGCGCTTGGAAACACTAAACCAACGACGCAGTCGGAATAAAAAGTATATTTAAACAGTTCTATTAAAATGCAACGTTGTGTAAAAATTTACAATCCACCAATAACTTTTCATGTTTTGCGGACACAAACATAAGTATGCTTTATATAATATATTGATAACGATTTCACGACATATTACTGGTATTTGCACACAGATCATACCTAAATTATATATTAAATTGTAGTCCGCAAAATGTATTGCTAAAATATCATCATTTCATGCCCTTATCCTAATTTATTTGGGGTCGGCGCAGCATGTATTCTTCTTACATACATACTTTCTACTTGTACTGGAATGCTGCTAAAGTTTTCGCTATGTTTTATGACCGGCCGCCTACCTGACGTCAACCCTCATTAGGAATGGTGTTGTTGGTGGTAACCGCCACCAATACGGTCTCATTCTATCTAGCTATGTCACACCAAATGTTATCCATGCGCCATGTTCTGATGTTATTCTACTATCACACTCCACTAACCGCGCCAAAACTATCAACTAAAATATCAAATCCCAAAAAACATCACGAATAAGAGGTTGAATGAACTGCTAAAAATTCCGTACAAGTATTATCTTGACCGAATGCATGCGAGTTCAGGAAGACACGTCATTGGATAGGAATGCCGCAGTTCGATGCTCGGATCAATGTAATTATGTAGATGAAATAACTTTTAAGGTGAATTTCTGATACTGTAGGTGGTTTGTATTAATTTAAAATTCGTGAACACTAATGCGTTTGTGCAACGGTTTACCACGATGATCATCATGCCTTTCATTCCCTAAAGGGGTAGGCAGAGGTTACGAGGATGTACCTGCGCTCACATTACAATGATGCTGTTATTAAGTCCCATGGTGGTTAGCCTATTCCCATTTACCGGGTACACCAAACTCTGTTCTGCTACTAACGGGAAAACGTATTTCCCGATCTGTTTTACCCAAGTACCATGTATTATACATACAGCTAACCCGTAACCACGGCCAGTGTGATTCGGTCGAAACGACGGGAAACAAGATTTTTTTTACAAAAATAAAATGAAAAATGACGCCTGCCTGTCATACTAACATGTGTATGATATTATTTTTTAATTCATACCTATGGGTGTACCGTAGCCAATATATTACTATTTTTTTAAATCTTACTAGCCTATGTTACCCGGGACAATTTAAGGATTCTAACGATACTCCATACATCTAAATCGGTTCAGGCGTTTAGAAGTTATAGTGGAATAAAGAAACTCACAAACATACATACTTTCATACATACATGAACCCTAAAAACATAACACTCCTTTTTTGGGCAATCCTGTAACAAAAAGGTACCGTAGAAGTCTTTTTATACTAAAAAACGCGATCTAGACCTGATTAAATATATTTCTAAAATGTGTACAAATCGTAAAAGTTCAAAATCTGTTGTTATACGGTTTTTGAAAGTTAAAGTAATACAGAACTGGATAGTATTTTTTTTTATCGTGTGGTTGATATTATGTCTAGTGTCAGGGTTTATGCTGCATTATTCTCACATTACCTTATTTATTGTTAAACCAATTTATTTTACAAAAGAGTGTCTATGAAGTTTCTTACCGGCTCTTCTCCATAAGATCAACGCCTTGGAACCGTGCACCTAGTTTTGACTTTTCATAAGTGCCTGTAATATGGTTTATTTGAAATAAAAATATTTGAATTTGAATTTAAGCCGCTTGTAGGCACTTGAAATAGGTTGACACACCATCGAGAGCATCTCTAAGGTGTACTGGTTTATTCACGAGAAGAATTGGATTAAGTGGGTAGATGTATGGTTTTCATTTCGCCTACGTCATATGCATATTGCAACTTTTTCTTCTAGTTTACAACTGTGTGGGTTCATAAACAGATAAACATATTTAATTTTGATACCTATCTAATTCCAGAGATTTGAAATTCTTTAATCATCATTAGCATTTTTTGTATATTAAGTACCATTAAGTTAACTTAAAGGTTAATATTTTCGTGGATGCATATCTTTTTCTTGTTAGGGAGAGCTTCTCCATTATTGATTAGTTTTCCGACCTTTTCTCTATCAAAATCAATCACAACTTAAAAAAGTACTTAAAAAAAATGCAATATGCCAAACAGGCATTAAAATGGAGTTCAAGAGCGCTGTTCCGTTGTTTTCGGTTCATGACAGTCGGCATACTCTTGAAAATAATTCCGTTCGATTGACATTGGAAATATGTCAGTTCGTACTTTTAAATGCCAACATTATAACTTCAGAGTACGCTAAGCATGCGTTAATGCTTTCCAAAGATTTATCGGTATAATTTCTGTTCTTTAGTTTTTTTAATTTTTTTTTTTTTTTTTTTATTTAAAAAAAATTCAGATTCATTTTAATTCGGGCCTTTTTTTGTTTGAAACATAAATAAAATGTTCCTTGTCAATTGTACGATTCAAAATGGAATGCAGAACAGGATATGAGATTGCGACGAAACGAATTAGGGGAAGTTTCAATTTATTGCCCGCGCGCATTTTTTGCCGCCATATTTCTTTCAAAGACGCTGTAATTAGTAGCGTTCCAAATTTGAATGTTGACATATTCTTTACCGGTTTTATGTAATTTGTCGTGATTTTTGGTCCGAATTAAATTATTATGTCTTTTGAAATGTTACATTGATAAAGTGTCATTGATTTCTTATAAAACTAAATAAAACTTGCTCCAATTTACACACCTACATATATATATATAGGTAAGATTTTTATTTAGTAGGTAGGTAGTGTTATTTTGGGCAAAATTAAACTGGGACGAAAATGGGTTAAAATCATTAAACATTTTTAAAATATTGCATGCGGATATACGATAAATTTAATTAACCAAATAAACATTAATAAGGAAAGGCAATTTCAGACTTAATATAAAAATAAGGGACGCGTATTTCCTGATTTACGAAACTATTTTATAACAAATGTCGGTATTAATTAGTGTCAGATATACAAACGTGTAAATCCAGTTAATTAAACAATGTGCAGAGGAACTTCGACCTTATACTTAACAGATAAGATTCTGGGTGAGTATGATAAAGTGTACGATATGTTGTTTGAATCTATTCGGTATAATAATGGGATGTGAACATTATGGAGCAGGAAATCGGATTAGAGTGTTCCTGTACTTTGATGTCAGTGTTCTGTCCTTACAATAAAGAGGTATGTATTATGCTAACATCACTATTAGTATCTGTAACACTGAAGGACACACAACGAGATACAGTAGAAGTTTTATTTTTAATAACGTCTATACACGTCCTGTTTCTTGTAAGTGTTCATTATAAAATAAGGAAAAATACTTATAATTTTTTTTGTTTTATTCATAATCAACTTCTTTTCTACTTTTTCTATTCAAGACATTTATTGTCATTTAAAATTAAATGTATTCCCAATTATGTTCCAAAATTATAAAAATAATCCTGACAAAAGGTGTATCTATACTAATAAAATAAAGTTGAAGAGTTTGTTTGAACGCGCTATTCTATGGAATCCAATTCATAACAAAACTTACAGTTTATTAACCATCACGCCACGACCGTTTGAGTTGAGAAAATATTTAAAAAAAACGGGTGTAATCGCGGGCTACAGCTAGTGTTAATAATATTTCCAAAGATAACAGCGTTATTTATTTGTTTGTAGAAGCACATATTATCTTCATAATAAAAAGAGAAATTCGTATGACATTTTAAATAATTTTGAGCACTCTTGACATACTAGAGCTACACAAATATAACGCAATTATTTGTTTACTGAACTACGGTTGAGTGACAAATCAGTCCATGTCATGTCTGTGACATAAGCTTCCTCAGAGACTTATTAAATAAAATATTTTTAACAAGCTTTCGCATTTGTAAGTACTCTTAAACAAGAGATGGATATATTAACACTAAATATGACATTTAGTTGTTTAATAACATTTATGGGTGATATATCATTGTAGGTAACTATTTAGTAATCTGTAGTTATAAGTATTAGGTAGAGTATTGAATAGATTCAGGCGTTACGTTAAGTAAGTCCATTACAATGTATGCAAATAAATACAATATCTAGTTCCACAATATTGAGGTTATGCATATACCCGGGCATCGCCCGCCCGCCCATAAATATATGCACATATGCAAGCGATGAAGCACTGGCGCGAAATACGTCTAGAGTAGTTACTCTACACGTGTTTCGCCCCCAGTGCAGTGTCCACCACCGAGTGAAGTATTAGGTAGAAGTCGAAATAGGTAAAAATTACGCTATCTTTAGGGATTAGACTCCATAAGTTGAATGTTTGTATCAATAAAATTTATTGTATATACCCTTAGTTTTATTTCTAGAAACCTAGACATATTTTTTAAAGTCATTAACACCCATGTAATAAGTAGATCGTGAATCAATTGGTATTCACTAGACATAGTTCAGTCAGTTAAACATTAAACATAAATGTTATATAAGGTTAATGTTTAACTGACACTTTGGTGTGTGCGTATATATTAAGACCAATTTTATTAAAAGTATGCATAACATGTCATTTCCACATTTAGATGACAAACGAGTTTTCGAGTAGTCTTAATAACTTCCTTGATTTATTTGGTCAAACATTTAGAGGTTTTGAGAATTCTTTCCTCATTCATTGATTTGACTTTTGGTGACACAGACATGACACAACTTGTTTAATAATTTCGCCAAATGTCTCTGTTTTTGGATTTGTTATTATTGGGTAATAAGTTATGCCGACAGTAAAATGCAGTCGTGAGCAAGACCTGCGCCTCCCGGATAAATACTCCAGGCGTTCTGTGACCGCTAAGTCATCTCGACCTCTACTCTAATTATCCGGAAGGTGCAGGTTCGAGGCCTGCTCACGACCGTAGAGTTAGTTACGAATGCGTTACTGCGAATCACTGCAAAAAAATATCTGTATTGGCTATAGAAAAATTTATATACTCTCTTAACTCAAAATCAATTTCAAAGTATGACTGACTATGTTTTGATACTGTTGTCTAAAATGTCTAAAATACTTAAAATATTAATTGATTTATTTGAAATATATATGCTTATCACTAGAATCAGTGAGGCAGACACAATGGTTAAAAAATCGTTATGTCTCACATGTGACTCATCGGACTATCGGTTATCGGTAATATCCTATTCGGGACACAGAAATTATTAAACATGTCCCATATCACATAAGTTAGGTCCTATTTGAATAATAGCCAAAACGCTTCAGACATATTTTGATATGCATTCAGAAAATACACCATATAAAAAAAAACGATGAACAAGGAACCGAATTACGCAAAACAGTATTGTCACTAATACTATTTTGTGTTTACATAAGTACCTACTACCGGCCATCGCGTCGCAATGAATCATCAATTGGTTAAATGATGATCGTTTTGACGTAAAAAAAAACAATGTCAAACGACACTGTAAAGGCTGATTTAGACGAGGTGAGTTTTTTGCCATTTACATTTGATAAAAGTAAAGGAGGCCTAAACTATTGTAAGGTGGATTTGTGTTGTTAATCATGTTAGATGCTCGCTGTTGATTGGTTGATAGAACAAGATGTTCATGACAGGGCAAAGTGACAGCGGATCCTTATACAAAACGGTATAAATCATAAGAAAAAAAAGGATGAAGAAGACATTCGATAAACTAAGTACCACCCAATAATCGATTAAGAGATTTTCAGTTAGAATTCGCCACATCGACTATCTGCTTCTTCATCCATGTAGTCTCTCTTGTATCTCTCACAGGTTTTCTTGAAGAAGAAAGCGCTTTGGAAGTCAATTGGGATGACCTATGTTCAAAAGTCGATATCGTAATGATGAGATGATGAGTTTCACGACAGATACAATTTCTCGAAGAAACCTCTCTCGAGAGACATACCTAATATTGCGAAAACTTCTCGTCTCAATAGGTCTTAACAGTACGCAGTGGAAAAGGGCGGCCATGTGTGAAATTGGTTGAAGTCCTTGAAAGTATTACGGAATCTAAGGTTTGAGTCGAAATATTCGGCAATGAATGGCGACGATGCTGCCGAGTAAAGTAACAAAAAATGCGTCGTCTTTTAGATTGTTATGTAATGCTGAGTTTGAACTTTGTTTTTGTTATAACTTGACACTAAATGTAGGACTTTAGATTCTGATTGTTGTATTAAATTTTAGTCTTCTTCATTCGTGGGGTTAGGGCCAAGCTTGTATCAGAGTTGTTCAAGCCGATAACGGTCTTTTGACAATGTTCTTAAGCAAAAACGATTAAAAAAACTTACTTTTAAATGTTAAAAGCAAAGGCAGTTGTATCTTTCTCAATTAGCCAATAAGCCACGCATTAAGTGATGTATAAAAATCGATATAAATAACATTTTATTTACCAGGAATTACACATAGCTGGAAATTGAGAATTTGCTGTAAAAACTGATTGTAGGTTCGTCTAATAATTGAAGACACTGCCACCTTCTCTCAAAGTATCTTCCACAATTTGTACGCTAGATTAACTAACCAACGAGACACACTCCAATAAATTGTGATATATTAATTTAGACAATACAACTTACAATCCACTTTAACAACTTCAGTATTAAGTTTATTTTGGTACAGCAACACGAGACCTGAAATTGGTCGACCACATTCAAGAAATAACAAGTCATCGCAACAAATTATAAAATAATAATGTTGTTTTCGATTTCTTTTCACTTTCCTATTTTGGATCACATTTGGATGTTTCTTAACACGCCGGAAGTTTATTGTGAATACTGGTGAAATGTCACTTATATTTTAAAGATTTTTGAGATAGCGATGACGAATTATTTGTTAATATTTGGTGTGGCGGTTCGGGTCTGTGTGCAATATTTGCATTTAAATGGATAGTTTTGGTCGAAAAAGGTGTTAATCGCTTATTTAAAAGGTGTGAGAGGAGTCTCGAATACCATAGACTTATAAGGTTATATTACAGAGCGTGAGAAGTAATTAAAAAAATTGTAGGTAGTGTTTGTGAAACAATTACCTACAATTTATTTTTTTAATGATTTTTTAAGGCCATGTAATGCATATAATAATTAATATTTTTCTAACGAAACATTGATAAATGATAGACACGAGCAGGACTCGAACCCGCGACCTGATCTCTCTCCGGTCGTGTCGGATTGCCGTCCCATCGGACTAGGAGACTGAAGCAAGAGGGAGTGCACCTGTGTTTGCGCATACACTTGTGCACTATAATATCTCCTGTGTATTTGGCTAATCTTCTGGGAGATAGCCCGCCGTAACCGAAATACGGTCTGGAGGAGTATGTGCCTATAAGATATGGAAGAAACACAACCAGAAAGTTCCAGTTAATTGAAAAGTTTAATAGTAAATCTTATGTTTTAATAGTATAATCTTAATAGTAAATCCATTGCATGTAGTGAAAAGCCAACCGTTCTACTATTCAGTACCTATAATATTGTTTCTAAAGTTTTCTATCAAAATACTTCTGGAAGAAAGTGTAAGAACGGGTTTAACTATCACAATAAAACGACCAAAAGAAACCTAAATCTTTTAAGTTCTTGCTATTCAACCAATTGTTTGGGTAAACACAGATGTTTTGTGTCACCCATTTCTATAAAAAAATGAGGTTGGGCAGTGAAGTAGGTCATGTAAATGTTCACGGTTTCACTGGACCGTTGGTGCATATAGTTATTCAAATAAGGCAAATCTAACAAAACGTGAACAATTTTAGAAGGTTCACAGTACAATAACGATTATAAATACGCTTAAGTAATTTGAAAGAAAAATGTTAGATCAACCTCTAACTGCATTATTTTAAAACTTGCTTGCATATAGACTGCCCATATGACGGTCAATAGAGCTGTTTGGAGGAAGAATACATGCTGCGCTGTTCCCAAATAAATTGGGATAAGGGCAGGGGGATGATTGGTGTACCCATACATTTTTTCCTTTCTATTACTATTTTTGAGTACTAATAATTGCCATTTATCGGACACAATTCGAAACTCCGAGCTGCAACTGAGAATATCCTGATAGAAAACCCCAATAACATTGCATGACCCGTCAATCAAACCCAGGACTTCAAGTTCCGAGATTGTGACTACTAGCCTCATGGACCACCTTACCTTCATCATCATCCCCCTGCCCTTACCCCAATCTATTTGGGGTCGGCACAGCATGTATTCTTCTTCCATACACCTCTATTAGCTGTCATATCGTCAGTCACTCCTTTTCTAGCCATATCATCTTTAACACAATTCATCCATCGCTTCCTCGGTCTTCCTGTACTCTTATAGCATTCTACATTCATACTCAAAACTTTCATGCCCATACCATGCTAAACGACTTCTACACAACTTCTCAGTCACCGGTGTCAGCTTACCTACGTTAAAAACAAAACTGGTTCTTTTAACAGACTTCTTTAACTGTTTAATGGCACTAGGGACCTACCGCCCTTATCGTAAGTTGTCGCACTAATTTATTTGCTCTACGTGCATATGTTTGCGGAAAAATAGAGTAACACGAATGTATTCCAAGATGACCTTTGCAGATTATCTTTGTTTAATACGGCGCCTGTTCTTTATTCCAGTTTATGAGAAACATAAATGTAGGTGTAATGTACTTGGAACTAGTACAAAATGGTTGGCGCTTTTGTAGAGAGATCGGCTGTGATAGAACAAATATTTGTATGATCAACAGCTGACTTTGGTCGCCATAGTTTAGTTTTTCATAACAATCCAGAGACATGCAAAGTATTCGAAAATCAGGAAAAAACAAAAACCAGTACTAATACACGCGATTAAGGAAGATAAAAGTAAAAAACAAAAACATGCGGGGCAGTCTTTCGGGACTGCCGATAGACGTGAAAACTGAGTAACTTGTGAATTGTATCGTCGAGCGTTCACTTATCGATTTTTGTTCACCCAAAAAGTGCTCAACGCGCCTAAAGATGTTTTCACTTCAATAGATACTAAATATCTTTAACACTGCGTCGTTGGTCTAGTGGTCCCAAGCGTCTTGGGTTTGATTTCCGGGCCAGGCAGTGTTATTCAGTTTTCTGCTAAGAAATTCTCAGTAGCACCCCGTAGTTTGTAATCGTGTCCGGTAGATGGCAATATGCTCACCGGAGGCGCATTGGTGAAATGTAGGTGTACAACTGTACACCTCTGTCTACCCCTTTGGGCAATATAGGCGTGATGTTATGTATGCTATGTAAATATCTTTTTATAGTAGGACCACTGAGCACGTATCTACACTTAGTGCATGGCATCTGCATATTACACTATTATCAAGACACGATTTTCTAGTGCCAAACAAAATCTCCGTAAGTGGGCTACTAGTGTACATTCGTGCGGAATCGTTGCGGGCACGCGACGATTACGTGACGTAATCTATGCGCCAAAACCTGAATATGATTAACCTAGATGCCGACGGCTTTGGCGTAAGTGATTTGTGCCCTACATAAATGATATCACTTTTGCGGGTAGGCGTAGATTTAGATTATATTGTGCGGTAAGATAAGATCTGGATTATGATTCGTGACGATCAACGGGTTAAGCAAAGAGTAAAAGACAACAGACGATAAAAAATTTGATGGGATTGCCCCACAGGACTTAAAAATGTAATGTAAGCATATAGAGGGAACTGAACATAGATCAAGCGAAAGAGGTGTATCGGAATAGTAACAAACCGATCTGTGTCTACCCCAATGGCAAAACAGACATTATTGTAGGTAGGTTTCACCTCTGGACTTGATTTTAGGTATCCATGCTGTTTCCCCGACTAGTTTCGACCTCGAACGGAGCCCTTAGTCTTGAGGTGAGTCCGCGGCAATGTCGCGAGCCCGAGTTTTATTTTTATTTTTTTAAATTGTTTTCTGTATACGATAGATATAAAAATGGTCAAACAAAACTGGGAAAATAAAGTACAGATGCACTGCTTGTTTCTTTAAATAAACCTCTTCCAGCAGATCTGCGAGAGGAGGATTTAAAACAAGAGATGTAGACGAAGTGTTTAAATATATAAGAAACATGAATTATTACTATACTATATATATATATATATATATACTTATACTACATATACTTATATATACTTAGGTATTTATTGCGCGTTAATTCCTGTTAGTATATAGTAATATCATGCAACGCGATAGTTTAAAAACATGAATTACTTATTCTAAATAAAAACTTATATATTTTTATTCACAAATACAAAGAAGCACTCCTTACTTATTTACTAGAAATATTTTAGTGTACCTACATTTTGAAGATGTCTAATTATTTCTATAGATTCTTACTATTCTTATTATATCTTTAAATTTATAGGAAAATATAAATCGAACGTATTTTCATATAAAAATATGATCGTGATTAGAATTTAAAATTTTAAACTTCGAAATCAGAAGTTCTGCAAAAGTATATTTCATGATACGTTTCATGTAAAACTATATTTGTAGATTGTACTCAGAAGAACCCTAATTACTTAACTGTATCCAAAGCAACAAAGCATACAGTGGTGGCACGAAGTTTGCGGTATACCGCGTCCAATAAAAAGTTTGGACAGACCGCACATAATGACGCCAAATCGATTCACTTAACCACAAATCGATATTAATTTATCGATGAATCGCCCGGAATAAACTTCCTATTACAAAGTATATTAATTTCATTTGTAATTTTGGTTTTTCTTTACCTTTTTATAAGCCTAGTTCTATGGGGAAGACTAATGTTTAGCGCACATACACACGCGAGCACTCAGCCCACTCACTCATTCTCAACCCCCCCTACACATAATTACGTACCCTCAATTTCCTTGCTGTTTACCTATTAAGTTTTTTTTTAAACTTAGCCCTTGCCTGGTTTAGCTCACTGAAGAACAAAAGGCTCCCTACATCTTATTCCATATCCTCAGTTTAGGATTTTGCAATCAGCTAACTACTATAAAAAAATGTCTTGATAGGCAATTGGTGATTGCAGTAAAATTTGTTTTCTAAATTGGAGTAAGTATGCTGTATCATCTCCCTATTAATGACTACCGTAAGATAAAAGGGCTGTCCTATTTTTACCTAAAACCGTGCGACCCAAATATTTTTGACCGTTTGACTGCGACCATGTGATGAGGAATGTCGATTGAGTATGAATGTGGATGACTATAAGAGTAGATGAAGATCGAGGAAGCGATGGATGGATTGTGTTACAGATAATATGGCTAGAAAAGGAGTGACTGTCGATATGACGGCTGATAGAGATGTATGGAAGAATACATGCTGCGCCAATCCCCAATAAATAGTGTGACTGTTTTAGAAGTAATCTACAATTAAATTTTTTGCGAAACTAGGTTGTCATATACGCCAATTTATGACAACCATTACAACATAATTTCTTTGATAAAATTAGGTTTATCTAAGCAAATTCATACTTAACTTTAATAACTTTTGCTTAATTAAACTTGGCATATGTCGTAGTCTAACCATTAATTCTAGTTAACCATTATTTATCTTTTAAATTGTCCGCCATGTTAGATATTACACTTGCTGGTTAGGTCAAATGACTAGATTAATATTCGCGCAGGTTAAGTGTGAAATTGGGACCTCATTCGACCTACAGCACCATAATTATCGTAAGCTCTTGCATGTCTACTTTAACTAAAGTATTTAATATAATGATTAACAAAGGTACTGGAGCACTTATTAAAGAATAAAGTAGGTAGGTATGTATCTGGAGATCGGGCATTGTAATCAGTTTCAGTACTACCTTTTAGTTTATAGTCTTCGGTTAGATGTAGGTAGGTATGCGACATCGACCGAGTACCCTAGGAGAGTACTCAAATACTCTCCTAGGCTACTCGGTCGATGTAAATGTCAAAAGAGTGATATGAAACGTCAGTATTTAGGTGAACTCTTATCATTAACTACTAAGTTAACATTAAGTATGTATCAAATGATACTGCAATAGCTGAAGACCGAGACCCCAAGAAAGCTCGCTTTTACCCACCCACACATCTTTATTAGAAGCGCATTTTTAATCAATATATAGTAAATATTTAAATCAAAATCAAAAATATCTTTATTTAAATTAGACCATTTAAAATTGTACTTTTGAACGTCATACATTACAATAAGACAGTCCCCAAACGCCCAACCTTCACCGCTTCCTAGTGCTTCATTGGAGATAACAAGCGGCGCAACAAACTCCCCAGCTACACGTCTCTGTCAGTCAAGTTACAAATTATATGAAATGTATACATTTCAGCAGGCACTCACATCATAATACAGAAAAAATAAATAAAAAAATAAAATGTGTTCAACAAACCGCTTCTGTGAACCCTATGGTAAATAAGAATACAGGCTTTACTATGTTTATGTTATGCATACTACCTACAAGCTTTTTATCTTGTTAATATCTCAATTTCTTCCACGGTTTCAAAGAAGCAGTGTCCATAATTCTTCATTAAATTTAATTCTGTGTATAACACTGATAAATGTGTAAAAACATTGCTTGCCCAGATTGATACGAATAATTAAGATAGGAAATCGTTGGTTCATAATCTGACCACGATCAGGGACAACCTATCATTACCGGTTACCGTGAAGAGATCCTATCATCGACCTACAAGATAGCTGCATATAAATTCACTTTTAATACGCTTAATTTTCTCGTTTACTGTTAATTTATTGGGAATGTTGGCGTTACTCACTCATTACATATATGCCTCCATATACAACTTTGTATAAATAGCTAATAAGTGTTCATTTTATATCTGTCATTCGTTAATATTAGTTATGTTAGGCAAATGTTTGATTTACAATTAGAATTAATTATCGGCAGAGAATGCTGATCACTGGAAAATTTGACACAGAACATACAAATACGGTCATAGGGGACTGTAAATTTGCAGATAGATTCAAAATTAATCTGTTGGCTCGCTAATTACCAGACACAATAGATTTTTATCGTTATGAAGTATAATTTTGTACTTCTTCAATTCGAAGAGTATGGTCAAAACATGGCATTAACTAACATTGACAAAATATCTTTATGTGAAAGGAAGGAATGGTGGAATCATTTCGCTGTAATATCGTGGTATCCATTAACTGTGTTGCGGAGGCCAGATAGGCAGTTGTTTCATGTAAAATCGTGTATTAAGCTGCAGCCGGTTAGACTGGAAGCCGATCCAAAAGTAGTTTGGAAAAGGCTAGGCAGATTTATATTAATTGATATCGTTTCGGTGCCTTTAAAGCTGAGAGGTTGTAACACCGAGTTGGAAATTGTAACAATTGTTTATAGATGTCGCCATGCGTCTCTTATAAGATGGAGCTTGAAATTGGATGGTTGTGAGCAATGTTACGGCTCCGATAACTTAGAATTTAGATGGTAAGAGCATTGTCACGGTTTGATAAGAGGCACGGGTTCTAGCTCCATTTGTATCTATCTTTTTAACAATATAATTATTTATTGATATTGTAGTCAATATATAGTGGGGAAGTAATAAATTTGATTCATGTTGAACTGATACATACTTAGTGTTAAAGATCTTTAACGAAATAAAAATGTTTTTAACTACCATTTGATCACGACGCTAACGAATTACATTTGCAAATGAGGTGTGTTTATTGACATAATAAATAGGAAAGTGAATTAACACCTCATAGAAACAGGAACACTTATTAAAGTGGAGCAAACTCTGCACTTGTTTGTACTACTTACCACAGGAACCGGTAGCTATTAGACGGAGAGATAGTAGTCATATTGGATTTATCGGCTATCGCATTTTTCTTTTTTCTTTTCGTTAATGTATCTGTTTATAATTTGTTGGCGTATTTTGAAACGCGATTGTTTTGTTGGCAATCGTTGTCTCCTAACATGTACTTGTGACAAAACAAGTTTCAAGATTCCTATAAAATGTGGTACCCAAGAGCTTCTTATTAATTATTGTTCATCGGTTATTACGAAGCCCTCGCCGCGAGCTCAGCTCATGACTAACGGCTCCGTTTCAGTTCGAAACTAGTCGGGCAATCCCGACTCCGAAATCCATAATATGAATGTGTCTCACGAAAGTTATTATACAAAAAAGATCTTTTTTTTCTAGGTTGATGAAAAAACCAAATTTCGAGTTTAAGTCCGAAATGGCCTCTGACTCTGAAAATGTTTCTGTTTCGTATGTGCCTTTAAATGGTTTAAGTGTAACAAAAATTTTGATTTTGACTTTGACAGGGCTACCCTCGAGACGATATCTGGCGTGCTGGTTTCCTCACGATATTTTTCTTCACCGTATAAAGCACGTTAATTTCCAATACCCACTTTATTATGAAAAGTCGTACGTGCTTTGGGTTTCCACCTGCAACCTTTGACTTATCACGGTCGTATCATTGCTACACAAATGAGTTAAGGTACAATTATGTCTATATCTACCCAGAGTGACTAATTTGATTATTCAAATTAATCGCTCTGGATGCAAAATGCTTGGCAGCAAAATGGAATAGTTGCTGAGAGGCGGCGATTGATAGCCGATGGCAAATTACCTGTTAAGGATCGTAGGAAAGACCTGGACGCCATTACCACAGCCTAGGGTATCATGGCATTAAATGGGAGGGCACAAATACTCAGTAGTGGGTGGAATAAGGCTGTTAGTGATTGATGGTGATGATGATAAAAATGCAAAGGATGAAATTATTTTAAAAGGTACCTAATTAAAAGCGCGACTACCATGTGTGAATTATATTTTTTATACGACTACCCAAAATAGGAGTGTTATGTTTTTGAGGTTCAAGAAAGTATGTATGTATGTTTGTGAGTTTCATTATTCCACCATAAATTCGAAATGCCTGAACAGATTACAGCCCTACATGATTATGCTCACATAGCCTTATATACTGATGTCTGGACTTTAAAAGAGACTGTGACATCTTTAATTTTTTTTCGGCTTTTCTTCTCAGACAGGAAAAGCCTTCTAGTTTTTAATTTGACATGTAAAAGAGTTCCAAAAAACCTATTTACAGAATAAATGATTTGAATTTGAATTTGAATTTGATTTAGTATCGTTAGAATCCTTACATCTTCACGGGTAACATAGGCTCGTAAGATTTGAAAAAATTGTTATATCGTTCCATAGACACTACGTCTGTGGAACGCAAAACATGGCAGGCGTGCTTTTTAATTTTTGAATTAATTTAATCTTGATTATTTGATACCTTGCCACAATATATTTATATATTTTTTTTTAATCTTAAAGGTTTTTTATTCCTCGATAATATAAAGATTCTATTGATACCCCATACATCTAAATTATCATGTTAGGAAGGTTAAGAAGTTATTATGGAATAAAGAAACTCACAAACACATACATACATGAACCCTAAAACATAACACTCTTTATTTGGGCAGTCGAGTGAAAAGCAGCTCGGTGCAAAAGAAAATGATGCCAAAACAGAATATAAATTCAATTCAACTGGTTACATATAAGGTATTATATTCTCTTCATATTTATGCTCAAGGTTTTTATCAAAGTAGATTTATTTGACTTATTAATACCTACCGATACCATCGGGTTTAGTTATATATTTGAATATTATTTCAAGTCCTTCAACAAAGGCTAAAAACCTGATATTCACCTTGAAGATAATTTTAAATAGAACCTGTTTTATGGTGACCTTTATAGAAATTAAAATATTAGTAGCAAATTGATTAGATCATTACTTTAACATGCTTTTGATAGACACCTGAGTCCCTTTTTTCCAAGTGTGGTAATTCTAGATATTTGTTAGAGTTTTTAACATAACATAGCATCACGCCTGTATTCCCCGAAAGGGTTGGCAGAGGTGCACACAGTTGCAAACCTATATATCACCAATGCTGTTATTAAGTCCCATGGAATAGGTGGTGACCCTATTGCCATCTACCGGGCACAATTCCAAACTAATCTAACAGAAAAACTTAATAACACTGCCCGACCCGCGAATTGAACCCGAGACGTCATGCTCAGCAGTCGCACTTATTTGAAGTAAATATATAAATAAAAATACATAAAGCCTCTTTTTGTAAGTCTGTCTGTAGTATTTTATTGTAACACCCCAATTTACATTACACATTAAAGAGTCAATGGCGTCAATTCTGTAGCAAACTAAACAAAATTTAGAGCATTACTGTCTTTCACTAACCATTGCCATAAGAGCGGGACGGAATGACGTCAAATTCAAATTTAATCATGTCATAGTAATACCTTAGGTTTTCGCGATCACTACACATTAAGTATAATAAAACAACTTTTAACCGGATTAATCGCGTGTATTATTGGTTTTTGTGAGGCGAGGTCCGAGGCAGGAGGTCCTCCTGCGACCACGAACGCTGCAAAGTGTTCGAAACGTCAGGAAAAACAAAAACCAATAATACACGCGATTAATCCGGTTTAAAGTTGTTTTAATCATGTCAATTTAATATTACCATACAATTTTAGTTTTACGTCTCTGAGTGGCTACCTAAAACTTTGCCTGCTAAAAACGTTCAGAAATTTTAATTTGACGTGCCTAAATTCTTATTTGACATCTCCTGAGTCGTCCCATCATGCTCATATAGTAACTGCGAGTAAAAGAAAAAAAATCTTCAAAATTTTGTTTAGTTTGCTATATCCAAATTGACGACAATGTCTTTGTTTCCGAGTGGTTACGGGCTCGCCTCCTGAGCCACAGGTTGTGGGTTCAAACCTGGCATTTACCAATGTGACTTTTTGAATGTCATAATTATGTACTTACTTAGTTAATGTAATCACTGACATACGGTGAAGGAAAACATCGTGAGGAAACCTGGACTTGGTAGTCCAAAATCGCCAACCCGAAGTGAGGTAGCGTGGTGATTAAGCTCATGTCTTCTCTGACTGAGAAGAAGCCCCTGCAGTGGGACAGTTGGTTATATTTTTTATAATTTAATTATAGTGTCAAAAGCCGAAATTATTGCAAAAAAAAAACTTTTTATTTTGCATGGAACCTGATACCGTCTTCAGCAGCAGATCTTGACCTTACACCTCTGCTTAACCTTTGAGCAAACACATACGTAACGGTTGTTTATTTTTCACCCCATTATGTTGGTCACATTTGACCTTTATGTTGGCAGTTGAGTCATAAACCAATGTCCATTTCGACCTTGGTATTAAGAACCTGAATGGGTTTCGGATGGTATAAAATTTTTACGGCTCAGCCTCTTGTTTTTTTTTATGGGTGGTAACGGTCATGTTAGTTATTTATTTGATTTTTAAGGATTGTTTAAAATGTACTGTGGTAGTAAAAAATTATAAGTATTTGTTTTAAATTGATGGTGAAAGGCGCTCTTGCTAGTTGCAACCTTTAGTCAGTAAAAGATCATCAGGTTAAGCAATGTTTGACGTTGTCAGTCTGTGGATGGGTAACCGAAATTTTTGTGGAAAGAAAAATACGGTCGTGAGCAGGATTCGAATCTGCGCCTCCCGGATGAACTCCAGGCGCTCTGACCGCTAAGCCATCTCGACCTCTGCTTACTACACCAAATTCTTCCTCCACATTCCATACGTCTTTTGGTGAGTTTTTACGTCACTCTGTCTTTAACCTCATATCAGTTGAAGGTAGAGTATTTATCCAGGAGGCGCAGGTTCGAATCCTGTTCACGACCTTATTTTCATACCACAGAAATTTGTAAATTTAGAGTTCGCTATGCATGCGTTAATGCTTTTCGAAGCTTTATCTGTAGCTTGTATATAATTACTAAAATCCATCAAAATACGATCCCAGCTTTTGCGTGATCGACTAAGCAGCATATATCCAACTTTCGCAGATTTTATAGAATTGAACTTTGCTTAGAAAAATAATTTAAAATAAGAAAAATAATTTTCTCCTTTTGAATTTATCTTCAGTATAATAAAACACGTTAGAATAAAAGTTAATGTGCTTACCCATAAAAGTGTCTATTAAAAGATATCACACTTTCACAGGTTACGATCTCCTGGCCTAAGCAAAGCTTTTCCTGCCATCGCGGGCGCATGGAAAGTATTCATTTTACGAGAAAAACTTCTTGGATGACACTTTCCATAGACTGACACGTTTAATTTGACAGTAATGACTTATCATTAGTAGCGGTATAATGTCGCTTTTCTATAGTCTAAAGCATTGATATGTATGTGGAGTATTTTCTAATGATACCGGTTTTGTTTTAGTGTGAGATGATCTAGATATAGGTAATCTGTTTTATGTACGAGTGTTTCTAGATTTATTGGAAACTAATTAAAGCCTTTTTATTATTTATGGAACAATTTCTTACTTAAAACAGGGACAATAGAATCACAGTTAATGTAAATGAAATATTATGGTTTTAATTAAAAAGATAACTTTAAATTAAAAAAAAAAATCATTCTTGTATTTACGAGTTAGTTAAAATAATTCAATTAATATTCGATTCTGTTTCCATAAAACTATAACTCTATGAGTAAAACGCCATTCAATGGACAATCATTAGAACAGAAAGGGCTGGTTCTAGTTTTTTTGTCTCTCTCTGTCTTTAACCTCAAAACAGTTGAAAGTCATTAACCATTAAACTTTCCGACGTTTCCGGAGGAATTGACAAAAATTTTCTTTCATACAAACCTTGTCCAGAAAATTACAAACACGACGAAACTAAAAAGAACACCCAAATAGATTGAGTCGTTCTCAAGTGATGCACTTTCATACAGAATTTTATTTATATAGATTTTACTGCACCAAACAATCTTATAGTCAACTTTTCGTAGGTACTGCAGAATGAATTATATCCCCTTATTTTAGAGGATCTTAGCAATTTGTACTAGTGATGACATCCGTCATTAAAACACAGCATAATTCCTACAATCAACATGTTCTAAATAAAAAGGAAGTGGTGATTAACATTTTACCTTTTCCTCCATTTCCTGGCCACTCTGAATAAAGGTAATTCTAATGAACTTACCTTAAAAACTAATCGAACTTCATTTCCCCGGACGATACTTGGATTTATCTATCGTACTTTTTATCTTGACTCTGTATCTGGCATGGCTTTAAAGCATTCGATATAGAACCTTAAGTGTGTAATATAGAAATTTATTTCGATTGAAGGTTCAAAAAGTAAGAGATGCTTCACATGGTGGTGTACCTACATTAAAGATGCTGGGAAATTTTTGTTGTTATGTTTTTTTATAAAATTTATTTTAGGATATATTATCATATGACAACAAAGTTCATAGCAGTGTTATGTAACTATTTTTTTTTAGAAAAGGCAACGTTAAACGCCAAAATATTTCGTTCGTCAGTGTAATAGTTTTCCTGCTATTAGGAAAAAACATTACAGATAATTCAAGATAAATCTTTGAAAAGCATTAACGCACGCTTAGCGAACTCTAAAGTTACTTGTATACGGACTGAATTGATAGCAATAACGTCGCCATAAGACGTGTTAAATATGGAAGAAGAATTCGCGGTGGTGAGCAGAGGTCGAGATGGCTTAGTGGTCAGAGCGCCTGGAGTATCTATCTGGGAGGCGCAGGTTCGAATCCTGTTCGCGACCGTATTCTTTTTCCATTTAATATAATATCTTTAACATTACAGATATGCAATACATTACAGATTTGCAATACATTACAGATTTTCTTCTAATTCACATTAAAATAAAAATATATTTTAACCGGAGTAATCATTAGTCACCCTGCGATTAAGAAAGCTGCAGTATTCTACTAGTTCTAATATAAAAAAAAAAAAACAATAATACATGCGATTAATCCGGCTAAAATTAGTTTTATCATTATTTTTTATGTAAACTATTATCTTAGCCCTTTTTAAGCTAACCAGATTAATATTGTCAGCAATATTTGAACCCCTTCTGATAAAATGTTCTCACACACATTTTCTTCACCACGACGAACGGTTGCTTGAAAACCTTTCTGTTCCAGATCGTCTGTAACAGCGTTATAATGTAGTGTAAGATTGATGCAAGTAGTTTCCAGTGCCTTTGCGGATTTGACTTTCCACTGTCCTCATTACTTACATGCGAGTTCTAAGTAATACCAGTTCACTTTGCACTGCTCACGACATTCGAACCGACCGTGTTTTACTTGTAAACGTACTGTAATTACGTGCAATATTATAGTACAAACTTAATAATGTGAAAGACTGTGTCCGAAATTTATAGCAACGTATTTTTAAGAAAGCTAAAAAACTAGAAAGAATTAGTACTGGAGTAGTTTTAGCGGGCGTACCCCTCTCGCCACTGGCATATGATTCCCAATCAAACCTTTATACCTTTTACCTGTGTGGTTACAATGATAGTACACGATTTGTATCATGTGTGACAATGTTATGTTTGTGTTTAGTTTTTTTTTGTGTGAGTTAATACTGTTAATGTAATGACCAGAGCTATTGTTGCTTTAGTGCAAGTTCTTTTGTTCTTGTGTGTTACCTCACCCCCCGCCAAAACTGGCAGGCAAAATTGTTCAATATTAAGTCAGAAGCCGTTTCCCGTCTGATCATCTAAGCTAAACAATTACAATGAAAGAATCGCGAGCCGGGTTTGTAATCAGAACCACCACGACCTTTATTAGAAAGAAGATTATCAAATGAATGAAAATATATCGATTGGAAAATCGATGATACAACAATACGGTCAAGTAGGCTTGAAATCAATTACAAACTCCACTCCAAACAAAAAACGTATTCATAAAAAAACGTGTGAATCCCTCGAAAAGGCTTTAAACATTGATTCAATTGATCATTGGAGTAATATCGTAATCGATTACAATCAATCGATCATGACCAATCGGTCAGCATTTCTCTGAGAACAGTATTTCAAGCAATACAAAAGTTACTGTAATAAAATTTGGACCGTGACAGACAAACGTATTCATATTTGACGGTTATTTTTAAAACAAACTGTCACGAGTTATCGTGTGATCGATCTGACCTCAAAGGTCTCTCAAAATATGCTATAATAGTGCGAATTTTTGAATATCCGGTTTCAAAACTAGAATTCTAATTAGAAGTTAATTTTGTTAATTGCAAGTTAGAACACAATGTCGGCGGCATATTCATCACGACCCAGAGTTTTAACAAATCCAGCAATAATATAGGTATCAATTAAATCCAGGATTTCCTTAGTTTCAATTAAGTTTGGAAACTAATTACTTAGTGAAAGTAAAAAAGTTTCAAATAATTTATACTGTTTTTCTATTCTAATTTTATCTCTTGTTTAATTCTAATTTTTTTATTCGAATCTCTCCTCTGTTTTTTTTTTATTGAGTGTTTAATATCCGAGGACGCGGGGTCAGGCTCCTGCCAACTAAAATACACACGGTTCTCCATTAATCCTTGCTGGGGTCCCGGGGTTTGTTACCTAGGTACATCTTAAAATATGTCTCTAATCTTGACGACATCTCTATTAGATTGTTTAAATTCTATACATAAATAGGTACCTTATAAATAGGTCACTAATACCACATATTCGGGCTATTTCTAGCTAAAAGCCTTTCATAGCCCACTCCAGTATTCTTTTTAATCCAAAAAGAGACGCCCAAACTATTAGTTTTCGAAGTTCATGAAACGAGAATTGATTCATTGAAAATAGCTATAAATTTATTATATTTAATAATATTTTGCCATATTTTAGGCATTCTATAATAAACAATTGTTTTGAGGTGGCACAGGAATAAAATATTTGGAAATATATGGGGGAGGTCTTTGCCCAGTAACAAAATGGACACAGTGGTCTTTAAATTCACCATAACATAAAAATATCTCAACAAATTTGGCACAGCGTTTGACTACATAAGGTTGCATGCCATTTAAGATAACATAACGGTAGCAAACATTTACAATAAATTTGTTCTACGAATGGAAATAATAAAATTATTCCAAGAATGAAAACAACAACATTTGCATCAGTCTATTTCGATGTCGGAACTAGGTACTGCAATTCCGATGCAATATTCCGCATATCGAAGGGAATGTAAAATCAACGTGAATTTTCATAGTAACAGTTTGAGCAATGCAGCGTAGAACCGGGGCATTGCAGGCCTGGCCCACATTCCAGTACTTTGTTTTTCAGCCTCCCATTACGGGAATTTAGCCTTTAAGCCCACATAACTCTTTGCAAATAAAAAAAAGATTGTATGCAGTAGTGGATAGCTTGTGGAGATGCCAAAGCAGTCGCTTCGTGGTAACTTATTCGTTTGACCTTACTAACCTACATGGGTTTTTTGAACTAGCACTAAGGCGTATAACTTCATGGAAATAAAATGTTATGTGCAACTTGGCAGTTGTTGCGATTTTCTGGGAACACAGTCGTTTTGAAATGTTCTACGTGATTAATTAAGATGTTGTTTCAACAAAAAGTGATGTGTTATGGCAGTTTGTTGTAAAATTGCGGCAATACACGTTTATACAGAGTTAAAAGGATTTAAGGTTTTATTTGATATCATAGTTATAGCTTTATGAGTGAAGACCGGAGAGACGTAAGCACTGAGAACTGAACTTTATTTTGCCACCTCTGGTACGATCGGTATCTAGAATCTAGATAAACATAAACAACGAGGGCTTCTGTCTCATTATTTTATGACTATGGGCTGTCACTAGAAGTTCCACAAGAATGCAGGGCGTCCTATATCTCCAGTATTTGAAAACATGGACATTATTATTTCATAATTATTAATTATTTTGACTGCCTCGACGGTCTCGTGGTCTCAAGTGCGGCTGCTGAGCGTGAGGTTCTGGGTTCGATTCCCAGGTCGGGCAAAGTGTTATTGGGTTTTCCTATTAGGAAATTGTCAGTAGCAGCCCGGAGTCAGGAAGTTGGTGGTGTGACACCCCCGTGCTTCGGAGAGCACGTAAAGCCGTCGATCCTGCGCCTGATCTCGCTGCGGTCGTGTTGGATTGCCAACCCATCGAAATATGAGTATCTCCTGCGTACTTGGCTAATCTCCATGGAGATAGGCCGCCGTGACCGAAATACGGTGGGAGTATCTATTATTATTATTAATTACTTATAAATTAAGTAAAGACATTTATTATGTTTATTCATTAAATTACATATAAATTATATTTTCAACTAGACATCAATTAAAAAAAAATACATTTAAAAATATAAAATAAAGCAAACCACCGGCATCGGGAACAGGATCCAAGCTACCGATGGTTAGGGCCCCAGAGAGAGGAATCTCCTCACAATACGTACCGTGTCGAGGAGTACCATTTTCTGTATTAGGCCCTTAACATTATTGACCTAAGGACATTATTATTATTATGGGCTCTCAAAACTGTCCAAAGGAAAAGTCCGAACTATCACATATACACATATATTTGATATACCTACTGCTAAAGTTACAATATTAAATGGAAAAAGAATACGGTCGCGAACAGGATTCGTACCTGCGCCTCCTGGATAAATACTCTAGGCGCTCTGACCACTAAGCCATCTCGACCTCTGCTCACCACCGCGAATTCTTCTTCCATATTTTAACACGTCTTATGGCGACGTCATTGCAATCAATTCAGTACCTATACAGGTGACCGAACCGACACGACCAACTTTGCAGCTAATACAATGTCGTAAAGAATGCAATTACCTTAATAATTCAAGATAAATCTTTGAAAAGCATTAACGCATGCTTAGCGAACTCTAAAGTTACATGGAATATTAAATGGAAAAAGTACTGATGTCCAGCTTATTACAGTCGATAATGAAAATCTTTTCTTTATTACAGAAGATTCAAAGACCACTTACCACCACAAATGACATCTGCTAGGTTAGTCTGCACGCACTGATGCGTCACCGCCCCATCTCTAAGGGTCGTGATCTCTCCGTAGAGCTGGTGCAACGCCTCCTGGTCCGACATCAGCATGGTCCGAGGGGAAGGACAGTCATCCTCGATGCTGTTGGCGTGGTGCCGGGATGATGAACGGGATCGGGATCGCCGGCGTCTGAAAGAAATGGGTGGCGATTTGGAAGATTACAAATTGTGACGTATTTACTCTTATGTCAGTATTATTAACTTACGAATATGTTTAATTATGTGTTGAGTATACTTTATCATTAACAATGAATAATAACATAGCATCACGACCGTATTCCACGAAGGGGTAGACGGAGGTGTACATAGTAGTACACCCAGGTGGTGAGCCTATTGCCATCTACCGGGCACAATTCTAAAGTCCGGGCTGCTACTAAGAATTTTCTACAGAAAAACTCAATAACACTTTGCCCGACCCGGGTATCGAACCCGAGACCTCATGCTCAGCAGTCACGCTTGGGACCACCAGACTAACGAGGCAGGTTCATCTAAAAAATACTTATCATAAACCAAACTTTATTATTAACAATATAAATTGCCATTTTTCTTGAGAAGCTAGTATTTATTGAAAAGTACGTAGCTTACTTGGCGTAAATATTGTTTAAGTAGAACCGAAGGAAGAAATATGAGAACTCTAATTAGAAACCTAAATATTCAGAGGAAATGTAATGATAACAAGAATACTAGTGCTAAACACCAATCACCTCCAACGGGCAAACACTTCTAAGTAGCAATATTATATGCTTTGAATACAAATAACATAGAACTATTGTGGCAGCCAATAGAGGCCTCCATTCATAGTAAGGACCACCGACAGACATGATGATAGAGGTACAATAGCTAACAAATTACATAAAAGATGCAATACATTTAGATATTTCACAGAGAAATACGTTGAAGACCAAAGTAGCTTTCGTATATTAATATAATATTAGGCTATGCTTTCCGCATAGCAAAATGCATGTTGGAAATTTCAACAATGAAATCCGGCATTTTACCAGACTTCAACAAAGATAGATAGATAATAAGATAGAAAGCAAGGAAGATAATGTTTTTTTAGCTTAGGAATTTGTCTTCAAAGTTAGCCGTTTCTTAGATGAACCTTTACTATTAAACAATCCCGTTGTATATGCCGAGTATTAAACCTACCGACCACGACATCAAAGAATCAGAGATACAGTAAAAGATATGAGAATGTAAATGAATCTAATTAAGCACGAAGTAAGCTTTAACTTTTTGCTGTAGTAACCCAGGATCTGGTTTAAGTTATTCAAGATATGTACAAGTTTGGCCTCATTTTGATAACGAGAACTAGTTGAAGCCGATCGCAGTCACAACTTGTTTGAGATTAGATCCCTGTTCAGATGGATAGTATGTCGCTAAGCAGTCGATGAAAGAGCCGCATACGATACATTCTTCAGTGTAATTGCAATGTAGTTGTGATCACAATTGCTTAGGATGACCTGCATAAACTAGGATAGCTGACAATGCAATTAAAATGATCTAATTTTGAATGTTGTACCTTAAGATTTGCCATTAAACGTGGAAATGCTTCGAGCCTTTTGGGTACGCTCCCTGATGAAAGCGAGGCGGATGAATTTTTTGTCGCTCTCTTAAAGTGTTAATCTAGTTTTCTTTTCTTAATATTATAACAGTTTTGGCTTCAAATTTTTTGTATTTGTTTTAGTAGTAAATCATTATATTTACCATATATTATTTACCAGTTGTCTAGTACTCATAACACAAGCTCTGCTTAGCTTGAGACTAGACGGCGTTGTGTGATAGTTAAAAAAAAAAAAAAAAGCACATTTAAGACTTTTTTTTCATTGTCTTGCGATCCTATTATAATAACACAATTAATATGATCAACAATAAGGATATAGAATTGAACATTTACGTAACTGTATCTGATTGTTTTTTTTTCTTTTTCTTTATCTCTACCTACTAATTTGACAACCTAATAAGACACACAAATTATCATAATTATTGGCTTGGTATAATTTATGTTACCTGATTAAGTTTTTTACAGCTTCTGTTATTTGATTTTAAATCTTTTCCAGTTACATTAACGTTGGAAACAAGCTGTGTACTATTGTTACTCGTATTCTGCCGCAATTCAATGGTGATATTTTTTGTCTCCATTAAAACATCATGGTGTTTTCGCTTTATCAATTTGACAGTTAACGAAAACATTTAGCTGTTATGGTCGTTGAGAATTGATTGCCACACCATTTACTTAAAAGGTTAAACTATACGCTACTATGCTTGTCAAAAAATCTGTTGTGAAGATTATTACACTTATTATTGATTAATACGCCCAACATACCTACAATTTTTTTTTTAGTTGCTGTTGTAATTGTTTGTGTAAAGAAAAATACGGTCATGAACAAGATCCGAACCTCCCGGATAAATACTCTGGGCCCTCTGCCAACTAAGCCATTGACTTCTGCTCATTACTACGAATTCTTCTTCCACATTTTACTACGTCTTATGATGACATCATCGCTACTATTCAATCCCTCACGACCGCATTTTTCTTTCCACAATAATTTATAACTTTAGAGTTCGCTACGCATGCATCCGTTTGAAAGATTTATCTGTATTTATTTATTTAGATTTATGTTAATGTTAATGGTTCTGTTACTAAATCTAATTGTGGAATAATGTCCTTTTTCTGCACTTAAATGCAATTAGTCTGTCAAAGTATTTATTATTGGACTATAGGCGTAATTCTGGCGCATTGGCACTGTATGCAACAGTATAACGCAGGCACTCTTTCATAGCTACAATGACTACTTATGCTCTAATTTTGAGAACAGTAACTAAAAATTATGATTCCATATTATTTATCTGATTTTTTTTATTCCTTGAACATGTGGGCGATTATAAATGACAATGAATGTATGTAATACTTGCCACTTTGCAGATATCAATTTCATCAGGTTTAATAACGCTATTTGAATTTACATAATGGATTTCCAGATCTAGAGAATCTAGTTTTGAAATGTTATCCAATAAGATCAGAACAAAATCAATTTTATGGTTCGTATGTCTTCTATAAAAGACGTTAATGACTATTATTTGTTTAGAGACACGATAATTTTATTATAATTAAAAATGTTATAAAAAATATGTGTCATAATCTTCCTTCTAATATCTTTGGTCGTAATAGTACCAAGTAGAAATAGTCTCTACCTACCCCCTACCCCAATGGGAAACAGTCTTGATTATAATGATGTATGTATAAAAGGTTATGGATAAAATATCAGCAAGGAATTATGCATCAATAGACTATAATATAACCCAACTTTTAACCGGATTAATCGCGTGTATTATTGGGTTTTTGTTTTTCCTGACGTTTCGAACACTTTGCAGCGTTCGTGGTCGCAGGAGGACTAAGGTGTCAGGTGTCTCAACAGTTTATTTAAAATTATTTCAGTCTACCGTACATATAGGTAATTGATAAAATTCATAAAATTATTTTTGTCTCTGATACATGTTTAAAACTAAATCAACAAACAAAGTCAAGTCACAAGAAAAATCAAGATGCTGTGAGTGATTACTGCGTGCATCGGAACACCTTTTAGTTTATAATTCGATAAAATTGTAAAATTGTATCTCTAAATTTAAAACGACTGTGACCCCTGAGTTTGTTTCGGTATTTCTTCTCAGGGATAGTCTTAGGAAATACCGTCGCGATTTAGTTTTAAACATGTATCAGAGACAAAAATAATTTTATGAATTTTATCAATTATATATACGGTAGACTGAAATAATTTTAAGTAAACTGTTGAGACACCTGACACCTTAGTCCTCCTGCGACCACGAACGCTGCAAAGTGTTCGAAACGTCAGGAAAAACAAAAAACCAATAATACACGCGATTAATCCGGTTAAAAGTTGTTTTATTATAATGTGTAGTGATCGCGCAAACCTAAGATATTAATATATAATATAACCATTAGCGATATTGTAATAAAAGGCTTAAGGCAAAGAATACTAGCTATTACTAAAATTAACCTTGAGTTCCCTAAAATTTTAGAACGAGATTTCTCAACCTTGTTTAAATTCAAAATTCACACAGTGTAGGTAATGGATGAATGGTAAAGATAATAAGCAATCACCTTCGTGAAATAATAATATATCGACCTCACACATTATGAAACCGACACCTACGTTACGATCTTAATAAGCGAAAGGAAGAATTATTCCTTTTTGTGGCAATGGAAGGACGAACGGACATAATGATGTCAGGTCAAGTGTACATGCAAAAAAAACGCCCACGATTAAAATAAGTGAGACATTAACACGAATAATGGACGCTACAATATTCGCACAATTATTGGATACAAATGTGTAGACCGCAAAATCTAATCTTTCACATTTGATAGAATTGGATACAGTTCCACGATTATTTCAATTAGATTATACGTTTACTGTTGTTATTTTTCATACACATCGTATATTTTTAATAAACTGCCTCAATATGTCGAAATGTTCTATGCATATCATAAAAACAAGTAGCGTATCAAACGCATTATTGTACAAACGATTATTATTTAAGTGCACATCTAACTTCGAACAACTAATCTTTAGTAAACGTTATAGGTTCAAATAGAATTCAAAAAGATATAACAAATGCTTTGAATTCATCAGAATACAGATCTGATTCGTCACATTATTATTCAGCTTCTAAATTGACCCGCCAAGCGCCATTTTGAATGCGGCGCCAAAATTGGTGCTCCGAACACACGCTGCGTTCAATTTGGTATAACATGTCCGCTTGGGATCACCGACGTACTAAAATGGCAATGTGACTCATGTTATTTGAGATTTAATAAATATTAAACCTGTGTTCTACTCTCTTTTGGGATTGGGTTACGACTTGTCGAATGTGTTACTTGTTTTTGACGTCATTTATTTGTATTCATAACGGCTGATGGAATTAATAAGTCGGTTTGACATTTTAATTGCAAATTAACGTATTGATGTCGCAGTTCACTTGAATTACGATGAAAAATGGTGTGATAATAATAACTTTAAAGGAATTGATTAAAATATTAGGTTTATGCGTTTTTTTATTTATTTTCGGTGTTAGCAACTCGATTTAATTTCCATTGGCAACTGTTTAAATCAATTTGATTTAACAAGTTCACACATATTTTTTCTTTGATCAATACCTACTATTAATCTTCTTTCCACAATATAGTCCAAAGTTTTAAATATGTTTGTCTAGCAAGATATAATAGCTAAAGTTAAAACCACCAAACATGGTTTATTACTTTATTTGTACAATTCACATCTCGACTGCTCACAAGCTACAATGAATTTTCAAATAAACTTAACTTTTGCAGTAAATTTCCGTTCTACCATCGTCTTTGTATAGAAACTAGTGACAAATACATATCCAGGCAATAAAAACTTACTCGGGTGTGACTATAAAGAAGCCCCTTGACGTTTGGTATATTTTCCTCTCTTGCATCAGTTGGGCTAGCGTGTCGTATACCACTTCTTGCGACGGTGTCTGCATCGATGGGAACTTTGCAGACAACGACGTCCGTATACTTTCCAGCGTTGCCGATTGCCCCTGCAAAATAAAATTATAATTAAATGTGGAACTTGTGTAGGATTTCGTTTTGCTGTTTTCCCTGAGTATGCCTAAGAGTAAAGTCATTTGTTCGACAATGAATTGGATTAAAATACATTGAAGTTCACATTCCCACTTCTTAAGCACCAGGTTATGAATAAAAACCAGCACGAATGTGACTTTTTAAGTGCTTCAAATAATTGAAGATACTACTGATGCATGATGAATAAAAGAGGAATCATGACAAGAATTTTCGGAAATTGCCAGTATGCGGCAATAAAGAATACATAAGATAAAGCTATGTGTCTTAAAGTTTCTTTCATCTACAGCTAGTACGCAATAAACGTTTCGATTCACTCCTTTGGTTGCAATACTTACATACTGAATTAGATGTTTAGTCAACACAATTGTAAGCGACTACAAAGTAACGCGAGTGTGATCGATCAATCTAAACAATGATTACTCAACCGTGGAGTGCCCAAACTTCGACCGTCAGACCATCAATCAATTACAATCTAGATCTGCTTGAATGAGCAGGATGTCTTCATCCAATCTGACCCCCAGTATTTGGACATTTGGCATTGAATCTCATATTTGGTCAAGATAAGAATCGTTATAATACAACTTACAAGTATAGGCATCCAGTTTGATGCCAGTGCTATTGTGGGTTACGGAATCTTATTGTGAGCTTGACATGGACTTGACCTGTTTCTTTCGAAAGGAATTTTGCCTTTCTACCTAGTGTTTGGTAAAAGCCCCTTCTATATTGAGTAAGATCTTCAGATTGTATATCATCCAGTTACAATTACCCACAAACAGATGTTAGCTTTGAGTTTAAAAAAGAACACGTCTTTGCTCAGTTTTGGGATTAATTGATACGGCAATAATAAGGAATAAATCTTCATAAAACTTCAAATACCATGTTTGAATACATTACTAAAGGATATCTAAATAAATCGTGTGCAACCGCATATCGTGTCGAGTAAATTTCGGAGTGAGGTGAAGGAAACGGAGTACTAATGGCGCTCGTAAGCGATAAGCCAGCAACTTGTCACAGCTACTGCATTATTGAGGTCTTTGAACCTAACATAATTTATTGCTATACCTGTGTCAAGCTCTACTATGAAATATTCTGTAGTGAAATAATCTGATATATGGACTTCTATGCTAAGGCTTGCTTTTTACTCAATATCTAGTTTTCTTATCGGATATTAATCACTACTGCAGTTCTTATTTGTCAATCAAAATATTTTTGTGATCTACATTGCAACTTATTGGCTTTTACAGAATTTTGTGTCAACCACAAAAAAAAAGTGTTTTATATGAATTCACCTGTAGCTTAAGTTCTTTTTATAGCGTTACTACAAACAATAAATCAATTCTATCAAAGCAAATTTGATCTTGTTCAATTATCAGCAACCAATCTAGACATTGTTGGGTAAGCCAGCCTTCGAGACGAGGAATGTGGCAGATATTAATGAGAATCTATTGTGAAATGCGCGTAAATTTATATACTTAAATTATAGTACTAAGTTATAGTCATTTGATTAAGTGAACACTGATTTAAATAATCGTGTATTGGTTTAATTGATTTAAATTAACGATTAGAATCCATTTAAACGTAATTGATATTATATTGAATTATATTATTACGTTTACACCAGAATTTTTCGTAGCTTCAAGTTTCTCGGTTTTAACATCGCTTTTAAACGCTGTGTTATTCATTTATCTGACATCATTACTGTTAAACTCACCTGACATATTTTCATGTGCCTTTACCTCGGTTTCATTTAAAACATGTACGAGATATACATCATTCCTAGTCGGAGTAATTAAATTCCTCCCACACCCAACACAACATTCATTTGAAGCAGAGATATTTCAGAAATGAAAACTCGCACTTTTTAATTGAGTAATTTCCCTTTATATTATAATATTTCTTCTTACGTTTACAGTTTTCCACGACAATAATTAAGGCAGTTGACACGTTTGCGTTTAACGAGTCAGTTAGGTGAATGTTGAATAATTGGGGCTTTAGTCGGACAAGTTGTGATATATGGAACCTGTTTATGCTATTAATGCAAGTTACGATATCCAAGACCTTTATATTATGCGATTTGGCACGGGCGTGGTTCGAAGAATGCTTTGTATGACACAATTGTGGCATGTCGTCTGGTCTAACTGTATCGTGTTGCAATACCTTGTATGAAATGGATTACGATGAATGAATAATATGCTGTTTTGTTCGTTCATTAAAAGGTCGATGAATGGATTCGTTTGATTCTTTTTGTGTATCGAGTTTGAGATCAGTATTTCATTGAGTTGCTGTATGATAGATGTACGGTTGGAGTGAGATTTATTGAACTGTTGAAGATTACCTATTTATACGTAATATACAACATGGCACAGGCGATGAAGCGATATGCAAATATTTTAAGCTAGTGGGTATTAACTGAATTCCAGTTAACGAATCTTCTTGGATCGTTGGCGCCCCAGTTTAAGGAATTTGATAATTCAACCTTTTGAATTTAGGAATATTTTAAATAAAAAACTAGTTTTACCGAGGTATTAGAAATCAAAGCAATCAAATAATCATGGACAGGTTTCTAGCAAACCTCGTGTTGATTGATGTGTATAAGGACAATGTAACACGGTAAGTTTTAGAGCCAGTCGTCCTTACTTTAAGTTATAGCCGTATGAATTAAATCGCGACGCAACTCAGCTCAAAGACAGGCAGACAACGCTGAAACATTCTACAGAAATTCCTTACAATTATACCTATAACACAATTAACCATGCCAATTATGTTATACAAATCCCTATGCCTGCGCCTTGTGAGATAAAAATGATTAAAATATTCAAAATTAAAAGTTCAATTTCTTCATATGTTTGGTTCGCCTTCCAGTATTACCAGTAGCTGTAAATAACAAAAGGACCGCGATCAAACTAGATAAACTATTGCAAGCGCCACATGAAAATCATAATACGAAACGGAAACCACTTCTCAAAACAGACGCTTGGACAGTCCGGTCTAAAACAACTAGCTTAAGTAAAGCTCGTAAAGCCTGCTCTGAACATGATATTACAATGTTAATGCAATTCTGATTGAAATTCCAAGTGGCATTGTCTCAACGAAACCTGTCGAGTGCGACATTCCATGTCGAATAAGTTGCAGAATTAGAGCAGGCTTACGTAATTTTGACAAATTAATTGAACATATTTTACGTGTTGGTAAGCTAGGGTTTATAACCCGGTGTACATTTATTTAATGGAAAAGCAATAAATCTGCTGTTATCTTATCTGATTTCGTGTGATTAACTGTGATAAATAAGCAGTATTTCTATCTGTTTATCGTGATACATTTAATTTATAGAACTGTTACAGAATTGACTTGAGTACGCCGATAGGCACTAAGTAATTTAAAAATAGACACAGTTGCACATAAATATAATGCATGCTAGTTATTTATTACACCATTGCCAACACTTTAAACGTAGATTCTAATAATGAAATTGAAAAGTTTTCTTTAAGGACCACAGTTTACGTAACTGATAAAAATTCACTACTAAAGTGATAATCGTCACCACTGAGACGAGAACAATTTGAAAAGGAAGTACCATTTCCAATTTTTCTGGTCTCTCCTGTCTGTCTATAAGTTGTATGTTAGTTATTGCGATAGCAATAAGACCGGTATTGCATGCTAATAATAATTTTAATGGAATTTAAATAATAAAGTGACATGTATATTGTATTTAAACAAACTACTGAGTCCAAATAAAAATATTTTTAACTAAAAAAAAATAAAAAATTTAGGGAGCGTCGTAAAATTCATCCGCATCGCTATCAACTGGTAACGTGCCCAAAAGGCTGGCAGCATTACCTCGTTTAATGGCAATGCTGTATTTTATTTTATATTATGAATAATTCTATCAATACTCTAAAGCAGCTTAAAGGTTACTCAAAAAACAAACAAGCCATTCAATTACCTTTTAATTCATCGTTAAATTGGATAATTAATTCGTAAATTCCGTTTGACGGTGATTTAATATGGCGATTACTCTGCAATGAGCTCATGGCGATGCTATTTTTAGGAGTGTATCGGCTAAAAGACCATGTTGGCAGAATTCCTTACGATCTCGGATGACTGGACTGGCCCTGGTGCAAGTTATAAATGTAAGCGGATTCTGTGAAGGACGATTTTGTTTCGCACACATCGCGTTTAGTGATTAGACGGTTTTTGTAGACGATCATGCGTTGTTGTATGATGTGTTAGTATTAAAAAATTTATCATCTATCGGGTTTTTATCGCGTACTTTTACTACGCAAATCTACAAAAGTAAACTAGATAATTAATGTGGGGTGTATTACCTACTGAAATGATCAATCCAACCTCAATCCAATTTAAATTTTAGGTAAGTCCTTACTGATTTATTGGTGTTTATGCTTTGAAAAAATAAATAAGTATAACATAGCATCCTGCCTGTGTTCCCCGAAGGGGTAAGCATAGGTGTAGGTACACAATTTTACACCAATATTCCACCAATTCTGTTATAAGTCCCATGTAATATGATGAGCCTATTGCCATCTACCGGCAACAATTCCAAACTCCGGGCTGCTACAGAAATACCCAATAACACTTTGCCCGACCTACGAATCAAACCCAAGACATCATACTTAGCAGTCGCGTTTGGGATCACTAGACCATCGAAGCAGTCAATTTTTATATAAGAATTAAAATTTAAATATGTATACGATCCTAATTACATCTTGACAATCTTAATGGCTCCATTGAGTCTGTTGACAGCATACCTAAAAATATATAGTAGATTTGCTTTAACTAGTATTCAAAGGAATAGGTACCCATTCCTTATTTATTAGAATTATTTTACGGTGTTTTTGCTGCATGTAACCTACTCTAACCAAGCGACCGTTAAATTACATTTAATTATTATATTGACTTGGCCCAATTTAATGTAATTAATGTACAGTCTGCTAATGTCCATTAGTCGCATTTTACGAACAATCTTTTTAGTTGAACTTAATTGACCAAATTCGATTTCTATATTTAAACATAAACTTTGTACCACACATGAAAACAAACACACCGAAACAGGTTTATATTCCTAAACCAGTATAATATTTTTATTTTGGCAACATTTCACGGTCAAGTTCCATAAATCGATCCGCTTCGACGAATATCAAATGCAAATTCTTGTTCGGAATTTGAATAATTTCAAATTCGTTAACTGTTTATATGCTAAAGGCATGCTAAAGGTGATTGAATGAAGATGGATGAAAGAAGATTGCATGTGGATATGAGAATGTTGAGATGGATGTGTGGAGTGATGAGAATGGACGAAGTAAGAAATGAGTATCTATATCAGAGAAAGACTTAAGTAGCGCCAGTGACAGAAAAGTTGAAAGTTTGTCTTAGTTCTTAGGACACCTGATGGGAAGGGAGAAAATACGTGCAAAAATGAGTTACCGAGATATATGTGGCAAGATATTGTAGGCGATTGAGAGGTCTGGAAAGAGAAAGCGGAGGCCTTTCCTCAGCAGTGGGACACAATATAGGCTTAAAAAATGTAGTCCTTTAGATTTTAATACATTTGTGTCTTAAAAGACTCTAAAAACAATGGTGGGTCAAAGCCCAACCATAAAACGCATCTTTCAACAATGCAAGAGAATCCAAAGACGGAATCTACAACTTTCTTGATACAACAAACAACGCCAATAGCAGTTATACATCCGTCAGATTCACAAAACGATATAACAATGAAAGTACTCTGAGAATTTTATATCTACATATCCGCTACTATCAAACTGTTCCAAATTAATTGTGAATCTGTTCCGATTCGCAGGGCCCATTGTTTCGGAGCTGGCACTGTTAATTTGATACAAATATTTGGCTATCACGGTCACTGGTAATCGCTACTGCGTTATGTGGAGCGGTAATTGTGACAGTCATCTGGTCAACGTAGGGTTGGCTCTTTGTGTTTCGTATTATTTTTTAAGTAGTACTTAATAGTGTAATTACATAAATAATTGTGTGGTTAGGAAAACAGGACTAGCGCTGAGATAAGCAAAGCTAAGTTCGTCGACGATGGATTTATCCTTTAAAATATCCGTAAATACGTACTTGGAGGACCTGAAATAGTATTGGAGTAGTTTTAGCGGGCGTACCCCAATTTCTTCAAGCTACATACTATTATGTCACCAATACAACAACCTCTGTCTCGCCTAAGTGTTAAGGAACGTGTATTGTTCACAAAGCCCATTGTATGTTGGTCATTTCAGACCATTAAGTCCTGAATTCCTCACAATGTTCTGTATCCATATATTTCTTGATTATGTGTTGGATTTACTAAGAAATTATACTTGACTTCAAATTGAAAAAGTCATAACTGTTCATACTATGATTCAACAGTCGAATACAGGAACGAGTCCACGAGTCATTATCATTAGGTTTATAACATACAAAACATAACCAAGCATTCACTGGCCCCCTACAGGACCTCTTCTCATACAGAGATGGGACGAGCATTGATCACCACGCTAGCTCACTGCGGGTTGGCGATTTCAGACCATTAAGTTCAGGTTTCCTCAAGATCTTTTTTTTTCTGTATATCTGTGATGTCTTAGATCAGGTATCTAAGAAAGTAGATACATATGGCATCGAAAAAGCCACATTGGTAAATGCGAGTTTGAACCTACAACCTGTGGCCAACAAGGCGGGCCCGTAACTCCCGCTCACCATGGTATAGTTTTGTACGACAACCTTAAATAATTGGATAGGTAGGCAGGTACTTAAAAAAAGTATCTTGCTTAAATTTCACTTTCTCAATATTTTAAACCAAATACTTTACTTAATCTTAAGTATTGTTCATAGCGATCTTAATCAATGTAAGTATCAATTTCTACGCAATTATTTCTTTCTCAATTCTTGATTTTTAATACTTATTAATTACGATATTTCGGTCAACTATTATTTGGCAAATTAATATCGAGTTTATGTTTATTGCAAACTAAAATGTAAATAAATATAGTGATTTCGTTACTAATAAAGTATATATTTATATGTGTGTTGAGTGAATAAATTTAAAATTAATGGCCGATATGAGAACGCGCGTAATGTACAAGCGCCATATTGGTATGACAACGCAATCGCAATCAAAGCTTTCAAAACAAATGAAGTGGCAATGAAATAGCACAAAGGCTTTGGAGTTGGATTATCGATCGATATTTTTTTTTGTTCGAGTCCCTCGTTGCATTACTCATATCAACCTATTTCTACAAAAATCATTTCCTTAGTGTGGCTAAACACGTTAAATTTTTTGCCTTAACAACTGTTTTTTTTTTTCATTAATCAGGTGTGTATATTTACTCGTACACTGTGTATTTATTTCATTGGAAAGTTATGTTCAAAGTAAAAATAAAATTCTGGAAAGAAATATATAATGGTAAGCAGGATTTGAACCTGCGCCTCCTCCTCCCAGATAAATACCCCAGGAGCACATGTCGAATTTTTCGATGCCCTCCTCTAGTTTTATTTTAGTTTTTAGTTTTATTATATTAGGTTTAAAAACTGTATATAAAATATTATTCTGATGTATTTTTTATTAGAGGGGCTCGTGGCTAATTAACAGCCGCACCGATCGATCGATCGAGGTTAAGTTGCGCTTGCCGCGGTCGGTCTGTAGATGGGTGACCATGATGTGTTACCCAGTAACTGGATTGTGGAGGTCAGATATGCAGTCGCTCCATGTAAAATTCTGGTATTAAGCTGCATCCGGTGTGACTGGAAGCCGACCCCAATGTAACTGGGAAAAGGCTAGGCAGATATAATATGATGTATTTTTTATTCTTTAATCAATTATGTTTTTTATTAATCAACTTTATTTTCTACGCCTGTGTGCCATGCCCGGGATGATATGGTTAAATATATTTTTACTATAGAGTTCTCTATGTCTTCTTGAATCTTTATTTGATATCAACATGATTTGAAATTGTGTTGAAATTTAAACCCGTTTTAAGTGTAACTCGTCTTGCGTTAGTACCTCCCTGTAGGTACTTAGTGAAACTAAGGCCCACTACAAACCTGCGACGTTAGGTCCATGATGCAGTCGCACAGCGCCTCCGGCAGTGGTGTGAACTGGCCTTGATACGCCGGCGTTACTATGCAGTCCTCGATGTCACCTGATAACAATAGATAGGTAACATTAATTATGTGTTTGAAGTTTAGATAATGATAGATTTATAGGAATATATGAGCTGGCAATAAATATTAACAGACACTATGACGCAGCCCGGCAGACGGTGCCCTGCCCTGAACCAAGTCCAATTGTAAATAACAGACATAAAAAAGAACATCAAAATCGGTCGAGCCGTTATCGAGATTTAGCGAGGCCAACGAACATCAATTAATTTATATATATATATATATAGATTACATGAAATATTGAACCTAAAATACGCTATAAATGGATCCAAAATGCTTCATGAAATAATCATTATACCTTGAAAAAATCAAAGATCACTTGGAATTTTGGAACTGAATGCTATGGATTGATCCGCTCTAACTTTTGTACTTAAATTTAAGTCTTTTATAGCAGTGATACAATTATGAGCCTTGTGGTATGTTGAACTAAGAAATAAAAAGAAAAATGTTCATACTCAACCAATTCCACAAATTTTGCGTTAGTCATGAGCATATTATAAATAAATTAAAATTATCACTTGCTTATAACGGTGATGGAAAACATTACGAGGAAACCTGAGACGTTTTCGGTGCTGTGTCAAACAATCGTCACAGTAATTTTACACAGCCCGAAGAAAGTCGTACCTATTTACATTTTTGCGATTTTTCACGTCCGATATTCGTCCCAATTCATGAGCTTTAAAACATCTAAATAACTAGTAATGACTGCCATGCTCAATTAAAGCTAGGGTATCAGGGTGGGTGTGCATAAATCGAGACGACACAACGCTCGGCTGTCCCCAGGGAAGGCTTGTTGGATCCTCGCCAAATAGCTCGAGTTTTAAGAGAAGGGCGGGGAAGATTTGTAGTGGGTAGGTGTTTATTTTTATAAGTACTTAGGTAGTTGTTTTTTCATGGATTGTTTGTGGACTATGGATTGGAAACGTTTTATGCAAGGTAAACACGGACTTCGATCTAGATGACTCAAGTGCGGAGTTTAGATTTTGCTGTCGGTTGTATTTTTCACAAAAACATATTGTATAAAAACTGCCTCGTTGGTCTAGTGGTCCCAAGCGCGACTGCTGAGCATGAGGTCTCGGGTTCGATTCCCGGGCAAAGTGTTATTGAGTTTTTCTGTTAGGAAATTCTCAGTAGCAGCCCAGACTTTAGAATTGTGTTCGGTTGATGGACTAGGCTTACCACCTATTGGTCCACATGGGACTAAATAACAGCATTGGTGAAATGTGGGTGTACAACTGCGTATGTAGTACAACTCTGCCTACCCTTTCGGGGAATACAGTTTGAATATTATGTTCTATTGTTCATTTCAGATTACGCGCTATGAATACGTTTTAAAAATATATCAGTATAGATCTTGTTAGCGATATTTTCTGGTTGGCAATGTTATGTTGTTGTTTTAAGCAGTGATAGCCTAGTGGTACCAACGTTAGACTGGCAAGTCGAAGGTCATGAGTTTGAACCCAAGCCAGGCACGCAAAATATTCAAAGTCATGTGCTTATTAGTAATTTAATTATCACTTTCATAGAACGGTGAAGGAAAACAACGCGAGGAAACCAGCACTCCTGTGAGAGGTTCTTGATGGTGTGTAACGCCATGTTAGAAACCTACAGGTGGTTTAAACTCTGATTCTAGGTTGTTCCTCAGCCATACGATAAAAAGAAGAAGAACAAACAAGAAGGAAAATAACTGCATGCACAACAACAGCTAAGTACTTAATTCACAAACAAAACACATCGCTAAAAATACATGACTTGAACTAGAACAAACTGCGCCAAACGGACGGCACCAGTAAAAACGTCCGCAGAGGCGCAGTACGCAACGGACCACTGCTATATCCGCGATGATATTTATACGTCACATTTGGATAAAACAGTGACAGGAATAGCCGAGTTTCATAACATTTTCGTGACACAAAATGACGGGAATTAGGAGACGAAACATTGCATGGTATTTTGTGTCAGAAAGGATTTTTTTATAGTCTGCTGGGAACTTTCCAACTTCCTCTAAGCGAAGTTTTAAACTTTCCTGTTTAAACACGTTCGTGATACGGTAGACAAGAACACAATGTAATTACACATGAAATAAAGGCACGCATTCGTACTTGATTTGTGCCCGATTTTGCTGACAGATGATATAATACGATTATAAGGCCTCAGACCTCAAAAACATGGCTGGAATAGACATTTTGCTTTAAATTTAAAGAATTATGAGACAAAGTGTAACATTTTCGTCACACAAAATTAGGCGACGAAATGTTGTGTCAGGAAGGAAATGTTTATGCCGGATTAATTCTGAATGTTGAGCGTTGAAATCTTATTCGTAGAGGGAAATATGCAGACTGGAAGCTTAAATAATGTATGATTTTCGTGACAGAAGATAACTATAAAGGCTGTACAGCAATTATAACGTAAGTAGAGTTGTAGGCCATGTAAATTCTGCTTGATTGATGGTGCATAGCCCACTCATCTTGTTAGATAAAAGAGATTGATAAGACGGTTAATTGAACCTTCTGTACAAAGTTTCTAATAACTTGGTACGTGAAGCATTGATATACAAAAATAAAAAAATATTTGAAAATTCAAACAAATTTCACAGCGCTGCAAATTCCTGAACGCCTTTATTTAGTTGCATTCACATTCAGTGGATTTTAGTGTTATCTCTTTTCGCAGACTGCGCCCGGCCGCAGCTCAGTGAAACAATGGCAACGAGGCTACCAGGCTATCATAGAATTGAAGAGCTTGTTTCATTTAAATTAGAATAATATTATTTGACAATGAGTGACGTGACAGAAATTATGTAATAGAGAAAAATAGAGGAAAAGTTTGAGAAGTGCAGAAGCCCTGGTGTTATTTTTGATAATGATAGTGATGAAAAAGTGTTCATGATTTCAAATTAAATGATATAATTTTAGCAGTAGAGAACTACTATTTCTACGATACCTATATCGTATATCTTAAATGTATTTTTTTATAATTTTTGTCTGTCTGCCTATCTGTAAGCTTGTTCAAAATATATATCCCGCAGGGCTCAGAAGAGATAAATATAAGATTTTGTCTAAGTAACGTGCGAACGAAATCACGGATACAGCTAGAGCTACAAAAATGAGTTATATTATTTTTTGTTATATTATTTGTCGCCAAACGTTTAAAGCTGATACAGTTAAACTTTTTGCGTTTTAAATAGGCCCTCTGAGAATAATTAAACACTAGAAGATGTTGACGTAGGTACCTTATTATTTAGCTTTGAGTCTTAAAAATGGATGCTTTAAAACCAACATCAGCGAAATCTTCAGGTTCATTACAGATTTGTTTTGAACTGATATAGATACTGAATGGAATACAGCATGTAATGTTCATGGCTTAGCATGGGCTTTACATAATACATTACAATTAACGAGCCCCGAGAAATAATGTTAATACCATAATCGCCAGTGGCTAGCAAAATAAGTATATTATCCATAATTACAGAGGCGTGAAAAGCAATTTGCTATAAAATGGATCTGATAAAATGCACTTGTATGTGTGCATGTATATTTTTTACTGTCATCGTTGTCAACCGCTGGTATTTGTTTATCTTATTTTGCAATTCACGTTAATGTATTTTGATGGTGGTTATTCCATTCTCAAAGATCGTCTTAGACAATATGGTAAATTCAAGGAAACAAACGATATTATGTAGGACTTATTTTGAAGTTAATTGCTACTACTAATGGCTACAAGTTTGCACTTTTTTAACATAAAAAATTTGGAAACCTCCAAATAACTCACCCTTTGCCGCTTCCTTTTGGAAAAATATGCGGCGCAACAAACGGAAATAATTTTATTTAATAAATAATTATTTATGATTTTGTACTAATCAAAATGGTTTATATACTTTTAGTATATAACATATTAGGAGCTTGCAGAGCAAAAGCCTCCTTTTAGCGCTACTATTTCTGCCGGTTTATTGGGTTAAACCTTTAAATTGGAGTCTAACTCGTTCCAGTTTCTCTAGGATTCTCTCTAGGTTCATCCTCCGACGACTGGTGACCACCAGGGGGTAATTGCTCAACTGAATTGAAATAGCAATAATTTTTGTATAGTTAGATAGTTTAATTTCGATCTTAGCCGTCGAAGACGTGGTTTTGAGCACACGGCGCTATGTATGGCTAATTGAAACCTATTGTCATAGCGCAGGTACCCTGAAAGTATCTTATAAAGCATCCGCGTAACCCGCGTCCTTTATTAGTACTTAGATACACATTCACCACAAATATTTATTTCCATACCGCTATACAATTACATGTGCCATTAATCTTACTAATTGTTTACGTATCGTCTTGCTGCTAAGTGGAATGTTAATGCATTGTTTACCAAACACAGGTGCTTCGGTAGGAAGCGTTTGGCGACTGAAGCTAATGTGCCGTTGTGTGCGTTGCTGTTGTTTTATCATATTAGTTCATAATTTTGCTGTTAACTTAAAACTGTATAGGTATAATTGCAATTGATTAAGCACATTTTGAGCCTCGTTTTTATTTTTCTGAAGAACATTGATCAATAGATTCGTACGTGGCTGAACCCGCCACTGTTGCCGTACCGTGCCAATGCTCTAGCTTTCGTATCGCTTGCTCGCATTAAAAAGATATGAAAAATCATCCAGACAAATAAACAATAGCAGATTACGCAAGTATTTTTCAACACAAATAGAAAAGAGGTGAAATATTGGACTTGGACACCACATAACCCCTTACCTGTATTTCCTTGCTTATTAAAGGAAGGAAATAGGTCATCCCACGCCCTTGATATAATTCCCCAGACATCGACCAACACCTACAGAAAGAGGTGACCTATTCTCCGTAGACCAGACAACACATTTCTTTACAATTTTTCCCCTATTCGTTAATTTTTTGCTTCACATGAGGTAGGCAGTTACTCTCTCACCAACGGTTTGCACATAACACGAAAAACAAAAGGCTTGAGAGCACTAGGGTAACCTAAATTCTACTTGTACGAGGACAGGAACGTCCGGAGTGATGTCAAGTGGGGACACCCTGGTGTGTGATTTTATATTACTTAAACTAACTTTGTTTCCTTTGACGTCCTGCGTACGTTTGACGTTTAGATTTTTTTTTCATATGCTTGCGGTAGCTTTCCATTCTGATGGTCCTGACAGCATGGTTGGCCAGTCATCGAAAGATCTGCACTGCGGATCGCGAGTTCTATTCCCGCACAGTACAATTATTTGTATAGCCGATGGATAAATGTTCTGGGTCTGGGTGAATGTGGATGTGAGATTTGTGTCTGAACCACACCCACAATTTACTTAAGAGAAATTCCCTGTTAGACGAAATTTGAAAAAAAAAAGTCAAATAAGTGTGCAGCAGTACTCTGACTGCTGGGAAATAACTCCAAAAGGCTTCCGGAACATTTAATTTGTATGTATTTTCTTATATTTCGCCTAATGATGTACCTTGAAATAATATCTGTAATGCGTAGCGTTTAAGGACTAAAAAGTTTAAATGTATCTCGTGGGGAACGGTGCTGAAAGCCGAATACAGGTTCTTCGTAGTTCGGCTTTAGACGCTAAACCTTTGTTGATTGTAATTGATATAAAAAAAATATATATAAAAGCACGTCTGCCATGCGTGTTTTATTTTTTTATTTCGCACTTTTTGTGTAGGTACTATAGCTAGCTGCTACATTTTAAATCTTAAGTTAGCCTATGTTACCTGGGACAATGCAAGAATTCTAACGCTACACCATACATCTAAACTCTAAATCGGTTCAGGCGTTTAGAAGTTATGGTAGAATAAAGAAACTCACAAACATACATGAACAAAGTGTTGTGTTTTTATCACACTCCTTTTTTGGGCAATCGTGTAAAAATATATAATAAATGTTAGACCGAACTTAAAAGCTTTAACTAAAAGCTCCGTCTCCAAAGACCAGTAAAATCCATACTTTATTGACTTGGCCTTCCTACCAGTAAGTATCAAGTATCAAAACAGTTTGTTTACCGTATAAAACCCACAAACGTAACATACACTTGCATTCAAATTAACACTTATTACTTAAATATTCGAATACGTTGATAAAGATGGTCGTAAGTAGGTGTTGTGTCGAATACCATTAGTTACATACTCTTTGGCACGTGGGTAGAGGCCAAGGTTGAGAAGTGCATCACCACGAGCTTCATTTGACTAATGAGATTTTTTCCTTCAAGGTTATGTGGTCCTAGTAATTTGAACCGGATTTGTACAATTCTTTTAGCTTTATCACTACATATTATAAATATAAAAAGTCTCCTGCTACGTCTGTCTGTTCGCGATAAACTTAAAAAGTGCTGAATGGATTTTTATCCAGTTTCACCGATAGATAGAGTGATTCATGAGGAAGGTTTTATGTATATAATTTGTGAAGGTTTTGTATAAATTGGCTGAAATATGACGATGATAGTTGAAGAAGTCGCATTAACCAGAAGTCATCATCCATCCGGCTATATTAATATATTAGTGCTGCCCGTACGACACCGGGGCGGGTTACAAATTTTTAATAATGTCCATAACACATGCGAGAAGAAATGTAAAACTATATTTTTTATTATTGGTGTAAAAGTTCTACCGTAATCATAAAGCTTGCGACAAACGGTTTTTCACTGGTTAGTATACGAGTATGTCGCAGGTTCGATTGCTACTCGCTGCCGATTTTTAAAATTACACGTACCTTCAAAAAATACGGACGGAGCGTTCCGTACGACATGTGAGAAGCATGCCTGGTCATCCAATTTCACTTGTCATACACGAGCTAAACGCATACAAATACGCCGTATGTATACGTGTATGTGTGCGTAATCTATGCTTCGCTTATGACAAGGCAAGGTTCCATCTGTATTTTTTTTCAGATCCGTGATTGCAGGCATATTTATGTGTAAAATAGGTATTATACCTAAATACAGGTATTTAATTAATTATTTATTATCATATTATACAAATTGGCTTTTAAAGAACATTATCATAATCATCAAGCCCAGCAAATGTTTTAGCGATTGCAGTGTGTTTTGTTGTTTAAGGATATAAGAAGATGCTAATTAAAATTAAAATTTATGATCCATCTTATACGCTACATTTATTGTAAGAATAAAATATAGATATGTTTAATCTCTTACCTAAGCCACATCGTCATTCACTAGTTAAAAATACTCAATGAAGTAGTCATTTTGTCAAGTTGACCATTATTTTATAGAAAATCTGTCATGCAAGTATCAAATGACAAAAACCTAACTTTCGGAGTCTGTCGGGTACATAAAAAAATTTGCGAGTAATTTGTGAATGTTATAACGAAAACCAGGTCTTTTAAACCAAGCTGTTGCAAATAAGATGTAAAACACGAGATTTAAAAAGACATAAACAATCCGTCAATGCATTACCTAACTTAGTATCCACTCAGTATTTTTGTAGTCTCCGATTTTAGGATTCCTCATAAAAAATATAAATAAAAGCCAATCAATGTGTAGATTTTTGTTAAGATATAATACAAAATCTGTTACCCAACTATGGGCTGGAAAGTCACAGAATCCTTAAAAAAAAACCTACTAAACACGTTTATGCACTCCACAAGTAATAAATATAGTTGTTATTTGGTGTTCGTTATTTAAAATGATGAAAATAAATATTATTTTTTAACCAAATCTGGTTTTAAACCAAACTTTTTGTTTCGTTTTTCCGTTAACTGTTTCATTTTTGCTTGAAATCAATAAATACACTGCATAAACTACAATGTAATGTGCATGTTTAAGATCCTTAACGCCCCATTGCGCTTGCATTGCAAGACTTTTTTGTCGTAATTACCGATCCTTATCTTTCTTTCCGCATAATTGATTAACAAGAGAATGCATTATACCATGTTTGTCCCACGATCTTGTACGTTCCTACTTAAAGAGTAATTTACCAAAAGTGGTTCTCCCACAAGTTGTGTAGATATCAAATTTCTCGGTGTAGGTTTTAAGTTTCTGATCAAAAATTCATACAACGATTTATACATGTGAATGACGTGCAGTTATAAATACAGGTATATTATTAACCGTCACATCATGCTAGAAATAAGTATAAATAAATACTACATACTTGATCACAAATCTTTCTACTAAATACGCTGTTCTTTTTTCCGGATTCTATTATACGTACGGAACACAATCATTCAGTTCGCGCTTAACCCGTTCCCAACCACGTGGGTAGTCCTCGAAGCCTCGTAAATACCACACTTTATCACAGGCCCCGTTGCGAAAAAAATATAAACGTATCATTGTGCTTCTTTTTTGTGGCCACCAGTGGTTTCTGTGGTCTTTTAGTGCATTTAAGTATTGGTTTCTGTGTTTGATTACGAAGATTCATATGGGCCAACACTTACACGGACTATAAAATCACCCAACTTGTTAAATTCCAATAATAACTACGCAATCATTAATTAATTTCAGTCTATATGCCTTATAAAATGACAAACTGTCTTTATCAACTCGTACTTTCGATTGACGGCAACAATTAGCCAGTGATTAAAAATGAATTTCCATTCAACATTTATGTATGTCAGATGAAATAAAGAAATGCCCAAGTTCGGCCAAGGTCGCAGTCGGCTTGAGACAAAGTTAATGATACAATGATTCATTACATTATGATTATTAATGCAATTGCAGATTGTTGTGAGCTGCTGACGGATCAAGGGCACTTGTGAGTGATGTGTTGACCTGCAGATGTTAATCTTATTGATATTTATTAAATTTGGATCTAATAAGTAGTATTTAGTGATCAATCGTTTCGATTTTGTAAGCAGGATAACTTAGCTTGGTCTGCCAAGTGGATGTTGCTGAAGTTTGGATTAGGAAATTACTTGGATAAGAGTAATCTCTTGGAGTATAATTATAAGACTTCTAGCTCTCGAAATGAACGAGCTGACGGGTCTACAATAGTCTTTTAACATGTATTGTCTAAGGCTTCTCTTAGATATAGATTTATATTTATTCTTGATCGGACGATGTTTTAGCATAAAATCGGATTTTATATTGCTAATATTGAGGTTGATGCTAGTTATACTGTACATCCAAGTATCATCTGAGTTCAGTCCATCCAAAGTATAAACAGAATCTATTTTTAACCGACTTCAAAAATGAGGAGGAGGTTCTCAATTCGGTCGGTATATATAAGGTCCTAATTTATTAGGTAATTTCCTTTTAAGGGGTTAATGTATTAGTCAAATACATTCACATAAACCAAGAATTAAATGAAAATAATAAATTATTTGTATTAACCACAGTACTAGCAAGACAACAATTGGTCCTTGAACAAACAGTAAACAAGAAGAAAAAAAATGGTTGTAGAAATTTTAATTATGGCTTAAATAACTCATCACTTTCACATTGACCCTTTAAAATCAGGAAATTACCTAATAAATTAGGACCTTATATATGGTAGATCAAAGCTTGTTCCTTCAAGCGTATATAAAACTTAATAACAAAGTATCTACCTACATTAGAAAGGTAATCACGATAAATTTGTTTCACAATCGATATTATTGATTAATTCTACACCAAATGTTAAGATGCGCCAGTGATCACTCATTTTAATCGTAATATTGAATTAATTTGTATTTGATACACTGAAAGTGATCGAAGTTTCTATTTGGTAACTCTTGAGTGTTTTCGTAATAGATTTTGTTTTTTATTTTAGTGCTTTTTTTAAATTGTAAATTAGTGTTGAAATCTTGATTATTGATGCCTAGGTTTTGTTTGATTTACTGGAGCTCTGAGTGATTGTAAATATGTTGTAAGACTTTATTAAATATGGATTATAATCATGAACCTGTATTTTAAGAGCAGATTAATGATTCGGAACAATTTAAGCACTTTTAAGTAATGCAATAGCTGAGTGCCGTATATATATAGATATAACAATTACACCTTCATTTGTAGTTATATGTCATAATCAACAGTAATTAAGAATTAATGAAATGGGTGTTGTATCATTGCATGATAGGGTACCAGTTTAATGATATTATCACAAGCAATTTTTCTTAAAAATATTGTACTTATTCTACAGCCCGGAGTTTGGAATTGTGATGGGTTGATGGCTAAACACCTCTGACATAGGCCTAAACAAAAAAACTGCATCGGTGAAATGTGGCTGTATAACAATCTGCTCTGTCTAACCCTTTAATAATACAGGCGTGATTATTTATTATTATATATTATTTAATTTGATAAAAACGTTGCCATTCCAGCACAAAATATTCAACAAACCACCGACCTTCGGCGAACAAACTGCAATTAAATTTAATGAAGTGTGAGCATCAAAAGCGGTGTTTACCACCTGTAAACCATGGCGTCAGGTCCCATTACCATGGGATTATGGTGTTCGCACAGTGGGCGTGCGACTAGAAATGGCGGATTGTACGATTATGATTGGAATATTGACAGCCGGATAGTAATGATATAGTATTGTTGTTAATCTTGGATTTTGATATTTATTGTAGATTTGATATGTTATGCAGTTGTGTATTGTAATTTTGTTGTTGTGTTAAATACGGTTTAGTTTATGTACCTACCTAAAAGTACGTCAATTTATAAAACTTATATTTTTTAGATTTTTCTATTGTTGTTTGTGTGTATGTCATGGTGGCCGAGTGGTTACGAGCCCGCCTCCTGAGCCGCAGGTTGTGGGTTCAAACCTGGCATGTACTAATGTGACTTTTTCAATGTCATATGTACTTTATTAGTTAATCTAAGACATCACTGACATACGGTGAAGGAAAACATCGTGAGGAAACCTGGACTTGCTAGTCTGAAATCGTCAACCCGCAGTGAGCTAGCGTGGTGATCAAGCTCGTGCCTTCTCTGTATGAAAAGAGGCCCTTGCCATGCAGTGGGACAGTTATGGACTGGTTATTTTATTATTTATTTATTGTTGTTTAGGTATTTTCTTTTTGTCCGCTCCACAGAATTCGGACCAATAATTCACTTAAAGTGCCGTAGTATGCCATTATATCCTAAGGGTTGTTTACATAACAATATATTTTAAAGTATTTTAATACATTACAATGGTAATAAGCAATCCATCAATTAGGACAAGGTGGCATACGACCACTGATCAATCTGCCTAGCCTTTTCCCAGCTACGTTGGAAACCGACAGCTTCCAGTTAACCCGGATGCAGCTGAATACGAGTATTTTACATGGAGCCACTGCCTATCTGACCTCCACAACCCAGTTACCGGGTAACACGATATCTCGTGGTAAGACTGGTTGCCAGACTTTCAGGCTTCTGTCTACCCGTGAACGGCTGCCATTGTTCTTCATTTGACAACAGGGACTGAGTTTAACATGCTCTCCGAGGCACTGAAGTGTCTCGATATGAAATTATGGTCACCCATCCATTGACCGATCAGTGTGGTTGTTACTAAGCCACGAGCCCCTCTTCTGAACCTGACTATGTCTATGTATTAAATTAAAATGTATATGTAAGTTGTCTACGTGTAAGACATTCTTATTTAAAAACTATTCCATATTTATTATATTGCCAAAACTTAAACAAAACAAAACAAAAACAACTTTAAAAATGGAAGTAGAATACATACTGCGCCAACCCCTAAATAAATTGGGATAAGGGCAGCGGGGTAATGATTTATTATACTGAAAGGTTTGTAAATAAGAATGTCAGATGATACTGTAAGATAGGAACGTCAGATAATACTTTAAGATAAGCATGTCAGATAAGAAAGTCAGACAAGATTATTTTCTTATTTCATACTTTTAGTTTTTAAACTTAGGTTTTAATCATCGATTTTTACGTTCCTCTAAATATGCACTCACCCGTGTATACTTGAGTACACGCCTAATGTAATTTGCTACAAAAATAGTGTAATTCCAGTCATAATTTATATTAGCACGCTATTACGAATAATGCCGTCAAGTAACTTATAAATGGTGAAATGCGATTGCAGTTAGTGCGGCATGCACGCAAAGTGATAAAGTTAGGAAGTATGTTAATCTACATTTCTATAGTTTCCCTACGACTTTAGTTAGCGAAGTAATTATTGAAGTTGTAAAGTAAGACGAATCGGGTTTTATATCACGGATATTTCAATAAAACATTTTATGTAATCGAGTATAGAAAGTAGGTACATAAATTTGCGAGTTTTCTTCTTTTTTTATAGGTATGGTTGATAAACAAACTAGTGTCTAATTTAAAACCACTTGTAGCCATTGAAATAGCATAAACATTATCAAGAACTATTGAATAGATACAGGCGTTACTTTGCGGAAGTCCATTACAATGGATGCAAATAAATACAATATCTAGCTACTTCCACAATATTGAGGGTAGTCATGCATTACCTGTCGTCTTTATACTCGGTGGCGGACACTGCACGGTCTAACAGCTCCTGATGATGCCCCGTGGAGGGCGAAACAGGTGTGGAGTAGTTGGTTGTAGTTGGAATTTTTGCCGCTTGCGTTACGTGCATATATTTCCGGGCGGGCGGTGCACAGGTAATGCATGACTACCCTCAATATTGTGGAAGTAGCTAAATATTGTATTTATTTGCATCAATTATCAAGAACATTCTTCAAATGTGCTGGTTTCCTCAAGATTTTTCTTTCAACGTTTTAAGCAAGTAATAATTAAATTATATATAATATTATATAAACATGACTGCGTAAAGTCTATGGTGCGCGCCGTAGGTATGTTTGTTTTTTCTCACCCATGGACATTCCATCATGGACGCTATGCCCTATCCTACCGACTAACTACAAAACTTTACGGAGTCTCCAGATCACAACTGCATTCACCGGTGATGTTTTAGCCAGGCCTACGGTTATACCCCAACGCCGTCATTATTACATTTGGATTTGTAGTTAAACGATATTGAAGCTAAAGTTTATCAACAACGTGAATTTGTTGTATGTACATATATGTTATAAATACTTATGTTATATTGTTGGTAAATATAGTTCTAAGTTGTTCAATTTCCTTACAAATATATGACATTATCTTTTTTATTTTTATTTAATTCTATCGTTTTTCTTTATAACAGTTTTAAGGCGACCTTTTCTGATTGTTTATTAAAGAAGATGCTAAACTTTGGCAGTATTATAAGACGCATTTTATTATAATTTATTCGAAAGCACTGTATTTAAAGTCAAAACAAACTCGAGTGCAGTAGTAAAGTTTACAAGTAAACTATATCGCGTGATACAAATGTTTTATTGGTCTAGACTCTCTAGACTAGACCGGAGCGTAAGTAATTAATATAACAACACGAAACGTTTGTTTTACTTTACGAATAGTTAATTGTTTAGACAGGTAAAAACAAAAGAAAAAGCTATGACAAAAAGAAATTAGAAATTTAAATTGTTTTTTCATCACACTTCACTTTAGGTTATTTTATAATAACTTAATTTTAACTTCAGTAAGATATCCGGTAATATAGTGGGATATTGGTGACGTAAACTATCGTTTATGGTTGTTTTTTAATGTGACAGAAAGTTGGGTTATGTGATAGAAGGAATAGATAGTGTCAAATGTTCACTTTAGTTTTTTTTTTAATTTATCGCTCTGGTTCGGTAATCTAAAAAAATAAGACCATAAAACATCCACTAAATTACATAAGTTTTTTTTTTAATAAAAACGTTGCCCCACACTAGGAATTTCTTCCTGTATCGTGGGTGCGTTAACAGACATATAATCTCACAAGCACAAACACACCCAGACCCGGAGAAATTATCTATAGATCGTACAAATATTTGCTCCGTGCAGGAATCGAACCTGCGACACGCAGCGCAGCAGTCAGTCTCTCGACCACTGCGCCAACCGCGCTGTCAAATATAAGTAATGCATGCATACGCAAATAAGTGTACGCTCGCCACAATATTCAGTAAAGCTTTACACAGAATATAATCAGCGGGTTATGTAATTGTTAATCTATTATGAAGTATCTGTTTATAGGCAACTTACTGGAGAACCTATAATAATTATAAATGCTGTGAGTAAACTGTGATTATTTATTCAATTACGTTACGTTGGTAACGCGTATACGGCTCGGGTTTTCAAAGGTGTTGCCGGTAGTTCAGTTCAACTTAAGAGCCTCTTAGATGATGGAATTGTTTTATTACGATAATAGGGAAATTGGCATTTAAATGCGAAATGGTAACATTATATAACACTTACAGGCACTTTGAAATAGTTCATATTATTAGGTAGGTACCTATTTACTGAACGCTTATAGTGATAATTTTTGTGGATAAAAATATGAGATTGTAAGGTTTTGAACATTGCATTCTAAGCGTATTTTTCTCGTTTTTTTACTAAATTATCTCTTTAAAAAACAATGATTTTCGCACTTTGCGTTTTTTTTTTCATTTTGCCGTAAAAGTTAAGACTCATGATGATCACATAATTAAAAATCCTCTATATTAATCGTAACGCTGTGAAATATATCTGCGTGTGTACGTATTTAAACTCAAAACATATCTTAACCTATCAAAACCAAGGACTTCACAAACACTTATAATCTAAACTTCAAACATCTTTTAATAATTTATTATTATTTTATAAGGAAATATTGAAAAAATAGAATAGACATGAACGGGACTTATTATTTTTCAATGTTTTTTTTAAAATAATAATTAATATGGCCTTATAAAAAATCATTTAAATGATCTTTTAATATAAACTACTTTTATTGATTTTTGCTGTTCCAGACGTTTTAAATATTTTGCAGCAAACACATTTTTTACCCGTGAACTTTTAAAAGTTTTACGAGATAGCAACCCACTAAGTGTTTCGAGTGTTGAGAACCACTGTGCCAATAGTAAGGATTCCATTTGAGAGCTAAAACAGTTTTAGTTCTCAAATGGATAATGTTTGCAGATGTCGACGCAGTTACGTGACGTGTTTGATATGTAAGTATCGCCGGTTTTAAACTGAAATGGAATACATATTGTTTTTATTTTACCTTTTTGACTATTACGACTAGTTTACAATCCAAACTTTTTATATGCATTATACGATGAACCATGACCAACTAACAAAATATGCTTTGTGCAGGTGTTAGAATATAAAACAAAAAAGTTTAAATATCTCAAAAGCTTAATACACCTCTTGCACATATTTTTTTGGTTTGAAAACGTTAAAGTGACTATAAACATTTTAATCGAACATAAATACTTTTCGTATCCTTCAAATTTTACACAATTTGTTAAGAAACATCTACTAACAATAATAATTACTAACGAAACAAATACAACAAAGTACTTTGGTACTTCGAACATTAATTATTCTGCCTATAAGCTTTGAAGCGCTAGAAAATCTCAAAATGTTGAGAGCCACTGTGCTAATAGTACGGATTCCATTTGTAAGCTAAAACTGTCGGCTCGAGAGCACTGTTTGCTGATGTCGACGCAGTTACGTTCTACGTTTGTTAAATTGGAGTGCTTGACGCTCTGAAGTTTGTTTTACTAAAGTTTATTTTGTTTGTTTTTGTGGAAAAGTGTTGTAGAACATGGGTGAACGTATACCTAATGTAGTAAAGGGTGTAGGTACAAGGAGTAGACTTATGTCATGCAGTATGTTGATGAAATCTGTGTTAAATGATGACATGTTTATGGTAATGACATTTCCGATCCGGATTTCAGATTCGGATTCCGATATAGATACGGATATATGAATAATATTATACCAGTTTCAGATACGTTTACGGATATAAAATTAATTCGGAATATCCGAAAGCTTCGGTTTCGCATATTAGATTTATAACGCATTGTAAAAAGAAAATACGAATAGGTGACGATTTAAATTTAATTGTAGGTTATTACTTGATAATACAATCACAGAAAAAACTATATCTCTCTCATAACGTGTCTCATTTAGACGTCGGGCCTTTCCAAAATTATTGGAATCTTTTATATCAGATTCGGTTTCGAATAGATTCTTATTTCGTATATCCATCAGTTTCGGTTACACCACTGCTAAATATCCCGTATACCATATATACAAATACACGTGGTATGTAAACCGTTACATCGAATATATTTTTAATTAAAAGTTATTTTTATTTATGAAAGAAAGATACGTTCGCGAGCATGATTTTAACCTGCCGGAATAAATACTACAGGTGTACTCGAATTTTTTCATTATGTCCTTGTTTAATGCCCAAGGTTACTTTATACTCTAACGCTATGTTCATCAACTATAGATAGAACTATACGAAGAAGAATTTGTGACATAATATATTCTCTGCTGCTGATATGTAGTGAGTGTTAAGTTCACATGTAATTCAAAGTCGAAGTCAATATATATAAAAATAGACTAGTAAAGTTTGACGACAAAAATAGAACTTTAAATCTTTTGTAAGCCATTCACCACTTCCTAGTACCATTCTAGGAAGAATTATAGTGGCATGTGATTCAATAGATTATTATTTTAACTGATTTTTCATTTTGATTCAATGATTCCACTTCTAGATAAAAGCATTCCCTGTCAAATTAAAGCGGTTCCTTTAAAAATATATTGTTCTATTTTTCCTAATATACTCATATCTGTGACGTTAATTATAAAAAAAAGTTACCAACTTAATAAAACTGATGTATTTTCCTATAAACTGTCACATCTTTGGCACAATAAACCGTTTATTCGATTAGCAGCCCATAAAAGATACTTTAGTTAAATCGTTTGTCCCATAACTGGGTCATCATAATAACATCAGCTTCCGAATAAAACGATTATAATTATTTATGGTCACGTATACTATGTTTTTCTCACCATACCGTTTTCACCCTGCGGTGGGCGTAAATAATGATATCAAAAAGTTTAATAGTGATTCAGCTGTGAAGATAGAAAACTAAATAAGTGTACCAGAAGTGGCACACTCACGCTGAATTTAATGTGTCTTACAAAATACAAACCTAAGGAGCATTTAATAGGATAAGGTGTTTGTGGAATTAAGTACCTTTATGAAAATATATATAACTTAACTTTTTATAAATAACTTTTTTGCAAGTGTACTGATTACTTAAGAAATTACTGTTTGTATTCATTTTATAATCTATTTATTTGTCTTAAAATACATATTAATTATAATTTTAAATACATATTAAATAAATATAGGGTTATAATTTTTTATAATTGTTTAGAAGCTAAGTTATGGAGAACTTTTATTATGTTACTTATTGGTTTGTGAATTTTGCGATTTCCATTCCATCACAAATTTTCTTTTAAATATTCTATATCAGCTTTTTAAAATCACCCTATAAGTGTTCCGTCCATGTTAAATGCCCTAAAATTGGGTTAGTTCCAAACCAATGAATCCATTTTATATGGGAAGTTATATCATTTCACGGCATTTTCCTAATTTGAAGCGCAAAGGTGCCAAATCTGATATGGTTATTCAAATAAATAGGTACAGTTTATAAGGTTGTTTGTTTAATTGCCATTGTTACAATAGGCAGTGTAGTAAAATGCGTGTCGTACATATTAAATGATGACAAAAAGATAAAAAAGAATTTATAACTTTTTTTTTAATTTGTGGATGGAGGACGCTATGTACATGATACTCAGGATACGTTCTGATATTTAAAAAAGAGGTCATTCTACTTAAAAAAATTTATTTTATTTTGCTTTTCTTGTGTATTTGCAACATATTCAAAAATATGATGAGAGTTAGGTATATATGATTACTAACTGTGCCCCGCAAACGTTGTTCTGCTATATAAATTTTCTGGATAGAGCCACTCTTATCACCTAGGGGTATAGCCTACGACCGAATCTCAGACCTACCAAATATACACAAAAAAAAAACATAATAATCGGTCAAGCCGTTTCGGAGTAGTTCGATAACAAACACTGTGACACGAGATTTTTATATATTAGATATGCACAAAGTATCGAAAGTGACTATAAAATATTAATCTCTACAATCTACTTTAAAATAATATCGAATCAATTAATTAGAGCATTTATAGAAAAACAGCACATTTCATCTCGAAATATGGCTCGATTTGTTATGAATTTTATTAGCGGTAGTTAAATTTAAAACATAAACTATGCGAGCGGAGTAACGGGCGGAAACTAGTACCACCTAGTACACCATAAATTTAATTTCATAATCCTGCAATTTTCTTTACATCACTCGGATGTCATTGTCTCCCAAGATGTCGACGTAATTTGCAGCGGCACAATTATTAATCCTATTTGCCGTAAGCTAATTGCACTGCCACCGGACTTCCTAGGAATGACGTCACGTAGGAAGGGAGGGAAATAAAAAAAATATTACGCAACTAATGATGCTGTGTCACCACTCTATATTATCTATGTGATGCATCTTTTACTATAGTTCTTCGGGAGGATGAATTTTACAGTTATAGTTACAGACGAGAATTTAATCTATATAATAATACCTACGTGGAGCAAAAACTTTGCACTCCATTTTAAGAAAAAAAAATCCTCCGTGAGTATGAAATTTGGCACAGTAAGTTTATATGGAGAAGGAGTGCAGAAAGCTCATATCTTTTAAAGTAATATTCATTAGAAAATATTAATTAAATAAGTCTTCATAATAATCCAAATTCATTTAGAAGAGCTGCATTCCGGAAATACGATTTTTATGTAAGAAACATAAATAATTAATGAAGTCAAAGACGTGGGAGACGGGTCTGGGCAGTTGCATCAACTCCCCAAATCTATCCACTTTACTTAGATTGAATAGATAGACCTCACTATTGGTTTAGTGGTGGACAGTGAAAAACTAGCTACACGTAAATCACTTCAGATTGCCTACGGCACCACTCGTTTGTGGCAACATTATTAGTGTTCAGACTCCCTGAGCGCTTGTTTATGCTCTAGCATAGGCCAAGTTAGGTGCGTGGTGTGTATAAACTTGTATTTTCGTTCTAAAAACACAATTTTGAGAGTAGTATTTTTGTTACTAAAGAGTTGTAATATGTGTTTGAATTTATACTCTTCACTCAGATGATAATAAGGGTCACTGCAATGACTCAATACAAACGTTATTTATTTTATTAAAAATCATTGTCCAAAGATACAAATCTCCCGGATCTTTTTTTTTTTTTTTTTTATGTTATAGGGGGCAAACGAGCAGACTGCTCGCCTGATGGTAAGCGATTACCGCCGCCCATGGACACCCGCAACACCAGAGGAGTCACAAGTGCGTTGCCGGCCTTTTAAAAAGGAGTACGCTCTTTTCTTGAAGGTTTGAAGGTCGTATTGGTCCGGAAATACCGCAGGCGACAGTTCATTCCACAGTTTTGTTGTGCGCGGCAGAAAGTTTCTAGAGAAACGCACAGTTGTGGACTGCCAACCATCTAAATGATGGGGATGGAACTGCTGTCGCGTAGAACGATGGCGGAAAGAGGCGGCAGGGATCAGTCCGAACAATTCCTCGGAGCACTCCCCATAGTATAGGCGATAGAAGATGCATAGCGAGGCCACATCTCTACGCAGCGCCAAGGGGTCTAGCCGGTTTGAAATATCTTGGCAGTCGACGATACGAATCGCTCTCCGTTGGATGCGGTCCAGAGGGAGAAGCTGGTACTGGGGTGCCCCTGCCCAAAGATGAGAGCAGTATTCCATGTGAGGCCGGACCTGCGCCTTATAAAGTAGTAGGCGGTGGACCGGAGTGAAAATTTAAAATTTAAAATTGTCACGTGATCCGCGACGCAGAAGCCTCAACCGCGATGTCGCAACAATTTCGCTATTCCTGTCATTACTCTATCTAATAAGAAAAATAAACTTCTAAATATACAAAATTATAAAAAACTTCAAGAAACTATAGAGCTAAACCAGCTTTTTAAACCAAAGCCACATCCTAATAAAACTGAAGACACCATACTAAGATACATATTTTCTTCCACAGATAATACGCCTCCGTATGAATACATGCAGTTAGCAAAATATTGAATAAGCAACAATCAGCGCTATTAAATACGCAATCACTGAAATTACCGTCATCCTCTAACCTCTAAGGCATATTAACTATTACATAGTTGTTAGCAAAGTCCATAGAATTATAGCCGTTAGGACAATAGAACGTCATTGTATTGTTTTGCTATGGCCCGTATAGTGCTCGGGTCAGAGGTGACAAACGTTGCTAAACAAACCATGTTTGGATTAATTGAGGTAGTTTGTTGTAAGAATAATGTTAGTAAAGAATTAGGTAATTGCTTTATTATTGAGGATATATGACATGATAATAATACTACTCTTCTGTCTATGAATGAGAATAGTAATGCTATTTAGACATTCAATAATGTTTTAAGTGTTGATTAAATAATAAAGAAAACCGTGAAAACACATCTAACAATAAGCGTAAAACACAAACAATTACACAAAGGGAAAGGGAACTTTTACTTTAAAGTTCTTAACACTAATATTGTTATGAACATCATAACGCCCGCAGCACTGGATATTTGTACCGAAGCCTGAGAAAGTGTCGATAACTATTAAACAATAATGTTAAAAAAACGTATATTGCCTTAGGTAGAGAAACTGATTCATATTAGTCTTGTTAACACATTAAACCCATTATATACACTTATAACCTTTGCTGCACTTAATTATAAAGGTGCCAGCGACCGTTTCCGAAAGTGAAATTCATATTACATAAGTGCATGCTTCCGCGAGACGATTGCACATCCCAATAGAATAGGGTCCTTGAATCTTGATGACCTTTACATTGTTCGAACGAACGGTGCAAATCCAACGTATTTAATAATTCGAACGGATTTGAATACGATTCCCGGCGACAATATCTTTAGCAAAAATCGCGGCGTGACGTTAACATCGTGAAATTGTATCGTGATGGAGTTTCGTGACGAGCCTTCTCCGGTTTGGGGAACTAAAATATGGCCGCGACAGATCTTTGACCCGGGTCGACTAGGACAATAGCTTTACTTTCTTCAACAAGGTCAGCCAAACCGTTGGTTGTATCAGTACGTGGCAGAACAAAAGAATACGCCGAAATTAAAGTCACTGGCGTATAAAATGAGATTGAAGAGAGCACCGCGGAATGGGAAACGTGAGTTTTTTCATCGAGTGTATGAGACGTGTGAATATGGTTCGCTCATTATGGTTTAGGATTAGAAACTATCACTGTCACTGGGAACTGGAACAAGATGGTCGATGCCATTGTTAGTGGCGAGAGGTTCGTTATCACCTCTTTCAGCTTAATAGAAACTTAAAAAAAAACCGCACTCATCTTACTTTCTTTACGGAGCAATATCATCGTATCAATGAGAATAAATTCAATGATACCACTATTTTAGGTCAAATCTTCGAAGCTAGTTACGATAATGAGAAATAAAAGAATGAGGCTATTGAAGTTGTAATTTAGTTTATTTGAGTAATTCATTGGCTCGTGATTGATAAAAACCACAAAAGTATTGTTATGTGGAACAACTTCTTTTTATTTACAATATTATACGCCATTTTATGTTTGGCGTTTTGCGAGATGAAACTATTTGGCCGTATATTGTAACCCAGATAAATTGAAAAGAAAAAGAACGATCTTGACGATTCATTTTGGATTGGCGCAGCGGGTTGCAAATCACCTCTGCGACACGTGTCGCGGGTTCAAGTTTGGCACAAAACAACTTTTTTTAGCCTTTGTAAAATAACCTAAGATACAGGTTAAAGAGTTAATCAAGAGCAAATAATAAAAACAAAACAAAAAAAGCTTTTGATGATAGGACAAAAAATACATCAGTTTAAAAATTATTAGAGTACCCACTTGTAACTTGAATCAAATCAAACTGCTGTCTAAAACGAACTAGATTTCAAACACAATTTCACATGTGCCAAAAATAAATTTGATTCTTAAACCAGATAATAATTTGATTTCGCTAACTAGACCACCTGCAGACTTATTAATTAAGTAATTCCAGCAACTATTAAAACTGATGAGGCTCATAGAAACCCGAAAGCACTAATTAAACTTCAAGAAAGGAAATGCAACGGTTTTGATCAATTAAATGTACCGTCTGACAAAATTACATGGGAACTGGGTATGTGTGGCAAATGTATTCATTGCCAAGGTTTAAATATCACAATACGTCCAGTAGTTAACTGGTTTAAAAAAATAGAAAACTATTGTAACCTATAACAAAGGAATGATGGGTCTATGGATTCTCTTGTATTGTAAGGAAACGGAAACAATTGCGTACGATTATAACGGTATGAAACAGATATTCTTAGTATGCAATAGGATGTTATGAATGCTTGGTTAATTTCTCTAACATAGAAATGAGGAAAATATTGAAGAATGATTAGTGATGCTAATAAAGTTCCAAAGGTTTTTAAGTAAAAGGTTCGTAGCTAAATCAAACAACATTTCCTATGCATTAAAAATTAAACACATAAATGATATATGCCATTAATCTACTTCATCTACCTTTGACAGTTCCGGATCATCGTATAATTTAATGCAAATATACAGATTTAATTTCCAAGCACTTATAGAAGTTACCAACGAGACTTATTCCATTAGTTATGAAACGTGTCAGACTAATTCATACTCGCTAACTACTAATCTAGATAGCTAAACTACCACCATTTGTCGACGTAACGTACAATAACTGTTAATCCATCACCATCATCTAGTTATAAGACCAGCAATTTAATTTTACGTCCACTAAAACGTTACAGTTTAATTGCATCATGCACAGACAGGAATAAATTGATAAAATGACGGCACAGAAATAATTTTACTTCAGTTATACAATTTGAGACGAAATGTCATAGCTAATTGAACCTCGCGTATGTAACACAAAGAAAGGCATAGGTCAACGATTCAGCGAGCTAACGGTGTGCGGATGTCAACCTCTAGAAACGAGTTTGAAACTGGCGAACTGCCGCTACGACCATAAAATACGTTCCGATGACAAACCTGGATAATAATATATTTCTGTTTATTACGCTCGAGAAATTCCTAGAACTAAAGCTACCTACTGACATTTTGACATTAGTGACAATACAAATCGTTAAGATAATGTCAAACGACAATGCAACGCCGAAACTGAGATAGTTCCTGTGATTGACAACTTTTTATTGACGTTCAGACATAATGTTACAGATACGGGAAACAAATTGCGTTTGTCAAGCGTCTACGCTAATATCTGATGTGCATGTTAATCAACCTTGATTGTTCACTTTTGCTTTCTTTTGAGCTGCTTCTCAAATTTCACATTCACTTTCGTCAATATCGATCACATCTTATTCTACGTCTTGATAACTATCGAGATCATTTAAACCCTGGTCAACTATCTCAACAATCATTACTAGGTAGTTAGAATTGATTTTGAAGTGGCATGTTGTATTATATTGCGTTGTGTTACGGTTCCTATTCATTAAAGTGACATTTGTGCCAGTAAATGCTTAGTTTGTTGAGTGCGACACACGTGTCTGCTTATGTCCGTTCTGTCACAACACTGTCTAGTTGTCGTGACAATCGTTGACTGGTGAAAATCTATGAGAACGTGTTTTCTCGATTTGCATCCACAATATTTAAATACCCACAACCCGCGGGACAGGAAAAGCCTATGAGATCGAGGGAAAGCGTTCTATAAAGTTACATTCAATTCAAGTAACCAGTGCACTTGTTCGGCAGCTTTTGAGAAGAGCCAGTCCAAAATAAAAAAGTCCGGTTTGCCGCTCATAAAGCGAGGTAATTATAAACTCTTAATATGACTCTAAAACAAAAGAACTCATTTATAGCATACACTGTTGACATTTTCACACAATTATCAGATTCTTCACATCTTAATATAGGTGTAAGTGAATTCCATACAATTACTGTAACTTTCTAGTGTGCAGGGATCGCTTTCAATGGTTCTTAAGTAAAAGCCAGGGTCATATGTGATCATGTCGTGACGGTCTTTTACATTTATGGGCCTAAGAGTGGGTTATTGTTTACAGCTATCGCCGGAATTCAGGCTAAATGCATACACAATAATATACCCGCTTTTAACGATTTTAACTGAGAATTTAAAATGAAAAGTGGACCGCAAATTGTATTGTTATTGTAACATTCTCGGAAGTGTTGTTAGAAGTGAAACACTAATTGATTTAATGGTAAAAGAAATTAAAGTAAGAGGATGTCTAAAAAAATAACTAATTGCCAAAATGAAGCACAATACTTCCATTAAATTAGAAAGAGAAATAGAAACAAACATGATTACAAACTTTCTATAACATATTATAGCTCATTGACTACTGACGTACGTTATCATTCACGAGAGTCTAGGTTATAAACCAAAAGGAAATGAGTTAATTATTATTGATAATGTGTAATTAGCTGAGTGTGACCTTTATTTGTTTTGTACCTACGGTGATGTGAAAGTGTTCGTAGACCAAAGCTTCGTATATAACAATGTACAGTCGATTAAAGAAAGTTTCACTAGTTAACTCATATTGGGTAACAGCGTGGTCATATCGACTATGTAATTCCATTCATACAGTATCAAATGAACTGTTTAATTGAACTACGCCTGTCCTCTTATCTGGACTCTTTCAATCGCCTATCACGGCTAATACGTCCAAACGAGACAAAGGCATCAGCTAATTTGCTTGTCAGTACACAAAATAATCAACATTGATCTAACATCGGTTGCCGAACAATAAGCTCATTCGCCATCAGGGTAAATGCGATCTTATGTTATGGCATCATAGTCTAAATTTAATCGAGTTTCAATCAGAGTGTCTTCTTCGTCATTTCCGACTAACAAATTAGTAGCAATCAAATCTGTACTGTGATTGGTTATGATAAGTTTTATTTTTCTTTATAGTTTAGAATGCAGCTTCCTTTAGTCACAAGAGTGTGTCAAATGAGAGTCAATTTGCTGTTTGATGCTGGTGTGTACCGTCGATAGCCTGAGGTGCAACTCATTAAGAATACTTTCGCTGTTCTCGTGACGTGCTTTACTTGTTCTTTTATCGTTACCGCTACATATCTCAGTATCTTAGATCTTACTCTGATTGGGAAACAAGTTCACACGACGCGAATTTGTTCAACCGTAATTTCCTGTTCACAAATTAATATTTCGAAATCGCAAAACTAATATCGATTTTCAATTTTGTCATGATCACTGATTGATTGCGGACAGATGAAACGAAGGAAATTACCAATTTAAATTTTCCCACATAGGTTTATTTGAGTGCCCTGAGCAAACAAGTTTGGAAGTCGGAACATGAATTTACAAGCTTTTGAAACCAGTGATGAACGAGTTACATAATTATATTTATAATGACAGCATTAGAAATTAAAGGAAGTTTGCAAATATGGCATCAGGTTACAGACTAAGTGTAATAAACTATCAATATAATATCAAATGTAGTCAAGAGTTCGATAAACTTGTTCACTTTGAAGTTTCAAATTACTAGCTTTTTCCTAATAACTGTAGCATACGGCACTCAGCATTATAAAATATACACTCGGCCTCCGAAGATCAAAACTGTAATCGCACAGAAGTCACGACACGATACTATCTAAGTAAGACTTGACGTCCAATCATCTACTGCATTGATTCTTAAAACAAAGATACAATCAGAAGTGATGTAAAAATTGAAGTCTATGTGTTTGTAATAGAAACAAATTTTGTGTGTACTGACAGCAGAAGTAATTTAGCGGTACTGTATGTAAGTGTCGATGTTGATCGATGAGTTTGCAATACAAATGACGACAAGTGATGTACATCTGTGCTTTCCGATATAACATTTGTTGGTTTGACGATTTTGATCTTTATTAGTACGCCCTTTTGAGAATTACACGTCCCCGTCCAGGTTAAAGAATTATGTAACTAATGTGCGTAGGATTCAAATAAAGTACAAGAAAATTACAGGTCCAAAGTAAGTTGTGTTAATATAAGTTCTTTAAACTTGACTAAGTTAAATGCTACCACAGTTATGTTCAAAGTAGTGAATGTAGTCCTTTTAGTTCATGTCTCACGTACGTAGTATAACGCAAATCTAAATTACACATACACGACTTTTGTTAAAAAACTGTTAGAGAAAAACTGTATTTTTATCACAATGTTGCGTAATTTCTTTACGCTGTATGGACTGTAGTACATCACTACTTAATAATTACGGTAAACATTTAATACCGTTTCTATCAAATCAATAATAATCTATACTTATAATAAATCGTAACTCGAAAGCCCGAAAATTTCAAAATCGCTTTTTGGATTTTTTTTCTTTCATAATGTGTTATTTAATCGATACTATTGCCAAATCTGTTGTTTTTAAAATTTGAGTATTTTTGTCTGTTTGTATGTCCGAGGTTGACATCCAAACCAAGAAAAAGAAACAATTGAAAATTTGTAAAAAATATCGTCAGAAGCCGGGTCAACTTATAGGCTATTCAAAATTGCGCATTTCCTCAAGGGAGCTGAGCAGTGATGTTAAACATCTCACACGCAGAATCTAAATTGGACGGATTTCAATAAAAATTGCACTGTTGTATAGCTTATCAAAAATGATAAGCACTGCAAAAGGTATCATTGCGCTTTATCACATAGGGACCAAGCATTTACCGGTTTTGTATTTTGATTAGTAGATTGTGAATGCCTATTTTAGAAATATTGTCAACTGAGTAATTAGTTGCATACCGTACATAGGTAACTGGCACGGTATAAGTATGACGATCGAATCCCGGTACCTGTACCGGGATTCGATCGTCATACTTATACCTACCAAACTTATATTATCAAAATTAAAAATATGCAAAAATAATATCCTGATATTATTTTTGCATATTTTTAATTTTGATAATATAAGTTTTATCTGTTATTTCGCAGAATAACAACGTTATTTTAGTTTTTTGTGTCCTTTTGTAATATAAACCCACTTTTTATGTGTTTCTCTTGCATATTGCTATCTTCATATCAATATGGTGAAGCACAGTGAAGATGTTACACGTTAGCGTTATGTAAAAATTTTATCAATCAGATCTCATCATTAATCATGGTACTTCTTTCCATAGAAGTAATTTTTAAACTCTGTCATTAATTATATAAAAAAAATATGATCAAATGGATCTACGTTTGGCCACCAACTCGCCTGATGGCAAGCGACGGTGTGGCCGAGGATGGAGCACGTATATCCAGAATAAATCTATTCACTCTTAAGTAGAGTGGATAGATTTTGGGAGAACGATAGTTGGGGAGTTGATGCAACTGCCCACTCCCACAACGGCTTCGTCCGGTGGATGGTAACAGCCGTGATCGAAGCGTAGGGATTCCATTTTAGGGGTACTCCTAAGGACGCGGACAACTCAGCCTCCAATACCTATTTAGTAACAAAACTACACATTCCCTCAGCCTGGCCTTAGGATTAATTTAATTGCCTCATCCATAAGTAGGTAATGGCAAAATATCAAATAAGTATTACTGACGATTTTGTTAGAGGCTGTCCAGCTATTGAGGTGGTTGGAGAGTACATTCTCGATGATATTTTGAATTATTTATTTTATCATCCTTTGTGAATTCGATTAAAATTTAAAGTTTTAAAACCAAGGGTAATAACTAAGACCGTGCTCACCCTAACAATTATGGTACGAAAATTTCTTTTGAACTGAAGCTTCACCAAAAATAAAAGTCCTACAAGAGCCATGGCGTGTTCTATACTTGGCATAAAAAAATTCTCTTTTACGATGTTCTAGAAGCTTCAACACTTGAAGTCGATCGATGTCTATTATCAACAAATGGGACTGAAAACTTAATGGGCCATCCAATGCACGAAAGGGTTTAATGAAAATGCTGCAGTTAGCGTCATCATTACCCTATCTAATAAAATACCGTGTAAAACATTGCTTAACCTCAACGAATATTTACTAAGCGGAGATTGGAACAGACTATCAGTACCTGCATCTTGGGCATTCGTTTTATAGATCGGGTATTAAATGTTGGAAAAATAAACAACAAGCCAGATCCAAGCTCTACTATAAACTCCATTATGGAACTCAACAACACTTTTTTTCGACCTGGTGATCAAACCTAAGACTTACCGACGCTTATACTCACTTGCAACCACTAGACTAATAAGTCAGTTTTTCTAAGATTCTCTTTACACTGCACATGATTGATGACCATTAATATTTTCATTTTTAAAAGAAGATGCAGTGACAGAAACTGAAAATAGTATGCTTAGAGTCATGTTGAAAAGACGAGGCCGGTGTAAGTGGAAATTCTGAGATCCCTAAATGGATATAAACTGACCCACCGAAACTCACTAAAAGGTCAAAAAAGTAGTGCTCACAACCTGCACGCGTGTGTGACCAGACGTATGAACGTGATAGAAGCAAAAAGAGTATGTAAGGATCTTAGCAGGTGGCGTTCTAGAGTGTCTGCCTACCTGAAGCCTAGGCCAAAGACGTGAATTTATGTTTGTACCTATGTATGTGACATTATCATTTTGGCCAACACATATTGTCATGCCGTCAGTTCTGCGCCTGATCTCACTCCGGACGTGTCAGATTGCCAGGATGGCCGGAATACGTGAGTGAAGAAGGAGGGAGTGCTTTCCATAGTGATAGGCCGTCGGTACAGACATTCGGGAACGGCAGCTTATCAAATTTCGGTAATACTATTGGGAAGCAGAAAATAACGTAAGATCATGTCGCATCTAGCTTTCAGCTGACCTCCGCGGTAGTTAACCGCGAATTCGCATAAAATCTGTACGACATTGTATTAACTGCAACGTTAGTCGTGTCGGTTCGGTCACCTATATAGGGACTGAATAGATAGCGATGACGTCATCAAAAGACATTAAAATGTGCAATAAGAATTTGCAGTAGTGAGCAGAGGTCGAGATGGTATAGCGGTCAGAGCGCCTGGAGCATTTATCCGGGAGCCGCAGGCTCTAATCCTGCTCACGACCGTATACTTTTTTCCACTCAAAGTTATAACTTAAAGAGTTCGCTATGCATGCATTAATGCTTTTCGAAGATTTATCTGTATGAGTTTTGTTGCTAGGGCAGCTGTCAATTATCTGAAAAGTCACGGCTGTCTGTATAAGGGTGGCGTCAAAGAGGATAGACAATAATAGAATAATGCAACAATTATTACCAAAAAAGGAAGGGGTGGAGGGTCTGACATCAACCAACGTACCGGACCTTCTCAAAAAAGGCAGGTTAATAAACTAAGCCATCGAGCATGTATTCTTCATTAATGTAAGATAAAATCTATAGTTTCTGCCTACCTCAATGGGAATCAGGTTTGAGTTTGTATGTATGAGTAATTGAAATCTTAGTTTGGCGTCAAGATTACTTTGACGTGAGCAAAGCCACGGGTACAGCTAGTTAAGAATAAAATTATAAATTTTTGTGGAAGAATAATACGGTCGCGAACAGGATTCGAACCTGCACCTCCCGGATAAATACTCCACGCGCTCTGAACACTAAGCCGTCTCGATCTCTGGTCACTACTCCAAATTCTTCTTCCACATTTTAATACGTCTTTTGGTGACGTCATTGCTATTTACTCAGACCCTATTCAGGTGACTGAACCGACCGAGTGACACGATTAGCTTCGCAATGAATACAATTTCGTACAGATGCAATTACTTTAACAAAAACTTTTCAATCCACAAAAAGTATAATTTCAGAGTTCGCTACGCATACGCTAATGCGTTTGTAAGATTTATCTGTATTATTATAATTATATATAATTAACAAAAATTTGTTACGTTAGTTTGGCTACGGTTTCTTGAAATACTGAAACATGTATAATCATAAAGTGTCGTAGTCATTATACTAATCAAATAGCACCTTCAAATAGCACATAACGTCCAATCATCTTCAACTTGATTCATGTTTCAATAAATTTCTACACGAGGTCTTCCTCCTAGATTATTGCTGTTTTATTCACTACTATTTCATTGATTTGACATCCTTTGATGTATGATGATGCATAGAATGTTATTGCTGAACCGTGTATCATTACGGGAATGTAAATTTTATGAAGACGTGTTTTATTATCTTTGTTGACATATTTTAAATTATTTGCAGTCGTTTGGAAAATTGTGATTTCTATTAGGACAAGTATATTTAGATTCTCCATGGATACCTTCGTAGCGTGCCACTGTTCAGTAGTGATTCTAAGGTCAAAGATACCTTTTTTTTAGGATCTCAATTCGCTATTGTATCTACGAATTCCACGATACAATCTTGTAGTGAGATTTCACTGTTTACGATCCGTATTTCTGCTTAAATGGCTCTTAATTCGTATATATGACGTTTCTGATATATCGTGTACATGAAATATTATCTCGGAATCGTGTGCCATTAGAGGGATGTATATTTTATGAAGACACATCTCCGTTATTTGTTGACGCCTCCGTGGTCATCTTCTAAATCATTTGCAATTGTTTAGGTATTTTGATTTATAGTTACATTAAGAAACATATCTTCTTGTGTTTGGGAAAGTTCGTTGTTACTTGTAAGGTGTCATTATAATATATTATCTGTACACCTAAAGGTGAAAGGTGATCAACATGAGACTATTATTATAGATTATTTTATACAAAATTATTGTTATTATACTTGTATTCGGAATGTTATTATATTTATAATGGAAATTGAGATAATACACTGCTCCCACATTTTCTCTTAACATAGAGACAAGAAATCAAAATGGGCTGTGTTTAGAAGCAAGTTAGATGCTTTTTGTTTGTTCTACTTTTTCTAACGGAAAGACTTAAAGCATAATTATTTTCTTTAACTAAAATAGATATTGATAAAGGATTACTAAAAAAGAAATAAAAATTACTACACCGAAATACTTTTAATTAAATAAACCGTATATGAGTAGAGACTAGAAATTAATTAACAATCCAATACAGCCGTTAGGACTCTTAAAGCTGAGCTTGCGGAGGATCCCACCATCTTAGGTTCAATTTGCGGATCGCGCAAATGTTTTTGGGCATTTCTGGTTAGATATATTCTTAGTAGCACCCAAAGTTAAGAATTTATTGTGCCCGAGCATATTATATTGTGATGGCAATAGGATCACCATCTATTGCATGGAGTTAATTACTACATCACTGAAATCTGGGTGTACAAACAGTAAACCTCTGCTTACCCATTCGGGGGGTAAAAACTTGATGCTAAGTATAAACAAATATAAACCATCACAAGCCCAAGTACTATCGATATATTTGCCATGAAATGCTTTCACTTTTTAATCCATTTCCCCATATTTGTTCACGCGGGCACCATGCCTTATAGGGTTTGGTGAAAGGGGCATATTGTTTTACTTGTCCTTTGTAAACGCCTGATCTATTGCTAATATGGTGCTTGTCAAACCTTTTTCTATGGTGTTAATCAAGATTATGTCAGTATATGTTTCTTAATTTGCATTTTTATATTGCATAACATTACTAATCCATGACTGTTCCACTGCAGAGACACAGATAGGGTAGACAAAATTTATCAACGCACTAGCTATAAATAGAGGGTTGACGATTTCAGTCCAGGTTTCGTTATGATGTTTTTTTTTACACCCGTTTGTCTGTGATGTCTAGAATTAGATTAACTAAGAAAGTACATGTCACATTGGTATCTACATGTCAGGTTTGAACCCAAAACCTGTGGCTCCAGATGCTCTCCTAATTACTCGACCATACATAACAGTATCACGCCTATATAAGTGTCTATACATAACACGCCTATACAGGTGCTGCCTTGTAGAGGTGTACGCATTTGTTCACCCACACTTCACCAATGCTGTAATTGAATCCCATGTAATATGTGTTGAGCCGAGCACAAATCCGAACACCAGGATGCTGCAAAAAAACTCAACAACACTTTGACTCACCAGGAAATCTCCTCCGAGACCTCATGCTCAGCGGTCGCGCTTAGGATCACTACAGCAACGAGGCCGGCTCGGCCATCACAGCATTTTATATTACTATGCGACAAAAATAAACGTCCTACAATTTAGGATAATATTCTAGGTTCATATATTTTATCTCCACTTTCAGACAATGAATAAAATTATCCTGACTAAAGTACCCGCGGAAGATATACCTGTCTCGCGCCAAGGACGTGAAATTTAAATAATGATAATACAATGTGAGAACTTAATTTGTTTGGTATCGCTTAATACTTGGAATAGGAGCCGAACAATAAACCCTTTAATATATAAAAAAAACATAGTAAGTGGAAATCAATAGTGTTTGCCCACACCAATGAACTGGGAACTAATTGATATTAGCGTATGTATAAAGCTTTTATAGCTAAAGTTAATTGACATCCTAAACACTAATAAGCTGTAACGTATATAAAAATCTAACAATAGATATATATTAATATTCGGAAATTCTTAACAAATAGTTAAGAATTTATCTCTTACTAAATAGCTTAGGGAACTTCAATATTTTTACAGGTGCTTTTCAGTTTAAACACATAGATGGATCTTTATATAATATGTGATAGCTAAATTTGATTTTAACTAAAAGTTGCGATCATTTTCATTTTCATATGTAATAAATAAAAATTCTCGTTTCACAATGTTTGTTTCGATAACTAAATCCTCCGAAACGGCTTGACCGATTTTTAGGAAATGGGTAGGAGAACAGGTCGTAGGCTATTTTTTATACCGCTAGGTCAAGGTGATAATGGTGGCCCTATCCAGAAAATGTATAAGGCAGAACAACGTTTGTGGGGCGCAGCTAGTTTTATTATATATTTTAAATGATACCATACTTTTGATACTGTCAATACAAGAAAAAACCTTCATCCGACACATTAACGAAGCAGTTACAAGTTAAAGGAATAAGAAAGTAAGAAATTCCGGTTTCATTGTCGACAAGGCCGTTACCGCATGCCTTTCCGCGCAGTATTCCGAATATACTTATCAAAACGGCGTATCGCTTTACACAGGTCTCCCTTCGAAGTTTGACTGTAGTCAAGATAAGTGCGAAAAAAATTATGACCAATCCTAATCCTAACTAAGTAATATTATAAATGCGAAAAAAGTTTGTTTGTTTGTTACCTTTTTACGCCTAAACCACTGAACCGATCATCCTGAAATTTAGCATATACGTTATCAGGTGTACAGAAACGGAGATAGGCTACCTATCATCTCAAAATAAAGGACAGTACCCGAAGAAAACAACAATAACGTTCTTATGATAATAGATGGCGCCACCTGTCTATCGAATCATGATTGAATTTTAAATTTAAGTACTTAATACATTTTGTGAGTCTAGAGCAGGGATCACAAATTAGTTTCTAAAATGGTCCATTTAAAAAAAACATGTTTGTTGCGGTCCGTTAGGTAAACGATTACTAGCAACATTGTATTCTGAATAATCAGAAGAACATTTTTTAATGAAGAGACCTCTCTTCCAAAAATTCGTTCTAAATTGTATTGGTCACGAATGGTTCAATAAGGATTTTGGCAAACTATCTTTCGCGCTCAGTCTCACCCGTGTAGTTAACAGCAAACTTGAGCCATAATTTACCAAATTGATATTAGCGCCATTTATATCGATAATGACAGGTACTTTTATTATTCTGTGTTAAAAACTCCTTCCGTATTATAAACAGTGACTTCTTGTATGTGTGTGTTATTTATGTCTTTAATAAATTGTTATACTTCCTTATTCTTCTTTCACGGAGTACTATGACAAACCAGAGAATAAATCTATTGCGGCACGTGTTAGTACACTGTGCCAAATTTCATTGATGTGTTAAGGCATCTAAGAGTTCAAACAAACATGCCTACTATTGTTTTTTTTTATACTTACCGCATACTAGGATTTTTTTCCTGTATCGTGGATGCATTTACAAAAATATAATCCCACATAAACACATCCAGACCCGGAACAATTATCTGTAAATAATACAAATATTTGGTACGTGCGGGAATCTTATCGGACACGCGACGCAGCAGCCGGTGTCTCGACCACTGCGCCAACCGCGCAATAATATTATTAGATTAGATTACAATAAACCTTGCGATTCTGTGGATTGGAATGTGTGACGAATTATGTTGATTTTATTACAGGTGCATCTTAACGCTCAAAATTGAATAATTTATGGTCTAATCCGCCAAGATCACGATCTATAAGGCACATTATTCCTTTAGATTATTGTACTATCTATCATTATTGAACGACTAAGGGGCTCGTGGCTAAGTAACAGCCGCACAAATCGATCGATCGAGGTTAAGCTGCGCTTGCCGCGGTCGGTCTGTGGTTGGGTGACTCTCATTTCATACCGAGACACCTCCGTGTCTCGGAAGCCAGTCCCGGTTGTCAAATTAAGATGTATGACAGCCGTTACGGGTAGTCAGAGTCTAACCACCAGTCATACCACGATATATCGTGTTACCCAGTAACTGGGTTGTGTAGATCAGATAGGCAGTCGCTCCGTGTAAAATACCGGTATTATGCTGTACCCGGTTTGACTGGAAGCCGACCCCAATGTAATTGGGAAAAGGCTAGGCAGATAGTCACAAGAACGGCTACTGTGCGTGGGCCATACGCTCTTAACATCCCGTAACTAATAAAGCAGTTTTTTTGTTTTCAATGTCATATAGGCACCTATTATCAGATTTCAATTACTCAGCATCAACCTAGAAAATCGAACATTAATAAACGACTATCGAGTGTTTTTCCATAAGATTCGCATTTCTTACCCACACAACTAACCTATACAGTTTAAAGTGTCAGGAACTTGGAAATCCTTATACAAATTACAATACCATCCAGTAAAGTAATAAAGTAGTTTTTTTTTAGTGTCGTTACTAAGTAGTTAATTTTTTCAATGTAATTTTACAACCAAATTTCCATCACTGTGCATCAGCCTATAAACTCCAATAAAATCGAACATACTAAACGACTATTAACGAGTGTTTTCCCATAACATTCGTATATCTTTTCACACACACACAACTATGGGTTAGTTGTGTGTGTGTGATAAGTGTCAGGAACTTAAATTTTATCGTTCGAAAGTCCTAATATAAATTACAATACCCATTGCTTTCCATGTTGGTGAGGCGTGCGAACAATATCATTTTGACATTACGATATGCAAATAAAAACAGTAATAGCGTCGCATTAAGGTGTACTTTCTATTGCTATTAACTATGGGATGATGAGCGTCCATTTATCGTTGAAACTGTTCTAAGAACTGAGGTGTGATGATTTCTAAACGGTCTTATGAAGCCTTGGGGTACAATGAAGAGATTATGGCTTAACATTATTCCTGTTGTTTTTATAATTGTATCATTGGTCTAGTGGTGCCAAACGCGACTGCTGAGCATGAGGTCCCAGGTTCGATTCCCGGGTCGGGCAAAGAGCAATTAAGTTTTTGTTGTTGGGAAATTCTCAGTAGCAGCCGGGAGTTTGGAATTGTGCTATGTACCTAAATGGCAATAGGCTCACCACCTATTATGGGACTACAACAGAATTGGTGAAATGTGGGTGTAGAACTGCCTACCCCTTCGGGGAATACAGGCGTGATGCTATGTTGTTATTAAGTAAAATTTAACTTACTTTATGCGGCATGATCAATATATTTAAAACACTCAATATCAAGTTGTAACCCAATCATGTAAATTAATCGATACCTAATTGGAATCGGTTTCGTTTGACATTTCCTCTGTGTAGCTATTAAAGTCGATTTAAAATTATTCCGATAAACATTCGATAGCGTGTTATGTGACACCAATTTTATGTGAATGAAGTTGAAGAACATATTTATTTAATTAAATAACAGTATAATAGTTACTTTAAATAACATTGAACTTATCGACCTGCTAGTTTTGTAATCCTATAGAAAATCTAAATAAGGCACGGATAGATAATATATCAAATGTATACCCATGTGAAAGCAAGCGAGTCGTTGAAACATTGCCATTTCTTGACCATAGTTCACAACAACAGGGTTGTAATTGCGCATTTTCCCATCGGAAAACACCGAGCCTCTCTTTCAGGTCTACTAATCCTTAGATATCATTATAATTGAGTGAATGACCAAGATGAAAGATGTAATACCCATAAAAACATAACCTACTACTTATTAATCAACTAAACTTTTTGACAAGGTATCTTCATTTATTCAAGATAAATCTTTGAAAAGCATTAACGCATGCTTAGCGAACTCTAAAGTTACAATATTGTTACTTCTTTTCGATAGACTGAGATACAACACCCTCGTAATGCATTATCCTTACACTTCATCAGGTCGTCTATTGAGCAGGAAGCACAAGCGCAAATTGATACCGCAGTCGCAATAGGTATCAGACACACTAATATTACCCCATCTAGCTAAAGGTACATATATGCTATGAATGTCGGAGTACGGATCTTTTCCAGACACGATCGAATACCGGACATGCGGAGGGGAAATGGGGGGGGGTGTACATTGAAACCTACGTCCCGACCGCCATTATTAGTTCAATAACATTCAGCAGCACCTGCCGTTTTTGTTATGAATGTGGTTCAAACATTAAATGCAGGTAATATATGAAACATCTGTCTATAATTTTGTTTTATTGAAGTATGTGACGATTTGGGATTTTAATATATGAGTTGTGCTACCGCAAGATATGTTTCGCTCTTTTTTGAGTTAGTTGTAGGTAAGTATTTCAGCTGCGTTGCATTTGCAGGTCATGACACGAACTCATATAGGTAGTTCGTGTCATTTCGTGGCGTTGAGTAGCTTTTTTTATGGGATAGAGGGCAACCGAACAGACGGATCACCTTATGGTAAGCGATTACCGCCACCCATGGACACCCGCAACCCCAGAGGAGTCGCAAGTGCGTTGCCGGCCTTTTAAAGGGTTTGGGCCTGCGGTTCCCTCACTCACTCGGCTAAACACAACGCAAGCGTTGTTTCACACCGGTTTTCTGTGAGGCCGTGGTATCACTCCGGTCGAGCCGGCCCATTCGTGCCGAAGCATGGCTGTCCCACGGTAAAAACCTACTCGGGCCTAGATAAATGTAATTTGTAAATTTTTAAGCTTAAAAAAATATAAATATCCAAAAACGGCGTAGCTATTCATTGGAAGTTAAACCTAGTTACTTGGCTAGTAAACAAATACTCGTGTATTTTTTTTCTTTATCGTCAAAATCTTGTCACGTCACGTGTGCGTGAGATATTTTGTATGAAGAATATAAAATCTGATAATAAAAAACATGAAGACACCAATTTTCGTAAGTAACCGACAATTACGTAATATTAAGAGTGTATTCTGTAGAATAAGGCCGGTTACACGTTCGCAACCTCACAGTGCGTTTTTATTAAGCGAGTTGTCTACTTCACGGGCCTTCAAGTGGCTTGAACAACCCTAGGTACCTAACCTAACCACACACGGGGATAGCTATTAAATTGAACACACAAAATAAAGACATGTCAAAGAAGCAGGACTGTTTATGATTTGAAGCACCAGCCACTGGTGCGGTTCTTTCACCAATGTTTACAAACTGTGCGTCATAAATATTCAGTTCCATAAATTTTACCACCCTATAAACGAACCACATTTAAATTTGGGAACTTCTGAAAAGATCAGATTTTCACCTGGGGCCCCTAAACATAGGACCCTTTGATTTGTAGCCTAGTCTAGCTTGCACATTGTAAAACGATAGTGTGCAAAAGCAGAATAGCTTAACCATTTTGTCCATATAAAAATAATGCGAGAGCAACTCTGTTTGTTTCACGACTACACGGCTGAACCAATTTTTATGAATTTTGATAAAGAGATAGATTGGACCTTCGAGAAGGACATAGGATACCTTTTCTCACGCATAGGAAGTCGCAGGCACCAACTAGTATTCAATATTTTGTAGCACGAACTCCTGTCACTGTCTCAGCCGCATAGCTATGTGCGACTTGCGACATTTCCATATCTGAAACGCAGTCGGGCTTTTAAGTCGCCAATGTGTAACCAGACAGTCGTCGCTGAGATGTCAACTCATTGTCGAGTGCGTGCTAAAAGTCGTGTGCGAGAACCGTGAAGGTCGCAGCATGTGAGTGGTAGTTAAATAAATGCCCTCATTTGTTAAGAGTGCCAGGTACACTGTGTTTGTATTAATACTACTTCGCCTAGTAGGTATGAGTCACTGCACTTTAATTATAGGTTATTTGGCAACTTAATAGCAATGTTATGATTGCAGGACTGTCAAACTTAAGGTTGCACTTTCGATTAAGACACGCGCACTTACTTTTCATAATCATATGCGCATTAGAAGTTAATTAATACTTGCTTAAAACGGGGAAAAAAAGCATTGTGAGGAAACAGCACACCCGAGAGATATTCTCTTTCTCGTGTCTCATACAATAGTGATAAAGAGTAGGTGATAGTTTGGTGGTTTCACGGTTGCACTGGCAATGCAAAGGTCGCAAGTTAGAATCCAATGCCAAACCACTGACTTTTAGAGTCATGTGCGTAATAGAAATTAATTATCACTTAATAAAGGTGAAGATAAACGTGATGAGGAAAGCACCTGAGAGATGTTCTCACTGATGGTATGTAAAGCCATGTCAGAAGCCTACGGGTGGTTTAAATTCTGACACTAAGTTGTTCATAAACCACACGATGAGAGAGAGACCATACAGTTAGGTGCAACAAAAGTAATTTTGATACAAACTAAAACACAAATATTTTATCAAAATAAATTGCTGCATATCCCTAACAACATAACATAACATAGCATCATGCCTGTATTCCCCGAAGGGGTAGGCAAAGGTGTACACAATTGTACACGCACATTTCACCAATGCTGTTATTAAATCCCATGTAATAGGTGGTGATCCTATTGCCATCTACCGGGCACAATTCCAAACTCCGGGCTGCTACTGAGAATTTCCTGACAGAAAAACTCAATAACACTTTGCCCGACCCGGGAATCGAACCCGAGACCTCCTGCTCAGCAGTCGCGCTTGGGACCACTAGACCAACGAGGCAGTGTCGTCTAAGTAATGGAGTGTGTGTCGTATGTTAATCTCTAAACTAAACCATTACCTCCGTTAAAAGTTTTACAGGTTTTTAGTCACGCTAAAAGCTTCTTTCTTGCTCTGCAAAATAGTACACACATTGCTGCGTTTTTCGCTTTTCCGGATGAAACGAAATAGCAAGAAGCGGCCGCTCAAACCGCAAATGTAGTCCAGCCTTTGAGATATATTTTTATCTAAAAGATAGCTGGGCTTAGCGGACGGGTTTATATACGTTGATGTATTTATTTTTTCATTACTGGTATGAATGTTTTGATATGTATAGCGTAGCATCAGAAAATAATAGCAAGTGCATGTGTTATAAATAATATATATTTAGAACGTGATACAAAAATCATTTAAATTAAAGTACGAAATTAAGGTACGGCATTTTACGAATTTAAGGTATTTACCTTAAATTCGTGTTAAAATCTCAACAAATACCTACTTATTAATATTAGGAAATCATAACAATATATTATCCACATTCATCGCGGAAAAATCTCAAAATAACTTCTGGGCCATCAATGGCAGGTAAAATAATTTCGTTATGACTTGTTCTGTGGGCACTTATCATCCCACTGTTGGGCAATGGCCTCCCCTATATAGTTCGTAAAATTATCCCGAAAATCAAGCCATGCCATAAACAATCCCACGCAGAAAAGCGTGGCTAAACACCGACTGATTTAAACAGAAAAGTTAAATAGCTGAATAAATAAAACCGTCCATAAATTAATACTAATAGCTTTAAGCGCACTGAATAACTCAATTAATGTCATCTAAGTAATGGAGTGTGTGTTGTATGTCATTGCTGTGTATAGAATTATGTAATTTATAGTGAAGTGTGGATATGTTATCTATCTAAACTTATAAATAAAAATCAAACCACATGAGGCTCGACCGATTTTGCAGATTTTTTATTTGTTAAAAGTCACAAAATCCTGGTGTGTCGTCATTAGTCTATAGCAGTCCACTGTTGAACATAAGCCTCTCCAAGTGCTCGATATTTAGGTTCTCTCATCCAGCCACTTTCAACCACCTTACACAGATCGTCACTCCACCTAGCCCGAAAGACTTTTAGGGTCTGATTCTTGTCGACCAATACATTTGTTTCATAATTAATAACGTTTCCTTCACAATTCAGATCTCTTTCATGTTATTAATATGTTCGATACATAATAAAGATCAAATTGCGACGTACTTAAATAATATTACTTACATCAATATCCTTTGCGTAATAAGCAGTATTCAAGCTAATGATAATTCACATCGTTCAGTCGTTCCGGTAATAATAAGCTTTCGGTAATTACAAAGTATACAGCAGAGAAAAGTTCCGTGAGAAACAACAAATAAATATTATTTTTGATATGCAATAAATCGTTTAAGTAGATATTTAAAAATATCCGTATTTTTATTTTGTGAATGTCTTTTTTTATTCAAAAATGTATCTACGTTTGGCCACCAACTCGCCTGGTGGTAAGCGACGGTATGGCCGAGTATGGAGCACGTAGATCCAGAATAAATCTATTCACTCTTAAGTAGAGTGGATAGATTTGGGGATAACGATAGTTGGGGAGTTGATGAAAATGCCCAGACCGGTCTCCCACAATGGTTGCACCGGACTACATCCCGAAACACGTCTAGGTCGCTTGACGGCATGGCTTCGTCCGGTGAGTGATAACCAGCCGCGGCCGAAGCCTCCCACCAGGGTTGTAGGAATTCCATTTTAAGGGTGCACTTCTACGGACGCGGGCAACTCAGCCCCCACCAATAATGTGCTTATTACCTTATGGTAGATAACGATAAGTTTTTGGTGATGCTTATCTATGCAATAAAATGCTAACAACTTATTCTTCAAGTCCTTCGAGGTTTAGTCTGAGAAAAATTTGGTTATTAATAACCGTAGAATTTTTAAAGTAATTCTATATGATTAATCATATTGTCTATCCGTTGCTCTATAAATATGGCACGGTAGAGATCAACACCTTGTATATACATTTAATGTATGTTTCGTTTACCGTTTACCAACCGCATATATGCAATTATGACGTATCACAATCAGGTTTCAGTAATATAATGTTAACATTTCCGTACTAAAACTTTACATACCTCTGTCAATAGTTTTCACTCGAATTCTACGTCCGCAACGGATACTGTTAGCCACAGATCTGACCGCCATTCCCACAATATTACATGACCACAATTATGCACAACATAATCCTTATGTAAAACCTCCATGGCATGTAACTGGGCCGAATGCGGAATTCCTTTGTCATGCATTGACAACTATGAATGATATACGAGTATTCATTTTAACATGGAATTAAAGGAGTGGAGGCGATTTGATGCAAAAATAATTTACAACATATTGATAAGTTTGCTATTGTTGTGAGAGGTAACAGTAGATTTATGAAATTTTGATATTCCAGAAAGAGACTTTACAAAACAAATAAAAATTTAAAAGTAAGTGTGTATGAATGTTTGTTACTCAATCACGCAAAACGACTGAACGGTTTTTGAATAAACCTTACATACCTACTAGCTAAATCAGGATAGGACATAGGATTCCTTTTACTACAAAAAATGGACTAAATAATAATAACAGCAGAAAAAATAACAATAGCGAAATTGTGATGAGGTCTTGAAAGAATCTAGCGGTTTATGTTTTTCTTTTAACGTCTGTGTAAGTGGAATAAACAGTCAAACTGGTGCAAGACAATAGCCAAACGCTTGTGAAAAATCAGCACCACTGAGTAATCCAATTATTTTGGCCGATCCACCTGCCAAACGCATTGGTTACGTCAATACTTGCTCGGAGGGTTCGCTTCTGTTCAATGAAAATTGAATTTTCAGGCAAACGGGTCAGCCATTTGATACCGACTGACGGCTAACCGTCTGGCCACTGATAGTATGTGCTTTGTTTTACTGAAGCTGATTTTACGGCTCAAAAAGCTTTAAGCAAGGTTAGTATCGAATTGAGGTTTGGTATAAAGGGGATAGCACTGAAAGCAAGCGCTGTTTCGAGGCTCAAATTACAACACAACATAATGCTGAGTGCTCGCCTCACTATCGCTGATACGGCGCGCAATTAATTTAATTTTTAGCACACTTGATCGTAAAGTGGTTTGTATAACGCACACGTGTTTTTTAGATAAATCTTTGAAAAGCATTAACGCATGCTTAGCGAACTCTAAAGTTACAATCGAGCGTCTGGAGTATTTATCCGGGAGGCGCTGGTTCGAATCCTGTTCGCGACCTATTCTTTTTCCATTTAATATTGTAACTTTACGTGTTTATCACTTTACATTACCGCACTAGTGCGGTAGCAATTCAGCCTCGACTGTAATGACGAACTTAGCCCACTTGTATCATAATAACCTATTGTGTAGCTAGCGTTGTTTTATGTAAGTTTGTATCCACTATTTTTTCTTCCTTACTATCTAACTAATTTAGTTTTATGTGTACCTACAGTTTGTTTCTTACACTTGTTTTCTACGATATTAAATACATTTTTCTTTTCTGTCTATAAAGAATCTTGAATTTATCTAATTTTATTCGGAATTCACAGTTTTTGAGCGCCATCAACTAGAAGACACTGGACTAAATGATTACACCTAGGAAATATGGTGTGTTACGCCATTTCAAATGCGTACGAAAGTTCAAAGCTGACACTAAGTTGATCATACAATGACAAAGAAAAAGAGTGACATAACTATATCATTATATTATCAACCGATGGTATCTAATATTTACATCTAAATCAGATTGTATGTATACAGAAAAATAAATTAGAACACAGAAATTCAAAAAGCGTAATTTCAATGAGTGTAACGTTTTCCGTTCGTATTTAAGTGGCAAACCTTACCGGGCCTGACACTTCTAGATTTTGGAAAGGCAAAAATTACCTAAATTTAAATATACTGTACACTAAAGTTACAATATTAAATGGAAAAATATAGTGTACACTACTGCAGCAATATTTTACCGTGGGAGAGCCATGTTTTGGCATGAATCGGCTGGCTCGATCGAAGTGATACCACGGCCTCACAGAAAACCGGCGTGAAACAATGCTTGCGTTGTGTTTCGCTGAGTGAGTGAGGGTACCGGACGCCCAAACCCTTTAAAAGGGCGGCAACGTACTTGCGCCTCCTCTGGGGTTGCGGGTGTCCATGGGCGGCGGTAATCGCTTACCATCAGGCGATCCGTCTGCTCGTTTACCACCTATCCCATAAAAAAATTAAGTGAGAGCAAATAATTCATGACTGCACATCCATTCCAATTAGTTGTACTCGGAACTAACAGTCTTCAAATATGCAAAACGAAATGCATCCATACTCCCATACCTACTAATAATATAAATTCGAAAGTGTTTATGCTTGTTCTATCTTGATGTCTTAATTACGAGACAAATTTCAACGAAATTTGGCACAGATCATAATAATATGACCTGGAAAAATATATAGGATATTTTTGATCCTAATAAATAGTTTTAGTTTTCACGTAAGAGTTAGGTTAAGGAAGTTACACTGGATGGTATCGTAGCCTGTTATTTAAGTAAATTAAGGACTTACGCTATGTTAAAATTAAATGTTTGCATGTCATTTAACAATGACTAAATATGCTGAACCTAATATATGTACCTATACACCTACATCTTATAAGCAAATAAAAATCTTTGAATCTTTAACATCAATTTGGTATCTACAATAAGCGTTTTAGTTATTGTTCACTGGTATTCACGTGCATTTTTCGGGATTTTTCGCAGTTTGACTCGTGACATCGCTGCGGGCTCAGCTCATGACCAAAGGCTCCGTTCGAGTTCGAAACTAGTAGAAAAAATGCACGTGAGGAGTAACCGGGGAACAATAATTAATTTGAAGTTATTTACTTTCACACGGACGGAGTCGCGGGCACAGCTAGTCATTTGAACAAAACAAGAAGTCAGATGATCTCTGCATAAACAGACATGCAATTTTACAACGCCCTCGGCATTTTCTATAAACAATAGAAGCAATCAGACATAAAATAAATGATCAATATACGATATGTCGTGTTTGCAGTCATCTCTGTTTATTGATTAAAATTATCATTACAGCGATCGGCAGTCAATTGTTTCTTGTCTTAAGTTCTGTGAGGAAACGAGAAAGTTTTGCATATTGTAATAATATTTGTGTTACTGTATGATTTATGTAACTGCAGTCTTTTTCAAAATTGGATTTATTATGTAAGATATTTTTTACACGACTGCCCAAAAAGGAGTGTTAAATTTATAATAAAACGACTTTTAACCGGATTAATCGCGTGTATTATTGGTATTCGTTTTTCCTGACGGTATTTCTTCTCAGGGATAGTCTTGGTAAATACCGTCGCAATTTAGTTATAAATATATATCAGAAACAAAAATAATTTTATTAATTTTATCAATTATATGGACGGTAGACTGAAATAATTTTAAATAAACGGTTGAGACTCCTGACACCTTAGTCCTTCTGCGACCACAAACGCAGCAAAATGTTCGAAACGTCAGGAATAACAAAAACCAATAATACACGCGATTAATCCGGTTAAAATTTATTTTATTGTAATGTGTAGTGATCGCGCAAACCTAAGATATTACTGAGTACTGTTTTTAGGGTTCATGTATGTATGTATGTTTGTGAGTTTCTTTATTCCATCATAACTTCTAAACCCCTGCACCGATTTAGCTGTATGAAGTATCGAATCCTTTCATTGTCTCGGGAAACACGGTAGTAAGTTAAATAAATAAACAGTATTAGATTTTTATTTATATCGTTTCCTTTTCTCTCATATCAAAGTTTTTTATTATACAGGTATTAGAGAACTAACTTTTCTAATTTAATATATTTAATAAACAGTTATATGGCTATAGTGGCTATATGGGAGGTACACAAGGTATAAATTGAAAAAATATTATTCAAACATAACAGGCGTGCTTTTATCTTTTAAATTTATTTCATCTTGTTATATCCTGTATCCTTATAGTATCCTGTGCTGTTTGTGGAGTAATTATATTTTCCCCAAAATAAGTAATGCATCGTAAACTCTGCCGATCGTATTGGTTTACCAGTCTATTGCACCACATGAAGCAGGACGAGAGAGTGGGCTAGCACCAGCGCAACTGCTTGTCCACTTTAACTTTGCGCCGATGACCCTTACTATTTAAGACCAAGTTCGGTCTAGCGACTCATATTAAGGCGCACGAAAGGCACCGATGCAGTTACTACCGCGTTATGTTCATGTGCAATACGATAAGACTTCAAATTCAAATTCAAATTGGTTTATTTGCAATGACCTAGGTATTTCGAAGTGAAAATTTTGCTATTAAATAACTGTATAATTTTTATAGTAATTTTATTTATTGTTCATATTTTGGATGCAAAGTTAATACCATATCTAGCTAGTTCCACATTGCGGTGCACCGGTAATTGCATGACTACCCTCAATATTGTGGAAGTAGCTTGATTTTGTATTTATTTGCATCCATTGTAATGGACATCCGCAAAGTAACGCCTGAATCTATTCAATACTAGCTGGTGCCCGCGACTTCGTCTGCGTGACAAAAGGTAGCCTATGTCCTTCTCCACGGTACAATCTATCTCCTTGCCTTTCATTACGATCCGTTCAGCCGTTTTGTCGTGAAAAGGTAACAAACAAACAAACAGAGTTACTTTCGTATTTATAATTCATATTCAATAGGATTCATATTTTTGACGATTTTATTTACTTTACACAACTAAGTCAATATTTTCAAACTCGAAATAGGACTTATCCTATAAGTTTTTTTTTAGTAAGTATCAAAACCTGTATTTGAAACAGATAATTTTCACCGATACAGTGGAATAGGGGTGAGCCTATTACCATCAACCGGACACGATTCCTTATTCCTGCTGCTGAGAATTTTCCTAACAGAAAACCTTTTACCCGACCAGGGAAGTTATGACTGCATTCAGCAGCCAGGCGACCAACAAGGCAGTTTAGCTTAACTGACTTATTTATTATATTATTCTTAAGTATTATTAATAATTTTTGTACAATAAATTAAAAAAAAACAAGACTAGCTCATTATGAGGCCTTCAACAATCTATTAGCAATAGGCATTTTTTGTCCAATCTTAACAACATTGACTAAAACTTTCCAGACGCTAAACTTAATGGATAATAATGGCAATTCTAAGGCTGCCTACTGGAAGCTTGCATATTAAAGACCCCGCTAACTGTTGCCTTTACTGCTATATTTAACACGTATATATATTATAAAATACTTTAACTAAATCTTAGTTTGCGTCAATCGAATTTCACAACCACAAAAACCCACAATTAGTCAAAGATAAGATGATTTTTTGGTGTAACTGAAGAAATAATGTGAATCAATTATTTTTTTAATATTTAAACAGGCTCTTCAAACTCGTATATTGTTACACTATATTATGATGTAAAAGGCTTAAGAAATTTTCTGATTAAAATGAATGAGAGAGACAAGTGATCTAGATTAAACCAATTCAAAATTAATTTAAAACTATCTACTTAAGAGCGAGAAAAAGGCAATGTCTGACATCAATGATTATTTACATACAGTAATTATGTTCCAAATTACTTTGTATCACCATATAAAGACATCGATACAGAATTAAATTACTTTGCAACACCAAAAGTTAATTGTCCAGAAAACGTTTAAAAACACATTTACGAAATTATATAAAAAGAAAGAAATTATATATTTATAATATTTAGTCGAATTTTAAACGATTTCGGAACAGATTTAGGTAATGAATGAAGTATCACTTGAACCACAGATATATATTATTGCACTAGATATTGCAAGTATCTACCTACCTACTTGGTGTATAATTATTAGCCTCAAATTAGGCGTACAACGCCAAAATTTACTCTGGTAATATCATATCACAGTAACATAACATAGTAAATCCAGCCCATATCTGTCTCACTGCAAGGCAAATGCCTCTTCTCATACAAAGAAGGCACGAGCTCATCACCACACTAGCTCACTGTGGGTTGGCGATTTCAGACCATCCAGTCTAAGTTTTTTCACAATGTATTCCTTCACCGTATGTCTATGATGCATTAGATTAATTAAGAAAGTACTTATGACATGGAAAAAGTAGTTAACCGAGTGAATAATATGTTTGATAGCTATTTTGAATTGAATGAAGGCACATCAAATCTGACACGCTTAGTTTTCATTCGTAGTATACGTAGATACTTGCGCTATCTAGTTAAATATAAATCTGCGACTTGAACGTATGACTGAATACGTTGGGCGGTATTTTGCTACTTACCTGTTATCAGAAGAAAGTAAAAGTAAATATAAATTGGTGCAAGTCCGGTCAAGAGCGAGCTGAACTGTTCTTTAAATCTATATACAAATAAATAGAATATGTGTGTTTGTTTGTAATCTATCTGTATTACATCTGGATAAATAAATAAACATAAAGTGTGTGTTTGTAATGCCATAATAACAGCTTTTAACTTAACCCATATGATAATAATACTGTTTTCCCCGATGGGGTGGGCACCAAAGCTGTTATTAAGTCCCGTGTAATAGGTGGTGAGCCTATTGCCATGTACCAGGCACAATTCCAAACTCCGGGCTGCTATTGAGATTTTTTCGAAAAGAAGAACTCAATAACCTTTTGCCCGACCCGGGAATCAAACCCGAAATCTCATGCTCAGCAATCGCGCTTGGGACCACTATACCAACGACGCAGTTATGTATACATATATAATACTATATGTAAACGAGTACGTACGGTACTTATAACACAATATTTTTTTGTCTCTCTCTTTGTTTCTACAGACAGCATCCAAAGCACAATGGCATTCAAAATATTTAGAATAATTGAAACATTTGTAAACAATAATAAATAATTAAATACTCTGATACTACAGATTCGATTTTAATAATTATTTTACCATATGACAGCCACGTATTCTAGAAATAACATAGGATAGAGATATTTTATTTCAGTAATAATAAGTACCCATGCGAAGCCAGGGTGAGTCACTAGTCAAAAATAATTATGTTGCTAGCCGAAATATTCATTTAAATTGTTTTTTTCGCGATCCCTGACGATTGTAAGTTTACCGAGTGTAATCATAAGTTCCAATTATCAACTTAAATAATTATAAAATTGTATAATTAGTCGTGTGTGGTCGAAAACAGTCAAAATGAGTACTTCAAGTAAAATTACAGGTAATACTTATTTTCCCTTAGGTAGGTATTCCGATATTTACTGTAAAGTGAAGTGAGCGTATGATCAATAATCGATACTTCCATACTTATATTATGAACGCGAAAGTAACTCTGTTTGTTTGTTTGTTCCCTTTTCACGACTAAACGGCTGAAGGGATCGTAATTAAATTTGGCAAGGCGATAGATTGTATCTTGGGAAAAGCCACAGGCTACCTTTAGTCTTGAGGCGAATTCCGGGACACCAGCTATATGTATAATTTTCTTGCCTCGTTGGTCTAGTGGTCCCAAGCACGACTGCTGAGCATGAGGTCTCGGGTTCGATTCCCGCGTCGGGCAAAGTGTTAAGTATTGAGTTTTTCCGTTAGAAATTTCTCAGTAGCAGCTCGGAGTTTGGAATTGTGCCCGGTAGATGGCAATAGGCTCACCACCTATTACATGGGACTTAATAACAGCATTGGTGAAATGTGGGTGTACAACTGTGTACACCTCTGCCTACCCCTTCGGGGAATACAGGCGTGATGCTATGTTATGTTATGTGTTGTTATGTTATAATTTTCTTGACATAAAAATATTATCAACATGGTATGTTAAATTCATATTATTCTGAAGTATACACGCAGTTTTCATAATATTGCATTGTATTAATATCATTAATTTATGCTCACCTAAATTTTATTGAGACTGAAGTGATGAGGGAATACCTACTCATTTTCATTTTCTCTTAACAAAGTCATCAGACCTAGCTAGGTTTCATTTTTAGAAAAAGATGTTTTACCAACAAAAAAAAAACAGGTACCAGATATTTATTGTGAATGAATATAGATAAACCTTTAAACGCATTAACGCATGCGTAGCGTACTCTAGAGTTATAAATATTTGAGGAAAGAAAAAATACGGTCGTGAGCAGGATTTGAACCTGCACCTCCTGGATCGTCCCGGAGACTCCAGGCGCTCTGCCGGGTATAATAACGGCACTTTTGTGAAATTAATCATAATATTCAACAATAACTTAAAATATTTATATAAAGAAATTTTTGAAAAAAGTAAACGTTAAATATCACCATACAACTTTACATGTAGAAGCGAATTGAAGTTTAAACTCGTTTAAAAATTGCGAAATTTAAAAAAAAGTTGTCCTGTTTCACGTAATCATAATAGCATTATTTTCCGAAAGGTAATTTAATGTCGTGTCTTTTTGAAAACAGCAGTCATTTAAATTGAGATCACATGGCCAATGGCGTGAGTTTTTATTATATAAAGTTTTACAATATAAATCCTTAATTTCAAATAACACTATAAAAATGCCTTATATAATTTTTTACAAATTACAATAAAAAATGTTTTCAATTTATTTAATACCCTAAAAACCCCTGAATTATACAATAAATACCCATGATTTATACAATATAGCAGTGATAGCCTAGTGATATGACCGTTGGACTCATAAGTCAAAGGTCGTAAGTTCGAATCCAAGGCGCGCACCACTGTCTTTTCGAAGACATGTGCGCATTATAAATTAATTATCACTTGCTTAAAACGGTGAAGGAAAACATCGTGAGGAAACCAACACGCCTGAGAGATGTTCTCGATGGTGTGTAAAACCATGTCAGAGACCTACGGGTGGTTTGAACTCTGACACTAGGTTGTTCATCAACCACACGATAAGAAGAAGAAGAAGAAGAAGATTTATACAATAATTACCCGTGAACTATATAATAAATATTCGTGAATAATACTATAAATACCCGTGAGTTATACAATAAATACCCTCGATATCAAGTTATAATATAAAAACCCTATATTTATCCCTTTCGTTTTGATTATACGAAGAAATTATTTTCTCTAGTTTCAAATTACATTTCCTTTTCAACATTTCCTGTTTATTTGTCATAATGGCAGCCCACCATTCAAATGTTTGTTACTTCTCGCTCAAGAAAATTATGCAATCGGTTTGAATTGTTAGACGTATAAAACCTAGATACCTACCTAGTATTATTTGTAAGGAAACCAAAAGAATTACTCCACAGTTCCTTTACTTTGAGACAAAGCAATCCAATTTATCTTAGTTTATTCATTGACGAAGAGATTGGACGTGAAAGTGGAATATTTATATGCAACTAAAACGGAATATAAACGGATTCGATCTTATGGAAAGCGCGAATAACAACCACTTATTATATATATTATAATTTATTCCAAATTTTTAATGTCATGCCCTAAATAAAGTAACAGGAAAAATTTAAAAGATATATTGTTTTGTGAAAAGAATAAAACGGTCGTAAGCAGAATTTAGAGTAGTGAGTAGAGGTCGAGATGGCTTAGCGATCAGAGCGCCTGGAGTATTTATGCGGGAGGCACAGGTTCGAATCCTGCTCGCGACCGTATTTTTCTTTCCACAGGAATATATAACTTTAGAGTTCGCTATGCATGCGTTATTAACTTACTTAAAATACTTTAACTTTTTCGAAGAGGGCCGCCTTCGTTGTATGCGTCCTCTATCATACATAGATACAATCACGCCTGTTCCCCATTGAAGTAGATAGAGACTACCACCATATCGATTTCCACCTACAAATCCTACCATACCTCTTTCGCTTCATTTAGTTTGATTAACCAAAGCTCGTCGGCGTCGGCTTAGTCTGCTCTTGACCAGCCTTTTTTTGAACGTCCGCAATTTCAATACGGGATGTTCACCGAGGCCGGCTGCTCCAACTCTCCCATCGTCTTCATAAATCGTACTCATTGTCAAACTGTTTATCAGTACAATTATCGTGGTCACGTACACAAAACAATGCATGGTATCATCAAAACAAATTAACATAGGCATAACTGAGACCGAAGTGGGCATACTTTGCATAATATTTTATGGTGAAACCTTGGAACTAGGATCTTATATACCGACAAACAAGATGCCATTGAGCATGTCAGTTCTGTTCTGTAGATACTAGGCCGTGTTATTTTGAAATCCTACCAATGTAGATAACTATTTAACAGGAAATGCATCTTCAATCAATACAAAAAAAAACCTCAGCTTCTTAATTTGAAATACAATAGTGGGTGTCGATTGAAGTCCTTAATTGTATTTTAATAGATTTATGTGCAGATAAAATACTAAACGTACTTATATACCTACTTATGTTTAGTTTTTTCTTCAGATACCTACGCCATATTTATTATGAATTGAAGTTCTACAAATCATTATATGGAGATGGAAACAATCGGCCAGATTTGTGTAACATATCATATCTGAATCATTGATGGATAAAAAAGTGATAATTTATCTTGATTGGATTAAGAAATGTATTTTGTATAATAACTTTCGTCACACATATTCATATTAATTATTGTTTGCATTAAGCTTTGTGCAAACCCGAAAAATGCACGTGAGTAGTAACCGGTGAACAATAATTGATAAGGTAATAATATATGGTATGCCACATTATTTCAACTCCAAATTATTTCCAAGGTATAGATCTGTCTACACATTATCTTTTTAAATTGTTATATTCTGTATTCGTGGCTAAGTAACAGCCGCACAGATCGATCGGTCGAGGTTAAGCTGAGCTTGCCGCAGTTGGTCTATGGATGGGTGACCATCTTTTCATACCGAGACCCCTCCGTGCCTCGGAGAGCACGTTAAGCTGTCGGTCCCGGTTGTTAAATTAAGATCTATGACAGCCGTTACGGGTAGTCAGAAGCCCGAATGTCTGACAACCAGTCATACCACGAGATATCGTGTTACCCAGTAACTGGGTTGTGGAGGTCAGATGGGCAGTCGCTCCATGTAAAATACTGGTATTAAGCTGAATCCGGTTTGACTGGAAGCCGACCCCAATGTAATTGGGAAAAGGCTAGGCAGATATATATTCTGTATTATATTTTATTCTGTATTATTTATCTTTTTTTATTTTTATTTTAATACGTCATTTATTACATTAAAAATTATGTTTGTATAAATATGTACATTTTTATACTTATATCTACTTAGTTATTTTAAGGTGGTAATTAGAAGAGCCTTTAGAATTAGTTAGATTGTTGAACTTAATGACTGACATCATTACGGTTGCCCTTGTAGTCCACACATATTACGTCAAGTCGTTTACCTATGCTAAGGTCACATATAAATAAATACAACTACCTACGAGTTAATTAAAAAAATATAAACCGCGTCCCGACGGGATTTGCATGCAGACCAACTAAGCTAAAATTAGAGAATTTCTATATTTTAGTTCCTATAAATAAGCGAAACAAGCACAAAATAAAGAAACTAAAATGTATCTGCAATTTTAGTTTGACGCCTCTTGTTTTAGTTTAGCTAAACTAAAAGTGGGCTATTCAAGATAAATCTTTGAAAAGCATTAACGCATGCTTAGCGAACTCTAAAGTCATTACGACGAGTCAGTTCAGTTCGAGATGGCTTAGTGGTCAGAGCGCCTGTAGTATTTATCCGGGAGGCGCAGGTTCGAATCCTACTCACGACCGTATTCTTTTTCCATTTTAATATAATAACTTTAAAAGTGGGCTGACAATAGATTTCGCACATTTTCGTCTGAATTAGTTTTTTTTTGGTTTTGTCTTCATTTGTCTCGTTCTAAAAGTAGCTGTTAGTAAAAAAATTGCCAGTCTGTCATTAAACGTGGGTTACATATGACGAAATCCAAAGCGCGTTTATTTTAAAATGTTTATCTAAAGTTCAGCAAATGAGAGACAATGCGTGTTCGTTATACCAAATAAGTAGGTATTCTTCATTGGGCATTCAACATTTTTAGGTTAAGTACCTATGTCATGACTTATTCAACTAGCTACATAATGCAATAGTTTTATCTTAACGGTATCTTTAAGAACGTCGTGCGTGTGGTCTTTGAACATAGGTATTGCCATTAAAATTTATTAAAAAGTTGCAAGTAGAAAATTAAACCTCTTTTATGGAGCTGTTAGGAGTGATAATAAAATTGATTTATGTGAGGGATATGACCAGAACTTATGAGTTAGTCTTAGGCCAAGGTCAAAGCCTTAAAATGAAGCGTTACTTTTAGAATAAAAAATAAAGAAGTTTGCTCTAAGTCCCGGAAAGCAGGGTAACTTTTTGGGCTGATATCATTTTCGTGAATTTGAAATTCATAACAAAAGTAACTCAAGTTTATTAAGCTTTATCATTCTAGTTAGATCATGCAAAGTAGAGAGTTTTCGTATCCGCCACAAATCATTTCGAGTCGCTGAGGTAGAGAACATAGTTTTTAATTAAAAAAAAAAAGTGTCAGAACAAATTTATCAAGCAGTGTTTTTTCTGTATGAGAAGTGACCTTTACATGAGGATAGTTGCGGGCTGGTTATAATGCGATTACATAGTACTTAAGTACTGTGTTTTTATTACACTTTTGACTAATGACGTACAACACAATGAGTAACCAGAAACATTTATCTATTTTACACTCTCCACAAATTACTACCCGTATGTTGTTATACAACAAAACCGACCGTTTGACATTAAGCAACGTCGGCAGTAACTCATTACATAAGCAGCGTCCTTGCAAGGCCGCGAGTGGGCTGCGCGGGCGCACCATGAAGACACAATACAGGTAACTTAACAGAAGGTTTATACTATTGTAGCTGGGGAGTTTGTTGCTAGGAAGCGGTGAAGGGTGGGCGTTTTGGGGGACTGTCTTATTGTTATGTATGATGTTCAAAAAGTACCATTTCTAATGGTCTAATTTGAATAAAGAAAGTTTTGATTTGATTGATACGTACAGCGGAACATAATTTGACGATTTTATTTTTGAATATTTTTTCTGTGGAATCTCATGGATACCCACATCCTATCAAAGATGGTAAGTTTTTTAAACGGATTCTCCCACGTAATATATAGATCGACGGTTGAAAGACTATTTGACTCAACCGATATTTTTGTGTAATATTAAAATGTCTCTAAAGGCTGTTATTGGAAGGTTTATTTTTTTAAACCACCGTAAACATACTTGAACCAAATAGTTACCTTTCAACCGTCGAGTTTATTATGCATCTGGCATGTTCCAAGTTCCTCAACAGGCATAAGACTGGATTTTTCAACGAAGGAATAGAGTATGTTATTCGAAGATTAAATTAGACTTTTTGTTAAATAACTTCTCGCACAGGTATCGTTAGTTAAATATATTTATTCTAAGTGGCTTAGTTTATTATATTTTTATAGATAAACAATTAATTAGAGAACCGAACCACACCCTGATAACCACAGCCAAGTTTTTCTTATTGATTTTAACGTTTAAATTAACTTAATATTATGATTTATTATATATATTTTTTAATTGAAATCAGCTCAAACCACATGGGTAGCAGATATTCCCTGATGGTTTTGTGTGGAATGAGCTTTTGTATTATCCTATTATGTGTCAACATGCATTGCGCCGCCCGCCTGCGCACGAGTGCACGTAATTACGCCTTTGTTGTACTGCTAATCGTGGGAAAAGGATATAAGGTGTAGTGATGAGACAAATTTGTGATAAATTCGGATCGACCAAAGTTGTGAAAGTATTTCATAGCAGGTTAAATTCTTTTTTGTTATCTGACAGAGGAAAATGGAAGAAAAAAACATATTGCGCCACCCCAAATGGACGGATGAATGGATGGACCAGGGCTGGAAGAAAAAATCATTGACCCTAATACCTAACATTAAAAGGGATATTCTAATTAATCGGAATAATTTAATCATAGTCTTTATCCAATTTACTACAACAATTTGGCTATTCACGCTATTTTTATTTTATTCTATTTAAATATTTTTATAATTTAATGAAATTTTGTCGTCAAAATTAAATCATATCGATAGAATCGTACAAAGTTGTCCTTTCACAACACTATTATGTGGTAGGTTATATTTTTAGTTGATTTATGTCTAAGCTAAGAAGTAGGAAGTCAGTAAAGGTTTATGTGACTGAGTCAGAGTTATTGCAAGGTTGTTACTGATTAATCTAAAGATAAGATGTTTTGACTCATATTTGGCAGCGTTGGTTGTCTGGGTATAGATACTGTCTTGTTCTGTGCCTTACTAACATCCGACAGTTTTGTAAAATTATATTGTAATATATACATATGTAATATATAAAATAAAATATAATACAATTTATGCCTGTTTAAATTGAGGTAGGCAGAAACTATTGGCTAATAATCGCCGTACATAACAGTTTTTATTTAAAACCATGACCATTTTTAACACGCTTTTTTATACTTCTATCGAACAATTAAAGATAAATCTTTGAAAAGCATTAACGAATGCTTACCGAACTCTAAAGTTAAGTATATTAAATGGAAAAAAATACGGTCGTGAGCAACGAACATTTAATTTTTAAATATCATAAATTGGTTGGAACCGAAAAAAAATAAGGGAAAATTTCGTCTAAATCGAAGTGGTCTTGAAACTTCTTTAAGATGTTTTATTTCTTTATAATCGTGTGTGCGGGATAGCACTTGCATTGTCTATTTACTAAAAACTTGCTCACGACTTTGAATTAATTTATTGGAAAAAACATTACATAGGCAACAAATGTATCAGATACAATTTTGGACTCTAAATTGGTACGAGTATTTACCGGTAAATAGGTACATCCCTAAAATACTTAGAGTTCTTATTTCATACAACACTAGCGACAGTAACCTGCAGTTACACATATCTAATTTTGACGTACATTTTTAGTCATGACATCACCTTCGTGACTCAATATTCTGAGAACTTCTTATTTTTATCCTTGTTTCTGTTGCTATATTGCATAAATTTGAGGACATGATAAATATTTTTAATACATATAAAGTAAATCCATGGACAGTTATCATGGGTCATCGATTTTCTGCGAATGCAAAGGCGGTGTAGTGCTGCAATCATCAATTACCGAAAAGCCAATCACACAAGCCAGTTGTATATAAAAGTAAATTGTAAATTCATTCGAAACAGGATATATTAAAGAGCCTTCAGAATTTTAAATACAGTTTCTTGAGGTTCGATTCTGGTAAGTGGTAAATTTTTGCTTCCCATAAAAAATACACTTCAGAGATTCCAGCATCATAAAAAATACTATTTATCCTAAAAAGAGAACAACTAATTACTATTTTTTATGGAAACATTGAACACTAATAGACACGAACGAGGCTTGAACCCGCTACCCTTGACATTCCGTGTCATCACTCTTCTAACTGAGCTACCGTGTCGTCGTTCGAGTCTATTAAATTTCAAGCTTCCTTGTATTCGTCATAAGGAGACGCCTGGCAATATTTATTTAACAATCATTTACAGATCTAATAAACTTCAATGTTTCGTTGAACAATAGTAATGAATATAGGCATTATATGGCTTTAACATGTATAAAAAACTATCATTATATAAGGGGCCGTCCATTAATCACGTGAAGCTCGAAAGCGGGGAAGGGGCTTTGTCAAAAATCACGAAATATCACAAGGGGCAACAATTTATTTTCTGTATTTAAAGATAATATTCCAAAAAAAATAAGATTCTTTGTAAGTACTAAAAATACACGTGATTTTGGGTGAGGGAGGGGGGTATAATATATAACCACGTATCACCAACGGGGAGAGGGGGGTTAAAAAATGCAAAAAAAACATCACGTAATTAATGGATGGCCCCTAAGAGATCAATAGTTTAAAAATATTGAGTCTAAAAACAGAAAAAAAATGTTGTAAATGCTACTAATAGTCTAAAAAATTCTTAACATTATCGACTCACCAAGTCCACATATGAGGTAGGTCGGCGGCGGCTTCAGTACGGACCGGGCGTACGCCCCGCGCACCGTCTCCAGGGCTCTTGGCGCCCCTGCCACCAGCAGCACTCCTGGGCACACATAGCCAGCGTACCGCAGTTCCGCCGTGGCAGCTGCTAGAGCACCAGCCCACCAGCATTTTGCGTTGGCTGATAGAAAGCTCTGAAACAAAAGGAACATTATTAGGTATTGACTACAAAAGATCTTTTTTTTTAACATTTCTCTACACTAATGCTAAGATAAAACACACCCTCGTGCTTTGGTTGAGAATTACCCCTGTCACTATAATTCAACTGTCAAACTAGAAGCGCAAGATAGAGACGGCATACATAGCTAAGAAAACTAAGTCTAGTGGTCCCAAGCGCGACTGCTGAGCCGGAGGTTCGACTCCCAGGTCAGGAAATTCTGAATAGTAGCTAGGTGTTTGGAATTGCGCCCGGTAGATGGCAATAGGTCCACAACCTATTACATGGGACTTAAAACAGCATTGGTTAAATGTGTGTCTACAACTATGTACACTTCTGCCTATCTTATCGGGTTATACAAGCGTGATACTATGTTATGTTACGTTTTTTATGTTGGTCTAAAAATTGATCCTGTGTCGGTACGTTTACAGATACAAATCTCACATTGATAAAATTAGAACATAATAATAATAATCATTTATTTCGGACAGAGTCCGTATAAGTGTTAGTAACAATTTTCTTAAGGTCTATGTTAGTAGGAACATAATTATTTGTTTATTCTACAGTCTTCCCGTAACTATTCCCACCCAGTGTGCCTGTATGGGACAATCATGGCGGGATGCAATCATTTGCAAAATGCCGTTGGTGCTACCGCGCAGTCTTTGGAATAATGACGCCACTTTCTTACGCACTATAGCGTGAAAACCGTCAACACGCGTATTAGCGAACATTTGTGACGCACTACAATAGCGCGGCAACCTCAACAGCATCCTGAAAGCATTATTATACTGTATACGCAGGACGTTGTAGGCTCGTTGCGTATACCGAACCCACAGGCCGCTCGAGTAAAAAGATTGGCAATATGCCCTAAAAAGTGTTATCTTAACTTCCTTAGTACACCGAGCGAACCTACGGGCCAGCATATTGCTTCTTACCGCCAACGCCCTACGTTCCCTTTCTATATCTGGGTCATCATTTAAGTCCTCCGTGATCAGATGGCCCAAATATTTAAAGCTCTGTACAATTTTCAAGGCCTTTCCATCGATCAAGATCGGAGGCACTGCACTAGGTCTCAGTTTCCCGGCCCTAAGACTGAGTACCTCACTTTTCTGCGTGTTGTACTTCAGACCATGCTTGCAAGCGTAGCGTTCACAGATTCTAACCAATGTCCTCAGGGCGTTGACCGAGGGAGCCAGCAGAACCATATCATCCGCGTAGCTTATGTTGTTGACACATGTTCCGTCAATGTAGCATCCGACATGTGTCCCGCTGAGCTCCTCGATCAACTGATTTATGTATAAGCTGAAGAGGCCGGTAGATGTGAGGCCACCCTGCCTTACACCACATTCCAGCCTATATTCGTCAGATAGGGTATCCACCCATCTCACCTGGTTAGTCTGGTTTTTATACCAAAATTTAAGAATACTGGTATATTCTATTGGCATACCTGTTTCCCCTAGCTTCCTCCACAGCATGTCATAGGAAACTGTGTCAAAAGCTTTTGACAAATCGAGGAAACAGGCATATATCGGTGTCTTTCTCTCAGTGTAATACCTGACAGTATGCTTAAGGCACAAAATAGCGCTCTCTGTGGATAGTCCCGCCCTGAAACCGAATTGCGCGTCATGCAAATGTAGGTACTCACTCAAACTCTGATTTAGCAAACTGTCAAGTATCTTCGCTGTTGTTGTAGCAAGTGAGATGGGTCGATAATTTGTCCTATCCGAAACATCTCCTGTCCTGTTTTTAAGAATGGGTACAACCACGGTTTTCATCAGTGATTGTGGTAAATATGAGTGACCGATACAAAGCGTAAAAAACATAGCCAGTACACGCGGCAAATGTACACCTGCATGCCTGAAATGCTCAATGCTGAGGCCGTCATACCCTGGAGACTTACCCCTCTTCATTCTTTGAATTGCCGCGACAATTTCTTTGGCTGAGAAACGTGTTTTTCTCCCGGTTACGCCGGCCCCCGGGGAGATCTTACCATAAAGTGGTCCCTAAAATTATTGGCAATACCTTTAGGATCACAGATGCCGCCGACGCTCACAGGTATACCCGGCTTAGGGTTCATCTTATTTGTATTCTTCCAGAAGGCTGGAAAATTCCCCGCTGAATGATTTGAGGCAAGAATATCCATTTTAATTTGTTCTTGCCTGCTCTGACACCATTTCAGCTTGGACTTAAAAACCTTCCGACTATCACACATTTGTGCATAAACCGCACCCTCTGGTGGTCTGCCCGCTAGCACCCACAGCTGAAAACCCAGCCTAGCTTCTCTGTGAGCGCCTGCGACATGCTTGTTCCACCCGGTGATGTACCCACCCTTTCTGAGACATTTACGACTGCAGGATCCTATAGACGCCTGCGTTAAAATATTTATAATCCTAGTGTACATATTATCCAACAAGGCCGTATGAACCGGGTCAGAACAGAATGTATCCGCGCATGAACTGAAATCCACTGCGAAATCCAGCCCTTTGAGCTCCTCGTGACATAGGCTATGATACATATCGATCTGCTTAAGCTCTCTTCTGCCCCAGATCACACCATCACACACTAGCTTACTATTAATCGCACACTTAACAGCAATCTTATCAATATCACATTCTACATAAAGTGGAGAGTGGTCAGACCAATACACGTCATGCTGCACCCACACGTCATGGACAGTCTCCTGAGCGGCTTTAGTAACAATGCAGTGGTCTAACCACCTCCTACATCCATGCGCCTCACTAGTAAAGGTGTATGTACTAGACTGAATACCTAGCCTCTCCATATCAACGCAGCACCAGTCCTGTTCTACACAGAAACTCAACAGTTCATCACAAAATAGTTCGTTTGGGTGAGCATTAAAATCCCCTAAAACATAAAGTGTAAGTGAGCTTTTTAAATTAGTCGACGCGATTGGTGTGTTGATCTAAAGCTGCCGCATGTTGAAGATTCCATTCCCGCATCGAGTTATATATATATGAACTATAGATAATTGTTCCAGCTCTGGATATGTGTATGTTTGTTGGTCTTTAAACGCACCACAATATAGTAAAACATACTGGTGCGGAGCAAAGTTAAAAAAAAAAAACTAATTGAAGCCTTAACTGCAAGTCACAACCATCCAAATTCAAATTCAAATTCAAATATTTTTATTTCAAATAAACCATATTACAGGCACTTATGAAAAGTCAAAACTAGGTGCACGGTTCCAAGGCGTTGATCTTATGGAGAAGAGCCGGCAAGAAACTCCATAGACACTCTTTTTAAAATAAATTGGTTTAACAATAAATAAGGTAATGTGAGAATAATGCAGGTTAATGAGCAGACTAAGAAAGGAAAGTAAACTTATATAGCCTTTTAAAATGATTGCCAAGGCAGTTAGGAGCTGACCAGTCCCGACAGACAGCACCCGTTCACGAGCATGACGCGCACATCAGCCTCGCTTAGCTCAACCATTTTGTAGGGAACTCGACGACCCGATGTACGACGCCACCATCAGCAGGACATTTTAGCGAGCATGACAAACTCGTAATGCCTGACAATAGGCAGTATGTATGTAATATGAGATTAAAACTAACATTAATATCCACATGATGCTCACATTTTACAAAGTTATATATTATGGAAAATTTCATAAAGAAATAATAATGTAAATTTAAAACTAGTAGGTTCGATACTAGCTGTTATACAAACGATATGTAAATTTACATACCCAAGAGTCAAATAAAATAATAATACAATTGGATTAATTGTACGTCAATAAAATAAATTGTATAAATTAAAAAAATAAAATAACAAAAATCAAAAATGTCAAAATAAAGGAAAAAACATAGAAATATTTAAGCTGAAAGCAAACAAAATGTCGCCTTATCAAGTAGGCAAGGTGCCAGTGGGTCGCAGTGTGCAGGAAGGAATCGTGAGCCAGGCATCCCTATCTTCCATATAATGATTAGTACTATAGATTAATACTATATATTATCCCATTTCCTCTTAATAAAAATATAATGTCTATAGAAGACAATTTAATCTAGTCTTTACGTAATTGAATTAAAATACTTATTAGTCTAACATCCGACAGTAAAACGAAAGTAATCGACTCGTTAAACAGTAAACGAAACCGATCCTTCTTACTCTCGTTCCAAAACAAAATTCCGTCACCCACAGTCCTTGACCGGTACTTAAGTGCCTACTGGCATTTCGTAGGTTGCTCAACCAACGCTCTCTGAATCCTGCACTACATTGGTTGCTCTTGCGAAATGCGTGGATAAGGTTATCCTAACCACGGTATGAGAACACCCATGATTACTGACTGTTTGCATTTTTTATTGGTTTCTGGCGAATATACGTATACAAAAGGGACTATTTCAATGTCGTATAGCTCAAACCTCGTATATACCAATGGGACTTTTTCAATGTCATACTTTTCAAACCGTGATATATACTTAGTTAATCTAAGACATCATCTGCAGTGAAAAGAAACGTCGTGGGGAAACCTGGACCGTAATAGTCTGAAATCACTAATACCCAAGGAGCTTTTGCAGTAATAATTTGAATTCTTGAAAAGTTTCGTATTATTTATTATCAATTTCTTGTTATTTAAATAGCTTTAGATTTAATAATAGTTAATTTATATTACAGTTTTTTTTTTCTTATTCTTATATTAGGTCATAAGTTAGAAGTACACTATGTACAAGGAAATGGAAAAAAAAAACTCAAAGACACAATAAACAAATAGTATCGTTATCCAATGTTGGTAAAGTTTAACCTAAGTAATCTAAGTTTCATTAATATTTTTCTTTTTAGCCATTAATTTACAGTGTTCATGCCAGCGGTAGTGAAGACCAACCGAGTATAATATTTATCTTTATTTGCTCACAAAAGATCTTCAAACTATTATTATTTAATAACTACAGTTATTGTCTAGCCCATATTAAATTTTCACTTTCCCATAAAGATTAAAAGAAATTAAGCAATAAAAATATAATGCAAGATTGTATCAACGTGAAATTACCTAGTAGGTACCCACTTGAATCAATTTCTAACGAGATTGTTTAAAGAATTAACTAAACGTACAGTTAAATTGATTATCACATAATTATAATTTTATGGTATTACTATATATTGCAGCTTTATTTCTACCTTATAAATGAGAAAATACAAGCAATTAATCAAAAATGTATTTCCGAAAACCATCACTTTTCCTTAGAATATAGAAACGATTATCGTGTAAACATTTTGATAGACAGTACCTAATATTAACTGCCCTATGGATTGTGTCAAAAGAGAAAACTTGTCTAAACTATAAAGAGTAAATTGCTACCTTTAATATTACTATTAAACCTAGTGTTCACTGATGCAACTTTACTACAATTACTAGGAGGAATTGTAAGCGTCGTTTCATTTTCAGGGTGACTGACATTATGATTATAGGACTTGATGTGATAAAAACTATTAAGTTCGTTAACTTATTTATGATCTACTTAATGTATAAAGCATACATTTTATTTATGATATAAATAAACAGTCTATAGTAGCTTCAGAACGAAGTTTCGAGCGAGCCATATTTAAGTAGTACATAACAAAGAAATATATTCAGTCGCCATCATCGCATACAGTGGTTTAAGCTAATGACTTTAGTAGCAAATGACATGAGATGGAAAAATCAGTACACTTTTGACATAAGTATATTTGTATTTTTTTACAAAATTTATACCATTACACTCGTTTATAATCCAAACTATTTTATTTATAATCCGACTATTAAAATTATACAAAATAACCCCAAATGTTTAATCTTTTACTGTATGTTTAAAGCATGCATGTTTAATTAATCTTGTTGATTCGCTTAACAAATAATTAGCTTTAGGCTTTTTGTGTACTTCTATAAGTGACGAATTCTCTAAAATCCAAAATGAATGTTCATACTGTTATACTGTAAGTTAATTAGTGGATAAATCGTTAGAGTACCTTCTTTTATAATATAATAAATAAATAAATTAAGGTAAAACACAAAACTCACAGGTGACGTCAATAATTCTAAGAAAAACCCACGACCACATCTGACACTTAAACCACAAATTAACAAGTAATTTCAAGTTAGTTATAAATCTTTCAACAAGTATTTACTAGGCTAGTAAAAACCAAGGTCTCCTAATACTAATCCCGTGTGCACCAAGCCTATAATTATGTAGATTAGAATTTTCCTAGGTGTGAATTAAATAAGTATTTGTGAAAGTGGAGGAACAAGGGTATCTCAGATACATTATGAACCAGAAGACCATGATTATGTGCTTATTATATTGTCTAATAAAATTTTATCGTCAGCAAATGAGAATTTATTGAGTTACAATAACTTTCGTATGAGTGAGTTATCTTAGATTGTTTAAGCGCTAAGTTACAATTATGAGAATAGGTCATTCGATTTGCAATCGATTAGAAATGTCTTTATTGAGGTGTATTTTGCAGTTTGACCTCTTTATGTTTGATTATTGCGCTATTGGCACAGCTGTCGAGAGATCTGGTTGGATATATCACCACGTCTTGCGGGTTCGATATCCGGTACGAATATTTGATGGATTTATATACCTAGTTGGTAGTCTGGGTGTTTGTAGATTCATGTGAGACAATATATGTTTTATAATATGTATACGATACAGGAGAAACTCTGTTTCCACATTTTGAAAACCAAATAATTTTAGCTGTAATGAATGACCTAACAAGTCATGACGCCATTTAATGTAAACGAAATAATGAAACAAGAAATTGACACGCCCTCTTCATCGCACAGTTTTTTTTTATAATATTTTAAATCCTGCTTTATCGAGTTACAGTGCGCAAAACTAATCATGCATGACAAGCAAAACCACAATATGACATCTTGAAGTAGGTATGTTGACCTCACAGTGATGTCATGAATGTTAACTTTATATTCTTAATGTTATAAAGAGATGACCCGCTGCGAGTTTTTTGTGGGAAAACACTTCAATAACCGCCTTGACTGATATGATGACTGTATTTTAAATTTTTATGACAGAATTGTCATTTGAGAATATCCGGGCTTTGGAGGGCACATTAATCAATTTGCCACACCTGTATTCCCCGAAGGGGTAGGCAGAGATGTACACAGTTGTACACCCATAATTCACCAATGCTGTGATTATATCCCATATAATGGTGGTGAGCATATTACCATCTTTCGGGCACAATTCCAAACTCCGGCCTATTACTAAGAATCTCCTAACAGAAAAACTCAATAACACTTTGCCCGACTAGGGAAACGAACCCAAGGCCTCATGCTCAGCAGTCAGGCTTGGGACGACTGGACCAACGACAGTTCAATTGGTCTTGGCTACTGCCAATAAGTTTTAGTTATTATAATAAATTATAATAAATTCTTTATTCGTTGCCATTAGTGACACTGTTATATAAAAACACTGCCTCATAAACTAGATCGTTAGCCTGTACTTTGGGTAACTTAAAATACATATAATACCTCCTTCCTTTTTTCCTGCCACCACACAACAGTGAAAGAAAAAGAAACCTCAGAGTACAGCCCTTATGTTCTAAAGTAAACTAACGGCCGAATACTCAAACAGCTCAATTTTAAAAAGCTTGCCCACCAGCCTGTAATCTTGACTTGTTTCCACCACTTCAAAGTGTAGCAACAGTGACATAATTAAATTTGAAAACTAGTTAAAACCGGGCAGCGTTTAGTAGACGGCCATCAATAATCACTACATATTATAAAGTAAAGTCCACCGCCGCGTCTGTCCGCGATAAACTCGAAAACTACTGAACGGATTTTCATGCGGTTTTTACCAATAGACAAGTGTGATTAATGAGGAAGGTTTTAGTGTATAATTCCCGTGCGAAGCCGGGGCGTGTCGCTAGTATACATATAAATAAAGTACTCTTACCCAAATAATAAGCCTTCTGTCGACCTTCTAGAAAAAGTTTTACGAATAACTTAAATCGATACATCAATACAAATAAATATAAAAGTGTCTGTTTGTAATGTCAAAATATTTTTTTTAAGCTCGTATAGTTGTTTGCATGATAAATATCCCAACAAAACAGGTTTTTTTTTGTCTTTCTGTTTTTTTCGGTTAATCTTCGGAACGGCTGGACTGATTCCGATAAGATTTTACTAGCAGGTAGCTGACTATATAAGGAGTAACAAAGGCTAGTTGATATATAATTATACGCGGGTGAAACCACGGGGCACAGCTAGTGGTCAATTCCCAGATCATACACAATGTCATTACGAACGCCATAAATACACAAGAAAAACATGTCGCAAAAAAGTTTCCATACTTATCTAATAACAATGCGAACTGTCTAATTAAGTGTGCACAGTCGGAAGCAACTTCTTCAAATGTTGGAGCCAATATTGGATCAAATGTATGGCGAAAGCTGCGCTATTAGATTTATTTTGTAAGCTGAGACGATAATTTGCATACAAACTTGCATTACGCGTCTTTGGTCTTAGACCCTATAGACATTGGCATATTACACCTATAAGTTGTTATTTTTCATAATAAATCAACTAAAATTTCTAGTTTGGAGAGAGAAGGAGAAGTAAAAAAGAGATATGCGTTAATTCCTTATTCATAAATCAGCTCATTTCTGTTTTTCTTCTCCAATTTATGAGCTAATTAACCTGGGGGACTAAAATGGCCACCTCGAGCATTTCTCCTAAAAGTGAATCATTATTTGAATTGAGTGACTTTTTTAAGATTCTGGTATTTGACACATTAGCAATTCCTATTTTGTGAGCCATATTTCGAATCTCCGTAGAAAACTTTCAAATAGGTGAATTAGAATTGCACGAAAATCATAGTATGATATGTCCATGAAGTCACCATTTTACGATTTATTAAATTAATCATTTAAGGATCCTATTATGATTCAACCAAAGTTGCCTTTTTACATCCCCTGGAAACTAGAGAAATGACTTAAATACTAATCTCGCTCTCAATAAGCTACTTAAAGTTACCACATGTTTTGCCGATCTTGTATCGCCTTGCGAGAGTTAATATAGTATGAGCTTCCTAAATTATAGTTTGAGCCTCACGATGACTGATGAATGTGTGCCATTAGTAAGGACTGGTCAGTTTAAAATTGCTATGGCTCTTTCTTCAAAAGGCCTTTCCAGACGCCCTACATGATAACGCTCACATAACCGTAAACAGTAGTGTCTGGTCATTAAAAAAGACCTTGACCTCTTAGTTTGTTTCCACATTTCTTCTCAGGGGTATTCAGATATGAAAATCCGTCAATACGTCTAAAATTTTACTTCTTCATAAAAAATTACATGTAAAAGAGTTTTGTAAAGATCTATTTATACAATAAATAATTTGAAATTGACAAACAAACGTTTGAACAAACATTGGTGTATGTTGGAGCAATGTTACGTGTGAGAAAACTAAGAAATTGCAAGCGCTATCGCCATCTTGCATCTTTTGTAGATAATGTACATTGTGTTACGGTCCGCTGGCTGTTCCCGTGTGAGGCCTTAGCTTAACCACTGCATTAAATATTTATATGCAATTTTTTACTAAAATACTACCTATAAAGCAACATGTGAAGTTGTAGAAAGGTAATTACATTTATTTTTGTTGAATTGCGAACAGGAATTGTATACACCTTTGTTTTTACTTTGCTTTTATTTATATCTACTACAAGGTATCGATACTATCGACCAATAAAAAATACTCCATCTATGTGCAAAACGTCCTTTATTAAAAGGACTGTTGTCGAGTCTACAGTTTAAAAAAAATACTGTTGACTCGACGTTGTAATATAAAATGAAACCGCGCATGAATATTGCGCGCGCTATTTCAAATATAGAACCAAAAATGCCACAGACTACAAGAATAAACGAAATTCTTCTATAATTGGCAAAAGAATTCCTACATTCGGCCTGCTCCAAAAACTATTCTTGCGCCACACACCACTAAAAAGCAATCTCCTGTAGTCCGAAGCTATTTTTACTTCTTTTTTTTCGAAATACTACATGCCACCAACTATAATAGGTCTTATTTGGATTTACGACACGTTTCCTCTTTTACAGTATTAAAGGAATGTTACAGGAAACATGCTTAAGGAATTGAGGATTTAAAGACTTTTAATTTTTCCGCGTCGTTGATGTTTATTGACGTATAATTCTCGCTTTAAGTACGTTTACCATATTTCAAAGGAAAGTAAAAGATAGATGACTAAGTTTGTGGAATAAGAGTGGTAATAGTAGGATACGGTATTTGATTTTGAACTTATTGATGTTTAATAAAAAGCCGAGAGAGTTAGTTATTAATCATTAATTTATTGGAAACTATGAGACTATTTAAATAAACAATCAAATGGCGGATATTCTCATAATAAAAGGACAGGTCAACTAAGGGCAATCTAAACTGACGAGCATGCATGAAGAGGTGATTCTAACTAGATAAAGCGAAAGAGGTGTGTCAGAATCATAACATAACATAACATAGCATCACGCCTGTATTCCCTGAAGGGGTAGACAGAGGTCTACACAATTGTACACCCACATTTCACCAATGCTGTTATTAAGTCCCATGTAATAGGTGGTGAGCCTATTGCCATCTACCGGGCACAATTCCAAACTCCGGGCTGCTATTGAGAAATTCTTAATAGAAAAACCCAATAACACTGCCCGACCCGGGAATAGAACCCGGGACCCCATGCTCAGCAGTCGCGTTTGGGACCACTAGACCAACGAGGCAGTGTCAGAATCGTAGCAAGAATTACATTCAAATCGATAAAATAATTAGATTCTTCCTACTCCATTGTGAAAAGATGTTTAAGCATGTATGTAGAAACTATGTCAATGATAATTTTACTCTAATGCTTAATGATTTCATATTAAATAGATCGAATAAGTTGTTAATATTACTGTGTCCGAATTAGCAAATTAATTAATTCTTACTGCTAAGTATGATTTTTGCATGAATAAAACAAGCAGTTTCGTTAAAATCGGAAATCAAACGGAACCTGTAAGCCATAAAGTTAACAATCTTCAACATCCAAGTGACACGACTCCAATTTATGACGTCATTCTAACACTAAACTTAGTACAAGAGTGTACTAAAATTGTCAACACAATCAAGATTCTGTTATTCAAATGTCCCAGTGTTTATAATCATGATTGTTTCATAAATTCAATCACAAATCGAATTCAATGTTTATGTTAATATTTAACTTGATATAAAGGCGGTAGTCGTGAAATGTGATGGAAGTTGTAAATGTCTTTATAAATCTATTTGAAGGCTAAAATGGTTTTATATTGACCACAAGGGAGTGTGATACTTGAAGAAATAAATTGTTTTCATTGCTCTTGATTTGACTGTCAATAAAAGATATACCTGTGTAGTCTAGTTAATTCCGAAATTACAACATGAAATTATTTATTTCATTAGGAAAAATGTTACCACCAACAACAGCATTCCCAGTCAGGCGGCCGGTCATAAAACATAGTCAAAACTTTAGCAGCATACCAGTACAAGTAGAGAGTATGTATGGAAGAAAAATACATGCTGCGCCGACCCCAAATAAATTGGGATAAGGGCAGGGGGATGATGATGATGATGATGATTAGGAAAAAAAACTATGTACTGGTTCGATGATAATAAGCGTGCCAGTCAAACAAATAATAACTTTCGTGCGGCATATTAAAATTTATTAATGTTCACCGGTTACTACTCACGTGATTTTTTCGGGATTTCCCGACTAGTTTGGAATCGAACGGAGCCCTTTGTCATGAGCTGAGCCCGCGACGATGTTGTCAGTCAAACTCCGATTCAACCGTCAACTTTGAGTTTCACGTGAGTAGTAACCGGTGAACAATAAATAAATAAAAACATTATTATTAAACACGCTTCGAAGCAATTTCATATCACACTAGAGTAACAAAACACCGTGAATTTCCCTGTTGACTTTTACAATTGCAACTCTGCAGGTTTTAATGACAGCCATTTCAGTGTATCTGACAGCTAGTAATATTTACGTTTCAGCACTTTCCAAATTTGTTATACATGCAAATGGAAAATTGATGGAAATTATTTTCCTTTGTTTCAATTGTTGAAAATCCATAATCAAATGGCCCAAATAGTGCCTACGAGTTCATTTAAATATGTATTTTCTGTATTCAAGTCATGTTTTGGTTAGAAGTCCAACAATGCGTGACAATGGTTTTATTTTTATAGTAGAGCTATACTATAAAATTAAAACAAAATCTCAAAGGGACAATCTGTTCAATAATTTTATTAGATAATACTTCACAATTGGGCCAAATGCATTCAATCCAATAAAACAGCACTTACATCATACGCTTGTTAAACGCGACAATAAAATGCAGCGCTCCACCGCTTTACAATACATCTGATTGAGATTTATGCATTACGCTATCAAGTTACGACACTTACGACACAAGCCATATTAAATTTGCCTCCAAATAAACTTTATAGTTATGTCAGTAAACATGACCCTTGATTGTATGATTTATTGTTTTATTATTAGATTTGTGACGCAACGTAATTTGGTTATTGTTGGGCTTAACGAGTTAACCTTGGTTGACCCGGCTTGGGTTGGTTAAATGAACGTTAATAATAGCAAATATGATTGCATTGCTATCAATCATGTTAGTAACATACATGTGATAATTAAAGGGTTAACAGAAAGTAAACGTAAATCGGCTTTTTACCTTTGAAATTAAGGCCTAACTCTTGGTCACTGGTTATATACACATAAATTTCACTCAGATATTAATTAAAGCCAGTATCTCAGATGCCATTGCAATTGAGTTAATAGTAAAACCAAACAAGGGACGAATCGATTATCTACACAGTACACCATCAAACACTTTTCCGTTCAAGAACACTTTTACTTCAAATTAACACCTGAATAAGGCCTTAACAACGACGTTAAACTTATCAATGAAGAGAAAGCATAAATCAATGAAATTTATCAATGGGTTAAGTATGAATGAGTAGAAACTGGACAGGGAAACACAACCATAAGTATTATAAGGGCTACATTCCAACAATCGTAGTTCAAAGGAAATATGGTTTTCTCCACGTATATGGTTAGGTCAAGTGGTCTACTTGAAAACGATAACTGGCCTGCGTATCTGTCAGATACCGTGTTCCGGGTTAATATGTTTCGGTTTACTTTCGCTGAGTTATGTCTGAATGGAGTAAGTGGAGTTGTAACCGAAAAATGCATCAAAGTATGGGACAAATGCGGTTCGCATAAGTACAAGAATGACGGATTATATCGATGTTGATAATATGAACGGTGATTATAACATAGTATCAGGGCAGTATTCCCCAAAAGGTTAGGTAGGTGTAAGTTGGTAATATTGTTTTCCCTCATTTTACCGATAATGTTATTAGTTCTTATGTAATTGGTGACGAGCCTATCTTTCGGGCAAAATTGTAATCTTTGGTCTAAATAAGTATCCTTTATATTATATTGTTTAGAGATTATAATTCTATTATGGTATGGATAAGTGATGTGAGGGAACTAGGACGTTTTATTTTTTCTCTGGGAGTTGATGTTTATTGTTTTAAAGAAATATAAATTATACTCAAAATACTACAATAACAGATTAATGTTTCAAGCTCAATATCGCATGCTTAGCGAACTCTAAAAAAATACGAATAAATAAATAATAATGATCGCATTTTTCTTCCTACAAAAGCCTATAACTTAAAACTAAAATTATTTAACTTAAATGTCCGTGCTGGTGCTGACAGTCCGACCCCTCTAGATCAAAGAGGTGATGATGATGACATCAACCTGATTACAAAATGACACACAATTTACAAAATGGACCTAACTGGATACAAAAACAAGTATGAAAGACGAAAGCAGGCTAAGGTTGTTCCATCATAAAATCTAATAGCGCAAAGTTGGAGACTCTAATTTAGTGAGCTTGAACATTTGATCACCCTTCAGCTTTTAAATTTACGTTAATTTAATAGCTTATAGTTTAAAAGCATTTATAGGTTACGATAAGTTTAAAAGTCAAACCTTTTAATATAATTTATTATTTTCATGACAAGAACATGAAAATAATTTCAAAATCAGCCTTGAGTATTGATTGTTTTGGCAACAATATTAAAAGACGTTGTACTAACAATGTTTTGATATTATCATTTTTGACTTTAGGTGTTCATGGTCAGCACTTTCGATCTGATTTAAAACTGAAATTGCAGTTTGTAGTTATTATAAAGTTTAATTGTTACTGTTATGTTTTTATTATCTTGTTTAATTTCAAGTTTGGAGATTGATGTTTGGGTTACACCGTAGGGACATCACAGCTGTAATAAAAAATATTTTCCAGTAAGTTCAAACCTTTTCAATCCATTTTCTTGATCATCTTGTATTTGCTTTCATTATTTAGTAAACTTATTACGCACACACAAATATTCAACAAAGATAAAACTGTGGATATAAAAATAATTATAAATTATATTTAGTAACACCCACAAAAAGAAAAGAAATTTCCATTTCTTTTATGCCAGTCTCGATTACATAATGCCTTTAGGGTATCAAGATGGATTTATAGACGCAAATCGCGAAATCTTTTTGCTCAAACAGACTGAAGTAATAATGGATTTGTCTGAAAACTTGTATAACTTGGTAACAAAGGAACGCGTTCAGTTCCCACGAGATAACGGAAATCTAAGTTGAAAGAGGAATGGATGAATGTTATTACGAGTTTTCATTATTATAATATTACTGGAAAGAAAGATTTTAGAAATTTTTGGTACAAGTATGTGACGTACAAGAATGGAAAAGTAATTAATTAGCAAGTATACCAGCGAGTTTAAGATTGACAGTATGTACAAATTAATCCTAAAAATCTTTTATAATTTTTATAGAAAAAGAAGCAGCTGTTATCTACGTAAGTCTAAGAACCGAATATTACTAAGTTTGGAGAGTGGAGTGAAACGATAGTAGAATGAAGAATCGACTAACGGGTATGATGTCACAATCTTCATTCCAGATGATTGAGCAAAGAAATATGAAAGCCAATGACCATCTACTAAGAATAAGACATTACATACAAATGAACATACCATATCATTATCTAACCATCTCTATAGAATTACAACCAGGTCAAAAGCCACCAAAAAGAAGACACACATGGATGAAGCCATCCACAAAACTACATTATCTGCCTATCGATCTAAAATCGACGTAATGAGATCACAATGTAAGTAGGTAGGTATCATCATTATTGATACCTGCGGTCTCAGACGGTGGTCAGAGGTCACTTTATGTAAGCACGTCGATGTAAGGTGGATAACTCTTATACACACAGTTCGTTAGAACAACGGACTTGCGAAAGTGATAGCCATTCGAACAAATTAGATAGCCTAATTTTTTTGCTCTATTACGTATTGAAATATTTTAGATTGAGTATGATGAATTGCTATGAAATTGAGGGTTATTTAGAACGGTAAAGTTGCTGAGGCTACGTGCTTTGAATTCATTGTGATGGGACGTATTACGAATAAGTCTAATGTTAATGATATAATCAAGCTCAATTTAATGATCACCTGTAACGAAAGCTCTGATAAGGTCGTTCAATGTTCATTAACCTACTTATATGGATGGTTTATTTGGTTTATCTTTGTTGCAGAAAGACTTAGAGTGCAGGATGACAAGTTAACAATTACTTTGAAAGCTAAAATCGTTCTTATCGACGATTTAATTATAGGATTTCATTATTGATATCGTTTTGCACCGCATATCATGTTTCCTGAACGCTGTGTTCGTAAGTCGCATATTAAAGTGTTGTAACAGAATTTACAACTAAACGGATAATAAACATAAGTGTAAACATCGAATCGATTTTGATAACACAATTTATATTAAATCGAATATTATTGATCGTTTGCTCGATAAGTTGCGATACTCTTTATTCGATTCATTGCTTCATCATATTATCATTAACGACTGTTTTATTGGTTCAACACTGTATTTATGGCAATTGATCTTATTGCTCTATTTTGGTGTTAAGTATATGATTACTTGATATTAAGTCATTTGCCACTTAATCTGGGTATTACAAAAGTAAATACTTCTTAAAGTTCTTTTCTTTAAGATTATTTAGAAAACTAACACTACTTTAGTTAGATTTATGTTTTAACAACAATTGTGTCAGTGAATTCTTACTTGTGGTCAATAAAACTTAATTCTAAGAAGTGGGACATCGAGCGCAATGGCTTGTCACACGAGTTACATTCTCTTGTATCATCAGTTCTATTTAACTGAATAGGGTTGGCAAATATACTGGACATCATTAGGTTATTCTTCTTTTCATGTCAATGATACAGATCATTGGCATTTCATTCTACATCTTCATCTTAAGGAAAAACGATGATCATGGGTGCCATCAAAAAATTTCATAAATGCTAACTTATAAAACTGTAGCTTAATATCGTCAAAATGATTATGGTTATCAGAATAGACATTCTAGTGATTTGCCTATGAAAATAAATTACACGTTAAAGTGCCATGAAAATTGCTAACCCTATGTCAAACTTACACAAAGGAGACGGTTGGAATCCTGGTCGTTGATTGCAGCGAGCAAAGGCTGCATATTTGTTCTAAATTCTCCATCTAGCATTACGTGCTTCAGTTACTACTATTATATTTGTGTTTAAATTCAACCATTAGTTTGATTACAATACGTTCGAAAATTCTATGACGGAAGATCATAACTATAACACCTATTTAAGAAGTCTGATGGGTAACTAAATTACAGGTTGTGGTTTCAAACCTGGCGTGTACCTGTGTGACTTTTAAAATGTCTTGTACATCTGCAGTTTAATCTAAGGCATCACAGACATATAGTGAAGGAAAAAATAATGAGGAAACCTGGATTTAATGGTCTGCATTCACCAAACTGTAGATGGGTAGCGTGGTGATAAATGCTTGTACCTTCTCTGTATGAGAAGTATTGCCCTGCAGTGGGACGATTATGAGCTGTCTTTTTTTTTAACTTTGCCCCACTCTTGGTATTCCTTCTTGTATCGTGGGTGTTTTTACAGAAATATAATCTCACATGCAAACACACCCAGACCCGGAACAATTAACTGTAGATCATATAAATATTTGCTCCGTGAAGACGAACCTACACACGCGACGCAGTAGCCGGTATCTCGAACACAGCGCCAACCGCGCATTATTAATTGGTAATATAATTTACGATATTAATAATTAATTAAACATGATTTGAAACACAACATTAATGACCTCAATTGAATCAAGCAAAGAAGGCGTTGACTCCCACTTCATCAGACAAAACTGCAAACATTCCACTAAAATGGATACGAGTCATGTAAACACCAGATAGTTCTGCTAATAAATCGTCCAATCCGGAGCCAACTGTATCGGTGGGCGAAAAGGCAATTGGCTCGTCTATTGCCGATAAATTACTACGGGAAATCGAAGAGTCTGGCTCTACGAGTTCGGGAATTGGTCTAATCGGGCACAAAAATACGTCTTTGCAAAAACTTTTGGCTGGAATGGGATCTACTGTCCCATTCCAGCCAAAAAGCATAAGTTTGCGAAAAACTCAAAGGGATTTTAATTTTGTTTTCCTTCTGCTTGTGACTAGAACAGTGCTTGTCGATGTCATCAAGTGGATGGAGTATTTTAGAATAAGGATCAACATTTTGTATTTATAAAAAAAAAACAGTATGATAAGTTAAGGTGTACATACTAGATTTATAATGATAAATAGTTTCCGGATGAGTTGTCCTGACTCCCATCTGACTTTAGCTTTATTCATTAGAAAACAAGACATTTGAGAATCACTAACACACGACTCTGTCCCTTTCTCTCTCTCTCTGTCATTTTGACTTGTGGTTAGAATGTTTAATGTTAGAAAAAAGAAAAATACACATTGTTTTCATCTATTTATCGACCTTCCTGAATTCTAGAAACACAAAGTTCACACTTTAAGACTAATAACCATGATTTTATCTTGGCATCGAGTTGCAACGGTAGTGGTCATCCAATCGCTCGGAACGGTCGCTATTGCTCTGATAACGTGTTATTGAACACAGGCGAATGCACTTACATGGCGAATTTTGATGATTACAAACTGGATTGGTTGGATATTGTGACATAGAAACAAGAATCGTTGAAAATTGCACGTCATGTGGAAATTACTTGATTTTATAATGCGTTTGTTTTTTTTGGTTAGCTATTTCTTGACGCCTTCATTTCAGAACCCATTTTAACAAAACTACCGAGCGTAAACATAACCCTATGTATTTTATATATCATTATCGTTTCATCAGAAGCTTTTCTCTTCAAAAACTTCATAGTTTTCCCGGGAAAATTGTTAAGTATAAAAAAGTAATACTAGATGGCGTTGATATTAATTTGGTACGTATATGGATTTTATAGGCGTTTTTTTTTTTTAAAGGCAACAATGGACGCGGACGAAACCGCGGGCGTAACCAAGCAGATTAAATAATCTATCTGTAATTATAAACAACATTACTGGATGAAGTATTATCAGGTACCTTCTAGTTTCAGGAACCATGCCTTTATTGGTAAAAGTTTACTACGAAAATTCGACTAATTAAGGTAGGTAGTTTTTTCATCCTCACGTAAGTTGCTAGTATAGCAATAAGAACCCTATTCCGTTTAGTTAGGTGATACTTTTATTATAGTAGATATTAAATAGTAAACGTTACTGGCAATGAGAATCTCTTGAATAATATTCATGGGGAACAAAATAGATCTAGACAGAAATAAATAGGGGAGATCTTTGCCCAGCGGTGGGATGATACAGGCTAACAGTAACAGTAATAATCGTGAGGACTTGAATCCTTCTTTATAGAGGAAAAAAATATTGACATAGGGACATTGTGTGTTCTACAAGTACCTACCATTAAAACATTGAACGAAACTTTTGAATCGTATAATAAGTTCAATTTGTAGAACTTTTGTATTTGCTGTTTGCTTCGCTCAGCCCCTTGCAGACATCGTTAAGTTTTATGGCTCGGTCCTAAGAGTGTGTGCAGGTAACAAGCTTGTGCATTTGAACGATATAAGTGCTAATATAGACAGGAATGGTGTTAGTAATCATTGATAAAATCGTAGAACTTAGTATTACGAAGGAGAAATTCTTAGATGGAGTTCAGAAGAGACCTTGATACTCATTTCTTTCATGCTGCTAGGTACAAAACTTTGCAATAGCACTTGCTTTTTGAGACAGTTGCACGCTATTTTAATGTCACGCATTTAAAGAATAATAAACATACCATGCCACCTATTACATGGGACCTTATAACAGCATATGTGAAATGTGGGTGTACAACTATTTTCACCTCTGCCTACCCCTTTAGCCCCAAAGGGGTAGGGCGTAAAGCTAGGTTATGTTAGCAGATAGTACCTAAACAAAGACAAGAACTTTTGCTTTTAATCGTGATCCAAAAACTCAATTGTGCTTGATGTCGTACAGAATTGGTCTATCCATAAGACACCTAGTCACTATAGGCACCGATAAACCACGATCGTCGTCTTTATGGGTATTGATTGGGTCGGCCAGCTAATAACATAAGTCAGAGCTGTCCACAGAAGCACCTAATGATATTACCCTACCCTATCTTAGGGATGAGATAGTGCAGCCTTTACCGTGAGGTATAGAGTGGATGGGTCTGAGGAATTATACGGCGGAAAATAATCTTAGATTTTTTGTTCTTTTTTTTGGAGTGCCGAATTTAGAAGGTATTAAGGGGAAGTACAAGTCTGTTATCTACCTATAAATGAAAGATTACCACTGTACATAGGAGATACCTGGCAGTTCATTAAACGAAAGGAAGAGCATTGACGTGAAAAAGGAAAATGAAACTGCTACTTATTCGTAACGTATTTAGAGTTGAAGTTCGTTTATGATCGAATAATTGTAGTATATCTGCATCTTTCACAGCTGATATTTTATTCTGTACAATTTATTGTAGTAGAGCCCTAAAATTGGTTTATTTTTCTAAAGACCCTAAAAAATCATAGGTATATTTGTTCTTGATTTCATATAGGTACTATACAAACCCATTACACATAAAATTAAATCTGCAGCTAAAACCCGCTAAAAAGGTTAATGAATAAATCCACATAAATATTTAACATCGCATTCCTGAACAGTGGCTTCCCATCAAGCACACTCAAATGAAATTCGATTAAACGAATAATTAATCAATATTACAGTCAGTCTGGATTTAAAATAAAGGCCTCATCAAATATTTCTAACGTCAGCTCTCCACTCGAGGACAGCTTACCGACCAGCTTAAAAGACCTCCCCACCTTCCCTCACTTAAAACTGTCACTACCAAAAAAAGGAAAACTGAAGATAAGTCAGGGATCTTAACGTATTGGTCATGTCAATTAGGGTTCCACCCTATCTGTCAAGCGCAAAACTTCTAAGTGACTAATATACAGAACCCTCAACATTGTCGGGTTTTTGTCTCACGTATAGGTAATGCTTGAGATTGGTATTGATCGGGAAAATTGGGGGAGACAAATCTGAGTGTTCACAAAAGTATTTGGGAATGTTTAATGGAGGTTTCGATTTTAGACGATGTTTTTTACTGTCTCAAGAGTGTTTTATCGTCTTTTAGATGATGTTATATTGAAGAAAAATTAAATCAAACATACAGGCAAAAAATTGAATTTCCAAACATGCGAGGACCCTTATTGAATTGGAATAAGGGCAGGGGTTATGACAATATTCTTACTTGCGATACAGTATAATGGAAACCATTTTTTATTTGTTAATGTGTATGTTTAAAAATGTATTATTATTCTAGTGCTTGTGAATCTCCGACAAAGCAAATACACATATACTTACTTAATCTCCATAATTTGAAAGCTATTTATTTATATGAACTTAAAAAGCACTATAATTATTTAGTAGCAATTTTAAAATCAGCTTCTGAGTCTGACACACGACATGACGTACACTTCCATTCAAAATTAAATATAAACACGGCTCAGTAATTAATTTCGCGCACCAAATGCATTTGAAAGCTAAAAGATTATCACTTCAAAAACTAAAAACAAATTCTTAGACGCTCTTATTTTCTTATAGGCAAGGTAGAAAATTTAAAAGTGAATTATTAAGCAACGGTAAAAGTTATTTTGTAACTTTAAGTTTTGTGAAACACGTTGGCAGCTGTCATTTACCGATGTGAGGGCCCTGTCAGAACATGTCAAAAGATGTCAGGAACGATTACAGTTGAGGACCGATTTGTTGGGCCATCCTACATTAAGATACGTATATATTTTTTCTCTAACTGATTTATTTACACTTGGAATTACTCCTACCAACTAAAAACTAAAGTAACGACAAAACTTTACCGGGGTCGTGGGATCGCAGCTGCTATCACCACAAGCCTGGCAGGGGATTTGAAAATAATGATTGTAATCATTTTATTGCTGTATTTAAATTATTATTTTATAAATACAATAGTTGTCAATTATACACTGGCGTAATATTATGATCAAGCCTTACAGATATTTATTGAATATTTATGTTATTAGAATAGTTTTGTACTCCTAATACACCAGTAACAATTAACAATTTACCTTTGAAGTCAATCTACCGCAAAATAAGGAAGCGAAATAATTATCCTATGTAGGTATAGAAACAAATATTATTTTTATCATAAAAGTATGAATAAAAGCGTATTAAAAATTAAAACGAAGGTTGTATTTATAAATAATAATAATATCTTAAGTTGTCTAAGCAATCCGAGATTAATCCATTTAAAGGCTGGTTTATTGTAAACTAGCTGTGTCCCTCGGTTTCACCCGCCCCGTCAAAAACTTTTCCGTACGATTGAAAAAACTTATGTGAGACCTTGTCCTGACAATGACGAACACGACAAAAAAGAATTGTCCAATTTGGTGCAGTCGTTCTCAAGTTATGGCGTGACCAAGGGAAATAGGGATTCATTTAGACTATTATTTATTTATATATATATAAATATATAATATTCTTAAATAATAAGATATGACCTTTAAATTGCAATGTATTATATAGGTATACTTTCACTGGTCGCAAGTGTACGAGATTAAGTACAATGTCAGCTACTTTGCTAACTAACCGTTGAAATGTAGTTTTATGCAAATGTATCGGGTTTTACTTTCTTTGTGACATTAGTCATAATAGTACGTTTGTATTGGGGCCTTTACGCACACGCGTAAGCAAATAGGTGAATAAAAAACAGAAAATCAGAATAGATAGACTGATTGTACACATTTAACTTGTTAAAATTATGTCCAACGCATTTGTAGTTTTAACTATGGCAACACAATTTGACAAAATTCTGATAATTATTTAGTTCCTACCTTCAATTATAACAAAAACAATTTATAAGACGGTGGTGACAACGGTTGAGTTGACAGAGCATTTGGAGCAGTGCTGCTAATAAAAAAGTCTCGTTTCCCCGCGTCAGTGTTGTCAATTCCTCGAAATTCCCCGCTTCTTTTTGATTCATTCCCAGAAATGATATTTTTGGAATAAAAAAACGGATTTATAAAAAAAATAAGTTTAATATACTTCTAAAATTTTTGATCAAATTAAGATCTATGACAGCCGTTACGGTCGGTAGTCAGAGGCCTGAAAGTCTGACAATCAGTCATACCACGAGATATCGTATTACCCAGTAACTGGGTTGTGGAGGTCAGATAGGCAGTCGCTCCATGTAAAATACTGGTATTAAGCTGCATCCGGTTTGACTGGAAGCCGACCCCAATGTCACTGGGAAAAGGCTAGATAGATATATACTTCTAAAATTTTATAAAATACTAAACCTAACTATAAAAAAATGTACTCTTACATCATCATTAAGTAGGTAAGTAGTGTCGAGCTGTATCTGCCAAGTCCAAACGTGTTTTTTTAATTGTAAGTATTACCCAATGTAAAATAGTTTTAGAGCACTCAAAAAGCTGGTCTGGATTCCCCAAAATTCCCCGATTTTTGTCATTTCCCGCTCTCTCCCCACGCTATTCCCCAATTCCCGGCAAAACGGGGATTTCCCCCGCGATTCGCAGCACTGATTTGGAGTATCAAAACAGTGGGCACTGGCTTAAACTACGCTTGCGGTCGTATCTGTGTTTCGCAAAAAATATAACTTTAAAATATCAATATGTATTTGAAAATTTAAGGTTGCAGACTTGTAAAAACTTCCAAATCATGTGTGTCAAACATTACAGTCACAGCTTACTGTGATAAAATAAACATCCACAAACCAATAGAGATAAAGCATCAATAAACCATAAATACAGCAAAACTGGCCTCAGTACCGAGAACACGTTTACAGACGTGCGACTAATCGCGATTGCGGTTACACGCAAGTATGATAATGCCTTTACCGAACGGGAAAGCTGAGGAGGAAGCCCTTCTGATAGCGACATGATCCGCAGCCGTGGTCGTTATTCAGGCCATAGGACGTAGACTATAGAATAGGCAGATAGGACACTTCACGTTGGTGTGTAACTCCCGAGATTCTAACGCTCCCTACGTACACATTAAGCAATGATAGCTTAGGTATGCTCATTTTACTAGCAAGTAACAGACCGCAGGTTCGAACCTAGGCCCACACCACTCACTTTACGTAATCAGTGCGTAAGTATTAACTGTGACTTTCTCATAATGGTGAACGAAAACGTGAGGAAGTCGGCACAACTGAGAGATGTTTTAATGGTACGTAAAGCCATAGATTAGATAGGAAAAAAGAGGAAAAAATAAAAATTAACGGAATTTTGACATGAATGTTTATCACGTCACACATTTAGTTCAGTAGAGCTTACTATGTGACGCAGCCATAGATGATAGTCATTATACCATAGTACATATCAGTGGCCTAAAGGCGGTGATACTCTCACACAAAGTTATTTATCTACACGACAAAAAAGAGAAAAAATATACATTGTGCAAAGTACGGCCTACGTATGATTAAGTCCAACACTTATTTTTCACTCCTTTACCATCGTCAAAAGTATATAGAACCTTAAAATGTTGATAACACTTCACAACCGCGAGGTAGTCAGATAGGAAACGCCGACGCCATCTATATCATAGTGACATGTAAAAGAGTTTCTAAAAGACCTACTTACAGAATAAACAATTTAATTTCATTTCAACATCTGTCTGTGCTATTAAATCTAAAGTTGTATGGTGTTTAGGGTTTTTTAGAAATCCTGCCTATCCTAAAGCGAAGGCTAAATCGCGTGCAAGTTCAATGATTGACGTTTAAGGCAATCTACCTAGAACCCTTCCCCTTACCCTCCATTACATTAAAACCAACCGATACCTGCGATCAGACTGCTACACAACACAATGGCCACAAATTTTATTAATATTGTGGGCTTGTGGCGTTGGAAATAATGAAGTGGCTTGAAAATATAAATAAATTTAACAAAATTAGTTAATTCTTCCTGGACAAACAAACAATTGTTAAAATAATATAATTGACTGCCTCGTTGGTCTATAAGCTGGTGGTCCAACATGCGACTAGTGAGTAGCAGGTCTTGAGTTCAATTCCCAGGCCGGGCAATTCCATTGGGTTTTTCCGTTAAGTAATTCTCAGTAGCAGCCCGGAGTTTGTAGTTGTGCCTTCTTTTTCTTATCATGTCATTAATGTACAACCTAATGTCGGAGATTAAACCACCCGTAGGCTTCTGATATGGCTTTACACACCATCGACAACGTCCCTCAGGTGTGCTGGTTTCCTCACGAGGTTTTCCTTCAACATTTTAAGCAAGTGATAATTAATTTCTATGCACATGACTTCGAAAAGACAGTGGTGCGTGCCTTGAATTTGAACTTGCAACCTTTGACTTCTCAGTCTAACGGTCACCACTTATTAACAGCATTGGTGAAATTTGGATATAGAAATGTGTGACTAACTCTTCGGAGATATACAGACATGATGCTATGTTACTAATTTGCGTCCGTAGACGGTGGTGTCCGCGAGTGCCAAACATTACCAAACAAGACTGTTGATACGCTGTGTCATGTCTATCATTTCTAAGCTCTAAGTACAGTCCACAGGCACTACCGTCTAGGTACCTACACTAAACAACTACAGTTGACTGTTGTTTAAATCGACAGAACGTCTTGTTTATATACATAATATAACCTGCTAGCTTCCCTGAGTAAACACGTATTATATAAGTGATGTGTACTTTATATTAAATGCTTTAGTGCAAAGCTGCAACTAAGTTTATTGCAGTACTTGAACGTAACTAAGATAAATCTGGTTTATGGAATTGTCTTTTCCTACAAGACGATCATCGAGTCGATCTGTCTCATTCATCAAGTGGCCTCAAGAGCAACTGCTGAGTGTTAGGTGCTATTGGGTTTTTCTGTTAGGAAATTCTCAATGGCAGCCCAAAGTTTGGAAGTGTGCCCGGTTAATGGTAATAGGCTAACCACATATTACATGGGAGTTAATAACAGCGTTGGGGAAATGTGTGTGTACTGTGTACACCTCTGCCTACCCCTTAGGGGAATACAGGCGTGATGCTATATTATGTTATTATTATAAATTACCTGACGCATTTTATTCAAACGTCCAAAAGTATAGATTCATATGACTTTTAAAAGAGGGTTTGCATTTTACCATTTTGGCACGGAACCTTAAAAAATGTCGCAAGTAATGAATGCAGCTGAAACATGTTATAAAGTGCATAAAACGACAAACAGTGGCACAATAACATTTAAAAACTTGAGGCAAACATCCTGATTGGCTCTGTTTAATGTTGAGTTAAGATAGCGACTCAGAGCAAGCGGAAGCTAGACAAAAATCGAGTATTATATCATTAAAAAGTTAACTTATAAGTCCATGTATCATTTGAAAGATATTGACAACATTTTCATGTAAAAAAAATACCTAAGTAAAGTACCGTTCATTCATGCTTTTAGAATATAAATTACACTCGGGTAGCTGTGTTGTGGAGGTAAGATAGACAGTCGCTCCATGTAAAATACTGGTATTAAGCTGCATCTGGTTTGACTGGAAGCCGACCCCAAAGTAATTGGGAAACAGCTCGGTAAAAAGATAAAATACGTTTTTTATTATCGTCAAATGACATTTTCTGTTTGTTTTAGACGCTCAAGCCAAAAACGACATCAGGGCGACTCAGAATCAATCACTACTGAATTCCCTTGTCAGGCATATGGTAGGCTATGTGCTTCACGCATTGGTTTATTTACACACTGTATTCAAAAAAGTACAGACATAAATCGTATGCAATAGACGAAAAGATTGATTTGATTTGATTTGTCTTTGATATTAGACGCCTAAAAAGTTGCCTTTAAAAATATTTTACCACAATCAACGAAAACGTAATGTATGATCATTAAATGTACTAAAAATACAATATTATCATAAAATATTAAGACTTTTATGTATTTATAGCTCTGGGTCCGATAGCATCATTATTTATGTTATGTTGGTAGCAATTTGCAGTGCGTAGCGCGGGGTTAGGAGGTTAAACTATTACATAAGAAATGTGTAAAGACTACATTTATTTAAACTAAAGGCATGTTATGCTTACTACGCATTGATCAAGCTATGCTGAACTAACAATTTCCTATATTAACTTTTTTTTATAAATTTATCTACGTTTGGCCTTGCCCTCGCCTGACGGTAAGCTACGGTGTGGGCGAGGATGGAGCATATATCCAGAATAAATCTATTCACTCTTAAGTAGAGTGGATAGATTTTGGGAGAACGATAGTTGGGGAATTGATGCAACTGCCCAGACCCGTCTTCCACAACGGTTGCACTGGGCTACACCCGAAACACGACTAGGTCGCTTCACACCATGGCTTCGTCCGGTCGGTGGTAATCAGCCGCGGCCGAAACCTCCCACCAGAGTTTGTTCCCTATTTTACACCACTCAGGGGTCACGTGTAGGGATTCTATTTTAAGGGTGCACTCCTACGGACGCGGGCAACTCAGTCCCCAGTCAAAAACTATTGCCTCAAAACACTCTCTACGACTTAATTTGTATTGCCTACATAAATATTTCCCTCAATGATCTCCTGCACCGTAAGCTAATTAAGCCATAGCTTGCAAGTGGTGGACTTGACTGGTTCGTTGCCTGACCAGCGACAGGCCCGAGACGGTAGCGTGACGCGCTCTAACGCGTGCGTTACTCCGGTGTGTCAGTGCAGGCCAACTGTGGCCGGCCTGCACGAAAGATGGAGTACGTCGGGGTTGGGTTGAATGTAGTTCCGATCCGGGACGTAGGACCGTGTGGTTTTTATTCGGTAGGACTCACGGTGTTGGATGAACAGCGTCCATGATGGATTTAGGTACCATACATACAAAAAAGGTGACTTTCTATGAAGGAGTTAATACATACGTCAAATATATTCATTTTAGCCAAGAATTAATTGGAAATAAGAAAGAAAGAAAGATCACATGATACATGAACGATAAATCGGTTCAGGTATTTAGAAAAGAAACTTACACACTTTCATGAACCCCAAAAACATAACATTCCTTTTTTAGGCAGTCGTGTAAAAAAATATTAAGTTTCTATAAATTATTTTGAGATGTGGATTTTAAATAAAACCTATTAGGTTTTCGTATTTAAATGCTTTAAAATTCTATGAGTTTTAAACGAACTAAAGTTCGCATGGAGTAATGTAATATTTCAATACTTAGACAGTGTCACATAATTTTTATTTTATTCTTTTCAACTTTTGGATACAAAATTCTCGTTTTAAAGTTGTGTCTGGTCCCAAATGTCGCCAGTTCTACCATTATTCAAGTTGTTCCTGTATTTTTATGAAGCCACAACCTTAGTTGTTGACATTGGTCTCCCAAGTCGATAGTTGGCAACGTTTCAATCGCATTTTAGTGAACACAAGAGAAATGGCAATGTTTACGGCCAATGACAATAGAAGAGAAATGTTAACTTCTTACTTTTTTATTTGAAACTTTAGCTTAATCTTTCGTAGACGGGAACTTTATTTTTCAGTTTATAAAATGGGTTAGAATTATAGAATTAGAGCCTAGTTAAATTAACTAGTAGCTCTTATGCCCTGGTTTTACCTGTTTGTTTTCTTTTTGCTCGGCTCCTAAGGGTCATAGCGTGATGTTAAATAGCCTATAACCTTCCTCATGAATTACTATTAAACGCATAAATATTCTTTCAAATCCGGCTGGTGGAGATTAGCGCGTGATTAAGTAAATGATAGCCTAGTGATATGACCGTTGGACTGACAAGGCAAGTCACAAGTTCTAATCCACGACACGCACCACTGACTTTTCGAAGTCATGTGCGTATTATATATTAATTATCACTTGCATAAAACGGTGAAGGAAAACATCGTGAGGAAACTAGCACACCTGAGGAATGTTCTCGGTGATGTGTAAAGCCATGTTAGAGATCTACGGGTGGTTTAAACTCTGACAATGGACTTTTCAATGCCGCAATATATACTTTCGTAGTTAATCTAAGACATCAAAGACATACGGTGAAGGAAAACATCGTGAGGAAACCTGGACTTGGTAGTCTGAAATCGCCAACCCGCAGTGAGCTAGCGTGGTAATTAAGCTCGTGCCTTCTCCTATGAGAAGATGCCCTTGCCCTGCAGTGGGGCAGTTATGGGCTATTTATTTTATATTTTTAAATTAAATTAAATTTATTAAAGGCTAAAATTAAAATTACAAACATGAGTTCCCTAACCCCTAAACAAGGTATATCCCTGTGTCTTAGGGGTCAATATATATTGAAGGTAAGATGGAAGATACCTACAATAATGGAAGAAGCTGGTGAGTTAATTTGTTAGGTTATGTCCAAAGATGTCCTCCATAGATCACAGATACTTTTTAAATCGTCTTATAATAGACGCCAGAGCCAAAGCAAATCATACTACAAGTTTTTTTTATAATTATGATGTTACCATATTTTTCAAAAATTTACCATAAATTTAATCCATATGAAATAGTTTTTCACTCAACTAATCTTTATAAATGGCCACAAATACTGCCATTTTCTCGCGTTTTCCAATAGAGTGGGCCCCAATAAATCTGTCTGTTACAGCCCTTACAATAGGCCCACCGTAATGACGCAGGGCATTACCCCTGGCTGGAGAGCAATTATTATAAAATTTGACAAGTCAGCCGGGCATTATGCGCTTAAGGGGGAAGTAGGGTCTTCGGATTTTAGTATGGGAGAAGACAGAAGAATTTTATTATTGAATTATGCTATTAGACGAATCTAACAGTCTATAATTATAAGCGTTCTTCTTCTAAGAAGCTAATAATGCAGCAAGCACTTGATGAAAAATCTATAAAAATAATTAAAACTGAAATGTTAAAATAACTTTATAAGTATATAGGGAACAAAAAAAAAACATTTTTTAAATTTTTGTCTGTCTGTTCGTTTCGGCTAATCTCCGAAACGGCTGAACAGATTTTAACGGGACTTTCACTGTAAGATAACTTGTATTATGAGGAGTAAATAAGGCTACTTTAATAAATTTTTTAAACAATTAGTGCTCAGCTGGCTGAGTATTCGTTTCCAACACAACCCGGGCGCAGAATAAATCTCAAAAAAAAGTAGCAAGTACATCATTATACGAACTGTGTTTAACCAAGCTTAGTCTAATACACAGTTTAGCTTATAACTACATACTAAGTGTAACTTACCGACTGTTAGACCACAACCCCACTAATTACGAGTCTCCTCATCCGTCAGGGGTAATATGCATCATTTACATTACTTGACGCCAACCAGGTAACACTTGACGTGGTCAAATTAATTTAAATTATAGCTCTATAGATTTTAACTTTTTTTTTGTATCCGCTATTTCACTCGCTTTAAGTTGACGTCACGTGTTGAATGTGGACTGTTTTGTAGTTATAGATAGTAAACGAGTATAAATATATTAATTATCTTACATTTTCATATCGCAAGCGGTAGTTTGTTTTTTGATAAAATGTCGATCTTTGTATCTTACATACATACAATTAAGGCTGTTTCCCACTGGGGTAGGCAGAGTCTATCGATTTACTCTTATACGATTCTGAGACCTTCTTCCGCTTCATCTATGTTCATTAAGCTCTTCATGCATGTCGCCAGTTTAGGTTGACTTATCTATTTTTTTTTTAAACCGACTCTTTCATTCACATTCGCCTGTAGTTTTTTCAAGCATCTTTCCACATCGCGGTATTTTGGTTGATAAAATCGACTGGCATACACTAGATCCAGTTAGAAAGGCATTATGAATAATTCCTAAAAAAAAATTATAGTCATTACTTAATGAGATAATAATTATATATAAAATATTCTTTCCGCTCCCTCTCATGACTGGCACCACACCCCAAAGGGCGTTAATTTGACAGACACTTGAGTGACGTCATTAATTACTGAACGCGTGAATGTCGCTCAGCGCGTCACGCTGTGCTCCCGTTTAGTCTTGACTGCGGTTACCTCTACATTGAAAATTATATGGTAGAGATAGCTTCTTTTTTACGAAGAAAAACTTGAAATAGGATAGTTGCGAGCGATACATTGATTGTCTGTAGGTGGCATTTGCCACTTCTCCGCTAATTTCGCGTGTTCAAAACTTGCTTGTGTAGTTACAGTGTAATGCTTACAAAAAACTTGGTAAAGATGAATATTGATCACCGGGAAAAATAGTGACATCTTATCTCATCGTAAATATATATGGAAATAATTTACTTTTTAATCATTCAAGATAAATCTTTGAAAAATATTACACGAACTCTAAAGTTATTATATTAAATGGAAAAAGAATACGGTCGCGAGCAGGATTCGAACCTGCGCCTCCCGGATGAATACTCCAGGCGCTCTGACCACTAAGCCATCTCGACCTCTACTTTTTAATATGTAAAAGTAGAAACAGTTTAAGAGCCGCTTAATCAGGCAGACATCAGATAAATGCTAAGGCACCCTCCGATTAGCTTCACTTAAACTGGTCAATTTTTAACACGTGATTTGGAAAATTGACTGTTAATGCTTCTCCCTCCGTAAGAGAAGAATCCTTCACCATATAGATTACCTTAGACTTACCTAATATTCCATTTACTGTGTGAACAATTTGAAAAAGTATTTTAGCTAAGGTCGAAAGTCGTCCGTAATTCTAATAAATCTATAATTGCCTCGTTGGTCAAGTCGTGGGTTCGATTCCCAGGTCGTTCAAAGCGTTATTGGGTTTTTTCTGTAAGGAAACTCTCAGTAGCAGCCCGGAGTTAGGAAGTTGGTGGTTCGAAACCCCCGTGATTCGGAGAGCACGTAAAGCTATCGGTCCTGCGCCTGAGCTCTCCGGTCGTGTCGGATTTCCGTCCCATCGGACTATGAGAGTGAAGGAAGAGCGATTGCACCTGTGTTTGCACACACTTGTGCACTATAATATCTCCTGCGTACTTGGCTAATCTCCTCGGACAAAGGCTGCCGTGACCGAAATACGGTCTAGAGGAGTATTACATCTATAAGGCATGTCAAGCGAACACAACAGTTATAATTTTTCTGATATTTTATCCGTGCTAAAGGAGACTGCTAGTGGAGTTGGATATTTGATTGGGTACTCCACCTAAATTATCAGGACGGTCGCTAAACAAATTCACCATCTACCCGGAAGAGTTCGGTAAGGTGCTTAGCTAGTTTTTTAAGCTTCTTATTATGTGGGTATTATGGCTAAGCATTATCGAAATACTCATAATCCCATGTTCCACAACTATCATCCATTACATAACACCATAACCCTTTAAAGACTTTTACAACCGTTACTTTTCACTGCGATAAAGTAACATCTAATTTGTTGTTAAAAATAAGTTGCATTGTTGCGTGCGTCATATCATTACGGCAGCGCCTGGGGCAGAAGAGTAAAGGTTAATGATGAAAGTGAGTCTGTCATGTGTGGTGTTAGTAGTATCGAAGTTCCGCTGCAGTTCCGATGATGAATCACCGTTCTTTTACTCGGAACAGTTTATAGTATTTACCGCATTGTTTTCTAATGATTCTTATGACATTAGTGTTGTGAATGATGTTGCTGTTGTTTTCCGTTTATGGTTGGACAGTATTATAAAGTTGTCTTGCTTTTCGCGTGTCATTTTTTAGAGTCCTTAAGAGGCTATGGAAAGCTGTGTGTGCCATTGATGATAATATATTGTAATAAAACACTTTGCAACGTTCGTGGTCGCAAGAGTCCTCCTGCGACCACGAACGCTGCGAAGTATTCGAAACGTCAGGAAAAACAAAGCAATAATGCACACGATTAATCCGGTTAAAAGTTGTTTTATTATAATGTATAGTGATCGCGAAAACCTAAGATATTACTAGATAATATATTGTTTTCCCCAAATTATGCGGCACTTGATCAAAAATCCAGGACTGCAACTGTAGGTGAGACATCACCTGAAATACGACTAGGAATGTCTTAATTATTTAACTGGAGATTGCGTTGTCCCACTTGGCACCGGAATATATTAAATATCTTCTATGCAGGCAATGAAACCCCATTACAACACATACTGGACGTATGTAATGTAATGAGCTTTCATTGCTGGGAGAAGAGAGGCTCCACAGCAGCAATATCTTCAATTGCGATAAAAAAACAATACATAATCAACTCTGAAATCAAGTTCAAAACGAATACAGATAAATCAAGGGAACACTAAAGTTATAATGTTTCGTGGAATAAAAAATCGGTGTATTGAGCCAAGATCGAGGACTTAGTGGTTAGAGCGCCTGGAGTATTTATCCGGCAGGCACAGTTCGAATCCAGTTCAAAACTAATCGCCCCTTATCTATAACATTCATTACCATTTCCCCTTCAAATCAAACCCTACCCTTTCTAAAACAGACAAATGTTCAGGGAATTCCCACCATTAACGTTCATTGCTGGTGAAACAAAATGGTTTTCGCAATGTAAGTACATCGCTTTGCTGATATAAAACTGAATGGCCATCAGACTGGTTAATGGTAGCCGTATATCGTAATACTCCGCCCACCAGCCGGGCACGCAGACACTATTACTATGGGAGCATTATTTTATTTTATAATTAAATCGTGAAGGTTAACCAGTGAGTAAATTGGGAAAATAATATTTGATTTTCTGCCTTTTTTTGAAGTTTATGTCTTTAATTCTTTCGCATTTCTGAGCTGGAGGTGTTTTGTGATGAGAATGCTTATGTTTATTTATTTAAATAACATTTAAATAACAAGTTTCTTTTTACTTTTTTTTTCTCTTTCAATTAGGTAAGCTTCGTAAAAACTGGTAATAAAACAAAAACTAACACAAATTCTATGAAATTTTTAATCATTACACTGTGGAGATCGATAGTCTCTGCCTACCCCGATTAGAAACAGACGGGATTGTATGTAGGTATTGTATGCTGGTCCTAAGACAGTTATCATTTTTGTAAATGTGAAAACACGGAAACACTAAAAAATTTGTGACGAAACGGATAAAATTATTTCTAATATCTTTGTATAAAATAGAACCCAAGACAGACCACTTAAAATTTAGATATAGATAGAGTGATAGAGTATTCCTTATTGTACACCAAGTTCAAGAAAATAATAAAATTATAATTAACTATAACAGGCGGTCGCATCGCTATTAGCTGCTTCTTATAGACAACCGTTTTTTATTCATATTTAAATATTAGTAGTGTAAACAATATACACAGAAAAGGAACACACAATTATTATAATTAACACAATATTGTCTAATAGAACTGTCCAGTTCAACAATAACATAATAGCTCCACAATACAGATAAACTAATACAAATTATGGGCCCCTCCTCTTTAGATACTCCCGCCTTTCCATAAATGTATTAACATCACTTTCCTATTTAACATCTGCTTAGGAAAGTGAACTTTATCAAATATTATCAAGTACCCGTTGGTCTACATTTAAATTTGAAATTTAATGTAGTAGTAGAAAATATTCAAAGTGGGATTATTTTTGCGATACGATTGACCGCTACAGTGGGAAAGTATAAGTACTGCATGGATTACACAGTTTCTGAGTTTAAAAATATGTATGTACGATCAATCATAGTAACTTTTTTTTTGTATAATAACTTTCGTGAGACACGTTCATATTAATTATTGTTCAACGGTTACTACTCACGCGCATTCTTCGGGATTGCCCGACTAGTTTCGAACTCGAACTTCATTGAATTTTTATTAACGAACTTACATGATTTTTTTATCTCCGATTTACTTAACGCGTGTTTTGAAATGGCCGAAGTAATCAAAATTCTTTACCAAATCAATGTGCAATCATTGAATAAATATATAATAATAAATAGTAGCAGTGATAGCTTAGTGGTATGACCTTTGGACTGACAAGTCAAAGGTCGCAAGTTCAAACCCAAGGCACGCACGTCTTTTCGAAGTCATGTGCGTATTATAAATGAATTATCACTTGCTTAAAAAATGGTGCAGGAAAACATCGTGAGGAAACCAGGATACCTGAGAGATTTTCTCGATGGTGTGTAAAGCCATGTCTGAAACCTACGGGTGGTGTAAACTCTGACACTTGGTTGTTCATTAACCATACGATAAGAAGACTAAATAAATGACAATGATTATGGTCGTAATTATGACAGTGAAAACCACAGTAAGTAATGAAAGATTTTTCTAATAAAATATGTATGCCTATTAATAAAGCAGCTAACAAACCTAATACCTTATAAGACCATTCAAATTTAACGCTAAATATACCAGGTTCACTTAATTATACCAAGTACGGGTTAACTAAAGTGTTTTATAAGCGTGTAATTCCACGGCCAGTCTTTGAATCGCGTGCTTACCAACAGTCAATCATTACAGGCTAGTTATCTACCATCTAACGATCAACATTCACACATTAAGACGAGGATTAGCCGATACTTTTTAAAGGAAATTATAAGAAAGTTACGCTTCAATTGCTTATCTCCATCGTAAAGGGAAAACTTAATTAAGTAAGCTTAATTTTTCATATTTTGTAGAGTAATAGAAAACGCAACTGTTAATATCATTGACACTATTTTGAAATATCGGTGACGATAATAAAATAAATATCAAAGGTTGAAAACACCCGCAGCAAATCATGTCTTACTAAAACCAGCAATATTTTTTTTGGTTAACGACACAATATCTAAATTCATTAATTAGTATTCCATAAGTAATTTATGTTGAGTTGCAATAATAACCATATTATTAAATAAAACAAAAAATAATACAAATGCACTTAATAGATTATACGTCTGCACGACAGGTGTCACCTACATTTTAAATTATATCAGGTTGTTATAAATGATGCAACAATTACATACACTACTTTACGCAATGTGTCTTACGACAAAATTACTGTATTCAGATGACGACTCTGTAACAGATACATCATTTTACATGGTCTTATTTGTAGTAATTAAGTTCTTCCACGAAGCGTTGCAATGTTTAATGTATCAGCGGTTGAAAACAGACAAATACATTTTTTTTTCAAGCTTTTTTTTTACCCGCAGGTCACACTTGTTTATAACATAGAATTTGACAGAATTTTCCCTTAAGGAATGCAACATTTTCCTGGAGACAGTTAACTATGTAACTTTCCAATGTTCCAACTATCCATGCAAAATACGTTGGTCCATTACTGTGACGTAAAAAACGACAAACATATTATCACATTTATAATTCCAATTTCAAAATTATAAATGACTAAACTCGCGACAATCTAAGAAGTCCGATTTCTTATTTTACCTTTGAATTAACGTCTACGTAAGAAATTGAAAAATAAAATTCATAATCCTAAATAATTACTCTGTTACCCATACACTATAACAACGAGTAACATTCGTAAACCTCAAGTTTAGCTTTATATTGAAAAATTTACTCAAAAAGGAAACGCGAGTTTCGTAGTTTAGCTAGCTTTCACATGGATAGAGTCATGGGCACAGCATAATACATTGTTCTTTTCTGCTGATTTTTTCTTAAAAAAAAGAACGGTGCCCTACACTAGGATTTTTTTCCCGTATTGTGTGTGGGTTTACAGACATATAATCTCACATGCATTCCAAATCATAAGTCAAATCATGTCCTAAAAACAATACGCAATCATCATCATCCCCCTATCCTGATCACAATTTTTTTGGAGTCGGCGCAGCATTTATTCTTCTTCCACTTTCTAATTGTTTTTGAAATTGCATGCTGCTAAAGTTTTGGCAATGAAACATGGAATATTAAAAAAAAAACATCACAGTTTTCTCAATTTTGGAGCAGGTTTGCATAATAGAATCCTATTTATTATGCACGCTCGTAACTGCCTCGTTGGTCTAGTGGTCGCAAGCGCGACTGCTAAGCATGAGGTCTCGGGTTCGATTCCCGGGTCGGGCAAATTGTTATTCAGTTTTTCTGTTAGAAAATTCTCAGTAGCAGCCCGGAGTTTGGAAATGTGCCCGGTAGATGGCAATAGGCTCACCACCTATTACATGGGACTTAATAACAGCATTGGTGAAATGTGGGTGTACAACTGTGTACATCTCTGCCTACCCCTTCGGGGAATACAGGCGTGATGATATGTATGTAATTATGTATTTTCAAGCCATTTTGTTTCAAAAGTACGACCTGACATATTTCAAATGACAATCGAGCGGTTGAATTTTCGAGAGTAATCCTTCATGCTGGTCTGACGTAATATTAAGTTCTACCACAGAATATTACATTACCTTTAGTCTTAAAATCAGATATGCTAGCTTACTCTGTATTCTGATCTTACCTATTATAATTAAATTATTCCGCGTATAATTGCGGTGCTTTAAGCAGTACGCAGATGTTCAATTAATATGTAAGCTTTGTTCTTAAGTTTACTGTAATAGGTTACATGTTTTCTTGTTTTGCGAAAACAAACGTGCTTGTTCGAGTCTGATGTAAGTCGAGGAAGATGAATGTATATTAAATAAATTAAAATTACACATTCTAATGCCTATTGAGAAGTACTTCGAGATACACGGCATATATTGATGCTACGATTGAGATTTTTTTGTATTACTTATTCAGTATCTGCCTAGCCTTTTCCCAATTACATTGGGGTCGGCTTTTTTTCAAACTGGATACAACTTAATACCAGTATTTTAAATGGAGCGACTGCCTATCTGACCTCCACAACCCAGTTATGATTGGTTGTCAGACTTTCAGGCCTCTGACTACCCGTAACAGCTGTCATAGATCTTAATTTGACAACCGGGACCGACGGCTTAACGTGCTCTCCGAGGCAAGTATTACTTATTCAGTAATTTACTTTAATATAGCGAAAAGCGATATCGCTATCCCTCTCTTCTACTTAACTGTGCTGTGCCTGACAGGGTCCATAATTTAATCTCATAGTTCTAAGCCAACCACCTGTATAACATTATGGAATGCAATAAACTACTGGGTATTGAGTATTTTTATTATCGTCACCAATATTCCAAAATTGTGTCAATGATATTATCAGTTTGCGTTTTCTATTACTCTATAAAATATGAAAAATAAAACTTACTCAATTAAGTTTTCCCTATACGATGGAGATGAGCAATTAAATAAATGTTGTAAATATTATGGAAAGAGGTTGATATAAACGGTCATTGATAATTTATAAGATTATAATAAAACACCTTTTAACCGGATTAATCGCGTGTATAAATTTAAATTATTTTAAATAAACTGTTGAGATGCCTGACACCTTAGTCCTCCTGCGACCACGAACGCTGCATAGTGTTCGAAACGTCAGGAAAAACAAAAAGCCCATAATACACGCGATTAATCCGGTTAAAAGTTGTTTTAATATAATGTGTAGTGATCGCGCAAACCTAAGATATTACTAAAAGATATTGTAAAGAAAATTCAAATAACTTCATGACGAAAAGGAATATTTAAATTATTGCTGTTGCAACACATAATTTTTCGTTTTGAACTATTAGTAAACTACAACTACTTCAAATACACCCATTTGTGAAACTCAACCCTACCTCTACATAATGACCTGAAACATATACATTACGACGTACAAACAGACACCTAATTAGTCACGAAGAGAAAACAATGCGTTTAGTTACCTACGTCTTTTATCCCGGGATGTGACGTCATACGCTAATGGATTACGTCATTACGACCCTTTGACGGCTTCATAGTGTAACAGTGTCAAGACCTAAACTGACTTGGTGTTAGTTTTTTTTCTTTTTTAAATTTAAATTAGGGCCTTCCCTTAGTATTATAATTATTAGATTTCCTCTATTAACGCACATACGCCCAGACAAGGAAAGTTACAAATCGAACATACTCGTAGTTAAGTTGACGTTCAATTTGACAGGCTATTTCGAGTTTTTACATATTTAACAGCATTCTAAGAAAGAAAAAGCATTCAATCAACAAAGGCAATGTGATAAGCACATTATAAGGTACATAAATCAAATAGATTTAATAAATAACATAACATAGCATCACGCCAGTATTCCCCGAAGGGGTAGGCAGAGGTGTACACCCACATTTCACCAATGCTGCTATTAAGTCCCATGTAATAAATAGATACATAGGCTATATTTATTACTAGAAAATATTAGGGATCCTTGCTAAAACTTCAATAATGTAACCCAAGGTGTAAATGTTCACACGTGCGAAGCCGGGACAGTATTTAATAATATCATTATATATATAATATAATTTAAAGTATTTAATAAACTAACAAACCTCGACCTACATCTGTCATCAGTCAGTTAGACTTAAAATAAATCTTAATAATACAAGTAATAATCTAGGATTAAAATTAGTGATATCTTGGAAGACAAATTGATGGGGTCTGACGGTTCAGTTCGGCCGAAAGACTGGCTCCTGCACTGTAAAACAATTGTATGATCTACAGATAATTACCTACTACTGAGAATTTCCCAACAGAAAAACTTAATCACACTTTGCCCGAAACCTGAAACCTCATGCTCAACCGACCAAGGATACGAACCTGAAACCTAATGCTCAACTACCGCGTTCGAGTCCATTAGATGAGGCCGTTTAAAGTTAAAAAGTCAAATTAGGTAATATACACAGTGCACCGCAATCATTTGACACCAATTTACCAAGATCACCACGTGAAATCAAAGGTATCCGTATCCCTGAATCATTCTATTAACTACCAATAATATGAAATTTTACGATATTCCTATAGGTTTCTGTTAAAAATTTTAATTTCGAGAGCTATACAGATAAAGATAACTAACACAATAGAGCCTTAATTATTCATCTAAAATTGAAATTGGACTTTAGTATCGTATTATTTCCTAGAGGAGCTCGTGGCTAAGTAACAGCCGCACAGATCGATCAGTCGAGGTTAGGCTGCGCTTGCCGCGGTCGGTTTGTGGATGGTTTGACCATCATTTCATACCGAGAGCCCTCTGTGCCTCGGAGAATACATTAACCCGTCGGTCCCGGTTGTCAAATTAAGATCTATGACAGCCGTTACGGGTAGTCAGAAACCTGAAAATCTGACAACCAGTCATACCACGAGATATCGTGTTACCCAGTTACTGGGTTGTGGAGGTCAGATAGGCTCCATGTAAACTACTGGTACAGTTTGACTGGAAGCCGACCCCAATGTAATTGGGAAAAGGCTAGGCAGATATATATCGTATTCTTTTCATATAAACCTTCTTTTGTATAATAACTTTCGTGAGACATATTCATATCAATCATTGTTCACCGGTTACTACTCACGTGCATTTCTCGGGAATTGCCCGACTAGTTTCGAACTCGAACGGAGCCGTTAGTCATGAGCTGAGCCCGCGGCGAAGTCGCGAGTCAAACTAGTCGGGCAATTCCCGTGAAATGCACGTGAGTAGTAACCGGTGAACAATGATTGATATAAACCTTCTGTCCGGAAACGACTTTACATTAAAGTTATAGATTTTATGCCATTTTTCCGGCCATAAACAAACTTCCTAGTGAAATTATTCTCTTCATCAAAGGTCGTGGTTAATGAGTTCCTTCAAGTTACGGTTACAATGACAACCACATTAATACGCAATGCAATTGAATGGTAACCATAGAACAGTTAAAAAAGAAGTATCACAAATTTATATAAGAAAACATACGTACCATGTATAAAATAATCATGTTTTTTCTTTTACAAAAAAAAAGCAAATCACAGAAATCAAAATTAATTAAAAGGAGTAAGTTTTATAATAAAACAAGTTTTAACCGGATTAATCGCGTGTATTATTGTTTTTTTGTTTTTCTTGACGTTTCGATCACTTTGCAGCGTTCGTGCAAAGCTAACGAAACGTTGTTTAAAAGTTGTTTTATTATAATGTGTAGTGATCGTGCAAACCTAAGATATTACTATAGGAGTAAGTTTGTTGGCGTTACTGCTTCCATAGTACCTACTTACAACTTTTTGTACCTGTATGTACCTATTTAGGAGCTGAATTAAGTTTTGTTCCCCAAACCCAGGAGTCCTTTTTTTTGTTCTCATTTGCTATATCTACAAATGAGACTGACCTATAGGTAGTACATACAGTTATATTGTACATATCTCGACAATGCCTTTTAGTAATACATTAGTCTCTCTCAGAGAATACCTTCGCGTGCGTCCACTATCGCGTGTTGTACGGAGTGGGACTTCTGTTAATCTTTTTGTTATTATATACGTATTGCAATAAAAACTTGTTACATTAGTCGCCATTTTTCTCCCGACACGCAACTTATGATAAAATCCGCCGAATGTTTAACCGTATATATTGAAGTGTTAAATTTATGACTTCAGTTTTTTATAGTAGCTTCATTAATGCGGTATTCGATATAAAATAAAATGCTTTTTGATATTATATCGTATGAATTATTTAAAGGAATGCTGTGTTCCTGCTTCTTTGTTTATGTATCCAATTTCATTGGGATATAAAAAAACTGGTTACACCTGTAACTTGTAACTGTTTATTTTCATTCATTCAAGGTTTAAAAAATATATATTTTGTATAATAACTTTCGTGAGACATATTCATATTGTTCACCGGTTATTAATCACGTGTTTTTTTTTGGATTGCCTTAATATTCCGAACTCGAACTGAGCCCTAAGTCAAATTGATCTTATATTCATTGTTAAGTTAATATTTATGGCAGTAGAATTACAACCCATTACATGGGATTTAATAACTGCATGTGGGAAATGTGAGTGTACTACCAGTAGTAGACCTCTGCCTAAACCTTCGGGGATACAGATGTCATAACATATTATATCAGCATCGCTTACATTCCTAATTATTTGTGAGCAACTTGCTTCGATAGTTCTCTCGTACGAAGGCTACGCCTCATTTTGGGTCAGTGAACCATTACAATAAGTGATTTAGGGCAACTGACTAAAGACCACGTCGTATAAAAAGTCAACTATTAGGTAGAGACTGCGTCAAGGTACAATAAACAGAACAAGTTCTCATTATGTAAATTTTCTGAAGACTGAAGCTTTTGTTGACGCGATCTTATCTTAAGTATGTCTACCTAATTGTCGTCATGGTCAATAAAAGGCCTATATTAAATACCTTGAACTCTGAACTTCCAAGCCTTTGCCCCACTTGACCACTGTAAAATTATGAGCCCACAACCAACACTTAATGATGTCACAGTTTGCCCGATTGTGTGCAATTGTGCTATTATGCACACTGTGCAATTTGTTCGTGCGATTTTCCCGTGGACTGGTGCGTCGTCGTGACTAACTATGGCTTTCTATCATAGGCCACATTATGGTTTAACTTTAAACTTAGATTATGGAAGTCATTTTGAGTTAACAATTTTGTTACGTAAAAATGGTGTCAGCGTATTTATTCAACGTAATATGTTTCTTAGATTACCTTTGAGCCGTTAATTAGAATAGGTTTTCTCAGGGAAGTGTAACGTGGAAAATGTTGGATAAAATTATATTTTATGATTTTAATTATAAAATATAATTTTTTCATTTCATTCATTTATATTTTATGTTTATGATTTTAAACTGGGTCTGAATTAATGCGTAGTGAAATCTGGAAGTGCTATGATGGAAATTAGAATTTAGAACTTTATTTCCTCCTGTATAACAAAACATTAAATGAATCCAGGCCTTAACGTTAAAACGTAACTAATAAATAATTAGGATGCAGGTATCCGAGAGATAAATAATTATTTTCTGTATGGCTTCGTACATAGGCAATGTTATAAATTCAGATGTGGTCCACTCAAAATTAAATATGAGTAATTATTGTTGAACAGCTCACGTGCATTGTTTTGGACTGCCCGGCTAGTTACGCGTTTGACTCGCGACATCGCTGCGGGCTCAGCTCAAGTATAAGGCCTCCGTTCTAATTTGTAGCTAAATGGACAATCCCGAAGAATACGCGTGAGTAATAACTGGTAAACAATAATTAACTCTAGACAGTGATTGAATCCTAATTACACAAAAGAAAAAAATATACTGATAAGTCGTAATCAAAAGATCCCAGCATTTTTGTATTTTTTGGAAGGAACAAGAATAAATACCAATCACCTGAAACGACGGTATACACACACGCAAAAACGCACGAATGCACACAAGCACACACGCACGCACGCACACACGCACGCACGTACACACGCACGCACCCACACAAGCACGCTCACACATGCGTGCATAATTTATTATATTATTCATCACATCATTGATACCAAGTAATATATAACAAACAGAAAACGAACTTCACCTTAAGACAGCTAAGCAATATTTAAGGCGTCATGCTATAATATTGACACCATAAAGAGCCGTTTACTACACATAAATATTAAACAGACTCAGCTCAGTTAATTTTCCAATCACTAGTATTAAAGCAGTAACCTGTAGGTCGCAAGTATATTAGACACTCAATTAGATTGATCAATTCGTTCATGAAACATGTTCGTAAAGAGACATGTCATCAATCAACTTCAGGCTGCACTGTAGGATCAGGCAGGCATGGACATGTGACGTAACTAGTTTAAAGACTTGTTTGAATATGTCATATATAACGCAGGTTATATAGAGTGGCACTGGGGTGACATTAAATGATGCCACGTATACTAACTACATCGTATTCTTTATTCATACACAAAAAATAAAAACAAATTGTTTATTTGGTGTGAAATGTTAAATATTTTATCTATTAACATAAATCTTTAAGTTTTAATACTAACACACTATGGCCTAACATACTAGTCGCTGTAGCCTAAAAATGTATTCTGCCTAGCCTTTTCCCAATTACTTTGGGGTCGGCTTCCAGTTAAACCGGATGCAGCTTAATACCAGTATTTTACATGGAGCGACTGAAAATAAATGACTTTTATTTTTATTAATTTAATCATTTTTTAAATGTTTAATTCTTAACAACATCGTGAAAAATGCATGTATCTTTAGATATTACGTGACAAATACTAGTAGCTCTAAGGCAGATCCGAGAGGAAGCTGGAACAAACCTTGTCATTCTGAATTACCTAAGTCCTCTAATAACATTTAAAAATAAAATCAATTCAAGCAATATCAAGGCCGTTTTAACTCGAGTAAATTTTTACTTTAGTTTCTTTGTAAGATGCATTTTTTTATTGTTTATTTCATGAGTTTATATATAGCACTTATTAGATAACCCATACTTACTTTATCCTTGTATAAACTTGACTTAAACTTCATTACGTATAGCTGCCTCATTGGTTAGTGGCTGTAGGCAGTGCTGTTGAACGTAGAGCTAGGCTAGGATATTCCATTGGCTGTTCGATTCACGAGTCAGGTAAAGATTAATTGGGTTTTAAATTCTGATAGAAAATTCTCAGTAGCAGTCTGCGGTATAAAAATTGTGCCTTGTAGACTAATCGCCTATTAGATTGAGAGAATTGAAGTGACATTGGTAAAATGTTAATTTAACACAAGTTTTGTAGTACATAGTAATATCTTCGGTTTTCGCGATCACTACACATTATCATGTTATCGCTTATCGTCAGGAAAAACAAAAACCAATAATACACGCGATTAATCCGGTTAAAAGTTGTTTTATTATAATTAATAGATGTACATCTTTCCCAAATCCTTAATGCTGCTATTTAATGTTTATCCATTTAATAAAAAAAAAAACTTAATTGTTCGCACTAATCTGGTGGTCGTAGAAATTGGAGTTCCCACTACCGGCTTTGCATTAGGTATGAGGGGTGCCGTTAAATGTCGTACTTTCCCCGTCACAAAACTTAACGGCAACTTAAAATTAAGTATCTTTTGAGTATTTTACCACAATTTTCTACACAAAAAAAAACTGTATACCAAAGCTTTCTTTACAAGCCATAACTTTTTTTTTTACTTCCGTTAATTTAATACCCAAATTCTTCCGTGAAATGTTAATGTACAATACCGCAAAACGGGTATAAAGTTGGTCTTCAACCGTGTTGTATACCGTAACGATATGTAGAAAGGCTCGTCCTTGGTGCCTGCAACGGTAGGTCACTGACCGTACGGGCCGGACGAAAAATGGCGAACATTGTACATTTTTGCTTGTCTTTTCGGTATTTTAGTAGGTTAATTTTATCTTTTTGGTGTCAATGTTAAAAACTTTGGACTTAAAAAAATTTATGTGGTAAAGTGCGTTGCATAAAATAACATAACATCTTGACTGTATTCCCATAAGGGGTAGGCAAAGGTGTACACAGTAGTACACCCACATTTCTTCCCGTCCCATGCAATAAGTTGAGAGTGTATTGCTATCTACGAGTTCGTTGCATAGTTGATTAAATAAGGATAAAACTATAAGTGAATAGATTAATGATTGTTTACGGTTAAATAGTAGTCATTTCCACTTTCAGGGTTGTCCGATTAGTTTCGATCTTCAATGGACACCTTAGTTATAAGATTGATCACCAGTAAAACTGAATTATACATTAAAAAAAGGTGGAGAGTAAAATGGGTGATGAGTAGGATTCGAACCTACGCCTCCCGGATAAATATTCCAGGCACTCTACAAACTAACCTATCTCGATCACTAACACTGTTTTATACTCGCGTTAAAAAATAGCGTCACAATCCAATTTCTTTGTCAATTCCTTAGATAAGCTCAACAATAGATGTGACAATAGATTTCACTATTACGCCTTACATAACATACTTACCTACTATACCGACGACGGCTTATCAAACCAATCGTTTAGCAAAAATACAATAATAAATACATTCCTATACACGCAATATAATTACAAATGAATACGTAATAGGTACTAAACGATAGTAATAAGTAACACCGAGGTGATTGACAGATTAAATTCAAATTATCATTACAAATGCGAAGTACAAGTGTCTGTTTGTTTGTCAACTTTTCAGCGATAGACAACGAATGGAGTTGATTGACAACGACATGGAATTCACAGCAACCCCTTCAGATGTATTCTACATTTGTTGAATCTTGAAGATTGACAAAGGGTTATTTTTTCCAGATAATTCTGGGGCAAACCGGGTTAATTCTACTAATAGGCTATTCAATATTCGATTTTAGTGAGTTCATGAATTTGGATATAATATTGTCATCACTCAAAAACGACTCAACGGATTTGGATGATATTCGGCATACTTTAGGTCCTTTAACATTTCTTGTACCAGTTACATGCAGAATATTTACGGAAAATAGGAAATTTCAAAGACGAAACTGCAAGAATTGGCTAGTTGTGTATAATAATATCTTCTAGTGATTGGCAGTTGGGGATATTGTAAGGTGCGGGCTCATTACCATGAATGAGTTAGTAAAGATTTGATTGTTTGGATAAGGGCCGAGTACAACAGATAGTATTTTGTTTTAATTGGTATTGAGTTAATGAGTGTAACAGTGTTACATAAATAGTTTTTAACTTATGTTTGGTTACAAATTACAGTGCATAATTAATGAGTTGGTGTAACAGCTGTGTTTTGTAGTATTTCGTAAAGAAAATGCGTAAATATCTTTTTCGAGGTCGATGACTGTCCGAATACCTTACCTAGCTGCGAGAACTGGTTTCAATGTCCGGTTGGGCAAAGTGTTACTGGAACTTTTTGATGGGAATTTTTCAGTAATATTCGTATTGGCTATAATTACTTTTTTACTATTTTCAAGAGACCCCGATATCTTGAGAAACGGCCATATCTTGGGGCAGTAATACACTCGAGAAAGTAATATCCTTTCAGTATCTTGGAAGCCCGACTCGTGACGACAGCCGCCTTGGTTAAAAAAAAAAATTGATCAGGAGAACTTATTATCTTTGTGACAGATTTAAACAGTAACATTGTCCAACTGGACACTACATAAAAATGTCCAATTAAAGGCAAATTGAGAACTGACTGACTGAATGTCTAATAACTAAATTACTCTCCAATAAATCCCCCCATTCCATCAGACAGCGACAGCTACTAAATTATTATCATACATATTAAAATTTCAATACATAATGCAGATAACAGAATAGTCTAGACTTATGTTTATCGCGTGCTTATTAAGCATGCTGCCAGCTCTCGATGCACGAGACCTGCTTGTGCAAACCGTAGATTGATTGAAGGCTCTACTGTGTTGCATTTTAGTGCAACTACGAAAATTGAATCGGTAATTTATAATGTGACACATTATAATATATACTCCCGACCGAATTTTCGGCCTATCTCGCGCTGGATATCAATAATATAGTGGACAAGCGTATTCGCAAGCACAGGTGCACTCTCTCTTCCTTCACTCAGCAATCCAACACGATCCGAGAAAGATCAGGCGGTTTTACGTTGCTTTCCGAAGCATGGAAGTGTCACACGGCCGCTTCCTAAGTTCGGGCTGGTATGAATGTTTAGTAGATGTGTGTGCTTCCAATAATTTATTTTATTTTACTTTAGTTAGAACTAGACATGGGCGTTTTTGGTATTTTCTGTAAACGGTTACATATCCGATATGAAGTTTTCATATCGATATGAAAAACCGTTTTTAGATATCGATATGGAGAGTTTTTAGATATCTACAGCAAACGCTGAACGATATTCGCTTCGTCTCGTTTTCACACCCGGTAACGTCATCAGTTGGACAGAGAGACGGCGAATATCTAACCACGAGATAGATATCAATATGAGAAGTTGAGTAAGCTACGTAAACGGATATGGATAGTTCGTTTTTCATTTAGTTCGATATGATATGATCGATATTGTAAAAACGGTTTTCTGTGTGTGGCATATCGATACGATATGATATGTGTGTATATCCGTTTTAAGTTACGATATGATATATCGGACTCATGTCTAGTTAGAACGGTTTACAATCCACTTACACTAAGTTAAAGTAACAAGTTATCTAAGAAATATGAAATTAGTATAACTAAAATACTAATTTGAATGTAGAACTTCGATAAAACTAAGATAGGACGACATAAGACACTGCCATTCGTCTGCAAATAGATCGCAGTCCCGGTTTGTTTTCATGAGGCTGTTGAGCATAAGTATATTCCTTTATAAGCCTTCAAGCAAAAAAACGGACAAGGGGAACTATAAAATGGGTAATATATGTATTAATAAAAATACTTAATCATCGAATTAAAATCTAATCCATGAACTAATTAAAAAAAAATTGGACATTGGGTGTATTTAAAAAATCAAAAAAGTTTTTACATAAATCGATTCTGATTCTTCAATCGACAGAGTAAGAATAACCACTGATTGCAGTAAATATATAAAGAAATTTAACTAGTAAATCGCAGGAGCCCAGTTATAAATCAATCGAGACAAGTGGAGTATTGGTTTTGTTAAATTATTCGCTCTACAAAAACAGTCGACGGTACAGCCTCAAGATTTATCGATGTCGTTTCCTTTCCGATATTATTTTATTGTGATTCGATTTTAAACGATTGAAAATATCGAGCGACATTTCGGACTAGGAAAAACAAGATAGTTTAAGTGGTGGGTACGCTTGATGATTACGATTTAGTGAAAAAGACGTTATGCTTCCAATAAATAATAGAATTAATTAATGAAATCAAGCACCACTTAAAATATTTATCAACATTATGGACAGCACTTTTTTCTGTTTGCATATTCTTCAAAACTTTGAAGAAGAAGACAGAGAATATTGGTGTAAAAACCAAGATTAATAATACCAGGCTTAAGAAGGTAATAATTATGAAGAAATTGTAGTTACCCCTAACAGAAGTAATTATGAGAAGGATTTATTTTATTTAGTTGGAGAGGCACTGGAACAAGATTATGTGTCTAAACCTTACCAAGTAAACTTGAAATCTAATTACAATTTAAATGGCGGGTGACGGTGCAAGCACCAATAAATAATGTTAAGATAAATCAATTAAAATTAGTAAGTTACATATCAATTGGTGCAGCAGGATGTAGAAAGCAACTGGACGTTTAATGATTAATTGCCGTTGAAATGATTTATATTTATTTATAAAGTTAAACGTTTAGTTAACTAATGTTTTTAGATGTTGTTTGATGTCCGTTTTTTTGAATTCTTGCCCGTTCTTCTCCACAGGAACCTACACTTTGGAACGTGGCAACTAACTTCTGACAATTGAAAAGTGCCTGTAAATGGTTTATTTCAATTAAATGATTTGATTTGAATTATTGGAATTTATTGGTTGGCACCAATAATGATCCTGTTTTTTTTTGTTTTTATATAAATTTAGCTTTAGTAATTAAGCTACTAACGTTGCTAGACGTGCTTCCTTAGAGTAGGTATAGGTATATGACACTAAATATATAAAGAGGTCATTATAATACATATACTTATGAAAAAGGTTTTAATTTGAAGTATTTAATGTGATGACCATAGATAAATTAGTATCAGGGCAGGAGGATGATGATGACTTTTTAAACGACTTCAAAAAAGTAGGAGTTTCTCTATTCGCCGGAATCTTAAAAAAATATATATATACCTATTGCTATAGTGTTTGAAGCGATAGGTAAACTATTTAGGTCGTTAAGAGTAGCAAAATAAAAAGTACATAGATATCTAACATACTCACCGTTATACAAATTACATATTATATTCGTCATTATTGCTCATAAGATTAAAATCTATAACAAATTAATATGAGTTATTACACTTTTTCATTGCATCGATGAATTATGTTATATTAGTTTTATAAAAATACAAAACAATTTTTTTCTCCAACCACAATAATCGGTTATCAATTAACTAAACTAATTAATTAAGCACAACTATTACATGGCGCATAGTACTTAGTAGTAAATACTTTCAATTGTGGTTTGACTAATAATTACATCATTCTATAATTACTTTTGGAGATTTCGTTTAGGCCTATAAGATCCACAAAACGGCGTATACTTACATAAACTGACGCCTTCCTCCCATGGCAGAAACAACAGTACGCCACTTTTTTTTGTGTATGGCATCTCGCAGGTCAACCTAGGAGGATGTCGACTGCTTAACCGGGCTTTCCTGTGGTTACCTTAATCATTTTAAGGCCCCCAGCTAGGGCATTCAACTTATATAAACTAAGCTACCCCGCATGGGGTACCCCCCCATGCGGGGTACGAGCCTGGGCTTAGGGCGTCGCTGGTGGGAGGACAGCAAGGGTCTGGCTGGATCGGATTCAAACAGAACACCACCTGCTACGATCCTTATGTAAACCTTTTGGTTCTCCACGTTCATACATCTGGTCTATGTAGGTAGTATTATTTTTAGTTTTTGGAACAATATTTTTGTAAGCTTTGGGTCTAGGTGTGTGTGTATGTGCAATTTCTGTCTTGTAGATACGCAGTACGCACCCACAGTTCAATAGTGTGAAGAAAAGAAAAAAAAAATTAATCGCCTACCTAGAAAGTGAATTATACCTATGACTGGCCGTTTTCCTAATTCAGAAAACTATATCAAAACTAGATATTAGTAATTTTTTCAAGAATTTGTTCTGAATCTATAACAGGCAAGCTAGCTTCCAATACCACCTTAAATAAACACAGTAAGAAAAAGTTGCAAAAATGAATCAAAACATAAAATTCACAAATTAAAAAAAAAAAACAAGACTACGGAAACTACATAACGTTATATTCATACCGATAAGGATCGCCACAGACATGTAAAAACAATTTCATTGTTCCGCTGCGCTGGGAATGTCTTTGTGCCGCTTGCCGTTTGCAGTCTGCCTAACCCCGTGGGAACTATTGTGTGTGTAACAGGACTTTAGGACTTGCGCTTGCGTCATACATATATGGTAGGCTTTGTAATCTAATGTGGGTAACGGTTAAACGTTATTGAATACTGAATTTAAATCTGAAGTTATTTGCAACATGTGCGGTTTGTTCAGAAAGATGTGATGTTGTAAAGAAGTGTGAGTATTCATTATTGTTCAACGGTTATTACTCACTTGCATTCTTCGGGATTGCTCGACCAGTTTCGAACTCGAACGGAGCCTAGTCGGACAATCCCGAAGAATGCGCGTGAGTAAAAACCGTTGAACAATATAATCAATATGAAGGTGTCTCACGAAAGTTATTATACAAAAAAAAAAGGTGTGAGTATTTATGAGAGACTGAAATAGGTGACGATGACGTCACTATTATAAGATTTATTAAAAAGTTGGAGGAAAGATTAGATTTTGCAGTTTAGCTACATTTAGTCGCGATAGGTTACTTTGTAGAGCACTTGTTGTGGCAATCTAAGGGGTGCGGGTTCAAACCCCGATCGCGGCCTTATTTTTGTATCCAGAAAAATAAATATTTGCCGAGCTACTACTGAGAATTTTCTAACTTTTTCTATTAAAATATTACCAGTAAAAGTAAATATTAATGATAACGATACAGCTTATAAACTTGACTAAGGTTTACAATGTTGTAAGTAGTAAAATAAATGTTATGCAAAATTACATTTATTTGTATAATGCTTAACGGGAATCTACATCGAGATCACTTCCCAAAAAACTTTTGAAATTTTTTTGTGCAAGAGGTTTCTCGCAAATCTTTTTCGCTCATAATGTTTTGGAAGAATGTTACTAAATAAAACTTAAACTTTCTTCAAATATGAGGCAGTGGGTTCGGTTCCCGGATCGCGCAAAGTATTATTGTTATTTTCTTGCATATCTTGTTGCAGTAGATGGGATTGGCAGGTAATAGGCTCACCTACTATAAGAGACATAATAACGGCATTGGTAAAATGTGGGTGTACTCTGTAAGTATGTACACGTCTACTTAACCCCTCCAGAAATACTGGCGTGATGCTATAAGCGACATAAAGACCGAAATAACCAATTACAAGCATGGCATCATAAAAACGTAGGTCAACATGACTTCCTGAATTTAAAAACTTAATTAAATCAGAAGAAAGTCCGTCGTCCGTGTGTCCATCAAAACTTTTTGCTTCTAAAGTAAAAGTTTAATAATCGTTGGTTGTTTTAAAAGACCTTACCCGCCCACACGGCTATTTCCTCCACGTAATACTGCAATCTGGTCGTAGGCTCATCAATCAGACTTTCTGAATTTGCGTGCAAACCCGGTACAATCGGGTCGGTAAAGTCACTTGGTTACCGAAAATCAAACAACAAAGAATTTTGAACTTAGACGGACTTAAATTAAGGTTGGTGTTGGAGTGCCTTCAGAGTGTTTTGTGGCTTATGGTCAGGTGGAATTGTGAGTAAAAATATTGTACCTGCAAAGTACGTTGTCTAAGTTTTGAATGTGTTTTCGTTACAATTTTCGTGCATTCGCAAATGGGTTCGCGGTGCGGTAGTCGTGTTTTTAGTTAATAAGTAAAGTACTTACGAGTTCATTTTCAAATCTGTACGTCACTGTTGTTAATTGTGCAAATTAGTACCTGTAACGAAAATACAACACACATTAAAAAGTCGTATAATTATTTTATGCTTGAGCTTTGATTCCGCACTCAAGAGGGATCAATTACATTCATTAAAGTAATTATAAGACAATAAACTTATGTCGTTTTATTAATAATGTTCTTCAACTGCTCCAATTCACACAATAAATGGATATCGACACCAAGTTATGAAATGACCTACATAATATTATCGATAAATGAATCGATATTACATCCATGAGACGATACATACATACCTACACAAGATTATTATTACTCGTGCTAGTAAATCGATTAAACGCGTAAAATAATGATTCGTTATATATCTGTTGTCTCGCTAATTACCACACACAATAGAGATATTATTGTTTATCAGAATAAATCTATTTTGACTTCGACAGTTTAGACACTTTTTATTTTATATTTCGTAAAAAAAGATAAGTATATCGAATAAAAAAATATAAAAACGATTACTAAAAGCTTTTGGTTGGCAAAAGCGACTTGTGAGCTAAATAGAGCAAAGTTTGTCTTACCACAAAAAGTTATATACACTTTTACAATAAAGCACCTTTTAACCGGATTCGCGTAAATTATTGGTCCTCCTGCGACCACGAACGCTGCAAAGTGATCGAAACATCAGGAAAAACAAAACCCAATAATACACGCAATTAATCCGATTATAAATTGTTGCGAGGTATCCTCATCACAAGTAGGTATGCATATAACTTAACGGGGTTACCTCAATATTTGTAATGCAGCACAATGTAAGAGAAACAATAAACTATTTTATTTATTAATTTTATAAATTGTTTTATTATAATGTGTTGTGTTCGCGAAAACTTAAGATATTATTATATACCTAAGCTTTATTAACTAAAATAAAATACATACTTTTTTCAAAAAAATTGACTTAAGCCGAAGAAAGTCATAACACCAATAGGTTTTGATTACCGATAATGCAGTACTCGACCGGTGCCACCTTATCAGTATTTACAGCACTATCGCAATCGTAATATGCACTCTGTTGCGACTTGCAACTACATCAACTGATTTTAATTAGTACTAAGGCACCTCGTATTGATATTTCAAGTTTTCTAGGCTGTTATTGCTGACTTAGGGGGGATCAGGTTGCCATATCATTATAGATAACCCGGAAGTTGGTTCCCGATGGTGTTATAACTGCCAATTTCCGATTTTGGCAAGACTATGAGGGACTGTTGTCACTAGTACTTACTGTGACACTAGTAATTTCACACTAAACAAGTCTTAGTGTTTTTTTTTTTTTACCAACGTAATAATAACGCTAACAGGAAGATATTTTTTTGACATATTTGTTGAACGTGGCCCTAAGTCGTATAATTTCCATAATAAGTTACAATTCTACATGTTATAGTTCATTAATTATGCAAAACTGCTAAACGTCATTCAGCTGTTTCAGATAACAGCTCTGTTTCGTAAAACAGCTAGCAGTTTTGTAAAACCGCTAGAAGTTTTGTAAAACCGCTAGCAATTTTGTAAAACTGCTGTTTCTACAATCTATCTGCGACATATACATAATTTTGTATATATACATACTTGTCCAATGTATATCGTACTAGTCAAGTCTTAATATTAAATAACTATCTGCGTAGTTACTTGTCACCTTGAGAGAAATACAATCATGTCCATTAGATTATTAGCTATGTCAATAACTAGGTTAAGCCTTATTAATATTTGCGTTGGTATTAATAGTTTCTTTACATGAAGTCTTAGGCATTTGTGCAGGCTAACTGTGTCGACCTGCACAATTGACGTGGTCCATATTTATCCTGCTGGTGTTGTAGCGAATGTAATTGTGATCCGGATACCCTGGTAGAGGAGAAAGGTAAATATAATAATGATACTTCTTTACTGAAAATCAGAGAAGGCACTGTTACACTCCTTAAAGATCACATAAGACGACTCGGGTATTACGTAGCTATAAGCGAATTGTAGCAAAAATTAAGATCATATGATACGTTTTATAAATTGAAAATTATGACATGTTTGTAAGTCTGTTTGCTGCGATATTTACGCTAAACTTTAAAGCCGATTTTGTCGATTTTCGTTAGATATAACTGCCAGAGTTTTTAGGATATGTTTCGTTGAAGTAGTAATTAGAATTCGCCATTTAAGTCAGGAATCCAATAACTGACCTAACACAGTTGTGCTTGCTATAACATAACATAGCATGTCGCCTGTATTCCCCGAAAGGTTAATAGTAGAGATATATTGTTGTACTCCCATTTTTAACAACACTGTTAATTAGCTTATTTTTCAGAGAACTTTCTCAGAACAGTAAAACTCAATAATACTTTGTCCATACCGTGAATTGTACCCAGGATCATGCGCTCAGCATGGGCATACATTTAACATAATAAGTAGGTACCTATAATTTTTGGAGAAAATAACTCTAATTTCTAACTTCCTATATTTTGCGAAAAATTATATTTTAGCAAAGCACCAATACCTCAATATTTAGCTTATTTTAAATGTCATTTTTTTTATACAAATCTCTTTTCGCGTTGTTTAGGAATTTTTTATCATTTTATTTCAGAAAATTAAAACTTTGCAAGCAAGAAGGCGAGAAATAGTAAGGTTTATACTGAGTTGTGCCTACCAGTATTACGCTTTAATAGCTAAATTATATAATCGCACATTATCTCGAACGGGATCTTAAGTACCGCGTTCAGTGGCTCGTGATTCACTCAATTGTTTTTATAATTACTATTTATTTAATATAAAGTAAGTGAAGACTCGATTACCCGGACTAATTGTTGTCGCAAGTCGTACGGATAATCAAAAATCCGGATAAGAAAAGCGATTTTTGTATTATCAACAAAAGTCTCATAGAAAAATCCATGTAGCATAATTTTCTTTAAAATATTAACGAAACATTAGGATTATATAAAAACCAAATATACACTCGATTAATGCGGGTAAAAGTTGTTTATTATAGTTAATTCTCATTTTTAAATTTTGTAATCAACAGAGGGGCTCGGGGCTAAGTAGCAGCCGCACAGGTCGAACGATCGAGGTTAAGCAGCGCTTGCCGCGGTCGGTCTGTGGATGTGTGAGCATCACTTCACACCGAGACCCCTCCTTGCACTCGAGCACATTAAGCCGTCGGTCCCGGTTGTCAAAGTAAGATCTATGAAAGGTTATGACAGGATAGGATCTATGTCAAATTAAGGTTTGACTAGAACCTGACCCCAATGTAATTGGGAAATGGCTAGGCAGGCTAATCGCGAATCCGTACCTGTAACTGAGATCCGGATGATTATCCGGAGTCTCCTCAGTGATAACATTGTTTTTAAAACTACTCGTTCATGACCAATCACACCTCTCACCTCAGACATGGCAATTTTTTTATTGTTAAACTGTTTTTTAGTAGACTGCCTCGTTGGTCTAGTGGTCCCAAGCGCGGCTGCTGAGCACGAGGTCCCAGGTTCGATTCCCGGTAGATGGTAATAAGCTGACCACCTCACCACATACGGTTTAACAACAGCATTTGGGAATGTGAGTGTCCTCTGCTTACATCTTCGGGGAATACAAGCGTGATGCCATGTATTTAGGTATCTATTTTGTCTAGTATTAACCATTATTTCAAAAATGACCTAAACTCCTCTTTATGAAATCCCGATTAAAATCCGTTCAGTAGTTACGAAAAAAATCGTGCACAAACAGACAGACACGGCAGGGAACTTAGTTTCACACTACATAGAGATATCAAAGCACTACGTCTGTATTCCCCGAAGGGGTAGGCAGAATTGTTCACTATTGTATGTACACCCACATTTCACGAATTATGTTATTGGCAGTCAATCTATTGTCATCTACCGGTTCCACACCACAATTTCACACTCCGGGCTATGTTATCAACTTAGCCCGTCCTGGGAAACAAACCCAAGACCTCATGCTCAGCAGTCGATATGACAACATTGAGATGCCTATGTTGAGCAATAGACGGTTACAAGCTATATATAATGACAATAATAATCTCATATAAAGATACCGACACCCAAAATCATAACAATTACATTACATAACACTTCAAATAATGTCAATACAGTTCCGTATATAAACGTTCTAAATTAAGTAATTATGTTGAAAACATCTTTCACCGGGATCTTCATTAAGTGGTGACCTTTACGATGTGAGCTATCGTATGAAAGGTACAATTACTTGTGTGCCGTAATGCACTGCAGCACGTTACGTGGGTAACACGTGAATTATCGTAATTATCTCAAAGTCAAGTAGATGTTAAGGGGGTGCCAGACGGCTGAGGCGTAGCCGACTTCCTGTTGAAATGGTCGTCACGTGCGTATTGGGAATATTGTTTTTTTTTTATATGATTAGGTATAGCTACTTGAATCACTGATGATTTTCAGCTGTTTTCGAGCTCTTTTACAAAAGCCTTCTGTTTAATTTAGGTCACATAATTATTTTGTTAATCCAACCACGTAGCAAAAAAATGCTATGTGTTTACTATCGTTTTCATTAATTAAATCTTATAAATAATCATCGTTTATAAAATTCTGAAATTTCGGAATGAACTTAAAATAAATTTTATTTTAACCATATTGCGTATTCACAATGCGTGTCCATTTCATGGGCAATTTCAGCCTAAATAAACTAAATCAGTGTGCTCAGCAAATTAATGTACCAAACACCTATAAAAGCACCGTAACACGCCCACATTTAACTTCATTTGCATTCATGGAACATAATGATATAATAAAATACATAGTAGGTATTTACCTCAACTAATCGCACACAAAACTTCGCAAAACATTGACTTTGCGGTTTATTACAAAACAGGGTTTTTTCTTAAGACCAAGTCAAAGTCATCTTACCTACTTTACTTTTGTTCTTACTCTGGTCAAAATTTTATAATACAGGACTGACAACTTAGTACCATTACTTTAATCATTTCTAATATAGTGATTCAAAGATTCGTAATTTTAATACGACAACAAAATCTACTTGAAATCTGTGGACAACACGAGTTGTGTTTAAACGGTCGCCAAATTGTATAAAACTATACAGCAACTAGTTAATAAATAAATAAAAATAATAATATCAAAGAGGTCTGTGACGCTTAACTCAAATTGTTCGAATACAACGTCACACATTGGCGGTACGCTTGCAGTGCGGTAAAGCGTCTGTTGAGATACCGACTTAATATAGGCAGAAAAACGTTTTTATTCTGACATTTTCTTTTTTAAATTTTAAATTAGTTATGCCAAACTATTCACTTACTTCACAGACTGTAGATAAACCTTGTTTTATATTAAAAAGGTGCAGCAGATTAGTTCAATGAAATTCTGATCACGAACAAGATTGTTGGGATACTAAAACATTAATATACATACAAACGAACATTCTCAGTCTCCACACGGATTAAATTTGTGACGTGGATACCAATGAGTTTTAATTTAAATAGTAATACAGGTCGTAGACGCCAAGACGATCGGTATTGAAGATGGGGCTTCCCCATATACCGACAGATCTATAGATTGTACCTAAATAGGTACATATTATTAGATTCATCTTCTTGAAAAGGTAAAGTGGCCATATTTATAAGTCAGATTATTATAACAATAGTGAAGATGTTAACAGATTAAATCAAAATTATAGATGTACTTAATCTATACATAAGGGACATAAGGGTCTGCGGCATAAATTATGAAACGCATGCAAAGCACTTTCTCCCTGGATATCACTTGCAGTACCTATCCAGGAGATGCGGGCTTAAACACCGCTTACGGTCGTATTTTTCTATCCACAAAAATATACTTTTAGTTCACTTCGCATGTATTATATGCATTTTTGTATACTCGTTTAAGTCATAGTAAAAAAGAGAGGTTGGTCTTTTCCCTGCAGTGGGATAACATAAGCTAGATATATAAGGTCCTAATTTATTAGGTAATTTCCTTTTAAGGGATCAATATGTAAGTGATAAAGATTCAATTAAGCCATAATTTAAATTTATACAACAATTTTATTTTTTTCTTAATGTTCGCCGCTCAAGCAGCAGTTTTCATCTTGCTAGTACTATGTTAATTACAAATAAATTGTTATATCCATTTAATTCTTAGCTTATGTGAATGACTTACATATTAACCCTTATATAGCTTATATACCTTATATAGATAGAAGATAAATCTTTGTAATACCTCGCTTTGAATAGACAGTGGTGACTGTTTCTTTCTTTCTTTCTTATATCATGTAATACCTCGCTTTGAATAGACAGTGGTGACTGTTTCTTTCTTTCTTTCTTATATCATGATTTTATATGCTCATATACGAACCCTATCAGTGGAAATATTACTCAAAAAGATACACGCCGACGGACAATTACATCTCGTGGCTATGCGCAAAAGACATGATGTGGAAAATGTGCTAATAAAGGTTACCTATAGGTATATTTAATTGATATTTTTGAGGTTTAAATATTACGTGCGTTACCGCCACATCAGTCTAGCAAGCCTTTAAATAAACATATGAATTGTTGACTCAAACTTAACGGTGTCTGCACATTGGAGCCGGTTCTTGCAATTTTTTCTGCTAACTAACTTTTAATTTACTTGTATAGTCCGTTATTCTTACTTTTGTATATATTATTACAACAACTGTGTGCTTATATCCATTTTGGCAGCGAATTATCTATTATTGATATTACATAACTATTGTTTTATACGTGAACTTAGTAATATCTTAAGTTTTCGCGATCACTACACATTATAATAAAACATGTTTTAACCAGATTAATCACGTGTATTATTGTTTGTTTGTTTTTTCGTGACGTTTGGAACACTTTGCAGCCTTTATAATTCACGATGACAAAGTATAATAAAAAACTCGATTAAATCGGTTAAAATTCATTTTATTAACATGACACTGTGTCTGAACTAGCTGGACCTTAGCAGTTTCGCAATAATTGGTTCTGAAGCATCTCTCATGAAGTCATGCACTGGCGACCGCGACAGGAGATGTCATAAAAATGGTAGATTGGTAGTAGGGTGCAATTTCGATAAAACTCATCCATAATTTCGTTAAGGATCTTATACTTTGGTAAGTACGCAACTTTGGAAGTGCAAAATGATTTTGTGATGTAGTAGTCTTATTAAAATTATGATAAACGTGATCTTACACACTTTTTGTATTGTGACTTTGTATTGTTTTTATAACTTTGGCAAATTCGTCATAATTAATTCCTTATCTAGTTATTTTTTATTTGGAGTTCGTAGAATTTTTATGGTAGGTAATAAAAATAAATGCGACGGTAAGGAATAATATATGTACTTCTAAATAAATAAATAATCGGAAATCATCAATATAACTCTCTGAGTTTGAATTGAACATAACATAGCATCACGCTTGTATTCTCCGAAGGGGTAGGCAAAAGTGTCCACAGTTGTATACCACATTTTACCAATGCTGTTGTTAAGTCCCATGTATTATGTGGTGAGCCTATTGCCATCTGCCGGGCACAATTCCAAACTCCTGGTAGCTATTGACAATTTCCTAACAGAAAAACTCAATAACACTGCCCGACCCGGGAATCGTACCTGAAACCTCATTCACAGCAATCAACGAGGCAGTTATTTGTGTTTGAATTGAAACTACGTCATTTTCATGAACAATATGTACTAATATATAATGTTTCCCACTTAACGTATATCGTAGAGGCGCAAATTGCAATGCATCGTCGTCTTCTGTCTGTTTCCATCTCTTCTATCAACTCATTAACTGCTAGATCTAACTGATGATTTGTTTTTGCATGTAAATAAGGAATTGCGACATAATTTCGCAGTTTTGGTAATATTAAATTAGTATAGGCGGTGACCTAGAAAGGTGTTATTTTTCACAATTCTTCCATCATACATTTGCGTTAGGAAGTGTGAATTAGTTGCGAATACCCTAATCAAATGTTTGTAAACAGTGTTATTATCTATCTTCTATCTATTTTAATAAAAATCAATTGCTGTTCGTTTGTCTCGCTAAATCGATTTTGGTTTTGAAATGTTTGTCGTAGTCCAGGGAAGGTTTAAACGGTGACATATTTAGAAAAATTGAGAGGTAGATAGTAAAAACAACAATTTCATTTGCCCATATAATCTGTCTACCTACTTTCCTGTAAAACATTTGACGTTCGAGGTGATGCGGAGTACACCAGGTCATCTAGTATTTAAAAAAAAATATAGTCACGATATAGTTTCTCCTCCAGAGTGAAGACTACAAGAAAATATTAAAACTTTTGAGATTAAATCGTGCTTAACCAAGCTAGTAACAAAAATAAACTAGCCCTGTAAAATTAGAGGTAATTTTAAGTCAGCTGAAACTATAATGACTAATATCGTGAGACATATTCATATTATTATATATTTTTAATTTATTTTTTTCAATATCAACATGATCCTAACAGATTTATTACACCTAATGCGATAATGTTGTCATAAGTTACAACGAACAACCTACACAATAAAATACTATTAAACATTTAAATTTAAACAATATTATCTAATTATTAACAATATTAATTGCACACGAAGAATAAAATAAAATAAATTATTGTTCAACGGCTTGACTCGTGACATCGCCGCGGGCTCTCATCTCGTGACTAAGGGCTCCGTTCGAGTTCGAATCTAGTCGGGCAATCCCGAAGAATGCGCGTGAGTAATAACCGTTGAACATTTTATATAGATTTAAATACTCATTTCTGCATAATGTGTATCTAGACTGAAACAAAACATTAATATAGTCGGTATAGTAACAAAAAATAAGAAAAGTAAATAAATAAAGTTACGTCATACGGCTATAAAACAGTTTTTACTCGATTTCATAATTTTCATGAATATTTATTAGAGTGATGCAGTTTTTATAAAATCGTACGGTCTGTGTTTTTCCACCAGCTTAATATAAGATTATTTAAAACATATTCTTTACATAATGCCTGTATTCCCCGAAGGGGTAGGCAGAGGTGTACACACTTGTACACCCACATTTCACAAATGCTGTTATTAAGTCCATGATAGTGGTGAGCCTATTACCATCTACCGGGCAAAATTCGAAACTCCGTGCTGCTACTGATCATTTTTCTACCTATTCGAGACTAAATTGAATAGACTTTGAATCCACGTGCTCCATTCTCGGCCACAGCGTCGCTTACCATCAGGCGAGTTAGTGGCCAATCGTAGATCAATACCAATTTGCCCGACAAGAGAATTCAACCCAGGATCTCACGCACAGTAGCCGCACTTGTAGCCATAAGACAAACGAGGCAACAAATAATAATATATCAATGTTATTGAACTCCACAACAGTTAGATTAAGTTGTTAAATATAATAATTATGCTAACTACCGTTACAAATAACAAAGGAAGTATCACAGACGTTAAAAATGAAATTAATTGGTCTCAAGTCATGACTAATCTTACTTGAAGTGATATTATAATTGGAATTAAAGTATCTACACATAAACCGATAAACGGAAGACGAGATAATTAAAATTAATATTAAAATTTGACGCTGCTGTTAGCACTTTGATCAGGCTATCGACTGCTGCCCAACATGTCACAGGTTCGATTTCCGCAAGAACATAATATATTTGTATGATCTACAGATATTGGCCATTTCATAAATGAATGTTGTTAATTAATATTTCGTTGGTCTAGTGGTCCCAAGCGCGGCTACTGAGCATGAGGTCTCGGGTTCGATTCCCGGGTCGGGCAAAGTGTTATTGAGTTTATCTGTTAGAAAACTCTCAGTAGCAGCCTAGAGTTTGGAATTGTGCCCGGTCGATGGCAATAGGCTCCCCACCTATTACATGGGACTTAATAACAGCATTGGTGAAATGTGGATATTTAATTGCGTCCACCTCTGCCTACCCCTTCGAGGAATACAGGCGTGATGCTATGTTATGTCTTACGTTATTTTTTTATAGATAGGTGTGTCAAAAAAATCCGTTTAATAAACTTAAGTTATTTGACGTCTGTCAAAAGGTCCAGTTTCATTTGTCGCCAATTCAGTTTATGATGATTATTAAATGCAGTGATCTATATCGAAATATTTCTGATTGGAAGGTGAATGAATGGAATCCCGAAGGTCGCAGCCGTTCGTGTTCCGAATTGCAATTGATGCCAAAATATCGGTCGGAGATGCGTGCCAAATCTTTGAAGTATTGCGATAACATTTATTCATTAATTAACGTTCTCGAGTAAGTTTGGAAACATTTGGAGAAGTCACGTTTTGCTTGAAAATCGATAATATCTAATATATAAAAATCCTCCGAAACCAATTTTCATGTATATTTGTTAATAAAGCTCGTAAGCAGGTTTGCTATAATTTAGGTAGGTACTGTAATAAAACACACGTAATACTTGCTATTATAATTGTATTTTCTCCAGATCACAATACATTGCGCAAAACATGTCAACAACGACGTGACAACACTGGGATGTGTCTGACAACACATCCCAGTACACAAAATGGATATTATCCTATCTGTATTGTGTTGTGTATGTCGGAATAAACAATATTTCCCACAAAAAAGAGAATTATAAAAATCTACACCTGACGGCGCGATTAGTACCCACACTAGGAAATAAAGTTACGTTTAAAAAAAAAAGAAAAATCTATACCCTTTCAATTCATCTAAAAACGACCTACCCAACCTTCAAGGTACTAAAACAGAATCCTAAAAACGACCGATCCATTCAAACGTCCCACAAGATCTATCTCGGATGCTCCGATGACTCAGCATTCTCTGACCTCAGTCCAGTGCACCGTGATTAATACTTATGTTAATGTGTCCATTCTGTACTGACCTTCCACACGGGGAACGGAAGGAACTGAAGCGATTGTTACATTGATATGGGGTTATGTAATTATGCACTGTTAATGTTGTAGAAGCAACGAACTTAAATATACGTTAGTGAGGATATAAAGATTCTTCAATGGTTTTTAATGGACAAATCTTTATATGCCATCACCAGACCCCCCATTTTATTACTTTGTGGGTATTTTTATTCTTCTTCCTGCTCTGTCCCTTTTTTTATCAACTTGTACTTATGTCCAAATAATATATTTCTTGTAATCAAGACGTGGTGCTGAGGGCATGAACATGTCGCCAAGTCTGATGCGTTCAATAGGTTTGATATGAGCGTTTTATTTGTTCTATCAGTATCTTCGAAAAGGTACCTTATGTGTGTACCACCCGTGTGCTTGGTATTACGGAGCATGTTGAGTCCCCATCAATCTTATCAGACACTGCTAAATATCAGGATTCTACACTAAATAAAAGCTTCGCAACCAAAACGACTGATTTATTATATTTATACCTGTTAATTAAAGGATAACTACTGACGGTATATGGTCTCCGAAATCTTCATTTGTAGGAAGATTAACTAATCTTTACGCAGTTATGAGTGGATGGATGGAGTATATGATGGACTGAGTGCAAGAGTAGCTTAACCTTTTTGCTCAATCAATTCGTTCGGATTTGCCTTGCTATACCCAGTAAACTTTCGTTGAGGTTAAAAAAATGCTTGACGCAATTACTCTTTAAATGGGTAACCACCAGGAAAATTTTCATCGAAGCGTTTTTGAGCATTGGAAGGAAAGTTGAACCGTTCCCGGCTCTTGTGAATAATTTCAGTCGCCAAGTATGTTCAGTAAACAACATTTCGCTCCTAACAACCCAAAGGTCAACAGGTAGACAATACATCATGGTACCTTGTCTACGATCTTTGTACATGAAGGATAAATAAATAAAAGAAGAAGACCTCAGCTACAATCGGGTAATGAAGAGTGCCTCTTGAATAGAACTTAGAAACTTCTTGAACACCTAGTAAAGATCAGTTTAATTTAAGATAAGCACGCAAGTAATTTACAAAGCAGTTTTAAAATTACATAAATTGTCAGGTGCTGGTCTTATTAGCATACTAACCCTTTTCACAACCCAGCTTATTATGCATTGAAATCAAACTAGTTTCTCTTAGATCTTGAGCCATAGGATATTCTAGTCACTTATATGAAGGTTTTGATTGCCAATTAGAATGTGTTTATTAAATGGGAAGGTGTTTTTAAATTATGTAGTTTATATGGAATGGATATAAAAGTAATTATGTATAATAACTAATTTAGAAAAATATTACTGGCGAAAAAAAAGGAGAACTGTCAAGTGATATACGAGTAGTTTTACAAAAGAATTGTTTATTTATTCCATTAACAATCTTATTACTGCCTGAATTACATAGCTAAGTCATCATCTGCCTAGCCTTTTCCCAATAACATTGGGGTCGGCTTCCAGTCAAACTGGATGCAGCTTAATACCAGTATTTTACATGGAGCGACTGCCTATCCGACCTCCACAACCCAGTTACTGGGTATCACGATATCTCGTGGTATGACTGGTTGTCAGACTTTCAGGCCTCTGACAACCCGTAACGGCTGTCATAGATCTTAATTTGACAACCGGGACCGACGACTTAACGTGCTCTCCGAGGCACGGAGGGGTCTCGGTATGACATGATGGTCACCTATCCACAGACCGACTGCGGGAAACGCAGCTTAACCACGATCGATCGATCTATGCGGCTGTAACTCAGCCACGAGTCCCTTCATACCTAAAAAGGTACATATATAAAAAAATGCATAGAAATATAACGAAAAAATGTCACAATGTGTGTTCTCGTATCGAATGGAATTATGTCACTGCAAACTTTTGAATGCCGAATAGGCGTAAAATGAATTGACGGAGCAGCCAAAAATACTAGCACTATATTGCTTCAAAATAGAGATTCCTATCAAATTAATTAATATTTAATTTCTTATCAACGTATATGAAATACTTTCGTTCATCAACCACACGATAAGAAGAATATAAAACATCTTGATATGAAAAACACAGGCTTTAATAATGGTCTTGATTAAATAGTTTAAATATAACTTTCGATTACACTGCACTACACTATTAGTACAATCTTAAATACAAATACAAAAATGAAAGTTTCATTACAAACATACAGTCGTTCATGCCATTTTAAATTATTTATTTCTAGGTTCAATAAGATTACATAGCCGTCATATTAATAGAGAGTCAACTAGTGATGGCTTAATACGATTTAAATTGGATGTTTTGTAATCAAATTAATTTTAGATGCAATGCACGTAATTGGAAGTGAAGATCGAAGATTAAGATAAAGATTTTACGATAATTTAATTATTTATTATTCGTTTGGAGTCGGTAGGGAGGTGCTGAACTTTATAATTTTATTAAGTAATGTTAGTAATTTATAGAGGGGCGCCTGGCTAAGTAACAGCCGCACAGATCGATCAATCAAGGTTAAGCTGCGCTTGTCGCGGTCGGTCTGTGGATGGGTGACCATCTTTTCATACCGAGACCCCTCCGTGCCTCGGAGAGCACTTTAAGCCGTCAGTCCCGGTTGTTAAATTAAGATCTATGATAACCGTTACGGGTAGTCAGATGCCTGAAAGTCTGACAACCAGTCATACCACGAGATATCGTGTTACCCAGTTACTGGGTTGTGGAGGTCAGATAAGCAGTCGCTCCATGTAAAATACTGGTATTAAGCTGCATCCGGTTTGACTGGAAGCCGACCCCAATGTAATTGGGAAAAGGCTAGGCTAATGTTAGTAATTTATAGTTATGGAGGTAGCTGATATACCCTCAAAAATAAGTTAGTTGCTCCATGCAATCTAAAAAATAACGCGATCATGCGGTGCAAGCATGGTTCTTTTTGTCGACACGTTTGTCGATTTTAAACGTCAAATTTGACATAAAGTGTTGATAAAACGGTAAAATTCAATACATAAAAACTTTTATCGAGTCTACAAGTTTGTCGAAAACATCCGTGCTCGGACGCTTGGCTAGATAAAAAAATAAAATATGTACAAATCGCGTACCTCGTTATCGTATTATTTAGATAATTTCCACATATTATTATACAGATATTACTTAATAAACCACTGCTAGATTAAATTGGCATGCCGAACCTAGTAGGTGAAGTATGTAATAACTGTATAAAATTATTATTCTCTAATTTAGTTAAGAAGGAAAACATATTAATTATTATTCACGAATCAGACTGACTCTGACTCGCGACATTACCGCGGACTCAATGCTCCGTTCGAGTTCGCAACTAGTCGAAAACCCGAAGAATGCACGTGAGTAGTAACCGGTGAACAATAATTAATATGAATATGCCTCACGAAATAAGGAAAACAGAATAATAAACAAATAAAGAAGGAATTCACGGATGTCAAATATAACTGCTAAAATTATTTTTGTTTTCGTAAGTGAGTCTTTATTCGAACTACGATGAAAGTCCCTACCTAATTAGAAAAATAGTGAAAGACTTTAATACATATAATTTTAAGTTGTATAACAACATGATATTTGATAAATTATATAGTCAGTAACTGCATTAAAATCAATGAAATGTTCGAAAAAAAAATCGTTTTGCTCAGAAAACACTCGCTTGACTCGCGACGTAAATTGATAGATTTTCCGTTCAAAATGCATTCTAATCAATCATTCCTTACTCCAAAAGTGTAGACGTCCCTTGTGTATTGATTCATATCGCAAATGCATTACATAAACGCTTTTTCAGCTTCAGGTTCAAAACTGGCATGTTAACAATGAGACTTTTTCATATATATATTTTTTTGAAAATGGCTTGCGTTATGGTAAGCAACAGTTTGACCGATGATAGAGCATGTAAATCCAGAAAAAATCTATTCAGTCTAGCCTTGAATATGCTTAGATTGTATTTCTCAGGAAACAAGGATGACGGCAGGGAGTTCTATTGTCGGGCTGTAGTTATGTATCATGGACTCGGATCCAAGCCGTTGCGTAGGAATTTTCGGAATTTCCACAAGGAACGGGTGGAGAAAAAATCGTAGATGTGTGAAAAGGATAAAAACGGGTTTTCAATATTAACTTATATTCTAAGCAAATATTTACAGACATAATATGGTAGAGAAAAGAATGATAAAAAACTGCCTTTAATGATTCGAAATCGCCAGTATCCGAAAGTCCGTTCTTCTCTATGAGAAGAGACCTTTGTTCTGCTTAAGTACGATTACATACTTAAGTTAATAGGTAGATATCACATCAAAAACATAAATGTGAAAAAAGGAGCCAAGTTCGGTACTAACAAACGACGCCAATGGTGGACGGTGTTGCCGACAAAAGAGGTGAGATCTAAATGGGCGCCAAGTGCAATCGCACTCTCTCAAATGATAACTAGCTATGAAAACCATTACATTAATTTATAACTTGGCAAATTTTATATCGAATGAAATGATTAGTAATGTCAATCGGTTATGTCACCTTCCTATTTTTTTTTTAATAATATGTAATTAGTTCAAGATAAATCTTTGAAAAGCATGCTTAGCGAACTCTAAAGTTATATATTAAACGGAAAAAGAATACGGTCGCGAACAGGATTCGAACCTGCGCCTCCCGGATAAATACTCCAAGCGCTCTGACCACTAAGCCATCTCGACCTCGGCTCACCACCGCGAATTCTTCTTCGATATTTTAACACGACTTATGGCGACGTCATTGCTATCAATTCAGTGCCTATACCTTTTTCCATTTAATATAATAACCAATATGTAAATATTTACATTAAATTTTGCCAAGTTTTAAATTTATTTAATCGTTTTGATAGCTAGTCTATTAGTTTATTAGTTATGAGGGGGAGAAAAGTAGCTTGAAATGGTTTGTATAACGATACACACCCGTTTCTTTCCGAACTTGGCGGACACACTGCCGTGTGTCCCGTTCCTATTATAGTGACTTTAAAAGCAATAAATCTGATACATATTTCCCGTTTTATGTTCCCACACGAACAAGATTACGTACACGAGCTAAAAATAAAACGAATTTTACATAATTAGCGCATGAAAATTATTTAATTTGGGTCACAGGGTTGCTTACTTAGTGTAGGGTAAGTCAATTAATCTTGATTAATGCGTGGTGTAAAATGTTCTTAGTTGAACTATTTTATTAGTATGTACCGTAATAATTTTCAAAATCCCTTTTATAAGCTTACTTCTTCTGCTTCTCCTTCTTATAGGTGGTTGATGAACAACCTAGTGTCCAAGTTTAAACCACACGTATGTCTCTGATATGGCTTTACACAATATCGAGAACATCTCTCAAGTTTGCTGGTTTCCTCACGATGATTTTCTTCAACGTTTTAAGCAGTATTTCGTATCCCGGTCACGGCGGCCTATCTCCACGGAGATTTGCCAAATAGTCAGGAGATTTCCTAACAGAAAAAACCCAATAATGTTTTTCCGGGACCTCACGCTCAGCAGCCGCGCTTGCAACCACTAGACCATCGAGGGAATCATAATAATATATTTCTGACAACCTCCTTGGTGAGTAACAGGCCAGGGTTAGAAAGTTAGTTGTGTGACACCCCCGTGAGATCCCCGGAGAGAGATCAGGCACAGGACCGACGGCTTTACGTGCTCTCCGAAGCACGGGGGTGTCACACCACCAACTTCCTGACTCCGGGCTACTGAGAATTTCCTAACAGCAAAACTCAATAACACTTTGCCCGACCTGGGAATCAAACCCAGGACTTTACGCTCAGCAGCCGCGCTTGCGGCCACTAGACCAACGAGGCAGTCAATCGTTGTTATGAGGTAAATAATCCATCAGTAAATCTTTATGACTAATACGTTACAAAATGTCATAAATCCCTCAGTTCCTTATACCACGGATTTACACAGTATTTATGTTTTTTTGTGTTTTAAACTCATTGACATGATAATGATCAATAAGGAAGCAATAACGCTGGGAATTACATCCCAAGTGCATCGAGATTTTAATAATGCACAATCAAAAAATAATTCACAGGGAATTAATGAATGAATTAAAGAACGGATGAATAAGAGTATGAAGATAGTGAAGAGATTGTTGTTCGCGATAACAGAGCTGTTGTTTACAATTTATTATTAAAATTGTCATAATTATAACAGCAGTTGAAATGTTCACTGTTGAGTGAGTGGCTAGCTGGGAGCAGAATTATAAATAAATAAAAAATATAAAAGAAAACTAAGTCTTCAATTAGCTACATGATTTTTCTTCAGTCCTTACTAATATAGAACATAACAACAACAGCATCACACCTGTGTTCCCCGAGGGGGTAGGCAGAGGTGTACACAATTGTACACGCACTTTCACCAATGCTGTTATTAAGTTCCATGTAATAGGTGGTGAGCCTATTGCCAACTACCGGGCACAATTCCAAACGACGGGCTGCTACTGAGAATTTCCTAACAGAAAAACCCAATAACACTTTGCCCGACCTCGGAATCGAACCCAAGACCTCATGCTCAGCAGTCGCGCTTGGGGCTACTAGACCTACGAGGCTAATATAGACTTAAAAAAATCTTTGTTTTTTATTTTGAACGCGCTCATCTATGGGTCTACCATAGATTAGCGACATTCACCGCGACCCTGCAGGCAATGGTTAATCGAAGAGGGTAAGGTCCCTGATCGGGATCGTCGTTTCATTCCTCATTTTTATAAGTAAATCTGATTGTGATTGATATCTAGGTACTGTGGTTGCCTTAATATATAAAACAAATAAAAATAAAAGAGTTTCCTTTAGAAAATGAAATGTCTATATCCCAGCTGTATTCTGAAGCCTAACTTTGATTACAAGCAAGTCGTAACTGAGTCGAACTTCGAAACCGCTCACTCCATCTAAGTTAACTTCGGACAATATCTAGTTGGTAACTTGTTGTAAGTTATTGTGTATCTACTCAATTTGTTTGTTATAAGTATTTTTACATTATATATTTGTTACGGTAAAAGCAACCATGGTAAGTGTTTGTAGATGACGACATTGTTGAATTAAGGATTCATAGTACGGTGGATGATCTGTTTTATTTATATGTTTAACTGTAGTTGAGCTACCTGTCTATCTTTATTAGTCTCTTGTTTAATGATCATTATTGCATGTCCCTACTACTATTTTTGTACGTCCTAGAGGCAAAACATAGCGGCCTAAATGTATTACCAAATAAGAACTTATAATGTACCTATGTTTTACAAAAAATAAATCATTATTATTATGATTATGATTAGAATTTTATATCCTTTTTCCTACCCTGATACCAAGCTATTTGGGGTCAGTACACTATGTTTTTCTCTTTCATTCTGCTATATCTGACGTCACCTTATCGTTCACTCTTTTATTTATCATTCCTTAATCAATCCATCCATGTTTTGTTGGATCTCCATCTAGTGTCTGTATAAGACGAAAATTTCTTTTTAAGATATCCACACGGGTCTGAAAAAAATACAGATGTAACCTTGCTTGTCATAAGCGAAGCATAGATTACGCACACACACACCCAGCGTACTGGCGCCGAGTGGACGAGATTTAAGTATTTGTATGCGTTTATCTCGTGTATGACAAGCGAAATTGGATGACTAGGCATGCTTCTCACATGTCGTACGCAACGTTCCGTCCGTAGTTTTTAAGATCCGCGTATACGTATCCAACGCATTAGTCTTTTCGGATTGTTTTTGAGAAACTGTGACGCGAAGGGATTCGATACTGCGTCACTTGCCGTATTATGGCAAATAAAAATTATTAAAGGCATACAATGGCCTTGATTAGTCTGAAGTATTAGAAACCTGAAAATTATATCACTCATTCATTTGTTATCAATTATTTTAGTCACTAAACGCCAAATCAATCATAGAAACCAGTTTTGCCCACTAAAACCACCATAGACCATCGACAATAGACATGACGAGCAATTTTTTTGCAATCTGACTGCCTGGGCGTGGCTCCACACATCAGCAGCTCATCAATCACTATCCTCCATCACAAAAAACGTCCATCTATGGGCCATTAGCCATTCAATTGAAATTCTAAATAAAATATATTGATTAGTTGTAGGTACATATCATCAAATAAAAATAAAAGGTACCTACTTTCTTTGCACACATTAAAACTCGCGTGAATAAATGATGGAACTGAAAATGGCGTCGTTTCTATTTTCCTCTTCTTCATTCAATATCAAAGTGAAAGAGAGATGCGAAGTGATGTCATTTGAAGTGCCATTCTCTATCCGTGCGGGCGAATCTTTCATAATCCTTTTAGAATTATGAAGCTGTCGCCCTTGGGCTGAAGGAGGTATTGTAGTTATTATTGAAGATTTAAACTTTCCCTTTTACACACAAAATGGCATTAATGGAAAGAATGTCTTTATTATTTGTGTGAATACAATTATTCTGCGAGTGTTGACAGCTTCGGTAGCATTGACGAGCATTGACGTAATACTTAACATTATTGATTGTTAAAGTATAAATATTCAATGTATTTCCTACAAAAGGAATCTTAAAATCTTGCGTAGGTACTTATCCGTGAAGACATATGGGTGAGTTCGCGAATTTTGCCACTTTTTCATGACCTCCAAAGTAAGTAATTTTTTATACAATTTTATAGATTTTATGTAGAATTATATTTTTATTGGCCATCGTGGCTAAAAGACAACAATTCAAAAAATTTAAAAACAAATATGTTAATTAAATATTAAATAAATTCTTGAGGAAGGTTATAGGCTATTACCACAAAAAGCGGGTAAAACCGCAGCGAACAGCTAGTTATTTATTTATTTAAAAAGAGTGTCTATGGAGTTTCTTGCCGGCTCTTCTCCATATGATCAACTTTTTGGAACCGAGCAACTACAATCATTTGACGTTTCTTAAGTGCATGTAATTTACCTATTTGAAATAAAAACCTTTTGACTTTGACTTTGGGTACATTTATAAATATATAGTCTTTAAAGCATAGTTCCTCTCTATTCTCTAAAGAAAGTTTTGTCTATACAAATATACTCTTCCAAATATTGCGTGAAACTTCCTGAACGACTCGACGGCTTGTCGCCTTAGGTGCTTCATCATTTAATAGTATTATAATATTATTATATGTTTTAAAACTATTATATTTTTAGTTTTCAGACCACAAAGTTCAAAGGTTACTTGGTTTCTGCTTGATGGGCCGACGCGGTTGTCAATTAAATATTTATTTTAAACTTTCGCGCATTGCACACATTTCAGAAATTAAATTTCGGGTCTATATCATGACCATGCCGATATAATTACCAAGATTTTTATAACAAATGGTCACACAAATATCTATATAATTTTTCCTTGGTTCAGAATTCTGCAACTTTCATCATAAAACAATCAATTAAACTTTGCTTAAAGTAATTGTTATTAACATTTTATAATTATACATAATAAAACTTAGTTCAAGTAAATGTACGCAACACATTCACTTACTTACTTAAGCATATTGGGTCCTTCTATTACTAAAACATACCATCATATTAATTATGGTTTAACGGTTATTACTCATGCGCATTCTTCAGCATTGCTCGACTAGTTTCGAACTCGAACGGAGCCTTTATTCATGAGCTGAGCCCGCGGCGATGTCGCGAGTCAAACTCGGGCGATCCCGAAGAATGCGCGTGAGTAATAACCGTTAAACAATAATTAATATGAATGTGTCTCACGAAAGTTATTCATCACGCCTACGTTCCCCGAAGAGTTGAGCAGAAATGAAGGTACCACTGTTCATCCTATTATATTTATGTTATTACGTTCCATGTAATACGTGGTAAGCCTTACGCATTGCCCGATGCGGGTATCGAACCCAGAACCCCACGCTCAGTAATCGCCTAATAACAGCATTGGTGAAATGTGGGTGTACAACTGTAATAGATATAACTCTGCTTATCCCCTCGGGTAATACAGGCGTGTTGCTATGTATTACACATAAATAATATTAAAACACTCACAAAATTACACATAATACACTCACAACTTGACATAATATAATGTTATGCCAACGGATCTTAAAAAAATACGGACGTAGCTTTGGGTACGACATGTGAGAAGCATGCCTGGTCATCCAATTTCGCTTGTCAGACACGAGCTAAACGCTTACAAATACTTAAAACTCGTCCACTCGGCGCCAGTACGCTGGGTGTGTGTGTGCGTAATGTATGCTTCAGTTATAACAAGGCAATGTTACATCCGTATTTTTTTCAGATCCGTGGATATGCATAGTTCACACAGTAACAATGTGTTACAGGCTTAAGTAATATTGCTTGCATGTGTAGAATTGCACCATTATAATAATATGCACTTACATTGAGTTTTGCTCCTCGACGCAAGCGTGGTAGATAGTGCGGCTGTTGATCGTTAGGTCCTGAATCGATTCCCAAGTTGGGGCAAGCCGTTGTTGTGTTTTTCAACAGACAATAAATAAATGAAATGATTAAAAAAAGCACGCCACCCATGTGTGTATGTTACCCGGAATAATGTAAGGATTGTATCGATACCCCATAATCATCTAAATCAGTTCACGCGTTTAGAAGTTATTGTGATAAAGAAACACGCATACATGAAACCTAAAAACATAACACCCCTTTTTTGGGCAGTGGTGTAAAAAAAAAAGTTCTGAGGATGAGAGTCTCATTTTTGTATATCCGATTTAGATGATTCTATAATCGGAAAAATAGAGGATAATTATTTTTCATCTGTAAACCGATTATATTGAAACTTTGCATATACGTACTTACTATAGGTATTTTGTTTTTGATGACACTGTAACATATTGGATACCTGGAGTTAATTTGATTATAGAGACGAAAAACAGTCGAGGGAATTCCTCAATGGCTTACAGCAGCTGCCTCATCTGGGCTATCTGTTAGGAAATTATCAACAACAAATTGGAGATGGGTTTATGTCCGACTGACCATCATCATTCGTAGCTTTTAACAGCCTACTATAGGGCATAACCCTCGATTATTTTGCTCTATTCATCCCTGTTTTGCGCCAATCTCGTCCAAGTTTTCCCTACGACCCTGGCATGTACCCACCTTACCATCGGTTTTTCGACAATCCGTGTTTCGACTGATCCGGTAAGTTCACGGCATAAAATTTCACACACACGCACATGAACACACACCCATACACAAAAACACACACACACATACTAAAATGTATTAATAATAATGTATACTTTTCACGTGTTTTTATTTATTTACGTGTTTTTGTTTGCTTATTTCCTAATTTTAGTTTATTGCATAAGATTGAATGTCTTCCTAAAGTTTGGGAAAGAGCACTGCCTCGTGTAACACAGATTTATCACCTCACTTCACACAAATTGTACACACAATTTTATGCCAATAAAGATTATCATTATATTATTAATATACTGAAGCCTACAGATTATGGGAAAACAGGCGTAATGCGACGATATTAAAAAATAAATAAAAAACACAATCATCAACAATTACGACACACAGTTACACACGTAAGTTAACTCTATCTGTTACTTTGAGTGATCTCTCTTGCTCCCAAGCGTCTTCTATTTAATTAAACATGACAACCATAGCAAAAAGATTTTACAATAAATCTACAACATTAAAGAGAACCGAGATCCCGACCTATGACCACTAAAATTGAAACTCCACTGTAGTAATTACATAGAAACAAATAGAATTGCATAACACCTTTCACGAGAAAGTGATCATGCGCACTAAACGATGATAATTAATAACTTGAGTATCATTCTTGGTTCTTTTTTTAGTAGACGCTCGTGCCAACAATGGGGAAGTAGTGAATGGATGGCGACATGCATTAATGAAGATTTTTTTTTGTACGGTCGCTGCTTTTTGTGATTTTTGGAGTGCAGAGATTTTGAGTTAGTGGTGTTTAAAATTATAGTGGAAAGAAATTCGCTCGTTATTGAACCAGCGAACCAGTAAGCGCGCTACTGCGCGTTAGGTCCTGATCGATTCCCAGGTTTGAACAGTGTTGTTATGTACAGTCATCCTGCGACCACGGACGCTGCAGTGAGTTCGAAACGTCAGGACAAACAAAAACCAATAATACACGCGATTAATCCGGTTAAAAGTTGTTTTATCTTCTTCTTATCGTGTGGTTGATGACCAACCTAGTGTCAGAGTTTAAACCGCCCGTAGGTCTCTGACATGGCTATACACACCATCGAGAACATCTCTCAGGTGTGCTGGTTTCCTCAAGATATTTTCGTTTCTTCACCGTTTTAAGCAAGTGATAATTAAAGACACCACTGTCGCGCGCTTGGGACCACTAAACTAACTGGGCAGTTTAAGGTGTTTTTTATAATGTTATTAAGTATTTGTGAATATTAGTGAATAATTATTCAGCTAAATCAGTGAAGTGTTATAACTATAAAACACACGAACAAAGTGTTTTCATCTTATCAGACTCTAAGAATGTGCAATGAACATTACTCTTAGTTATAATATACATATATTACGTAGCAAATTAAGTGAGATAAAAATTTCTTATTAGCCTAAGTGGCTAGATTGTTATTTAATTATTGAGGACTGAGTCCTAAGTAATTCAGGAAAAAAAAAAAAAAAAAAAAAAATTAAGTATTTAGGAGATGTAAATTCTCAGTAGCAGCCCGGAGTTTAGAATTGTGCCCTTAATTACAACATTTTTGAAATGTGGTTCTACAATTCGCTTCTAACATACCCTCCATAGAATACAGTCGTGATGTTTTGTCCAAACAAACTCCATGCATACGAAGAATAACCATATCACAATCGCATAACTGCTGGTAATTGGGATTCGCTACGGTTGACGCTTTGCCAAGTGATTCAAATGTCAGATGAAGATACCACTCATACTAAAGTTATGCAATTCAAGTTGGCCTGGGAATTTGTTAATAACATAAAATACCTTAGTAATGTGTATTGGTGTTGAAGAATAACGTTATTTTGTATTTATAATATTAAACTTAACATTACATCACGCCTTATCCCGAAGGGATAGGCAGAAGTGTGCACAGTTGTACAGTCACGAGCACCAACATGTATGCACAAATTTGCACTTTTAAAACTCCATTTATATAGTTATCTGAAGAATATAGTGGTATAAGTGTATGTCTGTATGTAAAAGGAATGGTTCTTCTATTTGTATTACATATCTAATTATCTATATAATAAAGTTATTATATTAAATGGAAAACCACGGCCGAGATGGCTAAGTGGTCAGAGCGCCTGGAGTATTTATCCGGGAGGCGCAGGTTCGAATCCTGTTCGCGACCGTATTCTTTTTCCATTTAATATAATAATTTAGAGTTCGCTAAGCATGCATTAATGCTTTTCAAAGATTTATATTGAATTATCTATATATTGTTTTTTAATTTTCATGCTTTACCTTCTGTGTGTACATTTTATTTTTGTATTTTTTTTCTTTTCTTTTGTTTTCTTTTATATAACTATAGGTAAAGTTTCCTAAATGTGGATGCTTGTAATTGGCAAATGACACCAACTATTGTAACTTTATCAAATAATGTTATCAGTCTGTAAGCTTTCCGAAATAAATAAAAAAAACTTGAGAGGTGTCAAGGGACACCCGGATGCAACGAAGTTAAAGAGATAAAAATAATAAATAATAATAATAATATATATATATATATATCTGGCTTGCTTTCTATAAGAGAGAGAGAGAGACAGACAGAGAAACATGCGCACGCCGCACGGCTTACAATAGCTTACTATAGCAAAAAGTGTCGTTACAACTTTTCGTCTTAATTTTTTCCGTCTAGCCCCCTTTCGCAACGCGCGATAAGGAACTTCGTTCCAATAAATCTTAGTAGTACACGCTAAATATATTGCCGGTGAGTTTTTAAAATGTTTGTTTTTCCATGTTGGTGCTCGTGACTGTACTCCTACATTACACCAGTGCTGTTATTAAATCCCATGTGATTGGGTTGTGGTTGCCATCTACCGGGCACAATTCCAAACTCCAGGCTGCTACTGAGAAGCAGATAAACCCAATAATACTTTGCCCGACCTGGGAATCAAGACCTCATGCTGAGCAGTCGCGCTTGGGACCACTAGACCAGCGAGACAGTTAACACATAAGCTCAGTTGCACAAACTTGACATTAATCGTAATCAACATGTCTCTGTGACAGAATTTATATAGGAAAACCGTCAAAATAATGCTGTAACACGCTGGTTATGGTTAAAATTATGTTGGTGCAACCGAGCGTTATAGTCTTACGTATGAGATTAGTTTATTTATAAGGGTTTCAGACCACACATCTTCAAAAAAATCATAAAACAATAAATTACAAAGCACCACACACCAGATAATTACTCTCATATAAGTTAATACGCTCAGTTCGTGACCGCCTGCGCAGGCGGTGCTTTCTATTCAATCCGCCGATAATTGACCAATTTCTACTGTACACTTATACATTAGTTATTTAACATTGTTAATTACTATAGTAAACGTTTGTAATTGTCTTTAGGAGATAAATAAGAAGACATTGGACAGGCCCACCGGATATAAGACTGACGGAAAAATCATTTTGGACCTGTCAGATATAACTATAATTATGACAGATTTCTACTACTTCATTGATTTATTAGGTGAAGTATTTATTAGCTTTTAATCTGAAGTTACTTATCTTGAGATAAATAGCGGCAAAATATCAGTTCCTGTCTTTAAACTTTCCTTCAAGTAGATTAATTTGCAGTTAACACGACTAACTTTGCAGTTAATACTGGAGGGTCTGAATGTATGATATTAACGATAATCGACTTGTTGAACCGAACAATTTAAATGGGCATCAACATGTAGACTGTTCATTAGTAATTAGGAGTTAAAGCTGCCTCTGTTGTAATACCTTTTGTTGTCATCGCTATACATTCAGTCCCGCCATCGCCAGTATTAACTGCAAAGTTAGTCGTGTCGGTTCAGTTACCTGTATAGGGCTGAGTAATTAGCGATGACGTCGCCAAAACATGTATTAAAATATAGCGGAAGAATTTGGAGTAGTGACCAGAGGTCGAGATGCCTTAGTGGTCAGAGCGCCCGGAGTATTTATCCAGGAGGCGCAGGTTCGAATCCTGCTCGCGACCGTATTCTTTTTCCAAATTTTTTTTTAACTCTGTCAATATTTTTCCTCATTAACCCAGTTCACTTCTCTCGATTATAAAAAAATATATAGGGCAAAAGTTGGCGTAACCAGGTCATTTAAGCTGAGTACAAACTATAGTTCATATCACGCGATACGTTATCGCTTCAACAATTTGTATTGAGCGTACCTAATGAAAATGAAATGTTTACTTAATGTATATATTGCTACTACGCAGTGGAAACTCAGGTAGCCTGTTGATAGTACAGAGTCGTAGGTATATATGTCGCAAAAGGATTGCCAAATCAGTTGTTTTACAAAATCGCTAAATGTTTTACATAACGGAACGGTTTTGTAAATCAGTTAGCGGTTATGTAAAACAACTAATTATGCAATGCTCCTACGACATACAACTAGCTGGTGCCCGCGAATTTATCTGCGCGTTAAAAGGTAGTCTATGTACTTCTTCAACGTCCAATCTGTCTCTATAATAAATTTCAGAAAATGGTTGAGCCCTTTATGCGTGAAAACGTAACAAACGAATATACAGACAGAGTTACTTTCATATAACATAACATAACATAGCATCACGCCTGTATTCCCCGAAGGGGTAGGCAGAGGTGTACACAATTGTACACCCACATTTCACCAATGCTGTTATTAAGTCCCATGTAATAGGTGGTGAGCCTATTGCTATCAACCGGGCACATTTCCAAACTCCGGGCTGCTACTGAGAATTTCCTAACAGAAAAAATCAATAACACTTTGCCCGACCCGGGAATCGAACCCGAGACCTCCTGCTCAGCAGTCGCGCTACAGACCACTAAACCAACGAGGCAGTTACTTTCGCATTTATAATATTACTTAACAATTAGATTTGATAAACGTGCTAAAGATTCTCTTCTCTTTCCATATCGTTCGATCATTCAATCCTCACGCACAGCAGCTCAGTGAAGTTATACAAATAATAGTCAAACCTAATTATATTATATTGGCATATACTTTATAAATCAAATCTCCTATATTGGCAGTTTAGATTTTGTAGTATAAAATATTGAGCAAGAATCAATGGCTTATAATTACGGATGTTAAACAATCAATTTAAACGTGTTTATACACTTACTTACTTTCTTATAAAGCCTTGATAGTTAGCTATATTTTTTAAGAACGACTGCCTGTAAATCTTTGCCCAGTTAATTGAGAAAATTATCAATTGGGGAAACTGAAGGAAAGCCTATAGCAACATGTGAATAAATAACAAAAACACATCGTGTTCGTTTCCTATCAAAGCAATAATAAACAAGTTTTACAAATCAACACTCAACAGTCTAACAGCAGTGAAATGTCGTGTTTTCTTTAATCTACTCGAAAAGGAAGGAAAGCGAGCCTACATTCGCACACACACATTTTAATTGGAAATCACACATTAAATCTTCTTCAATGAAAGTCGAGACTGCTATAGTTTCCCAGGTATATCCGACAAATATTAGCAAACAAGTTATTATTATTAGAAAGGGCTTCTTATGTAATTTCCAACTATTTCCATTGTCCAACACACGAAATGATAATATTAAACGTTAAATACGTAATTGAAAACAAATTGATTGCAATGAAAGGTTTTGGCGCGTATTTTTAGCTCAACTATGTTTTACATTCAAGTGAAAACTTCTTATTCTTTATTACAGAGCGATAAGTTTCAATATCTGATATCAAAATCATTTATGAAGTATTAAGTAAATTTGTAATAACAAGCACACATCGCCGGAAGACGGGTGTAAGTAATAAATGTAATCGATAAGATTTTATAACTCGTAATCAAATGCCCTTAACAACCCCGTTACGAAGACTTAGACCGAGAAATTATCGATTTTAATGGACCCGATTAAATCTGTATCGATATGATCGAAATTGCTTAATGTAACTACCTATCAGCTTTAAAAGATTTTAAATATTATATGCATTTAAATATCGAAAGTAAAATGTTTAATGAAAGTAAAAACGTCGTTGATGTTGCGCGGCGATAGTTTAATCGATTTTAGTGTGACCAGCCGTAGAGGACTAGAGGTACGAGAATTTGCCGAGGCCGTATAAGAACCTTATCTTTGCCTACATACTTGCCGTTTACGGTATACGGTAAAAGCAGACACTTCTTTAAATTGTCGATGCTATGTACATAAAAATTATTGGAGAATATATTGAATTACTGATACGCGTTGGTTGACATTCTGTGTGGGATATTTATAAGATTTCTCGTAACTCACACTTTAGATATTGATTTATGTGTAGGATTCTACCTATTATATTTTATCTAGCGTGATGCAGTTAGAAACCTGGCTGAGAATTGACTAAATAGCTCCATCTCCCCCAAGGCATTACCAGGACCAATATTGACAGGTCATAAATGGTCCAAATGAGAGCAACCGCCACATAAAAAATTAAGGATCTACAATTATTCTAGGCAAACTAACGCCTTTTTCCCAGGAGTAGGCAGAAATTACAGACTGTTACGATCCTTATATAATCATGAAGGTCATGTTATCTACCGTAGTGTAAGTTTTATTGGTACCAACGCCACTCTTGCGTTTATTTATACTTATATGTACGTAAAGGTACATAAGGCGGACTTAATGCCATATGGCATTTTCTGCCAGTCAACCTTTGGGTTATAGAGAACAATAAAAAAGTTTATATTCAATCCACTCCGTTTGTGTGTTGTAATTTTTATCAAGATTTCTTTACATTACGAACTATTTTCCTCTTCCCTTTATCATAAAATAAGGACATCTAGTATCCGAGTGATAGAAATATTTTATGATATTAATTAATATCAGGCAGAACCGACGCCTTAGAATGCCTCCCAAGGCATGAAGATAATAATAAGAGCAGTGAAGACTTTCATAGTCGTAGACTTCACAAATGTGACGAATAACTGGGACTAGTAGCGGTGATAGCCTAGTCGTATGACCGTTGGACTGACAAGTCAATAGTCGCATCCAAGGCACGCACCACAGACTTTTCGAGTCCTGTGCGTATTATAAATTACTTATCACTTGCTTAAAACGGTGAAGGAAAACATCGTGAGGAAACCAGCACACCTAAGAGATGTTCTCAATAGTGTGTAAAGCTATGTCAGACGCCTACGGGTGGTTTAAACTGTGACATTAGGTTGTTCTTAAACCATACAATAAGAAGAAGTACTAATAACAGCTGGGACTGACGGCTTAGAATTCCTTCCAAGGCATGGACATAATAATAAGAACAGTGAAGACTTTCATAGTCGTAGACTTCACAGATGTGAGACATAACTGAGAGAAATAAACACATACACTAAAATTATAGAGTTGCTAACCTCCTCCTAAAAACTACGCTGCCATTCTCACGCATAAAACATTCGAAAGTGTCCGTTACTTACCATAGACACAAGTTCACACAATACCTCATTAACCACGGTTAATTTAACTGAAACTATGACAAATCGCAACTTGAACTTAACAATAACTTTACATTAACCTTTGATCAACAATTCGAGATCAATATCGGATTTATAAAGCTCCTCTGTTTATTCAGAAGACAAAAAAGGTTAAATATTAAATACACAGAATTGTAAGGTTTGTTATCGAATAAATCATAGGCTGTATAAGATTATCTTTGCTTGAGTAAAAGAGAAAGAGGTTATGGTATTAATAGTAAGTGATGATATAATTGTCTATGCCCAATGTTGCGTTTTACGTTGTACATTGATGCATCACTTTGCTTTGATGGATGAGCTGTATACTGATGCAGTAATGGGTTTTAAAGTGAAAATGACGGAAGCTTTTACATCGAACGTGCAAGTGATATTTTTGAAATTGCGAACTATGTAATATGGTAAACGCTTTTTACAAGGTGCAATTTTATTATGATCGGAAGGGCAACTGAAACTTAAAGAAATGTTTACCTCTACTTAAGTGGAATACTACATTATTTTACTGGAAAATAATGATGCAGGAGTACCAAGACGAAGGATGCCTTTTACATTTCGTGTGGTTGAGAAACCAAACAGTGCCAAAGTTTAAAGCAACCGTTTTCAACCAGCTTTTCTGTTTCGAGATATTTTTGTATTTTTTTTTACCAATACGATTCGGCTTAAGTCTTGATAAAACACTGTAATAGCATGTCTAACATTAGACATTTATTTAAACGTCTAATCATATCATAATCACCTTCATAGTTCTATCTTATAAATTAAATCGATTAACAAATAATTAATTTTCAATTTTCGCTTCGTTTCACTAATGTCAATGGCGCCAGTTAAACCCACGAAAAGTTACGAAATAATTATAGCGTAAACAATGTTATGGTTACCGTAAAATGATTGAATTTGACAATCATAATTTATTAATTACTGTTTAAAACTGTGGCATTGTCCTTGGTTAATCAAAAGTGACCGGTAAGTTGGCTAAAAATACGTGTGTACTTGGTTTTAATAAAGCAGGTACGTGGAGAGGGAAATCAGCTTTATCTTGAGTTTTATACCAAAAAACAATATGGAGATTATTTGAAATGGTTGCCATGGAAACGGAAGGACTTTGAAAGTAGACAAGCCCTGTGTTCTAGGCTAATGGATAATCGCAAGCAATACAAACAGGCATCTATTCCAAATTCTCTGAGAGACCGTGTTCCTGAAGGCTAAATACACCAGTACGAGATACATAGCCTACCACAGGCTTGACAAGGGAAATTTGTGGTGATTGATGTCTTGCGGTGGTCTTTTGCGAGCTCCGAACTAGGCGTCATCACATCCTGCTGAATGAGTCTCCGATGTGTTATTCCAGGCCAATTAATGAAACAGACACACATTCATCAACATAACACAACATAGCACCACGCCTGTATCCCCCGAAGGAGTAGGCAGAAGTGTACATAATTGTACACATTTCACCAATGCTGTAATTAAGTCCCATGTAATTGGTAGTGAGCTTATTGCCATCTACCGGGTGCAATTCCAAACTCCGGGCTGCTACTGGGAATTTCCTAACAGAAAAACTCAAAAAACACTGTACCCAACCCGGGAATCGAACCCGAAACCTCATAGTCAGCAGTCGCGCTTAGGGCTACTAGACCAATGAAGCATGACATAATTATACACACTTCACCAATGCTGTTATTAAGTCCCGTGTAATTTTGACAGCACGGTTGGCGCAGTGGTCTAGAGACCAACTGCTGCGCTGCGTATCGCAGGTTCGATTCTTGCACGGAGCTAATATTTGTACGATCTATAGATAATTGCTCCGGGTCTGGGTGTTTGTGTGATTGTGAGATTATATGTCTGTAAACGCACCCACGATACAGGAAGAAATTCCTAGTGAGCCTGAATGTCTCCTGTGTCCCATTTAATATGTGCAACTGAGAATAACTTAATAATACTTTGGCCGACCCGAGAATCGAATCCGAGAGCTCATGCTCAACAGTCGCTTAGGACCACTACAACCAACGAAGCAGACACACGTTTGTATTTACAATATCAGTATAGATGTACGTCGTTTGTTTATTATAGTGTCCTATATCAATATCATCAACCATTGACTAATGGAGTGGTGATTAAAGTCTTCTATAATACTTTATACAAATACTTTCGCTTATATTACATCTCACTGTTATAAGTAATCTAACCACAACATTACTACTATTAGTTTCACACACTCCACGATACATAGTAACCCTCATCAATCTCCATTGAGTCATATGAAATGATCTTAACACTTTATTTGCCGAGATCCGTACTGTCTGCGACGGAAATTGCGACCAGAGGCGGTAATGAGATTGTTCTCAACAAAAGGGTAGGTTTCAGATTCGATATTTATTTTTTTATTGTTTCTCTTGAAAAGCGGCTTCTGTTTGTATTTTAAGCCATCTTCTTGGTGCAAGTTATGTATTTATGACTTTTTACATTGATTACATAATGTCTGTATTTCCAGAATTGCTAGATAGATGGCAAGGCCGAAGTCAGGAATTTATTTCGGGATAATTTTCTGTCACGTATGGAATAAGTGTAATATTCTTCTTAATCAAAATAATTTCACTTGTATTTTGGGGGAATTATCACATTTCCATCTATAAGTGTATCAGGTGTTGCCAAAGTAAAATACAAATAAAAATATAAACAGTCATTTTTAAACTGTCAAAATCTAGTGGCTACCTTCCAAGTGTTAATTCTTCAGAAACTCTATGGTTATTCTTTTGTTGTCTATTAACATGCTTATTAAAACACTGAAAACATTTGTTTATTTTAAATCTTGATATTAATACTTCTCTTACCTACATCTTATTTACGAAGTTCATAAAATAAATAGTTAAACATCCTTTTACGTTTAAGAGTTATATACTTTATAAATACTTAAGTATCCATTTTCCGTGACTCTATCTTATGTAAGAAGACGGTACAGCTTCTTAGACATGGAAAAATCTACGTAATAAATCATAATAAACAACATTGTAATGTAAAATATTATTGCAGAAGTATTACTATGTATTTTATATATTACTAGGGATAATAAATCTATCACGTAACTTAAAGTTGGCACAACAGCGAGGCTTTCGTTGATTCTGAATTGGATTTTCGGTTCTGGAGATAGTCCAAATAAGTAATAGACATTGGTTCTTAATACGCTATTTATACATATTTTTATGCAGAGCAATGACGTTATCAGTATTGACACAAAATATGTTTACATGACTTCATTTTCAAGATTTATTTCATGTTACTACATTTAAAAGTTGTTTAAAATTCACGATAAATATTTAAAAAGCATTAACGCATGCTTACCGAACTCTAAAGTTACAATATAAAATAGAAAAAGAATACGGTCGCGAACAGGATTCGAACCTGCGCCTCCCGGATAAATACTCCTGGCGCTCTGACCACTAAGCCATCTCGACCTCTGCTCACCACCGCGAATTCTACATCCATATTTTTAACACGTCTTTTTGGCGACACCATTGCTATCCATTCAGTACCTATACCGGTGACCGAACCGACCCGACCAACTTTGCAGTTAAATGTATCCCAGCTGGACCCAATTTTTATATACACGCAGACGAAGTGGTTGGTAGAAGCTGGTTTAGTATAAATTAGTGAACACAGTAGGTAAATGTTACATACTCAATATCTTTATTGCGTTCCAAAATGTACATATGTAAGTTTACATTAGCTGGAGGGTTGTAATATAGACACAATTTTGGACCCTGTCGGGCACAGCATAGCATAATTATGGGAGAGAGGAGGAAGAGCACTGAGTGTTTACTTCTAATACTAAAATATAAATTGTACATTACGTTATTTTTTCTAATACTAATAAAAAATATTTAGGTCTTTATATATTATAAGTAGGTATAGACATTATTTTATACTATTGCGGGGTTTAATTATAAGTATTTTATTATAATATCTTATTTCAATATTTTATTATATTGGCGTCAATTCTAATGTAGCACACTAAACTAAATTCAGAAGATTCCTGTGTTTTACTAACAGTTACTATGAGTCTATGAGATCACAAGATAGGAAGAAGGAAGAGATGTCAAATTGACATTTAGGCAAGTCAAATTAAAACATCGAAACGTTTTAGTAGGCACATCTACACGCTCAACAGACGCGCTAGCGACGACTAGACCAACGATTGCAATCAATTTTAATGAATATAAATAAAACCTTTATCTATCGTACAGCCAATTACACAAATAAAAAACAAAGCTAAACTTCTCCACCTCATCCGTGGTACGATTCTCAAAGACACCGCGGTGACCTGCGCCCGCGCCGAAGGTTGAACTTTCTATGAGACCGCTACCGACGTGAGGTCACGTGTATTTGCCCATAATTTATGGGTCAAATTAAAAACTACTGCCGCGTCTGCGATACTTATCAGATTTATGATTGTGTGGGTGTATGTGGTGTTTAGAAGCGACCCACGCGTGTTTGTTAGGTACTTTCTTTACCGTCTTCATGTTGAATTGTTGCAGATTTTGGCACGTGTGATCTCTTTTCTATAATTAACTTCGTTTGTGGTATGTCCGATAAGATCTTATTCTGTAATCCCCTTAGTGCGAAGCAGCTATTTAGAGTTCATAAAAAGATCTTATGAGAGCTTTTTTAGCTGTATGTAATAAGCAAGTCATTAGTAGATACTTCACGTTTTTCAAATTTTTGGTCTTTGTGGAAATAATGAAATTAAGATGGTTTTTGGTTCAAAAAAGTTTTAGACACTAAAGCTGCATCACCAGAGATGTGCTAGGAAGCGGTAAGCATGGTTTTTTTTTCCACTTCCACATTTTTATGGCCTCGTGACGTGCCTGGGTTTAGGTAGGGGTTAGGAAACTATAGAGTACAAATAATATTAGTCTAAATAAATAAATAACATGGCTGCTCTTTGTCAAAGAATCAGCATTAGCAGCCAACGTAGTAACTCTGCCAGTCTCTTGGGCACTTTATCATAAGTCGGATGCAGAGAGATCAAACTCAGGCGTCATAGTATTCACTTTGACTCCTGAGATCTTTGTTCTTTTTATATGAGAATAGTTTTTATTTATCGGATAAAGATATAATGTGCAGTTTTAAAATAAGTTTATTTAATAATTTTGTAGTATTAACTGCCTCGTTAGTTTAGTGGTCCCAACCGCGACTACTGAGCAGGAGGACTCGGATTCGATTCCGGCGTCGGGCAGCCCGGTGTTTGGAATTGTGCCCGGTTGATGGCAATAGGCTCACTATCTATTACATGGGACAGCATTGGTGAAATGTGGGTGTACAGTTGTGTACACCTCTGCCAACCCATTCGGGGAATACAGGCGTGATTCTATGTTATCTTAATAAGTTAGTTTGTATATAAAATATTTGTTAGAGCCACGATTGTTTTTCCTTTTCGGATTGCTTCTCCGAGTTTAATGAACAGAGAATAAATCTATAGAAATAGAATAACACTACTACTAACCCACTATATATATGACCTATAAAACGGCACAAAGAAATAAAACTACAAGACAGGGTCAGTAAACTATCACTGAATGTAGGCTAGTAATCCTATCACTTGGTATCACAATCTCGCTACTTCAAAACAATGGAAACTAGACTCAAACATTATAGTTACATGGTATAAATCTGTCTAGATTGAGAATGATAAGTGTGACTGTGTGAACTTTGTCGCAGCTGACCGGTCAGTATCACGTTACGGGTTTGCATTCGATTACATATATTGTTAAGGCATTAGCGTTAGCGAGAGCGATTTGAAATTAGAAAAGTCGTGAAAATCCGAAAAAAGGAAAGCGTTTAATTAAGCGTAGTAATTAGGGCCGTCAAATTGGTGAAGAGGCAAAGGGGGTTAAAGGTGAAATAAACTTAAAACCTGATAAACAAGTGAAATATTTATTATCAAGTAGTGCCCTTGGGATACAATTTCTCTCATGACCAGTTGATTTCACCTGGGACAATGATAGTAGATCTAACTTAATGGATTCTCTTCAGTAAGGAATTCTTATTTGAAGGTCTGAAAACATGTATGCTTATAAAAAAAAACTAGTTTATAAACAAAAATTTGAGCGAAAAATGCGGTCATGAGCAGGATATGAACCTTCGCCCCGCTGGTAATGAATAGTACCGTTACGAAAAAATAAAAGTTTTAATTGAATTATTTGTTTTTTTAATAAAACAATAATAATAATTCATTTTCCAATTTCCCTTTCAAATTACTTATTTTATTAAAAAAAAAAGACACGAAACTAATTTTAAAAAAAGCAGAAATTTCATACAGATTACGATAATGTAACAATGTTGTATACGATTCTTATTGGAATATTGAGAAATCGTTGTTTATATTAAAATTGAAAAGGGGCGGGGCTACGGTAACGGCCAGTTTGACATTTCGCAGATTTAGCCTGACAAGAGCCATACCAGGGTAAAGGATATCATTATAAGACTAACTTTTATCATAACATGCCTGCTGCCTATATACACCAGAAACATCAAACTCCACTTTTGATGAACCTCATAACTTAAACGAAAACAATGCTTTGACTTCAATATCCAAATATGGAATGCTAATAGGACGAATGCAGCGGGCATTGACCTGAAACCGCCATCGGCCATTTTGTAAATGCTACCATAAATTGATCAATGTTAAAGGACCCGCTAGCCGCCCATAACTTGACATCAAAGTAAATTGAAACAGTTGAATTAGTTCACTCGAACTAAATTAATGTCTGCCTGTCTGGCCACCGTATGCCTGATGCCTTGCCCATCTATGGTCAGGTATTTTAGTCTATGCTTTGATCTCCCACAGATAAGGAAGCGATCTGACCACTATATATAGCAATTAACTGTTATTTATTAGTCCTTAAACTTTGCTACTGCTATTTTATGTGTATGTGGTTATCATTTTATTTGTGTTTTCGTAACTTTATGAGTGGTTTTATGTAAATTTGATGTGTTTTCAGGGTTAGTTATTCAAATTTTTCCTGAAATCGCATCTTTATTCACATTATGTATATTTGCCAGGCATCTATCCCTATGACCGTGTAGACTGTTACCGTTATTTTTTTTTAGTTTTTTGGCGAATTATATTTGTATTGCACATGACATATGACTATTATAACTACTTTCCGAGTCCTTTCAAGCTCCTTTAACCGTTTTCCAGTAACTCATTCTTCACCCACAAAGTTTATAAAACGAACGCAAGCAATTAAATTCCGAACTAAGTCTTTTACTAGAAATAAATGTTTGTCCCCGTCCAATTCGTATTGATATTTCTTTGACCAGTTTTTTACAAATATACCTTTAGTGACTACTAAATGTCTTGCATCGTCTGCATTAAAGGCAGAGTCTCTCCTAAAGGAAAATACTAGTTCCTGTGTCACAAATTTTAATTTCAGTTTCGTTTCACAATACGATATATTTAAAATATTTAAAACTTTAACAGTTAAAAAAACCGAGGATTTTTGGGGATTGTCTATAAAAGCTATCGAATCAATAATAACTAAGATCGCACCAATGTTAGCATCAATATTTAATACTTGCGTCACAGACGGCGTATTTCCTGATCTTATGAAATCGAGTAAAATCGTACCCATTTTTAAGGCAGGTTGCTCGAGCGATGCATCTAATTATAGGCCCATATCTATATTACCCGCTTTAAGTAAAATTTTTGAAAAAATAATGTTGAATCAAATGTTGGAATATTTCAATGAAAACGGTATACTTCACTCTAAACAGTTCGGATTTATAAAGGGCCGGTCTACAGAAGACGCTGGGTCCACCCTAATCAAAACAGTACTAAGGGCCTGGGAAGATGCGGGGGATGCTATAGGAGTATTTTGTGACCTCTCTAAGGCCTTTGACTGCGTGGATCACCAAACGCTCATTCTAAAATTAAAACACTACGGAATTCGAGGAAGGTCTATTGATCTTGTGTGTTCCTATTTGACAAATCGGGAACAAAGGGTAGCTATTGATAAGGTAACTTCTTCAGGCTCACTTGTTAAAATGGGAGTGCCTCAAGGATCGATTTTAGGCCCTTTTTTGTTCCTTGTTTATATTAATGACCTTCCATACGTCATAAAGGACACAATGTCAAACATAGTTCTTTTTGCGGATGACACCTCACTTATATTCAAAGTAAATAGAAAGGACAAGGATCTGGTAGAACCTAATAATACACTTAATAAAATATCTAATTGGTTTTCTGCCAATAACCTTCTATTGAACGCTAAAAAGACGAAATGTATTAGGTTCTCTATACCTAACGTGCCCAATGTAGATTCTAATGTAAAACTTGATGGTAAAGTACTAGATTTGGTTGCTTCAACTGTATTCCTCGGTGTCACAGTGGACTCTAAACTCCAGTGGGGACCTCATATTGAGGCACTTGCAGGAAAACTGAGCTCTGCTGCGTTTGCTGTTAGGAAAATAAGACAGATGACTGATGTGTCTACGGCTAGGCTGGTCTATTTTGCATACTTCCATAGTATTATGTCTTACGGCATTCTACTCTGGGGATCAGCTGCTGATATCGAGACCATTTTTATATTACAGAAAAGAGCAGTCCGAGCTATTTATAACCTTAGCTGCCGTGAGTCACTCCGTGAATTATTCAAGAAAATAAATATACTCACCTTACCATCCTTGTACATATTTAGTAACATAATGTATATTCGTAAAAATATGGTCGAATTTAATAAAAAGAGTGATTACCACAATTTAAATACGCGTAATAAGCACAAGCTTATAGTACCTGGCTTTCGGCTTAGAAAGACAAGCAAGTCATTTATGGGTAACAGTGTTAGGTTCTACAATAAGATCCCCTCTAATATAACTGAACTGCCGGATTTCAAGTTTAAGATTGTTATTAAACGCATATTAATGTCCAAAGCGTACTATAGTACTAATCATTATATGGAAGATAGGGATGCCTGGCTCACGATTCCTTCCTGCACACTGCGACCCACTGGCACCTTGCCTACTTGATAAGGCGACATTTTGTTTGCTTTCAGCTTAAATATTTCTATGTTTTTTCCTTTATTTTGACATTTTTGATTTTTGTTATTTAATTTTTTTAATTTATACAATTTATTTTATTGACGTACAATTAATCCAATTGTATTATTATTTTATTTGACTCTTGGGTATGTACTAGTTTTAAATTTACATTATTATTTCTTTATGAAATTTTCCATAATATATAACTTTGTAAAATGTGAGCATCATGTGGATATTAATGTTAGTTTTAATCTCATATTACATACATACTGCCTATTGTCAGGCATTACGAGTTTGTCATGCTCGCTAAAATGTCCTGCTGATGGTGGCGTCGTACATCGGGTCGTCGAGTTCCCTACAAAATGGTTGAGCTAAGCGAGGCTGATGTGCGCGTCATGCTCGTGAACGGGTGCTGTCTGTCGGGACTGGTCAGCTCCTAACTGCCTTGGCAATCATTTTAAAAGGCTATATAAGTTTACTTTCCTTTCTTAGTCTGCTCATTAACCTGCATTATTCTCACATTACCTTATTTATTGTTAAACCAATTTATTTTAAAAAGAGTGTCTATGGAGTTTCTTGCCGGCTCTTCTCCATAAGATCAACGCCTTGGAACCGTGCACCTAGTTTTGACTTTTCATAAGTGCCTGTAATATGGTTTATTTGAAATAAAAATATTTGAATTTGAATTTGAATTTGAATATTCCTTAACAAAGCGCATGGGCGCTTAAATGTTAAAGAGATAATAAAAACAGCTAGTAATCCGCTTACACAGTGCACTTTGACAAAACTGCCATTGTTGGCATTTTTCCCCCATTTTCCATTAGGGCTATAACAAACGACATTACCTTATAAGCACGTATAACAGATTAAATCCGGTCGGTAAACCATGGTAGCTATTTGTAAGCGTTTATGGCGGGCCGCCCATGAATTATGGCGGTTTGCGACGCATCAGCTGTGGGCCGATCGAGACGTAAACATGCTACGTTGTTGGTGAAACGATATTGTTGGGTAAAGGTGCGACTGCGAACGGGGAGTGCGCGTATGATGGTTCAATTATTTTGCTAGTACCGCGATTTAATTATTATAAAGATATTAATAAAGCAAAGTCATTGAATCATGGTGCTTGTCAGTGTAGTTTTATTGCACTTTATTAATTAGTTGATGTCCACACTACAGGATTAAAGTACTTTATAAAATTTTACAGATGATTTCATAAATATTGTATCTTATCTCCATACCCACACGATAGTTTAGACGTCATTAATTCGGTAACGCCTCAACTGCATTTGCATGAAAAAAGTAATGAATATGAAAGGTTGAATATTTCGATTCAAACACACAACTAATTCGCAATATATAAGTATAAATAAATTATATAAAACATACCTGAAAGAGCAGATATCCAGACTCGTACATCCAGAAGTCATCGGGCGCGTTGCCGGGCTTGGTGAGTTGTATCGCGAGGCAACGCTGCAAGATGAGCTGGCAGCGCTGCCCCCCCGCTCCGCGACCGCTCATGCCTTACACGGGCGGCGGCATGCTCTGTAACAAAATTGCACTTTATAGTCTTCGCATAAAGATTTTAATTACTTGATGTTTATTTGGCGTATATTGGCATTTGCTGTCGGGTATATGAAGAGTTATTTTAGATGTAAGTATAATATCCAGTAGACATTCTGATACAGATAATATAATACTGTCTTACGCAGTAGTGATCGTTTAAAACGTTTTTGATTAATTAAGTGAACTTGGAGCTTAAAAATCAATAATGGTTATTATTATTTTATTTGTTTGTAGTTAACGTGGACGTTTATATACATGGGATTTTGGAAATTCTTAAGCATGCATATATTTATTTTTATCGCGACCATATTTTCCTCGTACAAACAGAAGTGATTCTACGAATAGTTGAAAACAAATGTTGTAAACAATCTATTGTCTCTTATAGAAAGGAGAAAAATACATTACAAATTTAAATAACGAACTGAAAAGAAAATAAACAGTAACAATTTACTCGGTGGCAGACACTGCACGGTCTACAAGCTCCTGATGATGCCCCGTGGAGGGGCGAAACACGTGTAGAGTAGTTGGTGGTAGTCGGAATTTTCACCGCTTCCGTATGTGCATATATTTGCGGGCGGGCGGGCGGTGCACAGGTAATGCATACCTCCCTCCTACCCTCAATTTTGTGGAAGTAGCTAGATATTGTATTTATTCGCATCCATAGTAACAATTTAATTTACAATAGCATAATCATCCTACTTAAAGGTCTATTGCAAGTTGCGTGGTTATAAACTATCACCTCAAACTCTCCCATGCAATCTTACGCAACGAATTACCTTAAATTTAAATAGCCTCCTATAACTATTTGGCTCCGATTTGTATATCGCTGATTTAAACCTCCGAATGCGGTATTTTATACGCATTAACATAATTATATTTGTAACGCATTTCCGCTAACAAACCCACCACAGCTTTACGTCTAAAGCTTATTTGTTTTATGTACGGCCACTCGTTCCGTTTTACTAATTTGGACATCTAAAGATACTGTCTCATACATTGTCTTTCCATACCAAACAAAAAGTTCTAAGAAATTAATACATACTACACCTTCTTTGGTAGACGTAATCAAAATAATTTAAAAGGAAACACAAACCAATTACGTATGACGTTCAATGGATAAAAATAAACTTTTTTATGACAGTAAAGATAGCTGCCTGATTCTAACTGATCTGATGTTATTGAAATTGAAATTACCGGCAGTCGATCACAAAATAAGATAAACTGTCATAAGATTATCTGTGGCCAAAAATAAATTCATAAAGATTACATCTAATAACATCATAATTTAAACGGATATGACCAGACATCTCCATGACAAAAAACTGAGGCATATCTGACAAAATTAGAGCTACCCAAATACTAAGTAAAACTGTCTTCATAAATCTCTCATTATTTGTCGTTAAAATACCGTAACCAAACGTTTAAATGTTAAACAATGCTATTTCAAATAATATAACTAATAATAGCTGATAGCCAGACCCTTGACATGACAGTTTGAGTACAAGGTGACATAAGGTATTGTTTACAATGTCCTTTGAATAGCGTTTGCGGTTGTTGTTATACCGGATACGTAATAGGGTATCGGATCAATGAGCTTTGGCGCGAAATTTGCGTTTTAAAATTAGAACTTTACTGGAATGTGATTTGAAATTTTATCGGTATTGTCATCGATTTTTTTTATCCTCATTGCGTCTTTCGCCACATGATAATAGTATTACTTCGACATTTTATGGGTTAGGTTAGGTTAGTTTCATCATTCGTGAAAATTAAAATAAGTTTATTCAATTCGTGTTTACGCGTTACGTTATTAATTTGTGTTTAATAATAAGGAAATTTACCCTATATTAATAAACCTTTCTCCATATTTAAATAAGAAATAATGTTTAATCGTGGACAGTAAATATGAATTGGTTAACTTAACTGTTGAGTTATGCACTGGAATTGTCACTTAACAAGAACTAGAGTAATTACATAAGCGAAGTAATTCTCAAGTTCTAAACCTGCAGCTTTTAGCGAAAGCATTACCATATCCATTCTGTTGTTGCCAACTCATTTACAGTTCACTTGAACCTTTAACCTAAGAAATAAGGGCCAAATTTGTGTGTGCAATAGTTTGTTTATCGTGGTATAAAGTTAAGTGTATGATAAATTCTGAAGCAAGCACAATACGTTTACATCATATTATATAAATGATTTAGAATGTCGGGAAGAGATATAATTTAAGTGTTTTTAGTTGATTTGTTGTAAATATAACGTGGAATCATTTTGTTGGACATAACTAATGGGGAACATGTTTGGTTTCCTGAAAATGGGAGCTGTTTATAGGTTCTTGCGTGTATTTGCAGTGATGTAAATGCGCTCATATAATAAATTAAATACCCAGCCCTGTCCCACTGCTGGGCAAGGACCTATCTTCTAATACAGAGAAGGCACGAGTTTAATCACCACGCTAGCTCACTGCCGGTTGGCGATTTCAGACTACCAAGTCCAGGTTTCCTCACGATGTTTTCCTTCACCGTATGTCTGTGATGTCTTAGATTAAGAAAGTACATATGACATTGAACTCACATTGATACATGCCAGGTTTGAACCCTGTGGCTCAGGAGACGGGCCCGTAACCACGCGGCTACCACGACATGCGCTTATAGCCAGTTACAATCTCTGGTCGGTAAAATATCGATGAGGTCAAGCAACGCTTGCCGCGGTCAGTTTTTGGATGGGTGACCGCTACGAGCAGTTTCATCTGGCAGCCTCCATGCCTCGGAACGTATGCCTCAGCTGTTGATCCTACTAATATTATAAATACGAAAGTTTGGGAGGATGAATGGATGTTTGTTACTCTTTCACGCATTAACTTCTGAACGGATTTGGTTGAAATTTGGCACACAGATAGTTTAACCTGACCTAATAACCTGGATTAATCCATACGGTACTTTGTATCCCAGCTGGACCCGATTCTGAAGTTCAGGCAGACATAATCAAGGGCAGAAGCTATTAATTAATATACAAGAAAACCTTCCAAAACGGTTTTGTAAATGACACTTAAGTGGCAAGGAAACCAGCTCAGTATTTGCTCGTATGTCCCGAAAGATTGGGCAGAGGTATACTATTGTACACCCATATTGCTCTATTGAGTCTCCATGTCTCCAGGATGCTACTGATAACCCCTACTATGAAGTTTCAGTTCATCTTTTCCTTAAGAACCTACTTTTTAGAACACGGCAACTAGTGGATGGCAAAAATGCCTGTGAATGGTCTACTTAATTGAAATAAAATCTTTGACTCATGGCCATAGTCAGGAGGGGGTTTTTAGAGTTCAACTCTCCCCCCCCCCCCCCCCAATTCCCAGACATGAAGTGAAATATGTTAAGACTTGTTATACGTGAAAAAATCTTGGGTCAAATCAATTCCTGGCTAGGGCCTTCCTTTGACTTGCTCGATTTTAGACTCCATAACGTCGTCTGAACTTTACTCTTTGGCCAAAATAAATTTAAATTACTACACACGTGTTTTGTCCTTTGATTAGGTTTTGTCTTAGAATTATTTCTGTCACTGTCAATTAAGTGTCAAACTACACGTGCAAAACAGAGAAGCGAGAACATAGCTAAGCCAAAGTGCTAAGTTATATTTATTTATCTTGCCCAAGTGGCCAACTCTTTCAATTCTGTCAAGTGTTACAATTTTGCGCAACCAAAAACATATCTCATCGCCATTCCTCTCAACATTTAACACAAATAAATATTCATTTCCTTCAAAAGCATCGCGTGTGCGCCACACAGCACGAATCACACTCCATTTTGAGTATTAAGGCCGTGCCACACCGGCGATTGGGACCATTATAACGGCATCAACGCCAATTTCGGTGTTGTGTAACGTACTTTTGTTACGATAGTATATTTACGTCATCGGTAACATCGTCTTCGGTATGTTTTTGTGGAATGTGAAGGAATTGTTGTTATGTGAATTTTTGGTTTAAGTACCTATGTTTTTGGTTGAGATGTTGAATAGATAGTTACTGTTGTTTAATTCGTTGATATTTGGTGTTAAATTTACTACGTTTATATGCATCTTTTACACGTGTTAGTAATTGTTTTGTCTATGAAGTATGCTTCGCTGCAGAATCAAATAGGTTTATAGTTTACAATGCTCTTCCTGTATTGAATATGTACAATAGGCAACTCTATGCAGTTTTATATGATGTACCAACGAGTATTTATACTACGTACATATTTTATAGGTAGGTATTTACTTCATGAAATACTTAAAGATAAGTTAACTACCTAGTAAAAACGAGAAGATTGTTTTCTTTGAATTCAGTGTGTCACGATATCAGTATCACTATACTTGACAAGATAATTTGACGTCATATTTAACTCAACTGTGATTGCTAATCAAGTATTTTTGTTTTTTTGAACAAAGTATTGAAATATACATGTATGCCCAAAATGTTTTTTTTTATAGCTTTATTGAAAAAATCTACTGGCCAGCTCTTTCCCAACTATGTTGGGCTCGGCTTCCAATCTAACGGGATGCAGCTTAATTTCAGTAATTTATATGGAGCGACTGCCTATCTGACCTGCAAGATCCAGTTAGTGGGCCACACGCAAGTCACTCGATATCTCATTATCATGATAACTGAATTAGACAGATAACTGAAAGTTTGACAGCCAGTGTTATCACACTGGCTGTCAAACTTTCAGTTATCTGACTATGCGTAACGATTGAATTAGATCTTTATTTGAAAACCGGGACCAACGGCTTAACGTGCTCGCCGAAGCACGTGTGAATGTAAAACAAACAGTTCAATTTCAGTTTCTATAGGTACTATGGTAGGCCGCATCCACGTCCATGGTTTGACTTTGACCTATCCTAGTACGGAGTTTCAATTGTACGCAAGGCCAGCGTATACTGGTTTTGTTACCATTAATGTGCGACCTACTGTACCTACTATCTTTGTTAGGCCAGGCTTCGACCATGTTACAAGAGTAACTTGAAGTTTCGTAAAAGTAGAAGTAGGTACTACCTACTTCAAGAAAAAAACTTATAAGTATCTATACTAATATTATAAAGCGGAAGTTTTTTTATTTGTATGTTTGTTTAATCGCGCTAATCTATGGAACTACCACTCGGATTTGAAAAAATCTTTTTGTATATGGTAGCATCAAACATTCGACTAGACCTCTCAACTAGTCTTAAATATTCTGCCGAACTGCTTTCTACGCCGATGGCATAACCCTGAGAGAAGAGACAAACTGTGAATTATTTTCTATTTGTTGGTTAGTACTAAGTAGGTACCTAATTATAATATAATTATGCGTGGGTGAAACCGCGGGGCACAGCTAGTATCAGTATAAAAAGTAGGTAGACAAGTGGACCAGATAAGTTGTGCATTTGCAACAAGTAAGTAAATGCTCTCACATACATACGACTCTGAATGTTCGTGCATTGCGACTCTGAGACATAATTTTCAATAAAAAGTTGTGTTCAATGATAGCCTAATGGTGCGACCGTCGGACTGGAAAATCTAAGGTCGTAGGTACCCAATGAATCACTATCACTCACTTTTCGTAGAAATGTGCGTATTAAAAATTAACTAACACTTGATAATTAAAAACTATAAAGAAAATATTGTGAGGAAACCAGCACACCTGAGAGATATTCTCGATGGTGTATAAAGCCATGTCAGAGACCTACGGGTAGTTAAAACTGTGACACTATGTTGTTCGTCAACCCTATGGTAAGAAAAAGAATATGCAGTGCAATTCTTCGCTCCTGCGTGTGGCCTGGCATATGATTTTTATCTATTAGGAATAGATATCAAAAGTCGCAATATCGTGTCGCATTTGTGTGTAAGAGCCCTAACATGATTCAAGTTATTTTCCAAATAACCGGATCGTAGAAATTGATAAAACTGACAGTTCGTATGTTTTTATTTTTATATGAGAAGAGATAGATATAAACTCGTTTTACATAACGTTTAGTTTTACAGTTTCAGATTATTGCGTGAGAAAAGATTATACTGTAAAGGATAATTTTAGCTATAGGTATATTACACCACTTCAATGTATTTATAAAAGCTTCGGAAAAATACCGTCGTAATTAAATGACACAAGCTATAATAACTTTAAAATTCAGGACGACAGTTTTGTCTGCATTTAAGTATGCTGAATTCGTGAATAATGCTCGGATTCTCAAAACCTCAACAAACGTTCGCTGAACTATTTGCATAATTATAACTTTAATAGTAATAGCTAATTTAATTATTGTAGCTTGCTGCACAATGTGGACGATAACATGCCGCGGTGAGTCTATAGATGGGTAAGCGCTAACAGTATTTTCATCTAAGCGTCCCGGTGCTTTGAAATGCATGTTAAACAATCGGTCCCGGCTATTGTTAATAAATCCAAGTCGATCGCCGGTACGCCGGGCGATCGGCCTTAAAATGTCCGACACTAGGCTGGCTACTAAAGTCCTAACCTCTTAAAAAAAAGAATAAATTAATGTTACTTAAATTTTAAATGTAAACTGTATCTCCTGGGAGACATGAGGACTAAAATCACTCAATCAGTTTCCTAGTTTCAGAGTTTATCGATTGCAAACGAAAAAATCTTTCTCTATAATATGAGTACCGATTAAGTTTGGATACCCACCATATGTCGTAACTTGAACCCCCCACAAGTTAGTCACTTCCGTGACAGATCATACATCCTTCATGGTCCACATTGCCCCAGTACATCATTCCATCAAATATAGACATCAAAACTCATAAATCTCCGAGCTTTCGTTGAGATAACTTTCACCATGAATATTTACAATGTTATTACGCTTACACCATAAAATATTATGCTCTATGCACTTTCATCTGCATATAAAATAGCCGAAATGTATTTCCATTGATAACTTCAGCCGTAAATGTAAGTAGCCTAATGTTTTAGGTCGATGACCTGCCCGTATGTATTAAATAGATTTATCTATTTACGTGATATGTTAAGTGTAAATATAGAGGTTTATATTTATATGATGTATTCGAATAAATGGTTTTTACAATATCACGTGGACACCAGCCCCCAAAATAAGTAGTTTAAACTGTGTCTTGGGGATCAATTAATTGTAAATTTAAGTTTATAAATACTTACAACTTTCTTTAGGTTTAATTCATTAATAGAATATGCTAACGGCCTTAACTGTCTACAAATAAGATGTGTTTGTAGTGACTAGTAAACACTTACTTTTAAATAGTAATATCTTAGGTTTGCGCGATCACTACACATTATAATAAAACTTACTTTTAAATTTATTTATTCGGTATTTATAAATAATAGATAACATATACATAAGTAGCCATAGTATACACATAACTGTCCAACTGCAGGGCAAGGGCCTCTTCTCATACAGAGAAGTTACAAGATTTGATCACCACGCTAGCTCACAGCAGGCTGCCGATTTTAGACCATTATAAAATCCAGGTTCCCTCACGACGTTTTCCTTCACCCTATGACAGTGATGTTTTAATTACATACCATGATACTCGTATTCATGCGAATGATTCTCAACGTAAAGTTATTACGTAACATAACAATCAATAATTTGAATATAGGTAAATAGCATAAATCTCAAATTCTGTTTATTTTAACCATAATTTTACAAATAACTGCACAAGAATATTGTTTAACTATTTACCTACATTGGCACATTATGTATGGAGATTATTCGGTTTTTAACGATTCGCAAATAACGGTAATACTATGTTTGTTAACGTGGGAATGGACTAGAATGTAAAGTGTCATTCCTATCAACCCACACAAGTTGAAGAGGTGTCAAATGAGGGTGTCGAGTTGCTATATAACTGTTAGCGCCAGCAATTATGAACTACATGTGTAAGTAAATATAGTTAACAAGATAATAATTAGAAATATCTTTGATGTGTAACATCTTTCCTCTTGCTTTCGTGCAATATGTGGGAGTAATTTCGTGAAAAGGGACGGAAGTGTGTAACAGGAAGCCAGGGTAGCGCACACTATTTGATTTGACTAATGAGCGCGCGCGGTGCTAAAGATGGCCATCAGATGATGCCAACCCATTTTCCGAGGGGTTCGTACCGACAGCTATCAACTGTGCGCATAACCTACAGTGTTGTGTATAATGTGTGCTGTTTTATAAACTAATTTATATGAGCTTATTACCAAGGTGAGATGTCAGATGTTACGCATCATCACGCTCGTTTTTTTTTGTTTGCCTGTTTTGTTCCACACTGCTGGAAAAAGGCCTTCTCTTTCTTCTCTCTGTCACTTGCAGTACCTGGCCACGTCTGCCCCGCAAACCTATCCAGATTGTCACACCACCTTCCCCGCGGTCAACCTCAACGGCGATGTCCTTCCTCGGGCGACCAGTGAGTGACGACCTTTGCCCATCTGTGTGGATGCATTCGAGCGACGTGGCCATAATTTATTCATCAAACGACGATAGTACCTCGGTACCTGGTAGGTACTATGCCAAAAAACACATATTTTTCTTTTAGTTATTTGTTTGACATGTTTTCAAAAACTGAGCGATATCAAACACAAGTACAATGCATTCATAAAACACAACATTATTATTTTCAACATAACATTACTTCGAAATATCATGTTATTCCGACTATTATAAAGAAGAACAATGTCGAATAAAACCTCGGTACCGTTAAAAACAAAATGGCTGTCTTATCAGCGTTTTGTCTTCGATCTACATCTTTATGCATAAGATGTCGTTGACCAAATAATTTTTTCCCACCGAAATACTTTGACCTTAGAAAAAAAAAGTTGTACAAAATCTCCAGTTTCAAGAGATGTAAATGATACTGGTATCTACGAGGATTCTGCGAAGAAATATATACATGCAGGTAAAGTAACATGTCTGTGACGGGTCGTTACGCTCATTCATAACTAGTTCACTAGATGCTGTCCGTGTCTCTGTCAGAACACAGGCTTTGTTTTAAGTTATTACTGGCAATAAAAAAAACTGAAAAGATTGGTAGTATCTCTGGAGGTAACAAATTATTATTGCGTTCAAAGATTGAATAAATTCAGGTGTTACTGTGCGGAAATCACAATGGATGCAAATAAATACAATATCTAGCTACATCCACAATATCGCGGGTAGTCATGAAATTACCTGCGCACGGGGCATTATCAGGAGCTGTTGAACGTGCGACGTGCGAGTGACTCGGTAGAGTAGTTAGTGGTAGTTCCAATTTTTCACCGCTTGCGTACATATGAGCATATATTTGCGGGCGGGCGGGCGGATCACACAGGTAATGCTTGACTACCCTCAATATTGTGAGATGTGTCTTTATGTAAATCCACCAAAGACACAAGTAAAATTCCTAGTCGGTATAGTGTAACATATAAAAAAAAACTTACTTATCAGAATTGAAAACAGTAATATATTCAATTAGTGGTTCTTCAAAGAGAGATAGCGCTATATAACACCTACATATATGTATTAACTTACTATTTATGAGTAGTGTGACCGGTATAGTAGTTTCATTCTCAACTGTATCACAGTCGGCGGTAAATCAGCGGTATCGTGGGCGATAGATTCCGCTCCATTTATTAAGTACCAGATGTTGTGGGTCTCCATAATACTAGTACCAAAAACGTAGTTTACACTTACTTAATGGCGCTACATAGGTTGTGGATGACATTTTTCAAACGCATTAAATGCAAGCATAGCAAAGACTAAAGTTATAGTTGGATAAAAAAGGAAGTTAGTAATAAATTTTTGTGGAAAGAAAGACGGCAACCGCCGGATAAATACGACAGGCATTCTGTCAACAAGGTAGGTAAGTATTTTTATTTTCTGCAATAAATAAATATTTTTTTGGTACATATCTATGTGTAACCTTAAAAAAAGTATATTTTAAAGTTACAAATGTTTGTGGAAAAATAGTTAAAATTTATTCCAAAACACGGCCATATATTTTATCAACGAAAGATAGCGAGTCTATTGCCATTTACCTGACACAATTCCAAACTTCGGATTGCTACCTAGAAGTTCCTAACAGAACCTAATCCGGGTTTGGATCTAATATTTACCAGTGAGGCAGTTTGATATCTACATTTAAAGAATACTTTAGGGTGTTGTATCAATCACCTGATCCAAATTCAAGTGAAAGTGTAAAACCGTGTCGTATTGTATCATGCGAACACAAGTCCATCACGGTATGTGAATGAACCTCGTGGGTGTAGCCATTCATAAACAATATATATATTAGTGTCAATTCACTGTAGGCAGGTATTCGCAATCACACCATTTGTCTGCACAGCTTTTTCTTTTGCACACCTTACAATAAAAACACCAGTTTTTTAAGACCTCTGTACCAGTATATGTTATATGTGAAAAGATATCAAGGATCTTTGGATGAGGGACTGTACGATATTAGGTACATTGTAAAATGTGTGCTTCATAAAATGAGAGTCATCGTTTATTGAATATGGCATATAACGGTATGTATAAATGTTAATTAATAATACTTCACTTGACACTTAGGTTATGTACAAAATATCACATTCTATTTCAAATATAAAACATCAATCTATTAAATTAATAGAGCCATCATAGTCAAACAAATATGGTAGAAAAATTCAGGCCTATAATTTACGTAGCTAAATGATAATTATATTTTCTTTGTCTTTGAAAAAGCATTAACGCATGCTTAGCGAACTCTAAAGTTACAATATTAAATGGAAAAAGAATACGGCCGCGAACAGGATTCGAACCTGCGCCTCCCGGATAGATACTCCAAGCGCTCTGACCACTAAGCCATCTCGACCTCTGCTCGCCACCGCGAATTCTTCTTCCATATTTTAACACGTCTTATGGCGACGTCATTAAGGTAATTGCATTCTTTACGACATTGTATTAACTGCAAAGTTAGTCGTGTCGGTTCGGTCACTTGTATAGGTACTGAATTGATTGCAATGACGTCGCCATAAGACGTGTTAAAATATGGAAGAAGAATTCGCGGTGGCGTGCAGAGGTCGAGATGGCTTAGTGGTCAGAGCACCTGGAGTATCTATCCGGGAGGCGCAGGTTCGAATCCTGTTCGCGACCGTATTCTTTTTCCATTTAATATTGTAACTTTAGAATTATATTTTCATTTTTACCCGACTACGACGAAGCCAAAAGGGGGGTTATGATTTCAGTCCACAATATGAATGTATGTATGTTCGTCCATTCCCGCATAACTATTAAACTAGGCTCATTATATTTTCTTTCGGGAGGCGCATCTCACGACTTTTCAATTTTGTCTTTTTCATTACACAAAAATTTATAACTTCATTATAATTTGATAAACTACGGCTATTCTCTGAACATCGCTATGTATTTAATTAAAATGTATATGCAAGTTGTCTTGTTACTAGATATAAATTATTGTATAGTTTGTAGATAAGAATGTTAGACAAGAATATTTTCTTGTTTCATACTTTTTGAGCGCGATTTTTACGTAGTCGGATTTTAATTTTTATACATACCTATTTTTTATAGTCAATGCTTAAGTTAAATATTTTCTGAAAGAAAGCAGATAAATCAATAACCTCACCCTAGTGCATGCCGCTTCTCAAATTATTGATCCATTCTAATACAAAACAAAGTAAGCAATCGCATTTTAATATTCGGCAATTTTATTCTCATCACGATTCAATCATATCTATAACAGGTCTATATAGTTTTATTACCTTACCTTATCTACATGACTTACTAATCAATGGATATAAAATGAGCACTAGGTAAAGTCGAGAATACTAATCCTTACTTAGTAGGTACATTATCAATACCTTTAGGCTATAGTTATGATACAATCATAATATAGTCCATACAAATACACAGGTCCTTGCCTCGTGTGTCTAATGGTCGTAAGCGCGGCTGCTGAGCGTGAAGTCCTGGGTTCGATTCCCAAGTCGGGCAAAGTGTTATTGCGTTTTTTCTTATAGGAAATTCTCAGTAGCAGACCGGAGTTGGGAAGATGGTGGTGTGACATGCCCATGCTGCCGTCGGTCCTGGGCCTGATCTCTTTCCGGTCGTGTTGGATTGCGTCCCATCGGACTATGAGAGTGAAGGAAGAGGGAATACACTTGTGTTTGCGCATACGCTTGACTAATATCCTCGGAGATAGGCCGCCGTGACCTAAATACGGTCTAGAGGAGTGTTTAATATAGTCCACACTAACACCACAAATTATGACTTGACAACTGTCGTGCAAAGTGCCTTAAATAAACGGACTATCGTTTATTTAAGGCACTTTGCACGACAGATGTCAAGTCATAATTTTAGGGATGTGGTGAAACATAAATCGGATATAGGATATTCGATTTATCATTTCTCGTGATATGCATATACGGTTAGTACTTATGTTACTGAACGTACATGCACGTCATTCCTTTTCTTTTTCTGTCACCTTAATTGATAAAAATAATGTAAATGCTTTGGCACAAAAAAAAAAAAAACAAAATATTTTTATATACCAGTTCTAATTGATTTTGACGGAAACATGCTTCATGAAACCACCTTAATGTACTTATGATACAAATAAATAAATAATTCTTAATCTATTTCCAACCGCTCTTTTGTGCCTACTCTACTTAGAAGTAAAAAACCTTTTACAGGATATAGACCTCTTCCTGCCACATCACCTGTTCTTCCGTACCAACTAATACACTATAACCGTAATAAGGCAAAAATACATAAAACGCACATACTCACACATGCACAATATTGCCTAAGTGTGTCTGTTTGTCGTATGCGCCAGCGCGACCGGACACAACACCGCTACATCCGACTCGGCGCGGGCGCTCTGAATGTCAATGCCGAACGCAAGGACTTGATTTACTACGACTCACTTGACACTGGCTGCGTGTGAACGCTTTAATTAATTATTAGAAAAAGTTAAGACCAGTTTAGCTGGACTCGTTTTAATTGATCGGTTGAAAGTGGAACTGTTTGCATCTGTTTACATTAGAAATAGGTTTGTTTATAAGTAAAATTTATGTCGGAAACTGCCGCATTCTTCTTGTGGAGGCAAGAATGTAACCCTGGTTTCAATTCTCGTGGTGAAAAAAGTGCTGCTGGGTTTTCCTATTACAACATTTTTAGTCCAAATGGCAATGGATAGGTGGAGGAATATTTTACATACACCTCGAGTAGACATCGCGAAAGCTCAGAGACTAGGGCAACTAAAAACCAGAAAGTCTCCAGTCAGATTATTTCTCTCGGTCGTATTGCCAGTTAAATTCTTGCATCGAATGTTTCGGATCTAATCATTCGTGTCACAAGTTTCTATTTTCACATCACTATGGGCTTTTTAACATTTTAGTCATGCGTCATGTGTCATACGTCTCAAGTGTTTGTGGCAAAATAAGCCGATACAGAATCCACAGTGCCTAACGGCTGCACCGTTGAAAACTTCAGTTCTCGAGCATTCGGAATCATCCGCCATATTGATTATATCATACTCTCGTTCAAAATATTGGGCTAGCACTACCAACCAAGCAAATTGATTTTTACAATAAGCTGACGAGTTCGCGACCTCATACAATATTCAATGTGCATATGTGACCAAACACACGTATCAGAACCATAAATAGATTTATTATCATACAAATATAAAGGAAATACGCCATGTGTAGCATTTATCTAAACTCTTGAATGACATTATCAATAATATCATATCACCTCTTCTGAGAGTGAAAGTCGAAAAATAACGATAATGATTTGAAACGTAAACTGCGCACGCGATTTCGATAACTAAAGACTTGAAAATTGGAGCATTATTGATGTAGGTGGCGTCGACATTGTTGCTGTACCTTTTGCCAATAGTCTCTGGAACGGGTTGCGCTACAATACACGTACTTAGATTAGACATTTCATGCATGCGATTTTAACCTTAGAAGACCCTAGCGGCAACATTTTCATCTGTACAGTAGGCTGCATGTTGTGTGTTGTGATGTGTTCAGATAAACCCTAAGAGGTTTTCGTGGTACCAACGCCAAAATAAATATTGGAAATTTAGGATAAGTGTATTGGAAATAAATGAATACAAACAATTCAGAATATAACATAACATAGCATCACGCCTTTATTCCCCGAAGGGGTAGGCATAGGTGTACACAGTTGTACACCCATATTTCACCAATGCTATTATTAAGTCCAATGTAATAGGTGGTGAGCATATTGCCATCTACCGGGCACAATTCCAAACTCCGGGCTGCTACTGAGAATTTTCCAACAGAAAAACTCAATAACACTTTGCCCGACCCGGGAATCGAACCCGAGACCTCATGCTCAGCAGTCGCGCTTGGAACCACTAGACCAACGAGGCAGTTAGAATATATCATGATGGTCAAATTAAAGTTAATGAGTCTACAGAAACAGTCCGTTTGGATTGATATCATATTTAAAATACAAATTTCATCATAATGCGCTTAAGTTACGAGATAAATCTCACGATTTAGATAAATAGTTTCTAGCACATAATTCTCAATCGTGATATAAATAGCTAATTATGTATTTTAATTATGTGATTAGCAATATCTGTAATAAAACTAGCATTTTAGTGAAAATAATGTTAATTATATTGCTAACGTTTAGCAACTAGGTATTACTTGCGTAAGAGTTATAAACACGCAACTATAGAAATATTTGCATTTATTCTCATAACTGCCTAGGTTATTTAATTTTATTATTTCCATGTACACATCATGAACTCTCCGTATATATCTAAAAACACTACTACAAACAAATCTAGAAACAAAAAAATATATCTTAATCTATAGTTATATCCTATATTTATTTATTTATATCTCTCCTATATCACTGCTTGCAATGAATCAATCAACACGTGTAAGATCAACAAATTAAAGAAAGAATTACTAAATTTGATTTTGCTGGTTTTGGTGTCAATTAATTTGTCAATCTCGCTCTTAGTATAGGAACTGTAATTGATAGACAACAACTATCTAATTTCGGTTCAGATGGGCAGAAACGACTTATTATCAATTTCTGTATTCCACTGGTTGACCTCATGTCTCTTAGCTCCAATTATTCGGAAGTAGATTTGTTCGCTTCGACTTAAGTACAATGATATTTTTTTCTCTGTAGCCGGTTTCATGCTTAACTTAGATACTTGATCTAAGTAAGACATTCTATCTTACAAAGGATATATTATTTTGACAATATGTTTTCCGGGCTGGTAAACTTGAACTAACATAGAAAAGAAGAAAATCTTTCATTTTTACATTGAATTAATTGACAATATATGAATTGTTTGGCCACCATACATATTATCAGCATTTTATTGTCTGGTGATTTTACTAACCAATCGGTTGACGCTTACTTACCGTATGCATAAATTCCTACAAATATACACCTACGTCATAAATTGCAGCTACATATAAAAACACGTCACCGTTTATGTATGCAAACTATTCTTAGAGCTAAAAAGCCCGAGCATCCCCTTCCACAAAACTGAGAGGAATTTAATAAAACGGCGTACACCCTTCCGCGAAAGTTTCCCGTATATTCACATGTTTATGGTCCAAATTTTAGGAGTTCATTCACTTGCTCAGTGTTGGACTGTTCACTTGAGACAGTCACGAATGATTTGAAGGGGGAAATTTTGTTTATGTGCATGAGTGAGAGGGGTTATGTTATTGACGAATATGGAACTAGATTAGCCATCACAGGGTAAAAAATAAAATCGAAAAATAAACGAAAGAAAAAAAATAACACGGGTTTTCGACAAAGAAACCTGTCCTCCTATACAATAAACAAGCCGCAAGTAAGAATTTTGTAGGGAAGATTTTTGTTTGGTTTCATAGGAAGAAAGCAATTTAAAAAAAACGGATCTTTATTCTGCCTTCCAGTCTGTATAGATATTTTTTTCTTTAATTTAGTTGGTTTACCCGAAGCGAGTCGTTCGACAAAAATAAAGTAAGTGCATCACGATGTTAACATTAATCTTTTCACAAATCTTTCGACCAATCTTAATGTCTCTGTACTCTGTCACTCACAGTCCTAAAAAACAAGAACATCAAATCACTCACAATTAGCAAAAAGAAAGATTAAGTTTAAATGCACTACTAACTAATGGCTCCTATCTGAGATGTCCCATCGACATCCATCATTCTGTCTAGTTCAGACGACGCTACCAACTGCAACCACAAATAAAAAATAACTATAATAAAGTTTGAAACCGACATGCCAGCAATTTAACTTGGCAGCAGGGAACATTTCATGCCATAGTAACTTAATAAAAGGACCAAGTTTATTGCCTGATATAAGTCTAGACTTGGCATATAACTTGACGGATTAAATAGACTAGTTAGGTCTTGGCAGGGATTGAGACTACAATTCTTTATTATTTAACAAATGCGTATTGTTGCAACTTTATTGCGTTGTGGAATGGAAGGCAATAAATTGCTAGAATTAAAAGTTGTTTATATGACTTCTGACATTAAAGCTATTGTGAATTCTGCTGATCAGAACAGTTGATTGTCTTCAAAGTTGAATACCAAGTGCCTTGTCTGCTTTGACTTGTTTAATTAAATATATATTTTATTCGCAATGATAATCTTTTAGATAATTATCGAACATTCTTTTGTTTGGTTTGAAAATGGACAATAATTTACGTCTTGATGATAATCAATAATTATTTCACAATTAAACCTGATTATGTAATTTTGTTTTATAATTTACTCATCGTTTTACTCAACAGGTTATTTATTTGTAAATATAGGTACTACATCATTATCGGTTCTTTAGAAAGGATTGCTCAACATACTTGGTACGCACAATTATTTTATTAGTACATAAAAATTGCCTCAAGATAAAAAAGTATCATAAAAAAGTTTTGTAGTCTTATTTATATCATCATCATCATTATCATCAGCCACAGGACGTCCACTGCTGAACATAGGCCTCCCCATAGATTTCCAATGGGACCGGTTATAAGTGACTTGCTTATTTATATGAATAATTTAATTTCGGTGATATTTTTGACATTACCTAAGTACTAAAAATAACTAATTTATACTTCGTTAAGTGTCTCATTGGTCTAAGGTCTCAAGCACGACTGCTGAGAATGAGGTCCTGGGTTCGATTACCGGGTCGCACAAAGTGTTATTAGATTTATCTGTTAATAAATGCTCAAGTTTAGAATTGCGCCCGGTAGATGGCAACTTACCACCTATTACATGGGTCTTTATAACAGCATTGGTGAAATGTGTGTGTACATCTCTGCCTACCCCTTAAGGAAATACAAGCGTGATGCTATGTTATGGTGTTAACTTAGGTATTTTTAGAACCAACTTTAGTATCTACTTATCCGTAAATTACAAAACGAATAAGTGGGATTGGTACCTTGTTAGAAACGTTAATAAACTGAGAATAATCTACGCGTAACATTTAAAATATTGCCAATACTTGGTTTATGGTTATTTTTATTTCGATTTGCACAACTTGTCTTTAGAAACTTGGCTAATGTTAATCGCCTATGGAATTTGTATGAGGTAATGTAAACAATGGGGCTTAAAGTTTTATGGGAGGAACAGGACATCATAAAAATATTGCTACATAAGTAATAAATTGGCTAAAATTATTGCTTTGAAGTTTATGGGAATACATTTGTAAATGAGTTTGAACAAGCAGGCGAAATTTGCAGATTGCTGTAGTTATTGTGAACATGAATGACAGTCAGTATGACTCGCGACATCGCCGCGGGTTCAGCTCATGACTAAGGGCTCCGTTCGAGTTCGAAACTAGTCGGGCAATCCCGAAAAATGCACGTGAGTAGTAACCTGTGAACATTAATTGATATGAATGACACAGTTTCAATAATAAAATGAAGATATATATATACTCAAGATAATATCATTATATAAATACGTGAAGCAAAAACTATGTACCCCTTTTTAAGATTACGCGGACGAAGAATTATAAAATTTTAAATTAGTAATATATTGGAGGGGCTCGTGGCAAAGTAACTGCCGCACAGATTGATTGATCGAGGTTAAGCTGCGCTTGCCGCGGTCGGTATGTGGATGGGTGACCGTCGTTTCATACCGAGTCCCCTCCGTGCCTCGGAGAGCACGTTAAGCTGTCGGTCCCGGTTGTCAAATTAAGATCTATGATAGCCGTTATGGGTAGTCAGAGGCCTGAAAATCTCACAACCAGTCATACCACGAGATATCGTGTTACCCAGTAAGTGGGTTGTGGAGGTTAGATAGGCAGTCGCTCCATGTAAAATACTGGTATTAAGCTGCATCCGGTTTGACTGGAAGCCGACCCCAATGTAATTGGGAAAAGGCTAGGCAGATATATATAAAAATTTAAGTTAAGGAATGCATACAGCATTTATTTTTAAATAACGTGCCTTGGAAATACTTGACATAAATAAAAAAAGCATGCCACGCACTACCAAGCGTTTGACACACATACACACATATCTTTGACCATTTTAAATCTTTAACAAAAGAAACCTAAATAATGTTCAAATTTAAATTAATTATGGTCGAATTTCAGCCAGTCAGCGACCACTGGCTATCTAATCTGTTGGCTCGCTAATTAGCAGACACAATAGATTTTTATTGTTATGAAGTATGTATTTTTACGTGGCTGAGCCAAAGAGTTAAAATACAAACCCGTACAGAGTTTCAACCAGCACCCCTTGGATTCTTGGACCTAGTTAATTAAAAGGTACTAAGATCCAGATCTATGATCATCCGGGGGCTGAGTTGCCCTTGTCCATAGGAGTGCTACCTTAAAATGGAATCCCTATACGTGGCCCCTGGTTGGTGCAAAACAGACAACACAATACTGGTGGGAGGCTTCGGCCGCGGCTGGTTACCACCCACCGGACGAAGTCATGCCGTGAAGCGCCCTAGTCGTGTTTGGGATATAGTCCGGTGCAACCGTTGTGGGAGACGGGTCTGGACAGTTGCATCAACTCCCCAACTATCGATCTCCCAAAATTTATCCACTGTACTTAAGAGTGAATAGTTTTATTCTGGATACACATCCTCCATCCTCGGCCACACCATCGTTTATCATCAGGCGAGTGGGTGGCAAACCGTAGACGCATTTTTGAAAAAAAAACCATGTTAAGTTAGATAGGCATTCGTTCCATGTAAAACATTGGTATTAAGCTGCATCCGGTTTGACTGGAAGCCGACCCCAATGAAATTGGGAAAAGGCTAGGCAGATTGATTGTCAGATCCAAGTGCACTTCTTGATCTTACAATCATAAATATTACATTTTCTGTTGTTTCTTTTACTTATAACTTTTGTCCAAGCTTTAAACAGAATCAATGAGATGGTTTACTGCTTTAATAGATAATTAAAATGGATCTAAAACTCATTAACGATGTGAATGAAAGTAAAGTCTATTAAAGGCTGAAGAGTGTCTGGACTAGGGATCATTGAATGCATTTGTAAGGGATAGAAACAATACGTTTTGTTACCTTTAGAAAAATAACCATTAATGTGAAAAGGTAGAGTATGGTATGTAGGTTTTGTTACCTTTGCACATTAATATAATAAATAAAATATTAATGTAATAAAAAAATAACCATTAAAGTATATATATATAGATTTGGGGAGAACGATAGTTGGGGAGTTGATGCAATTTCCCAGACCCGTCTCCCACAACTACTACATCCCGAAGCTAAGCTAACTACGACTAGGTCGCTTCACGGCATGGCTTCGTCCGGTGGGTGGTAACCAGCCCCGGCCGAAGCCTCCCACCAGAGTTGGGTTGCCTGTTTCGCACCACCCAGGGGTCACGTGTAGGGATTCCATTTTAAGGGTGCACTCCTACGGATGCTGGCAACTCAGTCCCCAAAAAATCATAAACATAGTATCACGCCTGTATTCCGAAGGTAGGCTCAGGTGTAGGTACTCAATTGTACACCCACATTTCTTCAATGCTGTTATTAAGTCCAATTTTAATGGATGGTGAGCCTATTGCCATCTACCGGGCACAATTCGAAACTCCGGTCTGCTACTGAGAATTTTCCTAACAGAAAAACTCAGTAACACTTTGCCCGACCGGAATCGAACCCGAGACCATGCTCAGCAGTCGCGCTTGGGACCAATAGACCAACGAAGCAGGCAGGAGCATATAAAAGCGTGTTAAAAAAAGGTTTTCCGAGGTCCCAGGTTCGTTGCAACAATCACCGGAACAAGATTATATGATCTATACCTAGGTACTAATAATATAAGGCTGAATAGTTTTTTTTTTGTTGGATCTGCTTGTGTGTTTTGAATAAAATATGTTTGCATTTGATAGCCCAATTTTTGAAGAAGGCTAGGCCTTTTCACGTCACGATACGATTCTCAGGAGCTGAGCCAAAAGAAAAAACGTGGTGGAAACTATAGAGCACAGCTAGTGCAGGAAACATGGTGTTTTCTTAATGTCATATTATATGATTGTGACGTCATAAAATCATCGCAATAACTCTCTGAGCTACATATGGAACACACAAAATTATAAAAACACTTTTATTTACGACAGCACTCTAAAAATAAAATAATCCTTCTCTCCACACAGTTAACAACACAGCGCGCACAATTCTTTTTGTCGACACATTTGTCGATGTTAAACGTCAAATTTGACATGAGTTGTTGATAAAACGATAAAATTCAATACATTTACACTTTTATCGACTCGACAAATTGTCTACAAATCTGTGCTCACACGCTTGATATGGTATGAATACCAGAGTTGAATCTTCCAAAATATAAATCAATTAAAATATTAATTAAACTTACAACAAAATTAATTAGAATAATTAATATTTTAAATTTAAAATATGTTTGCATTGTATGAATGGCGCCTTCCTCCGTATTTTCAATTTATAATCCAATATAAATCACAATGCACGTTGACGGTTCTTTTTGGCGCATTGCCAAGTCCCCCCTAACTTACAGTAACTCATTGCACTCATTAGTAAGCGTACAATCAGTAACACAATTCTGGCAAAGTTATGCATTTCATTATAGCAGTACAGAAAATGTTCGACTCTAACATGAGAAAATAAATTACTTACCTACGCAGTTTTAATAACTTTTTAACCGATTTCAAAAAAGGAGAGGCTCTCAATCTGACGCGTATTTTTTATAAATTCTTTTTCATTAGGTACTATCAAAACAAAAAGAAAAAGAAGCTTAATTTTTGTAACATGATATATGTATGTATATAGGAGTATTTATCCGGGAGGCGCAGGTTCGAATCCTGCTCACGACCGTATTCTTTTCCATTTTAATATAATAACTTTAGAGTTCGCTAAGCATGCATTAATGCTTTTTAAAGATTTATCTTTAATTGTTAAGGTAATTGCATCTTTACGTCATTGTATTAAAACTGCAAAGTTATTCGTGTCGGTTCGGTCACCTGTGTAGAGACTGAATAGATAGCAATGACGTCGCCAAAAGACGTGTACAAATATGGATGTAGAATTTGCAGTGGTGAGCAGAAGTCGAGATGGCTTAGTGGTCAGAGCGCCTGGAGTATTTATCCGGGAGGCGCAGTTTCGAATCCTGCTCGCGAACGTGTATTCTTTTCCATTTTAATATAATAGCTTTTTATTATATATATTTACATAACGACTTTTCATGCTTCGAATACAATACGAAGGTCATAATTAATTCACAGTTAACAAAATTACAAGTACAATCGGTGAAAAAACTGTTTTCAAGTAATCAACACTTGTCGATTTCACGACAAAAAATCGCGCGACATGACTCACGCGACGGAAACGTCGATTGCCAAGGTCGCATAATCGCATCCAGCGGCGCGCGACCAACCATTGTTTTAACAGGACAATCGCAACTTTTTACTACATTTTTCTATTCATTTAAGTTAAATACTTTAGAATGCAAAATGCTGTACAACTTGCGAAATCGTATATAATCATAATGACAGGAGATACGATATGATTAGAAATGGGTTTTCCCCAAAATATTACTGTTAAAACAGTAATAGGAAATATAATAACGTTTAGCGAAAGTTATAGTGCTATCGTAGTACTGACTCCTCATTGGTGGTGCTTAGCGTTCGCAAGCGCGACTGGTTGATTCTGGGTTGGATTCCCGGATCAGGCAAAGTGTTTTTAAGAGATTCTTTAAGTTAAATATTCAATAGCAGCCCGTAGTCTTTTTGTGATCTAATAATAGCATTGGTAAAATGCAGGTGTACAAATGTGTGCACCTCTGCCTACCCCTACGGGAAATACAGGTATGATACTAAGCTATGTATGTAACGTAGTAAGTACTATAAATTTGCCATAATACCGTTTCTATGTATCGAGAAAACGATGGCCTTATCTTTTCCTTCCCACAATAGGATAAACTGTCTGCTGATACAAACCCTAGCCAAGATTCAGGACACCACGGGAATATTATTAGTAATTTTCCTATTCTACTGGGCTAAAACGATTTAGTAGTTGACCCGAAGAGACGAAACTTATAGTATTATTCAAGATATGTCTTTGAAAAAGCATTAAGGCATGCTTAGCGAACTCTAAAGTTACAATATTAAATGGAAAAAGAATACGGTCGCAAACAGGATTCGAACCTGCGCCTCCCGGATAGATACTCCAGGCGCTCTGACCACTAACTACTGACCACTAGGTCGAGATGGCTTAGTGGTCAGAGCGCCTGGAGTATCTATCCAGGAGGCGCAGGTTCGAATCCTGTTTGCGACCGTATTCTTCTTATAGTATTATTTGTTGTTCTTGAGAATATTCCTCAACCTCGTTAACTTCGTTTCTCTAGTAATATCTTAATCTTAGGTTTTCGCGACCACTACACATTATAATAAAACAACTTTTACATACATAGCATCACGCCTATATTCCCAGAAGGGGTAGGCAGAGATGTACACAATTGTACACCCATATTTCACCAATGCTGTTATTAAGTCCCATGTAATAGGTGGTGAGCCTATTGCGGAGTTTGGAATTGTGCCATCAACCGGGCAAACTCGGGCTGCTACTGAGAATTTCCTAACAGAAAAACTCAATAACAGTCCGAAATCCGAACCCGAGATCTCCTGCTCAGCAGTCAAGTTTGGGACCACTAGACCAAAGAGCGTTCGTGGTCGCAGGAGGACGAACGCTGCAAAGTGTTCGAAACGTCAGGAAATACAAAAATCGATTAATCCGGTTAAACATTGTTTTATTATAATTCGTGTCTTTATTTCTCCTTGCTATCGCTTACTGTTTTCTTTCCTAAACGACACTTTTTGTGTATAATTATTAAGAGTACGATTTCCCATGTTAATTAGTTTTACGGTGTCCGTGATGGAACTAAGATGGCATACTAAGCATGGCAAACTCGAAAGTTTGCGGCAAACACACGAAGCTGGTTTTAGGTACTCTAGAGATAGGGCTGTTGACTGGAAACTGTTTATCTTTCGAGTTATTTATTGGTTTACCTTGTATATGATCACTATCATATTATAAATAATATATATTATATATTTATTTATAAATAGGTACGCCACCGACCATTATCTTATATTTCGTCCAAACCTTGTCCATGTCCATCCAAAGACCGCCCTATGGACGATGTTCTTGTTTTTTTTTAATATATGTGTATCTACAATCATTAATATAATAGTAGGTATTATATTGTATTATAGGTGTGTGAGAACATATCGGAAATAAAATACCTTTTCCGTAGTTGTATATTCTAAAATCTAAATAAAATATGACCTAACCATGAAACAGTCTATAGAACATGGAAAATTATCAATAAATACCAGCGGGGCTGGAACCCGCGTTAATCACCGAACCGTGCCAATACTCTACGAGCTACCGACCCTCTCTTATCGCTGCTCGCAAAATATAATATGTTTCGCACAAAGTAAAACATAGATATTAGTTTACGAATATATCCAAGATGTAAAAATCTATAGATGTTTGGACAGTAACCATTTAAAGACACCTAATCTATATAGTTATATTTAAACTGTCGGTGATCGGTCGGCACTGACATCAGATTCGGGTTCACCATGCATCCATGGTCTTTATGTATGTAAATAATTTGAATTAGAAATAAAAAATAGATGTATTCAGGTTTACATAAGGAATATTCACAGCAGTTCAGGAGAGCCTTAGACGTTTTGGCCTGCTGCATGACAAGTGTTTTAAGTGAAAAAAAAAAAAAACAGCTTGGTGGTGCTAACTTTATGAAAAGTAGTGGCAACTTGATGTCAAACAGTGTTATTAAAAAATCTAACTAAGAATATATGTATAATGTTAATGATTTTTTATAAATGTTAAGGTTACAATATATTTTTTTCGAAGTTAAAATAATAGACACGCACTATGCGAACAAGCGACACGATAGCTCAGTTGGGAATCGATGTTATGGACTGACAAGGGTCGCAGGTTCGTGTCTATTATATTTAAAGTTTTCTTGGAAAAATAAAAATCCTTTTAATCTTTATAAGGACTTTTTGCCCATTAAAAATATGTAATTTTAATCTATTTCCGCATTAAGCACAAAAGTCCAGTAACAAATTATAGTCAAGAAAAGTGTTTTTAACCAAGACATCCACGTTTACCATCTTCTATTATCTACTTAACCGTCCCGTAGCGGCAGTTTACGCAAACCTGTGATCGTAAGGCGGACCGGTGCAAGGTCAACCCGCAGTGCGGGGGTTGCAGACGGGCGTATCGATCGCATCCCGCGCGTCTGTGCGCCACCCCGTCTGTGGCTGCCTTTACATCATACGATTATGGTGTAAGAGAAATTTGATTATGAGAAGGTGGTGTAGTGTATTGATTTTTATTATTACATAGTATCACACCTTTATTCTCTGGATAGACAGAAGTGTACACACACATTTTACCAATGTCGTTATTAAGTTCGATAGTAAGCCTTTTGCCATCTACCCGACACAATTCCAAACCCGGAGGTATTACTGAGAATTTTCTAATAATAAAATGTAATAATACTTTGCCCTACCCCGGAATCGAACCCAGGAACTTACGCTCAGCAGCCGCGCTTGTGAACACTAGATTTGTTGGTAATATTATGTTTATAAATTGAGACTTATGGCATAGCCCTGTTCTAGTTTTAAGGCACTGATAGACTGTGGCTTACTTCAGATTTTTATAGAAAATATATACTGCTAAAACCTTTTCATAAACTTAAAGTTGCATTTTATTTGTAAAGAAGCCACTTGTTTTACTTACTGTTTACATCATAGCTTCATTGTATCGGTCAACACGACGTGCATTTTAATCTACTAGGCACTTATTACTTAATCACAAATTTACTAACATTATCAAATACTCTAGGAAAAGATTGTGTCAAATACCTACTTTTAGAATTTCGTATATTAAATAACCAGTTCTGATAACCTTTTTAGTTCAAATCCGTCTATCAAAATTTGAACGTCGAACGCCAGTTTCCGCAAAAAATCAATTTGTCCAACATCTAACGTTAAAAAAAAAACAATATCTAATCGAACGCTCCTCACGACACGCGACGCTCAAAATTAAAACCTATTTAGAATATTTGCGAAACGAAGACGACATTTTAAAAAGAGAACACTAGCAGCCATCTTTGACCGGTCGATTGATGGCTGAATTAAATTCATTATTTCTTGTTTATTGCTTTGCTAACCGGTTAGGAAAGTTAGTCTATAGATATAAATTAGACATGTCTTGGTGGTACATATTAAAATAGTGTTCATAATAGTCACGCACGCGTGCACGTGAGCTTATGCAAGCCGTTTATTACCTAATTCTGATACTATTTTGTTAGCTAAATGTCAATGTCATATTACATTGTCTAAATAGGTACGTTTGACAATATTATTCGTATAACACGTTTATGTTTGTTCTGTTGGGCCACATAAATACAAAAAATTAAGGGATGGTTTGAATTCAAAGTAAATTTCCCCACCCACCGTTCGTAGATCCATCTCCTATTCCGTTAAAATTACGATATTTACGATTTAGTTTCAATTCCGGATATCCATTTAAATACGCCCACTGATAAAAGTGATCAAAATATTATTAGTATTAGGTTAAAAGATCGTAAGGCGTAATAGTTTAAATATCAGTTTTCCAAGCAGAAAATTTCTAAGATGTCCTTATATATCTTAAACACGATCAATCGTTGTAGCAGAGTACCTAAAGTATTCATTCGTGAGACGCAGGTCAAATCCTACTCACTTATCATTGATCAATACTCATCAATTTTCATCACAATTTTATTTATCTTATACTTAAAGGTACACACTTACATCGACACTAAAACAAACCCAAATCGTATCGTTTCAAAATCGCACGCTATAAAGTCTTCATGGTGCAGTAATCTCTCGGCGGGTGTACGCTAGGGTTGTCGACAGGAGTATACATTCAAGGTCGACGTACTAACGTAGTAAAATACCCTTTTATGGTATTGCCTGAGGCCGTAATAAGATGTTCCAAGCTCTAACTTATTGCCGGGCTATTTAATGTTAGTGCAATTTATACTTGGGTGTTCTAGACATAAAAGCGTAGGTTTAAGATTAGGTTTGTGTTGGTTGTAAATATTGTGGATATAACATTACAACATTAGTAAAGTTAACTTTTTTAGAACTGTTATCTGCCTGTAATGTTTATTAAGGGATGAGAATTTGACTTTGTAGTACTTATCTAACTATAATTATATTGATTCTTGTTACAGTTATTTATGTAGGGCATATAATAAGTTCTGTTTCTGAATTATTATTTTTTATTTATGGTTCCCAGAAACCGAAGATTTTATATTACCTACCTCACCGCCATATCACATACATCTATAGACTAAACATCGACAAATTATACACAAATAATGAAAGATCATATTTTTTTACGCTAAAATGACTTTATTTTACTTACTTTCGATGATAAGATTTTTTTTTTTGATTGTGTTAATAAAAATATTTTACTAAATTATAAGTTTTTTTTTATCTTGTTAATAAAAAAAAACTGTCGCCTAATTTCAAAATGATATCGTGCAACGCGAAAATTTAGAAATATTATACATGTAAGATTGTATGTCTACGATGCAGAAACAACATTGACTACGAAAAATAAAACATTTTAAATAAAAACCACAACTTGCTTACCATAACAGCGATGGCATAACAAATCAATTTTTCATTCATCTTCATTGAAAAACTTGAATAAATTATTAATTATATTACCAAGGTTGAAATATGAATGACAAAATGCTGACTGACATGCGTGAAGTGGTATAGTGATGACGTCATTGACACTGACAGTCATGTCACGGCCTTGTCAAACCCTTTGGTGTCAAGTATCTGGTCTAGTCTAAAGTCGGCAATATTTTATTTACGATGAATTATTTTAATATAACAAATTGATGAAGTACTTGTACCAAATAGATTAAGATAAAACATAAACGCCTGTTAAATATACATAATTAATGTCTGGTATAGATATATACTAGGCAAACACGATAATTAATTAAACATACTGGTTGACACGTGATTATTAAACTGTGAAAATGTCAAGTCAGTCTACTCATAATTTGCCGCCATTACAATATTTATTTTAAAACACTAGTCAAATACGTCGACCAAAGAGTTTGCATCCACAAAAAACTTTACTACGTTTACAGCTAATGCTTTTCACAAAAACTAAAATAAAATTGGTACTTAGTTGTTTACGCGCAAATTTCCGCGTTCAAATGATTAGATATTGTAGATAATGCATCCTGGTTCGTGTACTTACGTACTACAACCACTGACATGACCTTATCATGACAATAATACTGGGAATTGAATGTCATTAGGCGTGAAAAACAACACTGAATGACATAATACATAATCACTATCTATCGGCTAAGGATATTACGACAATAATATGTTTGAACGTAGTTTCTTCCGTAAAATAATTATTGTCAACACGTGAATATTTAAAGTCTTTTTTGACTTGTTTCATAAAATAGTATTAATAAAAACAGTTTACAGACATACGATTAAAAATAGCTTTATTAAATGTAATATATGTGCAATAAATGATTTTTATATAGAAAAGTTTTAATTCTTAAAGATTTTCCTCCCTATAACACTTAAATAAAATTGTCTTATACGCATCTTACAGCTCTCCTTTCGCAGGTCAATTCGATTTTTATTAAGAAATAAACTACAGGTATTTTTTATATATATATTTCCTTTTTAGATGTTAGCGACATAAATTAAACATTTGATAAAAATAGATTCTTATTTTGTTATAAAGGCTACAAACGGCTTAAAAATCTGTTATAATTCTCAAACTCTCCTACATAAATTTGAGAATTAAAACAAAATTACACAAAAGTAAAAGTACCAAGATCATTTGGTCAGATTTTTCTTCCAAACTATATTATAGGCCCCATCTCGAGGCTTGACAGTTCTGTCAAAGATGTGATAGCTCTTGTACGGGGGCTTTCATATGACGCCTTTTTGCGTCTATAACAAGATCCTCATCTAAACGATGTCAACATACTTAGTGGTTTGAAAAGGTTGACATTGATAATTGCTATGTCAAGGCTTCTGACAAGTTTGATGACGTAAATTAACAGGTTTAATAGATTCTGTTATATTTTTAAAGGTTAATATAAGAGTCTCAGTGTGAAGTTAAGTTAAAGTCGTCTAGTTTTAGAGACAGGCTGAGAATTTCCTAACGGAAAACCCCAATAACCCTTTGGTCGACCCGAGCAACGAACCCAGAACTTCACGCTCAACGTTTTAGTATAAATTGCCTCAGTATAAGTTACCCATACATTTTAGACCCAGTTGACAATGCACCGATAATTTCCCATTAAGTTAATGTATGGAAAGCGATACTAGTGCAACGCCCGCCTCACGATCATCATGTCAGTGACTGACATTACGCTTGATGTGAACATACCTTTATAGTAAGCGGATAAAGAAACAAAACGTTTTAAAAAAACTGTCCTCGTAGAAAATCTGATGTAGTAAACTAAACTACTACTTTTACTGTTACTAAAGAGCGGGGCGGAATATATTATGAGACATTACAGATTTGAATTAAATCTAATTATGTCAACCAAAAATTCCCTTACAATTTTAGTTTACGTCTCTAATATTAGTGGCTACCTAAGATTATGCTTATCTTCTATAAATGTCTGGAGAATTTAATTTGATGTGGCTAAATTCAAAAATCAAAAATAGAATACAAAGAACATGCCTTAAAAAAATTACGATTTGACAGGATGACTTACTATTGTAAATTTTAACTTTTCTCTGCCTGACCGATATTTTTTAAGGTTAGGTACTCGTACCGCACCATCCGGTGTCTCGAGCAACAATTCCATCGAATCGATCTGGATGAGCCTTTAAAGCACGAAGGCCATATCATCCCAAGGCGGACATCACGAAAAATATAAATTTTAGTAAAATTTGCGAATATGAAACTGTTTGCGTGTATACTACACTAACGTATGCTTAACAGATATGTATGGTTTTTGACACGAGTAATTTGGTTCTTCAGAAAGACAGTAATATATGAATAACAGACCTTTCTAAATAAAAATAATCAAAAACACGTCCAAACAAACGAATATACGGCCTAAATTAAAAGTAATGTCATTAACTTTTTGTTCTAACCACATCCAATATTAAGCCTAGGCACACTTTCAGTCTAATGAAAAGGCTTTCAAAACTCACTAACATTCTAGAATGCACCATTATCGTTAAGAAACTGAGAAAGTCTAACATGGAAGTGCCACAATATTGGTTTCTCCAAGCTAATATTTCTACCGTAAACCATTGGATAGGATCGGAACAGATTAAAATACCACGTTACTGTCCCTTCAAGGGCTATTCTAATGAGATGGCAGATTTGAGTGATACCAGGCAGCTGGTGAAAGTGAGAGGACACCACATCAACTCGGCCTAGGGCTTAGGGGATGGCCTAAGTTGAGAACTGACGAGAACAGGATAGAAAAAATAGAGTGAAGGTAATAACCAAGATATGACAAAACTTTGTGCACAAGCGCATGGAGAAGTGTGAGATTTGTTAATGTTTGTATGGAGAAGAAGTGCAGTAAGCTAGAATTTATAAAAATCACTGGGCAACTACTAAGTAGTAATATTATAAATTGATTCATTTTCGACGATCTAGATCATATTATAACGTAAAAACAAAAACTCTCTTTTAATCGCTTTTATGGTCTCTGTAACTGACACCAACTGAGTTACTATAGTTTATTTAAATTTATATTGGGTAAATAAATATAAATAAGGAGTTTTATCGTTAAAATGTATCTCTTCGTTCTTAAGGAACCTAACTTTCTGAAACTATAAGAGTACTTACTTAATAAGCTGTCCAACTATAAATATTTAACATTGAATAGATTCAGGCGTTACTTTGCGAAATTACAATGGATACAAATAAATACAATATCTTGATACTTCCACAATATTGAGGGTAGTCATGCAAATACCTGTTCACCGCCCGCCCGCAAATATATTTATTTATTTATTTATAAATAAATAAATGTATATGCACATACGCAAGCGGTGAAGATTGCAAGTACCACCACGTACTCTACATGTGTTTCCCCCCCCACACATGATATTTAACAAACAAAATATCGTAGTTATTTATGTCTTTTGATTGAATCTTACAAACACTTAAGCGTAACAAATCCTTAATACAATACTTTAATATATATCATATTCATTCATTCACGGTACATAAGTGTTATATTATATTACATAAATTAAGTAATCTATTCAACATACATTTATTTATTACCTGTAGACTATTTAGTTGCGCTCACTATTGAAGTAAGCATTTCTATACATTTATTGTTAAGTATGATTTATTTTGTACATGCTTTTAACATGAATCATGTAACTGCATTACTTTCAAATAATAATACAGAAGTTACTTTTGTTTAAATACAGCATTATACGTACCAATATAATATTATGCATTTAAATATTAATTACTAGGACACACTGTCATAGCATCTTTTGTTAGATGTGTTTTAAAAGTCACAGACTTTCGTTTGAATAAATGACGATATAATAGTTACACCATAAGAAAAATATTAAGTATTGACATTAAGCAATGTCCCAGGACATTATAAACTGAGAAACTTCCTCATTTTCTAGCGAAATAAAATTGATTTTAAATTTTTATGTCCACAGTACAAAACTCACTTTTTTAGTTAAAAAAGGCACCGAGCGGGCAAATGATGCTGCGACGATGAATCAAACATATTTTAGTGTATTCTAGAAGTTAAACTGCCACGTTTGTCTAGTGATCCCAAGTGCGATTGCTGCGAATGAGCTCCTGAGTTCGATTCCTCGGTCAGGCAAAGTATTATTGGTTCAAGATATGTCTTTGAAAAAGCATTAACGCATGCTTAGCGAACTCTAAAGTTACAATATTAAATGGAAAAAGAATACGGTCGCGAACAGGATTCGAACCTGCGCCTCCCGGATAGATACTCCAGGCGCTCTGACCACTAAGCCATCTCGACCTCTGCTCACCACCGCGAATTCTTCTTCCATATTTTAACACGTCTTATGGCGACGTCATTGCAATCAATTCAGTACCTATACAAGTGACCGAAACCGACACGACTAACTTTGCAGTTAATACAATGTCGTAAAGAATGCAATTACCTTAATAATTCAAGATATGTCTTTGAAAAAGCATTAACGCATGCTTAGCGAACTCTAAAGTTACAATATTAAATGGAAAAATGGAATGCGCCTAACCCTGTATGTATGTAGACGGGCAGATGTGGTGAAAAACAAGAACTAGTGGCAGACATTTTGGGAACAAAGGACTGCGCCGTCTCCCTAAAATGTGTCTTGGATTCCAAGAGAACGCCACTAAGTTCGATCTTTGGTAGTTTCTTACCAAACGATTGCAAATAATCGCTATTCGCTTAAGCCTTGTGGTCTGGCTTTCAAAGCATCGTTTCCCTTAGAAAGACTCCGTAGCCGAGGAAAGCCACGAACCCTATTCTTGTTAAGATATTGTGTATGTGAGTGGAATTTTAAACAGTCTCGTTTTTCACTATTTCATGGACAACTGCTTATTAATGTGATTCATGTGAGAACATGGTAGACAAAGATTTTGAATAAATTTTCGTTGAATTGTTTTAAATCCTAGACAATAGAGATAACAGAAAAAAGCTTAACTCAATGCACTCTGGATTGTTAAAAAGGAAAGTTTAGTGTCCACAGATCATATAATACTATAATCACAGATCTTAAAAAAATTCGGACGGAGCGTTGCGTACGACATGTGAGAAGCATGCCCAGTCATCCAATTTCGCTAGTCATTCACGAGCTAAACGTATACAAATACTTATATCTCATCCACTCGGCGCCAGTACGCTGCGATTGTGTGTGCGTAATCTATGCTTCGCTTATGACAAGGTTACATCCGTATTTTTTTTCAGATCCGTGACAGAGTGTATCGTTATATCACTTTATCTAAGTAATCTGTGTTCGCCTCTAGAAGGATACAGTACAACAAATCGGAATTGGAAAATATGTTCCATTTGTGATTATTCTCAAAATAAATGGTTATTTTATAACTGAAATGTAGCTAAGTTTATCAATTATTAATCTGATCAGTGCTATTAGTGAACGAAAAAAAAATCCTTAATGTTTGTTACTCTTTCAGGCAATAACTACTCGACGGATTTGGATGAAATTTAGCACACAGATAGTTTATAACCTAGATTAACACTTAGGAAATTTTTATCCCGGCTGGACCCAATTCTAAAGTCCACGCAGACGAAGGCGCGGGCAGGAGCTAGTCTTTTTTAAAACGAATAATAAAAGTGTTTCATCTAGAAATACCAAGGTATTTCCAACAACCATTCATTCAATCAACTATTTTCCTGTACCACGTAGGTACTTACGTTGTATTATATTTTTTATTTCCCTGCCGTTTCTGTTGGCGACTGTTTTACCATCTTAAGCGTGCATCAAAGTATTTACTATCAATAAAATCTGCACAACAAAACGATCAATTGTTTATTACAACTGGTATTGCGAAACAATTACCTCAACATGTTGTGCAAACATATTTGCACTCACATGTATATAAATATACAATACAAACTTTGCAAATACAAGAAGGTTTCTTTGTATATCTTGTTTTTCTATACAACTTTGTTTGCTCAGCTGCTCTTGAGCTGTATACGACACTTATCCACTTAGGGCCAGCGCAAACCAGCGAATGACACGGCAGAGAATATTAAAATATTAATCTAATTTGAATTTTCAAAATATCCAATACTCAAAATTTCCTACTTTTCCAAAATATCCGATTTCCCGAAGTGTCCAATTACCAAAATGTCCAAATCTAGACGTTCAATTTTGCAGAATGTGGCACTTATCTAATCGAAATAAGGTATAACAAGTCCTACTCCATTACTGGAAGTCTATTAAACGGGTTAATAATTATATTTTTAAACAATACAATAGAGACGAATTTTTCCCCCAGAAATGCAAATGCGTCTTATTTAATTAAGTAGGTATATTTTAAACAGAGGTTACTTAGAATGCACTTTATCATTTACACACTGACCTCAGAAACGTCGTGGCGAATGCTTCTCAAAATAGGTGATTTCAATTGAATTATTATTTAATTATATTGATCATTTGTGCCATCCAGTGGGGGGGACATTTTGTACCGGCCCTTATCCACTTAAGCGACACAAATTATGCTGCCAATGCGTATTTTGAAGTCATTGGGAAACATTGCTTTGCGAGACTGGTCAAGCTTGCCCAATAATAGGCATGATTACTGATTATGAAATCTCCTTCTATAATATAGGTACACGTCTACTATTTCCGACAAACACATTATTTCAGCAATAAACTCTGTTTTAACGCAGATTATTGCATTTTAATCTATCTGATTTGAATTAAGCGCGGAAGCGCTCATAGGCGTCATGACGCCGCTTATGATGGTTTGTGACGTCACGCTTCGATAAAATTTGACAAAAATTCAAGCAAAACCACGGCGGTGATTGACATTCAATTGAGGCGTGACGTCATTCGCTGTAATTGGCGTTGCAGTCAACATGGCCGATTGCATTATTTTATAATTTTATTTTATTGAAAATCTTATTGATCTTAATGTTTTTATTAAAATTTGGTAATTTTTTAGAACCCTGTGTACTTATATTTTTCTCTAATACCATTTTTTCTTTGATTCTTTAACGCTGTCATCATGCCTATTGTCAACATTGAGAGCTTATAAAACTGTGGAGTAGTGTCGTTAATAAAACTTGTTACTTATGATAGTGAATGAAATGGAGTAGTTTATTCTAAAACCTTTTTGTTTTGAACCAGTAAGTGCAGTTGTTTAGCGTTGTTAATTGGTAAATAAAACTGTGTGTATGGTAGGTTAGTAAGTACAATGGTCTGGGTTTTCTTTTACATAATACAATAACAGTAACTTAGATGTTATGACCTTGTGAATATTTATTAATTCATGAGTTCTTCTTTTTAATACATTGACTGAAGAATACTCATTTGTTTGTTATAGAAAAAAAACTTTGTCCCCCACTTGCAATTTGTCCTGTATATCACATAACACATACACACATACCCAGACCCGTCAAAATTATTTATAATCATACAAATATTTGTTTCGTGTGGAATCCAACCACCACCGCTGTCACACTGACTGACAGTGACAGTAAACAGTTAGTGACACAGACTGTGACAGTAACTGTTTATTATGGCCACATTTTTATTGTACCAACCATATTCTGACAAATAAAATATTTGATTTGATTTGACCGCAGCAGTGGTTCTCTCATCTCACGACTGCGCTAGCCAACCACGCTGTCCATATATTATTAGGACAATATTCTATAACTTAATAACTCTCAACTCACACACTGCCTAAGATTTTCGAATCATTTTCCAATAAACATGCTACATAAATTTTTCTCTGACTTTAAGACAAATATCTGAAACATACTCGTGCCTTATCAATCAACGTGTCAGCACCAAATCAAAATTTTCAACCATACCTATGTATAACCTTGAGAACTACTGCGCACGTTCCGATACGGTTTTCGTAAATGACTTCGTTCCGGAATTACGTCTACACGTGCTTATTATATATTTAATTGATGTAACAGAAATAGCATTTACCAATTTTTTTTTACTAGTAATGATGCATTTGACGTAGCATTTATTACAATAGTTTTTCACTGAAACAAACACTAGCTGGCCCGGCAGACGATGTCTTACACGATTGTAGCACCACCTACCGGGTCCAATTGTGAATCTAAACATTCTAAACCATCCCAGAACCGCGCTCAAATACAAACAATAATATTGATCAAAATCGGTCAAGCCATTTTCGAGTTTTTAAGAGACTAATGCACGTCAATTGATTTTTAATCCCTAAAGACGAATAAAATAAACTAATAAAATTTTGCCTGTCCCGGGATTCGTACCCAGAACTTTCAGCAGCCGTGCTTACGTCCACTAGCTAGACCACCATGACATTAATCAATTTAACAGAATAGCAGGTTAGGATAAAACTTGAAAGAACATTACTTGTATCTTCAATAAGCATCTTGGCTTCACCACTTCCCTATTCTTTTTTTCGGTTAGCGGATTGTCGATGCCTGAGCCAACAGTTGCGTAGTAAAACTCTAAAATTAAATACAAACTGCCTCATTAGTCTAGTGGTCTCAAGTGCGACTGCTGAGCACGAGGTCTTGGGTTCGATTCCCAGCTCACCACCTATTACATGGGACCTAATAACAGCATTGGTGAAATGTGGGTGTCCAGTGTACACCTCTGCCTACCTCTTCGGGGAATACAGGCGTGATGCTATGTTATGTTAGATGCAATCGGGAAACTAATCAGTCCACACAAACGGATAAGCACATACAAGGAGCGAAAGCTGGCGCCGCCCGGCTACAGCTACAAAGTCTAGCGTTTATAGATGACTGGGCTTTACCGCGGCCCCGCCTGTATCGAATTGTGTAGATGTCCTTAGGGAAATGTATGGATTGAATTGGATTTTGCTGGAGGAAATTATCTGGGATACATTATGTGTCTGCACTCAAATGAGGTCTAAATACAAGAGTTACGGAGTACAGGTATTACAAAAAATCGAACTGGGATAGGGGGCAAACGAACCGACGGATCCCCTGATGGTAAGCGATTACCGCCGCCCATGGACACCCGCAACCCCAGAGGAGACGCAAGTGCGTTGCCGGCCTTTTAAAGGGTTTGGGCCTCCGGTATCCTTACTCACTCAGCGAAACACAACGTAAGCGTTTTTCCACGCTGGTTTTCTGTGAGGCCGTGGTATCACTCCGTCGAGCCGGCCCATTCGTGCCTCTCGCAAGCGTGGCTCTCGCACGGTTAAAATTAATGTTCCCAATATAAGATCAATAGTATTAACTTGTTTTGTCGACATAGGATACAATTCATATTTTTCTCTATAAATTTGTAGACTAATTATATACAAAGCATACTTATACATATTTGAGTGTGTGTGTAAAAAAATATAAGAGATAGATAGCATGATCTGTTTATTTTATTCCTTGGAGCTAAGTTATGTTACAATGAAAACCCATAAAAATCTACCCACTGATTCTATATGAGCATTTGGACACTGAATCAATAGTGATTACACCCCAATAAAAATTAAACCAGTGCTTCTACAGCTATAATATAGATTAAAATATAATTTCATCTGTTTGTGCTGATGATTAAAACTCCATAAGGGCATTGCACACATGGCGTCAACTGTCTAGCTTTGAATTTAACACAACGCACCGTGTAGCATAGCCCTAACTCGTCAGCAATAAGCGAGACTTTATGTAACTATGTACTAATCTATTTTACGATCACTTAATTCTGTTTGATATAATATACATTGATTGATAATTAAATTAAGAGTAGTAAACAGACTTTCGCGTTTATATGGATATTCATTAAACGAATTTATTGATAGAGAAATACAATGTAGGTATGAGATGGTACGATGAACGATGGTAAGAGACCAGATGGTATGTCGTTAGTGCCGTGGAAGATGGGTAGGCCTTTGGTGAGGGACGCAACATGTGTCACCTTAACTCCATCTTACCTTCCAAGCTCGGCTGGCTTTGCGGGCGCCGCTGCTTCGGCCGCAGAGGCCTTCAAACGGCGCAAATACAGAAATTTTGTGGGCTGTTATGACTTCGAGCCGTTTGGGGTCGAGACGATCGGAACGTGGCGTTCGAATGCACGACTGCTGCACCAAGAAATTTCGCGGAGACTGGTCGACACTTCGCATGATCAGAGGGCTGGCTTATATCTCAGTCAGAGAATAAGCATTGCCATACAACGGGGCTATGCTGCCAGTCTTCTGGGCTCTTTTCCAGAAGACAGCGATGCGTAGGAATACTTTGACGCCTGAGTTCTAAAGTAAAATTTAATTTTAGACTTAGAATAGTATTTATTTTAAAGGTGAATAGTGTTTATTTCTTCATTAATGTATAATTAAATGATTGATAAACGATTAATGTATGAGAAATGTAAAATAATTTATTTGTCGAGGGAATATCTAATATAAACAATTATTATTTTAGAGCAAACATAAAGAAATATAGCATTTTATTTTTCTTTCCAGAAATTTCTTCTTGTATCGTGGATGTGTTTACGAACACAAAACTCACATGCACACACACCCAAACTGGGAACTGTTATCTACAGAACCTTCAAATACTCGATGCGGGAATCAAACCATGCGATGATCAGCACCCGATCTTTAGATCACTTCGCCAACCGTGTCTTTAGTTGTAGGGTGGTTAAGTTAAAACTGTCTATTTAGTGTTTTTCTCAGACCACACTAGCGGAGATACTCTCCATCTAATAAACATATCAGATATCGCTGTCAATGCAGCAGTAAATATTATTATTTGGGTTTTATGTCAAGTTCCTGATAAGTGGTTATCTAGAGCCGTTCTAAGAAAGTGTCGATGCAATATTTATCACGTATATGTGACAACTCAGTAGCTGTAGTCTTGACCGAGTTATCAGTATTATATCTGATTAGCCTTAATTTTTTTTTTAGTTTATTAATATGACTTCACATATTATTCACACTAAGTCTGGATTTTACCAACTTCACATAGCGCTACCCGGTAGTAACATTTGAATTTTTACTCTACATTGGTTTAGAATTAAGTGGGCTTCCAAAGGATATATTAACTTTAGACATTATAGTACCATATTAGTAATGTCATATATAACAAGGTTTATTTTTAACCTATGAGATTGAATACGTCTCAGAGAAAATTCTTTAAGTCAACACTGAGATAATCTAAGACACCACAGATGGACTGAAACAATGAACTTATAACATCGTATGGGCTGATAATTTGGGTGGGCCAACCCTTGTTAGGGACAAAGAGTTCTTTTATGGTCCTTAGAGCCAAAAGGTCAGTCCCAATTTGGGCATTTCGAACTATTACGTCTAGGTCAGTGCGTATGTGACTCTAAAAATATATATTTTGGTATAATATAGCTTAGAAAATAGACTGTCTGAACATGAAAAAGTTATTTCTTAAAGTGGGTTACCAAATGGGTTGAACTTGCATGACATTCATAAAAGAACAGATATTACTACTACGTTATGATAATATAGAACGAAGGTAAAATTAAGAAATAAACATCCATTAATTAAATTTAGATGCCTAATTTGTCTTATTATTGCATGCGTGGGTGCGGAGCGTAACGTCGATTCGATTCCTGATTCAGGCAAAGTGTTATTGCATTGTTCTGGAAGGAAATTCTTAGTATCATTTCGGAGCTTGGAATTGTAGAATAATAGATGACAATAGACTCACCACCTAGATATTGGTAAACGAATAAACAATCATAATGTAAAGTTAAGCAAACATTTCCCACAACTTCATAAAGAAACATCAAATAAATTTGAATTTACACTCAACACATAATAAAACTAATGCCACCTGCCCATAACTTTCCATAAAATATGCAACGACTTTAATATTTCACCCTCTGTATGCAAATTGAAATTCTCAACCCTCACAGACTTGACTAAAGAGTAATTAAAAAAAAAGCGAGAACAAAAGCGCGCGAAAAATAATTATTATACGAACAAAGGCTTTGGTTAAATTGAGCATAGATTTTGGAACTGTTCTGAATCCCTTTTGTGTCATCATAAAGACTTTTTAGTCAAATATCTTATCACGGGACTTACTACTAATATTATCAGCGATAATTATTATCAATCAACCTTGACCAAATTCGATGATACTCATACAAACTAAACGCATAAGCAATAAAAATTAAAACCAAATTATTCTAGCTTATGCTCAATTAAATAAGAGATAGAGGATATGTACAGTACAGTACATTCAGTTAAAAATAACTGAAAGTGTCAACATAGTTCATGGCTGGATAGATTTTGACTTGATTTATTATTACTAAAGAGGCGATGGCAAAGAGAAACTATTGGTTAATCATACATGCCTATCAAAAATGAATCAAAATTTAAGTTCCAACGAGATAAAGCGACATTTTATGAGAGATTATTATCGTAAGATGGAGTACAAAAACCTGAATACATAAAACATTCGCCAACGAGATTTTAAACGGAACACAAGTAGCCACTATCAATGTCTCAATCAACATTTCTCCGCAATTCAATGATACGAAATCACAACCTTCACATAAACACCATGATGTAACAATAGATAAGACAAAGAAATGCTCATTCATAACTGGTTCTCAGTTAAACAGATCTAATGCAAAAACAGTACCACTTGACAATCGAAAGCGCATACTTTTCCATTACGGATCCGCAACATTCAATTACTAATACACACCGCTTTGCCCTCTAATGACGGGTCATAATGACGTACCAGCAACACGCCATACACGAGATGAAATGAGAAACCATTGATCATCTGAAATACATTACGATGCCAATAAAGATGTAGATAGAAGAGATCGTGCAAAAGAAGCAATGGATGTTAAAGAAGTGTTAACAATCGGAGAAAGGGAAAGGGCATTGGTAGTGTCGCCTGCAGCAAATCCGAGCGGAACTAATAGTGATATTTCGATACAATGCGTCGTTATTGCTCTGAGAGATTTAATCAGAACATAACTTATTGAGACAGCTATATGTTCTTGATGGTAGAGATACTGTTTTAGGACAACGAGAACAAAATTTAATGTTTCCACTGTTGTGCTCTCAGGAAATAATATGCTTATCGGTTTCAGATATCTATGACTTAATAGGCAATTTATTACATTTGAATCTAATTAGGTAAGTAATTTGCTTTTACCTCTTGCATAAAAAAGTTTAAGGTTTGTTTTTCTAGCAATTACGTAAATATTTCATTGTTTCTGAGTAATATAATTAATCTCCCATATTCTCATGCACCTATTTATAATACAATGTGATTAATACGACTATAAGACGTAATGACACGTTTTCTCTTCTGCTCATATAACTCCAGATCGTTAACTCCAGTTTTATGAGTTTTACTACAAAACAATATTAGATAACCTCGTACATTACAGAAGTAAAGCATGTGCATAATCTTGTTAAGTCCGGTAATGAGGAAACTAAGGAAAAGACGACAAAATGTTGAAACATCTAATGCTTAAGAACAAAAACACGACCAAAAGATGCGAATGTTAAAAACAATGTACACGCAACAATTGCTGCATCAGACACAATCGTCAATGCTAACTATGCAACGACCTTGATATTGAAAACGCGACAAGCCAAAAATGAAAGTGAAGCAGATTTGTTTTCTCTTTTAACGGTTACGTGTCTGATGACTTAACTAATACCATCTAATTCTGACTGTGGCATTTTACTTCAAAGTAATCGAGTTTCGTCTAAATAAAATGAAACGATTTTCTACTTCATAGATTTTTATATCAGACATTACGAAAGAGATCTGATAGATCATAACAATAATATTAATGATTTTTTTATAATTATGAACAATAAGTTTCGATTCAATTGTGTATACCTATCGATATCGTAATCGATTAAACTCTTTCTGTAGCAACATCGATTCCAGTGATCAAATCATCTGATTAAACATCTGAGGATTAAACTGACTTTTTTGGTTCACAAATTCTTAAGTGCCAGTTGTAAACAACTTTGTTTGAAACTAAGTATGTTTGGGTAACCTAAAAATAGTAAGTGCTGCTACCAAATGCGTTCGTTGAGCTTAGAAGAAATTTCTTCCAAGTGGTATGGTATAAATAGACAGTAATTACGGTAGCAGTAATACATCAACACAGTAAACTTCCCATTGAATTAATGCACAAGAGCATGAACCATATGTCTAATTAGTCGTTGAATATTTTTACAGCTCTTCCGCTATGCATTTTTGACCCCAATATTTTACTAATTGATTTATGATTCTTCATCATGTTTACCTAACGTTGTTTTTATGCTAAAAGGTTCCGTGTGCCTACAAAAAGGTGGGGTTTTACCAAAGAAATTATTAGCAATTGGCCCCTTTTTTATCAGACTTATGATTGAAAAAAGAAGTGTTACAACGAAATACTTTCAATACAGCTTCATAACTTGGTCACAGTCAAAGTCAAGATAAAAATATATTAAGATCAAAGATAGTAGTGAATAATGAATCAAAATCATATTTATTCAGTGATAGAGTATCAACATTGTCTGTTGGCTGTTGTATTGTTAGGTTTACCTGCAGGGTGAAAACAATAACCATTGTGATGCACTAGCTTTCATTCATCATACGACCTTGTTTATTTATTAACTTAACTTGTAAGCCTTATTAGGTCAATATTCAAACCAATGTAACGATATTGTAAATTAATACCTGAATCCTTGAATTGTGCAATGTTATCTAAGGTCGGACGTGATTGCTCATTGGTGTTGATTTAAGTTTCTTTTTGACACTAATCTGGTAATTGTCAAGATTTTATTTTTGTATCTATTGCAACTAGACTAGTTTTTGTACCAGGTTTATTGGTGCTGCTTTTATTTTATGCTATAAATATCAATAATTGTTATCAATCCATTCTTCGCGATAAATGTAGCTCGCGGTACCCTGGTAAAGGTTAGTAGAGGTGGTTTATAGTCGGTAGGAGTTTGAAAAAGATTCCATAAAGGTATCTCCACACATACAAACGATGTCCACCTTCTACAAATTTGAAAGATTAATTAATAGCCATTCTTAGAACTCGTGTCCTTTTAAAAAAACATCATATGTACATAAAATCCACCATATTTAGTTTCACACAATTCTTTGCTCTACTTGCCTACATTTTACAAATTTGGTAGTGCGTCGTCAACATAATTACAGTTGTCCAAATATGATTTCCTCTACAACTATCATTAGTGTCCATTTTTAAGCGAATCCATTTCTGTTTCCTTGAACATATGAAGTCTAAAATAAATTATTGTTTCTTTTCACTGCTGTAAGAGACTTTCTTTTGAATAATAAAGTGTTGGATTAAAAGCTTATAATTATGCATCATTAGTGATAGATGATCGCCTACGCTATAAATCTGATCGTTTCCTTTCGTTTCACACAGCTCTTGCGATATGGCAAATATTTGATTGTAATATCAGTTTGGGACATCTAAACAAAGTTGGCTTATAATTTCGTAGTTATTATTCCCAATGCGTTATTGCAAACAATACAAATTCACACTTCACTAGCACTTAGAGGCTTGCAACTGTGAGAAAAAACGCTTCGTAAATATTAATTGCGTACTTCTAACACTTCCATTTCGAATTCCTTTTAAGTACAAAATAACAAAAACTTTGACTAAATGTGTGCATTTTGAATTAGGGCGGCCCTTACACGACCTTCTTCTCAAATCTCGGTCAGGGAGGTGCTAAACGAGTTAAGAACGGAAATCTGAATAATTGTATCTCAACACAATTGGAACAATGGCACAGAAGTGCATTCACAATTAGCGTTTGCAGGGGCTTTTAATTAAGGTCTGCAAATCATTATCATTACCATGATCTTAATTGAATGAAAAGGTGTGAGATTCTAGCGATTAACCGCCTATAGGTCAATAAGCAATTGTTTAATACCATTGCCATGAATGCTTAATTTAAATATAAATACAGAATGAAATTATATAAATACACAAATATATATTGAAAATCTTATATATACTATCTGAGTATAATTAATTAGTATGTTTAGGTAATAAGTTTCCTTTTGTTTAAAAACTAATAAAATAAATGTTTAGATCCTTTCTACATACAACTAATAAACAGAAAATAAATCGATTTAAAAATTTCACCGATTATATAGAAAATAACAGAAACTCACAATCCAGCTATCAACGCAACGGGACCATCGATCACCTTGCACAATGGAGACCTCGACATAATTCTTCAAAATCATAATAATACTCAATCCACTTCAATAGTCCGTAAACAGATGTCTGTCGGTCAATATTTACTAGCTATTCAAATAGGACCACAAACGATGCAGCGAAGGCCACACATGCTGAATACAATCTTAATGCTAAACTTTCTGGTAATGTGTACGCCCAATATAAAAATAAATATAATAAATTAATCCACGGACCCTGCATTAAAACTTTTAAAACCATAACTACTAGATTTTAATAAAGGTTAAGATTTATTGCTTGCATACAATTTTGAAATTGCTAATCTTTGTATGTTTATCAAAGGCGAGGAAGCTATTACGCGAGATTGTACACGAACTAAATTATCAGTTAGAACGCGATTGGCAGTTATTAATGATTACGCATGATTTGTAATTTATGGCAAAACCAAACTCAAGTTCTGAAGGTTGACGGTTACCTATGTGTCAAGGTGTTATGGACAATTTGACTATACATAATCTAAGTGACGAAGTAATAAGCTGTAATAAAGTTGACAACGCATGTTTCACAACACGTATTTACAGACAAATCAAAACTCAAGGCTGTGTCATGTTTGATCCCGTCTTAATAATCGTTTATTAGACAAACGATTTATCTAGTTACGACATTGATTTTGTAATATTTAAAAGTTTATGTTTAGAAAATGGTTTCATCTGTAACAGAAGCATTGTTTACCGTTCCCATGTCCATGACCTGTGCCTAACTTATGTCTGTAATTGATGAGTACGTAAGAGTGTTCAAACAATAAATAAATCGCAGATCGAGCCGAGGTATCATGAGAGATATTACTGTACTCGTGAGATATGGTGAGAGGTATTGCTTGCCACAGGTCACGATAATGCATTGGTTTATTATTTCAATGATCGACAAGTTGCTTACTCATGATGCCTTGAACTCTAACCACCATTTTTATACTACATATATATGTAACCCAGTATTAGTTAAGTCTTCCTTTCGTTCCGGTCTCAGATTGTCTCTAGCCCGCGATGCTACTTCAACCAATATCAAAACAAAAACATTTAAATTCAACTTCATCATGGAATATATACAAAACAAGCTGTGAAATTTCACGTTCAAGTAGCAATTATTTATCGATACATCTAGACACCTGTTACGAATGCTATCGTTGCATCACTAGATAATCTTGTCAGAATGACATACAAGAAGATGGTTATCTTGAGATCAGATGTAAAGTAACATAAATAAAAAGTTGATGGAGCGAAATATTATAAGAAATAAGCGTTGTACTTCAAGCAAATATCAATTAAATTCTCCTTATTGAGTGCAATATGTGTACGTATTCGTCTGAGAGAAATTGAGCAAACTTTTAATAAGTGCGTGGTTTATTTAAATTGAAATGTAAACCAAAAAATAATATGTTTTTTTACATTTCCTTGTGTACTCCGAGTATGAGTAATTACACGTTCGACGAAGATATGTGACTACTGTCAGATTTATGACAAGAAAAATCGTGATTACGCAAATATTTTTATAATTTTCGCAGTAAATTATTTTAAAGTTCAAAATTACAGCTTTTAAAAACCGAGTACATCTCTCACGTGACACATTTTATCTGTCAACGCTTACTATTAAGTCCAAAATACCGTTGCTAAGCATAATTTTTCACGTTCTATAAATGATTATACAATGACGTGACTTTTACACCATAGATCGCCTTAAACACAGGTTATGTTCTGTAATTGCCATGAAGATTCATATGTCGATGTTTTTGTGGTATTATGATTCGTTCTCGTGAATGAAGGCCAGTGACCGCAAGTTAAGTCATTCAGAGGAACAACAGCTAGCAAAACCTGATTTGGTATCTTCAAAAAAATTTACACTGGCCAGAACTTTGATATTAATAGTATCTACTACTGTGTTATGCTTACACATACCCTTAGCTATGTTACAATCTTATATGTGTATCACTTGTTTTATTTGTTTTATTTCACTAAAGTATACGCTCAGCCCATCTTTAGATGCGAAATTGTTTTATTCAACCTTGACATTGGAAGAACCATCAACAACACTATGGAGTCATACTTAATTTGGAATTCAATTTGATACTACGTAATAAGTTTTCTATATATGGCATTGACTCAGACACGACTTGAATGGATAATTTGCATCTTTTCTAATTACAGGAATCGAGTCTTGTTTGTTTTGTTTTGAAACTAAGCGAAACTCTGACTAATCATCAATTAATGACAAAGCAAGTCTACTTACTATTATGGCTGATGTATATGCTATAGCTAATCTAACTTATATTGTATTTGATGCCCCACTTGAGGACCTTCAAGAAAATATTGAGTAGCACAGCAGAACCTTTTTGGAAGACCACACAGCTACTGTAACACTATATGTATACCCTATTGAAAATAATCCCAAGGTAGTCAATGCCTCAGTCAAAGTTTTTTTGCTTCCTCCTAAGTAACAGATGTTAAATGATATTATTAACATTACCATATATCAGGTAACACAGTCAAATCACGTTTAGTTATAACAAGCCAGTAACAAGACAGTATGGACGGCCTTCAGTCATACTTACTAATAAATGTAAATATTAATGTAAACTTAACATGATCATACAAATGAACGAAACCAGGAAGCTGAATTTGTTTGGCAAATAAATATGATCTAATGAATTCTATGATGATCTCAGAATTTACGGCAAATACAGTGTCAAACTTTTTAAATTGTAATTTCGTGTTAGCCATAACATGGATGTTAAAATTCCGAATATATATTTTTAAGCATCGCAAGTAATTGGTGACAATTTCAGGATCTTCAACATATTTATAAACGACTAATTGAAAATTATATAATAAGCAATCACATACGTCACTATTTACCTTGTCACAAGATTGAAGCAAGAAATGTTCACTGTCGGCTCAAGGAATTTCTTACTTAAGGGAAACTTGTCAGTACTAAGAACAACTTGAGTTTCAAAAAGACAAATACACAAAATAGTACGTGTACCTTACAGCCTGCCGCTGACGCAAGATTTTTTACTGTATCAATTTTATCCGCAATGATGTAGAGACTAAATCAATCCAAGCACGTTTCATAGGATCCTGAATAAAGTTTCAAAGGAACGGTTTTAGTCCCAAATGAAGGTATCCAAAAACTACACTGTGTTGACAAGACCCCACAATACATTGTCAATGAAGTTGTACAAACGATCTCTCTACCGTGTTGCTGTGAAAGTGTGTACAAAATTGAAGTTCAAACATTTGGGGTCAATATTCAATCAACACATCACGATAAAAGCCGATATGACTGCTTATTTTTTGTTTTGAACCCGACATCCATTCAAAAAGTCAATGTTCACAATATTGGTTTCGTTTGATTCACGTGTCTGAGATGTCCTCTGAGTCTTGTCTGTATCTTAACTTAATGTGTATGTTATGGAATATAAAGCTGTTATTTTAGTCCACCTAATGATTTAAAGTAAAATACAACAACTGACAGAACTTGAGACTGCTACAGTTGCAAAATAAAATTGGATTTGGAATGTTAATACGAAAAAAAGGAATATTCCTGATTGCTAGCCCAAGTACAATAAGTAACCATTACATAAAGCGATTGGTTCTATAGACCACGCAAAATTAATAGATTATAGAGATAAAGAAGATGAAATATCTATTGTATGCTTTGATGGTATAGCTAAAGTAAATACAGCATTCTTTTTTGTTTTCTGTAATTCAACCACCTAGATAAAGCAACGCACGAATGATTCGGCCTACGGTTACCATATTTTAGAACTACGTAATACTATACAGGTATATGGAGTAGTTAATGGAATAGAATTGGTCGATGCCAAAAACAGGTATGTTAAAAAAGTTGTTTTAATTCGCAACTTTAGCCTTAACGACTATGAATCCAACAAAATCAATATTTGCAAAACTACAGGACACAGGACAACCTTGTGAAATTACTATAAGATTCAATTATTACAAAGATTTAAAATAAAAACAAAATCTATTTGATGCAAAGGTAACACGGTGCTGTAATTACAATTATTTATTAATGGCAAAGTGATTGTGTATATTATTACACTGTTGCAAAACGAATTATATGAAAACAAACAATGTAAAATAAATACGAAAACAAAGAGAGCTAACAATAAGAAAGACAATTTCCTAATCATAGAACCCTCAAGCAATTGGTTACAGTTTCAAAACGCCAATCAAATGTTGACTAGGAGCCAAACGTATTAAGTGCTACAAAATTACTAAAGTTATTTGCCGATAAGTATGGCCTTGGCATTATGACCTGTGAAAATTCAACCTTGTGAAACGCTAAACGTATCAAAATTTCTCAATGAATCTTATGAAAGCATTATTAAACGCAAAAAGAACGGCAACTCAACTACTTAAGTCAAAGGTCTCCGGAGTTCAAATATCTAAGTAGATAGCAAAAATCATTTCTCCGCTAAAAATAGAATAAGAAGAGCACATTACTAACGCAGTGCCGAGAGCGAATTTGGCATCGAAGTAAAAAATAATAAAGTTAACGCTGCAACGTTTTTTACTTCACAAAGCGCTCAATAGTTGTTTTTTGGTTCAGTTTTTGCACATCTGTTCGGCTTGAAATAGTCCAACCGACACATGGCACTTTCGATTGATGCAAAACATTCTGAGGTCGAAGAGACTTCTGAATAAGCAAACATACTAAAAAAAAAGCTTCATAAATTGAATGTATTAGATCCGGTAAAGGTGCACTGACTAGAAACGTACAAATTATAATGTATCTTTATTTATTTCCAAATGTTACATTAAATCCATAGTAACTATAACTGCCCATGCGGAAAGTATTAAATTTAATTGCGCTTTGTATGCATTAGATCGGCTTTCGTAATTTCCTTTATTGTTAACCTAAGATTGAAGCTATATCGACAGCGAATTTGCTGATTACTTCAATTGATAAAAGACTATTGTTTACTTTGTGACCGACTTATTTTTTGCTGTCTACGAGGCGAATTGAGTCGTCCGTTGGAAATATAAGAGCACTTTTTGTTTTGATAAGGGCAAGGACTATTACAAAAATCCGTCTGTTAATTCAATCATGTTCCAATTTGAAATGTATCGTTCGTTATGGATGTTCTGAAAAGAGTTTTACTTTAGTAATTAGTTTTGAGGTCTTTGAACTGCTATATAAAACAATACTTACTGGAAATTTTAAAAGCACTTTTACTTGGAAGCCGACCTTAATAATGTTGGGACAACGTCCGGCCTTCCGTGTTAAGCGTAGAATCCAGTCACTCACACTGAACACACCACTATGAAAATCAAGTTAGCACTTCACGAAAGTCCTGGCACGGCGGGGTCCGAGACTAAACCCGTTCCGGAGGATACCGAATTCCGGTTTTAGAAGGTCACTTTTCGCGTTCACCGGGTTCAAAAGAGACTATTCTAATTCAACAATGTGCGGGTTGAAAGGAAAGTCTAGGAAAGTTTCGTGTGTCGGACGAAAACTTTTTTCGCGATGTCGGAGGTTCGGCGTCGTCGCGCCTCACGGCACAAGCGTCGCGGGCGGTGGCACGGTGCAGACTGGCGCGTGATGTTAAATTATACCAGTGTGCAGTCGAAGCCTCCTCGTCGCCACACAGCTGCTTGTGTGTGCGGTGGACTTGCAGATTCCTCTACCACTGTATCCAAGCGATACGTTCGTTAGCTCTGCTGTGTATCCGTTGCTGGTTTGGTAAGCTTTTCCAGAATCTATATTTCTTGCGTTTGGGTGATGTATGCGAAATTTTCGGTGTGCGTTGACATAGGACATGTGAAAAGTATATCCGGGCGAGGTATCAGGTTCTGGAGGTTTGCTCATTTATAGTTATGGGCCGCAGTCGGGTGCATAGTTTTATGAAATTGGCTTTTTGTTCGTGCCGTCTGGCTGGCAGGTCCCTCTGGGCTGCGTCGTAAAGACGCATTAGACTTGCCGGCCGCTGAACCTTGCTCGTATTTTCATTAGTATGTTTTAATTTAATGTATCGATAGCTTAATGTGTTTGGTAAGTGGAGAAGTAATTATGATAATTAATTAATTCATTATCTGACGACAAACATATTTTAAGCGACTGACGACGTGTTTCACCAGGTTAACCTAGGTCCTTAATTAGTTATGTGTTATGGTTCTATGTTTATTTTATTTGTTCTTCTGTTTCAATAACAGCTATTAAAATTGTTTTGTTTAAATATAACAATCTACTTAATACAACTGATAACACATCCAATTTTGAGCTTGAATTTAGAATTATATTTTACTTATCCCAAAGACTTCCATGATCAACTTTTGTATCTCCATTGGACACAAGAAACGAATTTGGTCCCGCCTATGACCTCGACAAGTTAAAAAAGACAAAAAAGAGCTAATTATTTATAAGTAACATCAATCAGGGAAACAAAGATACTTCATGTAATAAATAGACGCCTTAATTACGTTTTTTCCTTTTTTTTTTAACTCTCTTTTAGTGGTAATGTAGTTAATATAATTTAGGTTTTATTTTTGTAAATATTTTTATTTATTATGTACATATTTATTCGAGAATATTAATAAAAATTGATTTTATTTACAATATCTATTTAATTCAGTAAACAAAGGGTAAAACGCTTTATAAGTATTGTATTAATTTTGATTGTTTTAACGAAGCTATAAATTTAAAATATATCCGACCTTCAGTAATTGTGAGGCACTACGAGAAAAAGAGAAACATTTTGAATGTGTGACAGTATTAAACATTAGCTTGACCTCATCAATATTGCTAATAAGCCGGTAGTTGAAACACAAGGTGACACTCAACGTTCTATAACGTTTACATAGTACTAATTACACCCATCTATGGCGCTCTATAATTAGCAAAGTATGGATTTTCTCACTTCTAGTTTATAAATATACTTACTTTATTATTAACTTCTCGCTTGTATCTCTAATTACGCATTTTCTACCTTTAACTAGATTTTAATAAAATAAGTTCTATTCAAGAAGTTACAATATTAAATGGAAAAAGAATACGGTCGCGAACAGGATTCGAACCTGCGCCTCCCGGATAGATACTCCAGGCGCTCTGACCACTAAGCCATCTCGACCTCTGTTCACCACCGCGAATTCTTCTTCCATATTTTAACACGTCTTATGGCGACGTCATTGCACTCAATTCAGTACCGTACAGGTGACCGAACCGACACGACTAACTTTGCAGTTAATCGGATGATATAAAACCAGAAGACCATATAACCACCGGTCGTGGTTAAGAAGTTATTCGACTTTGATGTATGAAAAAACTTTAAATGTTATATGATGATGGATGATAATAAATTATATTTATTTCTGTAAATACATTATAATAAAACAACTTTTAACCGGATTAATCGCGTGTATTATTGGTTTTTTGTTTTTCCTGACGTTTCGAACACTTTGCAGCGTTCGTGGTCGCAGGAGGACTAAGGTGTCAGGTGTCTCAAGGGTTTATTTAAAATTATTTCAGTCTACCGTACATATAATCGATAAATTCATAAAATTATTTTTGTCTCTGATACATGTTTAAAACTAAAACGCGACGGTATTTCCTAAGACTATCCCTGAGAAGAAATACCGAAACAAACTCAGGGGTCACAGTCGTTTTAAAGTTAGAGATACAATTTTACAATTTTATCGAATTATAAACTAAAAGGTGTTCCGATGCACGCAGTAATCGCTCACAGTATCTTGATTTTTCTTGTGACTTGACTTTGTTTGGGACTTGATTATTTTCAGTACAGGGTTCCAAACAGGTGGTAATTGCCAACCATCTTCTCTATTGAAATTTGGGTGTTTTTTAATTTCAATAGCCTCGCGGAGCATTCTCGGTATATATCGGTTTTATTTCGCGAGGATTTGGGGTTTGTTGAAACGTAGAAAATGGTATTTGTCTGTTGTATGTTCACAGACTGCAGATTTTGTTGAGCGTCTATTCTTGACGTCAGCTATGTGTTCTTTCAACCTGGTGCCAATGCTACGCTTTGTTTGCCCTATGTATGATAGCCCACAATCGCAATCAATCTTGTAGACCCCTGCATCTTGTAAGGGAATGTGGCACTTCACCGGTCTGAGAAGTTGGCTGATCTTTCTATGTGGCTTGAAGTAGATTTTGATAGAAGCACGCTTCAAGATGTGACCAATTCTATCGGTGACCCCTTTGATGAAAGGTAGGACAGCAGGTCGGCGATCAACTGTGGTGGGCTTTGGGCGGCTTCTGCGACGGGGATGCTGGTTGAAAACAAAAAAAAAACAATAAAACACGCGATTAATCCGGTTAAAAGTTGTTTTATTATAATGTGTAGTGATCGCGCAAACCTAAGATATTTTCTGTAAATACATCTGTTATAGACACTTACAAGTCACGCAATTTTTTAAGCTAGATGGCGTCGGCATTTCCTATCTGACTAGCTCTGAGAAGAAATGCCGAAACAAAGTCAGGGGTCAACGTCTCTTTTAAAGTCCAGACATCACTTTATTCAACATATGAGTGTAATTTTGTAGGGATAGGTCTGGGATGTCCTTTTGAAGAAAGAGCCGTAGCTGTTTTGAGCTGACCTGTCCTAACCAACGGCAGGTATCCATCAGTCATCGTCTAGCTCAACCACAATTTATGGAGCTCAACGACCTGTCGCGCGTCTCACTAATATTATTAAGAGGAAAGATTTGTATTTTTGTATGTAACGAATAAACTCAAAAACTACTAGCTCGATTTCTCAAAAAATCTTCCGTCCTTTGAATGCTGCATTATCCCTGAGTAACATAGGCTATATTTATTACTGGAAAATATTAGGGATCCTTACTAAAACTTCAATAATGTAACCCAAGGTGTAAATGTTCACCCGTGCGAAGCCGGGACGGACCGCTAGTAACCAATATTATTCGATGTAGCGAAAACTTATCTTCTTTAAAAATATAGAGCTACTAGTATAGTGGTGCCATCTAGTTGCCTTATTGACAATTATTGCTTCATACTTCAAACGACTTGTTAGATACAAATCTGAAAAATCACTCAAATTAAGCTTCATTGTAAAATTTAGAAGCATTCAAAAAATTTAATGCACCTTCTCGAATTAAGAAGCATCTATAAACAACTATTAAAACTTATTTCAAAGAAATTTCACAAAATATGTATAATTGTTGTTTGTTTCGACAGCACATAATAAAGATATATCCCTTGATGTTACTATATTAAATGGAAAAAGAATACGGTCTTGAGCGGCGTTCGAACCTGCGCCGCTCGGATAAATACTCCAGGAGTTCTGACCACAAAGGAATCTCGACCTCTGCTCACCACCGCAAATTCTTCATCCATATTTTAACACGTCTTTTGTCAACGTACTAACACGACCGTATTCTTTTTCCATTTCATATATTAACTTTAGAGTTTACTAAGCATACGTTAATGCTTTTGAAAAGCAGTAACGCATGCTTAGTGAAGAAGATAGAAGAATAGAGGAGAGTAAGATACCTTTCGGCTCAGCCACGTACAGAATTATACGTTGTAACAATAAAAATCTATTGTGTCTGCTAATGAGCGAGGCAACAGCTTTATATCCCTTGCTTAAAACGTCGAAGGGCTCACAAACAAGGGCATTTATCTAAAGTAGCTAATGATCCAACAATCGTTAAGAAAGTGAGGCCCACAAAAACTATTACGTACAGGATCACAACTATCAAGAAAACTACTTAAACAGAGCAAGGTTTTCGCAACATCATGAGCCCATTACTTAAACTAAAAGCAAAAACATACGTCCACCTACATAGCGAGGTAACTTGCCTACTTAATTTGCGTAAGAACAAAATTCGCACTAAGGAAAACATTTAAAACATAATATTTTTCCTTACTAGGAGACACAAGGCGTGACTACAAAACATCTGTTATTACACACAAAATGTTTCAACTCTCCCACGCTCCAAATTAAAGTTAACCTAACCTATGAATAATAAAATAAACAGGAATTTCATAGTGATATTGTGGGCTGGGCTTTACTCTGGTCTCTGATTTATTTTAACATTTACTGAATATTGGTTCTTAGTTTACTTGGACAGTCCCGTGCACTTAAGCTTAAGGCTATGTTTTGTACTTAGACATTGCTTAACTTCAATGTTTGTTGACTTTATTCTGTTTAATATTCTAGTTAATATTCTCGATGATCTAGTGGTCCCAAGATTCCCAAGCACGACTGCGGAGCGTGAGGTCCTCGGTTTAATCCGGAGAATTAAAAATCTCGGACAAAGTGTAGTTGGGATTTTCTATAAATAAATTCTCAATAGCAGCTCGGTGTTTGGAATAGTGCCCGGTAGATGGCAATAGGCTCACCACCTATTACAACGGACTTAATAACACCATTGGTAAAATGTCGATGTACAGCTGTGTGTGTACACCCCTGCCTACCCCTTTGGTGAATACTGGCTGGATGTTATGTGATGTAATGTCTGAGTCACAAGATTTGTTTAAATATTCAATTCTCTTCTAGCTTTATTTTTTGATGTTTGATTTGATATGACACAGAAAACATCAGTACCTGAAATCCCCCGGTGAATGCTGCAACGAACCTGGGACCTCGGTAAAGGTTAATGTGGGACCGTGTGGTTTGTAGTCGGTAGGAGTCCGGCACAACGTACATGATGGATTTCCCACCCTCCTAAAAAAGGCTGTAATTATTTCCATGAATAGCTGTAATATTATGTTTCATGTTGCAAATTCATATGTTATTTCTTGAAATACATGAGTAGTGAATACAGAATATTACAAAGGTACCAATTCGTATGTCGCTAAACTGAGCTAAATCAACAAGCCAATATTAACCGACTGCAAACTAACAAAATTTAGTGTTTTCTGCCAAAGCCACTGAAAATTCTACTCATTATAAATAATTACAGTTTTTTTTTCTCTGGACTTGATATGGTTTTCATCACTATAGCAATGAATATGTGATTAAATTATGTCTATTGCACTACATACTTGATAACAACCTGTTTATATAAAGTGTGCCTAAATATTCAACTCCAATTACGTTTTAGTTTTAGATGTGAAAGAACTTAGACAAAGTAAAACGGGCCCCTTCACTTGCTCGGGGCTCATTCGTGATTTTGTGACGAAATGTCTCAGTTCAGTATTCACACGCTCCCTTCTCGTAAATTCGCATAATTAGGGGGATATACAAAACAATATAAATTAGTAGATTACGCTATAATAGTAGAGTGTACAGCGCTCAAGAATTGTTAGACGGTATACTTCTCTTGAGGAACAGTAGAATAGTGAGTAATAGGTAAATAATAGGCGAAATATTACTTTACTAGAACATTTTGAAAATGTTAATGTATTTTTGAAACACATTTACGATCGCGAAGAGAATGAAATTTATATTTATATGAACCTTTTTTTTTTGTTTTTCGGTGGAAACCTTTAAAATGCACTCGGCGTTTGAGGATAATACCGGGTGTGGGATTTTACCTCACTAAAACCACCAGTCACCATCAGCACGTAGAAAAGAGCTTAGGGTCCTCTAAGGAGACTAGCTGCGGAACTCCTTGTGCAACACCTTGTGCCCTTGAATTTATACCTACACGTAAAAAACGGTTATCAATTTCTATGCTAAGCCTTGCGCTTGTGATTTAGATAGAATCACAAACGCAAGGCTATATGCTTTTTTTTTCTCGTCTATTAGGTACTAAAGAAACAGATTTTACCCAACACACAAAGCTCTTCAAGCTAAAACAAAGACACGCTGGGTACCGGCGGAAATAAAATTTATTACTAAGAAAATCTTCTTAGTTCTACGATTCACGTAACTTTTCATCAGATAACTTTAGAAAGAAACCAATCGCAATCTCTGTATATTTAATTAAACTTCACTGATGATGCAAATTCAGTTCAAAGAGTTCAATCTTAAAGAAAGCCTCAAGCGTATGGTTGCAACGTTGTTTTAATAGCTAAACATCGCTGATTACAATGAAGAATAAATCAATTCAACCCAAATTGAATACCAATTGAAGAAATTAGGTTATTGATGTGCGTAAGCAATAAAACAAGAGCGACTGCAACCTAGTAGATACTACCATTTATGCAACGATCATAATTATTTTGTAATTTTCTAGACGCTGCTTATAATATTCCAGTCATGCTCTTAATCGGATGTGATTAGGCTATTAATACTCATTTACAAAAAATAATCACAAACCAAACGAAATTTTTAACATTTTACTTACATACGGTACTCAAACTTGGTCATTGACACTTCAGCAGAGGTCCAAACTCGAGGTCTGCCAGCGAGCTATGGACCGCAGTACCCTAGGGGTTCGAATTTCGGACCGAGTAAAGAACACAACACTGCGCTCCAAAACCAATTCCACAGATGTTACCCAGAAAGCAGCTCAACTGAAATGGGACTGGGCCAGACATGTCGGTCGCATGTCAGGTGAGAGTGGGTACCATCAAACACTAGGCCACGCCGCGGCAGACCAATGCGAAGATGGAGAAACAATCTTAACTCCAACAACAAAGACTGGCCCTCACTAACAAGGAACAGAAGTTTGTTAAAAAAGGAAACGGAAGCCTTTGCTCTGTATTGGGACAATATAGGCTAGATGGATAAAACATTTGAGAGCAAGACGGAATTAACAAACGTCAAATAAATAAATCAAATTTAAAAGTCACTTACTCAATTCTATAATTTGGACTAAGTAATGCACTGTATTACAAATCGGCACCATTGTGCAAGCTTCCTAACAAGCTCAGCTTATCAGTCAGTCAGTAAATAAAAACTGCTGGACATGTGTTTCTAAATGATCATATCCAGCAAACTAGACCGAAGACTTACAGTAAGTCTTCTGTCTAGTATAGTCACCTATCCTTTGTGCCGCAACACCTGTACCGGGAGCGACCTCTGCTCGGCCACTAAATCACGACACAGACGTGGCAACATCAAGGACATACCAAATTTTAAAATACCTTCCAATAAAATTCGACAAGAAGAAGAAAGAAGAAGATAAACTTGCTACCCATCATGTGTTGCCCAACGCTGTAAATTTCTCTTATATCGTGTATGTGTTGATAAACACAGTCTCAAATACACACACAGACCCGAAACTTGAATCTGTAGATCAAACAAGTGATAATGGTTCCTTGCTTCAATGGGCGACTTAGAATAATGTCGGCCTAATTATTTAACATAACATAGCATCACGCCTGTATTCCCCGAAGGGATAGGCAGAGGTGTATACAGCTGCACACCTACATTTCACAAGTTCTATGTAAATTTGGTGCGTCTATTGCCATATACGCGGGCAGAAATCCAAACTCCGTTCTGATACTAAGAATTTCCTAACAGAAACACCCACATAACACTTTGCCGGACCTGGAAATCGAATCCAGGACCTCGTGCTCAGCAGTCGCTTATGGGACCACTAGACAAATAATGTAGCCTAATTATTTAACGGGAAACAATCAGCGAACCAATCTTATAAGTAGTTTAATACCCCTCACACCTTTTCCTCATCATTACTTTCGGGTCAATTACTACGCGAAACGTATCAACTGCTAACAATACGTAGTAATCCACTTTGATGATGGGAAAGCAGACAAGTGGGCCGCGACCGCAACAAGGTTATCTTAAGTACCACCTACTTACTAACGTCGGATTATATAGCGAACGTGCAGTAGTTTACAAACCTTGGCACTAGTTTTATAGCTTAGGGTTAATAGGACAACTGTGCAAACTTGCTATTGCAACTGGTCGTGAGTCTACAAAATCTAGTAATTCCACAAAGGTCGCAAATAAATACAATATCTAGCTACTTCCACAATATTCCGTCACCGACTCGGTGGCAGACACTGCACGGTCTTACAGCTCCTGATGATGCCCCGTGGAGGGGCGAAACACGTGTAGAGTAGTTGGTGGTAGTCGCAATTTTCACCGCTTGCGTATGTGCCTATATTTGCGGGCGAGCGGGCGGTGCACAGGTAATGCATGACTACCGTCAATATTGTGGAAGTAGATATTGTATTTATTTGCATTTATTGTAATGGACTTCCGCAAAGTAACGCCTCAATCTATTCAATATTCACAAAGGTCTGCCGTCTTCTCTTTTATTATAATCATAATTATTTTCTGTTTTCATGTTCTTGAACTGAACTTCCACTTTTGTCAATAAGCATTGTCATCGTGCTTGGGCTATTGCCGATACCCTAAGTGCCTAATTTATTTGCGTTTCTGGTGGCAAGTTTGCTGTCAACAAGCCATCTTGCTGCAAAATGCCTGTAGAGGTAATTCCACAGATTGTGTTGCTAGAGCTACTCCTCTGTTATCATTTGGATTTTTATTATAGCCAGCAAAGTTATAGATTTTTTCTTATTGTCGCTTTATTTTCTTTCTGTAGTTACTGCATGCAGTGTTCTGTTAAAGACTCACACTATTAAAGACTAGGTTATAAGAATTGCATGCACTCATGTCAGTGTATTAAGGTATATATATGAGCGGCGACTTGTCGACGGCTGCAGCCGAACGTGAACGGCTGCCACCGAACGTCAACAACTTCCACCGAGCTTTTATCGACAACCTCGACAACGTCGCCGCTCGTATGTAGGAGTACTTAGGGAAACCAAGTGGGTATCGTTTTGAAGGTCCAGATTCACTGTTTCTATAATGAGATGAGCATAACATTAATGAAAGTATAGGCTACGTCATCTCTATAAAAAAGTATTAGCTTAGCATCAATTTATTTTCATCACATTTTAGTTTTCTTGCATATACTCTTTAAGTTACCATAGTGCTTCTCTCCATTAATATTTTTCCAACGCGATAAAATTGAAATACTCTTCAATACAAAGTGTAATCCATCTCTGCCATCTTAAGTTCCCCTGCAGTATGCCATATTATTCATTTAGTTTCATAAACTTACCAAAACTAGGTCACGTCAATAACGTTTTAAGGCTACGTAACAGAACTCTAGAAAGGTTAAAACACTAGATTTTACCGACTTTTTAACTACTAATCGGTCACTGGATAAAAAAATGTGCAATTGACTATATTTCGTTTTGAGAGACGCAACTCTTGTAGGTTTACTGTCATGAGTAAATAAACTACCTGTAATGGCCCCACTGCTGGGCAAAAGGCATCATACGGCGAAGGAAGGAAGAAAGATTAATCACAGCACAAGCTCCAAATTAAAGTTTCCCAGTATTTTACGTCAGTGATTATCTATGATTGACTAGAAATGCATTTTACATGCCAGATCTGAACCTATAATTTCTCTTTCAAGAAACCACAAGCTCACGGCAGAAATCTGATTCCCTGTCCATGAAGCAGTCACAATAGTTAACCAATCGCCGTGTATCATTTGTGATTCAATGGACCCTGTACAGGGGTTAAAACTAGTAACACAGTTAACAAGAATACAGTAGCAGAAAATTATTATTGTGTGCTCAAATATTCTATTACTCAACAAAAAATAAAAAATAAACAAATTAAAGAGTGCCGAAATTTCGCCTAATAAAAGAATGCAAGAAACACACTGGCATAAAAGGATTAGTTAACAAGGTATTGTCTCCAAGTATTTATTAAACAACAATAACTATGCAATTTGTGTAAAACATAATTTTCGTTCCGCTAATTAACTTGCGTCATACACACGGGAGCTCAGTGCGTCGAGCGTTGTGAAACACACGCACAACAAAAACAACGCATCCGTAAAGTTTGGTTGCCAAACGATTGTTCGTCCGTTCCCAGACAATCGCGTTCGCGTGTTAATTGTTGAAAGCATTCCTTGTGACATACAGTTATCGCGTGCGGAAAGCAAGCATAAACTTAGGATGTATTTTATAAGCCGAATGGTTTCCAAGTAAGACTAAGTAATCTTGATGCCTTAAAAATATGGCAAGAATATAATATTCATAACGGCATAACATTTAGTAAGATAACGTTGGAAGCTGGACGGAAATTGTAGAGACAATTTGATGCACCTTACATATAAAACAGAGACAATAACTGTCTCCGCTGACAGACAATGTACAAAGTTGCAGAAGCACTAGGAGAAAATAAGAAAAGATTAAGGTAGTTGACACGAACATCACATAGTTGTACGGGGCGTATACGAAATATTCATCAATATTATCATTACCACTTCCCCGAATTCCAATTTATTGGGTTTATAGTTGATACTGGGGTGACGGTAAATGCAGTTGCGATCCTGAGTCTCCGGTAAAAGATAGTGGAGAACCGTGTGGTTTTTAGTTGGTGGAAATCCATCACAGCATCCTTAATGGATTTTCCACACATAAGTAAACTTTATATATACCTCTGCTGGTATGAGTTGAAGAAAAAAGGAGGTCGACGTAACATATCTTCGCATTCATTCGTGTATTGTGTGATGTATAAAAGTGGACGAAGCAAAAGGCATATATGTTTGTATCGTAGCAGGTAGCGTTTTGTTGTTTCTGCCTATCGCCATGGGAAATAAATAATAATAAATTCTTTATTGGCCAAATGTTTGAACATAAACACTTACAAATCATTGGTATACTCATGAATACATTAATTATATGACTAATATAATTATTATGTAGTGTTTGTTTGAACACTGGTACCCAAACAATTCACAAAGGGGTTACTACCTAAGATAAATTACATTGGGTGCATCAGAGGTCATTATATGTAAAGTGAATAAAAGAATTGACAACATGAGTGTGCGTGCGTGTGCGCGTGTGGGCGTGTGTGCGTGTGTGTACGCAAGCATTAATGTTGGTTGTTATGAAAGTATACATAATATTTAATTAAATAATACACATTTTAATAGAGAAAGAGCCGTGAGTTTATATATGTATTTATGACAGTAATATGTGAAAATTTTCACAATAGCTTGCATATGTGTCCACCAGTATGTCACGTAGTGTAAGACAAGCTAATTGCCCTGAGGTTATCCGTTGCAATTAGACGTACACTTAGTTCCTTATTGTGTTAACGAAAGTCATAGGAAAATGTGTGCACGATTTGATCTAATTTGTTGATGCTAGACAAGTCTGCATGATTCATTTGGTAATAATTATGTAACATGGATTTATCTTCTTGAGTTGAGATGGGTGTTCGTGTATCTCTAGGATAAGTTTAAGTGAAGGGAGATAGGAATGTTTTGGTGTTATGGAAGACTATTAAAGCCCCCGTTATTGAATATACAAAAAAACCGTATCTCCAACTTATTGTATGCCCAGTTGTTAAATGAAGAATAAGATGCCTGAAACTTTGACGATGAGGTTCTTTGACAGATTTACTACAAAACAGTTGAATTTATAAAAAAGATTGTATTATGCTGCATGAAAGACAGGGCACCAGTGACAAATCAATTAAGATAATACCACATCAAACCTGCTTTAGTTGATTATCCCTTTAGTTTCGACAACAACACTAGTTTGACTCAGAATATCAGCGCTGTTGGGTTGCTTCCTTTTGCGATGCATAAGACTGAGTGGCAAACTTTTTACACGACTGCCCAAAAAAGGAGTGTTATATATGAATTTATGTTTGTGAGTTTCTTTATTCCACCATAACTTCTAAACGCCTGAACCGATTTAGATGTATCGTTAGAATCCTTACATTTTCCCGGGTAACATAGGTTAGTAAGATGTAAACAAATTGCAATATAGTGGATATGGTACACAAAAGCGTGTATAAAAAACAGCAAAAAAAAATAATAAAAAAACAGCAGACAAGCTTTTTAATTTTTTTAATTAATTTCATCTTGCTGACACAGTTGTAATACAAGACAGTACACTTGCTTCTTTTTTAAATATATTGTAGTCGTCTATTGTATCTGGAAAATATGTTAACAATCACATTGAATTTCTGCCTAGGATCCATAGATTAAACTCGGCGGTACTTGGTTAGAAGTCCAATCCTTAATCATAGACAAGCTATTTATGTATTCTAGTTATATAGTTTATTTAGGTTTAACTGTTTATTTTGTGTTGCACTGTGTGGAAATAAATATACCTATATTTTTTCTTGTAAGAGATGTGCGTTGACATCACTCATTGCCATGTGAATTTATAGGCAGGTGCATAAGTAACATTTTATCTGGTCTTCAGGCGCTATAGTGACCTATTTTCTACTAGGTAAATCTTACAACTTAATGTAATAGACTTGACACGAAGTAGGCAGTGTAAGCCTAGGGGCCAATGCCGAGGGCCTAGTACTTAACTAATATCAGTAGGCTGTTCTAAGGGTGAAGCTAGACGGAACTTTAAATTTTATTGATGTTTTTCTTTATAGGAGAATGTCGGTTCTGCAGTTCTTTCTGTAATGGACCTAGAGCCTCCTAATTAAACAATGCTTCAGTTAAATATCGGTAATGTGTCAATGATGTTTTTCTAACATATATATTCGTCGGTGATAGTCGCGTAACTAGCAATTGTGAATACAGCTCAACAAATTTTTAAAAAGATATTTAAATCTTATAATTCTTATTCAAAATAGGCTCAAATATAGCTAAATTTAAAGTGCGGATTCTTCAAGAATCATTATTTTGATCTAAGTTTAAAAAATTACAGTGCGCGTAAGAAGTTTTTGAAATAAGTAATTGTGTTTTTATTCCTGTCCTGTAAAAATACGCCGTATATTAATATTGCTAAGTGCACTTGCTAAGTGTTACTTACGCGGTATTGCACTATCACCGACGATATGGTATTCTGCTAAAATATATTAAATAAGAGACTTTCCACTGGAACACCAACAACAGTAATATATGGTGAAAAATTATAGTTCTCGGTGGAAGTGTTATTAAAGTTTTAGCAGACTATGATTTCAAACACTTTTTTTTTCCTTTATGGCGTTTGTCGGGCTCCCAATGTCCGGCAACTCCAGGCCAGTGTCATGTTGGGCAGTCACAACTGTAATGGTCTCTCAAGGGAGTGGCGCTTGGGTGACAATCTTATGTCGTTTTATTTTATTTAAATTATCATTACCCCTGTAGGTTTACCCTTGAAAATCAATCCGCTCGATTGACATTGGAAATATGTCAGTTCATACTTTTAAATGCCAAAATGTCTAAAAAATTATTATAGATTCGGGACTATATGAAGACAACATGCTTTGAAATTGAGGCAACTGTAATGGTAGGTAAATTTATTTTAATATTACGCATTGTTTTAAGGCGTCTATTTAATATTGGAATTGGATTGGAATTGGTTTTAGTTTCAAGAGTAACCCCCCTGATATATAAATTATAACAGAATTGCATAAATGTTAATTGGTAACGTCATCAAATTATGGTCAACATAAAATTATGGTCTTACTTTTATTTTTAACAGATGTTAAAACGACACGTAAGTCACAGCCGCCAAATGTAAGTGAATTGATTCATACGAGCTACGGGCCACAATTACTATATTTGACTCTCACAGCCAAAATTACACCCCCTTTATATTTAATTCGCAACAAAATATACTAATAATACTTTCTTATTCTTTATTGTACACAGATCAAGTAACATACATACATACAATTATAATAAAAATGTACAAAGGCGAGCTTAACTCAGAATGACAGCGCGGGTGGCGCAGTGGTCGAGAGACCGACTGCTGCGCTGCGTGTCGCAGGTTCAATTCCTGCACGAAGCAAATATTTGTACGATCTATAAAGTCAAAGGTTTTTATTTCATATAAACCATACAAAGGCACTTATGAAAAGTCGGAATTTACGTGCACGGTTCCAAAAAGTCGCTTCCTATGGAGAAGAACCGGCAAGAAACTCCATGGTTACTCTTTTAAACTGTATATCTTTTACAATTTCTGTAGATACAATTTTGGGCGGGATGTAAAAACAACGTAATCTTGGATGCAGTCACTAATATAAAAGATAATTACATAAGCCTTATTAAATGAGTAGCGCATTTGACAAGTTTACGGCGTTCTCACATTTACAAAATGTTGAAGCTAAAGAAGCTATATAAAACAATGCATAATATCCGTCAAATATTTTATGTAAGTTTAATAAAAGTTAAAAACAAAAAAAGAAAGCAAAGATTGAAAGAGGTATATTATGCAAAAAACAAAGTAAAAATATCATTAGAACTGTGATAGAAATTACACGTACATTGTCAGTGAGTAGCCAAGGAAGCCACATGTGCAGAAGGTGTTATAGCCAAACATCCCTATCAGCAACGTAGTCTTTGGTCTTATAATAGGCTTTTTGAATAAGTACGCGTTTAATGTGGGTTTTAAACTTTGTCTCGGTTAGATCAGTTATTGACTTTGGCAGTTTGTTATAAAAACGTACACCATTTCCCATAAATGAATTATTTGTTTTTGCTAATCTAAATTTAGGTACCACAATTTTATGTTTGAAACGCGTGTTCCTATCGTGGAAATCGCTTCTTATATTATACATGTGCAAATTCTTCCGAACATATAGTATATTCTCAAAAATGTAAAGTGAGGGCAGCGTAAGTATATTGATTTCTTTAAATATGTTTCTAAGGGATTCGCGTGGTCCCATGTTATATATAGCGCGGATTGCTCTCTTCTGTAAAATAAATATAGAATCAACATCAGCTGCTGATCCCCACAGCAGAATGCCATATGACATAATGCTGTGGAAATGTATGCGAAATAAACTAATCTGGCTGTAGCAACATCAGTCAGTTGTCTTATTTTTCTTACTGCATAAGCAGCGGAACTTAACCTATTTGACAGAGCAGTAATGTGAGCACCCCACTGCAATTTTGAGTCGATCGTTATACCCAAAAAAACGGTGTCATTACTAATATCCAGTTGTTTGTCTTCAAGCTTTAGATTTAGACCAACTTGAGGAACATTCGGCAAGGAGAATTTAAGACATTTTGTTTTACTGGCGTTAAGTATGAAATTATTTGCTGCAAACCATTTCGAAAGATCAGCTAGGCTTTCGTTGATATTTAAAACATCCTTATCTTTTCTATCTATTTTAAAAATTAGGGAGGTGTCATCAGCAAATAAAATTATCTCTGCTGAATTAGTCATCATATACGGAAGATCATTGATATATGCCAGAAATAAGAAAGGCCCAAGGATTGAACCTTGGGGCACGCCCATCCTCATTGGTGACCCCGAAGAAATCGTACCATTAACACCTACCTTTTGCAGTCTATTTGATAAATAAGACAAAACAAGATCTGCAGCGCGCTCACGAATACCGTAATGGTGTAGCTTACGGATTAATGTAAGGTGGTCAACGCAGTCAAAAGCTTTGGAAAGATCACAGAAAATGCCAATAGCATATATATATAGATAATTGCTCCGGATCTGGGTGTGTGTGTGCTTGTGAGATTATATGTCTGTAAACGCACCCAGGATACAGGAAGAAATTCCTAGTGTGGGGAAACGTTTTTTTAAAAGAAAAAAAAATGTTTTCTTCCAGTAAACCTTCTGGGCGAAAGGAGATTAAGAAGACGTTAGAGTGGGAAAGTCATTGTACAATATATGTAAAGAAGTAGTAGTAACATTAGTAAAATATTCCTAATCAAATACGATTACTTATACAGCGTTATTTAAGAATAACGCTGTATAAGTAATACACTATAATATACCTACGAAATGTTATAAATTTATAAATTTATCTGAATAAGTATTATAAAATGTTAAATATTATTATAATTATTATATTTCTACACCAGAAACGGTAGTATATATACCATTCTATTAATTGAACATCTGTTATTACTATATACTTAGAAATAAACGATATTCTATTCTATTCTTATACTTCTTAAAGTAGTCAAGAAATCGGTCATCTCTGTCGGTAGCTGCAAAAGGCGATAATGGTTAACTCGACCGCAACCAAAGTGCCGATTGACTCGCTCACGCACGAAATATTTGGGACACAATCATTCACACATTGCACGTTTTGTCTTAATACTGCTCAACACCGAGGAGAATCGAGTTCTTTTTTGTTTTTACTTCCGATAGCAACAGTTTTGACTTTCAGAAGTTGTTACCTTGGCTTTAATATGTTTTCATCGATGATTTCTGGTAGATTTTTTTTCATGGGTAAAATGACATGTGATAGCTTGATATGTTAGATCATGCTATGTATATCATTCCCAATATAGGCCTTTTTGTTCACATATGACGCCTAATACTTCTATATTTTTTTATCGTCAATCAACTTGACACAACGTCAAACATCTGGGCTTGTGCAACAGGTGTGTGCATATTATTGACAGATATGAATAAGGACACTTTTATTAGATAATCCCTCAAAGGCTTTACCTCAAACCATCTCATTAAATACATAATTATACACATATGCTTATCCACCTAATTGGTTGAACCTAAAATACACAAAACACCATTATAAATACAGACATTGATATCTTGCTTAACTACCACAAAATATGTCAAAACTCAAAGTAGACGCATTCTACATCAGACAACCAACTAAGTAACCAGACCACCAAGACGGCAGCGTCCGCAACACCAGGATATCAAACACAAATAAACACATCAAACAAATAGTCTGCGATATACAAACTTTCGCTAAATTTCACGTAGAACAATATCGTTGGTGGACGTCATAATTCAATAGTATCTGGTACATTAGTAAGCCAGTTATCTCGAGTGGTTGCCGGCGCCGCGCCTTGCTCCCTCACGCCTTACCATCGGTTCATTTTCACTGAAAACACGATAAGATAAATAAAATTAATGTATAAGGAATGGGTAACAAGGACGCCTAGCTTCTATTTGGAATCAGTCAGTTGTACTGATATATCAGTCGGTATTGTGATTTATTTTGCTCCAATTATGTTGTGTTGTGTTGTTTGTTGTCAAATATGGTATTGATATTTAATGTAACGGTCAATACTTAAAGTAACGTTGACCTACACAAGTTGTCTGCTGTAAACAATTTAGCTGTTTCAAGATCAATACCAGTTCCTAAGATGAAGTTCTTCTGGTAGACGAGGAAGTGAACTATATAAATTTGATGAGGAAATTATGACCCAAAAAATATACCATTTGATGTAATTTTCGCGTTTTCCCATCTATCTATAACATATGTCACTTCTATTGCAACTTGGACCAACAATATTAAGTGCTCTCAAAGACACACATCGGTCTCATCCTACTTCCTACTAGCTAGTTCTGTATAAATATAACACACAAGCTTCCGCGACTTCGTCTGCGTGGACTCAGAATTAAGTCCAGCGGGCATAAAAAAAAGTACCCTATGTGTTAATTCAGGTTATAAACTATCTGTGTGCCAAATTTTATCCAAATCCGTACAGTAGTTATTGCGTAAAAGAGTAACAAACATCCATACATACAAACTTTCGTGTTTATAATATTAGTAGGATTAACAAACTGACTGCCACACCTGACAGCTTAATCTCGCACTTTCCACAAAATGAACCCCTCACTACCATTATCCAGTACATTGCTTAATACATCTCTTACAACACAGATCACAGTTACCCTTATCCCCAATAGTGGCAATAACTTCTCTCCTGATAAGCTGAACTAATAATGCCAAACAAATGGTATGGTCACTTGTCCTGGTGCATGGAAATTTGAAATGCACTGTTGGCCTGCATTGAAATCGTGACGTCGTTACATCAGCTTCATTTAAAGGAGTGCATGGTTGGTGAAAATATTGAAGGATGTAGATAGCTGGTCATAAATGCATGTATAGTTTTAAGGGATATTTAGGCAAACAGGCATCACTCCCCTGGATATATAGTGGTCATTACTTTATATAGAAGTATTTGCTACTTAGAAAGCGTACCAAGAGACTTATAATTAGTACCAAAAGACGCGAAACTTTTCATCTTGAATAAAGATAGCAACGACAAAATTCCGACTGGTCTGGTCGATTAGGTCCTGTTCCAATTTGCTGCCGTTCCAGGTTTTACATAACATAACATAACATAACATAGCATCACGCATGTATTCCCCGAAGGGGTAGGCAGAGGTGTACACAATTGTACACCCACATTTCACCAATGCTGTTATTAAGTCCCATGTAATAGGTGGTGAGCCTATTGCCATCAACCGGGCACATTTCCAAACTCCGGGCTGCTACTGAGAATTTCCTAACAGAAAAACTCAATAACACTTTGCCCGACCCGGGAATCGAACCCGAGACCTCCTGCTCAGCAGTCGCGCTACGGACCACTAAACCAACGAGGCAGTTCCAGGTTTTAGTTGAACATAATTGCACTACCTTTATTGAATGGAACCTTGTGATGCTTACCTTGAGAGAAAAGGGTAGAACTAGGTCTCAAACATAACCAGAACACTACACTGTGATACTTCGTGGAGAATACTGTCAAGAGGGTGCCAAAGGCGTCTTGGAATATATCCCTACTTGTTGAAAGCCTTTTCATGACCGAACCCCTTTCCATCAGGTTTTACAAACAAATGTTTATTACTGTTTCATCGTGATCCATAACCAAACAGCGCAAAACATGGGCCGATTAACTTCTCACCTATAAAGGCGTCTAATAATGACCAGACAAATGGTATGGTCGGCGAGGTCCTGTTCCCATGCGCTGTCGGCCCGGGTTCAAGTCGTGACGTCGTTGCGCTGACCTTTGTCAACCGCCACAGAGCAGCATGCAGATAGCTGACTGCTTGTAAAACATGCAAGTATGGCGGACAGATTATGATAGAAATATAGCTGGATTGTGTTACGGTGTGTGTGGTGTGGGGTGGAAATAGGCAAATAGAGCGGAATTCTTGTGTTTTGTTATATTAAGGTTAAAAGGAAATAAGTAGATTAATAATATTTACATAACATAGCATCACGCCTGTATTCCCCGAAGAGGTAGGCAGAGGTGTGCACAGTTGTACACCCACATTTCACCAATGTTGTTTTTAAGTCCCATGGTGGTGAGCCTATTGCCATACTACCAGGCACAATTCCAAACTCCGGGCACCTGCTGAGAATTTTCTAAAAGAAAAACTCAATTTCACTTTAAACCGACCCGGGAATTGAACCCGAGACCATGAGGTCTCTGAGTATGAACTCAGCAGTCGCGCTTGGGACCGCTAGAAACTAATGAGGCAGTTTAATACTTAAAAGAAAATAATGTAGGGCTGCCTTCATAGAAACATACATCCTTAAAATTGTTATTTAATTATCCCTGTCAGTCAACGTGAATGAAAAGATATAGTAACAGATGAGAAACCTGAGGGCTAAAGAAATTAAACATGGTTGTAATATTATAAATAATATCTATGTAATCTTAATAAAATCTACCGGAAATATTTTCAGTAGGTTTTTTTCCAAGTGGCAATACCACAATCCAGATTAGGTCAACATTGGTCAACATACCTTTTCGTTAAAAATAACTACGCAACAGTGTAGGAGAATTTAAAAAGCTTAAATAGCACCTATACTTTCAAAAGTTAACCTGAATTTTTTCGATGAGCAATTAAAATATATATCCTTCGCATCCTGAGTTAGTGGAGTGTAATATTAGGATAACATCAGAATCTGGCGCATAGAGAAAATTTGGTATGGCATAGCTAGATAGAAGGAGACCGTATCGGTGGCGGTTACCACCAACAACATCATTCCCAAAGAGGGTTGACGTCAGGCAGGCGGCCGGTCTTAAAACATAGCCAAAACTTTAGCAGCATGCCAGATATCGGTATGCTGCGCCGACCCCAAATAAATTGGGATAATGACAGGGGGATGATGATGACGATGATGATACTTCGCATCCTGAGAACAAAAATTTTCGCCAGGAACCGAAAAATTTTTCATTCAAAATCACACTTGAAATTAAAAAGGAGTTTCTCAGAATCTTTCTGTTCCACAAGTTTATTTATATTAGTAAGCCGTCTAAATTGAAAATGTAGTATTCTGGGAGTATGTCTGACTCAGTATTCAGCCATCGGTGAACTTTTTGTGATTCATTCTTGACAAGTGACTCAACGCCCATGTTTATGCTTATAGGGCGACGGGCGTCCACATTGGGATGACGCGGTTTCACCAGTTTTCCAAACTTTCATTCTCACTGTGGTATGGGATTTTCGTGCCTTCGTTCTTCTTTTTTGAGTTTTTTGCTGTAACACAAACAATGGAATTGAAATTGTAATGACTATAATCTGGATTATGAAAACTTTTGGATTTGCCTTTACTGTTACTACTATCTTCTGTAAGCTTACACAAAGAACCAACTTTGTGTAAAAATAGAACATAAGTTATGAGTCCTTAGTCGGTCGACTTTATTTATAGCTTGTAATATTTATTTCTGGAGTAGGTAATGGCACACTCTCTGCAAGGAATTGGCGTATACTCAGCCACTCATATTCAAATACACTTATTTATCCTTGATCTAACTCCTGTAATTGGTAGTCTTAGGCAATCATGCTTCCATATTTCAGAGCTAGCTAGCGTTGTAATCAATCCTCGTGCCATCTGTATCATAATTTTATAATATTTAAATAAATATTTTTTGCAAAGACGTTTGGTTAAAGTTTAAACAAAACTTCTTTTCACAAAACTTCTATTTACAAAATTTCTTTTCTCAAAACTTCTTTTCACAGAACTCCTCATGAATATTCATAATCTTTGTTCAAATTATAACAAGCGATATAGCGCGGGCATGCCTTACATTTGGATATAAATCCTCAGTCGGTGGCCTATTGCGAAATACATGTAACACTGTGTAGTTGAGCCCTGTTATGTTTACCGCCACCGGGAGTAGGCGGCCAATTCATTGTTATTGTTTTTACCCATATTTGTAAGGCTATCTTGTTACTAATATAGTTGAGAGGTATTTTCTTACTGTTGTTTGTTTTGTAGGTTTGTTTCTCACTGGCCTACATTGTTATGATATAAGTCCAGAGTCAATGGAATTTCTGGCAGGCATTTCACTTTACTACCTTCTATTCGGAACTGTTCACTAACTGTAGGAATATTAGTACTAGACCTGGCATCAAATGATGCTGTATTTATTTTTATTTTTATTATTTTTATTTGTGTTTTTTAATCCTTATTATACTGTAGAGTATCGGCACTTAAAATCTGAATTATAGTCTCATTCTTAACTTCTGTAATTTGATTATGTTCCAATTTTGGTGAGCGACCTATATCTTTCCTGAATCCCTATCAGATTTCTTTCGATATTTCTTTCCAACATTCGGTATACTCGCCGTTTTTATAGTTGATTTATTAGTACTGTTTAAAGCTGACAAGTGCCTAATACACTCGTGATTTATTCATATAAATTTTAATACAAAATTACAGCAATCACGAACAATTTATTCGGATAAACTAGAATCTATCGTATAAGATCTAAATCGTGATGTATTTAGACCTCTGACTGTTACTTACTTTCAAGGCTAAGGCGCTCATATTTTATTTATTAGATTATTTACCAATCGTTTTGCACTAGGATTTGGCAAAAACGCTTATTTACAGGCAATTATAATTATAATAAAAGCTACCTCATTGATCTTGTGGTGGCAAGTAATGCTGTAGGCTTGAGGTCCTAAGTTCGTAGACCGAACCAGGCAGTGTGATTGGGGACTTCCTATTAGGCAATAGGCGACCACACTGAGCGTTTCGTGAAATATGCGTGTACATACAACTGTGTACACCTCTGCCTACCACTTCGGGGAATAAAGGCGTGATGCTAAATTATGTTAGAATTATAATCTAATCTTCTAATATAAGAAAAAAAACTCGTGTCACACTGTTTGTTATCGAACTCCTCCGAGACGGCTTGACCGATTTAATGAACTTTTTCGTGTATATTTGAAGGTCTGAGAATAGGTCGTAGGATATTTATACCTCTAGGTGATTAGGGTGACCTATCCAGAAATTTATCTGGCAGAACGACGTTTACGGGGCACAACTAGTAAACAATTTAATGTATAGACGTAAATTTGTTTAGATACTTAATAATCAGTAAATAGGGTCACCAGCTTTTCCATCGTAGATCTCTTTAAATATTTTAGTTGGAACATTAAACTAAGATTACTTAGTATTCATTTAAAAAATATTTCTAATAATCCTAATACCTGAGCGATAAAGCGGAATTTTGTTAACATTATTTTTAAATGAATATACCCAAATCCGCGCTTTATCGCTAACATTAATAAAAATATCCTTCATTAACTAGAATTAAAAAAAAAAATACATTTTATGCAAATAACAACCATCAGTTATCATTAACGTAGAAATATCCAATATTTATTATGGAGAGAAATCAATATCAATCGGATATAAGTTGCAATCGCAGCGGCGTATGCGCATAAGCGTAATTGCGTGTGTGTGCGCGCAATGTGTGCGTGTGTGCCCACGCGCAGTGAAACGTCCGTGCAAGGCGAACCGCCTGCACTTGTTCCATTGTAGGGTGGACATGGATTATGTTTGATGGAAAATAATAAAGTATTGTTTGGTAACGCTATTTCCATATTATAACTGCCTCGTTGGTCTAGTGATCCCAAGCGCGACTGCTGACTATGAGGTCTTGTATCCGATTCCCGGGTCGGACAAAGTGTTATTGGCCCGGTAGATGACTTTGGATTTGGTGAAATTTGAGTGTATAGTCACGAGCACCAACCAGTGTTCACATCTTGACGCAAGACAACTATCGTACAAGTACGGTAGAATTATCGTACATGGAGCAAAATAGATCGTATTAAATGTGAAATCATTATTTTTTTGCGTATGCTAAAATTAATTACATGGAGCAAAATTATCGTACTTTTCAAAATAATCACTATAATCAATTAATATATAGCATAATGAATATTATCGCACCATCGGCGTACGATAATAATGATATTATACATCGCCGTGGGCATGAAATTATCGTATGGGTACGATAATTATCGTACGGTTGAGAACACTGGCACCAAAATGGAAACACAAATAAAAAAAATGTTATCGATAATATCTAAAGCGTGTATTACTAAGATAATTAGGTATATAACACAGATAGAAGAACCATTCCTTCTACATATAGACATACATTAATACTTCTTTATTATTCAGATAACTATCTATATGGAGTTTAAAAAGTGCAAATGTATACATGTTTGTGCTCGTGACTGTACAACTATGTGTACCTACCCCTTCGGGGAATACCAGTGTGATGCTATATTATATATACACATTCTATACTTTTGAACATTTAAAAATATATACATAATTATAAAATAGATCATATTGAAAGGCTACAGTCTTCAGACTGGTCAGATGGTAAGCGAGCTATCGTCAGTCCAATAAGAAGTGAAACTGGGAGCTCAAAATACTGGTCATTTGAGGGTATCAATAATGGTGACTAAATCTCTATCAACTTGACGTATGACAGTATCCAATGATATCATAGTGAGATCACTGGCCTACCTGACAAGCGTAGTATATACTTATGTTAAGGTTCGATCGGAGGTCAAATAAGAAGTCAAGATTTGTTAGCGCATTAAGCTTCTATGATGTAAAAGTAAATACAGTGATTGAACCAGGATTCTAGCGAGGTATTTTTTGTTGAACGCACTTTCGATGTCAATTTGGCTCTAGCAACCACGTTTTCAATGCAAGTGAAATCCGTAATTATTAATCACAGCGCAGGTGTCCATTTCAATCCTAAGTCATTTTAAGTATGTGTCAATATAGCCTCATACTCTAAAAAGCATAAATTAAAATATTAACTCAAATTCAGTTTCAGGATTTCCTGACTAGTTGTGAACAAATTGTTGGAATTGATCACAAGGCGGGGCCGTGAGTCCAAGATATATTTGCATGTATAATTATATATTAATTAGCTGATGCCCGTGACTTTGTCTGCACAATAAAAGGTAGCATAATTGTCCTTCTCATAAGGTCTAATTGATCTCTGTAACAAAATTCATCAAAATTGGTTCAGCGGATTAAACGTGAAGACTTTACAAACAAACATACAGACAGAGTTTACTTTCGCATTTACACTATTAGTTAAAAAAAATACAAATATTATAATTACACAGAAACATTAGAGAGTAGCCAGACATCAATGTTGTTTCTTGACCATCAGAAGATTCTTTCTGGTCCCTTAGATGACTTTGGTAATAGCTAAATATTATTCCTAAAACAAGGAATCTTCTTACAAGATGAATCAAACAATGATCCAGTGGAATCATGATTATTCTTTTTAATATACCAAGTCATAGTCACCGCGAGTCACATGCAGCCCAACAGGTTTACTGGGTCGAGCCGCTCGCAAACACACTGCCCTTATGTATCCGACAACATGTCGTCACCAAAGCAACCGCTTATTAAACCAATACTTTCGATGCCTCATTTAGAAAACCATTTAAAAATAAACTCACACTGCCGGCAACTAACCGGGCCTCGATAAGGTAAAGTTTGAGTATTGATTATAATAGGCTTTCCTTGGATGAGAGATTTATAGGACGGCTTGTTAGCTAGATACTCGTTTATTGAACTTGAGGGACGAGGCAATCAATGCCCTTCCAGTTATACATAGCTTGTATCAAGTTTATATTTTTATGCCTATTTCAAGGTGTAGATTTTCAAGCTATTTTAAGTAGGTCAGATAAGTTGAGTGGGTCAATGTTTGTGTTCCAGTGGAAGTGAGATTCGTTAATGAGAAATAGGCCAAAGCGAGACCTTCATACTTTATGTAGTTTAGAAGTATACACACACGATATTTTTACCACTTAACTAAATTCTGAGCTTCCATAAGCCTTTATTATTGTGGTTTATATTAGTTTGTGAAATAAAAGGTTTTTGACTTTGACTGCGCAGACGAGAAGACTCGACTTCATACAAAATTACGTCAGTTAAAGAAACGAGTCAAACCTGGCATTTACAAATATGATTATCGTGAGGAAACCATCATAATATGGTGAATGGGAGATCACTGCTCGTGCCTTCTCCCTTGCCCTGCAGTGAGACAGTTATGTATGTTATGTAAATAAACAGATGACGTTTCCGACGTTCCAAAAATACCTCAAACCTGGTCAGTCATGTCCCCACTGGCCCATTCATAGGCTCGATAACCGTTAAGGTTAAGAGATGGCAAACAATAGCAACCGGTTGAGGGATTCCATTAAAGAGGTTAGTAAGTTAAAAATACTGTTGTGAATGTACAAATAAATTAGTAAGTCCCAAGCAGTGGTAACCTAATGATGACCCTTGGACGGCATTTTAAAGCTCGCAAGTTCGAACTCAAGACCACTTTTGGATATTAGAAATGCCATTCAATGCATTTAAATTAACAGTTAAATACAACCTTTCCCAAAGGGCATACTATACAATTAATGACTATTTAAATGATAAGAGTAGTTGATCGCTGTGTTAAATGCAAGACAATCCTATAATTTTTTAATTTTCCAATGTTTATTTTGGTTTTATATTGACAACATTATTTTTGACTAGTTTAACTTCATGACATAATCGATGATAATAATTTTATTGTAATATCTGTAATAACTAATAATATGTTAGAAAACACATTGCCGTTAACTGGTGACCTCGGCTATTTAGTAATGGTTTTATTTTTATTCTTCTAAGAGGCAGCGAGTTCGTCATGCTCCCCTTGACGTCATTGCTTGCGGTAGCGTCATGGATCGGGTTGCCACCTTCCCTCTAAAATGGCGAGGGAGGCGATGGCTGATCTTTGCGTTATGCTCGTGAACGGGTGCTGCTTGTGGTGACTGGTCGTCTTGCTGATCGTAGTTCCTAATTTATTAAAATGCATTTATTGAATTAGCCAAGCTGGTCCTAGTTAATGTGCAGTTTCTATCTCTTGGCATGTGTAAGTGAGTACGACCTTCATACTAAATAGTTTTAGATTGGAGACTTTCGGTAATTTTACATTGTTTCTTGATTCATTTAATATTTTTATGCATTGGCATGCATATTACATAGGCTCGTGCTAGCTAACTGTGCCCAAGATATTTTATCTCACTAGATAAAATTATTTTATATAAATTCAATTTTAGATTTGTATAGAATCTATAAATAATTTTGATACAGACAAACGTGTTGCTGGGAAGTTTGTTGCGCTTCTTCTTTCCAGCTAAAATACTGGGAAGCGGTGAAGGGTGGGCTTTTTTGGGGGATGTCTTAATGTTTGACGTTCAAAAAGCGCAAATTTTTAGCCTAATTTAAATAAAGAAATTTTGATTTGATTTGATTTGTAGTTAAGTAACAGCCGCACATATAGATCGGTCGGGGTTAAGCTGCGCTTGCCGCGGTCGGTCTATGGATGAGTGACCATCATTTCATACCGAAACCTATCCGTGCCTCGGAGATCTCGTTAAACCGTCGGTCCCTGTTGTCAAATTAAGATCTATGACAGCCGTTACAGGTAGTCATAGGTCTGAAAATCTGACAACCAGTCATTATACCACGAGGTATCGAGTTACCCAATAGATGAGTTGTGAAGGTCAGATAGGCCACCGCATAGTGACAATATAAACAGTATTTTAAACTATAAGTTATAGACGCTATCCCTTGGAAATCGACAATTTTCTGTTTATTATTTGCAGAACAAATCAGTTTTCGATCATTAGTTTTATAGCCTGCTTCAAATACTTCTGTAAAGGGCCGATCAATCAATAACCCAGTTACTTTGATAGGCCTTGTATAAATTCAAATGGTCTCTTAGTGGACTCATAAAACATACGAACCTTTCTCTCAAATACCAAAAATAAACGACAATTCTCACACAACTAAAAGTCGTTGCGACTTATCGTAGTCCACATAACAGTCAACGTAATGGACATTAGCGTACAAAACGATTTGTCATATACTTAAAAATATTTGCCAAAACGTCATTTCCAATGACATAACGCCAAATGTCCGCCATTATGATGATGAATGACCCTCAATGCTTGAGCACGCGCAAACCTAATATGCTTTATTATATCTGATAATAACAAACTTAACTTTACAGTCCAGAAAACGTAATCTAATTTAAAATATACCGTATGGCTAATATATAAGCTCGGTTTTGATATTAAGGGTGGTTGAATGGTAGTGAAACTTTGTGTTGGATTTTAGAGTTGTATAAGAAAGCCGCGGGGGTGTGAACGAGGCCTTTAATCAAAATATTGAATACTTAGTTCATGTAAGGTGAAATGTATTTAAAAGATGGTGTGATGTAAAGTGGACGGTACTAATTTATTTTATTAGCTAACTTAGATGTCAGGAGTCGGTGTCATTAGTGACTATTAGGAATGGAAGACATTAGTGTAGACATAGAATGATATCAAACAACGGCAATTGATAATTAAGCGCTTTAAGAAGCGTTATGACTTACCGACCTGCAATAACAATATCATGCGTGTGTCGCGGGTTCTATTCCCGCATGGAACAAATATCTGCCATTTGTTTACTAAAAGGTCTTTAAGTGAATAAAACAGATTAGCAGTTAGGTATAAAGTGATATAGCCGTATTTCGAGAGTTTGAAGGATCTCAAAAATAATGCGCCGTGTACGTAGTCTTCAAGTTTGTAGTTAAATATAAATTGTAAAATATAACCCAGACTGATCGATCGAGATTATGCTGCGCTTGCCGCGGTCGGTCTGTAGATGGGTGACCATCATTTCATACCTACCGACCCTCCGTGCCTATGAGAACACGTTAAGCCGTCGCTCCCGGTTCTCAAATTAAGATCTATTACGGCCGTTACGGGTAGTCAGAAACCTGAAAGTCTGACAACCAGTCATACCACGAGATATCGTGTTACCCCATAACTGGGTTGTGGAGGTCAGATAGGCAGTCGCTCCATGTAAAATACTGGTATAAGCTGCATTCGGTTTGACTGGTAGCCGACCCCAATATAATTGGAAAAGGCTAGGCAGATTGACTGATCGATAAAGAAAATATTGCTATTTTACATAATAAATATAATACCTAACTCAAATTTGTACCTTTTAGTAAACCGTCGGCAGATATTTATTTTGTATGATTGCAGAATAATTGTTTCAGGTCTGGGTGTGTGTGCATGTAAGATTATGTATCTCTAAAAGCATACAAGACTCGGCAACGTTTAAAAAAAGGATCACATTTCATCGAATACGTAATTGTGAAGTAATGGGAGGTAAGCTTACTGCCATCTACCGGGCACAATTTCAAACTCCGAGCTGAGAATTTTCTGAGGAAACTTTGCCGACCCGGGAATCGAATCTAGGACCTAACGTTCAAGCAGCCGCGCTTGTGTCCATTAAACCAATGAGGCAGTTAAAAAGTGTATAAGCGATTAGTTTTTTCTAGATTGTTTCCAGTGTTATTTGTACACTGGAAAAAAAAAACAAAAGAAAGAATGAAAGCAAACCTCTCACGTATCTTAAAAGATAAAACAGGGACTATCTATTAATACAGATCATAAACCTAGAATCTATGCAAACATTTTGTCTATGATACTTATCACTATTACACCCATATTACAAATGATCGATTTTTCCGACCTATCATACCTACATGAGATTTACTGAGGATGTTTATATTTATAATGTAGAAAGAACCATAATTCTAATACCAGACACTTTGCCAACAGTAGTTCACTAAAATGTATGTCTAATGACTTAGACAATAAATTTTATTGATACCTAACGAATGTACAGAATATACCTATTAAGCGACCACAATCAATCGGATGCATGTCATACTCCTTTGATTCGCGATAAAAATACACGGAGATACGGAGATACTGACAGGTCTTCAAATTACAACGTTTCCCTTACCAAACCATAAAAAAATTATCCAATAAATAAATCAAAATTACATACAATCATCAGAAAGTTAAATTGCTACATACTAAACTGCCTCAAGCGGCAAGGAATTAAAGAGTTTTATCTCGGGACATTTTTCACCAGTCGGACATGCGCCGACGTGTCATTAAATAGCATAACATGGTGGCAAATTGATGGGTTAACATGTATTATCATGTTCATAACTTTGATTGAGGATTCGTTGGATAATGCTGTAAAGGAGTGTTAAGTATTACGGATCTTTGTGCAAGTTGAGAACAGCGCCATCTAACGGCGAGCAGTGGAACAAAAATATTATTTATGATATTTTTCCTTATTTTTTGCTGTTTATTATTAAATAACCAAGTCTTCGTTAACTGTTAAAATTTTAGATTTCAACTTAGTTCAGAATGAGTTTTCTTCCAGAAAACCTTTTGGGTGAAAGAGAAATTATTAACTAATAACTAAGTAGGTACAAATGCAAAATCCCAGTACTCCCCAACTATCGATCTCCCCAAATCTATTCACTCTACTTAAGAGTCAATAGGTTCTTTCTGGATCTATGTGCTCAATGCTCAGCCACACCGTCGCTTACCATCAGGCGAGCTGGTGGCCAAACGAGAACAATTTTTGATAAAAATAAATAAAAAAAGTAGTGGTTGGCGCTGAGTTTAGTAATCTATAAATTATAGGGACAAAATATAATCTAATACATAAAAATCTCGTGTCACAGTGTTTGTTATCGAACTTCTTTGAAACAGCTTGACCGTTTTTTTGTGTATATGTATTTGGTAGGTCTGAGAATAGGTCGTGGGCTATTTTTTATACCCCGAGGTGATAAGGGTGGCCCTATCCAGAAAATGTATATGCCAGAACAACGTTTGTGTGGCACAGCTAGTAAAAAATATTAATTAAAATTAAATAAATGCGTCAAGTTACTCTTAGCTCAGTTGGGCTAGGGATGACACGGATTTTCAAAAGTCGCGGGTTCGAATCCCATATTTGTCTATTAATTTTAAATTTTTCATTAGAAATTTATGATTAATAAAGGCATTACATGGTCACAACATGTATAAAAAATCATTGTAAATCATTAAGTAGACAATTAAAGTGGGAAAGTCAAACGTACATGAGATTTAAGGAAATAACATAACATAACTAGCATCACGTCTGTTTTCTCCAAAGGGGTGGGCTTGGTCTAGTGGTCCCAAGCGTGACTGCTGAGCAAAAGGTCTCTGGTTCGCTTCCCGGTTCGGGCAAAGAGTTACTGAGTTTTTCTGTTAGGAAATTCTCAGTAGCAGCCCGGAGATCGGAATTGTGCCAGGTTGATCGCAATAGGCTCACCACCTATTGCATGGGACATAATAAAAGTATTGGTGAAATGTGCACTTCTGCCTACCCCTTAGGGGTATACAGGAGCCATGATATGTATGTATAAAACAACGAACAGTTATTTCTCCACATGAAGCCTGCGAACATATCATATTCCTATACGGTTTCGTAAAACAACATAAATTAAATCAAACTCAATATTTGCGAACACGAGTGCGCATGCTCAACTCATAATAAATAAGTAGGTATAAAAGTTACAAAACATATCGTATGTGAGTACTTGTATTTGAGCATCGTAAATGTTTATTTTTATCACTTGTTAAATAATTAACGACATGTCTCAATACATAAATAAATAAATTATTTATTTCGAGTTTGAGTCGCGACATCGCCACGGGCTCAGCTCATGACTAAGGGCTCCGTTCGGGATCGAAACTAGTCGGGAAATCCCGAAAATGCACGTGAGTAGTTACCGGTGAACAATAATGAATATACATAAATTATATTTGAATGAAATTATAAATCTTAGAAAAGCATTAACATATGCTCGACGTTCAAGATGGCTTAATGGCCACAGCGCTTGGAGTATTTATCCGTGAGGCGCAGGTTCGAATCCTGCTCACGACCGTATTCTTTTTCCACAAAAATTTATAACTTTATATTTGGAATGTTGCCCTTGCTCACTGTTCAGTTTATTTTTTTTTTGTTTAAAAATCTTTTTTAGGGTTACGTTAACTTACGTTCCTCAAAAGGAAAATAGGGACGCATAAAAAACACTTCGTTATCCATATGTCTGTCCATCTGTCAAAACCCTTTTTCTCAGGAACGCGTGGAGGTATCAAATTGAGATTAATATCAAACAAATACGTCCACTTGGAGCTCTAGAAAAATCAGGCTTCTAAGTCAATACAATAAAAAAAAACTGCCATTTCATCATCCGTGCCCTATCCCAAATTATTTGGGGTCGGCGCAGCATGTATTCTTCTTCCATATATAATTTCTACTTGTACTGGAATGCTGCAAAAGTTTTGGCTATGTTAAAAAAATATAGCCATTTGTGTCGCATATTTTAACTTTCGCCGGTAAATCGGGCAAAAAGCAAAGGTTTCACAACACAAGTAAAGGAATAAATCCAATTATCGTTAATTAGTAGTTATATCAAAAAAAAATACAATTACAAACTTACATTTATTTGCAGTTGGATTGTCAACCGAGTCGTAAATTGGGAAAATAGATATTTTTTCAACTGTAGAGTTGAGCTCGTCCATTAATTTTTTTTTTCTTTTCGTCGTTAGAGTAATATTCGGAGCTTTATTAGATGATCAACTTCAGTAGTGTTATTTATACAGAACCGTCGCCTCGGTCCTAAAGTCGTACTCCGATTGGTCCGATTTTATTTATAAGGACGTCATTTTCTACCATTGTAATTAAAAAATCAACACTCTACTTTTCAATCCTAAATTGCAGATTATGATGTGATTAGATTGGATTAGATCTTCAATTACAAATTCCAATCTTTAACTACACGCTTGCATGCGACATTTGACTATTGACACCCTATCAATGACTTGACAAACCAAGACCAGCATACATTCACCTTCCGCACCCCCTCCTTTACACCAATTCTCGACTACACAGATGTGTTTGTACGACAACTAGAAGATCAACATAAACTGGTATGTATGCAATATGACATTTGACAAATTGTTGCGTTATGCCTTTCGCTTTACTGTTGTTGTTTGCTGGATTGTGAGGAGGTAATAGGATGTACATGCCTAAACAAGATAGGTAAGTTGTGTAATGGCTGCCTACCGTTTAGGTTATTCATTGGGTTGCGCGGGATTGGTGGTTCGTATTTCAAAATTGATTTTAAAAGAAAATATAGGTAAATCTCTTAAATGCGTAGTGAACTCTAAACGGCTATACAGCTCAGGGGCCATACTCTGTATCTACGAGATGAACGGGTTGAGTCGTGTTGAGACGAGACCAACACGTTCACGTCAATCGGAGGAAAGCTAACTTCAGGTGCGTGAAATTCGAAAAAAGTAGCTTTGTGGCTAGAAAAGCTATTTACTTTAGAGACAGAAACGAAACATAAGTTGGTAATTGCCAATAATGGTTTAGATACTATTTATAAAAAATACTAATCTTCTAATATATAAAAATCTCGCGTCACAGTGTTTGTTATCGAACTCCTCCGAAATGTGTTTATTTGGTAGGTCTGAGAATAGATCGTAGGCTATTTTTACCCTAGGTGTTAAGGTTAAAATGTCTGACAGAACAACGTTTGCGGGGCACAGCTAGTACCTGTATAATAACTTTCGTAGGACACATTCATATTAATTATTGATTAACAGTTATTACTCACGCGCATTCTTCGGGATTGGGGACTAGTTACGAACTCGAACGAAGCCCTTTTTCATGAGCTGAGCCTGCGGCGATGTCGCGAGTCAAACAATATTAAAATATCTATTAATACCTAATAGCTCCTTGGTCTACAAAGAACTATCTTATTTCCAAAATTCCAGCTACGCCTGGACATAATAGAGAACCTTAAAGTGTAGGCCTCCGATTCGTTTATATAAATCGATGAAAAATTTTTGGGTTAAAGAAAGTAGCGGCTAAGATTTTCAGATTTGTATCTTCAAATATATTTTTCCGGCATAAAATTTTCGTTACACAAATAACTAGCCGTTATCACATTCCAACGGCATCAAAAGCAACTAATTTATAAACCAACTTAATTGTAAATAAATTCTATTTTTTATCGTGGGGTTAATGAATAACCTAGTGAAAGAGTTTAAACCACCCGTAGATCTCTGACATAACTTTACACGACATCGAGAATATCTCTCTGGTGTGCTGGTTTCCTCCACCGTTTTAAGCAAGTGATAATTAATTTATAAATACACTCATGACTTTGAAAAGTCAGTGATTGTCAGCCTTGGAGTCGAACTTGCCACCTTTGACTTGTCTGTCCAACGGTTGTACCACTAGCTAGGCTATCACTGCTTCTATAAATCAATATAAATATTAAATCCTACAATTATATTTAAGAATGGGGTCCTTAATGATCTAATTGGTTGTAAAATGAACCACCTAAATTAGATCGTGGAATACAATAAATATTGAGTACCAGCTGTGCCTCGCAGCTTCACCCGCGTATAATTAATTATAATTAGTTACTCCTTACATAGTCAGCGACCTGCAAGTAAAATCTCATCAGAATCGGCCCAGCCCTTTCGAAGATTAGCCGGAACAAACAGACAGAAAATTATAATTAATACTGATTTTTAATCATAGGTATCGTGCAAATAAGTGTATGAGATTAAAAAATAAAAATAAATTTTGACATAACACACAGATACTACAATTTTATTTATTTGTATTGATGGTGATTGAAACATAATAAGTAATACATCTTCAACTTTATCTCGTAATGGCAAATAAGACGTACGGCTCAGTATGTGCGCATACGTCAGTGCACACAAGTTTATCTTACTTAATATTGCCTATTAAGCCGATATCTCATGATCACACGTGTATGGTATTAACTGGCATATAGACAGACCGGTATGGCGCCTCTCAAGATACTAACTTGATAGTAAAAATAAATAACTTACGTCTTTATATATAGATATATAAAGATATTTCGAAACAGGCTTCGAACCAGAAAGAGTTACCCATACCAAAATTTAAATATCAATTACATGTATTTCTTATAGGTAGATGCTACTATACAACAAACGACTATTTTAAAGAAAACCAGGATTCGACCCTGTGCCTCCCGGATAAATACGATATAAAGACTAATTCGAATCCTGCTCACGACCGTATTATTTTTCCATTTAATTTAATAACTTTAGAGTTCGCTAAGCATGCGTTAATGCTTTTCAAGGATTTATCTTTAAACTTACTTAAATTAAACCATGACCTAACTATGAAAATGAACTATTTAATAAAATATAAATACTATTTGAATTGTAGATTGTTTAAAATAATAATAATAATTTATGACTTCTGAGAGCTATGTGAACAATTATAATTAATAAATTTCTAAAATTTTGTGCACTGTTTCATGGTAGAATATTCTAAACTTTTCTGCAATCAAAAAAAATTACTAACTGACAATATTCTAATAAATAAAATGATCTTTATCATTAACCAACCTGTCAGTAATTTACTCCTCATTATTTAATATAATAATAACTCGTCATAAAACTTAAATAAAAAAAAAATATTCTCCTACACAACAAAATTTCAGTTTTATTTCAAGCTCAATCTGCCTAGCCTTTTCCTTATAACATTAGGGTCGGCTTCCAGTCAAACTGGATGCAGCTTAATACCAGTATTTTACTTGGAGCGACTGCCTATCTGACCTCCACAACCCAGTTACTGGGTAACACGATATCTCGTGGTATGACTGGTTGTCAAACAGCTGTCATAGATTTTAATATGACAACCGGGACCGACGGTTTAACGTGCTGTCCGAAGCACGGAGGCGTCTCGGTATGAAATAATAGTCACCCATACTCAGGCCGACCGCGGCAAGGCGCAGCATAACCTGTACCGATCAATCTGTGCGGCTGTTACTTAGCCACGAGCCCCTCCTCATTTCAAGCTGTTAAACTTTATACCTATAACCTATTCATTTAAACAATTCCAATGGGCCCAAACACGATACCTCTGCTGCCAGTTGGTGAGAAGTTGGGTAAAATATATACCAACCATATTTCGGTCTCAACAACCCTCTCCACGGAGATTAGCCAAGTACGCAGGACATATTATAGTGCATGCGCTTACACAGGTGCACTCCCTCTTCCTTCAATCTCATAGTCCGATGGGACGGCAATCCGACACGACCGGAGAGAGATCAGGCACAGGTCCGACGGCTTTACGTGCTCTCCGAAGCACAGGGGTGTCCCACCGCCAACTTCCTAACTCCAGGCTGAGAATTTCCAAACAAAAAACCCAATAACACTTTACCCGACCCAGGAATCTAACCCAGGACCTCACGCTCAGCAATCGCGCTTGAGGCCACTAGACTAATAAGGCAGTTGTACTGTTTATGTTCCTAACAACTTACTGATATAGTAATTCGTTGATGAACTTGTTACTTCAATAAGTTTGATCGAATATCTATTTAACTATCGTAATATAATTCGTTTCGGTCGGTTAATAACTAATAATCATTCAATGCTTTTTCGATAGGCCCGGAGTACACGATAGGATTAGTTTGATTAATTATTAGCCAAATTACGTACAACAAAATTTTACGCAACCTCAAATCCCTTACATTATGCAAACACAAGAGTAATCAATCAAATACATAATCTTATCCGAACTATGACAAAGTCGACGTAACCGCGATTGAGAACATATTGAAAGCATTCTCTATTAAAGACAAGTGCCCGATAAATGGCCATTACTATTTATCTACATATTGCCGACATAGGTGATTGATATTTGTTCAATTTAAGGCGAAGACAGTCGCCTTGTTTCACGACTGCCCCAAAAAAAGAAGTCTTGAGTTTTCAGTTTTCAGGGTTCATGTATGTGTGTTTGTGACTTTCTTTATTCCACCTCAACCTCTAAACGCCTGAACTGATAGAGATATGTGCGGTATCGTTGGAATCCTTGCATTTCCCCGGGTAACATAAGCTAGTCAGATTAAAAAAAATGTATTAGTAGCACATAATCTCAGACCCGGAAGAATTATCTGTAGATCATACAAATATTTGCTGCCTGCAGGAATCGAACCCGAGACGCGGCGCAACAGCCTATCTTAGACCACAGCGCCAACCACGCCGGCGCCGTCAAAATGTAAAAGCAAGCTTTCTGTGTCTACTAAAAAGGGAAAAATCGGGTAATAAACTCGATATAACGGAGATATTTCTATTGTGATCTTGTATCGAATATAGGAATCGATTATAAAAGATCTAATGTAAAACTATAGCATTTTCTACGTGAACATACCTATAAATACCTATACACTAAGTACCTACTAAATAAGTTTACGAAAACAAACAATACAAGGATATATTTGGTCAGAAATTAATACTTTACTGCAATGTATTGCGGAACTCAGCCAAAAATTCTAAATGTTCACAACCATTCTAGTCTAGCCTTATCAAGTTGGTCTAGATACTACATCCTATATTTGGCACTAGTTTACAGTAAACCCATATATGTAGGTGTCCCGTTGTTTTATAATAGTTTCTATGGATTATCTAATGATATACGTGATGACACGTGCGAACGTAACTGGCCGTAGATGGTACCCGGGCCACCCGCATAGGCGATATAATGAACGATCCGGGAAGGATATCGCCATACTTGACATAGTTGCTTATGTAAATATTGAAGAAGTCTCATAGCCTGTTGCAACCTCTGCTAGAAAAACGATGTTTGAGATTAAGCAACGCTTATAGTGCAGTCAGTAAGCTGAAACTAGGAGTAAGAAAGAAAAAATATTTGGTCGTAGCCAGACTCCACAACAATATAAAATAAAACAATCAAACTTATATAAAATGAGTGGAACACTGTGGGACTCCTGGCTACATCAAAAAGGCCTAAACCGAATATCAACCCCCGGCGCTGATTTTCAACTGAACCTCTTTGCGAAATATTTAAAAAAAAACATAACCTACAGCTCATAACTAAGGACTCCGTGCAAGTTCTAAACTAGTCGGGCAACCCAGAAGAAAGCACGTGAATGCCTTCGAACAATAATTAAAACTTTAACTTTTTGTTTAATAAAACGCATTCTAATACGATCCAAAGGGTGCACGTCAAACCTTTCTCGTCTATCATATTATTTTATCCGCAAAAACTATAAATGAATTTGCTACAATACTTGAATGAAAGTGCTTCATCTTAAACAATCGCAGAAGTCTGAATTTGTCATAAGTAGATAAGATTACAGTAATAACATTCGACCGCCGTGGGTGTCGGTTATGTCAAAAGTGCGCATACGCCATTGTCACAACACTTTCCTTTTTAATTTCATTTGTGTTCACATTTCTCACACTGTGGCCTCTGACATCCTTAACTGTACTAGTCTATTATTAAAAAAATAAGACTGATCAACAATATCATGATTTATAATTCTATGTTTAGAGACAGAAATATATTAATGTGTGGTCTCTCCACACATTAATATTCTTCCCTACTTTTTTGTATTAGAGACTGTGTATTCATTCAAAATACATAAATGGTATGGCTGTATACGTATTAGAAATTAACTATCACTTGCATAAACTGATGAAGGAAATATACTCCGCGACCGAATTTTCGGTCACAGCGGCCTATCCCCACGGAGATTAGCCAAGTATGAAAGATATATCCAAGTATTAGTATTATGGTGCACCATTTAATGCGCAGACAAAGATACAATCCCTATTCTTTCACTGATATAGTGCGATCTTCTTCTTATCGTGCGGTTGATGCACAACCTAGCGTCAGAAGTTAAAGCACACGTAGTTCACTGACATAGCTTTACACACCATCGAGAATATCTCTCAGGTGAGCTGGTTTACTCACGATTTTTCCTCCGCCGTTATAAGCAAGTGATAATTAATGTATAATACGCACATGACTTCAAAAAGCCAATGGTTAGTGCTTTGGATTCGAACTTCGAACTTGCTACCTTTGACTATCACTAGGCTATCACGGCTATAGTGCGATGAAACGGCAATTCGCATTAGTTCAGGCGCAAAAGGATGATGGAAAACATCGCAAGAAAACAGCACACTTTTTTTTGAGTTTGATGATGGGCGTAGTGCTGGACGTTTATTCCTTCCGACTAAAACACTTCTCCACTAAGCATTAACGGGGTTCTGGTACCTACCATTCGCCGTAGTGAGATGTTCTCGATGATGTGCGAAGCCATGTCAGTGGATTGCGGATTTAAACTCAGACTCTAGTTAGTCTAGGTGGTTCTTGAAGCGTCCCGTTCTTCATTAGTGGAATGTGTTTTAAGTATATAATAATAATATTTAAGGCATTTAAAATGTTTTAAATGTTTCTGCTAATACTTAAATTAATAATGTCGGCTGCTAATCAACATGAATTTTAAAATGTATGTAACATTTGCTTACATGTTTACAGGGCGAAATGTATCTCAACGCTAACGTCATTATTGTTTACCACCTACATTAATGTAAGTACAGCACATTTTACTCAATTAAATAAAAAAACCATATTGATAAGAAGACTAAGAAGCACGCACGCGCGAGCAACTACAGAAGAAGCCTTTGCCTTGCAGTAGAGTCATCACAGGCAGATATTATTACCTAACCGTAACTTCTTATCGTATGGTTGATGAACAACCTAGTGTCAGAGTTTAAACCACCCGTAGGTCTCTGACATGGCTTTACACACCATCGAGAACATCTCTCAGGTGTGCTGGTTTCCTCACGATGTTTTCCTTCAACATTTTAAGCAAGTGATAATTAGTTTATAATACGCACATGACTTCGAAAAGACAGTGGTCTTTGACTGTGGCCTTGGATTCGAACTTGCAACCTGTGACTTATCAGTCCAACGGTCATACCACTAGGCTATCACTGCTCTAACCGTAACTCATCAATGATGTTCTTTATAAAACCATTTAAACATTTAACCCAACACTTGTCCTTGATATATAAATGCCAGAATAACCTGGGAATCCTCCTCTCAAATAAGTTAACATTTATTCATGTATCAACAGCAATGGGAACGGATCTCATTTGACATTTTACCTATCAAATGCACCTTAATCTGATTATAGAACTTTATGATAGGTCACTTGTTTACCAATGAAATGTTAAAGGTATTATTGACCTTAGCAATACCCAGGTAATTTTATTGCTGTAATATTGTCTTAGATTTACGAAATGTAAATTATACAAATAATAAATAATACGGTAGTTATAGTTGAAGCTACGTTTTAGGAACTTTAGCATTTTTAAAGACGTCCTTTTGTTTTTACAGGACTGCTGTGTTATGTGTTAAGGGTTTCATGTATGTATGTACGAGTTAGTGAGTTTCTTTAATCCACCATAAAATCTAAATTCTTAAACCAATTTCGATGTATGTTAGAATCCCTACATTGACCCATAGGTAAAATAGGCTAGTAAGAATTTAAGAAAGGGCATGTTTGGTTTTTAATTTTTTAATTAATTTCTTTAGGTACATTCACAATACTATTAATAAATTGAAAAAATTACGACAAATATACAGACAGACAGACTTCATGGCAAAAACTTTCTTGTGTGTCTACTTGACTTATCTTTCCACAAAGATTTATAGCTCGATATTAGAGTTCGCTATGCATGCGTTAATGCTTTTCGAAGATTTATCTGTATTTGTTGAAGTAATTGCATCTACCATCTATACGACATAGTATAACCTGCAAATTTTGTCGTTTCGGTTCGGTCGCCTGTGTAGGGTCTGAATAGATAGCAATGACGTAACCAAAAGACGTATTAAAAATGTGGAAGAAGAATTGGTGTCAGTGAGCAGAGATCGAGATGGCTTCCCGCTCAGAGCGCCTGGAGTATTTATCCGGGGGCGCAAGTTCGAATCCTGCTCACGACCGTATTTTTCTTTCCACAAAGCTGACTGCTGACGGGCTTTTTCCCGCGTCCGTAGAAATGCATCCTTAAAATGGAATCCCTACACGTGGCCCCTGGGTGGTGCAAAACGGGTAAACCAACACCTGGCCGCGGCTGGTTACCACCCACCGGACGAAGCCATGCCGCGACCTAGTCGTGTCTAGGGATATAATCCGGTGCAACCGTTGTGAGAGACGGGTCTGGGCAGTTGCATCAACTCCCCAACTACCGTTCTCCCCGAATCTATCGACTCTACTTAAGAGTGAATAGATTAACTCTGGATATACGTACTCCATCCTCCGTCGCACCGTCGCTTACCATCAGGCGAGTTCGTGGCCAAGTGTAGAACCACGTTTGATCAAAAAAAAAAAACAAAGAATTATAAAAAATTACATCCGTTAATGCTTTTCGAAGATTTATCTGTAAATAATTATAACTTTTGACTTGTCTTTCCTTATGGAACTTCCAGTTGTCTTCTCGATCTAGTAATCTATATTAATTTAATTAAAACGTTCGAGTAACATTAGTACACGCCCCGGTACAAATTGTCTACTATTACGGGCCTTTGCGTTCGCTTTTACTTGCAACCTTTGATCGACGCTCTTTAAGTATTAATTGGACAAGCTATAGATTGCTTGCTTACGAATTATAGGTTACTTACATCTATTCAAATGTTACATTATTCTATACAGATGTTTATTCATATTAATTTGAGCTCAGTTGCAATAATAATTAAATGTCAATTTAATTATTTTTCATTAAGGGGAAGCGAGTTTTAATTTAAATAAACAATATAGTAAACGCAGAGTTTTTTTTTAAATACATTTTATTTAATCTACATACAAATGTAGAACGTATGTAACGTGTATGCGTCTAACGCGCGTTTTAACGTTGTTAAGGTTCTTTTGTCAAAGATTTATGTGTGTGTTATCTTTTCTTATTAATTTAATGTATTTCTAATGCATTAGCCTTCTACACTCCTTCTCCATATAAACTTTAATTGTGCCAAATTTTATATTCCTTCAGCCGCGTAATTTTTGTAAATAAATTATTTAATAATTATAAATGTTTGCTTCACGTATGTATAGATTTTTAGTGGTCTAGACTGCACTCTACCTCAAAATATCAATTATCGTTTGTTTTATTTTGTCCTGTTTAGGCGATATAGCAGCTTTATACATTCTATATAGCTAGTCAAATTCATACTTTCAACACAAAATACCCATTATCAATGAATAACAAATATCAGTCAGTACACTGCAATCACTGATCGGTTGTTAAATACCTTCCCCCGCCTTTTTTGTGTCCGTCTAACTACAGGTTAACTAGGTGCCTGAATAAGTTATGTAAGGATTAACCAGTAGTTTAAAAGTTACTCTTGCGTTATACAGTATGTTAGAAAAGCTCTGTCCGTTCCAAAAGAGACATATACTTAGGTATCCTAATCATATTAGGTACCAAATAAAATGACTGCCTCGTTGGTCTAGTAGTCCCGAGCGCGACTGCTAAGCATGAGCTCCCGGGTTCGATTCCCGGGTCGGGCAGAGTGTGATTGGGATTTTAGAAAATTCTCAGTAGCAACACGGAGCCTGGAATTGCCCGGTTGATGGCAATATGCTCACCACCAATTACGTTGGACTTAATAACAGTATCGGTGAAATGTGGGTGTACAATACTGTATACATCTCTATCTACCGCTGCGAGGAATACAGGCGTGATGCTATTTAAATTTTCCCTTAATCTAATCAATTTATAAAATTAACAACACCATTATATTATCCGAAAAGAGAGGGGCGCCACCGCACCGCCCACGATACTGCCCGCGAGACCTGTTTACTCAGTTTTTTTTTATCTTGTATTCTGTAAAGGATTACCTACATAATTCGGCACTCATCTAAAGTGAAGTTACGGAACCACCCATATGAGAAGACATTGGCAAATTCATCTCGGTCTTTGATTAATTTAGATATTATTTATTTATATATATTTATGTATGTAATATTTATATTATACCTATATATTGTTATTTATAAACTATTTCGTTTGTATATATTTAAATATCTGGTAACCCACTGTTTTATGTTAGTGCCATCGACCATGTTTTGTCTCTGCATCACCCTAAGGTTGTCTGGCAGAAAATGCAATGGCATCTAGACCACCTTTGTACCAATGTGCATAAATTTTAATTATTGTTGAACGGTTATTACTCACGTACATTCTTCGGGATTGCCCGACTAGTTTCGAACTCGAACGGAGCCCTTATTCATGAGCTGAGACCGCGGCGATGTCTCGATTCAAACTTGTGGACTGGAGTTTGACTCGCGACATCGCCACCAATAAACAATAATTAAAGTGAACGTATCTCACGAAAATTATTATATAAAAAAGTGCATAAAGTATAAATAAATAATTAAAATCGTTTCTCAATACCAAATAATGCTTTCCCGGATCAAAAATTCATTTTTGTAACATACTGTATGTAATCAGATGGATGCCGAGTGCTTTGCGTTTAGCATTTGTTTTTTATGAGTTCGTAATTTGATTTCAGACTATGTCAACAAGATCATTTAAAAAATGACCTAAATTATGTTGTAAAGTCAACTACTTTATTGGCTAACATAAAGGCTTGGCGTATATGTAGTTTATCATTAATTTAATACATTTATGCAAATTGAACACTTAAATATAATTGAATACAATATTGCTAACATATACTGGTTCATATGAAGAGGTTAACAAATGCCTTTAATTCACGTTATCTAATACTTTGTTAATTGTTTTCACCATAACTTTATGTAATTTAATCGATTTACCCAATTAAAACATAACTCAGTTTCATCATAGTAACGGCACTGGTATAGGCAGTAGGGTTTTTAAATATATAAGTGTTTATGGCCCTCCTGCCGTTATTCCAATTTATTTATGACTAGCATTTGCCCGCGGCTACGCTGGCGTTAATTTAGAATTTGAACATGACTCGAAAGACACGTGGCGCCATCTATTATCAAACTATTAGTTAGTGGCTCCATCTATTTAGAACGTCATTGTTGTTGTCCTCGGGGAACAGTATTTTTTTTCGGGATGATTGTTACCCTATGTCGCACGTACCTATATGCAAAATTTCAGGATGATCGGTTATATAGGCGTGAAAAGGTAACAAGCAAGTGTACTTTTTCATTTATAAAAGGTATTAGTTAGTATTAGGATCTGCGCAGCTTATTTGCTATAAAAAGAGTAAATACTGTGATGACGGCATCTTCTGTGATTTTATAAAAGGCAGGCTTAAACATAATATAACATACCTAGTAGGTACTACGCTTAGATTCCTTGAAAGGTTAAGCAGACATGTAGGTAACTGTTCTGCACCCATATTTCACCGATGCTATTGATTGATTAAGTCCCATGTAATAGTTGGTGAACCTATTGTCATCTATTGGGTACAGCTTAAACCTAAGCGAACAGCTTAGACCCAAAAACACTTTGCCCGACCCGGGAATCGAACCCAGGACCTCACGCTCAGCAACCGCGCTTGCGGCCACTAACGAACTAGGCAGTCAAACTTGAGCTAGAATGAATACATTTCTTCTGGATCTACCTACATACTCCATCCTCGACCATAACGTCGATTACTATCAGGCATGGATCGATCAGATCGCGGTGGACAAACGTACATCCACTTTTGATAAAAAAATAAAAACTTGAGCCATAGATAATTTAGATCACCGGACAGGGATCTCCTCCTACCTCATTATTTAATAACAAACTTCAGAAGTTTCCTCCCAAATCCTTCTTCCATCCCTTATTCGATAAACAAGTCCAAACACTGGTACATATTATATTACTTGGGGTCACATGATCTATATTGCACTTATTATCATCCTGAGTTACTAACTATGTATATTATTCTTATAAATCGATGGTTGAACTTTAAGGTTGCACCTTGGAGTAGCTTCGACTTATTTATATTATAAACAAGCTGTGCCCCGTGGTTTCACCCGCCCCGTTAAAAATAAAATATGTATAAAAAAAAATGTAATTAAATATTTTTAACTTATTTGTTATTTTTATTAACAAGTAATAAAACTTGGTTTTGTATAAATAAATTGTATTAGTATAAATAAAAATAAAGAAAAAAAAAAATTACAAAAACCAAGCATTTAATACATCCAAGATAAATCTTTGAAATGCATTAACGCATGCTTAGCGAACTCTAAAGTTATTATATTAAATGGAAAAAGAATACGGTCGCGAACAGGATTCGAACCTGCGCCTCCCGGATAAATACTCCAGGCACTCTGACCACTAAGCCATCTTGACCTAGTCGAGATGGCTTAGTGGTCAGAGTTTAATATAATAACATTTAATACATGTTAATAAAAAGAACTAAAAAGTTAAAAATATTTTATCATATATATACACAAATACTTACTACTGCGTACTTAAATAATATATTAATATGTCGCAGATGGATTGGAATCCGCTGTTTTACAAAACTCTACTCTTGAATTGAATACCTATTCTAATCCAATTCCAATGTTAAATCAACGCCTTAAAACAATGAGTAATGTTAAAACAAATGTACCTATATCATAGTTATTTAAATTTTAAAGCATTTTAGCTTATTAGTATCTCGATTGTCTAATTATTTTTAGGTTATTTTGGCATTTAAAAGTTTGAATTGACTTATTGGCAAATATCAATCGAGCGGATTTATGTTCAAGAGCAACCCTACAGCGGGGTTACTCTTGAAACTAATACCAATTCCAATCCAATTCCAATATTAAATAGACGCCGTAAAACAACGCGTAATTTTAAAATAAATTTACCTAGATTACAGTTGCCTCAAGTTATATGTATGTTTGTGTCTGTAAGGTCGGAAAATACCTAAACACGAAGGAGATCATTCTTTTCAAACCTATCCTGTCCGTGTCGGGGTACACGGAACTCCCGAGCTGGCTTGGCTCGCTTATCCGTCTTTCGTAATCTCGATTTAGTATCGATTAGTATAGTGGTTTAGTATTTACGTCATATTAGTAACACTACCGACCCGGGAATCGAACTTACGCTCAGTAGCCGCGCTTGCGGCCACTAGACCAATGAGGCAGTTAATGTACTATTAAAAAAATAAACCCGGAAATCCGTGATTTAACATCTACAATACCATCAAATAGCATTTCATTAATACAACATATTGAGCGTACGCTATGACATAACGTAACACAGATTATCGCAACGTTGCGCGTTGCAACGTAATTACTTTATGTACTACAATAACACATTTAATTAGTAAAGTCTACATTGTTAATAGGGTTTATTTGTTTGTTATGTAACGTAAGCTACATTTACATTCGGTGCCTATTTCGAATAGACAATTTTGACGGTATGACTATTTAAATGAAGTCTATTGTTTTTTTCCTTTGTATCGTATTTATGACGAAGCAAAGGATATAAATACATTTTATTCTAATTTTTTGCGCATGGTTGAAGAAACAACATGGCCCGGTAAGTGGAGTGTGATAGTACGATAACATCAGAACCTGACACATGGATAACATTTGGTGTGACATAGCTAGATAGATGGAGACCGTATCAGTAGTGGTTACCACCAACAACAGCATTCCCAAAGAGGGTTGACGTCAGGCAGGCGACTGGCCGTAAAAGGTTGCCAAAACAGCAAGCCAGACATAGGTATGCTGACCCCAAATAAATTGGAATAAGGGCAGGGGGATGATAATATTGAAGAACTAACATAGTGTCACAATATAAACCATGACGGAAACCTACACGGTCTGCGTCATGGCTCTACACAACATCGAGAACATCTTCATTGTGCTTTGTTTTACAAATTAGTTTCCGTGATCTTTGTTAGATATATAGAGGAACGAGGTGTGGTGTTCCTCCATTGAAAAGGGAGGATCCTCCAACCAGGCGGGTGATATTGCCTGGCGGGCCACGGCTCAACGGTTAATGTCGGGAGGTGGTATATATAAACATTTTGCCGTCAAACTTTGATTGCGCGATGTAGCATGTTGTGCGCGTATTATCTATGTAGCGAGATAGATGTCGCTACAGATATACTGATAATTCGAAAAAAAAAATATTATTTCATTTTTAAGTTTAATAAAAATAATTTAATGTTTCATAATCCGAAAAGCTCCATTTTCTACTTTCAAACATACCTATACTGACAGAAATGTACAGTAAAATAAGTTACACCATTCATGCTACCAAACGAATGGATGCAGATACCACTACTATATTGGGCACAATCTTACTTGAAATGTACTTTGAACTACTTAAGCGACACCCACAATTTTCCACGATAAAAGCACAGTTTACTCAGATAGTGCTTAGGTATGAGTTCATTTGTATACAAAATGCCAGATTAAACAATCCTTAGAGTATATAATATGTTCCTGTTCGACCTATTCTACGAGTATTATGAAACTGATCCAATCTATCTTTGACAAAGAAAGGTAAGGGGGTGGCCCTTACTATTAAGAATATTTTAACAAAAATGTCTCTAAAGTTTGTTGTCATCTCCTTAAAGTCAGTTTTTATGAACGAACCATAACATTTAATATTTATATATATCTTATATTTTCTTGCAACGGATCGAAAGGACAAACAACGCTCACAAATTGATTAGCTTTTAGCAATTCCAACCACCAGTCTGCCTGTTTTTTCAAAACATGCACTTATTACATCTGGATAAGCGAATCTATGTCAATACTTGACGTAAAAATGTTATACTTTCTTTTCAACGTACATACAAACCTCCTCACCTGTATTTTCCTAGGTATACTCCAAAAGGAAGCCGCCGAATGGGATCGCGAGAAGGCCGATCCCACCTGGAGAAGAAGGCGTCGAGGTAGCAACCGCCGCGGCGCGCAACGTGCTGAAATCCCGCTTGAAGGCAGGCGGGCCTTTGGGATCACGGGCGCTTAGAGTGGGGTCTCTGTCCGCCCATAATGTGATCTCAGGGAAGACGGTGGCACAGTGGTCACGTGCTGGGGAGAATATCTTTACAGTCTCTCCAGGGATGTACCTAAACAGGCGTTGAACAGGGGGGTTCCGGAGTTGGTGTCCTTAGAGGACCCGGAGCTCCCCTCCACGTGCTAATGGGGTAACTGGGGTGGTTTTAGTGAGGCAAAAATCCCACACTCCCCCGGTCTTACCACCAAAGACCGGGTGCCCTTTGAAGGTATCCCTCCGACAAAAAAAGAAGGTATGATGGAGTACACACACATTTCACCTAAGCTTAGCTACTTTTTTATCCAATAGGTAGTGAGCGTATTGCCATATACTGGACTCAAGTCCAAACCGCTGAGAATATCCTATAACAGAAAAACCCTACAACACTTTGCTTGACCCGGATATTGAAGTTAGGACTTCACGCTTATCGGCTTAAACCGTTTCTTAACATACATGTAGCTATCCGAAGTAAGGTGATTGCAACTGCATACCTTGTAAAATATGATATTAAATCGTGAGCTCGCGTCGCCCCGCGGCGACGCTTACATAAAACAATTCTATGACGTGGTGACATGAAGAATGGCAAATGGTAATTGTTATAAATGATTATTTGATTGAGTTAGTTTGTTTAGTTAATTAGGCGTTATGTTGTTGAGATCTAGTTTATAAAGAATTAGTTATATTAGATCTAGGTTGAGTTGAAAGAGCTGATTAAAGCATAAAGGTAAGTAGTAATAGAACGTTCTTCTATTGTGTGGTTAGGCGCCAACCTAGTGTCGGAATTTTTGAAGCAGTCTAAACTAGTGTTGCCAATCGATACTCTTTCGATTACCTGCAGCTATAGCTGCTCCTACTCCTGTTTCAGCTTTACTTCATTCATCTATATTAGTAGCTGCAGGAGTTTATTTATGAATTCGATTTAATATATTAATAATTGATACTTTTTTTAAAATATTATTAGTATCTGGTTTAACAATATTTATATCTGGATTTTCTGCTAATTATGAGTTTGATTTAAAAAAAAAATTGCTTTATCTACATTAAGACAATTAGGTTTAATAATTAGCAACACAACTATCAATAGTCTATCGATATTATAATCATCCCCCTGCCCTTATCCCATTTTATGTTGGGTCGGCGCAGCATGTATTCTACATCATCATTTCTACATCTCTATCAACCGTAATATCGTCAGTCACTCCTTTTCTTGCCATATCATCTTTAACACAATCCAACCACCGCTTCCTCATGAAATAAGTGCTGGTAACACTTTGCCCGACCAGAGAATCGAACCCAAGACCCAGCACTTTGGACCATTAGACCGACGACTTCCATCATCTAAAAACCACAAAGTACACGGTACAACTAAAACTGCATGAAGTTACTAACAATCCCATAAAGACGAGACCTTGGAACACTAAATTGGTTCATGGCCATTCAAAGACTATTTAACAAAATTCCTATTATATTTAACAAAATTCCTGACAAAATAAAAAACGACACAATTCAAATATTTAAAAATAAACTTACAACACTCTTACTTGAAAAGTGCTATTATTCAATTAATGAATTCTTAAATGATAAATTTTAAACTGACATTACTCTGTAATTACTATTTGGACTTCGACATTATTCTGTATTATTAATTATGACATCTACTTAAACCATACAATTAAATTTATTTTATAATTCATATTTCTAATGTTTGCATGCCTAAATTTAAGGTAGAATGTATATGGATCAGAATTTTTTGTTAACACCATATTTTTATGTACCTACATTCTAAGCAAATAAACCTATATTCTATTCTATTCTATTCTATTCTATTCTATTCTATTAAGAATATCCAAAAATTATTCTCGGTTTCACCTTCCATAACAATTTTACACAGTTATTAAAACTGGCGTTAAAATTATGTATACTTTGTAAAATGGGGAAAAGGGCCGGTGTCGAAATACAAGTACCTATAGGTAGCTACGTGATGAATACTGCACATAGTTCAATTCGTCTCGGATTATCTACAGTTCTACTAATTTGAGTGTTTTCCCTTCTGGTTTACATATTTTGTAGTAACAAAGCCAGGCGGCTAACACAGATGTATGGAAGAAAACGACGTGCTGCGCCGACCCCAATTAAATTGGGATGATGAAGCTAGGCGTTCATGAATATTGCTTAGAGAGAATGAAGGTTTGGCCGCGTGTTCACTCAGATAACATTGTAGCTACCTTAGACGGACCATAACCTGGGTTGCGGTAAATGCAGTTGCGATCCCAGGACAAGTTAAAGTAGTGTATTTATTCGATCAATTATAATAACGCAATGGCCGTAAAATGTAACGTGGTAAAATTTTAAAACTTGTGAATTTGTGTATGGAACAGAAGAATACCATACTAACAGATGGGTGTAAAAACAAAATGTGCGTCAATATCTTCCATAACATTGGTGAAAACGGGCATTAGTCTCTCAGAGTAATAGCGTTCAAATAAAAAATAAAAGTACTGTGTTAGAAATAAAATGTCTTTACTCGAATATCCACAAATACGTGAAGGCGTATCTCTACGAAGGGACAGTTGAACTGGTAAAATGCTTCTGAATTTGAATAGCGAAAATAGAGAAAAAATAATACTGACATTAGCGGACTTTGCATCTACCTCTGAATGAATGAATAGAACGCAAGGAGTATTCATCCGAGAGCGCAGGTTTAAATACTGCTCACGACCATATTTTTATATCTTTAAAGAAAACATATAAAAAAATATCTCCAGCCACATTTCACATAAACAATTTAAATTCCTAAAGCAAAAGTTTAACTTACACACTCAAAGAAAACCGAAAGTGTTGACTGGCTGACAAACAAGCGCAACCACAGAACCACAGACTAAACTCTATGTTTTATGAGCCTGGGGACACACCAGCCAGTTCGTGTACCACTAATAACATATTATAGACATTACTTAAGAATTTGTCGTTGCCGCCGTAATAATAAAGTGGACATATTTCCTTGGTTCCAGTTCGTTTCCTTGTTTGTTTGGATGGAGAAAAGTAAAAGTAGAATCTATTGTTTTCTGGATAATTATTTTTGGAACAGCATTAATTTAGAAAGCAGTGGCAAAACCTGGTTGAGAGACACAAGATTGAGGAGGCTGGCTAATAAGAAAGGGCAGGGCCTATAAATGCAGTGAGTGGTACTAGACCGAGATGATGTTGATGATGATTCGTTATTTAACTATCAAATGTATATAAAACATAATAAACATCTATTCACGGCCAATCAGACGTCTGAAAAATTTTAGTGCATCTCAAATTAATTACCCTAAGTATATAAGACTTAGACGAAGGTTTATATATTAAATTTTAGACCACATCGAGATGGCAGTCAAACGCAAGCCTATAAGCAAATCCTCTGACTACCCGTAACGGCTGTCATAGATCTTAATTTGACAACCGGGACCGACGACTTAACGTGCTCTCCGAGGCACGGAGAGGTCTCGGTATGAAATGATGGTCATCCATGCCCAGACTGACCGCGGCAAGCGTAGTTTAAACGATCAACCGATCTGTGCGGCTGTTATTTAGCCACAAGCCCCTAAAAAGTACAACAGAATTCCGTTTCAATTACATAATTCGCATGCACTTTCTTGGAATGCAATTTTATAGAAAAAAATGCCGTATCCGTCAGAAATTTGAGGTCAGTACAATAAAAAAAAACTAACCCGTGCTTCAAGAATTACTTAATAAAATCACCACATGCAATTTAAACAAGATCACAATTAACTACAGGAAATGTAACAACTTTTTAAGTACACTTTTATTGATGCAATATTAGATTAAGTCATGATTAAGTTGTTAGTTGTGTGTTCAAAAAAAAAAACATTTTCATACGTTTAACAAATACATACGACTTCCTTCCGAAGGCTATAAATCTTACTCAACGAGTTGTTAACACAGTAGAACCAAGTGATTGATATAAAAACACTTTTACTTTGATTTTCGTGGCCATATGTGGGAAGTGCTGGTGCTTTCAAGAGTAATAAATTCATTAAACAATCGTCATCTGTCTTCGTTATAAGAAATCAATTCGCGCCGTCCCGTCAACAACGACCAACCTTGATACAAAGACCAACGGATAATTGAAAACAGACGGGCTATGTTGTTTTGTGGTTTCAAAGAAACTGAATAGTTATTGTTTCATCTACGTAACTTTACACCTAGCTATTTGAAATTAAAAGATATTTTCTAATTAATATAATAATATAATAAACTATTAATGGCATATAAATTATTTAAGCAGCAGTAAAACAAATTGCCTGTACTATAAAAATTTAAATTTATACACAGGACTTAAACCAATTCATTTTTAACCGACTTCCAAAAAGGAGGAGGTTAACAATTCGGTTGTATTTTATTTTTTATTTTTTATGTTTGTTACCTCAGAACTCCGTCGTTTATGAACCGATTTGGAAAAAAAAAAATTTATTTGAATGGATTTAATTTCAGATTGAAATTTTATGAAAATTGGTTTGGTAGTTTGGTATTTAAATCAAAATAACTGAAAAATAATACGTCGTCCAAGTAAACGAAATGGTGTATTTTGCTTTCTTGTGACTTTCCAGTGGTGTTTACGGTCTCTAGCATAGTTCTAATGAACTGCCTATTTTCCAGCTTCCGGAGTTCCAGTGCTTATTTTCCGGTTTCATCGTCATTATCTGATGATGAAACCGGAAAATAAGCACCGGGACTCCGTTTTATTTTTTTGTTAATTTTAATACTTTTTACTCGTAGTGTAAGCCCGCTTTCTCAAAAATCTCTTTTTACACGACTGCCCAAAAAAAAGGAGTGTATCTGAGTATGTATGTAAGTATGTTTGTGAGTTTCTTTACCTATTCCACCTTATCTTCTAAATGCCTGAACTGATTTCGATGTATGGGGTATCGTTAGAATCCTTACATTGTCCCGTGAGTAATATAGGCTAGTCAGATTTTATTTTAATTTTTTAATTAGTTTCATCTTGTTTTACGCAGTTCACTACTCTCTTCTGAAATAGCCTTAGATCTAGATTTCTACTCACCGGCACCGACTCCGAAAATAATAATAATTGTATATTATTGTCCTAATTAATTGATTTTATTCAGAATCCTCAAAATTAAAAAAAAAATGTATGTAAATTGAATTAAGTAAATAATGCATTTTTTTAACTTTATAGTGCATTTTTGAAGTCGCTTCTTTTTTTTGTTAAAAATATTTCTCATCATCTTCATAATTGTGCTAATAAGAATATAAGAAGCTAATGAGAAAAAAAATGCTAACAGGATTTAAAAAAAAGTAAGTATATTAACTTAATCTGCAATTCAATATCTCAAATAAATCCAACCATGACCGTGACTTACTGGAAATGAAACAGTCTTATCTATGTAATACACTGATCTATGTCAGAAACTTTTTCTGACCGTCATTAGATAGAGGAACATAATTCGATAATGGCCCAGTAATTGCTAGAAATTGGACAACCACAGCCGCTGCCGGCAGTAAATTTTTGGCGGTCTTTATGAACGAAGAATGTGTTGCTAAGTTGACCTCATAATCTATGGGACAATTAGTACACTAGACACTAGACAAGTGCTTTTTCGGTGACTTTTCGATGCTAGTTTAGGTGATATTTATCGCTAGAAACTTACAGAAACATCTTGAAGTTTCGAACAGTATCTCGCAAATATTTTCAAGAGCAACTCAAACATCCAGTCTCTTCTTATCCTAATTGAATAGAGCCGTGTACTAAAGAACCCCGATCATCTGCCTCGCTAGAATTTGTCACATGGCATTCTAGTAGTACATTTGTACGTGCTACAATAAAGCTAGAATTAAAATCAGGGTTCTTATTACTACACCCCACCCCGTGCAGTGAATAACGTGTATGGCCACATCCTGATGAATGTTGAGGATAATTACTACGTACTTGGGTAAAAATAGCTCTATTTCTTTAAATTATTTTTTTCAGCCCCTTCTATTCTTAAGTCCCTAATGATAACAAATGAGAGATGATGAATGATGAGATGATAAGGATGAGATGGTTCAACTGATCAGGTACAACATAGACTTAAACTTTCTCATTAAATAGACTTACCAAATTATCAGTCGGCGATTTGCGGCACTCCTATTCAGGGAGTGTCTCTGTACTTACAGTTTTCACTTTAAACTTACAAGTATCGTCCAATTATAATATCTACATATATTGAGCATCCGTCTAATCTATCATTATAATTTATAAACTCAATGATAGTTCAATCTACTGTAACGAATGTACCTATACATATGCGTACGTAAGTGATTCACTTTTACTTTTTCATATATCTTGTAACTACATATTTCTTTACGCAGTTTTTAATTGTGATGTTGTTATTCAAAACCGAATGGGTGAAAATTTATTTTGTTTTAATTGAATCGCTTTTTTATGGGTATTGGGATGATTTTTACTGTGATTTATTGTGGTTCGATTATGAAACTCGCTTTCATTGGAGTTTAGAACTCCATATTGCAATCGGAAGTCTACATTCCAGAGTAATTGATGTGAACGTAATGTTATAAAACTAGTGTTAGTGTTAGATAAGGATGCATCCTAGTTTTCTAATATGTAATAGCAATCATCGGCTTTATTGTAGACAAGTATTTCTTGTTCAAATACAGACCGATCGATCTACCGGCTTCTGTATTCAATTTCCGATGTTGTCGACTTCAACACATAATGATAGATTAGTTGTTATGTAAGATTTTACTCGCACCTAAGAGTGTTACAACATCTTGATCTGCGTGTCACGATCATCGTAGTGATGAATTTGACTAAGGATGCAGAAGATTGGCAATCAGTGTTAGACTGTGACTTATGGCCCTACATGTGTGTAAGTATGATGGTCAAGCTTTCCATTGTCTCGCCAACACCATAACGATGATCTGTGAAAGTGCTGTCCCCCTGATGAGCGGAACACGCCCGAACGTTGTATTAACACCTACGGATCAGAAATCATGAATAGCAAGTTTTGTACCTTAGTTATGACAGTAAATGTTCCTATGATTCGGTTATTGGTGCCCTGGCCATATTAGCACAGTGTTTCCTTCTCCAAAATTAGCACTCTTTTTTGATGATAAATTATCTTCTTCAAATATGTCAAGGTAGACCATTCGTAGTTATGTTTTTTACAAATGATGTAATTATGAAGTTTATAGACAATTTTGTAATTGTAGGTAGTACTTCAGTTAGTTTATTCATTTTATGTTATAATGCGGTCTTATACATTTGACCTCAATTTAACACTGAAGGTGAAGATGTGCTCAATGTAGCTTGCCTAGAAGACGTAGACTTTGCTATAAGTACACTTTTCCAAGGATTAATAAGGTACTATAGTAAACCAGAAACATTTCTCGAAAGTTATAAATCTTTTGTGGAATTAAAAATACGGTCCTGGGCAAGAGGCGGACCTGCCTTCCCGGATAAATACTCCAGGCGCTCTGACCACTAACCTGACTGAATAGAGAACGCTGACGTCACCAAAAGAAGAATAATTCGGGGTAGTGAGCAGAGATCGAAACGGCTTAGCGGTTAGAGCGCCTGGAAATTTTATTCGGGAGGCGCAAGTCCGAATCCTGCTCACGACCGTATTTCTTTCCACAAAAAAAATATAACTTTAGAGTTCGCCACGCATGCATTAATGCATTTGGAAGATTTATCTGTATTTCTCTGAAGATCCCCTATTTTGAGCTTTATGTCAATTTTGAGGATGGGACAAAGGACGTCTCGACTGATAAGGATGTTTGAAATGAACTTTTATTCGTCATTTTTATTTTTTACATTGAAGTTGGAAATCTTTATAGTACTGTCATATACAATAAAGTGGATTTCTATAATTTTCATCTATTATTCGTCAATATAAACCCTTGCTTCATGTGTTTGACAAGCGTTTTCGTCATGTGTGAAACTTTTGTAATCACTGACGCGGAGTGCGAACTTAAAGTACCTACGTACCTTTGTAAGGGCACAGGTTAAGAGTAGCTCTTAACCACTTCTGACACAACGCCCAATCGCAAAGTAAAAACGTGAGTAAGTTGCGATAGAATAAATATAGGTATGAGTAGCTATAAGAATATTTTGTATTATTGCCACGGATCTGAAAATAATAAGTAAATCTGAATATATATGTAGCTATATGTCATATAATTTATCTACAGGGGATACTCATTTTAGGTAAGTACTCATTAATTAGTTTTATAATTATACTTATGTGATAACGTAGGTAAATAATGATAAGTGTGAAGTCCAAAACAATTAGTTTCCTTTATATAATTAGCAATTACTTACCACGGATCTGAAAAAAACACGGATATAACCTTGCCTTGTTATAAACGAAGCATATCCATGCATACACACACACGCAGTGTACTCGCACCGAGTGGATGACTTTTAAGTATTTGTATGCGTTTAGCTCGTGTATAACAAGCGAAATTGGATGACTCGGCACAGGATGCTTCTCACATGTCGTACGCAACGCGCAACGTATTTTTTTAAGATCCGTGATAACCATCCACAGTAAGCCACGAATTTTGACTGCCTCTATCTAAGCTATGCAATTCGATTAACAAAATCAATGAACTAAAAACTAGTCTATCAATGAGCTACTAAATCAGATGACAACATCACGATGAACTCTCATATATTACTAGTGACATGATTGATTTGCAATGCAATCGTATACAGTGTGATTTGAATATATGAAGCGAAACTTTACAGGTTAGATCATCAACTCATTGAAACTTAAGAGCACTTCGCACTCTACTAGAGCTTTAAGTACTTATGTGAATTACGACTTACGATATGTCATAATATGTACATTGAATTTGAAAAAGAAACATATCACTATATGAAATTAAATGGGCATGGGGTCCGAGTGCGAAACTCCTGTTTAAAGATATTTCTCGGAGACTGGTCGACTCTTTGCGTGACCAGAAAGCTGGCTTGTTTCTAGGTCAAAGTATCAGCATTGCCATCCAACGTGGCAATGATGAGGGGGAGTACTTCAACGAATGAGTTTTTCTTAATTTTTATTTTAGAATCGTTTTTAAGTTATTGTATATAGTAATATCTTAGGTTTGCGCGATCACTACACATTATAATAAAACAACTTTTAACCGGATTAATCGCGTGTATTATTGGTTTTTTGTTTTTCCTGACGTTTCGAGGAGGACTCCTCCTGCGACCACGAACGCTGCAAAGTGTTCGAAACGTCAGGAAAAACAAAAAACCAATAATACACGCGATTAATCCGGTTAAACGTTGAGTTATTGTATACTTACGTGTAGTTTGTAAATAATTAGATTTAATTTTATTATTTATGTTTTAGATTTTGTAAATACATATAATAATAATGATATTAACATAAAAAGAGTGAAGTTATCATAATAAAATACTTTCACACAACTACAAACTATCTCGCTGGTCAAGTTAGTCGATCGATTACCTCGTTGGTCTGCGACTGCTCAGCATGAGGTTCTTGGGTTCGATTCTCAGCTCGTGCAAAGTGTTATTGGCTTTTTCTGTTAGGAAATTCTCATTAGCAGTCCCGAGTTGGAATTGTGCCCGGAAGAATTGGCAATAGGCTCAGCACCTAACATGAGACTTATTAACATTATTGTTCTAATGTGGGTGTACAACTGTGTACCTACAACTCTGTCTATACCTTCGGGGAATATAGGCGTAATGTGACCAAAATTAAAATAAAAAACAAAAAGTGAAAACAGCAAGACAGATCACACAACGTTTTTGTATTTTTTCTTATAACACTTACAATTAACGGTATGGGAACCCATTGCATCAGCTGAGAGGAAACGCGAATGAAACTTAATACATGCTGAGATATGATCTGTACAAAGATAACGAGGTTATGTCACGATATTTGCGAGTAACACGATTAAGTAATTACGATTAATCAATTATTGATTTTCAATTCATTGAATAGGAGATTGCCTACTTGTCATGTGTGAATTTTGTCTTAGATGCTCATATTTGGAGAAAGTATAAGACTTGAAGCAACCGAAGCCATGCCGTGAAGCAACCTAGTCGTGTTTCGGGATGTAGGCCGCACCGGACTACATCCCGAACCCTGGCTCCCAAACTAGGTGGTCCTCTGACTTAGGAGCCAGTGTTATGCTGTCGTTGCGTTGTGGTAATAAACCTTTGTATGGGGGTGTGTTCAAACAGTACACAAATAACCCATGCCATGTCAGGTTTCAAGGTTCAATAGCAGTGGAAATTATGTGAATAAAAATACTTTTAACCAACCTTTTAACCCAACTGTCGTAATCCGCAAATCTATCCACTCTACTTAGAGTGAACAGATTTATTCTTGTCTACGTGCTCCATCCTCGGCCACACCGTAGCTGATGATCAGCGAGTTGGTGGCCAAACGCAGAACTTAAAAAATCACAAAATATTTGCTGAAATGCGTGCAAATAATATAGTTTTCCTGTATATTCTATAAAAAAGCGTTATTTTATACCAGGAATTTGTACCGTGTTGTCGATACGTATACCGACATAAATCTTATGCATGCAATAAAACAACTTTGTTTCTCCTCACGTTTCGATTAAATACATATTTTTCGTTATAAATACAAAGCAAGGAGATCCTGCTTATATCATGGTGGTTTTGATCTGGATTTCCTTGGATCGTTTGAGTATTAGCGCAGGCTGTAGCTAGCTAATACTGTAGGTACAGGTGACTGAACCGACAAGACTAACTTTGTAGTTAATTCAATTTGGTACAGATGCGATTACCTTAGCTTAAAGGTACTTATAGATATATCTAAATATTTCAAACGCATTATCGCATACTTAGCGAAATTTGAAGTTATAATTTTTTGTGAAAAAAAATACGGTCGTGAGTAGGATTTGAGCTTGCGCCTCCCAGAATATTCCAGGCGCTATTGAGTAGAGTTATTTTATTAGCATTTTGCTATAGAACCCTAACCCCTTTCTATTCAATAATCACTTTGACTAACGGATAGGTAGTTACCGCTTATTATTGATATTCTACAAGGGAAGACGTTGGGTTTATAGAAGAGCCAAGCGCAGCTGCTAAGCATCAGTCAGGCAAAGTTTTATTCGGTTTTTCTGTTGAGAATTTCTTAATTACAGCCTCGTTGTCTAGTGATCGCATGCGCGACTGCTGAGCACGAGATCCTGTGTTTTATTCCCAGGTCGGGCAGTGTTATTGGGTTATTCTGTTAGGAAATTGTCAGTAGCAGCCCGGAAATTAGATTTGTACCCTGTAGATGGCAATAGGATCACCGTCTAACACATGGGACTTAATAACTTTAAGGGCTGAGTTGCTCGCGTTCGTAGGAGTGCACCCTTAAAATGGAATCCTTACACGTGGCCCCTGAGTGGTGCAAAACAGGCAACACAACTCTGGTGGGAGGCTTCGGCCGGGGCTGGTTACCACCCACCGGACGAAGCTATACCGTGAAGCGACCTAGTCGTGTTTCGGGATGTAGTCCGGTGGAACCGTTGTGGGAGACGGGTCTGGGCAGTTGTATCAACTCCCCAATTATCATTCTCCCCAAATCTACCCACTCCACTAAGAGTGAATAGATTTCTTCTGGATTTACGTGCTCACGTGCTTGATGCTACTTTATGTTAACTGGAGGAGACTTTTTCCCAATTCCTATGCTCATGGTCTAGACATAATCTCATATTAATGACATAAAAATGATAAAGAAATCGATACATTGTTTCGCTTGAAGCATAAAATCCAAAAGAAATCCAATCTGGTATTTTTTCATATTATTATGTACGATTCTTAGTATAGTTACATATTTAATTTGGACTTTAAACAATGAAACATAAGACCTCATAGCAAGAGGTCTTGTCAAACGTGACCGTGGCTGACCTGTGTTTAAAAAAGTCCGTCTATTTACATATTGCAGGGATTGCCAACCTATAGTACGTTAGAATAAAAAAAATTGACGGTGTATCTGATGCAGCTGCACTGTGTATCGCGAATTCGATAACTGCACGGAACATGTATATGTACAGTATCTTTGTACGATCCGGTCTTCCACATGAAAAAAAGAAGATTACCTTTATTTTGGTCAGTTAAACAGTTTGGGCAATAAGAATTTGAAACGTTCTACTCTTGACTTGACTAGCAGCGATGTGGTTGAGTTCTCAAGTGAGGACAGTCAGCTACAAAAGTAGATTACAGGTTTAAAGTTCTCGACTTCTGCTCATTACCGTACTAATGTGGAAGAAGAATTCGCGGTAGAGAGCAGAGCTCGAGATGGCTTAGCGGTCAGAGCGCCTGGAGTATTTATCCGGGAGACGCAGATTTGAATCCTGATCAAGACCGTATTCTCTTCTACAAAAAATTATACCTTCACACGTTTTGTCATTAATATTTTTTAAGTAACCCTTATTACTAAATTCATTTCAAAATATGATATTTTAAACGTTGCTGAACGTACTAAGTCTTGCTGATATTTTAACTAAAGTAGGTAATTATGGTTTGAAGCCGATCAAATGAAATGTTCACCACCCCTGACAAAGAACATCATTACAATCATTAGCCATTTTCTCATCAGTTATTATGAGTGAACGTGTCATAACCGTTCATTCCCACGTATAAATCATTCAATATGAACGTCGCGACCGACCGATATAGTTATTATAATGTAGTTTTAACGAACAAATAGATTGAAGTGTATTGATGACACTGGGACCGAGATTGGCTGTGTCAAAGATCGTGAGGGTATTTTCACAATGGAAAGTTAGGTTGGGAACACACTGGGTTCAAATAAGGATGTAATAATATTTGACGGTATCGGAATATTCCTAGGTGATGAGATTTGTAAAGAACACCCTTAAACAGAGGCCAGAGAATCAAAGAGATGCTACAGAAATGGAAACCTTTCATCACAAAATAATATTATGATTTATTTTAGTGCTGACCGCGACTTATGGTTGAAAGTTTAATATTGTCTTAATTTTTCGTGATCACTACCTAGAGATAATAATAATAATATAATATATATAATCATTATATTAAATGGAAAAAGAATACGGTCGCGAACAGGATTCGAACCTGCGCCTCCCGGATGAATACTCCAGGCGCTCTGACCACTTAGCCATCTCGACCTCTGCTCACCACCGCGAATTCTTCTTCCATTTTTTTTTTAACTCGTCTTATGGCGACGTCATTGCTATCAATTCAGTCCTTATACAAGTGACCGAACCGACACGACTAACTTTGCAGTTAATACAATGTCGTAAAGAATGCAATTACCTTAATAATTCAAGATAAATCTTTGAAAAGCATTAACGCATGCTTAGCGAACTCTCTTTTTCCATTTAATATGATAACTTTAGAGTTCGCTAAGCATGCTTTAATGCTTTTCAAAGATTTATCTTGGAATATATATAATCTTTATTGATACCAAAATAAACCTTAAACAAGACTTAGTAGTACTAGGATACATTAATTATTGGATAGGTTATTTGTACAAAAATAATGTGAACCCTGGCTTCCAAACTAGATGGTCCTGTGACTTGGAGCTAGTGTTTTGCTATCGTTGTGGTAATAAACCTTTGTATGGGGGTGTGTTCAAACCACGGAATATATAAACTACCATTATCTATTCCGTGGTTCGAACAGAACACGAATAATACTTGCCATGTCAGGTTTCAAGGTTAAATAACAGTGGAAATAATGGGAATAAAAATACTTTAATAATAATTAATTAATAATTTAACTGTATTAATTATATATTAATGAGTTTAGTTTTTCTTGATGTGATGGTTCGAACTACGAATGATTTAGTGCTTGACAAATTAGAATAAAGTAAAGTTACTAAATACACTTGACAGTTTCTTGATAACTTATTCCATTCCAAATACCAAAAATAAAACCAAATCAAAAAACCATATTTTTACCGTTGTCCAGAGTTCATTGTATTCCTAACATTTCTATTATATGCCAGTGCATAAATAATAATGAAATGGAACCAGGACGTCCAATAGAATCCAATTCACATGACTGTGATCCGACTGCAAACAATATTGTCTATTTAAAATCGATGCAAACATCTGCCTAGTAACTTATTAATTTATGACTCGAGAATCGATTCGACGAAAGAATTCGAATGCTAAATATTCATTTAAATCCAATAAAAGTTTATACGGTGATCATTTTTAGCTTTATTTGGTTTCGTTTTCTAGTCGTTTAGAATTTAAAATCGAATAAAATTGATTCTTCTTTATTCGTGTCGATTAATAATGTAACATACACTTTATATCACTTGGTATAGCTCGTAGCATGGTGCAGTTATTGTCAGTTGGTAAGATTGCTCTTGAAGCCACTAAGTTTAAACCAAAAGTGACTAGCATCACGCCTGTATTCCCCGGAGGGGTACGCAGTGGTATACACATTTGTACAACCACATTTCACTAATGCTATTATTAAGTCCCGTGGATGGTGGTGGTTAGCGTATTGCCATCGATCGCTTTGGACCGTCTTCGGGCTGCTACTGAAAATTTCCTTACAGAAAAACCCAATAACACTGTCGAAACCGGCAATCGAACCCATGACCTCACACTCCGCAGCCGTGTTTGCGATCACTAGACCAACGGGGTAGTCAATGCAATTATTTTTAGTCAGAAAGATTGCTATTTAAACTCGAACCCAAATTAACTCTTATTAAAGTTATTAATAAAATAAATTAAGAGTAAAAATAACATTTAAAAACAAGCTTTTAATCAAATGCTCTAACCGTAACGACACAGAATTTCGTGTATGTGCTGTTGACAGTTGAAGAGTTCCTTTACCACAATAAAAAAAAATGACAAAATAATGGGTTACATTTTAATTTGAAGCCCTGGCTCCTGAGCTAGGTGGTACCTGTGTTACAGGAGTCAGTGTCTTCACCCGTTTTTGGAACAATGACAATTTATGCGATAAAAATAAAATATTAAAAAATTAAAATGTAGTGCATGCACGCTCTTGAGTGTAATGTGTGTGTGTGCGTGAATATGTGTGCGCGAACAATCTTGAAACTAAAATACCTGACCTATCCCAAACCTAAGATTCCCACGTCAATCAACAGCCATACACTCAACTCTCAGTGTGCAATTAACCCAAACATAATGTCTTACGTTATATAACATACATTGTGTCAGTCTACTATCTCGTAATTAATCTGCGCAGTCCAGGAATGGACTCACATGCGTAATATCATGTTTTAGTATCGACTGGTAATCATCGGTCGGTATACGACCGTTGAGGTTAAGCATCGCTTGGCGCAGGTCAGTCAGTAGATGGGTGACTGGTAGGAACATTGATGTCTCAGAGTTTTCTTGCGGAGGATACGATAAGCCGTCGGTCCCGGTTACGGATGTGTATGAGAATACGATATGAATACCTGACAAAAGTTGGTCCGTAATCGCCTAAGATGACTGCCTTGTATATAGGATCATAATATAGATAATAAAGATATATCGGTAGCTGTACCGAATGCATCTGCGATCCCGGAAAAGGTTAATGAAGGCCTATAATGGTTGTTTCTCATTCGATTTTTTCAACGTATTAGTTATCTATATACATATACATAATAAAAATGTAACGGATCGCTGTCTGTACATGGAAGATATATGAGAAAAAATATTATTGGGACCTTTTTCAACCCAAATAGCACCCAAAACAATGATTGTTAGAATTTTTGTCTGTTTTTCTGTTAGTCTGGGAGTTTGTGCACGCCAATCTCTGAAACGGCTTATCTGATTTAGATGTGTTTTCAGTAATATACTGTAGTAAACTTCACTTAACATTTAGTGGTGGTGTCATGTCAATCGGTTAGTAAATAAAAAAGTTATGCCAATTTCAAGAACCACGTCGAACATTTGTTAATTTACGACAACCATGCGGACGGAGTCGCGGGCACAGCTAGTTTATAATAATATCGTACAAATCATCCACGAAATATTTAAAACTTCCTTAGCCGGATTTCCCATAAATCTTATCCCAAATACACTTCACACAGGCTTACACTATTTTCAGGTCATCTGGTGTATCTTCTTCTCCAACTTCACTAATGAACCCACTTATTAATTTTCCTATATTTTATCATGAGTCTATATTTTGACTTGATTTCTTATACATATAAAACTACCTCAAAACCTTAGAGAAATGATTTGTAAGGTAAAAGCGATTCGAAAACCTTATCTAACAGCACAATAGCTGCTTTCATACGTGAGACTTTCCGAAGATATGTCTTAAAATACCGCTTTATTTATAGTTTTCTTAAGTCACGTTCCGAACAGAATATTAATGGATGCTTAAAACAATGTTAGGAGAAAGCGAAAAATGGATTTGGAAATTTTTACCGTTCACGAAGTTTTTCGTACTGAAGCTAGCATAAGCAGAAGCTCTTCTGTACGCATGCGTTATTATTATTACATTATGAATTCATGATAGGTATACTTGACCACACGAGGCTGGATTGCTGCCCGAGCATTGATCACCACGCTAGCTCAATGCCGATTGGCGATTTCAGACCATCAATTCCAGGTTTACTCACGATGCTTGCTTTCACCTGATGTTTGTGATTTCGTAGATTAACTAAGAAAGAAGGATTTAATAAAATAAAGTCACATTGATACATGCCAGTTCAACCCACATAAAACATAAACATAACATAGCATCAAACCAGTATTCCCCGAAGGGGTAGGCAGAAGTGTACACAGTTGTACACCCAAATTTCACTAATGCTGTTATTAAGTCCCATGTAATAGGTGGTGAGCTTATTGCCATCTACCGGGTACAATTCAAAACTCCGGCCTGCTACTGAAAATTATCTATCAGAAAAACTCAATATCACTGCTCGACCCGGGAATCGAACCCGAGGCCTCATGCTCAGTAGTTCGCGCGGGGCCATTAGACCAACGAGGCAGTCTACCCATATAAAACCCTAAATACGTGTTATTTTCACGTGACAGCCCCATAGCGCTAGTAAATACATAATCATACCAAAGAATTCATCTGGTCCTCCAAGACGCGGCCATTAGCACTATCATTTTATTGGTCCCAAGCACCATTTGTTTTCATTTAGGGTAACGTAACGATTATGTACTGTTACCGCTTATTACATAGATATTTGCTTAGAAAGTAGTTTATTTTACTGATCCAGTACATATTGTATTATTGTGGGTTCCGGTAATAAACGTTCGAAGTAAAAGTATCTTATATTATGCGATGAATTGATGGGATATGATAGGATTATGTTTTACACGCAATTTAATTGGCAATTATAATTAATTCATAATGTATGATCCTGTAAATGCACACCATTATAAAGCTAGATTCAGATTACGATGTCCTGTTAAAACTGACGCCTTTTAACACAATGTTAGCCAATGAGAGGAAAAAGGAAAGGAAGATGGATCTTCGTTTGGCCACCAACTCGCCTGATGGTAAGCGACAGTGTGGCCGAGGACGGAGCACGTAGATCCAGAATAAATCTATTCACTCTTAAGTAGACTGGATAGATTTGGGGAGAACGATAGTTGGGGAGTTGATGCAACTGCCCAGACCCGTCTCCCACAACGATTGCACCGGACTACATCTTGAAACGCGACTAGGTCGCTTCACGGCATGGCTTCGTCCAGTCGGTGGTAACCAGCTGCCAACAGCCCAACAGAGTTGTGATGCCTGTTTTGCACCACCCAGGGGCCACGTGTAGGGATTCCATTTTAAGCACTCCGACGGACGCGGGCAACTCAGCCTCCAAATAGTTTCGTTTGATTGCTCAATCATGCACAATATTGCAAATCCGAATTAATTATTATGTGTTACTGTTAAGTAAGTAGAAATAATATTTATGGATTTTTATAGCAAAACAAGAAGCGCATTCCGTGCTCACTGATGCAGCTTAACACCAGTGCTTTACATGGAGAGACTATCTGACCTCCACAACCCAGCTACTGGGTAACAAGACATCTCATGGACCATGGTATGACTGGTTGTCCGACTTTTAGGCCTTTGACTACCCATAACGGCTGTCATAGATCTTAATTTGACATATTTCTCTCCGAATAAATGCATTTAAAAAGATGAAAACAGTCTGATCTTGCATTTAAATTAAAGACCAACCTCTGATCCATTGAAAGGAAATAGAAAATCATATAATTCACATATAAAAGGCATATAAAAGGCATATAATTAATCACATACAAAACGCTTTTCACACTACATAAAAGAAACTTCCAATCAATGGGGAGATAATCGATTCGCGTGGAAACCGTAAAATATCTGTTTGATTGTCAATGGTGAACCAGCAGTAGGTGGTCTAGTGTGGGACCCTCAACTTGACCTCACAGAAGGGCAACATTCCTTTGTCGGAGTTCGATGCATGTCAATAGTGTTTGGTACAAGGTAGGAGCAAAAGCGAGTTTACCATTTGATAAAATTCAAGATATATTGCATAGTAGCTGACCCAACAAATGTTTACATAACCAAATTCGAAGAGGATTCAGCTTTTCCCGAAAAATCCGCGCAAATTTTCAAATTTTTATTTTTCTTTAACCTTATTGACACACAGGGAGCTAGCGCTGTGATCAAAGCTCATGCCTTCTTTGTATAAGAAGAGGCCCTTGCAACAGGTGTAGGACAGTTATGGGACTGGTTATGTATGCATGTTATATTGTAAAAACCTTATTCCGACAATCATATAGCTTAAAAAAAAGTTCCAGTCGTTCCTGTCGTTCTCAAGTTATGCGCTTACCAACAGTTCTTTTTTATTCATACATATGTATTACATAGCATCACGCCTGTATTCCCCGAAGGGTTAGACAGGGGTGTATACAGTATTGTACACCCACATTTCACCAATGCTGTTATTAAGTCCCATGTAATAGGTGGTTAGCCTATTACCATCTACTGGGCACAATTCCAGACTACGGACTGCTACAGAGAATTTCCTAACAGAAAAGCAAATAACCAGGCAAGTACGAATGCCGCTTGGTAATCGTTATAAGAGTGACAGATATTTAATTATTTTTTTCAGTATTGGAGTGTCTTCAAGTTTCCCTTTTATACCAAACTACAATATTGCCCACGGTAATGAAAATCTGAAGATATACAAACACACTGCAGACGATTATGACTTTTAATGCAACAAAAGAAGTCTTAAAATAAAATAACTTCTGAATTAACTAACAACGTGACAACAACGAAGTCTTTTGATAAAGATTCGGAAAGAACAGAACAAGTATTATTTTATCTTTCACAATGTTGTGATACGCAAATAATAGCGTGACCTTTACGGGTCAAGTTCTCTGCTGTTCCGGATTGGGAGAACAAAGAAACACTGTTATAGTATAACTTTCGATGTTGCTGAATCAGACATAATTGTTGTATAAAAACTTTCGTGAGACATATTCGCCGCGGGCTCAGCTCATGTCTAAGGGCTCCGTTCGAGTTTGAAACAAGTCGGACAATCCCAAAATATGCAAGTGAGTAGTAACCGGTGAACAAAAATTGATATAGGTATCATGTAAATTATTTATAAAAAGATACCTAAATACACAACTGTCTCGTTGCTGTAGTGGTCCCAAGCGCGACTGCTGAAGATAAGGTCCGGGGTCCGACCCCCAGGTCTTTGTCTGTGAGGAAATTCTCTGTATCAGTCCGGAGTTTGGAATTGTGCCCTTGTGTGTGGTAGATGGCAAAAGGCTCACCACCTATTACATGGGCCTTAATAACAGCATCGGTGAAATGTGGGTGTACATCTCTGCCTTCCCCTTCGGGGAATACAAGCGTATGTTATGTTATGAGTTAGCCGCTGTGTCACTATTCGTGAATGTCAGGATTTAGGGGCCAATCTTCTTGTTACTTTATTTTAAATATGTTGCATAGACAAAAGATCCACGAAGTCAATGTCATAGTAGAGCCTAGCAATAGAGCACGTTCATCAATGTCGTTAAAACAAAAGTTCCAATATAGGAGGATACTTTCATTCCTATAAACAAAAGCTTTCTTATTTTAGTGCCTACATTAAATTGATGAAACTTAACAGCTTTGGGTTTCTCATCGATATTGCAGACAAAGTCTTGAATACCGCATTTAAATAAACTGCCTTGAGAAAATTCTTACGAGTGAAAGGACGGGCAGTTAATTTTCCGCGAAAATTGTTAGTTAAATACTTTTACCAAAAGGTTTTGAAACTTATGGAAAAAAAAGTTATGTAGTATCTACCTCAAAGAAACCAAGACTATGCTTCACAACTCCCTATATTTATATGTAACCATGGCCTAAGTGACATTATAGCCACATATATGTAACCATATATGTAGGTATTTATTCCTAGTTCTGTATGTCTAAGAAAAACGTAAGACGTAAAGCTAAACATTCGTCACTGCCTATGGTTCGCCACTGGCCGTGTTATCACTTGCAAAGCTCCAATTTGCACATTATTCGTAATTATAACTAACACTATATGTACATGTACTTAAAGATATAGTACGTAGGTAATAAAGCTACATACAAATAGCTCACGAGAGCTATGCAATGTCACTAGCTGTGTATTCACTTACAAACCTCCTATTGGCACTTATATGTATTTATTACACATTCCACACAAAAGCTTTACTTTGCACTAGCCGTGTAATCACTTACAAAACTCATATATGCACTTATTTGTATTTATTACTAATCCTGTATGAATATATATAACGTAGGCAGTAAATGCCCACATTCCTCACGTGAGCCACTAGCCGTGTAATCACTTACAAGCGACAAAGGCATTAAAGCACGCACGAACTGTTTTTATTCAATATGCCACTATTCTGGTAAATTTTATATATTTATATATTTTATAAAGAGAAAAAATAATGAGTATGCAGTTTTTTTTTTTAATTTAACGGAATTAAAGAGTTTGATCGCTTTGCAAACACTCTAAAGATAGTGAATTGAAAAAGAATAATGTTTTTTTTTTTTTGAAAGTAACGCATCCGGGTATAGAAGTGACGATAGATACAGAACTATTAAAATTTAATGTATTTTAAACTTCGGAAAACATACAGCTAGTTAAACAAATTGAACATTTAAATCATAAAGACAGGGCCAATTACAAGTTATCATATCTTTTCATTGCTAACACAAGTATAGTTGAACTAATTTATTGCCAGCAGATGCAAACAGAGCTAACTATGATTGTTGCAAATAGTTAGAAGTTTAAACCAATAAAGTTCGTGCTGATACGAGAGAATATGAAGCCTTCAATTCATGTAAACAACTATTAGGTGTCTTATATGCACTTCACAGGATCACAGATAATTTTAGGCAGTACAATTCACAGGATCACAACAACCGACCGAATAATAAACGCATAGTCTTGACATTATCGTATTCCCACTTTTGAGGACCCCACTGAATGTAAAAAGGTTGACGATCCGTTTCAAGAATAAAAAATCACTGCTTCCACAAACATCAATAAAATGTTGACAGCAACTGCAGAAAAAAAAACTGATTTCATTTGTATTCAAACGTTCATATACACAGAAGCTTTATTGTATACTTTTCTAATACTGTGATGATTTAAAAAAAGGCTTTAGGTATTTTGTTTATGATTAAAATAAAATACTTAAATATTTTATGAACGAGCTACAAAATACAAGCCATGCTTAGTTTGTGGCTTTTGAATAATAAATATTTTCGATTTATTTATTTTGTTAATGTAAACTAAAATTTACGTTCCCTAAAAATCCGCAACAAAATATAATGCAACTAAAATACTAACATAACATCACGCCTTTATTCCCCGAAGGGGTACGCAGAGGTGTACACAAGTGTACAACCACATTTCACCAATGCTGTTATTAAGTCCCATGTAAAAGGTGGTGAGCCTATTGCCATCTATCGTGCACAATTCCAAACTCCGGGCTGCTACTGTGAAATTCTTAATAGAAAAACCCAATAAGACTTTGCCTGACCCGAGAATCGAACCCGACACCCCATGCTCAGCAGTCGCGCTTGGGACCACTAGACCAACGAGGCAGTTACGTTAGTGAGTACTAGAGTTTTCCAATTCTAAAGTATATTACTCTAATGCGGTCCAGAATAAGGCAGCAGGGTCAACATCTGGCCCTTTCACCTCACCTTAGCACCGAGCACCTACGGTTTGATCCTCACGATCCTTTACTAAGCGACTTCCTTAGTGCTGTACAAATTAGCCGCAGTAACTGCTAACCTCGTATTAATAAGACGGTGTAAGTGAAGGTTTAGATCTCTTTTACAATTCTGTGAATGAGAGAGAGTATGTATGTACGTGGGATGTTGTGGTGTCAGATTTGTTGCTAGTTTTATTTTTTTGGAAAAGAGGTAAAGGCGAGATGTCTTCCAGAATTATTATACCCCAAATTCTTCTGCTGAGACACCCGCGGGTACATTCTCTGTTATGCAACACACTTAGGCGTTTCACTATCAATGAACTTTTATTTTTTACTCTTACCAAACTGAGAAAGTTATTAACTTAACATTTAAACTCATAAAGGTTTTTAAAATATATAATTAGTTAATACTTTATTACTACAGCCATTATATGAGAACTAATGAGAGCCTTTCAAGCACTCGGTAGATATGAAACACAACATAAAGAGGGAGTTATAAAACCGATCGCTTTATTTATATATATATATATATTATCGTAAAATTCCATTAAAACCTATTCACACTTACTTATTAAGAGCCCGCTGAAGTTCCGACAAGAGTAAAATAAGAAAACTTTCGATTCCCACTCAGAATAATAAAATATACAGTGATAATACACGCATAGAGCCTCATATAGCTAAAACATGCACTTTCTTTGTCTATTCAATGTAAGATTTACTCGTGTCGTTACAAACCACGCCTTTACAACGCCTCTATAGCGGATACGTTAGGTTAAGATCGCTGTTCATGTGCGATTAGTCGTTATTCTCTGCGATAAGTCGCGCTTGGACCATCTTTATGTTGTGTTTCTAGGGTTGTGAATTTACCTTTACGGTAGGTACTATTCTACTCTCAAACGCTAAAGAAATTATAAAAAATTGCAGTATCCTAAAATAACGAACATTGAAAATAATAGCGAGTTTATTCGTAAACAATTGAAAATGTAATTAGACCAATGATATTTTTAATATTGCTACTGATACACATTGCCTGTTTATATTTGTATACCATAAAATTGAAATGGCAAATAGTTGGACCGTATACTACCTACCTTATCACTGACATGCACCACATTTATACACATAAACAATTCGATTGAATTTGTAATGCCCAGAAAGTCGTCCGTACAATCTTACAATGAATAGGATGTTAAAGACATTTTGTAGTTTTAATTACATAGTATATAAGGGTTATGTGTAACAATGGCGGCAGTATCTCACTTCATCGCTTAGGTAACTGAGGGCGGGATGGCTCGTCATAAATCGTGTTTGTCGTCAAAATGTAACAATGGCCATGACAGTGCGGTAACGTCGGCATGAGAAGGCTTACAGAATGTTGTGTTTAGTTGTAAATTTCTATAATAAAAAACCTTTTCACCTGTTTTTTCGATATAAAGTACCTACCCACCTACCTACCTAAAACTAACGCCCAATTTAATTAAGAAATTTGAACATGAAACAGGAGACGAACAAAGTTTTTGGGTAAAGAGTCGTTTTCATTTTAAATATTTCATAAGCCTCCTAGATTTGTACAGCGGTTATAAAAAAAAACTAATTTTGATATTTTGGAAGTTCATGAAGAGGAAAAAGCAAGTGTAACAATGAACTGTTCCATTAAGTAACTGTCCCAAGTTGTGCAATTGGATTATTTCACAATAACATAAAACGCAGAGCTTTTTTTTTATTATTTTAACAAATTACTAATACTTACAGAAAAATCTTTGAAAAGTATTAACACATGCTTAGCGTACGTTAAAGTTATAAATGTAGAAAAAGAATACGGTCGCGAGCAGGATTCGAACCTGCGCCTCCCGGATAAATACTCCAGGCTCTCCGACCACTAAGCCATCTCGACATCTGCTCACCACCGCGTTTCCTTCTTCTACGTTTTAACACGTCTTTTGGTGACGTTATTACTATCTATTCAGTCCCTATACAGGTGACCGAACCGAGACGACTAACTTTGCAGTTAACACAATGTCGCACAGATGCAATCCAGGAGGCGCAGGTTCAAATCCTGCTCGCGACCGTATTCTTACTCCACAAAAACATATTACTAATACTTATAAAATGAATAAACTTATAAAACGGGAGAACCAATAAGTCTAACGAGATATCGGCCAAACACCCACACCACAGTTCATTACCACAAACAAACAAAAACTAGCTCCTAACGATATCAGAGAAAAACAAAACTGCCACATATCAACATTGAACAAAACGAACAACATTTCTAACACATTATTGCAAAAAATTATAAGTACGTACCGACGATTGGTTTCTATAACTTTTCCTATAGATAATACAGTGACTTGCGCAAGACTCAGGGAACTTTTTACTAAATGTACCTACTTTTTGTTGTATAAAATCTTACAATTTGAGATTGCCTTTTTGGTCTAGTGGTCGAAGCGCGGAAGTTGAAAGTGAGGTCCTGATTTCGTTGATAAGCGTCACTGGTTTGGCCGTTAATAAATTCTCAGTGGCAGGCTGGAATTAGGAATTGTTTCCGGTTGTGGACAAAAGGTTGACCAATTATATGGGACTTAAAAACTGTCCTCTACCTTACCGTTCTGGGATACAAGCGTGATGATATTAATCTATATTAATATTGCAGTATCACTATATTCTTCGGAGGATGATCGTAAACCCTAGAATTAGTAGAAAGGAGACGAAAATAAATCCAGAAACCAGATAATTCTACTATTTGAAGCAGTTGTATGACCTAGGAATAAGGAATATGAATCTGATCTGATGTCCTGATTTTCATAAAAACTTGGGACCAGTACCAATGTTATCAAATCTAAAAATCAGAACCATATTTGGCCTTTTACTGACTGTCTGACGTTTAACCAATAAACTTTTTTTTAAAGCCGCCCATGGGCCTCTGACACGACTTTACACTCCATCGAGCATATCTCTCAGTTCGGACGATTTCGTCACGACGTTTTCCTTCACCATTTTAACCAAATGATAATTAATGTGTAATACGCACATGACTTGAAAAGTCAGTGGAGCATGCCTTTAATTCAAACTTGCTACCTTTGACTTGCCAGTCCAACGGCCTTACCGCTAGACTATTACTGACTACTTGAATTAAAAAGTGATTGAGGAATTTTCTGATTTTGGTATACTACTCACAGAAACCCGGCGTGAAACAACGCTTGCGTTATGTTTCGCTGACTGAGTGAGGGTACCTGAGACCCAAACCCTTTAAAAGGCCGGCAACTTACTTGCGACTCCTCTGGGGTTGCGTTTGTCCATGGGCGGCGGTAATCGCTTACCATCAGGCGATCCGACTGCTCGGTCGCCCCGATTCCACAAAAAAATAATTCGTTAAATAATCTACTTCATTTAAAAATGACTAATCCCGAAAAGCATACTAAAATCAGAAACTTCCTCAATACTGTTTACATTGTTAGACAGATCTTTTAACATTAACTATAGCGAGATATTTCTGCTAACCGTATGTAGTGCCTTCCGGTGCGTTGCACAACATACCGCAAACGATCTGTTTTCACTAGAAAGCTGCATCCAATATGTGTAACACTAGAAGATTGGATTATCTTTAACCCTGGATATTAATGTAACTGTTAATGAAAGTTAAGGTTACTGAAATGGAACTGGAAGAAAGTGCTTGATTACCTATTTCTTAGTTTAATTTTGCGTTATAAACATTCTTACGAATAAGATTAAGCAATCCTGCTATATGAGGATTTAGCTTTCTGCTTATATAAAACAATCTCGTTCTTCTGTCTTCTCATATCTATAATTCATCGTCATACGCACATTTTTTAAATCCAGTTAGGGCGTAAGCTTCCTCTCTCTTTCACCATTTCTCCCTGTTTTGGCCCCAATGTTGTCCAGGTCTTATTAGAGGTTTATGTTCCCTTTATAGTATATATATTTTGTGTTGTATTTAATGGTATTACCGTTGAGCAAGACAACATAAGAGTAGTATATAAGGCTTTTCGTTATTGAACCCGTATTTGTTTTACTGATGACCTTCTTTTTAACTTATACAGAAACAGCCATTCCCAAATTACTGCCAAAATATCTATCGATTCTGAAAATCTGAAACAAGAGCTTTTTGGTCATCAACTCACGTGTTTGGTCATCAAATCAATTTAACGTTTCTTTGCATATACTCCAATCCGCAGTGAGCTACGATGATGATCAATGCTCGTGGCTTCTCTGTATGAGAAGAGCAAGGGTCTCCCTGCAGTGGGACAATAATGGGCTGGTTATGTTATGTAATTTTTGCATATATTCATTAATCAAAACTTAAATATCATTATTAGCTTATCAATAATATTCTCAATTACAATTATCGTCTACCTTGTCTTAGAACTACGTAGGAACGGCTACCAGTTTTCCTGAAAAAAACTGAATACCAAGCAACTCTTCAGGCCTTCACAACTGTTACTAGGTAACATGTTAATAGACTAGTGTCAGACTTTCAAGCATCTACCTTTTGTCCTAATTTGACAACCAAATCCGATGGCATAACATGCTGCATTTGATGCAATTATGTTCATCCACATGCAAAACGCAGCAAGTCATCAATCGATCCGTGCGACTATTACTTAGCCACGAGCCCCTCTTAATATCCTCAATTACAATCACGAGTACTTTAATCTGTCAATATCAGACGGTTATAACCAACAATTTATGCGGAAGTATGATAATTGCCTCGCTAATTGCGTTCTAGAGGTGATACAACGATCTGGGAGCGTTGTCTATGATTGTGACGTAATGTGTGGAAAGCATCGGACATGGGAATAAGAATACAATGGGCCTTGGAAATCTTGGGTACTTTGATTAATTTTGCTAATGATATTTAGTGAGTTTTTGATAGTTTTATGTCGTATTATTTTATGTTTAATTGATGAGCATTGGTTTAATTGTATTTAAACCAATACTTACGGACTGCCTCGTTGGTCTAGTGGTTCGAAGTGCGACTGCTGAGCATGAGGTCTTGGGTTAGATTCCTGGGCCGGGCATAATGTTATTGAGTTTTCTGTTAAGAAATTCTAGTAACAGTCTGTAGTGTAGAATTGTGCCCGGTAGGTGACAAGGCTCACCATCTCTATCTACTCCTCGGGAAATACAGGCGAGATGCTTTGTTACTTTAATTGTATTTTTCGTCACTGTTTTGTAAAGTGTTATCCTGAAATCATATCTTGACTATTGCCAAATACATATTGGTTTAAAAAAGAGAAATGATAAGTTCTACATTCTTGTACATAAATTATCATTTACTTTAAGTGTATAAGTACCTACACTAATTAGAATATAAATACTTGAACTGTTTCGTTACATTTAATAAATTTGACAGCTCAATAGTCTACTGCAATCTGCGACCCGAAGATTAAATTTGTTGTTAAGGATCTGGGTGTAATCGGCATGCTAGATTATCTTCTTTTTTTAAACGCACCCACAATGCACCAGACTCAGACACCAGAACTTAGAGGACGAGACGGGAGGCTTCTGACTAAATATCGAACAAATATAAACGCCGCTTTTGGCGGGGGGTGAGGTAAAACATAAGGACAAAAGAACGTGCACTAACGCAACAAAAAACCTCGACTTTACATTAACAGCATTAACACACATAAATTAAACACAAACATAAAATTGTAACAATACAGGTAAAAGTTTGATTGATAATCATGCCAGTGGCGAGAGAGGTACGCCCGCTAAAACTACTCCAGTACAAATTCCTTCAAGCACTAGAAAATATGATTATAATGAACAAAGCTAAATAAATTAATTTTTAACAAAAAAAAGAACCGACTCCAAAAATCTTTCTGTTAAATAAAAATGCACTAAAAAGTAAAAAAAAACATTGCATTATTTCCTTACTTCAATTTACATACAATTTTTTTTTTTAATTAGAGGATTCTGAATAAAATCCATTTATTAGGACAATAATTTACAATTATTTTTATTTTTGGAGTCTAAAAATTAAATAATTTTCTAAATCGGTTCATAAACGACGGAGTTCTGAGGTAACAAACATAAAAAAAAAATACAACCGTATTGATAACTTCCTCCTTTTTGGAAGTCGGTTAAAAAAGAACTACTTCAACATACGTCGCAGTTCCATACACAAACTCTATGAATCGGTACTCTGTCTACTTATAAATCGGGTTAAATGATACGGGTCGTTGGTCGTAGACGAGATTGTATATCGCAATCATATCGTATGCATCTAATACCATGCCATTGTTTTACTAAGCAACCATTAATGTGTAGAGAAATTATGACATAACAACTTTGTACACAAAAAAAAAATACCTTCCCTTTTCCCAACTATATTGAGGTCGGCTTCCAGGCTCACTACATTTTGCTGAACCTGCCAGTATTTCTGACAACTTATTAAAGAGCGCACTTAACTTTTTTTATAAGTAATGCTCAATACTGAATATTTATCGCGTTCCATAATGTAATTCAGGGGGTAAATTTTACAATCAGTTCGATCATTAGTATGCGCGGCACAGCAATGTAGGAGAGAGGAAGCACTATTTGTCTTACATGAAATAAAACTATTTTAGCATATAATTTATTTCTTATTAATATTACCTGTGCATCTTAGTTTTTATTCTTAAAATAAGCCCTAGCACCTAGGCTTCATAACATAACTCCACGGATCTGAAAAAAATACGGATGTAACCTTGCCTTATCATAAGCAAAGCATAGATTACGCACACAGACTTGCCAGCCAGTACGCTAACTGGCGCCGAGTGGATGAGTTTTAAGTATTTGTATGCGTTTATCTCGTGTATGACAAGCGAAATTGGATGACAAGGCATCTCTCACATGTCGTACGCAACGCTCCATCCGTATTTTTTTAAGGTCCGTGCATAACACTACGTATTTTTTTCTTTTACTTATCGTGTAGTTGATAACCACCTAGTGTTAAAGTAAGTATAAACCACCAGTAGACTTCTTATATGGCTCTACACACCATCGAGAATATCTCTCAGGTGTGTTGGACTTCCTTGTGATGTTTTTCTTTACCGTTTTAAGCAAGTGATTTTTAATTTCCAGTACGCACATGACTCCAAAATGTCAGTGTGCGTCAATAGAAAGACTTTAAGGCTATTATAGCACAAGGACGTTTGAAGCATAAGGGGGTTAGAGGGTAACGGCACGGCATTAATGATAACGGGCATTAGCTCTCACTCAAGCTGTCTCTTCTCAACCGTTGTTGTTCAACCAAATGTTCAACAACTGGCTTTATTAGGGTTAAGAAAGACAGTTATTGAACATTGAATAAAGCAGAATCCCTCTTCATTTGTCTAACAACTCACTGCTTAAGGCTAAGTCTCACAAGATGTAATTACAATCTCCAAAATACCCAACAAATGAGCCAATAAATCAATAATCACAGTATTCACCAATCACAAATCGATATCTTAATCTAATTACCTAAATTACAGTAATTACATTCGTAATAAAATCGACTGAGGCACTAGACAATGAATAATTACAGATCTATTTTTTGATAATGCTAAACTATCTGCCAGTAATCGACTTCCTTACTGTCTTACCAACTTAGTTTTGCTGGTGGCAAAGTTTAGAACTTGAAATTCTTTCAAGTAATTTGAGGTTAAGTGAAAGCTACTAGCGCCATTGTCGACGGCAAATGTAACTTTGTGGAAACATAACCTGCAATATGTTTGTTTTAAATGGCTTTTATTACAATAGCGTAAAAGCGATCGCTGATAATATAAATGGTCGATTTGAATTTATGTAACTGAGTCCATATGTTATGTAATATTAAGAGAATTGTGCAAGCATAGCGTGTGTAACATTCCAATATTTAGCCCTTGGATATAACATATTTATTAAAAGCATAGATAATACTGATTCAAACACATGATAAAGCCCAAATACTTTGGCGTTGTTGAGGAGCTCGTGTGTGAACGTTTTTTTACCGCAAGAAAGTATCTTATATAATTTCATGTGGACGAAGATAACAGATTGGATTACTACTCTACTTCCACAATATTGAGGGTAGTCATGCGCACGGGCCGCTCGCCCGCAAATATATGCACATACGCACGGTCTAACAGCTTCTGATGATGCCCCGTGGGAGGGCTGAAACACGTGTAGAGTAGTTGGTGGTAGATGCAACTTTTCAACGCTTGCATATGCCCATATATTTGTGAGGGGCGGGCGGTGCACAGGTGCATGGCTACCCTCAATATTGTAGAAGTAGCTAGGTATTGTATTTATTTACACCCATTGTAATGGACTTCCGCAAGGTGACGCCTGAATCTAGTCAATAAATAAAAGCGAAATAAATGGTGTGATATGCAGTCAGCTCATAACAAACTACTTTATTCTCAATTAGAAAAGCTCGATACATTGGAAGCACCTGACAATACTTTGCTTTGAACGTTGTCTCCTGCACAATTGCTACTAGTACTGCCACTGGAAAACGCACGCACTTTTGTTTAATTAATAAATAATAATCCTCCATCTTCGCTGTGCCAGTCGATGGAATAACGCCCAATGAGTTAATCTTCTTATCGGTTGATGAACAACCTAGTCAGTCAGAGTTAAAACCGCCATCGAGAACATATCTCAAGAGTCTCAGGTGTGCTGATTTCCTCACGATGTTGTACTTAACCGTTTTAAGCAAGTACGAATTAATTTCTAATACGCACATGACACGAAAAGTCAGTGGTAAGGCGTGCCTTGGATTCGAGCTTGAAAATAATATACAGGCAAGATAGTTTAGTATTATACGAGCAGTGAATGTAATTAAAAAGAATAAAAAAATGAAGGTACTCAATGAAACTAATCAACGATGCCTAAAAAACATGGCTCAGCCAATATGGAAGGTCTAAATTTTGGTTTTATCTGATGACCTATGTTTCTTAGGCATAGTATTTTGTCGACTCAGTATAAGGACTGAATAGATAGCGATGAAGTCACCAAAAGACGTATTAAAAAGTCAAAGAAGAATTCGGAGTAATGCGCTGAAGTCGAGACGGCTTAGTAATCAGAGCGCCAGGAGCCATTATCCGGGGGGCTCAGGTTCGAGTGCTGCTCACAACCGTATTTTTCGTCCAAAATTTTTCACTTTATACATAATAATTCAAGATAAATCTTTGGAAAGCATTAACGCATGCTTAGTGTTAAAATATAGATGAATAATTCGTGGTGGTGAGCAGAGGTCGAGATGGCTAAGTGGTCGGAGCGCCTGGAGTATTTATCCGAGAGGAGCAGGTTAGAATCCTGTTCGCGACTTTTTCCATTTAATATAATAACTTTATATATAATAGTTTAGTTTCATTGGTAGAATCTACGTAACAAAACCGACTCTTTTCAATTACAACCTGTGTAATTATGTGACTATAAGAAACGGATACAAGTACCCTACTTATTTGCATACACCTGATTAGATCTTAACTTTAAATCTTACATCAGTGACCGACAATTGAAATTACCTGGTGTAATCAATTATGACATAACAATGAATATTTAATGAGCAATTCTTAAGTGTTTAGGGGGTTATGATAATTGAAACTCTTTCATCTGAATTAATAACAGTAAGTACTTAAGTTTCGTTTGGTAGCCTGCCGCCAAAAAGTTTAAGTTTGACAGCTAAATTGGCGGGAGATGCGTCCGGAAATTGTTTTGAGAAAAAAAATGGGTCAAGGGCTAAATACAGATACCTGTACCCTACAATAGTGCTTTCTGTATCAAAACGTGGATAAAAAAAACTTGTCCAGATGTGACGCGTACTAATTCTAAGCGGTTCATCTTTCTGGATCACAGATTGCTTAAAAACGTATTATACCCGTAACCCGTGGGTGTAATGCTTTGAAATTATATATTTTTGAAGTATATCAATTACAATTATATAGGTATAAGATTAAATAAAAATAAGCATTCACAAATGATAACGCATTATTATGCCACTTCAGAGCATAGACCAAGAAGAAGAAACCGCGTTGACAATTTCCGACAACTAGTAGCGTTACCTAACTGTATTTTCTACTATTCGACTGTTTCATATTAAAACTAACGCTAAAAGTGCACGTGTGTGTAATATTTTGTCATGTTTAGCTACTGGTACGCTTAGGCTTAGTCCCATTGTGAAATTTTGCACCAAATCTCTTCCGGCCAACACGGCCACTGCCAAATACATTTCTAATTAATATTCCGCAAATCCTGTATCATGTTATTAAAGCTATTAATGTAATAGTTTCTAAATTGGTAGCGATACATTACCTGTGTGTCGTGGCTCATTGCTTACACTCGAATGGGCGTAGCGCCTTGTAAGCTGCTCCGCGGATTAGCGGATTAGTTCGATCGTGTGCACTTCCCCTTATTTAATTATCTCTATCTGGGTTCGCTAAGTATTTACTCTTGGTCCGTTTGATTGAGTAAAGAGTATTTATTATTTTAAAGCTATAATTCCTTTTTATTTTTTTACCACCTAAATCGGCGAGCATGTGTAAGAAGATGTTAATGAACATATATATGGATAACTTTAAGAGTAAAGAAAGACCAAAGAAACAATGAATGTGTTGTGTGAAAGATGATACGGCTAGAAAAGGAGTGATTACTGAGATGGAAGGAAATTAAGGAATAGACATGCTAGGTGCAAGTAAATTGGGACAAGAATAGAGGGATGATGATAGTGATCTATCAAAAGGATCAAGTGTATAACTACTTCATAATATAAGCATAAGATAAGCAGTGGTACATCACAGGTTCAAATCTAATAATTAGTATGCCTAAGTATTATATATGAATTATAACTTCCATAATGGTGAAGGAAAACATCATCGTGGTGCATCAAACATACCTAAAAGAAGAAGTTATAAAAACAAAAAGTTTTTTTTTTTTTTTTAAAAACATTGCCCCACTCTAGGAATTTCTTCCTGTATCGTAGGTGGTTTACAGACATATAATCTCACAAGCACACACACCCAGACCTGGAGCAATTATCTATAGATCGTACATATATTTGCTCCGTGCAGGAATCGAACCTGCGACACGCAGCGCAGCAGTCGGTCTCTCGACCACTGCGCCAACCGCGCTGTTGTATGACTAAAGGGTAGAGAAACGAATTAATCCTAAAAGGTACTAATATTGACGAAAAGAGGACAGATTTATTTGTTTGTAAGCGATAAAATCTGAAACTTCTGAACCGATTTTAACAATTCTTTTACCATTAGATACCTAGCTGCTTTACCAACAGTAACATGGGCTATATTTTATTTCAGTACATAATAAAATGATTTCAGCCTAAAATTGCACGCGGGCGAAGTCGCCCGATAGTCTTTTATAATTACGTAACACACTATTATTAAAACGAAAAATTATAAAACAATCACACAACCTAAAGAGAATTAAAGCTTAGAAATAAATAAATGAATTAAAGTTCTATAAGTAAACTTTATAATGAGACTACATATTAGGTAAGTTAGTAAGTATCTATGAACAAAAATATGCTAATTATTGTTCTCAGTTTGACTCGCGACATCGCCGCAGCCTCAGCTCATGACTAAGGGCTCCGTTCGAGTTCGAAACTAGTCGGGCAATCCCGAAGAATGCAAATGAGCAATAACCGTTGAACAATAATTAATATGAATGTGTCTCATGAAAGTTATTATACAAAAAAAATGCTAATTAAACATACCGTACAAACAATAAAACAAACACATTATTAACACACTTGTTTATCTTTCATCAAATCAAAGATATAATAACTTGTACGGGTGTCGTAACAGTTAATGAGACGGACAGTACAAGCAGTCAAATTAACAATGTACCTCGTATCCTTGTTAGTACTTGCACCACAAATATACCAGGCCTTTCCCACGACCATTTTAAACTATTCAATTTGAGACATTTACCAAGTTGATACCAGTTAAATACAGTTTTGTTTATATAATTTTGGAATTAATAGTCAACGATTATGTCCTGCTGTCTTATTGGCACACGCGCGTCTGTTGAGGGTGAGGGTCTGGGTTCGATTCCCAGTTCGGACAAGGTTCTTCAGTTAGGAGTTTCCCAGTAGTATGTAGGCAAAGGTATACCTACCTACACAGTTTATCAATGGCGTTGTTAAGTCAAATGAAAAAGGTGGTAAGCCTATTACCATTTACTGAGCACAATATTTAAAACTCCGGGTTGCTACTGGCAATTTTCTAATAGAAAAACTTAACAGAAAAGCAAGAAAAGAGGCGCTGTTTCTCTAAACACAACACAGTCATCCCTTTAATCTTTACCGGGCCGCCCGGGATCGCAGCTGCATGCGACCACTAAACCAATGAACCGATGACATAATCCACCCAAAACTTAACCCCCCCAACCAGTATGTAACACTGTCATAAAAATAATAGTAAATAAGATATCGTGGGAACAACACTCCATATCCAGTATGCTTTCAACAAATTAAAAAGTTTACTAACTCCACAGCTCTGTGACGATGGACAATCGTGAAAGTCAGTATCAAATGCAAATGTATCGAATATCGTTTGGTGCGACGCTCTGATTGACACAGGAATAGGCCCCCGGCTGTGTAGGCACACTGTGGTGTCTGCGTTCGCGCAAGCCAACAATACCTTGTAGATTTTACGATTTGTATCACTAATGTTGGTTTTTAGGGATGGCAAAGTTAATGTTTGCGAGGCTGTTTCCGGAAGTCTTTCTTCAACACACAAATATAAAAAATATGTAATTTGATTTTGGACATCAACACAATAGACTGCATGATATGGATTGAGAAGGATTAAAAATTTGTCGAATTAGTTAACACCGAATAACCACAGTAGCTAGGAATCCGTAAAGATCTTTCCAACCTCTTTTTCCAGAACGAGAGAAAACTTCTGTAGCGTCCGTTATCAGCGCAAGCGAGGGCTCTGCAAGTAGCCTGTCTCCTCTGTAGTTGTATTGATCAGCCTAGAAACGTCAAAATGAATCCCCACTGAACAATATTCACCAACAGCCTTTTTTATGGTGAGTGGAAATTCTCCCTTCGTACCGAGCTTTTACCGACTAAAACCACACAGTCCTCCACCAACATTCACCTGAGTTCCGGTATTCCCAGCTTTTTTCTCCGCAACTCCAGCAGGTTTCACCAACCCCCTGCTCACAACAGCACTTGACCACAACGTGTTGTCTAGAGGACAAAGAATTGACCAGGGAGCTGTCTCAACAATGTATTTTCTTTTTTTGAGTGGAGAAAATATTCCTACTTCATGCCACACCGCTCGGGGAAGCGATATGGGTGGAACACGGTGTTTCCACCTCATATAAATATGTTGGGATACTGGGAACATGGGGACATTCGCCTGCGAGCCTCGCCAACCCTACAGCAATGCAAGGTAGGTTTCAATGACAATGTAATGCAGTACTAACTTGTTCACCATTGACTAGAGCTTCAGTTAATTTACCTCATAATCTACGATGTTAAGAGATCCACTAATGGTGTTTATAATTCAGACTTCCAGGAACTATTTGTAAGCTTTCTTCTAAAATATTAAATAAATAAATACTTAGCTTCAAGCGTGGTTATGCATAATTTAAACGATACTGCTTAGCATTTGCTTAATATTTTACTTGTAATAAAATATGTTTGTGTGTTGAGGTTAACGTTGGGCATACTTAGGTTTAAAGACGAATGAAAGTACTCGGTTCTGCAGTTTCTTAAACCTTCAACCTAGCTGTTATTTTCCACTTAAATATGAATATGAAGTCCACCTCTCCCTTCTGCTATCACCAAAACAAAGAAAATCCATTAGCAAGTTCACTTATCTGAGAAACTCTTCCTCATAATTCCTAAGAAATAACTGAACTATAAGTAGACTTAAATGTTAGTCGTGACAATTCAACATCAAAATCAGCTTTTCCTTCTTACACGACTACATGTATCTCATTAACGTGTAAGCCATTTCTAACATCATCTAGGCAGTTTCTCATAAAGCCTATTGTTAAATTAGCCGACATTAAAGCCTCCCACATTCCAGCCAACAGGCCATACGACCACTTTAAAACATAACGAACTAAACACTTTCCCACGACATAAATTGAAAGGGCACTCTACAAATCTCAAGTTACTGCACCCATTTCACTGCAAGTTTCCATAAACAACCACAGAGTAAATAATACCACAGCATATTCTTAGACCTCTCTGGTTTTCGTTGCTTATTTGTAGGAGGTTTTTAAGTCTGTGTACGGTTTAAAAAGTGTCGAGTGGTCAACTTAAGGTCGTGGTCGTTACGTTGCGCATACGTCAAAACATGTCTAAAGTACAATGAGCAATTGGAGAGGTAGGTGCAATTGTTTGAAAATTCTTGAGGCCAATTGGTTTGAGTATTTCTTTAGGCCTAGTTTATGAGCAATTGTAGTCTAGTAGATGCAAAACTATTTGTGACTTTAAATTAAGAAACGTATTTTCAGTACATTTTTGAATAGTTACTTATACCTTTATTGGTTCTCTGAATGTTAAGCCCCCTTTGGCATGAATACTCTGTATTAATATACATAAATGCCTATTATGATGATAATAATGATGACAAACTATGATAAAACATATATAATTATACGTATAGTTTAGTTAAAATTTAAATATGTGTTTCATTTCTGTAGGTCATACGCTGAAGTGCGTTTGCTTTTAAAAGCGCCTGAGTTTTTCGTGCTTCGCATCACTTACTTATGATTTGTTGCTTGTATAGTTGTACAGGAACTTGAAATAGCACGGCTTTAGAATATAGAATGTCGAAAGTAATTTGTTTATGACTTGCTCTTTTTTTAATATGTTTCTACTCTGATTATTTTTTTATTATATATTTGTTTATGGGCCTGCATAATATTTATTCTTTTTTAAAAACGTTGCCCCATGTTTTTTTTCCTGTATTGTTCGTTTACAGACATATAATCTCACAAGCACACACACACCCAGACCCGGAACAGTTATCTAAAGATCATACAAATATTTGCTCCGTGCAGGAATCGAACCTCCGAGGCGCGGCGCAGCCGTCAGTCTCTCGACAACTGCATCAACCACGCCGTCAAAAATTATATATTATCCTAACAATATTCTTGATGATAAACTTCGCAATATCAAATGTTGGTTCAGCTAATTAATTTATCTCTAACTATTAACTCCTCTATAATTGTCTCTCGTATACCGTGGGTGGTTTAATAAATCAACGAAATAATCGTATCTAACATAATAATGATTTATTATTTATCACACACCGTAACTACAATTATGATAATGGAAAAAGTATTATTAATAAACTGAACGAACCTTTCATTACTTAGATATAAGTTATCTTTGCTTTTAAGCCAACCATAACTATTCCAAGAAGCTGAGCCTGTTCACTTATTTTTCTTTAATAATAATATTTAGTACTGTTCACTAATAAACCTTCAAATACTCTGAAGCCAAGCTCCGGGTGAATTGTCCTAAGCAATTTGACACTTCGATCCTTCAAAGACGGATCTGTTACTGGACTCAAGCTGTCTAAAATGTTCTCTATTAATCTAGTTCTTTCTTCTGGTGTCTGTTCATCATAAGCTCTACGTGCTTGACCAATATTGTCGGGAGGGTCCTGGAATATTTCAATCAAGTCAACTCTATTCTTCTCTAGAAAAGGAACAGGTCCATTATACGAATTTTGGTAGTAGTTAGGTATGTTTCCTTGGTTATTTTTAACTGGAGGTTTTCCATCACGATTGTAAGGGTAGACTTCACTAATTGGACTGTTCACATCAATCTTGTGAAAGTTGGCTCCTAAGCGATAATACTGAGTATCTCTGTACGACAAACGGCGTGCCTCGAAGAGTTTGTCAGGAGCTCCAAGAATACCTGGCACAAGATTACCAGGACAGAATGCTAACTGCTCAATATCTGCAAAGTAATTCAAAGGATTCTTGTTTAAAACTAAACGTCCTAGAGTTCGTAATGGGTATCTGTCCTCAGGCAAAACTTTGGTTACGTCAAAAACATCAAATCCTGCATTTTTGACATCATCATAACTTAGAACTTGGATGCTAACTGTCCAACTGGGGAACTTTCCAGTGCCTATAGCGTTAAATAAATCTCTGATCGCATAATCGGGATCAATAGCTGCTATCTTCTGGGCTTCAGATGACCCCAAATTTTTAAGCCCTGCATCAGGTATAAAATGAAATCTAACGAAGTATTTTTCTCCCTCCTCATTTACCACTTGATAAGTATGAATACTAAAGCCAGGCATATGTCTATAGCCATCAGGTATACCGAAATCACCGAATACACGCAAATAAAGATTCATTGTTTCTGGATGCAGAACTAAAAAATCCCAAAACATGTTTGAGTCGTATAGGAAAGTTTGCGGGTTCTTCTTCCGGGTTCTTACAAAGGTAGTGAAGAAAAGTGGGTCCTTGATCACGAACATAGGTGTACTTAAACCAACTATATCAAAGTTGCCGTCTTCTGTATAGAATTTTACAGCAAAACCTCTGGCGTCTCTGGAGGTGTCTATACCACCTACTTCTTGAACAACAGGGGAAAATCTGACTGCTACAGAAGTCTTTTTTCCTACTTTACTGAAGACTTTTGCCTTACAAATGTCTTTCATATCATTTGTCACTTCGAAGTAACCTAATGCTCCAGCACCCTTTGCGTGGACAACTCTTGGTGGTATTCTTTCCCGGTCAAAATGTGTTATGGAATCTATAAAATACTCGTGGAAAATAAGTCGCCTGTTTAACGTACTACTAGCGTCTTGGTAATTGATAGGCGCGCCATCTGATGTAGTCATAATGCCGACTGGACACTGCAATAAATAATATATCATGTATTTTTAACCGACTTCAAAAAAGGAGGAGGTTTCTCAATTCGACCGTATATTTTTTTTTTTTTTTTTTTTTTTTTTTTTATGTGTGTTCGGGGATAACTTCGTCGTTTATGAACCGATTTTGATAAATCTTTTTTTGTTGGAAAGAAGAAATCTCAACGGTGGTACCATGATAAGGAAACCAGGATCTGATGATGGATCCCCGAGAAATCGAGGGAAACCTTCGAAAATTGTAGGGGCGACAAGTGCATTTGTTAATTTTTTCATTAAGTATTTTAAAGCACTACTATTTAATGAAGGTGTGGAGTCGATCTGATAATGGAGCTGAAAGACAGTCGAGGGAACTCTTTAAAGATTTACAGCAATTACCTGGTGTTTGGGCTTGATTAATTTGTATTGATGAGAACTTTACACCTAGATGGGTTGTGACTGTAATTAGGGGTCTGATGATGAAGACGAAGGACAGTCAAGGGAACTCCTCAACGTTTTACAGTAGCTACCATGTTTTGTTATGTATGTCCGTCGATATCTTTTTTTGAAAGAGTAGTCCCCAGAAATGGTTCCATTTCAATTTAGTGAAGATCTGATGAAGATCTTCGAAGTTAGACAATGGAACTCTTCAATAAATCACAGCAAATCACTCGCAATTGCTGTAATCGCATACCCATGTATAGTTCATGCCACTCAATACATGCATAGCATCATGCCTGTATTGCCCGATGGGGTAGGCAGAAGTTACCAATGTTGTACACAAACATTTCACCGATGCAGTAATTAAGTCCTAGCGGCTTTCGAAAGCCTACCCATATTATTAAATTTCTAAATTAACTTATTTATGAAGTATACAATCTTATATATGACCTATACAATATATATATAACACACTTAAAACTAAAAAGACTAAAATAAATTAATTTTAAACAAAAAATGAAAACCGCCTTCAAAAATCTACTACACTAAAAAGTTTAAAATAATATCAAAATTTGCTTATAATAAAATCATTTTAAAAGAACAATATATAATAATAATCTGTTAATTTTGGAGTCGGTGCCTGATGTATATTGGGTTTACAACCAGATACAAAGGCCGGTAACATAACCACAGCACAACGAACATAAGTGACTAACAAGAGGAAAACAATAACCCTCTCTCAGTACAGGCACCGACTCCAAAATTAACAGATTATTATTATATATTGTTCTTTTAAAATGATTTTATTATAAGCAAATTTTGATATTATTTTAAACTTTTTAGTGTAGTAGATTTTTGAAGGCGGTTTTCATTTTTTGTTTAAAATTAATTGTATAATAACTTTCGTGCGACATATTCTTATCAATTATTGTTCACTTTGACTCGCGACATCGCCGCGGCTCATCTCTAATCAAACTACTTAAATACTTTACTCTTAAATACTAAAGAGGTAATACCGACACTTACTAAATTAATTAATTAACCTAATATTATTGCTTTAATCATATCATTACAACAATAGCTTGATCTGTTGAGGAAGATTAAGTTCAATTAATTCGTGGTCAACGAACCGTTTGACTGTTTTCTTATTTTATTTTTTCATTACCTAATCTATATTGTGCTGCTGCTGTCCAGTAAATATATTATTATTATTTTCATTCAAAGTATGGATTATTGGCGCAATCACAACAGTTTTAAAGGTTTTGTTGGTTTTTGTAGTACCAATGTTTTGTATGCGTTTTTATGAATGAAACTAAAATCATAACCATAAGGGCCGCGGGACGGGTTACAGTGTCAATTAACAATTACCCAAACATAATAAATACAGGAAAACTATAATCTAAAAAAAATATGGGATAAAAACGATCGTGAGCAGGATTCGAACCTGCGCCTCCCGATAAATACTCCAGGCGCTCTGACCACTAAGCCATCTCGACCTCTGCTCACTATTCCCAATTCTTCTTCTACATTTTAATACGTAATGACGTCACCAAAGAAGTCGAGTATTTATCACCTACGGATATAAAAAATTGCCTACGACCTATTTTCAGACCTACCAAATATACCTACACAATTAATTTCATAAAAATCGCTCAAGCGGTTTCGGAGGAGTTCGATAACAAACACTGTGACACGAGATTTTATATATTAGATATATAATTAACTAGTTTACTATAACAGTGTTTGCCTACGTTGCGTAGTCTCAATTGCAATATTACTACTATTTACGAAACAAAACCGCCTAGTATTATGATTGCACTACGATTTTCGGAATTATAACTGTCCGAAGTCTTATCGACGTAGCTACGTGAAACAAAGTTTACTACTGGACGGGATTAAATTAACCACAAAGAAAAAAATATTTAAAATCACAAAGAAATGAACGAAATGAAATTAATTAAAAATATTAAACGCACAACTGTCATGTGTGATTTTTCTATTAACTCACACCTTTTTGTGTACCATAGCCACTATATTACTTTATTTTTATCTTACTAGCCTATGTTACTTGGGAAAATACAAGGATTCTAAAGATACATCGAAATCAATTCAGGCGATTAGAAGTTATGGTGGAATAAAGAAACTCACAAACATACATACATACATGAACCCTAAAAACATAACACTCCTTTTTTGGGCAGTCGTGTAATAAGTAGGTAGTTCTGATATACTCTAGGCATCATCATTTGGCTTAATTATGTTTATTCTATATAATTATATTTTTTTAATACATGTTGAGGCCATGTAATGCCTATATTAATTACTATTTTGCAAAGAAACATTGAAAAAATAATGGACAAGAACGGGGTTTGAACCCGCGACCTTTGACGTTCCGGGTCATCACTCTACCAACTGAGCTACCTTGTCTCGCTATTCCCCATTGAAATTTTCAACCTTCTTTGTATTCGTCTTAAGGAGACGCCTGGCGATATTTATCTAGCAATCATTTTCAGATCTACTAAAGATCTGAATTTTTTTTTCAATGTTTCTTTGCAAAATAGTAATTTATGTTTATTCTCTTGATATTTTTGATATAAACAAAGAAGGACGCACAGAGCTTCGCAAGAGAATGAACTAGTAAAACGGTACTTTACTAAAATCACAGATGACAAATAATATTGCTTAGACAACACTTAACATTAACTTACCGAAGTTTTATCTCTGAATTCAACAATTTGGTTTCCTGCTGGGTCATCACTCTTCTCAGCTACCACCACAATCCCCAATAAAAGCAAACGGAGTTCTGGCTTCATCCTACTTCAAACAACAGACAATCGCCGATCAACTTGCCGGTTTTATACACACTCGCCAAGCGTTGCGTCCTTGCTTTGCTCTAGATTGTTTGAATTTTCTAAACGATCGTAAAAATTGTATTCTAATAAGTTAATAACACCCTTTGTTGGCTATAGTAAAACCAGCATATCTTGGCATGCGGCGAAATAGGGAACAATTTTTTTTAATGTCGTATTTGATATTATCTTGATTCGTATCTTAGCAAGCAGCGCCCTCACCAAATGCCAAGCTATACTGGACACAGAAATTCTGAAACGCTTGAACTATAGAAATAATACTAAACAGACAGTTTTACTCTCTCAGAAGTCTGTAATACTGGATTTCATGTTAGTGTTTAGCCTCGTATTTATAACTGCATTTTTATAACCTCATACATGAAATTAATAATATCTGTAGACATGCAATTTATACATCAATGCTATGTTTTACATGATGAATGTATAATATATTATCATTGTTAGGGACATCACCTTCCACGGATGGAGGAGTATCCGTCAGAATTTCTACACTCAAAAGATCTCTACGTCGCATAAAGCCATCTATGCTGATAAAAATGATTTTGTTGAAATTTTTGAACGCATATTAGTCCTAGTTTTTTTTTTATTCCCGATTTGGGATTTATATGGCGCCACACTTATTTTGTATTTGCCAGTATCAAATTTAAGGAGTAATTACGCTTTCCATGAGATTATAATAAATGGCGTCACACTTTTTGTGCCAGTGCTCAGAATAATCAAGTATTACAAGTTATTGCATGCGTTGCCCGAGTAACGCAGTGGAAATTTTACTAAGGCTTCGATGGAGTATAGATGTGAACACAAGAAGTCAAGATTTTCAATTTTATATCTTTAACCTACACTCGCACACGTTAACGAACACTTAACGGTTAACGTTGATAATTAACCATTATGTGTTCGTGACCGTGTGTATAATTACACTCTAAACTACAGAGAAACACAAGTTTTGGAAGATAATATTATATAGACAACGTGCACTTTAATCCCTGCTTTGTACCCTGCGAAAGACTGTTTTCCAAAGTTGAAGCAAAAGTCACTACATCCAGAAATCGTCTAACAGGCAAACATCTAGAAAAACTAATATTTTTGGGAGCACGAAACTAATCAAAGCGGACCTTTTTTCACAAAATTCTTTTTATTTCTTATATTTTCGAAGCAATAAAGAATAATAAATATAAGAATGTTATTGTTTTGATTTATACTAAATTTTACAAAAAAATCTATCGATACGAATAAGTATCGATACCTCAGTGGTATCGTTTCATCCCGACGGTGCTCATCCCAGGTACGGTGAAAAAAAAAAAACATTATTTAAGGATTGGGATGTTGTTCGGCGCCTTACAAGTGCAATGTGGTAACGTTTAGTTTAGTAAATCTGTAAAATGATTGCTAAATAAATATCCCCAGGGGTCTCCTTAAGACGAATACAAGGAACCTTGAAATTTAATAGCATCGAACAACGACACGGTAGCTCGGTTGGGAGAGTAATGACATGGACTATCAAGGGTAGCGTGTTCAAGCCCCGTTCGTCTCTATTGTTTTCTTAGAAACATTGTAATTAAATAAAGAAAAATAGAAAAAATCTACATACTTTTCCAAATTGCGACACACAAAACTAAATTCAAAGACAAATAAGATATGCTTACTTCGTATTTTTATACTTTTTTGATTTTTATATAACTGTAAATTCTTGATAACTAAGAAAATTACTTCCAACAACAACCACCATCCGTAAGTAAGTTTAACTAATAAGAATAAATAAGACTCAATAAACTTGTTTAATTAGAAACAAGAATACATTAAGTACAAACATAAAGATAAAACGTAACGAGCGACGTCATTATTAGTGCAGTTCTTAAATGCCGTCTGAAAATTTTATAAACAATGCAAAACTGGTTCTATTAGTAACAAGGATACTGTACGTACAAAAATATAACACTTAAAAAAACAACAAAAAAATGTATTACATTACAATTCAACGTTTTCTTAAATATTCCTTAAAATCCCAATCATAGTTTGTTCTGTTCGCTTGCAAACCTTCCCATATTCTCTCACTAAGGTCTGTATGTATCAACCCAAACATTTTAACAGCTCGTTCTTGCAAGTACTTCGTTGCTGGACCCAAACTGTACAAGATATTCTCCACTAATCTCTTTCTTTCATCCGGTGTCATTTCGTTCACGTACAATTCACGGGCTTGGTCAAAATTATCTGGTTGATCCTGATATATCTCGATTAATTCAACTTTATCCTTTTCTTCATATGGAGCAGGTCCATGGAAAGAGTTAGGATAATAATTGGGTATGTCTCTTTGATTGTCGTTAACCGGGGGCACACCATCACGGTTGTATGGGAAAGCCTTGTGTTGCAAAGGACAGTTGACTGGTATATTATTGAAATTTGCTCCCAAACGATACAACTGAGAATCTCTGTAGGCTAAACGACGAGCTTCGAACACTTTGTCTGGTCCTCCAAGAATACCTGGCACAAGATTCGCCGGACTGAAAGCTAACTGTTCAATTTCAGCGAAGTAATTGATAGGATTTTTATTCAAGACGAACCGGCCGAGTGGTCGTAATGGATACTTGTCCAATGGCAGCACTTTGGTTACGTCAAAAACATCGAACCCAGCATTTTTGATATCATGTTCGCTTAAAACCTGAATACTGGCTGTCCAACTCGGAAAATCTCCACTACCTATTGCCCTATATAGATCCCTAGTTGCGTAATCTGGATCGACAGCTGATATCTTACTAGCTTCTTGAGAGCGCAAGTTTTTAATTCCCGCGTCAGGTATAAAGTGGAATCTAATAAAGTTTTTGTCTCCATGCTCATTAACTACTTGGTAAGTATGAATCCCGAATCCAGGCATGTGTCTGTAGCCGTCAGGAATACCACGATCGCCGAAAATTAGTAAAAACATGTGCAGACTCTCTGGTCGTAATGATAGGAAATCCCAAAACATGTTTGGATCCCGCAAGTTCGTCGCTGGGTTCCTTTTCTGTGCTCGTACAAAAGTGGGGAACAGGAGAGGGTCTTTGTAGACATACATAGGAGTGTTGAAACCAACTATATCGAAGTTTCCTTCTTCAGTATAGAATTTGATAGCAAATCCTCGAGCGTCTCTTGATGTATCAATCCCACCTCGTTCAATAACCACTGGTGAGAACCTTGCAGCGATAGGAGTTCTCTTCCCAACTTTGTCGAAGAGTTTCGCTTTGCATATATCTGTTACATCATGGGTAACTTCGAAGAACCCGAATGCTCCTCCAGCATTCGCGTGGACTAATCTTTCTGGTATCCTCTCGCGTACTAAGTGCGTCATAGTATCCATAAAGTATTCGTTGAATATAAGACGTTCATTTAATGTCACTGTTGCTTCTTTGTAATCAATGGGTGCACCAGCGGAAGTAGTCATTACTGCAATGGGGCCCTGAAATACATTTATATAGTTTTATTTCTGTAGTGGATTTTGTCAATTTCCAATCCCTAATTAGAGGCACTCCAAATGATTGGTTCTATTACAATAATAATAAGGCTGACGCCGTTTTTAATTCCGGCAACCGAATTTTAAATAGTCTATGTAGCACAACACAGCAATAGACCTTTTTCTTAAATGTAATTTTATAAATCTCAATAGTTCTGCACCTATCGGGATCTCTCCATGGCTGTATTTCTATAGTACAATCATGGAGAGTCTCCGGTTGGTGTCCTAACTCAATTTAGATTAAAACTCTCACAGGGGCCTCTGTGTGTTAGACCTGTCTCCAGGCAAGCCCTGCAAAGGACCTGGTTTAATCCCGAGATGAAAGTAAAACAAAAATAATAATGAAAGTTTGTGAGGATAGATGGATGGATGGATGTTTGTTACTCTTTTGCGCAATAACTAGTCAACGGATTTGGATGAAATGTGGCACACATATCGTTTATAACCTGAATTAATACATAGGATTTTTATACCGGCTGGCACGGATCCAAAAAAAATACGGATGTAACCTTGCCTTGTCATAAGCGAAGCATAGATTACGCACACACACGCAGCGTACTGGCGCCGAGTAGATGAGTTTTAAGTATTTGTATGCGTTTATTATTGTGTATGACAAACTAAATTGGATGACTAGGCATGCTTCACACATGTCGTACGCAACGCTACGTCCGTATTTTTTAAGGTCCGTGCCCGGCTGGATCCAATTCTGAGTCCACGCAGACGAAGTTGCGGGCAGAAGTTACAATTAAATAAAAATAATTATAGACCCAAAATAGAATGGAGTAAAAGAAAACAAAATCCACAACTCACCGAAGTCTTTTCTTTGAATATCAATATCTGATTGGCCGCTGGGTCATTTTGTAGCTCTGCAGTGACCACCGCCATTACCACCAAAAACAGCATTTTTACAAACATTTTAACTTCTTTTGGTTATTACCAATTCTTCACTGAACCTTAATTGCTTATCAGCATCGCAATTAATTTTTACTTTGCGATATATTTAATTTATTTTGGCTGCCATACACGATAACTGGCGAAGTTACTTGTCACTGAAAAATAAAAGTTGTCTTTCAGTTACGAAACTGTATTGTTATTTCACAATTTCGGCGGCACAATGTCGACTGGTATTTTGTATATGACTATAATAGGTTTTCGCATTGAGTCGTCGGTTATTGCAGATTTTGATATAATTGCCTATTAATTGGATACGAAGTATATTCCCTTTTACTATAGGACAAGTAGAAGGACTGCACACTTCCACCAGTTCCACGTGGAAATTCCGAAAATTCTTACGCAACGATTTGGTTCAACGTTCACTGCCCTGGATTGCAACTCCCTACCATCTTCTTTGTTTCCTAAGAAATACAATTTAAGCATATTCAAGCCTAGAGTGAATAGTTTTCTTCTGGATAGACGTGCTCCATCCTCAGCCACACCGTCGCTTACCGTCAGGTGAGTTAGTCGCAAAACCAGAACCGTTTTCAAAAAAGAAATGAGATATTATAATTTTCGTGAGGCATATTCATATTAATTATTATATATTTTACACAGCACCACCACTTGTTAGGTATTCTACCAAGTACTAAATAATAATAAAAAACAAATGTAGTAATACCACGTAGGTAACACTTGTCATAATGTATTTTTTCTTAAATTCAAATAAATATTCGAATTTGAATTTAAACTTTTTTGTAATACGTGTAAAATTTATTTCATTTTTATTTTATTTTACTGATATTACTTATGACATTTAAGGAAATACCTAATGATTTACCCCAATTATTATAGTTATATTGTTCGTACCTTAAGTTTGGCATGCCAAGCCTAGGCAAGATGTGCGTGTGAATTATAGAATAGGTAACAGCTTTTTAAAAACAATGTCTCTAGCGAATAAACGTTTCTATTTTATTCTATGACAATTTACATATCCTTTCAGAACGGCATTAATTATGTGCCTATTTAATGTTAGTAAAATGTGATGTAAAAGTTAGGTACCCTGTCAAGAGCGAGTGTGTCGCGCGCCGCGGGTTCTGATGGCCGAACCTTTTAAGGGCATGACCGCGACCTTAATTACTCAATCGAATAATACGATTTACCAATAACCACATAAATGCCTAATAATAACAATCGACCAGTTTTTTTTTAAATATTTAGTCCAAAATAATATGTAGGTGATTTGTGCCAGTTGCACTGGGCAACAACACTTTCCAAACACACTGACCTTACCAATTATTACTCATTCAAAAATAAAATTCCTACTCTATTTAATTACCCAATAAAGCACACGTAACAATTATTAATATAATTAGGTACCTAATGGTTTTAGCGGAACGCACAAATACAATATTTAAATACTTGTTTCTAAAATAATAATATATCAGAGCGCGATGAGAAAAATCCCAGTCTTTTCAAATTATAGTGTAAATTTGAATTAATTATTTCCCTTAGATAAGTAAAACATAATGTCTATAGAAAAGCGCAACTTTTTTTGGTTTGTTAATTCTTACGAACTGCGGAATCCGACAAAATGCGGCTAGAAATGTATGGTTACAGTTTCATCCTCTTTCGTCTTTCGGGGGACACGTTTGACCGTTGGTTCTGGCTGTTTTTATTAATTACTAGCGAAGTAGTGACCCACCCCGGCTTCGCACGGGTAGCACCAATATATACAGCTGGATGACTTCTGGTTCATGGATGGTTGGATGGAATAAATGGTGTGAACGGTAATTTTGCTCTCAATTAAATACTTGAGATAGATAACATATTTATTTAATTATGGATTAATACTGTGTTTTGGCCTAGTTAGTGGAGTGTGATAGAAGGATAACATCAGAGCCTGGCGCATGGATAACATTTGGTGTGACATAGCTAGTAGAGTAGCCGTATCGGTGGCGGTTACCACGAACAACAGCGTTCCCAATGAGGGTTGAAGACAGGCAGGCGGCCGGTCATAAAACATTGCCAAAACTTTAGCAGCATGCAATGTCAAACAAACAAAGAAGAATACAAGCTGCGCCGTACTCAAATAAATTGTGATAAGGGCAGAGGGATCATTATATGTATTAATACTGTGTTTGTAAAAAAGTCTTCTTTAATAAAGCATTCTTAAGACCACGATTGGAAATCATAAAAATTATCATAGTGTGTCAACTTTAAAAGATAGAAATATGCTACGGAAGACTTTTTTTTTAGATTTTTATACAGAATTGATCACGCCATACATTATTATCGTGTGACTATTTACGCAGTGCACGCCGTGAAAGTGAAAAGTCGGCATGATCTTTACCGACTTCTTCAACTATCATCATAATATTTCAGCCAATTTACACAAAACTTTAACGAATTATACACTTTAACATTCCTTATGAATCAATCTTTCTTGGTTGATTCTGAATTTGAATTGGTGAAAACTGCATTTTTTTTTTAGTTTAACTTGAAGAGACAGATAGACAGACGCGGCGGGGGACTTCGTTTTATAATATGTAGTGATTAGCAGTCGCTAAGCTAGTCAGAAGTGTGCTTGGCTTGCATAGCTCTAACATCAATATATCGTCTTAATCACAGGATACAAAAAGACTACTTGATGACTATTACTAAATGATTTCATTATATTCGGAGAAGATAGTTTAAGTTAGGCATGATCGATATAAGAAAAAAAAAACAATTCTAGTAAGTGTAAATCCATAGTCTCTGCCTACCCCAATGGATAACATGCTTGATGTATGTATGTTTTCTCGTGTTCAAATTAATATTAACTGTCAAACTTCTCACAAACACATGCTATCTATTAACGGTTTTGTGGCTGTACCTACATGGGTATCCGTTGGACGCTAATGAGGGCTCAATCACGTGAATCATCTTTAAAAATGAGCCCATAACGTAGACTTATTGACGTGTACAAAGGACGTTTGATTAGTTAAAGTTATTATGAATTACGATTTCAGATTCTCAGAACAAGAGTGACTGACATACATTTTGACGGATTTATTATTTTTTATTTTCTCATACATGCAGTTATGAACAATGACCTATGTAGGCTGATTGTCTGAAGGGGACCTGGCCCCTGGAAAGCGATGGTGGATGAAGCAAAAGCCGATGTTGGGTAGATAACCCAACACCCTGGTGAGGACACACCACACTAGACAGTTCTGGGGTAGGTACGGCCGAACTACATAGTTCCTAATATATTAAGGGTGTAAGTGTAATGTGTAAGTGATAAGGATTTTTTAATTTTAAACCATCATTTATGAATTATGATTTTATAACATAATGTTTGCTGTAGTAGAAGCAAGAGTTTGAAGTCTGGCTGGTAGGTATTGTGGTAATAACAAATATCTAATTAGTTATTTCCATTTCATTATTGGTTTAAGTGAATATATGCGACTCAAATATTATCTCCATCTTAGAGTAATTACTTAATAAATTAGGACCTTATATAGGTACGCCAATGGGCTTCTGAAACGTCAAAATTTAATCGCACGATTCCAAACAGTTGTTGCATGGATAACATTTGGTGTGACATAGCTAGATAGAAGGAGACCGTATCGGTGGCGGTTACCACCAACAACAGAGTTACAAATGAGGGTTGACGCCAGGCAGGCGACCGGTCATAAGACATTGTCAAAAGTTCAGTAAGCAATAAAAAAAAATAGGAAATGATAGGTATACATGCTGCGCCGACCCCCAAATAATATAAATTGGGATAAGGGCAGGGGAATGATGATTCCAAATAGTTGTTTCCTTTAACAAACGAAAACGGAATTCTAAAGATTTATCATGCGTAACTAAAGTTTGTATATCTTTAAATGTAAAACTTATAAATATTTAAATCGCATATAATTAGGCACATAGATATAACCAACAATGTCTCGCTTATTCTTTGTTGTGTTGTCGCTGTGTCCGTGTTGAATAAACGTCTTTTCTTTCTTTCTTTCTCGCTAAATTACCTGATAAAATATTAACATAGCTTAAATAATTAAGTTCCTTACCAGGCAGGATAGGTACCAAGCCCTTGCATTGGTTTATTATACCTATAGTTATCAGAAACACTGTCTCTCCAACAGTACACCAATTTACACCATAAAGCGTGTGGAATAGACAAAAAGGACTTTGTACTTTCGAAAGTTATGGATGTAGGTACTTAAGCGTAGATTTAATCATGCTATTGCAATTAATTTTTATTTATTAATATACACACTAAAAAATGGCCATGTTCTTAAGAATATAATGTATACTAGCTGTGCCCGCGACTTGGTCCGCGTGGATGTCGTAAATTAACACAATGTCGTGTATGAATACAAATTCAAAATAAATAAACATTTTGATATTGAGCCCAATGCAAAGCAGCTACTGAGGACTAAGTTATGTAGTTTTTACGTAAACAAACATTTTTAATCTTATTTTTTTCTGATTATATATTACAGTGGTGCCTCGCGGTTTTAGCCGGGTTAATTTGAGGAAAAAACCTACTAAAATATGTTCCACCAGCGCCCTCCCCGCTCATGACCGCGCTTAACACATCATAAATGCGTCGGTCTCGATGATCTAGTGGTCCCAAGCGCGGCTGCTGAGCATGAGGTCTCAGGTTCGAATCCCGAGTCGGGCAAAGTGTTTATGAGTTTTTCTGTCCGGAAATTCGCAGTCGCAGCCCGATAAAAATAATAATCCGCGGGATTAAAAAAAATTTATGCATAAGAGAAACATCACTGGGCACAAACAGTCCTAAACAATAATACATAAATACATTCAAACACGCTTGTTCCCCATTAGGGTAGGCAGAAACTATCGATTTCCACAAAACAATATAATATAATTATAAAAGGTTATTCGTCGTATGGTTAATCAAACCACCTAGGTATGTGATAATGTTAGTTCCGCATGGGAATGGAACTGAACCCGCGACATTTCGCAGCAACAAAACGTTTAAACCCCCTTTACCTACAAATACCAGCATTTTTTTTAAATGCCCTAAATCTTTACCTTAACTGAGAACCGAACCTAGAACTTAATAGAACACAATCCACCAATCACAATTACCATGCACATAAATTATTATTATAAAAATATAATAACACAAATTAAAAAAGGAACACATACCTATTAAAGATAAAGTTTCGTCTCAATTAAAACAAAAAAAACTTAAAATAAATGAAATAAGTAATTTAAATTAAAATTAATCTTTCGAAATTCAAAATCTGATTCACGACTTCCAACGGATACGACTATCAACGATATTGAAGGTTTGACGCAAAACGCGAACTTTTCTTGTGACCGTTACAGTCTAGTGATTATGAAATAAACAGTGAGGCAATACTACTTTTTACACTATGCAGTTCAATTATTCAATATTCTGACCTAAATATAGGTAACAGGTGTAATAAAATTACCTGCCAAGGTCGCGGCGGTTGCCGCAACGAACCCGGGATTTCGGTAAAGGTTAGAGTGGGATGGTGTGGTTTTTAGTCGGTAGGAGTCCGGCACAACGTCCATGACGGATGTTCCACACAAAAAAAAAGGTGTAATAAAATAACTCTAGGTTGCATTATAGAATTCCATTGCTCTTTATGTATAGAATTTGCAAGTTTACGTATCAACAAAATCGACAGTGGATAGTTATTTTTTTTAAGCCATGTCTGTTAATTAATTAAATGCAGAATTATTTTTCGTTATAACGGATGCACACTTAAGTATGTACTACAGATAACCAAATTATATGAATTTAAAGTGCACTTAATTAGTCGTGTTTTTATTTTACTATTTCTTGCAATGGTTGATTTTGAAATCTGTTTAATTAGGCAAACTTGAAATAGTAGCAGCTAAATATTTCACTAAAATCATCGTAATCTGATATAGGTAAAAAAAAAACTTGAAGTTTAGACAAATAATATGTTCTATTGCAACTTAACATGCAATATAAACATGCAATTTCTATTCAAGTAATTATGAAACTTCAATGGTGGTCGGAATTGCCTTCATAAGACATTCGAAATACTATACTGAACATAAGAAATTCTACGTTCTACTGTTATTAGATCTCCGCCAAAAATTATGCTCAGCTTGTACAATGTCAAGTACCTATAGTTTAAAATGCTTGCAGCAATTTTTCCAACAAAGTAAGGTAAGCAGTGATAGCCTAGTGGCATGATCGTTGGACTGAAGAGTCAAAGGTCGCAACTTCGAATCCAAGCCACGCACCACTGTCTTTTCGAAATCAAGTACGTATAATAAATTAATAATCACTTGCTTAAAACGGTGAAGGAAAACATCGTGAGCAAACCAGCACACTTGAGAGATGTTTTCGATGGTGTGTAAAGTTATGTAAGAGACCTGCGGGTAGTTTAAACTCTGACACTGATGGTGGTTGATCAACCACACGATAAGAAGAAGAACAATACCAACAAAATCGCTTGAGCTTAGCTTGGACGTTTCATGAAAATGATTTTAGACTGGGGGTGACCCCCAGGGGGTCAACCGTCTCGACTGTGCCTAATGATACCTATCCATACTAATATTATAAATTCGAAGTAACTCTGTTTGTTTATTTGTTTGTTTGTTACCTTTGCACGATTAAATTGACTAACTTGCCAAAATTTATTGCGATCTGAATTGATCGCAATAAATTTTGGCAAGGAGATAGATTGGACCTTGACCTTTAGTCACGAAGTCCCGGGCACCAGCTAGTTTCTAATAGTTACTAGATATCGGTGGGGTTACTCTTGAAACTAATACCAATTCCAATCCAATTCCAATATTAAATAGACGCCTCAAAACAACGCATAATATTAAAATAACTTTACCTACATTACAGTTGCCTCAATTTTACAGCCTGTTGTCTTCATTATCCCGAATCTATAATTATTTTTTAGATATTTTGGCATTTATAAGTAGGAAATGACATATTTCCAATGTCAATCGAGCGGAATTATTTTCAAGGGTACCTACCTAAGCACACTGTTCTGTTTCGTTTCCAGGATATACTTACTATGGTTGATCAATAACCTACTGTCTCCACGGTAGGCTTGTATTCTGACATAGTTTGTAACATCTCTCAGGTGTGCTGGTTTCCTCACGATGTTTATCTGTTTTTGTTTCTTCGCCATTATATTGAAGTGATTATTAACTTCTAATACGCTCGATTATGAGAAATCAGTAGCGTGCCTTGGGTTCTAACCTCTGAACTTACACTTGCCAATCCAACTTGTCATACCTGCGCCTTGCAGGTGAATTGATCCTCTTTAGCCACTAAGTACAAGATCAGGCTAACTGAAACCAGCCTGCACAAATCCTGGAAGGTCTATTTATTAACACCCTTCAACGGACCGTAACCTACCGAGGTGGCGGTAATTGCTGCTACAAACCCAGGACCTTGGTAAAGGTGAGAGTAGGGTCGTGTGGTTTTTCCGGCACAGCGACCATGATGCCAATTTTACACTAAAAAAAGGTAAAAAAAACGTTACGCTTTTCGTACTACGAGATTGAGTTCGTTAAACAGAGATTCGTCGTAGGACTAAAATCTAAGTTATGAAAGCATATTGTGACTCTGTGTGATGGAGATGGCAAAAGAAATGTTGGCAGACCAATAGCCAGATGGGCGCTAAACCTAAAGAGAATCCCTGGGAAGACCTGGATGTGCCTAGCACAGATCACGGAAGCATGGCACATAAGAAACTAGGCTTAGGTATACAATTATTTTTCTAGAAGAACTGTTGTTCTTGATGATGTTTTCTTAAGAGAGCATAGATATATTTAATGCATTTCTTCAAAGTCAGCACAGTAATGATATGGTGACATGAGACGTTTCTAACACATATTATGTCAAGAAGGCGAAGTGGAGGATTTTCAGTTGGGAAACGAGAGAAGCAATATACTCACTGAATCTCTAATAGGTCTACAAAAAAAAAACATAAAATATGAGTCTAAATATCACTGTGTGAAATTGAGAATAACGCAATTTTTTTACGAAATACCGGATTGCAAGATTCCGGAATGCATGGCCCAGTGAGACTAACAAAGATTTGCCCCATATAATGCCTAAATCTCACTAATAACCATGTCCTCAATAAATGAAAGCATTCGGTTCTAGCTAAGTTTTGCATGAAAAACGTAATAAAAAATCTTTAATAGAGGCCTAGCGAGGGAGAGACGGGGGCAATGGCTCCTCTTGGAGCAGCAGAGGTGGTGCAATGCTGATGCAAATGCGCCCCGGCAACATCGTGATGGGTGTCAGCCACTAAGACTTTGGAAAGCATTTACGGTAGCTCCTGCCAGCCAGCAACATTGTTAGATTGACCAATGCAACGAAGACGGTTGGTTGCTGACCATACGATCTCCTATATGTCAGCAAGACTTGTCAGGACCACCGCTCTAGATTCCGAAGTGAGAGCTGTTTCATCACTATATCACTAGATCGCTGACGCAACAAAGTGTTGGAATGCGGTGATGGGCAAGTGCTCTGGCAACGCACACCGTGATAACGTGCAAGTACCTCTAAGAAGTAATCATTTATTTATATGTAAGAAGTTTGAATTAAAGTTGGTCTAATAAGATTTCGAAAGAAAAACTGTATTATCGAAATACACACTGCGTGCCAGATAAGACTGCACGTGACCAAAATCAGTACTATTCGTGATCCGACAGTGACATTACCCTCATAATTGCAATGAATACAAAATATGGTATGCCCGCTGCCCCGTGGCGTCTTGAACTTGGTAGCAATAATATGCCAATATTGCTGTTCAATCTCTCTTGCATCGTTGGTTGATGAAATATTGAACAACCTAGTGTCAGAGTTTAAAAGGCCCGCCCGTAGGCCTCAGACATTTACTCACCATTGAGAACATCTCTTAGTTGTCTCGTTTCCTCACGATGTTTTCCTTCACCGTTTTAAGCAATTTATGATTAATTTCTAATACGCACGACTTGAAAACCAAGTGGTGTGTGCTGTGTACCTTGGATTCGAAGTTGCGGCCTTCCAGTTGCCAGTCCTACGGTGATACAACTAGACTTTAGAGGACGAGACGGGAGACGGCTTCTGACTAAATATCGGACAAATTTGCTCGCCACTTTTGGCGGGGAATGAGGTAACAGACAAGCACAAAAGAACTTGCACTAAAGCAACAATATTTGTCATCATTACATTAACAGTATTAACACAAAAGTATAAAGGTTTTATTGGGACTGACCTATATGATTCCAATGATAATACACGATTTTAATCGTGTGTGACACAATTTTATGTTTGTGTTTAGTTTTTATGTTATTGTTGCTTTAGTGCAAGTTCTTTTGTGCTTGTGTCTTACCTCGCCCGCCAAAAGAGGCGAGCAATTTTTTTCGATATTTAGGCATAAGCTGTCTCCCGTCTGGTCCTCTAAAAGTACGCCTGCTAATACTACTCCAGTACTAATTCCTTCAAGCACTAGACTATCACTGGTCTTAAAATACAATAGTTTTGTTCATAAATCTTGTTACCTCATCCTGCGTCACAGATTAGTATTACATGTATCTTAAGATACGTAAAATAAATGGTAGCTAAAGTACATGTAGCTCAATGTAGCTATATATAATAATAATTAATTAATTTGAATCGATAAGCTGACTAATAGTGAAAATATCAATCTTCAGAATTAGTCAGTTATATCGAGAATACGTGCCTATTTCAAATGTCAAACAAAAAAAATTATAGTCTGTGCATAAAAATGCGAAAAGCGTCAAATCGTCAATAAAATTATAATCCACGTTTTAACAACATATTCTCAAATTTTATCTATAAAATTAATAAAATGTTAAATCCTTGAGTTATATACCGCATTTTTAGTGCACTGAAATAGTGTTCATGCTAATTGTGTTCATTGAAAAGTAACCAAAAATGGCAAGGTCGCCTAAGGATGATCCGATATACAACGATATGAAGCACAATACATGGAACTATCATGCGGATACCGCTGAAAACTGTACACCCGGTGCTTTGAATGAGAGAAAACAGCCGCAGATCTCATCAAACCCCAGTGCCATGAACGATAATAGTATTTACGGCAATCCTAGTTTCGGCAATGATGTTTATTTGAACAAACACGCTTACAACGTGCAGACAGGCGATACCACCGCTAATAAAGAAGAGTCAATACCTTTCAATAACATGTCTAATGTTCCTCGTGCTAACCAGATTCGTGTACTCGAGTTAAGCAACGGTCAGCGAGTGCGTGTGTTTTACGACGAGAACAATCAGCGTCTTATCTTCCCTATGTCCGGTCAGTATGAACTGTTTAACCCCAATCAGGGAGTGCGGGACATCCCCCTGCAAATGCCACAACCATCACATCTATTCAGGCTTAATCAAGACTTTCCTATGAACAATAACAATGTTCATATACCACCAGCAAACATTAATCAGGCAACTTATCCAGATAATGCAAACATGCAGTCACCTACATCTAATTTCCTAAAAGATTTACTTGGAAATTTGGAGCCAAATTCAACTGGCACTTACTCACCCTTTGGCCAGAACTATCCTCTGAATCATCCAGATGCTTCTAATTTGAACATACTGACGAATAATCCTGTTATTGAACCTCCAAAGAATCAGCCTATTCAAATGGAAAAATCACCAAAAAGAAATGAAAACAGTCCTCTTGCTGCTACAAGCAATAAAAAACGTATAGTGGCTGAAGTGAAGCCAATGCGCCCAACATACTCAGATGTGCTGGCCAAAAATACGAAAAATACCCCTCAAACAGATGCTACTCGTAAAGTTAGACAGACTCAGAATATTGAAACTAAGTCAACAAATAATAAAACAAATTCCAAACCAGAGAAACCAACTAACATCAAGCAAGATGATCATAAGCATAAGAGTGAGAAGAAACAGCACACAAACACAATATCTTCAGGCAGTGAGTCTGGAGACATAAACACAGATGACAATGAAAAGCGTGCAAAACCTAACAAAAAGTCTAAGAACAAACGCAGCAACATTTCTCGCAAATGGTCTTCTCTAGATGATATAACCAATGAAGAAGAGTCAAGCTACACTCATGATAGTGAAAGTCAGTTTGTATTCATTGAAAATCCAGAGAAGCCATCCAAAAAGGAGAAGAAATCTGACCATAAATCAAAGACTTCCGACAAGAGTGCTGCTACTGAGGATGAGTTTAAGTTGGACGAGGAAGATGATCACTCACAGTTTGTCATTCAGGAAGGGCAGAGTGACAACTTAAAGGCTAAAAAGAAGAAGGATGGCCGTAACTATCATAAAGCTGCGAAGCCTGTACAAGATAAGAAAAAGAACCAGTCAAAGCTGAGGAGGAACAAGCCAGGTTACTTGGGGTTAGCTCAGAACTATTTGGAGCACTGGGGCGGGGCGACATGGAAAGCAATTGTGTGGTTTATGTATCTACTCTCTGATATATGCCGCATGAGTTTTCATTTGTCGTTTGACTTGTAAGTTAAATTTTTTATACTTAAAGTTTACATTTTATGTTATCTTTATCACTTAACCTCTTGTATGCCGCATTTCCGGACACAATGAAAATTCTATTGTCTCTCATGCAGATCCATATTCCGGCATACAAAATGCACATTGTAAATTATTCAAAATCTGACAAAGTTAATTTACACTTAGCCAAGATAATTTTATTCAAAAAAATCAAGAGCATATAATTAAATAAATAATATTATATCCATTTTTAAACCATTCATGACATGGAACCAGGCCCATGTTTCTTTATGGAGTTGGGTACAAACAACAAGTATAGACTTTCACAGTAGTATTTATTTTATTAGACATTCTACCACAATTTCTAGAAGTATAACTTTGTAATTTTCAAACAAGCCTTCTCTACAGATGTACATCAGTGTTCACACAAACATATGTGAGTTCCCAAGCGGTGTGGCGCAGCAGCAAGGACTGGTTGAGCAAGCTTGGTGACAACAAGTACTTATTGTACATTGACAGGAAGTTTGGACACACTAGACTTGGCTTCTGGAGGAAACTTAAGTGGTTTAAAAAAGGTAAATACTATTTGGATATGTAAATGGATAAAATGTATGTTATATCCTACTATTAGTACTACTCCTACTTATGTAAAAGTTTGGTGTGAGAGTGAATTTGGATGTTTTTAATCAATCACCCAAAACTACTAAACAGATTAGGATGAAATTTGTTGTTAGCTACTTCAGGTTGTGAAATAAAACACGAAAAAAAATAATTCCTGTGGGAAAAGAGGAATTATATGTAAGTCATGCAAGATGTGTTTATTTTTATATATAAAACTCTTTATCAATCGAATATATCTAGTGAAGTCAAATGATATAAGTGCAAAAATATTCTAAGTAGGTGAAACACAACAGGAAAAAAAATTTTTGAGACTTTATTTTCCAAAACAGAATGAGTGGACCATTAAATCAAATGGTCATGCACTAGATAAACGGTTTTACTTAGTATTTAGTAATTACTTAGCTGAAATTAACATTCATATACAATAATATTATCATAACTTTCTATGCATGACACAGAAAGCTTTATTGTATTAAACCTAGTTTTTTTCGCTGTTACAGTAATCTTAATTATACAAAAAGACAATGTACTAAGGTACATATAGCTACAGTATTTTTGGTAATAATTTATCTTAAAATTTGATTAACATGCAGTGCATTATTGACATTAATGTTCTGCTTGTAACCAATTGAAAATGAAACCTAAACATATTAGTATATTATATCAATTATTGTTCACTGGTAAAAGCATTTTTCGGGATTTCTCGACTAGTTTCGAACTCGCGACATCGTTGCGAGCTCAGCTCATAACTTCAGTCAAAACACGTGAGTAGGAACTGGTGAACAATTATTGATATAAATATGTCCCACGAATGTTATTATACAAAAAAGTATAAAATATTCCTTTGAAATGATCAGATTGTTTACTTTTGATGCCAACTGTACTTAACCATAATCATTTTATTGCAGCTGAAATAGAAACAGATAATGGCAATGATTCGACAAAGCTGAATGCAAATATACCATTGCCAGCCACTGGCGAAGAGGCGATGAAGAGATTACTGGCATGCAAGGGGAAGGATCCTTACAGGTAGGTTTTACTTCTACCTTGTATAGTCTATGAGTTCAACAGAACTTTTTGGATTATAACTTAAATTCACTGCCATTTTGGATGGCATGGTTGTTGGGTGCACTGGTCAAAGACCAGCTGCTAAGCCGCGTGACGCTGGTTCCATTCCCGCCTAAGGGTAACAATTAAATGCAAGCTATGTAGTATAGTGTCTATGATTTGTGCTATTCCATTTATTTATATAAAATAAAAACATGACATTGCCAGGATGAGGAAAAAGCTTTGAATTTTAATAATAGTTACACAATAATGTAACTATTATTAAAATATCGAACCATGTTTCAATAGCCGGTTGATATTGTATGTTACACGGTTACGCCATATTCCTTTTAACAAATATTTTGCCTATATTCCCAAAGGGCATAGGCAGAGGTGTACACAGTTGTAGTTACCTACTTATTCCCGTGTAGTAGATGGTGAGCCTATTGCCATAAACCGAGCACTGTTCCAATCTCCGGGTTGCTGCTGAGAATTTCCTTACAAAAAATCCATTAACACTTTACCCAACCCGGGAATCGAATACCGAAGCAGTTTGCTCTTACATCTTACCGATATAATATTTTTACGCGAAGTATCTTTTTTGGGTTGATTTACATTTATATCTTTTGACTTAATTGCAGTAAGAATCAGGAATGTGATGAATATAAAATTTCGGAATATATCAATAATATTATACCGGTTACAGATACGGTAACGGATATAAAATTATTTTGGAGTTTCAGTTATGGATATTAGATGTTTTAGGAATTTTAAAAGGAAAATACAAATATGTTATGCTATAACAAGCAAAGTTTATCTTCATGAAATAACTTTCGTTCGTAAGGATTAATATGGCATGCCTAACATAAATCACTTTTTTTTATAAATACTAAAGACCGATATTTTTGTAGAACATTATATTTACGTATCATATCACTAACCTTTACGTTCGGCTTTGCTTTTACTTTCGACTTACTTAACAAAAATCAATATTGAAGGCTAGCTGAGAGGTGTATCGTAATGTTAGATGGTATATACTATTCCTCACAAACCTGGCTACTATATACAAAAAGAATTTGCTAATCCGACATGTAGTTCCAGAGATTAACGCGTTCAAACAAACAAAGAAAAAATCTCCGCTTTATAATAATAGTATAGATTTAGACTCCCCTATCCGAAATTATTCGAAACTTTTATATCAGACTCGGATACAGCTACGGATAGATTTTGATCTCGAATATCCGATAATTTTGGTAACGTTTACGGAGCTCCATAACATCCTCGGTAAGAAGAAAAGTATTTTTTTAATAGACTCAGGCGTACTTTGCGGAAGTATCTAGCTACTTCCACAATATTGAGGGTAGTCATGCATTACCTGTGCACCGCCCCCTCGCCCGAAAATATATGCACATACGCAAGCGGTGAAAATTCCGACTACCATCAACAACTCTACACGTGTTTCGCCCCTCCACGGGGCATCATCAGGAGCTGTTAGACCGTGCAGTGTCCGTTACCGAGTATTTTTTATACCCATTAATGCTAATTTATCTAAGTTTCAATTCAAGTACAATTACCTTGCATATTAATGTAATGTTATTCATTAACTGTACAGTTAAATGATAGCATTCTTATCATCCGACTTGTAATGTAATTGTGTCATAAGTTGTATGCTTAATTGTAATAAAACTTCTTTAGAAACGCTAATGGTATATAATTAAGATAAAACAGAAGTGCCATTTGTTACAATAAGCGAACAGTATCGTACGTAACCGATGAAGGAGAAAACAAGGAAAAAGATGATAGTGTTACGATGTAGTTTACACATTAAGATATAACCAGCCGCACTGTGCAAAGGCGTCTTTTCATACAGAGAAGGTACGAGTATTAATCAGCACGCTACATGGCCGTGGCCCCCAATCCCAGAGAAGAAGCAAAGAAAGAAAACACCTGCTATGATTCTCTCTGACTTACACGACACCTCTTTTGTTTCATCTACGTTAATCAACCTCTTCACGCATGCTCGACCTAACTATTTTGACTTCTATTGCGTAGAATATTTAATACCGACGCGACTAATATGTATTGTGTGTATGTATTAACTGCAAAGTTAGTCGTGTCGGTTCGGTCACCTGTATAGGGACCGAATATATAGCAATAACGTCGCCAAAAGACGTGTTATATGGATGAAGAATTTGCGGTGGTGAGCAGAGGTCGAGATGGCTTAGTGGTCAGAGCGCCTGGAGTATTTATCCGGGAGGTGCAAGTTCGAATCCTGTTCGCGACCGTATTCTTTTTCCATTTAATATAATAACTTCGTTTGATAATAAGTGATAAGGTATAAACGGTGTAAGAAAACATCATGAAGAAATCTGGTCTTAATACCTCAATGCAAACTTGCTATGAAAATGAATTCTTCTTTGTATGAGAATATGGCTTTTTCTTGGAACCATGTTATTATGATTTAAAAGTTTAGTTTCCGTTTCTACCTATTTTTTGGCATAACTTTAAAATATTGAACATTTGTTTTGTTTGGGCGTCAAACCGTTGCTTCGCGTCGCGTACTATTGACTCTATTGATTATTGACTGTCCTTGTTTCTCATATAAATGTGGACATGACATAATGTTGCTATTGTACATTATGATGCTATTTGAGACACGTAATGAGGTTGTATTATTTAGAAACGTGTTATAATACTTCGTGTTCTAATTAAATGTTCAGGAAAAATCGTTACACAAATTTTAATTAAATTAAAACATATAAAGTAACTATATAAAGTAAGTTTAAAAATCTTGAGTTTATTTATGAGACACATTCAATTTTGATGGTACAAAAATAAAAAATAATCAATACAAAGTGCCTGTTTGTAATTTTAAAATAATATTTATTTTTAAGCTCATACAGTTATTTGTACGACAGCTATGCCTATAAATCAGTTATTAAATTTTTTGTCTGTCTGTTTGTTCCGGCTAATCTTCAAAACGGCTGGATCGATTCTGATAATAATTTATAGGCATGTAGCTGAATATAAAAGAAGTAACTAAGGCTTATTATAATATAATTATCCGCGGGGCACAGCTAGTAAAAATAAAACAATCTTTTACTTTTAGCTATATCAGCTAAATCTAAGATTTTTCACAGATTCGCTATTCGGTTTCGACCTTTGACAGTTTTTCAGCAATCGTTAGATTGAAGCTTCTAAGAATCAGTCCCCACTGTATCGCTTCCGCGATATCTAGGTTGAACCACGAGACGTCGACCTGACAGCCCACAAATAGGCTCTCTGAGTATCGCGATCTTCTTCCATTCTTAGTGCGATGAAAAGAGAAGGGTTTTCGATCAATGTTGAATTAATTTCCTTTCTCGTTTTCTTATAAGAACGCGTATGTAACATTATAATTTTTTGTGGAAAAATAATACGGTCGCGAGCAGGATTCGAACCTGCGCCTCCCGGATAAAAGATATATGCTGGAGGATTTATCTGTACGTGTGTAACGTTATTAATATTATTTAAACAATATCTAACTACAAATATTTGACAAAGTGGAACCTGTCCAAAATGCTGGCTGATCCACACGTTATCGGGTGGACAAAAGCCAGTCACCGACTCTATGGATTTTGTAATTCAAAGTTATAATAAAGCAATTGTTCGCAGTATATTGGGCGTTAGCGTGACGTGTACAGACGATGAGATAAAGCGATATTACAGACGGCAAGCATTTCTTGTACACCCCGACAAGAATCAGCAGCCGGGTGCTGAAGAAGCCTTCAAGATACTGCAACACGCCTTCGACCTTATTGGAGAGCCGGTAGGTTCATAATGCTTTGTAAAAAATAATTTTATTTTTTTCACTAGCTCCCTTTCTACCTTAAGCGGGATCATTAAGTTCAAAATTGTTTGGCAATGTTTAGTACACAGGGGGGTGTTAAAGAAGCAAGAAACCCAGTCCAACGAATGATACAGCATACTTTTTAAATTCGACCTTGTTACCACGACAGTAGATACGTATTAAGCGTAATTCAGGTTTCTGAGCTGAAGAAATCCTGCATGGACGCACGACGTCCTACCGACTAAAACTACACAGTCCTCTACTTTTAACCTTTAACGGGGTTCTGAGATCGCTGATTCATTCGAGCATAAGTATCTTGAACCTTATTAGTAACACGTAAGATTCATTTTACTTTGAACAGACTAAATTATTTGGAGGTATTTATTTTTATTTTTTAAAGGAGCGTCGGGAAGCATACGAGCGGCGCGCTCTAGAGTCCCGCCATGTAGAAGCGGCGTGGAGCGAACTGAGCCAACTGCTCGCTCAGCTCCACGACAAGATGGAGTTCGCAGCCAACACCATCAGGTAACATATATCATACCAACGTAGGCCCATATAAACCAATCTGGTTTATGAAGCTCGACCCGTTTCAAAATGGCGCCTTTGTAAAACTTAATTATTTTACACTAAATAGCTTTTTAAATGTCAATGTACTTTCTTTTTCGTTATCATATGCACTTTCTAGGTTAATCGAAAACGTCAGACATCATAAACATACTCTGAAAGAAAACATTGTGAGGAAACCCGTACTTAATGGTCTGGAATCGCCAACTCGCAGTGTGTTAGCGTGGATAAATGCTCGTGCCTTAAAGTTATAATATTAAATGGAAAAAGAATACGGTCGTGAGCAGGATTTAAACCTGGCGGAGGTTCGAATCCCGGATAACTGAAAGAAAGAAAGTTTTTTTATTTAGCACAGACACAAGACATACAAAAATAAAGAGACACAGGAGGTTTTTTTTTTATTTGATGGGTTTTGTCCCTTAGCCACCATATCACCCAGTTATGACAAAACAAAAAAATTACATAAACATAAAGAAGATCACAAGGAAAAATAATAATAATAATAACAAACAAAAACTTAATTATTAAAGATAAATCTTTGAAAAGCATGAACGCATGCTTAGCGAAACCATTTTTCTTTTTCCATTTAATATAATAACTTTAAAAACTTAACTTATAACTTAAATGAATATAAAAAAGAAAAGTATTTCTAATTATATAGGGCAACACCGACAACATCAGATATTTATGTGTTCCTGTGTAGGTGCCAGTAGTGTTCAGTCAGAGAATTATATTTCCAGATGTGTTCAAATTTTTATGTTTGCTTTAACAAGGGAAAGTGTGTGTCCCCACCTGTGCCAAACCCGGACATTACTCAGTAAACGCTGTGATAAAGGTATCACTGCACTAATATTACGTAATACCCGTTTAAGTGACGCCGGCGTCAACCGAGTCATAAATGCACTCAACCATTATAATTAAATATTAACTGTTTGTGATGTTAAAGTACATAGTAAATTATTAGTATAAATATGCTCGTGCCTTCTATGTAATTATGAGAAGAGGCCCTTGGCCCTACAGTGGGACATTAAGGTGCTTTTATATTATAGCTTCTTTAGTAATATCAGAGCGAAAAGAGGACCGTTCCATTATATATATATATATGTATCCATATAATCTCTAATCTCTCGTGATTTTGTCCAAACTGTCAATCTGATATAACTTGAGATGCTGAAATGTATGAAATTATTTTAAGACACTCAGGACCGACGTTTTAACGTTAACGTGCCTTCTGAAGCAAAAAGATGCTCAGATGAAAATGCTACTAGCGGTCACCCATCTACAAATTGTCTGGGCCAGGCGTTGCTTAACCTCGACAGTCGTATACAGGCACGATCACCCGTGAATTTTCTTCACACTGAATCCGTATAAACACAATCTATTGAATGTATTAACAGTTTAACACAATAAATTTTTGTGGTAAGAAAAATACGGTCGTGAGCAGGATTCGAACCTGCGCCTTCCGGATAGATACTTCAGGCGCTCTGACCACTCAGCCATCTCGACTATCTGGTAGGCACAGGTTCGAATCCTGCTCACGCCCGTAATTTTATCCCCTTTTTTCTACTTTAGATTACACCACGCGTTCGTTAATGGGTTTCAAAGATTTATCTGTATTAGTTTAACACAATGTTAACAGGTTTGACTGCCTCGTTAGTCTAGTGGTCGCAAGCGCGGCTGCTGAGCGTGAGGCCCTGGGTTCGATTCCCAGGTCAGGCAAAGTGTTATTGGGTTTTTTCTGTTTGGAGATTCCAGTAGCAGCCCGGAGTTAGGAAGTTGGTGGTGTGACACCTCCGTGTTCCAGAGAGCGCGTAAAGCCGTCGGTCCTGCGCCTAATCTTTCTCTGGTCGTGTCGGATTGCCGTCCCATCGGAATATGAGAGTGAAGGAAGAGGGAGTGTGTTTGCGCATAAACTTGTGCACTATAATGTCTCCTGCGTACTTGGGTAATCACTGTAGAGTTCGGGAGGAGTAAACAAGTTTGAATTGTTGATGTTATTGTACCAGATGCACTAACTGCGGGCGGCGCCACAAGCGCGTGCTGACGGACCGGCCGTGCTACGCGGCGCGGTACTGTGTGCAGTGCAAGATTAGACATTCTGCTAAAGAGGTACGTTACTATTACTAAGAACTCGCAGAATATTTTAGTCGACCATATAATTGCTTTACCACCCTAATGCTGAATTTCGTTTGCACATCATAATAAGACAAGGTCTTATATAATTATATTTTTTTAATACATGTTGAGGCCATGTAATGCCTATATTATCTGTAAATGATTACTAGATAAATATCACCAGGCGTCTCCTTAAGACGTATACAAAGAGGATTGAAAATTCAATAGGTTTGAACACGACAAGGTAGCTCAGTTGGTAGAGTGATGACACGGAACGTCAAAGGTCGCGGGTTCAAGCCCCGTTCTTGTCTATTATTTTTTCAATGTTTCTTTGAAAAATAGAATTAAGACAAGGTCTATTTTCGCTTACAAGATCAAAGTGTCAGTCAGATACTGTCAACCTTATTGACATTTTAATTTACTGGAGTTTTTTGTCAAATATGATAAAGCAATTTCGTGGTCGACTATACATTATTATACAAACACATTTGTAAGTTCCACACTTGATTTCCAAAAAAAATTGGGTCGTCCGATACAAACTTGGAGGCGCTCAGTTGACCAAGAGGCCGCCGCTCTCAATAACACTTGGCATAAACTGGAGAGGACTGCTATAAATATGGCAAAGTGGAGAGAAATGCTGAGAGCCCTGTCCCTGATGAGGGATAGCAAGATATGATGATAAATAACAACAATTGTAAGTTGGTCCCAGTTAAATCCATACGCAGACTACTAAATCTTGAAAAGTAAGAATTGAAGAACCCTTTTTCCTATTTACAAAACTTTATTTTTAACATTTTACCATTTGCAGGGCGACATATGGGCAGAGTCGAGTATGATGGGACTGCTCGTGATGTACTACGCGTGCATGGATGGCGCCGTCTACCAGATCACACAATGGGCCAGTTGCCAGGTATAAAATATTAATAATATCTTAGATGTTCGCGATTACAATAAATTAAATTTTAGCCATGACCGCTGCAAGTGGTTCAAATAAAATAAAATATCAAAAAAAAAAAAATTACGCAGTCATATTTTTAGTCTATATTTTTTCTAACAGAAAAAGAACCTGAAGCAACTAAGGCCGGACTGCCATGTGGTACAGTACCGGATCGTACTCGGCAACAAGGCGGCTGCAGCCTCCGACCTTAACCAGCGACCGTCCACAGGGTAAATATATCCAGTAGAAATATATAGAAACCTTACAAAAACATTGAAAAATATATCAGTAAAAAGTTATTTAACACATTTGTACCCAAAATTTTGATTTTAAACGTAATTCATAAATTATTCACACATTCCAGTCACGATCCCAACCTCGAAGAGTTCCTCAACAATCTCTACAGCAAGTCCGGTGTTTCTGCCAACACGAACAGCGCCAAACAATCGCCTCCTGACACCACGGACGCTAAGAAGCGACGCAATAAAAAACCTAAAGCATAAACAAAACAAACCTCTGTGGAAAACCCCAATAAAAAAAAAACCGAACTATCAAAATAGATGGACGTGAATACGCGCGCAATTCAAATATCGAACGCATTTTTGACATGAGCTGGTCACGCCTGCCGTACCAAACTGTGAAACACTTGCCTTTTAAAAAATAGAGAAATATAAATTAAATACCAAAATTAAACCTAAATACTGTTCTATATGATAATTTCTAAATAAAAAAAAATATTGTTTGGCTAAGATGGCGCTTGAAGGATAGATAATTGTGTAAGCGTTAAATAACTATGTGTATGAGATGTCGCTGACGTACCTACTTAGGTTAAATACTTTTAACGATTTTGATGAGAAAATTTAAAGTCTTTGCTAGTTAACATTAGTTTCTATCATTCTTAATTTGCTTTATTTTGTGATACATGAGATTTTGAAGTTACGATTATGTAGATTTTCTAGTTTAATGCAAGTCGGCAGGTTGAAAACGAGATTTTACGGAACCCTAACTCATTGTCATAATTACGAAACATTTCACTTGCCGATATCCATTAATCCTATGTCGAATGAAACCACTCAAGTCATTAGAATTAAATCTGTTCTCGTGCCTCCTTTCCTGGCATTAACATTTTTTCAATAAATTGACGTTTTCAATTAGATAACTCTGTCTTTGAGATTTATAATGCATTCAGATATTGCTTACAGATAACATTCGCAAAACTATAAAATGGTCTATTCTATACAAGCCAATACAATGCAATTTGCTATGGTAGAGTCAGCAGATCAAATCAAATCCTACTAATCTTGTCAGAAATATATCAATATCTGAAAGCTTTATTGCAATACATGTTTCCATTAAAAAATAATCTTTCTACATAACAATCTATGTTTTAGTGCTATGAATATAAGGTTCAATTTGACAAAGCAGCAGGAACTGCGTGAAAATACTCTAATAAAATTTAATGTACGTTATATAAGTAATATTTTTTCCACTTATCACTAATCACACCGAATAGTACAATTTGTTTGCATTCATATATTATTAATAGTTATTATTAATAATGCGTTATTATAATGTTACGCTCGTGTTACGCACGATTGCAGAGAATGCAGTAAATTGAGTTGTTTTTTTTCTGTCTCACTAATTTTTTTACTATTAAATAATATTGTTTTATGACGTTCTCTGCACTTTTTTTTAGGTAGGTTATTGTAAGTCGATAATGTAAGTGATTTAAATTTTTTTATTTTAATCAAATAATTTCTAATAAATAAATGGCATATTACTATGAGTAATGGGGGTAAATTTACGGAGAATACGGAAACTTTTCAGTCATTAAAATCTCTATCAGATAAACTTGTTCTAATTTGACAGAAGTTATTGAAGATTAATTAATCCGTACTTATATGTTCCCTAGTACTCAGCAATTAGCACCATATTCGATGGAACTTATAACGTCGGACCAGGCTCCCTGATACTAAAAAACGAGGTCTGCCTGAGATAGATCTTGTATTTTAAACTTTATTCCGATTGTAATAACATTTTAAATTCAAGATATGACTTTAGTAACGTTTGCCCCCTATTTCGTAATAAGAATCTTAATTTGCTCGGAATATAGTTCAAAATACAAAAGCTTTGGATGGAACTGGTTTTGTATAAAGAAGCACGGGTCTGCATCACACGACATTGGTTATTAAAATTCAATTTTTAAACTTATTTGAAATAACCGTCACCCTCACCATGTCGACTTACGATAACTTAAAGTACAGTATTTCACTTGTTTCACTGCCTCATAAGAGATTATGGTATATGTTAGGCTAGTGGCGAAGAGATTGCTACCCCGATGTTCACTGTGTAGGCCTTCGCGCTTCATGTGTCAATAAAGATGTGGAAACGTAATATGGTTTTTTTTATACTTGTCCTTGTCACTTTAAAGCGAAACGATAGAGAAAGTAAGATATTTGAGAGCTATTTAAAATCAGGTTTACTCCTTATCGCACGGTTGATGAACTAGCGTCGGAGTTTAAACCATCTGTAGGTCTCTTAAGTAATGTTCTCAGTACAGTGATGTGACATACCTTTACCAGCCTACCTGAGAGGTGTTCCCAATGGCGTCATTGAGAACATCTCTCAGGTATGCTGGTTTTCTCAACATGTTTTCCTTCGTCTCGTTGTAATTAATTTCTAATATGCATAATTACGACGTTCAAGCCAGTGCATGCAGTGGTGCGTGCCTTGAGTCTGGAACTTTATCTGTACAACGGTAATAATACACTAGGCGAGGCTATGGATAACTTTAGAGTTCGCTAAGCATGCGTTAATGCTTTTCAAAGGTTTATCTTGAGGCTATGCATATCAATAAAATTGAGTAATGTACCATCAACTAACGCCTGTAGTAATAATCAAATCTCTAATGTTAGTAATTCCTAAGTGTCGATTAAGAACTGTATGTAAGTACTGCGTAGGCGCTATTTTGAAAGAAAATAACATCGAGGCTATTAATTGAAAATTATTTATTCTGTAAATTGGGTTTCAAAAAACTCAAATAAAACATTTATTTAAAAGGCGCCGACATTTCTATGTACCTATCTGACTACCTCTGAGAAGAAGTACCGCAAAGAAGTCAAAGGTCAAGATCTCTTTTAAAATTCACACTTCACTGTATATGATTGGTGAGAGTAGCATGTAGGGCGTCTAGAAAGGCTTTTTGAAGAAAGAGCCATAGCAATTTCAAGTTAACCAGTCCTGACTACACACACATCAGTCATAGTGTAGCTAAAAATTAGAGCATAATTTAGGCATCTCAACAACCTGTCGCGAGGCGGTACCAGATCAACATGACATTTACGTGGACCATACAAATACTCAAAACTGCCAGACAAGTAGATGATCAATAATAGATTCGACCCCCAAGATCGAAATTGTGCCCGGTACATGGTAATAGACTCACCGACTACTACACGGTACTCTACAACAGCATCGGTAGCAGTAAACCTTTGCCTAATTCTTCAGAGGATACAGACATAGTTCTATTTCTAAAAGAAAGGAAGAAAGTGTATTTTTTTTTTATAAAAAACCCTTATTTAACTTCTTAATCAGTTTATTTACACTTACAAATAACTACTCTATCATCTCATTATCCTTATTAGCGCTATCAGTAACTATACAATTTTCATATGTCCACTTCGGAAACATCCGCTTGTATAGGTTCAGAAGCACCGTGTCTTGAGATTTGAGTTGACCGTCGAACACGCACTTCATATGGCCGTGAGTACCTGCATGAAAAATAATAATATTATATGAGTATTTTAATAATACTTCTCCAGAACATATGTCGGTCACGGCGGCCCATCTCCGAGGAGATTAGCCAAGTACGCAGGAGATATAGTGGACAAATGTGTGCGCAAACAGAGGTGCACTCGCTCTTCCTTCACTCTAATAGTCCGATGGGACGGCAACCTGACACGACCGGAGAGAGATCAGGCGTATAACCGACGGCTTAACGTGCTCATGAATATTTTATTAGGACCCGCCTCAATCAACGATCGTATGGTCGTAAATTTTTAGGACCCCAGTACACTTACCGCAGGGCAGCGCCAGTAAGCTATGGTCTATCAAAGGTAACAACAGACCCCATCATTTGTTCAGGCCAAAAAAGGCTGGCCATGCTATAAGCCATTGCCACTCAAAAAGAAACATGGGGGAGACCTGGGACAGCACATGTTATTAAAAACGTTAAATTGTATTATAAAACCTTGGCAGAAGGCGAGTGAAAGTAACATTAGACATTATTTATAAAAAATACTGATTACATACCTAAAGCTTCTTTGATATGTCCAATGCGGCCATACTTCGTTCTGAGTTTGCAAGGTTTGAAATATAACACATCATCTCTATTGAAGAACATGAATCTTATAACTGCTGATTTCTTGTGCACCTGGAAAGAAAACAAAAGTATTTTAATACTATTTTTATTTTATTTAATGTTAACAAAACAGCATCAAAGCCTGTATTCCATGAAGGGGTAGGCAGTCAAACATTTGTATACACTTCACTAATGCTGTTATAGTCTTGTGATAGGTGGTGAGCCTATTGCCATCTACCGTCCATAATTCTGGGCTGTTACTGAGGATCTCCTAACAGAAAAAACTCATAAAGGACTTTGGCCTAACTACGAATCGACCTCAAGACCTCACTGTCAACAGCCGCACTTGCGACCACCGGCGACTAATCAGTATTCTATAAGGCAATCAGTATTTATATTCTAAAAGAATTTTAGAATATACAAACCTTATATGGATGTCCAGACAGAACAATCCTCTTTATAATCAACCTATCCGGGTTGCATGACAATAATACTCCTGTAGCTAGTAATTGCAATTTAGTGCTTTTCTTCTCCTACAAAAAAGTTAATATATTGATTAATGGTATGGTAATCACATAGACTTTAATTATTGGACAAAAGACTAAATAATACACACTTACTTTAAAACACAGAACTGAAGATGGGCTAAACTGTATAGGCGCATAGAAAGATGCTACGCACGTCGACGCAGGTTGGAAGAATCTCTCATACTGCAATGAAGAACAATAAATGTGAAGGCATTAGGAGAAGACCATTTTACAAGTTAATATTCTTATAACAGGTAATTTGATATTGTGAGCAAAATGCAGACAAAGAAAACAAATTATAATTTTTTGACCTTTAAATATTTTTCTTACCTTGTGCTTAGCCCCATTTGTATGCTGACTGAATATCGGGTTAACAATAAACCTTCGGTATCCAACTTGGAAGATCAACCTTTCTTTACTTTTGATTGGTTCGTCACTAGCTCCCGTACGTTTTAGAGCTACGTTCATGACTGACATCTTTTGCTCATGAGGAAGAAGGCCGAAGACTGAAAGGGGAGCCTTCGCGTTAGCCGTGTAGAACGCCTTCCATAAGTCTTGGCGAACATCCTTGACGTGGATCGTGATGTAGAATCCATACTAAAAATAATAATTAGTGCACACATAAAAATAATATAAAGGGTCAAGCATTGAGCCTTGTGGCACTCCCATTGTAATCACAGACCTAAATGATCACCTTTACACTAGTGTTGATATTCATTATAAAATTATTAAATTCAACAACAAAATAACAACAAAGCACATTAGCGTATCAGCACCACAGTGATAAGATTTCTTAATAGATATGTCATGAAAAATACAATCAAAGGCTTTTAACAAATCAAATAATATGTCTTATAATCACATGACTATCAATAACTATTATAATAACTTACCATATTAATCAAACTATCTTCCAACTCCTTAAAAACCCTCCTCCTAGTTCTATCATAATTCTCAAACTGAAATATCCTGGCATAATCTTCTGGCAGATTCTCTTTCGGGTCCCAAGAAGATGTTCTAAAAGACTCCAGCCCCCTGTACCTCATAAACCTTTCCCTAGCTGGTACATCTTGAGGAGTGTCAACTTCATCAGGGAATTGACGGTCTTCCTTAGCAGCAGCCAATTTCTGGAGTATTTCATGTTCTTCAGCAGCGTCAATGGTGGCATCATACTTCTCATCTGTTGGTCCCACTTCAGATTCAGTGACAGATTCGAAGTCATTATCCTCAACATTATCTTCCTGGTCAGACTTGTCTTCTTCACAGGACATAAACTCGTCGTCTTCGTCTACATCCTCACTTTCACTTCCGTCGTCTGAGCCTTCCCCTTCGGCATCGGATTCGACAATCCAAGCTGCTTGGTAGTCTGACCAACCTTTTGGAACCTTCTTCACCTTTTTTATTTTAGTCTGTGAAATATTAAAGTCATTCAAAACACAAATGCCTTTGATCAATACATAAAAAGAATAAGACAAAGAAAAAAGAGAAAAATAATACAAAAAATATATTGTATATATGGCAAACATTTATCAAGATTGTATAGGTTTTAATAATCTTTTATAAATAGTATTTAGAAAGAAGAACTACCTCCATATTAGCTTGTTCTATTTCTTCTTCAGTGGGCCATGTCTGCTCAGCTTCCATAGGATCAGGAATATTTTCAGATACAAGACCTTCTTGCTTGGCTGGATCAGCAACTTGGAGTACTGAAACCTTTGTTACTTCTGCATCCATAGTTTCATCTGCTTTTATATTCTCTTTTCCTAAATTCAGTGGATGCGGATCTTCCAACCCATCAATTCTTGACATCTGGAAGTCTCCTAGCCCAGTAATGTGAACCAGGCCATTTACATTCAATGGCATACCTCGTAAATATCCACTAATTTTAAGTGTACCTTTATCTCCTTCACTATCAGCCACATATTCAACCTCCTCAGCCAACATATAGGGCCTCTTTTCTCTATGATGGATGATATTACGTTTTTGGTTACCAATTCGACGTAGCAGATTCAACCCATCTGAGCTTTTATCCAGCTGCATAACCTTTTCTTCCGGGAGCCATTTTGAAATTAACTTCTGTACATTTTGTTTTTCAGTTGTTCGCTTTTTAGGGTGTACTCCTTCAATGTCCATTGTGGCAACTATAGGTGTTGGCATACCTTGGGCCATAGAGAGAGCAAGAACTTTTTCTCCCCATTCATCTACTGGTTCATCAAGTGCAGAGGTAACATAAAGAGCTGTGTCTGCCACTTTAAGTGCATCTAAGAGGGCAAAGTCATTATCCACTTCTGGGCATATAAAAGAGAATCTTTGTTTGAAGTTTGGTAAGCTAAAATGTTTATATTATATATTAACCATATAATTATATATTACAGACTTAAGAAACGAAAATAAAAGATATGAATAATAGACTTAAAAGTATTTGTTGGACTTCATATAAACATTTCCTTGTAACTATGTGTTTTTTTTAGTTATGAAGTAATTCATAAAATAGATTGTTTTATAAGAAATAGTACTTTCCCAAGATTATTATTCATGTTAAATCTTACCCAACATGTAGGATGCCATTGGATGTTTGAGTAACAACTGCTCCTTCAGAACAAGTCTTCAAAATGACAAGAGCCGACTGCACATCTAATTGCGCGTTCAGTGGTACTATACATACTAAGAAGGGCGGGTTGCGAGTTCCACCAAGCGCACGTTTCTTCGACAATACCTCTTCACGTTTGTTCTTGCGAATTTGAAGCGCTTGGTGACGACGCTCATCTTTCTTCAGTATATGACGATTGCGCCGCACAAACTCCTTCACGTTAACTTTGCCTGTACAATTTGTTCATGTTTATTCTGTGTTGATGTTTTAAAAATGGCACGTTCGTAAAAATTAGCAGCGGTAACTAACCTTTGACTGCGGCTGAAATACCACGTTTAGAGCGGTGACGTGACTTGTGAGCTTTATTGCTCTGCTTTAGGTTTCCTGGACGATGCGCTTGCTGCATTTTATTAATTTGAAATGCAATTTAAATGAAATTATTTACTAATACAAGCACATGGTGTGGTGGAACGTTCTGTCAGATTTGACTGGATTTGACAATACAATCGACATTCACAATCACATCAGAATGTCTAATTTACAATCCACAGCACAGAGTACAAAATATATAAATTTTTACTTTTTATAAGAAAAAAATATATTCTCAGTCAGAAGCTAGATTAATAGTGGAGAAATCACTACAAATTGCTACTTGTAGAGCTAAATGTATCCTTAGTGTAATTTCCCATTCTTTTAAAATGTCCCTTTTAGAAAGAAATAGAATGCCACAGAATTTATCCATACCTTTCAAAATATTTTATTTAGAAAGAAATAGGAAATATTCAAGGTAAATTTCTTCGCTTCAGGTAGTAATTCCTAGGGATGCATATGTGACGTATATACATACGTGAGACACCTGTATTTCATGAATTCGTAAAATTCTGGGAATTGGAAGAAGTTCCCACAAAACGCTTAATGAGTGAAAGTGAAAGGGCTTGCGAAAAACATTTCATCACTCATACTCGCAGAGAAATCACCGGTAGGTTTTCTGTAAAACTGCCACTGAAGGACACTCCAGACTGTCTGGGGGACACCTATAGCTAAAAAACGGTTGCTTTATTTAGAAAAACGTTTTAGATAAAATCCACTATTAAAGTGTGAATACAGTAAATTCATTAACGTACTAGTAGTTGTACACCCACATTTCTCCAATGCTGTTACTAAGTCTCACGTAGTAGTAATTGGTGAGCATAAAACCATCAACCGGACATAATAATCATTCCAAACTTCCGGGCTGCTACTGGGAATTTCCTAATAAAAAAAAAACAATAATACTTTGTCCGACCCAAGAATATATGGCATATTCGGCAGTCACCCTTGCGACCAGCGTGTCGTGTGTTAAGACAAGATTATGTTTTCCATCTTACGAAAATAATTAATGAAAGGTGATTTACATTAAGTAGAAGACTGATTTAAGCTGGAGTGACGGTCTTTATGGAAGAAGAATTCGGAGAAGTGAGCAAAGGTCGAGATGGCTTAGTGGTCAGAGCGCCTGGAGTATTTATCCGGGAGGCGCAGATTCGAATCCTGCTGACGACTGTATTTTTCTTTCCACAAAAATTTATAACTTTAGAGTTCGCCCAAGCATGCGTTAATGCGTTAGAAATTATTTTATTTATTATAATAAAACAACTTTTAACCGGATTAATCGCGTGTATTATTGTTCTTTTTTTGTTTTTCTTGAAATTTTCGCTGAAACGTTGGGAGGGAATGCCTTAGAAGACACGTAGCTTAATGGTAATATCTTCGAAAAATGTAGTGAGCGTAGTACGTACTACACCATTCCAAACTGGGTAACTGCGATTCTTTGCTGCAATTGAGAATTTCCTAAGATAAAAACATAAGACTAGACCAACATACAGTTCTGTAAAATAGTGTTTTTTTGTTTAGTCATTCGAATTGTAATTCCAATCCAATTCCAATTTATATTTATGGCTCCATCGTTATTCGATGATTTTGCCAATGTAGAGGTTGAAATTGACACTATGACGGTTTAAAACTGATACGACATTAACCGGTAACTATTTGTAGTGATGAAATCAGTTCAGGAGCATGCTGAAACAACACAAAACGTATATTGTTAGGCAACACAAGACGGCACAAATGTTAGTAACGTAAAAAACTATATATAAAGAGAAGTAAAACGTAAGTAAACGGGTGTAGAACAAAATTAAAGTATACAAGTAACAGGATATAAGGATAATATATACGAATATTATAAACTCTAATACATGTATATAAGATTTTGATAAAAGGAGAATTAACTAAGGTTAGTAGAAACGGAATATTAATAGGACGGGGAATATCATTAGGAAGAAGGTCATAAAGTGGAGTAATTAATTTAGGACAGGAGAAAAATAAATGTTCAAGAGTGCCCTCCTCAAGGTCGCACTCGCACAATCACTCGTATTTTGGCTAAAAAAACCTAAGTCGGATAATAACGGATGTGGCCAATTTATTATACAGATTTATGTTGCTAAACCAACATCTGGTGGGAATTGAAGGTTGAACAGAAGCAAAAAAATTTCCTTTTATCTGACTAGTATTCTGTCAAAGACGATTCCAAGCCACTAAAATTTGGGGTTTAGCAAGGCAACGCAGATCCCGCGGGTAACGAGACTTATACTTGACACTTCCCATCTGTATGGCCGATCTAGCAAGAGTGTCATCCTTTTCATTTCCTGTAAACCCAGAATGACTGGGAATCCAGGCTAATACTACCTCAATGCCTAGGCAATGGCACCTATACAGGACTTGTTTAATTTGGAGAATAAGAGAGTAGTTGTGCCCGGATCGAAAAGGGGATTTTGCTATATCCTGTAAACAGCTTAAAGAATCGGAGAAAATAATTGATCTGTTCAGTCCATGCGATTCCACGTAAGAGACAGCTTCTAAAAGAGCGATGGCCTCTCCTGTGTAGATGGAACAAAATGATGAGCAACAGAAATTTAGAATAATTCTATATTGTAATTAATTTGATTGCATGAATTTATTAACCCCTCGAGTTCCCATCAGAGCAAAGTTTGGCTGAACAATAAAGTATACAATAGTTAACTACAATTAGAAATATAAAAAAAAAAATCCTTTGATTTACGTACGACCTCAGTGTTTCATACATTTGGAAATACCTAAATATCGTATAAATACGATTCAAGTTTTTGTACGCTTGGCAAGATTAGATTGATACTATAAAATATATTTATTGACTAGTTCAAGAATATGAAATAGTTCTAGTTAACATTCCATATACTAAAAGTAAATCAGCTATCATTTTATTTAAAATATAATTTAAATAAAATGATAGCTTTTGTTTCTTTATTTTAATTTACTTGGATTTTTAAAATATTGATTTTCGTAGCTTTTGTTAGCTATGCATTTAAGAATTTTTAAGTTTCTTCAGGACATTCCGATAATTTACTTGTTCTATGCTTAATTATTAACACCATACAGTGTTAAGAAAATATAATTAACATCTCTCTTTGTCCTCTGTTAAGTAACATATAATCCGTATTATTATGTTCGATAATTATTTCAATAATCTTAAAATTAACTATCAAGAAAACTGACTAATAATATTATATGGGTATATAATGTTATGTATTTGTAAGTGCAAATATTTAAAAACATAATAAATAAACTTATTTCTTAATTTGTTACAAAATAAATTAATTTTAGGATTACAGTGTTTTTGATATGTGAGGGCAACATTATACACGCCAACATCACAGGTCACGTGACGTGACGTTGTGGACGTGTCATTCGCGGACAGCTCGTTGGCGGCGTTGCGCAGGCTCTTTCTCGCGAAAAGTCCTATTGGAGTGTTACTAATGAACAAAAGTTGAATGGTTTTAGCCGAATTGATCAGTTAATATTTTAGTTAGGGTAGTTAATTCTCAATAAATCAAAATGGGAAGTGAGTATCGTTCATATATTAACTAAAAATTGTGTTTTAAACCACGGACACGTATTTGCACATTTTCCTGTGATTTTGTTCTAAATTTATGTGTCGTGTATTAAAGGTGTAATATGTTAATATAATTGTTTTGCTTGCAGTCAAATTCCTCGAAGTTATAAAGCCGTTTTGCAGTATATTGCCAGAAATAGCAAAACCAGAAAGAAAGGTGAGCCATGGTTATATTTTGCTTGCTTGTGTAGTCTTTTCATGTTATTTGTATTAGTAACAGCATCTATTTGTAATTTCTGGCGTATTAGAGTGTTGTATTGCCTACATACGTGTTAAAACTTAAGTGAAAGTGCATACCTAACCCTAATGTTGTATGTAGGATGTCTAACTGTACTTTGGTGTTCCATTTTGAAGTTAATAATTTGGTACAATTTTAAATAAACCCCCTTTATTTCAGATCCAATTCCGTGAGAAAGTATTATGGACTGCAATCACACTATTTATTTTCTTAGTATGTTGTCAGGTGAGTGATATATCTCAGGTATTTTATTGTGATGTGGCTTCTGGCCATATGCTAATAGAGATAAAGTGATGATAAAATGAAATTCTAAGTGATTTTATTATATTTTATGAATAATATAAGGAACTTCTATGTCACCAAAACCTTTATTATTTGTTTTGATTTAAAATGTTTGGTTATACCCACAACAGTAATAAAGATGGAACAAATTGGATTCATAGATTGATAAATATTCTCCTATTAGAAAAAAAACAACTCATTAAAGCATTTTACTTAAAAATTACATCATAACATATGGAATTTAATTCAAATATTATATATAAAGCATTCTAACCTCAAATTTATATTTCAGATCCCCCTATTCGGTATAATGTCCTCAGACAGTGCGGATCCATTCTACTGGATCCGTGTCATTCTTGCATCAAATAGAGGAACACTTATGGAACTTGGTATATCTCCCATCGTCACGTCAGGCCTCATCATGCAACTGTTAGCTGGTGCAAAAATCATAGAAGTAGGTGATACGCCAAAAGACAGAGCTTTGTTCAACGGTGCACAGAAATGTAAGTGAACTTGAAGATATTTACACCTTTCTCTTTTAGATCATACTGTCAGCTGTAAGACGTCATTGAAATAAGCTGTGCCATGCACTGATTTAAAAATAAATTGTATCCAATGAGTATTGTAAGAGAAATATGGATTATAGGAGTATTCTAGAATTTGGAACATGAGAAAAATCAAACAAGATCAAAGAAAATTTAACCAGAATTTTCTTCATAATTATTTTCTGAATGTTTATATTTACCAATGTCTTCTAAACCTTGTCAATAGGGGCAGAATGCCAATTCTATCCTATACAGAGTGTCGGGCACTTTGCCAATTTATATTTTATTTTGAACTAGGAAGGAACTGCTTTCTAATTTCAAATATTTATTAAGGTGTTATTATTGCTTCTTGTTCTTATCATTTCATGTGATTGTAGGAAAATACTTTGATATTATGCTATCTTGAAATATTCTCATAAATATTTTTTTATCTTAGGCAAGCTTAGGATACATATTTTAAATTTTAATTACTTGCAAAGTTTTAATATCAATAAAACTTGAGTATGTTAATTTAAGTATTATAATTGCAATCCAATAATTCTCAAGCTAAACCATCAACTTCAGTTTATTTTAAATACATTTAATTATTTTTTTATTTATTCAGTAGAACTTTTTAAATTACTGACATGCAAACAAATAAAAACATATTCAAAACATTACACATACACTACATTCCTATACCAATGCATAAAGTTTTTTTTTTGGGATAATACTCACACTCGCTTAAAACACTACTGTCTCTGCCAACAGTCACTTTGCTAAAATCCAAAGAAAGAAACTATTGATTAAAGACTCATACCAGGTGATACAAAGGAAAAAAATGAAATGATACCAACCTGCATGAGACCATAAAAAAGCCCTATTACAGCATGAACTGGGTAAAATATAAAAATCATAACTTAACCCAACCTATCTTCCACAGTATTCGGCATGGTGATAACAGTGGGCCAAGCCATTGTGTATGTAATGACAGGCATGTACGGCGAACCCAGTGAAATAGGCGCCGGAGTCTGCCTTCTCATCATCATCCAACTGTTTGTTGCTGGTCTTATTGTCTTGCTGCTTGATGAGTTGCTCCAAAAAGGTCAGTATTGCTAAACACTTACGGTTTTAATGTTGCCAGCTTTGAAAAGTTGTTTCTGTAGTCAATGGTCGAATATTCTGTAAACATTAGTCATTGCTGTGAAAGTAAAGTAAATTTTTGGCTAGTTAGCAATTTCACAGTATTATAAATAAAATAAACATAACATTAAATATTATTTTAATGTTTATCAATATTATTTAGTGAGTAAATGACTTATGATGGTCTTTAACCAACTTCAAAAAAGCAGGAGTTTACTAAAAAAATATTCTATAATTTTTCCACACCCTTTTTAATAACAATCTTCAGAATAATACTAGAATTTTATGAAAGAAATGCTGAATTAACAATTGTTATTGCAGGTTACGGTCTTGGTTCTGGTATCTCTCTGTTTATTGCCACAAACATCTGTGAGACTATCGTCTGGAAGGCATTCTCCCCAGCAACCGTCAACACTGGTAAGTTTTCGACCATTATAACCATATTTTTTACACAATTTAACCATATTCCATAACCCATAATCAAGCAGTGTTTGCAAATAAAATAAAAACACTAAATGGACGCGCGACGTTTTGTTTATTTCTTTTTCATTCATAAACAAATAATAATCGATTTTAGTAATGAGTTAAATAATAATTATCATCATTCCCCTGCCCTTATACCAATTAAATTGGGATCGGCGCATGTATTTTTAAATGTAATGTGTAATTAAAAAGGATACACGAAAAAGCCTTGCCTCTATTCAGGCACGCCACTAATTAAGTACTAGATAGAACCTAGAGCATTGGGTAGACATAGAACCTATACTATACATATAACTTTGTACCAATGGCAAACAAAGTTATTGATTTTTACGCGTCCGTATACTAATTTTGTCTTAACAGATGTATTAACAGCGTTTCCTTAACTAAGGGCCGACAGATGTGCGTAATAATTTGACAATGTACAAGTTGCAGTAGTAAAAAGTTCAGAAGATAGGAATACAAATCAAATGAAACTTAAATAATATAATTGTAGGACAAAATATTTAATTATAACTGAAACTTTTACAGTATTGTTGTACTTTCCACCTCTCGAACAATGAATGCCCTGACCCTCGTCATTTACATATTTTTTTAATATTTAAAATATAGATGTCTAACAATAAGGTTTTAATAGTTTATATCATAGTAATTTTTTCTTACAACAATAATGGGACGTAGTCATTTCAGCTACTAATTTGACGTTACTATTTTTATTATATATAACAATAGGTACTCATTGATGTTAAAAAGGAAATATTTTTAAAACGATTTTATTAGCTTGGTATGTATCTATGTAACGGAATCTTTGAACGTGATTTTCACACAAACCCAACGTCGGATGTAATTGAAACTTCGCACATTTATCAAGATTCCGAGTCCGATTATCCTAATCAGGATCTTCAGGACTTGAGGTTTCAGGACTAAAATAAATAATAGTAAATAAAAAACACGCTTTTGTAACTAAAAAGTACAAAATCATTTTCAAAGTTTAAAAAAATGTGATTATGAAAACAAAAAAGTTGCGACGAAGAAAAAAAAAATTTGTCGTAACAAAGCGTGGGGTGTTTCATAAAATATTTTATAATGACTTTACTTTTACCAATATCTGACAACAAAATATTTACAACAGTTAACATCACTCCACACTTTTTTACGATAAAATGTTTTTTTTTCTTAACCACTTTTTTATTTTATTTATATGATATTATTATAGCGCTCTGACCACTAAGCCATCTCGACCTCTAAGAGACGAGGTCGAGATGGCTTAGTGGTCAGAGCGCCTGGAGTATTTATCCAGGAGGAGCAGATTCGAATCCTGTTCGCGACCGTATTCTTTTTCCATTTAATAGAGAGAGTCTTTAGAGTTCGCTAAGTATGCGTTAATGCTTTACAAAGATTTATCTTTAATTATATGAAATTATTTTCTACTCTTTAGTTCGCCTTATTACAAAAGCGTGTTTTTTTTAAACTATTAATTTATATCAAAAAATCTTCCTGACACAGTAATTTTGCACTAGCTAACCAGTTTGCAATATAATAATTTATTTGCACCTAATGACCCCATATTACATTAAAAAACTCGTTAATTCCAATAAATATTTTATATGAAAAATTTACAAATTGCCACTCCTTGAGTATAAAAAAATATTACGGACTTTCACCCAAAACAGCATTTCAATATTTAATTATGTGGAAGTGAAAAGCCTATATTCAATATCTCCATTTTCCGTAGGTCGCGGTACTGAGTTCGAAGGAGCAGTGATAGCGTTGTTCCACCTGCTCGCAACGCGGCCCGACAAAGTGCGCGCGCTACGAGAGGCCTTCTACCGCCAGAACCTGCCCAACCTCATGAACCTGCTGGCTACTGTCCTCGTGTTTGCTATAGTCATATACTTCCAGGTAAGATATAGACAGTTTTCTTTTTACTTTTCAGGACGATAGAAAAAATTTATTTTGTGTTACATGCCCGGACTGGATTGCCAATTAATTCGAACTCGGGAGGAGAAAATTCGAAAACTGCACCAGAGTAAATAAATATGTGGAAGAGGAATTCGGGGTAGTGAGCAGAAGTCGAGATGACTTAGTGGTCAGAGTGCCTGGAGTATTTACCCGGGAGGCGCAGGTTCGAATCCTGCTGACGACCGTATTGTTTTTCAATTTAATATAATAACTTTAGAGTTGGCTAAGCATGCGTTAATGCTATTCAAAGATTTATCTTTAATTGATAGGGTAATTACATCTTTATGACATTGTTTTAACTGCAAAGTTAGTTGGGTCTCCACCGCAAATATGCTCTTTGTAACCGGAGGAAGCTCGATCCTTCTCATACAGGATGTCCTAGTTCAAGGGTCGAGACCACACTGACGTAATAACTAACAAATGTTTTCTTGGAAATAAATAAATAAGAACTTTTTCCTATGACAAGATGCTGATACACCTCCATGAGAATGGTTATCCCGGCGCCCATGTGTACATCATACAAATACTCCGTGCGGGAATCGAACGATCGCTTTATTATACAAGAACCCGGAATTAGGTTTTTTATTTAGCTTAATTTAGGTAAAATAGAGTTTATTAACTTTTAATAAAGGAAGATTTAGAATAATTATTTAGAACAGTAATAGAAATTTCCGACCTGTACCGAGTATGCAAATTGGTGTCTGAACCCTATGACTGAGGCGGTCTAACTTGTAATATGCTGACGAGGCATTTCTAGATGATGGCCAGCCATTCTATAACACTGAAGGCGTATAACAGCTCGATCATGCGCCAACCGAACGTCAAATTACACTTTCTTCATAATTATATTGCAATTTAATATTTCTAAGTATGTGTTGTCGTCCCGCAGGGCTTCCGCGTGGACCTACCAATCAAGTCTGCGCGCTACCGCGGCCAGTACTCGTCCTACCCCATCAAACTGTTCTACACCTCCAACATACCTATCATTCTACAGTCTGCACTTGTTTCTAATCTCTACGTTATCTCACAGGTTTGTAATTTTTTATTATGTTTATTACAGATTTTTAAAACTAATGTTTACCCATTCTAATTATAATAAGTTTAAAAAGACACATGAATGAATATATAGGTATTAGTATTGACTATTGTTTCCGATCGTTTACCCTGAATCTTATAAAATCCTAAATTAATGTTTTTAATAATCCATAAACATTACATTTATGTCGTTACGTAGAAACAAAATAACAATAAGTTTAAAATTATAAAATCACTCTCATCTTTCCTATATAATTTTAAATTAAGTTTTAAATTAGGAACACATTACGATTTAAATATAAATACGGCCGACATCAATGTAGTTAGAAAAAGGCAGATTGAAGCACCTGTAAAGCAGATAATTGAAATACGAATATCTGTTTTTGACATTTAATTTACCTTAATGGTGAATAGACGTATGTATGTATAACTTTATCTTTCTCCCACAGATGTTAGCCGTAAAGTTTAGCGGTAACTTCCTGGTGAACCTGCTCGGTGTATGGGCCGACGTGGGTGGCGGTGGACCTGCGCGTGCCTACCCGGTGGGAGGCCTGTGCTACTACTTCAGCCCGCCCGAGTCACTCACACACATAGCGCACGACCCACTCCACGCTGTTCTCTACATCATCTTCATGTTGGGATCCTGTGCATTCTTCTCAAAGACATGGATCGATGTTTCTGGCTCTTCGGCTAAGGATGTGAGTTTCTTTGGAACTTGTTTTTTTTTTTTAGAGGAATGATAATATTGATTCTACGTCAGAATATAGTAAAAATATATATTGGGTGGCCTTATTGGGCAACCTTCTGCCTGTGTGCCCAGTTTATCGTGTCAAGTTTTTCGAGATTGGTCAAGAATAAGGTCTTGTTAAATTGGATTTAAAGTATGTCAGCATTGATCGTAAGAAAAGTTGAACCTAAGATACAATATAAATCCATCCCATACCATGAGGCGAGATCGAGGTCAAGAGCAGACACATACTGTAGTAAAAGATATTGTTTAGGTCCTCTACACATGATCTAGTACAACAGTCACCAAAAGCCTACCGTGGTACTGATACGAGCCGCTGACCTATTTGCTAGTAATCTAGCTTGCTAGTAATTGCCTACCAACCCCTAGTGTAACTATTTGGTGATCCCTGATCTTGAATATTCACATAAAATATGCAATTATGCACAACCAAAGAGAGCTTAATACTTATGAACCCTAGTATAACGAAGTTACGTATCAGCTGTTCATAAGAATATTCGATAAAGTTACTCGACCTATAAATTATTCATTCGTTACGCACTTACGATTACCGACGAATTATAACCCGAAACTAGTTTCAGTATTTAACTAATTCAAACTGTATTTTATCGTAAAGCTCCGTTCTTCGTAAACCGGTAGAGGTGAATGACCCCTCCGTAATCAGTGCCTTTAGCATTGTGATACGACTGAAGTGGAAGGCTCCACTTAAAGTCAACTTTCCAATTAGTGAAAGCGTATTATCAAATAGTGCTGTCGAAATAGCGCAACCATTTAGGCCATTTTATTTAGATACTATATCAATATTTTAGATTAAATTGCGTTTTTGTTGAATCGGTTTTTGAATCAGCGTAATTGGCTGATTTAGTGTCGCATGACCTACTTTTAACACCTGAATAAAGTAATACAAGACCACATGCAAATTACTATTGATTTACAACTATAAATAATATTAATATGAATTTCTAATTGCAGGTCGCCAAGCAACTGAAGGAACAACAGATGGTGATGCGCGGCCACCGTGACAATTCGATGATCCACGAACTGAACCGATACATCCCGACCGCGGCCGCGTTCGGTGGTCTCTGTATCGGCGCTCTGTCAGTCCTCGCTGACTTCCTCGGCGCCATCGGCTCCGGTACCGGTATCCTACTCGCCGTCACCATCATCTACCAGTACTTCGAGATCTTCGTGAAGGAGCAAGCCGAGATGGGCGGCATGAGTACATTGCTCTTCTAAAATCATAATAGTCCTCGTCGCAGGAAGCGCTGTGTTCACAGTTTTTATTTTGCGGGGCGTAGCGCTCTCTACGACGCCGTTGTAGTGTGCGTGGCAACGCGTGTGTGGGTTATGTGCTAATTTATATAAATAAACTTTATAATAAAATAATTTACAAGTACAGACTTTGTTTTTATAGACCCTACGCAGGATTCATGTTTTTTTAAGTATCATTTACATTGCTCATCTAGAAAGGAATAGCTCCTATAATATTGTATTAGTTTACTGTTGAGATTGTAAAAGATAGCATTAAAGTTTTCATGAGAAGCATGCAATCATAGTCAATTAACTGAGAGTTATTCACTCCCAATCTGCTACATTGTCTAGATATAAAGACTGAACATGAATAACAGTGTGACATTAAGACATTTTCTCATTACTCAACTATCATTGTTAATTAACAGTTTCTTAATATAAGTGAAAATAACGGTAATTGTAATTTATGATATAAATTATTAGTATCCAACTTTGTTAAGAATATCTTACAAAACTTATTTTTATTAAGTTCGTGTTGGATTGTTTGTAATACATTATTTACATAATTTGTTATACTGTTCATCGCGAATATTAGATTCACGTATTGATTCTGTCGTCCAATTTATCAGAATAATATGTGATTAAGTTACTTTATTTACCTAGGTTCCTAATTGCTGCACATTTGACACTACAGAATCAGTAAAATTATTTAAATAAATTCATTTATATTGTTTTGGATGAAATCCTTTTTTATTTACTTCGCACTTTGATCAGAACATAACATTATTTTTTAGTTGAGAGGTATGTACTGAAAGACTGATAATATTATTTAAACTATCATTTCCGCAAAGAAGGTTCATAAAACAATGAAATACTTTTGTTATGTAACTTTATTCTCCTCACTAGACATGCAAATACAAGACAAAAAAAAAAACAATTTACGATTTTCCCTCAAAACCTTATAACAAAAACTCATCACGACTAAATTAATCGGTAACAAAATGTATTTACAAAAACAGACCGAATAAGTTTGCCGCCATACATTACAAGTTGTCGGAAAATTAATTGAGATCTTAGGAACATGATTGGTAAGAGATCGAACAGAATTTTCGAACTTGGAATAGTGCCATATACATTTAAATTATGGAACATAAATGGTATACACGTATGGCACAACACTAAATACATTTATTTACGTACCCTTACATTTATAGGCACTTTGGAAGGAAAGATTTCGTCACGACTGAATAGCGTATCTACCCACAAGCTTTTAAGGTAGGTGGCCTTAATCATAATTGCTTTAATATTTTGACATTGCTTAGAATAGAGTGGACGACAGCATTACAATGGTCTCCAGCTATATATTTATGTTATAACGTTTTCGCATAAATACTAATGTTTATAATCTATCATACTGTGTACGTGTGGTGGCGAAGTTTAACTGGAACAAAAATGTACCAGAATCGAACGAATATTAAATATTTTGGATAATAAACAGACACATCACACTAATAGGCTCCCTCTCCAAGACTTCTGTTGTATAGAAGTCCAAGGCGCTGTTCAGTCATGACCTTTACCTGGCCTAGGTAAGGTACTAACGACGGTATGTTAGGAATTCAATTATTGCTCTCGTTCTTATGAAGATATTGTGACAATGGCCTGGTATCTTGGTCCCTTACCATCATTTGATTGAGGAAAACGTTACTGTTTTATTCTGGACTTCTTTTGGAAGACTGGTCGTATATCACACTCAAAATTTTGCCCAACAAATATTATCTTGATGTTTTTCTACGAGACGTGAGACTAGTGAAATGAAATTAACACATTCTTTCTGTTTTTCTGGTCATTTACTCTGTCGCTTGGTCTCACATCGTGTACCTTCAATAACAAACTCAAATTGGGCAACTCTCAATGTTAACTTAAATAAATAACATAATGTTGATATTCATTCTTTATACAGTAATCATTTTCGTCCTGCTATTGTTTAGTGGGTCACTAGTTATACGTACTAATTAGTATTCACAGAGATATTTCACAATAAACCCCTAAATTATGTCTAGGCAATTCAACGATAAAACTTTTTTTTATAAAATCGACGAAATATACTCAAAAAAGCACTTTATCGCTACTAAAACTTTTGCATAATATGTATGTACAAAGCTAGTTCAAGTGTGGCTATGATCATTACCTATCTTGTGATCGTTCATAATCATATATTGCATATTACATGGATTGGTATCCTTTACATAATATAATAATAGTTCGTGTACACCAAAAATTACATAAAAAATACAACAAAACTAAACGAAACATTGTGTAATCCAGAAAACATTTTTATTATCTTTAACAACATATCCGTGAACGAGAAAATGAAAACAAAGAAAAAATAACTATAAGAATAACAGTGCCAATTATTAACTAAAAATGTGGGATATAAGATCACTTGTCCTAAATTTATCAAACAGGATGAATTAATAAAATGTGTTAGTTACTAATAAACCCCGTATGTCGAATATCAATCAATAGTGATAAAAAAAAATTAAACTAGGTACACAAGTGTTTAAAACTTCGAACCAATAAAATATAATCTAAAATATAACAACAAAAATCAATTTGAAGCCGCGCCAGGCAAGTGTGTCGTGGAACTCGACGACCTAAACTGGTTACTTTAGCTACGAACTAGTGATTTCGCTAATCAATCTTTATCATTTGTACATGCGTATAATAGCACTTAAAGTTATGGGGTATACTATCCAAACTTAGTTAAAATGGTAATTTAGAATATAATCCGCACTTGCCGTAAGCTTTTGAGTCCGCGCACATACATAAAGCTTTGTTCATAATATGTGAAAACAGAAAGATTATTTATTTTTGGCCTGTTACGAGTCAAAAGAATTAACATTTTACAATCTATTCGAGTGGCTCGTAAGACAATGGTCTATTTGCATAAATTCGCATTATGTATATTTTGAAAACATTAGTCTACATTTGAAACGCACATGCGTAACACTAATCTCCAAACACTTTATTGTCAACACAGATTGAGAAAGCTTTACGTATGTATGCACGGTCACTAACTACGCAGAGATAACACAGTGTAACAATTTGTGAATTATCGGGTCTTCAATGTTTGCAGTTGGAATACATCCTATGCATAAATTAAGTTATATGATACCCTCATGAGACAACTGAAATAATTAGTAATTACCATACAAAAGCAAGACAAGATGGCGGAGTACCGTTTCAAATCTAGAAGCGCGAGTTAATAAATTACGCGGATGTAATTGGATGTTAGGCAAGTGTTTCTATTTCTTCCTGTAAGACGGCCGCCTGGTCGGGGGACGATATCGACTTAGAGGGCGAGTTGGTGTAAGGCAAAGTCTTTAGTTTCCGAGCCTCACGCCTCTGTTTCTTCTGTTGCATCACAAGCCTCAGTTGCTCAAGTTTGCATTTAGTTTTAGAGTTGTCCAGTGCTAGAGTCTTAGCTGTAACACATCTGTTGCACATCTGTCCGGCCTTACCGGCGCAACCGAAGCACAGTTTGGGGTCACGGCGGCGACAGTGGCAGTCCAGGTGCTTGCACGTGCAGCGCTTGGCAACCGAGCCCGGCGAGCTCGGCGCACCCGACGTGCCGGCAACGTGCCCATTGCACTGCCCGGACGGGCACGCCGGCTGGTTGCAGGCCAGGCACTTGCCGCTATCGTCCACCATACTCGTCAAACAGGAGTGGCTGAGGTCATTCTGAAATGTCAAACTAGTATTTAGAATGCATAGAAAACTAGCATGAAAACCTAGGTGGACAAGATAACATGGTGATTACTGAGTAAAAGATAAGTAAGTTATCAAATCAATGGGTTTCTTATTCTTAATCTCACATAAATAAGTACCTGTGGTAAAGTAAGGGGCGGCCCAGCACATAACAGGTCATTCAATATGTGAATTATTGTGGATATATCTCGCTTTGGTCGGCCATATCTGAAACATAAACAACATTCTAAGTAACGGGACATAAACACATAATGTTCACTTATGTTAAGATTACGCAACCAAATTTTTTTTTATCATCCCTAACTGTTCAGTTTATTTTCTGAAACATCGTCAAACCAAGTATATGCGTCAAAAGTTCCTTTCGCACATTTCTACTTTCAAATTACAATGAAACAACGCCGCCATCTTTGATTAAAAAAATTGTGTCGGCCCACATGTGTAAATATGTACTGACACACATTATCTAGGCTTTTATTATATTAATATATTTTATTAAATTAATATCTCCTTTGTTTGAAATAACAAAAGCAATAATTGAGAGACATTAAAATAAACTGACCTGTCTTGCAGTGCAGGATTCAGAGTGCCTGAAAATGTCCCAGAATAAATTCCTTTGCCATGATGCTGCATGGACTCTATCACAGCTCCAGGACCAATCTTTCCTGACTCGTCAGCCGTCCTTAAGTCTAGTTTATTTGTCAGAACTTCTTTAGATAATCTTTTAAGTTTCTGTGTTAGATTCTTTGATGCTTCAATCAGAGCTTTGGTATCCACGGGCAGTGTTGGAGATGCTCTATGAGGCTTCTTTGGAGCATCTGGAGCTTTAAATATATCCTGTTTCGATGTAGATGGTGTTGCAGTGTCATCAGTCTGTCCATTGCTAGGCTGTAGAATTAGTTTCCTAGAATTTGTAATATAAGGTTCTGTTCTAGAGGTAGAGGGCTGGGATAAGTTTGTGTCCTGTCGACTCTGCATTCTTTTCTTATGTTTATTCACAACAGATTGCATGAATGCTTTTTGCTTATTCTGACCTATAGGATGTTTGAATTTGGAAGTCTTATGCAGTAAATATTGGAATCGTTTATTTTTTAAAGGCTCATTTATACTTTGGAAGGAAGGTAGTGTGCCAGAGTTAGTTTCTTGACTGCCATGACTAGTTGTAGCCAAATTTGATATTTCCCTATCCATCATAGATTCATCTTGATCTTCAAATAATCCTTTGTCAACTGCACTATTGAAGAGATTTTCCATTGGATATTCATCTATAGTACTTTCTGCAAGGAATGAACTTTGGTCTGTAAAATTATCACTGTCATCACTGAGGGAGCTGTCTGGAGTGTGTGAAGATGTGGAGGGGCACTGTTTGTCACAGATGGCACTTGTTGAAGGTATCACATCATTGCTTATCTTATTTTGTGATAAGAAGTCTATCAAGTTATTTTTCACAGTGTTCACAAGAGCTGCATCCCTACTTTCTGAGGAAGTAGCATCTATAGGACTAGATACTAAATTAGACAAGGATTTTATAGGAGATTGTTCATTTTCTAATGATGCATCTGACAGGTCTGAGAGTGTACAGTTTGTGGTGTCCATTGTATCTTCTTTGTCATCACAAGTATCAGTTTTCTCACTATATTTCTCTTCAGCCATTGACCGGTACAAATCAAAACAGTTTTGTAGCATTTCAAATTCTTGCTTTTGTAGACCGTGTGGTTCTGCTGGTTCTGGTTTGGGAGTTTCACTGCTGATGTAGGAGTGGTCCATGGGCACAGGTGTACAGGTAGGAGGTGTTGCTGTCTGAGGGCTGGGTGATTCCCTGGTGTCACTTTTACTAGTCTGTACTGATGTTGAAGAGCTTTTGGTGGGTGTGGATGTCCTCAAGGACCTGCATCCACTGGAACTCGAGTTCAGGGTGGACAACTGCAGTTGTATTAGCATCATATGGTCACCTAACCTCATTGTCAAATTCAGTGGAGATTTACCACTTAAAAAGTCATTAACCTGAGTGTCATTTAAGTTTTCTAATGCTTGCATCACGGAATTATCGGGTCTATGGCTCTGCAAAGGACAGAGTGATAATATTAATGAAACAATTAATTAGTCAATAGAGACAGCAATGGTATAATAGATAAAAGTGTATTGATTAGTTTGTCATAATTGTGAAACACGTGATTATCAGAAGGTACTTGGGGGGTTTCGACAGAATGTCGTGACGCACTCACCAGCAGGCCTGTTTCGACGCTCGGCAGGAGGATCACCCGCGATCCGTCCAGCAGACCGTTCTCTTCCAGCGTGCCTTCCCTCAGTTGTCTGCGAACACAAAACTCAACTTCAATACGCGAGTCAAATAACACTGATGCGTCATCGTATCGACATATTTCCGTGATATGTTTGACAATAGAAGCTTGGCGTCTCGACTCAAAACGCTCACCTTTCGCGATGCAGCAAACATATTCTATCTCTAGCCACCTTAAGTTTCTTTGAAACCAACTTCTTAAGGTGCTCCACTGTAGTTTTACCGTTCACACTGATGGAGAAATTACCACCCGTAGTAGTTTGTATATTCAGCGTTATGTCCGAGGTTTGGGGCGAGCCACACCCGTACACCTCTGTTCCCGTCGCGCGTTCCATAATTTCTTCATAAATTACACTAGAATTTGCTATATAACACTGTTCGAAGTACACACGAACTATCTTATATTACACAGCTATTTTATTGCAGGATAGAAATAACAGGGTCACGCCAGACCCCCAGTTTTTTGATGTGGCCGTCGGTGTGACCAGTTTACATTCGCAATATCCCGTTAATTTTTTTTTACAACAGCTGATGCGGAGCGCTGACTGTATACGTTTTGTTCCACATCTTTGTACAGACAAAGTCTTAAATTCTTACGCAATAAAATATTTGTCTGTCTTATATAGTGAACGATCTGAGTTAATTAAGCATATAAGAATCATATTCATTAGGTAAAAAGTTACGCCAATTTTATTCGAACGATTTGACGTTATCTGGGTTTAGAATAATGACGCATTCGCTGTCGCCATAGTCGCTACACGCATAGTTGAAAAAGTAAACGTCACATGACGTCATGCAAACGCTTGAAGCTTGCTCGTGTTGATGCTGAACAATTTTGCGGTAAACTTAAATTGGCGGAACTTGTCTTTTATTACGGTAATCTATTCTCCCATTTTATAAAATAAAAAAAATAAAACAATTTGTACAAGTGACATTTCGTTTTACATTTATGAAATCGAAAACAATCTGCAATGCTAAAATACTTACAGGAAAAAATATGTAGAGCTAGGCCTGGGCTGTAGTAGTTTTTTTTAGGTCCGTGTACTGGGCATGATATGGTATTTCAAGGTAAGGTTGATTACTTTATTGTTTTTATGATTCGGAACACGATAAACTGGTGTGGTTACGATATAACGTGATCATGTTTAATTATCGTTCTATCTGTTGACATCCAAAGTACGATTTTACCAGGACTACGACAATTTTGTAAGGACAAAACAGAGGTATCTATGTAGATACTATATTCGACCTAGGAATCGAACATAGGGTATCAGAACTTATAATGGGCCGGCTAGAGAAGACAGTAAGATAGTTAAAGAATAAAAACCAATAAATACATTCCTGAACCTTCTTTATTGACCCAGCACCCACCAACACGATAAAAACAAAACTTAACATCTATCACAGCAAATGTTAAATTAAAACATTTTCACAGTAAATATACATTAAATGGGCCATGGCCTCAAGTAAAACGAAGGCGCAATGAGTTGGCCTTGTTAATTTTATGCAATATTCGTTTATAACGTTTTGATAGAAGACAAATAACTATTGTTAGTATCAAGGCTACTTCATTGACACCTTTGTACTTGATTAATGTAGACCAGTGAGCGTTTTTCTACGCTGGCGTTTTGCAGTTGCGTGCTTCTCTTGTGCGTGTTCGTATGCCAGATATGGTTACGCATGTTCGCAAAACGCGTGCGTAGTCAGATACTAACTGGGTCTAAGGGAGATAAAAAATATATTATATGCTCGGCATATTATAACGTGTAAAATAACATATACAATAATTTGACCATGTATTTATATTCTAACATAACAATATCGTATATTTATATACCATATATTGATCGGTTTATTTATTTAACAGCTTGCCTACCGCCTCGGAAAATATATGCGTGATGCTATATTATGTTTTTTATTTATTTATATTTTATTTGTAAACCATCACAAAACAACATCAACATGAATTAATAAATAACATTGTGTCTACATAATTATATTGAATTAACTATTAAATATAATATTAACTTAAATTTTTGTAAGATTCCTAAGAAAGGTAACTTGCTTGGCTAGTGTTGCGTACAGCGAAAACTATGTTTCTTAAGCACTGTACTAAGATCGAAAAGAATCACAAACAATACAATTTCATTATCACAAAATAAAAAAGTTGAAGATTTATATTAAATATAATTTTCTGTTCTGAATATTTCTATGACCCCAACCTTTGTTGATACAAGCATAAGTAGCTGCCTCGAAAATAAATTTAACCTTTTAATTATTATTATAATGTATACATAAAAATATATATTATTTACAAAAATACATATTTTGATTCATACCATTATTTTTCTTTATAAAATTGATTTTGATATTAAATTAAGCTGGGCAGTTTAATTATAAATACTTAGGATTTAACAAAATCTAATATATAAAATTCTCGTGTCACAGTTTTCGTTGCCATACTCCTCCGAAACGGCTTGACCGATTTTGATGAAATTTTTTGTGCTTATCCGGTATCTATGAGAATCGGCCAACATCTATTTTTCATCCCCCTAAATGTTAGGGGTAGTCCACCCCTAAATTTTTTATTTATATGGCAAAACAACGTTTGCCGGGTCAGCTAGTATTATATTGAATTAAATCTCATAATAATGCATTATGAGACTTGCACAGCATTATGACGTCATAAATATAAAAGTTACGCGGTCTTTTAGACTCTCCATGAATCATGCGTAACAGACGAAGAAGCCAATGATGATGAAGGTCATAAATACATATACCTAAATAAAACACAGTAAATAAACAAAGAAAATAATTAAATTTAAGATTATCCATAGACAAAAAATAATTAATTATTGTTTCTTAGCACATATTTCACCACATACCCATATCTCTTATTTATTATGTAAATTGTAGATCATTTAAATATTTTATATTGACTGTTAAAAATAAATTAAATAACATGGGAGTACGGCAATATTTATTTCATTTGAAAGTTACGTATTTTCTCCAGGATTATTGGTATAAAAGTATCATTGTTGAGAAAAAAAAAAACAATTAAAAAGTTACTGTGATTATAATCACATAAGCCAATAATTCATTTGTAGGTACAGATAGAAAAGTTTTTTTTTTAGATTTCTAGTGTACAGGCAAATTTCTGCCAAGTGTAAAATTATGAAGTGTATATAACTTAACTTTTATGTTAATTGTTAAAAGTTATAGTTATTTGAATTTAATACGCTGCACTGTCCAACATTTTTTGGCGCCTCCTGCAAATATTTGCTTTTGTTTTTTATAACACTCTTAGCTATACATATGATTTTTCATAGACTAAAAGATCTGATAACTCAACCATTAAGAGATTGTTTCACATCAATCATATTTTTCAAGGTTTTATTAAAATAGTATAAATCAACAACACTTATTATTATTTCTCTTAACTATATAATTCATTGGGCCTAGTGTATTTAGAGCGCGTGTGTGAAGTATGTATAGAGGGTATAAAATGTTTTGTTATGTTTTAAATAAATGAATGAACATGTTGGGTATACATTTTAACTCTAGTTAGCCTTTAATCGGGTAGTCAAATATTATGGAAACCATGACGAGAAATTTCCTTTGTCATTTTTGAGTAAGTTACAATGTTTATTGGCTGTTCATGAAACCTGTAATGTCGCTTTACAGGTGATTAAAAGTGATCACTACATATTATGGATTAGTTTTTGGTAAATCAGCATTTTATTTCTTCTAGTCTAACATATTTTTGTATAATATTTGAGACACATTCGTATTAATTATTGTTTAACGGTTATTACAAGCATAAAATAACAAACCCAGGCACAAATCCCTTCATCAAAGATAAGAGGTGATGATCTTCAAACAACTAAAAGTATTTTCTCAAATCATAGCTAAGAAAATTCGATCAAGTCACATAACAAAAAAAAACATCAGAATTGGTTCATCAAAATGATATAGTTGCACTTAAAAGTTATACATTTTTGTGGAACAAGAATACGGTCGCGTGCAGGATTCGAACCTGCGCGGATATTTTTCTCTTTAACCTCTAAGAGGTCGTGATGGCAATGGCTCGCGATCGTATTCTTTTCCACAAAAATTTATAACTTTTAACGTTAATGCTTTTCAAATATTTATCTGTAGCTACCCTTACGTCAATGTCGAAAGAAAAAAGTGAAAAAAAAAACGGTCTATTATTTCGAATATGTTGAATATCGTACGGACAACCGCTCGTCAGTGGTAATATTTGAGGTACGAAAATCATCCTTACTGCTACGACATAAAGACGCTGTTGATGTCAAATTGTTACCACGGACGTAAAGTTAATCATAGCGCTCTACATCCATTAGCCCTTCAAAGTAATTTTACATTTATCTTAGAAACTTTCATACAAATGTTCACGAGCCAAACTCTAGCGTTTCGTTGTCGATCTCCTCGAACACGTATCCTCCGCGACCGTCCATCTGCAGGTAGTGGTCGTGGTGCTTCCATAAAGACTTGCGGTGAGATACCGTGAATAGGGATATACCCACCTGCGAGAGAACGAGTGGTTATAATATATGGATGATATAGCAAGACCTATGATTATGTTTACTAAAATCAATAAAAACGACACAATATTTATGTCCAATTCCGCGTTAGTAGCACCTTGTAAATACGGCAATTTTTATCAAATCTTTTGACCAATGGTTAATATGATAAGACTAGAAGCATAATTATTTCAAATATTGCCTATGCGTTCAATATTCCTTTCTATAAAATTAATGATTCTTGAGGAATACGCAACTTAAAGTTTTGCCGCATACGAGGCTATTTATTACTATTTTTCAAAGAAACATTGAAAAATTATGGACAAGAACGGGGTTTGAACCCGCGAACTTTGACGTTCCGGGTCAATGTTTCTTTGAAAAATATTAATTAATATAGGCATTACATGGCCTCAACATGTATTAAAAAATATAATTATAGAGGCTATTTATGTATTACATTTTAATAATATTTTTCTTTTTGTAATTTTTTTCTTAGTTAGTTGAACGGTATTTACCATTGCTAGTTACGCGGTATTTTTATTTTATTGAATGATCAAAATACTCAGAACATTTTTAAACAAAATCTAACCCTTGTACATGTGTGGCAAAATAAAATTAATAAGTGGTTAAAAACAAGACATACTTCTCTGCAGTACTGGTACATCTGCCCTTCTACGTCGACGGACACTGCGCTCGTACACTCATCCAAGATCGCGAATTGAGGCTCGTGGTAGAACAGACGCGCCATCTAATCAAATATATGACATAAATTAATGTATCTGCTTTTCGCTATGCTGTGAAAGGCACCTTTTTTGGTCTCGTGCCGTTGGCTTACTGAAGCATATATTAATATTTCTGTAGTTTTCGTACTGTTTTAATTTAAGTTTATTCTACAGTGAGACTGAAATAAATAATTTATTTCTTTCTTTCGAGATATTTTAATTGAAAAACTCAAATCAATAACAGATACGCAAATGAAAACAGTAGAAACTGTACTCTGTATTTATAACAAGAATATAACGGGTAAGATATATGAATACTGATTCGAAAAAGTAGGGCCAGTACCAACAGTATCATAAGCATGATTTCAAGCAGTTGGACTGCCCATATGTGAGTCGCTGTAATGCTATCTCCCATGGGATATCACTATGGTAAATCATTCTTTGTATTTTAAATAATAATCTACCAAGTCTAGGTCACCCAAATAAATATTTAAAAAAAATGACAGCTCATATTACGTTCAAACAGCTATAGAGAAAAGCGTTGAGGACCTTCATGGTAACTATAAAAGATTATGAGCCGATACAATTCCCTGAAAGTGGGCTAAGGCACCATATTACTATAGATTACACATAATTTATACTAATATAAGAAAGCTGAAGAGTTTTTTGTTTGCTTGTTTGTTTAGACGCTCCAATACCTGGAACTTCACGTCGGTTTTGGTTTTTTTTTTTGTATATGATTTCCAGATTTATGAGGAATAATATAGACTATTTACCATCACGCTACTCCTAAGGGTAGGAGCTAAGGAAAAAGAAAATAAGCGGGTGAAGCTGCGGGGCACAGAAAATTAAGAAAGAAAAAACATTATTCTTGCACGCGTACAGTGGCAACTGACAAAAAAAACATATACTTATTACTAGAACTAGAATATTGCCCTGTACGAATAAACAAGAAATTGTGCTTGGCTCAGCATAGTGCTACACCATACAAAAATATGGTGGCGCGCTGTCATTCTACCAAGGCGACACAATTAGACCGAAAAAAATAAATATAACAGGATTAAATTAATTAATAGATTTAAAAAACACGCCTGCATTTTATAAAATCTTACTAGCCTTTGTTAACCGGGGCAAAGTTGGGATTGTAACAATACCTCATTCATCGAAATCGGTTCAGGCATTTAGAAGTTATGGTGGAATAAAGATACTCACAAACATTCATACATACATACGTATTTACATACACAAATTCATATATACATACATGAACCCTAAAACATAAAACTCCTTTTTTTGGGCAGTCGTGTAAAAACAGTTGAAAACAGACAATAAAAACTTAAAGGTATATTTTAAAAAGCGGGTGAAACCGCTGGGCGCAGCTAGTGTATTATAATAATGACTTACAGCTATCCTCTGCTTCTCTCCTCCTGAGAGTACGTCCATCCAGTCCTCCACGGCGTCGAGTGCCCCGTCCCGGTTGCTGAGGTACTCCAGCTGCACTATGTCGAGGAAGCGGTGCAGTTGCTCGTCCGTTCTACCGCGACGGTTCATCTCTTCACGAGTTTGTGGGTAGATTATCTACAAGCAAGAAGGTAAAATGTCATGATTTCTAGTGTGTCTTTACTGGATTTCTGTTCATTGACATTTTCAGGACCGAAGGACCATTTTCTAGGTAATGTGTAATATGATTAGCGGACGATTTTATCCAATAAATTTGGTGTCTCATCTATATTGTTTAGTATATAGACTAGTATAGCATTCATAGATGATCCAGTTAGGCGTAAACCAAGAAAATTTTGCCTGCCAAGCTGAAGTCTACGAATTTTAGACTAAAAGGGAGGTCTTTTCTGTAAATAACTATCTATGGATTATGCGATTGGAAGGTTCTTTTACTTCTGTTTCCACTATCTCCCGGTCAGCTTATTCAAACACATACTTCGTGTTGCCGTCTTAAATCACGTCTTTCATTACTACTGACCTGATCTCTCAACGTTCCGAGGGTCATGTAAGGTCTCTGAGGCACGTAGAATAGTTTTCCTTTAGGCGGCTTAGTGAGGGTACCTCCGAAGATCGGCCATAGTTCACCAAGCTGACGGAACATGGACGACTTGCCGCAACCGTTAGGGCCACAAACTAACACGTTGATACCGGAGCTGTAGGGGACATAATATAACAATATAAAATCATGGACGACTTTTGCTAGCAGCCGCGTAATTTTTACTTTTATTTTATAAATTATTATTTTTCAATAAAATGTACTTACTGAAAGTGTATGCTCTCTGAAACATAACTGACAATCCATTACGATATAAGCACATTATTTAATTTGGTCCTACGAATCGCTGTTTTGGTCCTTTGAGTTACCAATACGTTAATGTCTATAGCTTTATAGCAAAATACAGTAATGTGATACGCACCGCACTTCAAATGTAAGTTCCTTTATTAGTACATCTCCGTTGGGCGTTACGAGTGGCACCTTGTCGAAGCGGATGATCTTGTCTTGGTAAATGATCCGTCCGGCACCCGGTGCTAGCAGCGCTGGAGGATCCGATGCTGTGGAAAAAAATATATGAAAATATATTATACATACATACACCTTGGAGACATATTTAAAGAGCTTTGTCGTTTTTTAATTGGAGTAATAGGGAAATCTGAAAACTGCATCGACATCCGCGCGTCAAACTCTGTTAGTGGCCTGAGGCGCGGCATTACCGCAAGTCTAGAATTATTTTGCGGGCGCAACCAATAGGTTTGAACATCTTTATCGAAAAAACTTCGTGAACTGGTCTATCATAGTCCTTGTCGATATCGTCACGCATGACATCGCCGGGCTAGCTTCTGAAACTATACTATACTACGTTATGTCACTTACCACTTCCATTCTGCGTGTTCCTATAGACCAGGGTTCTGGTATAGTTGCCCTTGTTGGAATCGTAACGCGTGACGTCATCCAGCTAACTTCTCACACTATACTACATCACATGTCACTCACCGCTTCCATTCTGCGTGTTCCTATCGCCTATGGTCTTGGTGTAGTTGCCTTAGTTTATGTCATTAAGTGTGACGTCATTCGGCTAACTTCTCACACTATACTAGTGTAATACTAGTATAGTGTGAGAAGACATGTCACTAATCGCTTCCTTTCTGCGTTTTCCTTGTTGAAATCGGTACGCATGCAGTCACTCGACTAACTTCTTACTATGGTCCTGGCGTAGTTGCCCTAGTTGATGTCATCATGCGTGACGTCATCCGGTTAACTTCTTAAACTATACTATACTATGTTACAGGTCACTCACCGCTTCCATTCTGCGTGTTCCTGTCGACCATTGTCCTAGTGTAGTTGCCTTTGTTGATATCATCCAGTACGGTACGTAGTTGCGTCACGCGTGACGTCAGACCTGCTAGCTTGCTTAGCTCGCGACCTGATAACACTAGGCGACCGATGCCTTCAGCCATTTTGACTAACATACGGCCGTATGTGTAATAGTGCTGGAATTGAAAAATAAATATATATAGAATATTTGAATTGCACTTGGGTCTACTATTTGTGACAATACATTCGAAAATGCTGAGATTCAATCATTATAAAAATATATCCACATTTACAACTAACAAAAGATGTTGGTTTATATAATTTAAAAGTATTGTTTGACTTCGAGAAATAATAATAAGAATTAATTATTACTGTGATATTTACCTTAAATCTATCATTTTCTGTACCCGCAGTAAGTAGATTGTGGTCAACAGCGAAGAACGGTCTCGATACCGCGTAGAAACCAACTGTGATAGCTATGTCTATAAAAAAAAAAAAATGATTAAGACGTCAGGCTGGCTAGCTTTTCACGCAAAAATTTTAGGGGTGAAATTTTGTCACTTATTATCCGTATCGTATACATACAGGAAAATAAAAAAAAATCATTAAATATAATTTCACAGTAGTGATAGCCTAATGGGTTGACAGTTGGACAGAAAAATTGGCAAGTCAAAGTAGTATTTTCCACTGAAGCTAAATACTTGGGCGTCACTATCGACCAAAAGCTAACGTGGAACACATTTAGCAAACGTACTGAGTAAAGCTAAAATGTCTCTCGGGGTCAGTGGTCGCCTTATAGGTAGCAACTGGGGTGTAAATCCCAAAATCGCGCTTTGGTTGTATACTACCATTGTACGACCAAGCATATCATACGTGTCTGTCGTGTGGTATAGCAAAACCCATCAAACGACCATTATCAAAAAACTGGACAGTTTGCAAAGGACTGCCTGTCTCATGGCCACGGGCGCTATGTCCACATGCCCTGGAATGGCACTGAATGCCCTGCTTGGGCTACCGCCTCTTCATGTATTTTTACACAAAGAGGCGAAAGTCAGCATGTTTAGGGCAAACATCCAGGGTAGGACAAACTGGGTCTCCCAAAAACTGAGGACTCTACAGGACTCGGCTATGGAATTGCCATTACTTGGCATGACAATAGATGTCATGCTTCTGCGGCATGTATTAGAAAAACAATACTCCGTGGAAATGCCTTCAAGGGAAGACTGGTTCAATAACCAATTAACCTTCGAGGCCGGGTGCCTAATATGGTACACCGATGGGTCCAAAATTGGACAGGATGTAGGCTGTGGAATATATGGAGAGCGACCTAGGTTCAGCAAAAGCGTCAACCTGGGTCCCTACGCCTCCATCTTCCAGGCAGAGGTATAAGCCATTTTAGAATGTGCGGAAGCCAACCTGCAAAAGCGCTACATCAACCATACGATATATATTAATTCTGATAGCCAAGCAGCTCTCCTAGCACTAGATTCAAACGTAGTCTCATCAAAACTAGTGGAAGACTGCATGGCTCGACTAAACTCTCTAGGCAAATGGAATAGAGTAGTTTTGAGGTGGGTACCGGGACATGCGTGCATCATTGGAAATGAACGTGCCGATGAGCTAGCAAGAGCAGGAGCAATTGGTACACAGCAACGCCCCGAGCCCTTCTGTGGTATACCTAAAAGCCTAGCTCAAAAATCCCTCATGGACTCATGTTTTAACAGTGCAAGCCAGCTCTGGACGGAATCGCCAGGCAAGACTCACTCCAAAATCCTCATTAAAGCCTACGACAAAAGGTACACAAACCACGTCCGAGAGCTGAGTAGGAACAATTTACGCGTTGTGGCAAGAGCCTTAACTGGACACTGCTGCCTAAATAAGCACATGTTCAATTTGAGGCTAAGCGAGACACAAACCTGCAGATGGTGTGAAGAGGCTGAGGAAACACCTCTTCACCTTTTGGGGGAATGTGGACCGCTAATACATAAGCGCTAAGCTCATCTAGGGAAACATATTCTAAGCCCGGATGAAATAAAACTCACCCCTAGAAAAATCCTGCAGTTCATCACAGCGGCAGGGTTTAGGGATGAGCTCTAATTTACGCAAGAGTGGCGATCACAATAGATCTTTTCTGGTCCCTGTGGTATAAAAGCCACCAATAATAATAAAAAAAAAAGTCAAAGTGGTCGCAGGTTTGAACCCAACCTGCTGCCGCCGGGGGCGATTGCCGCAATCCCCGGGACCTCAGTAAAGGTTAGTGTAGGACGAAGTGGTTTTTAGTCGGTACGAGTCCGGCATAACGTCCACGAAGAATTTTCCACATTAAAAAAAAAAGGTACAAATTCAAGGCACGTACCCCTTACGACTTATCGTAATCATAAACATCAATTGCTATAACAATCTCAACTAGCTCTATACATCTATAGACAATTCATATTTCCAACAATACTTACATTTAGCAATAATGTTGTCAATGAAGCCCATGCCCACCCTGAAGTTGAGGAAGTTGCGCAAATGTCTCGTCAGCTTGTAGAAGCTGGCTAGCAGCGTCAGTTGCTCACGATGGTTACCCTAGAAACGAGATGTAACATGTTGTATAGTCGAAGAAGGTTCTTTGCTTAACCCTTAGTGAATAAGAGATTTTGTTACTGTTTAAGGCGTTTATTTTCTCAAAAGATAATCACTTGCAGAGAAAATACAATTTGGCTTACGTATGATTTTTCAATCTTCAGATTTTTGTTATCTTCGGAATAAATACAAATCTCAACAGGTTTTGTAAGCCAAAACTGTCAAAATTAAAATTGATACCTCTGATAAAATTAACCTGATGATTGAATTTCTTATTCGCTGAATTAGCATAGTATATTTGTAGTATTCATTATCAATAGATTAATGGAAATTAGTAATTATGTCATGATCCCACTGCGGGGTCGGCGCAGCACGTCTTTTTCTTCGATACACCTTTGTTAGCCGTCATTTCAGTAGTCACTCTTTTTCTAACCATATCTTTCATACAGTCCTTCCATCGTTTCCTAGGTCTTCCTCTACTCCTGTAGCCATACTCAAAACTTTCCTTGTCACATGATCCTCATTCCTCCGCATCACAATATGTCCATACCATGACAAACGATTTTTACACAACTTCTAGATGACCTTCATACTTCCTCATACATACTCATTTCGAATTCTAACGACACGTCCCTCCTAACATTCTCATTTCAGCTACATGCAGTTGCTTTTCATTCACCCCTTTTGTGGACCAACATTCCGAACCATACAGGACAGCAGGTCTGATAACTGTTCTATAGATCTTCCCCTTAAGGTTAAGGGAATGCCGGGGTCGCAGTGAAGTCGGTAATTATGTAGTATGTAAAAACATGGGATAGAAGCGAAAAAATAAAGCGTTTTGCAGTATCCGATGTTATGACATTAGTTGCTGCAGGTATCTTAACTCCAGGGATGTGCCTTAATAAGCATGGCATAGCGGGGGCACTGGAGCTGGTCTGTTAATACGACCCAGTGCCCCCCCTCAATATGCTGATGGTAACCACCGTGGTGGTTTTAGTGAGGTACGAATCCCACACTACCCGGTCTTATCCTTTTTGAAGGTTTCCATCCCAAAACAAAAAAAAAAACGAAGTAGGTATTTATTTTTCTTGGCCTAAGTGTGTGTGACTGTTGGTTGAGTAAAGATTGATTTTTATGGTGTTTTGATTTAAACGTAACTAATTTCAATTTGTTTCGTTATTATGTGCAATTTATTGTTTTGTAAGTTATATTGTTAACGGTGTTTAATATTAAAATGTTAGGTTTTATATTTATAAGGCTAGTATCTGGGGGCTTGGTAGTGTCCCGCCAAGACGAGCCAAAGGAAGCGTGGCACTAGAGCATGGCTTTCCTGATTGTTGAACAAATTATTTCTTAAGGATATAGATGTTATGTTACGTAATAGTTCCACGAACATAAACGGCCACGTCATTCTTTTTAACCAAGATGTAGAGTTGTAGAGTCAAGACTTACAGGTAGTTAATTTTTATTAATTGTTATAAATGTGGTAGAGTCAAGAGCTCGTAGAGCTACATACTTTGGGACTTTGGACAGGCACGGTAGCCTATAATGCAGTACAAATTGGAGCTCAGCTAGGGGTTTAGCTCTCTTAGTCTCTACTAGAGATCTCGGAACTTTTTAACAGTCAACTTCGCACACAACCAACTTGGATTAAAATGATAGTGTGATTTATATTACAACATTTTAACTACCGTAAAAAATTTAAGGACTTATACAGAACCTTGTAACTACTTAATATGTAAAATTTGAAATTAATTTCAAGAAATCTGACGGGTTAATTCGCTTTTAATTCTCAGAATATTTCGACTAAAATGGACAAATAAATAACCGACAATCACAGCGAATTTAACACGTACTAGAAACCCTTCACGTGTTATCAGTGAACTTTACTCTCCTGCGGCTGTAATTAGTAAATTTAGAAGATGTTGGGCTTGAAAACTTTTAATTTTTGAACAACTTATTTTTATTATATAATATTAATAAATAATAAAAGTGTCGCTTTTCAGGTACGAACGAGTCTTGAATTTTATACACTTATAAAAAAATTGGTAATTGTATATAGCCTTAGTATACCTTGGGGAAGGACATAAGCTACCTTTAGTCGCACAGACGACGTCGGGGGCACTGCCTAGTACTAATATATGTATAGCTTACCTACATTAGTCTGCCTTACTAGTCCCAAGCGCGACTGCTGAGCACAAGGTCTTAGGTTCGATTCCCAGGTCGGGCAAACTGTTATTGACTTTTTATGTTAGGAAATTCTCTGTAGCAAGCGGAGCTTGGATTTGAGTCCCGTAGATGGCAATAGGCTGACCACCTATTATATAAGACTAACAACATGGGTAAAATGTGGGTGTACAGCTGTGTACACCTCTGGCTACACCTTCGAGGAATGATGGCATGATGCTATGTTATATTAGAAGTGCTATAGCAAACACATCAGCTATACCTACTTACCTACATTTATACTTCATATAACTGTAGTTAACCTATTAAGTTCAAACGCGTGATTATATTATATAATTAGATAATGAATGAATAGTAGATTAACTTATAATCACGTGTGAAAATCATGCTATTGGATGACAACTCAAATAAATTAAGATGCTATTTAAACATCCGACTGGTATAAGAACCGGTTTAAAGAATATATAGACAAATTTTATTTAAAAAATACGCAAATTTACCTGCTTTACACAGAAGTTAGCTAGAGATTGAAATAATTATTATGAAAACAAATAAAACATATTGGTGGTACATTTTTCAAACGCACTAAGGCATGCGTAACGACTTCTAAAATTATAAATTTCTATGGAAGTTCGTGCGCAGGATTTGAACTTGTGGCCCCTAGTTAAAGAGCGCCTAAACTTACGGAAGTATGTAAAAAAACAGTGTTTTGCCGCATGGTGGTGGTTCTCTAATCACCACCATCTTTACAACCTTGCCTTAACCAATGTCTAGATAGAGGAAACTCTTCACCATATTAGGCATGTCCAAAACTCTCTATGGGGCCCCTGATACAGCCAGTTAAAAAGAACTTCATTAGATTATAATAAAACAACTTTTAACCGGATTAATCGCATGTACTAGGTTTTTGTTTTTCCTGACGTTTCGAACAGTTTTATTATAATGTGTAGTGATCGCGAAAACCTAAGCTTCTTAAGACGTCGATCAACGTCAATTTTGTTATTAAAATTTACTGTCACGGCTATCAGAACAATAATGGTCGAATACATATTCCACAATTCCACATGCTGGTAACATTGTGTGTATGTGTTAGTATTATCCTTAAGAGATAAACGTTGCCTCACACTAAAAAAAATCTCCTATATCATGAGTGCCTTTACAGATACAAAGGTTTTAGCGGGATAAGTATGACGAGTGTATTAATATTGACTTAATGTAAGAACGCGCGGTTCATATAATAAAGTAATATAAAAAATTGCGCGTGCAGCATCGTAAATATGACAAAAGTGAGATTTCTTAAAAATAACACAACGTATGCGTGGCACCTAACTGTTCATATTTAGCGTCTGTGAGGCGTACATCTTATTATATCGCTTTGTATATATATACGACGCTCTTTTAGTCCACTTCCGTGGCGTCGGAGACATAGCTCTCTTTCTGTCTACGTCAATCTTTCTTCTCTCTCATGTAACGAAACATGCTTAAACGTGACGCGTCAAATTTTACTCTAAATACTCGATCACTTATCGATTATTAAATCTATTCTCGATTATTAGATCTAAGAAGTTTCACTTCAATATAATCTCAATTTTGTAACTCACCTGGTAGAATGCAATTTCTTCTGAATACGTTATCAGCCTGGAATTGACGTATCTGAATTCACCTTCCAGTTTTTGTTCTTGAACTGTCATCTTGGCTGTAAAATTATAAGTCATATCGTCAATATAGAAAGGAGAAAAATTTGACAAATTTATAATTCTAAATTATATTGTTGTATCTATGTAATTTTGTATTTATAGTCTCAATACAATTTTTGTGTATTAAGACACAAAATAAATACAAAGCGCATAATATATACAAAACGGCTGGAAAAAGACTGTCTACAGAAAGAAAAATCAAGATAATTGATCATCCATTGAGAATTCCTCGGACACTGTGTCGGTTTTTTTTTTTTTGTGATTACCTCTGGTAGTTAATCCGTAGGGGTTTGATCTGCGTTACCGGACAATAGGTAAGGCGAGGCATTTGGATGCCTCAAGCCAGAGTATATTTTTATAAACTACAAACTAAGCAACACAGCACTAAGGGCGTCCCCTGCGGGACACGGACCTCGGCTTAGGGCTGGGGGGACAACTAGGGACTAGCTGGGTCATATCGCTTACCTTATTATTAAGGGTCGAGTTTAAAGCTATACTGGCTCGGCGCGGGCCGGCTCGGTCCGGCTCACACTGTGCCAGACTCAAATCACACGGTTCTCTACTAACGTCTACCGGGGCCGATATTGCAGTTGCATTCATAGCAATTCTTAATTTGATACGACATCTGGTTACGTTTTTCCGTTTTAACTTCAGACGTCGTATTTAGAGTTAGAATAATACTCACTTAATATTTCTCGTGCCATTAAAAAAACATTTAAAAGCTACTACTCACTGGATTTGGAAAAATAATTGTCAGAAACTTACCTGTTGGCCGTCTCAGGTGTGTCAGCAGAACTCCGGATAGGAATAAATATACCATCATTATACCAGGGGTCTGCAAATTAATTTACTTGCGTTAGGTATGTTTACAATACTTTTATCAAATATTTTGTATTTCCACATAAAAAATATAGCAAAGTTATAATTTTAAATGGAAAAAGAATACGGTCGTGAGCAGGATTCGATTCCCGGGTAAATACTCCGGGCGCTCTGACCGCTAAGCCATCTCGACCTCTGCTCACTATCGCGAATTCTACTTCCACATTTTAATACATAATAATTTGACAGCGCGGTTGGCGCAGTGGTCGAGAGACCGACTGCTGCGCTGCGTGTCGCAGGTTCGATTCCTGCACGGAGCAAATATTTGTACGATCTACGGATAATTGCTCCGGGTCTGGGTGTTAGTGTGCTTGTGAGATTATATGTCTGTAAACGCACCCACGACACAGGAAGAAATTCCTAGTGTGGGGCAAAGTTTAAAAAAAAAAAAAAAACGTCTTTCGGTGACATCATTGCCATCTATTCAGTCCCTTTATAGGAAACTGAACACGACTAACTTTGTATTCGCTTTTCCTGTTAGTCATAGTGGCAATACTGATGGAACATGAAACCAAAGACCCGATCGACCTAAAAAGGGCTATAAAAAGACGTAGAAGTACTTCGGTGAACATAACAAAAGATTATTTATAAATTAAAGTATTATTAAACGATGACCCTGGCCAAATTTTATATAATGCACGTTACCTTAATAAAAATAAATGTCATCGGAATTTGACATTCACAGATTTGAGTAACCTTTTGTTACATGCCACATCGTTTGTATTTTACATTTACATCCGACAATAACTTTAACTGAATATGACTTCTAATCTCAGCGGGTATCAAATCAAAATAAATTATTCAAATATAACATTTCAACATATTATTCACACCTTGTGTTCTGGTTGTGGAAAAGTTGCACAACGAACGGGTGATTTTATTTTAAAATTTAAAGTTATTATTTTAATAGACAACAAATGTCATAACTAAAAACTAATATGAACAATTTACAGAGTAAAGATTTCAAACTAATACAATTAAAATAAAAACTAAATTAAAACTAGAGGAGGGCATCGAAAAATTCATCAGCGTCGCTTTCAACTGGGAGTGTACCCAAAAGGCTGGCAGCATTGCCACGTTGAATGGCAATACTTATTCTTTGTGCGAAATAGAGACCAGCCCTTGGGTCACGTGAACACAACGAACCATATTTAGAACTACTTACCTAATGTTGAATTATCACGGAAATTAAATTAACCTCTTTTATGTTGCATTTCCAGACATAATTAAAATTCCATCGTCTCTTGCGTGGAACAAGGTTAGAGGCAAACTTATATTTGTTGCTTATTAAATTCAATTCATAATGAAAAATCTGCCTAGCCTTTTCCCAACTACGTTGGTCGGCTTCCAGTCTAAGCGGATGCAGCATGATATCAGTATTTTACATGGAGCGACTGCATATCTGACCTCCACAACTCAGTTACTGGGTAACACGATATCTCGTGGTAAGACTGGTTGTCAGACTTTCAGGCTTCTGACTACCCGTAACAGCTGTCATATATCTTCATCTGCAACTGGAACCGACAGTTTAACGTGTTCTCCGAGGCACCATGGAATGATCCCATCCACAGACATACGCGAATGCCCAAAAACAGAGTGTTCTGTTTTTAGGGTTTATATATGTATGTGAGTTTCTTAATTCCCCACCAAGTACTTTTGACAGTTTGACTGCCTCGCGCGGCTGTTGAGCATGAGGTCCTGAGTTCGATTCCTAGGTCAGGCAACAGTGTATTTGGGTTTTTCTGTTAGGAAATTCTCAGTACCAGCCCGGAGCCAGGAAGTTGGTAGTGTGACACCCCCGTGCCTCGGAGACCACGTAAAGCCGTCGGCCCTGCGCCTGATCTCTCTCGAGTCGTGTCGGATTGCCGTCCCGTCCGAATATGAGAGTGAAGGAAGAGGGAGTGCACCAGTGTTTGCGCATACACTTGTGCACTATAATATCTCCTGCGTACTTGGCTAATCCCCGTGTGAGAAACGCCGTGGCCGAAATACGGTCGGGTGGAGTATTAGTAGACTAGTAGTAGTATCAAACTATTAACTTACCGATGCTCCTAGATTGACAGTAAGTCTGTAAAGGTATATGCTGATGTCCAACATAGGCTTGCTGATATTGCTATACAAGTCTACTACTGTATCACAGAACTTCTCAATGTCTGTAGTCAGCAGCTGATCAGCGTTTGATATCCGATTGTCCAGGTTTGATACTTGGTAGTATGTGAAGCCTCTGTAATGGAAAGTATTCTTAAACATCTTTCAGCATGTTGTTCATCTGAGAAAAGGGGAATATTGTTGCTTGAACAAGTACTTTGGTACATAAGTTGGAAACAGGTCTAGTTTTCAACCCTAACCAGTCAATTAAGTAGATATTAATTCCCCGTTACCATACCTACTAATAAATGTGGTCCTTGGTGACGAAAAAGGACCATTTCTTAATATATTTTAATGTTGACTATGACGGATTTGATCCATATATAATCAACCCAGACACTAGTAGCAGCATACTGCAAAAACTCAGGACTTGAAATTACCGGATAATTTCGAACCGTGGCTGGGGGTCACCGCTCTATCTTAACAGTATTATAACATTTTGAATAGAAGAAGCTATTACCTATTATCATTGTACATAATCAAATACCCTTTAGTTATGTTTTGAATTCCACTCGTAAGATTATAAATATTGCGAAAAGTTCTTGGTTAACAATACATGGTCGTTGCTATCAGAAATATTAGAATATTTCCGCCCGACATAGATAGAGTACCACGTCAGTCATACATGGTATTATGTGGCGGACTTGGGGGAGAGCAATATGAGCACTTGTTATAAAAGATTCAAAATCATTTCTTGAGCATTCTTTACCTTACCCAGTATGGGTACTATTTCTGTTACCTACCCATTTTCGAATCCAACTGCGTATTTTTTTGTATGACAAATTGTAAAGCGTTGGAGATAAGACGTAGCATAACTACTAGTAGTTCGTGTATCAGCTCCATAATTTTTAGGGAGGATATCTATAGCGGTACTAGATAACTACATCACAGCCGTAAGGTACAATTTATTTAGTGGCCTGTGATACAAGACCTAGGTCGTTAGGCCTCTATATTACGATGTGAAGCGCTTCGTCTGCTCAATGCTCACCAATATCCAAGCATAGAGTTGTTTCAGTTGTCACAAGCTTTTAATGTCAAAAAGCGAAAATAGCGTTTATTGATAAATTTAATCTTAGGATGTAATTAGTTATGTATACTTTATTAGTTTATATAAAGTGTGTAAGATCAATTATTAATTTGTTATCGTTTAATTATAATATACCCATGTAATCTTTACAATTAGTGTTTTCTGTACTTATGTAGAACTGGATATTGGATAAGTAAATTGAAAAACTGCAATGCCTACCGAGGGCTTGTGTTCAAATAAATAAATTAGTCACTTAGTATTAAACATTTTTCAAAATAGGGGGACATAATTCCGGCGCGTCCGCCCCGTACATCTAAAGGCATTTGTCCGCCACTGTAGTAGCTACATGTCATCAGCTATGCCCGCGGCCTCGTGGAATTTCATACAGAAATCTTATTATTATTGATATAAAATATAGCATGTGTTAGTTCTGGATAAAGTAGCTTTCTAATCGTGAAAGATTTATTAAATTAGGTTCAGTAGTTTCAAAGTTTATCGATTACAAACAAACAAATATTTCCTCTTTTTTTAAAGTTTATTATTATTAGCTGTGCTCGCGTTTTGCCCGCGTGGATATAATATAGTCTATGTTATTCAGTGATAATGCAGCTATCTAATGGTGAAGATTTTTTTAAATCGGTTGATTAGTTTATGAGTTAAATACAAACAAACACACAAAAAATCAAATCTTTCCTTTTTATAATATTGTTAAGTATAGATTATGACTTATAGTTACAGTCATAACATTACAATCAGTTAGCAATGATAACTGGCTAATCTAAAGCGTATCATAAACTATATTAGTATTAATAAGCTGTTGTACTTTGTTCAATGATAAAGTGATAATCATGAGAATCATTACTTCTACACTTTTTTATTTGGACCCGGTTAATTTTGCAGTGGTAAAGCACATTAAAATATTGTTTTTTATTTTAAATATGTAGAGTGCTAATCTTATTACATAAGCCACAATAGGTAATGCTATTTTCAACACACTTGCACGTTAATAGAGTCTTATTGCACCGCCTTTAGATTCATAACGCAACTTATTATACACAAGTGTTTATTCAATATTGTCACCTTTAATCAAGTTTTTATAGCGCTTTTAATGTCTAAAATATAGTTCCAATCAATTTTTTTTCCTAGGAATGTGCTGAAACGCACGAAACTGGGGAGCATTCGTCATATTGCTCTCGGTTTTAATCACAACCCTCGCCTTTGCTCGGGCTACTATTCAGCCACGAGAGTAATGAACTACTAGTAATAAGTACTGTTATGGGACTTTATAATAAAAATAAAAATGATTGTACAAAATAATGGTAATGTGTATAAAATTTAATTCTAGCTTTGGTGTATTTGGTATAATGTTAATTGCCGTACAAACATATCGAAGGTCCTAGTGGATAATAATTTCGCTTTATCTCGCTATCGATTCGGAGATAATGTCAAATATTTGTTTGCATGTTTCCTTGACAACCTGGCTGGATAATGACCTAGGTTTTATCTACTTTTACTCATTAAAGTACAAGGTCCAATACCTAGGTCTAGAACCGGTGCGTTAGGTATTTTACATGTCATTGTGATATTGCATTTCCTGTTAATTTTCTGACTACATTCTTTTTGTAGACACGTATATTTACGATAAAATTTTCTAGAACTTTTATTATTTTTAAGTTGTATTTATTTCGTGGGCCAATTGTATTACATTATTTGTTTGTACAGTATAATTTAATTTACATTTCAATAACTATTTTGTGTTTAGATGTCATTGACAACGAAGTTTGGTATTTCTAAAATGTATACAGTTCCCTGTGATCGATAGTGTCAGCAAAGGTCACTAACACTACTCAATAGGTACTTATCAATGCAATACATACTTTTAAACAGGTTTTCCATTGGAACTAGATTATAGTCAACAATACACAATAAATAATAATAATATGTTAACTAACATCTTGCGGAAAATTCCTGATTTCTGAGAATAAAAAAGCAGGCGTTGTTTACTAATCGATAATACTAATATTTAATATCAATTGCCTAAAATAAATAAGCTCTGAACATTTCATCTAAATTCTAAACTAAAAATATCTTTATATTTGCGGACACAAACATACAGAAGCTTCCGTAATATAAATGAATCATCCATGAAAAATTAATATTAATGATAAAAACATAACATAATATAGCATCACGCCTGTATTCCCCAAAGGAGTAGGCAGAGGTGTACACAATTGTACACCCACATTTCACCAAAGCTGTTATTAAGTCCCATGTAATAGGTGGTGAGCCTATTTCCATCTACCGGGCACAATTATCAACACCGGACTGCTACTAAGAATTTCCTAAAAACCTCAATAACATTCTACTCGACCCGGAAATCGACTTACTAATCAAGGCAAGATAAAATCAATTTTAAAAATCTGTCGGTACCACTGTGATGCTTGGACGGGTTTACGTTTAGCTAGTTATGCTAACACTTAAAGCATTAGTGAAATGTGGGTGTACAACTTCACCTTTGCCAACCCTTTTTGGGGACCATTCTTTGTTTTTTTTTGGCCACATGCGCGATGCTTGTATTTATTATTTATGGCATCGATTATAAGTCCAGTAACATTGAAAAACAGGCAAATTACTACCTAGGTAATAGATCTTAAATGTATACAATTGATAAGAATTCAAGCGATCAAATTCATAAAATGTCTACGCTAAACGAACATGGATTTAACTTTCCATTGTAATATAGGAAGTATAATAAAATAGTTATATATTCTCTAGGAAATACCGTTAACTTGAATGCAGCATAAAGCGTAATGTTCGGACTATCGTATACAATTTCTTCTTATCGTATGGTTGATGAACAACCTACTCTAAGATCTCTATTCTCTGACATAGCTTTACTTAGCATTGAGAACATCTCTCAGATGTGCTGGTTTCTTCACAATGTTTTCCTTCACCGTTTTACAATCTTTCACCGTTTCAACGTATACAAATTAATTCCGCCGCTCACTCGTTGAGTTTAGAACTTTAGACCATGAATTGCGCGATTTAAGTTCTAAAGTCCATTGTAAAGTCATCGCTATTTATCCGTCTAAGAACGTTGTTACCCAAAATGTATGAGTAATGGATTGTAAATTAGATAATGTACAGGGCGATACGATTTAGTAAATCATTTTGGGCAAGAATATGACAAATATATGTATTACGGATTTGTAAGGCCAAAATAATATATATAATTATAATGAAATGATTAAATTTTGCATAATCTAATCGTATATTGACTGCCTCATTAGTTTAATAGTCGCAAGCGCAGTTGAAGACCTGAGTTCGATTCCCAGTTCGGACCCAATAACACTATTTTGGTTTTTCTATAAATGCATTCTCAATACCAGCCCAAAGTAATAGTTTCACCTAGAATCCTGCTCACATCCGTATTCTTTTTCCATTTAATATAATAACTAGATTTCGCTAAGCATGCGTTAATGCTTTTCAAAGATTTATCTTTAATAGTTTCACCGCTTCATAACGGCATCGGTGTAATGTAACTGTACATGTCTACCTAACCTACCGGGCAATAAACACATTTATTGGTAAATTAAATTACATGTCAATATTCAAAGTACAATAAATATTAAAGTTACAATATTAAATGGAAAAATAAATACGGTCGCGAACAGGATTCGGACCTGCGCCTCCCGGATAAATACTCCAGGCGCTCTGACCACTAAGCCATCTCGACCTCTGCTCACCACCGCGAATTCTTCTTCCATATTTTAACACGTCTTATGGCGACGTCATTGCAATCAATTCAGTACCTATACAGGTGACCGAACCGACACGACCAACTTTACAGCTAATACAATGTCGTAAAGAATGCAATTACCTTAATAATTAATATTGTAACTTTAGAGTTCGCTAAGCAAAAGCTAAGCAAAGCGTTAATGCTTTTCAAAGATTTATCTTTCACAATTAATTACAATTGTTAATTCATCATATTATTTATTATTTTGCATTTAATAATTATTACACAATAAAACGTCTAATTAAAACATAACATTATTTAGCATTATTATTCAATCACATTCAATTTATTTGTATTTATTCGATGTGATGTTACCATACAAGCGTGATGCTATAGTATGTTACATATATACTTAAACATATACATACGTCAAGCTTTTTCCAATTATGTTGGGGCGCCTGTCAACCTAACGTTTTGCGGTACAATATAGTTATTATCTCATGAACCTCTGGGCAAAACGCGTGACAAAAAAGGGTACTAAAATGTGACAACTGGTTTCAGGTGTTCCTTTTGGATCCAGACCCAGGGCATTACGTGCCTTCTTATTCTCAGCCACGGAAGTATCAGCTTATCCTAGCAGATCGATAGTTGAAGTAGCTGTTTCAGAAAGTGTCCATCAATTCGGTTGGCAACCGAGATAGCGAATAGGTACCCTGGACATCAAAATAGGTTTAGGCGTTTTGAAGTTAAGGCAGAATAAGGAAACTCACAAACATACATACATACATGAACCCAGGGTACACAAAAAATTAGAAAAAAAATACCACATCGCCAGCTTGCTTCTTAATTAATTTAATCTTGTTTGGGATATAAAAGTACTACATATTTTTAACCGACTTCCAAAAAGGAGGAGGTTATCAATTCGGTTGTATTTTTTTTTTTTTTTTTTTCGGATCGTCTTATAGCTTTGTGCGAAAATTTCGTTGAAACAGATGTAGTAAAGGCGTAAAGTAAATGTGTTTTTAAAAACAGGGATAGCCGAGTTAAATAAAATACACGATTTATGCATAATTTATAGCGTATCACGCTGAGGCATAATGTAGCGTCGTAATAAAAAATAATTTTCATTCATGGTTCATTCGTTTCGGAGATAACCACCTACAAACAAACTTACATACTTAACCTGTAGACAACATTACTGTAGATAAGAACTTTAAACACGGGTATGTAATTTAATTTACATAATTAAAATTCTTATTTTGGTTATCTAGCCGGGTTCACTTTTATTTGGCTGCTAGGTGTGCCCCGCGATTTCACCCACGTGTACGTATATTTTAATTAATTACTTAGTACTAACCAAAAAAATAGTTCACAGTTCATCTCATCGGGTGGGGTTTATGCGTCACACGGCATGTTAGCGCGAGTGTTGAATTATTTTCATTTGACATTATCTCCTAAACTATGGCGTCCAAATAACATGCTATAAGGGGCAAAGTTTACCTTCATAAAATTCTCTTGTCTTAACTTTCGTTCGTAAGGATTAATATGCCACGACTAAAAATCACATTTAATTTTCAATAAAAAAGAATCACCAATCAATTTCACCTTATTGTGGCTTATGTATAAGAGATAGGCATATGGAATCGCAGACTTAGACGTACTAAAGGCTGATATTTTATAGAACACTATATTTACGTATCACTAACCATTACGCCAGCGCACGCGGATAAAGAGGTTCGGCAGTGCTGTTTCTTCCGACTTACTTAAGAAAAATCAATATTTAGGGCTAGCTGAGAGTTGTAGCCGAATTTTAGATAGCCTATACTATCAAATACAAAAATATTTTTATTTTTTTATGTTCCATTCTATCCGTTCTATCCTATTCCATTCCATTTTACCTCATGAATCTGACTATCAAATACAAAAATTTTTTTTCAGATCCGATTGTTAGTTCCAGAGATTAGCGCGTTCAAACAAACATAACACTCTTCCGCTTAATAATATTTATTACTATAGATTGAACTCACGACCTGCCGATTGAGAGTCAAAGGCTTGACGTAAAGCTATCGCCTATGTCAATTACTATTCCGGTATGCAAATGTGATCGCCAGCCGTAACAACTACCTATGTATATAGTTTTTTTATTTGATTTAATGATTTGAAGTGTCAGCCGGAAACAAGCACTTACGAACGAGATCACCTCATAGTAGTACATAAATAGAGTTCCAGGTCCAAAGGTCCAAGTATCATAGTCAAACCTTAAAAAAATACCGCGGAGCGTTGCGTACAACATGTGATAAGCATGCCTAGTCATCCAATTTCGCTTGTCATACACGAGCTAAACGCATACAAATACTTAAAACTCATCCACTCGGCGCCAGCACGCTGTGAATGTGTGTGCGTAATCTATGCTTCGCTTATGACAAGGCAAGGTTACATCCGTATTTTTTTCAGATCCGTGGTAGAAGTGTTTATTTGTGCGTAGTACAATAGGTCTGATATTCATTTTATGGCACTTAGAACTTGTATAAGATTTAAGTAGTACCTTCTCTTACTCGATTACGAATTAGAAGCATATTCCGCTATTTAAATTAATGGATAAGCGTTTTCTCAATTATTGAGGCAATCAGAAGTTTTTTTGTCCTACAGTACACGTGAAAGTTATCCGCATTAAGGAAAAAGGCGCGCAAACCAGTCAGCCACACCTTTCGTTACCTGGAACCCTCAATAATATTACAATAATTGGTACTTTGCTTACTAAACTTACTTCAAGTATTGTTGGTACAAGTGCAGCGTTAGATTGGTCCTAAGTCTCAGCTTCAGTTCTCCTATACTCCATTTTAGTACATTATTTACTAACGATATCTGGAACAAAAATATAATTATTATTTTTGATGACGCTTTGTAGTCGACATAATATAGCCCCCAGCAAAAGAAAAAAAAACATTCTACCATGTTTCAAAATTAGTTGATAAATAAATATTTGTTATTTGATGGCGGTAGAGTAAAAATATTGTTTGGTATTGGTGACATACATGCATAAACTCACGCCTTTCTCCCATGGGGGTAGGCAGTAACTACAGAACGTCACCTGCTAGCCTGCTACGATCTTTACATATTATTATGCCGTTTGCTTCGTCCACGTTTATGCAATGTGACTTTAATTAAATAAATATTTATAAATTATGCAGTAAATTTAAGATAAGAACTGAATAATAACTAAATAACAGCTTATTTAGGATCAGGTTTTATGACATTCAAAATGCAATTTTCGGAAATGTTTAGTAGTGTCATTAAGCGTATATTTTATCCGTAATTACCTAAGAAACAACAGAATTATTTTTAGCATTACGCCATTTTTAAAGATTTTTGATAGTTTGATGGTGAGCTATAATAGAGATAACTTTGTAAAATGTAGAAATGCCTTAAAATCCTCCCACATTTTGATGATTGTATGAAAAATGTTAAAAATCATAAAAAAATACTAACGACTGGCATGGAAATGAAGAATTGTGTTAATAACCTTCTAAACTCCTTGTGGTTCATGCTGATTATAGACCTGTAACAAAAATGCATATATTTAAATACAAATAAATAAATATTTTGATTGCTTTTAAGTTTTTTTGCGCGGTTGCAGCGAATGCAGGCGTCTGAGCATCATGCCGACATTATGCCGGACTCGTACTTGGAGAATCATACGGTGGCAAATTTGACTTTTAAAATCGACAAATGTGTCGAAAAAAAGAACCATGCTCGCACCGCAGCTCTGCAATCACGGAACCCCGGTATTGGTTTTTGGAGAACCGTGTGGTGCCACCGCATGATTCTCCAAGTAAGAGTCCATAATGTCAATGATGGGAAAAGAATAGAAATGAGGTTGTGTTCTGATAGAAGTCATAATGTAATGAAAGGAATTCTTCCGTTTCGCATTATTCGATTGGTATAATTGCTAGACGAAAATAACAGGCGAATACGAGCGGGAATTGAATCCGCGACAACCTGTGAACGGGACAAATGCCACGGGTTAGTATTTTGACATATAGGCATATTCATTACGTGGTCGTAACATGTATAAAAAAATACATTATTTAACAAATATCAGATATTGATAAAGTTTTTTTTTTCAATTATTATAATTTCATATCTGCTTAGCCTTTTCCCAATTACATTGAGATCGGCTTCCAGTCAAACTGGATGCAGCTTAATACCAGTATTTTACATGGAGCGACTGCCTATCTGACCTCCACAACCCAGTACCTAACTGGGTAACACGATATCTCGTGGTATGACCGGTTGTCAGACTTTCAAGCCTCTGACTACCCGTAACGGCTGTCATAGATCTTAATTTGACAACCGGGACCGACGGCTTAACGTGCTCTCTGAGGCACTGAGGGGTCTCGGTATGAAATGATGGTCACCCATCCACAGACCGACCGCGGCAAGCGCAGCTTAACCTCGATCGATCGATCTGTGCGGCTGTTACTTAGCCACGAGCCCCTCACCTATATAAATATCATAAAAAAAAAGGTATAGTGAGCAAACGCAGCTTCCGTGTCACGTAATGGTAAGCGATCAAAGCCGCCACAGATGCGCTGCCGACCTTTTAAAAAGACACGCTCCTTTCATAAAGTTTCCATGTCGTAGGTATCAACTTTGTTGTTTTTAAATGTCAAATTTGACTTAAGATTTTGGTATATACGAAAAAATTCAGTACAATTAAAGATTGATTGCATCAATAAGTAACCGACGTATTACTTTAGTATTTTGACAGCTTTTCTATGTAAAGTCTGACAAAATTAACAAGTTCGTCTTTTATGGATAAAGTAAAGAACCATTGTGCATCTTTCTTTTTCCATATCCGACATATTTTAGTGTCATTTTGACAGAATTGACAAAATAAAAGCTGTCAAAATAATAAAGTAAAGCGTTTATAATTACTATTTTTCTATATAAATGTCGGTTACGGTTAAAGTTATGTTGCTACTTAGAGGACCAGACGGGAGACGCCTTCTGATAAAATATCGAACAAATTTGCTCGCCACTTTTGGCGGGGGGAGAGGTAGGTAACACACAAGCACAAAATAACTGACTTGACTTGATTTGACAGCGCGGTTGGGGCCGTTGGCGTCGAGACCGACTGCTGCGCTGCGTGTCGCAGGGTCGATTCCTGCACGGAGCAAATATTTGTACGATCTATAGATATTTGCTCCGGGTCTGGGTGTGTGTGTTTGTGAGATTATGTCTGTAAACGCACCCACGACACAGGAAGAAATTCCTAGTGTGGGCAACGTTTTTTTTTAAAAAGGAAAGAAAATAAATAAACTTGCACTAAAGCGAAAATAGTTCTCGTCATTACATTAACAGTATTAAAATACATAAAAAAACTAAAAAGGAACAAAAAATTGTGTTACACACGATTAAAATCGTGTACTATCATTGTAACATACTGGTAAAAGATACTTTTATATGATTGGGAATCATATGCAAGTCGCGAGAGGGGTCCGTCCGCTAAAACTACTCCAGTACTAATTCCTTCAAGTGTTGGTACAACGGATCCTTCCAGTCTTATCGACTGTCAACGCGACAAGTTTGTCAACAAAGATCTGTGCTTGGACGCCTGTTTGGAAATGCCTCTGACGAAGTTCCATCATATTGCAATATAATAAAGTTTTATGTTGTCTTGACGGCCATCAAATATAGTTCGGCTATAATTAACAGCGTAATCATTGTTGACACAGATTATCTTTAGTTCATAAATAATTATCTGATAAAAATGATAGTGGATGGCTCGATATCTTGAAATACGTGGAGAATTAAAATTATCATTCAACATTAATTGTGTGCATATGATATTTTTGTTCAGTAAGAGGTATATTATTGTATCGGAAAACTCTCGCTTATTTGATTAAGTTAGGAAATTTGATATAGACACATTTAAATTTTGATATTAAATAGCTTTTATATGTTTAGCAAAGTAGGTAGCCATTTAGCTACATTTTGGTAAATCCAAAACATTTTAAAAACACTTTATGCACAAGTAGTACCGGTAAATAGAAGAATATTCCTTACATAGGTTTAAAGTTGGTTTAGGATAAACAAATGCTATTTTATGATTCTTTTATTTATAAGCTACCAAATAAAGTTCTTATAGTCGTCATCCATTTTGTTTGAACAAGGCTAGACCGTGTTTTGTTTTAATTAATATGTATTTATTTGTGACGTTCTTCAGTAACTTTTAAACATGCATGTATTAAATGGGCATCGGTCTCCGATTGGAATAGAGCTACCTATTTAATTTAAATTAGAAGGTAACAAAAAAAATTCTAACATTATCCATGTGTCACTTGAAAATGTAAAATCATTAGATTTTTTCAAATTATTGTAACATGTTTTAACTGATGATGATGATATGTATAAAATCTATATACTAACCACTAGGCAATAATGAGTGTCACTGATAAGTTAGTGATATTTCAAATTATGCAGCTACTATTGATTTTATTAAATCCAAACTCAGTTTATTAAAGTTATTATATTAAATGGAGAAAGTTTATTAAGATTAAATTCGTTCGTCAGAATCAGAATTGTCCGAACTTTGTGTTTGATGTTACTGCTTGTTACTTGCTTTTTCCAAAAGCTTGATGTTTGATGTTAAAGGTTGTTTGATGGATAAAGGCAGCTTGATCTTTTTGGCAAAATGTGTATTTTTATTTGGTCTTAGTAGTGTACTGTGTGATCTTGTCTACGTAAGTCGTATCAATATCGTATATACTTTATCCAATTGTGTAGTTCATCAAATCTTTTTAGACGAAAACAAGAAAAAATATTCATGAATCATCCTAATTTAATTGGGGTCGGCGCAGCACATATTTTTCTTCCATACATAGTTTTCGAACGCGTGCTGCCGAGACCGAGGTACTCTAGAATTTTAGACATTTTCTAGTGGTTAGCAAACTCTGCAAGCTGTTTATTTCAAAAGTGGAAAGTATAAAACCGTCTTCCTTGTAGATTCCAACAGTCGTATACCAGTTCGCAGCCTCGTAAGGTAAAACTAGCTCACGAATCTAATATAAATTCTTTGACTAAATGGATGACTATGCGGATATACTTATGAGGGCCATTCCGATCTCTGCTCATAAGTATATCCGCATGGATATACTTATGAGCAGAGATCGGAATGGCCAGCAAAGTATATTTACCTACACTTTAAGCCTTTCTGACCTCCATAACCTAGTTACTAGATAACACGATATCTCGTGGAAACTGGTTGTCAGACTTTTAGGCTTCAGACTCCCCGTAACGGCTGTCATAGATCTTTGTTTGACAACCGGGACCGGCGGTGTAACGTGCTCTCCGAGGCACGGAGGGGTCTTGATATTAAATTATGGTCACTCATCCGCAGACCGACCGCGGCAAGCGTATCTTAACCTTGATCGATCGATATGTGCGCCCCTCCCATCATATCTATATGGGGGCACGGTAGTACCCCTGCTAAGATGAGCCGAAGAAACCGGGGCACTATCTACCTTTTCTGGAAGCTTTGTCGTATTTTCGAACCGTCATAGCGTCTGGCATAACATTTGAGTCCAACAGGAACAGTTTGTGCGATAATGACGAAACAGCAGAGCCATATTTTTAACCAAGATGTAGAGTTTGTAGAGTTACGGCTTATAGGTAGAGTTATTTTTTATTCAATTTTATTAATAAGATACAGCCAAGAGTACGTAGAGCTATAGACTTTGGACTTTGGATAGGCCCCGTACACTATGACGCGTAATACAAATCCGAGAACGGCTGTGAGTTTGGCTCTATTAGAGATCTCATAACTTTTTAAAAGTGAAAGCATTATGAACTTTGCAACAAACTTTACATGAAATGTTTTAGGTGGGATTAATAAACTGTGGTAATAAAGCATTCGTTGGCCATTTCAGGAGTCCAACCAATGTCATTTTTGCAACATATCTACCTACTTATGTAATTGTTCCGTCGTCAGTCGAAATTTCAAAACATGTTTTTATATTTATAGATACCTACCTTATATATATATAGATACTTTGAATAGTGACCGAAGTTTTAACTGCGCTACTAACATTAAAGTCAACCTCGTTTTGCCTTGATGGCCGTAAATGATTTTCGCAAACAATAACGAAAATACCTTTGGATGAAGACATTTAAAACGATTGATAAAAATATGGATATTAAAGAGGTAGGGTAAATTGGAGCTGCCCGCCTGGGGAAGTACCTACCTCCACCTTACAGAAATCGTAATGGAATAACACTGCTCCTTGAAGAAGCGCCTTGTTCCCAGTAGAGTGATACTAATGATCAAATTTTACTCAAGGAAACTTTAGGTTCCAAGATTTTGACCCAATACCTGAATTGATTTTCTTTCGCCTTACAGCAATTCTTGTGCTCTTGGTAGAGAACAATAATTTTCCGCCTTTTTTCTACATTATCATAATAGTTATAGCGATGCATCACTGAGTACAGTGAGCACCTTAACCTCCACCCTTTTATTGCTACCGTGAACTGTTCAGCGTCTACGGTACTTTATTTACCGAAACTAATGACACCCTTTCTTCTTCGACCTAGTTCACGGGTCCACGGGATGAATGCAGTAGTACTGATTGTAATATAATATCCCTCTTTTCATATCATTCATAGCTACGTTAAAGGTTAAAAGGACCGGCTGGGTAGAAGTGAGACCTTATGATGAAAGCAAATTGTTAAATATTAATAAAACGTCCATCAGCATCGCGGTAGACCGAGGAGAAAATGGAGAGACGGCTTGACGCCTGCGTAAAGGATCCGCTATCATTTGCACTCGATAGAGAAAAAGTGTTAGATAGAATGGAAGGCCATTGACGTCCAATGAGAAAATCAGCCTGGCAATAATGTACCACTTAAACTGTGAAGGTGGTCCCTAAGATATAAGTTAACCTAGTTTCTGCGTGATATTGTAAAAACAATAATAATGAGTAATTTCTGGCTTTATGAGCAGCAATCGTTGTAAGTTTTTCTGGTATCTGCCACACCCATTCAACTACTTAAACTATTCAAGTCGCGATATGGTTTTAAAAATGAAACAGTTTTCTTTTATTAAGTTTATCAAGTATATGTATGGTAGACCGAAATAATGTTAAGTAAGCTGTTATGACTGTCGCCTTAGTCATTCTTCGACTACGAACGCACGCAAGTGTTCGAAAAGTCACAAAAAAAAAACACTCGATTGATTGAGATAAAGGTTGTTTTGTTTTAGTCAAAATCCCTTTGGTATTTACACAATCTCCACTCCTACATACACATTTGTAGACAAATGTTTTTGCGTTGTTTCTTTTGCGGCTGACTATTCTCGGTTCAGATCGGAACATTAAAATCCGGTTTTGTGTATACGATGTCGTCACATGATTCATCGGTCAGCATCATACGATACATGCCCAATGAGAAACAAAAAATATTAGTAGCGGCGATCATAATGTTAGCAACGCTTCTATCGGGGTTCGTAATTTTGTTTCGGTAACTAAAATATGTTGTGTAAACGGTAGTTTTCTGTTGAATGTCATTTTTAACGCATATTTTGACACTGATTTACGATGGATAACCCATAGGTTTACAACATGTCAGATATAACTAGCGATTTTTTTTTTCTAGGAATCTAACTCTGTATTGTAATTTTTTCTCTAGGTATATTATACCTACACAAGCTATTTGCTTTAATTTTTTAGCTTAACCTGTTGCATTTGAGGTAACTATCACAAGCCCTATTGTGAATGATAAAAAACGCCTAATTTAAATATCATCGATCAAGGATCGCTTACGTTTGGTGAATGGATATATCCCACCAAAAACATTACTACATGTAAGTTTGCCAAGTTGGTTGCCAAGACTACGAAGTTCATAATGCTTTTACTAGCTTAAATTTCATCTCTAGTAGGGCCTATTCAAAGTACAAAGTATATAGCTCTACGTGCTCTTGATTATACCTCATTTCTAACAATGAACAACTAATAACTGTACCTATAAGCCCTGATTCCACATCTTGATTAAAAAGTATGGCCCTGCCGTTTAAGTTCATGGAACTATATTACGTGACATAACATTTAAGTCCATAACTAACATTTTGTGCGACAATGAGGAAACGGCCAAGCCATACTTTTTAACCAAGATGTAGAATTTGTTGAGTCGGGGCTTGTTGTTATTTGTTAGAAGATATGACATGACATGAAGATTATTCTTAGTTCACGAAATACCTAAATCCATTCATGATGAGATCATTCATCCAATAGACATGATGACAGTATTAATGAACCAAAGAATAAATGGTTTTAGAGAAAAATATATGCACAAATTATTCAAAAAAATGACCTAGTTTTATTAAAAACATTGAAGATTCATAAGATTTTCAATAAAATAAAAGTATAAAATGCTGCAATCGGCCATGTTAACTGAAACGTCAATCACAGCAAATGTCAATCACCGCCGTACGTGTTTCTTGAACTTTCGTGAAATACTTACGTAGGCGTGATGTAAAAGCGGCGCCATGACACCCATAGCGTTTTCGCGCTTAATTCAAATTAAATAGATTAAAATGCAATAGTTTGCGTTAAAACTTAGTTTATTGCTGAAATAATGTGTTTTTCGGAAATAGTAGTAGTGTACCCACATTATAAAGGAGATTTCAAAATCTGTCACCATACCTATCTTCCACTCTACAGTTTGATCGGCATAGTTGGTATTACGCACTAGATTCCTTTAACGTAATATTTGCAGATGACTAATAGTAAAGACTTCCTTAACCCTTTGTTGTTTCTGTAAATCATTTGTATCACTCTTTTAACATTTTTAATGACATCTAAAACATAACATAGGTCATTAGAAGCTGTCATGTCACAACTGTTCCATTGTTTTTATATAGTCATTCATACTAAACATTTCTTCTTAAGATTAATGGCATACAAAGATACGTACACAACGCGTATATTTATGCGTAACGTAATGAATATTCGGCTAATAAGCACTTGTGCAGAGGGCAGGTGGAACTGAGCATTATCAAGCGCTAATACGAAGATTATTTAATGAGGACGTTTGACGTTCAATGAACACCGTCCGCGCATTCCGAACTGCTAACAAACGATAGCTTAGAAATTACATAAAAAAATTACAATCACGAAGACACTCGCTAACGAATGGTTGCTGTGTGGACACACCCTAACATATTTGTTAACACTTTTGTTGCCTGTCATACAGGGTTCATTTACGATTCATTCACACGCTATTGGCATTGAAAGTGGCAAAGAACTTTGACATTAAATGATTAGTGTAAAACGTTTTACTTACACAAGGCTTGTGAAAACTTTGTACAAAACTTTTCTGATAAAAAAAAAGCATAGAGCATTTTATATCATAACTGATATTATTCACTCTTAAGCAAAATGACATAAGTATTGTCATATTCAAAAGTGATATTTTCACAGCAAAAAGCCATATGAATACCCTAAATAAAAAACAAAGTTTAATAATTGTCACCACAAACCAAAAAAGACAAATAATGTAATGGTTTAAACAATTTCTAGCTGTGGTCCATTGTTGCCTCTATTAAAGGTCACAAGGACCCCAACTTTCAAAATACAAACACAATAACTATTAAGTTTGGTGCTATGTAAATGTTATAAACTATAATATGTGTTGTTGAGTGAACATAATGAAATAATATAGTAATAAAAACAAGTAGTAGCTAAAACCAGCCAGGAAGTGTGTGTATAATAATCTGTATGTATAAAAAGAAAAAAAGGGAATACATCTGTGTGTTGATAATGAAGCTATTCTATTAATTTATAAAAACAATACATCCATTGTGGAATTCTTTAAGAATTGTTAATGTTGGCAATGCTTTACATGAATAATATAATGTTGTTTAATCTAGAAATTTCAGTAATAAACATAACCTGTTTTTATAGAATTTACCATGTTCATTATTAAAATAATTATACATTCAAGGGTAGTTAGCAGAATATTTTCATATTTGGTATTCCAGATTATTTAATTGTAACAGTCCTGTCTATATAGTAACCACCTGCTGGATGTATTGTAGCTGTTATAATTATAATCCATCTTGCTATTTTAGAAACAAATATTAGAAATTTTCTGTCTTCTTCATTACATGTAAAGAACCATTCTGGGAGCACAATCGGCATGACCACATCAACTAAATGCTTAGTTAACATTTTATATTTTCTCATTTGCTCATAACAAATGGCATTTATGACAGGCCAGGATTATGACAAAGTGTCATATCGAATTGTGATCACGGTAAACAATGTATAAAAATAATATAAAAAGGTTAAATCAAATTGCGGATAAATAACTGTTTCTTTGAGAATAGTGTTTGTAACTAACAGCATGTAAATTAATTAAGTATCTGTAAATAATCTGGAAATGTAAATAGAATTGCTTTGATTTATTTTAAGAGATTCAAATATTTTTTGTTAACGTCTCTAATGACACACTAATATTAATTAATAAAGTTTATGTTTCAATTTGAAACTAGGCAGACAATTGAATAATGCATGTTGGTAGTAACCAGTGAAATAATAATTTAGTTATTTATGTCTTTATTTCGAAAAGCTGTCTGGGTTAGGGCTCTAAGTATTTATTTATCAAATTACAGACAGACATCATTACAATGACTATGAGTATCATATAACTCTGAACTACTTGATGACAGCGCGGTTTACGCAGTGGTCGAGAGACCGACTGCTGCGCTGCGTGTCGCAGGGTCGATTCCTGCACGGAGCAAATATTTGTACGATCTACGGATAATTGCTCCGGGTCTGGGTGTTAGTGTGCTTGTGAGATTAGATGTCTTTAAACACACCCACGACACAGGAAGAAATTCCTAGTGTGGGGCAACGATTCCTTTAAAAAAAATATTATTCAATAATGAAAAAGGCACAAGCAATAAAAACTTACCCTTCAATTAATGTGGTGTGTTGAATCAGCCACAGATCACACATAGACCGTGAGATCAATGAGAGGGCAATGAGAGTCATGAATCCACTTTCCTTGGACCATATAGAAGGCATCATGATCTTCCACAGTACCTTCAGTTCAGCTATAAACCTTGCATCTACTTGTGCTTTGGGACCTTTTCTGTTTTTCTCTTTTATCATGTATTGTATTTGTTCTTCAGGTGATAGCCGACCAGGTCTATCATTTTTATGTTTGCTGTAACAATGAAGGGATTATGCAAATAAAATAAAACTGTTCTAATATTGAATGGGTGTGAAAACTATCACATAAAAATTTTTAGTCAGTAAAAAAAAGATATAAAAAAAATATTTTATGAAATTACTACATCTATCTTTTTTTTAATATGAACTATTTGAAGAGAAATTATTTATTACTGGGTATAAAAAACAGTGAGTTGGGATGTTGTTGGTGTAAACGAAAAGTATTAAAAACTTTTTTTTTAAAGGTTTTTTTTTTTGATAAATTGTATGTATAACATTTGTTAGGTTTATGTAAAATATGATTGATAAAATAATCATTGTCTTGGTATTCATTCTTTTTAATTGTGTCAATATATAATGACTTATTGAGGCCATGATCAGAGTCGCGTTAGGGGCGGATTCATAAATTTTTCTCAACAATAGTTGTAATTTAAAAGTAATTAAAGATGTTATTTAAGATACATTAAATAATAAACAGTAAAGTAAATCATTTATTCATGACTTTAGTTTGGTAGTGAAATGATCGCACGCTGACCGAAGTTTAAAAAGAATAGTTTGTCGTCGAAGTGAAAAAATGAAGACCTTCACAGTGTGCCCCTTAAATCCTGCGTAAATATATTTTCTATTAAGACTTTGAACTTTATATGTCATGAGATTTTGTTTGCAACTAACCTTGACTTCAGAGAATTCCTTATTAACCAAGCACTTAGCGCTGCAGAAGCTGCTAACGCAATTTTAACATCAGTCCGTGAAGTGATTTTACTGAAATTCGGCGCCATATCCAAAGTTTATAAAGTTTTAATCATAAAACAGCATTTATTTTTTAAGAACACACACGTAACGATATCACAACCAGGAGCACCAAACACACATTAGATTGATTTTGTCAGTTTAATAGTTATAATCAAATCAACACTGTAGTAGAGCAGTACAAACTGAGTACAAAGCAGCTAAAAGTCAACTGACGTGCGATGACAAACTGTCATTTGTAAAATGACAATTTGACTGAATTATCTGATGTCTACAAATAGTGATGTGTGAATGTTTGTGAATTGTGTTAGGCGATTGTTACCTTTCTTAGTAAAATTCGAGTACTTCTTATTCAATATACGGCAAGTTAAATTGATTTTAATAAAATAATATTTGAGGATTTGAACTTTCTCCCAAATTAATTATCTAATTATTAGCCCTAGTTGCCTTTTTAACTATCTAGTACCGCATGAAATATGTAAACTATATTGTGCGATAAACAACTAAATATGATCATCATTAATAATATCGAGATCATGTGAATATATATTTTACTTAGCACAGTGCCCACCCAAGTCCACTACAGGATAGACTGTTAGAGACATCTATGGGCAGTTAATATCATCAAAACTTGTTTATTGTAACTGTTATATTGTGTCCCGCCAGATGGCGTTATAAGTTCCAGAGCTTACATATCAGCAGAGCTATGATCTGAGACGTTTTTCAAATTGACCTCAAACAAACAGCAAAAAAAGCAAACAGATTCGCGGGCGATATAGCGATATAAAGGGTTAGGTACACATGGGTAGGTTTATGTATAAAAATACTCTGTGGGGATGACAGAGAGAAATTGTGATGGTTACTGCTGGTTGGGTGCCGTAATTTGTTACAATTAACCGCTTCACAGAGTGCACGTGTAGATATTGACATTTAGCAATATCGTTACGTCAGATTTTGGATTAGTATGAAAGCTTTATTAATCTGCCTAGTCTTTTCCCAATTACATTGAGGTCGGCTTCGAGTCAAACCGGATGCAGATTAATACCAGTATTTTACATGGAGCGACTGCCTATCTGACCTCCACAACCCAGTTACGGGGTAACACGATATCTCGTGTTAGGACTGGTTGTCAGACTTTCAGGCCTCTGACTACCCGTAACGGCTGTCATAGATCTTAATTTGACCACCGGGACCGACGGGTTAACGTGCTCTCCGAGGCACGGAGGGGTCTCGGTATGAAGTGATGTTCACTCATCTACAGACCGACCGCGGTAACTGATCTTAACCTCGATCGATGGATCTGTGCGGCTGTTACTTAGGCACAAGACCCTCTATTAAGAAAGCTTTCTGTAAAACGAAATAAATAAATATTGACCATGATTTAAGTAGGAAGCCTATATACTTATAACAAATTGTTATGATAGCGCGTTCTTTTATTTTAACTTTTATGCTTCGGAAGTCGGTATAGGTTAGTTCGCAGAAGCCCAGGAGTATTCACCCGGAGGGAGTAGGTTCAAATTCCGCTTTCCACCGTATTTTCTCTTTCCACAAAAACTTATCTATGAGTTTCTATGCTTCTCCTTGTTCTATGACATAATTTATCATATCGATCGATCGAAACTGTCTCGTTGGTCTAGTGGGCTCAAGCGTGACTGCTGAGCATGAGGTCTTGGGTCCGATTCCCAGGTCGGGCATAGTATAATTGGGTTTTTTGCTAAGAATTTCTCAGTAGTATCCCGTAGTTTGGGATTATAGATTGCCCGGTAGATGGCAATAGGCATGCCACCTTATACATGGTTCAGTCCCATGGGACTTAATAACAGCATTGGTGAAATGTACGTGTACAATTGTTTACACCTCTGCCTACCCCTTCAGGGAATACAGGCGTCATGCTATGTTATGTTTTTATCTATGTCTATAGAGCCGGAATTTGGAATTGTGCCTGCTTGATGGTAATTATAGGCTCAACACTTATTACATGGAACTTATTAAGGCATCTGTGTAATGTGGGTATACTGTAGGTATATCTCTGCCTTACCCTTTGGGAAGTAGGTACTGGCGTGATGTTATGTTTATTTGTGATGTTAGTGACCTGACGAGTTAACTTAACTATACCTGTTATCAACATGTTACCGTGACGTTATGACAGAATTTATAGAGTTACAATATCGTATCGTATATAGAGGTCGCGAACAGGATTCGAACCTGCGCCTCCCGGATAAATACTCCAGGCGCTCTGACCACTTAAGCCATCTATACCTCTGCTCACCACCGCGAATTCTGCTTCCATATTTTAACACGTCTTATGGCAACGTCATTGCAATCAATTCAGTACCTATACAGGTGACCGAACCGACACGACCAACTTTGCAGCTAATAATATATAATATATATAATAATCTTGTTCCATTTAATATTGTAACTTTAGAGTTTCGCTGAGTTCGTTAAGCATGCGTTCATGCTCTTCAAAGATTTATCTAGAATTTATAGAATTAGGTGCCTATAGGGTCTGTTTTATATACTTAAAGATAGGGAGTAGGGACTGAATATATTAGCGACGACGTCACCAAAATTACGTATTAAAAAACGTGGAAGTAGAATCTGGAGAAGTGAACAGAGATCGAGATGGCTTAGTGTTCAGAGCGCCTGGAGTATTAATCCTGCTTACGACTGCATTTTTCTTTCCTCAATAATGTATAACTGTAGGGTTCGCTGCGCATACAGTAATGTGTTTTAAAGATTTATGTGATGTATCTATATTTCAAGCTTTTTGGTAAACTTAAAGGGAAACCAGCTCGTAACTATGACACCTTCAAGGCTAGGCGGGCCTCTTCTGATTTCTCATACTGAAAAGGCGTCATCATTGATCACCAATTCACCATGCTCTATCTAGCTTTGTGTGTCTTGGTGATTTTAGTTAATTATACCCAGTTCGCCTTACGATGTTTGCCTTTACTGTACATGTCTGCCATGTCTTAGGTTATCTAAAAATTTAGGGGTATGGTCACATTTGGTAGCTAGTATATCAGACTCAAGAAGCCACTTGGCCACCAATTTGAGAATTTAGGTTTAATTAAGAGGAAATTCGAGAACCGAGATCGTTGGAAAGATGAGGAGATACCTTTGCCCAGCAGTGAGACACAATAGGTTAAATTCGTATTTCGCTAGTATTAGGTAAGCGTAATACGCCTACATACATACTATTACACACATACCTGATAAATATGTATACTACCCTAATGTTTTATTATGTTAGTGAAGTATGATGAGGATTAGTGTAGAAAAATAATGGACTGCCGCGTTGGTTTAGTGGTCCCAAGAGCGACTGTGGAGCATGAAGTCTCGGGTTCGATTCTCGGGTCGGGCAAAGTGTTATTTTATTACCTGAAATGACTGTATTTTTTTGTTAGTCGTAAGCGTGTTGAAAAACGTCTTATAAAACTTGACCATTCGTCATGTTACCTACTGCTAGGGCTACTATCCAGCGCCTCGAGTGTAATGAACTTTTTGTATAACATAAATCTAGGTACTATTAGTTATAGTGATTTATTCACTTAATACCTAGAGTATACTAAGGGACTTTATAAATAAACTGCTGAACATGAGGTCTCGGCTTCGATTCCCGGGTCGGGAAAGAGCTATTGAGTTTTTCTGTTAAGAAATTTTCAGTAGCAGCCTGTAAGTAGATGGCAATAGGCTCACCACCTATTAAATGGAAATATCAGCTTTGGTGAACTATGGGTGTACAACTGTTTACGCCTGTGCTTACCCCTTCGGGGAATACAGGCGTGTTATTATCTTGTGTTAAATAATGGTTAGCGGGAATAAGAAAAAAACAAAAAGGTTTATTTAAATATTTTTTATTTATTGCTTAGCACTTGATCCTTTGTTTTATTTTAAAGTACATTAAAATAGAATCATAAACATAAAACTATATTTACAGTGTTTTTAAATGCTCACTAATCAGTGCGGTGGGACTAGAGATTATTAGGAACCTATGTTGTTGGAATAGCTGCTTAGTCAACCTCCTCTACGGTAGGTCCCGAGTTTTGTCGCTGCCTGTACTGCTGTGGTCCTGCACCCGCGTCAGCCGGACCCGCACCGTGCATCTTGCTCATGACGGGTGAGCACGCACGCTGCAGCTCCTTCAGCCGGTGCTCATACTCTTCCTTCTCAGCAAGCGAGTTGTTGTCGAGCCACCGCAGCGCCTCATCACACTCGCGCCGCGTCGACTCCTTGTCCTGCTCGCTTAACTTCTCACCAGCATCGTCTAGCGCCTGCTTAACACTAAAGATGTATGATTCGAGCTGGTTACGTGCTGAAACTCTCTGTCGCTGGCGCTCGTCCTCTTCCTTATACCGCTCGGCTTCTGACAACATACGGTCTATCTCGGCCTGTGACAAGCGGCCTTTGTCGTTCTTGATGACAATATTCTTGCTTCGGCCAGTGCTGTTTTCCTTTGCCGACACGTTAAGGATACCGTTCGCGTCCAGATCGAAGGTAACATCGATCTGAGGTACTCCGCGTGGTGCTGGTGGGATACCCGTCAGGTCGAAGCGGCCGAGCAGGTTGTTGTCCTTCGTCATGGCTCGCTCACCTTCATACACTTGGATAGTGACCGCTGGTTGGTTGTCCGCGTACGTGGTGAATGTTTGTGACTGCTTGCAAGGGATCTTTGCGTTACGCTCGACGATCTTAGTCATAACCCCGCCTGCAGTCTCGATGCCGAGTGACAGAGGAGCCACGTCTACTAGCAGCACGTCTTGGATCTTGGAGTGCTGCTCACCGCTCAGGATAGCCGCTTGCACTGCTGCGCCGTACGCGACGGCTTCATCCGGGTTGATAGATAGGTTCAGCTTCTTACCACAGAAGAAGTTCTGCAGCATGTTCTGGATCTTGGGGATACGAGTAGAGCCGCCGACCAGTACAACGTCGTGGATAGAACTCTTGTCAAGTTTCGCATCCTTAAGTGCCTTTTCGACGGGTTCCAAAGTACCGCGAAACAAATCGGCGTTTAGCTCCTCAAAACGCGCACGAGATATTCGAGTATAGAAATCGATGCCCTCGTGCAGCGCGTCGATCTCGATGGTTGCTTCTGTGCTCGAGGAAAGCGTGCGTTTAGCGCGTTCAGCGGCTGTGCGCAGTCTGCGGAGCGCACGCGAGTTGCTTCGTATGTCCTTCTTGAACTTGCGTTTGAACTCGTCGGAAAGGAAGTTGACGAGTCTGTTGTCGAAGTCCTCGCCACCAAGATGGGTGTCACCAGCGGTTGCTTTCACTTCAAATAGAGAGCCTTCATCGATGGTCAGAATCGACACGTCAAACGTGCCCCCACCCAAGTCAAATATAAGTACGTTGCGTTCGCCTTTAAGGTTCTTGTCAAGCCCGTAGGCGAGGGCGGCAGCTGTAGGCTCGTTGATGATACGTAATACGTTCAGTCCGGCGATGGCTCCGGCGTCCTTGGTGGCTTGTCGCTGTGAGTCATTAAAGTATGCCGGCACCGTGATCACTGCGTCACGTACTGTACTGCCGAGGTACGCTTCGGCAATCTCCTTCATTTTTGTAAGCACCATACTGCTGATCTCCTCTGGTGCAAACCTTTTGGTTTCACCCTTAAACTCTACTTGTATCTTCGGCTTGCCACAATCGTTGACTACTTTGAAGGGCCAGTGTTGCATATCCTGCTGGATCTTTGGGTCGTCGAACTTGCGGCCGATGAGTCTTTTAGCATCAAACACTGTGTTGTTGGGGTTGAGAGCGACCTGGTTCTTAGCAGCATCGCCAATCAGCCGCTCTGTGTCAGTGAACGCGACATATGACGGAGTGGTTCGGTTGCCTTGGTCGTTGGCGATAATTTCCACATTCCCATGTTGCCAGACTCCGACACACGAGTAGGTGGTTCCGAGATCAATTCCGATAGCTGGCATTTTTACGTGTGAATAAACTCTTCGTATAACACTTGAATAGAAAACTCGATAAACTTTGTTTGGTGTTTACACCGCTCTTCTTCTCTTCGCTTGTTTGTGTTTTCAAATACTGAATGCCTTGGCGCGCTCGACGACCCTTTATATACCCAGCCAATAGCGTGGAAGAAAACTCCAGAATGTCCTCGTTGCTCCAATCAGATTCACTGTACGAATGACGTTTCTAGAAGTTTTATTTTTGCCGACCAATCAGCGTTTGCGGGTGAAAGAGAACAATATACGTAAGAATGAGTAAGCAACATAAAAAGATACCAGAGGAAAAAAGGTCCCTGATATAGTGATAAATATGAATTTACTGGGTAAAATCTTTGCTAATGGTAAAATTTTTGTAGAGCGTCGTTTGTACTTAGTTTGGTGCTCTATTTATCCCCGTTGCACTCAAACATCTTTCCATTAGCATATTTTTTTTTGTTTTATTAAACATTTTCGGTATAATTACAATTAGGTGTACCAGATCTGGTTACTATGTAAGTGAAGACTAATGTATGACCGCATCCCAAGAGCCTTTACTGTTGTAATTTTTTACTCATTTAAGCCTAAAAACTTTTTTATATGTTTACAATTCCTATGGTACATTTAAACATGAATGCATGCAGAGACTCTACAGGCATTAAATAACGTTAATCTGCTAATTATATAACGATTATTTTCATTTCTTTTTAAGTTTATCTTCTAATATTTTTTTCTGGGTACTGATAATATAACATGCTTTAGGACTTTTTATTCAATAAGTTAAAAGCCATGTTAATTGTAACCATAACTACACAGATGTTAAAACTATTAGACAGTCATTACACATGTATGAGTAATATTGGTATAAGAAAGCCATTTAACAATTTTTCTTAAAATCATTTGTTTTAAATGAGTGTGCCTACATATTATAAAAATAAAAATAAAACACATCCAGTGAAGCTACTTTTGAATAAATGTTGGTTCAGCAAAACAGATGCTGTTTTGGACTCTACATTACAACTTTATTTTAAGATGGCGGAATCGTGAGTGGTTGAGCGTAAGGTCCCTATTATTATTACAGGTAGCAGCTGACCATTTTCAATGCTATTGTGAATTACCCATGTGGTGATTTCGGTAATGCTATCATCTTTTAGCATTATAGATACGATTAAATAACATGACCATTAAGAATGAATTATTACGTGAGTTAACTGATCATCATTTGGGCTATTAATAGACAAGGAGGGCTAGTATTTTATTACCAATCTGAATTATGTTAAAACAAAGTACTCATTTGTAGTCTTGTTTTTGATGGCGTTAAGAAGATGAATAAATTCTATGATTGAGCTAATACTCTTGTCGAAGACCCGCTATATAGAATATTAGATAAGCCTGAATCTTGATACAAATAGACGTGTGACTGTTCTAGAATATTTTTTCCGGTTAAAACTCTACCCAATTCGAAATATAAATCGGTCTAGAATACGGACCATGTGCTATTATGATAAACTCTAAGACCATACATGTGCAGGGATTAAGGCGTGGTCATAACACAACGTGGACAAAATCTCCCACTAGGGAAAATTTTGCTTGAACGTTGGTAGCACTTTCAAACTTATTGATTCTAGAATGTTCTAAAGCGTATTGCCGTCTCAATAAATTATTCGTCTCTCTCTTTCATTCTTTATGATACTGCGGATGATTCTTCTGGACAATAAAATCAATACATTTTTCCGTCCCGTTCTCTCCAATTATGCCGTCTCTTACTATGCGGCAAAGAACATTCTAGAATGGCTACCCTACTATTTGGGAGTGTTTCGTGGTTTCCCTCAAACAGCGTGGTGCTATTGGGCCTCTCAGATTTGTTCGTATAGTAATGGGGGCTGCGGGGACTGCATCTGTCGCAATGGCTATATAAACTGTGACGCGGGGGGGATTCTTCGAGATACCTTTTCCAAGTCTAGTGGTGAGGTTCGGTTTATACCATGTATTTTAGGATTGTGTAGTGGTAGGACCAGACAGGCCCTTTAAAATGTAGGCAAATACCGAGTAACAAAATAGTTTTAAAAATGTATATTAAAGTACGGAGTATAGCTAAAGAGGTGGCAAGTCCCGTTAGCGCATAAAATGGCGGAGTCATCGCCCGGTTGACGAGCACTGCGTAGATCCTCTTATTTTTGATTGTATAAAGCAGGGGAAGACGTTTTTTTAAGGATAAGATGTAAGGTAAGGTATTATTTTATTATATTTTTGTTTTTATTAGGTAAATTTTTGCATTTTAATGGCAGGAATTGGTTTTGTTAGGAATTGCGTCACAGACCACCCTGATGTGGCTGTGCACGAATTTTTCATTTGAATAACAATTTAAGTTTTATGTATGGTGTAGTATAAGAGGTGATTTAACGTTTTTGAAGGTTAATGTATGTGTTCAACGAATGTTTAATGTAGGATTACTTAGAACCGGTGTTTTATGTTTGCCGACATACGTGACCAAAATGGCGTCTTATTTGACCTTCGCTTCGTTTGTTTATTGTGAATATTATTTAATCGCTTATCAACTTCTACCAGCTGACACTACATAATAAATACATTTTGCCGATAAAATTATCTGATATGGAAATAGGTAGAACAAAGAAAGTGTCTCACGGATATTTATTGAAGCAGGTTTCTGTTTTTGAAAAACCTTGCTTGACTATTGCTGATATTCCTTTGTTTTAGCGTAATACTTAAGATCGTATCGAGATTCGGCGGAAATTTATAAAAAGGGTTTTTGACATTTTAAACAGCGCATATTACGTACCTACCTACTGAATTACGGAATCTTTTAATTACTTGGTTATTAAAACGTACGACAGCCCTAAACAAGTTACAGAATAATGAAACATTGTCAAGTATCAAGATTATGTTGAGTTAGGAATATAATATTATTTTTATGCACAGCTGTGTAATCTGAAGATTGACGTCATAAGTATGGAAGGGCGTAAAAGTAGAGCTATTAAAAATATTGGTGTAGGTCGGTATCGGTAAAATATATGAACACGGACTACACAATATTTTTAGTTCAAACTTAGCTGTAATGAAAGTTAAAGTTAGATCAAGAAAGGTAGATACTTCGTGATCGCAAAATGGCGTCGAGCTAGATAACGGTGCAATTAGTTTAGTAAGTGCTTAAAATTAAAGACCATTTTCCAAAAGTAAAGACACTGCAAAAACATTTTAATTTCGTGTTAGTTCTGTACTAAGAAATACATAGAATAGATTGGTTTAATACTTAGTATTAAAAAAGTATTGTTAGAAAGCTTTAGTGATTACAAAATGGCGTCGAAGTAATTTCGAAAGAAATGTTGCAGGTAGAAAATATGAAGAACAGAATATATAATTAGGATCAGGATCGTTAGTTTCTATTTCTGCATATTAATGCAAATACAACAAAGATTGAGCTTATGTACTTAAACAAACGAAATGAGAGCAGAATAGGTGTCCATAAAGTTGGAGTTAACCTCTTAAGTGCAAAATGGCGACGAATTCATGTCGAAGTACAATAGAAATGTTAAATGGACACATCAAAAAGAGAAATTATAGACAGCTAAAATGTTGTTTGAACTTTTTAAATAGCTGAATACCACCAGGGTGTGAATCTGCACACTTTTGATCGATATTTTAATTACTCGCATCGATTTTGCTTTTAAGTAATGACAATCGCAAGAAATATTAGTTATCGAAGAACTAAAATTAATAAAAAAACTGCCTGATTAAGCGTAACGTAAGGACTCTACGTTTTTGGAAGTATTGATGTAGGTAGATCGTTAAAATATTTGGATACATACTTAATAAAATTGGAACTTATTCTTGGAATTTTAGTAATAGTAGAGTTTAGATTAATTTTAAGATTTGGTTAACTCTCTAATATTTTGTCAACAAATTATATTACAATATGGGTGGGACGTAACGGTAGAGACAAAAGTGATTTTGTAGGCAGGTCTTGGACTGGTTAAGGCTTAAAAAGCTGCGTCGACGTAAAAATATTACATAGTTTTTATGTTTTAGGCACTGATAGAAATGTGTTAATTTTAATACACGGAACTTAACTCTATTTAATAAATACTGTTAGGTTATAAACACTAGCTTTTGGTGCGGATAAGGTTAAATAAATCAAAGGAGAATTGAAATAGGAACTTAATGTTAATTTTATTTATAATGGCAAAGGTTAAATAATAATTATATAATGCAAAAACAAGATGAATGATTTCGATCTTACCGTTATAATTTGACACTACTGTCTTCTAGATTTAACTAGGTATTTAAAAATAATTCATAAAAATCAAAATGAAAGAAATATCTGATTACTTTTGTAGTTTCTTTAATTACAATTCCAATAAAATCTTGAAAGGTTTCTCGATAGCTCTGATTCTTTGTTTAAATAGCATGCTAAATATGAAATCTTAGTTCGATGTCTTTGAGAATTGTGTTGTAACTCACATGTTGGTAGGTAATAAGGCTTTTGCTTAAGTTGGACATGACAAACGTATTGAAAACGAGGTAGGATTAGCTAGACTGGGAAATGAATTAGAAATTTGAGATGATAGATCGTACTTTTGTATAGTTAAGATAGAGGCAGTATTTTATCGTCTTAAGAATAGGCAAGATTAAAGGGTATTTAATAGGCATTTAAGTGTTTCCCTTCCTGATTGCAAAATAGCGTCGACGTTGAAGATATTTCATAGGTTTTTCATTAATTTCAAAAAGTTGCCCAATGTATATCAACTTAAAGATATTACGGGATCTTATTGTGATTACCATATAAATATAAATTAGGATATAGGATTGAAGTAGGAGCATTTCTGCTAAAATCATAGAAATAGGAACATAGTCAGCAATGGCTTTTAAAAAGATTGTTTCAGAAAAAAAAATACATCTTAGGAATATAATAGTCTTTATAATACTCTTTGGTGGTTTGTTAAATGTATGATTTCGATCTTAACACTACAATTTGATTCGACGAAGGCGTAAATTCTTAAAAATCAAGTCCGAATTAAATATCAGGTTACTTTCTGTATTGTCAGGGCCAACCAAAGTAGAAAGTTGCAAGGTTGTGGTGATAGAGATAAGACTCTAGATCAGAGCTCGAGGTTTCTGGTTGCATAATGTTATGGATTATGGACCTTTAACATATAGCCTGACATCTACATGTACAATGTTGCAAATACAATAATTTAATTTGATAATAAATTGTTTAATTTTAGTCTTATTTTATATGTAGTACAGAAAGAGGTTTGGCAGTCATTTCTCGTTTTAGGAATAGATTTATATTAGGATCATTTCTTGATAGTTGTTTTAATTTTTTTCCCTTGGTCGCAAAATAGTGTCGACGTTTGAATACCTATATAATAAAGGGGGATAGGCACTTGAAAGTCGGATATGATTTTACCAATATATACTTACTATGAATAAAGGATCTTATTGTGATTACCACATAAATGAGAATTATGGAAGTGAAAGAATTGAAGTAGAAGCACTTTTGCCAAAAACAAAGCTTTAGTAACGGTTAAATATTCTTTGGTTGAAGATCGATCTTAATGGTACAATTTGATTGTTGAAAGGTTAATATATTAACCAAAGCGGGAACCAATATTTATAGCAATATTTATGATTTTCAATAAAATCTTCTAAGGTTATGGTGATAAATTATATTAATCTTAACTCTTAGCTTAACGTATGAAATTTTCTAGAATCAATGTTTTTGGGATTCAGGCTTTTGCATAATTTGCACATGACAAACGCATTGAAAATGAGGAATGAAAACGTATAAGGATGCTAGAGTCCAAAATGAATTGGGAATCTGAGATAGATTGTTATTTTTAAGTCGTACTGAGAGTAACAAATATATGTTTAGTAGTATTTTTAGAACAGGCTTAATTGGAGTTTTGATTGTGTTCATACTTAATTTATTCAGTTCCTAATTCATTTAAGAGATTTGCTTCAAATTTGTAATGCATACATATGTATTTTGCACAGTTTTAGAGATGACGTCATGAATATGCATTTAAATTAGAGCTACACATTGATTGCCTTATGAAATAAATAATTTTCCCACGTTGTCAAGTAATAAAATTGCAAACGGTGTATATATTTTTGTATATAATAATTATATTCAACATGTTTACGATGTATATTTGATATTTTTGTTTGTTATTAACCAATACAGGGATGTGGTAACCTAATTAATTAATTGCGCAGTTTGAGTATTTTCCTCAATTATAACTGTAATATATAATTTCATTACGATTTTGTTAATTTATATTTACTAAAACTTAAGTTTCACTGGATTTAATTTTGTATTTTACACTCTGTAACAACATTTCCTATTTTTTATTTCTCTTCAATTCGTAAGAGTTGATTCAAAGTTTCATCGCTGAATTTAAATAGAACTTCTCATATTTTTCACTTAATTTTATTAATCATAGGTATATAGTAGCGTTTTTGTTTATACATTGCAATACCTATATCATATACACATGAATGATCATATCGTGCTTAATACTACTACTTTAAAGTAGGACAAATCGATATTCATTGCTTCAATTGCAATAAATAACAAATCGTACATTACAGTATAGTTTCATTCTCACAAAGAATTAAAACGAAATATTTTAACAACATTAAGCATTTGCTTTCGATTTCTTACGACAATTATTTTTAAATTTAAATGCATTTGGGATTCGTGTGATTGCGTTGGATTTAGTTAGATGCGTGGCTTGGGATTGTCGCACTGTGCACACAAATGTATGTTAACTTTTAGCTCAGCATTTAGAGCAGGTATGTCGTATTGCGTTATTTGATCACTCTACTAATACAAAAAAAAAATGTAAGAATTCACAATTACCAAATGATTGTTAGGATATGCTGGTCACGTTGTGTTGTATGTCGTTCAATTAGATTCTCGTTTATACTCCCCACTTTAATTGTCTTGTGTTCATTGTAAGCTTGAGGTTGATTACCGTTTGGTTTAATAATATCTATGTTTTTAGCTTTCGTTTAAGCTTTTGCATATTTATTAAATTTGTGACTACATTGATTTATTTTATTGAATTATGGTCCCGTGATTGTGTTTAGCTGCTATTGATTTAAGAAATATGTATGCGCAAAGGTATTATTTACCTTTAATCAATGTTTTGAATATGATATGAAAAAGTGTGTGAAGATATTTCATTACTACTTAAAATATTAACAATATGTACCTATTTGTTTAAAGACTAAGGAATACCGTAAAGCTCTGGTTGTTTAACACTGTACCATGTTTATAACAAACATTTTTATGCTAAATCAAGTTACTTGTTTGAGAGTAAACTTTTGTTAGCCAGAACATAACTTACTTACCATAAAATGTATATAACTTAAAACAGAAAGAAAATCTTATATGGATTATCAAAAATAAAATGCAAAACATAGTTACAGACTCCTATTGCAGGTTCAATATGCCTAGCAATCGTTTTTATAGGAGCTTAAAACAACAGTATCTAGGTTACAAAAACAAAACAATAGAATAATTACTTCATCCAAAGAAAAGACGAAAATGAAGTTTCAAAACAAGCATGCCTCAACACATTCAGTGAACGTAAAGTTTAAAGGTTTGGTTAAAACGTGAATGCTTTAGTTTTTGTGGTTGGTTTTATGTGAAATCTATTTTTATTAACTTCCCGTAGGCGTAAACTATCGAAGTGTAGTAGCTTAGCTTCCGAAGTGTTTGTGAGATTTCCCTTAGTGAAGTTACGTGGAGTGATAATTCAGAAACTTGTGACCGGAGTTTCGTACATCGTAAAAATATCCATGTTCCTTTTCTCTCACTGTGAAGTGCATGTGGGTGATGTGTAGTGATGTCTTGTCATTTTATTATGTAAATGAGTAAATAAAGATTACCACGGAGCTTGCTTTTCATCAACACTTACAAGTACTACGACGGTTTAGGCTTTTAACTTTAAGTTGTGAATGCATGGGCTAGTCAACGTTTGCTACAAGTATTTCTATACGTACGTGCCTAAAATTTGAAATTTTGCATGTTTTGGGAAATTAACAACTGGATGGGAGTTAAAAATAGAAATCGTAGGAAGTTATTTTTAACAAAGCTTTTGTAAATAATATATCATGAAATTTTGGTACTTAACTTTTGAACCAAATACACTCGTAAATCCACATAATAATCTGCAAAAGCGAAGAATGATTACTTTATAAAATTAAATGTAACATATTTACAGAGACAAAGTAAATATTGAAAATATCAAACAGGGGTAGAATAATACTTCTTAAATAGATCTGAATAATACTCGGCTCAAGAAACAGCATTTAAACAATGTACAGTTAACGTAGCTGGTGTAAAGAAAAACATAATTATGAACAGAGCAAGAACAGAATTTTATAATATAATTTGAAAAATTCGAAGTTTTTAGTAAAAACGGAGTAATAATAAAAATATATATTAATATTCGCTAGACACTACAAGTAACGATTATGGTTTGAAAATGATTTTTTGCATGCAAAACCTGCACAGAAGACAGAAACACCGATGGCATACATTTTGGAATTCAAATAACATATGTTTGGTTGGTAGAAGATTTATTATTCATGGTTTACACACACGAACTAATTGAGAATATTTTGAATAGTAATCTGCACGATTGTATTGAGTCCAAGATGAACAATTCTTCACTGTTGAATTAAGCACATTACTTACATTCACATTTATCACAAGCATATTATGGAACATACACTTTTTAATAGCAGATATTATATTTACTGGGAACTTAAGATTATACTTGTATGTGTATCGCATAGTATCAGTAGCGTCCATTTTGATTCCCTAAAGTTGTAGATTTCAGTGCACATTGGACTTGATGTTAAGCGTCCCTTTGTTTGCGGAATTGCACCACATGTTGACATTGTTAGATCCCCACTGGAGCAGGTTTTTCATGCTTCGGCCAACCTAAGCCTAAATTAATTTAGAAACTAACCAGCCCAAGCACCTTGTTTCCAGGTGGAGTAGAAGGTGGTTGAAGGTGTAATGAAAGAGGTCCCTTGTCTCATGTTCGCGAATAAAAAATATTAAATTACGTAATGAGCTAGCTCAGGTTTTGATAGCTGATAAAGTGTAAGAGTATTGGTTAAGAAAGTGACATATTTTACCGGAATAGTCCTGATGCTGTAAAAAAACTAAAAAACTACTGAAACATCAAAGCAAACCTTATATGTTCGTAGACATTAAATACTTTATGCTGAAGAAAATACTACCAATAATGACTAGGTTTGAATTTACGAGAAGAAACCAAGAAAATATTGGTTGAAATAATAAATTCAGGCAAATTAAGCTTCAAATATAAGTTTGGATTACAGTGACAAAAAACCATGAATAAGGAATATCAATAGAATCGTGTAAAATGGATAAGACATACCTCGAACTATAGCCACTTAAATATGATTCTTAAACACTGCGCACGTAGATAAAGGATTTCTCTTTGCAAGGATTGCAAATTAAACAAGCAGGGATGTTTCTTGATGAAACTTCGAAATCAATTTGATAAACAGCGTTGCCATATTTATAAATTAAGATATTTTGCGTACCTATAAACCAAAGAAACGCAACCTTAGTGCAATGATGACGAATCATCGAGAATCAAAAAATAGTTGTGAATATGGATTTAGTGATAATAATTAAATAAATAAGCATTCTGCACGAATTGCACAAAGAGGATGTGGAATATCTTTTAACTGTTGCATTTCTTTACAGCACATTACTTAACATTCACATTTAGCACAGTATATTATTGAACACATATAATTGTGCCTAAATATTGATATTTTAAGATTGTAATCTATTTACTGGAAATACGGGACTACTATGGAATAATTCAATATTTGATTTAGCAGAGTAAATGAAGAGCATTATAAAAGCTATTACATACTTGCAGTATGCAGAAGGAGATACCTACTACCTTTAAGGTTTAAGTTAGCATTTACAAGAAGAAATCAGAAAGTTGGTATTAGTTGAAAGGTAAAAATTCTAGCTTTAGTAAATCGAAAAGCATCTCTGAACTTATGATACGATTCCTAAACACTGCGTTTACAGCAGACAGCAGATCAAGGATTTCTCATTTTGCAAGGATTGTAAATTATCCAAGCTGTAGTGTTTTCCAATTGAATCTCGGAACTCGTTTAATACGACAGCCATTTGAAAATAACGATTTTGTATACCTTTAAATTAAGACTTAGATCGAAACATTAGTGCAATGATGACCAATAAGTCAAGAATTAAACAATATTTTGAGAACATGCATTTAAAGATAAATAGTTAATAAATTTGCATTCTGCACGAATTGTATAGAGATAAAGATTATGATATTTTTTCAATGTTCATTCGGGAAATTACCTAACATTCACATTTGACTTTGAACACACGTTTCAATTGCAGATAATTTTGAATTCTATATATCTCTTGAATGTTTGCATTTACTAGGAATATAGGATTCATATATCCGATATCTAAAAAAATATGTAAAAAAATTTAGATTGCAATCGCATTGTCAATAGCCTCCATTAGATCCTATAACGTCTGAATATCAAGGTACCCAAGACACGATGTTTAGTGTGCTTTGTTTGCGAAATGTATCACTTTGTACTCCAGGTCGAAATTTATGAATACCCACTACTGGAGCAGGTTTTTCAAGATTCGGCCAACTAAAGCCTGAATTTGTTTGGAGTGAGAGAAGGTAGCTGGAGTTAGGACGAATGGGGCATACCACACCTTGTCATTTGCGTGAATAGCAAATATTAAATTATTCATAGCTGAAAAGAGTATTTTTCAAGAATTTGAAACATACCTAATGTCATAAGAAGCTGCAGAAAGTTAAAAATATAAACGTAATATTATGTAGGTATCAAATACTTGCAATATGCTGACGAAGATTTGATTTACCTTTAATATTTGGGTTTAAATTTACAAGAATTCATATAGATAATAAAGATAAATATACCGTTTAATGGCATCTTTGAAAATTTTAAATTACAATGTGAATAAACCTTGAATAAGGAATACCAATAGGATCGTGTAGAATAAATGAGAAAAAGTGAATTAGAGGCACTTAAATATTGTTAAACATTCGTGCGAAGATAAACGATTTTGCGTTTCTCACGAATTGCATATTTAAGCAGTTAAGCTGTAACGTTTTAAATTAAACTAATGGATAATGGATCTGTCTAATGGATAGGGAAAAAATCGTGGTATCTAAAGAAGGCATATTGCGTGATAAAAGATATTAGAAACACGGATTTAAAGTTATACAATAAATAAATATATAAATAAAACAATTTACTTAATAATTGCAGAAAACTGAAGAGTCGTGAAGGAATTAAGTTGTACATTGAAGCTTTTCGAATAATTGATACGACTATTGAGTATAATGTATCTGAGAATGAACTTGGAGACCATATTTCTAATGTCTCATCGAATCAGATTCGAAGGAAGGTGATAGGTTGGCAGCACATTAAAATTATTTGGATGAATTTACCGACAAGGATAGGTCTAGGCCGATTATGATTCTCATTTTTATGAAGTAAAAAGGCTGTGCTATTTTTTTATTTGGGTGTCAATCAAGAATTATTACAGTAACCACATAGTATTCTTCGAAAATTTAAAACTTCAAAGATGATGATGTTTTAGAAGCGGGTTATGGCGATATCAGTAGTCTAAGATGCAGTAAAATAATAAACTGGTACGATGTAAACAAAATTTGCAGTTTAATACAGTTAAACATTGATCAAATCACACATACTGCAAAATTAGTAAAGAGTAGCTCAGCAGAGCACATAATGAATCATGATGTAGTTTTTAAAACTTCATAATCTGATTTGAACAGGCGAATGAAACTAGTAAAGTAGTACATTGAAAAATAAAAAGTAGTACATTGAAAAATAAAAATGCAACATTGACTTAAAATTTTAGAAACCTAGATATATTTCTGTAGTGTACATACAGTTATTGAGATACTTAAGCATGCAAATGCAGTAGCAGCTATCTAGACGAAAGTTGATAAGGCTAAATGGATATAACATTGGAATTACGAAATATCGTGCGGAAAAGATAATTTATGTCCTTCAAAGGATGAAGCTTTGATCGACGCTCTCATAACTAAGGTAATAGAGATATTGAAATGGAATAAACTTGAGATTACCGATAGTGAAGGGATTTTGGACGGTGTTACGCAAATAGCTTTAGCTAAATTGATGAAATAGCGGACTATAAATAAAACCGAGCAAACGGGTAGGCCGCATACGTACAAGGACGACGCTAAGGATAATCCAAAGAATTTATTTATAGAGAATTTTATATTCATGTTTCTACAAAATGGCAAAGATTTCAATAACTGCAATAATAATTGCGTATAAAACCGTATTAGACAAATAAAATTTTCAAGCTAAATGAACAAAGGAAATAATGTGATGAAACATTTATGATTTAAGATTTGATCGCATTAATTTGAAGTTTAAGATCTATTGTGTATCTAACGTAAATAAAGTGTAACGAAGTAATGAGAAACAGAATACGCAAAGAGACAAAATGAAAAATGTATAAGAGAAACGAGCAGAAACGATTACAGCCTTTAGAAATTTGGAGTGACTGCTGTTTTTATTTATTTCAAGCAAGTCAAGTCTTGTATTATATCATGAATTATATTTATTGGATCGTTTATAATGATGAAAATATGAAGATGTGTGAAGTGTAATTACGTTTTTTATGTTAAGTGACTTAAAATATTTTGAATACTATAAGCGTTCTACTAAAGTATAAAGCAGAAAGTATCGAAATCGATGAAATCATTTTCCAAATAAGAGCAAATTTAATTTACCAAAGAAATTGATTTGATTGCTTTTTTATGATTCTTGCGAAGAGAAAAAAATATTAGGAACTATGATTAAGAATTTAATACGCTCAAGGAACGTTCAATACATGTCTGTACAATATTTTTGATTATCCCATTACATTTCCGAGAAATCTTGGAATTAAGACGTACCTTAAGCAACGTATTAAAAATGAATTAACATCGTTAACGAAGAAAGCTTTTAATAATAATTTAAATAAAAATATCTCATGAAGAAATAAGAAAACTTTACCATGGAAACCAGTCGAGTTGGACAGAGAGGAAAAATTTAAGTTGGTGTAATTTTATATTTATTTAAATTTAATGTCGGCCATTTTATATAATTTTAAAATGTAAGCAACAAAAAGTTAGCGTTTAAAAATTTAAGTATCTACTTATGTTTTTAGGGTTATCATTTACTTATTTTAATGGGAATTTAAACTTAGGTCACAGTGTCATTAAATATATTAAGAAAAAGTGTAAAGCGGATTATTTTATGTATTATTATGGAAAAATCAACAACTAAACATACAGAGGAAGTGATGGTATGGAAATAGCAAGCCAATTCTATAGATTTTTTAAATAGGAAAATGCAATTACGTTATGGCTTGCTAATAATGATTATTGATAAGAAAGAATTCTTGCAAAACGTTATGCAATAGACATGTAACATCTAAGGATTTGAATCATCGGTAGAATAGGATAGATTTACAAGTAAGATTCGTATTGCACAAATGTCAGCAATAGCAAGCAAGGTCTAATTGAATAGGTAGGTAATGGAACTTTAGTAGAAAATGTATTTAGAGATTACGGAAAACTACCACTATGTAAATCGTGATAAAAACGTTAAAATAAATATTGTGAACAATACAGAATTTGTCTTAGATTGTCTTGATTGTGAACATAAAGTAGGGACAGCTAGGTGATAGTCAAGTACGGGTTCGTATTGCACAAACTTATGCAATATTAAAAAAGGTTTAGTTGAAAAGTTGCGGAAAACTATTGATGTTCTAGTAAGCGAAATACTAATGTGGGTAACTAATATGAGTGATATAAAATTAGACAGAAATCGTTTTAGTATGTTATCTGAAAAATGAGAATGAGACATTAGTATCTATGTTATCTGAAATATATTATTTTTTTATATTATAATTAGACAAGGTCAGGTTAAAATAAACATTGCGAAATAGCATGCAAGGTGATGACGAATTTCCGAGCGATAATTTTTGAGTATCGGTAGTGACTGCGTGATATTACATAAAATGTACAAGAATAGTAGGAAATCCTGGAGTTAATATTAATTAGTTAAGGCATAGCGCAATTTCAGTACAATGCGAAAATTATTTGAAACAGTAATCAAATGATTACGAAAGCAAAAATAAAATTAGTAATTACAAATTATGATGCAAGAATATTTTATGATGAGTAACCAGAGCACGAGGATGTAATTAAAAGTCGGAGGCAAAGGCTCGTATTTCTAGAATGGTTATAAAATAATGGTTATAAATATTTTAGACAAACGTAGTCAGTACATTTAGTGACAACAATTTAACAATTCTTAAAACAATTTTAGAGTAAGTGCAGCAAGAGGTCTTCATAATTTTGAAAGTAATAAAAAACTGCATAATTATTAAAATAAAGGTCTAGGTTGAGAAAGAGCAACGGCTATTATGAAAACGTGCCAGGTAAATAATTTGTTTAAATGCTAAGGTGTTTCAGTAAGCGGCGTTGATTATTTCGTACGCATTGAATTCATACAGAAATCGAGGATAAATAGTACGGCATTAAATAGAATATATATGAAACTGGAAACATTATAAATACTTAACCGAGTTTTGGTGAAATGTGGCAAAAACACATTATTTTTTTATTGTCAATAACGATATTCAATACAATTATGATATTAATACAAAAAAGTCCAATTTACGGATTTAATTAATTAACTATGAAACGTATACCAAATGTCAATTAATATAAACTGTAGATATGGATTAGGTGACGTAATTTAGAAAATACGAATATTAAGAAAATAACGTAAACTCTCAGTGAAATAACGTGCAGTTTCACTGAAAGTGTTATTTTAATTAGCATTTATATTTACGGACACTGTGTTAGTATACGCTATTGTATATTTAATTTATACATATTTATTTAGACGCTACGGTACGATACGGTTATATTTTAAGGCAACATATATTTAAATATATTAGTAAATAAATAAAAAGAAAGGTGTCTGTGAAATATCGTGCAGTTTTACTTAAAGTGTAATTTTAATAAGTATAGAGATTTACGGAATAGTATTTTATATAATACAACGGAACGGTACGGTCATATTTTATAATAGAATTGCTTAGACAAGTTATAATGAAAAGTGGGAAATAACTAACTATATATTATGTTATCATTTTATACACTAGACTTTCAAACGATATACCTACATAAATGGACAATATGCTAGTAAAATCATATATATTAAGAAAAAGTGTAAAGCGGATAATTTATTGTATTATTTATTATTGAAAAATCAACAACTAAACATACAGAGGAAGTGTTGGTACGGAAATAGAAAGCCTATTCTATAGATTTTTACAAATAGGAAAATGCAATAATACATTATGGCTAGCTAATATTGATTATTGATAATAAAGAATTCTTGTGAAACGCTATAATATGATTTAACGTCGGTAGAATAGGTAGGTGATATACAAGCAAGATTCGTATTGCACAAATCTCAGCAATAGCAAGCAAGGTCTAATTGAATAGGTAGGTAATGGGACTTTAGGAGCAAACGTATTTAGAGATTACGGAAAACTACCATTAAGTAAATCGTGATAAAAATGTTAAAATAAATATTGTGAACAATACAGAATTTGACATAGATAAGTCTTAATATGAACATAAAGTCGGGATAGCTAGGTGATAGTCAAGTACGGGTTCATATTGCACAAACTTATGCAATAAACAAGGTTTAGTTGAAAAGTTGCGGAAAATATACAAAGAAAATAACAATTTACGGTTTTAATTATTTAATTATGTAACGTATACCAAATGTCAATTAATACAAACTATATGGATTAGGTGACGTAATTTAGAAAATAGAATATTAAGAAAATAACGTAAACTCTCAGTGAAATAACGTGCAGTTTCACTGAAAGTGTTATTTTAATTAGCATTTATATTTACGGACACTGTGTTAGTATACGCTATTGTATATTTAATTTATACATATATATTTAGATGCTACGGTACGATACGATTATATTTTATAAGACGGTACGATACGGTTATTTTATAATAGGAAGGCAATTTATATTGAAATATATTAGTAAATAAATAAAAAGAAAGGTCTCGGTGAAATATCGTATAGTTTTACTTAAAGCGAAATTTTAATTAGTTTAGAGATTTACGGATAGTATTTTATATAATACAACGGAACGGTACGCTCATATTTTATAATAGAATTGCTTAGACACGTTTTAATGAAAACTGGGAAATAACTATATATTATGTTATCATTTTATACACTAGACTTTCAAACGATATACCTACATAAATGGACAATATGCTAGTAAAATAACGTAAGCTCTCACTGTAATATGTTGCTTGTACACTGAAAGAGTTATTTTAATTAGCTTAAATATTTTTAACTAATTATAAATAATATGGTGATCCTAAATTTAATGTTTCATAAACCTAACGTTAACATTCCCATTTCGCAGTCAAACCGATAATACGGGTTTGTGGGACTTCGTTTTGTTTATTAATTGTTTCTGTGTATAAATAAATAAATAATTTATGGTACGCTTTTTATATATTATACGATACGATAGGGTACGATTATATTTTTTTAAATTGGAAGTAAACTTATATTAAAAATAAATAATAACGAAAGCTCTTTGTGAAATATCGGGCAGTGTTACTGACAGCGTTATTTTTTTATATGTAAGCAGTACGGCATGGTTTTATTCATAATAGAATTAGTTAAGCAACTTTTATGGAAAATATATTACGAAAAAAAACCCACAGGAAACGTGTTGTGTGTATACTGTGAAGGTATAGCGGTTTTTCAATAATCTTTTTATTATCCCTACATTTCTGATACCTCAAGGTAAAGTAGAATTTAACCTAGGTTTTCTTTAAAGACTTAATAATTAATAATGAACACCAAACCACCTTAAAATTAGATGTACATACACAAATAGTAATAACGTGAAATTTCTATCACATTGATAAATTCAATTCAATAAAGTTTCAGATGATAGAAGACTGATTCTAAGATATTTCATTTCAGAGGTAGGTAGAAGCCTGATTTCGTCGGAATAATCCCTGATTATCTCAAACTTCATTAGAATTAACCAAAGGGAAACTTATGAACGTATACGGAAAAAAGAAAATATATAGGTATACCTAAGACAATACAAATAAATACTCTATACACAATAAGATCTGGGTACCAGTTTTTAGCTGGTGTAGAACACTTATTTCAAAGAATTAATTTAAATATCGTTATAAATAACTTTTAAACATGCATAAGTATTAGTTTTATTAGTAATTTCCTTGGATTCAACGAATTAAGTAAAGTTTTGTAGATGAAGACTATCGATAGAAGCGATAATACCTAGGAAAATTAAGTTTACGCCAAAAATATCAAGATGATCATTTTTTGTTTTTGATAGAATACGACGAAGAAACGAGAAGTATTATTGTTTTTATGATTTCACAAAAGTATAACATAAATATATTTTTTGTGTTAGAATATTTATTTCTAATAATTTTAATTTATTACTCGTAGGTTCAATATATACGGCAAAATATTAAGTAAAATAATTAGTTGATGGTCAAAGCGAGAGTTTTAGAACACCCACAGACACAATTTTAGTTACTAAGATCAAATAAGATAAATACACAATAGATTTTTATTGTTACATCGTATACCTAATTCTGTACGTGGCTGAGCCGAAAGGTAGGAAGTATCGCTTGTAAAGTTCTAACGTAGGAAAAATTGGTCTTGGTATACCAGAACTGCTATTTAAGGGTTACATAGTTGATTCGCCGACGGAGTACCTATGGTTTAATACTTAAATTACGTTTATTTAGCTAACAATTTTGAGGATAGATCCTGATCTTGAACTCAATTGACGTGGTTAAGGTTACGAAAGATAAAGAAGTGCAATTCCTAAAGCGATGATATTGAGTCAAAGGATAACAAATACTTTGAAATACTGTGCAATGTTATTAATTAATTTGAACATTTATTTTTATATATTTTATTTAAATACCTACATTAAGGGTTTATGAACTATATAATGCCACATGAAACAGCAAATCAGTTTAACATGAAAATCTATTGTAATAATAATGAAGCAGTGCGTGGAAATTCATAATTCTTCAACTAAAATACGGTAGAAATTGAGCGATAATGTTCCATAATGAATGATACGTGTCAGAGAATGACAAATGTTTTGAAATACTATGCGATGTTTAGATAAATAGCAGTCCATGTCATAGATCGATATGTCTATTGAAATAATAGAGTAGGCCTGAGTAAAAATATATGTTTTCTAATTAGGCTCTAACTGACGAGGTAAATATTGAATATTAATGAGTCAGAATATAACGAATGCAAATGTTTAAACATAGTTCATTAGGTATGTCTACATCTATTGAAGTATTAGGACAGGGTAAATATTGAAAATTAGACTTTAACACTCATGAGTAGAGGAAGATAAGGTAGGAAAAGAGATATAAATATAGATGTAGGTGTAGGAATATATAATAAATATGACGTTTATTATTCCATATTGGATGATTAGTGTCAGAGGATGACGATTGTTATGAAAAACTTTGCAATGTTTATATAAATATCAAGTCCATGTTATTTATTATCTATCAATTGAAATTATAGAGTCGGACATGCGTAAAAATGTTTTAACTGCCAAGGTTAGGAAGTAAAAATAACATAGAACTCCATATCAGATGATATTAGATGATTTCAAATTGCGGAGCAATGTCTTCTTTAAACAATGTCTAGGAACATCTTTTAAATAATAATATAGGCTTCTATTAATGTTGAAATATTATTTAGGCTCTAACTGATGGATAGAAGAGCGAGAAACAAGACGTGAGATTTTCCATATTGGATGATTAGTGGCAGAGGATGACGAATGTTTTAAAATACGGTGCAATGTTTAATATTAATTATGTGGCTATGAACGTAATATTACGTACAAATTGCTAGTTCGTTAATAACACTCAAGTGATGAGGTTGAAGTGCAAGAGATATTACGTAAAATTAGATACACCTTCATATTAGATGATGACCAATTTATGTATTATAGGCAAGTGTGAAAAAAGAATCGTTGATTTACGCAAATAAAGATTGTTGTTTAAACTTAGAGTATAGAGAGATAATAAGTGAGATTCTATATTGGATGACACCTATGTGTCAGAGGATGACGAATTTATTATAGGCTTGCGTAAATAAAGATAGTTTATTAATGAAACATCGAGTAATGTGGTTGAGTAGCGAGAAATAATAAGTGAGATTCCATATTGGATGATAGCTACGTGTCAGAGGATGATGAATATATCATAGGCTTATGTAATTAAATATCGTTAGTTAATAAGATATTGAGTAATGTGGTTGCGTAGCGAGAGATAAAAAGTGACATTCAAAATTGGATGATACCTACGTATCAGAGGATGATGAATTTATTATAGGCCTACGTAAATAAATATCGTTATTTAATAAGATATCGAGTAACGTGGTTGCGTAGCGAGAGATAGTAAATAAGATTCCGTATTGGATGATACCTACGTTCAGAGAATGACGAATTTAGTATAACGTTACGTGAATAAAGATCGTTAGTTAGTCAGATATCGAGTATTGCGGTTAATTAGCGAGGGATAATAAGTGAGATTCCATATTGGATGATACTTACGTGTCAGGATGACGAATTTGTTTTAGGCTTACGTAAATAAAAATCGTTAGTAAATTTACTTCAAGTGATGCGGTTGATTAGTGAGAGATAATAATATGAGATTCCATATTGGATGATACCTACGTGTCAGAGGATGATGAATATATCATAGGATTATGTAAATAAATATCGTTATTTAATAAGATATCGAGTAACGTGGTTGCGTAGCGAGAGATAGTAAGTAAGATTCCGTATTGGATGATACCTACATGTCAGAGAGGATGACGAATTTATAACTTACAGGCTTAGTAAATAAATATCGTTAGTTGATGAGACATCGAGTAATGTGGTTGAGTAGTGAGAGATAATTAGTGAGATTCCATATTAGATGATACCTACGTGTCATAGGATGAATAATTTATCATAGGTTTACGTTAATAAAGATCGTTAGTTAATAAGACATCAAGTTGTGAGGTTGAGTAGCGAGAGATAATAAGATTTAAATTAAGAATTTTATGATTGAAAATCGAGAGTTAATAAGTGAGATTCCATATTGGATTTTACCTACATGTCATAGGATGAATAATAATTTATCATAGGTTTACGTAAATAAAGATCGTTAGTTAATAAGGAATGAAGTTGTGAGGTTGAGTAGCGAGAGATAATAATAAGTGAGATTCCATATTGGATGATACTTACGTGTCAGAGAATGGCGAATTTATTATAGGCTTACGTAAATAAAGATCGTTAGTTCGAGTGTTGAGTAGTTATAGATAATAATGTGAGATTCTATATTCGATGATACCTACATGTCTGATGATATTTATTAAAGGCTGATATAAATAAAGATCGTTTATTAATAAGACTTCAGGTGAAATGGTTGTGGTGCGACAGATAATAAAGTGAGATTCCATATTGGATGAAACCTAGTTACCTGTGTAGATGATGGCGTATTTATTATAAGGTTACATAAATAAAAATTGTTTGGTTCATTAGACTCCAGGTGATGAGATTAACAAGCAAGAGAGAATGTGAGAATTCCATATTGGATGATATCTACGTTTCAGAGAATGACGAATTTGTTATAGACTTAGGTAAATAAAGATAGTTAATATGACTTAGGTTCAGTAGCGAGAGGTAATAATGTGAGATTCTATAAAAGATATACCGTACGTGATAGAGGTGACGAATTTATTACAAATAAGATAACTTAAATAAAGATCATTAATTAATGAGCGTTGAAAAGTGGCAGATAATAACCTAACATTCCATATTGGAAATTAACTACGTGTCAGAGGATGACAAATTTATAAAAGTTTTACGCTAATAAAGATCGTTAGTTATTGAGACATCAAGTGGTGAGGTTGAGTAGCGAGAGATAATAAGTAATCCATATTGGATGACACCTACGTGTTAGAGGATGACGAATATATCATAGACTTACGTAAATAAAGATCGTTAGTTAATGAGATATCGAGTCCCTAATGTGGTTGAGCAGCGAGAGATAGTGAGATTCCATACTGGATGATACTTACGTGTCAGAGAATGGCGAATTTATTATAGGCTTACGTAAATAAATGAGTAACGAGAGATAATAGCGTGAGATTCCATATTGAATGGTACCTACGTGTCAGAGGATGAATTCATCATAGGCATACGTAAATAAAGCTTGTTCATTAATCTTTCTTCAAGGGATGAGATTGAGTACTGGGAGATAAAAATATGAGATTCCATATAGGATATTACCTTACCTACATAATAGAGGATGACGAATTTATTACAGGGTTACATAAATAAAGATCGTTAGTTGATGAGACATCTGGTAATATGGTTGAGTAGCGAGAGATAATAAGTGTGATTTCATATTGGATGATACTTGCGAGTCAGAGAATGGCGAATTTATTATAGGTTTACGTAAATAAAGATCGTTATTTAGTGTTGAGTAGCTAGAGATTCCATATTGAATGGCACCTACGTGTTAGATGATAATGAATTTATTATAGGCTTACGTAAATAAAACTCGTTTGTTAATTTAACTCCGAGATTCAGAAACGAGAGATAATAACGTGAGGTTCGATATTGGATGATAACTACGTGTCAGAGAATAATAAATTTATCATAGGCTTACGTAAATAAAGATCGATGGTTAATGAGACATCAAGTAATGAGGTTGATAATCGAGAGATAATAACGTGAGATTCTTTATTGTATGATACCAATGTGTTACTCTGACGAATTTATTATAGGCTTACGTAAAAAAAGATCGTTAGTTAATGCGACATCAAGAAGTTCTATATTGAATGATATCTACGTGTCAGAGGATGACGAATTTGTCATAGGCTTACGAAAATAAAGATCGTTAATAAATCTTTCTTCAAAGGATGAGGAGTTTGAGTAGTGGGAGGTAATAATGTGAGATTCCATATAGGATATTACCTACATAATAGAGGATGACGAATTTATTACAGGGTTACATAAATAAAGATCGTTAGTTGATGAGACATCTGGTAATGTGGTTGAGTAGCCAGAGATAATAAGTGTGATTCCATACTGGATGATACTTGCGTGTCAGAGAATGGCGAATTTAATATAGGCTTACGTTAATAAAGATCGTTATTTAGAGTATTGAGTAGCGAGAGATTCCATATTGAATGGCACCTACGTGTTAGATGATGACGAATTTATTATAGGCTTAGGTAAATAAAACTCGTTGGATAATTTAACTCCAAATGATGAAATTGAGAAGCGGGAGATAATAACGTGAGATTCCATATTGTATTATAATACCTATGTGTCACAGGCTGACGAATTTATTATAGGCTTCAGATCATTCGTTAATTTAACTCCAGGTGATGAGGTTGAGTAGCGAGATATAATAAGTGAGGTTCGATATTGGATGATACCTACGTGTCAGAGAATGACAAATTTATCATAGGCTTGCTTAAATAAAGATCGTTGGTTATTGAGACATCGAGTAATGAGGTTGATAATCGAGAGGTAATAACGTGAGTTTGTATATTGGATGATATCTATGTGTCAGAGGAAGACGAATTTGTCCCAGAATAACGTAAAGATCGTCAGAGTTAATTTTAACTCCAGATGATGAGGTTGTAAAGCGAGAGATAATAACGTGAGATTCCATATTGGATGATACCTACGTGTCAGAGGATGACGAATTTATTATAGGCTTACGTAAATAAAGATCGTTAGTTAATGAGCGTTGAGTAGAGAAGAAATAATAGCGTGAGATTCCATATTGAATGATACCTACGTGTCAGAGGATGACAAATTATTTATAGGCTTACGTAAATAAAGATCGTTTGTTGATAAGGTTTAGAAGAGAGAAACAAGACCTAAGATTCCATATTGGATGATACCTACGTGTCAGGGAAAATACGCTCAAACATTAGGTCGTGTTGTATCTATGCACATCTGTTGATACGTTACGTAGACGTTAAAAGAACAATTGATAAATTGCTGCATTTATATTTATATTAATGAAGTTTATTACATTATTGTCTCTTATGTACAAACTATGTTAACAAGTTTCTATTTCGTGAATTAATTAAGTATACATTTATTTTGAGCTTAAGATTACAGTTTTTCCAGCTTTATTAATTCGATATATCTTCGTTTAAATTATAGAATTTATTTTACTAAACGGAATAAGTTTAATAGGAATTAAATTAGATATATTGAAGAATAAACTAAAAACTTGAAAGAAAAAACATTTCTAGGTTACAACACATTGAGATACAGCATAACAATACCTTAACGTATTTCTTAATAAAAACTTGTTTTAACTAAATCCCAGAACAACAGTTTAATTCTGTAGTTTGATAATATTGGAAACGTTTGTTAAAAATGTACAAAATTGTATGTAAGTAGTTACTATTAACAATGTTAGTAATTCTCACAATAGTAGGTATATTTTGCGTTTAATTATGTATAACCCATGTATAGTAGGTATAACAATGGCGGACAATGTAAGTAACAATTGTGGAAAATGAATAAAAAATTATATCAAAATAATTAAATTAAATTTAAAATAAAAATAAAAAAATTAATTAAAATACATATAGATTAACTACGTCTAACAAAAAAAAAATGCTTTGGATAGCCTAGCAATAATTATTATATATCGGCAAATATTTATATTAACTATATTTTTTTAATGTAGCATTAAACAATGACCCTTGTATTACGTTGTTGCATTTCATAATAGTATCTAATTATATTCGTTTTATGTGTAACCAGCTTGTTTATTATTTCAATAATTATCGAATATCAATTATTTTACTAAAAATACTAAGCACTACGAACATTATTTCACAATCAGTGGTACCTGCATTTATATTTTATATAATAAACAACAATTTAATATTAAAAATCATAAAATTTTCTATTAGCAGACAATTTTACAATTATGTCCTTAACCTATGCTGTTTCTGTGATATGTAGATATTTAAAGTTATAATTTTTTGTGGAAAGGTAGGCATTTATTATTATTTTATATTACATTCACGTTATATAATAAAATAATTTTAGTAGTGTAATTATATTTATTATACAAATGTAAAGGTAAAATAAAAACACAATAGGTAAACATTTACAATAATCTAAGATTGTACAATTAATTCGTACCTACTCAAACTGAGTTAGGTTAAAGCATTACATAATTAAAAATAAGTTGCTAACACACGAGGTTGCCTTTTCTTTCAACAGCTTATAAGCTTAGAATTAAAAAGTGCTTAAATGTGTATAAGTAGGTGGCTTAAATTAACTTTTTTTCATCCCAGCTCTTTTGCCTTTTACTCTCTCAGACATAATTCGTGGAAGGAAGCTTTTTTAAAAAACGCTTTTCTGGCAATAATGTCCCCAGTTCTTATTTCATGTAACCGTGTTCGCCAACCCATACTGAATGGGACTTAACACACCGCAAAATAATTTATAAGCAGTATTCTATGATTTAAAGAATCTCATCAAAAATTCATTAGTATTACTGACGTGTACATATCTATCTAATCTTCGTGTATTATTGTGCATATATTAATACATAAGAAATCATTATTTTACGGAATCTTTATTATTTATGGTTTTTATTGTGCGTATTTACACATTAAAAATAGAAATATATATTTCTGCGGAATTTACGCTTTAAAAGTTTATTAAGCCGAAAAAATATAATGACAATTTTAAGTTATTTTAATAACTACTTGGTTTTTGTTTAAGTTAAACACAGTGGTTAAAGCGTATAAGGATATATATATATATAACGTTATGATTTATTATATAATTATTTTCAGAATATAAAAAACATGAAGTAACAACGGCTAGATTTTATTTTATGAATATACACGGCATATATATAGGCACATAAACGAAGGTCAAATAAGCATTGCCAAATATAAAACACCGAAATTCGTTCAAAATAAGATATTAATTTTTGAACAACAATGGTCAGGCAGAAAATACAAATATATTCAAGGCTCAAGGAGACCTGCAAACATGTTAATTATGACGGTTTAAAATAAATTAGTATCTATAGTTTTATATTAGTACGGCTCGAATTAAAAATTTAATAATTCTGTAGGTAGGTACTTACTGAAATTAATTCATGTGTTTTTTTACCACCTCTTAGTTGTTCTTTCGAAATATAAGGATATTTCTATAGCAGATTAATAAAATAAAAAATAATTAGGAAATAAAAGAAAAACGTGATTAGGAATATAAGGCATTTTTATGCAATATCAAATCCATTAAAAAATAAATGGTAAAATGAAAGCATTCCATGTAATAACTGGCAAAGGGCAAAATAATTAAGTTTTTATCTTGTTTCAAATTGATAAAAACATTGCTAGGAACTCCTATTTCATTTATATTAAAAATTATGAAATTTGAGTAAAATAAAAGCATATAATATTAGAATTCAGTGGTACCAGAATGTCAAAATGGCCTTAGGTAGAGCATAAAGAAAGAAAGTTGAAGCATAGAGAAGAGAGCTAATCTTTTAAAACATTTTTAAACGACGTCATTTAACGTTAGGTGAATAATTAATGACAGGAAAATATAGGAAAAGAATTCATTACATAAATCTTAGGAATACGTTATTCTGACGTTGTCAAATATAGCTTATTTAATACAATTAAGTAATCTGGAACAAATTAGAATAGAAAGATGAAATAAAAACACAATAGAAAATTTCTTAAATGGTAGGATGTGTTTTAGAAAATGTAAGGACTGTGGATTTTAATAGGCAATAGGTTTTCATCATCAAGTATAAAATAATAGGTATTGATAAGGTATATTATAAGTAATAATTGCGGAGTAACGTCTATTGTTAGGCATGAGTATAATAAGTGCGTCTATTCTTAATTTCGTAGTCAATATAAATTATGCAACGGGAAAGCAAGAACTCATTAATTAAATTAATGAAAGAAGAAAAGGTCAAATAGGATTTCTGTAGGGATTTATGTAAGACTATTTATAATATAAGGAATTATGAGGATATTCGATCAAGTTCAGATAAATCTTAAGAATTGTTAACCAATCAATCGACTGAAATTTCTAAAATAGAGTGATATGAAATTGTCTCAGAAAAATAATTCATATACTTAAAGTAAAAACTCAAAGACACGGCTCAAAGCAAAAACACAAAGTAAGTACTTAGGTAGGAAAAATAAATCTTGATTTAACCATGCTAACTCCGATGGCGGTTACGAATATTACATATATTTGGTAGAACTTGCAAAAATCGAAATTAACAACGTAACTCCGAACGTTTATAATGCAGACCAGCAAAGATGGTTGTTAGGCAGGAATTATTAGCTTCAATATAAAAATTAGATGCAAAACACATTATATATACACACATAATTATCAACCTCTTTTCGACAGACGCACACACATTTAAAAAGAAACATGTTAGAAACGGCGCAATCCTAATCATTGTCCTAACAGCACAGAATTAGTTCAATTGCAATGTTGACGTGGAAATGATTTCTGTTTTGCTCTATTTCTTTAACGCAACCAATCCAAGCCGCATGAACAGTATTTTCGTTACCTACATTAATTATTTCTTTTTCATTAAATGGATGGAAATTAGTTTCTGTATGTGCTTTAAATTGTTCACAAGTAGCATGTAGGTTAAATCTATAACAGCGTCCTTCATTTATTTTTATTGCCGTTTTGAAATGTGGGTTTGGCTAATTTTGTCTCTATCCACTGTTGGCGTGAAAACCTTTGACCTTCTTTTGCTTTATGGGGTTGATGTAAAGCTGTACATATTCCTCTAAAACGTACGCTTATTGTTACTAATATTTTTTTTATTAAAATTAAAATGACTGAGTATTTATTGTTCATATGCATTGGGATGTCTAGTGTCTCCACGCTTGTACGCAAATATCAACTGATACATTACATTCATTTTGTATACACAACACTATACTTGCGAGAACGGTTAAGATACACGAAAGTTATATTTACACCGCTCAACTTTAAAATAATTATGTAATATATTTTGTTAATATTATTTCAGGAGCTAAAATTAACTGTTCACGTATTTAATGTCACCGCTTGTCCTGCAGACCCCGTAAGGTTCCGTCGTAAAACAACATGGCCGCCTGTCCCATCTACAAACTATAGACACATAGTTTCATCACTTATTCGACTCGTTATCGTGGACGACGCAGGATGGACCCTAGATATTCACCAGTATTAATAACACCTCCGTAAATTAGAACAAAATAATTAAAATTCAAGGTATTAATATAGTTTTTTAATTTATCTTCATTTTTATTACAAAATTCACTAACGTCATTGGGTTCTGTTTAAGTTCCCCGTCTTTTCTGCCGTTTGGTGCAAATTCTGCAAATTTTTACAATGTCGAGCCGTTTTGAGAATTTCGTCTGTCCGTATTATGAGTAATGCGTCAGAGATTACGTAGTATGCAAAGAAAAAACAAACGTTTCAAAAACAACTGAAAAGTACATGACTGACTACTATCGACAGTAAAAGTTTTAGCAGAATTAAAGTTATAATATTCGAATGATACAGTTCGTAATGTTAGATCCCACACTAATAGTTTTAATGATTAGCACTCATTGCTACGAAACACAAAGCATGTTAGAATATTTAATTAATACAATGGTCCAAAATTCCATCACTCGTCATCTATTGGTTTAACCCAAGTAGAGGACAGACTGACCAGTCGTATTTCGAAGACGCTTTTATTATAAATGATAGCGATAATTTTACTAACTCACTTTGCGAATCGTATTGAATTTAGAAGAAACTCATTAACACCACAATTAAAGAACACGAACTTAGATTTAACTATTGCAAACTTATTTAATTTTTCAGATGTTTTATTATTATGTTGGCGGCGTCAGGCAGGCTTATTATCAGCAGATCTTAGGCAGCGATGTTAGTTTCAAAAGTCTATGAACAAAACTTGGCAGCTGTAAACACAATGAGGCGAATATGAGATTTCTCAATCTAGGTATAACTTTATATATATTCACTAGCTATATATCTTTGTAATTCAAATGTTTCTGAAACTGATTATGTACTAGGACAAATAAGTCGCTTAAATATGTTTTTTGAGTATTACAATACAACAATCTTACGTTGTTTATTATTCTAGTGAGGGGTCAGAAAATATTTATAAACATGGTTACTCTCATAGTTATTTTGTATATCATTCACATCATTAAGTTGTAGTACATAAATTAGAGATGTAAGTCAGCATAAAACGGAGTTCCAAGAATGTAATGTAGACCTTATGGGGACACGATAGGAATGAAAATGAGCACAAAAAACCGGGCGATGACTTAGGTTATTTTATGATTAGGATACATTATATTATCACATTCAGTGTTTGACAACTTACAATAAAATAGGGAAAGTTTGTAGCTTAATTATAGGTTAGATATAACTTAATGTACTATTGAGGCTGAATCTACAGCATCGTAAAATTATAAGGTATCTTTTGATTATGATAGGGCGATTATATTACGTATGTTTGTGTTAGCTGTAGGCTAGGATAGGTAGGATGTTAGCCCCTGGGCTTTAGGGTTTAAACGAGCCGTAGATTCAGGATGTCCGTATTTTATACACTCCACAAAACGAATCTGGAAGAAGCCTAATTTGTTGGCAGGCTTAGATTAAAACTTTAAATTCTCAGGCGAGGCTTTTTCCTTCTTATACCTAGGAACGTAGGCTAAGCACATAGATAAGATATAATTAGGATTGGTATTAATAACATTTGGTAGTTTAAGTAACTCTCGGTAATATTTAGTGGTAGTATTATAACTGCTATCGTAATGTGTTTATTTGCAAATGTTAGGTTATAAGTAATTATATATTACAGTGTAGTTAATAGGCATATAGTTTTAGTCAAGTCATTCGCTTCGGATTTCATGCCCTTTATTGCAATTTCCTACCAATAAACAACTTGAGGAACCCGATAGAACTTTTTGGAATTCTTTGCGCTCTTGATCAATAATTTGTGTACTTTTTTAATGAGGTTTATATTTTTGTACTGAAAATTTTACTGTCGCATTCAATCTTTAGTTTTTGTCTCAATTGTATCCGGATCTGTCCCCGAACATACTTAAATGACATTTTTATTTGATAAATTGTTAATAGTTACGATAATATTTTTACATTTTTGAAAAATTAAATTCATTGACGTCTGTAAATCGTTGTATATTTGATTAATAAATCATTAGTAATCGAAGTATTAATTTTGTTTCTCTCTGTGTATTATAGTACTTAATATTTCCCTAGACATAACTTCTTAACTGAGAATATACTTTTTATTATCAAAGATATATTATTTTCAATTCAGTAATAAAAGTTAGAATAACTGCTTAATTCTAAATTTATAAAGCAGTGAATTTCTCAAATTTAGATTTGCAAATTAATAATACTTTGCCAAAGCAATGACCTTAATAGTAATTATCTTGCCAAGTAAAGGAATTAAGTCCTCAGATTTATTAAGGTTAATGATGACATTACGATATAGTTCCATTTTTGATTTATTAAGCTAGACTGTACTGATTACTGCCTAGATTTCGACTTGACATAGCTTAAAGACTGCTTATCGAGGCTTCTACCAGCAACATTTAGACTTAAACCTAGACCTAGAAATCCTAGTAACTTAAGCCTAAAGACATCCCGAACACTATATATATTATTAAGGAATTACCTATCTATAATTTGGATTATTAAATAATATTTTAAATTAAGAAATACATCGTAGTCAGCTAAACAAATGAAATGCTAGTTTAGGTGACGAAGTATTAAACTAATCGCGATTCGTATATCGTCTCTTTTAATGCAGGTACGAAAGCGAAAATACGACAAAGAAATTCTCAATAAAGAAAATTAAGGTTTTCGATGTATAGGCAGGTTTATTTTTTCTTTTGTATGCGAATACCTTATCTTACCGACTTTTAACAATTTCTTCCCTTTAACGACATATACTACGACTTTCTACCAGGACATAAATAACCCAGCAAGCTGCCAGGGTACACTCTACATCAGGGAATTATCTTTTACTAGGCATGACAATCTTCCGATGAATCTTGGTTCTGGGTCTTCCCTTCTTCCAAATTCAACGCATAATTAATTAGGGTGGTTCTTAGGAAAACCACAAGTGCCTTACTAAACTTAGATTTGGGGGATAATCATACAAATAGATACATTTTAAAAGGGGTTCTTCGATTTTGAAGATATCTTTCCTCTTTTGTAAGACAGACAGACATGACTTTAAGAGAACATTTACCTTCCTCTTCTCCCTTAATAACAAAATTAAGAACTTACAAATATAATGTTCTGTATTTTGTGGGCATAGGTAACATATGACAGTTTTTGACAGACTGACTAAAATCCCAAAGATTTCCTCTCAATTTTTTGGTACTAATTTCAGCAAATATGTCTCCTGACATTTTTTTTAAACTAAACATGTCTTCAACATGTAGATTGTCCCGATAGGTCCCTGACTTAGGTAACACATCTTCACATGAGTGTCTAACAAATATTTTTAATATTGTAATCAAAATAAACTTAAAAATCTACTGAGTTTCTTGCCGGTTCTTCTCAGTCGATTGTAGGTTCCGAACCGGTGGTAAATTGTAAAGAAATTACAAAAATCATGTATATTATATTATAAATGAATAAAATAAATGAATTTTTGAACCCTTTGTACTGTTTTATTTCCTTTTCTATTATTCACACAATTAGCCAATATGGAACCTTACTCAAATAGTAAACTTACTCGTAAAAGAACAAAGAAAATTGGTAATTATAAAAGAGGAGTATGAGGTCTGTTTTAATTGTCTCATTGTGTGGACTTTACCCTTTTAGTAGAAAGAAAAATGTGGCATGTTTAGGTTTTGCGTAAAGAAATTTCTAATGGTCATAGCGAATATGATAATTCAAGTTTTTTTTTAACTTATCTCTATTGTAAAGCCATCTTTGCCACTAATTGATAAAACCAGGTATATTGATATGCTAATATTAGTAAGATCAAATGTATCATTACAAGATGGCCCAATGTACAATGATAAAATGTTCTCATATTATAGGTACGATTAAATGCCACTGATCCAGAAATTTAAATTCTTCGTTTATGACGTATCTCGTTGATCCCTCTGTGTCAAGAGACATATAACATCATCGGACAGACATCACCGGCAGCAGCTGACAATAAGCGTAAGTATGTGATAGCCATATATAGGTAAGTATCGGCCTCGATCTAAATAACACATGGATATGTTCTTACGAACTGGGTTCAATCCCCAGGAAGTATTGTCTAGGGCCCAACTTTACAGTCCAGAACTCGCTTATTTGACTTTCACAAAACCTAATTCCAACTTTCATTATTCTTTGGGACTGTTCATTAAATCCTAAGCACATTTTCAATGAGTTTAACTTATTTTATTAAATTCCCTTTGTCCCCTTTAACGGGCACAACGGGAATTCACGAGTTTTAACAAAGTGGCCCTCACACCACACGCACATTATCCCAGTGCGAGCATGGTTCTCTTTGTCTAGACATTTGTCAATTTTAATCTGTTTGTTCGCTAATTAACATACACAATTTTTATTGTTATGAAGTACGTATTTGTACGTGGCTGAGCCAAAGGATTAAACGTCACATTTAACATAGGTTGTCGATAAAACGATAAAATTCACAATACAATTTTACACTGCAAGTTAGCCGGCAAAGATCTGTGCTCGGACGGACCCGATAGATGATAATCAATAGTTTATAAATGCATAGGGATGCAATTGCCAGAAATTCTGTAAAATACAATTGAATCAGTGGAAAATCACTAGCTTCTCGTGATTCAAAAAAGCCAAATATTCCACAAAAGAGACTTCTGATTGTTCAGACAGTTAGTAGCCTGAGGCCAATAGGGTTCAATGCCCCTGTGGCCTACACTTAGGTAGGTACTTGACTTCCAACTATGATCCAAATACGTTCTAAACATACATCAAACGCCATCTGTTGAAAAATCGGAGACTACTTATAAATTAATACTCGGCTGCTTTGACTAGATGGCGTTAGTAGCTCTGAGATAACAATTCAGTTCAGGTATATATTACAGTATCCTAATTAAAGACATACAGCGCCATCTAGTAAGAATTCAAATAACTATAGTGTGCCCAGTATATCTTGATAGTTCATGGTAGAGCGTCCAATCATCCGTACGCTGCTACTTGTGGTGCCATCTAGTGATTGTTACTGGATTGAACTAATCTAGAAATACTTCCACTAGATGGCGCTATTAGTTTAAGATTTAGATTCACTTGCTGTCTTCTTATGGTTCCCAACAACTATCTCTCTCTCCTGAATAGTAGAAGAAGGCCATCTGATCTCTCAGTTTAGCTACTCGATCTAGTGGATGCAAGCACGGCTGGTATATGAAGTGGTCCTGGTTCAGTTCAGGATAGGACAAAGTGTTATTGGCTTTTTCTGTTTGAACATTCTCAGTAACAGCCCGAAGTTAGGCATTGTGCCCGACGGATAGCAATAGGCTCATCACCTAAAACACGGAACTTAATGGCATCGGTGAAATGTGGGTGACAAACAGTACCTACACTTTTCCCATTTGGGAATATAATTGTGAATCCAATAACAATGCCCGATCCTGGAATCGAACCCCTGAACCTGAAGCTCAGTAGTCTTGCATACGTCCTGTTTGTATGGCCATGTCAGAGATTTTTACTTTCGTCATTGCTATTCCCTTACTTACTTACCATTAGCGTTTAAAAGGGGAGGGCAGATGCTGGGTTTTCAACAGTGGCGTAGCTAATGCTTAACTAATTTTAGCTAAATATTTTTATAACATATTGCTTACACTGTAGTGAAATTGGGGCCCTTGTGGCTCGGGGGCCCCGTATCATTAATACGGCTGATACAGCAGTAGCTACGTCCCTGGTTTTCAATCTAAATATCGGTTTGGGCTTCATCGGCCACCGCTTTTCAGGGGCCCTGGAAAAAAGTCCTCTGCCTCAAAATTTTAATGGATCTACTTGATTAGCTGTCTCTATCAATACAACTAATAACAGGAAAGTGTGAGACACCTCCTAGTGCTAGTACGCTACGCTAGTACCAACTTTACAATTTCAATTCTAATGTCAAATCACAGTGAATTGTAATTTTTGTCTCAATGTTTGAAGCATATTTGCTTAAAGAGTCCTATTTCTTTGGCCTAGTAGTAATTAATATATTATGATATGTGGGGTTAATAATAGAATACTCCGACCGTATTTCGGTCACGGCGGCCTATCTCCACGGAGATTAGCCAAGTACGCAGGAGATATTATAGTGCACAGGTGTATGCGCAAACACAGGTGCACTCCCTCTTTCTTCACTCTCATATTCCGATGGGACGGCAATGCGATACGACCGGAGAGAGATCAGGAGCAGGATCGACGGCTTTATATGCTCTCCGAAGCACGGGGGTGTCACACCACCAACTTCCTGACTCCGGGCTGCTACTGAGAATTTCCTAATAGGAATACCCAATAACACTGTGCCCGACCTGGGAATCGAACCCAGGACCTCACGCTCAGCAGCCGCGCTTGCGACCACTTGACCAACGAGGCAGGCATACTAAATAGAAACCTTAAAAGGTTATTCTAAAATAAATTTACCTACATTACAGTTGGCTAAATTTTAAAGCATGTTGTCTTCATATTATCACGAATCTATAATTATTATTTTTACATTTAAAAGTAAACTGACATATTTCCAATGTCAATCGAGCGGAATTATGTATTTTACTCTTGAAAAGAGTTGATTCTATTTTAATTGCAAACACAATGACTTTCTATTTTCAAATAAAGTAGTTAATCCTGGGTCAGTCAGCTCAGGAATAGAATTTTTTAAACAGTGTGATATTGGTGGTCTCGGTCCAATAGTGGACTACGAAAACTTGTTGTTGACGACAATTCAAAAGTCTCTGAATATTCTGTTTGAAATAAATACTTTGATTACTTGAGGTACACTACACTAGACAGGCGATAAGTAAAGGCGTTGGCACAGTGGTCGAGAGAACGGCTGTTGTGCCGCGTGTCACGGGTTCAATTCCCGCACGGAGCTAATATTCGTATGATCGACAAATAATTTGTCGGGTTTGGGTGTGTGTGCATGTGAGATTATGTGTCTGTAAACCCACGATACAGGAACCACTAGGTTTTAGTGGGATAAAAAAATGGCCAGGTAAACAGTTCAGTTTCTATGCTGCCTTTTTAAAATTTACTTTATTGAAAAGAGGTACCTAATAATTATTCAAAGGTTCTGAGGTCCCGTATTAACTATAACTGATCTCCCTTTAAACTAAATATTTCACATTGAATAAATTTATAGCTATAACAGTTGTTACCGATAGTCAGATGCAGATGAAAGAAAGGTTTGAGAATCGTCCGTAAGTACTTTAGGACCACAGTGTTGTCTACAGAGATTTAGATCAGTTGCGCCGTATTAAATATTGATGTTCAGGTCTGGTTCCAGAGGAACTTCAGTCATAACATTAGTGGTTGGCATAACGATAGAATTCTATGACTCTGGATCATAAAACAGAAGCTTTTAGAACTAGGAAGTCATTATTGCAAGAAATACCTCACTGAATTCTAAACCTAACTAAAAATCTATCACGGATTGTGGATTTCCAATAAAACATAAAGATAAATGTGTAAAATTATTTATATTGCATTATAATAATAATTAAAAATTGTCACAACAAGAAATTGCCACGAGCCTACCTTACACAAACGCCACTTACGAAATACTTAGCCTAAGTACGCTTACACTTAACTTAGTCGACTTAACGTTACATCACATGTAGAACGAGATATCTTTTTTATAATAAGTAACAATAGCCGAGGATACTTGTAACACTTCGCTCCGTTCCCACCAAAACTTAAAAGTAACTTAACGTCTGTAGCCTAATATCAGGAATCTGTCGAAAGCTTATATATATTTGACTTTATTACACCAACTAGAAAAATTCGTAAGCCATATAACGATAGATTATTATGCGTACAGTACAGATATAAAAATGTTATGTAAAGATGATCAAAAATGTTCCAAATACGCTTCAATATAGTGATCAAAAAGTGTACAATAAATACTTATTGATTATGACGCGATATGGAGTCAGTCGGTACGAAGCGAGGCGCGCTCGGCACTAGGCTTGGGTCTTATCTCTTGTTTTTGTTCTTCATGGTGAGACGTCGCCAGAAGCTGGTCTTCTCGGCAGGCGGCTGCTCTTCCCTCGCCTCCTCGCCCCGCGTCTCTCCTCGCAGGATATCTAGGAACGTCGGGTCGTTCTTACGAACATTCTTCTCGATCTTAACAGATTCCGCGCTTAGCTCTGCCTTCAGTTTCTCAGGGCTCGTGTTCTCGACCTTAAACTCGTTAGGGTCTTCAACGAACGCCTGCTGAAGGTCACGCATGATCTTTTTCCTGATAGTCTTCTTCATACTGAGGTGTCTCTCCAGAGTTTTGACGTCACCGTTGGGGTACGTGCGGTAGTCTTCCTTCTTTTTCTTGGACTTCTTAGTTTTGTCGTCATTGTCATCGATGGTCTTAGCATCGTACTGCTGGTTGAGGCCGAAGATGTCCCTCAAATGGGGAATGGCCCGCTCTGACGTCATTGTGAACGAAGGCGTCGCACCCTCCTGATGTTTGAGATCACAGACACCTCATCATGAGATCTGGAATTGAGAAAAGAAAAAACAATTAATGATTGTTCGAATGATCACTCAACATATAAAATATACGTCTTATACTAAACATAATACAACATTCTTGTAGTCGAGTCTAATTGTCACACTGAATAAGAGTAGTGTTCAATGATTAGACAATAGACAATAATGCCCACGTTTTTGTGTTGTATGTTGAGTCGATTTCTAGCCACAGTACATAAGTAACAAGCACATCACCTACTAATATAATAAGCTGCCCTACTTCCCTTACCTAATTGAGATTAGTACTGGTGTACAGAGTGAAAGACGAACATTTCAATTTAGTCAACACAACATACGATCCGATACGTTTATCAATTGTTTCCTAATCAATCATATATCTTCAGCAAATAGGAGGAAACCAATTTGGTTCGAAACAAAATTTGAATACAAAATAGAATGTATTTGCTCGTCTTGTCAAAATAAATTGTCGGGCCCAATTCTCATGTGTATTCATTCACCTTTACCAATGGAGTCCTACGGATGATAAAAAGGACACGAAGAAATTAAACGACCACCACTTGCATCATTAAAAAAATTGCATTCAGATTGACTTTTATCAGACACACAATTCATAGAAGCAACATTATATTACTTAACGTTTGCAATTTAGAAACTATCTCGGTCTCAGCCAAACATTACATTTTCGTGAAAGTGAATTTCTCAAGTGTTGCTATGAGCGAAATACGTCAGTAAATAATTCTGGTACAGTGTTGTTCGTAACAATGGCTGTGGTAAAGAACAGATGCTGCGTACCGTAACCGATGCATTGTCAGTGACTGGGAGGGTAACTACTTCCCTTCTTGGCGCGGACTTGCGAACAAAAAAGGCCATGCAAAGGTATTAAATCTTCACGATTTATAGATCGTTCGGTCATTAAGTATAAAAAAATCATAAAAAAATATGTAGTTAGAGAATAATGCTATGTTTCACTTTTTATCAGAAAAGGCGGATAAGATGCTATTGATGAATCAAAGTAGTCTGGGGTGCAACCAGGTCGACACATCAATTGATTAAATATACCAACCAATTCGTATTAGCGTTCCGTTTCGCAGTAATAAGTCTGAAAACGTTCCTTAGACATAATTTTATAATAGATGATAGAGATATTTAGGAGATGCATTTAGTCTTATACAAGCGACGAAAATCTAATTAATAAGATTTCTATAGTACTGGCGTAGAACTAAGTCGGTTTATCGCATAACCATAAAATTCGAATTATGATTATATATTTTCAACTTTAACATTCTGAATGTCTGTTCTTTAATAGAGTACATTACAAAGTCAAAATATATATTGTTGTTTCTATAAATAAATTATGTGGACAACAAGAAGAACTAAATAATGGTAGCGTTAAAGGTTCTACGAACAACATTTTTTCTTTTCTAACTACATTGCTGCCGAAGCTTCGTTTCCCTCTCAAAACAATCACCGATTTTCTCGCCGACTGCTTCATGCAGACTGGTTAGTTAACGTCGGCACGGAAGCGTTTTGCGTTCGCGTGTACCAGCATCCGCAGACTGCATTGTGTGCAGAATATAATATAGTGCGCTTGACTGCACTCCTCTTCGCCCGTTCACTGACAGGGCTGTCGTATTGTTTTCGCTCAACGTCGTGAGCTTGTGACTTTATGACAGGGTTTGCCAGGCTGTGACGATTAGAAATGTCTAATGCTTTTGTAATTATGAACTCACTTAGAACTATCGTCTATTTTACAGTGTTGTTCAAGACTAGTCTTATTTGTGCAAATTAAGATATATCTTGAATTTCGGTACGATTTATAGTCTACGAAGAAAAACGAAATAATATCCTCTGGGGAAATTACCAACATCAAGGGAAATCCTAGGTCTTCCTAACGAAATCATTTACTGCTTCCCATACCACCGTATATCATGTTAAACTATGAACAATGAGATAACTTGGCAGCCCTACCCACCGCCGAACAATGTGGAGCGTTTAGCGCCATTTCGTACATTTTCTAAGACAATAAAGAGCACAGCTCTTCCACAAATTGTTCACGAACGAAATGAAACACTTTCTTTACTTTCGTCGTTAATTGTGCCAAACTTGCCGCCTCCGGAAATGCCTCACAAGATTGTTTGAAATCTCCGCTTGTTACAATAACATTAGGGCATTAGCCTAAATGTTTAAATCTATAGGTATTTTGATGAGCTACTTCTAAAAGGAAGTTCTGTTTAACATCATCATCAGCTTAGGATTCACTATTTTTACTAAGAGTGATCAATGCGGGTGGAATGTGTGTTGTTAATGAAAATCTGTAAATTAGTGAGCACTGCTCTGTAAATTAATCGCTACAGCGACCTTGGAATGTAGACACATTGAAAATATTAATATTCTCTGTTAATTATAATGACTTTCTTTTTAGAATAGGCTACTGATGAAAATAGGGATCGGAATTAGCTTATTGTTAGCCTATTGTTTCTTAAAATAAATAGCATCATAACTAACTTTTAGTGTGTCAAGTTTACTGCCGGCACCCTAGCCATAAATCCATGGTTCGTCAATACTTCTCGTTGGCGGCAGTCGTAACAGCTGACATTAACATTGGACGGGGTCACTGCACTTTACCTAACTCTAGCCACACATGATCGTGGGCCGCCATCTTGAGCGTGTGACGTCATACATGCCGGTTACGATGTTTTGTGTTGAGATTTTGTTTTTGGATCTCGTTTTGTAATTCAAATTACACAACAGTCAATGACTGTGTTGTTGTTAGTGGAAGTAGGTATTGTTGAACTTTTTTGTTGTAACTATGTTTGAGAGGTTGTCATTCCCAGCCAAATGTTTAATTGCAGTCGTTGCAGTTTGAAAATTGTTTAAAACTATTTCTACCCTAACCATTAAAACAAAATAATGTAGCTTCCTCGAAGTCATGTTTATTTCTTTGAATCCGAATACGGTCAAATATTCCAACCAAATAATCCATTTGCCGACTCCAATTCTCAGAGCACCTCGACATTTTGCATGGCGGAGTTATCTTCTATGCAAAGTCTGTTTGACGCGGGGAATCCGTGCTCACAGGAAAAATATGCATCTGAAAATGGAACTTTTCAACACTCTTTATCGTACGTACCTACGTAGACTGGCATTTTTAAATTCCCCCGCACTTTGTAGGATAAGTATTGAAAAAGGCAAAAATAAAAAGCCATTTAATTTGCGTATATGGCATACGTAGCAGGTACGCACTTTAATGTTATAATTTTTGTGCAGCAGATTTGAACCTGCAATCTTCGAATACTTGGAGAACTTGGACTGCCCACCCAAACGATGCAGGTTCAAGCCCTGCTCGCGGTCGTATGGTCTGGTCTATCCACAAATAAAAAGTTTATAACATTAATTGAATTAGATTTTTGTGGATTCATATAGATATTAATACCTATACCTAAAACAATAACAAGAGCGAATGATTTACATGGCGTCAATTAGCAATGTTTATTTAGGGTAACTAAAGAAAATTGTCTATGTCAATATGAAAGAAGATCGTAAGCTTAATATTAAACTGCTTTAACTTTGGTTGTACCGGTTCTACCGGAAAACAGTCGTTTATTATGCATAAACCGTCACTACGAAAGTGAACAGAGCGTCAGATCGTTGGCTTTATTCGCGGACACTTTAATCGCTCGTTAATCGCCAGTTACAATGCTCAGCAATTTACAACTGCCGCGTCGAGTAAACACCGAATCGCTGACACGATTGTTACGCTATATTATGTAGGCCCGTAGGCAACTCCAACTGGGCCACAGATTGTTTGTCGACAACCATCGGGGAACGCCATTTGTCCGAATCAGAACAGTTCTTTTTTTAAATCAGTACGCTTTTGTTTTCATTTTACGTTCCGGACATAAACGATGTTTTATTATTTTTTAATTGAAATTGGAACTTGGCTTCGGATTCGTTCGAACTCGTTCAATTTTTTTTTTTTTTTTTTTATGACTTGCTATAAAGTTCGTGTTATTGGAATTATGAGTCCATTTTAAAATCAACTACGTATCGACATTGTGAGTAATATATTGGTGTATAGACCTGAACAAGACTTACATATGGTGGTAGCCTATGATGAAAGTACAGGACCTACCTCCGACGACAAGAACTACTTACCTTTTTGTTATTCTTGACATTCAACTTCAGGCTTATTTTCTTTTTATCAAAAATGTATCAACGTTTCGCCACCAACTCGCCTGTTGGTTGCAATATAACTGTAATTATGACTAAGAATTATGAGATAATTTCATTTTAATAGAAAATCCTTTACTGTTTACAATCGGTTGATTATGTGACTCACCCGTGGATTATATCAGATATAGCTGCTACTATATTAGTAATAAACTCGACGTACGCAGTTAAAATTTTGTAAAGATTTAGTAAAATTGTATTTCAGTAAGAGTTATACGTAAAGTCACAACATAGGGCAGATATGTACTTAGGTAACTTTTGATTTGCTCATAAAATTAGTTGCATTCTCCATGATATGTATGGCGGACTTCTGACGTAAATCGCTCTCTTCGCTCCGTCTACAATTATTACTCTGGCTTACCTGGAAAATTCACTTTGAGATACACTAATAGGATACTCCGTATGCTCTATGCCTTATTACTTCATTTCGTATTAGTTTAGAGTTGCTTTTAACCTAATTGTAGGGAACTCTAAATTCATGTTATTATGAGATTAACCTTTATACCATTCAGATAATACACTGTCTAGCATAGCTGTCTAGCTTTGTGTTAATTACCTATGTTAATCGTAGAGTTAGACATTCGTAATATACCAAGGTAGGCTGGACTTTGTTGTAAATATAGGTAAGAACCTAAACAGGTAATACTGTTATATAATCAGAAATCAGAAAGTTTATTGCTTCATGTAGTATTATACATTTATGTTACAAGTTCTATTTTTTCCAAGACATGAACCCTATAAAATGAAAAGCAAAGATTTATTCTTGCCATCTTTCTTTCACTTCAAACATTTGTGAGTTTTCCGGAATAAACGCTGTAACGCGTGGTAATACCCCGAATGGGTCTAAGAATAATTTGTCAGCATCTTCAAAGGAAGGTGAATTGAATTGCCTATTTTGTTTTTGTGGTTTTACACGAGTTGGTTTTGTGTCGCACAATGCAGACACGGCGAATTAGATTGTTTACAAATATCAATAAAAATAATAAAACAATTTTTAACCGGATTAATCGCGTGTATTTTTGGTTTTTTGTTTTTCCTGACGTTTCGAACACTTTGCAGCGTTCGTGGTCGCAGGAGGACTAAGGTGTCAGGTGTCTCAACAGTTTATTTAAAATTATTTCAGTCTACCGTACATATAATTGATAAATTCATAAAAATTTATGAATCGCGCAAACCTAAGATATTACTATCAATAAAAATGTTTTTGTTTTTGGTATTGCTTGTTATTTTTATTTAATCGTGTTACTATGATCGGTATAGTCAGTTACGTAACCCATAAATGTATAACGTATCGAAAACTATACAATTCGTTCCGACCCATTTTCTGGGTTGTCTTTTTGATCTATTGTTTCCGGCAAAATTATCTGACCTATCTATCTCTTTTTTTACCATGAAAGTTCTGATATCTTGGTTTGAATTCATCTTCTCTATAAATAGGTACCAGATTTCCTTACTTCTAAATGAAGGCACTAACGATCCCATTATCCTACATAATTATCGTTCTTAGATCGTTCAATAAAAGCGGTGTCTTGACTATCGGCCAATCAAACTATGATTAAGCGGTTACTAGTTCTTGTCTATGGATGTCTAATTAAATTATATATATTTCCTTACATTGTGAATAGTCAATCAAGTTACGTGACTATCTGACAATACAATTATGTATAGGTATAATTTACACGGAGACTCTATTTATTACAACATAACATAACATAAATATAGCATCACGCCTGTATTCCCCGAAGGAGTAGCCAGAGGTGTACACAGTTTAACACCCACATTTCACCAATGCTGTTATTAAGTCCCATGCAATAGGTGGTGAGCCTATTGCCATCTACCGGGCGCAATTCCAAACTCCGGGCTGCCTCTGAAAATTTCCTCACAGAAAAACTCAATAACCCTTTTCCCGACCCCGGAATCAAACCTCGAGACCTCTTGCTCAGCAGTCGCACTTGGGACCACTAGACCAACTAGGCAGTTACTTAATACAGTTAGTTATTTATTAAAAAAACAAAATTATTTTAATCTTTACATAAAAAACAGATTATGAATTTAAAATATGGCCATGATGTGACAAAACCTAACTAAAATACATATTTTTAAAATATAAATGCAACTCATGAACTGTTTATAAAATAAAATTTATAATCCATAAATTAGATTCTGAAAAATAAATATAAATTCAGAGGAAAGGTATCGTTTATGTCAATTCGATCATAATAACATTATTATAGAAACGACATGCGCCATAATACGATGTCAAAAGAACAAAAAAAACTTAAACCGCTGAACTTTGATTAGGTCGGTAATACAAGCTATTTATCAAATTTTTTAATCAATGAGTTTATAAGATAATGTGAAAAAAAAGACGTTATTTAACATTATAAAAAAGGAATCGTACTTTTTAAGTGATAATTTAAAGGTCGAGGTCAGTGATGTTCCTATTCATACGCCAGCTTGTATTAAGTGCCTAAGAGACATGAAAATATTTGTAGAGACGAATAAACCCGACATCATTTTGTGTCTAGACTGAAACTTGGAAGCGAATATCTCAGACAAGATAATAAAACGTCTGAAGCGAGTAAATTACAACCCAAGGAACACTACTAGAAACATTTCTATATACCTACGTCACAGATAAATAATATAAAGGAACAACAAGTGTATCTTGAGACTTCGTAACGGCAAAGGTTATTTGATACATAAAAGAAACTCAGTTTCCTACTTCACCGCAGGCCAAATTATACTGGACGTAAAAATATCAAAATAAAATTTGATACCTGTATCGAAAACATACGTTGCACTTGCACGAACAACTTTTACGGCCTTGTGGGTTTTCACAGAATAATATTATAATGTTGTGTATGTATTTGTACAAGTGGATTCATAATAATGGTATGGCTTTACGCCCCAGACGAACTCTTTTTAATTCTGTACAAATATAAAATGGAGAACAAAGAGAGACGACTGACGCAAACACGCCTGAAGGTGTTTGAGAAGGTCTGAATTATTCAATTTATTTTATATCATATAAATTATTATGAATCCTGTGCATGCGAAATTAGAAATACCTTAATATAGTGCAGACAGTTTTGTAGAGATAGCATAACTTTAACGTTGTTAGTAGATTACAAAAACCTTTATTTTTCTAGCTCTAAAGTCTCTTACGTAGCTACATTCTAATAATTCAAAGGCACTGAGGATACTGCCTCGTTGGTCTAGTGGTCCCAAGCGCTACTGCTGAGCATGAGGTTTTGGGTTCGATTCCCAGGTCGAGCAGGTCATTATTGAGATTTTGTGTTAGAAAAATTGTCAGTAGCAGCCCGCAGTTTGGAATTGTGCCCGGTAGATGGCAATAGACTCACCACCATTTACTTGGCCACACATGGGACTTAATAACAGTTTTGGTAAAATGTGGGTGTACAATTGTGTACACCTCTGCCTACCCCGTTGGGGAATATTGATGCTATGCTGATGCTATACTAAGGATACAGATTTCTTTATTTTTGTCTTTTTTTTTTCACTATAATTTGTAGATCGTCTTGTTATTTGAGATATAGTTAGTTATTTTTGATATCTTATCAAGGGTTTCATCTGACAGACTCCTGATTTTGCAGGCAAAAGGCCCTGCGGCCAAAAATCCTCATAAAACCGAATTTTATTCCTATGTTTAGATAGCAGAATAAAAAAAGTAAAGAGAAGTATGTGTGGAGTAAGTTTGAAAAATGTGTGAGGAATATTATGATATGATGAGAACGTTGTATAGTCAAAAAGGATGTAGTGACGGGTTTGGCATACAAAAAGGATGAAGCGAAAGAGGTGTGTCAGAATCGTAGCATTTTCGATAGTCTCTGCCTGCTCCGCTCGAAAGCAGGCGTTATTGTATGTATGTATGTATATAGATATTTTAGTTATATTTTTGAAATACCTATCTGAAATGCCTTACGTACTTATCTATATCTATTCAAGTTGATAAACTGCATACGTTATTCTATTAAGTTAAAAATACGGCTCAAATGTCATAAATTCTCAAGCAGCATTTTCATTCACGTATCAATATCACATTACACGCAGAAAGTTACCAACTTTCTCACGCATTCGAAGCAAAAACTTGTGAAACTATGGAACTCTTTCATCACTTATGGTACATAGCATAGCATATCCATTTCTCTGTCGTTGTCGTTTGGTAAATGATCGATGAGGTTAAGCAATGATTGCCGCGGTCAGTCCAAGACCTCCAGGTCACATTTCTTTTCTCTCTTTTTGTCAACCCGTATTCACCCAATGCTGGGTGTAGGTCTTCTCCATATCACGCCACTTTTTTACATTCTTGGGCTTTCCTCATCCATCTTCTCCCAGCTACCTTGACCAGGTCGTCGGTCCACCTCGCGCGTGCCTACCCACACTTCTACGGCCAGTTCTAAGTCCCCACTCTAGGACTCTCTTACCGCATCTGTTGTCCGGTCTGCGGCATATATGGCCAGCCTACTTCCATTAATTTCTCGCTATTACTAAGGCTATGTCAGTTAGCTTAGTTTTTCTTCTAATCTCTGTGTTTTGGTCCAGGTCACCGCTAGGATAATTTTCATCTAAGCACCTCCATGGAGGACATGTTAAACCGTAGGCATCGGCTGTTGTTGCTTAATAGTAGTCGCTAAGACAAGTCACATCAAAAAGCTGATTAGGAGCCCTGCCCCCAGAGAGATTTGGACTTTCAACCCCCAGTTTACAAGACTATATGCAGTAATAATTTAGCAAGAATTTATCGTTTGCTTACAAAAAGTTTGAAAAAGATGTGATTCCGGCCAGGATCGAAATGGCGGCCTTCTGCGTGTAAAGCAGATGTGACAACCAGTATGAGCCTTATAGACTGCTTGAAGTACTCTCAACACTAGTTCGCTCCTATCCAGTACCACACGAAAGATGAAGATTCTTTCTTATCCCGTTGCAATCCGGTCAATATAAGATCGATGAAGTTGATCAATGGTTGGATAAAGAGCATTTTACTTAAATCAGACCTACATTTAGAATTAAGGAAACGAAAGCATTTAGATGTTTCTGAATCAACTTCCTAACGCAGTTCGAACGCTAGCGTCGAGTCTTGTCAGATTCATAAATATGATATATTTTCCTTAACCTAACTAAAGAAGAGAGAGATCTCAACAATCCTAACTCGTATTACACTTTCCATTTTTAGTGTTTTCCTAAATAACCGCTAGGCGTATTTGCTCCTAAACGTCACCGTCTTTCATAGAGCACTTTATTAAGGTGAGTCCCGGTTGTTAAGAATATATAGCAGTGTTGGTGGCCGTTGGACGGGAATCTCAAATTTTGCAGTCCTGAACCCAAGACACGGTCACAGACCACTGACTGTTCGTAGGCATATGCGTATAAGAAATTAATGAAAACCTCCTGAGGAAACCAGCAGACCTGAGAGATGTTTTCGATGGTGTGTGCAATCATGTCAGAGGCATACGGGATGTCAAAACCCTGAAACTGGGTTTTTTATCAATCATATAATATGATAAGCAAAAGCAGTTTTTGATTCCGGATGATTTAAATGACTCTGACATCGAGTTAGATTTGGACCACACAAGAGATATACAAAAACGATGTTAGCATGCCATCAGTTATTTATCCTGTTTAATTAATGCGTTCAGAGAGGACCGTATGGCGTGGCGTCGCGCCCTAATTGTCACACGCATGCGCTGGCAACACCATGCTGCGGCGGGAAAATTATTGTGAAAATTACATTTATTTTGGTATGGCACGTCTATTGTAACTAAGTAATGTTAATTAAATTACACACGAGACTTCTGAGAATGAATACTACCCTACTTAGCTACAAATGAAAAAGTTTGAATTTTGAAGTATGTAAATTAGTTTTTTTTTATAAATCACACGATTACTATTAAATTGATTTGGATGAAATTATGTTTACATAGTTACCTTGGATCCTGGAAGGACGGGATATCCCGTAAAAATACAGTTCCGACAGGAAAAGGAAGGAATCACGCCGATGAGACTGCAGGGCGCAGATAGTTTATTATAATTAGATATTGTTCTTTTAATTAAAAACTATAATTTTCCTTTATTTTGAATACTTAGATTTTATAGAGTCAAAGTGACTGAAGTTTTTGAACACAATCTATTTAATGTGTTGTCACCCTACTATGACGTCAACGGTTGCACGCAGGATGTTGCGTATACGCATCCAAATCACTTTTATTTCTTTTTTATCGTAAATCGCTTCAAAATATGGCGCTTGAGTTATCTTCTTTTTTGTTTTAAATATTTTTTTTGTCAATTCGCATTAAATATAATAAAACATTGTTGTTGTGACAAAAAATGCATATTAATGATGTTCATTCGTTATAAAGTCGTCTTACAGGTTTTTGTCTTAACTAATGACTTTATGTCATAAATCGAGTTTAATTTTGTGTAGGCAAGATCTTGAAAGACCAGAAATTAGATATGTAATTTAGCAGCAATCATTATAATAAAGTTTGTTTAAATAATAGAAGAGGTAAGATTGTGGTGCCTTAAACATATAATTATTTGAGACAGAATTTTAAAAAAAGTTAAATTTCTCACCTCCTCCTACTTTAGTTAGCCTAGTGGTATGACGTTGGACTCAAACGTCGGTTCGAATCCTAGGCACGCACTTCTGACTTTTGTACATAGTTATGCGCATAATATAAACTGCCTCGTTGGTGTAGTGGCCCCAAGCGCAACTGCTGAACATGAGGTCTCGGGTTCGATTCCCGGGTCGGGCAAAGTTTTAATGAGTTTTTCTGTGAGGAAATTCTCAGAGGCAGCCCGGAGTTTGGAATTGTGCCCGGTAGATGGCAATAGGCTCACCACCTATTACACGGACTCAATAACTGCATTGGTAAAATGTGGGTGTACAATTGTGTACACTTCTGCCTACCCCCTCGGGGAATACAGGCTTGATGCTATGTTATGTTTATAATATAAATTAAATAGCACTTGCTCAAAATGGTGAATGAAAAAGCCAATATCGTGTGGAAGCCAGCACAGCTGAAAGATGTTCTCGATGGTGTGTAAAGCCATACCGGAGACCTACGGTTGTTTATACTCAGAAACTACATAGTTCATCAACCATAATATAAGGAGAGTACCTTCTTCAACATAGTATCGTTTATCTAAATTTCCATTTTACATATATCAAAAACAAGATGTACCCCTCGCTTTCACCCACTTTTTTGTTTTTGTTCGGCCTCTAAGGGTCTTAGCGTGATGTTAAACAGCTTAAAACCTTTCTCACAAATCGGGCTATCAAATGCAAAAGATTATTTTTAAATCTGGCTGGTAGTAGTGAACAAGAATAAACTCTTACATTTTATTATATTAACTAGTGCAGATTACATATCATCATATATTTTTCCCATTCCCATAGAAGTACCTATATCTTGTCAAGTCACCAATGAACCTCGCAATATGGACAACACCCGCTACTGTTTACAACAACCTCATTTTAAATATAGGTCGGCCATAAAACTACAATAAAATCATCAAAAATATGTGAACATCCTCAAGTTGACCATAATGGTTAATAACAACCAAACGCAAAGAGCAGTGTGTCGGTTACAGAAGCTGTGACGATTCCCACGGCTCGACCCGGGTTGGATAATAATAGTGTTACTTAACCAATGCTCATTGAATTGCGCAACCCAAGGCGAGACGTGTGATCACGGCTACAATGCTTTTGTCAACCAGAGATAGTGTAGTGATGCTGGATACGTGACCTTCTAGGAAGTGTTCTGGCGTTCGAGTAAAGAGGTTTTTTGTCTCTAAAGGTGTGTAGACCATGAGCGTAGAAATGTTTGGTACATTCTGGATATTCTACTTGTTTCGTTTTGTTTTTGTTTTTCTATAGAGATTTTCGTGTACTACAAATTCACTTTTTATAAACCATCACGATTCACACTTAATATAAAGATGCCCATTTATTTAACCCAGTGTCTAATGAATGTATTAAATTTCAAGTTTCAGTTTGTTATCAAGTTCACGTTTGTATTCCGGGCTTTATGGCGGATTAGGGAGAGGGCCGTGTGTTCACTGATGCCGTTATTCAGAGTCAGCCTATTACCATTTACTGGAGCCAACTCTAAACTCCAGGCAGTTACTGATGAGAACCTCATAACAGAAAAACCCAATTACATTTTCTCAGACCCGGAAACCAAACCCAGTAACTAAATAAGCAGCTGCACTTGCGTCCATTAGACTATTGAAGCAGTTTGACCAATGAATAAATACACACTAGGGACAAGATTAATCATAAGGAGTTGCAAAGTTTAAAACAAAGACTTAGGAAATATACCAGAACGCAAGCGCAACCTAAACAACGAAAACATAACACTTGTTAAGTTGCTTTTAGAAGAGACTTACAACACAGCTATATAGCTTTTATTAAAAATGCACTAGCGAATGAATGACAGCCATTATACTTCTATTTTCAGTATAAAAAGTATTGTTGTTTACTATATTTCCGGCACTATTTTATATATTTAGGCATGCACTTAAAATCTTTACATTCAGCGGAGAGACCTCAAAAGTTGACCCCTCGAAATCTAACCTTTTCCAAAAGCATTCATTTGTTGCTCTCAGTTCCTACTTTATGAGTGATTAAGATTAATTATATCAAGAATGATGCATTGTCAAAGGTTCCCCCAACTTTATGAACTGTCAGAGATTTTACAAATGGCGGCCGCAATCTGTCAAAAAGTCCTTCGTTGACAACTTTACACTTTAAATCACGATTCTCGGTAACAGCTTTGTCAAAGTAAGTTCAATATTACTACTTAATTTAAATAAATGAATGTTTGTTCGGACATTAATGGCTGTGTGGGTGTTTAGCAGCTTATCTGCGAGGATTAAGTAATGGTTGGAACAGATGGTGCCAGAATGAATGTGATACCGTCGCTTACAATTGCTGTTTCTCTTGCATGATAAATATTTGAAGATATGCGAGCAGAGGAATTATGTTAAGACATTTCAGAGGATGTAAATTATATAGGCTATAAAAGTAAAGGAAGACTGAGGAAACGATGGGTGAATTGTGTGGAAGATAATATGGCAAGAAAAGGAGTCACTATCGAGATGACGTGATAGAAATATATGGAAGATCAAAAATAAATTAGGATAAGGACAGGGAGATGATGATGATTTCTGAGAATGTGTTTAAAGAACAGTAAAAATAACATAGCCTCTATTTCCCAATGGGTTGGGCGTGACTATAAGTCACATGAAACTTATAGCCGGTGAGCTTATTGCCAGTTACCGGGACAATTCGGCTCCGACTCCAGACAGCTAATGAGTTTCTAGTCAGAAAAACGTTAAATATCATTAAATTAACTTCCAAGTAAATTTACGACTTCCCACTTAATATGAGGACAATATGAATCATAATATAACAAAATTATAATTCATATATGCGTACTAATTTCGCAGGCCTAAACAATAGCGCCCGGAAAGCCAGCAATTTGCATCAAAATCTAATTCGACTAAGCAATTCCTACGGCGAAGATCGGTGTAACCTTGCGATGTTGCCACACAATAAAAAAATACAAATTAAATGAAATGAGATCTGATAACGAAATTAGCTGTTATACGTCAGCTGTTTTAATTGCCGGTGTTGCTATTATATGCCAATGATACCACTTAATGTTTAGGTTTATTACTATGTGTCAAGGTGTAAGGCGGGTTGTACCTATACCTAGTTACTAAGAATTTAACTTATTAACTATGATCATTCCTATAAACTCTATGATAATGTACTAATGTTTGATAGACGTAGCTGCACCTAATCAATATTATCAACGGCATTCAATATCTCACTACTGGGCTTAATCCCCCCTAAAACTGTGCCATTTTCCTCAGTTCTATCATCACCTGTTCCAATAGGTATCAGGTCAGACCTGTGATTTCTGAAATATCGTCTACGCTTTGCCGAACCCCTACCGACTATTATTTAAAATATAATATAATAACCACTAAATATTCAGCTTAAATAAAAATTGATTTAGGCAGATTCTAAAGATAGATAACATACAATATTCTTAAAAATTTATTTGACAAGTTGTAGACGTAATTTTGTGGACGCGACCACAAAATGAATATTATGATAATAGATTTTATTTAAGTCAGAAATGAATCGTGCACATTGAAATGTTTTCGTTGATGACATAGCCGTGGTCAAACAAAACTAGTTTCAAAACATGTTGCTAAATGTAATGATAACAAACAATTAGTAACGTTAGGGTTGTCAAACATATTTTTAAACATTATGATGCATTGTTCAGATAACCATTTTCTTGTCCGTCTTGATTTATAGACATTGCCACACGAGTATTAACGCCATCTAAAATAATGAGAGTTGTAAACGTTTGTGGTGGATGGGACGGTGTTAATTTTAATTGATATCAGTCCAGCCAGCGTCAGAAATGAATTTTCCACACTTTAATAAAAAAGTCAGGCTTTTATTAGTTAGAGATTTATTTCTGTAGAAAATTATTAAACGTAGGAAACTAAAACTTATTATATGTATAACTAACAGGAATTAACGCGCAATAAATACCTTTGAATCGCTTGACGTTTCTGTTCGCAGTCTGCTTGTGACCACGGTCAGTGCAACCTGGTCGAAACGTCAAGCGATTCAAAGGTATTTATTGCGCGTTAATTCCTGTTAGTTATACATATAATAATATCATGCAACGCGATAGTTTAAACTAAAACTTGGGATTGGCGACAGTTAGAAGATGCTTAACAATAGAACCACATTAATTATAGCTAAAGGATAGGTATAGATTTTTTAAAAACCTTGTAATGTTTTAACAAGATATCTTCCTTAAAGAAGTTTCAGTTACTAATCTTTCAGAAGTGTCATAACAAACTATAGGTACTAAAAGACAAGCCTTCAAATGATGAATGGCAACCTTCGCTAGACGTAGAAAAAGAAAAACCATAAATAATTGTCCAAAAGCTACAAATTGTTTTTTTTTTTGCCCTTTACTGTCTGCTTCATTGGTCTAGCGGAGGCTGCTTAGTGGGGGTCCTGATTCAACCCCCGGTCAAATAAAATGTGTTTTATTTTTCCATACTTTATTCCCACCATAATCTATGTATATGTATATTTAGCATTGGATAAGACTTATTAGGTATAAGGACATCGTGATTTAAAATACATATACCCAGTACATTCAACTGGACATTCTAAGATTTATTCTTGAACGTGTAACGACAAAACGTGTCAGACGTTTGCAAAAAGTCCTAAAAGTCATAGCTTTTGACTAAAATAGGAACTATCTGCGATCTGCGATGTTGCTGACAATAGAAGATGCCTGCTATTTTGAATACAGAAGCCGTTAGTATATGTTGTTAACTAGCTAATTATAATATTGAATTATTTAAATTAGAATTTCAGGCCGTATAAAACGGTTATCTATAAACAAGCCCGTTCTGGATATATAAGTTAATTATTAGTACTCATCATAGTATACGATAGCAATGAGTAGAACAAGTTTAAAGTTGTTAACGGAAAATATAATTATACAAATATTGTATGATTTGTTTAGAAAAATCATCTCTATGACTAATACAGGGAAATGTTCCAACGCTAGCGTAGCGAACTCTAAAGTTATAAGTTTTTGTGGAAAGAAAAATATGGTTGTGAGCGTATGTTGATCCGTGTCCTCGGGACAGTTGCCGCAGTGATGCGAGTGATACTACATACAGCATACAGCTTGCCATGTGAGTGATATAAAAAAAAACATTAGCAACTGCTCACGGTTTTTTTTTATAATGGCCTGTTACAGAAACCCAGAGGGGTTTTGTCTGCGTAACCGGACAATATCTAAGGCGAGGCAGTTTGATGCCTCCAGCCAGAGCATATTTTAAAATACTACAAACTAAGCAACAACGCTAAGGGCGTCCCCTGCGGGACACGAACCTCGGCTTAGGGCGTTGCTGGGGGGACAACTAGGGACTAGCTGGATCATATCAGTTTCCTTATTATTAAGGGACGAATTTAAAGCTACTACCTCGGTACGGGCCGGCTCGAGCAAGGGTCGGGGCGGACATGATGAGACATTTCGCGACGGACGCGGACCTCGCCGGTGAGGTCTATAACGAGGCGGTGTCTGTTGGACTCTTGAGCTACAGTGATCCTATCATCGGGACGGAGGAGAGCATGACGTGGTCGGCGGATTTTGTTGATCTGGGACGGCCTGTAATCAACGGAAGAGACAACTAAGGGATGATTAGGGGCAGATTCGAAGTATCTCTTCGATGCCCTCTTCATGAATTGCCTAACTGCTCACGGCTGAAGCAATTGCTATTTATCTCATTATGTAGGTACCAGGTAGGTATAAAAAATATAAATAATCAAATTATCAAAAACCATACATCAATAACGAATACATCATAAGAAAACTTCAGTTTACAAAGTCAAAGGTATTTTATAGAGCGTACATACTTAGCGTCACTTTATTTTTGTAGTCTCGTCTCAAAGTGGGTGTTTGTCAATACACATGTATTGTACAAGTAATTACTGGTATTGTATGCAAATCACTATTTGTTGTACACAGATAACATAAATATTATTCCAATATGAAAAAAAATGTCTTTCATAAATGGATATATAGGATTATGATTTGGATATAAATAATGTCATGAATAAGTTACATTATACATACACTGTTTTGTTACGATGAAATATATATACATGTTATTCTTAAATATTAACTAGCTGTGCCCTACAACCGTAAATTTTCTGGATAGGGCCACCCTTATCACCTAGGGGTATAAAAATAGCCTACGACCTATTCTCAGACCTACCAAAAAAAAAAAAAAACGGTCAAGCCGTTTAGGTTTGGATGACAAACACTGTGACACGAGATTTTTATATATTAGATTACTATTATCCTTCCTAGTTAAGTATACCAGTCCCTTTGACCAACAAAAACATAAAACATATGTTATTCTTTTGTTTGACTAGGGTTCCGGAATCCGGACAAATTCGAAGTGAATCCATTCTTACCAAAAATCGAATAATATTCAATTTTTTAAATATTATTATTAGACTTATTTGTTACACAAACGAAAATATAATACTTAGCTAGTATTTTCTTTTTTTCCGTTATAACAGAGACGTGGGCCCATTGAATAACATAAAATCTTTTCTCTAAGCCTAGTCCTCTGCAGAACTGTAGGCAAATCGGGAAAAATACGTAATGCCTATAGTTTGGTTACTGTTGCTAAAACTGCAGGAAATGCCATCCATCTAGGATAATAAAATAAAATAAAATAAATAAAATAAAAATAAAAATACTTTATTGTGCCAAAACATTGTACATACATAGACTAAAGCCCTAGACCCCACACTAGGATTCCCTGTGTCGTGGGATCTAGTCTCTCTCAGTCCAGAATATAGCTGACATAGTACTTAAGTGAAAACAATGGAAAAAGTAAAAACAATGCCAAGGATTATAATTAAGGTAAGGTGTGTGCGCGTGTACGCGCTTGTGTGTGTGTGTGTGTACGCGCGCGTGTGTGTGTGTGTACGCGTGTGTTCGTGTGTGTGTGTGTGTGTGTGTGTGTGGTAGGGTGTGTGTGTGTGTTAGTATGTTTGTATAGCTCTATTTAGGAATGTTTACAACGGCCTCAGTTTGCATATAGTCCAAGCTCAGCAACCACGTTGAGACTATAGATTTGCATGACTTTTTTAATAATGTGGAAATTTTTAGTTTAGATTCCAACTGTCTATATATGTATGGCCCCATAAAAAGGAAGGACTTACGGCCGATCGACTTGTGACATTTAATTGTATTCCACTTCAGAAAACGGTTGGAACGAGATGTAGTAGTGTCCGAAAGGCTACTCTTATGGAAGCGCAACGTAATATATATAATATACAACTGCCTAACCCTTAATACTTGAGTCTCCTGATATAAAAGGTCAGTTGAGTATTTGTAAGGACGGCCATAGGCACATTTTAGTAGCGCACGCTGTGCTCTCTCTACTTTGAGTATATAGATCTTAGCAGCCGCACCCCAGGATACAATACAGTATCCTAAGATCGATTGGCATAGTGCCAAGTATATTGTTTTGATTATATTAGCGGTGGCAATTTTTGCCAATCGTTTGAATATGAATAAGAGTTTTCTAACCCTAGTACGTAAAGCCTCCACATGCTTAGACCAGTTTAGATGGTTGTCCAAATAGACACCCAAGTACTTAATATTCGTTGTGTTTGCAATCGTAGGGCAGCAACATCTGGCGCCTTCCACACAAGAGTGTAGTTTAATAGAAATGGGTACTTTGGGACTAGTTCGTGTAGACACGCTAAAACAGATAGCTTTCGTTTTTTCGACATTTAGTGTAAGAAGATTCTTGTTTAACCAGCTAGCAACGACTTTCAGGCCAGTTTCAGCCCTAGCATGAGCTTCAGGCCAAGAGTCTCCGTGAAAAACAATTGCAGTGTCATCAGCGTAGGTAAAAATTTTGGCTGCTGGTAGGGTTAGCGAACACAGGGCGTTAATGTATATAATAAAGAGCGTAGGCCCAAGAACACTTCCCTGTGGTACACCAAAATCTACAGAGGAGATGTCACTGGAATGGTCTCCCACGACAACCCTCTGTTTTCTGTCAGTGAGGTAAGAATTGAACCATTCCAGTGGACCACCACGAATGCCAAGAACTCTCATTTTAGCCAGGAGTATCTTTGGGGAGACAGTATCAAAGGCTTTTGCGAGATCGAGGAAGACTCCGATACATGCCTTGCTACTATCTAATTTATGTGTAATATAGTCGACGGCACTAGTAACAGCATCCTCCGTCGATCTCGCAGCCCTGAATCCATACTGGTTATCCGAGAGCAGTTTGTTTTTTTCTAGGTAGGCGAGCAGTCTTATGTTGACAACTTTCTCCAAAATTTTGGACAGTGTCGTCAGCAAAGAAATCGGCCTATAGTTGGCCGGGTCCAGCCCATCACCGCTCTTATGTATAGGACAGACATTGGCTACTTTCATACTTTCAGGCACATAATTAGTTGATAAACTGAGATTGCAGAGAAACGTGATGGGCGCGACTAATGATTTTATTCCCTTCTTTACGATAATATTACTTATTCCGTCTATACCGGTGGAAGATGTTGTTTTTAGATTTGTAATTATTTTAGAGATTTCTTTTTCGTCTGTAGGTGTGAAGAAAAAGGAGTGAGGCGAACTTTGGTGGTTGCTTAACAATATACTACAATTATTTGCTAGTTCATTTTCGCTGACATTCATTCTAGAGAGAGTTTGAGACGCTAAATTTTTTCCAACTGTAGAGAAATAGGCATTGACAGTGTTCAACTTATGAACAGAATTAACATTCCCTGTAATTAGTTTTGAATGTTCTGTTTTGTGGTTAGTAAAATTACAGATGCTCTTAATTTCAGACCACATTTTTCTGGGGTTTCCTTCAGCACTATTTAAGCGTTTACGTTCATGGTCACATTTTAAGTTATTGAGAATGTTATTGCAGTAATTTCTATATTTTTTATATTGAAGTTGTAATATCAGATTATCACGATTTTCTTTCTTTTTGGTTTTAGTATGTAAAGCGTCTCTACGCCTGATGCATTTTAATAAGTTTTTTGTGATCCACGGTTTCTTGATGACGTCAGAACTATGAAGGGTGGCTTTGTAAGTATGTTTAATAATAACATTTCCAAGTACTTCTGTAAAGTGCTCAACTGCTAGACTTATGTCAATACATGTATATAGAGAGTCCCAGTTTACATATGCGAGGTCATCCACAATCGCGTTATGGTCTAATTTAATTATCTGTCTAGAAGTAGATGACTTTAATGGGTTCATATGGAGGCCAAGTATTACAGTATCGTGATCAGTGATGCCTGAGTCACAAACAATAACTGTTGAATCATAGCGTGATTTTATCAGTGCATGGTCTAGGCAATTGGCTTCTCTAGTTGGAAAATTATGTCCTGGATAAAACCCATGGTGACTGGTTAAGTCCAGATATTCTGTTGAACGTGGATCAGTATAACCGGTTTTTATATCGAGGTTTATATCACCGACAATGACACAAGTATTTCCTTTGCACATTGCCATAATGTTACCGAGTGAATCACAGAAATTTGTGATATTAGAGAAGGATGGAGATCTATAAAGAGCTATGATTGACAATTCATTACCAACACTAATGACTAAACAGTTTGAGTCTTTGAAAGGTGGCTCTATTATATTAACATGTAAATTAGATTTGGTGAACACCACAATACCATCATTTTGATTAATAAACTTTTTGGAGCAATGATACTTATAATTGTCAATGTTAAAAGAAGGAGTTCGATCGTCAAGCCAGCACTCGGTTAATATAATAATATCCGGAGTGAAAAGAAGTCGACTCAGCAGTACAGTAAAGTTATTGATATTTTTATTTATGCTGCGTATGTTCTGCATAATCACCGTATACTGTGTTGTTGTATCTCCGAGGTAATGTTTGCATTCATCAATTGAATGAATTTTACAGGATGTTATAATGTCTGTATTATCAATTTCACCAGTTAGTTCTGCAAGATTAGCCATTTGGATAAATAAAAATGAGATATAATGTTCCAAAAGAAATGGGTGGAAGGTGAAGATATAGACAACTAAGACGCGGATGGAGTGGTATCGTATAGTAAAAAATAAAAAATATGTGATAGTATTTGTAATGTATTTTATGGGAGATCGGTAAGCGTGATTTGTATTGTATTGTAAAGTAATTGAGGGATTTATGCGTGTGTATGTAGTGTGGGACTGTTGAGATGTGTAAGGTCGTGAACGTAGTCAATAGGTTTAGGTAAGTATATGGTGAGGTGTATTGTAGAACAAAATTGTAAGCATATAAATTTGTGAAAACACTAAAGCATAACATAGTCATAACAAAAATAAAAGTAAACACAATGCAGAACACAAAACAAAAGGTCCATAACATGATATTGTATTTAACAGTATTCGCATTTTGGTGAGAAAATAATCTAAACATGCATAAATATGAGGTATATAGGTATTTGAGTGATAATAGTCACTTTGTATTTTCTTTGTATTTTATTAATGTACCTCAGTAACGTGAACTTCAGGAGATTTCCAGGTGGTGGGACATATTATGAAAATAATAAACCTTCCATTACTCCAGCTCCGGTACAATGAATATCTTTAGCATTACTTATTATAATTAGAAGATCTTTTCTATTTAATATCTATATCTTCTCTTTTATATCTTTTATACTTTTTTGAAGGCATCTTATCTTGTATCCCTCCTGAAACTAGTCGTAAAAATTGTTTGAAAACTTTGTAGACGAAATCACAAATGGCCATTTGGCTCTAAAATAAATAAAAAGTGAAAAAATGCATGACAGATCGTTACAATCACATACAAGCTAGTTCCCACGGCATTTATCACAACAGGTAATCAACTCAGTGAACTACGGAATTTGGGTCCGACGATGTCTCCGAGATAAAATGCTTCCTACTTCTGCTACATTGTGAACCAACTTCTTCGTCTTAGTTTTTCTTAGTTAAATAGACTTCCCTCCACTGCTTGTTACGATAGGTCCGTAATCCATGAAGTTTGCGTGTTCATATATTATGAGTTCTATTTTAATCAGAGAGGAAAAAAGTACTTACCATATCACTAGCATTCATTAACATAGATCTTTGTGCAATTTTTTTTTCTATCTAGGAGTGTCTTATTGGCCAACTAGAAAACTAGTGTTTTGTTTTTAACCTTTAAACAAAATTTCCGTCAGCATTATCTGCGCCTTGACATTACAAAATTGAGATCTTATCACGTTCTATAAAACATAATTAGTCTGTTATTTGAACAACACCAATTATTATAATGGCTGCATTGTCTAGGTCCACTTAAATGAAATCCCGAGGGGCATTTCTATGTAAATATTTAAATCACTTCTCTTTTTATTTCTTGCGGTGCATATTTTAGTTTCCGCATGAATTCATTTGTCTATGATTATTATTCTTAGCACGATCTGTCGTATCTTTTCACGCATCTTGGTAAGTAAGTACATAAACAATGTCTCCCACTGTTGCTAGCTGACTTTGACTGAGATATGAGTTTTGGGATTCATCTCGGCATTTCCACTTTAGCGTTTATGATTACTACGTGCATAGACACACTAATAAATAAAGGCCGATTTAAACTCTTTCTCGCTCTTTACATAAACTGGCAGATGATTGCCTATCGAATACGAGATTTTCAGTACGAATTCGTAATACAAACAATATGTATAAAATTTTGTATGCAACCATTTTCTCGATAGACACAGATTCTCGAATGATACTACCGAGAAACTTTCAGTTTAAATCGGTCTTTAATTGCGATGTGTAAGAGTCATGCCATATTGTGCGTTGCGTTGCACTGTGTCGTGTTTGGTGTTTGGGATTGACGAATTATATGGACGTCATAACAACGTACCTATGACATAACGTCATAAGCTAAAGCAATGCTATGGGCTGTGTGGTATCACCACAATTGTGATATATACTAGTAGGTTTATTTGGTAGATATTATAATACCATTTTGAAACGTCTTTTTATTGGTGTTGACATGTCATGCTCGCTAATTTCTCTTATTAACTAACCTAAATGATAATGTACCAAAATCTTTTTTATGTGCTCCTTCCTTCCTACATTGTGGTAAAAATAAATTAAAATTTCAGTCTTTATAATCACATGCCTTCTTCAGCAAAATAAACCGAGTCATATATATATAATTATTTGAATGACTAAGATCCAATGTAACTGTGTTATGCGTGAAATAAATATAAATTACCTTTAACTATCTATTAGTAATTATTATTAATAAGATCATACAAAATGTATTGATTTTTATGCGTTATAAGGTAATATTATTTCAAGAAATAATAAACTTTAAACGGTTGATATGAATTAAACTCACACAAGTAGCTTTAAAATGCGTCAATTACTTGTAGAGTCAGCAAAAGTAGATATAGGCTTAGGTATATCTGATTACCTCGTGTGACAAAGAAGCAATTTATGGAATAAGCAAATCACATAAAGAAAGATTAGACGTATCGTTGGCACATCGCCCAGCAGTAGTATCACTCAGATATTATTCATATTTCCTTCTTCCTTTACCTAGCTGTTTCCGGAAGATAATTTATTATCCTCTTATAGTGACCAATAGTACAAGGGCAAGGTATGGTAGGGCCCAAAGATGTTACGAATGTCATGCGTGTGTAGGGTTGCTATACTAAAACTATACTATACTAACTATACTGTTAAAAACAGTATTATACTGTTTTGCACTACATTATACGTTTTACTGTTGAACAAAAATAAAGTATACTAATTACTGTTTTCAGGTTTTTTTTTTTAAATTTACTTAAGTGTTGAGACGTATGAAGTTTTAAAAAAAGACTGTAAATTAATAAGTTGTGCGAGAAGTTCTAAAAATATGTATTTAAAACATTAAATAAATAAAATACTGTTCATTTTTCTAAAATACTGTTTACTATTCTTTTCAGACCTACATATACTTTATTTCTTCTAAAAAATGTTGGCAACGCTATGCGTGTGCCTTATTTTTTATCCTACGCAAATCTATTTAAACTAAGATTAAGATAACTCGTCATATTAGCGGTATCACTTCCTAATGTCAGTTGATTAATGTGTTTCTGTTTCCGATCGATCGATCACGGCGTGTGACGACACCGGCGCAGGCGCAGGCCCACGATCAGATGCGTTGAATGGATTACCGTGATGATTGATGTTTTGTAATAGATTGAAAGAAAACAAGCTTTTTGTATAGATTATTTTGATTTTAATTGGGTATTGATTGAGGCACGATGAAGGTGACTACTGAATGTTAATTTGTTTAGGAAAATTATAAATACTGTATTGATTGACAGGTACTCCCCAAGGTAAGGTCCTGGATATAAGAATAGATTTAACGCATAGTTGCAAGTGATTTATTATTTAACTAGTTGTGCCTGCGACTTCATCCACGTGGATGTCGGAAAGTTACACTCAGCCCGCGGAACCCTAAATATTTTTCTAAAATAAAAGTAGCCTTAGTTATTCCTTATAACATCAGCTATCTGCCAGTGAAAGTACCGTTAAAATCGGTCAAGATTAGCCGGAACAAACACATAGACAGACAAAAAAAAACTCTGTAAAATTACCATATACTTTCATAAGGATTGAGTAAATGCTGTTATTTTGACATTACAAACACATACTTCAATTTTATTTCTTTATATAGAAAATAAGTGTTACAGTGGTGGTGACTGCCTCGTTGGTCTAGTGGTCGCAAGCGCGGCTGCCGAGCGTGAGGTCCTGGGTTCGATTCCCAAGTCGGGCAGTGTTATTGAGTTTTTCTGTTAGGAAATTCTCATTAACAGCCCGGAGTCAGGAAGTTAGTGGTGTGACACCCCCGTGAGATAGGCCGCCGTGACCGAAATACGGTTGGGAGTATATCATTTTAAGTGTTTTGGTATACTGCAAGCTTGCTATTAATTCATATAAATTAATAATAATTCACTTTAATTACAATACATTGTGTTAAACCAATGTATGATACTTTCCCAATATTCTGCTTTATAGATAAAGTCTTTACCCTTCATGCGCTAGCAGATTCCAAATCAAGGAGTTAAAGAGTTATGGGAATTCAACTGGAAGGCACGGCAAGTAAATTTCTGTTACGGGCTTAATGCTCTATATGGACAAGTGGTTATGGCTAACGCATTCCTTTTTTTTCTCTATCTAAAAAGTCCAGATACTCGTATTACTTATACCTCAGATCTGAAGCCCCTGTTGCTCAGCTCCAAAATCCGGCCCTGTGTTGAATAAAGAAGAAAAAGAGGGCGAGTTTCCTACAACGGCTATACAGGCAGGATGCTATATCATTTTATTTTAGTAAGTTATATTAAAGTCATGTAGTAAACCTTATTACATTAACTATAAAGAACTTGTGTAGTTTATCTGTTGTATAATAAATAAATAAGTAAATAATCAACCGGTTAACCTTTACATAGGAAGCTTTTCCTGATATTTAATTGATTTATTTTGTACCTATAGTCACATGTCTTTACAATTACCCATCAGTGACATAACATAGTAATATGTTATCTATGCAATAATTACCACCATTCAATGAATGTAGAGCATACTTCTGTGGCAATTTGCGCCCGCGCCACCGTAATGTTGCAAAACATATGACTTTGTATATTAAATACGTAAGTTATATAATTTAATGTTTTTTATAGTTGTTGTTTATTATAGTCACTGTATAGGAACTGAGTAGGTAGCGATGACGTCACCATAAATGTGAAGGAAGAATTCGGAATTCTAGTTAAATACTTGTTCTGTGATGTCTTAGAATAAATATGAAAGGTAAAATAGGTATGATTTGAATCCACAACCTGTGGTTTCTAATCCGCACATTATTATGAAATCAGTGGTGCATTTTGGGCTCAAAACTGTGAGCATTGACTAATCACACTAAAGAATACCATATCATATTATTCCGTTATATATCATTCAGAGTTCCAGGTGTGCATGCTTTAAAGGAAATTAAAATAACTATTTCAAGAATTCTATGCTTTATATCAAGATTTCCTGTTTATTCATAATTAATGTAATTAGTGTGTTTGCTTCTATAATTAACTCCGACACTAGGTTTTTCATCAACCATACGATAAGAAGAGATCGCTGATATAGTATCATCATCATCATCATCATCCCCCTGCCCTTATCCCAATCTATTTGGGGTCGGCGCAGCTCTCTCTCAAACTTTAGCAGCATGCCAGATAGGTATATCTGGCATGCTGCTAAAGTTTTGGCTATGTTTTAAGAACTCGGCCGCCTGCCTGACGTCAACCCTCTTTGGGAATGCTGTTGTTGGTGGTTACCGCCACCGATACGGTCTCCTTCTATCTAGCTATGTCACACCAAATGTTATCCATGCACCAGGTTTTGATGTTATCCTTCTATCACACTCCACTAACCGGGCTACAGATACAGTATGCTATATCAAATTAAAATTTCCTTTCTTCAGTGACTCCTTTGGGGTTTCGGATTTTCATAGCAACATACGCAAGCCAATTGTTTGCTCACAATACAAAAAAAAAGGAAAACAAGAAAGGCTAAAGTTTATTGTTTTTGAGTGTCAAACATTCAGCCTGTTCCTAAATGAGTCCACCGATTCAAACATTTTCCCATCACTAACCCACCTAGCCGTCGCCTTTTTCGAGACACGATTAAAAGTCGGATATTGATTTCCACTTCAGCCGATTATAATATTAATTGACAATTAACCTAAACCAACAGGTTCGAAAACAACCCACTTAATTATTTAAGGGGTTAAAAGGGTTGGGAGTTAATTTAATACCAATTATGACGGAGTGCTTCATAATTTGAATGTTAATTGTTTGTAGTCATACATTTAGTTGGTACATGTAAAACAAAGTTATGAGCTTTTATATAAACATACATATGTAGTTATATAAACTTATGCCTTTTTGCTGTAGGGTGGGCAGAAACTACATAACACCATCTGCTACGATCATTACATACTTCTTTTGCTTCGTCCGCGTTCATACATCTGGTCATACATGCGCGCCACATCACCAGTAGAGTCGGTGTATGTCCTATAAGGCCGTGGGGACGCCATCGGACGCTCTTCTAAATCATAATTTTAACAAGCTAGCAACAAAAAGCTAAATTGAATTAAAATTGTGGTTCAAGATAAATCTTTGAAAAGCATTAACGCTTGCTTAACGAACTCTAAAGTTATTATATTAAATGGAAAAAAGAATACGGTCGCGAACAGGATTCCAACCTGCGTATAAGGACTGAATTGATAACAATAACGTCGCCATAAGACGTGTTAAAATATGGAAGAAGAATATTAATTATAATAATTCGCGGTGGTTAGCAGAGGTCGAGATGGCTTAGTGGTCAGAGCGCCTGGAGTATTCATCCGGGAGGCGCAGGTTCGAATCCTGTTCGCGACCGTATTCTTTCTCCATTTAATATAATAAATTTAAAATTGTGGTTATCAATGCTCATGCCTTCTCTATATAAAAAGAGGCGCTTGCCCGGCAGAGGGACGTCAGTCATGGGCTGGTTATATATGTATGTAAAAACCATTAATGAGCTACGTACACGAGATTTGAAAGAAAATTGATTAAGTAGTTGAATTCATAAAGAGATAATCAGCTATGTATTAGAAGGTGTTTTGTGTCGATATCAATACTTAGTATATTGTGAGACGAAGTTATAAGAGTATCATATACCTCCGTTAACTTTCCTTATCGCATGCAAATGTTAAATAGGAAAACCACACATAATCCACGAGGACGCGAATTTTATATAAGACCTAGGTAGGTCTTATATAAAATTCGCGTCGACAGGAAATCATTTTAGGTAGGTACCTATAATGATTTCCTGTAATATTTTTTTACCTCAATAGTAATTAGTAAATAGCATTTCTATAACGTATTTTTTTATAAACATCTTTAAAGAATATGGGACGTTAGTGTTGTTTTTTTTTTACTTTTATGAAGATGTAACTATGTTTAAAAAATATATTATTAATCTGGAATTATCGTTACACGTTAAATTATACGGAATTACTACTCCAGTAGTGTCTATATAAAGATTTTGTTTTATTTCCGTATAATTCTAAATAGTGTAGTCTTATATTTGTGCGTATTTAAACTAAAATGAATTCGTGAGCTCTTAAAATAAATCGTGCAGAATTACTCATATTTTTTTAGAATGTCTTAACTAAAAACTGTAAAATCATTAAGATACGGAAGGAGGTGATTACATTTATATTTAAAATGTTCAAATGTGAAACACTGACAAAACATTTCATATATTTTTTCCTTAATATACATCTTATTACGCAATAAGTGGCAACACTAGAATTGCAGATTCACTTAGACACAATCAATCATTGTCTATACATCCTACATTATGTGCATTTATCATGCAATTATTTATTTGGAACGATTGGTTTACAATTGCACAAATTATGCGATATTAATTAAAGATAACCGTATGCACAGAATGGACTACATTATTATTAAGTACAGATTCCTCAAAATGGAGTTTAATTGCAAAATGGAGCTATAAATCCAGATTTCTATTCCTACACGTATACTTATAGAATTAAGTAATCTAATAAATAATTGAAGTATCTCAAAAACAGTACCTACTGTACAATTAGCCTCATCATGCGATCACGAATCTGCCAAAGTGGTGTTTAGTACCATACCACTGATCCTGGAACCTAGTTACATGGGCACTATGTATATGGAATTAACCCATCATAATGCAATTTTGAGCAGTAGGCATTAACAAACCAAAAGCGTTTGAGTTCAAATGTCTAAATTACTAATTCAAGATATGTCTTTGAAAAAGCATTAACGCATGCTTAGCGAATTCTAAAGTTACAATATTAAATGGAAAAAGAATACGGTCGCGAACAGGATTCGAACCTGCGCCTCCCGGATAGATACTCCAGGCGCTCTGACCACTAAGCCATCTCGACCAAAATTCTCTTATTCTTCTCTCTCACGACCTAAATTACTAAATTAATATATTCAGTATTTTAAATAATCTTTGCCCAACAGTAGGATCTTTACTTATTTTTACTATCAAATCCTACTTAGGTATTTTGATAATTTAATACCTAAATAATGTTTTCATAACAAACATACTACTCGAACCCGGAATCACTCAATCATATACCTAAATAAATGTACCGTAAAAAAATTTAACCCGAGGCACAAAGAGCAACAAAACTTCTGTTAATTAGGTTATGAAATTATAATCATAATACATATGTCTCAAAACAGACAAGTTATCTTTTTCTCGCACTTTTAAAAATCTACTAACTATTTAGTTCGAACTTTTTCTCAGTCATTACTAACAAAAAGCGTCGTTCATTTTGCAGTGGCACGACCGTCGCCAGTTGTCATTTTTACATAATAAAGCTGCGGATGCGGACGGACACTCCGTCATGTCATCTCGACCTCCCACTTCCTCTACAAAATAACGAGACCGGAGACACAAAAGGTTCAATGCTCACAATACGTGAAGAGAACTTACAAATAAAATGCACTCGAGGTTAGTTGAAAGTCTAATTTAACAGCTATGGTATAGATATTAACATTCTCTTGCTTTATTCAAGCAAGATTTTCGCATTCTACTTTTACTTAAATTTAAAACCCGATCGGAGTTCTTAATGGTCAGCGGAGCACCTGTTAGTGAACTCCATTTAACCTTAATTTTGATACCTTAATGTTGTTACGAAGCGAATCGCTCTTAATTATTGCACTGTTACTTTAAGTAGTAAGTAGTTTTCTTGCCTTATTGGTGCGTTATTCTTGCATTACTGCAACTATATTCTTGCATGACTGTTGCATGATCCTTGCATTACATATATTTTTTTTACTTTCGTGGTGCAGTATATCGTATGTTAGAACTTCTGTGTTTCCTTTTTATACTGTGCCAGCTCTGACGCATCGCAAATCAAAGTGACAGTAAGGGCTGAATAAGCCTCAAATAACCATAGACAATCTCTCTATATAAGGCACTAAGTAGGTAGCCGTTAGTGATTTTCCGTGTTTTAGCTACTGTGTGTGTTGTATAAAAAATTGGGTGACGTTTCCTTGGAGGGACTATTAATAATATAAATGGACGTGCCACTACCGCTGCATCATTATTTTCTCTTCCGTAGTGGGTTAACAGGCAACTCAGTATAAAGAAAACATAAAAATGATTTGTAGTTTTATTGAGGAAAGATTATAAACGTGGTATAGTAGCTTTTTTCTGCATTGCGTGCATAAGGGATGAAAAATAAAGGTTAATTAATCAACTTTAAGGTCATACGATTACTAATATAGTAAAACGAATTTCATTTCCGATTTTCTTCTAGGTATCCATTTTGTAATACATTCATAATAATTATACGATACCAAAATTCAAAGCTCAAATGCGGTAACAAATTTCAAAATTATCATCATCCATATATTTCACGCTGATTTCGAACAAAGGACAACAATAGCTGAATTACAATTTAAAATTAAACCGTTGTGTCGCGAAACTTTCTATCGAACAAAGCATGAGGGCGGTATAAAGTATGAAGTTATCTACTTACATCTAACTTAGAAAAACGTTTAGCTATCACGATCTGTCCCGATAACTATTACCTGGTGATGTTACGTTTTAACGCGGGGAAGAAAAAAGGTTAATCTACAGAGAAAGTGCAAGTAGCCAAGACATTTTCACTGTCATTATTATAGGTAAGATTAGGTTGGTGATACACTGCACTAAATTGAAAGGAAGTATTATGTTAAAAAAAGATGCAATTTTTTGTTATTTCAGTTTCAGTTTAATGTAGGTACTGGATATATTACAGATTTTATTTGTTTACCTTCCTACGCACATAATGCAGATACGTAAAATGCCAGAATACGCATAATGCTAGATACGCAAGGTGCCCGATAGGTACGCCAAATGACGGGATTCCGTAATGCACGTAAAAAATACACTAATTTAATATTTCTGAAGTATTTTAATTAGTTTGGCCCGTTTTTGCTACTAGTACTGTTGCATTATCACTCCATAATTTATTGATCACGTTTTTGCATAATTGTAACGAGCGGCAACAAGTTTTGTAAATTAATTTTGAAGTAATTTATTTATTTCATTATTATTAAAGTTACACAGTCAAAGATAACTGTAAACTTTTATTGTTAAATAAATATATTCATCATTGAACTACCTACTTATAACTAAGTACAACAAATTGTCTATAATAAACACAGCAATTGAAGAAAATGTTACATTGTATGAATCGCCTGGCAGTGAAAAATTTATCATACCTAATTCCGTACGGCAATAAATGGTAAATATTTTATGGAATAATTTATTATATTAAGTATTTGTGTAACGGCAAGTACTTGTATATTTTTATCGTTTGTTTAATATCTCCACTCGTTTTCTGATATGCAATGTACAGTTTTGAATCCAATCTCTGACTCACATTATGCTTCGATTTGCAGAAGCTTATGGGAAAACAGTTTAATCCTACATGCCAAGTACCCGTCGATGTTCAAATAATTACTTATTATCTAATATTTTTCCACTTTTGATGTCAATCTAATTGGCTTTGTCCAATGCTGTGCGTCATCATTTCGACCTATGGGGTCTGTAATCCTTAACGTTTCATTGGTAGTAATTAAATCCGCAACACAAAATAACACTGAAGCAATTAAATCAAGCACAATAGGTAAGTTTAGACAGCTCAAAACAATACCTATTATTGTAGAAGTGTATATTTTTTATGTCATAATATAATGGGCAAAGTGATAATCTTACACTCTGTGTGTCGCAAGCATTAACACGTGCGTTATAGTTTTTATGCAATAATAATCAGTCTCAGAACCGTTCATGGCAACTAGCACTTACAGGCGACGAACAAATTACCGTGATGGCGTGAGATTGTTTATAATTGAAACACTTTTTTTCCACATCGGATGATAAACGTCTTCAACTTAGAAGTTTTTAAGAAAATCATTGTAAGCTCTCAACACCCGGTTCAGATTAGAAAAATGCAGCGCTTTAAAAACTAATAAGTTAATAACACAGTATCTCATAAAACTAGAAACCAAATATACCTTTAGATAGATAACTTCTAGGGTCAATGGGACAAAAAATGCTCTACCTTGCTTTCTACCTTTCTTTGAAAGGGTACCTTTATATTGGTATGTTATACCAATATCGTATATCAACATAAACAACAAGAACATTTTCTTCAGTGTTTCAAGGGAACGGTACAGAAATTCGTTCACATAAAATAAATGTTGTTTGGTTTATTCAATGCTCTACAATTTTCCACAGTATAGGTAGGAACGTCATAAGTTGAAAGAATTTTAACCAATTATTGGTTAAAATATAAATTTATATACAATTAATGAATATACAAAAGATATGTAACTAAGCAATAGGTATACAGTTTGTAGAAATCGGTTTGTAAAACTTTCGTTTATAACAGTTTATTGTATCATCTCTTTATTCAATATTTCGGATATATGTAGATACAGAATAAAGGCCCGACTCGCACTTTACCATACCTTTTTGTCATGGTTATGTCGATATACAATATTGATATAAGATACCAATATCGTATATCGACATAAACAACATTTTCTTCATGGCAAAAGAAAATGGCCATTATAGCATAAACGTTCTAAATTTATACAGATTCAAATACCTACATCTAGATTAATTAATATAGCATGCTTCTAAAGCCATCTAAAATTACTTTACTAGCAATGGCTCAGCTGAACAGCAATAATAAAACAACCTAAAAAGGACTTCCAAGAACCAAACACGAAAAGGGGTTTAAATATTTAACCGAGCAATATTTTCTTGCATTTTGTCTGGGAACAATGCTAAATAATCCATTGCATCCAACTGACTTTTGCGTTCCACTGTAAAAGGAAATTTTTGTACATCACGAACTTGTGAACATGTCTTTATTAAAAGACAAATATTGTATAGGCATTGCAAGTATCATGAAAAAATTTTGCTACTATACCTAATACGACGGTCAAAAGATTAATGCAAAATTGTGTCGAAGATATGCCTCAATTTCATTTTTATTGCAAATAAGGACCCGATTGCAAACAATACGAATATAAATAATTGTAATCGATGGGGCAACACTAGTCGAATTCCAACAGCTGATGTTACGAATATGAATATAAATTGGAATCGATGGGTAACTTTAGGTAATCTAATTTAACACAATCTAATCGATAAACGTAACTCGATAAATTATATTTGACATTTCTGCAAGCGAGAGGTCCTTTCACCTAGAGATTTGTCGTATAGTAATAACCTATATACAAATCCAGTGATCCTCATCCTACGCAAAATCTTCAGCAAAGTTTTCAATAAGAATTTCAAAATATCTTATTTAATTCTTACGAAAATCAACAAGTGTCTCATTTATCCGTAGCAACAAACAGGACCACTTAGTTGCGCTTGCGCCACGATGAACTAAAAAGCAATACTCGACGATTTCCTAACGAAATCTCAAACAAGATGTTACAACTGCAGCCTCTTTATTCCAATCTTCAATAGACTCACGAGATTTTCGACCACTCCAATTTGACCTCTAAGCTTAAATTACACACCTTAATTTTTGCTAATAAGGTTCAAATTACCAAAAATTTTCATCGCGGAAGTGATGATGCAATTGGTTATAATGTTTCGGGATTATATTATCTACATTTTCTTATTGACGCCTGCAACTTGTATGAACGTTCTATTCTGATGCAGTGTATAACCTTACGCCGTGACAAGGTCATGTCAGAAACGTTTGGGGAAATACAGATACGTGTTATTGTTCAAAGATTAGACTTTATACCAAAGTGTTTGCCTAAAGACTCTTAATAATTATTTTATTAGGTACTTGTGATAACTTTTTGCTGTGGTAATAAATCTCATCTCTACCTCTATATAGTATGAAACAAAGTCCTGCTGCGTTTTTGTGTATGTATGTGTAAATATTTTTCCAAAACTACTGAACAGGTTTCTACAACACAGTGTTTCAAGAGAACGGTTCAGAAATTCGTTCACATTCAATAAATGTTGTTTGGTTTAATCAATGCTTTACAATTTTCAACAGTGTAGGAACGTCATAAGATAAAAGAATTTAAACCAATTATTGGTTAAAATATAAATGTAGATACGATTAATGAATATAAAAAAGATATGCAACCATTTAAGCAATATAAAGTATGTAGAAATTGGTTTGTAAAACTTTCGTTTATAACAGTTTATTGAATCGTCTCTTTACTCGATATTTCGAATATACCTAGATACGGAATATAGGCCCGACTCGCACTTTACCATACTTTTTGTCATGAATAGGAATATACTTAGTGTACAATATAGTCATTAGCATTATTCATATATATTACGACATTAAAACGAATAATATATAAATATAGTACATAAGCTGTGAAAAACAATTTATATCTAATATATCATGCATGAAAGCATTAACACTTTTATTTATTGGTATTCATAATAAACACATCAACACGGTCTAAGGATATTTTTAAAAAAGCGAATTACTATCAATATGTTAATTATTTATATGACATGTATATATTTAAAAGATACGTTATTTAATATTCTACCATTTTCTAGTAATGGTTAAGGTACTTCGATTAAAATTTCAGGATTTTATGGAAAAAAAATGAAGCATAGACGGAAACCGTATATGAATTAACTTTTAATTTATGAGTAAAAACTGAAAAAAATATAAAAATCATTTAATTTGTGTTTATAAACTTGAAGTTAGTAGTCTGAGAAAGCGCCCATGATGTTCATAACACATCGGCAACGATTCGGCATGCTCAGAACAAGGTTGTCAATGTGTTGCTGCGGAATATTGTCCCATGTCCTTCTGAGGTGCGCAAAAAGTTGATCTTCTGTAGCCAGATTTTCAGGAACTTCCTTCAGAGGTCTTCTTTGCAGCATATCCCACGCATGCTCAATGGGATTTAGATCTGGCGATTGAGCAGGCCAGTCTAAGGCCCTCACATTGTGTGTATGTAACCAAGCTGCTACCGTTCTCGCCGTGTGTGCCCGGGCATTGTCGTGCATGAGCAGGAAATCTTGCCCCATTTGTGTTCTGTGGGGCAAGATTACGGGCCCCAGCACCTGTTGGACGTATCGTTCTGCCGTCATATTGCCCCGCACCCAAACGAGATCCGTCCGTCCTCCAAGACGAATTCCTGCCCAAACCATAATTGTTCCTCCTTGGTATGGGTGAACTTCCTGAGGGTTCTGAAGACGGCTCCATCGTCCAGGAACTCGCCAAACACGCGTCCTTCGTGAATCTGGATGGAAGCCGAACCTGGATTCATCCGTGAACAGCACATTAGACCATTGTTCACGGCCCCAGTCCACGTGGTTCCGAACCCATTCTAATCGTCGTCCACGATTGCCTCTCCGTAAAGGTGGGACCCGGAGTGGTCTACGAGAGCGTAGATTGCTTTCATGCAGTCGCCTTCTTACAGTTCGGTCACTCACAAGCACTTGGTGTTCCACTCGCAGCCTTTGGACCAATTGAGTCGCCGTTGCATTTGGTTGAGCTCGCGCAGTAATTTGCAAAAATCGGTCTTGTCTGGGGGTAGTGATGCGATTTGGCCCCCGGTGCCTCTCCGCTACTTCACCTGTGGCACGATAGCGTGTCCACAATCTTGAAATTACATTTTGGTATGGCCCTATGGCCTCAGCAACATTACGCTGAACAGACCCAGCTTCCAGCATTCCCACAGCTCGTAACATCTCCGCCCTCGTCAAATGTTGGCGTTGCATGGCTACAATACCTCAATTTTAACTTTATCTTTCGTTTAAAAATGAAAAAAAAACTGTAACTAAATGTAATTCGTATTGTTTTCTAAATTTCGCACAAATGAAAATTCCCTCTCCTACACATCAAGACATTTTTAGGCCACCGAAATAAAAGAATTTTCAAACATTTGAATTTGGAATTAGTCTGAGATAAATTACAAACAAATCGGTGTATAAAAGATTCCAATGCGGCCAGTACTTTTCGAGTTATTTAATTGAGTATGAAATATCCCTAGACCGTGTTGATGTGTGTAATTTATGTGTGCAAATTTTTGAATCACTACTGCTACTGTGAAGGTTTTATTATAAAATTAACAATATATATTTAATAGGCAATGACTACTTAAGTAAATATGACGATCTTGCATTGATTTTGCGTCATTATTAATATTCTATGAATTGAAATGAAAGAGGCAATCGGTACAGCCGAAACCGCAAACGTTCCCCTGAAATTTAGTTTTTTTTCCTCTATATGTCAAGGTAACTTTGGTCTGCTAACAAATTATTAGCCTCTTCCATTATTTAACTTTAATGGCCTTTTACAGAACGGCGCTAATTATTGTTTACAAATACTTATAATTTAATTAAACTAAGTAGCTACTATTGCTAGTGCATTTATGGAAGAAGATAAATACGTTAAGTCTTGGTATTTTCATCAAATAACAGTAATCCTGATACGCTCACGACAATATCCTGTGCCTCTAAATTGCATTTAAATCCAATGCGGATATTTTAAAGGTGGATTCTACCAATGAAATTCAACAACTTTCCCTAAGAAAAATGTGTCATTAAACCAAAACGTTTTTTATTTGTGCATTTTTAAAAGTTTAGTCTATAAACTTTAAAAAAGTTATGATAGAAGGAGTGAACGATAACTTGACTACTGACAGAGGAGAATAGAACAGAAAAAAATTGCGGGGCCCCAAATAACTTCGAATCAAGACAGGAAGAAGAAGAAACAATATTATTATAAAAAAATATTACGAAAGCGTAACGCGTGTCAATTGCCAAAATAATTCTAAATATTTCATCTCGAAAAAATGTAATTATGCCTATAGTTAAAGTTAACAGTGGCTTGTGTTGATAATGCGTTTAAAATCGATGTTTTCTATTTTATGGCGTTTAGAATACAGGCTGCTAAAAGTTCTATGATAGCCTCTAAACATTTGTGCTTTCGCTTTCGATGTACTTTTCTGCATGTTGCGGTTATTGTAGCAATTTAGTTAACATTTGATATGGTTAGTAAGCTTTCTAAAGTAACCACGAGTGTTTTTATTAAACGGCCATAAGTAGTTATATTGGTTTCTGATTTTACATAGCCATAAACATTATATAAAAAAATAAACGACGAATGCTACCTTTAAATTATTAGTTTTACTATATATATCTTAGATGTTTATGAGCTCTGTCGGACTTAGCTTTGGATTATTTATATTAGTAATATATCTGAAAATATAACTTACAATTTGTAATTTCTTTCCTACTTCTACATCAAAGAAATCACATAAAAAACAAAATCAATTGTATTGTATTTCATAATTGATGTCGTCCAATTTTATTTAGACGACATCATATTAAACTTCGATGAGTTCATGTACTCATAATTATTCATTCAATATTTCAATCATAAAAGGGGTGTAACTCTTATTGTTATCGTAAACCCACGTACATAATCTAGATACCTACATTATGTAATGGGACTTCATGGTGGTATGGTAATTGTAAAGTTATGGTTATCGGTCACGGATCTGAAAAAAATACGGATGTAACCTTGCCTTGTCATAAGCGAAGCATAGATTACGCACACAAATACGGAGCGTACTGGCGCCGATTAGATGAGTTTTAAGTATTTGTATGTGTTTAGCTCGAATGACAACCGAAATTGGATTACTAAGCATGCTTCTCACATGTCATACGCAACGCTACGTCCGTTTTCTTTAAGATCCTTGTTATCGGTATTGTTTGGCATTCAGGCCAGAGAAAATCCAATGAAATCATTAATTCCGTTGCACGGTTCCATTGTTTACAATTCATCGAGTTTCTTTTCGCCAAATAATTAACTGTTGGAACGTAATTATTTCATAATAGGCAATTTATGTTTGTGACAATATAGATATTAAAAAGACATCTTTCTATGAAAAATCCAAATATTTGTTGCATGGCACTATAATGGAACTGGCACTATAACGAAAGGAAAAAGTTACACTATTCCTTTTTTAAACGATGTCTTTTTTATAGCTTCTCTAATATGGTGTTGCCCTTCTAACGTGGGAATACCGCGGAAAAGCCTTGTTATATTTATGAAAACCACCGTTTAATAGTTTACTGATGACATTTATGGATATCCATAATGACTGGGTTCATAGGCCATAATTATTGTGTCACAAATTGGTATTATTCTATGACATGACCTAAATACGGGGTCACTAAATTGGTTCTCTTTTTTAAAAGTATGTATGTAATGATGATGAGTGATGACTGATGACTGGCTTAGGGTTAAATAAGTAATATGAGCCAGAAACAAAACTTGCCGTCTTCTTTTTAAGGTCTGTCAACGTTATTATTACTTGATAATTCATTCAAAATTATTTAGTTTTTGAGGGACCGTCTGAATCAAATCTTTTTGAAACAGATCCAAGACAAGAAAAAATTAAGAGTTTCAAGTAGGTATCAAAACGACATAAAATTAATAAATAAATATCGTTAGAACCGGATTATACACGTATAAAATTAACTATGTGTTATGAAATCTGATATTGGACCCAATAAACTAATCTTCAGTGTCTTCGAGAACAACACACACACACACAAAGGTAACACTTCCATTGACATTTATTGAAATAAAATAAACCTATCTACTGGTCATTTTGTAGGCAATAAAAAAAGTATGATTTAAAAATCAGTAAGTTATTATATTTAATTAAATAATCTGTGTAAAGTCAGTATCTGTAGATTATGTACTTACCTAAATGAAGACGAAGACCTCATAGGCTTTTAAGAAGTCAAGAATACGAAAAAGGATTAACAACAGACACGTCTTTATTATGAAATATTGTTATTGTTAAGTCTATTCGATGAAGATATTTATAGACCATTCCTAATGTTGTGTAGCTAGATCGGATCATGACCTTATGGCGACCGGTTCGAGCAATGGCTCCAACAACGATTAATATTAATAGCGTATAGGATAACGCGAATCTTTTGTGTTGATCGCCAACAATTTATTTTATTGCACTAAAGTTACTAAACGTGCCTCATAATCTTGTGGGATGTAAAATTATGAGCAAAATAAAATCACGCAATTATTTTGTTATGTTGGTAACATGGTCTAGAAAGCCTGCATGGAGTGCGTTCTAAACCGGATTTAAAAAGTATGATTTCAAATAACGAATTACCTACATGCCTATTCGTCAAATTCATCTTCATCTGTCATCGAATCTAACCTAGCCTACTTTCATGTGAGTTTAATCTACAGACTTAATACCAAAGCTATATCAAATTGTTGAAAATCTAATTACCTATCAAGCATTAACCAATACACAATGTTGACTTGCAAAAATTTTTACAGACGCATCACAAAAATAATTAAATACATCAATTATAAAAATCTGTTAAATTGTCAGACAGTGTTTATAGGCAGTTGTGATTAAAAATGTCGAGCACAATAATAAAAAAAATGCTTGTTTATAACCTAAATACAATCACACTAAAATTATTATTATTTGTCCAATAAAAGAAAAGTTTCCACAACGTCAGATCCGTATTTTGTTGCACAATAAAACCGAGACACGACACAGCTCAATTAAAACTTCTTACGATGCACTTTTGTTAATTTTTATTGACAATAATAAAACTGTATGAGAGCTAAAAAATATATTATTATTATTTTTATAACGACTCTCATAACATCGACCTCGAAAGTTGTGCTTTTCTACAGATAATTATAAATACAAATTTATTATAATATAAGTGATCTGGGTTACTTAATTTAATCAGCATCGTATGTTTCTTAAAATGCGTGATTTAAAATGCACCTAGTTAGATAATATTTTACTTATTATATTCTGATGTTAATAGGACCATTATTCATCGAATTTAGAATTGGTATAATGTTTTACTACGCATTATTATTATTATTCATTTTTATGATGTAAGTTGTAACGGTCGTTTTAATATCTTCATTAACCGTGTTGCTTGTTATGTCATAGTTCCTAGGTCTCAATACCGGCCATTAGTAGACAAATAATGAATATGCATGGACAAGCATGCATATTAAACTTTTTACATAACCGACAGTTACCTATGGAGATAATCACGGAAGATAATATAGATACATAAATTATTGTATGATCACTGAACCCTATGGAATTCTTGATATACAAGTCTACTATGACGATGAAAAACTAATAAGACTAAACTAACATTTTAAATGTAGTCCTGATTGAACCTACTTGAACTTTGTCTAATCATCATTAATAATAAAGCCTTAAAAACTTAAAAGTTATTAGTATTATCTGTGTTTTGATAGATCTACAAAAAAGTCACGCTTCAACTAATTTTGGAAACAGGTTTTAGTTGCGAATTTAGTTTTTTATTACTGATTTAGCCTTAGCACACGTTTTATTTTACTAGCTTTATATGATTTTAAATAAATACTGCCGAATCATGCACCAATATCATATGTATTTTTTACTTAATAACAGTTATTTTAGTATTACAGCTCTTACCTACACACAGATTCGCCAAGAATAAAGCTATATCAAACTTTGCATTTAAAAGTACAGAGTTATTGTCATCGACCAATAGTCATTGACACCGTTACTCGTGTTTTTAATATCCGACAAGGGAGTTAATATTACAATAGATTTTGCAAAAAAGGAAGGTGTCTAAGTGGTACCTACCTAATTACTTCATATTGTAATCATCAGATAAGTCAAAGATACTTTATTATAGACTTAGGTGAGTCCTTCACTGTGTCTTATAAGATTTGGTAAGACTCCGGCACAACGTGTATCCAAGAGTATAGGCAAAAAAGGTATAGGACCTTATTAATTGAGCTTTTATAAACACAGAGGAAGTCTATATTATCTCTGCTGCATATTCCAAAAATAAATCATTAGCTGGCCAGTCGGTCAAGTGCGGTGAGATGAGTTAGCATTGAGCAAGGGTCGTAATTGTGGACATTCACCTTGTTGCTACCATACTGAAGGTTAGCCAAGTTAGTGCCGAATAATGACGTAAATTATACACGTATTCATTGAAATAAAATATGAATTTGACCTCATATGTCCATATCACACGATGACGTCGCCTTAATTGTTGAACATATTATAAAATTGTATTTCCTTTCATCCCTTTTGAATATCCGCAGCAATTCGATAAAAAGACGTTCCATATTCAAAAGATTAAGCTTATAAAAATAGAACGTTGCTTCCACACAAAAGCCAGTCCTAATAAACAAATTAATATCACGTGTAGAAAATGTCACGCTTAGAAAATATCCGTAGCTATCGAAGTAACACGTGTTCACAAATGAATGACTTAATATTTAATTAACATTTGAAACGTTGATTTGTAAGGACGTGATGTTTGTGTGTTTTGTTAATATACTAAAAGGTTGTTAATATACAAAACTTTAAATTACGGTGAAGAAAATTATTTTTTGTTCAAGCTTTTCTAAATGTGGTAGTCATGAAAACTTTTTTTTTTTATAAAATAAAATTACTTATTTGGCTTAAGAATAACTTGCATTAGTTAGGTTAGTACATCATTGAATCAAATTTATTTCACGGCATTTTATTAAAAATGGATGCGCCTATAGGTTAGAGTTCTATAAATCGAGTGTTAAGTATCTAAGGAATCCTACGCAGTTATTATAATAAGTCTTCTTATTAATAATCAAATGATATGATAATAAATTGACGTACATTTTATTTGTTTTATCAGTTTTCATAGAAGTCTATGGGAGAGATAGACGTAACTTCAAAACAATACAGTTAATGCAGTTTTATTGAAATCAGAACTAAGTTTACATAAACCTATGTTTATTTTTGACGAGGGTAATATTACCACTAAGTAATAAAACCCCCTTGGGTAGTCTCAGAGGTCCCAATTTCCCCAGAGGAGCTAGCGGCAACATATTTGATGTCATATGAGACGAACATCGGATGTTTCTACTAGGGGCCTTAGATTTCTTTAGTTCGGTTAGTTTTAGGGCTGTATTCATGAAAGGGGCACAGAAGACGGGACAGTGCCCTTTTCCGACCCCCGTAAGTGTAAGATAAAAGGTGGCAGGCATGGGGAGGCCTATGACACAAGGCCTATAATGATGTTGCGTGGTGTTCCCGCAGACCTCTCATAGAGGGGACTTTAGAAAAATGAATTCTGGGGCATTGATCGCAAATCGCGATCTCTTACTGGTAGGGCCGCAAATGAATTTCCACACGCCCCCGTTGCCCCTACCCATGATGATAAGATGGAACACGGCGGAGTTTTTTGTACATACTCACACCGCTTACCTGAGCGGTGTGGCATTTTGAAAAGCACTTACCGCAGCCAGCTCTGATCGGTAAAAGAGCTTTCATCTTAAGCAATGCTTGGTGAGTCTGTCTATCGAACGGTGACAGCGAGACGCACATTCATCTGAGCGTCTCGGTGCTTCGGTAGAAATCTTAAACCGATACAGGCAGTTATTAATTAATAGTAGTTACCTAGTGGCTAAGCCAAGTTAGAGGACTGTGGGTGGCTTTGGCTTGATCCGTAACTATATGAAAGCTTGGCAAAAACCTTAGAGACATGATAATGAGTAAGGGGTTAGCCTTCAAAATATCCTTGTACGCAAGACTAAGTATACGGTTGTGTTTAACTCAATCTTTCCTTGTTTAAGTTCGCAGAAACATTTGAGTTGTACAAACTTTTAATGTTTCCAAACAAAATAATAAATATTTAAAGAGGAAAGTCATTCAAGTAAATATTGATGATGTAGTCTTGTAGAGCCTCGATTCCGAAGTAAATTAACTTTAATTAGAGCTCTTAATTTGATTTTGACATATCTTAATTCAGTCCGTCTCCCACATAGGAGTATAACGGCAGATGATAATTTATAGCATTGCAGCCAGTTTCGTAAATTCGTCTTTAATTTACTGCATCGTTAGTTTAGGTGTCCCAAGCGCGATTGCTGAGCATGAGGTCTAGGGTTCAATTCCCGAGTCGGGCAAAGTTTCATTGAATTTTTCTGTTAGGGGATTCTCAGTAGTAGTCCGGTGTTTCTAATTGTGCCCGGGTGTTGGCAATATGCTCACCTATTTCATGGGACTTAATAGTATTGGTGAAATGTGGGTGTAAAACTGTGTACACCTTCGGGGAATACAGGCTTAATGCTATGTTTGTGTTCTTCAATTTAAAAGCTTAGCTCTTGTCGGTCGAGCAACCGCCTCTGCTTTCATTTTGACCTTTTGTTGCGACTCGATTCCTACTTCCAAGACAGGGAAGTGAATTGGCTATTTGATACGACACGACAAATTCTTTTAGACCATTTTAGAACGAAAATAGAAGAGAAGACTAGAAAAATCTAGACGAACTTTTAACGTTTCCTCAATACTTTTTGCACTTGAATTTGATATGAGTTTGTTTGTCAACGATTCGTCAAGAAGACGAAATATTATGATTACTTATCTAACATTCGTTTACATTGATGGATGATATTGATATGATAAGATATCATAAATTCGATTAGGTTGTGACTTACATACAAATCTCATAAATGTCAAGTCCAGTTATAAGATACAGAAATTATTTTAAGAATATTATCAACAAAACTAAAAGTGCATAAAAATGACTTCCTTGGTTTTGCAAAAATAATAAAACAATCGAGGTGGCGGCACTCATAAACCGTTTTCTTTTTCTTTTAAATAAAACGTAGCCCCACAAATTTCTTCCTTTGTCGTGGGTGCGTTTACAGACATATATTATCTCACAAGCACATAAACACCCAGACCCGGAGCAATTATCCATAAATCGTACAAATATTTGCTCCGTGCAGGAATCGAACCTGCGACACGCAGCGCAGCAGTCGGTCTCTCGACCACTGCGCCAACCGCGCTGTCGTTGCAAACTATAGTCGGTAAACGAAAGCTGAGGTTAGGCAACACTTGGCAAGGTCAGTCTGTAGATGGGCGACCGCTAAGAACATTTTTATCTGAGCATCTCCAAGTTTTGGACACGTTAAGCTGTCGGACCCAGCTGTTAGCAACCGCTAAGCCAAATCAGGCCTACGGGTAGCTTGAACAAAACCGACTACAAGATGGTGACACAAAAGAAAAAAATTAACAAGATGACATTAATTCAAAAATTAAAAAGCACGCCGGCCATGTTTGGTTTTATTTTTTATTTCGTACCTTTTTCTCTACATACCATAGTAAGTAGGAAGAATAAAAAAATAATAGAAATATAGTGGATATTTGTTTTTTTGCGGCTGACATATCCACGAAGACAACCCCAGTAACTTGACCGAGCTCGAACCCATCCTGTGTTGCGTGAAGTTAAGAGTTAACATAACACTAAAAAAATATAATCCAGGAGGATCCAATCGCTTAAAAAATTATACAAAATAATGTAATCTCACCGCAAATCAAAAATGAATCGAGACCAAAACAATAGCAGAAGGATTCATAATACTTTATGAGGCAGCTGCCATACTGGTTCGTGCGGTCGAAAGGCGCCATGACGCGTCGTCTGACATAATACGGCCTTCGACCAATTGCCGACTTGATAACTAAACTGCTGGCCACACTTTTATCCTTACTTATTGGTACAAAATAAAAAGGAAGTTGGACTTTTTGTATTGCAGTTTACGATTCATGGACATTTTTAAAATAATTTTCCCAATAAAAATATAATTCACACATTGCAGGATAGTTTTTTTTTTTTTTTATTAATTTCGTCTTGTTTCTGTCAGATGTTAGACAGCCAATCGTATTTCGGTTCAGCTAGTTATTCTTACAATTACTTATCATCGTATATTCCCGGTAGATCCCGGTTATTAACTTTCGCTGCTACAATAGATTACCAAAACCAAAAATATGAAAAACAACACTTTTTGTTTTGTCGTTTCTTCTCAGTAGTAGCCACAATCATAAAACGACGTCGCTGGCACAAAAATATAATGAAATTACATGACTATTTATATATGTAAGTATATAAAAGTACATTTTATATAAATTCACATTTTAATCTCCTCGACACAAGTCATTTGAAAATAAAATTACTTAAATACATGTAGAGCTCTGGAACATTTTCTTCGCTATAATGATTTTAAATCGTAATTGACGTGCCTAGTACTACACTATGGTTCATGTTTAGAGTTTCCTCTACGTCTGTTAATAGATCACTAATTGATTTGATGGACGTCTGTATACAAAGGAAGCAATGGTTCTCGGAGTGTTCATGAAAAAGAGAGGACATACGCAGTTGGTTTATCATGGAAAAACATCGATCGATTTAAAAGCTGGGAAATAGCTATAAATACTCGCTTTAAACGATGTTATTTTCGCAGTTCAAAGCAAAGGCCCTTTTTCAAGAACGAGCATTTTTCTTTTATTCAAATGCATCTACGTTTGGCCACCAAAACGCCTGATAGCAAGCGTCAGTGTGGGCGAACATGGAGATCGTAGATTCAGAAGAAGTCTAGCCTAGATTTTATTTCTCAGGAAACACAGAAGACTGTACAGAGTTCCATTCATCACGCAGAGTGCTAATTTGGTAATAAATGCCCATTTATTACCAAATTAGCACTCTGCGTGTTTGGCAATTTTAAAACTTTTAATCTTGGAAGTGACGTATTTGATTTATCTTGAGAGGGGAAGTAAGAGGATACATAATTATGTGAAACTACACACAGCCTGTTTCTCCAGATTTGACCGACTACGCCAAGTCACGACACATGGCATAATAATAAAATTGTGTTATTATTTCGTTAACACCAATATGTTACGAGCGGATGTTAAACAATAACAATAATTTTGCAATCCAGTCACATACGACATTGTAAACGTACAGAAAAATGATATTTTCAGAATCACGAATAATACGAAATAAATCTCGCTTGCTTATATAAGGTAATTTCCTTTAACCCCTTTAAAGTGTTTCAATGTGTAAGTGATAAGGATTCGTTAAAGCCATAATTAAATTTTTTATAACAATTTTATTTTTTTCTTCATGTTCGCCGTTCAAGGAGCAGTTTTCGTCTTGCTAGTACTATGGTAATTACAAATAATTTGTTATATCCATTTAATTCTTGGCTTAAGTGAATGTATTTGACTTTAACCCTTTCAAAGGAAATTACCTAATAAAGTAGGAGCTTATATAACCGTATTTATCAGTCTGTAAGTTTTTATACTTCTTAAGTTTTTACCTTTGACGACTATCCGTCCACATGTATAAACAAAAACACTTACGTAAGTTGTTTTGCACCCTGTCGTATAATATCTTAGTTTATGAAACAGGTAACTAAGTTGTCCGACGGCGATGTGCTAGTAACCCGTCTGTATTTTCCCTATATTTATTTAATCTTCTCTATGTCTAACTTTGCTGTAAGTAGTCTGCAAATAGTGGAAATTGATTTGGTTTATAATGGCCTTAGTTGAGGGCCGTTATTTATTTTGGCAAACTTTAAGCTATGCTCAGTCTAGCTATTATGTATAGTATAAAGCAGGTAACTAAGTTCTTTTATGAATCTGTCTCAGAAAAACGAGATAACTATGAAGGATTTCCGTTTTAGGTAATTATTTTCTTACAAAAAAAGTCTGAGAAATATCTACATTAACTATTTTTAAATGAAGCCGCAATTACCATTAGGTTATTATTCTAGTCTATTAATAAAATCTTTATAATACAATTAAGATCATCAATGGTGTAATAGTGTTTTAATTGACAATTATTTATGATGACATGGTGTGCTATGATACTAAAATGGCGTGTGACGGCCATAGACAAGGATCTGACACGCGCATTGTCACACATTTATCAACTACACAATGAATCGTTATAATAAACAACAATTTATTTTTTAATTATTGTCTTTATATTTACCTAATACACTAAAGAAGATGACGTCCATTTTTACATGAGTAGGTATTAGTTTATTGAATTATTGTAAGCAAAATTTTACTAATTAGGTTCCTAAGATAGAAACTACCCGCAGAAAAAGAATTGAAAAATAATTGTAGCAGTGCAGAACTTATCAATTGTTTATGACAGTAGATATATACGTGACTACAAAGTCTTCTCTTTAATATAACTAACTCAATACTAACTAAATACTACTTAATACTAACTCAATACTCCAGTCAGTGACAAAGGTTTCTGAACACACGCGAAATTTATAAAATGTCTATAAATAGAAAATAATCTTGTCATTACAGAAAAAGTCAATAAATAATTTCATCACGACACAATAATTAGCACTACAGTAGGCTGAGCTATCTCATGCAAATCCCTATGATGATGAAGGGCGTCAATTCTGACGTGGGCTACATCAGAATTGATGCCATTCATCATCATAAACTAAACTCTAAAGTAAATTTAGAGCATTGCCGTCTTATACTACCCTTTAGGCTTTACTATATGAGCAAGTCAAATTCGAATTTAGACACCTCAAATAAAAATCTCCTCCCATTTTTAATTGGCACACTTATAAGTGACCACTAAAATTAGACACGTCAAACTAAAATTGTGTGGACGTTTTAGGTTGACATGATAAACTTAGAATTTGTCTCTAAAATGGTCCCGTCCCGCTCTTAAAGTATCTAACTGTTTTAGTTTAGTTTGTGACATCAGAATTGACGCCAATGTCAATATCATACAAGTTTTCATTAACTTTTCTCTCCTGTAGAACACAAACTCCACAACGTCACTTTGTCTGGAGAGGTTTCTAAGATTAGCTTGTGTGTCACGTCACATAGACACGTGCTAAGTTTTTTAAATTATTTATTGATGATGCCATAAATAAATCTCAGTGGTTATTATTACGACCATCTTAGTCTTAATGAATTATGTAGGGCCAACGCAACGCCATCTGAAGTAAGTTGATGTCATTGTTGAGGAAATTATGAATTGCAAGGCATTTATAAGTTTATAAAATACAAAATAAGTAGATAGAGGCTACAATATATAGACACGGAAAATCAATTTCTCCGTATCAATTTAAAATCTACGAATCAACGATTATAACTACAGGGAACAAATTAAAAAGGTCATTACATAAATGTTTATAATAATAATAATAATAACACCCCTCTGGATCAGTTCGGTAGACGTTACCTCATCTCATGAGACTAACATACAAGCATACAAAACGCAGGGCAGCTTGTGGCGAGCTGTTGGTGAGTGGCGACACTGCGTTCCTGAGTACCCCAGAGAGTCGGTCAGGGCCTCGCCTCCAGTTTGCCTTCATTGGGTAGCTGGAGTGGAACCCAAGAGTGCCCGCAGGACTCTCATCTCTGTCTTGCCTTAATTGGCCGGCCAGAGAGGGGTCGCCAGAGCTATATGCTCGGGGGTGGAAGTGTCATGTAAGTAATGGCGTAACAACGGGGAAACCCGCTCCGGGTCTTCGAGACCCGCGATGGTGAAACCGGGGCCGCTCCTCTCGACACCCCTAGCCGCTCACACCCATGTTTGCCCCTTCTGCCTGTATCAAGGCGGCGTTTCAGGGGCCCATGCAGTGAGTTGGCGAGTCACCGTCTGCCAATACATTTCAATATTTTAAGTGTTGAAAGGCAGACGCCGTTTTTAATTCCGGCAACCGAATTTTAAATAGTCCAAGTAGCACAACACATCAATAGACCAATTTAAAAAATAATTTAATTTTACCTATCTCAATAGTTCTGCACCTATCGGGAACTCTCCATGGCTGTATTTCTATAGCACAATCACGGAGAGTCTCCGGTTGGTGACCCAACTCAATTTAGATTAAAACTCTCACAGGGGCCTCTGTGTGTTAGACCTGTGTCTCCAGGCAAGCCCTCCAAAGGACCGGGTTTAATCCCGAGATAAAAGAGAAACAAAAATAATAATAATAATTTATTTTACGAAAAAGTATTGCAGTGATTACATTACAGGTTGGATACAGTCTTACAGAGTTTTTATATAATGTATTTACAATAAAGTGGGTGTAGTACTGCTCTCCTAGATAGGCTACTAAGCAACCTGTGTTTAGGAGAGACAGTTCTGGGCCCCTTATTTGTGGGTACTAGTTATATACAGCGAACGTGTCTCATAGTTACAGTAACAATATATAGTTTATTGCACCTCTTTGATAATTTATTTTATTCCTTGTTCAAAATGGCGGAGCGTGTTTCTTTATCACGATCAGTTTGCTACGCTTCCGCGGTGTTACACTGTTACATCTGAATTTGTAAGAATTGTACTATTACGATAAGCCTGAATTATGTAGAAAAATAAGAAAAAACTATTTCTTGAATTATTTTAATTATGATATCAAACTCATTTAAAAAATATAGTATTTAATTGCTATGAGGTAATTAATACCTCAAAGACTGTTTGTTTAATATAAAAAAAAATTGGGCAATGCGTACGGTTTGGCCAACTTCGCACTCTTTTTAACTTGCATAGTCGGAAATGACGTTGCATTTATTGAAATTGCAAGAGAAAAGCACCATCATCAACAGTTTAAAAATGGAACCTGCAATTCGCATAGTCTAGACTTTTGCGTTTCATTTCGTTAGATTATTTAGACGTCGTTGCATTTGCGCAATATTATCCACATATGTAAAGAGGGGAGGAAAAAATTACCTAGATATGAATCAGTATGACATTTGATTTCATAAAGGCAACGTCTAGAAGCAGAAACGTAGACAAAGATTTAGCCGAATATGAGACTAACAGGACTACTAAACGAGACGCTCAAAGCCAACTGCAACCTCTGTTCAGTAAATGAATGTTGGGGTTAAGCAACGCCTAGCAAGGTCAGTCTATAGATGGGTGACCGGTATCGGTATTTTCAGTTGAGCAACTCCAGTCTTCTGGAAGCACGTTAATCCTGTCCTGGCTTATTAATAGTCGCTGAGGCCAACTCAGAGGCCTAAGTTCGGCTTGAACAACTTAGACCCTAGATTGGCTCCAACTGTGGTTAATTAATTTTGTTTACAAAAGTAGACTTAACGTCGTAACAGACATGATACTATAAATCTAGAGCAACTCTTTATTAAAGTAGGCATTGACGATGTAACCATGACAATGAACATTGTCGACCATCTTATTACAAAACGAGATCTATTGTCTTTAGATTTATAACTCGAAAACGGTTATTGAATTTAAAAATTTAGGTTCTTATTACAAATTAATGACAGCTTATTACCACTACGTGAACTATTGACTTATCCGTGTACCTATCACGGATCCGAAAAAAAATACGGATGTAACCTTGCCTTCATAAGCGAAGCATAGATTACTCACACACACACGCAGCGTACTAGCGCCGAGTGGATGAGTTTTAGGTATTTGTATGCGTTTAGCTTGTGTATGACAAGCAAAATTGGATGACTAGACATGCATCTCACATGTCATACGCAACGCTACATCCGTATTTTTTTAAGATCCATGGTACATATGTAGTAACCAATTATGAGTTTAGATAGAAATATTTAAACTGCGGACTATATCCAGAATTCCAGACCTCATTTTGTAATAAATTTTTTACACAGTTTACCTTTATAATCTTATTTCTTAACATAGATATTACGTATACCCACCTAGTAGGAAGAAGAAGCACACCACACTTGTAGATTTTCTGCTATTTGTGTAAAAACATGGACCTGTAACAATTCAGACAAATTCTTTAACAAGTATAATAGAAATATTATCGTATGAGATCACTTTATGATTCACATCTCTAATAAACATAACATGAAGTTATTCTTTAAGAATATTGTTACTTATATTCTTGGTCAAGCTTTAAATATTGATATCATTATTATCATCCACAGCAATATCCCACTGTTGAGCATAGGCCTCCCTTACTTGAGATATTATAAATCGTTCTCTCTGTAGGTTTTTTTCTTGTATTTATGAGTGCCGTTCATAGACACGTCTTAAATGCACACATACCCATATCCGGAACAATAAAGCATAAATCATATAAATATTTGTTCCATGCGGTAATTAACCCCGCGACACGCAGCGCAGCAGCCGGTCTCTCGACCACTGCACCAACCGCGTCAAAATCGGCATTCCTATTACGTTGTCACCTTAACAAATATTTTATAATCATTAGTTCTGGCTGAAAGGAGATAAGAAATTTCTGTTTTAACTACTTTCATCGTACATGACTTGCAGATCGGATGACATGGGCAAGGCCATTTCTCTCACGTACACGTTTCTCTTTGACCTGCGCGTAAGCATGACTTCAAAACCGAAAAGTGAATTGAATACGAAGTTAAGAGCCTGATAAGTTGCCTTACTTGCACAGAGGTCTAGGATATGCCAAATAATCTAAACATAATATTATAAATGTGAAAGTAACTCTATTTCAAGATAAATCTTTGAAAAGCATTAACGCATGCTTAGCGAACTCTAAAGTTATTATATTAAATGGATAAAGTATCGGTCACCCGTATAGGGACTGAATTGATAGCAATGATAAGACGTGTTAAAATATGGAAGAAGAATTCGCGATGGTGAGCAGAGGTCGAGATGGCTTAGTGGTCAGAGCGCCTGGAGTATTTATCCGGGAGACGCAGGTTCAAATCCTGTTCGCGACCGTAACTCTATTTGTTTGTTTGTTTGTTACATTTTCACGACTAAACGGCTATAATGAAATTTGGCAAGGAAATATAGACCTTGGAGAAGGACATAGGCTACCTTTTGTCACGCAGACAAAGTCACGGGCACCAGCTAGTTATTTAATAATCCTTGGACAAGTTTATGGAGTGTATTTCTAAAACTTGCAACCCTATGCGTCCGAGACTGTAATAAAAACTGAGGGTAACGAGCACTAAAAACGACCAGGGCTAGAAGGATCTGCCGGGGTTGGTGAGAATATAGCCACATACAACTGTAAATCTCAAAACCCCGGTAAAGATTAGAGGAAGACTGTGTGGTTTTATTCGGTAGGAGACCGACACGAAGTCTATGAAGATCTCCACATGGCAAAAAAGGATTGAAAAATATCGTAGGTAATATTAATTATTCACTCAGAGTATAATAACGAAGTTTGACCAACGATCTTAATGCCACAGCAATAGCTACAGTTAGTAATAAGAAATATGCAGAAGCTCACGAACGAAGACTTCACCAGCACATGAATATCGATTCAGCTCCTCACACAGGCATAGAGATAAACGGACAAAAGCAAATTACTTTAAATAGTGACACTGTGACAAACGGAATAAAAAATTGAGATACGTGCTGACTGCTGCTTACAAAGAAAAAAAAAGTGTCGTAATCATAATACTTAATAGAAACAAAGAAAAGTTATTACACAATTATTCTTATTAGAAAAAAGCATGCTACTGTAAGCTACACAGCAAAATTCATACAGCGATATTTTTGTTGTAACTAGATATATTGATTGAGTACTACCTAAGTAATATCGTAATAAAATCGTGTCTCTCTGTGGTGCAACATAATATTTTGTGTAACGATTTTTTATTTGCACTAATACACTTAGAGCAGTTTGTAGTCCCCAGTCGATCTGTTCAAATTTTAGGCGTAATTTCTCAACCGGAGCAGTGAAAGGCGTAGCAAGGCCGAGCACACAATAGACTGAATTATAGTCGATACATACGTACGCTGTGTACAGACAGACAGACCGGAAAGAGGCTTCCATTCATATAAACGAACACTTTGTTCTTTGCACTTCCAATAGAAATGCAAATTAATCTAGATTTTGGTCGTTCATTAGATAAAACTGCAATTTTTTATGAAAAAAATGTATAAACAATATGATAGAGAATGGCTGTGCATTCACTAATATTGAACTGTAAATATCAAATGTAGTAGAGTCAAGGTTGATATCAAAATGAGTGGTTAAGTGGCTAGTGTGTACACACAGAGATGATTTCATAGTTTATCTGATTCGCGTTTTTAGACAAAGATTTTAAATATAGGACCTTCATTTCCATATGAAAACGATATTTATGCACAAAACGAAGGGCACACCTAAATTAGATTAGCAAATGAGTATAAAACCATAACACTGAGAAATAGCAGAACAGCGGTGCGATAATGGCTCTTTTCGTCGACACGTTTGTCGATTTTAAAGTCAAATTTTACTTAAGGTATTGATTAAACGGTAAGTTTGTCGAAAAGATCCGTGCTCGGACGCCAGATATGTTATAGAACATAAACCATAAATACAATTAAGAACATTTATAATTTTCTGCAAATATCAATCATATTATTTTTTAAGATATATATGTATATGTAATATGTTTGATATTCATAATCTTAAAAAGTATGTTGCTAAGACTCGAAGCTTAAACTACATTTCAGCTCACTCCAGCCTTAACCATAGACATTAGACATGAACAAAGATAATGACTTGTATCATCTTGACAGAGATACCCTTGACCCGCAGGTTTGCGGTTGCATGAATTTGTCTAGCGCAACAGAACAGCAATACTATGGAAAAAAATACAGTTTACAAGTAGATTATGAGTTTATAAGCGGTGTGTGTAATATTACACTTATGATATGTAACATCTAATTTTTATGGTGCATTACAAAATTGTAGTTTGGCTGTTAAGCGTGATTATGTAATGTTCATCTCCAAAAAAAATTCTCAACACATCCTCCGTGAAAATAGTTTACAATATATTATTACTTAGATTGTCATGTTTTATATGATTTTCAAGCTTCTCATAATCATTGTTTTAAACTATATTGTTATAATGAAGCCCAAGTTCTTCCTCTTCCGTAATTTCATTAAGATTTATCTTATGTGCAAATCAGGTTTCGAAACACTGACTCGAAACAAAACATCACCGTAATGTAATGAACCTTTGTTTTGAATTTATCATAAATAATAATTAGCAAAACATAAACATATTTTTGTATTTATTACTGCCTTGGGAACGATAAAATTAATACGTTTGTTCTCCAAAAATAAACCGTTAAGCGTCTTTATAGGACTTTGAAAGTTAAAACGGTCCCGTACACTTACAGTTTTTATTTCAATTTATTGATTTAGTATCCTTTTTACGTTTGAATCATTAACTTGACAGGTAGTTCCCCCTTGACTTGTTATACGGGCGATGTAGTTTTATCGCCCATTTTAAAGTAAATCGGTTACTTTACCAAACATCGTGTTTTTTGAGAATACTATACATTAAGTTAGTTCTATTCTATAATAACTTCGTTTATAATTTTCTTCCATGAAGTAATATTTCATTAAAATTTATTTTTATTATAGACTAGCCACAAATTCCTTTTGTTTTAGATACGATTAGTTTTAATCGCACATACACCTTTATTGCGCAGAAAAGTGCAAGATGAAGGAAATCATTAATCATCAAACCTCTTATAAATAACTTTACAATAACGTTCGTAGTCATACATAGTGAAAAAGCAGCCATTTTGCTTCACGACCATTTCATGCTCTGATGGCAATTATAACCATTTTACTGTTCACTATCTCGCCTATAACGAGTGACACACCTTCTGAAACTAGACGTTAAGTCTAGACTGTAATTATTTCAGGTCATGGGAAAATGTAGTTTGACGAGAACCTTCAGTATTTTCATTTAGGATATGTATTGTCTTGTATACTTCCACAGAATTTAAGGTTCTTTTTATAGATAACTAGCTGGTGCCCGCGATTTGGTCTGCGTGACAGCCTATAATGTAGCTTATGTCCTTCTCTAAGGTCCAATATATCTCTTTGCCAAATTTTATTACGATCCGTTCAGCTGTTTAGTCGTGCAAAGGTAACAAACAAACAAACAGAGTTACTTTCGCATTTATAATATTAGTATGGATATAGATTCTTAGGGTCTAGGTCTAGTAGGCTGTTTTACGTTTATCGATATTGAATTATGCTGTTTAGATCACATCCATGACATTTCGGGCTAGTCTATGCCTATTTCGAAATTATGTATAACAAAAAGTAGATCAGTATCAATCAATCTTTCAATCAACTCCCTAAACTTTAAAATTTCATCAAAACCAGCGCTGACGCCTTAGCTATTTTTGGATATTACTAATTTACATATTTCTGCTCAATTCGGAAGACTTAAATTTAAATCATATCAAAGATTGCCAAAGAAAATATGTATTTCTTATACCTTTTGAAATGTTTTAAGTCCAACTTAACCATTGTACTTAAAATCATTAAGCGAAGAGCGTTCCCACGATTTTAAAAATCAAGGATAACCACTTTCTGCATCGTTTGGACTAACCGGTGAGAGTATTTCATTACAACTGACTTATAAAGATTGTCGTGAGCCAGCATTATTTGTCTTGGAACCAGTAATTTTATGTAATGGTAACAATTACTGTGAGCTCGTACCTTAGCCCTACCATCCATCACGATTTTAAATAAAACATTCTTACTTAAGCTCGTGACCACGACGCCCTACTTTTTCGGTTGTTTTAACTTAATTCAACTATTGCAATAACACTGTTTCACCCTTAATAGAGTTGTAATATGGTCTCAATTCGTAAGGCAATTGAATAGAACACAAATTTTGAATGCAACTACTGTTTTACGGTGGAGTACCCAAGGGTTCGGTGTTTGGACCAATGCATCTAGTATTTTTCAATAGCAATCTTAACGTTGTTTTTGTAGCTGGAGGTTTTGTGCACCTGTTCCCGACGTAACTTAGCTTACATGAGTAATTCGTGTTGTTTCCCATACTTTAACAGGTTCTAGAGATTAGAAAGTGAAGAAGATCTACTTATGGATTCTCATTCGAAACTTTATTTTATGTTACTTCAGTTTTTCTTATAACGTATATATTTTCTTATATTTTCTCTACAACCAACATCATCATACATAAGTAATTCCCAAGAAAAAATTCTGTGTTTTACATCTAGAACGTCTGCGTTAGATAAGATATATCTAAAAGTAGACAAGATTTACAACCCAATTTGGTATATGGTTCACGTACGGGTCGAATTATATCATAAACATTCACGCTATTATAGCCCGTAAAGTTGGGAACATAAAGATAAGAATGGTTTCTTAGTATTTTGACAATTAAGGTTGATTTGAAGCAAACTGTTAAATAATATGTGACTGCACAAACAATTGCAATTAAGGCAACAATGGTAAAACGATTGACGAATATCATGACAATGTTTTATCAAGTAAATACGTAGTGATTCTATAATTTAAATGAAAAACTCGTTCAATTTTTTACTCTAAATGTTAGGTGTTAAAGATGAAAGTTGCAGCAATGGCGAACCAAATAATAATGCATAGAAATGTGAGTTTCTAAACTGAAATGTCTTGAACAACGTGCTGCAGCGGAGTGTGACTATTTCGCAAGCAGTTTGTTAATATTATCAAGTAGGTACTTACTTGACCTTATTTCAGTTTATACAAATGTGTAAAAGTTATTGAATATTCATAAGTCACCTTGCAGTCATTTGTAGCAGATATATTTACACCTGTATCATTGTGCATCTCGTCTTTCTCAAAGGAAATGGTTTTCGCGATATGAAAACAAATTGAGGAAACTTGTCCTTGTTATGTTTGGAGTCAATGATGTGAATAACATGTCACATTTACGTTGCCTTTGGATTACACAAAATATTATATTTGTACGTGGTTTTGGATACGTAACTCTCTCGTCTCCATAAATGAGGATGGAAAATGTAAATCTCTAAGTATAATGCATGCGTTATGGGTAGTGTTTTATAACTTTAATGATCAAACCACTACAAGCAAAAAATAACTTACACTTTATTTTTATAGACTTGAATAAGTGCTGTCTGCAAAATATCAGATCAAATAAAATGATCGAGATTATTTTAATGGCACCATTTCAATTATTCATGAGAACGTCAATTTATCTATAACAAGCGTGGTCGCTTGTTCAAATTTATTTCAATACTTTTGAATTTGCATTTAAGCGAAATGTAAAATGAAAGTGAATAGTAATGATGTTCGAAACTAGACTGAAAGATATAACATCAATTAACTGAATTGAAGGAGGTAAGTGTTTACTTGCGCACCCGAAGATAGCATAATTATTCATTGTTTGTAGGCACGTGTGTGTAATTGCAGCAAGATTCACGTTTAGTCATAATTTGTCTATGAGTTGTAAGTAAAGTTACATTACCTACTATCCAATATCTATCCACCTCCAACATGACCAACATTTGCTCCTAATTGAACCCCATTATCGGCTCTGAAGTATGTTCTTTTATACATGTGATGTACCATAATGTATCCAACGACTGTCCAACTTAATCTTCAATACGATTCAAAGCAACGGTCTCGTTTTTGTGAACACACAATAACCTCACCAACCTCTATCGTGTCAAACGACTTGTCTATGGCACACAATAGATTAGAGCAAGGCGAGATCGCCTGAACTTTGGCACGGAGCATCAAGGAAAACCGGTCAAGATAAAATTATTATCTTAATTAAGGCCTTCGGGGTGCAGCGTGTTGATATTGATCAAACTTATTCTGGTTTATTTTCTTTTTATTATTAGGAGTAAAGCTGCGAATTTATTGGATGTTGGAGAACACCTGTTGTTTTAAGATTAGATTTTGGTTCACTGACTTCTTGGTTCTTAGTTATCTTTAAAGACGCAAGGGCTGACGCCAGTATGAGGTCCTGTGTTCGACTCCCGGTCGGGCGGGCAAAGTGTTATTCAGTTTTTCTGTTAGTATATTCTCAGTAACAGCCTGGAGTTTGGAACTGTGCCCGGTTGATGGCAATAGGCTGAAATGGGGATGTACAACTGTCTACACCTCTGCCTACCCGTTTGGGGAATATAGGCATGATGCTATGTTATGATAGATAATTCCTTTAGATGAAAACTGAGGAAAATCGGATTCTTTACAAAACCTGGAATGTAACAATAACTATACGTTTACTATAAAAGAGACAAAAGTTTATTAAAACATTCCCACAATAGATATTTTAAATGTCCACTATAAGGAATATAATAAATTAATAAATTAATTTCAATTAATTTGAAGGAAGGGAGACAACAATGATCAATTTCGTATTATAGGGGTACAGTCCGAGGCCATTGAAGTTGTAACGTATTCATTGTTCATCGTTTGTGTAGACTCCAACCTCTTGTAGTGGCTTTTGTACTCATCGCATTGATTTAGGTCTGACCAAAAGCCGGACTGTTCACCGTTACATAAACCCATCTCCATACTTCAACTTAAAACTATCCAGAGCTTTATACATGTCTTGGATGCGGTTTGGGTCCACTTGAATCTAATCCTTTACATTACCTTTATCAGATTTACTTTAACTGCCTGATTGGTCTAGTGCGGCTGCTGAACGTGACGCCCTGGGTTCGATTCCGGGTTTGGGCTTGTGTCATTGTATTTTTCGGTTGGGAAATTCTCAGTACACACTGGGTGTGACACCCCCATGTTTCGAAGAACACGTAAAGTCGACAGTCCTGCGCCTGATCTCTCTCCGGTCGTGTCAGATTGCCGTATTATCAGACTATGAAAGCAAAGGAAGAGGGAGTGCACCTACGTTTGCGCATATATTTTTGCACTATGATATCTTCTGCGTACTTGGCTTAACTCCATGTAGATAGCCGGCCGTGTCTGCAAAATTGGTCGGGGGTATATTATCAGGTTTTTCAACCATCTCATATTTTTCTACTTCGGTTCCTACAATTGAAGGTCTCCACTTCCCAGTTTATATATTAAAGCAGATTAATTGTATTATGTTGGTCGACACATCTCAACTAAGTTTCGCATATTCTTATTCGTGACATAAAGACCTTGCAACTCCTATTGTTTCAAAACCGGTTCTAACACAGACAAGAACCGAAGTGGATGCTTATTCAATTTGTGGCAAAATACCCATTTGGCGGTTTAGTGTACCTATGTTCTTTTTTTTGTTTACGTCCTAAGCCAACACAAACACTTTTTTGGTTTATCAAAGCTATATAAAAGATTTTGTTTAAGTGTTTCATTGAACCGTATAATCATTTTATAATTTAACAAGGACAATAATGAAAATCTTGAAGCGTTGTGTACGTAAATTTTACTGTTCAAGACTGGTCTACATACTTAAACGTTTTTATTTTGTGCCTAAAAAATCTATTGTGATTTCTGTGCCAGACTCCTACCGAACTAAGGTGTACATCAACCCGATTATTAGTAATTTTATAATCTAGGAGAACAGCAGAAGTTACTGTCTCTATGCTCTATAAAATTTAATGGTGCTGTTCATATTAATAATCAGTTTCCAAAGAGTTTACATAAGCAGTATCCTCCTTATTACTATGAATTTACGAATACCGTGAAAAAAGAAAATATAATGTTGTGCCAGAACGCTGCAGTTAAGAAAAGTTTTAGTTAAGCGGGGTACTTATTTATGTAAACCTTTTCTATTCATTTGAAGGTGCAGTTTTTTTTAAGCTTTTCATGCTTTATTCATCACTCAAACTCGATCAACTTGGTTTGGGTATTTTAACTGAAAATATTAAAATTATAATTACCTACTGAGAAGGCATAAAGGCATTTTGTATTTTTTAAGTAAAAACGTTAAATTACGTCTTCTGGGGGTCTAAAAAGGCCACTTTGGCTGAATCATAATAGGATCCTAATACGATTCATTTAATAAATCGTAAAATAGTCACTTCATGGACAAATCATGATTTGCGTGCAAATTTAATTCGTCTATTTGACAGTTTTCTACTGAGATTCGTAAAATGGCTCACAAAATAGGAATTGCTAATATTTCAAATAGCAGAATCATAAAGAAGTCACTCAATTGATATAATGATTCATTTTTAGGAGAAATGCTCAAGGTGGCCATTTTAGACCCCTGTTATTGTCTTTTCTGTCTATTAAAAGACCTTATTTAACTAACGATAAGATAGAACAAAGTCAAGATAACAGGTGATAAATGTCCAAGTTTTATTTCACATCATTCTGATAAATATGGCATCAAAAGGTTCTGTGAATATTAAGTTTTACCTGAGTCTACACCTGCATAAATAAGAAATAATAAAAACACATGTAGGTATAAGGAGACATAATTATTATTTATTACTTACTGGCTGTTAGTCATGGACGTGCCGTAAATTTTAGGGGTTGTAGAAGATTTTGCTCTAGTTGGTGTCATTGGCGTAAACCGTTCCATTTGTGTACTAAATAAATAAATATCTACATATTGTATAACACGGACAAATAAAATACGGACGTATTGTTGCATACGACAATTGAGAAGCCTGCTTATTCATCCAATTTCGCTTGATATACACGACCTAAACGCATACAAATACTTAAAACTCATCCACTCGGCCCCGGTACGCTGCGTGTGTGTGTTCGTAATCTAACAATTGCATACACAAATATGTAAAAATGCAATAAAAGTGATTAGAAAACGAAACGAGAATGTCGTCGTCATTGTAACATGACTCTTTCATATCGGGCGCGAGTTACAGAAATCAGAGCACCTCGTGTGCCGCGTTCCGACGGCTCGAGTTACACGTGCATCATTTTACTTGTAAGCCTTTACATTCGATTTCTGAGGAGTACCTTAAGATATTTTGAACGACTTGTGATGTTGTGACGACAACTATACCTGCTTAACTGGCTTCTGTCCTCTCGGCTCCGGAGTGAAAGGACTCGGGAAGTTGTTTGTTTTCTTGTTTACCTAAAATATGGTAAATTTACAAAAGGTAGTCGTACCTTTAGGTAAAGGAACTTGTTTTAGAACGTTGTTAGGGTTCCATTTCTCAAAAGAAAAAGAGGAAACCAATCTCTTTGTTGTCCGACTGGCTGTTTGTCTGTCTATGTAAGTACGGTGCTTTCATTAGTTTATGAACTTCACTAATGTTATAAAACGGACTCCTCGGTGCGCGGCTCGACCTCGCACTTGTCCGGTTTTTTTATAACATCAAATAGAAGTTACTTATTTGTCATTTAACCTTTGATAGTAATTAAGTAAATATACCTACTTAATAGATACCGACAAAAATATCCGGCTTGTTTATTCTTGAGCAGTTTGTAGTTTTTGTTTTTCCCTATGATTATTATTAATGATCACTTCTTTAATAAGTATTCCATAAATTGTACCTATCTTCTTCTGGCAAATACATTACATTTCAAATCTTTCAAAGCTTTCAATTTCGATGCTTAGTCTATGGTCCATCAACGGACCATACATTTCTCCATCATTGACTTTTATTAAAAAATATTGCGGCCCCTACCGTAGCCCACTTAGATACGGCAGAGTGCTCATAAAAATTGCATCGCTACAGGCGATGGCCCTCCAAATGTCAATTTGCAGACAACTTATGTTTGCAGAAGTTAGGCGCTTAACTGGAAACGCCATTTTGCTCTACAATTCACACGATTTTAAAATTGTCAGAGTACGAAAAAAGGCAGTTTTTTTTAGTTTTTGCACAATGTGAACAATATGTAAAACTTTTATTAAAATAATGTAGTATGTATCATGTCTTGTTTATTAAGCACAGTGAAAGTTTCTAGACATTCATACCAGGTTTTTTACCGTATTTCCCCCGTTTCTTTGGTGGGATATCCTGGAAAGGGGCACCAACGTTTCACATTTTCTATAAATTATGTATAACGCCATATTGAATTGTGAATTTTCAACAGAAGAAACTTTAAACACAAGTAATAGAGTCAGGTATCTTACACGATGGTTTTTAAAATTATATAATTTTTTATCACATTCGCACACACCGCGGGAAAATGCCTCACTAATTACGCTTTTATTTTCCTTTTAATATAAAATCAGCGGAGATAATTAGGTAATTAAAATAATTCAATACGCCAGCTATTCCATGGACTTTATGTCAACGTCCAATATTTTTAGCTAACCGTGTTGTATCAAATGCAAAATGGGTCAAATGTAAATAGGGGTGAGTCTTCGTGACCGATAATACGCCGTGACAGGCCCCGCAGCGCATTAAAAATAATTTATTTAATCTATGGTCAGCAAAAAATAAGCGGGAATTTTATTCTACAATTATTTTTTTGTCATGTTGGTAGATTGGGGTGATGATATTTTTAATTAAATAATTAAAACTAATTACCTACTGTGCGCAATAGTATCTACGAAATTAGTTTTTTGGGTCACCTAGCCAATTCCCTTTCCAATGATGTAGGGTCAGTTACAAAGATAATAAGTAAAACCTTATCGTCTTTTGAAATTACGGATGTTTTTTTTATTGTAGTTGCATTATTTAATTATGTTTTGTTATCTTACTAGAAACGGGGTTCCCCATCTACCAAGGTTTTTACAACAGATTTTCACAGTTCAGTACCACACATGGTCGGTCCAATAATTGAAATACCATCCGTGTTCTTACTGAATAAACGATTTAAAAACTCATTTCATAATTACTTAGATACAAAAAGTATGAGTTAAAACAGATTTATACACGAGAAAATAAAGCGCGTTAATCGATACCAATCAATACTTAATAATAATGATGTGATAAATCGTGAGTCAATCAATCGCTTCACCAAGCGTACGGTATTGGACATACATTTTTTATTTGTATCGAGTTTGTCTTAGTACCGTAACTGCACATTAAAGACTGTCGTGTCTCGAACTACAGGTCGAATAGACAAGAATCGAGATTATGTACTTACAAATAGTAAAAATCGTCGTCATTCTCAGGATTCAATCCTGATTCACTGCAACCAGCTGACTCACCCGTCTCACCACCTATATCTACCGATCTATAGCCGGTGAGTCATCGGCGAGCGAGTTCCTAACTTACCACACCACGTTACCGTCCTGCCGTTGTGTTTTAAACAATGTGAAGTGGACGCAAACCAACGCGTTAGCCGCAGGGGTAACCTGGTGACTCGGGGACCGGTTTAGTCTGAGATACAAGTTTGCCGCATAAATATCGATAATACGTTAGGCCTGTACTGTTTCGCGTTTTGTGCAACTTTGTATCCTTATTGGTTCGATTTTGAAGCACAAAATGATCAGTTACATACATTGCAATGGCGCTTAAGCGGCGGTTGTCATAACTACTAAAAGTATGCACTTACGAGTTTCTTGTCGAATGAACTGGATTTTATGCAACGTAAATTGAAAAACATTTTATAAAAGCTTGTTATTAGGAAAATAAAAGTATCTATAGGAATGCTAGACGTCGGCAAACAGCATAGTAAGGTTTCAATAGCTTAGAACTCTTACAAGCATAGCATCAGCAGCATATGAGAAAAGTCTACCTATATTGATTTGTTTGAGTTCTGCGTTAAAATTTTGCACACGTCACTAAGTCGGCCAGTTTTGGTTGCGACAACCATGCCAAATAATCGTTTAGTAACTATAAGAACTAACGATATCAGAAGCGATCTCTTCCACGGAACTTAAGATCTTAAAAGGAAAGTGCATCGTGTAGGCGTCGGAGTGGGTGGCTCGTAAAGTTCAACAGATAGATACAACCAACTTTGTAATCCAGTTTATATTTAAATAGGTACAAGATTTAATGATGCTTTAGTTTTTTATTATAAAGCTTGAAGGATTTTTATATGCACTTCCTTAGCGGTAGTGTAAATAAATATTATTATTTTCAATGTAATTTTTTGTCATGTCATCTTTAAATCTGCAGTAACTTGAAGCACATTTTTTTTAACCGTATTGGATCCTAGACAAACCTTACAGGATTTATAATTTTTATACTCGGAGAGAAAAAAATATTTTCAGGTTACAATTGTGACTCTATCTTCGTCTTGCTAGACATTGTAAACGATTGTGATTGTATAAAATACATTACTTCTTTTTGAATTTTTAGACCTTGCAGACATATTAGCTTGATTAGTCTATCAAGACCGTTTTGTATATTTTTTTAACGAAGGACACCCGACAATGTTCAGCAATTCCTATATTTAAAGATATTGTTTTCTACTGGATATCGATATTCGGAACTCTGTTTCGCAATAATATTATGGAAAATGTCAGGGTTTATTGAAATTGAAGACTGGTTTAAATATACGTCAAAAATATTATTAATTCTGAATTTAAGGTAACGTATTTGTTTTTCCGATCTAAGTTTTCTTGAGGCTCTACTTTTGTAAATTATAACAAAAATAAACTCCTTTTGTTTCATTTAATAGCTGTAACCGAAACTGTAATATTGCAACCCACAGTATTTTCTAAACATTTCAAATAAAGAACCCGCATCCTCAAAATAAAAATAGAGACAGTCTCACAAAAAGCTGTCACGAGGTTGACAAAAGAAACAATCATTCTTCATGAACCATAGATTAAGTATAAAAACACGGTACACAAAATAATGACGTCGACAGTCACATGTATGGACGTGTGCATTTGTACAAACAAACCGTTGCTGATGACACGTCGCTTTTTGAAACACATTATAATTTAGTTTTGTGTGTTAATAATTTTCTTTATTCTCTATATAATTAATCGATACGTTTTAGATAATAGGTTTTTTTAGATAATAAGTCTTATTTGATAAAAGTAGATTCTTAATAATATTATCATTCTTAAAAACCTTCATTATAAATTTCAAACTATGAAACAAAAATCGAGCTGTATTTCTAGCGCTAGATAGTGAAAAAATTGTTCACTTACAAGCTGCTTTTTTGGTTCACAAAACACATAAAAGAATCATCATCCCCCTGCCCTTATCCCAATTTATTTGGGGTCGGCGCAGCATGTATTCTTGTTCCATACATCTTTATTAGCTGTCATATCGTCAGTCACCCCTTTTCTAGTCATATCATCTTTAACACAATCCATCCATCGCTTCCTCGGTCTTCCTCTACTCTTATAGCCATCTACATTCATACTCAAAACTTTCCTTGTCACATGACCCTCATCCCTCCGCATCACATGCCCGTATGGGCATGGTATCATGCTAAACGATTTCTACACAACTTCTCAGTCACCGGTGCCACTTTCAGACTTCCTCTTATATATTCATTTCTAATTCTATCCATCCGCGTCACACCACACATCCTTCGTAACATTCTCATCTCAGCTGCATGTAGTTGTCTTTCACTCATTCCCTTCGTGGGCCCACATTCTGAACCATACAAGACAGCAGGTCTAATAATTGTTTTATAGATTTTCCCCTTAAGTTTAAGGGGAATTCGGGGGTCACAAATAGTTCCCGTGACCTGCCGCCATTTCATCCACCCTGTGTTAATTCTGTGCTTGACGCTCCGGTCTATTTCGCCATCGCATTGTATGATAGAACCCAGATACCGAAAGTCGGAGCAGACTGGTAATAGCGCACCACCCAGCGCTATAGCACCAAAACTGGAGAGACCGCCAAAATCACAAAACATGTACTCTGTTTTGGTTCTGCTGATTTTTAGACCAACACTCTCCAGATTATTTTGCCATTTCTCAAGTCTGCTCTGGGTCTGGGGCCCATCTTCACCGACAAGAACAATGTCGTCGGCAAACAGCATGCACCAGGGTGCCTCTTCCTGTATGTCCAACGTCAGAGCGTCCATTATCATCAGGAAGAGGTAAGGGCTTAAAGCCGACCCCTGATGCAAGCCTACAGCCACACTGAACTTGTCGGTGTTGCCAGCAGCTGACCGGACATATGTACTGGATTGATTATACATAGCACGAATTAACTCCACATACTTCGCAGGCACGCCTTTCTCTTTCAAAGCCCACCACAACACATCCCGAGGTACTCTATCATACGCCTTTTCCAGATCAATGAACACCATGTGCAAGTTCTTATGTGCACGTCTGTACTTCTCGCACAATTGGCGGAGTGCAAATATGGCGTCAGTTGTACCTCGACCTGGCATAAACCCAAACTGATTTTCGGATATCATACTCTCCTCTCGCAACCTTTTCTCTACCACTTTCTCCCATATTTTCATACTGTGTGACATAAGCTTTATTCCTTGATAGTTGTTGCAATCCTGGACATCACCTTTATTCTTAAAAATCGGCACAAGCGAACTATTGCACCATTCTTGTGGGATCGCTTCTTCCTGCAACAACTTATTGAAGAATAAAGTCAGCCACTTACATCCATCTTCTCCTAACAACTTCCATACTTCCACTGGTATATTATCTGGGCCCATGGCCTTTCCATTTTTCATACTTTTTAAAACACATAAAAGAATAAACGAAAAATATTTTGTAGAATGTAGTAACTGTATCCTTCTAGATGCGAAAACAGGTCGTTGTAAAAAGTTATGTTATAATTTATTAGACTGCACTAAACTTTTTAATTGCGCAATCTAGTCCATCCCGATTTATAATTAAGTACTAGGAGAGGTTGTAATCATGTTCGAGCCCTTCCTTTTCCTTTTTTTTACTGTAAAGTGACTATCTTAGATAGTATAGGATTAGACCCTAGTCTACTTCAACATCAATATGTTATGAACAGTCTTACATGATATAAAATAAAGTCTTAACTAATTATTTTATGTGTGATATTTTATGAGTTCAAAATAATAATATTAACCTTGTCTAAGTATACAAGTAAATCTGCAGTCAATGTACCGAAATTTATAATGATGAGTAAAACCCAAGGCACGCACCACAAACTTTTCGAAGTCGTGTGCGTATTAGAAATTAATGTGATTTTCACTTGTATCAATCGGTGATGGAAAACATCGCAGGAAACCAGCACACCTGAGAGATGTTCGCTACGGTTTGTAAAGTCTTACAGATGGTTTAAACTCTGACACTAAGTTGTTCATCAACCATATTATGATAAGAAAAAGTAGTAAAAACTTTCAACGGAGTAGGAATGAAATGGAACATTGAAAGTACTAAAACATAACCGACATACGGGGTCAGATCGTAACCACAAATTCACCAGTTAATATGACTTTTACAACACTTGGTAAACAAACGGCCCAACCCGGCACTAACCTTCCATAAGGAGCTACACTTTACGGTGTACTACAGCACAAAACGGCAAACACTGGTAAAATATGAGGTCTTCGGGAGTGCCAAGCTACTTAGATAGTTTCCACTTTCCAGACAGATAAAATAAATGGAGAAAACAAAAAAGCAGCGTGTTATAGAAGACTGATTTATCATAATGGCTATGAAATTTGCTTGGTTTGGATAAAGAATTAAATTAATTATTAAGAGATTTTGAATAGTGTTGTCTTTTGTAAAGTTGATCCTAAGCATTATCGGCTGGTTATCTTTAAGTTCGAACGAAAAATGCTTTTTTTTTTTAAAGGAGTTGTAGTTGGATACGTCACCATTTATGATGAATGAAGATAAATTCTATTTAGCGAGTAGAGCGAAAGCTTAGTTGGCGGAACACTTGAACGGTGTTGATTCCAACACAAATACTATAAAGTTACAATATTAAATGGAAAAAGAATACGGTCGCGAACAGAATCAGTCGGAAACTCGTCGGGAAACGTCATTCTGTCGTAAACAAGACTTTTTCGTTAACTCATTGAGTTTAAGTAACTTAAGTTTTATTTTCGGTAACTGATTGATTGCTATACATAATTTGGTGATTTTTATGTTAGAAGCTTTAAAAAAAGTTAAATACGTATTTAAATGTATACTGCTGTGCCCGTTTCGCCTGCCCAGTTAAAAACTTTTCCGTACGATAAAAAAAAATCTTATGTAAAAACCTTGTCTTGACAATGACGAACACAAAAAAAAGAATGATCCAATTTGGTGCAGTCGTTCTCAAGTTATGTCGTGACCAAGGGAAATAGGGATTCATTTTTATATATGTAGATAAGGATATTAAATTATTTTTTTATTATTTTATTTGTTAAGTTGTATTTTTACTAATAGTCGATATTTTATAACTCAGTTATTAATTACACATGAAACATTAATTAGTCTGCTACTAAATGGTACTGTTCATAAATAAAAAATATATTTTGATAGCTGTTTAGTTCTTCTAAACACACTAATTAAAATAGAGACTTGATAATCTAGTAATAATCTCTCTTTGATTTAGTACCGGTCAAAAAATATCGCATCATAAAGTTGAACACGAAATCGAGATACTTAAACATATAATATATAATTCTGAAATAAAAACACATGATACACAGACATCTAAGATAGGTATATGCAGTGATAGCCTAGAGGTATGACCGTTGGACTGACAAGTCAATGGTCGCAAGTTCGAATCCAAGGCACGCACCACTGTCTTTTTGAAGTCATGTGTGTATTATAAATTAATTATCACTTGCTTAAAACGGTGAAGAAAAACATCGTGAGGAAACAAGCACACTTGAGAGATGTTCCCGATGGTGTGTAAAGCCATGTCAGAGGCCTACGGGCGTTGAAACTCTAACACTAGGTTATGCTTTATTTTGTGGGTATCCGTGATGGACGTCATGCCGGACCAAACGACTAAAACCGCACATAGGTGTTCTCCACAAACCTTTACCGGGGTTGGAATCATAGCTTCATTCGCTGTAACCCAAGTTACCAATGTGCCGTCATTTAGGGCGGCTGCGCAGACACTTCAGAGAGGAGCACGCGCAAGTGCTGCGCCGCTGGTGGATCATTAATTAATTACTTAACAATAATAAAAATGTCAAAGTTTTTGATTTGACGTATCACGTAGATATTATAATTATGAGTAGTATAACCAGCCATGGCCAATCGAACATAAAAGTTTATATTGCAAATGATCATTAAGTATGTGGTCATTACCAGCTCTACGAAGCACTATAAGAATAGAAACACATTTATTTGCATATATATACAATTGTGGAGACGTTATTTCTTGTGGCAGCAGAGGTCCTCGAAGGAGGAATTATATATTCAATCAATATAAAATAAATATTCTTGATGTCATTGTAGGAAGTATTACTAGCATGCATTGTTATTTTTATTTGAAATTTGCATGGCATAAGCCTGAATATGGCGATCTATAACATACATTTTGTAACACCTTGTATACCTCCCCATATTGCGTAAGAATATTGAATTGAAAATTTATACCTCTCTAGGAAGGTATAGTATTTGTTTTTTTCCTTTTTTTTATAAATAGCCTCTTGCAGAAACCCAGAGGGGTTTTGTCTGCGTAACCAGACAATATCTAAGGCGAGGCAGTTTGATGCCTCCAGCCAGAGCATATTTTAAAATACTACAAACTAAGCAACAGCGCTAAGGGCGTCCCGTGCGGGACACGAACCTCGGCTTAGGGCGTTGCTGGGGGGACAACTAGGGACTAGCTGGGTTATATCAGTTTCCTTATTATTAAGGGACGAATTTAAAGCTACTAGCTCGGCGCGGGCCGGCTCGAGCAAGGGTCGGGGCGGACATGATGAGACATTTCGCGACGGACGCGGACCTCGCCGCTGAGGTCTATAACGAGGCGGTCGAGCGCGTCGGAGTGTGCTTGTGTGTCTTTTAGACTCTTGAGCTACAGTGATCCTATCATCGGGACGGAGGAGAGCGTGACGTGGTCGGCGGATTTGGTTGATCTGGAACTATAGTATTTGTTCAAGATATGTCTTTGAAAAAGCATTAACGCATGCTTAGCGAACTCTAAAGTTACAATATTAAATGGAAAAAGAATACGGTCGCGAACAGGATTCGAACCTACGCCTCCCGGATAGTCGAGATGGCTTAGTTGGTCAGAGCGCCTGGAGTATCTATCCGGGAGGCGCAGGTTCGAATCCTGTTCGCGACCGTATTCTTTTTCCATTTAATATTGTAACTTTATAGTATTTGTGTTGGAATCAACACCGTTCAAGTGTTCCGCCAACTAAGCCATCTCGACTATCCGGGAGGCGTAGGTTCGAATCCTGTTCGCGACCGTATTCTTTTTCCATTTAATATTGTAACTTTAGAGTTCGCTAAGCATGCGTTAATGCTTTTTCAAAGACATATCTTGAACAAATACTATAGTTCCAGATCAACCAAATCCGCCGACCACGTCACGCTCTCCTCCGTCCCGATGATAGGATCACTGTAGCTCAAGAGTCTAAAAGACACACAAGCACACTCCGACGCGCTCGACCGCCTCGTTATAGACCTCACCGGCGAGGTCCGCGTCCGTCGCGAAATGTCTCATCATGTCCGCCCCGACCCTTGCTCGAGCCGGCCCGCGCCGAGCTAGTAGCTTTAAATTCGTCCCTTAATAATAAGGAAACTGATATAACCCAGCTAGTCCCTAGTTGTCCCCCCAGCAACGCCCTAAGCCGAGGTTCGTGTCCCGCACGGGACGCCCTTAGCGCTGTTGCTTAGTTTGTAGTATTTTAAAATATGCTCTGGCTGGAGGCATCAAACTGCCTCGCCTTAGATATTGTCTGGTTACGCAGACAAAACCCCTCTGGGTTTCTGCAAGAGGCTATTTATAAAAAAAAGGAAAAAAACAAATACTATACCTTCCTAGAGAGGTATAAATTTTCAATTCAATATTCTTACGCAATATGGGGAGGTATACAAGGTGTTACAAAATGTATGTTATAGATCGCCATATTCAGGCTTATGCCATGCAAATTTCAAATAAAAATAACAATGCATGCTAGTAATACTTCCTACAATGACATCAAGAATATTTATTTTATATTGATTGAATATATAATTCCTCCTTCGAGGACCTCTGCTGCCACAAGAAATAACGTCTCCACAATTGTATATATATGCAAATAAATGTGTTTCTATTCTTATAGTGCTTCGTAGAGCTGGTAATGACCACATACTTAATGATCATTTGCAATATAAACTTTTATGTTCGATTGGCCATGGCTGGTTATACTACTCATAATTATAATATCTACGTGATACGTCAAATCAAAAACTTTGACATTTTTATTATTGTTAAGTAATTAATTAATGATCCACCAGCGGCGCAGCACTTGCGCGTGCTCCTCTCTGAAGTGTCTGCGCAGCCGCCCTAAATGACGGCACATTGGTAACTTGGGTTACAGCGAATGAAGCTATGATTCCAACCCCGGTAAAGGTTTGTGGAGAACACCTATGTGCGGTTTTAGTCGTTTGGTCCGGCATGACGTCCATCACGGATACCCACAAAATAAAGCATAACCTAGTGTTAGAGTTTCAACGCCCGTAGGCCTCTGACATGGCTTTACACACCATCGGGAACATCTCTCAAGTGTGCTTGTTTCCTCACGATGTTTTTCTTCACCGTTTTAAGCAAGTGATAATTAATTTATAATACACACATGACTTCAAAAAGACAGTGGTGCGTGCCTTGGATTCGAACTTGCGACCATTGACTTGTCAGTCCAACGGTCATACCTCTAGGCTATCACTGCATATACCTATCTTAGATGTCTGTGTATCATGTGTTTTTATTTCAGAATTATATATTATATGTTTAAGTATCTCGATTTCGTGTTCAACTTTATGATGCGATATTTTTTGACCGGTACTAAATCAAAGAGAGATTATTACTAGATTATCAAGTCTCTATTTTAATTAGTGTGTTTAGAAGAACTAAACAGCTATCAAAATATATTTTTTATTTATGAACAGTACCATTTAGTAGCAGACTAATTAATGTTTCATGTGTAATTAATAACTGAGTTATAAAATATCGACTATTAGTAAAAATACAACTTAACAAATAAAATAATAAAAAAATAATTTAATATCCTTATCTACATATATAAAAATGAATCCCTATTTCCCTTGGTCACGACATAACTTGAGAACGACTGCACCAAATTGGATCATTCTTTTTTTTGTGTTCGTCATTGTCAAGACAAGGTTTTTACATAAGATTTTTTTTTATCGTACGGAAAAGTTTTTAACTGGGCAGGCGAAACGGGCACAGCAGTATACATTTAAATACGTATTTAACTTTTTTTAAAGCTTCTAACATAAAAATCACCAAATTATGTATAGCAATCAATCAGTTACCGAAAATAAAACTTAAGTTACTTAAACTCAATGAGTTAACGAAAAAGTCTTGTTTACGACAGAATGACGTTTCCCGACGAGTTTCCGACTGATTGACATGCAGAGTTCGTCGTATGATTACCATTAACTAGTGTCAGGCGGTGTGTGTGTGTGTGTCAACGAACTAATTGGCAAACAAAGGACACGCCGGTAATGACAAAGCTCGGTGTGCAACGCATGCATTTCTTTTTAATTGGGTTTGTTTTTCGTTTCTGTCGTGTGGAGCCACTTTTGTGCTCCTTCTTCTTATCGTGTGGTTGATGAACAACCTAGTGTCAGAGGTTAAACTACTCGTAGGTCTCTGACATGGCTTTACACACCATCGAGAAAATCTCTCAGGTGTGCTGGTTTCCTCACGATGTTTTCGTTCGCCGTTTTAAGCAAGTGATAATTATTTTTATAATACGCACATGACTTCGAAAAGACAGTGTTGCGTGGCTTAGATTCGAACCGGTGACCTTTGACTTGACAATCCAACGGTCATACCACTAGGCTATCACTGCTATAATTTTGTGTTAAAGTTGTTCAAGCTGTCTCTTCCGTAAGCCTCAGCTGGGACCGAAACTTTGATATTTAACGTATCATGCTTAATTTTCCGTTAGACGAGCTAACGGAAAATTAGTTTTTTTTTTATTTAATGATATATTTTGTTAATTTCCACTCATTAAAGTAAGAGATTACAAAATAAATGGTAAAAGTAACCATAAGTTATATTTTTTTTATCACAAACAAAAATCCTAAAAAATTTAATAGGTAAATTAGTTTTTCATAACATAACATAACATAGCATCACGCCTGTATTCCCCGAAGGGGTAGACAGAGGTGTACACAATTGTACACCCACATTTCACCAATGCTGTTATTAAGTCCCATGTAATAGGTGGTGATTGCCATCAACCGGGCACATTTCCAAACTCCGGGCTGCTACTGAGAATTTCCTAACAGAAAAACTCAATAACACTTTGCCCTACCAGGGAATCGAACCCAAGACCTCATACTCAGCAGTTGCACTTATCTAACAATGCTAGACCAACGAGTTCACAATCCTTGTTATAAGATTTCTTTGAAAATTTACCACCTGTGTCATCACCATCACCCTGTACAGTGTACTTACTAACTTCTACCATTCATCGCTATCAGCCGTCATCTCGGAAGTCATGCTTTTCTGGCCATATCATCCTTCAATCTTCGCCTACCGTCTACCGTCTACTTTATGCATAATACGCTTGGGGAACCTTCTCTATAAACTATCAACCATCCGTAAACATAAACTTTGTAAACAGTTTTTTTCTACCATTTTCAAACCTTTTTATCATTACCATGCATAGGAATCATTAAAAAAATCAAGTCAAGGAAGTGTGCCATTTTGATCAAATAGACAAAGAAATGTGGAACCTTTGAAATTAAACTTTAATTTGACAGTAATTTGAGAGCTAAGATATCCGAGAATGAAAAACTGCAGGAAACGACCGGCACTCTAGGAAGTCCGGAATACGGATAAACTAATCATGTTAAAACTACCAAATTGGTGTTACTGGGTTAATTTTATATATATAGATATTTATAATTAAGACATAACCACTACTTTATTACATTGTTACATAAAAAGATATAGATAACAATAATAATATTAAATAAAAAACTAGGCACCCAATCTTCATATAAATAAATAATTATGTATCAACAAAAACTATGTTATACTCAATACTAGGAAGATAATAAAATAAATATAAACAACGCAAAATCTAGGTGAATATTTTATTATAGTAATTAACAAATCAGGTAATATTTTATTACAAAACGCTTTAAAACGTATGAATATTCGCCATTACAAAACTAAAAGAGAAACACGAAATAATTGTAACGAAATATGCAAATTTTAAATTGAAAATACTTAATTACGCTTGTTTACTTGAAATGAGGCAAAAAAAAAACTAGTTTAATGGCTTTTTAAAAACTTAATTACTTTTCAGTCATAATGTCATATCCCAACTTATTTATTATCCCATTTAATATAATGTATATTTCTGCATTTAAAAGTAATGCCCGAATGAATAAGCGATGTAATAAACAGCTGATAGGAAAAACAAGAATACTTATAACACTAAATCTTAGATCATGAAACAGTAAAACTTTATTTAATAAATCCATTAAGTTTACTAAGAACTCCTTACTGAAACACATGTTCCAAATATTTACAAGATAGAACGTAAGTACGCAAGTCGCCCCGATTCATTCACCTTTCGAATAGCCTAAGCTAAGCCTTCAGACCTCAAAGCTTTCACTCCGGACAAGTAAAATATTACCAAACGATACTTACAGAAATAAAAATCCAATGTTGTCTTAGAAATTTCTGAAACACAGCACGGTTTTTTCTTAATAAAAAAAATTCAACTGTTTTTTACCGACACTGAGTTGCGACGCGAGATAGTGTACGCTCCGCACGACGTTTGCGAGAGGACTGAGGGTCGCCCTCACTAGTGAGGGAAGCGGGGCTGAGCGCCTCCGTATCGCTATCGGTCCTCTAGCGACAGTTACTTAGATTCACCGTACATGGCTGGTTCAAGTAACTTTGAGTAGAATAAAATCAGTGATATTATTCAACATTTTTTTATTTCTGCCAAAACAAAGCAATTACCTTTCAAAACTGGTTTCATTACCTCCTCAAAAACAAATTCATTATCCACACATTTTTTTGTTCAACCCGCAATGTACACTGCGTATCCCGCGAGCGTCATTCCCTGCCTCCGTCGTCATTACCGGGCCTCCAGCAGTAAGGTCGCCGACTCGTGTTTCGGAGCGACTCACCGACCGGGTTCCGCAACGGTTGCATCTAGGTGATTGCAGTCATCCTACTCTGATACGCTGCTAATACTCCAAGATCATACATGGCAGATAATCACTTTATTTTATCTGAATTTACGGAATACGAAGGAAACCAATGAAGTTAATCATTTCCATCGTCGGTCTAGTCTCAGTTGCTTTCGGTGCAATGTTAGTTTATTAACTAAAGTTTAATCTTGTCAATAAAAGCTGCATAGGTATACATGGACCGTGGTATGGTAAACATATATGTCTCACTTAGTTTAACTAGATATATCTTGAGAACATCTCTTAACTCTTATTTGTGAATTAAGGAAAACTTGAGAAGTTTTTACTCCGACGAAACAAGGCGGATGATTTGGCAATCTCTTACTGCTTATAAGAATTCAGAATACGTATTGATTTTCCCCTGCATTTCTTTGCCCGTTTATGAAAGTAGTTTCATATTTTTTTTACATTTGTCCCTTTTAACCTTACTTTGCAGACGTTTTCCGGAATAATTAGCTTGATTTTATGTATATTATTTCAGATCCTAATAAACGTAGATACTTATGGCTTACAATTCTGATGTTAATTATTTTATACAAAAATACCTGAACATTAAATCAGCTGAAACTACGACAGTTTTTAGTAACATAACAAGCTTCTTTCGTTTATATAAGGCTCATACTAGCCTTTTATTAACCAAAAAAATATTCAATAAAATCAAAACCAAACCAACCAAAAAAATCCGGAAAAAAATATGCATTTAATGGGTAACTCGATTTGGTAAAATTCACTACTTACTGACGTTTTGTTTATGAGTCCAATAATATTTACACAGACATTAAGAAACAAAGAAACAGGAAAGTTTAGAAGAGCTTATATTTACTAAGTCTGTTTACTGAGTTGCACTTATTAGGTACTTCAGATTTTATGACTACACTATGAATATGAACCTAACCTAACGACAGAACGAATCATAATCTTGACGAGATCGCCTTCTGGTCAAAATATCATTACTGCATGAATGTAAATAAACAATAATATTATGATACAAATATTGCTAAACAATACAACAATACCGCTAATATTTCCCGACTGGCATGTCTCGAGTGCCTCATATTATTATGTAGGACGAGAAAAAGAAAACATCAGGAACTCAAATTCCCGAAAAAAAAGGTTTTATTAAAATGCATCTCATCATTTCCTTGTTATTGTATTGTTTCCTTTATTTGATTTTATGTCACCCAAAAAAGAAAATTAATAGGAAAATTGCAAAGTGCATCTATTGAAGGGTTCATAAGGGATTGGGGACGCAGGAAAAGCAAAGGGACTGAGGGGTTCATAAGGACTGGACTGGTCAGCTCCTAACAGTTTTCGCAATCATTTTAAAAGGCTATTTATGTTATTGTTTCTAGCAATTTCCTTTATTTTGCAATCAACTTGCATTATTCTCACATTACCTTATTTATTGTTATATCAATTTATTTTAAAAGAGTGTTTATGGAGTTTGGAACCGTGCACCTAGGTTTGACTTTTCATAAGTACCTACCTGTAATATGGTCTATTTGAAAATATATTTGATGTTGAATTTGGATATTATGCCGGTCAAAAAATACATATTTGTGAGTTTTTTTAATTAATTTATCTCAAGCGCTGGAGGTGAGGGGGCGCCACTATCAATTTTTTGCCCCGGATTGTAAATAATGGTGCATCCGGGGCTGAAATTATGTACTTGCTCATGAATGAAAAAATTCGAACTTGCGATCTTGAAACTGTCCTACCATAAGGTTATCTTTAAAAAAAAAAAAGGGTCTATGTTTGGCCACCAACTCGCCTGATGGTAAACGACGGTGTGGCCGAGGATGGAGCACGTGGATCCAGAATAAATGTATTCACTTTAAGTAGAGTAGATAGATTTGGGGAGAACGATAGTTGGGGACTTGATGCAACTGCCCCAGACCCGTCTCCCACAACGGTTGCACTGGACTACATCCCGAAACACGACTAGGTTGCTGCAAGACATGGCTTCGTCCAGTGGGTGATAACCAGCCGCGGCCGAAGCCCCACCAGAGATGTGTTGCCTGTTTTGCACCACCCAGGGGCTACGAGTAGGGATTCGATTTTAAGGGTGCACTCCTACTGACGCGGGAAACTCAACCCCCCATTGCTATAAATTCAAGTTAGGTAGGTAGTTACCTAGAACGATTTTTAGAAAAATCGGGTCCTACCTCTAACCTTTTGATATTTCATGTCATTACATCGGAAAAGTTGGATCTAGAATGAATTTACGAATTATGGCCACTTCGAAGTTCTGCGCAATCAACCTAAGTAAGGAACTAGAAATTATAGGCGTAAAGATCAACAGATAATGACAGGGTTGGCCCGTCGCCTTCAATCACCATTATGTATTACAATGTAGACTGTAATTATTTCACAATCCGTAATAATCTTTACATTCTCGACTATTGACAATTACTCAGTAGCGATGACCCTTACGCCGCTGTCTTCAGATATAACTCATTGCCGTTTTATCCAATATTATAGATTGCTAAAGTCGGTTGGTAGGTACCATGAAGCAATTATAATTAGTCCATGGTAGGTACTTAATTTTCCTCGAGGAAATAATAACCTCTTTACTAGAATGTCTCAATTTTAAATCGTATTTAAAAAAATAAGAGTAATGAGGTATTGGGTTCGATTGTCAGGTCGGACAAAGTATTATTGGGTTTTTCTGTTGGGAAATATTCAGGCTGGAGTCTGAAATTATGCCCAGTACATGGGACTTAATAACCCCTTCGGGCAATACAGGCGTGATCCTGTGTTCAATATTAAGCGCCCATTACCAGCTGACACCCAAAAAGTACTTTTTGTATATACCTACTTATTATAACATCTTTGAGGTTAAGCAACGTTTGCCACTATCAGTCAATTCATGGGTGACCGCTAGGAGCATATTCATCTGAGCATCATCGCGCATACTGCTTTTGATTTATTTTTTTATCTACGATCTACGTTTGGCCACTCGCCTGATGGTAAGCAACGGTGTGGCCGAGGATGGAGCACGTAGATCCAGAATAAATCTATTCACTCTAGCCTTATACCGTCAGCCCCGGTTTATTAAGTTACTCAGTCACAAAATTGAGCAATTCTTGACACTTGGTTGGCTTTTCGCAAAGACGATAAAACCACTTGACTACGCTTACAAATCCCCGACGCTAACGAAACGTATGCTATGTTGCACCTACCTACGGCTACGATAAGAATGACCATTTTAGTTGCGACCAAGTATTAGACCTGTGTACCTACGCTAATTTATTGCAACTGTTAATACTTTTCATAAGCAAAATGTTCGGTACGGTGGTGTGGAAAATCGTCTAGAACATCAAGCTATAATAAACTTATCATGATCGTGTGATGCTCTTAGACACACGAAAATATATAATACGTAACTTCTAGTTCTAGATTTCATATCCTCATTGTTTCCTATTTAATGTACACCGCCCACTGCCTGTTATAATTTCTTGCACGATATTTGTCCATTCAACGGTTGTCTGTAAGAAATTGCTATTAGCGATAAGACCGCCTATAGTACCACTATTTTAATGATTATTTTATTGTACTTGTTTATGGTGTACAATGAAGATTACTCTATCTATCTATTTATGATATATTTTGTTCAGTCACTGGTATAGAGACTGAATAGATAAAGACGACATAACTATAAGACATACGTCTTATAGTTATGTCGTCATTCATACGAATGTGGAAGAAGAATTAGGGGTAGTAGGGATGGCGGTTCAAATCGTGCTTACGACTATATTTTTCTATCCACAAAAATTATCATGTAAGTACTTAAATATCTGTTAAATACTTATTCAGTAGGTACAATTTGAAGAGATATTTTTGGTCCTTTTTTGGCCCGGTTAGTGGAGTGTGATAGTAAGATAACATCAGAAGCTGGCGCATGGATAACATTTGTTATGACATAGCTAGATAGAAGGAGACCGTATTGGTGGCGGTTACCATCAACAACAGCATTCCCAATGAGGGTTGACGACAGGCAGGCGGCCGGTCAAAAACCATTGTCAAAACTTTAGCAGCATTCCAGTACAAGTAGAGTATATATGGAAGAAGAATAAATGCTGCGCCGACCCCAAATAAATTGGGATAGGGGCAGGGATGGGGTTGGGATGGTGATGATTTTTGGTCCTTTTTTTGTTTGTCTCTTGCATGCTTATCTTTCCTTGATTACATTTACAAATGTAGAACGTGAATTTTTTATATGATCCTTTTAAAAAATAAATTAAATTAATGGAGTTACATAAAGAAAAATTAAGCGCCAACCGCGTCCACGACACCGTTGGGAAATATGAAAAATTTAATGAAAACTCAGAATAATTCGTTTAGTCTGAACATTGGACGGTGCTTACAACGTTTCAGATTGAAGGAATAATAGTCATTTGAGAAATAATAGCTTTCTTTTTATTGTTAAGCCCCCCCCCCCCCATAGGCTTCGACGGTAGACATGGTTCGGAAAAAAGACCGTAGCCAGGAATTTATTTTCGGAGTTTCAGCACTTTTTATTATATTAAACTAATTATTTTCTGAGATTTCGGCGGGCTTTGAATACCCCTGTAATATAGTTGGGACTTTTCGCTTTCAGTGTTGCAGACCTTTAAGCCCACCAAATTACGGTTTAAGATATTGAATAGTATTATCAGAGATCACCAAACGGTGTATAGCTGTTCTTTCAAATACCGATAACACTGGGACTAGGTCCAGTGGGTCCCAAATAGTAAAAAGCTGCGTACTTTCCTCGCAATTTCTTTTGATCACTGTTATACTTAGTCCAAAATCATTATTTCTATCAATAAAAATTTAAAGCAAAAGTGCATTGTAACCAGGAAGTGTCAAGCGGCAACCGATCTTGTAAATCTCGTCACCAGTTATAGTGCATTGTTACCAGGAAGTTATACATAGCAAACTGATCATGTGACTTTCAAATTAATGAAGGCAATGTAAAATATTGATCTGGGAGTATTATTTAGCAGTAATAAGAATTTATTGCTGTTTATGTTGTAGCGACATCTATCTCGCTACAAGAATACTACGCGCATAACGAGTTCGGCGACAAAATTAGATATATACTTATGGACACCCGTCTCTATCCGTTGGGCCGTGGCCCGCCAGGTAAAATCACCCGCCTGGTCGGAGGATCCTCTCTTTTCAATGTTACAGTTTACAAACAGTACATATTTACAAACTTAAACCGAACCGCTATAAAGTCAACACAAACTTAACTATAACTGTTAAACTAAACTGCGGAAAGCTACTACATACTAGTTTACTGTAAACTGTAAGGACTCACTCGCTCTAAGGGTACGTGGTTAGATAATATTGCGAAAAAATACTATGATAGATGTTTTTGTATCGCAATTCGAATGTATCTACATAATATCCTTTAGGCAAACAAGGACAGGTGATTTTAAAATTTGAATAACCAAGGAAATATCGCTCAGAATTTTCGCGCCGTATTTTTTTGCTATTATTTTCAGAAAAAACTAATTTTCTGGTTTGAAACTCAAATACCTACTACTAATTTAAACAACACGATTAGTTGACTCAAAATGTTCAGGGAAATCAAGAAATATTTCGGGAAAATTCTCACAAATTTTCATGTAATTTGTAACCCTTGGGTAACATTCGTTTTGAAATTAAAACACGAACACACGAAGTTTATTAGCCTGTGCTAATTTGCACAATTTTGGGCGTTGACTGAATAAACATGATAGGTATAGTCACGTCCCTATTATAATCGTAAAACTGTAGGTATATGTACAGGAATGGGGTTTAAAAACTTTTTATATATCTAATCCTCAGTCGAAAATGATAAAGATACCTATACCAAAATCACGCCTGTATTTCCCAAAAAGTAAGGGGCTGAGATGTAAGTACTATAATCTTTAATACACCATGTTTCATCAATGCTGTTATTAAGTCAATGTATTAGTCAGATTCAAATTCAAATTTTCAAATACAAATATTTTTATTTCAAATAAACCATATTACAGGCACTTATGAGAAGTCAAAACTAGGTGCACGGTTCCAAGGCGTTGATCTTATGGAGAAGAGCCGGCAAGAAACTCCATAGACACTCTTTTTAAAATAAATTGGTTTAACAATAAATAAGGTAATGTGAGAATAATGCAGGTAAATGAGCAGACTAAGAAAGGAAAGTAAACTTATATAGCCTTTTAAAATGATTGCCAAGGCAGTTAGGAGCCGACCAGTCCCGACAGACAGCACCCGTTCACGAGCATGACGCGCACATCAGCCTCGCTTAGCTCAACCATTTTGTAGGAAACTCGACGACCCGATGTACGACGCCACCATCAGCAGGACATTTTAGCGAGCATGACAAACTCGTAATGCCTGACAATAGGCAGTATGTATGTAATATGAGATTAAAACTAACATTAATATCCACATGATGCTCACATTTTACAAAGTTATATATTATGGAAATTTTCATAAAGAAATAATAATGTAAATTTAAAACTAGTAGGTTCGATACTAGCTGTTATACAATCGATATGTAAATTTACATACCCAAGAGTCAAATAAAACAATAATACAATTGGATTAATTGTACGTCAATAAAATAAATTGTATAAATTAAAAAAATAAAATAACAAAAATCAAAAATGTCAAAATAAAGGAAAAAACATAGAAATATTTAAGCTGAAAGCAAACAAAATGTCGCCATAATCAAGTAGGCAAGGTGCCAGTGGGTCGCAGTGTGCAGGAAGGAATCGTGAGCCAGGCATCCCTATCTTCCATATAATGATTAGTACTATAGTACGCTTTGGACATTAATATACGTTTAATAACAATCTTAAATTTGAAATCCGGCAGTTCAGTTATATTAGAGGGGATCTTATTGTAGAACCTAACACTGTTACCCATAAATGACTTGCTTGTCTTTCTAAGCCGAAAGCCAGGTACTATAAGCTTGTGCTTATTACGCGTATTTAAATTGTGGTAATCACTCTTTTTATTAAATTCGACCATATTTTTACGAATATACATTATGTTACTAAATATGTACAAGGATGGTAAGGTGAGTATATTTATTTTCTTGAATAATTCACGGAGTGACTCACGGCAGCTAAGGTTATAAATAGCTCGGACTGCTCTTTTCTGTAATATAAAAATGGTCTCGATATCAGCAGCTGATCCCCAGAGTAGAATGCCGTAAGACATAATACTATGGAAGTATGCAAAATAGACCAGCCTAGCCGTAGACACATCAGTCATCTGTCTTATTTTCCTAACAGCAAACGCAGCAGAGCTCAGTTTTCCTGCAAGTGCCTCAATATGAGGTCCCCACTGGAGTTTAGAGTCCACTGTGACACCGAGGAATACAGTTGAAGCAACCAAATCTAGTACTTTACCATCAAGTTTTACATTAGAATCTACATTGGGCACGTTAGGTATAGAGAACCTAATACATTTCGTCTTTTTAGCGTTCAATAGAAGGTTATTGGCAGAAAACCAATTAAATATTTTATTAAGTGTATTATTAGGTTCTACCAGATCCTTGTCCTTTCTATTTACTTTGAATATAAGTGAGGTGTCATCCGCAAAAAGAACTATGTTTGACATTGTGTCCTTTATGACGTATGGAAGGTCATTAATATAAACAAGGAACAAAAAAGGGCCTAAAATCGATCCTTGAGGCACTCCCATTTTAACAAGTGAGCCTGAAGAAGTTACCTTATCAATAGCTACCCTTTGTTCCCGATTTGTCAAATAGGAACACACAAGATCAATAGACCTTCCTCGAATTCCGTAGTGTTTTAATTTTAGAATGAGCGTTTGGTGATCCACGCAGTCAAAGGCCTTAGAGAGGTCACAAAATACTCCTATAGCATCCCCCGCATCTTCCCAGGCCCTTAGTACTATTTTGATTAGGGTGGACCCAGCGTGTTCTGTAGACCGGCCCTTTATAAATCCGAACTGTTTAGAGTGAAGTATACCGTTTTCATTGAAATATTCCAACATTTGATTCAACATTATTTTTTCAAAAATTGTACTTAAAGCGGGTAATATAGATATGGGCCTATAATTAGATGCATCGCTCGAGCAACCTGCCTTAAAAATGGGTACGATTTTACTCGATTTCATAAGATCAGGAAATACGCTGTCTGTGACGCAAGTATTAAATATTGATGCTAACATTGGTGCGATCTTAGTTATTATTGATTCGATAGCTTTTATAGACAATCCCCAAAAATCCTCGGTTTTTTTAACAGTTAAAGTTTTAAATGTTTTAAATATATCGTATTGTGAAACGAAACTGAAATTAAAATTTGAGATAGAGGAACTAGTATTTTCCTTTAGGAGAGACTCTGCCTTTAATGCAGACGATGCAAGACATTTAGTAGTCACTAAAGGTATATTTGTAAAAAACTGGTCAAAGAAATTAGCGACAACATTTTTATCTGTAACTAGTTTGTCTTCTATTTTTAAATGAATTGCACTGTCCTTATATCTACTATTACCAGTTTCGGTATTAATAATCTTCCAAGTCATTTTTATTTTATTACTTGCATTTTGTATTTGGTCACTAATATACGCAGACTTAGCTTGCAAACAGGCTTTCTTGAAGATTTTCGAGTACTTTCTAACATAATTGTGGAAGTTAATATCAGATGTGTATGACTTTTAGTCATACAGTTCGTACAGGACGTCCCTGCTACGTCTTATACCTTTGGTAGCCCAGGCACTAAACATGAGTTTATTTTTTAACGTTACATATTTCACTTTGCAAGCTTTTTGAAACTCTGTAAATATAGCATTAAATAGTGTACGATACATATGGGATTGTCATATTGTGGTTTTAAAACAAGTAGGTGGGCTTCTAGATTAAAACCAATATATAGTAGTGTGATAGTTCCAAACTCCGGGCTGCTACAGGGAATTTCGTAACAAAAATCCAGTGACACTTTCCTGGAAATTTTACCCGGGACCAGGGTACAGGACGATCATCTGCCGCACTTGCGACCACTGGACATATAAAGGATTCCTGTATAGATATAGCAAGTATCAACCTGATACCTTTGTTATTCCAGCGCCTTCTAGGTGAAAAAGTAACATGTAATAGTACATTACGACACCAGTGAGCTAAGTTTGGTCATTAAAGTCAAGGTTGAATTGCAAGCCGTGACCGGCGAGGGTAGCAAAGGTGCCGAGTTGTTGTAATTATCACAGCTCACGCGTCTTCACACGACGTTTTTTAACATACTTGAGAAGAAAAAGAACAAAACTACATTTTGTAATTAAAGTGGCGCCAGAATTTTCTAATGCCAAGTCTATGGTCTAAGCGCGTGCAGGTGTAAGGAGCAGCCTAATCATCATCATCCCCCTACCCTTATCCCAATTTATTTGGGGTCGGCGCATCGTATACCTATCTGGCATGCTGCTAAAGTTTTGGCTATGTTTTATGACCGGCCGCCTGCCTGACGTCAATCCTCTTCGGGAATGCTGTTGTTGGTGGTAACCGCCACCGATACAGTCTCCTTCTACCTAGCTATGCCATACCAAATGTTATCCATGCGCCAGGTTCTGATGTTATCCTTCTATGACACTCCACTAACCGGGGTAATATTAAAATAAAATAAAAATATTTTCTATTTATTTTTAGTTTTCTTGTAAAATCAAGGAAGTGTCCAGTTTTACTACTCTCTCTATTGGGCACACTTTGTGTTAGGTAATCTGATCTACTAACAAATGTAACTAGTATTTATTACCGTTAATCCTTACTAATATTATAAACCCGAAAGTGTATCTGTTTGTTGGTTTGCAACTTCTTGACGCCTCGACTTCTGGATTTCATTGAAATTTTGCACTGCTTAAACACGGCTCGGAGAAATACTTAACATTCTTTTTAATTTGAAGAATTTCTTAGTTTTCACGGGAGAGCTTTTTAAGTTCAGAAGGAAAATTGTTAACACTAGGTGGTGTTGTTATTGACGTCAATTTTAATGTAGTCCAACTAAACTGAATTTAGAGCATTCCTGTATTTTAAGCTAACAGTTAACAAATAAGTAAAACGGGACAAATTGATCTGTTAATTCGTCCCGTCTTGCTAATATTTGTTACCTAACTGAAAAACAAAATTTGTATTTGACGTCTGCGTCAAAATACTAATTTAGGCACGTCAAACTAAAATAAATGAACATTTTAATAGACACACGTTTAAGTGGTCTCTAAAACCAGAGATGTTAACGTTCAAACTAAAATTATATGAAAAGTTTAGGTTGGCATGCCTAAATTAGAATTTGACGTTTCTTAATTTATCCCGTCTCACTCTTATGGTAGCTTTTAGTAAAAGACAGGAATGCTCTATTTTTAGTTCAGGTTGCTACATCAGAATTGACGCCATTGATCTTCAGGAGTTTAGCGGTCGGGTTAATTTAAAAAACACAAACTACTCGTGCAAAACCGGTGGTGGTGGCTAGTTTAGTATACACAACAATGTAATAGTAACCGTTTAATTGCCCATTAGCCTAAACGATACACATGTAAAGTAATATAAATCCCGGAAACTTAGACAGTTCATTTGAAAACTATAAATTTTACTGCGAAGTTTTAGTGGCAACCATAAATCTTGGAATAGAAACATTTTAATTTGCCAGTTGGACGCTATTCGTGGTGGTAGAATAGGACACCAAACCATATAATTTGGGTAATAAATGTTTCCGTAACATAAGTATTATCCAGATTGTAATTTCATCACAATTTTTTTTTGACCACCAACTTAGCTCATGGTAACGTTTCGAGGTCGACGTGGAGCACGTAGATCCAGAAGAAATCTATTCACTCTAGCCTTGAATATGTCTAGAATGTATTACTCAGAACACACGGAAGTCGGCAGGGAGCTCCATTCATGGGCAGTACGTATCCTGAACGTGGATCCAAATCGTTGTGTACGAATTTTCGGAATTTCTATGAGGAACGGGTGGGAGTGAGCCGTCCTATATAGTAAAAGCCACTTCTCATCGCGTGTTCTCAAACGCCTAACCATGCCAACAGTTTTACGAGGTTGTGCTGAAGAAGCTTCAAGCCAGACAAATTGTACTTTAAACATTTTTTTTAGGAGAATTAGCTATTTGGTAGTCCAGATAGGGTAAATAATAAAAAATCCTTGACAAATTATTAGCAATAAACAATAAATTAAAAATTGCAGTCAAGTGTAGAGTAGTGACCAGAGACGTAAAGTTATAATTTTATTTTTGTGTGGAGTAAAATACGGTCGTGAGCAGGATTTGAAACTGCGCCTCCCGAGTAACTACTCCAGACTCTCTGCTAAGCTATCCCGACCTCTGCTTTCTTTGCATACAAAAAAAGGTTCGCTACGCATGCAATAATGTATTTTAAAGATGTATCTATGCTAGAAACGTAATCAAAAAGTTCCTAATATAATTTCATAGTTTCTTTAGCACAACTCCGTATAACTGTTGGCATAAGGAAGGATTTGAGAACATGCTTCGTGTACAGGAAAAGAAATTTATTTGGTAACGATTAAATCCCGTGTGTTTTCTTTATATATTATTAGTGATTGTCTTGAGAGGAGCAATTTTCGTCATATTGGCACTATGAATTAGGACCTTGAACACATTAAACAAATAATAATAAAAAACGGTTAGCATGTGGATGGACACAATCAGATTAAAATGATAGCGCGGGAATCTCCAACAAGTTCTTATCTGTTAGGTAGATACCATTCCTGAATACTACTAATAATATTTAAAATATTATATGTACTTTAATATGCATCATATTACCTTTTTATTATTGAGCAATGTTATGTAAAATCCTGAGCCATACGCATAAAATTTATGATTTATTACTTAGTTTTTTTGAGGTTTGCACAATCACGCAAAAACGCCTAAACGTATACCTGCCTATTTGGATGTTTGGTAAGGAGAGAGATAGATTGAACCTTGGAGAAGGACTTAAGCTATTCTTTGACGCGCAGACGAAGTCGCGGGCACCAGATAGTATTAACTCGTTGTCGAGTTTACAAAGAGAGATTGTTAGTGTTTTCGAAAAACCTGGTGTAAAATGTCACTCTTTATTTAATACTAGCTGTGCCCAGAGGTTTCACAGCGTATAATTATAATATAATTAGCCTAAGTTACTCCTTACATAGGCTACCTGCCAGTAAAATCTTATCAGAATCGGTCCAGCCGTTTCGAAGATTACTGGAATTTGCCGGAACAAACAGACAGACAACAAAAAATTTCAAATATTATTTTTAGGCATAGGTATCGTGCAAATAACTGTATGAACTTAAAAAATAATATTTTGACATTACAAACAGACACTTAAAATTTTATTTATTTGTATTGATGTATTGATAATCAATTTATTAATTTATGGACATTATATATGTTACTGATAATGTACAGGTACCTACTGTAAGGGAGGGTTAAACCTGACTTATCCAAGGTTGCGACGAAGGCTGCTGCGACCCCGGTACTCCGGTAAATGATAGAGGAGTACCGTGAAGTTCTTAATCAGTAAGGGCAAGATATAAAATATGAAAGCAGTGATACTCTAGTGGTATGGCCGTTGGATTGACAAGTCAAACGTCGCAAGTTCGAGTCCAACGCACGCACCACTGTCTTTTCGAAGTCATGTGCGAATTATAAATTAATTATCACTTGCTTAAAACGGTGAAGGAAAATATCGTGAGGAAACCAGCACACCTGAGAGCTATTCTTGATGGTGTGTAAAACCATGTCAGAGACCTACGGGGGGTTTAAACTCTCACACTAAGTTGTTCATCAACCACACGATAAGAAGAAGAAGAGGGCAAGATAAATAAACTTTACTGAGTAGGTACCTCTTGTCCTATATCCCTTGGATGGGGCAGAGGGCGTCCACAGTGATCCTCCATCGCGTTGGGTCTTGAGCTTCACGTTTTATCTCACTTCACGTCTTCCCGATTTTGTTCTCCTCATCTGCAACTGTGCGTCACCAGGTCTGCTTGGGGGGGCCACGCTTGCGCTTTCCTTGTGGATGCAATCGAGCGCCAGCTTGGGAATATGATATGGATCTCTTCGGAGGGTGTGACCAATCCAGTTCCATTTCCGACGCTTGATCTGTTAGTCAATCCGAGATTCGCGGCAGCGCTCCAGGAGATGCTCGTTGGAGATCGTTGGGCCAGTAGATACCGAGAATTCGGCGAAGACAGCGGTTGACGAAGACCAAGTCTTACTTAGGACGTGGGTCAGCATTATTCCTGTCACTGCCCCAAAACTGACGAACTATAGCTAAACCATAGTCACTTGGCACTTAGCTATCTACCTAATGCCTATTTATCTTGGCAAAGTCAGGCACAACGACTCCCAGGGAAATGATGAATTTTACAACATGTAGAAAAAAGGTACCGCACTTACACAAACAAAGATAGAACGTGGATGTCGTTTATCTATATCTTCACGCACTTCTTGCTTGCAGGCAGAGCAGAACGGTGGCACCGCTTGAAACAGGTGAGGCAGCAAATGTTAAAGTAAGCGCATATTACTGCAGGCACTAGAAGATTACAGGCATCGCATCGTACGCGTTATTATTATAACGTATACTTTGTTTAGTGGTGCACAAAATTTAGCCATTTTAGGAAAATAGTGGCTCTATATAATAAGCCACTATTTTCCTAAAATGGCTAAATTTTGTGCAAGTACAAAATATTATGAGTGAGCGGCGAATGCGGACTCGCGAACCGAACTTAAACTAGTTACAATGATGAAAATTATTAGGTTCTTATTTATGATCTATAATACATGCCACATATATGTGGAAATCTTTAAGGATATTTAATATCCTAAGGTATGCAATTCAATTACAATTCCTCGTCTAGCATATTCTTAGATTAAACTTACAGATAAAACTGGCAAACGTGACACATTATTAAAAAAACCTTATCTGAAGTAGTTTTATGAAAAAAGTCTTATCATCTGAAGAAGAATTTGAACAAATTCTTCAAATTGTTATTTATTAGTTAATCTTAAACAAGTATTTTGATAATAATTCAAAGACTCATTCATTAGTGACCGGAAATGAAAGATAATAAAGCTATTGTTTGTGCCGAACTTAGCAACAATGGTGCGGTTAAATAATATTTTGCAAAGAAAAGTAAATATATTTCAAGATAAATCTTTGAAAAGCATTAACGCGGTGGTGAACAGAGGTCGACATGGCTTAGTGGTCAGAGCGCCTGGAGTATTCATCCGGGAGGCGCAGGTTCGAATCCTGTTCGCGACCGTATTCTTTTTCCATTTAATATTGTAACTTTAAAGTAAATATAAATTCATACATGGACTCAGTAGGCTGGAGACTAGCACTGCTAGTGTCCTGCGGGGCAATTATGCAACTTTCAGTGGCATGAATTTCATGTTTTCAGTTAGATTCTCAGTTTTGGTAGGCGAGAAAGTACTCTAAAAAGTAAAAAAACTATATAAGTACACGGATTTGAATAAAATACGGATGGAACCTTGCCTTGTCATAAGCGAAGCATAGATTACGCACACACACATAGATTACACGCAGCGTACTGGCGCCGAGTGGATGAGTTTTAAGCATAGGTAAGTTAAGTATTTGTATGCGTTTAGCTCGTGTATGACAAGCGAAATTTGATGACTAGGCATGCTTCTCACATGTCGTACGCAACGCTCCGTCCTTATTTTTTTAAGGTCCGTGTATAATAAGTTTAACCATAATTGGATATTTTCTTTTTACAGTATCAACATGGTCAATGTGCGTGTGATAAAAAAAAATGATGTAAATTTAACAAGAAGTAAATAATATTTTTATTTTATTTTAAATTAAACAAGATGAAATTAATGAAAAAACTTAAAAACACGCCTGCCGTGTTTGTTTTATTTTTTTATTTCACATAACATAAAACATAACATAGCATCACGCCTGTATTCCCCGAAGGGGTAGGCAGAGGTGTACACAATTGTACACCCACATTTCACCAATGCTGTTATTAAGTCCCATGTAATAGGTGGTGAGCCTATTGCCATCAACCGGGCACATTTCCAAACTCCGGGCTGCTACTGAGAATTTCCTAACAGAAAAACTCAATAACACTTTGCCCGACCCGGGAATCGAACCCGAGACCTCCTGCTCAGCAGTCGATTTTTATTTCACACCACACAAAATGTAGGTTCCATAGCTACGATATTACTATTTCTTTATAATCTTATGCCCATGTTACTCGGGACAATGTAAGGATTCTAACGATACCATACATCTAAATCGGTTGAGGGGTTTAGAAGTTATTGTGGATCAAAGAAACTCACAAACATACATACATACTTACATACATGATCTCTAAAAACATAACACTCTTTTTTTAGGCAGCCTTGTGAAAGGATTGCTATTATAAGCGAGTAGCGCAATTACACTGCTGGTTGGGGTTGCTGCTGCGTTCAAAGTTAAAGTCAAAGTCAAAGCATTTATTTCAATTAGACCGTTTACAAGCACTTTTGAATTGTCAAAAAAAAAAACTAGTTGCCACGTTCCAAAGTGTAGATTCCTGTGGAGAAGAACGGGCAAGAAACTCCACGGTTACTCTTTTTCATCAAACAATTACAATATTGTTGGTTACATTGTATTTATAATATAGAAATCATAAGTGAGAACAATTAACAAACAAAATTAAACAAACAAAAGTTGAATGTAGTCTTTAGTGGAATACAGTATGTATGTACAGTTTCGTTTCGTTTAGTGGGTAGGGGTCCGGCACAGCATTCGTGATATATTTCCACACGTTACAAAAAAGGCAGAGTTTAGGTATGTCACTAAAACACATATTATAGGTATACATAATTATATTCGCTTTTGACAGCGGTTACACTCAGCGCGAACGTTGTAGGTATAACAAAGCTTAGCTTTTGCCTTTTACCTATGCAATAATATAGTTTTTACTGCCTCGTTGGTCTGCTGAGAGTGAGGGGTTCGATTCCCAGGTCGGGAAAAGTGATATTGGGTTTTTTCTGTTAGAAATTCTCAGAGGCGGGGTCAGAAAGTAGGTGATCTGACACCCCCGTGCTTCAATGAGCACGTTAAGCCGTCGGTCCAGCGCCTGATCTCTTTCCGGTCGTGTCGGATTGCCGTCCCATCGGAATATGAGAATGAAGGAAGAGAGAGAGCATCTGCAATATAATATATAACTGCCAAGTACGCAAGAGATCCTGCGTACTTGGCTAATCTGTGGATCCGTGGAGATAGTTGCGAGCAGTAGAGACAGTTTCAATAAAAATCTATTTTATTTGACGACAGATATTTAAATCTGTCTGCTTAGCCTTTTCCCAATTACATTGGGGTCGGCCTCCAAACCGTATGCTGCTTAATACCAGTATTTTATATGGAGCAAGTGCCTATCTGAACTCCACACAAATATAATAAAACCATAAATTCTGTGAAAATGACTAACGTATCATATCGCTAAGTTGATCACCATACTTCGCCATGACCTTGACATCAGACCGAGTCTAAAGCACATCAAACTGAAACAAATGCTTTCGCTATGGCGCCGGCGCCGTAACGGACAAATTACGCGTTCGTAGTAGGTACCCATCGATCACGACAGATGGCGTTACTTGTACTTCATTTAAGTAATAACTAGCTTCTGCCCGCAACTTCATCTGCTTGTCACTTCAGAATTAAGTCCAACAATGATAAAAAATATCCTATATGTTAATTCAGTTTATAAACTACCAGATTTAAGTGCCAAATTTCATCAAAATCTGTTCAGTAGTTATTGCGTGAAAGAGTAACAAACACCCATTCTAACAAACTTTCGGATTTTAACATTAGTAGGATCAATAGATCGGCCACAGACGAAAACACTATTTAGATAGTAATAGTCATGTGCGTATTATAAATTAATGATCACTTGCTAAAAACGGTGACGGAAAACATCGTGAGGAAACCAGCACACCTGAGAGATGTTCTCGATGGTGTGTAAAGGCATGTCAGAGACCTACGGGTGGTATAAACTCTGACACTAGGTTGTTCATCAACCACACGCCAAGAAGATAGTAATATCTTAGGTTTTCGCGATCACTACACATTATAATAAAACAACTTTTAACTGGATTATTCTTATTATCGGTTAAAAGTTGTTTTATTATAATACTATTTAGGTTTTTTATTATAGGAAAATAAATAGGAATTATTATTTTGATCGATATAGTTTATTTAAGGGGAGCGGTCATCATTAGTTCGCGAGAAATAAGTGTTATAAGATGAAAGAAAACGCTAAACAGCAATAGAAAAAATCTTTATTGACATAACGTTTTTGTTACATTATACTGTGAAGCCTCTGAAGCCCAAACTAGGTAAAAACCTGTATGTCAGGAGTCAGCACATTCTCTTACATGAATTAAAAATCTTTAAAAATCAATAATTAACGCATGCATAGCGAATTTCATTCCAGAAGAAATTATAACTTTAGGTGGTTATTGGTTAAGGGTTTTTTTTTGTATAAAAACTTTCGTGAGACATATTCATATCAATTAATGTTCACCGGTTACTACTCACGTGCATTTTTCGGGATTGCCCGACTAGTTTCGAACCCGCGGCGATGTCGCGAGTCAAACTCCTAAGGGTTCCAATTAGGTAATTCCTCAAGAATTGGTTATTTCAGTAACCTACAATATAACAAAAGTTATAACAGTACCAACTTTGAGGTTCGGTTGCAACAACCGACGTAACCGACGTGTTATTTTATTATTTTGTCAGCTTTTCACCATAAGTAAATTCTGTAAAAATAACACAGTAACATTTACAGTTAAAGTTAAGTTGGTGCAACAGAGCCAAGTAACTAGGTATTATGTAGTTATCTATTGTCAAAGCTAATTAATTCAATCATATTTATAATATAAATGTTCGTGGGGATGGATGGATGTTTGTTACTCTTTCACGCAATAAGTCATTAACTACTGAACGGGCTTGGATGAAATACAGATAGTTTATAACCTGGCTTAGCTCATAGGATACTTTTATTGCGGCTGGACCCAATTCTAAAGACCACGCAGACGAAGTCGCGGTTAAAAGCTAGTTTTAAATATTCCTGCCATATTGGACTGTACCATTATTAAATAATTTATAATGTGATTTATTTATTGAACTGATAAATTTACTATAATACGGGGAGGGAAGCTAGGGACAAAAGGGTGTGTTGGGTCGGTTGATACGATTATAATTAATTATGTTAAGTTCATTGAACAGGATGGGGAATAAAGTTACCTACGCTTTCACCCATGTTATGGGTACAGTATGGGTGTCCTTAGACTTCAGGGACTTCGCTCGGATCAACTAAGCAGTGGGCAGAATTTGCTAACTAATATTTGATTACTTTTATATTGGATTTCTTTTTAAAGTTTTGTATACAATTGGCAAGGAATATGAACATGTCAATGGAGTTTCTTGCCGGCGCTTGAAATTGACAAGTTCTTAGGAAAGTATTTATTTTGAAAGTATTATCTAATTAAATTTCGCTTATACGTAATGTCAAATTTTTCGGCGACTTGGTTGCTAAATATATTTTTTTCTACTTACAAAAAACTTAATTAGCCTTTTTATGTATATAAACCGTCTGTGAAAAATTATCTAAACGATGGTAAAAACCGCATCAAAATCTGTTGCGTGGTTTAAGAGGAGTTATTCGATAAACATCCAGACAGACGCGGAAAGCGATCTTGTGATTAATTATTAGTTAGGTAGAGTAAACAGTAATCAAAGAAAATCTTTAGTAATTCAATTAGTAGGTTTGTTTCCTAGGCTATACATGAAACTTGATTTAGTCATAACTGTTTTCCAAGAACTTGTATAGTCAACCATACAATTGCCTTACCACCCTAATGATGAATTTCGTTTGCGCATCGTAATATCACAAGGTCTATTTTCGCTTACAAGATCGAAGTGTCAGTCAGATACTGACAGTCTTATTGAAATTTTAATTTACTGGAAGTTTTTGCCAAATATTGTAAAGCAACTTCGTGGTCGACTTTACCTATTCAGGTATAACAAAATTCTAATTGAAAATATTAAGGTCTCTAGGATTTTATGTTTTATTTTTCAGACTAATACACTCTACCTAGTCTCAAGCGCCGTTACTGAACATGAGGTTCTGGGTTCGATTCACGGGTTGGCTGATATGTTATTGAGTTTCTCTTAGAAATCCCCAGTTGAAGTTCAGTGTTTGCATTTGTGCCTAGATGACCAATAAGTAGGTCACATGGAACTGCTTCCTTGAAATGTAGGTGTATATAAGGTCCTAATTTATTAGGTTAAATTATAACTTAAATGAATCCTTATCACTTACATATTGACCCCTTAAAAGGTAATTATCTAAGAAATTATCTATTAAATTATTATTAATATATACCTTATATAGTACTTGTCTGCCTAAACCTTTGGTGATATAGGCTACTATACTCCGTTTAAAATAAGATTAGACATTTAAATAAACCTTTTTTACAGTCCGCTCAACTGATTTTGACTTCTATTGCGTTTGTGGCATGACAAATGGCAGCCGCAGTAAAAAGTTGGTATTATAACCACTTTTTAGCTTTTAATGCCATCCTTAATCTTACGGAATAGAAGTCAAAATTAGTTGACGAACAATAAAAAAAGGTTTGTTTAAATGTCTAATCTATCTCAAATAGAGTAGGTACAGTCACTTATTCTAACCTCCCATTTTTTAAGCCAAATACTTAAAATACCCAACGCCACTCATATTTCGTCTCATATAAAATTCGTACATCACTATCATCGATTTCTATTTATTGAGAATAGTTTATTTCCCATCAATTCCCCTGTCGCGAGCTCTCGGGGGTCTTAATGATGTCCGTTCCCCTAATCGAGTTAGCATCGATTCATGGGTCTAGCGTCCCTTCCCTGGTATAAATATGTCATAACATTCGAGTTCCTCTGGCGTAAAACTGAGTGCAATTTACGAGGATAGTAAAACTGTCCCGAGTCCCGTCGGTGCAAGAATAAATTCTTGTTAGAGCTTTGCTACGAGTAGGTACAACGTTGGTTGGGTAGATTCCCGAAGAGGTTTGTAGTTTATTTTGAGATAACAAAGCTTATTTAAAGCTATGAGTGTTAATAATTATATATTACTTGCGTTTAAATGTGGATATTAAGAAAGAAGGAAGCTGTCGTACATTTATGAGATCATTGTTAACATGATCACAATGTTATATAGGAAATAGATTTTTTTCGATCGAAACAATCAGATATTAATTCACCGTTAACCAACTCAATCATTACAATGTAAAAATAAGGTTAAGTAAAGAGATTGGTTATAAATTCTTAAGTGTATTTTAAGCAACAGTACCTAGTTAATTAAGTAATGTAGGTACAAACTTCTTGCGCAAACATCCGCCAAAATATTGCGGATGTGAAAAAATATTGTCATTTGAATGTCAATTATTTTCATTTCAGTTTTATCTCGCACTCAATAATTTATCTCCAGCCATGTTTGAGCAAAAACTGGCCGTTCATCACTACTATTTATTCCTCCAAAATTGTTCACAAAAGTCGGTCGTGTCAGTCGACACCGGATATCCAGCTATACAGGGCAAATGTTGACACTTTGTGTTATCACCCTGCCTTAACGCAACCAAACTTACCCTCACACCTTTCAGAAAACACAAGCACTTTCCAACCTTATCCCTTTGACAGAAGAAAGTTAATCTCATAACAACCATGTGAAGCAAGTCTGCTATAGTTAAGTTAAGGGGTGACTGTGAAAACAAAGCGTTATTGTGGGGCGGACCTTATAAAACTACGCTTAAAATAAACTCGTAGGCAACGATAATATTGTTTCTTCATAAAACCGAAGGGTTTCAGGAATGGGTGGGTGCCAAAGTGTGAAGCATTCTCATCATGGAACAGATTAAATATGAGTGATAATAATAATAAATAAATCTTTATTGTTACTCATAAGGGTATTTTTAGTACATAATAAGCCACTGTTCTCCTCGATTAAATGCAAGGCAACGAGACGAGAAATTATTAAATATATCAGTGGCACTAAGAAATTACCCACTTATTTTATGGTATACTGTATTTAAGCCAGTAAAAAAGGGTTAATTAATATTGACAGCTTTATCGGTAGTAGGTCAGTAGCTAATCTTGCCAACTAATTTGCTTGTTTGGAGTTTAGAAAAGCTATCCAAAGATTACCTAGCGACTTCATCAATGCTGCATCGTGTTTTGCTATTAGATATTAAATTTTCTAAGTTCACTTAAGTAGGTATGATCAGAGTTTTAAATGGGAGGTAAATGACCTTAACCTCGTAACCATGCTAAATTACATCAACTATTCATAGGTACCATAAAATAAATTTAATGGAACTAAAACTCCTCTTATTTGCCGAATTCTTTACCGACAGAGAATACCTTGACGATAGAACAAGGAAATATTCTTTGGCACCAGTGTATGTTAATAAGCGTATAATAGTCCGTATCAAAGGCGTTGTCTCCAGACGTATAAATAAACAACGCGACATATTTCGACATTGTTGAGTGGTTGTTAGTCAAGAAGACGATCATGCACAGGTTAACGTTTCTTCTGTCCGCTGTCGCGACATTGGTAAGACCTGTGATTCGTTTCGTTTGTTCGCAGAATAATTTTGTACTATTTCTATTACTAGGGAAAAGAAAGTTTATTATCCGATCATTGTGCCTTACTACGTTGGCTAAACGACCCAAAATGTTACAGTCTCCGAGAGAACCTCCATTACTGATTTAATCCTTTTGCAGTTTCTAGCCAAAGCTAGCTCTGTTGTTATTACATTATTTTAATTATAAAAAACGCGCCAATAGCATTTTATTGAGATCTACCCTTTAGTTCAGCCACGTACAAATACGTACTTCATAACAATAAAAATCAATTGTGTCTGCTAATTAGCGAGGCAACAGTTAATTAACCTATAAAAAATGCTATTGACGCCTTTTTGGAACTAAACTAATCTCACTTTTTCAGGTTTTAATCTTCGCGTGCAATAATGGTGAGTTAATTTGATTGATGTAAAAACTACCTAACTAGACAATCGAAAAATTCTTTGAGCTATATGATTCTAGTGCAGTTTACTGTAAGAGAGAAGATGCTTTCATAGTGTATTGTTAATTAACATAATAAATTATCGCAATATTATGTAGGCGACTTGGTGTCCAACGGGTCTCCTCCAAATTGCTAGCTTTTCTTGCATACGTATAAGTAATGAATATCACACGCTTATTCAAATTCTTCCTATTTATTCTTATTATTCCTATGCAGTCCTTTCAAATAAGATCTTTCAAGCAAGACGAAAAATTAATTTAGGAAATTCTCTCTAATCTTCCGATCGATTCCCGAATCAGGCTATTATTATTATTATTTTTATTGACTTTTTAGTTAGTGCTTCTCAGTGGTGGAGCTTGGAAATGTGCCTGATAGATGGTACAAGGCTATGTAGGTAGGATAGGAGGTCGATAGGTATCTGTTACCTAAACTAGTACTAAGCATATTAATTCGAGGAATAAGTACTAAAGTTACAATTGAAGTCACTGTTTTAACTGTGTCAATCTATGCTTACTACGTACGGTACCGATATATCTTCTAGCTATCTACATATATTTTGTAGCTATTAATCTAATTTCGCAGTGACTGCCGCACCGCATCCCTGTTTATGGATGCTGGATTTAGAGCACATGCACAAACATCAGGAGACCCCGGTAACGACAGCCAAGCCTGAAGTAGTGGAAGACTTCAGCAGCTCCAGCGAGAAGAAAACCAATCAATTGGAGAAATGTAAGTAACATTGATCCATCTCTTTTGTTTTCTAAAAACAAGTTAAGCTAAGGATTTTCCTGTAAAAAGTATGCGTTTATAGACACAAATCTGACTTGCACACACATCTTGACCTGGAATTACTATCTTTATTTAATAACACAGGCCTGCAAAATGAGGGTCATAACTTCCACTCGGGAATTTGATAGCTGATTTTGGTGCGTTGATTACGAATATGTACTTAGTTTTTCTCCATCACCTCCAGATTTTTCAAAAAAGGTACAGATAAAAAATAGGAAAAAAACACAAGTTGTCACATAAAAAAATATATATTTAAAAAAGTACATTACATTTAACTTAAAAATCTACTAATATATAACAACAACTTATTACTAGTCTAAATTTCATGCAAATTTTATTTGTGGAACCTGGTCCTTTTTTTCTGGAAGCTTCGGTTGTGCGATTTCCGCATAAATTTCTGGTTTGGATCGTCGCGCTTCAATAACCAACAATAGTCCGCCATCATGCTAGTATTCCATCTTCCATGATACCGGACTTCAAGATCTTTCAAATCTTGGTGAAATCTTTCGCCTTGTTCTTCGCTAACGGCTCCTAGATTTTCTGGGAAGTAACACAAGAACATTTTAAAGTTTATGTTGCAAGATGCGCACTTCAACTGTTAATTTTCTAAATCAGTGCGGGTACTTATATAAAAACCCTTTGGTTTATCTTTATTACACCCTTTTCTAAATATTCATAACTAATAATACCTAATCATTATGTATTAATAAGCTTATGGTTACATGGTTAATGCGAATTACTTATACTCATTATGTAGTAATTAACAAATTACTGATTTCGATTAATTTCTATGTCCCCTTACACTAATTAAATGCAATAACAATTAAGCTGAAGTAATTTAATGATGTTTTATAAATTTTAAAATGTAGGCGCTCCGACATTTTCAGCAAAATCTTAAATATTCAATATCAAAAATTCCTGACGTAATGGTTTTTTTTTATTATTTTTCTCGTAATCAGCACATCTGAAACTATAGAAAACGTTACTCAGATTTCAAATAGGAAAACTATTGCAGGCCTGTGTAATTAATACAAATATCTCTAATCCGCGACACACGGAGTGGCAGCGAATTCGTTGATGAATACGCCAGCCGCACCGCCTAGCACTTGAGATTTATTAACGCAATTTCAATTGTCACCGGGAGTAAGTAAAACATTGGAAATATTAATTTCGAGCTTACTAAAAATGGCGTAGCAAGTAGCTGGCCATAGATGGCGCTAAACACGGATGTTCTCAATTTTAATTCAGAGACATCTAGTGACCAATAGAGGAACTACTTGTAACTTATATGACGAGTAATGTAATGAGGCCGGAGGGAGTAATGAAACGAATAAAGGTACTTTTGAATTAAGTAAAACTTTTATTTTATGACTTTCTATATCTTTGTTATGTAATATTTCTCAACAGTTATATGGGGACCAAGCAGCAGTGATCAAAGCTCTCACTCTAGGAGTTCAGTGGAAAGAATGATTTCTAGCTACGTGCAGTTCTTAGTAAACGCTTTCAATATGTTTTAACTATTGGTTTGAAATTGAGTTTGCAATTGTTATATATTCTTCTATGTTATAATAGACTGATTGTTACACGTTCAAAATAAAGCCTAAAGTATTACTTCGAAATACAAATCTGATGCGAATAAAACAACTATAATTGAATGGGCCTATATTGCCATATCTCTAAGGTACTAATTTATAAGTAATTTCCTTATAAGGGGTCAATGTGTAAGTGATAAGGATTCATTCATAATTCAAATTATTTCAATTTTATTTTTTTCTTTATATTCGCCGTTCAAGGAGTAGTTTTCATCTTGTTATTATGTTTTATTACTAAGTTTATTACAAATAAAATATTTGTTATATCAATTTAATTCTTAGCATAAGTGAATGTGAAATACATTTCAATATTAACCCTTTTAAAGGAAATTACCTAATAAATTAGGTAGGATACTAACATTATAAAGCGGAAGAGTTTTCTTTGTTTGTTTGTTTAACCTCTGGAACATGAGTCAGATTAAAAAAAATCTTAGTATTTGTTTTTGACAGCCAGATACATGAGGAATAGTTTAAGCTATCTAACATTCGGCTACACCTCTCGGCTAGCCGTTAATATTGTTTTTTTTTAAGTCGGAAGAAAGTGCGCTGCCAACCTCTTATATGCGTGCGCTGGCGTTATTGTTAGTGTACGTGAACATAATGTTCTACAAAAATATGTACGCGATGCCATATAAATCTCTTATAAATAAGCTACAATGAGGTATTATGAGCCAAAAATGTTTAGAAAATTAATGTGATTTATGAGCATTGTTATTTATTTATTTACAATTTATGTACACACTAAAGTTTATAAATATACAATCATAAAATACTTAAGTACAAATGTGGTTTATGAGCATTGTTATTATTAGTCATGGCATATTAATCCTTACGAACGAAAGCTACGGACGCAAAGTTTGGGAGTTAAAGTAAATTGAAAATAATTCAACACTACGCGCGAACGACCCGTGTGACGCATCTGGTTTATGCGAACTTTCGTTCGTAATGATTAATATGCCATGACTAATAATAACAAGGCACATAAATCACATTAATTTTCAAAAATGTTTGGCTCATAATACCTCATTGCCCGGCGAGATGAAACTGAAAACTGTGAATTATATGCAATTTTTTGGTTAGTACTAAGTAATTAAAATATAATTATAGTGGGTGTAACCGCGGGGCACAGCTAGTAGGTACCTAATATAGAGGTGATTTTTTTAATAAATCGTTGAAACCTGTACTATTACCACGTATTTATCCGAGGGAACTCCTAGGGCTCCAAAACCAGTAACCATCACATCAGCATTCAAAAAGGATTACAATAAAACGAAAAATAAATTTAATATATTAATTTTAATCAGACTCGTTTCACAACATAAATGAGAAACTTTCACTCACAGATTTATTCTACAACATTAGTCAAATTCTTACAAAAAATTTAGGCTAGAGCAACTAACAGTGTACAATAAATCCCTGCACTCGACGACACATAGTGCCGTATTAACATTAATACAATAAAAACTGAGCGTGATTTCCACCTTTATACAAAACAAAACTGTATCTTGGGTTCTCAAAAATAAATATTAAACCCTAACTTGGAATATTTCGAGTCAGCACACACATTAAAAACCACTAAGTATGATATTGAATTAAATTTTACAGCATTATCATACATATTTGATAGAGAAGACTGAACAGAACACACTATAACGCACTATGGATGAACTAAAGGTTCTTCAAGTTTTTGGAACTATACCATGCGCTCACGCACAACGCGCACACACACACGCTCACGTATGTACCCGACGATACTTATTGTCTTTACACACACATTGACACAGTTTACAGCTCATCGTGGTCCTCCTGTAACAAAAACAATTCAAAATTAGAATGAAGGTTAGGAATAAAATTTGGGTATGTATGTATTTTTTTTAAGACGCAATTGTATTTTTATTCAAACAAGGTAATGAATTCTAATTATAAACAGAACAAAAGGCGATTATTATGCCAAGAATTCAAGATGTGTGACCAAATTAGTTAACAAAGCATTGTTTACTTTGATAAGCTATTGTATAGCCCTTCCCTCAATCATGTTGTCTGGTGACGTGGAATGATAGGCAACTGATGTTTAATAATATGAGTTTGGGGAACAACTTTGGGTCACTACAAACAAAAGCCCCAAAACCAAAAAATGTTAATATCGTCAACCATCCACTTGATATAACCAACGATCCGACTTTAGATGGACGAAACTATGCTCATCAGCCACTTGTCCTTTACACCTTCTATAAGATGTAAGTTGCAAGCAGTGAATAAAACAAGTTCATATTATGTAGGATAGTCTAAAACTGTACACTTACCACAGGCGCAGCATCACCAGCCTCATCATCCAGATCCTCATCATCTTCTTCATCATCAGGCTTGTCAGCCTTCTCCTTCTCCCGCTCAGCCTCATCCTGTTCACTCTTCATCTTCTTTTCACCTTCTAGCCTCTTCTTGAGCGCTTCGCCACGTTCTGCGGCCTCCTCAATGTTGTCTCCGATGAGGAAGTTGTCGAAGATGGTGCCTGACTTGACCTGCCATAAGTCGAGACCGACCGAGCAGAGTTCGTCGCGTTTGTAGAGGTTTGCGTCGGGAGTGTATTCTGGGTTATCGATCTCGGGGTGCACCCACGGTCCCTTGTATGCTGGGTTGTCGATCTAAGGATAGGAATTTGTTTTATAATTTATGCATTGTAAGGTATTATCATATCGTGGACAAAATTTGATGTATTCAAAAATGGTACACGTGATTACTGTAAAAATTACGAATGTAAGCTACTGAAACCTGAAAAACCCAGTGCATTAACCATATAAATAACAAACTAGCACACTATGTATACATATTATCAAGTATATTGAACTATTATTTACGGATGAATATCAACAACACCGGCAGGTTGATGAAACGTTCAATTTTCACATTATAACGGTAACTCGGGTCAATAGACGTTCTGAACGTTATGCAAACAACGCATGGACTAATTATAAAGAGGACATGGCATCAGCGACTGTGCACCGTGATTTTAAGTGAGTCCTGACGTCAAACAACTGTGTGTGTGGCCCGGTCAAGCCACGCCCACTCATGCTCAGTCTGCCAGCAGTCATCCTGTGCATACGACGATCGCGATCACATAGTATTTTTTAATATCCTTCGATATTATTATGAGAAATAAAGAACTGTTGTATTTTATCCTGCAAGAATTACTCGGATAAACATTCTGATGCCATGATAGGCTTCACATTTCATTCGTAAGTAATTTTAGACGCAAGTAGTTAGTTTTATTAGGCAAGTTCCAGAAAAATCTATGAAACGTCATATTAGTTCTATAGTTTTTCTATTCGCCGCCAGACGTCGAAACCTTTAAATATCACACAAATAGCTAAAAATGTCATAGAAAAATACTTGATAATTAAACGTATGAAAGTAGATTTAACACTATACAAAGCTAATTTTGCCAAAAATTATCTTTGTATATTATTATCGTATTAAGATTTATCATTATTTCAAATTTTGTAATGATAGAATATTCAATAACCGCCATCTACAGTGTAGAAAAGGCAATCCTTGAATAGCCGAGTCGTACTGTAAATTACGATGTTTTGATAATGCTATTTCATAACATTTAATACATATGTCATTTTATTAACTTTTTTCAATACTATCACGACTAAAATGTAATTATTTTTTAGCGGTGCGAACACTTTATTTTTAATAAAGTTTAAAGACACTAGAGACATCTAGCGTAATTTAGCTGAATCACGTAAGAATGAATTGAATATTGTAACTCATATCAGTTTTCCCTATTCACCGCTTGGTTCGATAATGAAGAAGTGGGCGGCGTTTTCGGCGTTTGACAGCCCCCCTCACCCCGCAAATCGTCACGCAGTGTTCCTTTAGAAAATGCCCTTAGAACATCTCCTCTTTATAATTGCTTCATGAAACAACGACACTCGACTTGTATGGAGGGTGACGTCACCAAATGACTCAATGATACTTTCTTTAGTTTTAAATAGATTTTGACACGGCGCGACTGCGAAATTAAACTTCACGTGTGTAATGCAGTTTTTTAGATAAGAGAACTTGTGTAAAAACATTACGATATTTAATCGATTAAAATACTCTAGTTTTGATTGTTGAAATTGGAGCATGTCGATTTATATTATTCGAAAAAACTGGAAAGCCCTGTTGTTGCGTGTCATTGCTCCAGATTGGCTGTGTTCCGATCATGGGTTATTTTTAACTTTATTGGTATGGCCTTCTATAAAGTTATCTAAAGATTTTAAGATTTTTATCAAAGTTGAACATAGCAGTTTAATTAAAAAATAGTCTTACTGCAATGCTAGAGATAACAGTTAACAGCTTTTTACATTGGAAATACGAACTTAAGTTGGCGTCTTTTTTATATTTCTGTTACCCACTGTAGTATTTTTTTTTCCGAGATGATAAAAAATCTGTTTCAAATTACCTGCTTAGGTGCCCAAACGCCCTTGTAGTCAGGGTTGTCAATCATGGGAGGTTCCCACTCGCCGTCCATCTCATCATCCCAGTCTTCGGGCTTGGCGGCATCAGGGTCGGGAATGTGCTCAGGCTTGTCCCAGTCTTCGGGTTTCTTGTCATCAGGGTCGGCGATAGTGGGCCTGTCGTCCCAATCCTCGGGTTTCTTGGCTTCGGGATCCTAGCGGTAAAATATGGTTTAAGAGCGAATTGAAGACGTGCAGTGATGGACTTCGCCAATAATTTCATATTTTTATATGTCAATATTTTAAAAGATTGTGAAATCTGGTCTGGCGTCCGAGCACGGATCTTTTCGCCAAACTTGTCGACACGATAAAAGTTTTTATGTATTGACTTTTATCGTTTTATCAACACTTTATGTCAAATTTGACGTTTAAAATCGACAAACCTGTCGACAAAAAGAACCAGGTTCGCACCGCTGATACGATTTTGTCTAGACAAGTCTTTTCAACTACTACTAATACACAACATTTAAATAGAACCCTCAAAGTTTTTTGTTTTCGACCTGCCTGCAACACAAAAGATAATTTCTAAGTACTTAAGGGTAGATATTTACCTTGATTTTCTTAGGGGGCAGGAAGTCCCAGTCAGCTTCTAGCTCTCCAGACTCGACCTTCTCATTGTCGATGAGCACCTCATATGTGTTATCGGGCTTGACGATCAGTGTGTACAAGTGAGTGTAGACATCATCCTTGCAACGGATGTCTTTCTTGATCAGGTGGTTCTTACCCTTGTAGCTGAAGATCACATGGACCTGGAGGGAGGCAAAGAGAATAGAATACAGGTGAATGAAAGAGACGGAAGAGGTTTTGTATGTGTGCGTGTGTGAGGTCGACGAACTTTGCCATTTCGTTTAACTTGTTTTAGGTAATAATTACGTAGGTATTTGCATATTGTATTAGACCGGTCCCCAGACTACAAGTAGATAAAAAATATTATCGTATAAGATTCTTTATGATTGGTCAATGACCGTTATAGTTCCCCAGAAATCAGCTCTAACACTAATGTTATATATATTGATTCCAAATCAAATCGGAACACCATTTAACTTAACGATTAACAGACGATACCTCTTTACGTTAGTAAATTAATTCAAATTATTTGTTACCTACTTAATTGTTGGAGCCCGACAATTTGCGCGAAATCGCCCGGTTGTAAACCAATGTTATGTAATATCCGATCGCTTCAATGCTCCATTGAGTATTTGTTTTTGTTATAAAAGGTGCCGTTGGCGGTGATTCGGCAGTCCAAATATAATGATATAACAATGACTGGGCCTGGGATAATCAATAATAGATGCATTCATTTGGTGTCGTGTGAAGTATCCCTTTCCCATAATGCTGAATGAATTATTAATGATTATTGATCAAGCATATACCTACCTTACTACAACCTTTCGGCTCAGTAACGTACAGATCTGTACGTTGTAACAATAAAAATCTATTGTGTCTGCTAATGACTGAGTCAACAGCTTAATAAAAAAAAACTATTTTCGATCCGCAATAAAGCCGCATCAATATTTGTCCACTAGTTTTCGTGATAGTCCAACACTAGTTGGATGTGATGAAGATTCCTACAGTTAAGACATACATGATACGTCCTAATTAATGTTTTAGATTTAAAAAGAAAAAATGATATTATAAACTATATGATAGCTATGTATTATTGACGATGTCAACCTCTTTTAATATGACATTGAAAATAGCACCATGATGTTTGTTCAGCAGTTTCAACTTACGATATAGCAACTAGCATACCATTAATAATTAATTTCCTGTAAACGACCTTCAGCTTATTAAAATAAAATATTAATTAGATTCATTAACATTCAGTTTTCAAACTGATTAGCAATAATTATACCGAAAAACTGAGATAGTGTTACCTACAAATTATTCTCGAAAAATAGTATGGACATCAAGCTAGTGTCATTAGTTTGTTGGAATTATGTAATACTGAACAACACACATCTTGTGATTATGGTATATGTATATGGATATCGCAAAGTCAAAGGCCTACGGGTGCCTTGAATAAGTTTGATGCTATATGTTCTGGAGTACCTACGAACTACCCATTTAACTTATGACTTCTTGATAAAACGTTTTTAATTTTTAATAAAATAATTTAGAGACTTGATATTGATGTTTATAAGTTTAATACACAATATACATACTTTTATACGGTACTATTAAATTGAAAAAAAAAGTTACATAGTAATATCTTAGGTTTGCGCGATCACTACACATTATAATAAAACAACTTTTAACCGGATTAATCGCGTATATTATTGGTTTTTTGTTTTTCCTGACGTTTCGAACACTTTGCAGCGTTCGTGGTCGCAGGAGGACTAAGGTGTGTTGAGACACCTGACACCTAAAGTTACAGTTGTGAAAAAACTACAATTATGAAGTTTGTCATTTAAAAATGCTTAAGTGAAAGGCTGTGTCACAAACTCGTAATCTGATAAGAATCTACACCATTAGTAATTTAAAAACATCACTCTTTTTTGTGGGCAGTCATATAACAATCAAGATTATCTGTCATAGTATGTATGAAAGCAAAAGTGGTAATCAACACTTTATTCTTCACTAAATTGAACTACTAAAATAACATTCAATAATTTAAGAATTTTAGCCTATTTCAAATAAACTTGACTATTATAGAAGAGGCTACATAAAATTATTATTTTATGTAGCCTCTTCTAATATTATGTATTATAATACATAATAAATTATTTTACCCAAATTGCACGCCACTCCAAGACAACAACCTTGGAGTGGCGTGCAATTTGGGTAAAATAATTTGTAATTGGATATTAACTACCTCCTTCTTTACTTTTTAACTGCCTCATTGGACTAATGGTCCCAAGCGCGACTGCCGAGCATGAGGTCTTGGGTTCGATCCCCCGATCGGGCAAAGTGGTATTGGGATTTTCTGTTAAGAAATTCTCAGTAGCAGCCTGGAGTTTGGAAATGTGCCCGGTAGATGGCAATAGGCTCACCACCTATTACATGGGACTTAATAACAGCATTGGTGAAACGTGGGTGTACAATTGTGTACACCTCTGCCTACCGGCCATCTATATAGGTGTGATGCTATGTATGTACTTTACTTTTACAGAAAATTATCCCACATCATCTATTTAATACAATATGTTTTTATATAGCCTCCAATTTTAATACAATAAATAGTACCTAAATAATATTCATAACATTTTTGTTATGTGATAATTATTATTCAAATGTTTAAGCCGTTGGCTCACTAATTAGCAGACATAATCGATTTTTATAGTTAGTATAATTTTGTATGTCGCTGAGCGGATGGGTTAAATCATCATAAGATATAAACTAGTTATTCAAGTTAACTGGTCCCATTAATTTGGTATTACTTAATGTTCTCATTTGAAACATGTCTAATGAATACATAAACTTATAACTACAGTATACTATATCCAACTAATATTATAAATGTGAAGTTGTGGGATATTTGTTAAACTTTCACACAATAACTACTGAATGGATTCGGATGAAATTTGGCACAAATTGTTTATATATAACCTGGATCAACACAGGATACATTTTATTCTGGCTGGGCCCAATTCTGATGTTCACACAGGCAGAAGCTAGAACTACATGAATTAAAAGCCAACAAATAATGTAGATCAACCAGCTTGTCTGCGGTCATAGTTTGTGTGTGTTTTTGATGAAAACAAAAATTTTCCCTTACCTTCTTGGTACCAGGACCACAGATATCAGGCCCAAACATAATTTCATAGGGGGTCTCGCCATGCATATCCTTCTGCTCCAGCTTGCAGTCGAACACCTTGAGGTAACCACCTCCACAGTCAATGTCCTGCTCATGTTTCACAGAGAACTGCACTACTAGAGGCTTGCCCTCATTGCTGAAGGGCTTGAACTTGCGCGATAATGCGTAGAACCTCGCATCCTCAGATGTCTGCAGACCTGACAAGTACCAGAACAACAGAATTGTACAGAAGATGTAGTGAGTGGCGTGTTTGTGTCACGCCCGGCCTATTGTTAATTTGTGGTGTGCTTAATTGAGTTCAGTGCACTTTATACACTCCTTAGTATGCATACATACAGATCTGTAGTATTCTTACTAGTCAATTGTAAAATCGCTCAAGTTGTGAAGGTGATATTGTAAGAGAGTGGCATTAGAAAGGGCCGGTCACCACCTACCTTTATCTTCCTCAGGTTCGTTATAGAACTTTCCAGCAGTAAGCTTGAACTTGCCGAACTCCTTGCCAGGATGTTCACTGTAAACCCAGTTGGATTCCCATGAGTCTGAAACGAAAAACGTACTATTTTAACACAATACTCCCCAAAATAAACCGGCTGCAGATGTCTTGGAAGCAATCGATAGCACACGCGGCAAGCCGGCACGGCCTCAAAATGTAGATTTTTGAATAAAATGCCATAAACTTACCATCGGGGAATTTTTCCTCGAAGAACACTTCACAATTTATTGATGAAAAAGCCAGTAAACTGACAACAGCTAGCAGTAAAGACTTCATTTTTGATACACAACCACCTCAATGCTCAAAGGACTGGCCACGAATAACTTCAAAAATTGGCGAATTCTCTAATATTACTTCGACCGGTTTGTAAGCTTCACAAATTTGTTATCTTGCTCTGTTCAACCGAAATGCCTTTGGAGCAAATGAGATGGGTATAAAACCTAATGTATTGGGAAATGCGGAACTGAGATAGAAAACATTTTTAAATGGCTGACTTCGTATAAGTGCGAGGGGAAGGAAGAATAGAAGCTAAGTGACGTTTTACGCAAAATTACGACAGACAGATGGAATGCTGCTATTGGTGAAAAGCTAGCAAATAGGAATTGAACACACTTCATGAAATTAATGATTCAGCTCGCGGGAATATTTGAACCACCCGTGGTTATATTTTCTGCTAATAATTTCTTGTGTCACAACAATATTTTAAATTAGATAATTATATTTATACAGTACTATTGTATTCATAATAATTACTTGAGCTATAACTTTGACTTATTTATTATGCCTACAGTAATTTTATTGTTTTTATTAAATCGAGAAAATTCATTCATAGAATTGATATTAACGTAGCCACCAATCACTACTGCACATGGCATCAGAGCGGGATGGTAATATAGAAAAACACTAGCCAGAAAGAGAGGATATGTCTGCTTGTACGTGGATTATCGTTGTCGTGGACAATTCACATTAGTTGTTATATTTTTTTTTTGTAATTAATAATATGAATACACGTATCTAAAGTGAGAAAAATAAAAAAAAATCAATGGCCTTCAGATATTTACTTCTGTAAATAGATTTAACACAGATGCCTCTATTTACATAATTAATACGAAGAGGGAAATATTTTTAGGTCAGAGTGTAGGTAGGTAGGTACCTTAAAAATAGATTAAGGACCGAGTGTACCCACATAATAAATCGGTTTATGCGATTAGTATGAAACCTTGAAAACCTTCACAATCGGAATAGACTATCAACTAGACTCGATCGAAAGGTCATGCCAGGCATGAATGTATTCGTTTGATGTATTCTTAATTTTTATGTTTTTAGTCGTATTTGTTTATATTATGTAGGTATGGTATGTACCGGTTGTACCTAACACTAGGCTATTTTTATAGTAATTAAATGAATAGATATTAATTTAATATATATTTACGTAATCGAATAGGTACTCAATCTTCGGAGTATTGTACAAGCATATAGCTACCTACCAATAAAATATTAAGCATTTTGATAAATACCACGTTGTTAGTTAATCGACGTCAGAATTCAGTACATTAATATCAGTAGATTGATTAAAATTATCATGAAATATAGGTCACATTTATTTTATCAGAGAGGTTTTAGATTTTGCATAGATTCTGATATTCCAACACTCGGCCGTATCGAATGAATGATCATAGGGTGATGATACCTTATGCCGATTAATTGTACCTTGGTAGATAAATAATACCTAATCCTAGTTACCTATAAACGAGCAATTCTTGTATATATCTATTCTGAATCTCGGAAACGGCTCCAACGATTTTCATTAAATTTAGTATAGTGGGCGATAAATCAATCTAGCTAGGTTTCATTTTTAGAAAACGTCGTTTTACCAAAAACAAAAACGAATCTCGATCATCCAGGTACTATGTACCTAAATACAGCAAATCATAGCAGTTCTGAGGTCTTTAATAAAACCAAAGACGTTCAACTAATTAAGTATCTTATTAGAATAATTATGGTGAATTTTATTCATTTTAGTTGGTCCAACAAATTAAATTCGCGCAGTGTAGAACGATTCCCGCTCAAGGATAAAGGTCGCTACAGACTATGGATGGAGCTGGCTGTAAACCGTCTGTTCTGGAAATCTATTGGAGAGGTCTATGTCCAGCAGTGGACTTCTCCTGACTATTATGATTTTGAATGATGATGAAATAATCTTCATTTAGGTACCTATTTGCTGAAAGTTGGTATGCCTGGCGTGATAGTTTTGACGGATGATGACAAGATAGTGTTAGCAATACAATAATGTTCCGGTTTCATAAAAAATAAGGTACAACATTCATAGTTTTTATTCAATTTCAGTGTTTTACAGTATGTCGTAAATACCAGAGTATCGTAATGTTATCCAATACAGCTTATCTAATCTGTGAAATGCAGTTCGCTTGTTGTACAACTCTCATAAATATTTATTGATTGTTGAAACATTTGAGTGGTTTTGGAAACTATTGTTGAAAATATAAAGTAAACTATCTACCGAAGTATCTATTCTAAATTATTTTCGTACCTTTGTAAAGTTGGGCTCAAATATCGAAATGATTTAGTTATAGGTGGGTCCGAATTCTCTGATAGACCTACTATCTTTATTGGGTCTGTTTACTACCTAGGAAATTAGGTCATTAAAATTGTTGTAGATTAGATACTGGTGGATGGTAATGAGACTTTTGTCTCATGCTCGTCCAAGTCAAAACGAAAGACTAAATTTAAGTTTAAATCACGATGCATGCTAGTCGCAATCAGTCTTGGTATAATTGCAACCGGTAGACAACCACATGTCTTCTCGATCTTTGTTTATCGGATAAAACAATGAACGGCATTTATACCAATTGCGCATCGTCGTTCAGTTGTATTTCCATTTCCGGAATTCATACGAAGAACTGGAGATTAAGGCAAGTTCCAAGATCGATTTTGATGACGCCATTTAGGTAGGTAGTACAGATCGGAGCGACGTGATATGAATGGCGCATGAGCTTGAAAGATCGGTTCGTAGGCTACGGGTCGTAGATTCGATTCCACACAACAATAATTATTTGTATGGAATGTGAAGATTGTTGAAATCTGGCTTCATACCTACTAGTGTGCTTTACGTAACGCAGTAGGTACATTTCATTGGTCACGAACAAAAGGAAAATTAATATCTACGACTACCTTAGACTTAATTAACTGCCTCGTTGGTCTACTGGTCCCAAGCGCGACTGCTGAGCATAGGTTCTGGGTTCGATTCCCGGGTCGGGCAGTCTTATTGGGTTTTTCTACCTATTAGGAAATTCTCGATAGCAGCCCGGAGTTTGGAATTGTGCTCGGTAGATGGCAATAGTGAGCCTATCTACCTACTTACAATATATCTACCTACTACATGGGACTTATTAACAGCATTGGTGAAATGTGGGTGTACAACTATGTACACCTCTGCCTACGCCTTCGGGGAATACTGGCGTGATGCTATATATTTACGTATGATTAGCTTAGCATGGCTATCACACAGTATTTTTACGTAGCGAAGGTAAACATATTGTATAATAGGTAATTAAATGTAATCCACGTCAATACATGCAAAATTCGTCATTAAGATACACTGATTATAATTATTTTAAATAAAGAACTGTCGTGGTGGCCGTGTGATTACGGCCCGCCCCTTAACCCGCAGGTTGTGGGTTCAAACTTTCTTAGTTAATCTAAGACACACGGTGAAGGAAAACACCGTGAGAAAACCTGGACTTAATGATCTGAAATCGCCAACCCACAGTGAGCTAGCGTGGTGATCAATGCTCGTGGCTTCTCTGTATGAGAAGAGGCCTTTATCTCTATTATTAGCTATGTTATGTAATAACTATGTAGTGTAGTAAAAATAGTTGTTGTTACCTACCTTTTAGAATATAGTTGATAATTCCAATAGTGTCCTAGCGTGCAGTTGATTACCTACATTTAGTTACTATTGCATTTCGTTTTTATAGCTATAAAACACGATCTGTCACCATAGAATAAAATAATAATAGTAGATAATGTCACGCCAACGATTCCGAATAGAATTTTATCATCCCTTTGCCATCGCTATGATCACATGAATGCCGACTGTGTGGGACTCAATGATGATTATAATGAAGTCATAGAGAAAGTTTTCATATTCATTGCTTTTGGTAGATAAATGTATTTTTGCAGATAATGCACTTTTGCACACGCCACAGAGTCCATACGTCGTGTGGTACGAACCAGCTTCTAGAGCAACAGGTAAAGGGTTAAAACCTGTACCGATGTGTCTTGTGCCTATATCTAGAATTCTAGATGTGTGAGACGAGAATATAAAGCAACCTTTAAGCGGATTAATCGCATGTAATAATGGTTTATGTTTTTCCTGCCGTTTCGAATACTTTGCAGCGTTGGACCACTAACTTATGAACGAATATTAGATACAAATAACGTGTAGTAATAGCGAAATCCTAAGATATTACTATATAATATATGTACTAACATTAAGATTCAAGTGCCCTAAGTTGATCATTACCTATTATTATGTATTGAATTGACCATAGATATATAGAAACCTATTGCTGGGCACATAAATCTCGCAGCGTTCGTGATGGCTTAGGCTTGAGGCAGTGCGACTTCGCGATGAAAATTCTTGGTGAAAACAGGTCTGCGAGATGTGAACCTTCCCTCATCTTGTCTGCCCGAGGAAATGCAGCTTTATGAACTCCTAAAGTTCACACTGTCAACCAACCTGTAAACTCATGTAGGTATATGTATTATATTGAGAGATTCTAAGGCCAATGTCGGTAATAGTCGGTATAATTGCAAAGGTAATGTTTTTGCCCAAGAATTGAAAGCGGATTGGCTTTTAATTCTTGGGCAAAAACAAATTACTCATACTATCTATCTATATATTGTTAAAGTTATGTATGACATAACGTTCAATTAAGCATTAGCCTAACCACTTCTATTCTACTATCGTATTTAATTGCATCATTATCAGTCGTTACAATTAAGGAGTAATAAAATTCGATTAAAATGTACAAATAAAAGATACATTCTCAAGTTTACTTCTTTAATTATTCAACAAGTTTTCAGATAACCGAGGCAAATACTTGAATAAATACCCTCAAGGTAATTACGTGAAAAATATGCACTTTAATTAATAATTATTTGCATTTATTGTCCTCGAAGAACAGCTCGACAAATAAGTACCACATGTCTTACAAACTTTATTGAATATTTCCTCAAAATGTTCTTTTGTACGACGTGGCTACAACGCAAAGGCTTCTTTGAAATCGTAGTCATCATTCTTCTTGTGTGACGTAATAGTAACATTTTCTAGAACATCTGCCAAATTGACGGCTTGCTTTTCATTCCTAGCTTTTTTCTTTTTATCTCTTTTGAACTGTTGTTTTCGTAATTTGTTTAGTTTTGTGTTGCCTTCTATGAGCATTTCAGGATCTGCCTTGGCTTTTACGTTCGGTTTGTTCCCTTTGTCCAATTTGGATCGTATGCTTACAGATTTTGGGAGTAAACTGGAGTCTTCTTCGTCTACTTGCATGTTATCTTCTAAAGCTGCTTTCACCGGTCCTGTACTTGAAATCTGTAAACAGAGAATAATGTTTAAGTATTATAATAAGCCAACTTTTAAGGTCGCAGTTGATACATAGTTGTTTTAGATGTAAATGTGTGTAGTGATCGCAAAAACCTAAGATATTAGAATGTTTAAGTACCTAGTTGTAAAAATATAAAAGGTCTTAAATAATTTTAGCCGAGAAATCATGGCGGGTCCCATAAATTGGGTACACAAAAAAATATTTGAGAAGTTAAATGCCATTTTATTTAATCTTTAATTTTTAATGAATAGCATAAATATTTAAAATGTTTTTAAAACCGCGCAAGATAAATGTTATTTATTTGATGAGCTGATTTCTAAACATTGACAAGATTAGTATGTCACGATCAGATGGGTTATCTTTCCTTCATCCAAGGGTTACTCTTGAAAATAAATTTGCTCGACTGACATAGTAAATATGTCAATTCGTACTTCTAAATGCCAAAATGTTTTAAAAGTAATTAAAGAATCAGGATACTAATAAAAATTTTGATAACTGTAATGTAAGTAAAGGGTCTAACTCTAGCCGGATAAGTATTCAAGGAAATAAAGGATCGTTTTTTATTTTGTATCAGTACAGGAAATTACAAAAGAACTAATTTGTAATAATAATTTAAAAATTATACCTTAGATATAAGTATATGTTTTAATTATTTTTACAAATTTAACATACAACACAAAGAAATAACCTGTACCAGGGCAAAAAAGGCCCATATCCTACTAATATTATAAACGCGAAGTTTGTAAGTATGGATGGATGGATGGATGGATGGATGTTTGTTAGTCTTTCACGTAAAAACTACTGAATGGATTTTAATGAAACTTTACAATAATATAGCTTATACATCAGAATAACACATAGGTTACAATTTATAAAGATATTGTGTGAATTGTCCAAAATATGACGATAAGTGTAAAGTAAGTAGGAAAAAATCTACCATCTGCGAGCTATTCTGGCGTGCGCTGCCTAAACCCTTTGAGATATAACAAATGTATGGTGGAATTGTGTATCTTATATAGGTCTACTGAAAAGTCCGCGATGGCATATGTCTATCTTTAAGGATAACATACTACATCCATTTTAATACTTAAGAAAATGGGCAATTATGAAGCGGTAATTGGAAAGCGGGACCGGGATCAAAATTTCATGATTGCTTTTGGTCGCGATATCCGACATCCACGCGGGCAAAGACGCGAGCATTAGCTAGTCTCAACATAATGCTGCGACCTTAATTAAAAAAGTGTTCCGATAAGACCTAGCGTGATGCCACAGACAGCCAATGAACGTACCTATGTACACATTAGGTATTTATGATATAAATATATAACTTAGAGTTAATCGATGACAAATACATTACATACATTAAAAACCAATTAAACACTAAGGAGAATCGTTCGTATCGTTGTACGATATAAAAGAAAAATAAATAATATTCAATAATAAATAGCAAACAGAATAAAAACATTACAGATCATCTATACATATAATAAAACAGTAAAAAAACTGTGACTGTTATAAAAAAAACAACAATTGAGGGGGGTTTTAGAAACAACAATAGAGCACGAATCAAAAAAAGAAATTCTGTCTGTTTGTCTGTTTGTTTGTACACGCTAATCCCGTTGTCGCTGGCATAAGCAACAGGATCCGCGTACGAAGTCGCGGGCAGAAGCTAGTCATAAATATGTACGACGAGTCGGCCAAATGATAATCTATATCGAAACTTAAATATAAGTAGTACATCGTGAACGCGATTCATATGTTTTGCCCCCGTACTACGCTTGGACCTTCAGATAAAGAAAAATGAGCGTATCATTCCACGTGATGCACCAAAAATTTTTTTTCACGCGTACGCTTGCTTGTTGGAGTGTTGATGTACAGTGTACACCCATATTTCACCTATGTAGTTATTATGTTTCTTGTAAGCTAGGTGAGCCTATTGCAATCAACCAGGGGCCTAATTCTGCTAATTTACCAATGCTTCAGTTGAGTGTCGATAGTGTGTCGATGGAATGATTTTAGTTAATTGGTAGTCTGCTAGCTTAATAAGACCACCGGTCTAACTAAAATCATTCCATCGACACACTATCGACACTCAACTGAAGCATTGGTAAATTAGCAGAATTAGGCCCCAGGCACAATACCAAACTCCGGGCTACTACTGAGGTTTTCCTACTAAAAAACCCAATAACACAAAATCAAACAGATTCTGAGTTATTGGGTTTTGACCACTATACCAAAGAGGCACAATATCAAAGTCAAATCATTTATTCCAATTAGACCATATCAAGGTACTTTTGAAAGTCAAGAAAAGGCATATTCCAAAATGCAGATTTCTATGGAGAAGAACGGGCAGGAAACTCCATGGTTACTCTTTTAAAAAATTTATATTCAATTATTTTGGTACAAAGACATTATGTGATAACGATGCAGATATAGTTGTACACGTAGGTAATAGAAGATACAAAATTATAATAATAGTTACAAGTCTTTAGAGGTGACCAGTCTCAACTTGTGGCACCCGTTCACGAGTATCACGCATATATCAGCATCGCTCAGCTCAACCATATTTTAGGGAACAGAATGAACCAACACATGCGCCACTACAGTAACACATTCATGTGAGTAAGACATCTCAATCTACCAGACCACAAGTCACCTTAATAATGTTTATGACTGCATGGTACTCACATTTACATTAAAGAAGTTATAAACACAAAGTATAAGGTCCTAATTTATTAGGTCATTTCCTTTTAAGGGGGCAATTTGTAAGTGATAAGGAGTCATATAAGCCATAATTTAAATTTCAAAATATTTTTTTCTTACCGCGTAGCTAGTGAGGTTCAGTTTTCGTCTTGCTAGCGCTATGGTAATTACAAATTATTTGTTACTTCCATTTAATTCTTAGCTTAAGTGAATGTATTTGAGTTACATATTAACCACCGCACTAGGAAGCGGTGAAGGGTGGGCGTTTTTGGGGACTGTCTTATTATTATGTATGACGTTCAAAAAGTACCATTTCTAATGGTCTAATTTGAATAAAGATATTTTTGATTTGATTTGAACCCTTTTATTAGGAAACAGAGACAATGTTATAAGGTGTCGTATTTGATAGTTCTACTAAGGCTACCTTAGTTACGTAAAAAACTAGATGGTGGTTCTATACTAAAACTGTACGCTGTGTTTCTTGATTAAAGTGATTTAATATATTAAGCCTATATTTCAACTCCTTTGAAAGGAAGTTATATACTAAAGAATATATAAGGTCCTAATAAATTAAGACCTTATATATTTAAGGTTCAGATCAGTAAGGTCCACATTACCGTGATTCCCTCAAGTCCTGTATCGTGTGCGGCGAGCTCGTTGATAGCTTCTGTCTCCATCGCTTCAAACGAGTTGATGTCAAACTCAGCGGCAATTGACGTCACGATCTTAGCGTCAACGTGTATTTCTGAGTCGGGCGTCTCCGGCGGTACGGTGAAGTATCTCACCTAGTACAGAAAGATTTGTATGATTCAATGTGAAATATAGACAGTCATCATATCCCTTTTTACACGACTGCCCAAAAAAGGAGTGTGTTTAGGGTTCATGTATGTAAGTATGTTTGTGAGTTTTTTTTATTCCACCATAACATCTAAACGCCTGATTTGATTTTGATGTATGGGGTATCGTTAGAATCCTTAAATTGCCCCGAGTAACATAGGCTTTTACAAAAATGGCAGTGGTGCCCAAAGATTTTTTTTTTGGCGATCAATTCTTTGACGACTATTCAGACAATTTTTTTACCGTAATAGATTTTTATTTTTTCACAGGATATGTGTTATTATATGTCATAGCAAAAAAATGAAATAAATAAACAAAATAATAGGGGTTCTCTAAGTGTGCAAGTCCGACTTGCAAATGGACGTTTTTTATAGTAAGTAAAATTTTTGGCAAAGGCAGACTTAAAAATAAATCTCAATCAAAGGCAATCTTTGAATGTAGTACTTTAAAAATATAACGAAGTCTCCTTTAGGTAAAATTTTCTGTTCTCAAAATTTTAAGTCTTTCATGTCATACTTTTCCGGTGTTCCAGTCGTTGAGGAGTATCCTAGCGGCAGATTCCTGGTCAGGTACACCACCCTTCTTAAACCTGCCCATACGAGAAGCTAATTGTGCGAAGAATTCCTGAAAAAAAAAGATGGGCTTATATAAAGAATGGTTGGCCGACCCCAAAACTTTTTCCAATACGGTAGTATTCTTGCTGTCTACAGAGAATAGGGTTATTTGCCTTAGAATATATATTGCCTTAAAACTTCACTTGGGCGTCGAGTTTATTACTATCACAGTCGAATAATAGGCCGAGGACTTCAAAAAGCCTCTGTACGCTTAATGTTTCTTCTAGGGAATATATAACACCCTTCTTCAATTAGCACAACATACTAAAAATTAAAGCCCGACCTAAACTTCACTTGGCGATGGCCTTCTGATTGGAGTTGTTAAATCCCACCCGACAGTTTTTCTATTAGGAAACATAATGAGTTCACAAAAAAAAAGTGCTGTCGCCAAGAAATTTATCAAAATTTTCTTCGCTCTAAGTCCTAAAACTTTGTGTATTACAGGCATTATAGTGATTTAACTTACTTGTGGTGTATTAAACTCAGGTATACTGTAAAGTTCAGTCAACGTCTGCTTGTTAGCTCGTTGCAATATGGCGGCGGCCGGAGTGACAGGATCCTTGAGACTTCCCACCCGCACGGCGTTCTTCAGTGCCACAGATGAATCAGTTTCTGGGCCAGAGTGGAACACTATGCCAGGACTGTCCAGGATCTTTATCTTGGAGTCCAGTTGAACTGTTTGCATTTGTCTGGAAAAAAGAGTGGTGGATAAAAATTTGGTTATGTCTTGCAGGTACAGAATACATATACTTTTTCGAAGTGTTTTTAATCCCTAAAAATTATTAATCAAATAATAATATTATAACGTGACTTTATACAAAGCATCATACCCCGTTTATGTATGAAACTGGCTGTAGACTAAAAAATTTGGAGGTTTAAACCCTTGCCCGGGCTACGGCCATGAGCAGTGCTATGTGCAGTCCGACTGTGTGGACGGCTAAGTGACCACTATCAGGATTTCCATCTGAGCGTCTCCATGTTTCAGAGATACCAGTTAGAGTTAGAAAAAAGTCGGAGGCCTCTAAGCGGCTTGAAAAACTTCTGACAACCAATCACAGTGTTATGTCAGACAGAACGAGATTTAACAGCAACTTCAAAATTGTAGCGGTCGAGAATTCGACTATGTAACATAGTGGCTGATCTAGATACTAATCATATAGAAGATCTGTGTAGTAATTGAGACAAAGAGCAGAGCGCGTCTTCATGGACTGAACTATCCGTAGCGAGCTGGACAAAGTGTGGGGCGTGTCTTCATAGATTAAACTATCTGTATCGATTTAGACAAAGAGTGGGGCGCGATTTCATGGATTAATTTATCTGTAGCGATCAAGACAAAGTGTGGGGCGCGATTTACTGTACTAAAGTATCTGGAGTGATTTAGGCAAAGAATGGGGCGCGTCTTCATGGATTGAAATATCTGTAGCGATTAAGACAAAGAGTGGGGTGCATCTTCATAGATTTAACTGTCTGTAGCGATTTATACGTAGAGTGGGGCGCGTCTTCATGTACTGAACTGCCTGTAGGGATTTAGACAAAGAGTGGGGCGCGTCTTCATGAAATGAACATACAATACTTACTTAGTAACTCCAGGCGTACTGCCAACATTGCAGGCCTTGGACCGGTTGAGACTGTTGATGATGGAGCTCTTGCCCACGTTGGGCAGGCCGACCACGCCTACTGTGATGGACGTCTTGATTCCCTTGTTGCGGCAGTAGTTGCCCAGCAGACTCATTACTAACTCTGCGCCGACACAGGCTGATCCTGGTGATGTCAATTTTAATGGTTATTGGTAGTCAAATTGACTCGTAGCTAAGCAACAGTTGCACAAATCAATCGATTGAAGTAAAGCTGCACTTGCTGCGGTTGGTGTGAGCAGTGGTGTCCTGGCTTCGGAGAACACTTTAACTAGAGGGTAGTCAGATGCCCGAAAACTGACAACAAATCTTACAAAAACGTATAGGCCAGGCTAGGCGTCTGCCTAGTCTGTCTACATATATTCTCCACTTTATTGGCTATATTCCACAGTCATAAATATTTTCAATGCCTAGTGCTATGTTTGATACGGTTTTTTTAAATGGTTATCAACTTATCATAGATTACGTATAAGCAAGATTTCCTGTTTTATTACTGCAATGTGCTATCCTTTTAACATAAATAATAATAATATGTAAAAGAATTAAATAGAAGTTAAAAAGAAACAACACATCAAAATTATCAGGGCTTGAAATTTTTTTTATACAAGTTTATTAACTCAATAAAACTAACCTTTCATCTGCTTCTCTTTAATAATGTGTTTCATCTTCCTAGTTCCAAGGTTATGTTGCTGGTCTTGTGTAGAAGCTTTGAAGGGCACTGCTGGGGCTGTCCTGCGTAAGTATTTGAGCCAAGCTTCCAGGTTGGTGCGGGGAACCAGATCCGCTTTGTTCAGGACTAAGACGAGACGCTTGCCTGACTCACGGACTGCTTCTTCTACTTGAGAACAACGAGTACCTGCAGTTTATATGTTACAATTTTATTATAAGTGATTGTCACGCGTTATTTCGGCAAGTATGTCTAGATATCAAATTATAAGAAAACACAGTACCTACCAATAAAGAAATCTTTTGTAACAAAGTTGTTAGCTATATAAAAACTATACTTAGCTCATAGCTATTTATAGGTTTAGGTATGTTCTTACTTAATCTGAAATTGTACCTCTCCCTGTCACTTACACATTAACAGAAGGCGTTACCAAAGTTGAGATACATTATTTTAGCTAAGACATTTTAAGGAAGATTATGTAAGGAGTTACTGTTTTGTTACGATAAGCTATCCTAGAATCATATGTAGATTTTGTTAAAATAAATTTATATTTAAGATACTTTAAGGCGCCGGGGTTGTAGTGAATGCAGCTGCAATTCCAGGTAATGGAGGACCGTGTGTGTTTTTAGTTGCTATGAAGATTCTAAAAATACACGTCCATCTGAGGTGATGATGGATTTTCACACAAAACAAAGGATACTTTAGAACACCAATCAATGGAAATCTGTAGAATTTATAAAAGCATTACTCTAAGAAACAGCCTCAGATAGAATCTATACTATATAATAAAGCTAAAAAGTTTGAACATGCTAATCTCTGTAACTACCAGATGGAATATAAAAATATTTTTGCATTTGATAACCCAATTCTTAGGAAGGCTACAGGTTATTTTAACATCACACTATGAGCTTTAGGAGCCGAGCATAAAGAAAAAAAGCGGATGCAACTGCGGGACACAGTTATCTTGGCCTCCCTTCCCTTTTTCCACACAGTTCTGTTCCTTGCTAGTGAGGGCCAGTCCTTTCTATTACCAATAAATTTACTAAAATATTCCTTCACCTAACGGATCTCTGGCATCAACCACTTCTAAGATAACTTCAGCTTCTGATATGACTTTCTTGAACTCCCTGTAGTAAGTTTTGAGAGAGTTCTCTTGTCTCCTGTCCTTGCCAAACTCTATGTCATCTGAAGTCTCATCACCTTTGAAAGCATCATGAACTTTGCCTCTAGCTTGTGCATTATCCACCTGTAATTATGGACAAGCAACATGTTATTATGTAATCAGCAGAACTGTGGGGTAATTGTGCCACAATCGAAGAAGAGGGCAGTAAACTTATTGTATTATTAGCTGTTCCCGCGACTCCGTCCTCGTGGATGTCGTAAATTAACACCATGTCGTTAGTAAAGTTTGTCAATGCTACTGAACAGAGAAAGAATAGATAGATATAGATAGTTTAACAAATTAACAAATGTACGACATGATTCTTTAAATTGGCATTACTTTTTTATTTATGAACCAATTGACATGAAACAAACACTAAATGTTAAGTGAAGCTTACCACAATATATTTGTGAAAACATCTAAATCGGATAAGCTGTTTCTGAGATTAGCGTGCACAAACGCACAGACAAACAGAAAAAATCTAACAATCATTGTTTTGGGTGCTATTTGCGTTGATAAAGGTCTCAATAATATATTTTTTTTATCTTCTATGTACACACAACGATTCGTTACATTTTTATTATTTGTATTGATGATAATTGATGATGATGATTATGGTACATTACTTTAATTATGTGCAAGTGGCTGCGCAATAGTCAAGGTTACGATGAAGAAACACAAACTCAGTAAAAGCAGGCTGTCTCACTCACTCCTTTACACTACATTAATATAATTATTGAATTCAAACGGGACTTAATCGCGCTAAAAGTATAATATTTATTTACCTCGACGTTTCGATCAAGTTGCATTGATCGTGGTCACGAGTAGACTGGAGAATGCGGGTGTCATCGTCGGGAAGAGCGAATGGTTTTTGCATCCACCCGCACTTGATCTTGTAAATCCGTTTTCATGTTATAATCGCGACACACAACACTCACGACATCTATCGACTCCTTTGTAAAAGATTTTCGCGAACATTTGCCAATGACTGGGTTCCAAGCCGCCGCTAACTTAAATCCGTCTTCCCTATTCAATCGACCCATGAGTTCTTCTACTGCCTGTGCGTTACCCTTCATGATGCAGAAAACGTCATCCACGTAACGTCTCCACACTTTTACCGCTGACGATCTCAAGTCTATGTCTTGTTCTATATGTTCCATCCAGATCGTCATTATTACTCAAGAATTGTACGTGAAGCGGTTGAAATTAAAAAACATCAAAATTTTAACCGGGAAGACGGATTTAAGTTAGCGGCAGCTTGGAACCCAGTCATTGGCAAATGTTCGCGAAAATCTTTTACAAAGGAGTCGATAGATGTCGTGAGTGTTGTGTGTCGCGATTATAACATGAAAACGGATTTACAAGATCAAGTGCGGGTGGATGCAAAAACCATTCGCTCTTCCCGACGATGACACCCGCATTCTCCAGACTACTCGTGACCACGATCAATGCAACTTGATTGAAACGTCGAGGTAAATAAATATTATACTTTTAGCGCGATTAAGTCCCGTTTGAATTCAATAATTATGTGTTTGAATCGCGATAGTTTAAAAAGTACAACTACATTAATATATCTGTCTTGCTTGGGGACTGAGAACAGTTTGTGCCATCAATGTTTTGCATGTTGACAGTATTAACAAAATAAAATGTTCTAACACTTTACTATATAACTGCACCTGCATGGCTATTTAGAAAGTACAACTTCAGACATGATGGATGCAGAGGATTGAGAGCAATAGCAGTTGCTCCACCAACAAGAGCTAACCTCTTAAACTGAAGAAGAATTAGTACTTTACATGCACAGTTAATATTATGACAAGTGTCTAGTGAATTTTGCCAAAATGAAAACCATGTGCTGTCAAACTACAACTTCCTCTCTCGTAAGTTTTTGCTGTGCCCGACAGGGTCCATAATGCTTATGTATTTTTATATTTTTAAGTCCATTTATGTACATTATGGAACACAATAAATGATTGATTGAACTATTAAAATTCATGCAAAGTATATAGTCCAAATGTATTTTTTTTATCTATTGTTAATAAAAGGGAGTTGGCCAACTATTGCAAACTACAAAGAAAAACACATAGAAAGCTTTACTATGTCTAGTGACGACCATTCTAAAGACCTAGATAGACAATGACCATAAACTGGGAAAGGGAGGGCAGGTAGGCCTGGCTCACCCTAGAATCCTTCTGGCCCACCCTAGAATATACTATATAAAAATAAAGAGAAATCTACAATAGTCTAAAAATACCCCCTCCCACCCTACCAGTGATAAAATTGTTGCTACTCCTATACCATGACCAGTCTACTTGGGAAGTTTCTAAAGTTGAAGGCACAGTAATTGCTTACCAATGCACCCATGCTAGGTTTGCTATTCTTCTTTTCTTCCATTTTCTTTTGCTTCTCAAGTTTGGCTAAATCCTTCTTTTTCTGTCTTTCTTCCTCCTTATGTTTCTTGACAGCTTCTACCTCTTTCAAAATATCATCCTTGAAAGGACAACCATTTGGTATCTGAATAGGCTTTGCTTTTTTAGATTTAGGATTTTTCTTGGCTTCCTTCTTTAACTTTCTATTGTGGTCCTTTACTTTCTTCTCTATTTTATAGCGGAGACGAGCCGGTTGCCTTTTTGATGGTTTCTCTGGAAATTTAAGTATAGGACTTCATATTTCGGATTTGTGGTAACCTGACTTTTATTCCTATTAAGAGTTCTAGCAACTTACGAATTCTAACCGCTAGCTGTATTATTAAAATAATTAAGAAAAAATGTATGTAATCTATAGTATTTTTGTTAATTTAATATTAGTATTGTACAGACTTACACGAGTCTGTAGAAAAATGCTCTAATGAAAAATGTTTCTCCTTTACGTTTTTAAGTATAAAACATTGTACCCCACATTTACCAAATCCGTAAAAGTAGTTTAATATATAAATCATTAAAGTCATCATTAATTAACCTTTCGGCTCAGTAACGTACAGATCCTACTTAATATGGTGATTTCACTCAAATTCTTTGAAATTAACGATAGGATAAATGAGTATTGTCGCATGTTATTTTAAATAAAATTATGATTACTTTGATTGTACTTACTCAATTTAAACTTGGCCATAGTAAAATATATAAAGTTTGACTTAAAATTAAATACACAATATTTTGTCCCCACGAATTGTTTTTATTGAAAATATTCAACAATCCAACAATCCAATGTTCTCGGGACTTAACCACATTTTAGTAATTTTGACACTGACAATAGCTTTTGACATTATTGCAGCTTGCATTGTTATATTCGTCGTCTCTGCTTTTCTTTAGTACTTACTGTTATACTATCTCTTTTTTGAAGGCGGAGTTATGCTTAAATATGCGTGTTTGATAGTTCTGAAATGGAACGGTATATAGCATAGCAGCTGTCAGCTGTCAATGTAATGTTAAAATATGAACACGTGCTTTCTCCATGCCAATTGCCAGGCTATAAAAATAATATCTATTGTTCAGAAATACAATTACATGTTACTATTCCATTTTAACAAAATAAAATACTTGTATGTTGAGTAATATATTATTTGTTTAGGTTATACTGATTATAATAGTTGATTGCAATCATACAATAAAACAATAGTAAAAACGTTAGAAATAGTCTGTGTTGTGAAGAACCTTAGAAAATACCTCAGCGTCACATCGCACTCAGAGATTCACAAATCACAAACACTAATTCACTACAAAGAAGAAATAAATAAGAATTATTTACTGCGGTTACTCTAACAAGAAGTCAAGAACTTTGGTTACCTACCTAAGGTTTTTTGTAAATTGTGTCTAGAGATCAAGGCCGTAGCCAGGACATTAGTATTAAGATGGGTGGGGGGATTCTACCCCTCAGGAATAAGAGGGGGAGGATTGCCCTTTTTTCGCGTACCTATGGAACAATAATTTTACTTGTTAACTGGGATTTCGGGGAGGGATTGAACCCCCTATGGCTACGGGATCAACTTGCTCGAGATTGTTGTATGTTACTGGTTTTTGTGATTGTATGAGCTTTGTGTTAGAATAAACGCACACAATACAGAAGAAATCCATATGAAGAACAACGGTTTGCAAACTCTTAATAAAGTACAGGACCACTGTTGATGCAGCTGATACGAGTAAGTTCCTACGATAGCACTCATTTGTTTTTTTTTTATCTTCTGGTTAACGTCTATACTGCTTTACCCATGTAGGTATAGCAGTCTATGACTCTACTGCTGGGTCTTAACTTCTAATCTGTGCTCAAATCGTCTCTAATTTAACGCCCGATTCACGGCAACCACCATTCAACCTTCATTGACCATTCTGGGACAGCATCGAATGGCAATTAAGTAGGTAAATACTTAATTACCATTAATAGAATAGAATAGAAGAATAGAATATCGTTTATTTCTTAGTATAATTATGGTAGTTACAGATGTTACAATATATAATGTTTCACATATACTACCGTATCCGGTGTAGAAATATTATACATTTTTCAAATAATATTGATGAATGAAACATTTTATGAGCTTATTAGATTAGAATTTAGATAAATTTATACATTTAAAAATTACATTTAGATATGATTAATTTATATTTGATTACAAAATTACTAATTTTACAAATTATTAGTTATTAACTATTTATTCATATTACGAAAATTTATATATTTATATTTATGCTGTAAATTTATACTCTATAAAATCTTTAACCGAGTAGAAACACCTATCCAAGAGCCAAGAAAATATTGCGCGTTTAAATTTATTAATAGGCAGCTGTCTGATCTGTGGTGGCAGCATTAAGTATATATGTCGCATATGGATAGTAGAAACCGCTGTTTTATAAAACTGCTAGCTGATTTACAAAACAGTACTGTTTTATAAAACAGCTGAACAGCGTTCAGCTGGATTGCCATTGCGATACGTTTAACAAAACTGTTCCACCTTTAGATGTAATGCAGAATGACATATCTACAATGGGACAGGTTTCAAACCTGTCTAATTAAACCTATACAATAAAAAAAACTGAGGTTTGTTTATTGTATAGGTATATTATATCGATAATCACCACTCAAGTAAAAAATACCTATATACTGTATTCTTATTTTTGTGTCTGTAAGGTTAGAAAAAACGTAAACACGAAGTGGATGGCGGGGGTAGTTCAAAAATGTTCATCTTTTTTTGCCATTGACAAGTAAAATAAAGTTAGGTTAATATTGATAGGACATACAGAGCCATATACGACAAAATTTCGAACTAAAATCAACAATCTGACAGTTCATCTCTGATTGTTGACCCGCTGCATTGATGAACTCAAAACGTTCATACAATTCTGCGTGTTCAGTAATTATGTAAAACCGCTAAACGTCGTTCAGCTGTTTTTCATAATAGTACTGTTTTGTAAATCAGCTAGCAGTTTTGTAAAACAGCTGATTCTAGAATCCATCTGCGACATATACACTACTTAATGGCATGTATTAACGTCTTTTTATAGAAGGGCTCGTGGCTAAGTAACAGCCGCACAGATCGATCGATCGAGGTTAAGCTGCGCTTACCGCAGTCGGTCTATGGATGGGTAACCATCACTTCACACCGAGAACCCTCCGTACCTCGGAGAGCAAGTTAAGCCATCGGTCCCCAAATTAAGATCTATGACAGCCGTTTCTGGTAGTCAAAGGCCTGAAAGTCTGACAACCAGTCATACCACGAGATATCGTATTACCCAGTAACTGGGTTGTGGAGGTCAGATAGACAGTCGCTCCATGTTAAATACCGGTATTAAGCTACCCCAATGTTATTGGGAAAAGGCTAGGCAGATAATGACTGTATTTTTTTATTATATTATTGTAGACGTAAACGGACAATAAGATCAGTTACAAAATCACAAAATACCTTGAATAAAAATACTGTATGGAAGGCATAGCATTCAACAGGTACGCCTTTATGTAATGTAATGTAGGTGGTATCTAATGAGGGTTTATTTTAATAAAGATACAATTATTAAATATAAACTAGTTAAGAACAACGCTTTTAATAATCGTGAAATGTTGTGTCAATGTTTCTAATGTCCAAGTTACCAACATAATTAGGGTTCGTCCACATCCATAAAATCACAATACGTACAAATGTAAAAACGTACACAATATAGGTAAGTACCTAATAAACGATGATAGAAGCTACCTATCTAAACCTAATAAGTAAACATTAAACATTTCGTAAACAAAACACGTCGTAGTTCATTCATCGTTGGATATCGTGAATGAATTTCCGTGCGGGGCAATGTGAGGCGGCTGGCGACGCCATATGACGGCTTTGTTCATGGGCAGCAGCTGCGCTTTGCTTGAGTCGCGAAACGGTCGCTTGTACCTGAACAGGTAACAGAAGCAACAGGTCATTTCTCCGGGCGAGGGGAGCGCGGCAACTGGCCCGTGGCCGCCGTCCCCGACCGGAGCCGCCGCGACAGTCGCGTTCCGTTCTCCGCAGTGACGGCACGTCGCTATTCGCGCCCGCGCGCTCCACAAACCGCGATATATTTCGATTACATCGCGCAAGTAATGTGCGCGAACGCACACCTCTATAATCCGTTTGTCGGTAGCCAGTAGTGACAGTGCAAATGTCTCCCAGTTTAGAAGGGATCATGTTCAACAGAAACGAGAACCTGTCGGCGCGCCGGCCGTTGTTGGCGGAATCGCAAAAGCCTCTAATGGTCCCTCCACGCGCGCCTCCCCGCGATACTGGCCCGCATCGGCCCTTGCCCGCGCCGAGGAACCTGCCCACAGATTATGCTTACGAATACCGACCAGATTATTGGAAACCATCGAACGTCGAACTCGAAAGGCGACTACAAGAGACAAGGGCACGCGAGAAAGTTGGATACTTTCAAGATAAAGTTACGCCTCCAGAACTGAGTTTGGATCGGAGGGAAGCGGAACTTGTGTTTAGGTTCGATCCGCAGGCATCTGACGAATACCTGTCGAGTCAGTACCGTGCCCCGGCAGTGCATTATGCTAAACCCCCGACTCCGGCGAACGGGTTCGCTGCCCGTGTGCCCGAGAGAGACGGGCCGTTCGTGTTCGGTGTGCACAGTCCGAGCCAGTTCCCCATTTCGCGACGGGACGACGACGACTACGACTATTCCGAAGTGGCCGAAGAGAACGGTCGCACTGTGATACGAGACGATGTGTCTGAAGACTTGAATTGCTGTGATAAAGTGAACGAGTGGGCTGTCAGGGACAAGAAGAGCAAACGGACTTTGAACCGAATGTTTCAGATAAAGGACAGGAGGAAGGTGAAAGGTGGAAAGAAAGAGAAGATAAAGTGTGTGTTGGTGGGTGATGGAGCTGTGGGGAAGAGCTCGTTGATAGCCGCGTACGCGCAGGATACATTCCGGGAAGAATATCAGCCTACAGCTTACGACACATTCAATGGTAAGATAACTTATCATAGCGTAAGATTACTTAAAGCAGGAATTCTTTTTTCTTCAGAAAACTAGTAACAATATGTTTGAGATAAAAATAAAGACAAAGACATGAGAGCTCCGTAGTCCGGCCAGTTGCGTGACTTATCGCAGATGACCCTGATTTGTGGAGATAATGAGTGATTACCCCTAGTATTATCGTCTGGCGAGCGATCGTATCGTAAGTTGCATTTGACGCTATAAGTAATTTGTTTTGTTATTACTGGCGCCACAAGAAATTTCTACTAGATAAAAAAGTAATCCCTAAATGCTTGAATAATTGTAAAATACATCTTTGTGTTAGCTTAACTTCGATATAAGTAGCACTAGATAATAGTTGTAGATATATTACATAAAAACTGAAATGCAGTAAGCGCAGTACAGGCAGTGCAAGGTTTAAAAAAGAAAAATTACACAAACCATAGGCAAGCATCTGACTCTTTCCTATAAAAGAATTTGGACGTAGCAAACCTGTTGCATGTAGGAATAGGGGCTTTCAAATATTCCTTGCTATACCTATAGCTTTGCACTTCAATTTTCATTGTGATTATCCACTACAATCAAATCTTCAATTATCAATTGTTTTGATAAAAACAATGTTAGCTGACTGCTTTGTTCTCCATATACCTACATACAGTTTTCCACGTAAAATAATGAGTGTAGAATCTGCTGTAACGTATGCCAGTCGGTACTTATCATAACTTCCACGCTCTGTTTCACTCGATCGCTATCTTACTAAGAAGTATGCAGTGTAAAATAATTATTATAATGAACATCCCGAAAACATGCAGTCTTCTTCTTCTTGCCCTGGTCTTATTGTCTATGGAGTACACTGTAAAGTGTGGACATGGATATTTTGCGGTACAGAACTCTTTCCGACTTACTAATTTAACTACAGGACCTACACTAACTTATACCGGAACCGCGGGGTTCCGGATACGCAGCTGCATTTGCCGCAACCCTATCGAGTTTTTAATTTAAGTCACACATTGATAAGGCCAAGAGTATAGACGAGCTGTTATGTAAACAATGAAATTTAAAAATAAGTTGAGCTACACCAAAGCCTCGATTGTTTACAATGATAACATTACAATGGAAACTGCCAGGCGCCACCCGCCGTTATTCTGATGTTAAAAGTATAATATCATTTCTGATTCCGTTTTTTTCTCTAAAAAAAGCTCTATGAATGACTCGTTCCTGTAATCCTGTAAAATCAAGGAAACACACGGCTACCACTTTGCAAAGAGCATTTCCAGGGTGGTATCACTCACTGAAAAAGAATTACTCATTTAATTTTCTAAACTGATAGACTATTGGTCTATTGCCTGATATCGGGACGGAGAGGCGATGATGATTTCTGACTGATCGATCATACTTGTATAGATGGAAGGATGATGTATCAGTGTAATGAAGTTAAATGCAAAGTTATATTAACACCGTTACCAAACATGTAAGAGTGTAACCTTTTTGTAGTAGTTATGATATTATATTTTCACTTATTATCATATCTTGCTTACCACATATTCATACATAAATGTATGAAATGAAAACACACAGCAGGAGTCAATGACTCGTCCAGACATTTTCTGTTGGCTTATCAACAAAAGAAACTTGTTTTAAACACACGTAGGAACCAATAACATCGTGTTCGGTTTCTTATTTAAAATTCTTGTTACGCTTTCTCATTTCAATTTATAACTGGCATTCAGAAACATTTTTTCGTATTACATAATTTAAATTGTATCATTGTTATTTTATAGATCTTGGGAAAGTAGGCTTGCCAGTTTCGACACAGGTCTACCAACAAAAATTTTGTACCGCGAAATTATAGGACGTATAATTTCAATTTAGTAAAAATCATCTCATTTACAAAATTCTACCTCAATCAATATGGAATGCCTTTTTTGACAAAATAATGGTAAAACAAATAATTATTTAGCATGAATTATCTACGATATAACCACACGCAGGAATAATTCACAAAGATTTGTATTCTAATTTAAAGACCCATTACATACGACGCCTGTTAATCGTACCATTATTCCTAAATAGGACATAGTTTGCAGAAAAATAATGTGTGGACTTGCAGCGTCTGAATGTCGTATTATTAGAGAAATACCAACGTACGTGTATTTTTCTTAATGTAATTATATCAGTAGTAAAGGAACCTTATCGTCTGGAACATTTTTCAGACTAACAGTGTTCTGCATAATGTTATCCTCAAAAATCATTGCAGATATGATTTAGCCAGAATTCTCAAGCGTAAATAAATCTAGTTCACTGTTCACGTTTCTTGTATCATGTTCGTTCTAAACCCGTCCATCAAAGCGGTCTCGAACGATCGAAAATACTTCATAATAACAAAGCACGGGTATTCTGCGAAATCGAAATGTTTAAACAGTCGTTATGGGGTAATATCTAAATATTTACTTATGTATTGTAGACATCACATCAAAATAAAAATTACTAATAGTTGTTAAGCGTTAATGAACCGATTTGAAACTCCTTTTAATAATATCGAAATGCATGCAAAATACATCCCTGCAACAGCCTGTGTCCTTAGCATGCATCTTAGACTAAATAGAAAAGCCAGAGACATCGGCCTATCAGTTGATCACGCCGATTTTGTATTCGGAGGAGCAAAACACCACGTGAAACTTACTTGTGACTCATGATAAATTATTAAGTTTATTTATAAAGCGAAATTAAGGTATCCTAATTAGTTATCTACTGTAACAAGACAAGAAACGAAATAAGGCTATAAAAAAGGGCAGGTTTCAAGCTGTAATTAACTTTTAGCATAAATGAAAATAAACAAATAAATAATTTACAAACACCTGGCAAAAAATTACGAACGCCCGAGTTCTTTGTTCATGTATTGAATATAATTTTGTGTTGTATGAACGGGTTATATGTAAGTAATCAATCGTCTATTCTTTCGAATAAGTATAAACAGATTCTGCTGTTTGAGAGATCAACGACTTATTTTAATAGCGTGTCATGAATTATGATTGATGAACTATGATGCAATATTATTGTAACTGATTTAATTGAAATGTAATTGTCATAACATAATTATCATTTAGGCTTTATGTCGCGCTGGTGGCAGAATGTTAAATACCCAACTCTTAAACAATAGGTTACGAGATTAATTTGGTAATGTAGCTTTGTTTCAATATATTAAATTGTACATATCATATTCCTAAAAACGACGACGTTCAACTGTCAAACGTTTTTATTTATACCAGTCCATTTTTTACTTTGAACATAATATTTTTTATTACAAAATATTTGAAGCACGATTATCAAGTCAGTAACGAGTAAGGGTATATCTATCATCACTTTCTTTTGCGGAAGTAATGCACATATCCAAAACGCCAAAAAATATTGTTATAGAAATACGGCCATTACGGCCATTTGAAAAAAATAACTTTATATACAGTTATTTTTTTCAAATCGGAACGTTGTTCATCTGTTTGGATTTAGAATTTTGCGATTCTTTGACCACATATAATGTAAAACCATATTTACTACCTCAGACTTATTTTGCGAAGAATCGCCTTCACGTAATGAGCAAGCGTGGTGATCGATGCTCTCTCTGTGTATGAGTAGAGACAAGACCTTGGCTTTACAGTGGAAATTAATTCCATCATCAGAATGGAAGGAAATGAAAATCGATAGTCTACCTCAATGGGAAACATGCGTGATTTTATGTATGTATGTATTCATTCCACCTCTATAAATAGTCTATATTTGAACCGTCTCTGTAGAACTACAGCTGTATTTATTTTCGTTTACAGTTTACAGCATTTGGCACTCTTGTAGGCGATATGTACGTTTTTTCCTTGTTCAATTCACTTTTATCTTGGCCAGGAAAAAAGTCAAGGCTTTGTGTATTTTACTGATTGAATTCCGATTAGATTGGCTCAATCTACGGGATCTCCGGAACTGTAACTCTTTCACACACCCTCTTTCTAATTTATTATAAACCTCTGCCTATAACTTATCTACAGATTGGTGTAGTTACTATAATCTATTATTACTGTGGCCTTAGAAAATCTTTTAACTTATATGACACTAGCTGGTGCCCGCGATTTCGTCTGCATGACAAAAGGTCCATCTCCAAGGTCCAATCTATCAAATTACCAAAATTCATAAAAATTGGTTCACCGATTTGGGCGTGAAAGCGTAACTGACAGATTTACTTTCGCATTTATAATATTGGTGAGGATTAAGCTTGTAAGACAAAATATTTTAAAAGCTGGTAAATTGTCTAAAATATTCTAAGCTACGTCGAAGTACCTATGAACATCGTCAAAACATTTTGTCTTGCCATACTTGAGTATTCTCTTGAAGTAGTACCGTCACGTCATAAAAGTGATAAGACAACACTTATATCTGACACATAACACTTCTTTGAACTAAATGCATCCTTGAATAGAATGTCTTGCTTGATAATGATTAATAAACGGAACACTTTTATTAACACGCTATTATCAACATGCATCGAATGATAAACATTCTGCAATTTGAGATAATGTATGTTTAAGCTGTTGCGTCAGTCATTAGCAGACACAATAGATTTTTATTGTTACAACGTACAGATCTGTACGTTACTGAGCCGAAAGGTTAATGGTTAGCAAGGTCGCCAGTGATCCTTGAGGAAGTGTTATGTTGGCAGTAGGGGAGACTGTTTTGAACCCTATTTTGCCGGTGTAGAACGCTTGGTGATGCAAGCGTCCGTTGACTATGGTCACCGTACCGCTTGTTTGTCATGTTAGTGGTACTACTGTTATTTAAATCAAAGACTGAACTTTCCTAAGGAGGAGTAAATAAGAATATAGTTCTAATTAATCACTCTTAGACCTACGGACTGAGGATTCCATGCATATTGCTTTGTTTAGAGTAATGAACCCTTTTCGGTTTCATTCAGAATCCCATGTCCCACTTTCATTTGGGACGTGTCTATGACATGGAAGTTCAGAGACTTCCATATCTTTTAATTCGCAATATCCGGAACACCGCAATAGAATGTGGTAAGAAGTTGACTATTAGTTCCCCGAAAAACCTTTTAAAAAGAATTCTACTAAAAATAATAAGTTCCATCCGGTCAAGTCATTCTCAAAAATAGTGATTTTGAGATGAATGATGATTAATTATGTTTCTTTCGTTTGATATGAAGCGATCATTGAAGTTGTTCAGGCCGCTGTAGACGGAGACATTCACGGAAAAATATGAAAATGCTCCAGATGCTTTTAGCGATGACCCATCCACAGAATTTCCTGGTCAATCGTTGCTTTACGTCAACGACTGTTTATCGACCACTTTGCTATGGGCTACACAAAGCAAAACTTGTTTTAAATTTAGAAACGTACACTCTGCACTACATAGGTTATGTACTTGTGATATTGAAATTGTTTCTGCTTACGAAATGTGTGACTAAATACTTTTTATCAGTATTAAAAACAGTTATCAATATTGCGTGGAATAAATGTTTTACTAATACTTGATATGAAACTTTATCTTCAGCCCCACCTAAAGGTAAAATATTTTTGCGTTGGTATTCTGCCACTAAGTGCCTGTGTTGACAGTCATTGGAGTGTAGAGGTCCAATAGGAAACAATATGTGTGACCATTCATAATGCGTATATTGCTTGTATTAACAAATGTTATACAGTGACGTTTCCTATCTCTAATAACAGTCCAGAACATGTCCATAATATATTACTAACGGTAGGTACAATTAACCCCTAGGAAAAAAAACAATAGTAGTACCATCAACAACTATTGTGTCATTTTAGGCACTAATATATTGACGATTAACATACGCTAACAAAAGCATAACGTTCAACATTAATACTTTTTTGTGCATGAAATCTTTGCATTGTGCCTAATAGATATCCCATCGAAATTCAAATCACGCGCAACTTCGTATGACAGTAGAATAATATTACCAGAAAGTTTGAAAAAAAAGAGGATTCTCACCATTCCTGAACGTAGGATAGGGTTGTTGACCCTATTTAATATGTAGTCACTAATACCGAGACCAATTAATGTTACACCGCCTGTGGGATCTGAATACAGATTGGAACAAAGAAGTTCACGTTAATTAATCAAGAGGATGCATGAAAGGATCAGGCTTGATTATTTCGTTAGTAATTAATAAACGTCATAGAGATTTATCTATACAACATCCTTTATTTATCTTTCCATGAAAGTGCAGTAGACAAACAATTACCTACTTATATATTAAATTATATAATTATATTTCTCGCTATCAATTAAAGGAGAGACTAGAGTTTTTCAACGCTTCTTTGACGCATTCTCTCTTAACGACGATCTAGGAAAAGAAAAAGCAAAAACAAAACGTATTAGGTGTTCGTCATCCCACGCCAGTCCCAAGTCGTTAACATTGGAAGGGTTAACCGCTTTTGTAGTTACTTTTATAAATATAAAAGGGACTGGCTGGCAATCGCTCTTTTCAGAATTCACAAGTTAACTTACTGGGTATTTTAAAGTTTTGAAGCAGATGTGTACTTCTATTCTACGCTTACAGTATAAATACCCGTATCGTACTAGCCTTTCTAAGTTGTTAACTTGTAGACAAATCTGAGACGCAAAATGGAATCGTACTGTTTTCCTTTACACAAAATGTGAACGCACCAAACACAGTTCCGTGTTGGCTATATACTTTATTTCGAAGGTCTGTCTGTAGCCGTATCGTCCTCATACTTGCATTGTATATAATTACTATACATTGTAATTAAGGAAAAGTTCTCAGGAAGTATTTGTCCCAAAGTCCTTGACTTTGGGACAAATACTTCCTTTTAATGGTAGTTCGAACGACATTAGGAAACGTTGCGAAAAATACAAACGTAAATTAAAGACAATTTGGACTGCCTTATTTAATTTCATTAACTCTTGTTTACTTACGTTGTTTTCTTGTGTTTGTATCCGCTTTCTGATTTATCTTCTGAATTCCCAGCTAATCATTATTCAAGATGATTAATATGTTTTAGATAAGACGTTTAGTTTAACATCTTACACACATGTCAACGTAACATCGACTGATTTCTGACAATTTATCACTTGTGAAACAGTAAAATATTAGGTATAATTGATATCACAAAACCATTAACAATATCGGAAAGTTACATCTCTAGTGGGTAACAGTTTTTTTTTAGGTAGACAGTAGATAAATGTAGAGATCAAGGAACTTTTAATTAACTTCCTTTGTAGAGACCTATTCATTATTTAGTTATTGGGCTATTGTTCGTGATGACACCTGCGAACAAAAGTCATTGGACCCCCTTCTGTAAGTAATTCAGGTTTCAGGATTGAGTTTGAGCTGCCCTGAAATCTACAAAGCAGTGAAACAGATTTCTGCCATATATCAAGAGAATCCATAAATTACAATGATAAAAATTAATGATATATACTGAAGAATATAAACAGTTTCCACAATATTACTCCAGGAAATAATCAAATACTAATAACTACTTAATTATGTATTTAAAATATTTTATTTTATTTTATCCTGTTAAGTGTCATGGTGGCCGAGTGGTTACGGGCCCGCCTCCTGAGCCGCAGGTTGTGGGTTCAAACCTGGCATGTACCAATGTGACTTTTTCAATGTCATATGTACTTTACCTCCTCTCTCCTAGTATTTTCGTGCCCGACAGGGTCCACAATTGCTACTTTGTGGAGCGAAATAAAGTTATTGAGTATTGAGTACTTTCTTAGTTAATCTAAGACATCACAGACATACGGTGAAGGAAAACATCGCGACGAAACCTAGACTTGGTAGTCTGAAATCGCCAACCCGCAGTGAGCTAGCGCGGTGATCAAACTCGTGCCTTCTCTATATGAGAAGAGGCCCTTGCCCTGCAGTGGGACAGTTATGGGCTGGTTATTTATTTATTTATTTATCCTATTAAAATGATCTTCGTGTCGTTGTATTTTCCTAGGTTATTAAAATATAATTGGGTTACAAAAACGATTAAGTCGGATCTATTGTGCCTGCGTCTGACAAAGAGTTTGCTCCGTGGAGAAACCCATAAACGACAAATCCCTTTAACACCGTTTTGTTCAGAAGCCACAGAATTACAGAATAGAACAGTGAAAGTGTACGCCTGAGACATTTTCTTACTTTAATAGCTACCTATTCAAAGGTAAAACAGTTCAAATGTTATGATAAGAAAGTCTTTTATAACTGTGAGTACTTATTTACACGAAACTTCTTCTTATCATCATGATTCGTTGTTGAATGAAGATAATATCATAATCATCGTGATAGCACTAAATGTCATGTGGCAGCATATGGCAATGATATTTGGTGACATTCAACTCTAAAATATACTAACATTTTATGTAGGTAAGTATGGGCGGGTACTTTTTGATTACCTTCTGTGTCTATTTTATGAGATTGTGTTAACAAATTAGGTATAGCTGCAAACACATTATGTTAGGAATAGTTATTAGACAAAGCAAAAAATTCGAACATTTTCGCAGTGTTTTGGGTGGACATCATTTTTTACATTGTCCTAGTTGATGGGATAAGCTTTTAATAAAGCTATCTTTTCACACTTGGATGACTCATTTTAATGAGTACAAGGGTAATTTAAACCTTCATTAATATCTACACAATACCTAACACATTAAAAGTGTGGTAACACTGTCGCAAGTTTGGTAATGGCGTGATGATTATCTGATGCTAATGACTTACTGTGAAGTTTGCCAGCGTAATAGTATGACATAATTGGATCGACCTGATATTGCAAAATGGACAACACAAATGTAAAAAAAACCGTAATGATATGTAGATATCTTTAAAACTGCAAATTGATCGTCAAACATTTCAACATCCTCTTGCTCTTCGAGTCAGTGTGCATTTGGGTGGTCGATAAGTTGTTTTCTAGCGAGTTCTACTAATTCAGGCACAAATAATACCGCTAGAATCCTGGAAACGGATAATCTTTTTAGGTAAGTAGTCTGAATAGCGTGTGGTTTACGTCGGTTACAGTTAACATTTGTTTAACCTTTGTCTTCCCGGATAAAGTGTAAGAGGATTTTGTCAAGTAAGAAAACCTCTCACCCTAAAGGATGTGATTCCCGACACACTTCAAGTAAAATACAAGCTGTACCATTGTTTCGTAGTAAATTATTGACATGACCCAACCATAGCGTAACCAGGCATGAAGAAACGGCGAAGATCTTCCGCGAACAGACAATATGATCATAAAAACATTGCCTATGCTAGACACACGGTTATAGCTAATCGTGATGGTTTCCTGGAAACCGTGCACAGGTATTATGTCTGCATGTTAATGTGAAAGTGTCAAGACAATGTACTTTCGCCGGCTTCTGCATTAGCATACGAATAATCTCGGGTTTAAAGAACCTCGGACATTGAAAGTAGCTAACCTTACCATGGCCAGACATTATGCGGAAAAATTAATAGGTTTTACTTGACGGTTGTGTGTGCAGTGGTCTTTAAATATGGCTTCGTAGCTTGAACTTTTCCAATTATTGACGTTTAAAATTAGTGGATAATTTTAACATGATGTTAACCATTGGTAGTAATGTTTTTGTATAGTCAGCAGGTGGAAAAACAAACAACAGCACTGAGCACAGCAACAACACACAAGAGGACGCTAAAATCATGAAATTGCGAAATAACCGTAACTGATGTTAATTTTCCATGACCGTAACGGACTTAGGACATAGCTATAGCTTACTTGTAAAAAGAAAAACGAAAAATACGATAGGTATGTGCTACATAGCTGTAATAATTTTCCATACAATACTAGTATTTATTTTGCAAACCAAAGTTGCGCCTTTGCGAACACTTGCAATATTCTTTATTGGCGTCCATACGTGCGCGCGCAATAAGTTCCATGCGTTTCAAAATAAAATAACGTTGCAACACACATCGTTACGTTTAGAAATAACGTAGGTGAATGGGAAAAATTGTCTAAGCAAACGATAAAGTATGTTTTCTGTTACATTTTGTGCAGTTGTCGTAAGAGTACGTGTTTGTTGGAACTATGTGGAAGGGAAATAGACGTGCAAAATGACTGCTGAATATCATTTCATAAATGCCAAAGCAGGTATAAAAAAATCAGCATCGTGAATAGACGCACAACAATAGACTTAGGTATTGAAATTCAATATTGGTGGGTTCTTAGATAAAATTTTAATCGAAATAAGCTCAGCTGCCTTAATTAGTTAGTATGCGGTCTATACAGCTGTTGCCTCAGTCATTAGCAGACACAATAGATTTTTATTGTTACAACGTACAGATCAGTACGTTACTGAGCCGAAAGGCCTTGGATAGAACTAGACTGCGAATGTATTTTAAGTGGGTATTCAATATCTTTATCCTACATAAAAACTCACAACTATTTGTACTTAATTGAAAGTTTTAATTAAATCGTTCTCCGTTTTCATAGTCGCTATAACTGTAGGCTTATTTCCAATCACCTGGGACCTGGTTCCCTCATTGACGAAGGTACATAGCCTTACTATATTCAGCGTTACTGTGTAAAGCTTACGCAATGTAAAATTAGTCCGGTATGTACCTACACATATTTTTATCCACACCGAGTATATTACACAAGAGAAACATTGTGTACTACAAAAAGCAGTAAGTAATAAAAATTGAAAGTTTTCACAATGTTTATTTGTAAGTACATTACGACAGATCGGCCTATATACTTCCGATAAACTCCGGGGAGCCGTGGTGCAATCGAATCGGGTCACTAATGAACAGTTACTGATTTAAAAATACTGGGCCATTAATCCAGTTCAGACAATGATAGCATTTAAATGTTTTTTGAGTGTGTGCTATTTAGATATTCAATTATTTTATTTAAAGAAACGTCTTTGTTGATAATGTGAGAGATTTTGGAGTGCGTTCACGCTGCAATTCTTATTGTACCTACAATCGGAATCAATTTCGTGAACTGTTCTAAAATATAAAGTCTATTTTTAATACAGAAACTGTTCTTGGAGAACACAGAAAACAAAACTTTGGATATTACTCATCCAGTAGATTTCAGTAGTGATTGAAGACTGTTTAGGTTCAAGATTATTAATTTAGTGCCGAACGCAATTTCATTGACTGTAAACCTGGCAAAGGATTGCCGTTTCGAAGAGGTAGCGATAAACATGCGATAAACGTAGAACATTTTTGTTACCATAGATCACATCATAGACAAACAAGTATACTGAAAAATAATTTTATTTTATAATATCATTCGAAGAGTGTTTTACCGTTTACGTCATTATGTGAACACGTTTTGTTGAAGAGTAATATTTAATGTAAACAGACACTTTAATGTTATTTATATCTTATAACAATAATGATAAAATGATTATCTAGGAGGAAATGTGATACTGGCACGTTTCTTTGCTGACGTTGAGTGCATACTCACATTTTGAAGAATTACTAAGTGTTTTCATGTTAATAAGTGTAAGAAGTCACGCTGGCCGCCATTTGCAAACACTTATATTTCAAAGATAGGTATCGATAATTTAATAAATTTATTAGTCAGTATATGAAATCATTGGTGACACATTTTGGTTGAATGAATTTATGTAAAAGAGGATTTCCGGTTTTCCTTTTGATGGTTTCAGTTAACTCGAAGCATTGTGTGACATATCAAATCAATTCATGTGTTGATTTCATGCAATGCAAATAAATACAACCAAATTGTTTGATAGAGTTGTCGCTGATTTTCTAAAAAACATTTGTTCCCCATTGCTTCATCATGAATAAGACGAAAAAAGAGCGAGTCATACACGTACCTGTAGTAGCTATGTGGAAAAACATACGGTGAAGGGTGGACGTTTTTGGGGATGTAATGCATATAGCGTTCAAAAAGTAAAATTCTAAATGGTCTACATTGAATAAATGATATTTTGATTTATTTGCCTAAATGAAAATATTTACGGTTAGGTAAAGTAACATTTAAATTTTCAAATATTGTGACCCTTTTGAAGAAAACCATGCGTTTGCATTTTGCCAAGTTTACACATACTCAAGTATCTTAATAAAAATAATCCATAAACGTGACTTCACACGAGTCAAAAGAAAAAATACTTACACGCTAACGCCTCGCTCGACCATACAAATCAAACCATGTCTAATTTAACCTGTAACTGTGTAGTTGTATACGAATATACATATTTGCCAATGCACGCCTGTAGCACGATAATCACAATATTCACTACGGCGCGGACTGCAGAGTCCATCTTTTGTCCAACTAATACGCCATATTGTCGAGGTAGTGCAAGTATACTGGGTCAAGGAGACAAGAAAGTATTTTCAATGTTAACAGAAGTCAACACATGCATTTAGTCGTGTATTTATGTAAATTACTACATATGTAGTGTAGCGGCAAGACATTTGTCTTTGATTGTATCTCTATTTTAACTTTCCAGTGAAGGCAACATTTTTGCATTGCCAGTTTCCCAATAGGGTATTTGACACTGATGGACATAAAATATGAAACTTAGCTATAATGATAGAATGTATTTTATTTGACTCTTTGGTATTTTTGAAAATAATATTATTAACTCGTAAATACATTTAATTCGATAAACAAATTTATAATTTTTAATCTATGTGTCACGTGACTCGAAACACCAATGACTGCGTGACGTCACTACTTAGACGATTGATTGTCAATTTGCAGTCACTGTGACACATGACACAAAATAAATTGACGAATTTGTTAGTATTTGGGAAGCAAGATGTAACCACTTTCTTCGTATTTCAGTTCAATTTTCGAAGTATTGGTATACTACGCACTAATGTTATGATTTACAAAATAATTTCCTTTGTTTACAAAAGTTCTGTTGCGTAATGACGTCACAAAATGGCGATCGTCATTATCGCGCCTTTTGGCACGACCTTTGAAATTTGAATTTTAAATAGCTGTTATTTAATAAATAGGTACACAAAAAATTGCAAAATATTTTATTTAGGTAATGAATACAATATTCTTTAAATTTAGGCCCTTTGTGAAATTTCGTCAATAACCCTATTATTATAGGAATTTATGAAGCCTGTCTTTTTTATCAATTTTAAAGAATACTTTATGTATTTGATTTCACACAAACTTTTTAACGAGACATGCAAACACTCTTTTCGCATATTAACTTTCGTCTTCGCGGAAAGAAATCATGCATTGTTTGCAGAAATACTTTATAAACGTCACTTGACATTGTAATGAGTGTCGAGTTTCCGTACAAGGTTTTTTAGTCATCTGCATGCCATGTAGTTAATGTTGCGACAATATCCCAGTGGAGCATAAAAATCAGGGTTAGAAACTATGATAGTGGTATTTAAATATTAAAATCTCAATTATTGTTTCCGTTGCGGATAAACACTTAATCGAATCAGTACTTCTCATTCGATTTGTTAAAACCTCAATAATAATTACCTACCTTAAAAGACAATAAATAAATATATACTTGGCTCTAGCACTAGATCCAGGTGACATTTAAAAAACATTAAGATAGTTACACCAGCCAGCTGTATTCAGCAGCTGCCTCAACTCTTTGTGCCTTTGCCTTCTACGAAAAAAAAAAAACTAAACCTCCGAGCGATTACCTTTTAGAAAAGGCGCCCGGTGCCTTCGGGACGTATCTTCATACCTTACTATTTTTTGTAGATGGGCCCGTCCGAAGCCATTATGACCGGCACATTTGATGTTGAAAAAAGTAAGACTGATTTTAAAGTAATGTAGAGACGGAATGTTAAATGCTGCACCGATTCTTTCGTCCTTATTAGAAGCAGTAAGTAAGTACTATTGTACTGCATTATTTTGAAAACTTATTGATTACAGCGGAATATTCTCTGACAAATTGTTTGTACTTTTTTATTATTGAAGTAAATATTAAAACTTTTACGAACTTAATGCTAGCTTAAGAAATAAAATTATTTACAAACTTCACTTCACTGTACCTACACGTATACAATAAAATAAAAACTATTCCAATATAAAAATTAATAAAGAAAACCTCATGCGTCGAAGTATTCCTCCGGATCGCTGTCTTCCGGGATGGTGCCCAGAAGACTAGCAGCATTGCCACGTTGGATGGTTATGCTGATTCTTTGACCTAGATACAAGCCAGCCTTCTGATCACACGAAGTATTTACCTACTTAGATTTGTACTTAATAGATTTATACTGTAAGTACGAGTTTTCCTTTTCAACAAGGTCTTGGTGTTTCCTTACTTTATGTAAATAAATATTGTAGCGTGTGTCACACGCATGCATAGGTATCCTGTCGTCTGTCCTTGTGCCGTCTGGCTTGGAGATAACAGGTAATGCTTCAGACTTTATTGCATCTATATTATTACAGAATTATTGCTACGATTGTTCGTTATAAAATGTATGCGATGGGTGTGCATTTCCTGAGTCTATTTAAATAAGATTCAGCACTGTGTGTGTCCATATAGGTCAAAAATATTTTATGTGTGGCCTTTATAAATTGATTATTGCCATAAAGCAAAATATGTCATGCTGCCAGAAAAAAATAATAAATTCTGTAGGACTCTATTAGTCCAATTTACTTTAGGAAAGGCGAAATATATATATCATGATAATAATACTTTAATCAGGATTGTGAAGTTAAAAATTGCAATATGCGTTTAATTTTGAAATACCGAATAATGGAACGGAATGCGGTAATGATGTTGCGTTCCGTTCCACGCAAACATTGTAATTAAACGCTTAAGTGGCCAAGTATTCTGTTGTATAGTTTTAATAGAGATAAAACTCCTTGGATGTTATCTATGCCTAAAACATTATAACTTACGATGAATTAATAGCAAATACGTGAAGAAAGTTTTTAATATTTATCATTTATTAGTGTTAGTCACGATTAAAAGAACACGATGTTGATAGTTTTGTACCTATGTGTATTATGCAATAAATTTTAATTACATAACTATGATAAATTGATAATTGATTAGATACATAAGAGCTTCTATAATCTTAATTCACACTTCTCAAAATTAATGTCCCGCTTAGTGATGCGTTATATTCAAATTTACTTTTAAATATTTGTTTAGGTTACAGGTTTCTAAAAATCGTGCTCACTGGCATGTGTTTAATGATTCCTAGAAGGCATTAACACCTTGCTGCTACCAATACAAATAAAAGCACTAGTGATGCCCGCGGCTGTACCTAATAATATAAAATATCGGCACTCGGCAGTGCAGACAAATATAATGGCTCGCAAATTTTATCGTGACAACAAACACAAACCAAATTACCTACTTTCACGTATCTCAGTTATAATTACTAAACATTTTTTTATACCGAGTGAAAGTGCGACTCGCTT